>AP026550.1:0-2467313 GCA_026075535.2 Tricholoma matsutake | reverse complement strand
ATCTACAATGGGTTACTTTGCTACTCTAGCAAGTGGCATTGTGTGCTGGCAGTCCCGTTTACAAAAAACTGTAGCACTGTCATCCACAGAAGCCAAATATATGGCTCTCTCCGACACTTGTCAACAGATAGTGTGGATAGAGTCCTTATTCCAGGAACTTGGATATATACTGAAGCGCATACCAATCTGCACTGATAATCAGGGATCCATCTTTATCAGATCAAATCCAGTTCAGGAAAGAAGGACCAAACATATAGACATTTGCTACCACTATACCCGTGAATGCATAGAAAATGACAAAGTCACAGTCATTTTCATTCCTGGAAGTGATAATCTGGCTGACATGTTCACAAAGAACCTTGGCACTGTCTTATTCAGGAAATTTAGAGACTCTCTCAGAATTACTTTTGAGATTCAAACTTAGCTGCTTAGAGCGCTGTACAGTTTGAGGGGGGGTGTTGAAATTAAACCCTGAGATACATGCTGGATACATGAGGCAATACATGCAGCATACACATGTTACTGTGCTTACTGTGCATACATGTGGTAAACACATTCCTGAGTCATGTGACATCCTTATTATTGTGTATATAAGGAGAACCTGTACCGTAGTAGGAATACAGTGTTCTTACCTCTGCTAACCCTAGCTGTAAGTCTAACTAAACCCCAGGTAGGTTGTAAGGAACATGTTGTCTCTTCCCCTGTGCAGCATATATAGTCTGCTCCAACAGTCTGTCCATTTTTTCATCAACATTCTCAGATCTTGTCTGATCCTCTCAAAATGCCTACAATGACTATGATGGCACCTCCTCCTGCAGCTACTAACAAAGATCTGTCTGCAATTCTTCCTGGATCTTTGGCGATGTTGACAGTACCCCCCTGTAGCTAATCTCCCCATGCCTGTCAACAGTCTGACACAGTCTCAAACTGACATGGAAAATCTTCTGCACACTTTGCACAACGAAGCTCTACAAATCCAACGTGATGCTGGCGAGTCAAACATTCCAGAAAATGTAGCAATGCTCATTAGGAACAGCCACCTACCATAATTCCTTCACCAGCTACACCCCATAGTATGATTCTCATCCAGTTTTCCCCCAACACTCAAAATCAGGCATTGAGCCTCATAAACAGTACCAATAATACCTCCCCCCTGATTTTACCACCCAAAATATTGTTTTCCACATCTCACAAGCTCCCTGCACTGTCATCATCTTCTGATTTTAGTTATGGCATCCATCTGTTCATCATCGTCTTAGCAAAGAATAAAGTCCATCTCCCAGTACACTTTTCACTTCGAACTCTACCTGGAAATTACATACAGAGACTACTTTGCTAAAGCAGAACACTGTGTATAATGCTTTGGGCATCAAATGCCATATTCTAGATCTCTCTCAATTCCCTGAAGAGTCCAAGATCGATATCGTGGATTGGCATGAAGTGTGGCAATGCTATCTTGTTTTTCTAGATGTGGATTGTGATGTCGAGATTACCACTAGGTGGAGAGATCACTACTGCTTTCTATCTGCACATGATGACTTCCATTCCAATTTTCCAGCAATTCTTCAGTTTGACATTGCTGAATGGACTTGTTATTGCATCAATCCTTGGTCTTTCAACAAAGACAGTTACCTGTGACACCTTGAATCAGTCAAGCTCAAGGTGATGTCAACAAACATTCGCAATGCAATGAGGGAACTGGGGCAGGACCCTCAGCCTTCTACCAGCTCCAAAGCTTGATACCAGCCATATAACTGTGACTAGTAAATTTCATCCTGCACTCACAGATCCCAACTCTTCCTTTTGTGACCGAGACACCAAGCCTGAAGCCACTCAATCTGCTCCTCTCTGCCTATGCTGTAAATGAACCGGTCACAAATTTAGTGACTGCCACGAAGACACAACACCAACAGGTGCTCCGATGTTTGCAAAATACCATGAAGGCAAGCTCACCCTCCATAGCAATCCATCGGTCACATTCAGTATCACCTTCCAAATCAATTCCCCAAAATGTCACTGCAAAAGTGATCACCCCACTCAACATGCCTGTTCATGGTGCAGCTCTACTGATCATGGAGCCTGCACATGAAAGTGCTTGTGAGGTGTCAATGACACCAAATCTCTTGGAAATGCCTCTTGCAGTGACCCCATTTTATAGAGACTGGTGATCTCCACCTCTTGACACAGTTCTGAACCTTAGCATTCCACATGTCCATTTTGACAACCTCTGGATAGAATCACCTTTGCCATATGACAAGGATTGTGACTATGCTAAGATTCAAACACCATACTTGGCTCTGTATTTTCAAATCTTTCTTGAACACACACAACTTCTCTCTTGCTATCCAGAACTCCCTTTCAACCTCACAAATGGCTTTCCCATTGGCAATCTCACACCACTCAATCAGACCTTTACTCCCCATGTAAAAAGAACCCTCAAAGTGTACAATGAGGTAACATTTGTGATCAGGTTTGACAGGGATCATGCGATAGGCACCTTCCACATCTAATGTGGCCGCTTGGGCCCCTGGAGGAGCACCAGTCACCTGAGGGAAATGCTTGTCAGATTGAGATCGTGACTTGAGAAGCTCGAGAAAGGAGTAATAGAGGGTCCCTAGTCTAAATGATGGTGTCCTTCAAACCAGTCATGGGTATGGGCCCACATCATGCAAATAACTGCCATCAGAGGAGTAGAGAAGAGAACATCAACATGATAAGAAAATAATGTGTCAGGGGCAAAGAGTGTGGGAGATGGAGATGTGAGGTTTGCACAGTGAGATGAGAAGTGAATAGCACATGAGAGAGAGCACAATCTCCCTGGCACAAATATTCATGCTGACATGATCTGTGCATACATTGCTGAGGAACTGCACCTGGGTCAGTTCTCTGGTCCTTTCACTCGAGAGGAACTTGAATGCAAGATCAGACATTTTCACTCATCACCACTGCAGGTGGCAACAAAAGAAGGTGCACCCGGTGAACCTACCAAGTATCATGTATGTTGACACCTATCATACAAGGGAAAAGCTCAAACTTCTGTCAATGACAAGATCAATTCAGATGACTACCCCACACATTGGGGGAAAGCCACTGACATTGCCAAAATTGTATGTCTCTCTAACATCTCATATCTCTCTCACATTCTGCATCATTCTCAGGATACCTTGTTATCTCATGATGTTCCATTTGGACTCTCTTCTGCCTCCGGTCTCCAGGGTGAAGTAGCGGATGCTACTATCAACTTCTGGGAACATCATGGCATCTCTCCAGCAGTCAAGTGGGTGGATGATTTCGACGTCTTTTGCTTTCCCAAGACTGATGGTCCATTTCATGGCATCAGTGATGGCATCAGATACATGTATGATTATGATCTTACCTCCATCAAGTCTTTAATAGCCTTGCTGGGAATTCCTTGGCATAAAACCAAGAGTCAAGAATAGGCAATGGCATGGGTAACCCATGGGTACTTTTGAGTGTACCCATACCCATACCCACATCTACCCATACCCACAACCTGCAGGTCATGAGCCAAGGTTGTGGTGGGTATGGGTTTTGTCAGGGGTCATACTAACAAAAATACATTCATTTAATTATATACTTAATGACAATTATCAAACCAGGTGCTTGTAAGCATGGGGTGGATTGTGGGTGGGCCCAGAGAAACAAAAGAAAAAAGAAGATGCATGTCCCCTGGGCCAGAGAAAAGCAAGAAAAACTAGTGTTTAATGGTCTGGTCAGGTCTGGTTTTTCACCATTTTATTGGTAAACTGGAACTGGGACCAGTTTTCTAACTTCAACAGCTTACATTGAACCAGACTGGACCCCAAAGGGTCAGTCCATTGCAGTCCAACTTCATGCTATAACTGGTTTGGGCCAGTTCAACCCAAACCAGTCTACAACTGGTGTAAGTCAGTTCAAACCGACTTTCTAGGGTGTAAATATGTATGTAACATAACAAAAACTAGTGGCAAGTCACAATGTAGTCAGGTTAATCCATGTAGACTAAAATCCAGTAAAATACAAAGCACTAATAGGAAACACTAGATGTAGACTCAGAATGAGAAACAATGGCCACAGAGACAATGACTTAAGGCAAGTCAATTGAAAGGTATGACAACTCATAACTTGGAATAGGTGGGATGAGAAACATCAGTGTGCACATAATCCAAGGCCATCAATGCAAGGGTTGGATACTGGGTTTGGCATTGCTATTAAAAATGATTCATTCAGTAAACAGAAACATGAAATGCAAGACATTACTACATGCCACCATGACACAGAAGCCCTCATCATATCTGAACTCCCAGACATATATACCCACAGCTCACCACTCCACAGAGCATCCACTGATCCAATGGAAAATTTGGCAGACTGGGAGGGAACAGCTGAGGTTGAAGCCACACAATCATGAACAACAGAAAGGACAGCAGATGAGTGAGTAGATGACATCGAGTGGGTACATGAATGATAACCAAAGGTAATGATGTTGGTGAAAGTCGATGCTGCCCTGCAGATGTGGGGGTAAGAGAGAAAGTGTTTGAAAATGCTGCTGATATATATACCCCAATATTCAGCTCCATCTGAAGTGTTATCTAATCTTATCCGATGGTGGCAGGAGTGAGGCAGCATTGGAAAGGCCCAAGTGGAGGTTGTAGACCATGCTACAACTCATATGGTGTACATATGCAGGATCCAGCTGCAGTTAGAATGGAGGTGAATTACAAGTAGTTGCTGGGTTGATTATAATAATGATTATGTTCGTCAAAGCCTACCAAGTAGTAGTAATCACCAAGTAATCACATACCGCTCACAGGCAACATGATCATCTTCCAGTTCAAGACTCTCCATGTACTCTCAGTGCAGTATGCACATACCTTTAAGCATCATATCATGTTCTTGATGTCAACAACTTGAACATGCATAGTTGTAATTCAGTCCAAGATTCTCCAGTTGTCAGTATTTGTGAATTTGAAATTGAGGACACATCAATTATATAGCTATATTATACTTGAGCTCAATATCATGGTATGTTCTAAGTGTAGTAATTCCAAATGTCCACTATCAACTCTAAATGTCTTCTGCAAAAGGATGCTCATGTTCAAGCCCATCAAACTTATTCTGCCAGTCATCACAATTTAACAGCTCTTGAAATTCCTCAAGATCATCCACCTCCTCAACAAGGCTAGAATTCCAAGTGGCAAGATCAGGAATGTTGTTACACCATGCAAATTTCATGACCTGGAGTTCCTCAAACTTCTTGGGACCCAAGTGCGCACGACAATTATCTGCAATTTCTTTGGCAGCAGAAAAGAGACACTTGCAAGGAACAGAGGATGCAGGGATAGGGAGAATGTTGAGTGCCATACATCCAAGGGTGGGATAAAGCCTGTGATTGTTCTGCATGTGATGCGAGATCTTAGATATGAGATAGAATGAATTGAATTAAATTGACACACCTGCCACCAATGTATGATATCAGTCTCCGCATTCACATTGGCAGGCATATCCTTCAGATACTGCCATAGTTCAGCCTGCCATCCTTCATCTTCCTCAACAGCCACCAGAGTCCAACAATATCAATTGAATTCAGAAATGATGGATGCAGAAGCTGTAATGCCATCCGCATCATTGGTTGGAGTGCTCAGAGTAGTGGGGATTGATCATGGGCAGTTCGTCCAGTATTTTTCCATCTAAAATTTGTCAGTGAATGAAAACCACAATTGACATGAAATTGCTATTACCTCCATTTCTACAACCTTTCTTGCTTCATCCTGCCAGTTTTTTGCATTTTGATTACCTGCTGCCTTTTTAGCTGCCTGCTCTTCTGCACCACCCCATGCAAGCAAGTTTGTAGTATGGATGAAGGACTACTCTCAGCACTGTCAGCAACCATTTTTCTACTTGTAATCTAGCTGAGAAGACTCACTGAGTGCTAGAATAAAGGCCAGCTTCTGATTGAAGCTGGAATAGTATTTCTTTAGTTTGTCAAGCCCATCTTGAATAGCACCCTGATAGAGAATATATCTTGGATCATTGCATTTTGCCTCCCACACTGTCTGAAGTTCTTCAATTAGTGGCAGCACACACCACAATGTAGGCTGCTTTTCAGCCAAAAACTGATGCTGTATGCAATTTGAGTCCTATAAACAGTAAGCTTGAGTTCAAGTAGTAGGAGAGTAAGAATATGAATATGTACTGCAAGGATATTTCTAGCATCTAACACCCTCATCCAGTCTCTGTTAGAAAGCTTGAAGGCCGACCACAGGATCTTTTTGACAATGTGTCCCTCATGGTGCAAAGTTGTAATGGGGCCACACAGTTGATCAGCAGATGTGACAAACAGATCAATGGCCTGTTGATGTGTCAATAACCATGGAGCCTCATCTTGAGCATGTGGTACTCACCTGTCATAATTTATAAGATCCATCCAACATCTTATGAGCTGATCCCCATTGAGTGTTGCCATGCAAGGGTATCTTGAGCGGCATAATGATCTTGCACTGCAGCTGAAGTTTCTGAAAGTATTCGATATGTTGTCCAGATGACTGAATCTAAGAAATTACCCAGACAATTAGCTTAACAATATTGTTGAGTTCGTTAAACACATACTTTAACAGCGAGAGTGCAAATAGCTGCAACTACATTGAGTGATCCTCCTAGCACTTGATTGCCTGGTAACTCTGGATCATACTCCCAGATAGCATTGGCATTCTTGATAGCTGCGATCTTTGTGATATGAGTCATGATGGCGACATTAGCGAGGTTCACTACGTGTTCAAGACATCTGAAAGACCATGATGATACCTGAATGTGATCTGTCATCTCTAATATGTAACAAGAACTCATATGCATGGGAGCTGGTTTTCATTAGCACTCCACTCTAGTAGTCAGTGATTATGCTGATGTTTGATAATTTCACAGCTGGTATTATTGTTTGAAGCATTGTCAAGTGTTACAGTCTGAAGCTGCAAGGCATGTGTTATCAACAATCTCATCAAGCACAGCCTTACTACTCACTTTTGACTTCTTGTCACTCGTAATCCCCACATGATTGCAAAGGCTGATGAAGTACTTTCCCAAGTTCACACCACTGTGCTCTCCTGAAACTGGCTGAAAACTGACCACTTCTGCTCACAGTTTCCATTCCACATCCTTGACTTCGATCCAATGTGCTGTCATCCCCCAAAACAATCCTTTTGTGTCATCAGCAGTCCAGCCATCACTCGTGGTTGCAATCTTTCCAGGTGCAGCCTACAAGTTCCCAGTCAGTGAGTTGGAATTTTATTGCTAACTTCTCATTGCTCACTGTAATCTCAGTGTTAAGTTTCTTCAGCTGGGTGACAAACTGATTATGGATATAGTCAGAGACCATGTGTGTACTGGGTAAGTCAGGTATAATTGTCTTTGGCCTCATGATAACGAGGTAATTCCTGAATGATGCCTTGCTTGCGACTGCAAATGACTATGGACAGCTCATTTTAGTACTCTGAATGGATCATGCAGCACCAAGTGCAACTGACCTGGTCATCACATGCAACAAACTTTGATATGGCATCTAGTAACCCTTCTTGAGTAAACTGCATTGGACGTGAGACTGTGATAGCAACTCCCTCCAATGTTGACTGCTTCTTCTTTGGCTTCTTTGATGCTTCCATTTCCTTCAAGATATGTGGTGGGATGGCCCTGTAGTTCATAGGTATGTTGCTGTCATCGCATTTTTGTTTGTACAAGTCATAGTGTTGACAAATGTGCTGGAAACAGGAGGAGTTGCTCCCTGTCAAGAAAGTTTTCCTCAGACCTTTTGCCTTCACAGTTTTTTCATTCAGTCTGTTCCAAGTTTCCAGTAAGTCTTTATTCTCCTTTGAGATAGATTGTACTAACTTGCATGGAAGGCACCACCGGCCCTTCACAGTCTCAACAGCATCCTTCTTCTTAAACTGAACCATAACGATGTCTGAAAATATTGTTAACAAATCTTTTGTACTATCTTTCTTCATGGATAGCTCGGTTGGGGCCTTGATGATATGACGATCTTCAAGACTGCTCTCCTGTTCAGTCTCAGCCTGGCAAAGATGTAAGTTTTCAGAAACTATGCAAACACAAAGTCACTTACCTCATTACCCTCTCCTTCAGCTTCACCATCTTCCTTGTCATTGGGTTCTTCATCAACCTCTTCAGGTATTGTGTTGCTCTGATGGTCTTCATGCACTTCTGGTTGTTTCTTCTGCTTACATGGTTTTCTTTTTGGGGATGGCACTTCATCAGAAGAATCACCGTCGCTACTTTCCTCTTCAGCCTGTTGCTTTTGGGTGTTCTTCACCTTGACAGCATTATGCACCACTGGTTTCTTTGTAGGTGCAGAGGACTTCTTTGCTTTGACTTTACTGGCTTTGGGAGGCATGTTGAAGTAGGTGCATGGTTACCAGCACAGCCATTATATAGTCACAGCTTGTTTGGTTCCTAATGTTTGGTGGCTCGTTACAACTTTTCAATGGAATGTCAATGGGTCTGCAAGCAGCAAAGATATATACCTGGTAACAAAGTCTGTAGAAAGTTGAAATGTAATTCAAGAAGACCAGTTCTGCACCAGTTACAACCGGTTTCTGGCAGTTCCAACAACTATTCAATTGTAAGTGACTGCAACTGGTTGCACCTGAGATTTTGATGAACCACAACTGACAGTCCAGTCCTTTTGAGTTGGGTCTGGTCCAGTTTTGGTCTTTTTCCAGTTTGATGAGTTGGACCTTCAAACACTAAGAAAAACACCCAGGAGACAGGTGTCTCCTGGGCCTGGTGTTGGTGTCTGTGGTGGTGGTGTTGTTGTCCCCCCTCCTGTCATTGTCCCCCCTCTCATCATTGTCCCCCCTCTCATCATTGTTCCCCTCTCCCTGTCTTTGTTGTTGTGGTCCCCTCTCTCTTTGTGGTCCCCTCCCACTCATTGTTGTCCCCCTCCCACTCATGGTTGTCCCCCTCCCTCTCACTGTTGTCCCCACCTCCCTCTCATTGTTGTCCCCTCCCTCCTGCCCACCCTGCAAGCAGGGGCTTGCAGTGGTTGTGGTGGTGGTGGTGTCATCCCTGTCCCCCTCAGTCGTCCTTGTCATCAGTCCACCCACAATCCACCCCATGAGCAGTTGCTCGTGAGGCTGGGGGCAGGTGGTGTGCTTTGTTGTTGGTCCTCTCCCCATGTCATTGTCATCCCCTGTTGTTATTGGTTTGTTGTAGAGCACCCACAATCCACCTTGTGTGCAGGGGCTTGCAACGGTGGTGGCAGGTGCCGGTTGGCGTTGTTATCCTGTCATCATTGTCGTAGTAGTAGTAGTATTAGTAGTATTTTAGCTAGTACCTAAAAAGATTGTTAGCAGGAAAATAATGAAACAAGAGTAAAAAAACACTTATCAATGGCCCAAGAGACATGCAACAATGTCTCTTGAGCCTTTTTTTCGTTTGCTTTGCCTCCTCGTTGTTTCCCCCTCATCTCCAGTTTTCTTGTCATTCCATTGCAGTCCTGTTGTTCTGTTTGGCCTGGTGGAGGCATTGCCATTATCTTGCTGTTTTGAAGTGGCACCCATTCCCACCCCACAAGCAGGTGCTTGTGGTGCTGGTTCTTGGCACTGTGGTGGTGGCCATCATTGTGGTCTTGCTGTTTGTTAAGGCAAGGCAGGGGTAGGGGTATACCCTTGTGTTTTTGGGCTAAGGGTATGAGGGGTAAGGGTAGGGGTTTGGAAGTTCATACCCTTGCATACCCCTGTACCCTTACTAAGGGTACAGGGGTACGCCAGGGGTATGCTTATGTAAGAATATCATTTGATTTTTTCAGCTACAGAGACTCATATTCAAGATTTTCATCAATTAAATTCAGATTTTGGGATTGTCCAACATGATAATGGCTTTCATATGTTAATAAGAGGTATTAATATGTGATATTAATAGTAAATACAATAGTTATCAACACTTTTCAAATGAATTTTGCTCTAAATATGTTGATTTTGTGCCAAACCCTTGTACCCTTGACAAACCCTCCCATACCCTTGGCAACCCTTATTTGTTTCCATACCCTTACCCCTAAGGGTAGGGTGTTCAGGGGTAGGGGTAAGGGTATGAGATTTGACACCCAGGGGTAACCCCTGCCTTGCCCTACTGTTTGTTGTTTGCCATTCCATCCCTATCGTCATTGTGGTGCAAGCAAGTGAGTGTACAAACATGTGTAAACATATAAACAATCAGTGATCAACAATGTTGCAGCACACAAGGCCAAATGGTCTGTGCACATTGGAGGGGATATATAAACCCCCATTTCCAATGTTCTTGGTTGGGCAATCCCCAAATTTAAGTAGTATTAATAATTATTTAATAGTTTACTACTAGTAGTGCTAGTGAGACCTCCATTAGTGGCAGGTAGGTGATGGGTTGTGGGTACCAAGTTGCTTACCCATACCCACAAACCCATGCAGATCCCTAGTCAAGAATTCTCAGACACATTCACATATCTGGGCTTCTACTGGGACCTCCCCAACAAATCTGTCTCTTTCCCCAATTCCAAGCACGAAAAATACTTATGCAAACTTTCTCTACTTATCTCAACTTGTGAGCATACACAGGTGCACAAAGTGCATGCAGAGAGTGTCATTGGCACTCTTTCACACATCACCTTTGTATATGAACACAATCATTCCTCCATGTTAAACCTGTACAGATGGCTCACCTCATTTCTCAATGATTATGTTCCCCACTGGATCACATCCTCTGCCCTCAGATCTTTGGTGGTGGCTCAGACTTCTCTCACAAAACCACTCTCCACGATCTCTTGCTTCAAGCAGTCTCACTCGCAATTACAACATCTGGGTTGATGCATCTATGGAATGGGGTATTGGACTTCTCTGGGGTACTCAATGGGCTGCCTGGCAGTTACTCGATGGATGGAGAGGTCCAAGCAGGGATATCAGATGGCTTGAAGGGGTTGCTGTGGAACTTGCTATCCTGGCCACAAGTGTTAGGGTGACACCCACTATCTGCTAGCTAAGACTGTGCAGGTTCTCTCTACAAGAAGG
The DNA here is from genome assembly GCA_026075535.2 of Tricholoma matsutake. NCBI lineage: Eukaryota > Fungi > Basidiomycota > Agaricomycetes > Agaricales > Tricholomataceae > Tricholoma > Tricholoma matsutake. The sequence goes on along the minus strand of AP026550.1, from coordinate 2,456,265 downwards.
GGGTGGGATCTGCACACATGATGGGGGAATTGATGGTTTTGATGTGAGGGGTTATTAATAGATGAGTTTGTTGACAAAGGTCTTTCACACCAAAAGCGTAGGTGGAATACCTAAGAGAACACAACTGCAGTCCCCTAGGTGTATATTTAGGGTTTATATACTATGTTACATATATTGTACATTGTTGTTACCAATGTGTGCATACATGCACATACATCTTGATGCATGTGAAATAAGATACTCATGCTATCAAAGTGTAGCATCATTTCGTGTCATTTGGTGTCATTGGGCATAATTCAACATGGTAAAATAAAAATGAAAATTTATTAGGCAATGGGGTGGTTTCTTAACATTACCCCCCTTTTATGCCTCAACTTCCAGGCAAGAAAATATTGTGTATGTCCCCTCCATGAAATTTTGGTAAGGCTGAAATCTCATCCCCTCATACACCATTCTTGCAATACGATGCAGAGCATTCAGATTACGTTTAAAGAATTGGGCAATCATGTTATGCACTCACTTACAATTCTCTTTGGGCTACCATAAATTATTTTTGTTGGTATAGTTTTTCCACTTTATTAAGAACTCCAATTTGTTCCATCAAAGATGCGAGTCTAGAATTTCTTCAACTATGTATTCTGGAGCACCTTCTACTATTATCGGAGGTTGCAGAGTAGTTTGTTGGCCAGGAATAGTGGGAGGCAGTAAGGGTGTAGGTGGGATATGTTAATCTTGGGATCAATCTTGAATGATCAGGGTGATTTTAGCACTACCACATTAGGCAAGATCACTTTAGAGATTGCATGTGGGCCAACTTGTTTCTCCATAAGTTTCCTCAAAGGTCATGGAATATTCAGGTCCTTGGTACTTAGCCACACCAAGTCACCAACTTTGTACTCTGGAGCATGTGCTTGAGTATGATCTGCATGTTGCATCATATCATCACATGCTTTCTTCAATGCTGCCTCCGCTTCCTCTTGTACCTTTTGCATCTTAGATACAAAGTCTTCTACTGACTGTACTTTGACTTCCCTTCTGGGTTATACTCCCATGGGAGGATGATATCCATAATTTGCAAAAAAGGGTGACATATGAGTAGCCGAATGGAATTTGTTATTGTGGGAAAATTCAGCAATTGCCAGCCATTTGGGCCAGTCAGTTTGTCAGTAGTTGACAAACATACATAGGTACTGCTCCAACTCCTGGTTCATTCTCTCTGTCTGCCCATCAGTCTGTGGGTGATATGCCATAGATAATTTAGTTTGAATTCCCAATATGTTGTTCAGTTCTCACATAAATGCAGAAGCAAATTGTGGTCCATGATTGGAGATAACAGTATCAGGTAACCCATGTAACTGCCATACCTGATTTAGATAGAGGCATGTCAAGCCCAATGATGAGGATTCTGTAGTAGTAGGAATAATATGGACCTCCTTTGTGAAGCAGTTGCATACTATGAATATTGCATCATACCCTTGAGCCTTGGGTAATCCAGTAATAAAATCCACAGATATATCTCACCACAGCACTTTCGGTATACAGTTTGGCATCAATTTTCCTGCAGGTTTCTCTGGAAATTTCCCCCTCATGCATGTATCACATCCATCCACGTACCCCAACACATACATTGAAATTCCAGGCCACCAATAATTTCTCATTACTAATTCCAATGTCTTCCATCTTCCTGGGTGTCTGGCAGTCAGCATATTATGATGTAACCAGATGATCTCCCTTCACAAATCCTGATCCTTTAGTACATACACCTTTCCTCAAAATAACACCAACCCTTGTTCCTCAGCCCATTCATCTCCTTTAATATTACCTTTCTTCTCTCCCTTCAGAGCCTTCATGGCTTCCACTACTTCATCATCCATTTCTGAACATTGTCTAATTTTAGACAACATTTCCATTTCTGAGCTATCTATTGATAGATGCCCTTGACGCATAGTGCAAATGTGAAAGTATTCGGGTTTGAGTAAGGTAACATTCTTATTGTCCTCCTCCACCCCCCTTTTGTGATCAATACATCTGGATAATGTATCTGCTTTCCTCATTAAGCTTCCCGCTTTGTGGACCAAGTGAAAATTGAAACACAATAGGAATAGCGCCCAATGTGCTTGCCAGTGATTCAGCTTTTTAGTGAACATGAAGTATTGCAGATTGTGATGATCCATCTGAATCTCATTCTGATGTGTACATCCCTCCAAATAATGCCTCCACACCTCCAATGCTCATATTATTCCCAACATCTCTTTGTCATGCACATCATAATTTCTCTCCACATCATTCAACCCTCGGGACAAATATGCACAAGGATGCCATTTGTCATCTTCACACAGCATTGATAATACCGCTCCAGTAGCAAAGTCAGATGCATCTGATTCCACTCATAAAGGGCACATGAAATCTACTGGGGCTAATATTGGTCCCTCCACAAACTTCCTCTTCAACTCCTCAAGTGCTGTCTGCTGCTGCTCTCCCCACCTCCACACTACTCCCTTTCATGTAAATTATGTAAGGGTGAAGGAAATTTTGGAAAAATTATGCACAAAGCTACGATAGTAATTTGTGAGTCCCAAGAAAGCTTGAACCTCTTTGATGCGGGTGGGCACAGGCCAATCTGTGATCACCTGTACCTTGATCGGATCCATTTTGATCCCATCAGGGCCAATCAATAATCCTAGGAACTCGATCTTGCTTGCCCCAAACACACACTTTTCCGGTTTCAAAAATAGATCATTCTCTGCTAACCTCCATAGCACCTCCTGCACTATCACCTCATGATTTTCTTCATCCTCCATGAATATCAGAATGTTGTCAATAAATATTATTACCACGCCCTTGTCTATTACGTCCTTGAAAATGTCATTCATCATATTTTGGAAGGTTGGGGGACTATCAGTCATCCCAAAAAACATGACAAGTGGCTCAAAAGATCCTCAACGTGTGGCAAATGTGGCCTTCCATTCATCTCCTTTATTCATACATTATTGTATCCCCATCATAAATCCAATTTTGTAAAGTCCTTGGCTTTTCCCACCTTGTCAATTATTTCTGAGATCAACGGCAGGGGGTATGCATTCTTCACTGTCCACTCATTCAGATACCTATAATCTGTACACATCCTCTTCCTCTGATCTTTCTTTGGTATGAAGAATATTGGTGACATCTGCAGCGATTTTGATGGTCATATGTATCCTTTGCACAATTGCTCCTTCAGAAACACATCCACTTCTTCTCGTTCCATCAGAGATAATGGATATACCTTTGACTTCTTCAGCACAAACCCTGGCTTCATCTCAATCCCTTGATCCCATGGCTTCCACACTGGCATTTGCTCAGACTCCTTCTTCTGGAACACTGACAGATATTCATGATACACTTTTGGCACCCACTCCTCCACTGGCTTCTCCATATTCACAATATTCTTGTCCCATGACTGTCCTCCATAAATTGCTTTAAAAGTTTGCTTCTGCTCTTCTTTCTCAATCATGATCAGAACTTCCCCATTTGGCATTTCCTCATCCTCCACTTCCTCCATTGTAACAGAATACTTCCTCAGATGTTCTTTCTCTTTCTTTTTTCTTTTCTCCTTCTTCATCTTCCTCCCATACACATTACATTCCTTAGGGCAACAAGTCATTTGTACTTTCCCAGTTTTCCAATCAATTTCAGGATTATGCTTCCATAACCATGGACATCCTATTATTAGATTGGTTTTCCCAAGATTGCACACTTTGAATATGGCCCATTCCTGATGCTCCTGATACCTTAGTACCATGGTCACCTCCTCCTTGATAGTTCCTCCATGATTGACTGTTCCATCAATATTGTACACCATTATAGGTTGCAACAGCTTGTGTGTGTTAATACCATTTCCAGTAATTAAAAACCAATTAATGAATAATCCTGTAGCACCACTATCAAGCAATGCTTCCACATCAATCACTGCATGTGTGTCCACTGTCTTCAATCCCACAGTCAAGGTAATTTCAGGTTCTATTCATGCAGAGCAAATAAAGAATTTAGGGGTTTTCAGAAATAGTGCTTGGCAATTTTCTTTGTCACATGATTTGCAACAGTTGTACTCCCCCTCAATTTCCTTTTCTGATTTACTCTGGGTTTCCTCGGATACTAATACATTGTAATGATTCTGGGTCACCAATGGGGAAACCTTCACTGGGACTCTTCCACAAAATTCTTCTGCCTGCTTTCCTCCAGCTTCACTTCCTCAATTGTAGCTTCCCTAATCTTTCTTTTCTGCCTACAATTCCTAGCAATGTGTCCTAACTGTCCACAGTTAAAACATTTAAGTGGGGCTCGTCTCCCCACTTGATCAACCTCCATTGCCTCTGCTGGTGCTGCTGACTCTGTAACTATAGGTGTCACTGCCATGGCTGGTGGCTGTGCCCTCAGAGTTTGCACCTGAGGTGCCTTTCCTTTCTTGGACTTTCCTCCTGATGGCTTTCCAAATTTGCTACTTCCATACATCAACTTTGACTCTGCCTGATATTGCCAATCAAGGCACATCGCCCAATTATACCACTCGTCCAACCTCTCTGGCATGGAAGGTAGTTGGTAGATAGACTTGAATAAAGAGGGATTTAATCCTGCTTTCAAAAATTCTACCAACACCGCTTTTCCCATATCTGTCTGCGAAGCTTCTGCTTTGAACTGCAAAATAAATTCATCCACCATTAGGGAACCTTGGTGCATGGTTTTTAATTTGGCATTGGCTGTTGCCTTTGGATTAGGGTCTCCAAACTGTGCCTCCAATCTCTCCAGAAATTCCTTGAAGGTTGCAAATGGTTTATTTCCTGTAGCAATTTGATTAATAGCCTCGTTTCTCCAGAACTGTGCTTTCCCCCCCTGAATGTATGAGAGAGCAAACATAATCCTAGACTCGGCTGTACAAAACTCTGGCTTCCTCCCATGGATGTACAATACTATAGAGCTGATAAAAGATTTTGTATTCTCCATGGTACTGTCAAAGATTTGCAGGGGTGCATACTTAGGTAAGCACACTTTTCCATTTCCAGATTTCTCTGCCATCTCATCCTCCTGTGACATCCACTCCACCATCTCCTCCATCTCATCATCTCTTTCTACTGTCATCTCTGGCTGGTACTTCCGCTGGTCTGGCTGTGATGCTGCCAACACTGACACTAATTGCGATATTTGTGCCATAAGTGCATCAATTTTTGCCTCTAGTGCTGGTGTGGGAACAGGATTAGGACTGGGATTAGAAGTTGAGGGTTCAGACATAATTGTTAGATCTGTGATGATTCACTTCTTCGGCAGACTCAAAACTTATTCTTTGAGACCTCTCCAAATGTTTATGGGTCACGTGATGTTTGTCAATTGTTTGTCAATTGTTCATTTGTTTGTCAGGCACCTAATTTGGCACTTCGGATCAATAACCCTTCCAACAGTGCCTGATCTTGGGGATAACACTGAATTTGGCTTGTAACTAAAATAGTCATCCAAATAGAGTGATGTAAATTGTGACTAAACCAGATCCAATCAGTTGTCTGGTTGCAGCTGTCCTAATGACAAGCACTGCCTCTCGATCACTGGTGGTCGCAATGTAAGGCAAGGCCTGGCATCGACTTATGAAAGAAAAGGTAGATTATGTATATACAAGTACTTCCAGCTCATGCCAAAAGGATGAGTAATCAGATGTGGCATGGTGAAACAATGACATATGCGCAAGTAAGAGAAGGCGCACTGATATGGGAAGTTGTGTTCTTCTGTTAGGGTGACACCCACTATCTGCTAGCCAAGACCATGTGGGTTCTCTCTACAAGAAGGGGGTGGGATCCACACACATGATGGGGGAATTGATGGTTTTGATGCAAGGGGTTATTAATAGATGAGTTTGTTGACAAAGGCCTTTCACACCAAAAGCATAGGTGGAATACCTAAGAGAACACAACTGCAGTCCCCTAGGTGTATATTTAGGGTTTATATACTATGTTACATATATTGTACATTGTTGTTACCAAAGTGTGCATACATTGTTGTTACTAACGTGTGCGTACATGCATGTTGTTGTAGAGTCTACAATTCTACTTGTAGACTTGATGGCATAATGTGTTATGCATCTGATTTGTGATCAGCATGTGGCTGTGCCTGTTGCCTGGCCTAATGTTGGTACATGCATCAAACACATGTTTGTTTAATCTTTTATTTATTATCACCTCTTCATACTACTGATACTCTGCCAAAATCCTTGCACCTTTGACTCCTCTAGTTTCTCAACAAAAATCCCTTCCCTGCTCGACATCCTCTCAATTCAAGATTGGAGCGACTAGCCAAGGAAGACATCAGTGGAAGGACCAGTTTCTTATTTTGGACTTAGAGTGCTTCGTTCTACTTGCTCCACTTTGATGTCTAGTGCTTTGATCTTTTCATTTACTGTTGCCTTCTCTACTGCCTGAGTGCCACTGCAGGATTCAGACAGTTGGAACGTAGGGTCAAGAGCCACAATTTGGAGGGTGCCACACTTGAAGGGGGCCAGGTGACGCAAGTCAATAGTGCTCACAGGTCTGCATGCAACTCCCCGAGCCATAGTCCAGCTGTCTGTTTTCAGTATGCATCTGTTTGTCTTCTTTTTCTCATCATTTCCTCGAACTTTACACTATCACATGCTTTTTCATAATTCCTTCAGTTTACATTGATGTTGCATGGTTTGACCAATGCAAGGGTATGCATGTGGTCAAGTTTTTCTCATTTGTTTGTATTTAGGTGTCCTCCCACCTCTCAAATGGAGTACTCTCCCTTTTGACCAAAAACCTCTCCCTCAATACCTAAGTTTTATCTCCTATAAGAGGAGCCTAAGTTTTCTACACACAAAGGTGTAGTACAAATATTTCTTTTCCCTTTTGCTGACTCCCTGTCTTTTAGACCCCTCGAGAACACAGTCTTCTCAAAATCTGGGTTCCATTACCTACTACAAGCCTCAAAAAACTCTATTCTAGCCTTTTCCCTCACATTATGGTCTTCATGGCCTTTTGTCACCCACGTGTGAGCACCCTTATCCCCATTTACTTTACTTCCACCTCCCATGGCCATCCTTTACTGTCATTTCATGTCAAACCTCTTTTCCCTCCGTTTTCCCTTCCTTTCACAGTTCTCTCTTTCCTGACCTGTTGGAGTTCAATGACCTGAACTAGAACCCCACATATACTCTGATTCCCCTACAACAATATACACCTTGATGCATGCAAAATAAGATTCTCATGCTATCAAAGTGTAGCATCATTTGGCATCATTGGGCATCATTGGGCATAATTTGACATAGTAAAATAAAAATGAAATTTTATTAGGCAATGGGGTGGTTTCCTAACAACGAGGGTGATGGGCATTTGCAATGTGGATATTCTTATCTGGAGCAACAACAAGGGTGTTATCGGAGCCTTTTCCAAGGGCTGATGCTCTAACATCATGATGAATCTTTTGATTCACCACTCTGATGAAATATATGATGAAGTGGATATCTCTGCTACACTCATCTATGTAAATACTGTTGACAACCTTGCAGACCCTATCTCCCATGGTTTTCTCCCTCCATCATTGCAAAGATTTTCTTTACCCATCCCCATCCCATTTCCTCTCCTTTCCTTCATCATCCATGTCTCAACCTGATCATCTTACTGCTTTTCTCAAAGGGGTAGATGTGTTGGCACAGGCTACCACTTTCTATGCCAACACACCTTCTCCAGATGTCCATCAATTGGCATCACTACCAGCTAATGGGCAGATTTGTATTCCATGCACATGCAAGGATGCCTGCATCATACCTTCCTCTCATCATCCCAATGTTCTGGCGAGTGAACGCATGCTTTGCTGGACAACTCCCCACTCTGACAAGTTCCAAACCTCCCTAGAAGCAGAGCTTCCACCCTGATCTGTCAAACTATTCCAAGTCATGCTCTTTTCTCTGGATGAGAACACCCATAGCAATTACAGGGCAGGTCTTCTTCGATTCACTCAGTACTGTGATGCTCACTCCATTCCAGAACATCTTTGTATGCCAGCATCCAAAATCTTATTATCCATGTTGTCTGCTTCTGCAGCAGGTACCGCTTCAGAGAGTGCTCTCAACAACTGGTTGGCTGGTCTTCAGTATTGGCATGTGGTCAATGTTGTAGCATGGCATGGCTCTGACATGCTCCACCATGTTTGTCATGGATTCATGAAGCTCATCCCTCCTAGCTCCAAGCAGGTGAAGCGTCCCCCCATGACCATTGAGGCACTGGTTGCCTTGAAGTCTGGTCTCAATCTATCCAATGCATTTGATGTGGTGGTGTGGGCTGTGGCATCCATTGCCTTTTGGTCATGCTGTCAGCAAGTTTTCCCTCTCTCTGTCTCTCACATCATTTACTTATCTAATCTGCAGCTTGGGCAAGCTCCTCATTCCCAGTCAGAATCTCTTCAATCCAGCAAAACATATTGCGTGTGATGTGCTCCCTGTCTGCACCTCTCAAGTTCACAATGGTATGGAACATGCCACCTTCCATGTTCCATGGACAAAAACTATAAGGGCAACCTCAGCCTCTAGCAAAGGGAAATCCAAAGTTAAAATTATACTACATAGTACAGGGATTGGGGACACACCCAGCAAAGAGAAATCCAAAGAGAAAACTCTAAGGATCCCTTTGCCAATGCCCAGTATATGTGAAGATGACAAAAATCAAATAATAACCTAAAAATAGAAAAGGTGGAGATAGGCAGATCAAGGCTGCCAAATGACATCATACCAAGGGGTAGATGTCAGAAGGGGTGCTCTGCCTCTAAATATAAAACTGTCAACATGCACAAACATGATAGAAAGGGAAAATTAGTAATAAAATCTGGAAAAATCATAGAAAATGAAGAATAGAAGGAAATGAAGTGAGGAAAAATATAGAACAAATGTAAAAAATAGAAGAAACACACAGGGCACCCCCCTAGTCCCCTTACAAAAACCATGGCTGAGATAGGTGCTGATATCTCAATCACAGCTCATGATCATATTGCATGTCCATTGTCAGCTCTCAGGCACCATCTCTCTGCCAATTCACTTGTCCCCAGTACTGCGCCACTCTTTGCCTTTGAGATGGCTGATGGGGGATGGGTGCCCATGACAAAACCTTGGTTCATTGACCATTGCACTGCAGTATGGGTTGCCGCTGGCTTTCCTCAGATGCCAGGGCATGCCTTTCGCATAGGTGGCACTATGGAACTTCTTCTACAGGGCATGGATCCCAATATCGTAGCAACACAGGGATGCTGGTTGTCCCATGCTTTTCTTGAATATTGGCAATATATTGAATCCATTCTCCCTCTCTTTATTTCTGATGCTGCCAATTCTCACCATGCACATGGCTTGTAGGCCACCATGGATACTTATGCTCATTATCATCATCTCCCCATGTCATCTCATTAGGGCGATTAGTACATGTTGCATGGCTCATTTACTATTACTCCTGATACTGTGAATATCTGTAGACTGCTTGGTGAAATCATATATCTGTTTTTCTCACTCAGCTCTGGTTTGGGGTGCCCAGTCTGAAGAGACTCATCTGTTGTGAGCTGTGCTCCTTCATGGTGTAGTCTTGTTTCTCCCCTTCAGACTTTTTGTCCATTTGTGGGACTAACAGGGCACGCTCCAAAGATTCTGATCACAATCCTTGTTTTCCACTTCCAAGCATCATGCTTATTGTGTTCCACAAATGTGCCTGTCACATGACCAACATCATATGCTGCACCTGACAGTTCTTCCAGAATTAGGGTTGCATAAAAAATTCATATTTTTTACCAACCCATTTTTTACCTATTTTTTACTGGTAATTTACCAAGTCATGTGATAGGTACCTATCACATGACAACTCTGACAGCTCTAGTTTGGGACATTGACAAGCTGGAGGTAGGAGTTACTTAGTTACTAGGCTTGTTCACCCAAAGTTGTTACAAAGTAATGTACATATCAATTGGTTACTAGTTTGGGTCATCATTGTGAATGACAGTCGACAACATGCATGTGACCATGGTTCAAACTCAAACTCCAAATCAAAGAAGTTTACATATGTAATGCCTTCAAAAACTGAGATCATTGCTGTTAACTATGTGTCATGTGCCCACAGCTATCATTGATATCACTGGCCATACCATTTATGTAACAGTTCAATGACTAGATAAATCCTGAATCTGTTGGATGTGTACGGTGCACCAGGAGTGCCAGGCAGGATCTGAACTCGAGACTTTGAATCTGGAGTGATCCTACTAAATCCTAACCATAATACACACAAGCATCCGCCTGATCAGCACCTCCCATGGTCTCGACTAATGTTGTACTCGTTGTTGGGAATGATGAGCAGGCTACTTTACTCATTCTTAACCTTTTCCCTTCATTTTTTTTGGCCCAGGTGCATAACACTGTTGTATGTATATATTGTGTTCATAAACGGCTATTTTTATTTTGAAATTGAGCGTTTGAATCCAGGCCATGTGTCATTGGACTTCAGTCACATTTCTGAGATTAAGTCAGCTACATGTTTTGCTGCTATGTACTACTAGTGCCCAATTCATCAATATCAATTGATATCCATCGTTAGGATATATCATAGGTTAGCAAACCATCTATGCTTTGTTGGAATGCTATCCAAGTGTCTCCCCAAAAGTATCTGCATTCAGGTTGTACATTAGGGTGATATGGAAGGGCCCATTGGTCAAGTGAGTCTTTTCACATGTCAATGTGGTCTGTTCATGCCTCATTCCTTCTCTAGTGCACATATTGGTCAGTTCTGGGTGTCTTATGCCACAATCCATCGTTTGCTGCACATCTGATGGGCAGCAAAATGAGGGCTTTTCCAACATGCTACATGTACATGGCCTGAGTCTGGAATGTGCATTCTATCGTTTACTGTATGTCAATATTTCTGTACTGACTCTGGAGCTTGTATGTATTCCTTTCCTCTATAACTAGGTTCTACTTTGTCCTGGGCTCGCCCATTCAACAGTTCATTGTGGTTATGTGGCATTGTCTCCCAGATCCACCAACCCTCAACAAAAATATGTTCTTCTGGCTTCTGCTGCACTCATTCTGGTGCTTTTATTACATACAAACCTTGCATTTTGTTTCAAGATGCTTCAAGACCTATTTAGTGGTAATATTGACCTCACCTCAATTGCCTCCCACTCTGTAGATGAAGGTGCAGCTGTGAGCTTAATGCACTTCATACAGAATGGTCCATCAAGTCCACAGAACAACACTGCACATCCAGAGCAGAGACCCATAATGGGAAGTCCCAAATGCAGCAAAGGTGGTGGCACAGAGGGAAGGCACAGGTACTGTTGGTGATGAAGTTTATAACTTTTAGGTTCAAACCATGAATTTGTGCCAGGTGGAGGCACTGCTGCCTACTCATCCCAAACAACAGAGAAACTGATTCATTTTCTATGCTAGATAAATTGGCTGGAGGATAACTTGGTGAATACAAGGCCATTTCATGCAGGCCCATCTAAGACATCATGCTGGCATGGAACACAGGCCTTCAAATACTTGGTAAGCTCTCATCAGGAAAAATCTGTGGGGCTACAGGTACTATGTTGACTTCCCCCTGTTATACTCTGCTACATAGGTCAATATAGCAACCAAAGACTGGTAGCTCACATAGACTTCCTTCAACTTTTCCTGATGCTGGCAACAGCAAGAGGAGAAGGAGAACTCGAAAGTGTAGCTGAATTCTGCACTTCCCACCTTAACTGCTCTTCTTCCCACTGTTGTGCTTGCCTTTCTTCCCTGTGGGTTGCAAATTAAAAGTCGCAAATTAAAAGGTGGCTGACTGGTGCACAGGTTGGATCCAACTTGGCAGCTGAACAAGGTAGTTGAAACTCAGCAGCTGAATGACATAGTTGAAGGCCAGTGCTACCATGAGAACTGCCATCTGGCCATGGCCTGGCCCAGCCAGGGCATGGTTTGTGGATGCGGCAGAGTGCATTGAGGGCACTTGGGGAAAAACTTGAACATGCCAGCGAATATGTTTGGTAAAAGTCATCAAATAAAGCCAAATACTGTCCTTCTGGAATATTGAAATTTGCCTGAACATAGTGTCAAAGAGCTCCTAACCACGCAAGCAAGCCTTGAATATGCAAAAGTGTTATGTCGGCTCAAACAGTCACCCTCAGATCCTTCACCCGATATGCCCAGCAGTGGCCACTCACCCAAAGCATAGATGGTTTGCTAACCTATGATATATCCTAACGATGGATATTGATGAATTGGGCACTAGTAGTACATAGCAGCAAAACATGTAGCTGACTTAATCTCAGAAATGTGACTGAAGTCCAATGACACATGGCCTGGATTTGAATGCTCAATTTAAAAATAAAAATAGCTGTTTATGAACACAATATATACATACAAAAGTGTTATGCACCAAAAAAAACAAAGGGAAAAGGTTAAGAATGAGTAAAGTAGCCTGCTCATCATTCCCGACAACAAGTACAACATTAGTCGAGACCATGGGAGGCGCTGATCGGCAGATGCTTGTGTGTATTATGGTTAGGATTTAGTAGGATCACTCCGGATTCAAAGTCTTGAGTTCAGATCCTGCCTGGCACTCCTGGTGCACCATAGATGTGCCAGTGCCCAAAAATTTTGACAATGAAAAACCCTCCCTAAAGTCACGTGAACTGATCATGTGCAATATTTTATGCAACCCTACCCAGAATCTTCCTCCAAACCTTGGAAAATCTTATTTGCAATGTAATAACATTTTACACTGAACTCAAACTCAGATATAACAAGTGCAACCATTCAAAGCTGGTGACTCAACAATAGGCTAGGTGAGCTTGCGAGCCTGGACAAAAAAGTTGTGTCTGGGCTTTGTAAGCATGACATGACTTTGACATCTTTTCAATGTATTTCAACATCTAGTGTCATTAGAGGTCTGTGCACAACAGAGGTTGAGAAGGGCAAGAAGAAGATATTCTTCTTGCCCTTCTTTCTTCCCCATCCCTTCATGTTGACAGACAATGTCTGTCCATTTTTTCACCCACCCTCCTCCCATTCTCTCTCTTAGCGTGCCTTGGTGTAGTCTCATTTCTCCCCTTCAGACTTTTTGTCCGTTTGTGGGACTAACGGAGCATGCTCCAAAGATTCTGATCACGATCCTTGCTTTCCACTTCCAAGCATTGTGCTTATTGTGTTCCACAAATGCACCTGTCACATGACCAACATCATGTGCTGCACCTGACAGTTCTCCCAGAATCTTCCCCAAAACCTTGGAAAATCTTATTTGCAACATGTTATCAAATAATATTTTACACTGAACTCAAACTCAGATATAACAAGTGCAAATGCAACACAGGGGGGGGGGGGACTGCTGGGCCTCTTATGCATCTATTTCTAGAGCGATTTGGTAGGGCTGCTTGTCATGGCAGATTAGCTGAAGCCAACACAAGTCTTTGCTGGTTGACTTGGCGAGTTATTCCCTGTCCTAAGCTCTGGATTCTAAGGAATGGTTGTGGGATTGCTGGTGGGTGTCCCCTGTGCATAGAAACATGTGGTGGCTGATAGGGCATGATTGGTGGTGGTAGAGACAGGTGGCTAGGATGTCAGGGGAAGGGCAATGGTTGTATAATTGCAGCCAGATTAGCATCTGTGGCAGGAATGGGCTGCAGGGCTGTGGATGAATTAGGTAGGTTGCTAGTGATAGTGTCCATGTTTTGTGGCTGATGAGGGATATTTACAGGAAGAGAATGCTGGGAGTTTGAAGAGGCCCCAGAAATTGGGATATCCAGTTGAATGACCATGTTTTGTATTAATGGTAAAGTGGTATGAGGCTGTGAGATATTGACAGGAGCAGAATGCTGGGAACTCAGAGACAGTGCTTGACCAAAGACTCCAGGAGACACATTACTAAGTTGGATTGCCACTAGAGGGCTTCTGTTTACAGTGATACTGATTTCAGGATTCCCCAAGTGGTTGAGAAGGGAGCAAAGTCGAATGAGTTCTTGTTGGGATAAATCCATACTATACTGTGTCGAGATAAGCTCTGCAAAGCAACAAGAGCAGACCGCATACTAAAATATGTTCTGCCAAGATGACAGCAAGATGCTGAGATGAAAAGAGTGAGAATGTGAGGAAAAGAAATTAAATGAATGTGGAAAGTTGACAGTCAATGAGGGGAAATCCACAATGCGGATGTGAGGGAGAACAATAGCATCTTAGACTTTATATCACAGAGTTGGCCACTAAACCCACCAAACCAAATGACCAACGAATAACCAAAGTCCTGAAGCTGACAAAACCAAAGTCATGATGAAAGGCAGCCAACAAAACCAAGTCACGTGTTTTCTTGACCAAACACCTACCAAGTACCATGGTCTTGTTGAAGTAAGTGGTTGGTAAATTCACGTTTCTCGCTAAACCTAAGAACTACAAAGTAGGACCCAATTGTCCGAATTTTCCCTGAAAAATAAGGTCACAGAAAGTATAATAAAGTTCGAGAAATACACCCGTGCCCTTCTCTCTGTAACCATCAGGTATGATGTGGTATACTTGCAGAGATTCACGACAATTATCTGGAAATTTGGAGAGCTAGGTTGATAATCGTCGTGCATTTCTGCAAGTTCTCATGTTCCCAATCAATTCGTGTTCCCAACCAATGTAACAACAGTCCATCTCTGCCTTTCGTCCTCCCTGACAACTCCCTGATGACATTGCACACACTATGTCAGCATTTATTTGTACCACCAGGAGAATCATAATGTCCGTCATACCGAAATACCGAACATTTCGTCATTCACTGGCAGTTCCGTGGAATGCACCTCGAATGATAATTGTTTCGAACAGAAATACGCAACGGAATACAGATGTAGAAGACCACATATGAGGGCGTGTTGAAGAGGAACAATGTCAAGTTTAACTAGTACACGCACGATGACACACGATGCGAAGCGTTCTCAGATAAAACTCGACTACACCAAGCCTGATGTCTGGTCATAACAGTGCTTCTGGTTAATGATGGATAAAGCTTTCTCCGATCGCGGTTTGATAGTGCATTTGAACGGAACGAGATAACTGAATTACAAGGCTTGATCAGAAGGTGCACTTGTAACAGAGATGTAAGCGAAAACCGACCTAATGATTCCCGATGTGTTTTCATGAACTGGCGTTATTTCCACCCCATTTTCTACCGCTTTTGAGATGTCGAAAACAGCGAGAGACGTGGAAATGACGGAGTACAAGGAGGCTTCCGCCAGATACATGCCAGGGCAAATACGTCGCCCATAGCCGAAGCAGATCTCCCGAGGATCGAGCTGAGCTGGCCGTTCTGGTGTGGCAATATGCCTTTCAGGTTTGAAGGCGAATGGGTCAGGATAAATCTCTGGATCGTGAAGCATGTTCCTATCGAAGATGAATGAAATGAGCATGACGGAATTCAGTGGCATTACCAAAGGTTTGTGATGATGATGGCGCCCTTCGGGATATGGTATCCCTGAATGGTTCCATCCTCCATCGCTGCATGAGGGAGGCCTGAGCAAGATTGGTGAGTTTCGTACATTTCAGCAGAATACTCAACACCTACCGGTCGGCGCGACACTATTCCACCTAAGGATCTCTGTCACAATACTGTCCAGGTAGGGAAGATTAGGCCGATCTGCGAATGTGGGAAGTCTGTCATGTCCAATTACGGTATCGAGTTCCGCTTGAGCTTTTCGCTGCACATCTAAATTAATATGCTTTAGTTATTGGCAGTTCAAGTTACTATGTTATCAAAGGATTACCCGGATTAAGCACCATCGCCAGGAAAAATGCGTATTCTGACGAAGCAGTCGTATCCGCACCCGCTAAAGATACAAGTCAGCAATTTTACTTAGACAGGCTACAGTAAACAAAAACGTACCGCCATACATGGAGCTGGCAGCGAACTTGATGTCTCTTATCTGTTCTGCAGACAAGGTGTCTTCATGTTCTAGAAGGCTTGAAACGAACGACGGAGGAGCGGATCCGGCAGCCTGAAGCTAAGTGAATATAAAAAGATCAGGAACTACGAGAGGTATGTACCATGTGCTTCTTCGTCAACGCATATGGGACTTCCACCATGGCGGCAGTGTCTTTCGCCCACTTTCGCGCGGTTCTCATGAATCCCATCCCGGGTAACCACTCCGGAAGGCGACGTAACGATGGGAAGGAGTCGACCAGAAACGCTCCAGGGACAGTCGCCGCGTTGAAATTTGCATTCGTACTCTCGATTAGATTGACGAAGGGGTCCTCGCCATCTTGCACTTCGATTCCATAAGTGATTGACAAAATAATACCCCCAGCCAATCTTTCAGGAACCGCCGTTTCGTTAAGATGGACCTAAACCGAAACAGGAATTTGCGTACTTGCGTAGGTCTGCCATGAGGTCGTGTGGACTACCCACAACACGCTTTAAAAAGCGATGGGTTTCATGCGCAACTGCGTGCTTCCGATCTTCAAGGGGAACAGGTCCAATAATCTTGGAAAAATGTTTCCGATAGGTGCGGAAACGTGAGCTATATCGAAGCAGACCGAGCGTTTCCGCGTATCCAACCAGTTCCCCAACCATTTCCATGACAGGTCGGTCGGAGAAAATCGCTCCCTGCTTGTCTAGTTCAACCATGACTGGAACAGAATTCACAATGATCATCGAACGACCCATAATCGTGACGGCACAAATCCCGCCTGAAATGAACTGTCAACGAACAGATGTCAATTTGGCATCAATTGGCAGACCCCATTTGCGTCCCCACTCGGCGAATGTCAACCATTCTTTGCTTGACGGCATGTCCGCTACATTCTGAGTTATGATTAGAATCGCGTGTTGTGGAACAAAGTTTGACTCTGTACACCGATGAGTGGCCATCCTCTCGGACCAGGGGGAAGACGCGTCGAGCCTGAGCCTAATCTTAGATAGTGGTGAAGTATAAACAACCCTAGCGCGGCTGCTGCAATGTTCAGGCTGAATATCATGATCATTATGGGCAGAGTCAAGTTGGGTTAGAAGTTCGAAGTACACTGACATTTCCATATGAGGCAACACCTTCACAGTCGACAATTCGGTATTCCCATCGTTGAACCACACGCCGCTTCCCTCCACCCTCCATATACTTACATACATCAACTTGTCTATCTACGCCGAATAGGGCCTAAGTTAGTAATTCTGTAAAATGGTTTGATCGTCTGTAAATGTCTGGAAACATAGATACTACATAGTACACGCCAGGAATAAATATCTGGGAAAGTCATCCAGTACTCAATTTATATTTCTGTAGAAAATACTCCATCCAGGCTTTTCCTCACCTTCAGACTCTCCAAAAACAGCACAACATCACTTGCCACCTTACTTTCCCTAATGCCTTCTGTCATTATCCCTGCCTCGGCTTCCTCATCCTCATCCATAGCCCTGCTGGTCGCACTAATCACAGCATAAAATGTTGCAAATTCCCTTGCATGCTCCACGAGCCTCTCTAATCCATTTTCTGCTCGCTCACCCAAACCGAGCGCGTCGAGAATGTATGCCTCATTCGTTGGGTTCCCCCGCATCAACAGCCCGAAGAGGACAGCAAGGTGCCCGCGCAGAAAGGATGCGTCGACCGTATCTCGCTCTTTTCCTGTCCCTGACCCGATTTCTTGAGGTGGTGAAGGTGAGGATTCAGACTCTTTTTTGATGGGAATGGAGGGTGTGGACTCAGATGCGGGTGTGGGCGGTGGAAGATGGTGGAGATAGAGCTGCACGAGTACGTCTATCGCACTATTGATCACGGTTTCGCTGTTGGACGAGGAAGAGGGAGGAGAGGCACAGGTGCACCGTCGGACGCAGGATCTATTCTCGAGCGTGCACGAAGGATGTAATCCTGTTATTTTTATCATGTGAGTTTGTGAAATGACATACGAAGTCAAATGCGACTCGACGTACGTATCTCATGGAGTAGATCCTTCGTCTCTTCCACGACCTGAACCAGATTTGTGAGGAGACCAAGAGCGAGGCACAGCCTATCCAGCGCCTGAGTCTCTCCTTCACTCACGTCATCTCCTGCAACGACCGCCACGACCCCCTCTTCCTTTTTCACCTCCTGCTCCCGATTTTTCACCCCCCACTCAAACCGCAGGACAATCCTAACCACCCATGCGAGAGCATTCGCACATTCACACTTAACTACCGCCATTGCCCATGTCGCGTCACCGTGAGTGAGGCTCACCAGCACACGAAGTGTTATTTCGGTGACTGACTTTGCCAAGGCTGCGTATCGTTTATTAGTTAAGACTTGAGGTGCTGAGAAAGAGACGTACCCCCGCCTCGAATCTCTGTATAGATCCCTAGTGTAATCAACGCGTTGGTTAACCAACTACGCGCCGAGTCCATCGCCATTGTAGGTAGGTTGCTGGCCTGCTGCACATTCGCTGCGTTCTCTAGTTCGTTGCTGCGTTGCCCACTTTCACTGGCTCCAGGAGTGGCAGCGCCCCATTGGCCAAGAAGGTACATATCGAGCATGCGGAGGTGGTAGTACATATTGTCGAAGTGTATGTCGGGCGCTGTGTCTGGCCAGGATATGGAAGAAGGGGAAGACGGATGGAGAAGAGGAGAGACGATGGTACGGATGGATGCGAGGAGTGTTGAAAGGTGGTATACGGGTACAAGGGAAGGCGGGAGTGACTGAAGGGTATGCATGATGAGGAATGGGGTAGATATCTGCGGAAAGGCAAGTTACATAGGTCGTTAAAAGAAACAATAGGGACATATAGACGCACGGGCGTGTCTGCAGGAAATAACAGTGATCTTGAGATGATGGTATTATATATCGTTCGAAACTTAAGCCGGGTAGTATCAGTTGGAAGAAAGCACAATACAACGGGAAGCATTGGCTAACCAAAGTCCGATCCTTCTTCTGCAAACCCATATTCTTCAATTCCGCATCCTGCACAGTGCGATCGGTGTGGAAAGGCGAAACCAGCGCAAGAGGGTCGCTTGAAGAATAAACCCTGAGAAGTGAAAATAGCGTGTCCACCACAGAGCTGGGGGACTTCTCCATTTCGTTCTGTTTTTGTTTACCCTTTTCCGAGATGGGTAGTGGTGAAGATTGTAAAGTGCGCTCTGCTAGATCTGCAAGGTCTGCAGGATCACGAGCGACGAGAACTGCGAAGAAGACTATAAGAGTGTCGAGAACCTGTGTGATGTTAAATAGGAATGAGCTGACAGGGAGGTGGAGAGATACACACTTTGTCATCCCCTCTTCCAGCACCCGCCTCAACGAAGAGGTCCCATGTCCGACCAAGAAAATCAGCCGCTTTGGCTTTACGCGCGAATTCTGGATCACAGAGTTTAGTTGTTATTTCTAGAGCACTGAGAAATGTTTAGATGACCATTTACAAGAGCAGGAGGGATAAAGCAGACCTTGCCCTGCGAAGACCAACGCCGCCAGCGGCTTCCATGCCTTCGAATAGATATCCAACTTCATCGAGGAAACGCCTGCTCTCGCCTTTACTCCGTAGTTCAGTGATGCTCTTCAGGGGGTTCATCATTCCGTTCGGGATGTGCATGGTCTGTTGAGTGTCCTGTACTGCCTTGCCTTTCCCCTTCCTCGGTGTTCCTCTGGGTGTCGAAGCAGCAGAGGATTTGGATGGGGAGGCTAACAGTGGTGTTGGATGGGGATCATCCTCAGAGTTGTCGATGCCCCAGCGGGTACGCAGAGAGGCGTAGGACTCGCGAGTAGAGTCGTCTTCTTCATCAGGGAGGATACCATTGGAAAGAGAGAGGGTGGAAGTGGGTATGGCGACGAGGAATGAGCGTGATTTACCTGCGTAGGTGCGTGTTGTGGTTGAAAGTGGCGCACGATGTATTGGAGGAGAGTCTGGGAGGGTAGATGTAGAAGGTTTTGGAGGAGAGGAAGTTGGGAAGTTAGGAAGTGAAGGAGTTCTGTCAAATGAAGTTACATTTGTTTGATTGTCGATGGAAGACTCAGTCTTTGACCGCGCAAGCATTCGTTTTGCGAGTTTTGTAGGAGACGAAGAAGGCGAAGAGCTTGGAGTTATTGCCTCGATCTTGGACAAGTCGTGCGCTACTCCAGGCAATGTACGGTCAATATCGATTGGCAAAGGTAACTTTTTAGCGCGATTTGGAGAGCCATAAGTCCTGACAACGTTTCCCGACCTGCGCTCTGGAGATGGCGATGAGTACTCCGGGTCGTCGATGACCTCCACGGAGATTTTCCGTTTTTTCCTGGGCTGCACGGCTGGCATTCCTGATTCTTCTTGTTTCTCGTCTCCAAATGACTTTCCCCTCTTTGTTGCAGACTTCTTTGAATACATCCTTCCTTTCGACGACAATGGCATTAGGGAAAGAATCTTCTGTGACGCGTGACTCTCTAATCGCGTGACGTCCCGAACCCAACTTGGAACCCACAACCATGGAAGCATTGCAGAATCGCATCAACTCCTTTTCAAAACAAAAACGCGTCAAAAACCCTTCAAAGACGTCTTCATATGTAAATGCAAAGTGGCCCCACCCCTCCTCAAGTTTTCTTGCAACACCAGAAACCCTCGCGGAAGCAGGGTTCTACTACACCCCCAGTTTTGAGGACCGCGACAACGTTACTTGTTTTGTGTGTGCAAAGCAGCTTAGTGAGTGGGAGGAAGACGACGATCCATTCGACATACATTGGGAAAAATGTGGTGCCAGATGTTGTTGGGCCAGTGTTAGATGTGGGCTGAGATACGATATGGATCAACACGGCAGGTGAGGTCAAATCTTCACCCAGTGCTGCATGTTACTGATCTGGAATAGGTTTTTGTTCACGGATAAAGCGCGTTTGCCGGCATCCAAGCAGATGGAACGTGTCCGTCTAGAGACTTTCGCTGTTGGCGACGGTTGGGTACACGACAGAGACAAGAACCATGGAGCTACATCGCAGAAGGTTTAAAACCATGTATACATCAACGTCCGACTGCCTAATGACCAGAAACCCTCAGATGGCTCACGCAGGCTTTGTATATACTGCTCAACACCCGGGCGACGATCTCGCCACGTGCCTCTACTGCAACGTCTCCCTCAGCGGCTGGGACACAGAGGACGACCCCATGTACGTTACACCTTACTTTCATGCCATAAGAACGCCTCATACCCTCGCTACACAGGGAAGAACATCGCAAACGTGAAAAGAAATCCGGTCACCCATGTCCCTTCTTCTCCATCACCTCCACCCCTTCAGAAACATCCAAACCCACCTCTAAATCTCAACCTCAGCAATCAAAACACGGCCGCTCAACCTCCACATCAAAGTCTCACGCCAAAACATATGACGGGGACCTCAACACCACATCCCACGATGAATCCGACCATCCCGCCTCCACCTCAAGCAAAAGGGCTGCAAGAGGCCGCTCGGTGTCGGGTTCGCGTCCGAGCCGCGCCAGTTCGAATCCGAAGAATTCTCGGAAACAGCCTCAAAGTCGTTCTCAGTCTCGGGGCGGCGCAGGGCTGGGAGATGTCGTGGAAGATGAGGAGGAGGAGGAGGAGGAGGAGGAGGAGGAGGAGGAGGAGGAGGAGATGCCTATTCGGCGATCGAGGCGACCCACGACGATGGCAGCCTCTACGATGGCAACGCCGGGGAAGCCCAAGTCTCGATCTAAGTCTCTTTCACGTGCTAAAGCCAAGCTAGATGCAGTAGACGATGAAGTGGAAGAAGAGCAGGAAGTGGTGATGCAGCTTAAGACGCCCTCAAGAAGCCGCTCAAAGAGGGTGGTGAAAGACGAGGAAGAAGTAGACGAAGAAGTGGTGGAATTAAAAAAATCGACGAGGGGAAGACCGAAGGCAAAAGAGAAGCTTAAGCCAAAGGTTGCAACCCAGCCAGAGCCGGAATTAGAATTGGAGGTTGAAGAAGCGGAGCAACCCGCTGTGAAACCCAAGGCGAAACCTGCCGTTGCGAGGAAACCATCCCGTGCGAAATCTAGGCCTCCCCCTGCCCCATCGCCACTTGAATCCGAGGAGGAGAAAGTCTCAGCTGCACCACCAGATGTACCGAAAAGAACAGGGACTGCGCCTGCCAAACCCAGAGCTGGTGCTGAACCTCAATCCAAAACCTTGTCCTCGTCCACACATATCACATCCAAGGTACGGGATGTTGAAGTTGAGGTGGCAAATGTAGTTACGGTGATGCAGGAACCAAATGAAGAGAGCGCAGGGGCAGACGAGATGGACGTATTCGTGTCGGCTTCGTCGTCGTCTACGCAACCCCAGAAGAAGGAAGAGCTCGTGCTTGCGCCATTGTATGTGCCTAAGAGAGGTGGGAAGCCGAAGGAAGACGATAAGAAAGCGGAGGGGAGAGAAGTATCGAACTATGCAGGAAAATCGGCTCCTGCCAAGGGAAAGAACAAGGGGATAGAACAAGGACAGTCGCAGTCGCAAGCGACGAGGAAGCCCTCGCCACAGGCGCCAGCACCAGAGAAGGAGAAGGCCGTAGAGAAGGGCAAGGAGAGAAAGGGTAGCAGCAGCATGAAAATCGTCGAGATCTCTACGGATGAGGAAGGGGACAATGACCCGGGTGACAATGATGGGATAGACCTTGACCTCGACTCGACCTCAGGGAAGCGGAAAGTGACAGCGAAAGCAAAGGAGAATAGCTCCAATATTCAGGAGAAAGTAAAGGAGAAAGTGGTGAACGTCGTCGATGCCTCTGCTCCCGTGGTGTCAAAGCCGATATCAAGTAAACCTATAGTCAAGGATAATAATCAGATGTTCGTGGAGATCGTCCAGCCGATGAAGACGAAAGCAACTGAACAAGCACCTCCATCACCGTCACCCTCGCAGTCTGCAGAACAAGACGTCGAGATGGCCGAAGTTGAGATCGAGCTGGAGTCTGGAATCGGGCACCCCCCGAACGAACAACCCGATATTACCATAGAACGATTGCCCCAAACTCCACCGAAGCGCAGTCCGACCTCTTCTTCCCGACTTCAACTTCAAAAGCCACAAGCGCTCCCCGCACCCACCCACCCGACAGTCGTACTCCCTGCGCTATCCAAGCTCCCGTTCACGCCTGTAGAGAACCTGACGGATGCAGAGCTGGATATGACGGTGGAGGAGTGGATACGCTATCAGATGGGGGTGGAATATGATAAGTTCCGTCGGGATGGAGAAAGGGAGCTGCAGCAGTGGGTAGAGAGGGCGAGAGAGGTCAGGGCTGTTATAGAGGCGCTTTGAGAAGAAGCGGAGGGATTGCTGGGTGGTCTCCTTGCAATTTTTTAGGCGAGTCGGAGCTGTTTGTGTGGATGATGTTTTCGTGAGTGCTGGAGCATTCACCAGATTTTTTTGTATCCTAACTCGTAGTACGAAACGCCCAAATTCTCCTTGGTACAGCTGTAATTTATGTCACCTCCTGATCCAAGGGTTCCGACTTGTGAGGTATATTAAACGGCACATCGTAAGTGGTCTTTTCAAGCGCTTCACTATCTTTCTATCGCGAATTGATCGTCACTTCAAATGTGTTTTGTTTCGCTATCTTACGGCGCTTCCCATACTTAGCTTATCTCGTCAGACGCGCAGGTTATCAACACTTCGTCGCAATCGGCCCGTCGGTAATTAAATATACAGGGCACCAGGATCTCGTTCTGTCGCTCTTCGACTGGATGAAAATCTAACCGAGTTCATCTCGAACGACAGACACCACCGTGTGGATATTGTCTCCTTCCGCCCTTGGAAACACAGACCGAACAATCACCCTCGACTCTCAGAAAAACTCTAGAATATTTTTTTATCCAAATGATCGTACGTTAGAAGCTTGACCACGTATAGTCTCCCAGCCGTCAGCGGTGGATCAATGACAAAGCCGTGCATCTCATTCATGGAAGGTTTACGGAATCACCTGTTGCTGTTTCTCTGTATGTCATTGTCATGGAACGGCCGTTCAATGTCATTTACAGTTGTGCCTTTTTTGGTCGTATATGAACGGGAATGGGTAGTCCAGAAACATGTCGTGCGTCTGCCAGGCTAGTGATGTGGGCCTATGTAGATGTCAAAGGCAGTTGGTTGTCCCGAGTCGCCACGAGCGATATATAATAATTCGGACTCGGCTGTAAAGGACATAGTATTCGTGAGAGACCACTATGCTGCGCACCGGAGACTAAAAGTATGGGCAGGCATGCCACTAGTACACATCATGCACTATCATGCACCATTCGTGGCCCACACGATTGGCAAACAGCAACAGTTAATTACCGGTACATAGTAGATTTGCATAACCTGGCAGCGTATATCTTACATAAAGACTCCCGACTTCATGAGCCCCAATCGCATCCTCGTAGAACTCCGTTGCCTGGGCCCTGAAGGGGAACAAGGGTTAGAATACAGAGTGGGGCCGCGAGTCATATTCACCCAATACTGGCAGCACATTTTACTCCTCTAGTCTCTCGATTGATCTGTGTGCTTTAGTTGATGAGTTTATCAGTACGTTTCATCAGCGCCATTCTCGAGCGTTACAGCTGACATGCTCCATAGGGTGCGGCATTGGTCACATGCTAGCTTCTCTTTTGAATTCCGAGACCATCTCACCCGAGGCTTTCAACCTTCGTGTAATGACGGCTTCTTCCTCAGGCATGGCGTCCTCGATCATGTACGTCTTCACGTACGACAGTCCGTCCCGCCGCCTCCCGCCGCTCATCTAGGACTCAGTCCCCGAAAATTCAGATTGATCGTAAATTATTGTATCCTTGGCAGCGACGTATGTCGGACATCGCTAAGTAGAAGCTACCAGAAACTACCCAGGACCCCGGATAATGCCTGTGTCCCAATCTAGACATTTTTCATGAAATCCCATGTCCAAATTTACATGTTAACTCATTTACATAGTTTGATAACAACTAGTGCCGAACAGGATTGATGATCGATTAATATCTATGTAAGTACCAGCGATGGTCTGCAAATGGTTACCACTGAGTCGATTTCAAACCTTCGTGGAGCTTTCTACGATTTGAAAGTTATTCAAACGCACATGTCTTACTGCTTTTTGGTGAAGATCCATCGACTGGCAAACTCGAAGCATGGCGTCCACTGGCAGGAGACGAAGGTTCATTTTGTCCTCGGCATAGCGAACATGAATTTAGTAGCTGTACCACTAAACAAGTTACCCTCGATCCGAGACGCTGAGAAGACACCCAGATCCTCAATTTGCAGTTGTTCAACATTCGGCCAATGGCCAATTGGCAGGCGATTGATTGAACCCCACAAATCTACTCTCGGCGTCTAGTCCGACAGTGAAACCTCCGAGTCTTATTCGCTAAAGGCTAAAAGTGCGATTGCATCGATGCTGTTACATTTAAGTTTTCCGCTCTTTTCGTACTTTACTATCATATTGTGTTCTGTGAACGTGATGGCTATGAGATTACTTTGTTATTTTTGTCATCACTGCATCCTTCCTTCAGGATTTCCACGTCCAGATCGTGGCGACGGTTTAGCGCGATGAGGGAGCATCCAATCTGACTTAAAAGAAAAGTGATCCCCCTATCATATCCTATCCCATTTCAATGGTGCGATAGACCCCAGGCTGGCTGAAGACAGTGAAACACTTATTCACGACATTCCATATCTTCGCTTGATTTTGTCCCTTGTTTTCTTGTTGGGACAGTCACGGTAAGTCGTCAATTTGAACCCCTGAGACCTGAGGCATGAACTTTTAGCTTTGTATGGCAAGACCAACCCGGCGGGATCGTCATTATGGCGCTGGTCCTTGACCTTCCGGTCGACGTCTTTCTTCCCGTTTTTCGCCATATGTCCATTCAAGATATTCTGAATATCCGACAGGTGTTTTGCTTTCAGTTATGTTTTAAACTCTAATTTGTCTCATTCCTCCTTCAGACGTGCAAGAGCTTTTTCAAAGTAACCCAACTTCGGAGCGTATGGCACATGTTGCTGTGCACACATCTTCAGTTGGAAAATATTCCCGTTCCAAGGCTGTCAAGACAGTCCGTTGATTTGCTTACAGCTCCACAACTTCAAAAATATGTCGTCGAAGCTTTACGCTTACGACGCAGCTGGAAAACTCCTTCTCCATCTGCTGTGCGGCGGCTTGAAATTGCTTGCACACCGGTACCACTCTCGCGAATCGTTTCTCTTCAATTTCTTCCAGGAAGGGGGAGTCGGTGGCTTCTTTCACTAGCACTGACCCAGGACAGAATGGAGCGGAGGTTTGCTCTCCAGTTGTGGGATCTGGAAGCATCGCCGGTCGCCTGTATCGCCACCAAGACCTTGCTACGATTTGGATCCCTAGTCGTGAACACCGATGATGCCAATGACGCAGTCCTAGCTGTGCAATCTCCGTTGTAGGTTGCCCTCTTTCATGCGTCCTTCCCAACCGCTTAGCCGTTTCCTTCTAGCATAGAAGTGTTCACAATTGATTTCAATTCCCCCGATCCTGCCTCAGCGTTCACAGTTGTCGCAAGCTTTCCGGATAAGGTGAACGGATTGCACGTGTTATCCGGAACAGTCCTCTTGACAAGGGATGACCGGGACCGCTTATATCTCTGGGACATCCACAGCCCAGATAACCAAGTTGAGTTATGTAGCTTCGAAACCCAGGTATCGTGATTGGTCAGATTTTGTGGGTCATGTGTTAACCTCCTTTGGTACTACTTTTCGCAGCCCGAGCGACCTCTCGAAGCAATTGTTCGAGACAGTTTTGCTATCATCGTTCGGCACGCTGTGTTAGAAATATATGGCGTCCCAGCCCAAGATTTCAGCGGTCCTAATGTGACATATCCTGTCGCTTATCACCAGTGGCAGTGGAAATTAGACAGTGTCTGCATCTCCTTTCAGGCCTCTTGGGTCGCTGCTCAGAGCAAGTTACTCCCACCGATTGGTATCCTCGTGCGGTATGGCAGTCTCCTCCCATGGGTGCGTCGGTTCGCCTCTTAGACATATAAGCCGCTTACTACAACCATACACCAGCCTATCAACCTCCTGCATCAATACGTGATACAACCTAACAAGTCCTACGATCCAATGAGTCCAGTCGACCCAATAAATCTTCCGTACGAGCTCATGCCAGTACTTCAACGCACCATTGGCTCACCCATTCGTCTGTTTGCGACGTATCACATGGCATTGGGGACTCACGGGATGGCGGTCTGGCTCGACAGTCATATCGAGGATTATTTCGGGCGAGGTGATCGAGGGCAGAGACTCGCGGGATGCCTCCTGCCTGCGCAAGACAGTGTCAAGGAAGAAGTGGCACTGACATCCCTGCTCGATTCTACTATGTGGTCTAGTGTGTTTGCAATTTCTGAAGATGACAAATGGGTTCGAGTGGCGGTAAGTGAAGAGGAAGGGAAGATAGCTGTTGGAAGTAATGATGGATTCATCTCTGTCCTGGAGTATGTATAGATGTCTTCAATGTTTTTGTGCGAAGAAAGGACGGGTCACGTGCAGACCTACGGATATGCCATTTACGTTACTCATAGGGGAACACATTGTCGTTGTATGATAATATACACTGGAGTTTATGTACATTCCTATAATCATGCAGAGACTGTTGCAATAAGTACCTATTTTATTGTTCATTAGAAGACTGTTTACACGAAAGCAAATACACCTACTGCAGAGGGAGTAAGTCCCAACTCCTTCAAACTCTTCGATAAATCGGCATGAGAGAAAGTTTTCCTGCGTACGAGAAGAGGTAAACTGTCGTGTCGGGGACATAGGGAAAGGGAAATAGTCTGCAAACCTTGGGAAATGTTGGGCTAGGGACACCGTCTCAACGTCTACATCAAGGTTCTGTCCGGCTAGATATTCCGCAACTTCGCGGAGCACTAAAAAGGCACGTAAGTGCATTCCGAACAGGATCTCAGTGGGTGCTCACAGGCATCGCTGCGAAGCGTAGTGGTATATGGTTGCCCTCCTGTGGACATACGGATCTGCAGCCGAGTCTCTTGATAATCTTTCCCGGCAACACCAGCTGAAGATGCTGCAGGCTTCGAAGGTGCCGGCGCTGAGGCAGATGGTTCAGGTATCGGTTGACCATCCCGAATGGCCTTTTCCCTAGCAAACTTTTCCGCGCGTGCCTTTTTATCAGCTTCGATCTGCACTTTGATGGCAGCCTTGGCGCGCGCATCCTCGATTTTCTCTGTGATGGATAGTGAGCATATACGGTCTTCCGCACGATGTGATCATACCTCGCTTTTTGTCTTCAGCCTCTTTGAGAGCCTGTTTCAGTTTCATTTCATCCTTGATTTTGCCCATGTCCTATATAAAATGATGAACGTAAGAAGAGCGTGAGGTTCAAGAATAGCACCCGCCTTGCCAGCTTTTCGCCGTATTTGTTCGTTGGCTTTCGCTTCCTTCGCTTCCTCCTCTGCTTTCATGGAGCGTTTCTCTGCCATCTTTTGCCGTAGGTCCGCTAATCGTTCTTTCTTTTCTTCTTCAGTCAGAGGTTTGATCTACTGGCATGGAAGAATAAGGTCAACCGAACACTCATCATAACAGACACCTCAATGACCTCTTCAGTAGACTCTTCGAATTGGTCATGGCCACTCTTCTCGGCATGAAAATTAGCCAACGCAGTATTCCTGAAGATTTTACCACATTCTGAGCATTTGATGCTCTTGCATGGTTGGGTGGTGATTCATCATTTTTGATCGAACCATTTGCCAATATCACCAGAACATACCTTGGCTTCGACCGCACCACTAGCCACAACACCCAAACTTTTCAACGCCTCGGCATCTTCTTCGTCGTCTACATCCATCGCGTTTCTTGCGCCTGCACCAGACGACTCGCTTACGCCACCCAGATCAGGGACCGGTTGGCTTTCGTGTTCGAGAATATGATCCATTGCAGGTTGTAGGCCGCGGTTTCCAGTAGCTTTGAGTGCCCCTGTGAGTGTACCGAGAGGCAACAAAGAGATTAGAAACAGTCAGTCTGGTTAAGTACCAGAGGCTGTAATGTGGAGCGAACATTCAACTCGTGCACTGTCAAAACCCATTCCCAAAAGTGTGGTTCTGTCGCCTGCCATGGTTTCCACGAAGATCCAGAAGATGATGAAGCACAAGTCCAGCCTGAGACCGAGGTTTGAGTTGATCGCCGATTACATAATGAATCTCCATCGCATAACTATACGTCGTTGGAATTGTACATCATATAAGTATAAGCGGCGTCCACAATGTATGAAGTATTTCATTTTGTATGTAGCATGCGTAGGACAGAATTCCATGAATCTGCGGTAGTTTTAAAGGTTGTATAGTGACACCAGGTGACCTTTGGGGTCCTATGCGCATTTGATTTTCATTACTAGCTTCCAGCCTTCCACCGCGACCGCCGACTACGCTTCACGGCGCCGTCAACGACGGAAAGCGACGAGAAGACTTTATATTACTCCTACTGCTGTGACCGACAATTCGTCTACAGGCCACTCGTCTCTAACTCCTGGTCTTATCTCACGCCATCACCTATATTGCAATGCACGACCCCCGAGCCCATTCTCCTGTGGACGAAGACTTGCAGAGGCTGTACAATGACGTGTGGGCTGGATTTTCCGACCAGAAACCAGTTGGGCAACGAGAAAGCGACCTAGACGAATTATACAAGGTGTACGGTAGGGACTCGCAGAGTGCCCCACCAATCCCACCCAAGCCGCATATGCACACGGCTG
The DNA here is from genome assembly GCA_026075535.2 of Tricholoma matsutake. Taxonomy (NCBI): domain Eukaryota; kingdom Fungi; phylum Basidiomycota; class Agaricomycetes; order Agaricales; family Tricholomataceae; genus Tricholoma; species Tricholoma matsutake. Next base: position 2,426,619 of record AP026550.1, on the reverse strand, counting down.
CGGATAGCTCCCATAATCGTAGGTATCACACCGGAAGACATCAAGTCACGTAGCTAATGATGCTGGCTTGTATAGATGTCCACGTTTCATCATCACAACCTCCATTCTCTGCAACATCGAGAAGTCCTGGAGTGCGTCGACTGCCACCTACGCCTACTGCCAGGAGTCCGATGTCAGTAAGATCCTCTCCATCAAATTCATTCGCGATGCCCGAACCCGAACCATATCATGAACCACCGTTACCGCCGTTGCCATCCCCCCAGCGTTCCAGTCATTCTTCGGTAGACTCGTACGGGCCGCCTGCTTCTTCTGGACCCAACGACATGCTACGCAGAGTGACAGCAAGTACTGTTAATAATCGTCGGTTACCACAGGCGCCGAATGGAACATCAACATCCCCAGATGATGTCAAGCCTCCAGTTCCTCCCCTACCCTATGAATACCGATCCTCCCCCCAAGCATCATACGACTTCAGCGCCGACTCTTCTGCTGGTGATAGTTATGCGACCTCGCTGACTCGTCTTCCAACATATCGACCTCCTGGTGCTCTCCCTCCAACCAATCCAAGTAGCTATAGCACTGGATCACAATCACCCACCTATGGCGACGTCCTACCGCATAATGCCAACGGGTATTATAAGTCTGTCGATACACGCCAGTTTCATGCACCCCTAGGTCCAGAAAATACTCCCCGGAGCGCTCATTCTTCGCTATCTTACAGCTCCCTTCCGACCCCTACTGATTTAACACTCCAATGTTTGTACCTTGGATGAAGCACTCGTATTTTAATGTCCAACTGATCACTGATACACAGATGGCAGTTATGTCGACCCGACAAAGCTGGAACGGAATTCATCAATTTCCTCCCGATTGGAATATATGAGTCAGTTGTCGACGTCAACCGGTCAATCTCACAAGCAAGATATTCCCGAGGACACAGGCAATATGATCGCTTTGCACAACTCCTATGATGTCACATCCCCTCAAACGCACGGCGAATCGGCTTCAGACTTGAATTCAAACCATTTTGCCAGGCGCCCAAGCGACATGCTACGTACCCTCGCGCATTACGGCACGAACGATCGCCTGGAGGGTGATGAAGGGGGAAGCGGCTATATAGAAGATGACTATTGGGAAGATGAGGAAGAAGAAGACGAGAATCGTTTTGTCAATTTCGCTCTGCTTTCTCACATGGCGGTTCAGCTACGAGACAAGGTGCCTCGGGATAATCATGTGAAGGGCGGCATTCCTTACGAGCGTGCGTTCACCGGCAAAGACATAGTGGTAAATATTTGTTATGAACTTTAGCCTTGTATTCTTATGCTCATGATTTATGATGCGCAGTCAACAATTCAATCCCAAATCCAACGGGAGCTGGCCATCAACCACAACCTCTCGACGAGCGATCGGCGTGCGGCTCTGCAAGTTGCACGAAGCCTTCAGAGCCAACTGTTTTTCTACGAAGTTGAGTGGGGCAACCGGCTACTGCAGGATGGCGTGGAGGACGTGTATAACTTCATGGATGACCGCGAGGGTGGGTCAGATGCTATCACTGAACGGGAGGAACTGCCAACGGGTGTGGTTACGATGTTAACCAGATGTTATTCACCTAGTTGCGGTGATCATGGTGATCCATGTTATGCGTATTCATGTCCGCGGAAGGTTTGTTATGAGATTTAGTATGTTGCATTTGATATAAAGCTAATAACACGATCTCTCATTAAGGGCCAACCCATGTTGGGGCCTCCTCCTGTGCCCGTAGAAGCCCCCACCGAGGTCATGGACTGGGAAGCAATGGTTGGTAAGGCGGTCGTTGATTCTCTTCCGAAGAGCGAGGTCACTCGACAAAAGTCTGTGGTGTTTTCAATCTCTGCATGGTCGGCTTACCAAATGTCGTCTTCCATAACAGTATCATCCACAAAATCATCTCCAGGGAGGAACAATATATCCAAGACTTAGATATAGTGGAATCGGATTTCATCAAACCGCTGCGATCGGCAGAACCTCCTGTGCTCCCGCCTGACAAGCTGGAAGATTTCATCGACGATGTCTTCGGCAACATTCTTGACCTTCGGGAGTGCAACCGTCATCTGTTAGAGGTATTGTATGTTCGACAGCGAGAACAGGCTCCGATTATCCATGGGATCGGCGATATCTTTCTTGGTACTGCAGCAGAGTTCCGGTTAGCCTATCCCACTTATATTGGACATTTCCCAATTGCAGAGAAGCGCATGAGGGACGAGATTGAGAATAATTCAACATTTAGACTGTTCCTTGAGGTTTGTGTATTGCGGTATCACCATTTCCACTCTGAAATTGCAGTGTTTCCTTCTCTAGCAATGTTCTCGGCAGTCTTCTAGGCCAGGAGAAGTACTCAGACTTGATTTGAAGCACTTCCTCAATCGTCCTTCGGAGCATCTACAAAAATACCCTGTAACACTCGAAGCTATCCGAACAGAAACGGCAGTCGGTAACCCAGACGCGGACTACCTAACTGAGGCCATTGAGGCCATCAAAAATTTACAATCTGTGGCTCTTCTCCGAACTTTCCAATCAGCTATGGGCAAGGGCGCCGCGGGCAAGTGGGAATGGCATGATTTGGTCTCTCCCGAGATCAGGCAGACCTTTTCAAAACAAGAAGCCAAACGTCAAGCGTGGGTGTTAAGTGTTGTTGTTCTATCTCTGGGTCCTAATACGATTTTAGGATCATCTTTGAACTGATCAAGGGAGAGCAGGTCTACGTCAAGGATCTGGAAAACATCGACATTGTGCGTTCGATCTGCTATCTTTGGCATATTAACTGACGTCTATTCTTATAGATGTATATCCAACCTTTGCGTAGTGCAGAACCCCCAATCATCCCGCGAGAGAGGCTGGATCAGTTCATTATCGATGTTTTTCATAATTTCGGTGAACTTCATCATCACCATCGTAGGCTGGTCGAGAAGTTCCATGAAATTCAACGCGAGCAGCACCCGACTATTCGTAGCATCATCGCTCCAATTTTTGATGCCGCTCTCAATTTCAGAGAAGCATATATGGAGTACATCCCAAACTATCCCATCGCTGAGTACCGGATAGGCGACGAAATGGAAAACAACCTTGCCTTCCGAACGTTCGTCGAAGTATGTTGAGATCTTATTTTTCGTTTTCTAGTCACAACCTGTTAAATTTACCTTGTATAGCAATGTGTTCGACACCCTGATGCCCGTAAACTGGACATGAAGAATTTCATCAATCGTCCAATTCCCCGGTTACTTCGTTACGAGCTTTTGTTGAAGGGCATACTGGAAGACACACCTGTTGATCATGAGGATGTTGAGACGATCCCTCATGTTATAGACGTCATCAAGGCTCTTGGCAAAGAGGCTGAGCCAGGGGTCACTTCTGCTAAACAAAAAGTCGAATTATGGAGGTATAACTCGAACCTTGTTTTCAAGGCTGGAGAATCAGTCGTGCGTATAGCTACTTTTTATGTGAACCACAACGCTGATGTTGCATCATAGGATATGGATCTGCTGGATCAGAATCGATCTCTGATTCATTCTGGTAAGCTTCTCCGACAGCCTGACAGCGGCCTCGAGTGGAACGGATGGAGTGAACTCTTCGTACTTTTGTTCGACAACTACTGTGCGTGCTCGATACTAGTTTTTGCTTCTAATCTACCACTGAGCCAACCGCAGTGGTCATGACTAAGCCAAAGGAACGAGATGGTGTCCTCAAGTACCACGTTAATCGAAGAGTATGTCTGCTAGGCTCCCTTGTATATGACCTTTCGTTCAAATCTCAAATTAGCCTATACCGCTTGATCTGCTTACTCCTGTGAACTTCACGGATCCACCGACCCAACGAGGCACGGGTTTGCTTCGCAATCTCAGAGGTGGGGAACGACACGCAGACACACCCAATTATGCGGCACCGGGAGCCTCTCCTGAAGTGGTCAATGATCCACGTTCTGTCTACCCTTTGACACTTCACCACAATGGAAGATTAGGTGGTCCGTACATCCTATATGCAGAATCCTCGCAAGCGCGTAACGAATGGAAGCAAAAGTTGGACGAAGCTCTTGGTTTACGCAAAGTAGTTCAGGAGTCAAATAAAGTCTTCGAGGTCGAGACTTTGAGCGCAGATACATTCTTGGTCCCATCCGTAATGAGTAACAGTACCTCTCCGACATGGAACCAGGAAAATGCATCCACCGGCAAAGTGACATGTTCCGTGCCATTCAGTAAGCAAGATAATGGATGGTTCCGTCTATTGTTACTCAACGATTTTCAGATACTGCTGATGGTCGTCCATTGGTAGCGGTCGGCTGTGCAGAGGGTGTATGGATTGGGTACCGACATGATCCACAATGTACAGATTTATGTTTTTTTTTGAATAGGCAAGGTTCTGACATCAATACACAGCCATGCGTCGGGTTCTTCACTTGAGGATGGTGACGCAATGCGCCATGCTCGAAGAGTTTGGTATTTTCCTCGTGCTGGCGGACAAGGTGCGTCAGCTTTTTACCATAAACCTCCACATGACTGCACGTCATCATTTTAGTCTCTTTTTGCCTATCATATTGAAGCCCTTGTCCCAACCTCGCCCAATGTACAAACGAGCCATTCCACTGCGCCTCAGAAACTCAATGGGAATAAAGATGTACAATTCTTCAGTGTTGGCAGCCTCCATGGGCGTACACTCGTCGTTTATATGAAGAAGAAAGGGGTATGTTATTATCTTGGCCATGTATCAACGCTAATACACCTGAAGCTGGAAAGCATTTTCCGAGTTCTAGAACCTGTTCTCGATAAAATCAACGAAAAGGTCAAAGCACCTGTCGGACTGGGTACTCGACTCGGTTTCCGTTCCAATAAATCAGAATGGTTCCGCATCTACAGAGACTTCTTCTTGCCAACAGAATCATTTGATCTTATCTTCCTCAAGGCAAGAGTAGTTGTTCTCTGCGCCAAAGGCTTCGAAATCATGGACTTGAACGAGTGAGCGTTCATCTATAAGGATTTTATTAGACTCTAAGCATTACCCCGCTTCAGCTTCAACAGCATTACCATCCCTCGCGTGGATGATCCTCGTGTAGCTTTGGCTAAAAGATGTGAATCGTGTCGTCCCATGGGCATGTTCCGATCCGGAGAGGATGAGTTCCTTCTGTGTTATGATGGTAATTCCGATTGATTTGATTAAAAAAATATCTCTGCTGATTTTTGATCCAGAGTTTGGCATTTATGTTGACAAACATGGGGACCTCAGTCGTTCAGCAGGCACGATCGAATGGGAGGGCACTGCAGAACGAGTTGCCTTACATTCTCCGTACGTGCTGATCTTCGACACGCGGTTCATTGAAGTGCGACATGTTGAAACCGGACGACTGGCACAAATCATTCCAGGAAATGACGTGCGGTGTCTATATGATGGACGAGGTGTAGGTAATCATGTCACTGCAACTCCGATGCAGGAAACTGGGGAAGAGCAGGAGGCGCAAGTGCATGCCGTCATGAATGCAGATCATGGAAATCCAAAGGTCATCGCACAGAGAGTGGTCGAGCTAATACCCACTGTACCACTATATCTCCCTGGATCGCTTTCTTCTCCTGGCTCGTCGATGAGGTCTTCGGGGATGCATCAATCGGGGTATTTCCCTCCGCCACTAAGCTCACCAGAGGTGATGCGACAGTCGTATGTGTGGAGACCATGATACTGCAGAAGTGGGTATTTATAACCATGTTAGGGTCTTTCACATTGGCCTCTGTTGTATGCAAGTACGTAGGTAGTGTCCAGTTTTCAGGGTATAATTTTAATTTTACTGGCACGACGATTGTGCGCACTCAAGTTGTGTAACGTCACACGGATGCTTCAAAGTTGATGTTGCCGTGCCATGTCCTTCAGGTCTAAGCGGCATCGCACGCCATCCTCATCATCCTCATCGACATCTACATCCACCCCAGAGTCTAATCATCCCTCAAAAGTATCTCGGACTACTCCTGTGCGAGAATCCGCACCAGGGGTTGTGGCTCACCCTTTATTGTGTACTTTGCCTCCGACATGCAATCATCGACCGACCCCGATCGCCAATACCAGGGATCTAGAGACACATTATGCTACGTATCATGCACATGTATGTGAGGAAAGTGGATGTGGCTCTGTGTTTCCCGATGCGCGTCTCCTGGAGCTAGTGAGCATTGATGTTCTTCTTCTCTAAAGGGATTAATACAGCTTTTTCGTGTCCAGCATCAAACAGAGTGCCACGATCCGATAGCTGCCGTTCGGAAAGATAAAGGAGAGAAAATTGTGGGTGATCTTTTGGGATGGTCCATTTCACTGATACTATGTATTCCTTCATACTAGTTTGCATGCCACCTTGCCTCTTGTGGTCGGCTTTTCCTCACACCGAAAGCTCGACGTCTCCACTTGATTCAGGCTCACGGATTCCCTAAAGAATACTTTTTTGCAGTCACTAACAAAGGCGTTGGAGGTTTACTGAAGAAGTGGGGCGAGGGCGTTAGTTTGGTCCGTGGACCATGGAAATCTAGAGACAGACAAGAAACTAAGGATGAGAACGAAGAATTGGAGGACAGCGGGGAAGATGAAGAGACTGTTGGCTCTCATGGCCAGGTGAACTCGGAGAACGAAAAACGGAGTGACCGTAATAAGCTACATGTCGCTACCCACGACGAAGGAAACACGGTGGACAGTGCTAAGGAAGACCTTTTAGTGGACGGACTAACGAGGACCATGGACTCCCTTAATATGGTTCCACCCTCTGTACGGTTCGGGCGTGGCGGGAAGAACGGAGGGTTCAGTGCTCAGAATGGAAGGACAGGGTACCCCGTAACGGATAATCCGGTGAGAGGTGGTCATTTCAGAAGCAGAGGAAGAGGAAGAGGGCTGCGTGGTGCATTTCTTCCCAGGCAAGCAGGCGGAGGTGATGAATCTCGGTCCTATGCTGCCATGGAAGTTGAGTCTGCAAACGTGCAAGCACCTGTGTCAGTACGCGCACCTGGGAGAGGCGCTTATGGTAGAGGTGGACTCGGATGGGCAGGAAGGGGACGAGCGGGGATTGTTCATACCAGCAGAGGGTACAGGGAACGTGGAAGAGTGGGAGATGGTGGCATGAGTGCTTGCTGAGAAGGTATTAAACTAGCGTACATCTGAGCAGCTACATGATGGTATGTCTTCACTATGTACTTTGTTCACAGACTAAGTCAGGACAGCGCTAAGCCTCTCTCTGCTGCTTCGACTTTAGCAAATCTGGCTTCAACCTTACTACGGCATTCTTCCGCCTTTTTTCGTTCCTCTTCAGCTACTACCCGGTCCTCCTCTGCTAGTCGAAGCTTCACACGCGCTTCCTCTAAAGCCTCCAACGACCTATACGTCTTTCGCCATGCTTCGGCTTCTGCGTTCCTCGCGTTTTCAACCTCCCTTACAAGTCGTACGTCTTGACGAGCGATATATTTCTTTCTTGCACATACTAGTCGTCTGGTTCGAGCTTCGGACTCGGTGGCGTCATCCCATGTCTGTAACTGTTGTATGCCAATCTCATCAGCACAGCGTTTTATCTGTCGATTCAAGCGAATGGAAGGAGATGAAATGGAAACGAACGTTAATCATACTCCGGGCCTTGCGTGCGATAAAGTCTTCCAGGAATACTAGCAGTTCATCCTCGCTAACCGTGATCTCTTGCTTGTTCTGTTCGTCCCTAGAAGCCACCTTGTCCTTGTTGATCCAAACACGTTGTTCCTCATATGTTCCCTGCAAAATACCCACAAACGCAGCCACGAACCACCGTTTTCCATGGCCTATCGTGGTTTGCTCGCACTTGTTGATCGTCGACAGTGCAATAAACAGATGCAGCATTGGCGGACCCTTCTTACCAAATCGGACGATTTTGTGTACCGTATCTGATCTGCGCACACTCGTGGAGAAGACGGTATCTCTTCGTATTATGATCTGCTTGAATGTTGGGACGGGGACATGCGCCGGACGCTTCGTTGGTACTAGTCTTGCGCCGTTGGAACGGGTACGTTTCCTTTGTGCCACGTCTAGGGCCTTCGCTGATGAGCGCCTAGGCTCGAGGGCTGAAGCGGACAACCGTCTCCTGTTTTTGAATACCTGATCGGAATGGCTAGAGCCCGCTACGGCCGCAGCACTGTTTGCATCCCACCCCATAGTCTTTTGGATCTGCACCTCTAGACCTTCTCTCTCAAACTTCAAAAGACAAATATGTGCCCCTCGTGCATTAACAACCTCAACAAGCACATACTCCTCTTCTCCAGCATCTTTGGTTTTCTTCTTTCGTTCGTAAACGGCGACCTCCCTGATGTGACCCTCCAGCATCATCGACCGCATTTCTATACCCTCCATGTCGAATTTCCTAGCACAGTCTATGATGTCTGCTTCCCATTCCGCAAAGGAGCGCGGCTCCCTGCATGGGAATAGGCGGCTTTTGACATTGGTCGTACGAGGGTGTGATGATCCCAAGGTGATGGATGAAGAAGTGAAGCTACGCAGGGCCGTTTGAAGTTTGAGAGTGGTTAACATCTGGGAGAGGAGACAGATAGTAGGGGTGTGCGGGCTGGGATTCGATTTTATCTACTAGGATTCGCCCCCTTTTCCTGGGCTTTGATCGATCATACAATAAGGTATAACAGCGTTCGCATTGTTGCCGTTATCCCGCAGGCTCATGTCCGAACTAGATCTTGGCGTATTGTCGCTGTTGGATGACTTTATACGTCTAGATCTTTGTTCGAATCGTCTAGATCTTTGTTTGAATCGTCTAGATCTTTGTTCGAATCAGTTCAAGTTCCCGTGGTAGGTTAATCCACAAACATACATAAAAATAGTATGATTCTCAGTATAGACGTGAAAACCTGTGGCCCATGGGCGCAGAAGCTGGGCTTTTATACTCTGAGACAAGCCAGGGCAAATGGTTTTCTCCTATCATCATCGTACTGGCTCCCTCCTGAAAACTATCAGGACCAGTCATAGTTCTTTTCAGCTCGTCTGCTTTCTTCTCCATCATCTCCGCACCCTTTATCATTTCCTCGGCCCCTTTCATCATGTTTTCCAAACCTTTTTCCATCTCCATCTCCCTCTCTTCTAGTTCGTCCGCGCGTCTCAAAAGTTCAATGGCCCCCGCCTTTATTTTCGATGTGCCTTTCATCATTTCTATCGTTCCTCTCATAATTTCCTGTGTACCTTCCAATACCCCTTTCGTATGTCTGTTCACTTCCTCCATTCGTATTTCCAACTCTGTTGCCCATCTCTCTAGTTCCCCTATTTGTAGTTTCCATGATACCTTCTCCTCCTCCTCCTCCTCCTCCTTCTTGTATGGATCATACTCGTATGCTGTGTCCATTTCTGAATCGACTTGTCTTGTTTTCCCCATACGTTTCGAAGAGATTGTGTCATTCCATTGTTGTATCTATAATATGCTCCTGAATGTTAATGTTGCAAAGCAGATTTTGAGTAGTGTCGAGTAGTAGGCTTACGTGGTCATCTGCTACAACAGTCTCCTTCTCTCCTGTTACTTTTCGAATAAGATGATAGTGTTGATTCTTTTTCTTCAGTTTATTGGGAACGAATGGACTTGAGTCAGGCGGACTTGCAGGATTACTCTTGGAGTGATGACCAGCGGGAGAAGTGAAAAGTTTTCCTACAGCGCGAAAGGCTGCTCGAAGTTTCATTTTGACCTCGAGTAGAGTAAGAGTTGGGTTATTGAAGAGAGTGACATTCTGTTCTTTTTCGGCCATGAATGTGGATTTTCGGTTACAAGTTGGTTAAACCCCTATCGTTCTATTTTTACAACTTGCTCGTATATATACTTAGTCATCAAACTAGAGGTAAGCTGCGCAACCTCTCATCATACCGAACCTGAATCTCGTCGCACTTCCTCTCAAGCTCCACGCGTTCCCTCTCAAGCTCTTCAATCCTTCTACGCTGCTTCTCCATCGCCTCTATACGTTTATTCGTTTTGGATTCCTGGAACTCGAGGATATGTCTCAGTCTCTCAATCTGCATCTGCCGTTCAACTTGAACCTGGTTCTCGTACTCGGAGGAGTCTTCTCGTCCGAATCTTGATTCGTGACATCCTGATATGGATTGACGCGATTCTTGCGTTATAGTGATGATGGTCAAGTCGTCATCTGAGTTTTGGATCTGGGGTCCTAACAAGTCAGCAAACCCCCCAGGTAAACTCGTCTCATCGTGAATCCGACAACACACCTCACTTTTATTATGGGATCCAGCCTTCTTGGCACTTTCACCGTGACGGAGTGGCGAGGAGTTCGAGTTGGACGCGATGACCCTGGACTGTTGCTTATTTTTTATTGTTGGGTAAGAGTTGCTGAATCCTAACGCTAGTTTGAAGCCTTTTAGCGCCATGAAGGGTCTAGATGAGTTTGGGAATAGGAGAAAGCGGAAGTGGTGAAACTTCCAACTGGAATTTCGAGGAGGTTTCGTGCTGCCTAACTGCGCGGGATGGTTTGGATCGGGTCGTTTCAGTTCACGGGGCTACGACTCAAAACCCATGGTGCGTCAATGCAAAGTGATATAGTAATTGGAGATGTAGGGGTTATCACACAGTCGTAGGATGTAGCAAGATGACAATGCACTTTTGTGCGCGATGGACCCCGTGATTGAAGCTAGCTATCCAGGCATCGGTTGCCAAACGAACGGAAAATTCTCTCCAATGACGACGTTGACATGTCAAGTCCCACTTTGCAAGTCGAGAAAACCAAAACTTGGATAACGAGACTAATTAGTAGCGACTAGGGATACAATATACAACGAAGAGAGAGAGGAGAGCGCAGGTATACAGGATACAAACACAAAAACACAGACACAGACACAGACAACAGTGGCCCAGCCAGCAACAACGCGGGTTCGTCTTCATTTTTCGCATTCACTCCCTACGACTAAACAACGTAAACCCAATCCTCGACGTCTTCTTCTTCAACCCCACATTGACCACAGGCCTGCAAACCATCTCCACAGGCGAAGGAGGAGGCGCAAGCCCCAAAGACAGCGGCGCAGGCTCAAACGAGGAGTCTATGAAATCCTGACGGCCTTGTTCGATCAGTACAGGATCCGCAGACTGAGGCCCAGAAAGGACACTAGCGCTGGTACCGCGGGCGGTGGTAACACTGACCAAGTTAAGTGGCGTAGGTATGCGACGCGCTTTGGCTCGGAGGCGGGATGTGCATGGGGTTGGAAAGGCGGTGTGGATGGGGGAGATAGGACGATTGTGTGTTGGGGGGTTGCGGGGGGAGAGAAGGCAGAAGGGAGAGGGGGAAGGGGAAGGGGAAGGGGAGAATGCGGCTAGGTCGAGGAGGAATTGGGGTGTCTTGCGGAGGTGGGGGGGGGTGGGGCGGGTTGATATGGAGAGGATGGGTTGAGGTTGGGGGTTGGGTTTGGTGGTGGTGGTGGGAGGAGGAAGATGGTAGAGACCTGGGAGGTTGATGTGTATCATACCTGGGTCTTCGTCGGCTGGTTTGACTAGGTTTGCAGGGTCTACATCAGAATCGGTAGTCTTGGTGGACGTACTACTGCTTCTCCGACCAAGACCAGTAAGCGTCGCGAGGGCCAGAGCCGGATCATCCTCACCGTCAGCCAACGTGGTCTCACCAAACGTCACCCACTGCATCATCCCCTGGTCATCACCGCCGGCATGCGCATCCCCAGCTAGCAAATGGGTATACTCCAACTGTTCATCATGATCCCACCAGATCCCGCCCTTGTCATCGCGGTAGACATCCCCAATAGGCAATGTGTTGTTGTCGTTCAAGTTGGTAGAGGGTGTACCAGCAGCAGCGCGGGCATGTGCCTGCATGAGCCTTTTAATATTCTTGTCGTCGCTACCGCCATCCATAAACTGCATGAGCGCAATCTCCTTCGCAAACGGGGTAGGGTGCGGTACGTGTTTTGGATTTTTTTTGGCGTAGGTTGATGTTTTACGCTTTACTGTATTTTTAGGGATGGATGAAGAGGATTGTTTTGAAGTAGGTGTAGGTGTAGGTGTGCGGAAGATGGAGAAGGATGGAAAACATTTTTGAGTTGTTGAAGGTGTAACCGGGCGGCACGGCGATCGGGAAGCCGGAGTTCCGGGTTGTAACATTGGGTCGAGGATGCCATGAAAGACTCTTACATAAACACGTTTGTCGTACAAACATTTCAAAATAATCTATTGTTCATCCAAATAAATAAACCAAGTAGATCAAGCTGCAGCAGCAGGCGGTGGTGGTGGTGGTGGTGGAGGGGGGGATTGACCCTCGCCCGTCGGAGCCGAACTACCACCCCCATATCCCTGCGATGCATAATACTGGCTGTACTGCTGTTGCTGAGACGCAGCCCATTCTTTGAACTGAGGAGAATTGACATCATATCCATACGCCGCCCTACATTTCAAAGCACGTTATTTCAGCAGCAAAACGGTTATTATGTTAATACTCACCAATATGCTGCGTATGCGTCCTGTGATGCGGCATCTGTTCCAGCAGCTGGCGGTCCTTGGCTTGGATCGTACCCGTTGGCAGATGGCGGTGCACCACTTCCATCGGGGGGTGGGGGTGGTTGATCTCCCGGTGGAGGTGGAGGTGGGGCATTTGAAGGGGGCGGCGGGGCGTAGCCCTAGATAACAAGTCCCATAAAATAAATTAGGATATGACACGCGGTTAGAATCAAAAACAGCGCGCGCCCACAAGCAGGACAGCACCGGAGATGAAAAAAAAAAAAGCTACCTACCGCCATAGCGCTGTAAGCAGCATATTGAGCTTGAGCTTGATGCAGTTCCATTTGTTGTTGGTGTAGGATGGTTTGCATCTTTGCGTGCTCGGACCGTACTACCTGCAGTAGATCTTCCGTGAGCACTTTTGCTCGGGCTACTTGACCTTCTTCAGGGCTCCTATAATGAAACTGAGCCAACGGTGAACAACAAAGGTTCACGTGAAAAATCATACGTTATGTGAATGTATAACGGCTCATCACTTTCACGACCCGTCTCTTGATCAATGAAGCCGGACCCTATTCCTTTAATTTGAACGCGAGTTCCAGTTTCTTGTTGAATGTATTTAACAAACGATCCCTATCTTCCAACATAAAAAAAAAGCGCGAATGGACAAACGAAAATGAAAAAAATACGTACACTTGGACCCACTACCTTGGCACGCACATTAAAATTACGAATACTGTCCAGACCAACGGGTAGTTTTTCTTCTGGCCATTTACGCTAGGTAAAAAAAAAAAAGGTCAGAATCAGCAAGTCAAAATGAAAGTCTTGAATACATACCTTTTCCCTCAGCCTATCCTTTTTATCTTCCACCAACGAACCAAGATCTACCGCAATAAGCTCATTAACTCTATCGATAGCCTGCTGTAAGATCTCAGGTGTCGTCGCCGCAATATGGAGATATAGCGGAGGATCCTTCTCCGTAGCCTTGCTCCTATCCGGATACCACACTCCTTTCGTACTCACAGATGCCCCCGTTTCCTCATGAATCTAAATTTTAAGAAACCCAAACAAAAAAAGTCAGAAACCAACAACAATCCTCACCATATATAACCAACGAACCAACGAACCTGTTGCTGTGTAGACCCCTTGGTCAACATATACCTATTCCTTACATCATTAATGTCTATATCCTGAATAAAATCTCCATCATGTGGGTCTTTCATCCCCGATCCAGGTCCTAAAGCGCCTCCTGCGAACTGCGCGGCTATTTTCGCTGCGATGGCTGCTGCTGCTGCTGCTGCATCGTTTGCTGTTTTGGTATCGTTTGAGTTTAATGACTTTTCCTCGGCCTTGGACTTGGAAGAATCATCTTCTATCGGTCCTTGTTGGTCCCATCTCCGCTTTGAAGACATTTTGAAGATTGCGATTTTTTGGTTGAGGCACGGTAAGTATATGTAAGAGGTGTCACGATCTCGTCACGCATGGTCGTTGAGCATCATCACTTGTGATCACATTGGACATTGGACTTTTGATATAGACATTGAATATTGAATACTTTCTCGTTAACGTTTGGTGAAACGCCCCCCAGATGAACGGCCTTCTTTTCAAACAGTTTGGATCGTAATTTTGTCCGCGCGGACACATAGGTTAAATAGTAGTGCCGTATGTAAGTATTTTTGCACAAGTCACGCCCATTCAATTATAACCTCAGTAACTTGTGTTCAACTACAAGCCATAATTGAATAGTACTGAAATGATCTATCTCCACATACAGTAAAATAAAACATGCAATGCGGTATACAAAAACACAAGTTAAACTTGTGTTCAACTACAAGCCATAATTCCGAATAGTACTGAAATGATCTATCTCCACATACAGTAAAACAAAACGTGCAATGCGGTATACAAAAAACATGTCCGATGGTAAGAAATGATAAGCTTAAGATGTACAACCCGAATTAAAAAAAAATGTAAGAGCTAATTATGTCGTATTGGCGGAGAATGCGGCGTAAACAGTTGAGGAAAGTACGTCTGTGTCGATGGTGAAGATAAAGATCCAGGAAGATAAAGAGGTATCGTCGGGATCAGTTCAAATACGTGCTGCGTAACAGCTTTTGGGGGTCGACCAACAGGTTGAACGGAGGGTTCTATAAAATTCGTAACGGCGTGCACCTGCGCCTCTTGAATCATCTGATCGTCAGACACATCGCCAGGGGTAAGGATGTTGTTCGACGCAAGCCCTCTCCCATTCCAAACGCAACGAATGTCGTTGCCAGGAAGAATTTGCGCAAGTCGCCCCGTTTCTATGTGCCGAATTTCAACGAACCGTGGGTCGAAAAGCAGAACATAGGGTGCGTGAAAAGCAACACTATCTGCACAGCCCTCCCATTCAATGGTGGAGGCATCACGACTCGGATCCCCTTGCTTATCGACATAAATGCCAAATTCTGAGGGAAAAACGATCAGTATGTTGTGCGTTACCAACTAGACGATAACTCACCAGCATAACAAAGGAGAAATTCATCTTCTCTGGAACGGAAGATGCCGATGGGGCGACAATTCTTGAGGCGATTGCCCAGTGGTTCCAAACGTGGATCTTCAGATGGTATTGTTACGCTCTCGAGTCTAGAAAAAAGGAATCAGGACTGAGAAGTAAACCTATTGGTGTTGTTTAGACCTACTTATTTAAATCCATAATTTCGAAGCCCTTGTTACAAAGGATGGCAATCTTGGCCTTGAGAAAGATTAAATCAAAAGATTCATGGCGTAAGGTAAACTCTTTGGTGGTTGTAAACCACTCCAATTTTGATCGGAAGAGGCCAAACCTGCCAGTGGACTCCTTTGACCTTTCATTTATACGGTCAATGGCTGGCTCCAGGACATGGAAGTAGCTACCAGTCTGCTATCTGTGAGCTTCAAAGTTACTTGTCCGTGGTAACAAGTGCTCACCCCTCTCTTCCTCATATAGATGACAAGTGTCCGTCCAGCCATGTTGCCAACGCTAAAAAAATGAACCTCCTTATTCCCATTCAACTTCTGGGGCGCTTGAGAAGCAGTGATGGTGTGTTGTACATGTGTGGGAGGTACCAAAGCCTCAATATGGTAAGCTAGTAGAGACTGCAACAAATCGGTCAGAAGGGACGGAGAATAGAATAAATATGCTTGCAGACCTTATCCGCAAGGACCAGAAAGAGACCGAATTCATCCAGTATTGTACACTGCGTTACCATCGGGAGGTGCAGCACGCGACGCATAGCTGAATGAGAGCGTAAAATACAATCGTCTTTCCTACATTGCAGACTTACATTGTGGGTTACGCCGAAATCCTATCCAAACGCCCTCCGCACACCCAATGGCAACCAATGACCGTCCGTCCGGTGTATCTTAGAATAATATGATCAGCAGAAGGAAACAAGATATATGAATGCAGCCTCACTGAAAGGTATTGAACATGTAACCTTTCCCGTAATGAGGCCTCCCTCACTCCATGTAGCTAACACTGAAGGGACCGAGGAGACGGGTTGGATATTGAATGTACTATTACTCAGTGTCTCCGTCTCAAACACCTTGTTCGACTCCTGCACGACCTTGCGCAGCCCCATTGCCTCCTCCAGCTTCTGCTTCCACTCCGCACGACTATGTGCCGAGTCAGCATTCAGCACATGAGGTCTGCCCAACCGAGCATTATGCTGGATAGTAAACGGATACAGCGAACGCGACTCTCCGTCTTCTGATGCAGATACACTCGAGCCGGATGATCCTGTACGTCGCTCGTCTCGTTGGCGGAAAGTGGCGGTTCGTGGTGTCGGAGGATCGGTAAAATGGACCAACGTGAGCAGTTCCAGTGGTATTGGCTGGTAAACAAGCGATCGGTCATGGAAACGAGGAGCTTGATCTTTTCGACTCACCCTTCGATAGACGTGGTACTTCGTCATGTCCTGATGTGGCTCTGGTTTGGTCAGTACCACTGCAGGTGTAATGAGAAATGCTCGAAGGTTTGCATAATTACAACTTACAATAGTTGTCAAACAGAAGAACAAACAGCTCTTGCCATTCATTGGATTCTGTACCACTCTCCGATTGCCGTAACAGCTTTCCAGAATGCATGAGCGAACGGTTCTCATTAAGGAGATCCAGGTCCTTCACAAATAGGTCAGCCACTAGCCGATGACACTCTTTCTGAATACTTACAACTGTTTCCCCACGCTTAAACACGAGACCTGCGTTGTACCCCCATAGTTTGACTTTCTGTTTCGCAGAGATAACACCAGGTTCGGTTTCGCGTCCAAGAGCCTTGATAACATCAAGGACTTGCGGTATTGATTCGATATCTTCGTGGCCACGCGGTGTTTCGTCGAGAATTGCTCTCAACAGTTCGTCGTATCGAAGCAATTGCAAGATGGGACGATTGATGAAGCCCTTCATATCCAGCATATGCGCATCCCGGTGCTGCACGGAAGTCTATGACGAGTGAAATGTATAATTCTGGCCGGATACGAATAGAACCTACCTCTGCAAACTCCTTAAAAATAGGATTTCGACTCATCTCATCCTCAATTCGGTATTCCGCAATCGGATAGTTGGGAATGTATTGCATATATGCTTCGCGGAAATTAAGTGCGCGGTCATATACTGGCGCAATGACGCTCCGGATCCGCGGATGCTCCTCGCGCTGGATCGTGAAGAGTGTATCGACCAACCGATGGTGGTGCGAATGAAGTTCAGCCCAATTGTAAAACACGTCCTGCATGAAGTCTCCCAACCTCTCATGGGGGATTATGGGCGGGTCCGCATTTTGAAGAGGTCGAATATATATCTACGCAAAGTAGGAATAAGGGCCGCAAAAGAAAAACAAAAGAAAACACACAGTCTCGATACTATCCAAATCCTTGACATATGCCATCTCGCCCTTTATGAGATCAAAGATGCGCCTAAGATGATATCAACACAACGAAAGGACAAGAACCATGGTATAAGGAAGCACTTACAACTGCCTTCTGTTCTCCTCATCCGATATGTTCCGCCTCAGCCCTGGTGACACCAAGTTCTGCCACTCCCATCTACTAGTGAGGCCTTTGCCCATGGCTGCCTGGAATGTCTGAAGCTGCGCGGCATTTTGCAGATTTTTGAGAGCTTCGATGGCTTCCAGTAGGTATGTCACATCGGGGTTTCCTTCCTCAGTCTCCTTCAGAATGGCTTGAAGCAGCACGGGATATTTCTGCATGTGCTCGGAAGGTCGACTTAGGAAGTGTCGCAGATCAAGGCGGAGGTTTTCTCCTGGACGGGCCGATTGTTGTCGTGAGCAGTTCTGGTAGGCATAAAAGTTATACTAAATCATCATCTTAAGGGCAAAACCCACTGAGACTGACCTCAATAAACAGTCGAAAATCGGGGTTCCGCTCAAGCTCATCCTTCAACCTCTTGTCAGCAATCGGATGGCGCCCAACATACCGTGCATATGAATCTCGAAATTCACTCGCAGCCTCCAAAAGAATATCTCCGATCCGTTGAACGACAGGCGCCTGCTCACGCTGCCGGACGTACATGGTCTCCAGCAAGCGGCGATTGCATTCACGAAGTTCAAGAATGTTAAGGAAGACTTCGTCAATGAATTGGTCCATGTCTTCGAGTACATCCAGTGGTTTGGCCAATCGGAGGGGATTAATGAAGCATGTTTCAACGATCTCAAGATCATGCACGTATTGTTCCTCTTTCTCGATGAGCTTGCGAATGATTCTGCGTTGACCAGGTCATTGGTCGTGGGGCTGAAGCCCATAAACGTAACAAGCACTTACGATTGCCGCCTCCTCTCGTTTTCTGGAAGGGATTGGAAGACTTCCGGCGGTGGGTCCCATTCTTTCATTTCATCCGGTGCATCTGTTTTCTTAGGAAGCATGCGAGATAGGGAACCAGTCTGGCAAAATGGAGTCAGCCAATCACAATAGAAAGTTATAAGCCCGAACCTTTCTAGGGCAATTATATGCATAGCATGTCATAACCTCTCCCGCATCACACATCGGAGAGTAGCATCTCGCCAAGACGGTCACCACACTTGTTGGGAGCTCCTCACGGTCTGGTGGAGCATTAGAATCGCCCTCCTGGTCATCCATCAACATGTATACATCCTCAACACCGTCTCGAAGCTTGCGTGCGCCCCACTCCACCTCGTAGAAGAAGAGTTGGCTCTGTAGACTTCGGGCCACTTGTAAGGCTACTCTGCGGTCGTTTGCATTCACAGACCCGCCATGATTCCAAACTCGTTTGATATGGGTATGAATTGTTGTCTGTGATATGCATCCAATTCAGAAAAGGGGAGGCGCAAACGAAAGCAGTTAATTCATACCACAATATCTTTCCCTGTGAAAGCACGAGGGTAAGGAACGCTGCCTTTTACGTGAGTACCACGCGGAACTTTATCTCGCAATAGCACAGCCAAGTGGGACAATAGTGCAAAGTTGACGAAACGGTCTTCCTCTTCATCTTCGTACTCCCCACGCCAATGAGCATCCTCTTCTTGCTCACTACGAGGTCCCCCTGGCTGTTGAATACCTCGAGTGTCCGACATAATTTCGCGCAGCACAGCAGAAGGCCTCCGGAGAAGATCACTACGGCTTGGGACAGCGACCGCTGCTTCCTCGTGACGGTACCTATCAGAGTTGACTTGTGTGAGTGGGACAAAAGAAGAACCACTTGTACGATCGGGAGTCGAGAAATCATATGAAGGCGTGGAGGGTTCTGCCGAGGTACGCGTCATTGGGATCATGGCTGTTGGAAGATTGTCTGTATATGAGATTAGAGATTCGAGAACAGGACTCTGATCGAAGGACGCATCTGTAATCAAACAGTTAGGATACAACACGGCGATAGCATGACAGGTTTACAGGTAGATGGTTGGTCAGATTGTGCCCTCGGTGGACGCAGAAGAGGATTGTTTAGATCGACGGTAGATAGGGAATGTGACATGGAGTGGAGAATGGGTAACTCGGGTGCGTGATTGAAGTTCACGTTGGTAGTGCTTTGTTGAGGATAAGGATACGGGGGAGCGGCAAGGTAACTAGAAGTATCTTTTTTCGTGTACTCGGGTGGTGTCATAGAGGGTGAATCACCACCATATCGATAGACGTTGGCTTCATCGTTCCAAGCTTGACTCTGATGCATTGTACTGTGACCTTCGAAGGCACTTTGTCCTTGTGCATATACTGGGGTTGGAAGACCGTTACCAAATGAACTGTCAATAGCAGAGTGAGGGGCTGGCAACCGGCCTCTATCACTAACAGTTCGCATCAATGAAGTGTAAAAGCTGCAAAAACTGAAAAATACCAACGAATCATTGCTAATGGAGCGAACAGTAATGTTACTTGTCACGTATGGAGTTCCTGAAGTGCCAGGAGTTGGAGGAAGAGGTCGGGGACGAGGGTTCTTTCCACCTGGCGTTGTTGATGATGGACGTGGAAGCGCACTGCGCGGACCTGAAAAAACAGTAAGGAAAGGATAACCCTGGTTGAAAACATACATACGAAAAGAATCGGGGTCAGGGAGAGATGAAGTAGATGGATTTGTTGCATGGTTGCTGTAGGCGCCGGTTCCGGGTCGCGCCTCGGTGAACACTGCCAAAAGTTCGTCTTCTAGTTTTTTCAGATCTTCTTCGCTGACGATGGAAGGTTCAAAGCCATCTGGTAGCACCGGCATGATGATTATAGGGATTATATGGTGTGGATCCTGTTAACAGTGCCTCCCTGACCAACACCCTGGTTCCCAGATGCCGAGAAGATAAATTGACGGTCAGAAGACTTTGAACTGTATACTGCAGCCGCCAGTGTTTTTTTTTTTTGTTTTTTTTTTTGGAATGTCAAGGTGCAGGCATGCAGGACACAAAAAGAGAATTATAAGTACGATATGAGGTTGTAGGCAATTCACAATGATCAAGCCGAGTATACGTAGCACTCAAGGCGGTGTAACCACTGGCACGCCGATCGTTCTGATCGCCCTACTTCGGTCAAGCTATGGAACGAACTGCAAGTTTCACCCCTAAAACAACATCCTCAGTGCATGATATCGCGTCAGAGGAGCCCCCGTTCGGGTCAAGGTCAGTTCCAGTTCAGTCCCCTCACTACCAACTGGTTCGCCGACACCTCTTTGCAGGTTTCTTACAGACGAGACACAGGTCTGGAGCCAGAATGCATGGGACCACGTTCCTCCCCCGGACGATCAAGAAGAAACCATAGCAGCATCTCTGCAGCGACAGCGCCTGGCTCCTGTGCCAGAGACCGAAAAGCAGAAATACAACGACAAGCCATCAAGGCATTGGTTGGCAAAATGTTTGTTCAGGACTGAATGCTAACATTGCTGAGGACAATCGTGTCATACAGGGATAATTTTTACAAGGCTAATTCTAGTAATTTTTTTCGAAATCGAAAGTGGTGAGTACTTTCGTTCGCATCTCGAGGCTTTTTCTAAGTTATTCTTAGGCTGCACAATGAGTTTTCCGAGCTTGTAGCGGCAACTCGACCGCAGGTTACACAATTACATTTCCTCGACGATCAATCTCTGATAAAGCGCAGGCAGGGCCTAAATCCATCACAGAAATAGGTTGCGGTGAGTTGCTATCAGATTCATGATCAACCGTTCCATCGATCTAGTCCACTCACCAATAGGCGCCGGAAACTCAGTCTTCCCCCTCCTCTCCGTGAATGAAAACCCTGACCTCACAATCCATGCATACGATTATTCACCACACGCTGTCAAACTTGTGCAAGTAAGTCCTGCAAGTTGATTCTTGTGTATATGCCAAGTACCCACCTGGTTCACCTGCTTAGCACAACCCTCTGTATCTCTCCCCAACTACAGGATCCGTCCGTGCATCCGTCTGGGATGTGACCTCGTCTGATGGTTTACCTCCCGATGTGGAGCCAGGGAGCGTTGACATCGTCATACTCGTTTTTGTCATGAGTGCTCTGCATCCGGATGAATGGGGGCAAGGGATCTCAAACATTTACAAGGTCTATTTCATTTCGTTCGCTCATGAATAGAGTTGTTCAATGACCTCGAGGTGGCAGATGCTAAAACCAGGTGGCCTCGTGGTGCTCCGCGACTATGGCCGACACGATCTCACACAATTGCGGTTCAAGAGTGGCCGTCTCCTCGACGAGAATTTTTACATTCGGGGAGACAAGACTCGTGTTTACTTTTTTGAACTAGGTATGTAATCGTTAGTGGTTTGCCACCACCACCATTCCTAATTCACGCCAGATGAACTTGCACTACTATTTACGGGTTCCCAAGCATTACCCTCGCAAAAGAGCTCTTGTACAACAGAGGTTCTGGACGATGACAACACACATGATGGTGGTACACCGTCACTTCCTGCCCTAGATGGAAAACCCTTAGACATCCGACCTTTCATGGACATACCCTCTGACAATCCGGCTCCGCCGATATCAATCACAACGCCGCGGACAGACAACAACCCAAACACAGGCATACACCCAAACCTTCTCGCACCTCGCCCCCTCTTCAACTGCCCATCCCACCCTCTTTTTACGATCGAACAACTTGGCATCGACAGGCGGCTGCTCGTCAATCGGAAACGCCAGCTTAAGATGTACCGCGTATGGATGCAGGGTAAGTTCCGGAAGACGTCTTGATTGTGCTCAATCAGGGAGTTGCAAGAGATGCCCCGGGCCTTCCGGACGACGAATAGTCATGCGACAGGGCTGTGAGCACATGGCCTTAACCTTGTTTCCGGCCAATTCGCAGGGCAATTATAGCCGCCCGGATAGTAGAAAAGAGGCCGCGCAATGTGGGCGTCGCCCACGATTAGAACAACTAACGCCTCCAGCTGAAAAATATCAATTCTTTCTACTGTCTCTCTCCTGAACACCTTTGTTGATCCATTGACATGCGATACCCTGACCCGACGATGTGCGTATATTCGAGGCCGTCAATGTCAAAAAATAGGACATCATGGA
Organism: Tricholoma matsutake; assembly: GCA_026075535.2. Classification (NCBI taxonomy): domain Eukaryota; kingdom Fungi; phylum Basidiomycota; class Agaricomycetes; order Agaricales; family Tricholomataceae; genus Tricholoma; species Tricholoma matsutake. Next base: position 2,404,203 of record AP026550.1, on the reverse strand, counting down.
CGGACAAAATGTACTAGGAATGGCAGGGGAATTGTGACTTCAGAGTGGTCAGAGAATCGGGATGAGCAAGACACGGCATCCACAAATCCATAGCATTACCGTGGCGATACTCGAAGATACCCACCAACTGCATATCGTTTACCGTGTTTCTCGGATAAGGTCTATAAGAGTCAAACTGACCACAACAATTCTCGGTTGCCATCGGTTAGGTATCCGATAGACGCGTACAGCTGGAAACACTGGAACCAATCATTTGCCGTCAATTGTGCAAATGCGAGGAAGGAGTAACGACGGGCTGGAGAAAGGTGAAACAACAGATCTACTGAACATGAACAATGTTTAAGCCAGATCCTTGCGCACTTCTACCGACGCTGGCGTCCATTGATATGTGAATCATTCAAGAATGACTTCTACTTCATTAATAGTACTTTTCTCTGAACGGGATGATGAGAAGACATCAGCGCCAGATGCCAAAGAATCAATTAGCAGCGAGAGGCGCGAAGGACCCAGATTTGGTTCCTAGTATGGTCCAAACGTTAAGGATATCAATGTTGAACGATATGAAAAATGGACCTTTCGTATCTCTTCGAGGTCATCTCGAAATCCGTCAGCTATGGATGCCATCCAAAACTTCCTGAACTTGTCTTTCATCAACTGTTCTTGTGCAACGTTATCCTGTTCTCCCTTGTTGTTGTCAGGTAAAAAGGTAGGTAGTTCCGTAGGGGGCGGAGAAGGTGATGGTGAACCATGGTGTATCTGAGTAGGCTTTGGAGGAAGCTTTCCAGACGTTGCAACAGGGACTGCAAGAAAACTCTCCTCAGGTTCAGAGTCAGACTCCAAGGAGGATTCAGAAGACGACTCTGATTCTGATGGTTCTTGGGGTTGGATTGGCTTCACCGGTATAGTTGTGGTGTTCGAGAGCGGTTTTTCTCCATCTGAATCCGATTCTGATGATGATGATGATGATGATGATGAAGAAGATGTTGAAGCTGCACGTCTTTTTCGCTTCCGATGCCGTTTTCTTGCAGGCGCTTTTGCCACTGCGGGGGGCATCGTGGAAGTCGATGAACAAGTACGTTTGTTATGTAATGTAAACCTGGAATAGGGTTAGGTTCAGGTTAGGGCTAGTATCGTTTTCACAGTGCACAGCTTCTAACTCCCAACAATGTCTGAAAAGGTTGTGGGGATTCTTGGTGAGGGTGAGTGTAGTAGTTTTCCTGAAGCATGCCGACTCTAAACATGTACGTAGACTCTTATCCATGTTTGTACCAACCAGTTAACATCTTGGTTGCTTAGGAGGAGGCCAGTTGGGTCGTATGTTGGCCGCCTCAGCATCGTTACTCAACATTAAAGTTGTAATCCTCGACGTTGGAGAACACAGTCCGGCTAAACAACTGGTTGCACCCTTGGCCCCGAATTTATCACATATCGATGGTTCCTTTGCAGATCCTAATAAAATTCGTGAACTTGCAGCTAAAGTGGATGTTTTAACCGTGGAGATAGAACATGTCGATGTCACAACGCTGGAGGAATTACAGAACGCGACTCGCCCCACCCCGCTCGTTATCCATCCTGATCCGTCTACAATTCGCATCATCCAAGACAAATTTAGACAAAAGCAGAATCTCTCTAGACGTGGCTGTCCTGTATCCGAATTTCTTGCGGTCGAGTCTACTTGGGAATCCGTGCGTACTGCTGTGGAGAAATTGGGTTTTCCTATCATGTTGAAAAGTCGTACATTGGCGTACGATGGGCGGGGAAACTATGCTGTTCGTGAGCTCTATGATATCGAACAAGCCCTAACTGCTCTAGGAGGTCGTCCTTTGTATGCAGAGAAGTGGGTTTCTTTCGTCAAGGAGATCGCCGTTATGGTTGTAAAGGCGACGGACGGCGAAATACAATCCTATCCTGCAGTGGAAACCGTCCATAAAGATAACATATGTCATCTGGTTTTTGCTCCTTTGCGTTGGCATGATTCGACTCTTTCTCATCGTGCACGGACAATAGCCGAGGCTGCAGTGAAGTCATTCGAGGGTGCAGGTGTGTTTGGCGTTGAGATGTTCCTTACGGAGGCTGGTCAGTCTTCCTGCTATAAATTGTGGATGAAGCCAATATTTTCCAGGCGATATTTATATCAACGAAATTGCCCCTCGTCCTCATAACTCTGGACATTATAGCATTGAGGCTTGCGAAACTTCGCAATACGAAAATCACCTACGAGCCATATTATCACTACCTCTCGGATCAACAATTCTGAAAGTCCCTTCGGTAGTGATGCTCAACCTCATCGGCCATTCATTATCTATGGAAGAAATCACTTCCACTACCAAAGTTGCACTCTCGGTTCCGGGTGCCTCCGTACATTTGTACGGAAAATCCGAATGCCGTAAAGGTCGAAAAATGGGACACATCACCATAGTCGCGGATTCAGATGCCCAGCTAAGCGCACGATTACGTCCTCTTCTTCAATCACTGCCCTCAAGTCCACCCGAAGAAATAGATCTATACGCACCTATATCTCCAACGCCTGGGTCTGGGTTTTCGGACCGTCGGCCTCTAGTTGGAATTATCATGGGATCGGATTCAGATTTACCAGTCATGTTTCCCGCTGCCCGTATTCTCGATCGCTTCGGTATTCCGTACGAATTAACAATCGTCTCAGCGCATCGCACTCCGGATAGACTCGTTCAGTATGCAAGATCGGCATCCACTCTGGGTCTTCGCACCATTATCGCGGGTGCTGGAGGTGCGGCTCATCTACCAGGCATGGTGGCTTCGATGACTGCGCTTCCTGTAATCGGAGTGCCTGTAAAGGGAAGTACACTGGACGGCGTCGATTCGTTGCACAGCATTGTTCAGATGCCTGTACGTGACATCGGGTTTCTTCCATTTGCTAAGGCTGTGTCTAACATGAATCTCCTTGCTGTGCTATTTCTCCTAGCGTGGCATACCGGTGGCAACTGTAGCTATCAATAACAGCATGAATGCTGGACTGCTCGCTGTTCGGATACTTTCGGCCGGCATGCCTAAGCTCGTCACTGCAATGGACGAGTACCTGAAAAGCTTGGAGCAGGAGGTGCTGGAAAAAGTTGAAAAGCTGGAAGAGGTTGGCTGGGAAAAGTATGAAGTAAAAAAGCAGTAACATTTGTTTGTAGACTGTAAATTAGGTCCGTCGGGACGTCTTCAGTAAGCTATCCATATATATTTCTCGAATGAGTGGAGCGAGGTGTGCGGATGGGCTGCATCGTCTGCTTTCAATGTTTATTATCTCACCCAGCCTGATCGAATTGTTGCTCTCTAGCCCGCATCGTTTGCTCTTAACCTTTTTTTCTTGGCCTAGAGCTTGTTATCATCATCATCCCTGCTCTTTCCATCCTCTTCAAATTCATTGTCATTTTGTGCGAATGATCATTGCAGAGGAAGATGTAAATGGCAGGGTCAGACAAAGTTCTTCGTGCGACAAAGAACACTTCCTGATTGTGGGTCCTCTGTCTAACTAAAAACCCATAGTGCGATGTGCGGCTTGAAAGCATACTATTGACCATGCTTGATGCATTGGACAGTCCCACATCAAACCGTAGAGCCTCTTGCATTGCAACGCACGGTCTCAACAGCGATCCGGGGGTTTAATGGGAGCGCATAGAGATCGTACAGGGGTACAGTGGTAGACTTGTTACTGCCTTCGTCGAGGGTTCATCCGTCCTTCTCCATAAGAGACATCCGAGAAGCACGGACTTTATATCCTCGCATCTCACCTGGTGGTCAGAATCCCGAGTTCAGTGATGTCCAACACGAAATTCCACGGTCAACTTAAAAGCTGTGTCTTTTGACCGGCATTATGGTGAAAATATCAACGTTTTGATCATCTGTCCCAAGCTCCAAAGTTTGCCGCCAGAGATGCAAAAAGGCCTGAAGATGCCTGTAGACTAATAATCAGGCCTGGATATTTGGTATACGTCAGCCGGATGATTGAATTGCCCTTGAAACAACATCTCCGGTAAAAACACACCTCGCGCGCACATACTACAAGTCGTAAATCGAGTTACAAAAATGGATACCTATCTTCCCCTTGGTCTTTGAAGGCTGCCGTCTAACTTCAAAATAAAAATATGTGCCAAAGTTACATAAACGCGTTCTGTAAGATAAAGTATTAGCACGACATTCGATAAGTACACAATCTGCCCCAACTGACCTTAGTACACAAGTTACAACTTCCCAGGCAACCTTCCTGCACCACTCAATCTCACTGTCTCTCCATTGACATACGCGCAGTCCAATACCCATGCCACAGTCCTTGCGAACTCCTCAGGTCGCCCAAACCTCCGTGGGAATACCAACCCATCCCGTTCAAGACTCTTCCTTGTCTTCTCAGGGAATCGTGCGGTCATGTTGCTTTCAAACACGCCAGGGGCGATGGTGACGACGCGTATAGCGTGTCGTGCAAGGTCGCGTGCCATTGGGAGAGCCATAGAACGTAGAGCACCCTTAGTGGCAGAGTACGCAGTTTGACCTGGTTGGCCTTCGAACTAAGTAATGACATTCAGAGAAAACCAGGAGGTGTTGTCGAAGTTAGGCACATACTGCAGCAGCACTAGAAACGAAAATGATGACACCCCTTTCGCCGTCCTCCGTCTGTTCTGGGTCCACGTTGACAAGATGCTCAAGCGCAAATCTTGTTAGGTTAAATGCCCCGTTCAAGTTTACATCCAATGAGAAGTTCCAGAGGCCCAGGTCATGTGCCTCATTATTCTGGTCAATGATTTTACCTGCTGTGCCAACACCCGCAGAGTTAATTACACCGCCGAGAGGTGCGTTGTTAGAGCGGGACCAGACGACAGTGTTATCTACGGCAGAGCGTATTGAGGGGAGTGAGGTTATATCGGTATGAAAGTATTTGAAACGGCTTGAAGATTGGGAGGAGAGAGAGGCAGGAGGTGGAGAGATATCGAGGATAGAGACATAGGCATTTGAGGATAGCAGGGTGTGCGCTGTTGCAAGGCCTAGACCAGATGACCTGTGCAGAACAATCTCTTTAAGAAATAAACTTGTTTCTTGCAAACGTCTATATACTTGCCCACCAGAGATTATGAACGTGCGATTGTCGATTTTCATGTATAAGGTCAAGTAAGTACCGACGGATGACGATGACTAAGGAATCCAGTTCGATGTCCCTCTTACTGTCATGAGCGCAACTAATCGTTTGAAGCGGAAGCTGGGCGACCTCGGCGTCGACACGTCCAGCCGCAGAGCGAATGAGAACTTTTGTCTGGTGCGAACTTCTTCTTGAAATACTTTATTTCACCTTTATATATATATATATATATAGATTGGAACGCCATTGCCACCACTTGAGAAATCCAAGGACACTGGAGAATTCGTGCCGTTGTGGAAACAAGACGTAGTATATATCTGCTATGCGAGGTACGATGCTAACTGCAAGTTGAAAATGTTAGGTTCGTGATGAAAAGGGACGGAGACGACTCCATGGAGCATTCACAGGTGGTTTCTCTGCTGGATATTTCAATACGGTTGGGTCACAAGAAGGCCCGTTAAGCATTTTCATTCACTTCAAAAATACCTACTTATGAGGATGTAGGATGGACACCGTCCACTTTTGTGTCCTCTCGAGGAGATAGGGCAAAGCAGAAGGTAGTACGACCAGAAGATTTTATGGACGAGGAAGATCTACAGGAATTGAAGGACAGTAGGAATATGGTTGATACAACGGAAGAAATGGACTTGACGGGCGGTCGTGGCATGGATTTTGAAGAATCTGAAAAGGAGTGCGTCATGTCAACCCATGACATCGAATTTGTCTAAACCCGTCATTCCAGCTCTATCGCAACTGCTCTTGAGGCGACTCTTTTACCCCCGTCAACCGAGTCTGCCGGTGCACGTATTCTAAAGAAAATGGGCTGGCGAATCGGTCAAGGCATCGGCCCTCGCGTCACATGGAAGCAACGGAAGCTTCAAGATTTACAGGCGTCTGTGGGCTCTAGAATCGGTGCAGATGGCATTAAAATCTCCGAAGATGATGAAGAAGCCTCGAAACACATGTATGCTCCTCGCGATACATCAGTCCTCATCGTAGACCGGAAAGATAACTCCCATGGTCTGGGATACCGTCCTGGAATGAGCCTCAATGAGACTCTCGGAGTGAAGGCCCGTGGTGATGCTTCAGGTCCAAAGCTTGCCGGCATGTGTCTTTGATGGATATATCTATGTTGCCTGATCTATATTGTCATATAGCTGGGTTTGGCTTGGGAGCACTAAATGATGCTGATGAAGATGATTTGGACGTGTATGATGGCGGTCCCAGCAGGAACAGGCGCCTTCAAGCTTATGATATTGTCGAACGGGACGACGACGATACAATACAAATTGGGAGTCGGCATGACAAGGGCGTGAAACCAAACGTCGTGAGCTCTGTTCTACCAATTTTCTTCAGCTCGGTTTGACATCCTCAAGAGGCCAGCGTCTTCTCTTACGACATTTCGCGATGGTCGTCCTGTGTTGGCCGGGTTTGTTCTCTCAGATAAGCCAGTTGTTGAAGATCGATGGTAAGTCCTCCGCATACTGGGACGGTGCTCAATTCAATTTCCATAGGTATGCATTGCCAGATGTCCCGAAGGGTTGGCAGCCTGATCCGCGGCGAGTCTGGGATGCAGATAAGAACAAGGAAAACATACAAATACCCTCTCTACCTCCTCGTCCCGGTAAATGGAAATCAGAGATCTCAGCAGAACAGGTGCGATTCATGGCACGTCTTACAAACAATTGTCCTAAACCTGATTATATATAGAGGGGATCAATGCTAGGTGAAGTTCCTCTTCCGTCTGCACCACGGTCCGTTTTCGAGTACATGTCGCAAAAGGACCGAGAGCGACTCCAAAATTTTGCTGCTGGCGGTGGTGTCGCGGCGCCTACTACCTCAGATGCACCACCATCAACAACAGCCTCCTCCCAACCGAACTCGATCAGGATTCCCCGCACCGAACCTCATATTGCCCAAGCAGCTCTGCGAGGCTTCCAGCCGTTTGCAACAGATCCCGTCAAGCAATCCCGCTACAACGCTTATCTGAAGTCGCAAGCAAGCGACGACTCTTCCATTCCATCTCTCAAACCCAACCCAGGCCAAAACATTGACGAATTCAACAAGGAATTAGAAGACTACGCTAAAGCTGCGCTGCTATTCAAGCCCATCTCGGGAGCTATGGCTGGGCGGTTCACCAGCGCCGTCGTCTTCGAGAGTGGACCAAAGATACACGAAGGGCTACACACGCCAACGTCGGAAGAGCTGGCGCAGAAGGAGAAGGAGGAAAAGAAGAAAGAGGAGGATAAGATTAGTCCGAAAGAGCATGCGGCGAAGGTGGGGATGTATGGTCCGCTGACGAGGGAGACGAAGCCCTGGCAGCCTGCCCGGCTGTTGTGCAAACGGTTTGGGGTAAAGGATCCGAATCCGGCACCTGAGATGCCCTCTGATGCATCGCAAGCTGCATCATCCGGGACAAACTGGCAACAAGAGGCGTCAGAAGTCGCTGGGCAAACGTCAAGTGCCGGTGTGTCTGATTCTGCTGTCGGAGCGACGGCCCATACTGCTCAAAGTGGGCCGCGGGATCCGGCGAATATTGGGTTGGGGGAGGATGAGGATCAAGGAAGAGATACTTTGACGTATGAGAGGCCTGCGATGGATGTGTTCAAGGCGATCTTTGCCAGTGACGATGAAGACAGCGATGATGATGAGGCAAAGAAGGACGAAGAGGAGGAGGACAGTGGCGATGGTGGCGACATTGCCTCCAAGCCATCAGTCCAATCGGATAAAACTAACGGGCTGCAGTTGGCTGCCCCGCCAGCGGCGGGAAGTAGTGCTATGTCGGAAACGACGGTGGTGGATACGAGTTCATTCAAACCAACGTTCATTCCCCGGGATAAGAAGGAGAAGGAGAAGGAGAAGAAGGAGAAGAAGGAGAAGAAAAGGAGGGATAAGAAATCTGTACTTGTTTCCTTCGAGATGGATGAGGAAGGCGGAGGAGTATCAATATCTCAACCAAAGCCCCCGAAAGATAAGCCGAAAAAGAAAAAGCGGAAAGAGAAAGAGAAGGGTGAAGACGACGACAACGATGGGATGTGGGTGGAGAAACCAGCGTCAGAGGCAGTGAAGGACCTGTTGCTCTTGCCACCTACCTCCGAGCCACTATCAACCACAGACGAGTCTGCTTCGGCTGGACCTGGAAGAGGTCGAAAGAGGGCTATTGATTTCATGTAGTCACATAGTCATAGCCCCAATGATTGTAAGAAGTGAACTATTCAATGTCTTCTTCGCTGTCATCCTCCTGAGTCCGAGCCTCTTCCCCGGCCTCATCCTCCCTGCTTTCATCTTCCGAAGCATCCTCAGTGTGGTCATCATCTTCCAAAACACCATCTTCATCCTCGTCCTCACTGGCAGAAGCATCCTCTTCACCTCGTTTCCGCTTCCCATTAACTGGTGGCTCCACGGCTTCACCATCAGCCAGAGCCACACAAGTCAGGCGTGTCCCTTTTGAGTCGTACTCCGCAATGGGATTAAGCTCGACGATTTTTGTCGTTCCAGTATGTTCAGGAACCGTTGCCATGTCGTATAAATGTATCTTTCCGTCAGAGGATACAGTGCACACTATGGTTGTAGATGCTAGACCGGCAGGTGAAGAGGGCAGGGCAATGTCGAGTGTTTGGACCGCTTTTACTCTGTCAGAATAAGAATGAGTGACCTGGCATCATGGGAGGAAGAATCAACAGACCGATTAGAATGACCAGTCATCAACGCAATAACGGAAGGAATTTTTTCGGGTTCATTTGATATATCATATATAGATAGTTTTTTGTCCTCTGCAGCCACAAGTAGGACTTCCCCTGCTCCAACAACGCGTTTACAAAAGCGAGCATCGTGGAGACGCGAAGGGTGGTTTATTGTATGCAGATGATCCATGTTCTGAACGAGAGACTAAGGAGAAGCAGAGGAAAGGGAGATCTAATGTACGTACTGTGCTGTAGACATCTATTGCTGAACCTGCAAGCACGATGAATAGTGAGCCATCAATCGACCATCGGACGACTTCCCCCTCTATGCTCCAAATTGAGTATATATCTTCATTTACAGCTGTGGTTACGTACCCTTTCCAAGCTTCGTACTCGCGCAGCCCCTGCCACGCATCAGGTCCCACATCCTTAGCATGTTATCCTTACCAACGCTCAACGCGACTTTCCCAGATGGATGCACTGCGACAGAATTGACACGAGCTTTGTGACCTTTAAGTGCACGCAGAACACTCCAGTCTCTTGCTCTGAATAGACATAATGAGCCGTCTTCCGAAGCTGACAGCAGATGTGAACGAGATGGGAAGCTCAAATGAGTTATCGAGCCTGTAACATAATCTTTCTGAATTGGGAGATCGCATATGAAAATGAAAATAGGTTGGAGACACACAAACCTTGGTGGTGCATCAAACCGCCGACTTCCTTCTTCCTCCTCAAGTCCCACACCTTGATAATTTCATCTGCGCTTCCAGTCGCCAACCACTTTCCGCCACCAGGAGATGCAGCAACAGATTTAATGCACGACACGTGCGCCGGGAATATAAAGACGGCTTTCAGGTGGAATTGCGGGGTGGAAGCCTCGTTCAGAGTGACTGTACCCTCGAGGCCATATAAAAGTTTTTCGTATGACCCTGCGATCACTTTGAAAGTCGATGGCAGAGAGCGCGGGGTGTCCTGCTTGGGTTTTAATCTCGATTTCGCTTGAGACTTCTTTGGAGGAGGCGTAGATGGGCGAGTCCCAACGTCCTTTTCTTTTTCTCTTTTTTTTCCTTTTCCTCCTGCCGTTATCGGTTCCTTCGAGACAATGGATTTTGGCTTGTACGACGATGTGCGAAGACCCTTGACATTGGGTACTACAGTTTTTGTGGCCGATTTCTCAACCCGAGGTTTTTTTGTTGGTGGTTCTGCCAGTTTGTTCTTGCCGTCCTTGCCCATGTCGTTGCGCAAGGATGTGTTTGCGAGAGCTTGTTTTCCTTCTAATTGGAAAACAGTCGCACACAGGTCGTATTTTGACTCTGAGGCGTTCCCTTCGATGAGGCGGTGGCCTCGTGCACAACGGATTCATGTCGTTTGCCGTCAATTATCCTCAGCAGCCCGTTGTCGTCGCGTCATTGCCGAGAAGAATTCTGATGTGAATGCTGTCGTTTTCACTTCGCAACAAGGACCCTCTCCATCCGAAGTCGATGCCAGTGGCCCATTACTAGGCTGGCCTATCGCCATCAAGGACAACGTATGCACTAATTCGATGCCTACCACTTGTTCCTCAGAAATGTTGAAAGGTTCTTTCCGTCCTTCGCACCATCTCCGTGTAACTAACCAACTTGGTGATATAGCTTTTACTGCTCCATATGACGCGACTGTCGTGACTTTATTACGCCAGAGTGGTGCTGACATTATCGGAAAAACTAATTGTGACGAGTTTGGGATGGGGTACTCATTGTCTTTTCCTTTCTGGGCGAGTGCTTATGAGTCTCTTAGGTCATTAAACATCCACTCTGTCCATGGCCCCGTGGTCAACCCATTCAAAACTACACCATCTAGTTTATCGTCTTATAACGTCGAGCGAAGGTCGGCTGGCGGAAGCTCAGGTGGGAGTGCTGCAGCCGTAGCGTCAGGAATGTGCCAGGCGTAAGGCTTGTCATTACCTGGTTTTGTCTCGACGTTTACATCAGCAAGGACAGCGCACTGGGGACAGATACAGGTGGTTCGACGCGCTTACCTGCTTCCTATTGTGGTGTTACTGGGCTGAAACCGTCGTATGGGCTTATAAGCAGGTATGTGTTTACTTGTGCACGCCTTATGAAACAAAGGTTAATTGGTGTAAATTTAGGTGGGGTGTCGTGTCATTTGCTGATAGCCTGGATTGCGTCGGTGTAATGGCGGCGACAGTCTCGGATACGCGACGTGTTTTTGGTACATCTGCACCTCTCGCTTTCTTAGGAACCCAAGCCTAAACTGTCCGTTCGTCCAGATGTTATCAATGTCCATGATCCCAAAGACCCAACTGCTTCAAGTCCCGATTCAAGACGGAAAGCTGCCCAGGCGTTCCAAGTCCGAATACAAGATTGGAATCAAGCCTCGTGCAGCTCTGTGAACAGTTTGCGGATAGGGATACCCCAAGTGTGTTTTTATTCTTTTACGCCTGGTTTTCAGATTTGCTCACGATTCTAGGAATATTTCCCTTCTGAACTATCATCCACCGTACTTCTTTCCATCCGGCGCACCATAGCGGCTTTAAAATCCCTCGGAGCAACTGTGATCCCCGTCTCACTCCCGTCGACTTCGTATGCGCTTAGTGCATACTATGTCATTGCGAGTGCGGAGGCGAGCAGCAATATGGCTAGATACGATGGAGTGCAGTATGGTAAGCGTCGTAATCATGCTCGCCAGCAGATCGCCCATGAATTTTATTCAAATCAGGACTGCACGCGCGACCACCTCCTGATGCAGATCTAACAAAGACTTCCAACATCTACGCATATTCTCGTTCAGCTGGATTCGGACCTGAAGTTCAAAGACGAATACTGCTTGGTACATATGCGTTGACTGCAGAGTAATTAATCAAGCTTCCTCCCAAGATATCACCCAATCAATCTGTTTTCCTTTTAGTGCATTCGATAACTACTTCCTACAGGCCCAACGCGTTCGCCAACTCGTCAAGGACGACTTCAACCGTGTCTTCCTTACACCCGACTTACATTCTTCCTCTCCCTTTACTGATCAACATAAAAATGATAACCGTGTCGATGTTCTCATTCACCCATCCGCCATCCGCACCGCACCACCACTTTCCGCGCAATCAGGGTTGGGTGCGTACGTGCAGGATGTGCTGACAGTCCCTGCGTCACTTGCTGGATTACCCGCGCTAAGCGTGCCTGTCCCCGCCGCATGTCGCCGTCGGCTAGGAGAACAGGGTGAAGAGAGTGTAGATGATGTAGACGATGGGTGGCCGGTGGGTGTAAGTGTTGTGGGTCAGTGGGGATGCGACGAGCTAGTATTGAAAGTAGGGGAGATGATAGAGGGGATTGAAGTTTGAAGACAACAATCACTGGTGCCCTATGAGTGCGTATATATAACTTTGTCGCAAGCGCCAGCATAAACCTTGCTTACGGATATTCAAAAAAAAGCTGCCACACTGAGTACTGAAAACATGGCAACACCCAGCGCGGTGCGGACTGTATCTGCCCCTAATGTACCTAAAATAGGAGAGTTTGCGCATGTTAAAAATGCATGAAACAATCATTGCCGGGTGGAGGGACCTTGCAAGCAAGGTAATGAATGCCACTGGGCAACCACTATGGTCAACAACAAGTATGTGATAAGTTATGTCGAAGAGAGGGCATGGAGCACCCTCACGCTTTGCCCATGCATAATGGTAGGCGGAGTCAATCAGAGCCATGGTGGTCTGCTGATCATGATCTGTTTTCAGTTTTTGGTATATCCTTGACCTTTCTGTTATGTTCTTGTATCTTTTCGTAGATCGCGGAGAAGTTCGTACAGTCCATTCCAGAAATTTACATTACACGATAGTGATAACTTGTGGATCAATGTTCTTGAACGGAGAATGTTCAACGTTCGACTGGAAATAGCCCACACGACGGAAACAGCCCTTCCCAGCAGGAACTATAACCAATCCAACGGCGTCCCTAAATTCATTGCTCCACTGCATGGGAATGGCCCAAACCTTTCCTATTGATTCTGATACCTCTTCCAAGGCGTCGACATAAGCTGTACCAACTGGAACTCTTGCCCCCGTATCAGTTTCTTCGAATAGCTGCGGAGTCTGTATGACAGGATTCCACAGCAGGTTCCTGAGAACCGTCTTGACTTTCAGAACACCAGCATTGACTTGTCCAAAGGGCTGCAACTCGTTTGCTAGTGAGATCTCGCAGTGCAAAATTTCACCTTTATTGACATGCACACGATCAGGGTCCAGACCACTGTCAGGGCGAAACAGTACTACACGGCCGTCAATAGAAGCCCAAGACCACGATGGCGCGCGATATTTCGTAGGACGCGAAAAAAGTTCCTGATAGTCTTTTATCCACAGGAGATCCGTGAGAAGTGTACTCTGCCACAATCCTGCTAGATATCTGCCCGGCCAGAAGTGACTGAATAAGTTGGCAAGCCCAGAACACGCGAGAAGTCGATCACCAGGCTGCGTGTGCTCACGTCGGGTGTAGTCTTGCACGATATCCTCCCAAGCATTTACCACCTCACGTTCGGTGCTCTTGTCGTCCTCTACGGAAAAATGCTGATGGTGAAACATGAAGGATGGTAGTCGTTCAGCGGCTCGCGGAGCGCTGATGGCATCGCCAATGTTCACAGTTGAAGTTTGACAGTGATATTGCAAGGTGTGGGAGGCATATATTAACGCTCTCGGTGAAAGGAGTCGCTCCTCAAGGCACCAGGCGCGGCTGTTCACTGGCTCTTGTGTATGATCATACTGGTCATAGACAGGAGACAGCGACATAGAGCCGACCGTGCCATCTGGGCAAAGAAACGGAAGGTGGACGTAGGCAACATATCCTGGACGATCCTGTAGAAATCCCTGACTGGCCCTCTGTGCACTGGCCGCAATGATCGTGAAATACGCATTACGGTAGATATTTCCCATCTGGGCAATTTCCTTGGCCTTGTCTTCCTCAGAATCTTGGAGGATGCAAAGAGCATCTACCCATAGATACTGAATCCTGAAGGCATGAGTGGCTGCCATTGCATCCTTAATGGTCTGTGGAATTAGGTTGGTGTCTATCCCCTGGGTATACGAGTCGACATTATTTATTCTGGTGTTGTGTTGCTGCGCCTCGCCCCAGACATAACTTAGGGCTACATAGCGGTGATGCGAACTTTGCTCTGCACACGCGTTCAGTCCTGTGATAACCAGCCTCGGCTTGTCAGGGTTCGTGCAGTCAATAATACGAGTAGGGAGAATGCTGGGGTGTGGCTTTGGGCATAATTCATGATTATGGATACATTCTTCCAAACACTCAGCGGCGAGGTGGTTGCTTGAAGGAGAAGATACTCGAGAAATGATTTCTCTAGCAGAGATGCAGCCTGACGCATTGTTGCCTACACATATACAAGGCCCTTGGGAAGGAAAGCAAAAGTCGTGAGGAATCGAGGACGTACTGGCATCCGTATAGATGTAATAAGCAGAATTAGGTCTGTTGTTTATAATAACGGTGATGGTCTGCTCTGTCCTGCGACTCTTCGATATGACATCCCCATTCTTCGTGCGAAATCCAATTGTCACTCTCACAGTATTCTGTAAGTTATTGTCCCTATTTCTGTCTAGAAGGGAACACCAGTTACAACCTTCTTCTGCAGATTTGTGGATTTTCTGCCACGTCGTGTTATATGAATAGCCATCGTACAATCTCTTGGAGGATCGTGCAGTTTGGAAGGACTCGAACCTAAACAAAGTGTTCCAGCATGCTGCACAGACCAGCGATCTGATTTGGCTATCGATTGCAGTCTAGACTTGGTGTCAGGTTCTGTACATCCTGAGACGAAGATGAAACTTTAAGTTGTACTTCGCATGATGGATTATTTGTATGGGCTCTCGACGAGCCTCCCGTAGATCTTGATGTCGACATTTTTATACAGCTTCAAAGACCGTATTCAAGTCGTATGGCTACACAGGTTATGATGAGATGTAGACGAGTATGATAGGCTCATGCCAAGTTGGAATCGCGATAATCGTGTACTGACGATATCAAATAATCAAACGCTTGTTCAAGCCGCTTCCCACGGGCTCTTATTCCGTTGAGTTCGCAACAAGGGGTGTGTCGGAATTTGCCGGAGCACACAGGCTGGGGAGGGGGGGGGGGCAGGATGCCTCTTGAACAAATAAATTTTATTTGGGTTCAGAACGTTCAGAACTGGTCGAAATTCAAAATGAGACTCTTCATCGCGCAACGGGACCTGTTCCGAACCAGTCACATGAGCCCCGGATGCATTAACAGCCGTCATCACCGAAAACTTTCCCCACTCAGCTAGCTTGACGTTATCGTAACGTTATCGCCGATGGCGAAATCAAAGAAGGTATCGTCCACTCACTTATGTATGCCCATCACGACGCCGAATCTATTGTAACATTTACCATTAGCAACCATCTGAGTTCACGGCATCAAGTACGAGATACTGCGATTCATGCAAAATCGACGTGAAGATTGGCTTTGGAGGGGAGGCCAACTGGACTAGCCATACAGAGAGTGCAGCCCATCGCAAAAATGAGGCTGCCAACAGTGTTTCTTCCAATTCTAAGTTAACATCTTTCTTCAAAAGGAAACCCCCGGAAAGCACGGCCATGCCCAAACCCTCGGTGCTACCTTCTTCTTTACGAAATCCTGCCTTTTTTTCATCCCAGGCTTGTCCTTTGCCTGTGTCTCCCATCGTCAGACGAGGAGATTAAGGAGAAAGGCGAGTGATCGGGCTGATGGACCGTTATTAAATTATGTAATTATTTCCTTATTTGGACATAAAGGGGGGGGTATGAAGTACCCTTGGACGTATAAACCAAGGTCATATACTTGAAAAATTTCTTGCACACCCCTTGGTTCGCAACCAAGTACGATTTGCGCAAATACTGTAAAATGCAAGCATATCGTCTCGGGAGCAAGGTGGAACGAATCGAACGGCGGCTGGGATGTCGAAATTACTGACTTGGACACTGGTTCCATCCTCCAACGATCAGTGCGACATTCTTATCAATGCAATAGGCATAGTCGTACATTGTAATGGTTCTGGGTCACCAATGAGATGCCTGGAAGACTGAAGTGGCCGGCGATATCTGGATTGGATTTTCAAGGTACATGGTCAGATTCTCGGCTTTTATTTATGTATAAACGTGCTCCGAGGCGAAAAAAAAATACACTGAAGGGGAATCGAACCCCTGCCGCTTGCTTACAGGCATTTCCACATACCATGGAAGGCAAGCATGATAACCACTTCACCATCAGTGTATAGTTCAAATGGCTTCTGCATTTCTATTGATGTAATGTGGCACTTGTGGGACACATTAAGATGCTTTGTTTTTTGAAGTAAATTTTAATTCACTAACAGAACATGGAGATACCTATAGGGTTGCCCCAACTCTTCCTTTCTCCTTTCTTTTATTTCTTTCTGTTTTAGACACCTAGTGCTGCGGGGCATACAAGACAACAATAAGATTAGTATTCAACTTGTTATAGGCCCCCATTTCCACCTTCTAACTTGGACCATCCAATCAGACTGCGTTCCATCCTCATTCAAACCGTCAGCGACCTTTACACCTTCTTTCAAAAACTGAAACATCTCCTCTTCCAAATTGCATTGTAAAGTCTGCAACAAAAGTGGTTTCGACGCGTCTCCGTACACGAATGAAGCGCGTCGAGATGAAGGAAGAATTTCGGGTAGCGATGAAGGTTCGACGGCTTTGGTCAACCGAGAAGGTTCTGCCACTGCTGCTTCCATGGGTACGGTGGTCGGTGGAGCGTCTGATGCAATGCGTCGTGAAGGACTGCCTACTTCGTCCTGTTGACGTTCGGAAGACGATAAAGTAGGAGGTGTCGGTAGTGTAGGGTTAGTAGTAGACTGTGCTATAGGATTGGTATGTCGAGGGAGTGTCGTGCCTTCGCCATTAGTGGCTAGGGAAATACGAGGGAGATTCGGTGATATAACGCCCTGACCCTCCAGCGTAGATTTACGTAGTCCAGAATTCGTTAGATCGTGTGCAATAGGCTGAACAGAAAGTGTTTTCTTGGTAGAACCGGCGTGCGGATCTGTAGATAAAGTAGATGAAGCAGGATTCACTTCCGCAATAGGTTCTTCCTCCACCTCCGCCTCTAAAATCAACGCAATGTCATATGTTTGGGGTCCACCCACGTTCGCAGGAACACTGGAGGACAGAAGGTAGCTTTCTTTCGCCGTTTCCAAAATAACTGGTCGGTTTTTAGCATAGGAAGGAGACGGCAGTGTATCATCAAGTTCCACGTCCGTGGCCCATTCTGCCTTTTCACTAGGGTCGATCCTGCGTCGCTTCTTTGGCGGTAGAAGGTCGTCTTCACCATCTGGGAACAAGACACCCTTGAGGACGACCGGGTCGTACTTGTACCTACGCATATATCACTTTAAACTAAAAAGCGGGAAACAGGACATGTAGAAAGACATACCCTGCTTGAACCTCTCCCCCGAGTCCAAATCCAAATACAACAGTGTGGACATTCATCCTCGCATTCTCGTCATTAAAACTCTCATCCACAAAATGAACCGAGCCATCCACAGCTTCAGTTTCTTCTTCTTGTTCCAGTATGATGTCCAACACGCTTGCATTAGGCAGATGTCGGAAATGCTGTGAAGGCCAATCCCATCCTCGTCGGCGTTTGCGCCCAGCCAGTCTCGACGTAGCTCCTCTTGTGAATGAATGGGCTAAACCAAGAACACCAGCGCGACGTTCCGCATATTCCAACAAACGCTGAGAACGAGTACGCAGCCCAGGAATAGAACGTGGTTTCTGATAATAATAAAAACACGTCAGTACCTGAACCAAAGAAAGAAAGAAAGGAGAAAAATCACCGGGACAAACTGGACGTTCAGAATTTCGATCGCACTACCGTCATGACCAGTCCCCCAACCAGCACTAACGAGTCCTCTACCATCATCATCCTCATCCTCACTCACATCTCCACGCACATCACCATCCCCATCATCTCCCCTCCCCATCCTTGTACTCCCCTTCTCTGGTACATTGTTGAAGCACTTCTCTCCCCACCCGCCCAAAAACCGCCCCATGACCTCCTCCCTCCCCCTAAGACCACACACTCCCCCACCACTCACACAACGCACCCCAGCACCAGCACACCTCAGCACCCTCACCTCCACCTTCATATCCTGCCCCTGCTCCCGCGCCCGAACAGCCCCACTCCAAGTGATCCACCCCGAATGAACAGCACACAAGAATACATCCGAATCATCGGTGTATATCCGCCGTCCTCTACGCTTGACAGGGAGCGCACCGCTACTCCGGGTCTCGTTGTCGGCGGGTACTCCCCGTTTGGGCCTTTTTCGCATTACCATCTTCTTGGGCCGCCCGAGAATACCGCCTCCCCATATCCGGGGCTTGGAAGGCCTATCGAGTGGGATATGCGCGTTAGGGATGATGATCGTCGCACGCGTCTCAAAGTCCACGGTATACTTTTCTTCTTCCTTCGTAATCGTTTTGGTCTCTGCCCTGCCTTTCTCTTTCTCCTCCGCCTCTTTCTCCTTATCAACCTCCATAGCATCTTCCCCCTCCCCCTTCTCCCCATCTTTCTCTTCCTGCTCTTTCTCCCGCGCAGGCTGTTGCTCACACCCAGACACGCTCTTCACATCCACATTACCCGTATCAAAGAAATATGGGAAAGGCAGCTTAGGGTACACATACGTCCCAAGATTGATGCATACCCGGGCCCGCACCTCAGGCACCTCCTCAACATCCTCCTCTTCTTCCCAGTACGCTTCCATAGAATCATCAACATCGGCTGCCCCCTGTTCATCCTCTCCCTGCTCCACATCTTCCCATCTCTTCCCCATGCCTATCCCAGGTTCCATCCCGGGAGGCATGCCACTCATAGGCAGTACCACATCCATCCTCTCCCTTTCTCTATCCCTCTCTTCCTCCTTTCCTTTTGGAATCCTCCCCTTCTTCACAGCCCCAACACCACCAACACCGTTCTCCCTCTCTCTCACCCTTTCCTTTTCTCTCTCCCTCTCCCTCTCCTTTTCCCTCTCCCTCTCCCTCTCCCTCTCCCTCTCCCTCTCGCGGGCATTCTTCCCGCCTTCACCAACAGGCGAGCCCATCCTCGAAGAAGGCTGCAAGCCATGCACGAACTGCGTATGGAACTGGTTCTGGAACTGTCTCTGCGGAGGCGGTCCAAGCGGCTGCGCATGCGCAGGTGGATGGGGCTGGATATGCTGAAGATGCTGCTGAGGATGGATGGACGATGACGAAGACGAAGACGCCTGTGGCTGTGGCTGCGTCTGCGGGCCATGCGAATGAGGATGAGGCGGTGGATGCGAATGATGCCTGTGGTGGGAATGCGGTGGGTGCGAGTGAGAGTGGGATTTGGAGTGGGGGTGCGGGATCCCACCGCTGGCGCTGTGTTGGGGAAGAGGCGGTTGTTGGCTGGGCGGCGGTGGGCCTTGGAGATGGTGAGTGTGCTGGTGGGTGTGCGTGTGTGGTTGAGAATGGGAATGTATGAGCGGATGGTGAGCATGCTGCTGAAGGGGAGGAGGGCCAAGAGGGGGATGGCTAGGGTGAGGCGCAGTGATAGGTCCTCGTTCCCTTTCCCTTTCTTGTCTTTCTCGCTCCCTATCCCGCTCAAGGTCGCGCCGGTCCCTGTCCGACACAACCCTGTCCCGTTCACGTTCGCGATCGCGATCGCGGTCGGAAGGAACCCCCAGCCCGATTCCTCTCTCGCGTTCACGGTCCCGTTCGCGCTCTGCGGAGCCACCACTGATATTCCCATACGCAGGATGAGGTCTCTCTCTTTCTCGCTCCTTTTCCATCCTGTTTCTCTCTCTCTCCATATCCATACTCATCGCTCTCTCCCTCTCCCTCTCCACCTTTTCCCTTTCCCTCTCTCCAACTGCCTTCGGGCCCAACCCATCCACCCCTGGCGTCTCGGTCCTCACTTGTCCAGGCCTATACTCCCCTCCAGCACTGGCCGGCGTTCCAACCCTGCCAAACCCAACCGCACCCATCCCCATCGTGCCCATACCCAAGGTTCCGCTCATCGGCATACCCATCGGTATCCCAACACCAAGCCCCACACCATGCCCGGGACGCGGGTAATCTGGTCCTGGAGGCACAGTACTTGCACCGGGAGGACGAAACTCTGTTGGTGACTTACGCCAGCCTGGGGGAGTACTTGGAACAGAGGAAGGGGGAAGTGAACCTGGGGGACGGAAGTCTGACCCTGGACCCATTCCTGGGCCTGTCATGGGGATGCCGCCGTGAGAAGACAGATGTGGCGAAGGACCGCGAGATGGAGATACTAATGTTGGATTGGGCGCTGGGATAGGTAGTGAGCCACGGTCTCGCTCACGATCACGATCACGAGTGGATTGCATCAGAGCGGGGGTAGAAGGTGTTTGGCTTTGAGTGTGAGGATGAGAGGGATGGTTGGGTGTTTGAGACTGGGATGGATATTGCTTGGCTGTACGGATGATATCCATGTCATCTCTATCCCTGTCCCTTTCGCGGTCATCGCGGATGTATTTTCTTTCCTGTTCACGGTCAAGGGGGGGTATGTCCCATTCTGCTCTCGCGTATGGATGGAACTCACGGGGCCTGTCCCTATCCCGCGAATCACGGGCAGGAGGTGGAGGATGTGAGTGGGTGTGAGCGTGAGAAATTTGGTGATGTTGATGTTCGCGGTCGCGATATTCCCTGTCCCTTTCTCTGTCGCGCATTTCTCTGTCTCCTCTTTCGCGGTCTCGTATAGCAATCAATGTATCGTCCATGCGTGTATCTTTTTTGTGGATACGGGGAGAAGTGCTGGGTCTTGGACTTGAGATGATGTTAGTATGGTTAGAAGGAGAATTAGTGTTATGAGTAGAATTAGAAGCGCTGGTTGCGGTATCGCTGCGTTGTCGTCGTGAGGTGGGAGGATCGCGTCGGATATGCTGGTCGGGGTCTAGGTGGAGAAGGATGTTAAGTAGTTGTATAAGAATAAGAACTTGGAAATATAAAGTATAAGTTAGATGGACAAGGACATCACAAACAGAGCACAACAATTTTTTTTTTTTTTTGAAATAGAATAAAATAAAGGATACGGACCAGTTCCACTTTTCCTCCTTTCTCTATCCCGATCGAGGTCTTGCCACTCGGAAGGTCTTTCACGATCACGCTCTCGTTCTGGCATGGCCAAGGAAGAACCCGGGTAAGTCCCCCAAACACTGCCTCCGATGGGAGCACCGCCACCGCCTGCGATTGACGTATCGAGAGGGCGAAGAGAGGACATTGGAGGAGTGGATGATGATGGATGTGGGGGAGGTGGTTGCGGTTGTGATGACTGTGGCTGATTAAGACGCCTTTGAGAAGGGCTAGCGAGATCAGATTGGGGAATAGGGGGTGGATGATATGGAGGGGATACGGTTACAGGAGTAGGATAAATAGGAGTGGAAGGGAGAGTACGAAGACGATGGGGAGGAGGGGGAGGAGGGGGAGGAGTAGGAATAGGATATTGATTTTGATTTTGATGAGACCATCTAGAATGAGAACGTCTTCTGTCTTCAGAGGGAGAATCTTGAAGGAGGTCGGCGACGTTCATGGCTGTCGTTGAGAAAAAACCAAAATCAAATCTGAACCCGTCCTGGGCGATCACACGATCGAGATCAGTTACGTACGTTTAACACGTGCCGTTCTAGAACATATCACCACGCAGCCGCCACCTTAAGTTCACATTACTAAAAAAGAAACATTTCTACCAAAGGAATAAGAAAAAGGATGATTTCTCAGTCAGTTATTCCTGTTGTACAAAAGTAGCAGCAAGTGAGCCTGGTGCACCATACTATCATATCATATCGACCCTGAGGCCCAGTGAAAAAGCAGTTGAGCCAGATTGAGTGAAATGAGTGTAGGGAAGTGCATGGGTTTCCCACACTTTTATTTCCTAATTTATTCAATGAGTTTTGCATGAAAAATCATGAAAAAATGATTTTCTTGCCTCAGCTAGGGCTGTGCACCATGCTGTACACTGATGGTTACACAGTGCTGTCTGATGGTTATGGTACCCATACCATCAGGACCTTGAGACTTGCCTTGATGGTATGCTGTACAGTATGGATTTATGCCATATTGACCATCAAAAGATGGCCGTCATGGCCATGCATGTTGGAGCAGACTATATACGCTGCACAGTGGAAGAGACAACACGTTCCTTACAACCTACCTGGGGTTTACTTAGACTTACAGCTAGGGTTAGCAGAGGTAAGAACACTGTATTCCTACTATGGTACAGGTTCTCCTTATATACATAATAATAAGGACATCACATGACTCAGGAATGTGTTTACCACATGTATGCGCAGTAAGTGCAGTAACATGCGTATGCTGCATGTATTGCCTCATGTATACAGCATGCATCACTGGGATTAATTTCAACACCCCCCCTCAAACTGTACAGCGCTCTAAGCAGCTAAGTTTGAATCTCGAAAGTAATTCCAAGAGAGTCTCTAAATTTCCTGAATAGGAGGGTGCCAAGGTTCTTTGTGAACATGTCAGCCGGATTATCACTTCCAGGAATGAAAACGACTGTGACTTTGTCATTTTCTATGCATTCGCGGGTGTAGTGGTAGCGAATGTCTATATGTTTGGTCCTTCTTTCCTGAACTGGATTTGATCCAATAAAGATGGATCCCTGATTATCAGCGCAGATTGGTACGCGCTTCAGTGTATATCCAAGTTCCTGGAATAAGGACTCTATCCACACTATCTGCCGACAAGTGTCGGAGAGAGCCATATATTCGGCTTCTGTGGATGACAGTGCTACAGTTTTTTGTAAATGGGACTGCCAGCACACAATGCCACTCGCCAGAGTAGCAAAGTAACCCATTGTAGATCGGCGCTTGACAGTGTCAGCTGCCCAATCAGAATCTGTGAAGGCCTGCAGCCCCTCGGATTTCTCTCCATCATAGACTATACTGTACTTCTGGGTTCCCACCAGATAGCGCATTATGTACATTGCTTTGTCTAGATGTTCTTGGCTAGGATTAGCCGAGAATTGCGACATCTTGATTACCGCGTAAGCAATATCAGGTCGCGTTCCGAGCATCAGATACAATAAAGATCCGATCACAGACTGATATTTCAATCTAAGCGCCGCATTTGGCGTTGCTGTGTTCTCCGACAGTTTGTAGCCAGTTGGGAGCGGAGTGGGGGCAACTTTGGCATTTGTCATCTCGAACCTCTCGAGCACTTTGGCGAGATATTCTGTTTGATTGAGTTTGACTTTTGTAGCAGTCTGGGTGACGCGCATGCCTAAGAATTCCGTGACTTTTTCAGTACTACGGCACTCCCAATGCTTCAGGCAAGCATTCTTCTTTTCATCCACAAGTTTCTTGTTCTTGCCCATGAACAAGCCATCGTCAACATAGACTAGCGCAATAATGATGCTGCCTGTCTTAGGATCCTTGTGTATGAAGATGCCGGCATCGGAGCTGGCGCACACAAACCCAATGGTGCACATAAATGCCTCTAGCTCTTTCCACCATGCTAGTGAAGCCTGTTTAAGGCCATACAATGCTCGGCGTAAGCGCATTACTTTGCGCTCTTTACCCTTGGGTTGATCCATATAGATCTCCTCATCAAGTTTGCCATATAAAAATGTGGTTTTTACATCTAGACTGGTCATATACATGCCTTCTAGAGATGCAAGGGCAAACATGAGGTGTACGGTCTCGTAGCGGACTACTGGTGAGAAAATCTCATCAAAGTCAACGCCTTCGACTTGTGAAAAGCCTTTGGCCACGAGTCTGGCTCGTTTTCTTCCATCCGATTTCACAGAGAAAACCCATCTATTTTTGATCGTTTTCCGATCATGTGGAAGATCGACGATATCATAGACTTGTCGCTTGCGAAGAGCCTCTAACTCTTCATGACAAGCCTGTTTCCACTCAAGTTGCTGCTGCTGGGGTAGGCGCGCAATATCGCGAAATTGGTTTGGAACTAGGCTTTTTCCGCTTGATGGTGTGACTGCTTTTGATAACAGCCAGCGGATAAGCTCATCTCCACCTTCCTTGGTTATCTTTTTAATATAACCTGCTTCGTCCGGTTCCCCCATTGGGTAATCATGTTCTTGATTATTGGAATCGGGCACACTCTCATGGGGTGCCGAACTCGGTCCAGCAACCGGTTCTTGCTGTTGAGGTTGTGGTCGTGTTCGGTTATGATCCGAATCTTGACCCACAGACTTCTTCCAATATCGATCACACGCAATGTCTCTCTCTATGTCAGAGGGGAGTCGCTGTTCTCCATAGGTATTGCCGGGACGGTTTGGGATTTTCCTCTGCCTGCCTGATTGACAGGGCAATTGCTGCCATTCCTGTTGATCTTCACGTCTTAGACGAAAGTCCTCAGTGTTAACTGGAGGCGGCGGAGGAGGAGCGTTAGTCGCATCGTCATGCGCCTTTTGCTCACTTGGTAAATCATCATCATCATCTTCTGATGATGGAGGAAGGGGCGGATTTTGTGGCGGTATAGGGTCATCGCCATCCGTTCCAGATGAGTGGTCGTCATCTTCTGGTTCTGGAGGTGGAAAATCACCAAGGTCTGTCTTGGCAGGAGTTTTAGCTCCAGGACAGCATGGGAACATCGTTTCATCAAATAGTGCCATGGCACCAATGAATATTGCACCATTTTGTCACATGAAACGATATGCTTTAATGCCATCTTCTACTCCAAGGTACGTTATTAACTCCGATCAAGGAGATAATGTTGTTGGACGTTTTTCCTTTGGTAGATAGACATAAGCACCGCAACTGAAGACCTTCAGATTGTTTAGATCTGGGCAGACCTTTGTCAGGTCCTCAAAAGGTGTCAGCCATTTCAGGCGCCTTATTGGGGTTCGGTTGTATAAATGTGTTGCATGTTCTATGCAAAATTCCCACCATGATTGTGGTAGACAAGCGGTGAATTGCAAGGTTTGCGACTTTTCCATTATTGTCCTTATGGCGTGCTCTGCGCGCCCATTCTGTTGATGAACGTGGGGTGCAGACATCTCTATTTTGATGCCTAAGTCCTTGAGCTGTTTTTGTAGCTCACGATCCTTGAACTCCCCCCCTGGATCGACACGCCAGCGCTTGATTGTAGTGCCATATTGGGTTTTAGCCATCGCTTGAAATTGTCTAATCGCTGCAGCAGCGTCAGATTTCTTTCTGAGACATTGGACCCAAATATGTGACATTTTGTCATCCAGAAATACAATGAAGTATTTATGTTTGTGGTACGATAGTACCGGGAGTTCCTTTAGGTCGGAATGTATTAATTCAAAGGATTTGTCAGTTCGTGAGTCTGACTCGGGAAAAGATTTTGAGGTCATTTTCCCTTCTGCACACCCTGGACATATAATTTTGTCTTTAGGAATAATTAAATTCCTTGGGAATTTTATGGTGCTTTTAGGCATTTTCCCTAGCGCCTCTTTGGATGGGTGTCCAAGTCGCCTATGCCAAGTCAAGTAGTCAGCGACATAAATGGTCGCGACATTAACCTTTTTGGTGCTCAATATATGAGTCCGAGCCCAATAGATTGTGTCATTCCTCCTTAGAGGGACACAATGCATGATTGGGTTTCCATGCTCGATAAATGAAATGTGTGTGGAGGAACCATGCACATCACTTCCGTCTTGTAAAAAGACCCCCATTGACATCAATCGAGTATTAATGTCAGGTATGTAGTAGACGGGGTATAACCGCGTTTCATGTGTCTCTGACTTCCCATGACATACTACCTGGTGTTTAATGAAGACTGCTCCTTTTCCTACTATATGAGTAGTACCAGTGGCTGTTTGGACCAAGGTAGAGTCCTTTCTCGGTAAAGGCTCGTAAGAAGCGAAATCTTTTATTTCACCAGTGAAGTGTTTTGATGCGCCTGAATCCATGATCCAGTCGGCACCTTTCTTACAATCTCCCTTTGCACACATAGCACATATATTAAGATCTAAATAATTCCATGATACATTTAATAGCGGTAAAATTTCACATGAAAAGTTCGCTGTATTCATAGGAATATTAATCTTAGTGCTTGTGGCAGGGAAAAGGACTGACCTGTCATCATACGCCCCTGTATCAAGGGGTTCATCGACGGCTTTCCACACTTCCTCATCAGACACCAGAGGTTCAGATCCGAGGGAGACGGTATCGTCTTCTACCTCCTCGATCCTAGACTCGGGTTCTGGTTCTATCCTTCTTCTCTTTCCTTCTCGCACCGTCAGGTGCTCTTCCAGCGGTCGCAGATTTTTCGCGCTGCGCGGAAGTTGCATTTGCTCGAGGGTGTCTCGAGCTTGCTGATATTTGGCATAAACCGAACGAGAGGTAGAGGCCGCGCCCATATATGCCTGTGCAGGCGGTCGGCGGTGAGGATCCCTTGTGGGAGTGTGTTCGCGTCTTTTGATGCGCTGTATAAGCGGCATCGGCGGTATGATGGTGCCATTACCATTTATGGTGGTATAGGCTTTGGAGGCGAGGTGGGTATGTTTATCCTTCGGCTTCTCCTCCTTAGTCTTTCTGTCCCCACGTCGTCCACGCTTTCGGGACAAGTCTCCGTTGCTGTTTTGCCCTTCTTTGGGCTGCCATTTGGGGTTTCCCCCTTTGCGCTTAACAGCAGAAAGTTTGTTGGCCTGAGGCTGGCCAGCGGGCTTTCCTACTGCTGTGTGCCTTGAGGCTTCAGCGACAATGGAGTCCTTGACATGTTTAAATGTCAAGGCGCTAGTAGTGGTCATGTTAAGGACCGTTGCAGACAAGGAATTGTACTCGCGTGGCATCGCAGCAAGTAGAATCATTGCTTGCACTAGCTCGGGGATGGCGACGTTAGCAGCCATAAGGCGCTCAAATTTGTCTGCCATTCTAGCAATCTCCAGTGCGGGGTTCGCAGCCAGGATCTTGATCGCTATTGCGGACCTAAAGTCCGCGAAGACTTGGGAGGGGCCGTCCACACCATAATCGGTGCGGATGAGATCCCACACCTCCTCAGCAGTGTCCTTTGAGTTGGCACGCTGCCAAATAGAGGGGGCCAGGCAGAGCACTAGGCTACCAATGGCCTGGTCATTTTTGTTGCTCCAGGTCTGGAGCTTGGCATTAGCATCCGCTACCAAAGTAGCGTTCGTCGCCGTCAAGGGAGGTGCCGGGGGCGGTTTTTGCTCTGCCCCGCTAGTTATTTGCCAGAGGCCCTGAGACCTGAGCCACGCCTTCATTGAGTTGGCCCATTGAATGTAATTTGATCCGTCGAAAGTTTGAACGAGTTTCTCAAGAGTTGAAGACATGATTTTGTGGTGGCAGCTGTTAAAAGCGCTCAATCAGTCTTTTTACTCAATAAAACACATTTAACGTTCTCAGGAGAAAACACTCCTTCAGAGTGGTTAACCCTAGTCAACCTAGGTTTTATGTGCAGCTCGCAGGGAGCGCAATGCAGCTCACGAAGAGCGCAAGGTTATAATTTGGAGACGATGAAGTCAACGTCATTCGCAGCCAATTAAGGCGCGTTCGCGACGTGCCCAGCAGGGCCCATAACCTGTTGGAGCAGACTATATACGCTGCACAGTGGAAGAGACAACACATTCCTTACAACCTACCTGGGGTTTACTTAGACTTACAGCTAGGGTTAGCAGAGGTAAGAACACTGTATTCCTACTACGGTACAGGTTCTCCTTATATACATAATAATAAGGACGTCACATGACTCAGGAATGTGTTTACCGCATGTATGCGCAGTAAGTGCAGTAACATGCGTATGCTGCATGTATTGCCTCATGTATACAGCATGCATCACTGGGATTAATTTCAACAATGCATATGGTTATATGGTGTTTTCTATAAGCACTCAGCCAAAAATAGAAATGCTGACAAATTTGGTTAGGTTTTGATCACACACTGATCAAACAATCAATGAAGATAACCCAAACATGATGACAGCGGCAAGCTTGCCTTGTCGATGACAATGTGGGGCTACCACCACCACCAAACAAACAAATGGTGGGAATATGACCATGGGGACAGGATAGTGTTGCCACTGGCTCAGCCGAGGTGTTTCAATAAAATGGCTATAACATGCCAGATAAATTTCCTAAATTTACCAGGTTATTTGAGCACATGGATGGGCCCATAAGCCAAGGGGTCTTCTGCCAACATTATCTGATCGGATCCCCCATTCTTGACTTATTTACCCGGCTTTGATCTCAAGCTGAGCCATCAAGCCGAATATTGTTTATTAAATAACTCAGGGACAATTGATTGGTTCAACTAATATTGGCAGACAACCCATTGGCTTATGGGCCCATCCATGTGCTCAAATAACCTGGTGAAATCAGGAAATTTATCTGGCATGTTATAGCCCTTTTATTGAAAAACCTCGGCTGAGCCAGTGGCAACACTAGGACAGGACAAGGGTGTGAGGATGAGGCATGGGCCCAAACAATGCATAGATATGTATTGTTTGGGCCCCGGTAAGTGTTTTTTATGTCTCCTTTTTGTTTTCTTCATTCAACTAACTTCTATTTTTATTATCTACAGGTTTTATCTAACAATGACACTACAATGACAACCAATGCACCTCCACCTGCTGGCTGAGGACTGCCTCATCATTTGGGCATAGGAGATTGCAGAAGTGCATGAAGATGAAGGATGCTGACAACTAAAGGACAACAACAACAACAAATAGGATGACAATGATGGGAACAACAGGCAGAATGAGGACGGGAAAGACAGGGATGAGCACAACAATGACCCAGACCTGGCCATCCCCACCACTGTGAGCCACTGCTTGCAGGATGGACTATGGTTGCTATGGATTATGGCCATGGCAATGCAAAGAAAAGGAAACCAAACAACAATGAGGGGATGACCAGGGATGACCAGGGTGGCAGGGCCAGAACAAGCAGTGCAACAGACCCCATGGTGGCAGGGGTGGGACAGAGACAGAGAGAGTACCTGACAATGATGGAGATGGTGGGTGAACACAACAATGGGGAGGACAGGGAGGACAGGGAGGATGAGGATGAGGACCACCACCACCACCACAGCACCCCCAACCACTGCCATGGGCAACTGCTTGCAGGGTGGAAATGGGGAGCAACAGGGAGGGGGGACAGCTACCAGATGGCCAGGGCAAATACCTCACATTTTTCACAGAAGCTTTTTTGTTTTCTATTGTTCATTATTTCTGTAGTCCCTTCCCTCGCTGCATGTGAGGGTGGTTAGTTATGCTTATCTCAATAAGAACATTTGTATGATCCCTCGCATTATTCAAATAAAAATTCCAATCTATAAAACACTCTGGACCATTGCAAACAATGGATTCCTGTCACTGCATTTGTTTAGTATAGCACTGGAACATTATATTCAATTTTGTGTATTATTATATTTCTGTCAACCATAATACAGCCATATTAGTACCTGTACTGTACTGTCAGAGGTTATGGGCATTAGATATATGGACAGTATATGGTCTACCATATCCATCAAATTGCCATGTGTTGTATGGCCATGGCCATAGTATGGACAGTGCACAGCCCTAGCCTCAGCTCAGCCCACTCAAAGTAGTGGCAAAGTCTGAGGGAAGATATCCATAAGTGATACAGCTAAACTGTAATGCACACTGGGTACAGTAATAAAGAAAGAGATCATAGGAGTGAAAGTGTCCTATAAATAACTAAATGAGAGTACAAACATGGTACCATGGATTGCATGTTCCAACACTCCCCCTCAATCCTTGCATAACCTGAGTGAGTAAGTGAAATGCTTGACTTTTGTGCTTGGGAGTGCTTTTGTAAGGGTGTCAGCAATCTGTTGCAAAAGGGGGAATAGCACCCATGGGTTACAAGTGCTTGAAGAGCACAATATGGTGCAGCAAAGTATATATACTGGTAACTAGGTAATGAAGGCGGAACACTGGAATGATAAGAATCAATAACAGAAGGGTATCAGGGCCAAAGAGTGACCTGAGATGGCTGAGCTTGACATCTCAACACAATCATATTCTCCATGGGACAGTAAACAAGTTTGGGTTTTCCCTTGGTGATGATCCAGTGTATGAAATGGAGACAAATGTCAATGTGTTTCATCTGGGCATGGTATTGGTGATTGCGAGTGAGTATGATTGCATCTTGATTATCTCTGTAGAGTGTTGTCGGGCTGGTAAATTCCCCAAAAATTTCCCTGATCAAAGATCAGAGCCAAGCGCCTCCTTGGCAGTGTGAGTTGTTGCCATGTATTCTGCCTCCATCATCGACAATGCAATAATCTCCTGTTTCTTTGAGCTCCACAAAACAGCCATCAAGAAGAAAAGCATAGCCAGATATGGCTTCCCTGTCTTTGTGCATTGAACTGTCCACATTCATGTAGCCTTCCAGTTTGGCTGACAAATCCCTGTATGTCAACCAAAGGTCTTTGGTGCCAGTGAGGTAGGCAAAAACACATTTTGTGGCATTCCAGTGCACTAATCCAGGGTTACCAGCAAATTTTGAGAGAACACTGACTGCATAGGTGATATCTGGTCTTGTGCCAAGTGACACATACATCAATGAACCTATGGCTTCTTGATATGGCTTGTCTTTCATCTCAGCAAATTCCTGCATGGTTTTGGGGCTTTGGGAGGTAGAGAAGTGCATGCTGGGGACCATGAGCATTGTGACAGGCTTGACATTCTCAAAGCCATACTGGCTCAACATTGGGTTGATGTAGGACTTCTGCAAGAGTCAAATTGTCCTGGCTATGCAGTCATGTTTTACAGCAATCCCTAGGATCCAGTTAATCTCCCCAAGGTCAGAAAGTTTGAATACTTTCCTGAGCTCTGCTTTGATCTTCTCTAGCTCTACTGATGATGCAATGGTCAAACAGTCATTGATGTGCGACACTAACACCATCACCAACTCCCCCTCGACATGGTAAAAGACTGCTTGGTCAACTTCACACCTCTTCATTCACAGTGGCCCCATCAAGACACTCAAGAGCTTATGGTACCAGTGCCTGCCACTCTGGCATAGTCCATAAATAGGTTTGAGTAGTTGGAGAACAAGGGTCCTATCATCCATTAGGTGGATGCTGGGAGGTAGGCGCATGTAAATGACTCCCCCTTCTTCAAATTCACCATTTAGATAGGCACCTTTGACATTGACTTGGTGGATCTCAAAATCGTGATGGGTGGCCATGGCAAATAAGATGTGCATGGACACCATCTTTGCCACTGGAGCATATGTCTCAAAGACATTGACTCCGGGTATCTGAGAAAATCCTTGGGCAACGAGATGTGGATGGTAGCACACTATTGTGCCGGTAGCATCCTGCTTCACAACAAATGTCCAATGGCAGCCTATAATGTTTGTGTTGGGTGGGGTTTTTTTGAGGTGCCATGTTCCAAATTTCTCCAGTACCTGGCATTCAACCTCCATCGCCTCCAGCCATCTGGGCCAGTTGGGGCTCCTCTTTGCCTCCACAAGGTTTCTTGGCTCCATCCCATGAGCCTCTGCCATTTTGGTTGACATCACTATGCTGGGGATTTCCTCCACAAGCTCCCCCTGGTCATTCACATTCTCATCATCTATGACTTCCTCAATAGTTGCTTTGGGTATCTTCATCCCCCAGGACAGGGTGGGCTGATTCTCCAAACCTTGGGTACTCCCTTTCCCAAATTGGATGTCTTTGACATACTGGGAGGGTTTTTGGTTGCAAGAAGAGCATCTCTCAGGTTTGTTGACAGGTGTGGGAGTGGGTACTTGTGTAGGTGGATCAGGTGGTGTCAAATTGTTAGGCTTCAAAGTGGTGGGCTCATCAAGTTCAATATCCTCCCCTTTGAGCAGAACATCCTCATCATGAGGGGTAGCTTTGTAAGTGGCTGAGAATTTGACATTTCTCTTGACTCCTACTGACTTCTTATCCGGCCAATAGATTCTGTGCACAGCACTCATGTTATCGTAACCAACCCAATGACCTTCTTTTGCCCTGGTGCCAACCATTCCAGTCATCTGGTTGTGGACCCACACTTTGCAACCCCATCCAGGGCAATCTCAGAGATTGGGTGGCTTCTGATTGACAACTTTGTAGAGGGTCTGACTATTTAAAGCCTTGGTCAATGTGCAATTTTTCAAGAATACCGCATGGAGGAGTGCCTCCCTCCACAGAAATTGAGGTAAGCTGGTGGCCCAAAGCATAGCTTGGACTTTCTCCATTGATGTGCAATTTAGTCACTCACAAACACTATTCTGCTCTGGGGTGCTGTGGACGTGAGCTTCCTTGCTGTCCCTTTGCTGTTGAGGTATGCAATTAGCTCAGTTGGCATGTACTCCCCACCACAGTCAGAATGCAGGCATGTGATCCTGACATTGAGGTGTTTCTTGGCCCATGCCTTGAATGCCTTGTATGGCTCAAGGATGTCCTTTGTCTGAAGTAGGTATACAGTTGTCTACCAGCTGTACATGGTCATCTGTGAAGCTAACAAAATATTTTTGCCCACCTAGTGTAGCAACTTTGAGTGGCCCCCACATGTCCGACCAAACTTCTGGTTGCCCTCTGACTTTGGCAGACTTTAGGGATTTCTTGGTGTGTTGATTTTGCTTTAATGCAGGCTTTGTACTCCTTGGGCTCATCAGAAGGAATAATTCTCAAGCCTGTCATGAGCCCTTTTATGACTAGTTCACAGGCAGTGCAAGGTGCAATATGACCCATGCAATGGTGTAAATCCATCACTGTGATTTTGGTGGGTTTCACAACATGTGCTGATGGCTTCTCAATGTCTCTGATAACCCAATACAGAGCCTGTCTCTTCAGTATAACACCAATCAGCTCTCCATTGCTCCTGCAAATTTTGCAGCATCCATTGCAAATAAGCACATATACATGGTGTCATCAATGCATCTGACCAATATTAGGGTTATGCTGATAGATGGAGTGTATTAAGTGAGGCAGATTGTAGTGGTGGTGCAACCATTAGGGATGAATATGAGTATGTCCTCTATTCCACCTGAGTGGAATTGGCAGCAGTCAAGGTCTTTGGTGTGGTGGACTGAAATTCTATGAAGTCCTCTCTGATCAGCATCATATGGTGACTAGTGCCCAAATCATATAAGTCCCATATCTGACCCTTTGAATAGGCAGGTGGTGATGCCATCAGGGCAAGGCTTTTTAACGATGCATGAAAGGGCCTGTCCCATAATGCATCCCACTCAGCAACTAGTGCTGGCACATCCATTTGGCCAAAAGGATCATCATCCTTCCCATCAGTGCTAACAGTGTCTATGCAATCAGCAACCCAATGAGTGATGCAAGTTTCCAGCAACTCTTTGTTGTCTTCCTCTACCTTGAAAATCCTGGCTGCATCAGGATCTTTGTCATCAGGTATGTTGTTTCTGAGATCCATGTCATGGCAGTGGCCAACTTGAAAAACAACATCATGGTGCTTGTCACTGTCAGCCATACTCCCCTGGTCAAATTAATCCAGGGGGATCAAGTCAGGCATGTCAGGGTCTGTGGCAGTGTTGTTGTCACCATTGTCTGATACAATGTGCAAGCTGTGAGGTAGAATGAGTTCCCATAGTGATCCATTGTAGACAGGGTCCTTGTATTGGGCATCATACAGATTGAATGCACTCCATGCTCCTGCAACCTTGTCAACAGTAGCACTGGCAGCAGTGTTTGCAGCAGCAGTGTTTGAGGAACCAGTGCCAGGCTTGGCTTTTTATTCCCCTTTGGGTTATTGGATTTCTGGTCCTTCAACTTCTCATAGATCTCATCTGTCTTAGGCATTGGGCACACATCTGACTTGTGGCCCTTGCCACCACAGTTCCAGTAGACCCCTCTAGGCTTCTGTGGTCCTTTCCCCTTGGTGCTCTTGCCTCCACCTGTTCTCAAGCCAGGTTTCTCACTCACTGCCACTCCAGTATTCTTGGGCTTGGAGGTTTTCTTGTCAGCCTGATGATCATACTCCTCCAATGCAAGGGTCATCATGGATTTGGGTGACATCTCCAGGAGCTTTGGATCCAAGGGTGTGATGGGTGTTGTTGTGCTTGCCATGCTAGCAGCATGTTGTACCATTGTGATGGCCTTCATGTTTGCAGATATCTGGGCAACAAAGGATGCAAGGTGGATGGGAGGAAGTTTATCACAAGAGTGCAGTAGTTGTTATCAGTGACTGCAATGTCTGCATTCAGGAGCGTCTCATATTCAACATGGATGCAGTCTATCTTGGCATGAAGGTTTGTGCCTGGCATGTAGTGCATGGTAGTGCTTAAAAGTCTGGTCCGGTCCTTATATTTCACATGTTCTACTAAGACTGAACTGGACCCTACAGGACCGGTCCAGGTTGGTTACATATCAGTTTGTAGACCAGTCTCAACTGGTCTACTAAGTATATACAGTACAAAAAAAAACTAATAGTACAAAAGAAAAGAAAGAAAGAAAAATCTACCCCATGAGCAGGGGCTTGGGAGGCTGGATATCAAGGCCAGGGAAGGGGTGGTTAGTAGAAAATAAAATAATAAGAAAAGTAAATGGCCCCCTCCATCCCGTGTTTCGAGGGAGGGGGCATGGTGTCACTAGTTGAAAATGAGTCCACCCTGCAAGCAGTGGCTTATGAGGCTGGACAAGGGAGCGGGCAGTGGGCAGTGTGGTGGGTGTTGGTGGTGCTGGCATTGCATCATGTTGTTCTCCTTGTTGTTGTTGTTGTTGTTGTGTTCACTGTTGTTGTTGTGTTTGTTGTTGTTGTTGTTGTTGTTGTTGTTGTTGTTGTTGCATTTGTTGTTGTTGTTGTTAATGTTGTTGTTGTTGTTGTTGTTGTTGTTGTCCCCTTCATCGCTGTTGTCCTCTTTCATCATCATGTTCATTGTCGTCCTCTTCCTTGTTGTTGTCCTCTTCATCATCGTTGTCGATGTTTTTGTTTTGTTGTCATTGTCATTGTCCCCCCTTGTCTTTGCCATTGCCGTCCTTCCCATTGCCATTGTTGTTGTTGTTGTCATCACCATTGGCATTGGTGTTGTCTGTTGAGGGGCCTGCAATGGTGTTGTCATTGTTCCATAAGCCACCCCATGAGCAGAGGCTTGCAGCGATGCAGTAGGGGCTGTTGGCTGTAATGTCGTTATCATGAATGTAATACCTAGAAACAAGTAAAAATATTAGTTGGATATACTAAGAAACAAAAAAGGATAACTCTGGGGCCCAAACAACATTCAAGGGGTTGCAGCTGTGGCAGAGGTGAGAGAGAAACAACAACATTGCAGATTGTGACAATGCAATACAAATAACTGTAAACATATAAATGAAACATGTAAATGCATCAAAAATGCATAAACAAAAGTGTGTGACCATGCAAACAGATACAAATGGTCTGTGCTCACATTGCAGTATTTAAATAGCTCACTTTTTCAATCTTTTCATTTGGGTGTGCCCCATTCTTTGTAATTATATATGCAAATATTATTAGAATTGGTGTATATTTATATGTTTGTAGCTTTCCAAGTTAAGGACTGCCTGGACCAGTCTAGACTGGTCCTCAATGGTTACAAAAAATGTTAGCAAGAATGGAAACTGAGGACTGGACAGCTTCAACAAGCTGTTGAACCAGGACCGTTGGTCCTATTGGACTGGTTACACTCTGGTTTGGTTCTCGTTCTTTTTCCGGTCCTACAGACTGGACTTTTAAGCACTAGCACATGGCCATAAATTTCAAGTGCATGTTTGAGCATATGAGCATGCTCTTCTGCATAAACTCAAGGATTATTGCTGACCACATCTCTGTGACAGTGCTCTTCTGGTGAGGGTTGAGTTGGCCAGCTTCTGCAATAGGAGGTACATTGCTGTGTCCTCATTTTCCTGCCAGGCAGTCAAGGCCTTAGTCTTGTTCTCTGTAGTGCATAACAAGAGGGTCGGCTTTGTGTCAGTGCCATCAAAGTTTCCAAAGACTCTTTTCTGTTTTACTGCAATGATGAAATGGTGCTGGAATGTAACTTAATTCCTTCCAGCTGCATCAAGCTTGTCAACAGCAGAGCTAAACTTGCTGATGGAGACAGAGGTATGTAGGTGTAGACATCAAGAATATGATTGTGAACAAGTGTATTAATGAATCAGACAGATAGATAAATCAATGAGTGTAAACTTGAAACTTGCTTTCCAGAAATTCAAGGAAGGGCAGGGCCCATAACCTGAAAGAATGAGTATAGCCTGTAAAGTACATGACTCAGCTCAGCCCCCTTGAGGTAGTGGCAAAGTCTATTAGACTACCTGTAAAGTACATGACTACAGGTAATAGAGTAAATATAATGTTCATGAGTATGTAGAGAAAGGGATACTTGCCTCAGCTCAGCCCACTCAAGGTAGTGGCAAAGTCTGAGGGAAGATATCCATGACTATGAGGGATAAGTGATATGGCTAAACTGTAACACACAGCAGGTACAGTAATAAAGAAAGAGATAATAGGAGTGAAAGTGTCCTATAAATAACTAAATAAAAGTACAAACATGATACCATGGATTAGTATTTAAAGGTTCAGTCTATAGAACTGGAAAAAGACTGAAGACTGAACCGGACCGAACCACAGTCTGGTCCATTTTTCTAAAAAAGTGAGTAACCATAACTGTCGGTTCAGTTACTGGTTAACTTATTTTGAAAACATTTGAAAACCACTATAAAACTGGTTTAAACCAGTTTAAACCAGTCTTTTAGCATTCAGACTACTTAAATTACAGGAAAGTAAACTAATGTAGATAATATATAATAAACTAATGTAAATATTACTAATACCACCATTATAAAATGAAATGGGACAAGCCTGGGGGAAAAGAAGTCATTTGGTGAGAATTTATATACCTTGTGGCTGTGCACGGACCATGTGGTCGTGTTTGTGGCCAAAAAATAAAAGTGGCACCATTTTCCAAGAATCATGCGTGCATGATTGCTCAGTCTGGCAGTTGCCAGACAATATGATGCTGGATGCACAGATGTCACTTTGCTGCGCATTGAGCACCAGAAATAAGTAGGGCCTTGTAAACATGTAGTAAATTATATTTATGCTCCAAACCTCACCTCCCAACAGTCAAAGTATTATTTGATAGGAAAGAAAGTGAGTAACAGGGCAAGTGAAAAATTTGATAGTTTTACATCTATAACTTATCTTCCAATGAGTCAAATTTAAAAAGCCATGCAGTTCTAGATTCCCAAAAGAATATAGAATAGATTTCAGAGTGAAAATGGCAAGTTGTTATTTCTCACATTTTTGCCATTTGTGAGCTTAATACATGTCAAAAAATAGTTTAAAGGCTTGGAAATGAATCACAGAGTGTATCAGTATGCCCTGAAATAAGTAGTTAAGTGTTTAATGTGATGTTGAAGGGTTGTGGCCAGATATACTGTAAAATGCATTGATTTATGGACTTGATCAACTTGAATTTGACTTGAGTTTGACTTGAGTTCTCATTCATTTGCAATACTCCACAGAAAAATGAAATTTAAGTTGTAGTAGATTAATACAATACTGCCCCACATGTCTCAACAGTATTTTTACCATTGGCAACAGTGGAGGAGGCCCCTGGGTTGTTGAAATCAATGTGCTCACTGCATCAATCACTATCCGGCAATTGCTGGAACGAGTGATCAATGACGCACATACACATTGTTTCTGCCAACTCATCCTTCCCTCCTTCTCTCATCCACCCTCTGAGGCTTTTTCAACATGCATCACCACTCTGTCCACACCCATGACTGCACAAACCAACAAACACAAAACAGGAGGCCCAAACAATGAACTAATGTTGTTGGGGCCCACAGGTATATTTTTGTTAGTTGATTTCTTTCTTTTACTAACTAAATGTTTTTCTTCATCTTTAGGTTCCTGTATCTTGATAACAACATTGCCCACCTGCCAAACAACACACACAAGCCAGCCAAACAGGTAACCCATGAAGCCCTGTGCTGCCACTGTGAGCTTCTGCTCGCAGGGCAGCAAAGGGTCTGTTTCCAGACTATGATGACCACAGCCAATGCCAGCACCCTATGCTGCTGCTGTGAGCCTCTGCTCGTAGGGTGGCAATGGGCCCTTTCCTGGACAGTGACAACCATGGCTGATGCCACATCATGCAGCACCCCCACCCCGTCTGCAAGCCACTGCTTGTAGGGGGATATGGAGGTGCTGATGACGATGGAACCCAGGACCACAAACAACCAACAATGAATGGTGGGACAATGAACATGGGGGACAGCAAACCATGGGGACAACAATGGGCAGGGACAATGAACATGGGGGGAGACAAAGGGTGACGACAACCAACCATGGGGACAACAAATGGCAGGGATGACAGGGATGACAAACAGTGGGGATGACACAGGGACAACAAATGGTGGGGGCAATGAACCACAGGGACAATGAACCTCTGGGACAATGAATCATGGAGACAACAAACCGCAGAGATGATGAATGGCTGGGATGACACAATGGCAGTTCCCACCCTCGCTACTAATGTGGGACGGTGGGGTGTTTTTTTTTCTAACTCTTTTCTTTTCTTTTTCTATTCTCTTAGCAATACCACACCGCTGCAAGCACCTGCTCACAGGGTGTGATTGTAAATAGTTTTATTTACTATATAATAGAACTTATTTAGCTGGCAAAACCAGTTGAAACCAGTCTGAACTGGTTACGGTCCATACAACTTGAGGTAACAGTCTGGACTGGTTAACCCTCTTAGGGGTCAAAAAACCAGACCAAACCAAACCTTAAAACACTAAGTTCAACATCTGTGAGCATCCTCCACTACCCAAAAGACAGGTGGTAAATATATTGGAGTGTCAATTTAATCTACTTGAACTTGAATTTCATTTGTAGATAGACTATTTAATATTCAATAGACAGATTATCTTTGAAATGACACAAGGCCTTGAGTTGATCATGATCAATTCTTGCACTTCAACAGTATTCCTGGCCACAACTCTTCCACACCACCTTTAGCACTTGACTACTTATTCCAGAACATTAACACATGTCTTCTGGTTCATTTCCAGGTCTCTAAATAATTTTATGACATGTATTAAGCCCATAAATGGCAAAAATGTGAAAAATAATTACTTGCAATTTTCACTCAGAGAATTATTCCGTGCACTTGAGGCATTCTTTGCTGACAATTGGTTTTCAATTTGGCTCATTGGAGCACAAGTTATAGTGTTAAAACCATCAAAATTGACATTTGCACTCAGACTCATTTCCTTTCCTACTAAATAAAATTACAACTGTTGGAGACCAACATAGGGAATATAAGGATAATTTACTGCATATTTACAAGCACCTAATTGTTTGTGGTGCTTGATGCACAGCAAAGCAACCTCTGTGTGTCCAGCATAATATTTGTCCAGCAACTGCCAGACTGAGTGATCAGCACCTTGATGTGTGTTCATGCCAGCTCAAACCTCCCTCGTGTCCTGCCTTCTGTCCATCTCCTGTGGCCCTTTTTTCCATCAAAGTAAGTCCATTTTCACTCCCCTTAAAATGCCCAACTAAACAATTTCCTTATTATCTAGATCATCTGGCTGTTAGCTATGTCACAAAATTATGTAATGCAGTATAACCTAATATGACCCATGTGACCCACGTAACCGCCATAACCCATTAAAATCGACACTCAGAACTGATGTTAAGCTAGCTACCAAGTCTTGGGTTCAGTTCAATAATGTAGTTTACATATGTAGGTAATAGATTTTCCACATTAGGGCCCAGTATACTAGCTGAGAGAGAGTGATAATCCACATATAATCTAGGTGAGGTTATAATGCCATCCAGAAATTTCCGACATACCAACCACAAGATCTCAGTGACATCCCAACATGTTGATAAGTGTTGACCAACTAGGGCTCTTCAAAACCAAAAAGTATGTTGTTTCATTGCCTATTAAAGTTCTTTTCCCATTACTGACAAACTTTCATTCATTCATTATTAGAAATATCTTTCAAACTACAATGACAATGCATGCCACCTCCCATACCTCTCCCTCCACATCCATATGGGATGGGAGTGGTTTCTCTTAGGCTAGAAGGGTGCAGGGGGGCAACGGTAGACCTGTAGAGCAGTGTATCTGCCAGGTAAGCACCCACTGACCCTCATACATGTGCCACATCATACTGACCCCCCTTAAGGGCCTAACTGTCTGACACAGATATCATGATCCCTTGCCACCCAGAATCCCTGTCAAAGTGGGATGTGAGGGTATCAATAAGGGGCAGGAGCATGGAGAGTGATGCTGGGAGACCCCAGAAGGGGGATACCCACTCAGTAAGCACCCAGTAACCCCCATACATGTACCACATCACACTGGTGCACCCAAACCCCCCCCCATGCCCAGAATCAACAATGCACCCACCCCACACCTGCAAGCTGCTGCTCATAGGGTGGATCGTGAGTGTGTGAAGTTGACAGCACAGCCTACCAGCACCAGGACCCCCATAACATGAGAAATGGCTGAAGCACACCCCAACCATGATGAACAACCCAGTACCTGCCCCCATGCCTGCAAGCAACTGCTCGCAGGGTGGATCACAGGTGCTACCATCTAGCAATGACATGGATGGCTGCACAGACACCCTGCTGACAATGACTGACCCAGCACCCATTCAACATCTCATAGGATGCTAGTAGAATTTATATTCCCTTCTCTTGTCTTGTTACTAACTGAACCCCACAACAATGACCAAATAGCAGCACCTGCCCCCATGCCTGCAAGCAACTGCTCACAGGGTGGATTGTGGGTGTTCTTGTTTTTATTCTTTTGTGGACTATGTACTAACATGATGTAATATGTACTAATGTATGTCATCGTAAGACTGGTAGTCTGGTCGAGGACCGGTTATGACCAGTCCTGCAACAGTTACAAGTAAATTAACTGGTAGGTATAACCAAGACTGAGGACTGGTCCATGTAGCCTGTAACTGGACTGATGGTCCGGTCTGGTCTGCAGTCTTTTTCCAATCTTAAGGACTGGACTTGTAAACACTACTGTTTCACCAAAATGGCTTGATTCAGCTCCATTTTTGTCTGAGATTTTGAGCCTGGTCAAGCTATTTGGAATGGTTTATAGATGGCTCAATTTCACTCATTTAAAGAAATGCATGGGTTTTACCAATGGGTTTTCCACAGTTTTATTTCCTAATTTATTCAATGAGTTTTGCATGAAAAATCATGAAAATTTTTATTTTGTCCATGGTATCACATGTTGGAACATGCAATCCATGGTAGTGTTTTAAGGTTTGGTTTGGTCTGGTTTTTTGACCCCTAAGAGGGTTAACCAGTCCAGACTGTTACCTCAAGTTGTATGGACCGTAACCAGTTCAGACTGGTTTCAACTGGTTTTGCCAGCTAAATAAGTTCTATTATATAGTAAATAAAACTATTTACAATCACACCCTGTGAGCAGGTGCTTGCAGCGGTGTGGTATTGCTAAGAGAATAGAAAAAGAAAAGAAAAGAGTTAGAAAAAAAAACACCCCACCGTCCCACATTAGTAGCGAGGGTGGGAACTGCCATTGTGTCATCCCAGCCATTCATCATCTCTGCGGTTTGTTGTCTCCATGATTCATTGTCCCAGAGGTTCATTGTCCCTGTGGTTCATTGCCCCCACCATTTGTTGTCCCTGTGTCATCCCCACTGTTTGTCATCCCTGTCATCCCTGCCATTTGTTGTCCCCATGGTTGGTTGTCGTCACCCTTTGTCTCCCCCCATGTTCATTGTCCCTGCCCATTGTTGTCCCCATGGTTTGCTGTCCCCCATGTTCATTGTCCCACCATTCATTGTTGGTTGTTTGTGGTCCTGGGTTCCATCGTCATCAGCACCTCCATATCCCCCTACAAGCAGTGGCTTGCAGACGGGGTGGGGGTGCTGCATGATGTGGCATCAGCCATGGTTGTCACTGTCCAGGAAAGGGCCCATTGCCACCCTACGAGCAGAGGCTCACAGCAGCAGCATAGGGTGCTGGCATTGGCTGTGGTCATCATAGTCTGGAAACAGACCCTTTGCTGCCCTGCGAGCAGAAGCTCACAGTGGCAGCACAGGGCTTCATGGGTTACCTGTTTGGCTGGCTTGTGTGTGTTGTTTGGCAGGTGGGCAATGTTGTTATCAAGATACAGGAACCTAAAGATGAAGAAAAACATTTAGTTAGTAAAAGAAAGAAATCAACTAACAAAAATATACCTGTGGGCCCCAACAACATTAGTTCATTGTTTGGGCCTCCTGTTTTGTGTTTGTTGGTTTGTGCAGTCATGGGTGTGGACAGAGTGGTGATGCATGTTGAAAAAGCCTCAGAGGGTGGATGAGAGAAGGAGGGAAGGATGAGTTGGCAGAAACAATGTGTATGTGCGTCATTGATCACTCGTTCCAGCAATTGCCGGATAGTGATTGATGCAGTGAGCACATTGATTTCAACAACCCAGGGGCCTCCTCCACTGTTGCCAATGGTAAAAATACTGTTGAGACATGTGGGGCAGTATTGTATTAATCTACTACAACTTAAATTTCATTTTTCTGTGGAGTATTGCAAATGAATGAGAACTCAAGTCAAACTCAAGTCAAATTCAAGTTGATCAAGTCCATAAATCAATGCATTTTACAGTATATCTGGCCACAACCCTTCAACATCACATTAAACACTTAACTACTTATTTCAGGGCATACTGATACACTCTGTGATTCATTTCCAAGCCTTTAAACTATTTTTTGACATGTATTAAGCTCACAAATGGCAAAAATGTGAGAAATAACAACTTGCCATTTTCACTCTGAAATCTATTCTATATTCTTTTGGGAATCTAGAACTGCATGGCTTTTTA
This sequence comes from Tricholoma matsutake, assembly GCA_026075535.2. Classification (NCBI taxonomy): domain Eukaryota; kingdom Fungi; phylum Basidiomycota; class Agaricomycetes; order Agaricales; family Tricholomataceae; genus Tricholoma; species Tricholoma matsutake. The sequence continues at coordinate 2,361,613 of AP026550.1, read as the reverse complement.
AATTTGACTCATTGGAAGATAAGTTATAGATGTAAAACTATCAAATTTTTCACTTGCCCTGTTACTCACTTTCTTTCCTATCAAATAATACTTTGACTGTTGGGAGGTGAGGTTTGGAGCATAAATATAATTTACTACATGTTTACAAGGCCCTACTTATTTCTGGTGCTCAATGCGCAGCAAAGTGACATCTGTGCACCCAGCATCATATTGTCTGGCAACTGCCAGACTGAGCAATTGCACACGCATGATTCTTGGAAAATGGTGCCACTTTTATTTTTTGGCCACAAACACGACCACATGGTCCGTGCACAGCCACAAGGTATATAAACCCTCACCAAATGACTTCTTTTCCCCCAGGCTTGTCCCATTTCATTTTATAATGGTGGTATTAGTAATATTTATATTAGTTTATTATATATTATCTACATTAGTTTACTTTCCTGTAGTTTAAGTAGTCTGAATGCTAAAAGCCCAGTTTTAAACTGGTTCAAACCAGTTTTATAACAGTTTTCAAATATTTTCAAAAAAGTTAACCGGTAACTGAACCGAAGGTTACAGTTACTCACTTTTTAAGAAAAATGGACCAGACCATGGTTTGGTCTGGTTTGGTCTTTCGTCTTTTTTCGGTTCTATAGACTGAACCTTTAAACACTAGTTGAACTCACTGAGCTCAATGTGTTGATCACTGTCTGGAAATTGCTGGATATGTGATTGAGCCACTAATTGACATGTGTCCAACTGCCACCTCACTCTCCCAGCACCTCCATTTCCCATCCCTCTTGCCTCCCATCCAGCCTCATCTTTAAAATCACCTTCCCTCTTGCACTATGCTCACTGCCACACCCACCACAGTTTGAAGACTCACGCAAAATGGCCCAAACAACATCAAGCATCATTTGTGTAAGGGGACTAGGGGGGACTCAGGGGGGTGCCCTGTGTGTTTCTCCTATTTTTTTTTATGTTCGTCCTATATTTTTCCTCACTTCATTTCTTCTATTCTTCATTTTCTATGATTTTCCCTTATTTTATTACTAATTTCCCTTTCTATCACATTTGTGCATGTTGACAGTTTTATATTTAGAGGTGGAGCACCCCTCTGACATCTACCCCTTGGTATGATGTCATTCGGCAGCCTTCATCTGCCTATCTCCACCTTTTCTATTTTTAGATTATTATTTGATTTTTGCAGTCTTCACATATACTGGGCATTGGCACAGGGGTCCTCAGAGTTTTCTCTTTGGATTTCCCTTTGCTAGGTGTGCCTCCAATCCCTGTAATATGTAGTATAATTTTAACTTTGGATTTCCCTTTGCTAGAGGCTGAGGTTGCCCTTATAGTAGAAAACTCTCTCCTAAGGCTCAAAATCGCAAATGCGCTGCCCAAGATAGGCAGGTATGGAGTGGACAACACTTCCCAAAGCTCCACAGACTCCCTACACACCATTCCCAACAGTCCTGCCTTTAGTGCGCCCCCCCCATTTTCACCTAACGTGCCCCCTAGTGCCATGGATGGATCAGAGTGCTTGACATTACCGGAATACATGTGCAAATTGATCTACAATTGAAAACTTTGTCAGAACCCTTCAGACTAGCTCCACGACCAATATTCCCCCCATTGGGACTCCAAGTGCACCCAACAATGATGCACCACCTAACATGCCCACTAAGGAGCATGTCCAGATCAAACCATCCCCCCCCCACCAAATTTAATGGCATGCATGCACAGGGGTGTGCATTCCTTAATTCCTGTGAGTTGTACATCAGTCTCCAGTTGCATCAATTCATCAATGATGCTGCAAAAATTTATTGGGCCTTCACATACATGAAATCTGAACACACCTATCTCTACGTGGACCATATTCTGTGCCAAACTAAAGAGCTCGGTTCTATTGACAAATCTCTTCCCTCTAACAAATCTCTTAAGCTTGTTGAATATCTAGACTGCCACCAATCTGCCATCATAGCCCAGCTCCAAACAGGTCACTCCCCTTTGAACCAACACCTCTTCAGAATACACTGCTTAGAAGCCCCACCTGTCCCCACTGCCAAGGTCTCACAGTTGAGACTGTGTGCCACTACCTCCTTGAATGCCCCCATTACCAACACAAATGCCACACCCTCCACCACAAGCTCAGGTACAAAGGTAAGTCTATCTCCCTTCTCCTCTCCAACCCTGATGCTGTAAAACCACTCCTCAGCTATATCCACTCAACCAAACACTTCAAGACCAAAGAAAACTCAGCTTGCACAAACTTTGACCTCCATCTCAGAAACTTCCTCTCTTCCCTCAATGCACCTCCCACCACCCCCTAAAACCCCCATCCCCCAGCTCCATAATGGCCTCCAACCTCCCTGCCCTATCAATTACCCTACTGACTTTCTCTTCCAGCTTGTTAGGGCTCATTGTCATGATGCTCATTCTAACACCCACCTGCCTAATGGGCCCTGTTGCAGACCCCCCCCTTACCGCTACTCATTCATACAAATTCTTATTTTCTCAGGTCTTACAAGGGGAGAATAGCCTAAAATTGTGGTGGATACTCCAGCCCACTTTTACTCTGGTGCTCAGTCAGGGGTGGGGGGTGGTATTCTATGGCTCTTGTAGATTTCTGGCCAGGTATTGACTTACTACACTGCTTTTCTATGCTTTTTAGACCTACTACCTGACTGCATGTACTGTGTACCATGAGGGCATAGCCCTCCCAGCACAATAATTTTGATTTTAAAAAAAAAAGTCAGAGTACTAATTCATTCTGGGACAGACCTATACTTCAACCATGGTATGAGTGGCCCCATGACCCCAGAATGCCAGATGAATGGAATGCCATAATAGCGTCCATGAGAGCACACAAGGGAAACTGCAACACACCTATGAGAGACACATACCAACAACCAGGAGGAGACAAAATATTCGAACCTGAAGAATTCATGGCCTGACAGCCTATTGATCCTAGTCGATTGGATCACATTAGAAAACAAGGATCATTACAATTGGAACCTTGGAAAAATGACACAGAACACAACTTTAAGAAGCTTCACCTTAGGTTCAGTAAACCACCAGACCCAGAAGAAGAGCATCCTAGGGCCTCACAAAAATGAAAAGGCAAAGCCAGGGAGATGGGACTCACTGAGGTAGACTACCCTCGAATGTGCCAACAGTGGTGGCATGATGAGCTCTTGCATATACTAGGAGGAATGCAAGATAAACTACCACTGTGGCGAGAGGTGAATCATGAGATTCACCTCATTGACAATGACAAATGATACAATTACCACCTACTGAGGGTCCCACACTCACTACATGAACAGTTTCATGAGAAGATTAATCACTATGCGAATGCAGGATGGTGGGAACCACAATCCATTAATCAAGCAGCACCCATGTTATGCTTGAACAAGAAGGATGGACCCTTGATCTCAGAAATAATTGACAAGGCCAAAATTTTTACAAAATTGGATCTACTATGGGGATACAGTAATGTACACATTAGGAGAGGAGATGAGTGGAAGGCCAGATTTGCCATGCATCAAGGATCCTTTGAACCACTTGTCATGTTTTTTGGGATGACTAATAGCCCCCAACTTTCCAGAATATGATGAACGACATTTTCAAGGACATAATTGACAAAGGCATGGTAATAATATCTATTGACAACATTCTGATATTTATGGAGGATGAAGAAAATCATGAGGTGATAGTGCAGAAGGTGTTATGGTGTGGCAGGAAGAGAGTTCTGTTGGAGATCCATTGATGGGAATGTTGCATCATGAGCGGTTGGGTAAACAAGATTGAACAAAAAGATGGAGAGGACTGGGTAGACAAGCTGTTAGCTTGTTAGGTGAAAGTGGGCATGTAACTATGCTCAGGAATGTGATTGATACAAAATGTGTCATATGTAGGATGATCAACAACAAATGGAAAATGCAATCAACAAGGCCACATGGTTCATGTACAGAAAACAGGGTCTTCAAACACGGAGTTGATACTAGGCTCGAAATGAGTAGAAACAATAAAAAGGTCTTGTAAAGCAGTAAGGAAAGGGACTGGAGAACTTGAACTTGTAAAGGGAGGCTTCTTGGAGCTGTGAACTTGAGACTTGAGTACTTAGCTTAACTTCTACACCTTAGTGTGCAGAGAACTTGAGAGACTTTGAGAACCTGAGGGAAAACTTAGTAGGAGGGAGAAATTGAGAGTAAAATTGCATGCTCCATTCGACAGGTGGGAGGACACCTAAATACAAAATATGGTAGAGATAATAAAAAATCTAATCATGCACATTCTCTTGCACTGACAGGACCAAGCAACAAGAAAGATAAACTAGCTAAGAAGTTGGATCATCATTGTCGTGATGTATTGATGATCTTCAAGATGAGAGTGGTGTTTGTATGGCAGGTGATGTTGGAGTGGTGTCGTCGAGTCCTTGTCTCAGGGCTTCACAGGCTGGGGATGACTCAGGGAGTGGACTGTCATTGAGGGTCTCTATTGATGGAGCATCACTTGTGCCCCCTCCAAGTGCGGAGAGCAGTCAAATGATGTCCCTTGACCCTACCGTCCAGTCAATTGACCCATCAATTTTGGATTTTGAATAGCCATGGAATGTGATGTTGGATCAAACACTGGATCATTGCCAAGATGAGTTATAAATAGATGAAGGAAGTGTCAGATGCAAGAATAATTAACAACTGGAACCATTCTGCCTTATTGACATCGGAGCTGTCAGCACAAAGGCCAAGGAAGCATGTAAGTGTGATGGATCACATGATTGATGGATCATGATTGGAAGCTAATTTTGTTGTGTCAAAGGGATTGAATAACAAACTGCAAGCAATAAAAGGGAAGTTAGTTACATGAAATATTGACAAATGAAAGAAAAAGGATGGGTATATGGTAGCACAACAATTCCATTGCATGATGGAGCAGCCATGACAAAATTCCCAGGAAGGGGTAAGTTGGTGAACAGGCCAACTAACCCTTCCATAACAGAAATTAGTGGAGAATTGTAAGGGGACTAGGGGATGCTCCATGTGTTTTTCCTATTTTTTATGTTCATCCTATATTTTTCCTCACTTCTTTTCCTCCTATTCTTTATTTTTCCTTATTTTATTACTAATTTTCCCTTCTATCACATTTGTGCATGTTGACAGTTTTATATTTAGAGGCAGAGCACCCCTTCCAACATCTACCCCTTGGTATGATGTCATTCAGCAACCTTGATCTGCCTATCTCCGCCTTTTCTATTTTTAGATTATTATTTGATTTTTGCAGTCTTCACATATACTGGGCATTGGCACAGGGGTCCTCAGAGTTTTCTCTTTGGATTTCCCTTTGCTAGGTGCACCTCCAATCCCTGTATAATTTTAACTTCAGATTTCCCTTTGCTAGAGGCTGAGGTTGCCCTTATAAGAATGATCTATTTTTGAAACTGGAGAAGTGTATTCGGTGCAAGTAAGATTGAGTTCCTAGGATTATTGATTGGCCCTGACAGAGTTAAGATGGACCTGATCAAGGTACAGGTGATCACTGACTAGCCTGCACCCACCCATGTCAAAAAGGTTCAAGCCTTCTTGGGACTCAAAAATTATTATTGTCACTTTGTGCATAATTTTTCTGAAATTGCTGCACCCTTACATAACCTTACATGAAAGGGAGTAGTGTGGAGGTGGGGGGACCAATGTCAGCAGACAGTGTTTGAGGAGTTGAAAAGGAAGTTTGTGGAGGGACCAATATTAGCCCCAGTAGATTTCATGTGCCTCTTATGAGTGGAATCAGATGCATCCGACTTTGCTACTGGAGTGGTATTATCAATGCTGTGCAAAGATGACAAATGGCATCCTTGTGCATATTTGTCCCGAGGGTTGAATGATGTGGAGAGGAATTATGATGTGCATGACAAAGAGATGTTGGGAATAATACAAGCATTGGAGGCATGGAGGCATTATTTGGAGGGATGTACACATCAGATTGAAATCTGTTGTCTGGTTACATCATAATACACCAACTGCTGGACATCCAGGAAGATGGAAGACATTGGAATTAGTAATGAGAAATCATTGGTGGCCCAGAATTTCTAAATATGTGTTGGGGTATGTGGATGGATGTGATACATGCATGAGGGGGAAGAAATTTCCAGAGAGACCTGCAGGGAAATTAATGCCAAACCCCATACCAAAAGTGCCATGGGAAGATATATCTGTAGATTTTATCACCAGACTACCCAAAGCTCAAGGGTACAATGCAATATTTGTAGTATGTGACCATTTTACAAAGGAGGTCCATATTATTCCTACCACTACAGAAACCTCATCATTGGGCTTGGCACACCTCTACCTAAATCAGGTATGGTGGTTACATGGATTACCTGATACCATTATCTCTGATTGCAGACCACAGTTCACTTCTGTGTTTATGTGAGAATTAAACAACTAGGGTGTAGCACGGGTCACACCATGGGTAAAATTTCACACACCACACCCACACCTGTCAACACCGCACCCATCCTAACACTGCAACCATGGTGACAGATTTTTACCATGGTCTGTCATGAAACACTGCAGGTGTGGCACCATGTATATACACCATGGTTTTGACAATATATTTCATTGTATTTGAGGTTCTATGTTGTTAAATATCCTGTATATGTATTGTATAGCCCCTTGACTAACTGTAAGGGGACTAGGGGGGACTCGGAGGGGTGCCCTGTGTGTTTCTCCTATTTTTTATGTTTGTCCTATATTTTTCCTCACTTCATTTCCTTCTATTCTTCATTTTCTATGATTTTTCCTTATTTTATTGCTAATCTCCCTTTCTATCACATTTGTGCATGTTGACAGTTTTATATTTAGAGGCAGAGCACCCCTTCTGACATCTACCCCTTGGTATGATGTCATTTGGCAGCCTTGATCTGCCTATCTCTGCCTTTTCTATTTTTAGATTATTATTTGATTTTTGCAGTCTTCACATATACTGGGCATTGGCAAAGGGGTCCTCAGAGTTTTCTCTTCAGATTTCCCTTTGGTAGGCTGAGGTTGCCCTTATACTAACATAACTACACCCCATATACATACCTAAGCTACAATTTTTTTAAAAATTTGAATACTGCAAAGGCTTATGTGCAAAAAAAAGACACCTCCACTCTAGACAAGCAATGGAGGGATTTATTTATTTAATAATTATATACAATACTAAAAAGAGAGAAACCCACCCCCCATGCAAAATGCAGGGGAGGGGGTTTCATCCCTTGTCTCCTTGTCTCCTTTTTGTCATTTGTCATTTCCCATCCTGCTGTCCCTTGTCATCGGCTGCTAGCAGCCCTCTCCCCCCATTTATCCCTGTTCCACCCCACAAGCAGTTGCTCACAGCGGTGGTTGGGGGTTCTGTGGTGGTGGTGGCCATCATTGTCGTTGCCAAGCCAGGTAGTGGCATCATTGTAAGTAAGTTATAACCTGTAGATAATGTGAATAAAGTTAGTTGAATAAAGAAAAACAAGATATGAACAAAGAAACACTTACCTGGGGCCCAAATGATCCATTTCATTGGCTTCCCCTGTTTACCCTGCAAGCAGTTGCTCACGGTGGTGGTTGGGGGTTCTGTGGTGGTGGTGGCAGCCATCGTCATTGTCACACCAGGTAGTGGTGTCATTGTAAGTGAGTTATAACCTGTAAATAATGTGAATAAAGTTAGTTGAATAAAGAAAAACAAGATATGAACAAAGAAACACTTACCTAGGGCCCAAATGACAATAAACGTCATTTGGGCCCATTTCCTTGGCTTCATGTTGCTGTTGTAGCAGTCTAGGACCTAAAAAACAGTTAACTATGAAATAAGAAAGTAAATAAAAACTTACAGACAATGATTTCATCATCATTTCTCATGAGGGGCCGTGACACCATCAAAATGGGTACAGTATGCCACAGGTATGGCATTTTGGCAACTGTACCTGTACCTGTCAAACCTGCCACATATTTGTTAGGAAACCACCCCATTACCTAATAAACTTTCATTTTTATTTTATTATGTCAAATTACGCTACATTATGCCAAATGATGCCAAATGACACTACACTTTGATAGCATGAGAATTTTATTTTGCACACATCAATATGTACACGCATGTATGAGTGCATCGGTAACAACAATGTACAATATATGTAACATAGTATATAAACCCTAAATATATGCCTAGGGGACCCCAGTTGTGTTCTCTTAGGTATTCCACCTACACTTGTGGTGTGAACAGCCTATCTCAACAAACTCACCTATTAATAACCCCTCACATCAAAACCATCAGTTCCCCCATCATGCATGCGGACCCCGCCCTCTTCTTTTAGAGAGAACCCACATGGTCTTAGCTAGCAGATAGTGGGTGTCGCCCTAACAATATTAACCGCAAGTTGACCCATACCCCAGACTCCAAACCAGCTGCAGGCCACATTTAACTTTTTTTTGCTTATGTAAACTTGGTGTCCAGTGACTGGCACAACTTGTAAATTTGGTTGTGTTTGTACTCTGATCTATTTTCAGTGGGAAAATTTCTGCAAGCCATTCCTCAACAACCATGCCATATTTTTGCATTATTCTGTAGTCTATCTTATACTACTAACTGAGATCTATATTTCCATGCAATCTATTTATTTTTTAGTTGACATTATCCTTGACACTGTACTACTCTCAACTTATTTTTCTGACCATCAGTTCTTGAAATATTGCTTGCACACACATAATTGGCAGGAGTCAACCTAACTTTCACAGATGTCAACCAATAAATAAATAAATTGTTTGAAATTCTAGAGCTCACTTAGTAGTATAAGATGGATTACAGAATAATGCAAAAATATGGCATGGTTGTTGAGGAATGGCTTGCAGAAAATTTCCCACTGAAAATAGATCAGAGTACAAACACAACCAAATTTACAAGTTTGCCAGTCGCTGGATGCCAAGTTTACATAAGCAAAAAGAAGTTAAACGCGGCCCACAGCTGGTTTGGAGTCTGCCCATACTGTGCTTTACCCTATAAACAACAGTGCATAATAAACTGGAGGCCAAATATGGTTATGTGATATGACCAAGTAAATACTGAAACAGGCATTGTGCATGCTCGCACAGCCCCTTGGCTATTCTAACAACTGGTCCAGCATGAGCAGAGTTTTGTTCCTGGTATATTGTAAAGGGTAATACTACAAAGGCATACTAATGATTGACAGAGCCTTCAACAGCAAATCATTGCTTATCGATGCCTATTGATGTCATTTTCACCTTGGTAAATAAATAAAAATTTGGCCTCTGGCAGGACCCTGGGTCCCCTACATCTGGTTTGGGATTCCTGACCCCCTTGGTTTTGCTGAGAATCCCCATTATTGAGCACTACAATTTGGATCACACATGTTGTGCTCCTTATTGTGCAGTAGGTTCACAAAGACTAAATGCAGGAGGAAAGAAGTCCTGAAAGCCCTACTGTGCAGAGCCCAGTACTCAGTCAGGCTAGCTAAAACATGTTAATATACATTACATACATACTTTGTCATGCATTAGTAATGCTCAACAGCAAGGTAAATGGGTTATCTCGCATCCGGCATACTTTCTATATTTTTGCACGATGTGTTTGTTGTCACGTGAATATTTTGCAGTGGTAAGTGCCAATTTGAGTGAATTCAGGTACTCAGCCACCCATGGGAACTTGCACCATGCAAGTCTCCTCACTCACACCTCAGTCTGTTTTCCTCACTACTTGCTCAGTTCACGATGGATAGCTACAAAACTTGATATATAGATTCAGGTGAGTACTATGCATCTATTCCTTGTGTAAAATGAACATTAGTACAATTTGATCTTCTAGGATATTGGCATTCATTCTCGACTGCATTTCTGCCCTCTACAGCTGTCCCAGCCCCATCCGCCATCCCAGCTATGACAGGAACACTTCCAATCTGTGACTGTACCCCACCATTATCCATCCGGTCACTTTCTGCCCCATTTATGTCAACTGCAGGTGCTGTCATTCAATATGCTGGCCGTGGGCAGGGCCTCGGTTGTGCCAGCTGGATGGGGGGTGTTTGAAAGGGTTGTGCATCAGGTGCTGCATCTTCATGTTCACCACTGGACTCATCTTCTTCCCCACTTTCAGAAAATCCAGAAGGTGTGCTTTTGTTGCTACTTTCACTGCTGGACAATAGTCCATCAAGATGTTTGCCTTCCGACTCTTCCTCAAACATATTACTATGCATACCTCATCCTCTCCCTCGTCCTCTTTCTCGTCCTCTTCCCCAGCCCTGTGCCCTGCTTCTACCACCAGCTCGTCCTCGTTGCCCACCCCATCCTCTGCCCCATGCAGTCTTCCTAGCTGCTGCCACTGCCGCCACAACCTTTTTATCATGTTTGCTGATCTCTTTGTGTATATGCTTGCATATCAGTGCTAATTCCTTCATTACTTCCTTCCAGTGCTTCATGAAGTCATGCTCTGCAAGTGCATCAAGATTCTTGGCACCTGTCATGAGATGAGCATGGCCTTGTGTAGTACCTCACTTCTCGGCCTTCCTCTTCTCCTTTGCATACACCTGCTTGCGTAACTGTCCATTCTCAGTGTCCATTAACTTCATCTGAGTGAAATCTTGTTCTAGCTGCACTTCTGCAATATGTATTGTGTGCCAGAGCTGCTGGTTCTCATGATGGAGGTCTACTCTGGCTGCAGTATGGGGTAGTGCTGGGGGAAGGGGAATGATATAATGAACTTTGTTGTCAGCAGTCGGTGCAACTTGTTCTGTGCTATTGTGGACCTGAATAGGGACGAGAAGTGTTGGGAGCTTTGCAGGCAATGGCTGCACTGGCTCTGTTGACGTGTTTTTTGATGGTTCAAAGGCAGTCAAATCGAGGACATGGCGATTGAAGGGCCAAATCCCGGTCTTCACAAAGGCAGATATTATTGTACTTTTCTTCAGTGAATGTTCCCTAGCTTTCATGTAGAACAGTAATAGATTTCACTTTGTGATCTCCATGTAGTCTGCTGAGGCTGCATTAACTTCAGATTTCCATGCCAAAGCCAGAGGTCCAAAACAAGCGACATCACAAGGCTGAAGAGCATGTGTCATATGAGAAGGGAGGCAAATGATTATGATATTATGGTCTGCAGCAAATTTACAGAATCCATACGTGCAGTGCGAATTGTGACCATCAAGAATCAATAGACGGTAACCACCTGTTATGTTAGTGGCGGGCTCGAAATCCTTCCTGATCCACATCTCACCCAGCTCTTGGTCTGTCCAACCTTTCGGTGAGTGAGATATACTAGCCAACTGATAAGAGACATCATCCAAAGAATGGAAGACTAGAAGGCTTACCTCGCATTACAAGGATTGTTTCGACCCCACTCAAGGTCCCGATGCTTCCCCTGAAAGATGACCGATGGCTGAAGGCACAATCCATCAGCTGATACAGTCTCAATAACTGTGACGAGCTCCCGGTTACCATTTTGAATAGAGTACACATCTGTCTGATCATGATCAATGAAGGCCTTGACCTTCTGTCCAATGCCAAGCTGTATCCCTTTCTCATCCATGTTATAAATGTTCTCAGTGGGAATATAGTATGTATTGATCATCTCCTCCAATAAGTCGTAGAACTTGTTAACAAGAGTCGGATTCAGTGATGCTGCACAGCACTTCTCTAATGTCGAAGACCACTTGACCTTCAGCTCATGGTGGCGAGCTTTGAAGTGCCTGACCCATGACTTGCCCACAGCATGACCAACAATGTCAGTGATGTAATCAGTAATCGCAGTAGCAGTCAAAGGAAAGCCTCAATGCCCCATCACCTTGACCCAGTCAACCAGCACCTCTTCCTGTGCAGGCATAAGTAGGAGTTCATGCACATGGCCCTCTTTGCAAGTAGGAGTACTGTTCCATCAGTTGGTAAGAGTGCTGCGAGGCACTCCATATAAAGTAGTGGTCTTTTGGATTGAGAGGTTGGGAAGTCCATTAGGTTTGGTGCCAGATGCAACAAGAGCAGTGAGAGCAAGCTCCATACGACATGCCTGAGTGAGAGCTGTGAGATTGGGGAGTTCAGAGGGAATAGGAGGTTCAGAGGGAGATAGAGGCATGGTAGGAAAGTGTTGCAGGTGTTCAACGAAGCTTTGACTGGGTGATTTCAAGGTTGAGTGAGAAAGTTGCATAGCACATCTTTTAAGCTCTTGAATCCTCCAATGTGCTCACAAAATGATTCATCAGTCATGAGAGGGATAAAAAATCAGGATTTAAGCCAAAAAACACATTGACATGTATATATTAACGTCAGATGAGATTGTTGCAATTTCCAAAAACACTGGTGATCTCACAGCATTGGGGGTCCTCAAACTCAACTAAGAATACCTCAATTAGCCTTCAATAGTAAGGAATTAGGATGAAGTTCACACCTCAACCTTCACTTCTATCCAGTGCAACAGTCTTCACCCAGAATTCATTCGCAAACTGTGTGGTGCATATTGATGTGATAAATTTTGAATGTGGACTTGCAGTCTGGAAAAAATCAGGAAAAATCCAAAAGGGGTGAGGAATGAACAAGAAGGTGCTGCCTGTTGATGTACCAAATCAAATGAGGGCAACCTCATTCCCATTTGCTTGGTAGGCTCATGTTGATTCTGGCTGATAGAAATCAAGTTTCCAATAGTCTGCATTACAAAATTTGAGGGGAGGAATGATAGGGTAGCAGAATAGAGAGGCAGAATTCTGCAATGAAGGCCTGAGTTGACCAGCTGTGCAATGTTGAAGGTTTGAAGCAGAACAGTCCCATGATGGAGGAGAAGCAGTGCTTGGCCAAATTAGGCAACTCAGGTCCCACAGCAAAATCAGATCAAACTCTAATTTTCTACCAATCAAACCAGGAGTGCTCATGACTGAGGTGGATTGAATGGTCAAGAGTTGGTACAGACCTTGCCCTAAATATATCTCATGTGTCTGTACTATGTAATTCATTGAGTATACTCTGCATCAGGATACAGAGTAGAGTGACTGACTACCTAGTCTGACCAACTTCCTGACCAGGCACAGTAGCCACAGTATCCCTAAATAAGTAATTTGTCTGCATGCTGGATCAGTGGAATGAGAAAAAGAATCTAATTCATAGGTGCCAGAATATCACTGAAGTAATTACACTAAAATAATGGGCTATTACCTTGTCCAAAAGAACACAGGGTGCAAAAATCCTACTTATCCGAAGCTTGGGCGCGTTTGCAGCGAGCTTTCACGCGGCCGAGAGCGGAGATTGAAACATGCCGAATTTACCGATCGTAAATTGAGACGATTAGCCCTTTTTGGCGCCCCGGTTAGTGCTAATTTGCCAGGTTTAGGCCAACAAAACAATTCCCGCCTCGTGAGGTGGCTGCCCGACGTCACTCCAATGTTGTGCCCACCATGGGTGGCAATGTTATGACCATTATTCATTTCTTCTATAATTTTTCAGTACTCATGAATGGTACCACTATGTAAAATTCCCTGTGATGTCATCTCAATTTGGGCCAATCACTGTGCTCACTGTCACTGATGACGACGAGCAATGCCGCCAGACGAATCCCACGTTGCGAAGGGACAAAAAAAAATTCATCAATTCACGTGATCTTTGGACGTTACCATCAGAGTGACAGGCCGCCTACCAAGACATGTACATATAAGGCAGTTTATGCTAGCCTAACTCTGGCAGATTAGCACTAACCGGGGCGCCGAAAAGGGCCTAAGTTAGTAACCACACATAAATTTTATAATTTACAGCCTCCCTCTCGCATTTCGTGGGGAGGGGGCAACAGACGGTAACGTCTAGCCATACCTAGGTATTCTCCTGCTGTCTGCAGCATGGGGTCAAACCAGTTCCATAGGGCCGCCTTGATTCTGTTCCCCTAGCTAACCATTATTTAGTTTGAGGTATCCCTACGTGCATATCGCTATGTCACGGAGAAACGGCTGTCAGCGGACAGGAGCCATGATGATCCCATCAACGGTAGAGGAAGACGCGTTGGCAGAAATATCTTCCCGGGTGAGCGGAAATTTACATACGCCATGGGAGCTGCGCAGGAGCAGAATCACCTGAATTACGTAGTCAAGGTCTGTCGCTGTCCGTCAACTTCGGCTGCAAGACTGTCTGCGACGAAAAAAAACTTCGCAGCCTTATTAGCCGCGTCGGTACCAGAACGGTTGTAGTGGAATCCGTGGCAACCATTCCATTTGCGCGTTCGTCGATGGGTTCAAAAGGTTGCTGGGCTCTGTCCCTTTTCCTCATTTGATTCCTTCCTTTCGTTTTCCTGATCGATCCTATTCTCTCCTTTCGATTTCCACTCCTTTGTGAATCCCAAAAAACCTCCCTGACTCGAAACTGATCTTTCGCGTGCCTGTTATATGAGATGTTTGCTATAAGCTCTCTGCCGTTCTTTTTTGTTCTCGTGTCGTTTCTCTCATCATCTCGAGTCAATGCTACTTTACCTAGCAAAATTTACGGTGTCAATCTGGGCTCTTGGTACGTCATCCTGTTAGTTTATTTTGTGTTACTTACTGATAAGTAACTTTTACCAAGGTTGGTTCTAGAGCCATGGATGCTTCCCGCCGGTATAGCAAATGTCCTCTACCTTTATATTAACATCGATTCTCTTAACTAGAATGGATCGCCATGGGAGGCGAACGTTGCTCTGATTGTTCCACCTGTATTTCTTCCGAATTGTACGTCTCTAGCCTTGTTCACGACTATCTATGTGCTATTATGTTAATGCGCATGTGGGAACAGCGCGTTCGTTCAGGCATATCCGACTACTGCAGACGCGGCATTCAATAAGCATTGGTATACGCTACAGATTGTATCGACATTCTGAATCTTACAACTCTTCAGGAATACGTGGTTTAACCAAAGCGATGTTGACGAACTTGCCAGCCTTGGCATTAATGCAGTCCGCATCCCTGTCAGTTGTCCTCCGACACTGCTATTATTGCCTGAACCCCAGTCTTCATCGATTCTATGCAGCTAGGGTACTGGATTGTCGAAGCCTTGGTCGATCGCAAAACAGAATTCTACCCTCGAGGTGGACTCGCGCAGCTCGTAAGTACACAGTAATTCTTCTCATCCCGCGTGAAATGACATTACGTTCATAGCGACGAGGCTTGCAGCAGCTCAGAAAAGCAGGCATTGTTGCCATCCTCGACCATCACGCGCTTCCTGGCGTGCAGACCCCGGGTCAGATGTTCACTGGCAGGTTCGCGGATTTTTTACGGATATAAGAAACGTTATTCAACACAATATGTATGCAGGTGCACTTCGGATGTTCAGTTCTACGTGTGTGCCTTCACTTGTGTTTGGCATGTTGCGTTTTTAAGACGAAGTATAGACCGACGCGAACTTTCATCGGGCCCTTGTGTGGACCGCTGTTATGACTGCTCTCACCCACCTAGACCCAGCATTCAGTAACGTCGTGGCCATCGAGGCAGTCAACGAGCCCATAATGAATGCGACACTGACTCCCGGCTATGGCAGCTGTACATTTATCCTCATTCTCCCTCAACTTTCTCATAACACTAACACATTCCTTCCCGCAGTCCAGAAGAACTTCGTCCAGGTCATACGTGCTGTGGAGTGCATGCTCGGAATTTCCGTCCCAGGATACCAGTCCTTCCAAACACCTCCCAACGCCAACTTCACCTTCACAATGGCCCAAGCTTCCTCGGCAATCACCAACCTGGAAGTGCAGAAAGCTGTCGCCCAAGCGATACCAATACTCCTCCAGATCTCTCTTCAACTTAAAATCGATGTGATTTCGGATTCAGCGACATTTTTGGCGGGCAGTGCGACGAGGAAGAAGGCGGCGCCGTTGATGTCTATGTGTGTTTTTTTATTCTAGTTCTAGAACGTACTCGGAGATTGATGTCGACGCAGCTTCATGGATATCAATTGGCAAAATAATAATCCTTACAATCCAGCGGAAGCTGCGATTGGCCCTCAAATATATGACAACCATTTGTATTACTCGTGTGTTCTTTTCTTTGCGTCTCAGACGTATACGTCTTTGCTGATTCATTTTCGTTTTAGATTTGGGGTGGATATTCATTGTACGTCGATGCTATGGCCATTTACTGACGATATCCTCGCAGGGTGTTGCAGACGCCAACGAAGATGCGTATATGAGATCGGTCTGCAGTACGTGCTTAAAACGTCAATGACTCGCTGCTGCCGCTGATCACTTTTTCATCCAGACCTCCACCGAATCGTAGAAGACGCGGCGCTGGGTAACAGCCCATTGTTATTTGGAGGTACACAGTCCTTGCATTTATGTGACTTTGGTTACGCCTGATCATACTTATGACTCGATTTCAATTTCAGAATGGGGATTGCCTACACAGTTCAATGCAACAGATGCCTTCCTGAACAAGTGGGCTGATGCGCAGAAGGTAGCGTACAGCCAAAGTGCGGGGTGGATGGTAAGTCTTGATCATCGCCTTCAATGATAACTGGTTGTTGACATGTTGCAGTTCTGGAACTTCAAGACCGAACTCACTAGCGAGACTGGTGGCGACCTGGCACGTCAATGGTACGTACCAACCATTTTCCAAGTTTCGTGTGGTTCAATGAGTTTTTGTCTCTGGTTATACAGGTCGTACTTGGAAGGTGTCAAGCGAGGGTATCTCACGAAAGATCCATCCAAGGTGCATGATCCACATGTTTGTGATGAATACATCATGTGATTGTGATCATAATGCCCCTGTGGCATGTGCTCGGTGAATTGTGGAATTTGGGCTTCGAGGACTATCATAGGTGCTGTTCATTTAGAGGCCCCTAATTTGTGCAGTGGCCAGATAGGGCGGAGAAATTTTTGAAAATAGAAAATGACCCTAGGCCAAGATTATGGCTCCTTGGACCTCCAGAATCAGAGAAAAGCTTGAAAAGCATAAGCAAGGTAGAAAGAGCAAGAGGTGCTGGATTGGTTGATCATGGACATTGGATCTGGTTCCCAGTTTGGAATTGGTGATTTCTGAAAAGTGGCACAATGATGGCACCCATCAGCCAAATGATTCTGGCTGCCCTCGGCATGAACTCAGAACTGTGAGCAGTAAAGTTTGACTTGGGCTCGAGAAAATAGGCATAGGAGCCTCTATACATTATGTTATGAATGAGATTTAACAATATATGTGACACAAGCAAAAAAGTATACAGATATTATGACAGAGTCAAGAGAAGACATCATTGTTGTAACTGAGTATTGAAGACTGGAACTGTTCAAGAACTGGCAAGGAGATGGGCGGAGGTGGGAGGTGGGGATGCTGAACTGGCATTGTGTAGCAAGGTCTGCGAGGAGATTCACCATGTGAGTTGTGGATGTGCAGGAGAGAATGTGATCGCTGTGCGTCGTATGCATTGATTGCAACC
This sequence comes from Tricholoma matsutake, assembly GCA_026075535.2. NCBI lineage: Eukaryota > Fungi > Basidiomycota > Agaricomycetes > Agaricales > Tricholomataceae > Tricholoma > Tricholoma matsutake. The sequence goes on along the minus strand of AP026550.1, from coordinate 2,344,229 downwards.
ACACAGTGGCCGTGAGATTCCTCAGGTATCCTGAGCTTTGTCTCCTCCTCGTTAGTAATGGAAATCTTGCCAGAGAAGTCCTAAACCTCAAGTGAATCTGTATTTGATTCCCAAGAGGGATGCCGCTCTTGCAAGTGATGCCGCATATTGTACTTCCAGTGCACATCATGGCAGAACTTGGACATAATGGGGACATTGGTACAAGGTTTCTGCTTCGATATCTTTGATGCTGAACTGATCCTGAAATCATTTGAGTGAGCACAACTTGAAATGGCTTTCCCACTAACAATGCGTAGCTGGCATGCTCCATTGATACTTGATTGGCCGCAAAATCCACAGGGATACTGCATCGAGACCTGAATGGAAGCTTAATTAGTTGAATGCAAATTAGACTCGGAGGCTGACTGGAACAAGAGAAAGAATTTGTCCAGAAACATCATACTTTGAGTCAGGAAGGGCGATCTCATCATTATCTACAGTATCAAGTGGCCATGATGGTGTTATGTCGATGTAGTCACGCCTGGAGTCAAGGAGAACGCGTCGTCAAGAAAGTAGTGCATTGGGAGGTCAGGGTTCCAAGACTCAGGGTTTCTTTGTTGATGCCATGAGATGCTGCTCATCCCTTGCCATCCTGCCATTCATCAATACAAGCCACAACAATCTCCTCATTTGGGGGGTACATCATATCAACCATGTCCATGATTGGCTGATCTGCCACCTCTTGAGAAAGAGCATCAGTGATGTCAGACTTTTCCCACAGTAAATCATAGCAACCTTACTTAGTCCTATAGTGGCTCATAGTTTGTATAGCATGTGCAGTACAGTACATAGACCCTCATAGCACTTGGTAGTGAAAACCTTCAGCTCTACAGGAACTCATAGCAGTAGTATGGACCCCTTCTGATGTTTTTAATACAATCTCATTGTGATGATAAATCCTAGTCTATGGCACAGTGCAAAATCATAAACATTGCATTTCAAAGGTATTCACAATGTAAACTAATGTCATTTTACATCACAGTTTCCACCAAGTGTCAAAGCAAAAAATAGGTCCTTTGTGAAATATTTGTCTAACCAAAATCCTGAACTAGTGTTTGCCTGTGTCAAACATCCATCAGCCTTGTCACCAAATCAGGGTGTAAGCTCAACAAGTGTCTGGACCTGATCCAGAGGTACAAGGAAAGTGTGGACTGTGTGATCTGTGCTCTTCACCTGCCTGAGAACATACATCCCCAATGCACAATCTGGGTAAGGTCCTTTACCATTTATCATGCCAACAGGTTTTACCTTGTTTCCAGGTTTTCATTGGTTTTCACCCATTTCCAGGTTTTTGAATACCTGGAAACTTGGAAACTCAGAAACTTACTATAATAAGCATTTTTTCTTGGCTGTACTTTCAAGGTTTCTAGAGGTTTCAGAGGTTTCCAGAGAATGCTTGCTAGTGAGGTTTCCAGAAAAAGTGACTTAAGTTTCCAGGTATTCAAATTTCCAAGGTTTTCTGATGTTTTTCAAGGTTTTTGAGGTTGAGAAACCTCTGGAAACATTTTTGTCAACCTACTGATGACTTGTAGTGTTGTACATAAGCAATAAATTGATCAACAACCACTGGCTGATTGGGTTTTGGTACAATGCACATGATGAGACAAAGCTGTGCAACAACATGCCCTGACAGGAGTAAGATGATAGATATTAGTTACAAAAAAGATGACACACCATGGAGGCCACTCTAGGGCTATTTCACAGGTGAGTCAATATTTACCACAATAGTATCATGAGACCCACGAGGGTATTCACTTGATGGAGGTGATGCATTGACTGTCTGGGGTGGAAGAACATTGTGGGGGTAATGATAAGCCTTGCCTTGTAGTCAAACCCTGGTCCAGATTTCAAGCTGATCAAAGGGAAGTTGACATCCACCTTGTGCTATATGTCTACCACCAATAAGTGACACAAATCCTGCTCCATTTCCCATATGGCTAACATAGTCTGAAAGTGCTGGACATAGATCAGGGAGTTGATACTTGCTTGCAGCATCATCAATGCTCATTTGTGTAAAACATGCATCCAATGACAGGTGAAATGCACTACTTGTGGTACCAGAGACTGTGCGATATGGAAGAGGTGCTTTGGGAATTTCTCCCATTTGAAGCTTTTGAGCAAGTTTGAAGTAATCAACTGTACTATGAGTTGAACCAGAAAATGGTGAGACTAAGTCAATGTGTTCCAACAGGGAGGAGGTGGTGACAAGAACATCAGTATCGTTGAACCCATCACTACTTGAATCCCTGCCTTAATTTTGGTTGTTGGTTGCATGTGCAGGATCTTTGATTTCAGTAATGTGGGCATGTTCAGTGAGATCAGCAGACCATTGAATAGCAACCCATTTGCCTGAATGCTAGGAACAACACTCTGGAGAAACTCTAGTTTGGGGATGTACCAGTTATCAATGACTTTCTTCCCTTTCCCACAATGTGCACCAGCTTTGATGATTGCAGATTTATGTATATGGAACTCTGTCAGAGCTTCAGTGATGCACTTGAGGGTTTTGGAACAGCCCCTGCTATGATGGGGATGATGTAGTGCTGAATGTCACAATATTCTCATCCTGTCACTTGTTTGAGCTTTGAAATGCCTTCCTTGAAATGTTGAAAGCCAGTGTGATAGTGTAAAACTGAAAACTGGTGTAATGATGTTATGTATTTACACTTATTTACTACTCAGATTGCATCCTCGGATGGATATGGATGACAGGGATACATCTTTCTTTCTTACCATCATCACCTTCATCATCATCAATAGAGATCTCTCACTTATAAAATCACCTCTTTTGCCTGCTTAGTTTTAGTCTGACTCTAGTGAAGTGCATGCTCCTAACACAGCATGTGCTTACACTTTTTTTTAAGCATCACTGAACAAGGTTTGCTGTTCTACTGACATTTTCTTGCACTCTTGCTGTCTCGCTGTAGCCTTACTAAGGTGTACTGTTTACAGGTCAAAAGACCTAGCTGTTCAAACTGCCGATCATGTGCAGGCAAGCACTTGCTGCTCCCAACACACATCAGGGCCCGCTGTCCCCCTTGTTACCCTTGCTGACACCGCCTGATGGATGCTCACAGTCCCTGCCTGCCATTGACAATGAGAATCATCTGGGAGAAGGCTTGAGCACTCCTGCTGGACCTGTGAATGTGCATACATCCACTCCACCACCTGCTGAATCCAACTCTGATGATTCCTCATCTTCCTATGACAACTCATTGCATATACCGATTAGGAAAATGGCTGCAATAGGATCTGCTGAATGCCTTCATGCTGAACCAAGACACATCCTGCTGCTTACCGCTGGCGTGGTAACACCGATGATTATGCATCAATGGGAGATGGCTTGCATTGATTTCTTCAGGGCTAACAAGAATATCTTGGAGACAGAACATGTCACAGCTGTTTTATCTGGGCTGAAAGATATGCGGGCTCATGATTGGGTCACCATGCACAGAGATTGACTTTCTGATCTGGAGTTTGCAGATTTCATCAAGGAACTGTAGAGGGAATTCCTGCCCAATGGCTGGGATGATGAGCTACATGCAAAAATATGCAATTCTCGCCTGAAGTCATCTGATTCTTTCCACAACTGGGTGAACAACATTCACCATCTTAACATTGTCCTCTGAAACACAGAATATTACTTCTCCAATGTAGCTCTCCATCTCCAGCTTGACAGCCTCTTAGATGCTGACCTACAAAACTGCTGCAAAAATCACAATATAAAGGATGTCATTGATAAAACTACAAGGGACACTCCTGAGAAGACAGATAAGGCTCGGCTTACTTACTGGATTGCTGAGGTTTGGAAACTGGCTGAATAACATGCAAATGATACAAAACACTATTTGGAGGCAGCGGAGGATTTACAATGGATGCTGAAGAGGCAGGCTCTGGCTAATCCCTTGTGAAACTTGAATGCTGTTGGTGGCTACAAGCTGCAGGGTTCTTCCACTTCAGCTACCCAAGCTTCGTCTACTTCTACCTCATGTAGACCTCCTCGCTTGACCAAAAATGAGTGCTCATTGCTTTTCAAGCATCAAGGTTGCTTAAAGTGTCAATGTGGTTATCAAAACCATTGTGCAACAGATTGCCCTAATGAGTTCCCAGATGGATGCAACTATAAGGAGATTACAGAAGAAGGACTGCTTGCTCAGAAATGACAAGGCAACATGCCATCGGGCAGCAGACCTGTAGGAGTGGTGGTGGGCACCACAACTCACATTGAGGAGTTGGGGGGAAGATGAAAACTTGTTCATCATGGGGGCGGTGATGCCTTCCATGGTGCTGGGCTCAGGTTCTGAGACAGAGGAAGAGGTAAGCCCTCTGTCTGTTCCACATCTGTACTGGCCATGCTCGTTGTCAGGACCCAGAACTGACAAAGTGGTTACAGTGAACAGTATGCTCAACTGTGGTGCACATGTCATTCTCATCAATGAGGTGTTTGTCGAAAAGCTGAGATTGTGCCGCTTCCACCTTCATGATCTGCTACCGATTTCTGTGGCTCTTAATAACTTGACTTCATCTGAAAGCTACTTGTATGAATATGTCAAAATTGCACCTTATGTGCTGAACTCAGCATGGACTTCTCAGACTGTAAAGGCTGTTGTGACCCTGAACTTATGTGTACCACTATTATTTGGACTGCCCTTCCTTACTGTAAACTGTATTGTTACCGATTTCAAAGAGCATATGGCTATTGATAAAAACACTGGCTACAATTTACTAAACCCTCCTGCTCCAAAGAGCCATGTAAAAGTTGTTGACCCAAAACTAGTCATAGCAAACACTAAGAAAAACAAAAAGCTGATGCTAGCTGAGCTAGTCAACGTGTGCAAGAAGCAGCTGGCAGATGGAAAAATGGTGCCAGAAGTGATCAAGCCACTAGATGTGGCTGGAATGATTAAAGAATGCATGGAGCTCCTTAGTTTTCAGCAAAAAGTTGGGAAGGTTGAGAAGCAAATGCTCACTGACTTTGCCGATGTGTTCCAACTGCTGCTGCATGTCAAGAAACTACCCTGGAATGTGACTGCTAAGATCAAACTCAAAGATGCAGAACAAATGATCAAAACATGTACATACACATATCCCTGAAAGTTTTGTGACACATGGAAACATTAATCCAGGAACATCTGGATGCAGGCCATATCAGGCCTTCTTTGTCACCACATGCATCCCCTGCTTTCATCATTCCAAAGGTGGATTCATCAGTACTACCTAGGTGGGTCAATGATTACTGACAGCTGAACAGAAACACCATCGCAGATTTAGGGCATGGCATGGGTAACCCTCGGGTATATTTTCTTATACCCCTACCTGTACCCATGAACACCATACTCACACAGGTAGGGGTACAGTGTTACCGCAGGTTTTTGTGGGTTACCCATGGTTATTTGTGGGTATTGATATGAATATGTATTTTAATAATCTAATTACACTAAATTAATATATAGAAAGTGACCCCCCTCTTGCATTTGGAGCAAGGGAGGGGGGGTGGTGCCTGTAGTTGCCAAGAACAGAATGAGTAACCCCCCTGCTCACATTTGCAGCGAGAAAGGGGGGGGGTGCTGACTGTAGTCATCATTTGATCCCTGTTTCCACCCCATGAGCAGTTGCTCATGGTGGCAGTTGGGGGTGCTATCATGGTGGTCCTTGGGTCCTCCTCCTGGTCATCATTGTCATTCCACCTGCTATCCACCCCATGAGCAGTTGCTTGTGAGGCTGGGGCAGGTGGTGTGCTGTCATGATGTGGCAGTGTTGGCATGGGGTCGTTCCAAGGGAATTCCAACCTAGGAAAGGAAAGAAACAAAATAGTTAGTTTACAAAAAAAGAAATGAACAAAAAAAAACTTACTGAATGTAACATGTAACAAGAAAATATTACTGTGACCGCAGGCAACTGAGGGCTGAGCTTGAAATCTCAACACAGATGATCACTCACCTGACCAAAATCTGGGTACCGGCATACCTGCACATACCCGTAACACTGTGGAAAAGGGTATGGTGTTGCCCAGGTATGGCAATCCCATATCCATACCTGTACCCATGCCGTGCCCTATGCAGATTCCCATCTGCTGCCAAGGATTGATGACATCTTGAATGACTGTGCCAAGGGTAAGATCTGGGGAACTATTGATATGACCAACAGTTTTTTTCAGACACCTATGGAGCCCTCGGATATTCCCCTGACAGTGGTCTCAACCCTCTTCAGCCTGTTCAAATGGATGGTTATGCCAATGGGTTTGAAGAATGCTCCAGCGATCCACCAATGATGAGTAATGGCTGCCTTGCATGAGTGGCTTGGGAAGATCTGTCATATTTACTTGGACAACATTGTGATCTGGTTGAACACGATCAAAGAGCATCACGAGAATGTCAGGATCATCTTGACAGCACTGAGAGAGGCCGGACTGTACTGCAACCTGAAGAAGACTCACCTGTTCCAGCTGGAGATCAATTTTTTGGGTCATCATGTCTCTGCTCGAGGGATTGAAGCAGACTCTAAGCAGATGGACCACATATCGCAGTGGCCACAACCATGTTTGGCAAAGGAAGTGCGCCAGTTCTTGGGACTGGTCCAATATGTGGCCTCTTTTTTGCCTCAGATCACTGAACATATGTGTATTTTAACAGAACTGATGTTGAAGGAATGTAACAAGTCCTTTCTGGACTGGGAAAGCAGACATGAGTTGGCATTCAGCATGATCAAAAGGGTGGTTGTCAGCCATGAATGCTTGATGATGATTGACTTCTTGCTGATGCCTGGACACAAGATTTTCATGACCATGGATGCCAGTGATTACCAGTCTGGAGTGGTACTGTCCTTTGGAGAATCATGGGAGACAGCATGGCTGGTTGCCTTTGATTCAATGACATTCAAGGGAGTGGAACTAAACTACCCGGTGCATGAAAAGGAAATGTTGGCGATTATCTGTGCGTTACAGAGATGGTGCTCTGATCTGATAGGAGTGCCTTTCATGGTGTATACTGACCATAAAATGCTGGAGAATTTTGACTGCCAATGGGATTTGAGCTGATGCCAGGCTAGGTGGATGGAGTTCATGTCTCAATATGACTGCAAAATCATTTATGTGAAAGGCAAAGAAAATTGCGCTGCTGATGCATTGTCACACACGTCTTTTGAGGTGGAAGAAGCAGCCTCAGTTCTATATCCCCCCAACAACTGTGATTTGGTAGGCATGGTCTTAGGGACAGAGACAACTTCTTTCATGTGTGCCCATGTGATGACAGGGCCAGAAATGTTACCCTTGCCTGCACAGCCAATTGCTGCCACGCTTATGGCATCTGCAGATGAAGAGCTTCTGGATGCCATCCAATCAGGCTATGTGGAGGACAGCTGGTGCACTCAGCTCCTCAGTGCACCTTTCTTGCCACATGGAGTGAAAAAGGTTGACAGGCTGCTGTATGCAGGAGACCAGCTAATTGTCCTGAGGAAGTCATTGGTGTGTGAGTTATTGTTCCACCTGGCTCATGATGTCCTAGGACACTTTGGATTTATGAAATCATACAGGTCTCTGCGTGACTCCTTTTACTGGCCAAATATGCAGTGAAATCTAGATCTAGCTTATGTGCTGAGCTGTGTGGACTGTCAGAGGAACAAGCCAACAACCAAGAAACCTGTGGGTCCTTTGCATCCACTGCTGATCCCAGATCAGCATGGGGACTCCATGGCAATAGACTTCATTGGACCCTTACCAGAGGATGAAGGGTACAATTGCATTGTAACCTTTACTAACAGATTAAACAGTGACGAATCATGGCAACACATATGAACATCACTGCTGAGGAATTGGCGGTTCTATTTTTCAATGAGTGGTACTGTAAAAATGGGCTTCCCCTCAAGATTGTGTTGAACTGTGATAAGCTGTTCATGTCAAAATTCTGGGAGGCTCTACACAAGATTACAGGCGTAAAACTGAAGATGTCGTCTGCATATCATCCTCAATTGGATGGCACAAGTGAACGATCCAACAAAACAATAAACCAATGTCTATGTTACCACATAGAGTGCAACTGGCTTCAGTGGAAAAGGGCACTGTGTCGGGTACATTTTGACATCATGAATACCATCAACAGATCGACGGGGTTCTCCCCCTTTCAACTATAGATGGGACATGGCCCCCACATGATTCCGCCCCTGGTAAAATTATTGGAGGGGGAAGTCACAGATATATGAGCAGTAGATGTGATTGAGAGGCTGCAACAGGATGTCAAGGAAGCGCAGGATAACATGCTTTGTGCTAAGATTTCTCAAGCGCTCTCTGCTGATCAACATTGCTCTAATGATTTTCCTTTTAGTAAAGGTGGTCATGTGGTGCTATCTACATTACACAGGTGCTGGGACTATAAAGCAAAGGGAGAGAAACAGGTTGCAAATTTCATGCCACAATACAATGGGCCTTACTTAGTTACAGAGACAGCACCTGAAGTATCAACCATCACAGTTGACATGCCAAACAACCCAAACACATTCCCAATGTTCCACACTTCTCAGGCGCTGCCTTTCATGGAGAATGACAAAGGACTTTTCCCTTCTTGAGAACTGGAGTGCCCAGATCCAGTAGTCATCAAAGGTAAGGATGAGTGCTACATTGAGCAGATCCTGGAGGAGAGAAAGCATGGAAGGGGATCACAATACCTGGTGAAGTGGCATGGCTATGGACCTGAAGAAGATTGTTGGCTACCTGGTTGCAAGCTGCAAGACTGCGAGGCACTGGACATCTGGTTGGCATGGAAGAATTCAAGTTGCAGTATGTAGCTTTTATTTTTGTCCACCAACCGGTAGCTTTTCCCCACTGGGGTTTTTCATGCACCTGTGCTCGTGCCTTTTTTTCACTTACCTTTCACACTGTTGGAAGATATTTTTTAATTTTCCAGGGGGGGAGGGTGTAATGATGTTATGTATTTACACTTATTTACTACTTGGATTGCATCCTCGGATGAATATGGATGACAGGGATACATCTTTCTTTCTTACCATCATCACCTTCATCATCATCAATAGAGATCTCTCACTTATAAAATCACCTCTTTTGCCTGCTTAGTTTTAGTCTGACTCTAGTGAAGTGCATGCTCCTAACACAGCATGTGCTTACAACTGGAAGTCAATCTCAGCACTCCCAACAGCATTTATACACCATTTTGTATCATGGTACCAGAATGCCATATGCCAATGATGTAAAGGTTCAGGGGTCAGAAAGACTGATGGGTCTGACATTGGCCAGTCAGTCCAAAATGGCTGATGGACACCACAGAGCCTGAGTGCCTTTGCCACCTTCATATACTCTTCCAAGTCCCAAGGGTCTACCTTTGATTCAATTGCTTGAAGTTGAGCTAGGGTTGTGGAGGCAGTGCAAAGTTCATGTTGGAAATTGTCACTGAAGTGTTTGTACATGGCCATCATAACAGAAGATGTTTTCCCAGCCACACCAGCCAAAAGCGCTGACTCTGGGGTATCAACAATATATGCTGCCAGCAGTGTGAAGCAATATTGGGAATTACCCAAAGGATTTGACATCGTGATCCCAATTTTGGCCACAATTTTAAGAGGTTCCAATATGAGATTGAGACATTCATGAATCAGGCAGTTTTTACTTCCAAAATAATGACCAATTCATCAAAATGGGTGCAACAGGAGGTACTTTGGCTGTTCAAATGTGCTTGGATACACATATTATCCTGGAATTTCTTGCCACATCATGGACAATGAGGCATCGAGAACTCACTAGTAGTGGACAGAACCTGAGCATCAAGTGAATAATTTCAAGTTCTCATACTCTACCTCAGTTGATGTTGAACATTGATCATTGATCACTGGCTACAGCACTGATGATGAGCAGTTGACTCTTGAAGAAAGAAAGTGATAACAGGTCACAAACTTATGATGTGAGCTAGACTTAAGTGAGAATGAAGGAAAATAAAGTGTACATTATTATTTGACTATGCTAAGTACCACAAAACATATCATGATCCTGCCAACCATTCCTATCTTTGACCCAAGATTCAAAGCTTTTATCAGAATGGAGAACCAGACAAGCCCTGAGACCTTTGTAGTAGTGAAGATTAAAATGACTTACATCAGAGGATTTAAAAATTACGCAGTCTCCACTCCTCAGCTGAACAACAAGGCCAATCTTGTGAAAGACAATCTCACCTCCTTCACAATCAGAGACCGCTATAACCAGACACCAATCCTTGTCTCCTTTATCCCAGTGACAGCATGTGGCAACATTAAGGTTGACCACAAATCCAGTGAAGGGATAAACTGGAGACTGTTCATCATTTGGCAGAATGTTGGTGTATCTCTTCAGAATGTCATATCCTTCAGGTAGAATAGATTGTAACTGAAGTATTGTCAATGATAAGGTGACAAGACTTCAAATGATGGATATCTTTACCTTGGCTTTTTGCTATTCAAATACAGGTTGGAATGATGTCTCCAGCTGGCGATACCCCTTCAAATTATCCTTCATTTCTTTTGAAGCCCTAAGAACAAACTGGCTTGTGTTCATCTTACACTTTCCTTCACATTGAATTAAATTGATGTCAACATTCATAGGTGCACCATGACCCTTCCCAAGACTCAGTAATCAGCTCACAATATATGTTTGGACCACTCACATGAGTCAAATATCTGTTGTACCAAACAAGATAGTTGGAATCTCTATGTTCCTTTTCTTCCTCCTTTTCTGAGTCGACATCAAGAATAGAATTCTGGAAAACACATTGGAGGTCATCCAGCATGGGTTCATCTACCTCAGCAGGCATATCTGGACATATGAAAAGAAGGGGTTGCCCATCTATGCCATTCAAATGCAACGTCTGTCTACAAAAAGATCGCAGATGTCAGCTTTCTTAGACAGGCAGATGGATGAATGTCAGACCCTTTTAGATCCCCAGGCAACATTCTAATGTAATCTTTGACTGATTTTTTCTTGCCATGCTCCAACTGCTTCTTCAACTGTCATACATTGATAAGCCAACTATTGACTGAGTGAAATGACTGTCATATTCACCATTTTCTCCAGGTCATCCACATCTTTGGCTAGAGGAGCAGATTTGGCAGCTTGACGATGAGCATTGGTCCACTGGAGAACTGCCAGTTGATCTTTGCCCTCTAGAAGAAAAGTTTTGTTGACCTTCAGATGAGGTTTGTAGTTTGTATCAATTACATATAGATTAGCAGAAGAAACAAAGGGAGGTGGAGGTACACTGGTGGCAACATCATCTTCATCATCATCTAAATTGGTACATGGTGATGGGGCATTGGTTGGGGTGGATTGTTTTGATGGAGAACTGGTGAGCAACCCCCAGTTGCTCTGATGCAAAAGAAAGAGTGGTAAATCCAGTGGCGGTGGCACTAGACAGTTATGCCAAGACTTCTGACTATGATTTGTCTTCAGGCAGCTGTCCACCTTCAATCAGTGCAGAGTCTATAATTGTAGGGTGTTGTCCAACTCACTTAGATAGAATGGTTTTAAAGAAGTGATCAGATGCATCCAGATCCCCACAGTTTATCATTGATGGCAGACCAAGTTCCTGAAGAATATCATAGGAGAACATAGTAAAAAAGGACACAGGATCAGTCCTCAGATTGGCAATTGCAGGAATGAGGGAATTGATGATTTTATAGCCCATTGGTGTTGCTGATGTGATGTGTGAGACCAAGACAGAGCCAGGCAAATAACCATTCATACCTATGTTGGGGCGATGTATTATGCTGCATAGTTGAGTAATGTCTGAGACACAGAGGCTGGCCAGCCATTTTTTTCCCCTCCATGGCTGCCACCACCATTAGGATATAGATAGTTCCTATATACGTCATTTCTCAACTTGTCCTTAGTTTAGATCTAGGCAATCTACAGCTTTAACTAGCAAACTTGCAAACTTACTCAAAACTATTAAGGAAGCCCCTTAGTACATGAACCCAAATGACTCTACACAGAAGCCCTGCTAGAGTGCACTATTAATCTTGCATTGGAAGCCCCAAGTAAGACTAGTGCAAAATGACCCACTGAGGAAGTACCTTGTGGAACGACACCAGCTAGATTGAGTGGTTGAGGCTTCACCTTTAACATAAGACCTAAACTATCTGCTAGCCCACCTACCTAGGTGTTGGCAATACATCTCGAAACACTGCCCAACAACCTGGGTTTAGACAAACCCCAGACCAACCACCAAGAGAAGCAGAACCACAGCCAGGTTCATCTTGGTACCAATACAATGGAAGACTAGTACATTACTCACCCCCAGCACAATGTTGGTTCTACAGATCAACTGAAAGACAACAAGGAGAATACCTTGTTGATGAAGACTTCAAATGACCACACACACCCCCACCCAAAACATTAAACCAGTTCCTAAACCCCCTTGACAACATCAACAACATTTACAGCAAAATGACTGAACACACTGCACCAACGATGCCTACAAAAGACATCCAAATCTGAGCCCCCACCAACTTCTCTGGGCAGCAAATAGTGTTTAAAGGTCCAGTCTGTAGGACTGAAAAAAAGACCAAAACTGAACTGAACTGGACCAATTAGGACTGGACCAGTGGTCTATTTATGGACCAGTCTTTTTCAGTCCAGTTGCTGGTCTTTTGTTTTGAAAAATATAGTAGGACCGATGAAAAACCGGTTAAAACTGGTTGCAACCGGTCTCTCATTCCAACATGTGTTAGACCTTACTCCCACACATATTTCCTTTATTTTCGGTCCCTGGATCATCAAAAACAGTCAAGAATTGGTTGAGATATGACCAAAAACATTTTTGTACAAATATTTTGTTGTATCAGAACAACTTTGATTGCATTGCTTATTACCTGAGCTATAATTTTTTTTGTACAGCTATATAGCATCATAAAAGTAACAACAACACACCTAATCATCTGTACCATGGGATTTTATCTATACAACAGCCCAAATGAGTGCAACTACAAACTACAAATTACAAACTACAAACTGCAACTTGAATGCATGTCCTTTCGGTTTTGGCCATATCTCAGTGAAATCTTGATGGAATTGCTTAAATGTTGGATCGGTCTACGTAGCATTACAATCTCTATCCATTAATATAATATATATGAGGTGATGGTCATATTTGTTGAGATACATATGGGTTATTTGGCACAATAAATTTTACGACAAAAAACCAGTCTGAACCAGTCTTTTTTTGGTCCATGGACCGATTAGGACCAGTCCTAAAGGGTCCGGTTGTGGTCCTCCAATATCTAGGTCGGTCCTAGACCGGTTGCGGTTGCCAGTTGCCCCATTTGGAAGTCAAAAACTGGACTGGACTGGACCTTTAAACACTAGCAGCGAACCAAGACTGCCAAATTCCTACAAGAGATTGACCTTTATCTATGAATAAATGGTCAGATATATGATACAGATAAGAAAAAGATCATCTTCACCCTGTCCTTCATGAATGAAGGAACAGCAGCAGCCTGGGCACAGGCATTCATAAACTGACACAAAACTGAAGGGCTTGGTGAATACACTGACTTCAGAAAGGAGGTCCTGGAGGCCTTCTCACCAATTGATGATGCTGGAATGGCAAAAACCGAGATAAAGAACCTCAGACAAGGGTCTGGGGAACTCAAAGATTATGTGGCAAAATTCCACATCCTAAAAGACAGGATGGGAATTACTGAAGATGCTGCAATGATAGAATATTTCATAGATGGGTTGCATCCAGAACTGTTGAAGAGAGTGCTCACCATGGAGACAGTGCCAACTACTCTCAAAGGCTGGATTAAAGCAGCCTCAAAATATGAAGGCCAGTGGAAATGAGCCTTGGTGATACTGGGAAAGACACAGAACTATGACAAGAAAACCACAATGCAAAAGAAAGAACAAGGATCCCTCAACATCAATAGGTTGTCAAACCAAGAACAAATGGAGCACCTCCAAAAGGGGCTATGCTTCACCTGTCACAAACCAGGACACAGATTGTCTGATCACAAAGACAGGAAAGAACCCACATCAGGAGGATCCAGTTTGCACCTCCATACTGAAACCACTCTGCCACAAAGAAGAGTGGAGCCAAAACATACCAGAAGATCCAGGCAATGCTGGCTAAACTAGAGGAGGAAGAGAGAGAGAAAGCTCTCAATTTATTCCAAGAAATGGGTTTTTAAATCAGCGGCCTGCCACAACACCAGCCACTGCTGTAATTGCTGTCCAATGTGTACTCTTAGCCACCATGAATAGACAATCTATGCGCATGTCTATTTGGGTGGCTGAGTCAGAAAGCAGAAAAGATGTTGCAACAAATGTGCTCCTCAACTCAGGAGCAGGAGGAGTTTTTATTGACTCAAAATTCATTGAACAAGAAGGGATCAAGACAGCCGCATCATCAGGGCCACAAATGTAGATGGAACCCTGAACAAACAGGGGACCATCACAAGATACATGAAAGGGAGGCTCCACATCAATGGATGAGACTTCCCAATGAAGTACCTGGTCACTGGACTATAAGGGCAACCTCAGCCTCTAGCAAAGAGAAATCCGATGATGATGCTCAACCCGGAAACTCAACCAAAACCAACTAAACTGGTCTTAGGAGATATAACACGAGTCAGAGTAAGGTTGTGAGGTAGTACTGAATATCACCATGCTATCCAAAGGCCAGTAAATGTACTGTAAAATGTTGCGAAGCAGTATTAGGCTGTGCGAAGTTCTGTGAAGCCGTCCAAAGTAACACAAAACACTACAAAGTGTTCTGAAACAATACAAAAGAGTTTAGCAGCGATGTGAAGGAGTTCGAGAATCTCCAAAATGGTTTCACAAGTTCAGGAGAGGGTGACAATAGTTGAAGGTGAGATAAGAGATGATGACATGGTAGATAGACAATTTGACAAAAGTTTCAAGAAACTATGTGGCAAAACAACATAGTTTGCAGAATACTTGAGCAAGTTTGGACTAAGACTGAGCTAAAACTCAAGAGTTAAACCCTTAAGCCAGACAATAGGCGATGTGAGAAGATGATTTCTTGTTGTATCAACAGTAAATACACCAAACTATATATGTTTTAGAGAGATAGTACTAAAAAGGTAAAAGGCCATGAGGCAAAACATGTGGTAAATGTCAGGCAGTGAACAAGGTGTTGAAATCACGAAGTAAATAAGAAAATGATAAGAAAGAAATGTGCCATATACATGATATATCAAATCTCCTTGTCTTGTGGTTCCAATAAATCATGAATACATCGAAAAGCACCTCGATGCATGCTAAGTTGCTAGCCATTGTGTCTCCTTGTGTTTGTGGTCACAGGAATGGGATGTGTTAGTGTGTGTAATGGTGGGAACGTGTGTTCAAGGTTCAGTACGATAGGAATATGGCAGCTGAAGTTGTTTGAAATGGTTTGAAGTCTTTCAAAATGTTTTGAAGTGTTGTTTCTTTGTTTCATGCATTCATAGGCATTTGTATGCATTCGCAAAATCATAGGACTTTGGGAAGGAGGTGTCTGAGTGTGATTTCTTGTTTTCAGAGCTCTGCTGCCATAGTGGACCTATCACCGAAGTTAAAATTATACTACATATTACAGGGATTGGGGGCGCACCTAGCAAAGGGAGAAAACTCTAAGGATCCCTTTGCCAATGCCCAGTATATGTGAAGATGGCAAAAATCAAATAATAACCTAAAAATAGAAAAGGCAGAGATAGACAGATCAAGGCCACCAAATGACATCATACCAAGGGGTAGATGTTGGAAGGGGTGCTCCGCCTCTAAATATAAAACTGTCAACATGCACAAACATGATAGAAAGGGAAATTAGTAATAAAATCTGGAAAAATCATAGAAAATGAAGAATAGAAGGAAATGAAGTGAGGAAAAATATAGAACAAATGTAAAAGATAGGAGAAACACACAGGGCACCCCCCCTAGTCCCCCATAGTCCCCTTACATGGACTAGGTAAGGAATCAGTGATCCTGGGCCTGCCATAGCTGCAGGAGATCAACCCAATCATCGATTGGAAGAAAGGGACTTTTGAGTTCTGAAACAAAGAATGTCTTACCTGGATCTGACAAATCCTGGAGAAGACAAGAAGGCTTTCTGAATACCTTGAACCTCCACAGAGTAAATGTCAATGAGGGAGGAAACAAAAATGAAATGGTGTGAATCCAAAAGACCGTAGCCAAGACATGAGAAAGACTTTCTGATGAGAAAGCCAAAGCCCTTGCCTGAGCACAACTAATCATGGCAAAAACCAGAGAGAAGCTTTCCAAGAGGAAAGCAAAGGAACATGATGAGGCCCAGAAAGCCATTGTGAAAACAAATAACAGAGGTGCCCCTAAGGAAAACAGGAACTTCAAATTAGCACAGTGCACAGTCACCAAAACATGAGAGAACCAGCAGAAAAAATAACTAGACAAGGACAAACTCGACAAATGTGACAAGACACAATGCATATTACAAAAAATAAAAGAATTGCTGACCTCAATAAGAGAGGTCAGCCCTGGCAAAGGAAACTTGAAAATAGCACCATGCAATGGAACAAAGAGCACTCATCAAAGGGTTACCCCTACCAGCGACAACAGAACCCTGGACTACTGAACCACCAATGCTGAAGTACCCATGCCCAGGGAGATGCCCCCTCAAGTAAAGATCAAGGAGGTACCCAATGAGGAACTGCTGGCTAACACAGGCATGGAAATACAAGAAATGGAAAAGACCTCCAAACAGCACACACTCAGGGATGACTCAACATTGATTGTGTATATACAAGGTGAACCAGTCATTGGTAGTGTTTAAAGGTCCAGTCCTATGAACTGGAAAAAGACTGAAACTGAACTGGACTCAACTAGTGTTTCAAGGTCCAGTCTATAGGACCAAAAATAACCATAGGACCAAACTGGACCGAACCTTGGTCCAGTCTTTTTTTCAGTTGTGGTTGCCCATATTTGGAGTCATTCCGGTTGCTGGTTGCCTCATTTTAAAAATATTTTAAAAATATTTGAAAACTGTTTGAAAACTGGTTGCAACCAATTGCAACCAGTCTTCTTACAGTATTATATACTCATATAAACTTTACAACAAAAATACAACTAATATGTACTAAATTAATAGTATTTACTATTTATACTAGATAATATGTCAAGGAATGGACAATGGGACAAGCCCAGGGGAAAAAGCATTCAAAGAAATGAGTGCTTATATACCCCATGGCTGCACACAGACCATTTGGTCATGCTTGCACCCCAAAAAAAGAAAGTGGCACCACTTGCCAATTAATTCCCATGACCACCAATGAACCATGATGCTGCTTCCACCACCACTCTCTCTCCACCCACCCACAACACCCACAGCACCAACCTCAAAAACCCTGCACCACAACAGAAAGGACACACAAGGGCCCAAATGATGGACTGGCATCATTTGGGCCCACAGGTATGTTTGTATGTTTGTTCTTTTCTTTTCTTCTACTAACTCATTTGATTTCTTTTTTAGTATCTTACCATTACCATTCTCCCTTCCAAGTACACCCATGCCACCACTGCAAGCCTCTGCTTGCAGGGTGGGAATGGGTTTTGTTTCTGGCTGACGCAACAACAACTGCACCTGACGACAACTGGCAACACCAATGAAAGTGGCCGCCGACAACAATGGCACCACCACCAGCACCAGTGCCAATGCAACACCACATCACAGAACCACCACCCCACCTATGAGCCACTGCTCATAGGGGAAAATGGTGGTGCTGACAATGATGGAACAGGGGTATCAGACAGCAGGCATGATGGGAATGACGAGGAAGAATGGGGGGGACAACAATGGCAGGACAACAACAACAAACACAGGATGATGAATGCAGGACAACAAACATGGGACAACAAACATGGGACAACAACAACAACATCAACATCAACACAAATGCAGGACAACAACAACAATATTTGTGAATGCAGAAGAATGATGAATGTGGGGAATGATTACAGTATGACCCCACCAACATGAGTGCGAGGTCGTTTCTCCTTACTTTTTGTCTTATTGTCTTTCTTTTTTTAATCTGAATAACCCCTCACTGCTGTGAGTGCCTGCTCACAGGGTGAATGTATATAGTTGTATTTAATATATAGATTAAATTACATATTGAAAAGTGCTGGAAAAACTGGTGGCAACCAGTTTTTTGAGGGCAACCAGACCGATTAGGACTGGTCCTAATCAGTTTGGTTGTGGTCCATCCAAATTGGGTGACTGTTTGGACTGGTTGCAGTCCATGGTTGCCCCTTTTGGGGGCAAAAAACTGGACTGAACCGGACCTTACAGTGCTTTTCACATGTATATGGAAAACCAGAAAATAAAAATATTTGTATAACATTGTGTGGTTGTGTTACATAGATGTGATGATTGATCATGCCTTGTTGCCATATCTCGAAAGACTTGAAAGTACACATTCCTGCCCTGTTTTGTGAACAAGATTTCACAGTAAAGGAGATCTGCAGGATCCTTGGAATCAAAAAATCACTTGTCTATTCATCTCTCTCATACTTCAGAACTCACAGTGTTGCATACAATCCTCACGTTCATCATGAAACAGGCAGACACGACTTGCTTGATTCCACAGATATCAAGTTTATTTCCTCCCTACTTAACCAAAGGCATACAATATTTAGATGAGATCCAAGATGAGCTATATCAACATCGGGGGGTCCATATCTCAGTGCTGACACTCTGCAGAACACTTCAACACCTTGACCTCACACGAAAAGTGGTATCAGCCTGCGCGCTGGAGCAGGATGATCTCATTCGGTCAGTATTTATGAATCACATAGCTGATGAAGTCCCAGATCCACAAATGATGATGTTCATTGACAAAGCTGTGAGAAATCGAAGGTCATCTCAGCAGTCGAAGGGGTGGGCACTTTTAGGGAAGAGATGTGTCCAGAGGCAGTTTTTTGTCCATTGATAGGTCCACCTTGTCGTTCAAGCTCAGAAAACACATCTACAATCATTGTCGAAGCTCTATGAAGTTCTACAGACCTCTACAAATCTCTACAAACCCATACAAACCCCTCCGAAGTTCTGCAAACCTCTACAAAACTCTACAAAGTCACAAAAATGGTTCAAAATTCTTTGCATGCCTTTGGCCACCATAATACAATTCCCCCAACCTTCAGACAGCTCAGAATATACACTTGAAACATTGTCAATGAGTTCCAAACCAGTCTCAAGCAATATCGCACTGATTTCAGGCCACAAACGAAGTCTGAAGAATCTTTGAAAATCTTCAAAAAACCTCGAACCTCAAAAACATCTTTGGACACAGTATTTCCTATTTGAACAATCTTCAGACACATGCTGGACACATGGGACACTATCTCAAGTATATTGAACACATTTTGACTGCATGTGCATGCATACAATCTGCTCAAAGCAGTTTCCAATGTTTTATGCAATTTATAACAAGGACAGTCTGCTTTTAGCTATTCTTTCTTATTATTTCTTCATCATGTGTTATGTTCACCCTTTCTAGTCTCACTTTATTGTTCTGATATACTTCTATTGTCTTTTGCCTCGAGTTTTCCACATGTTTGCCTCATGTTCTCTAGCCTTTTTAGGCGGTTTCTTTATTTTATATAAAAAGATGTACTAGATACAAAGAAAAACAAGAAAGTCATCATCTTCCTCCCAGATTGCAGTGATTTGAGAGTTCAGTTTAGTCTTATTCAGTCTGAAGTTTGGTGTTTTATGCTAAACTTCTTCAAAAATCCTCAAAAATCCTCGCATTACACTATTCTCGCTCCCGTTTCCCTCAATTCGCCTTTGCTTTGCTTCTATTACTCGTCTAGTCCCCTGATCTTGCATCCGAACATATTTGTACACTCTGAATTCATTGATCTAGCCATGAAATAGTCTGAAAATTCATTGGATTTCATCAAAACTCATTCATCCTCATTTTGCCTCTCAATATTATTGTCATCCTCTCATATTCATTGTCGCTCACCTCTCACATCATTTATCAACCTTTCCATCACTCACCAATATCTTCGCAGTCTATTTCACAATCCTGAAAAATATTGTGACATCTTGAAAAATATTACAATGTCTCAAAAAATATCACAACTCCTCGAAAATCCTCGCATTATGCTATTTTCGCTCTCATTTCCCTTGATTTGCCTTTGCTTCACTTCTACTACTTGTCTAGTCCCCCAATCTTGAGTCTGAACATATTTGCACACTCTGAATTCATTGATCTAGCCATAAAATTCTCCAAAATTCCATGAAACACATTCTTTTAGCTTTGAACTGCTTTGACAAGCAGTCGTTTTATGACTATTTGATGGTCAGTCTGACAGGTGACATCTAGAGGGCCTTGCATCCTTCCTCTAACTTGTGTTATACCATCTGAAGCCATTTAGTGGGTTTTGTTTGGGTTTCTGGGTTGAGCATCATCACTGTGGTAAACATTATTCCATTCTTCCCATCCTCACTCTTGATGGAATCATTACATACAACATTATCCCAGGATCAGTGACATCTGAGCACTTTTTACAATTCCTGTGCAAATTAGTCATGAGTTGGGGTGGTACTTTGAATGGTCACTTATCAATGTCTTTTCTCTATATTCCTCTAACTAATCCATATCCTGGTCCTTGCAGTGTTCTCATCCTTGACAATTGTAGCATCCACCACTCTGAAGAAGTTTGTGCTCTTGTAGAAGATGAAGCCTGTAAGTAGGTTGCAATTAGTGTTGAAGGGTCCAGTCCATAGGACCGAAAAAAAGACTGAAATTGGACCGGAAAAGACTGGACCAGTCTTTTGCAGTTCAGTTAGCAGTCTTTCCACTTTGAAAAATGTTGTAAAACCGAAGAAAACCAGTCTAAACTGGTTAGGACCAGTTTTATTGTGGAAACATATATTGGACCATGTTCCTACATGAAATCCGGCAAATTCAACCTCTGGTTCATAAAAAATGGTTAAGAATTGAGCAAGATATAACCAAATCTATTTGTGTATGAGTATTTTGTTGTATCAGATTGATTTTCATTTCATCTTACTCATATGTTGATCATTTGCTTGATTCTATTAATGATCATAGGACTAACATGTATAATAATACTCCCACCATTTGTCAATGCATGCTATGCATCACATAATTTATGGTTGTCACATTACATTTCTTGGTGTTCAGCACAAGTCATTCAGTGGATGTATTTTTATATTGATCATAGCCAAGTCAAATCTTGATAAAATGTCTTAAAAGTTAGACTGAATGATGGGGAATTACAATGTCTATCCATCTGTCCAGTGGTTATAAGGTCCAGGTAATATTTGCTAAGATACATATGGGTTATATTAATATGACAAATTTTATGACAAAACTTCGGTCTGAACCAGTCTTAACTGGTCTTTTTTGGTCTTTTAACTGGAAAGGACCAGTCCTAGGTGGTCTAGTTCGGTTCTAGCAGTATCTGGGTCAGTCCTGGACTGGTTTAGGTTGCAGTCTTTACGTTTTTGGGTCAAAACACTGAACTGGACTGGACCCTTAAACACTAGTTGCAATCTATTCTTGACCATATTGACCTCTCTATCAGAGTGCAAGCTTATCTTCCTCCCACCATACTCACCTGATCTCAATCCAATTGAGCAAGCATTCTCATCCATCAAGGCCTTTCTTTGTTGCCACTGGCAGGACTTCTCTTTTTCTGTGATAGATTGTGCATGTCAGAATATTACAGAAGAGAAGGCTTGGGGTTTCTTTTGGGCATCAGGATATGTAGTATAACATAATCACATTCATGAGACTATAAGTACAACAATTTGGATGTAATGCTAGTGATGATTCTGATGAACAGGGGATGCAAATGCAGAGATGAAAACATGGAAGATGAATACGGAGAAAGATTTACTAAAAGTCATCATCAGAGTCATCAGGAATGCCATCAAGAACAGGAATATAACCATCTGGCAAAGGAACAAATTGCCCATGAGCTTCACAAAGGTAGAGCCAGTCAAAGTCTTGTCCCAGATGCTACCTGCCTGGAGTGATTCATGGACCATATAGTCTCACACTACCACCATCATTGTGAGACCTCTTCTTGAACTGCACCTTGACATTTGGAGGTGTGGATGGTGTGGGAGGTGGTGCTGACCTGCCGCAATCTTCATCAGGCTGTTTGCACTTCTTAGATTCTAATTCAAGGTTCCACCAGTGTAGTGAATTCTGCTTGAGATGGATAACATCACCCTCAGATAAACTGACACCATGTAAAGTTGCACTGTCGACAAGATGGAGAATATCAGGTCCATAACCTCGGTTTCAGAAGCTCTCTTCATAAACTGTAGCATTGCGAACACCGAGACTCTCTTCAGCATATTCAAGGAAGTGAAAAAGCTTTAAGGGAGTATTCTGAGGAGGGCTAGGAGTAGCAGAGGGCACATCAGATCTGTTATTTGGGGTTGAAGATGCTGGGTGAGGAGCTGGTTGAACCATCACAACAAGACCCTGGACAATTGAGGCCACATGGGTGAGATCAGATGACTGAGTAAACAAAGTGTTCAATGTTGACGTTGACATTGAATGGGAGCATGGGAGAGTAGCACAACAATTGATGGGATCAAAGGTTGATGTTGCCTGTGGATGCATGGCTGTTGCTATGCCATCATACTGAGGGCTGGTTAACTGTATTCAAAAGAGTAGGAATAAAGCATGCATGATAGCCCTTGCCCATTCCTTCATCATGAAAAGTGTCAAGGGAAATGAATCACCCATACCACCAGGTGTCTTATCAATGTATGTATAGCCACCATTGTGATCATTTTCATAGTTGACCTCAAGGAGTCTGCAGCATCGGGCAAGCTCAAGATCCACCTTTGAGAGGCCATTCTCCTGAGATGATGCATGCATATAGTCAGTGTTGTGATATTCTCAGCTAAAGGGTATCACATACCACATCATCATCATCATCCTCATTCTCACTACTCTCTGGACTCTCCCTGCCTTGAGACTTTTTCTAGACCATGATGATTGAGCAGCATTTTGTAAGGAGAAAACAACACAATTTACCTGGCCATACTTGTGAATCTGTGTGAGCTCAATGGTGAGATTGAGGGGTTTTTTGGGTTTTGTCTCCAGTATACCTTTTACAACATCTTTGTATTTGTCATAGTCCTCAATGTCACAGGCTTCACCAACTCTAAACAATACCAATCAGTGCGAGCACACAGATGTATGACCTACCCATCTTCCATACTTCACAGGAGGGACCTGGATCTTGAAAGTGAAAATATGGTTTCCAGTAGCTTGGTATTTTTGTATATGATGTATCTTCAAGAATGTGTTCAAAAGCTCAACATAGTTCACCTCCAAGAGCTCAAACTTGTGTGTAAATTGCTTGTTCTTTGTGAGCTTTTTGGTCGAGGCCTTCTTGTTCTTCTTGTTAGCAGTGACAGTTTCAGTGACAACAAGCTTAGCATTTATCAAAGCAGAGTGGACTGCAGGTGCAACATCTGAAGGGGGTGGAGAGGACATGGCAGGCACTGTCAAATGTATGTAGTGTCGAATTGAGCAACAACTGTAAAGTCCAAATTTCCACCTAACATGACCACACAAGTTTTTTTATTTTCCAGTTTTCCATATACATGCAAAAAGTGCTGTAGAACACTAACCACAATGAAGAAAGCAGATTCAAGCTGGCAAAACAGCTCTTATTCAGACAACATGGAGAACTAGGGACACTACTGTGTTCTGGTTGACACCCCCACAGCCTGATGCCCCAGACCACCAAGGGCAACTAGGCATCAAACAGATTGTCTGCAAAGACAATAAACTACTGATCATCCACAAAGATGTTAAACTACAGGGCATCTGTAATGACATTAAACTATGATGGGTCCACAATGACCTTAAACTACCCTTGACACTCCATGATCCTGCAACCTCCCACACAAGACATATGACACCACAGATCCCCTGATGCCACTGCCAGGGGCAGCACACACCAGAAAAATCAACCCCTGATCCAAATTCTGACACTGACCCTTCATCCACCAAACATCACAACCAACACCAGACAGCATTTTCAGACCATGCCCTTTTATGAACAAAGAGGAGGTAGAGTGGAAATTTTGGTCAAAGTTTGGAATTTTTGGACTTAACAGGGGGGCAATGTTACAATTTTCCCTTCTCATTGTAACACCCACACTATGACCCCACACAACCCTGCAACTCACCCTCTGACTTGACAACCCCTCCAGACAGGAGGCACCCTTGACACATGTTGACAACATGCCCTCGATCCCCTTCAGACAGAAGACACCCTTGACAACTGATTTGACAACACCCAGACATTGTGATCACCTTCAGACAGAAGGCATCCCTGACATGCTGCACTGCAGCACTCCTTGACATCGGATGCCTCATGCTAGGCATGAGGCTTATCTTCCTATTGTTCTTCTATTATTACCTGATAACCATCTCATGTTCCAATTGGACAATAAGGACATTCTACTTAATATAAGTACAGTGACAGGCAGTAGCAATGTCCTTCCTTAGTTTAGATCTAGGCAATCTACAGCTCTAACTTGCAAACTTGCAAACTTACTCAAAACTACTAAGGAAGCCCCTTAGTATGTGAACCCAAATAACTCTACACAGAAGCCCTGCTAGAGTGCACTATTAATCTTATGTCAGAAGCCCCAAGTAAGATTAGTGCCAAACAACCCACTGAGGAAGTACCTCATGGAACAACACCAGCTAGATCGAGTGGTTGAGGCTTCACCTTTAACACTTACCTCATTCTAGCATGGCTGTGGTACCGCTGCTGCAGTGTATGTCCAGAGGTTGGGCTGTTGCTTTTGTCATCATTGGGCCTTGCTCAGCTTGGAAACTATACTCAGTACTTACAGTGCTTTGCATAAAGCTTGACAGTTGCCGAAATTTGATAAACATGAGCAAATTTGATGTCACGGTCATTTTATGGCTTCCACAATGGCTTTCTAGCATATATTTTGGTGAAGGAAGTGTATATAAATGGTCTTAGGAGTTTACTACCAAGTAAATTTCTATTCAACATGTCCTCTGAAGTGCTGTACTGAGAAATAACAATATTTGATCATATGCAAGCCAGAATCTTCTAGAGATCTATTTTGGAAGTATAAAATTATACACAGTCAACTATTTGCAGACAATGACACTCTGAGACCATTTATCTACACCTCCTTCACCAGAATATAAGCTAGAAAGCCATTGTGGAAGCCATAAAATGACCACGACATCAAATTTGCTCATGTTTATCAAATTTCAGGAACTGTCAAGCTTTATGCAAAGCGCTATAATAGTGAAACAAAGAAACTTACTGATGAGCTCATTATTATCATTGTCATCAAGTTGTCATTATCATCTTCATTGATCATTTGGTCAGCATCAAACTAGGTTTGTGAGCATTTCTGTTTTTGGGAAGTATCTGAGTTCATTGTTGGCAGTGATTATATTTGAAAGGCCATATAAACTGTATAACAGCTAGTGAACTCCAGGGGTAACCCTTGGGTATATTTTCACATACCCATACCCATACCCATGAACACCATACCCACACGGGTAAGGGTATGGTGTTACAGATATTACTATGATGTTACAAGTATTACTACATGTTACATCATATACCCAAACCCCCCACAAATCTGAGGGTTTGGGGGATGGGACACTCATATACTAGTACTCTACTACTCTTCAGGACTTCAAAACAACTGTAAAGTAGATTAGAACCTAACAAATGACAGAATACTTACCCAAATATGAGCCCTCTCACCATTCCAACCAAGATGTTGGCATCAAAAAATAACAAGCAACTGCAACCCTCTCATCTCTTTGAAACATTGAAATGACTGTATATTAGATTATAATTAAGCCTAAGATCACAAAAAACGATGGAGAACTCACCTAGATATGAGACCCTCTCCTGCTACCCCCCTTCTAACAAAGAGGTTGGCATTGAAAAAGAACGAACAACCACAACCCTCTCATATCTTTGCAACATTAAAGCGACTGTATATTACATTGTAATTAAGCCTAAGATCATAATAAATGATGGAGAACTCACCTAGATATGAGACCTTTTCTTGCTACCCCCCTTCTAACAAAGATGTTGGCATTGAAAAAGAACAAGCAACTGCAACCCTCTTGTCTCTTTGCAACATTGAAGCAACTGTATATTGCATTGAATTAAGCCTAAGATCGCAGCAAATGATAGAGAACTCACCTAGATATGAGACCTTCTCTTGCTACCTCCCTTCCAACAAAGATGTTGGCATTGGACAAGAATGAGCAAACGCAACCCTCTAGTCTCTTTGGAACATTAAAACAGGTGTAAATGAGATTAGTAAAACCTGTATACCTGCATGTATGGGTACAGTGTTTCATGGGTATGATAATCCCAAACCCATACCCATACCCATGCATACCCATGACCAGATACTCACGGTGTTACCCATACCCATGACACTCCTTAATAACAGCTGTGACAGCCATATTCTGACAGTTAATACAGTATAAATCCATACTGTACACCATACTGTCAAGGCAGGGGCCAAGGTCCTGATGGTGTGGGTGCCATAACCATCAGTATATGGCATGGTGTGCAGCCCTACCGGCCTACCCCCATGACTACCATACCACTACCCATTGTAAACAGGCTGAGGCACCAGTGTCACCATGGGCAAAAGCTAGGGCAGTTGAAGCTCAACTGCCTTTGAGGCAGTGCGGCAGTTAGAATCTGAGTACTTAGCAGTTATCTAATATGTATAGATTCCCACATACCGTGCTCACATAAGCAGGCCCCCGGGATGTGCGGATGCCCAGGTTGATCAACGTGCGCCACACGTTCGGCTAACATCGCGCTCGTCATCTCCGATGATGAGCATGCTATTTCGACCACCTTGTTCCAATCCTCCAAAAACGATAGACTGATATAGGATATGGTCTATTCGTAGAAATCGAGATTGCGGTCTAGTTGCCTGGTTCGTATGAGAATGCACATGGGTAAGTCAGGCTGGAACCACACCTATTGATGTTATTGTTCTTGCAAGTCCTCTTGGCCGAAACTCCGCCGGGCCATCTTTCTTACAGATATCCAATCATTCAACCTGGTTGAACATCTTCCAGATATTGGGTATGGCTCGAAAGGCAAAGTAGCAGCGACTCGGACGCGTTTGAGTTCAAAAAGTTACATGATTCAAATAAAGCCCAGCCATCTCAGCCGACTTTATTTCTGCCTTGAACTTTTGGCTACTGGCTTCTCTTGGGCTTCTCGTGCAGCAGCAGCAGCCAATCTCTGGTGTCTTGACCATAGCGCATCCACCTTAAGCTTATAACTGGGCTAATGACTAACCTTGGTGCTTGGATCGGATTTTCAACTGACTACGCTTCTGTGATGCTTAGTATAGTGTTATCGCTGCCTCATTAGTAACCTTCCGAGCCACTATAAGTAAGTGTGGCATGGTAGAACTTGAATTCCGCTCCTTTTGCCTTTTTCAAGTCCTTCAAACCAGCCAGTCGACCCCTTGCCTGTGTCATGGTGTTCTCAGCAATTCCAATCCTTTCAATCCTACTTCTCATCTCAAACTCTCCTTTCAAACCAGCTTATGCCGCCCCTGCTAGCCAGGAGCTTAGCGCGCGACAATCCTTCCCAATACTTTCCACAACCCAAATTTCAACGTTCAAATCGTTCGCATTCTTTGCCGCTTCCGCATATTGTGATGATCCTGTGAAATTTTTGAAATGGTCCTGTGGAGGTAAAGGGATTTCTAATTCATGTGCATACTTGAGATGGTTTCTCGTCGATAGCCACCTGTGATGCCAATCCCACCTTCCAACCGGTTGCATCAGGAGATGACGGCAATGACTTGCAATTTTGGTTTGTGGGCTTCGACCCCGTACTCCAGGTAAACCCCCGCCATTTCTTTTAGATATCAATAATAATCTTATTGTCCTTGCTAGACTGTCGTCGTTGGACATCAGGGTTCAGACCCGACAAAATTGTAAACACCTTGATATCATCGAGGATCTCCAATCGTGCAAGTCTAACCCGCATCTTCAGAAAGTCTATCCTTACCGATTTGAACATTCATTCCGAGAGCCTTGATCCTGATCTGTTCCCCGGGATAAGCTCCGAAATTAAAGTTCACAAGGGCTTCGCAGGACAGCATGCCAAGTCTGTGTCCCTCCGATGTCAGCTCTAGAAACGTTAACCATCCTTATACGTACCACAGGGCTGCAATTCATGTTTTGGCTGCAGTGCAGATAGCTCTCAGAAAAGGCGGTGTCAACCATGTAACTCTTGTTGGCCATTCGCTGGGTCCGTAACTCCATCTTACCTCAATGATCTCCGCGGCCCATTTTGATCCTTACGCAATCCTGATATGCAGGGGCCGCCCTCACTCTTTTGGACTCGGTCTACTTACCTCTTCACCTTCCCAACGTGACGTTTAGGACAATCGGTTATGGTATGCCACGGGTACGTTCAGTCCTATGTAATTCATAGACCAGGATATCAAAGCCTTTTCTTGTCGCTAGGTAGGAAATCATGCTTTTGCAGATTATGTCGATGCCCATACCGATCTGACACACATCAACAACAAGTAAGCATGCTTCTTCTAGAGGTTGTCTAATACGAATGATTGAACGGTGGCCACAGGCGAGACTTTATTCCCATCCTTCCAGGTAAAATGCATAAACGACTGTGTTCAATGTTATTCTCATTGCAGTCTTACCTATAGGTCACTTCTTAGGATTTAGTCATCCACAAGGGGAAGTACACATTCAGCGTGACCAGTCGTGGATATCCTGCCCAGGTATGTGTTTGCTCGGATTCTACTAACGTATTAGTCAACGCGTTGGACCAAAAGGCCAAGATAACCCAGACGCACGTTGCACCGTCGGAGATGTCAAGAACATCTTCGTGGGGAATATCCGTGACCACGATGGTGAGTTACTTCTTGTGTGTATTGTATTGAACGCTTTTTTTTATCATTTGGGGCGGTACGATTAACAGGACCTTACGGTGGCGTCACAATGCAATGCTGAGTACGAGGGCGTAAATAATCGCGTGAGATTGGAGTTTGGGCATGAATCGTGAATGGTACGGGTAATTGAAGCTCGTCCTAGTAGTTTGAAATTTGATCAATGAAACAAACATTTGAGTCCATTTTCAATTCCCAAAGCGTCTTCGGTTAACAAGGTTTGCCAAGGCGGTTAGGCTAAAATGGTGGCTATATATGTAACCAACCTGGCCTGAGAAGAATTCGTCGTTTCGAAGCTGGTTGTAACTTTTAGGAAGTGAACAGATCGTAACTATGTTGCTTACGACTCATGTGGTTCAAAAAATAGATTTGTGTTTCTTCAAATGGCGGTCAATGTAGAAGACCCGATCGCGATATAAAGCAGAGTGTGCGTTATAGATGTACACGATAACGGAGGCACTTTCCACGTCGTGAGACTCAGGCAGGTTTGGTTGTCATGTTGAATGAGAGTCTCCATCATGCAGAGGGGCAATATTAAATGGGGATAGGACGTAACGTAAGTATATACGCGGGTCTGAAAGTTCCGCAACAGCCTCCGTTATTCTATTGTGTACTAATCCCAACTTGAACTCAAACCACCATGTCATCCACAGACCCTGTTAATCCTAATAACAGGTTTTCACGTTATACAGGTAGACCTCCACAATCTCCAATGGGTCCTCGTCTTCGAGCACAACGTTCAACTCCCAGCTCGCCAGAACATAATCCCAGACATTCTACTTCCACTCATTTAACACTCAATCTCCTTGATCCTCCATCTTTAATCATTGAAAGGTCAACTTCAACACCACCCCCTGAAATACCGCCTCAGACCACCAAGGTTGCACCCAAACGTCCAATGCTCACTCCACCCCCTACGCTTGATTTCGATACCGTTCCAGTGCAGTGGAAGGGTTTACCTCTTGAAGCAGCGCTATGTAAGTTATGTTCTACTACACGTATGCTCAGGCGCTCATATCTCACAGGGACGTTTGACTCTCGGGAGCTCCAAAGGCTCGTATCGCGTGCTATTCGCTTAACAGCACGCGAATCCTTCATTAGGCTTCTTTCCCTCGAGAACCTAGAAAGGGTTCTGCCTACTGAAATTGAGCGGCTACGCGGTCTGAAATTGTCCACCCAATCGAGATACCGCTTCCTTGTGCACCGCCGCACAATGCTGCTCCAAGCTCTCAACTCGAGTGCTGATTCTGCGACCAATAGTTCGAGTCCGAACAATAGTAGTAACACCAAGAACAATAATGTGGTCTCTCAGCTAGCGGTGCAGCTTGCGCAGACGACCGCGGAATGTGATCGTGTCCTGGAGGAGTTGTTACGGATTGACGACCAACTTGCACAGATTGAGAGAATGATGGACATGCATTGGACTAGTGCCTTGGCGATTGCGTTGCGGAAGGTACGTTTCGTACGTACGTACGTGCAAGAGATGTAAACTTGACATCTTTAATGACAGCTGAATAAAAGCTACGCGCAGCGCAGTTCAGAGCTCTTGGAGGCGCGTAATCGGATCGAGCAGCTCGAGGCAGAGCTAGATGATGCGTGGAATGAAGCAGAGCGTATAGCAAAGGAGATGGACAATTATACCATGAACGATTTTGATGTCGAAGAAGCCGTCATCCTGAAAGCCGAAAGGATATCGGGAACGAACTCTCCCACTTTCGGTGCACTACTGCA
This sequence comes from Tricholoma matsutake, assembly GCA_026075535.2. NCBI lineage: Eukaryota > Fungi > Basidiomycota > Agaricomycetes > Agaricales > Tricholomataceae > Tricholoma > Tricholoma matsutake. Next base: position 2,313,474 of record AP026550.1, on the reverse strand, counting down.
AGTCAAACCTCTACCTGTCTTTACCCCGCTCTCGCCCATGGCTGTGCCTCAGTTCCTACAGACTCCGAATGAGGAAGACAATAATGTGGATTACCCTCCTCCGACACAGCAACCCCAAACCCAACCTCGGTCACAACATCAACATCAACATCAACATCAAAATCCAACCAAAGACACAGTTGATACCTCCAGCATCCGCAGCGGCAAGAGCACACGTAGCACCAAGAGCATGCGCAGTGCCAAGAGCGCCAAAAACCCCGACACCTTCCACCTTAGCCTCGTCACCGCCGCCCGCAAACGCAGCCACCGCACATCCAAAGGCAGCCTGCGCCTCCCTCGCACGCCTACTCGCTCACGGTCACACTCCCGCACAGGGACAACCCATTCTCATGACCAGAGTCAAGCTCACAACGAGGAAGAGCACCCGCCCGTTCCAGACATTCCCATTGAGTTCAGCCTGGACTCATCGTTACCCTCCGCGTCCCCGAAGCCGTCCTCGAATATAGTGTGGCCGGGGTCGTCTACCCATTCGCAGATCTCGTTTGGGACGCAATTCCATTCCCATTCACGGACACATAGCAGGATGGTGTCTACCTCGAGTAGAAGGTATCGTAGGACGAGTGCAGATGATATCATTTCTCTAAGGACGACTCAGATGAGGGAGATGGAGAAGGGGAGGAGGGACTCGAGCTCGTCATATGCGCCTACAGTCACTTTAGACGACATTAACGTCCCACCACCTAGTTATCACGGACACGACGAGATCCAGGTAGTCCCGCGCACTCCTACGTTGATACCCACGTTTACACTGCCACCTGCACCAGTTCACCGTTTTCCCAGAGGGAGGCTATCCAAATCCGTGGCGGATCCGAGGAAGAGGTTAAGTCAGTCGGTCGATGCTGCGCTCAACGCAGTCGCTACACCGCTCTCACCCCCGCTCTCACCGACCTCGTTGCCCCTGCCCCCATCCCCACCTACCCCCCGTTTTCCGTCGTCGTTGAATACGGGAGAGACGGAACGAGGGCGGGATAGTGGTAGGGAACGGAGTGGAGGTAAATGTGTGTTCTCAGGGATCCCGTCGATGTGGCTCCATGCTGATTCGCGACCCAATGGAGAACGTGGAGACTGTGGATTGGGACGGGTATCTCCAACTCGTGGGCGGGGCGGTGACGGTGGTGTGCACGATCATGAACCCGAACAGTGGCATGAGACTGGTTGTGTAGGTGGGAGGGAAAGTGGCATTGGGATTGGGAATATGGGTGGGAGTGTGGGTAAGAACCCGGGCGTGAATGCGAGACAGTCGCTCCGGCCATACGAGAAGCTGAAGACGCTGACGAAGAGATATAGCATGAATTTTCCGTTGTCGAGATTTGTTGACCGTTCTAGGCCCGGGACGTCTTCTGGTGCGGGAATGGGGTGGAGGAGGCCGACGTCGCATGTGAGTAGTCCCAACTAGGGTTTTTTTTATTGCTTTTTTAATTGGATTTGCGTGGACCGCAAATTCAAATCGCCTATCGTTAAAATCGTTCGTTCGTTTGCTGTCGTTCACACTTTGCTGCATGCTAGCATACAGTCCTCGCTCCTTCATCATCTGTCCATTACTAGTACATTTTACATATGCATTATTACCATCTTGTCATACACACCACCTCGCATACCATACTCATTATACATATATACCTGATGTGGAATATATCCATCTTTTCATTGCCATGTGCTTCGACCTATAGACCTCGGATTTGAAGGAGTCTAGGTGGATACTGCCAGTACGACATGTCACTGCGACATGGGACTGCCAGAATCACTTTTTTTTCCATCATGGTAGGACCACACGTCTTGTCACTGTCTACAAAATGCAAGCGATAACTGGAATAGGTAATGCGGCTCCGGTGAGACGAATTTCAGGCCACGGTGGGTAAGGATCCTCCTATCAGAAAGCTTCCGAGTCCAACTAGTTAGCCACGAGCGCCTCCGTCAAGCTTAAGAGGGAGCCAGAGCGGGGCCGACGTAGATAAGGCGGTTATATGGGAGACTGGTGAGAAGGTATAGCTTCAACCTGGGTTTTTCTTAGCAACGCTAGCTCATCCGTGGTACCGGTAGTATCGTCGTCTTCAAAAATTATCGCAGATGCTATCCATTGCCGTTACCATTAGGGTGTGCCTTTATTACTTCCTGTATGCTTGCTAGTGTGAACCTATAATCAACAAAGGACTTCCGGTAGGACAGTTAGATGATGCGTGATTGCTTGACCAAATCAAGCAAGCTCTTGGCCATCATCTCATGCCCGATCAATGCGAAACTCCTTTTACTCTCTTTCAAGATCGTGATACCCTCGCGCCTTGGCAGGACGACAAAGAAGGTAACGGCATAGGCACAGAAGCACATAGTCGATGGACATACGAAATAATAAATCTGCACCGGCCATTAGAAAAGATACTTCACAATACCCAAATATTCTACAGAACAATAATTAGACCGAAAACTATGCTCAACAAACAGAATGAAAAGTAGCCGATCCAAGTCACTCCTCCTCATCTTCACCTATTACATGATGTCCAGGCAGAGGGTACCGAGAATCAGCATTGGGAACCCGAGCGTACCATTTCGAACGAATAGTCGTAGACGTCATTTCAATATTGGTGTCAGTGGTGCTTGCAGTGTCGACGGCGTTGTGACCGGTGGAAATATATAGATAAATGAGAAAGACAATGAAGGAGTACAAGAAGAATGCGATACTGTTTGAAGGTCTTGTGAGCAGGGAATTGAAAGGCGATGAAGAGTCCAACAGACCTGAACATGATCAAAACATATGTTACGTGGTCCATCCCATTATCGTGGACGAATTGCAGCTCTTCGTCGGTAGCAGAAATGAAAAGCAGCCTAAAAGTGTCATTAATTTTGAGAAGTGGGCCATGTAGGTTGTTCTTACCCAGAAGCGACAAGCAGCTATGCGGGAAGGATATCAGTATCACAGCAAGCTATTTATGCAGGTGACATACAAAAGGCGGAAGATGGCGGAAAGCTTTGGCAGCGGAACTCCCATTTTCGGGTGCCAAGCCGTAGGGTGTGCGACCAGTTATGCCAGCATCTGCCAGCGTATGATCGCTGTGGCTATCGTCGTCAGAGCTCTCGGCCGAGCTGAAATGCTTTGCCACAAAGCAGATTTCGATGATACGGGCAACCCCTGCAAGCATCAGGGTATTTCCAAAGGCAGAATGAACCTGCGACAAGTCAGAAAATCGGTGTGAGAGATTTTTTCATTACCTTCGTGGATAACATAAGAGCTTGCGCGTGTTCGGACATCGCCCAACCGGTGAGTATGATTCTAGAACAACGCTGTTATATCCCAAGAGAACATCACATAAATTGAGACAGCTGACATTATCGAGGGCATGACATTCCGCTGATTGTTCCGTGCGAGGTAGATTCCTAACACTCCTCCTGCCCACCCTAGACAAACGGTGAGTAAATTGCATAAAGCGGTAATAACAAGGGTGCTTACACAAAACTCCAAGGATACTGAAGCGACAGCACTGAGTTTGTCTCCTGTCACAATTGCTGACTCGTACTTACGTATGTTGCATATCTTTCACCGACCAAGTCGACCCATGATGTTCCGTGAATGTATTAACTAAACAAGAGTCATTCAGGATAGGCTTCGTCTGTGAACCTACTTACCAATGCCCTAGTACCTTCTATGAACAAAAGATACGCCCAGTATATGATAAGACTTACCCAGAGCATAATCACCCTAGGAAGTCATGTATAAAATTGCTCGAAAGAGATTCGTCAAACTTACCAAGAATCCCACCATTCTGGACTACGGCCGCTGCGTTTCACCCATGCCTCTCCAGCAAGTAACAGAATTGCCATAATAGAGCCATATGCAATGAATCCGCTTCCCATGATATAATGCGCGAGGCATTGCCCTTTCAAATCCTTAAGAAAGTGCAAAATAGTATAAGTGTGGCGAACACACCCAACGCTCCTCCACGACAATACCCGCGGAAAGTCAAAGCACCAAACAGCATCTGCATCCAACCGAAGATGGGATACATCCTCCCGAGGACTCCATGTGCTATGACGGCAAATGGTCTGATCGTTTTTTCATGGATATGTAACTTTAGGTAGATTCCTAAAACCAATTGCGTGGCTATTATTCCTAAGAGAATCGAGGCAAACGAGCCGTGCACAGAGGGCAAGAACATCCTCCCCTTGTGCAAATGACCCATAATGAAGCCCGCGAATGTCAATGCGAAACCCGCACTCTAAAAAATGACAGGTTTTGGTCACACTTCTGTGTTTTCAACAAGTTCCGGTGACGTACTTGAAGTGGAACATGCCACCGGCTCCTTGAAAGCCCTAACACCATTCCAATTGGGAATAAGATACCCCACACCGCAGCCTGTAAAAAAATGTGAATCCATAAGATGGCATCTACTGGCCCGTTTGCTTCTTCCTCGGTGAGTTGGTCATGATGTTTGTGTGCTACCGCAACTTGTAGGCACAATGACGCCAGGAATGTCCATAGATACAGTCGTTTTAACACCATTGCGCACGTCCAAGGATAAACTTTCCTGAGAATGTGTCATATCGCCACGTGACGTTTCCCCGCTTGACCTCCCGTGTCCCATGACAACAAAGCTCTTTCGATTCGACGCTCGAGTGCTTTCCACTGTCACTCTCGTGAGTCTCGTCAGTTCAAGGACTGGCTGTTCGCAAAACGTCTGTCTTAGTATAGCGTGCTGTCATTGATCCATCTATGGCAGACTTTGCATCCAAATGAAGTGGAACTTCATGCGATGGGCTTCACGTCTCGCTGTACTAGTACTGGCACTCTTTATTGCCACGTGTCGTTGGTTGGACGCGATAAAGGTGGATTTCTCTATTCTGAGCCGTCAATCTAATAATCAATGTCTTTCCAATTTATCAGGATCGCTGGTACGTCTTTGATCCCACTAGCATTCACGAACTAGCAAAGAACGCTATTGCTGCTTCACCAAATAACACGGCTGGAATGATCCAGCATATTGTCGCAAACCTCACGGCCACATATCCAACAACACAAATTCAACTCAACACCGACACCACAGAGTGGGTCTTCAGCAACGCAGGCGGTGCCATGGGCGCGATGTACATCATTCATGCAAGCATCACAGAGTACCTCATTATCTTCGGGACGCCCTTGGGTACAGAAGGTCACACGGGGCTGCATACTGCAGACGATTACTTCAATATCCTGGTTGGCGAGCAGTGGGCATTCCTTCCCGGTTCACTCGAAATGGAGAAATATCCTGCAGGGAGTGTCCATTTCCTGCCGCGAGGGACAGCGAAGCAGTATAAGATGCACGAAGGCTGCTTTGCGCTGGAATATGCTAGAGGTAGGAACGTATTCCGATCTTAGTCCCACCTTTTATTAACACAGTGTGTGGCAGGTTGGATTCCTCTTATGCTTCCGTTTGGTCTTGCGGACACATTTACTTCCACCTTGGATATACCCACCATCTATCATACATTTAGAATCACAGGCAGGGAGATGATCAAAAATTTATGGATACGGAAGGTTTGACTACGTAGCTTACTAATAAAGACATCGACTAGAGCTGAAGTGTCAGACTGTAATCGCAGCTGGCCCCCTTTCCCGCCAACCATTTTCACCACGGCTGCCAAGCAACAAGCCTATACTACCCTGGCAAGATGTCGTCAATCATTTGTACGATACCTCACTTCCAAATATCTGTTTCGTATATCTGGTTCTTCATATAATGGATCTTCTAGCTTCATCCTCGAGGTCGTCAGTCGTCATGTTGCTTGAAACGTCATCCACAGCCACGAAAGTGTTTATTCCAATACCTAGCACGGCGACGAAAACAACAAGGCATGCAGTAAGTTTCTATCTTTCATTCTACGCTCTCCTGTCCCTGTTATATTGCACATCTGACTTGAAATCTGGTTAACAATCCTCAAAGGTTCTGAGAAGGAACTATTTTGTCAGTTGCGCTCTTTGTACCCTCCGGCTGCACGTTCTACGCTACGCCGACGAAGCGAACCGTGGCGATTAAACGGTCTTCGACTTGTCTATCTGGGCTGGCAATCAATTCCAGCATTCTGTGGTCCGCTCATATCAACAAATTCACAGAGCGTAATCTGCAGATCTTGTGGTGAGAATGGAAGAACGATTGTCATACACAGGAATCCTTGAACAGCCTTCAGAGAGTTCTCATGACACCCAGGCCAGGGTGGTAGCGTCTTGCTATTACATGGTCATTGGTGTCTACAGGGTTTGTATAGCCGTGTGTATAGGACTTGAGATACTCCGATGGCCGTGTATTACTCCAGCCTCAGGCTTAAGGCTCGTCTAGATTCGGCTTATCCTACTAGAAAGCTTTACCACATTCGAATATTACTTGCGCCGAACGAGATTAATTACACAATGCCACCGATGATCATGATTACCTGGTACCATCATCATCGATCATCCCCACAACTTAGAAAGTTGACAAAAAAAAATCGACGACAATTTGCAATTAAGTTACTAACGTAGTACCTAATTGTTCAACGCATGTGCATGCAGACAACTTATTATTTAGCAAATCTCCTCGCCCGTACTACTCGTCCCGCACAATGTAACGCAGACTGCCCATAATTGTCTAATAATCACGCTCAATAATTATTGTCACGATTTTTGGTACGAGCCGTGACCTATGTAGCCTTAGGTTTGAATTTGGTCGAGGTAAGTTGGTCGGTTTGTAAGTCACAAAATGTAATAACTCTGTGATTTGGGTACAGAAGACCGCGAACTGTCAAGCTGGCAAGGTTCTTCCTACCAACCGTTCGAACAATTCGCCATTTCCATCGCAATCCCCTCAGTGTCGCTCAGCATTCAAGTTCGATGAACTGGTCAGCGTCGGTTCTCAGCACCGTTTCATCTGATACAGAGCCAACAATTGTTCTTGCGTTTGATTCCGCGAAATATATTTTCAATGCTGGTGAAAATACGAGTCGAGCTTTTTTGCAGAGTAGACGCAATTGGAAGAGGACCCACGGTTTGTTCTTCACGCAAGTGGGAACTCAGAGAGCGAGTGGACTTCCAGGTGAGTTTTGGTTCCCACTGAATGTCTTCTATCCTTTTACATCAACATTGCAGGCTTACTTATGAGCTTTGCGGACGCTACCATCTCTCGATTAGACATCGTGGGCCCTCCAGGACTATCACATTTCTTGGCTGCTATGCGTTCGTATACTTTCAGGTATAGTCAATTCCAAACATACCCGTACTCTTATCGACAACTTTCTTTGTTCCACAGAGACACGATGCCCATTTACCCAGTAGAAGCTTCTTGGAATCTGTCTACATCTCCTTCTCCCGATCCGCTATACCAAGATAAAAATATTACTGTGTACGGAATCCCCATCTTGCCATCCTTTGAAAGTTCGCAGAATACATCACGCTCGACTTCTGATCCCTCCACTGTTGCTGAATCTTCAGATCATTCTTTAAAGCGAAAGAGAGAAGCCTCCCCTGACTCGTCCACAAAACGCTCCACTCTGACGGCCGAGGGAATCCACTCGCTCAATAATGCCCCATCTCTAGCTGACATTGTCGATCAGGCCGACTTTACACCTTCGGTGCTGACTGGAGAAACTGCTCAACAGTGGAGGAGATGGATGATCGATGTGATGTTTCCTGGTGTGAAAGACAAATTGGAAGCTCAGAAACAAAAACACCGGAAGGAAAGAGACCGTGATGCCGTCCCTTCTCCTTCAAAGAAGTCCAATAATAAAAGTGCTGGCCCTGGTGTTCCCAACAATGGGCGTTCTAATGCAATGGACAATGAGATGGACACTGTTGATAATTCAGGCCCTATACCACTTGACGGCAAAGATGGCTCTGCATTATGCTCCTCACCTAATGTGAGCATCCTGTTTAACAACGGGGATATGTTGTGATACTTAGCATTTCTATATCTAGATCGATATCTACAAACGCGCCCGCCTGCCTCCCGGATTTCACCAGCAACTTCCTAAATACGTTCATCAAAATCCATCCTTTGCCTTCACACCATCCGCTAAACCGATACTTGCGTATATAGCTGTCGGCCCCCGGGTTCGCGGTAAGTTTGATGTCAAGAAGGCAGAGCAGTTGGGGGTGCCTTCTGGGCCTAAGAGAGGAAAATTGACCAGGGGCGAATCCGTCACTGTGAAGGTACAGGTAGAGGGCAAATTTGTGGAGAGAGTTGTCCGACCCGAAGAGTGTGTGGGCGAGAGCGAAACTCCTGTGGTCCGTCATATTCATCATTATTGATCAGGAAAGATGCTTGATTGATCTCTGCATGTCGTCTACAGGCAACCTTGATCCTAGACATTCCATCGAAAGCACATATCCCATCTCTGTTATCTGCCTTCGATAATTCCCCTTTCTACGCGAAGTTCCGTTCAACACTTCCAGAAGATCTCAGAACGTATGTCGTTCGGTCTGTTTTCCACATCTGTGGAGACGGTGTCTTGGAAGATGAAAGATACATCGCATTTATGAATGGTTTTGCACCCAGTGTCCATGTGGGATTTCTATAATGTGCCTGTTGTTTATACGTTCTGACACTTTCAATCCTCAACAGCATGTTGTCGCTTCTCGAGAACACTCGCCTGACCCTGTTACATTTACAAGCGCAGCATTCAATCAGTTTAGACTTAATCAGCTCGATTCGGAGATGTTTCCTCTCCCAAAATTCTCCCTGTCTCCGAAGAAAGACATATCCAGTGGGTGTCCACGATGAGATATTTTTATCAGGACTGACTTTCTCTCCTAGCAATACCTAATCTCCCTCCTACAACATGTTTAATGCCTTCAAATCTACTAATACAGATGCGCCCTCCAGCTCCACCTGTCCAAGAGACCTTTGCAGAAGACGTGGACCTCTTTCACCCGGCTGTTTCATCCCAAAATCCAAGCTTACGAACCCTACCAACGCTCACGCTACAGCGCTTTGCAGAGGGCAAAAAGATTACCGAAGATCACCTTAATAGCGGATCTGTGAACATCCCCAATGGCGCCGACGTGGGTGTTATTCCCTTGGGTACCGGCAGTGCCATTCCAACAAAATATCGCAATGGTTTGTCAAATGTTTTTCAGAGAAGGCGCTTTAATCTTTACCGCTGTAGTCTCCTCAACCCTCCTTCGGATCCCGAGCTGGGGAAGTATTCTGTTGGAGGCTGGCGAAGGTACCTGGGGGCAACTCATCCGTCAGTTTGGGACAGGTGACTCGACATCTTCTGGCGTATGTGAAGTGTTGAGAGACTTGAAATGCATCTATATCAGTCACATCCATGGTGATCATCATATGGGAATTGCCAAAATTCTTGCACAGCGACGGATGGTTTGTTGACTTCATTTTATTCCAACCCTGGTGACTTACGAATTCTTGTTCAGCTTGATCCGCCTCCGACCAAACCTCTTTATCTCGTCACTCTTCGTGCTGTTCATCTATATCTTCGTGAACTTTCCGATCTCCAAGATCTTGGTTTAGATGACCCGTCCGGAAACGGAGTGATCATGATAATGAGCGAAGCTTTGCATTGGAAACAGTCTGGAGCTTACCAGACGTCGGGCATGTGGCAGATTGGCGGAAATGAGCCATGGACTGATTATCAACTGTAGGTAACCTTCTATCTTCTTTCAAGCACTGCTAAAACTTGTGCAGGTCCCTCAGCAATGCGGCCAATATGTGTCGTGCTCTGGGCCTGGAGAGTTTTCATACTGTTGATGTATATCACAGAACCCGATGTTATGGCGCTGTGTTAAAGCATACAGATGGTTGGAGTATCGTGTAAGCTCCTTTTACTTTTTTAGCTTATGTGGTTCTTGATCATTTGTCACGTTTAGGTTTTCAGGAGACACGCAACCAACGAATACGTTAGTTCATGCGGGGCGGAATGCTACGCTTCTGATCCATGAAGCGACTATGGCTGATGATCAATTTGATATGGCGAAGAAGAAAGCCCATAGCACTTTTGGACAAGCTATCGATATCGGACGGAGGTAATGTCGCTATATCTATATGAACTCCTTACCTCCAGATCTGATATCTACTAGGATGAATGCCGAACATGTGCTTCTCACTCATTTCTCTGCACGATATCCAAAAATGCCGCCAGCTGGTATCACAAGATCAACACAAAATGGCAGCAATACCGATAGAAAACGGCCCATCTTGGCACTTTCTTTCGATCATCTCAACTTGACTATTGGCAACATGTGGAAGTTGAATCATTACCTTCCTGCGATTGAACAAAGCTTTAAAGATACAACGGAAGAAGACGATGGGGATGTCGATATTGAGGCGGTGATGAATGTTGATATAAGCTGAAAAAATTATGCTAAACAGGTTGTCTGGGAGTTTGTCTTATGATAAGGTTGATGACGTCTCGCGGGACACCATGAGAGAATTGGGTTGACGTGGCACAGGGGTTCAGGATATTCAGGACTTGGACGGTATAGAAAATTTCAGTTCATTTTCTGGACTAGGAAAATGAAGTCCGATGTACAAGGGTATGGTGGGCTGTTTCTCATGGACGGGAGCGAGTGGAATACGACAAACGACACCTTCGGCAACCTATAAGGTCAGCCAGAAGGGTCAAATTTTATTTGGAGCCTCGAGGTACACATGAGACTAGTTGAGTAGTAGTGTGGAAAAAAGAAGAGGTTTACAGAGAAAAAGTGGGGAGGTGAGGTCGACGAGGTAAGGAGCGAGGATACAAATACGAGATGGTTAATATAAGGTGGTGTACCATAGATGGAAATACATTTTGGCTTGGATCATAGAGAAAAAGAGATGAAAGAAAAAGGAGGCCACATTCCCAAGCAGGGAAGAACACCTCAGCGGAGGCATTGAATCTCACAGGCAGAGGGGAAGGTTATGCATGGAGCATGGCTTGGAGAAGAACCGGATGCTTGCAGATGTAGATTTGCCATGTGGGCGAGGCCCAGCATCCTATACCCTGTATGATGTGGGGAGCGACTCCATCTCGGCAAGAGAAGTAGCCCTGCCCGCATCGCCCACCTACGTCGTTGTCGAAGAATTGTCGAAGGCAAGACATGAAGTATGACCTTGTCGGAACAGTACTGTTCACTCTGAGCCACAGGGGTGATGACAGGGGGAAAAGACTGATTGTGAGAACATAGGTAGTTCTGGAATAATGTGAGAGGGTTGCAGCGGAAAGGGTTGGAGGTTAGGATGATAACGTTCCCTTCAAAGAATCTGTCGGCTTTGTGGCCAGGCAAGAAAAATTGAAAGGTGGTGTCTTTGAGGACTACTGAGTTGCGTGTAATGAGCTTACAGGTCCAGCCATATGAGTTCACCCAGTCGCATCGATGCAAAGAAACCAACTGAAAGTTGTGTGCAGAAAAGCAGGTCGTCATGCAGTATGCGACAGTGTTGAGGTCTGTGATGGTAAGGGATCACTTATGGATTGTGGGATGAAGGTTATAGCAACGGCTAACACTTCATAATAGAAAATGATGTCGCGAGCCGTGTAAACCGGGACTGGAGAGTAGTAACCTTGGCGACGAGCGGGAATCCAGAAAGCTCGTCTGCTTTCTGGGGGGGCTTAACGGTCTTTTTCAATTGGAGCTTGAATAGCCTAATCGAACTGATTGGATGAATTGTTATCTGATTGATAAATTCAATCAACAAACGTTACTTATGCGCTTTTGTACTCCTCTTGTCTCCCATGCCAGAATTTGGCATACAAGTTGGTGAACCATGGGCTTCTGACCTAGTAAAGGAAAGCTACAACGAGGCTTTGACACCTGACCGACAATTTGACCGTATACTTCTAAACATCCAGAAGAGCCCATGGACACTTGGCGATTTTCTTCGTGTTCTTTTCAGCTCGCAGACTGATGGCTTATCCCGCTCTAAAAAGCATGGCCAGATGGTATCTCAGTTTCTCCAAGGCCGCTTAATAGGTAGTTGAGTTGATCTGTAACAGTGTTCCAAAAGCTGTACGAGCAACCCGAGTTAACATTTCGCAAGATAGTTGGCATATGGCTGTGGCTAGACTCGTGACCAACTCCCTCGTACATGGGCAAGCAAGATGTAGAGGGACTGGTGAAGCTGAGCTTAAAATCGCATGCAAATGCTTGTGATCGAAAAACGCACGTGAAAGACGGTCCGAATGATCCTATCTTCCTTTCTCGGTATATAATTCTTTTGGGAATGGCTCAATGTAACGCGTCGCGTCCGTAATTATATTCAACGTTCTCTGCTCCTTCGTTGTGAAAGATGTCAAATACACCTCATCAAGGATATTTTCGACTCCAGGAGCCTCTGGAACTCACCCAGAAAGACCCACAACCCCCTTCAGCTCCACCCAATCCGAATATGCCTGACCCGAACTTTGCTAGTCTTCGAAAACCGCGCGGGAGGGGATCCAGGATCAAACAGCCATGGGAACACAACCTATCCATGTTCTCAATCTCTACTCCAAGCTCCTCTGCACAGGGCAGTGGACGTGTTCCAACATCACAACCAGCCCTATTAACCCCGGACTCACCATCGGACACTGATACGAATGATTGTTACGCATTGGATTCACCTTACCAAGGGATTACAGCATATGAGAATGGGATCGAGCTACCGATGACACCTGTCAGCCCTGAACGGTAACAACCGCTCAATTGACTCGGACATGACAACTTACCACTGCTCAGCATGTTCCAATTGCCCCCTCACCCGATGGCTGATCTCTGTAGTGAAAGATTGGCTTCTGTTCCAGGAATCCCATCTCATTCTGCACCGCCAATGGAAGCTGCCCTTGCACTCTTAGGTCTCATGCAGGCACCGATTCCAATGCCCATCTCGCCTCAGTCTTCTAGCTTAACAATTGATACCACAAGTTTTGGACCTACACCCTCAGATACTGCACTGCTTTCGTCGCTTTTATCCCTGTTGAATGATCTTGATATCAATATATGTCCACTTGATATTCGAGAAGCCGATATTTTTCGAGTCCGTCAACCACCCAAAAAGAAAATTGAAGTTGTGAAAGATGTCCTCAAAATGCTTCGAAATGCGAGAATTACGCCTACAGAATTCCTCACACTTGTTCTCGACACCTCACAACCAGATTTCGCCTATTTCCATGCTGCTTTCTATGCTGAACGTAATGTGCAAAAATTCTGTGCTCTTCTGGACCTGTTCTGGAACTGCGAGAAAGGCTCGGCTACAATGAAGGACTGGATGCAGCCTCACACAATTGACCTAGTTTGTGACACTATTCATTTGGAAATGGAAAGCACAAAACCTCATCTTCGCATGTCATCAAAGGAGGTGACCCCAGACTTCATTTCGCATTGGGACATCAACTCACTGATGGATCCAATCACTTCGAGAATAACGCCCATTTGGTCAAGAGTCCTAGAAGCTGCAATGGAGAAAAGGGAAGTCGCAACACAAGAAAAGTCCAACAAGTCATGCAACCGACATGCGGTCGGATACAAAATTTTTTTGCATGCGCTGGCATACTGACTTCAATTTAGGGCTGCAATGTCATTAGTTCACAGGTTCACTATCTATGATCGTATCATTCCTGCAAGGTTCAGATTGGACTTGGCTTGCTGGCATGGTCGTGTGGTGCCTCTCATCAATTAATCAATGTCTTGAATCGGGCTTGCCTCTTGATGTCGTACACGACCAAAGCCCTTGGTGATCAATCAATTGAAGATGCTCATTGTGTAGCCAAAGACCCACATGCCAGCACTTACGATAATGTCAATTTCTCCAGTTCAATCTATGTCGAGCAAACTCCAAGTGCTATGAGCAAGGTACAATCTGGAACTTTTGCCGTAATCTACAAACTTGTCAATGCTCAGCGAGAAGATATGGAAATAGCGCCCATGATGAAGAACCTCAAAGATTCATCTCCTCTTAGCACATCAGATCTCTGCCCTTCACATACATCGATGCAGTCATATGCCATGCAAAATCCCATCAATATCGCAAAGGTTCTCATAACATATGTGAAGGGATTTGCTCATTATCAGAATCTCAAGGAGCTTCAGAATATTCCACGGTGTCGACTTCCACCGGACCATAAAACTCAATTCCATCCTCTCCGAGCTTCAACGATTGAAGAAGCGTCAATCACTGGCAATCTTCTTGTCCACGATGATATCTATTTGGTCCAGCTAGACCGCTCAGCAGAAGACTTGGACAAGTATGCTATCCCAGCTTTCAATGACCAACTTACAAATGCACGGATTCATGGTGGCCAAGCCATGCGAAACCAAGACCTCACACCATGGACTCGTCGTGAAATATTCCAGCTTGGCTTCGGTGTGTTCCATCTGATGATGAACCTAATCTGGGCATTACTTCATGTTCACCATGGCACAATCAACCAGTATGGCAGTTTGTCACATCTCTTTGCAGTCTTGGAGAAGGTTCGACTTGGCACGGAACACCCCGACTTTCACACTCTTCTCGCTGTGCTTACTCAAATCCTCAATGGCCTGATTCTAAATGCTTGGCGAGATGTCTGTGGCTTCTCATCTTTGGACATGTTTGCAGAGTCATGCCCTACCACTGCTCAAATCTTGAAACTGGCTGGTGACATATTGAAAAACTATGCAACCCCAACAGAGAACATGGAGCCGAGCGAGAAGCCCTCCAAAGCTCGGAGGACTGCACCTCAACCTTTGGTGGGCGCATCCTCAGGTGAATCTGAAAGCTCTGGGTCTGACTCTTCTGATGATGAACCTACTGACAAACCACCAAGTAGTCCTGTCATCGACATCATGTGCAAAAATATCATTTGACTAATGCGAGACCTACTTTATGTGGTAGAGCTGGTTCGCGCTGTGTCTGATGGTGACTTTGGACAAATTGAAGATATTCTCCCAGACTTGGCCTGTATATTCTGTGGCACAGGGTCTAATAACTATGCAACTGAAATCCTACACTTGTTGTTCAACATCAAGGAAGTTTGGACACCAGAGTTTGCGTACATTATAATACCAAGAGATTCAGTTGAGAGATGACACTATAACTCCAGGAATATCATGCGAGACATGATGCTTGTGAATGTATCGGGCTTGCCAGGTCATGCAATGGGTATTGATCTGAATATCGAACACTTGATTCGATATCTGAAGGTCGTTCCTGCTTTATAAAACTACAAGCCCTTCATGATCCCCTTTCTGTAAACTCTAGGCACTCTTTTCTGCAAAAGGGATTTATGCAAACTGGGACCAACTCAGAAATATTTCCGCAGCAGTACATCATTTGCAACAAATCAAGAAACAAGTTGCTTGCTCCATGGGCTCGAACTACCAAGGATCTATGCATACAAAACTGGATACCCATGAACTTGTTTGGCAAATTGCAAATAAGGCTCGTGATCTTCGGCTCCAACATCATAGTCCAAATCGAGAGGGGAACTCACCTGGAAAGCTGGTACCTGATTTGCGGGCATTGGGACGAGCAAAATTTGCTTCCTCTTCATTGGACACCTTCAACAAGAAAATTCGTGAACTGATCTCTGGCAAAGTTACAATAGATGAGGCTGATGAATTACCACCACTAAACTTTGACTCAGCATTTGAAAATGATGATGACAATGATCAATTAGGAGAATCAGTGTAATTACAAATGAGTGTACAGCAAATTTACATGGTCTTTCTTTTCTTTTGAGGACGGTTTGATTTAGGGCTAGTCACCTTGAGTTCCTCGTTGTACTTCATGACCAAGTCAGCTAAGGGCCCAGCCCATTCCTTTCCCCACTCGTTGGTTTCCTCCAGCAATGTAACAATGTCTTCTGATGATTGAATTGACTTCATTGATGCCCGAACAAGTTTGACGCATTGCTGATGTGAAAGAATATCGTACATCGCTCGGACACCACGAGCAGATCATTTTTGTGAACAGACTTGACCCATGAAATGAGTCGAGAATCGAGAGCAGCTCGATCTTTGGTTGGGCGATATGGCCTTTTGCACTTTGACTTGATAGCTGGTGGCTCGCCCGTGAACAGTGGTCCCGGAAGAAAGTTGGTAAGATTGAAGCCATTGTTTTCATGGCGATCACAGCAGAAATTGGTGTCAAGTGCTTGGCATATTCAGATGACATCTTGACTAAGTGTGAAGTTCACGCACCATTTGGTGACTTGTCATCAAGATAGACTGAGAAGAAGTAACAAAGACATGTCTTGCACTGAATGAGCTTGGTGGATGAATATGACGCATGGTCTTGTGCTTGGCAATTAGGCTTGTGATCTGCACAAGGTTGGTCAGGGTCCATCATATCTCCATTGGTGAAATTGTCTGGAGAAATTGACAGAGCCCAGGGCTCATAAAAAATGATGAATAGACCTTGATTTCCCTCACGCCTAATGACTCGTCCACCGCGCTGTAGTGCTTCAACAATGTCACTGGGAAGCCCAGCATTGCAGACAATTTTGACATCTGCAAAATCTACACCCTGCAATCCGATGTTACACAAAAAGATTGCAGAGTCGAGATATGCACCACAGATTCACCAGATGTTGCACACATGATCTTACAATGGCTGTTTTCCTCAGTAAAAGCAGTGTGAACAGCCTGAAGATATGTGCTTGACATCCCACCATGATAATGCTGGACTACACCCATTCCACGGTACTCCGGTGGCAACTTACTGTTGAGGTGTTTCGCAACATCACTTGTGAGAAGTTTGTTGTCAAAAAAAATAAGGACCTGAGGTTGGGTGCTGAAATCAAATGGTTCAGAGAGAAAACAGTCGAAATTGCAAGCTTCTTCAACATGAGAGACCAGGCAATGAGTAGCATATGTCGTATTTGGTCTATTAGACAAGACACGGATCGAGACATAGCCAGGCTGCAGAATCTTCATTTCGACAGTCTTCAAGATATGTGGCAGAAAGGTCGCTGACAATGCCTGCCAGGGGATCCCATGAGGAAGTAGTGCCTTTAGCTCATCGAGTCGTCCCCATGCAGGTTGGAAGGCCGTATTTCCATGGCGCAGTAAGCCAGCAAGATAAATGAAATGAGCCTCATCAACATGAATACATTTGAGCTGTTTTTGAAAATGTTGATTGCGGACCAGAATGGCAAGACGCGGAAGGTGGCCCTTGGGTGTTTTGAAAAGTTGTTCAACAGTAGCAATAATGTGTTGGGACATCCCAGGCATTTGCGTTTTGATATTATGAATGTGGGTCTGATGAAAAGTCACATAAGCTAATGAAGAAGACGAAGACGTAACTTATGTTCTAGTAATTATCTTCCCGGGGAGTGTCATTGTTGATTGCAATGGTGGGGATTCTGTAGTTTTTGTTGAAATTATCTGCCTGTAAAGGTGTTACAGACAAACACCAGACATGCTCCAGCTGAAGTACTAACTTGTGTGACCTGAAGCCATTTGAGAGGTGATATGGTAAGAGATACAAAATGGTTTGCTGGGTCGTCGAGAAGCAGGCTGAGAGTGATCAGAAGAGTTTTGCTGCTTCCAGTGCCAGCATCAACCAAAGAATCTTGTCCGTTGAATGTGGCCAAACATGCACAAAGTTGGAGCTCTCGAGGTACCTGAGTGCCACCAGTAACTGCCCAGGAGAGTAGAGAAGCTCGATATGCCATCGTCTTGTCATCCTTGCCCAATGTTGCCAAGTATGAGATAGGAAGTTTTTCAAGCAGGAGCATGGTAGAAATCAGTTCATGGACATCCTCAGCAGATAGGGAGTGAATCTCATCAAGTCTTTCTTGAAGCGTAGGTACATGGAAGGTGGCCATAGAGGCGTAAGAAGTAGAAAATGTGTCGACACATTGACATGATTGCACAGTTCCCAAAAGGGTTATTTACAAAAATGGGTGATGAT
The DNA here is from genome assembly GCA_026075535.2 of Tricholoma matsutake. NCBI lineage: Eukaryota > Fungi > Basidiomycota > Agaricomycetes > Agaricales > Tricholomataceae > Tricholoma > Tricholoma matsutake. The sequence goes on along the minus strand of AP026550.1, from coordinate 2,295,607 downwards.
TAAGCATTTTTTGATCACAAGCATTTGCATGCGATTTTAAGCTCAGCTGTACCAGTCCCTATACATCGTGCTTGCCCATGTACTAGGGATCGGTCACTGGTCTAGGCTGTGGCATCTAGCAATATTTGCTGTGCTTAGTCAGGCAGGTCTATCAGCATCTTATATAACCATTCTGAGGACTCTCCACATTCTCACACAATCTGCACAAGATACCATCATTGCAAAAGCATCAAAACATGCTTTCCTCCTTATATATGACAACATTAACAGGATGTGTCACGCATGATGGGATCCAGATCTCAGTGAACATTGATGATGCTCAACCTGGAAACCCAAACAAAACCCACAAAATGGCTTCGGATGGTATAACATGAGTCAGAGGAAGGATGCAAGGCCCTCTAGACGTCACCTGTCAGACCGACTGTCAAATAGTGATAAAACAACTGCTTGTCAAAGCAGTTTGAAGCTAAAAGAATGTGTTTCGAGGACTTGCGATGATTTTCGAGGGGTTGCGATGATTTTCGAGGTGTTGCGATGATTTTCGAGATGTTGCGATATTTTTTGAAGAAGTTTCAAGGAATTTCAAGTGTGCAGATATGTTCGGGCGCAAGATCGGGGGACTAGATGAGTAGTAGAAGTGAAGAAAAGGTTAATTGAGGGAAGCGAGAGTGAAAATAGCATAATGTGAGGAATTTCAAGGAATTTCAAGGAAGTTTAGCATAAAACACCAAACTTCAGACTGAATAAGACTAAACCGAACTCTCAAATCACTGTGATCTGGGAGGAAGACACCGACTTTCTTGTTTTTCTAGTACATCTTTTTATATAAAATAAAGAAAGTACCTAAAAAGGCTAGAGAACATGAGGCAAACATGTGGAAAACTCGAGGCAAAAGACAATACAAGTATATCAGAACAATAAAGCGAGCCTAGAAGGGGTGAATATAACACATGATGAAGAAATAATAAGAAAGAATAGCTAAAACCGGAATTTGCTGAAGATGAAAGTGCGGCTATGCTAAAGGCAGTGCGTGAGAGGAAGGCACACTGTAAGTTGCAAACGACGTCAACTCGTACAAAAACGGGGACTGCTACTACTAGCAATGTGCATATACTTTTCATCAGATTTATGTAACTTAACTCTTGCTGTTCATGCTTTACAGATGGGTATTGCACTGAAGCCAGTCGAGAATCAAGTCTGATTGTCAAGGAAACATTGTGAGCCAAAACCACACTACAACAACAGTGACCTTCCCTTTGAAAACCATAGTCAAGATCTCGCCACCTGGAGAAACAAAGTATTACCACCAATCATCGACTGGGCTGGTAGCCATGATGATCCATTTGCTGTCAGTGCTGATCCGAGCTTCAAGACAATTGTGAAGACATTCTGGGACCAGTCATCTCAAACCGTGGAGCCCACAGATGCGGTTTATGCAGTAGTGAGTCATCGAGTTCTATGCACTGTCAGACTGTCACAATATCTCCTCCCAGGCATCATCAGCTATTAGGAACTGGTGGAGCGGGATTGGCAAACGCACGCTTGCAAACCTTTCTTGCACTTTCAAAGGGGAGCTGTTCAAGTCATCTGCTCCTGTGATCAAATCTTATGTCGAACATTCTTTGACTTATATGAACTTCATGTACTGTGACCCAAATGTGCGTGATAGTGGTTTCTTTGCATTTTTGCTTACTTACTCCTAATATCTAAGATGAGATCTGGATCTTTCAGGTTGGATATGATGATGGCTCTCTTTGCTCATCATTTGAAGACTATCTTGAAGTGGCCCCATGAAGATCATGGAAAACCTCTGGGGGCATTGGCACTTTGTGCTGCAGCAGTGAGTGTCCCCATCTTTTCACATGCTAGTTAACATCATGAGTGTGCATTGACACTCTGGAGTGAGGGGATAGCCCCAACTCCAGTGAAGCTGGAAGGGTTCTTGGAGAAACCATGGGCATCCCAGGTTGTGGCATACCTCATTCCCGTCAAAACTCTCATGCAATCAGAGTCGTGGTGGTCACAGGTCTTTGAGCTGGCTACAAGGATGATTGACCTGAACTCTGTAGACGATATTCTTGATGATGGCCCTGATGCTGATGATCCACGTGCTGTCATCACAATTTCTGATGATGAGTAGGACTTATCGCATGTAGTATTAGGAATCTAGGACCATTGTAAATGAATCAACAGATTATTCTACTACCAGCTAAATGAATGAATTGAGAGAATGGTACTGTCTGACTCTACACGAAAGAATGGCTCCACAGTACTTTTGTGACGTGCCACAATCAAATATGGCTTTGAACATCTTTTATGCTGCTACTCTTATTTGTGACGGTATGGCAAGTGTGGCCAGTATGTTGCAATACCAGCCACACCTCACCAGATGACCTGCGATTTTCCTGATGTGCTAACCCTAGCTGTAAGTCTAACTAAACCCCAGGTAGGTTGTAAGGAACATGTTGTCTCTTCTGCTGTGCAGTGTATATAGTCTGCTCCAACAATAGTAGCCACTTCATTTTCAACCTTCATGCCTTTGGATATCTTGTGTCTGACATTCTATTTGATCCCCTTAACTGTTGGTCTTTTTCAAATTCTGACAGCATCCTGGAATGTCAGGTGTGATCACATTTTTTTCTTGTTGCACTAATTAACGACTGCCTTTTTCCAGATTCCAGCTAATATAATGTGTCATCCACCCTGTTTCAAACCACCTATTTGAATTGGGGGCTCATTTGGAAAATGTATCAAAATAACCACTGTCACTCTCTACTTCTCTGTTGTTGTAGCTAGCAAAGCTTTTGTGATCCAAGTCATGTTGAGTTTGTCTGTCACCACTGCCTGGGGCACACAGGTATCATGGTACTGATTGAGGTTTTCCTGACCCCATTCATCCTGCATGTTTTTCAGCACTTGTGGATCAAATGCTACTTCGATATTGCAGTCTGCCAGTTCAACATAAGTTGCCACAGTGCCATTGTCAATTCTATCACATTGATAGGTCCACCTCATCGTTCAAGCTCGGAAAACACGTCTATGATCATTGTCAAAGCTCTCCGAAGTTCTACAGACCTCTACAAAGCTCTATGAACCCATACGAACCCCTCCGAACCTCTATGAACCTCTACAAAGTCACGAGAATGCTTCAAAATCCTTTGCGACACTTTGAAACTCTTTGCAACACTTTGAAACACTTTGCAACACCTCAAAACTCTTTGTATGCCTTTGGCCGCCATAGTACAACTCCCCCAACCTTTGGACAGCTTGGGATATACACTTGGAGCATCATCGACGAGTGGAACAATGTTTCATCAAATAATGCCATAGCACCAATGAATATTGCGCCACTAAGTTGCATGAAATGGTATGCTTTAATGCCATCTTCTAATCCAAGGTATGTCATTAACTCCGATTGAGGAGCTAATGTGGTTGGACGTTTCTCCTTGGGTAGATAGATGTAAGCACTGCAACCAAAGACCTTCAGATCATTTAGATCTGGGCGGACTTTATTCAGGTCCTCAAAAGGTGTCAGCCATTTCAGGTGCCTTATTGGGGTTCAGTTGTATAGGTGTGTTGCATGTTCAATGCAAAATTCCCACCATGATTGTGGTAGACAAGCGGTAAATTGCAGGGTTTGCAACTTTTCCATTATTGTCCTTATGGCATGCTCTGCGTGCCCATTCTGTTGGTGAACATGGGGTGCGGACATCTCTATTTTGATGCCAAAATTCTTGAGCATATTTTGTAGCTCACGGTCTTTGAACTCCCCCCTGGATCAACATGCCAGTGCTTGATTGTAGTGCCATACTGGGTCAAAGCCATTGCCTGAAATTGTCTAATCGCTGCAGCAGCATCAGACTTCTTTCTAAGGCACTGGACCCAGATACATGATGTTTTGTCATCCAGAAATACAATAAAGTATTTATGTTTGTGGTACAATAGTACTGGGAGTTTCTTTAGATTGGAATGTATTAATTCAAAGGATTTCTCTGCACGTGAATTTGATTCAGGAAAAGATTTTGATGTCATTTTCCCTTCAGTGCACCCTGGACATATAATTTTGTCTTTAGGAATAATTAAATTCCTTGGGAATTTTATGGTGCTGTTAGGCATTTTCCCTAGCACCTCTTTGGATGGGTGTCCAAGTTGCCTATGCCAAGTCAAGTAGTCAGCAACATACATGGTCGCAACATTGATCCTCTTGGTGCTCAATATATGAGTCTAAGCCCAATAGATCCTGTTGCATCTCCTAAGAGGGACACAATCCATTATTGGGTTTCCTTTCTTGAAAAATGAAATGTGTGCAGAGGAACCACACACATCACTTCTGTCTTGTAAAAAGACGCCCATCGACAGTAGTCGAGTACTACAGTCAGGTATGTAGTAGATGGGGTATAATTGTGTTTCATGTGTCTCTGACTTCCTGTGACATACTACCTGATGTCTAATGAAGACTGCTCCTTTTCCTACTATATGAGTAGTACCTGTGGCTGTTTGAACCAAGATAGAGTCCTTTCTCGGTAAAGGCTCATAAGAAGCAAAATCTTTCATTTCACCAGTGAAGTGCTTTGATGTGCCTGAATCCATGATCCAGTCAGCACCTTTCTTACAGTTTCCATTTGCACACAACACATATATTGAGATCTAAATAGCTCCATGATACATTTAATAGCAGTAAGATTTCATATGAAAAGTTCACTGTAACCATTGGAATATTAATCTTTGTGCTTGCGGCAGGGAAAAGGACTGACCTGTCATCATATCCTCCTGTTTCAAGCAGTTCATTGACAAGCATCTCATTGATGGCTTTCCACACTTCTTCATCAGAAACTGGAGGCTCTGATCCAAGGGAGATGGTATCATCTTTGACCTCCATGATCCTAGGTTCTTCCAGTTCAATCCTCCTTCTCTTACCTTCTCACACCATCAGGTGCTCTTCCAGCGGTCGCAGATTTTTTGTGCTGCGTGGAAGTTGCATTTGCTTGGGGGTGTCTCAAGCTTGCTGATATTCGGCATAAACCAAATGAGAGGTAGAGGCCGTACCCATATATGCCTGTGCAGGTGGTTGGCGGTGAGGGTCCCTTGTGGGAGTGTGGTCATGCTGTTCGATGTGCTGAATGAGCAGCATCAGCGGTATGATGGTGCCATTACCATTTATGGTGGTAAAGGCACTGGAGGCAAGGTGGGTATGCTTCTCTTTGGGCTTATCCTCCTTAGTCTTTCTGTCCCCATGTCGTCCACGCTTTCGGGATGACTCTCCATTGTTGTTTTGCCCTTCTTTGGGCTGCCACTTAGGGTTGTTGCCCTTGCGCTTGACAGCGGAAAGCTTATTGGCCTGAGGTGGGCTGGTGGGCTTTCCAACTGCTGTGTGCCTAGAGGCTTCAGCGACAATGGAGTCCTTGACATGTTTAAACATCAAGGTGCTAGTAGTGGTCATGTTAAGGACTGTGGCAGATAATGAATCATACTCGCGCAGCATGGCAGCAAGTAGGATCATTGCCTGTACTAGCTCAGGGATGGCACATTGGCAGCCATGAGGTGCTCGAATTTTTCAGCCATCTTAGTGATCTCTGGCGCTGGGTTCACAGCTGGGATTTTGATCGCTATTGCAGACCTAAAGTCCGCAAAGACTTGGGAGGGGCCATTGACACCATAATCGGTGTGAATGAGGTCCCACACCTCCTCAGCAGTGTCCTTGGTGTTGGCACGCTGCCAAATGGAGGGGGCCAGGTGGAGCACTAGGCTTCCAATAGCCTGGTCATTTTTGTTGCTCCAGGTCTGGAGCTTGGCAGTAGCATCCACTACAAGAGTAGTGTTCGTTGCCATCAAAGGAGGCACTGGAGGTGGTTTGATTTCCATCCCACTAGTTATCTGCCAGAGGCCCTGAGACCTGAGCCACACCTTCATTGAGTTGGCCCATTGAATGTAATTGGATCCGTCGAAAGTTTGTACAAGTTTTTCAAGAGTTGAAGACATGATTCTTGATGGCTGCTGAGCACTCCTTCAGAGTGTGTAGCCCTAGTCAACCTAGGTTTTATGTGCAGCTCGCAGGGAGTGCAATGCAGCTCACAAAGAGCACAAGGTTATAATTTGGAGACAATGAAGTCAACGTTGTTCACAGCTAGTTAAGGTGGGTTTGTGACGTGCCCAGCAGGGCCCATAACCTGTTGGAGCAGACTATATACACTGCACAGCAGAAGAGACAACATGTTCCTTACAACCTACCTGGGGTTTAGTTAGACTTACAGCTAGGGTTAGCAGAGGTAAGAACACTGTATTCCTACTATGGTACAGGTTCTCCTTTTTTGGTGGAACACTTGAGCCCGAAGCTCTGGTCAACTCTGACAACTGACAAGGTCAGCATGGGAGGACACGCTGAGTTAGGGAAATCATTGCTGAAGACCCAAAAATATCACCTAGGGGAAATACCTTTATGTACGCTACCATGTGCCAGCAGTGTTGGACTCACCATCTCAAAGATTATAGGATAGGGCCGTGGCCCTAAACTATTATCTATCCTGCCCCGGAGGGCGGCAAGATGAAATACCAACTAAAACCCCTTGCTGCCAGATCCAGTTATTTGGCAGACTGTCTTCATCCTTTAGGACTCCACTCCAGGTTTGGAGTATAATTCCCTGTGTCAGAGCACTTCTGTCTTGCAGCTTCCTGTTTGTGGACAGGATGTCCAAGTGTAGTCGTCGGTTTACTTGTGCTACCCATCTATTGTGGATCTCGTCTGGTGAGTGGAACTTGTCTGGAACCCCTTCAAATTTAATGACTTTTTCACATCGTAGTTTCCATATAAGGTGTGCTGACTCAGTTACGAGGATCTCAAAAAGGCAGTTCTTTCCATGGAGCTTCTTGCCCTTTTCATTTTTGAAGTCTGCAAGTATGCAACCTAGGATGGTTCCAAAACATATTTCTGGCCAGGATTCTTCACATCTTAACCATAGGTTTTTTGCTAAATTCCAGATGATACTAATGGTGTTTGAATTGGGACATTCAATGGTGATGTGTTCCATTGATTCACACTCTCCACATAGTATGCATCTGTCATGGTGTTCCATGTTAGGGATTCTACTCCAAAAACAGCCTATTTTATAGGCATTATGTAAACTTTTCCAGAGGTAGTTTCTGATTTGTTTTGAGAGGTCACGTTTATGGATTGCTGACCATATTTTATCAGGTGTTGGTGTTTCACCTGTTAGATCTTGGACAGCATAAGTCGTAGTTGCCAGTTGTATCTCTGTTTGTCGTCTAGACTTGTTTGCTAGTTTCCATTTGGTGATACCTTGGTATAGGGAGCGTTGGGTGCCATTCTTTAGCTTCATCCCTGCCAAGGTCCATTTACGGTCAGTACTAATGTCAATTTCATTGCATTGTGGCTTCTCAAGTGCAGCTTTTGCAAGGTGTTGGGCAGTTGCTTTCCTATCTGCTGGGGTCATTGTAGACCATTATTGGAGCTTGGTTGGGGCTGATCGTTGGTGGAGGTTGGAGACAAGGGATTTGTATAGGTTCTTGTTGTTGGTGTGTGCCCAATCAGAGTCCTCATTTCTTGCAAGGTTGATGGTAATCTCTGATAGGATTGTTTTTTGCTGTATGTATATTTTTAGTGGGAGATGTGGAGGGGTTGATTGGAGAGTGCATATTAGAGCACCTAATTCACCACAGGTTGGGGATGTCATGTTTCTGGCATTTTGATGGAGCCTTGATATTCATCTGGCGTTTGTAGGAGGAACCCTCCACCATTTTCATAGTCACCATCTTGGTTTATACGGCTGCAACCTGCTGAGATAAGGAGAGAGGCAGGTTGTTGGGGGTCAGGAGCAATAACCTGGGGGGGGCTATTGGATATGCTGGCATTGGGTGCATTGGGAGTGGTAAAGAGAAGATATGGAAGCTGTCTTCGTAGGGGCCACATGAGGTTGAGTATGCAAAGAATGTAAGCTCAGATTTTTTCTTGATTGCTTCTGTTAGCAAGTCGGGGGAGGGGTTTTCACATGGAGCCAAGGCATCTCTATTCAGAGGGTGGTCTGGGTTCCATTTTGGGTGGAGGTGATTTAGAATTTGTATGGCATGTTTCCAGCAATTGTTGGGGTGAGCACATCCAAGGTGTATCCCATCTTCTATGCATTCTGAACAGTTGCAGAATTGTGAGTCTGCATGACCAGACATATCATGGTTGGCAATTTTTCGTAGTTGTCCCACTGTTGTAACTTTATGATGTGTGCAAAGGCAATTAGCAGCATGGGTATTGTTTTGTTTACTTATTATCTCATCAGCTCCAATGTGGAACCAAACAGGGAATGCGTCTAGTGTTTTGCTTGCATAGGATAGGGGTTTAGGTTGTATTTTCTTGCAGCTTTGGTGATCCGTTGGAGTGACTGAGGCAAGCTACAGAGTTGTGGTGTCCAGATTTGTGCAAAAACATTAACCCTTGCTTCTTCATGGACAATGGGAGATTTCTGTGCAAAGTGGTTAAACAGGGCATGTGCAAAAAAGGCCCAAGGTGGATGTTTAGCTGTTGGAGCTAGGAGATCACGTAGCCATGTGAGTTCTATGGCATCATTGTGCTGTGCTAAATTGAGGACTTGTTTCCCTCCTTTGTCTATAGGAGCATACATTGTCTCAATGCTGATGGGAGGTTTTCCTTCACTATCCCAGATAAAAGCTTTGATTTTCCGTTCAAGTTTTTGTTCAATAATTTTTGGCATACCTTGTGCTTTTGTAAGGTATTGGGTCATGCTGCCAATTGTCCATTGTATTATGGTTTTTCTCCCATCAACCAATGGGTGGTTTTTTTCCCATCTTCCTAAATATTTGTCAATCATTTCTAGGATTGGGGACCAGATGGTATTTTCATCTACATTATTTCCTAGCCAGGCTCCTAGGATTCTTATGGCAGTGCCATCTTTTGCAATTTGGAGGTTTGCTGGTAGGGGAGGATGGTTGGGATTAAGTATGTGTGTGTTGTATAAGTTTTCACGGTAGTTGTGTGAGCCAATTGGGATTATTTCTGTCTTAGTTGTATTGAACTTAGCACCAGATGCAGTACACCATTTATGTAAAATGGATTGGAGGGAGGTGTAGTCATCGTCTTTTGTCAGATAGACAGTGGTGTCATCTGCAAACATGGAGACTACAGTGTGGTATTCCATGCCTGGGGCTTGGAAGCCTTGGAGATTAGATTTACATAGTGCTTCTGCTAGGGGTTCAATTGCAAGGTTGAAGAGGAGGCATGATAGTGGGTCTCCTTGTCTTACTCCTCTAGTAACTCGGAAAGGGGGGCTTCAAATTCCATTGATGATTACTACTGTTTCAGCATGGGCATATAAGGATTGAACGGTGTTGATGAAATGAGGGGGGAGGTTACAGTGGGATAGGACTTTCCACACACAGTCATGTGCAATCTTGTCGTAGGCTTTTTCTTGGTCAAGTGCTATAATTGCCCCATTGAGGTTCTCTACTTCAGCATAGTTAAGGATCATCTGTGTAAGTCTTATTTGGTCTGTAATACTTCAGCCTTGTATGAAACCTGCTTGGTTTGGATGAATTATATTGGGTGCAGTTTTGGCTAGTCGTAAAGATAAGATCTTGGTGAAGATTTTGTAGTCCCCATTTAGGAGGGTTATGGGGTGATAATTCTCAATTTTGCAGCGGTCTTTCTTTTTGTATAATGGGCATAGCCACCCATCTGAAAATCCAGATTCAGGATCAACTCCGTGGATTTCAATGTCATTGAAGACAATAGTGAGGCACTTAATGATGTCAAGGGGATTTGTTTCTTGTCCATCTGTGTGGGTTTTTGCAGTTTCATTTAGCCATTTCCAGAATTCATATGGGAGGCCATCAATACCTGTTGCTTTATTGTTTGGTAGCATTTTCAGGACCATCACAATTTCATCACTGGTGATTGGCTGGTTAAGGTAGTCATGCTGGTCGGTTGTCAGTCTTGCATTAACATTACTAAGGATTTCCTCAGTTGCAGCAGTGCGCTGGGGCTCCACTGCTAAGTTGGCTGATTGGAGATTTTCATAGAAAGTTTTTGCTAGGTTGGCCATCTTTTTAGATTGTGCCTCATATATAGGTTGGTTGTATGGGGAGTTTAGGGTTTGAAGTTCAAGAATGGTATCTCTTGGTTTTTTTTTCTTTTACACTATGAGCCCAAAATTTGCTGGCAGCATTTTCATCCTCGTATCGCATTTTGGCTGCTAAATTATCCCGTACAGATTGGTGGAGGTTGTGCTCTTCCTGGTTTATCCTCTCTTGCAGAGTGGCATGTAATAGACATTTTTCTTCTGTGTCAAGAGATGGGTCTCTTAGGGAGCTTTTCATTTTATCACATATTTTCTGGATCTCAATTTTTGCTTGGGGAATTGCCTTTTTGGCAAAGGCTTTACAAGTAGTATGGGCTTTATCCTTAAAGTCTTTGAAAATAGTTTGGGGGTTTTCCAATGCTGTGCAGTTGTTAGTATCTTCTTCTAGAGATTTGTGTAGGTCTACACCAAGGGATATCATTTCTCTTGTTAGGTTTTTGTCTTTCAGAATGAAGAGTGGGAGTGTCCATCTACCTTTCCCTATATCGGGCATGCTGTTATTGGAGATTCTTGCTGATATTAGCTGGTGGTCTGTCATGATTCCTGGGGCGGAGATGTCCCAGTCATTGCTGAATGGTATTAGGGCATTACGCAGATAGATTCTGTCAATTTGGGAGCTGCTACCACCTTGTGCAGGGGATTGGGAATAGGTGAAGGTAATATTATCAGGGTTTGCTTGATGCCAGCCATCATGGAGGTCAAGGTTTGATTTGAGCACCAAGAAGGAGTCTGTTATATTTTCACTGTCATATCTGGAGGGGAGCCTGTCAAGGGCATCTTCTACAAAATTGAAGTCACCTAGCAGAATATCTGGGGGAGGAATTAGAGGATCTCTCAGTTTGGACACAATGTCAGACCAGAATTGTTGGTTCTCATTCACAGAATTGGGGGCATAAATAACTAAGATGTGAATTTCCATGCTTCGGTGCCATGGGATTGATACTAGCATGGCATGGCCTGGGATGAGTACATATTTCTTAATGTTGTGGACATGAGCGATATTTTTGTTTAGCACAATTGCTACACCACCCGAGATGGTGTGTTGCGGATCAATGGAAGAAATGATGTGAAGTCTTTGTTTGAATAGATTATTAAGGCTCATTTCTGCAACAGGGGTGAGATGAGTTTCTTGGAGGGCTAGAATACCAATTTTCTCTGTTTGGACAAGTTGGTTAACATGGTTCCATTTGTCAATGCTGCTGTGCCAGCGTCCTCTCATATTTAGCGAGGCTAATTTTAGTGAAGCTTTTGTCCTTTTGTGGCATGTTTGGGGAAGTTGCTCCTGGTGAGGGAGTTGGGACAGACGATGTCTCCATTGTCTAGACTGATGTGGTCTGTTATTAGCCTGTGGGGCCAAGGAGTTTGTTCCTGAATCCCTTGGGGTAATTCCGGGAGGAGCGGTGTGCTCATTCTGTGGGAGGGCATCAGTCTGAGGAGTATGAGAGGCACTCACCTGGGAGCCATCTGGGTTCCCAGCTTGACCATCATCAGGGTGATGGGTGACAGATTCCTGAACCCCTCTGGACAAAGCTGGGTTGGGGTTCGGGCCATACAATCCTCCCATGCGATTTTCTGTATTATTAGCAGTTGAACAATTACATACCCATTTTTACAACCTTGATTATGGGACACGCAAAATCTTGTTTGCGTCAAAGGACTCTGTCACGAAGGAGAGCAGTTAGTAGGGGTGAGGCATTACTTACTGATCCTTAGGACTTCAGCTTCTCAGCACGGCTTGTCCATTGACCTTAATAGGTCGCTGTTTACTTGTTTGTACCCAGGGGCTTTCCTGTCCTGTTAGCAAGCTAATGACCAGTAAATGTGGGCCCCCCAGCAGTACCATGATTAACAACTATTCCTTCTATTTCTTGAGCAAGGTGCCAATTCCCTCATGAAAAGGCAGTTGTTGTGATAAGGTGATCGAGCTCATGTATTGGAAACTGTATGACATAAAGGGACATGATAGTATGGAAGGTTTTAACAAAAGTATATATTATTTATGGGATCTTATTTATGACCCCTTCCACACCTTCCTCTGGCAGGGGTGTGAGGAACCCAGCCAGTGTTCTTGTATCGGGCAGGGGGTGATTTGGGGGAGGTCACAGTGTAGATGTTGGTATCTTCTTTGATGCTGGCAGATGGGCCAAGCCATCCCACAAGGCAGGGGAAGGGGCAGAGACCAGAGGGGTGGTTGTAGGATTTGCAGTTCAAACAAAATAATTGGTTGTCAAAACGGTGGGCAGCACCCACGCCGTAGTCGAGAGAGTTAAAATGGAGGTTTCTGATTAGGTCAGTCCAGGCATGGAAGTCATCGAAGGATAGGTGAGGGGGGTCGTCACAGTAGACATTCCAGATTGTGTGGAGATCATCAGGGGAAATGGCGATTTTTAGGCTTGAGACACATATGGAGCGGAGAACTTTGATGGCCACCTCTGTGTCAGGATTAGGGAGCCTGCTGTGAATAAAGGAGGAAATGTCTGGGTTCGAGGTTATCATGGAGTGAATGAGGGCTGCAACCAGCGTGTTGCTCTTGGGAGCATTTGGGTAAGTTAGGTTTTCGATTGTGCAGATGTAAGAGGGTAAGGCTTGTTGGAAGGGGGTGAAGAAAACAGTGAGCTCAGTGGTTGAGCAGACTGTGAGCTGGGTGAGAGCGTCTACGACGTCCTGGGAGAGGCCCGTAACAAGAAAGTACCAGGGGGAGACGAGATGTTCCCCATTGTCAAACTTGTTTGATGGGGGGCTAACAATTATGTCTTTGGGGGATCGAGCAATAATCTTGGAAATGAGAGAGAGGATCCTCCCTATGATGCCCTGGGCATTTTCCTCATAGTGAGCGCACCATGGGTGGGCCCAGATTTTCAGGCCAGGCTTGGGAGACCAGTGGAAGACTAGCTTGTCTGACACATTGTGCCATATGGGCCAGCAGATTTGTGGTGTGGGGAAGCTATCAGAGGGGGGGGCAGTGATCTGGAGACCATTATTGAGTGTCATGGTACCGTTACATATTTTGCCCTGTAAGGTAAAGGGGGGATGGGAATGGGGAGGCCGGCGTTCAATTGTTTGGGGGATCCTTGCAGGGGGGGATGAGGAGTCATCTTTTGGTGGGGTCAGATTAGAGAAATTGGAAGGGCAGGAGAAGCTTACCTGAGGGGCATCACTCAGTTTGTCAGCCGAGTGGCTATCAGCCATCGAGGAGGCGGAGGCACCCTGTTTGTCTTTGGCTGCTTTCTCAACTTGGGCATCTGAGTGGCTTCCAGAACGGCTGCATTTATTGGGGCCAGAGTCGGTGTTCATAAACTCAGAGGGAGGCATGGGAAAGTTCATGTGAAGTGTTGTGGAGATTGTTGCAGATAGAAGGAAGAGGCTGGGGGCCATGGTTGTGGATTGGGGAGTTTTTGTACTAGATGAGGTCACTGGGTCGTTATAAGGGCAACCTAAGCCTCTAGCAAAGGGAAATCCGAAGAGAAAACTCTAAGGATCCCCTTGCTGATGCCCAGTATATGTGAAGACGACAAAAATCAAATATAACCTAAAAATAGAAAAAGGTGGAAATAGGCGGATCAAGGCCGCCAAATGACATCATACCAAGGGGTATGTGTCGGAAGGGGTACTCCGCCTCTAAATATAAAAGTGTCAACATGTACAAACATGATAGCAAGGGAAAATTAGTAATAAAATCCGGAAAAATCATAGAAAATGAAGAATAGAAGGAAATGAGGTGGGGAAAAATATAGGACAAACATAAAAAATAGGAAAAACACACAGGGCACCCCCCTAGTCCCCTTACATCACCCCCTCTCTAAGATGCATCGCCCCGATGCATTCGAAATCGTATACGACCAAAGTCCGTGACTTGAATGTGACATGGTGCAGCAGTGTGCCGTCGGTGGAATTCCTTGATTAACCGAGGGGCATTTACATCAGACTCTTCGACCCATGAGTTCTCCTCATACCCATAACCCTTCCAATGTACCAAATACTGGAGTTTCCCTCGACGCAAACGGCTGTCCAAGATTGACTCAACTTCATATTGGGGTTCTCCCTTGATCACTGTAGGTGGTGGTGGTGGGTGTGAATGGCATCCCAGGAACGGATCTGGGGGAGCTGGAAGCAATTTGACGACATGGAAGATGGGATGGAGTCTGGACATGGAGGCTGGGAGGTGTAGATGATAGGCATGTGTTCCAACACACTTGACAATGGGGAAAGGTCCCAAGAAGCGATGAGCGAGTTTCTTGGATGGACGTGTAGTGGAGATGTCACTGGAGTCAAGATAAACTCAATCACCAACCTTGTACTGAGGGGTTGGGGAATGGCGTTGGTTGTAAAATTGCGCCATGTCGTCCTTCGCCTTTGCTAAGGCTGCCCTTGCCTCCTCCAAGCTATCTCTCATGCGTTCTGTGAACTCATTCACTGTCTTGATGTGTGAGGGAGTTTGGTGAGGTTCAAATCCCATGCGTGGATGTGGTCCAGTGTCTAAGAGGAAAGGCATCTGTTGAGTGGAAGCATGGACATGGTTGTTGTACCCGAACTCGGCCAAAGGAAGGAGATCATCCCAATTGTCCTGGCGTTCATTGACAAAGAGGCAGATGTACTGCTCCAGTTCCTGGTTGACTCGCTCTGTCTGGCCATCAGTTTGTGGGTGATAAGCAGTTGAAGCGAGGAGTTTGATTCCCAGGAGTCGGTACAGCTCACGAGTGAACTCTGCCATGAACTGAGGGCCACGATCCGAGAGGAAGGCACCAGGAAGTCCATGTAATTTCCACATGTGGTGGAGGTAGAGTCGAGCGGCACCTAGGGCACTGACAGTGGTGTGAGTGGGAATGAAGTGAGCGTGTTTTCCCACTGAGTCAACTGTGCACATCACTGCATCAAACCTGTTTGACTCTGGCAATTCCACCACAAAGTCGATGCTGACGACATCCCAATGACTCTCTGGAACAGGAAGAGGGTGTAGCTCACCAATAGGCTTGCGACGAGGAACCTTGGTGCGTAAGCAAAGGTCACAAGTGCGACAATACTGACCAATGAGCTGTGACATTTGTGGCCACCAATAGTTCCGTGAGGTGAGCTCCAAGGTCTTCCAGCGTCCGGGGTGGCCAGCAATCTGTGAGTCATGGTGTTGGGATATGATGCACCGGCGAAGGTCTGGGTCATTGGGAACATAGATGCGATCCCTGAAATACAACAAGTCCTCCTTTTCAGCCCACTCTGCCGCACGTAAGGAAAGGGTCAATCCCTTCCTCAGTTCTTTAACAGCTCGGGCGACAACATCCTCATGTAAACCACTATGGTTTGTGTGACAAATGTCACGTAGGATGTCCCGCTCCTCGCCCTGGGGTACGATGCCTTCCAGTGCCCAAATGGTGAACAGGTCTGGCTGCAACAGCACAATGTTTTGGTCGTCACCGCTGCCATCCCCATGGTCTGCATGTCGGGATAGGGCATTGGTCTTCCCCATGCTGCGACCCGGACAGTGGTGTAAGGAGAAGTCGAATCTAGATAGATACAGGGACCAACGAGCTTGACAACGGTTCAATTTCTTGGCCGTCATGAAGTACTCGAGGTTCTTGTGATCCGTCCAAATTTCCACCTTGTGTTGGGCACCCTCAAGGAAGTGTCGCCACTCCTCAAGCGCACGCATTATCGCCAACATCTCCTTGTCATGGATCTCATAGTTTCTCTCTACAGCACTAAGGCTTTTGGAGTAGAACACAACAGGATGCCACTTCTGGTCCTCCGGAGACTGCTGAGACAACACGGCGCCCGTCGCAAAGTCAGAACTGTTGGCTTCTACATGAAAAGGACGTGAATCGTCAGCAAAGGTAAGGATCAGAGCGGAAGTGACCATCTCCTTAAGCTTTTCGAATGCCTCCTGTTGTGCATTATCCCACCTCCATGCCTCCTTTCCTGTCAAGTTGAACAGCGGTTGTGCATGATGTGAGAAATCCTTGATAAAACGCTGATAAAAATTGATGAAGCCCAGGAAAGACTGCACCTCCTTCTTGTTCATGGGCATTGGCCAAGCTGTGACCCCATTTACCTTGATAGGATCCATCTCCACTTGACCCTCCGAGATAATCAGGCCGAGGTACTCGATCTTGGTCCTTTCAAACTCGCATTTGTCCTGACAAAGGTAGAGTTTGTACCGTCGAAGTCGCTCTAGGACGAGGCACATGATGCGACAGTGCTCTTCAACCATGCGAGTGAAGATGAGGATGTCGTCGAGATAGATGCAGACAACGCCTTCAAGGATGAGGTCATGGAAGATGTCGTTCATCATGGTCTGAAAGGTGGCAGGGCTATTAGTAAGGCCAAAGAACATGACAAGCAGTTCAAAAAGACCACGGTTGGTACGAAAGGCTGCCTTCCACTCATCTCCCTCCTTTATCCTCACATTATTATAGCCCCAACGGACATCGAGCTTGGTGAAGTATCGGGCTCCATGGAGCTGGTTTACGAGTTTGGAGATGAGGGGTAGTGGGTAGCGATTTTTGACCGTGATGTTGTTGAGCCTTCTGTAGTCTTGAACTGGTCGAAGTGAGCCATCCTTCTTCTTGACAAAGAAAAAGGGAGAGGCCATGGGTGACTTCGATGGTCGAATACATCCAGAGGCCAGGTGCTCGTTGATGAACTGGTCAAGCTGCCATTGTTCTTCCGGAGAGAGAGGATAGACCTTGCAGGATGAAGGGGTTGTGCCGGGGGTGAGTTCGATCGCGTGATCCCATGGCTTATGCGCAGGAAGAGAGTCGAATGACTCCTTGGAGAACACGTCTTCAAACTCATGGAGATGAGGGAGTAAGGAGTTAGTAGAGGATTTAGCAGCATTGTTTTTGTGGAAGGCCTCGGCGAGGCGTTGGGATATGTTCGATGTGGCACACACCTCATGCGATGAGTGAATCACAGTGTAGAAGATCCGATCACCCTCCTCCACTTCCTCTGGGTCCTCATCATCATCATCCGAGTCCGGCATTAGATCAGGAACCCCTTCCAATTCCACTTCAGGTATAGGCAGGGGTCCAGCATGACACTTCTGAGTTTGTCGTATTGCCGCCTTCTGTCCACGACATTCTTGCCTGGCTTCTGTGAAACACATCCAACAGCGGGATGGACATCGGCTCATGGTAACCTCCCCGGTGCACCAGTCGACCTCTGGGTTATGGTCTTGAAGCCATGGATATCCCAAAATCACCTTTTGCTTTCCTAATTGAGTGACAGCAAAAAGGGCACGCTCACTATGATCTTTGTAACGGAGAACCAGGTCTGCAACCTCTCGGATGGCACCAGCTTCATTTGGGGATCCATCCACATTATATACAGGTATCGGACGTGAGAGTGAGCGAGTATTTAGACAATGTTGTTGTACCAGATGGGAATCGATGAAGAGACCAGTCGCACCAGAGTCCAGGAGCACAGAGACACTGAGTATCTGTCCAGTGTCGGTTGTCTGCAGTTCGATGGCTAGGTTTAAGGAATGTGCAGAGGGAGTGGATGCCACAATATACTTGCATGGTAGTTTACGCTCCCATGATTTAATTTTGGGACGTGGAGTAGAAGGAGAGATGGGGAGAGCAGGTACGTCTTTAGCCAACTTCAAAGGGTCAGAGAGGGGAGCAGTCACAGAAATGGATTCATTCTCCGGGGATTCAACTGACAAGACTTCAAAGTGGTTATGGACAGGCAGTGAGGGCGTACGATTCACTCGCTGCGAATAGGAAAATCCTGCTCCTCTACAACTTCCAGCTTAACCTCCTCTGCAACTTGATCCTTCGCTTCCTCAACATCTACAAGTGCCAACAAATCTTGCAGGAGTTCATCTCGTCCCTCGGGGGTGAGCATGCGGATATCCTGACGATGGGGACACGCTCCAGCCCTGTGTCCAGGTTCCCCACAACGGTAGCAGAGATCCAACTTACGTGGATGGCTGTGGGCTGCATCAACATCCATTGGTACTGGGACATTGACAGCTGGTGTGGGAGTTTGACGAACAGGAATGGGGTTAGGGTGGGGAAGGCTTCGATTGAAGGTGTAGGGTGTATGAGTGGTAGTTGGAGCATGGAATGCAGCATTAAACGCCGCATTTGTGAGTCAGTTCTCGTCACAGAGTGAAGCAGCTTCATACCAAGCAAGGATATCATCGTCCGCTGGGCGCCCTTCCAACATCTGTGCAATCTGGTCCTGAATTTCTTGGTTGAGCCCCCGTCAGAACTTCACCACCACTGGTAACCCACTCCCATATCCTGCCATGTCCACCAAATCCTTGAACTCATCGATATAGTCGTCCATGGATCGACGTCCCTGGTGGTAAGCAGATGACTCAAGTCGTGTCACTGCTCGGTGCCGTTCATTGAGGGGGCAGAAGTGGCGTATGAACTCAGCTCAAAAGTCACCCCAAGTGGAGAAAGGTAGAGAACCGAGTTCTTTAGTTTGACGTAGGATACAGTCCACATAGAGATAGGTGCGTTCAGATTTCATGTATGTGAAGGCCCAATAAATTTTTGCAGCCTCATCGACAAATTGATGCAACTGGAGACTAATGTATAACTCACAGGAATTAAGGAATGCACGTCCCTGCGCACGTGCACCATTAAATTCGGCGGGGGGGGACAGTTTGATCTGGGCACGTTCCTTAGTGGACGCATTTGGCAAAACGTCGTTGTTGGGTGCGCTTGGAGTCGTAAAGGGGGAACTATTGGTCGTAGGGTTAGCCTGGAGGGTCCTAACAAAGTTTTCAATCGTAGATTTAAGCGAGTCGATTTGCGCGCACATTCCGGAAACGTCACTTTCAAGCGTGTCAAAGCGTTCTGATGCGTCCATGTCGCTAGGGAGCACGTTTGGCGAAAATGGTGGCGTAATAAAGGTGAGAGTATCTGGAACGGTGTGTAGGGACTCTGTGGAGCTTTGGGAAGTGTCGTCCAGTCCGTACCTGCCTATCTTGGGCAGCGCGTTCACGATTTTCGGGCCTTAGGGGAGAGTTTTCTACTATAAGGGCAACCTAAGCCTCTAGCAAAGGGAAATCTGAAGAGAAAACTCTAAGGATCCCCTTGCTGATGCCCAGTATATGTGAAGACAACAAAAATCAAATATAACCTAAAAATAGAAAAAGGCGGAAATAGGCGGATCAAGGCCGCCAAATGACATCATACCAAGGGGTATGTGTCAGAAGGGGTACTCCGCCTCTAAATATAAAAGTGTCAACATGTACAAACATGATAGCAAGGGAAAATTAGTAATAAAATCCAGAAAAATCATAGAAAATGAGAATAGAAGGAAATGAGGTGGGGAAAAATATAGGACAAACATAAAAAATAGGAAAAACACACAGGGCACCCCCCTAGTCCCCTTACAGTCGTCAGGTGCCGAGAATGCATGTTGTGATGCTAAAGACGAGGGTGATCCCTTTGAGCATCGGAGCGTGTTGATTGTGGCATTTCTTGGGTGATGCGTGCACATTAGGGCTGGCTACATCAGGGGGTGGCACTTGTCCCTTTGTTCAAAGGTTTGTCATTGGTGGGGGGATTGTTTGTGCTCTTGGCTCAGTTAACGAGTGGCTGGGTGACTCTCAAGATTCTGGAGAGGCTTATGACAAAATGGGGGCTGCCAAAGTGGGTCTTAGAGCACATTGGTGCATTCAAGGTTGAAAAACATCTCTGTTTGGTGGTAGAGAGACATCCAGCGATGCAGAGTAACAGCGCCACTGTACTTTGTATATGGTAGTATGAGTTCAAGAGCCCCCATGGTACAGGTTCTCCTTATATACATAATAATAAGGATGTCACATGACTCCAGAGGAATATGCATATGAAACATGTAACAATATTGGTAATTAATGTGGGAGAATATGCATATGCAACATGTAACAATATTGGTAATTATTTTCAACAACTATCTGCCTTTGGGAGACTAGTCACAATAGACTGTCTTGTCTGCATCTCTGGTATCCCAAGAAACAGAGGAAAGAAGCCTGATCCCTAGATAGTTGTGAAGGTGATGTAAAGTCCAGTTGAGGTCATCTCAAACTGCATTGTTGACCCAAATCTTCATCAAGGGCTAATCCTTCCCAGCAATCTTTGGGTAGAGGCTGTTGAGGGCTGGACAGATCATAGGGAACATGTTGAAGCTCCAATTCATCCATCTGCCTCTGCTGCATTGCTTAAAACATGAAGTAGCACAACCAGAAGTCCACACCGCTGGACTCCAAACATTTTTATAGGCGAGGAGTGGAGAGGCTAAAGTACAATGAGAATACATCCATACAAAGTTATCCAAAGTCTATCTATCTAGGGAGAGGAGAGAGGGCTGCAAAAAATGTAGAGACAAAGTACTGAAAGGGAGAGAAGACCTCAAGTCTCTTGTAAGTACCTGAAAAAAAGTGGTGAAGCCACTCACTCTTAGGATTCAACTGAATGAATAGTGAAGTTATGAATTAGTGCAGTTGAATCCTGTGAAGAAATGAGATGAGATAACTTTTTCTTAGCAAGATAATGGCAGCTCACAATGTAAAGTAGATATTAGGAGGAAAATAGGATAGGTTTGAATGGCGAGGCCAACAAACTACTTTGAATAGTGAGCACTGCCTGAAAATGAAGTGCGGAGCACTTACCTGTGCTGCTTCATGGACAAAAGGGAGTGTTGAAAAGAGAAAGCAGCACAGGCATAAAAGAAACTTCCTGATGCCAAAATCATTCTTCAGCATGGCCTCTGCTAAACTTTAGCACCAAGCCAAAGACGGCAACAGAAGTGATCTGAATGCACAGTTGGCAGAGCCAACTGCTGGGAGATGTTTTGGAAGAGCACAGAGGCCTACAAAAAGCCTCCTTACCCTTAGAATGATGACATCTGCTGCATTGCTTAAAACATGAAGTAGTGCAACCAGAAGTCTGCACCAGCAGACTCCAAACATTTTTATAGGTGAGAAGTGGAGAGGCTATGAAGTGCTGTAAATGTTGAGTGTGGGGGATGGTGGAGGTGCAAAATGATGTAAGCAGAAAAGTTTCAAGCATCAAAGTGGCAATCACAAATTGCAGGATTCTCCCAGATGTAAATCTTCCAAAGCTTTGGAAGACCACCATCCAAGTGCCTGTATAATTGACTCTGACACCCCAAGCCCAGCATAAAAGGTTGCCCCACCAGCCTGAGGTGAGTAGCCTCCAAACCAATGATCCAACAGAGCAAAGAACTTGGAATCAAACCAGGAACGAGTTGGATGTGACCCACTCGTTTGACATGCCATGCATCAGTTTTACTGAGCGCAGTTCCTCTTCCTCTGTATCAATGAACCTAGAGATTTGTTTTGCTCTGGGATGACAAATCTCATCGTTTTCTCACATTTCTTTCTCTGGGTCCTTTCAAATCTCAACAACAAACCCATTCATTTGTTCTTGCTCTTGTGGAATCTCTGGACAATGCTGACCATTGTCACTCTGTTCCTCTGACCTTTTGAATTGTTGACGAACATACACATTTGTTCTTCTCCTTCTGGGTCCAGAATTTTTAGATGGTGGGTGTCTCTACTACCCATCATCTCGCTATAGGCTGTAGAACAACACACTTCATCATTCCCCTGAGTTTCATTGATGAACATATCAGTGTTTGTCCTTGGTCAGCGTACCCTACTGCTCGTTGATCTTCTAGATGATGTCTCTCATTGTCCCTCTGTCCATGTGCTTCTGGGTTTTTGTATGGGCTTTCAACAAATGTTTTTGTTTGTTGTCTCTCTTGGTTAGCTATAGGACGACGTCTTTTGTCATATGTTTCCACCTCGATCTTTTGTGTGCTATCAACGAGCATGTACATTTGTCGATATACTGTCTGTCAGGCTGCAACTCCGTCCCAGTGTTCAACATACATCTTGTGGGGATGTGACCTGTCAAACGTCTGCATTCAACAATTCTCGTCATCCTTGGGAACCTTCAGGTGCCCCTCCATGTTATTTTGAGCAATGGATTCTATGGATGCATCTGCATCCATCTCATTATCCTCTGTATGTCATGACTTCTTCTGAAGTCTCTGAAGCCTCTGGTGACTCCTCGACAAATGTATCTGTTTGTCCTCTAGTGTCTGCACTTTTGTTTTTTGTGGTGACAGATGCATCTGCATCTCTGCCTCATTTTCTTCATCATCAGTGGCATCTTTGTCACTGTCTGCTTTGTCCACATCTTGCTTGTTGGTGGGGGCCTCTAGTTCACCCTCACCTGACTCTGAACTTGTGAATGTAGTTGCACTCACCTCACCATCATCAGCTGTTGAGTCTACAGACATTTCTGCATCTGTTTCTTGTGTTAGAACAGAGGTTTCTCCCCCTCTGCCTGGACCCTCAGGTGTAAGAGTTACAGATGCATCTGCATCTTTCTCATCATCCTCTGAGTCAGTCTCAATGCTGCAGCCTGACATCCTGTCCCTGCAGATTGAGCTTATGGACATATCTGCATCCATTTCATCCTCAGTATTCTCAGTGCTGCAGTCTGACTGTTCATCCCTGCAGGCTGAGTTTGCAAACATGTTCTTGTTCGCATCCATAGCATTGGTGTCTGTTTCATCATATTCGATGGCCTGTTCTTCAGTAACAGGTTTTTCCAAAATTGGGGGTACAAACATCCATTCCCCATGGTTTTCAACTGGGCGGGGTGAGGAAAGGATGAGAGGTTTGAGAATTGGGGAGTTCTTCTCCACTACACATCTATTATGACACCCTTTGGTGCCTTCATTGATGGCTGTAGTGGACAGTAGCCACTCGTTCTCGAGTGTACTGTGCAACTGCATAGTATCATGAGCCAGTTCAACCAGGGCTCATTCTTCCTCACTCACTCCATTGGCATGTACCAGTGGAACCCAATGAACTCATATGTAGATCACCTTACCACTTAGAAGACCTCAAAAATTGAGGTCATGTTTGTTCTCGAGCTGTTGCTCAATCTCACACACTGCATTTTTGCAGGCTGGTGTGTCTGTTAGATGGCACATCCATAGGAAATCCTTAGGATTATAGTAGAAATACCTGTCTAGTACTTCATTAGAATGAATGCCATAGTGTTTGTACAGCATATCGACGCGAAGTTGCATCAAGCAAAACTGTGATGTGTCACCTTGCAACAGCATCACGTCGTGCATTTCTCCCTCTCGTGATGCATTTGGGTGCCTATTGGCACCCATAAAGGGGTCTGCAATGGCCTGTTGGCCCTCACTTCGATCCAGGAGGCTAGTTTTGACTGGCATAGCCATGTCAAGGAAGAGAGAGAGTTCTTGTGAGAACTCACTATATTGCCAGTTTGCTGGCAAACTGGGAATGGGTACTCAAAAAGTGTAGAGGTGTGGTAGTGGCTTGGATAAGGCTGATCACACAAGGATAAGTAGGACCACTGTATAGTGTAGTACTGTTATCGAAGTAGTGTGTATGCTGCTTAGGGAGGTGTGACTACATGTAACACTAGTAACATACCCCAGGAATACCCAGGGTGTCACAGCCACACTGTAGGGTGTCACTCTGACCCCCTACAAATTGCTGAGCGCAATCACTTAATGGACAAAAATTGGCACAAATGGAAAGAAAGAATGAAAAGGGTATTTATCAATTGTGATATAACTGGATATACTGCTGGCAGTGTGAAACAACCAGATGAAACCATAGATCCCATTAATGCAAATAACTGGGACAAAAATGACTCTTGGGCGCAACAAGTAATCATGCACAATGTCACCTCCTCACAAATGAATCACGTTGGATCAAAAACATCAGCTGAAGCGATGTATTTGGCACTTATGGTTACTCATGAAAACAAGGCACATCAAACAGTAAATCATATACAGTGCCTGTTGTATGAGACCAAGATACTCAATGCAGATGATCTCTGAAAGCATCTTGACACCCTTAAATTGTATCACGACTGCATCAATAAATTCCCCAACCCTGAATTTCATGTCTCTGACACCCGCTTCAAGGCAATTATTTTGGCGTCTTTACCTTTGTCTTGGCAGACTTATGTCTAACCCTATCATGGGAATGCCAATGATCCCAATGATCTGGACCCCAAAAGGAGAATGTCCTCAGATTCCTTTATTGGCTTATTATGGGAGGAATATAATATTTGTATGACAAGATCTCATAACAAGTATTCTAATGGTTCTAGCACAAACCTGGTTAATACCCAGAAGAATAGGGGAACTAATCAGACTTTGGAAGAGTGCATCACGGATCATAAATCCTCCACCAAACCTTATTGCAAACATTGTAAACAACCAGGACATTGGTCAAGTAGATGTCACAAATATGCTGGTAACAAATGTTGGAACTGTGGAAAAATAGGACATAAGGAAAAAGATTGTTGGAGGAAAAAGAAGGGAAAAGACAAACAGAAAGGGGGATCAAAGAAAGGTACTGAGGATTTGAATGTGGGGGAGGAATTGATCACATTTCTGGTAAATGAAGAACTTTACAATTTTGACACATATGAAACCTGTAACCTTGATGGAAATGATGAGTGATTGATCTGGTATGACTGGGTAGCAGATTCAGCAACAACTTTGCATGTTATGCATCAAAGAGAAGCCTTTATTGTGTACACACTGTTGGATTATATAATCTGTCACTGCTTAATCAGTGCTTAACAGACCATAGTTTGCACACACACACACAAGTGATGTGATAGTTGTAGCAATCTGTGTCTGGTTATATTTCTGTTGAACCCTATAAGACCTGATAGCTCAGTTGGTCAGAGCATCTGGTATATGTCCAGGAGGGCCTGGGTTCAATCCCCAGTCTGGTCATCTTTTCTGCATTCCTACACACACCTGTGGAAAAATGTTCCGTAACAGGTGTAGGTGGTAAAGAAGCAAAAATCGAGGGCTGCAGAACTGTTGAATTAATTTTGACATGTAACGGTCACAATTATATTTTGCGCTTGGAGGATGTACTCTGTGTACCTGGAACACAGAATAATTTGATTTTGTTGGGGCGATGGGATGCAGCTGGAGGAAGATATACAGGTGGAAAGGGAAGAATTACCTTTATCACTAAGGAGGGGAAGAAAATAGCGCAAGGCAACAAGGTTAACAACCACTTATACAAGATGGAATTAACTATATGCGACTGACACCCGACACTTACAATAGAAGTTACCGATCACCAATCATTCATCAATAATGATGCGGCACTCAATTGGGAAACCTGGCACAGACTGTTAAGGGCAAAGCCTTAACCACTTGATCTAGTTGATGTCGTTTGATGAGGTGCTTCCTCGACAAGTCGTTCGGCACTAGTCTTACTCGGAGCATCCAACATAAGATGGATAGTGCACTCTAGCAGGCCTTCTGTGTAGAGTTGTTTGGGTTCACGCACTAAGGGGCTTCCTTAGTGGTTTTGAGTAAGTTCGCGAGTTCACAGGTTAAAGCTGTAGATTGCCTAGATCTAAACTAAGGACATCCCTACTATGAGTTGCAGTACTTATACTACAAGGGAGGTCCTTATTGTCCAATCGGAAAGATAGATGTGTATCAAGTAAGAATAGAAACAATAAGCCTCATGCCTAGCATGAGGTGTCCAATGTCATGGATCCAATGTCAAGGACATGCTGCAGCGCAGCATGTTGATTGTGAGAGTCCAATGTCATGGACCTCATGTCAAAGGGCTGTTGTATCACAGCATGTGTGGGAATGGGTTCAGGTGCATGGAGTCACCATGCGTCAAGGGTGCCTTCTGCGGGAAGGGGATCGAATGCATGTTGTCAGCATGCATCATGTGTGTGTCTGGTGTCAAGGACATGCTCTAAGCATGAATCAGGGAGTGCCTCCTGTCTGGAGGGGATTGTCGGGTACATCAGGTCGGTTGGGTCTCATGAGTTACAAGGAAAATTGTAACACAGACACTTTGGTCATGTTGGGTATTCTGGCCTAAAGAAATTATTGGATAGAAATTTGGTCAACAGATTCAACATTGATAAACACAGTCCTAAACCAGACTGTATTGCATGTACCAAAGCAAAGCAGCACATAGAACCCTTTCCTAAATTGTCCACACAACAAACAGAACCGAGAGAATTGACACATATTGAGTTATGGGGAAAATACACGATCAAATCTATAAATGGCAATCAATACTACTTGCTATTTGTGAATGAAGCTAAACGATACATAACCGTCCAGTGTTTGAAAGAAAAATTGGACTCAACACAAGCAGTAATAAATTATTTGCCACATCTGATAACTCAAGGCCAAAAACCAAAGGGGATCCAAATTGATTGTGGAAAGGAATTTGTAAACAAGAAGTTGGAGAAATGGTGTAATGAATGTGGTATAGAAGTAAGACTAACTGCACCATACTCACCTTCACAGAATGACATTGTGGAGCAGATGAATAGGACTCTTGTTGAACTATCATGCGCCATGATAACTGCCAACCAACTTCCCAAATTTCTTTGGGAATATGCAGTTTTACATGTGGCTTATCTCCGTAATCAATCATTTATGAAACATCTCCTGAAATCAACACCTTACAAAGGATGGCATAATATAAAACCCACATGTTGCATTTATGGGAATTTGGAAACCCCATATGGATATTACTACAAGGTCAAAAGAAACCCCACAAAATGCTACCAAAATCAAAATGCCAAGCATACATCGGCTACGATGATGGCGCTGGGGCCGTAAAATATTACAATTCAAAAATTGCAAAGTACTTACCTCTCACAACTTCTGGAATATTACACCTTCAGAACGACCTACATCTCCCGACCATATTGAACTTACACCCAATTTGCTGTGTGAGGGGGAGTCTGCAGGTAGCACACCGCCAATGGGTGTAACAGATTCTGATGATACAACTCAGAACCTTGTGCCCAAGAAGCAAAAACAGAATGGAACAGAGGAAGATATAGATATTGATGAACCATGGAAGACGTGCGGAATTTGTACCAATTATAAGCACCTTCACAATCCTTTCACATATGAGGAAGATGACAATTTCTTATCAATTGAAGAAGTCTATGCAATTGTTGCTGGAGACAAACTTATGAGTCTCAAAGATGCAAAGAACTCCCTGGATTGGCCTGAATGGCAAAAGGCCATGAAGACTGATTTGGATTTATTGTCAGAGAAGGGGACTTGGGAACTCATCCAGAAACCTCACAATGCAGTACCAATCAAAAATAAATGGATCTTTGTTAAGAGGCGTAGTAAAGAAGGGGAAGTAGTAAGGTATTGAGCAAGATTAGTGGCAAAGGGATATGCACAATGACCCGGATTTGATTATAGGGAAACATTTTCACCAGTTGTCAGGATGGATACATTACATGCAATACTAGCTCTCATACCAGAAAAGGGACTCAAGTTGCAACAAATGGACGTAAAGGGTGCATATCTAAATGGCACTTTGAAAGAGTCAATATATATGTAACAGCCTGAAGGATGTGAAGATGGAATGGGTTGAGTATGTAGGTTAGTAAAATTGCTTTATGGTTTAAAGCAGGCAGGCTGAGAGTGGAATATTGAACCTGATGGCAAACTCAAAGTCCATGACTATGCGCGCTTACTTTCTGATCCATGCATGTATATACAATGCAATGGTGATGACTTTGGAATAATGGCTATCTGGGTGGACAACTCACTACTTTTTGCTTCATCTGATAAAGTGATGGATCATATGAAAGAAACACTTCACTCAGAATGGGAAGTAACAGATCTTGGAGAACTGAGTAAAATTGTTGGCATTGAAGTTACACAAACCGAGGATGCGATAACTATATCTCAGCAGAGATATATTGAAAATATTCTCCATAACAAAGGAATAGCTGATGCAAATCCTACTGGTATACCCATGGACCCCAATATAAAGCTTGGACCTAATCCAGATGGTAACGAACCTAATCGAAGCATTTCATATTCACAATTATTGGGGAGTCTGCAATTTTTGGCAAATTCCACAAGACCAGATATAAGTTATGCAGTTAATAAGCTGGCCACCTACACTGCTAACCCAGGTTTAAAACACCATGGTGCAATAAAGTGAATACTCAGATACCTGGTGGGTATGAAAACTCTAGGGATCACATACAGAAAATCCCAAGATGAAACTGAAACTGAAAACCTCTTCCACAGATATGCAGACGCTGCATACGCAAATGCCGACAACCCCAAATCCATGACTGGCTACATTTTTCTAGCAGCAGGGGGAGCAATCACATGGAAATCAAAGAAACAAATGATAGCATTGTCCTCTACAGAAGCAGAATATGTAGCACTATCAGAAGCTGGATGCGAGGCGACATGGCTGAGAAATTTGTACAGTGAACTTGGATTCCCACAAAATTCACTGATGGAAATTAAAGGTGATAACAAAGGATCCATAATATTGATGCACAACCCTCAATTTCACCAGCAATCAAAACATATTGCTATTCGCCATCATTGGGTCTGAAGTCTAGTAACTGACAAAATACTCGATATACAAAACTGTTGTGACCCTGAACAAACAGCAGATGTGTTAACAAAGGCATTACCAAGGCCTAAATATATACGACATAGGGCAGAGATGGGAATTCAGTCGACGCATGAACTCAGTAGCTTTCCTCGCATGTGAGTAGGTTTTTCCCATGGGGTTTTCCACCACATAGAGGTTTTAATGCATCTGAAAGGCGAGAAATTTAACTTTTCAATTATATATTTAACCATTCCTACTCTTGGGATTATGGAATGGAGTAGAAGCTCTTAGGGATTTAATGATGGCTAGGATTGACCATCCCAACACACCAGCGAGACTACTAGTATCAGATCAGGTCCCAGAGTGAGAAGGATACTGCAAGAGGCAAGGGAATGGAGCTGGATGCACTTAGGGGCCTTGGGTTTGGATGTGTGTTCTGCTTACTGCCCTGTCTTATTACTTTCACTGTCCTCCTGTGCGACCACATTTTCACAACACCAATATGAATAAATCAATAGTAGTGGTCAAAGTAGGGCACAATTAATAGTGCAATTATGAATCAAAAATTGTGTCAATAATCCAAGCCACCTTGACCATACAATTATCAAGGGCAATTACGGGGCAATTACGGGACATGATTACTTTGACAGATCTATGACCTTCTGCATGATGTAAGCAAAAATGTAAGCACATCAAATAATTGCCTTCAATAATCGTGCAGATAATTGTCAAATTGCCTTTGGAGGGGATTCAATGATTCTGTGATTATTACAATAATCGCAATTATCTGCATCCCAAAAATTGTGGACATAATCTGCAGATAATCGCTACTTTGACTGTTACATGACATATACATGACTTCTGCCTGACCAATGCATGACTATCAAGGATTACTCGATCGAGCTCAATATGACAATAACCAGACTATTGCATGACTTGGCTTGGTCAGGTGTTAGTCCAAAAACACAGACTTTTAGTCTTATGTTTACATTGTTTACATAAATATATCTGCCTACGTCCCATAAGGAGCTCAGGACCATCTACAGTAGACTAGCCTCAATGGATCTGTATTAGTGGTGAATAAGTAGTATCAGTCCAGAGCATCTTCATTTCCTGGTGCCATAAATCTCAACATGTCTCTTTGTCATCTCCTTCTGCAAATCCCCATAAATTCTCGATGCAAGATGGGCTGAAGCAAGATGCATGTCAGTGGCCAGGTTATGTATTGGCCTTGAGCGTTTGATGGGGCTGGTCATGGATAGAGGTGGCAGTAGAGGTTAGACCTTTGGGATCTGACCTAAAAAGTACATAGATGATTGGAGCAGCCATACATTCTTTGAATCCAAGAAAATATACTTAGCTGTGTCCATAATGTGTGTTTGATCATATGGGTCTACTTCTGCATCATACAATTTCTTTTTGATGCTCGTAACTAGCGACTCTAACTCTTTGCTTCACATCTCTGAATATTGTCCACAAATGACAAACATATGGTGAGGATTTTTGGTATCAGGACAACCAAAGTGACATGTTTGGCATGTCAGAGCCTTCTTTTGGCACATTCCATCTGCCGTAGCTAGTTGGCCAGAACATGCATAGAGTTGAACAAGTGTGGTGTATGCACTGGAAGCTTTAGTGTATATCCATGGAGGTGGTGGGTTGAGATCATAAAGCCATGTCAACATTCAGTGTTTAGGCATGAGCACTAGCCTGTCAGCCATTGCCTTGGCAGTGAAGTGATTAACAAAATGGCAAACGTTCAATTCAATCCAGCCATTGGTTTCCCGGTGAAACATATATGGGTCCATAAAGAAGGTAGGGATGGGGGCAATGGGTATCGATGAAATGACTTTGCACAGAGGAGGCATAGTGATCCACTTCTTGGTTAAGGTATGCGGATAGGGAGGTATCATCAGTGTGCACTTTCATATATGTAATCTTTTTTGATGGTTTGATTGACAGAAGTCCATTCACTGAGTTGCTTGACTGGTCTGAAGCCAGTGGCTTGTAACAAATAGGCAGCGGATCTGTCTGGGCATGTATTATTGTGTGTTTTTATGAGTTTGAGGCAGTGAGAAATTGACACGTCACCATTCAGTATATAACTCTGATCCATTGCACATAGACATAATGGGGGTTTCATGGCTCCCATTCCTTTCTGAGTGATTATCCAGGTGGCTGGGATCATGTGATATTGTAGGCGGCAAGTGAAGTCTTGTTGAATACCATTTCCTTCAAGGGGGTTAACACAATGATTGATGCTACAAGTCCAATCAGCGAGCATTATCTGGGCCATATTTTGATATGCAGGTATATGGTGGTTTAGGTCACGGGCTAATCCATCAATGGCAATGGAGGTGTTGATATGGCAGATAGAAGGGAAGTCAAAGCCATGTAGTGAAACAGGCAGCATGGCTATCTCAGTGTTGAAAATCCATGGAAAACCAGATATTGCATGCACTTTTGCAGCAATGACTCTGTCGAGTTTAAGTGCATCAGTATCATTAATTGGTTGAAGAGTAAGAAGGGTGTGCACTTGTGATGCAATGGATTGCATCACAAATTTCCTAATGAGTGTGATGGGGGTTGGTCCAATGAATTTGGGAAAAGTGAAGGCTTCAACAAAGTCATGCAGTTTACAAAGACGATGCGACGGGTTATTGATCTTGATGCAAAGGAATTCTAATTCATGCAGGATCAGTGGGACATCATGATTAGTTATGCTCAAAGGTGATACTCTGGGTTCAACTGTGATTGATGGCATCAAGATCATGTTGCATTGATTCCCTACCTGGGAAAGGATGTATGCAGTAGTTTTCAGCCAGTTAGTGAACCATCTGTAGGCAAATTGAAAGTGCTCTTCTACTAGACAGAATGTTTGAAGAGCTGGTATGGAACTGGCAAGGATGATTGAATCATCAGTTGCTTCTGTCATTTGGATAGGTAGAGAGATGCTGTCATCAGGTAAATGGGGGTCAAGACGGTCATGGGTTGAAGTAGTGATCATGAGAGCACCGGGTGTATTGTTTGCGATATTGTCAAGGTAGCAATGTCCCATACTGGTGGTTAGCATTGATTTTAATGGAGAGATGGGGCCTCCCTGTTTCGCTATGCCACTGACAATGATCGGTTCAGTAAGTCCATGTGCTGTTCATATGAATACTTTCGTGTTTGTCTGGGCAGCCTTGTCCATATCTATGATAGCATCAGGTAAACCATATGCAGAGATTGCATCATAGAAGCCTTCAGGTGCCAGGTAGTCAAATCCCTTCATTTGATCTCGCTTGAGTGCATAGACAGTGGTCTTGTGATGGTTGGCCCATGTGAGCATGCCAGCAAGAAAGCTAGTGAGGTCGCACATCTGGACACCTTGTTGTGTTGTGACCTGCATGTCTGGGAGAATGTGATTAGCAGCAATGTATGGAGTTAGTAAGTGATTTAGCCATGTCATGGGTGAGTTAGCAAGGAAATTTGAGATCATAAGACCCCACCAATTATTGAGGTCGGTCCTTAGTCCTCATTTATGGAACATGGTGAGATACATATTTTTTATATTCCCTGGAAAGCATGAGTTTGTTGTCATGTAGTTGTGAAGTTCTAGAACAGGAGTTAGTGAATAATCAGATAGAGATTTGATGCACCACTTTTCCATGCCATCAGGACCGGGGGAAGGTCTTGTGTTTCCTTTTCTTATAAGTGCACAATAGTCTGTCAGGCTCACTTTCCTAGGCCATTGAAATGGGTTAGCCGTGACACAATCATGTACCTCATTAACAGATTTTGTCCAGAGCCACAATTTATCCATATCTGGAACCAGTTGGCATCCATACAGTTTTTCCCAGTATTGGCGAGTTTCTTCCTTAACTTGATCGGGGCTAGTTAGTAATTTGCCAGTTCCATCAATAGTATTGATTGACATTGGTAAGGGAACAAACTCAGCAGCTTGCACTAATCATTTGGTTGATCCTCCAGCAAGCACATGGGTAGGCATCAAGTCTTTTGGCTCGTGTGTATACCTCATTGGATTGTTCCTTATAAAGATCCTTGTTGATGGCTTTGCATTTGGCAATCAGGAAGGAGCATAAGGTGGTGTGGGTGGTTGTGTTCAAGGAATGTTCAGTGGATAGGAGGGAGTGAGTTTGTCTGGCAGCATAAGAAGCAGAATGAGTAGGGTTGTTATCAAGCCTCAGGGCTCCACCTATGGCATGGGAGCGGGCTTGTAATTGTTGGATTTGGGGGTTTGTCACAATCTTGTGGACATCACGTTGTTTCCTTTCAATTCTGCCAAAAACTTCCACTGCTGTATCATTGATTACTTTTGTAAGTTCATCATAAAGAAAATTAAAGGATGCATGATCAGTAGTGTTTGAAGGTTCAGTCCATTGAACCAAAGACCAAACTGGACTGAACTGCGGTCCATGCTTTGGTCCAGTTAAATTTTCTGAAAATAGTGAGTAACCAAACCGCGGTTCAGTTACCGGTTAACTTATTTCGAAACCATTTGAAAACCATCAGAAAACCAGTTTGAACTGGTTGTAACCAGTCTTTGTACACTTAGATTACATAGCCTATAAAATGATAAACTAATGTACATATGATATATAATAAGCTAACTACGAGGGGAGATGCCATGCAAATTGGTGGGGTTTATATATGTTGTAGTAGTTGTACATGTTTGTTCACAGTAAACAAACATGTACACATTCTTTGCATCACATGTTGACATGTTTGTTTACACCAAGTGGCACCATTTGTGAGATGCCGCATCACCATGACCACAAACTTCCAACAAACATGAAGCAGGGGCCCAAACAACATTAATTTGTTGTTTGGGCCCTCTGGGTATGTTCCTTTTATTTGATTTCTTTCTTTTACTAATGAACTAACTACTATTTGTTATTTTTAGTTTATTGCCTGTTAATAACGACCCCCACCTGTGCCCTATGCCGCCGCTGTGAGCCTCTGCTCACAGGGTCGCAATGTGCCCTGTTTCTGGACAACAACGACATGGAGCTGCCACGTCACACAGCAGCACCACCCCACCTGCGAGCCACTGCTCATAGGGGGATATGAAGGTGCTGACAATGATGGGTGGCATGGATGATGAATAGCAGGGAACAACCAATGGGGCCAGGCCAACGAACAACAGATGATGAATGGCGGGGAATGACAATGGTGTGGAATGACAAATGGTGGGGAACAAAGATGAACAGCATGGGTGATGAACAGCGGGGAATGAAGACAAATGGGGAATGAAGACAAATGGGGAATGAAGATGAACAGGGAATGAAGATGAATGGGGAATGAAGACAAACAGGGAATGAAGACGAACATGGGTGACAAACGG
The DNA here is from genome assembly GCA_026075535.2 of Tricholoma matsutake. Taxonomy (NCBI): domain Eukaryota; kingdom Fungi; phylum Basidiomycota; class Agaricomycetes; order Agaricales; family Tricholomataceae; genus Tricholoma; species Tricholoma matsutake. The sequence continues at coordinate 2,261,748 of AP026550.1, read as the reverse complement.
CAGGGAAAGAAGACAAACAGTGTGGGTGATGAACAGCGTGGGTGATGAACAGCGTGGGTGATGAACAGCGTGGGTGATGAATGGCAGGGAATGAAGACAAACAGCACAGGTGACGAATGGCAGGGAACAATGAACAGAGGGAACCAGGCCAATGAATGGCAGCAAGACCCCACCCTCACTACAAACACAAGATGGTGGGGCTGTTCTTTTTTCTTTTACTTTTTTGTTCTCTTTTTTTTTGTTGTCTAAGTAGCTACACTGCACCGCTGTGAGCAACTGCTCACAGGGTGTTTATTTTATTTTGTATACATAATTAAATTTAGTTAGTGTGAAAAAATGGGGGGAAAACTGGTCAAAACTGGTTTTTTGGACCATAACCAAACCGATAGGACCGGTCTCAATCGGTTCGGTTATGGTCCAACTGACTTGGGGTGCTGGTCTAGACCAGTCATGGTTATGGTTAACCCTCTTAGAGGTCAAAAAACCGGACCAAACTGAACCTTAAAACACTAATGATCAGCAACAAGCCAATCATGTAGACTGTTAGGAAACCACCCCATTACCTAATAAAATTTCATTTTTATTTTACTATGTCGAATTACACCAAATGACGCCAAATGACGCTACACTTTGATAGCATGAGAATTTTATTTTGCATGCATCAAGATGTACATGCATGTATGCACATGTCAGTAACAATATATGTAACATAGTATATAAACCCTAAATATACACCTAGGGGACCCCAGTTGTGTTCTCTTAGGTATTCCACCTACACTTTTGGTGTGAAAGTGTAGTGAGTCGTAGGGGGGTCCCTTAATATCACACAGGAGCTAAACACAACTAACATATATTTGTCATGTGTACTCGAGGTGGTAGTAAAAAAGATCGCTTATGTAAATAGAAGGCTGGTCCCTTTATAGGGGCCAGCCAGGTCAATAGCAAAGAAATATAATATATACAAATGTGGGGTCAAGCCCCGGGTCACCACACCCTCCCCCTTAGGCTTCGTCCAGGGGAGAAGCATAATGTTTTGAGTAAATAGACGATCTCAAAGAGAGCATCATCTGGTATGTGGGTATCGTCGGGGTACAACGAAAGGAATCAATTCATTCGTTTATTAAAAAACACGATGACCTTATTTAGTAGGGTCATCGGGAATGTGGGTATCGTCGAGACTCAATGATGATATGTGGGACTCGTCAAGGGTCGATGAGGATTCGGGGAGGTTGGCATCCACTAACATACATCTAACTTCCTCTGGGGTGGTAGGTACAGGTACTTTGTGCTCGTAATCGGGCGTGGAGGGAAGTAGGGTTGTTTTGTTGTTTGATGCCAATGAAGACAATTGGGATATGGGGGTCTCTGGGGTGTTCCCCAGAGCAGAGGTGTCTGTTGTCTGCCCTTCATCAAGAGGGAAACGGCCTTTGTCAACGGTGAACGTTTCATCGTCGGATGAAGAGATGGAGTCGGTGGAATCACCGTTGTCGTCAGGGTCTCTAATTTTTTGCAGCTTGGTAGATGCAACAGGAGTGAATTTGCTAATGGGCTTCTTGTGCCCATCCAGAGGGATGCCAGCAGCAACTCTCCTCGCTCTCTTCAAGGCCTTCTTCTGGCCTTGAGTTGCCTTGACGATGAGGGGGGACCCGGACCATCCTGAGGTCAGATCATTCTCTAGGGGATATACCTCTGGAGGAGGTGGATGCCAGCCAGACAGATAAGAAGGCCCGGTGGGGGCAGGAGGTTGGTTGTCCACATGAGAGGTGCTCGTGTGCAGAGATGCAGATAGTCCAGCAGAGAAACCGGAGGACCAGGCAGTGGAAGTCATTGATTCAGGGCAGGGTCACCTTGAATGAGAGGGAGCTCCACCCCTGGTGGGAGCAGTGGAATCTCTTTTTCTTTTTCTTTGTGGCTCTCAAAGGGCCATGTCGTTAGGCCCAGCGATCCACCACCGGGGTTCAGACATCAGAGGAGCGTCCTCTGAATGGGTATTGGAATGTTGCCACAGACATCTCACAATATCAGCAGTGGTAGAAGACTCTTCCAAATGGGAGGAGTTGGCAGTAGCCATCACTGTAAGCCAGCTGATGGCATAGTGAGAACCTTCTTGGACTTCCTCGTCTGAGACTCCCATGGTAGCAAGGTGTTGTACGACGTCCTCAAGGGAAGTTGAATTGGTGCTGATTGGCATGGGCTGCTGATGGTGCACGGGGGACAGTGGGAGGCATTTGTGCTCTCAAATCTGTTGGTACAGTCCCAGCGTGGCTAGTACCTCCGCAGTACAAAGGTAGAGAAGTAGTTTAGCTTCAGGGGATAGCCCTGAAGGAATCTGTTGACAAAGCAGGAGTTGTCCCCTGACGTGTGGGAGGGAGACCCTCTGTTCATCCATCAGGGTACCAGGGTGGGATCACCACTGGTACAGGTGTCGGTGCATGAACTGCGCCCACATTTCAGCAGAGTCCAGGAGCGAGAGTTGCTCCAGGCGAGTAGGGTCATTGAGTCGGCGTAATCCTTGTGCTGACTGCATCTGAACAGGGAGCCAACTGGGTAATCTCCAGTGGGCAAGGGCATAGGTCATCAGGGGCATCCGAGCCCCTGGAGCAGTATCATTGACGAACTGCATGTACTCACACATTCATTCCAACATTGGGTAGTTCCCGGAGGTGTGGGCCATCCGGGACCAGTTATCAAATTCCTCAGTGTTCTGAGGAATGGATGTAGGAATTTGGACACACAGCTTGGGAGCTGGTCTCCAGTTCGCCATCCTGGGAACATCAGGGCCCGAGAATGTATATCTTGGGGTTGGAAGGTTGGGAGACCTCATTCATATTGAAGTCCTTGTTGGGGATGACGGGGCAGGGAGCAGGAGGTGGTGCAGGCCGAGAGGCTGCACTGGCATACGAAGTACCCTGGGGGCTCTCGGGGTAAGGAGAGGGTTCATGAGTACAAGCTCGTTTGGACAAACGTCCATCGAGCTGCTCGTGCAGGTGCTCATTCTCATCCTCCAGGTTCCAGATGGTCTCCTGGAGGGCAGCAATATCTTTTTCATATTCATTATAAACATGTTTGGCTCTGGCGAGAGCGCCAGAGTTAATACCTGAATCTTGATGATCTCTCGCATCGAAATATTCATCATTGTGGTCATACACATGGGTGTACACGTGTAATGCATAGCTCTTGCAAGTGTTGCAAGTGCCTCGGTGAAGGACAATACCTTCACCGTCAATCCTCCAATTTCTGGCAGCGGAAGAGCTGGTGCCCACACCAGCTCACCAGTTTTGTTCTTCTCTAGCAGAACGTCTGCTAGAGCTGATGGCTTCTTCAATCTCGCCAGGGCTTGGCGAGCAATGGTGTTGGGTGTTGCTGCTCGAGCCAGTGGGCTCAAGCTCTCTCTCCTTCTCCTTCCCCCTTTGAGACCGGCCACTAGGGCCCATCTCACATGTGCGGCCAGGTCTGTCATTGTGATCACCCCCCATGGGGTCGTCTTTGTCTGGAGGAAAGCTCGCCATGGTAACTGTACCAAGCGATGAAGAAAAAAAAACAATTGAAACTCTGCACGATGTAAAGTTGCGGAGTGTGAAATCCATTGCAACGTGACTTGGAAATTTCCAAGTTGTTACATCCGTCGACACGCAGTTTGGGCAATTCTTGCCAGTCTCTGGCACCCATCAGTGCCAGATAAGCGTCTAGGGCTGCAAGATCATTGCAGTTCACTAAAGGTTCCCAAGTGGTGTCTCCCAGACTCCACTTAACTTCAAACTGGATGGTATGGCCACACCACTTGTGTGCCGTGATCTCTTCGACGTACCATTCGGTGTCATCTGGGGCACCGAAGTCATATGCGTCAGGATAACGCCTGTTGGGAAACAACACGTCGTCGTTAGGATGGTGAGGCCTTAGTAGGCTCACATGGAAATGCTGGTGTATACGCCAGCGTTTCAGTTCTGTAGGAAGATCCAACACATAGTTGGATGTCTCAGGGAAAGCTTGTAGGACCTTGTAGGGTCCTACAAATCTAGGTAGCAGTTTACTTGCACATCCCTTTGGTAATGCAAGGTTCTTTGTGGAGAGGTAAACAAGGTCTTCTTGTTTGACATCGGGCTCCTCGCGCCGATGCTTGTTTGCATAGTGTTGTTGAAAGACTCTTTCAGCGATGATACTATCATGGGCTATGGCCATGTTTCGCAGTGTATTCATTGCAAAAGTACGCACTCCAGGAGGAATGCATTCTGTAGAAGGAAGTTCTTGCATCATATGAAGCAAGAATCCATAGTTGATTTCAAACAGGGCCATCCCCATTGCTCTGTTAATGGTTTATTGCAAACTCTACGAGAGAGAGGAACTTTACCCAATCCTTTTGATTGGATGCAATGAACGCTCGGAGAATCTGAGTGATCAAATGATTTGCGTGTTCCATTATTCCATCCATCTGAGGATGGAAAGAAGTGGACATTAGTAATTTGACGTCCAAGATACGGTGGATTTCATGCCACCATTTGGACATGAATTTAGAGTCTCGATTGCAAATGATCGAGCCAGGTAGTCCATGCAAACGGACAATCTCCTTCACGAAGATGGGAGATAGTTGCAATGTGGTCGTCATTGTGTTAACCAGGACTAGGTGAACCATTGAAGACAGATGACAGATGATTACCCAAAGGTAGTCAAATCCTTCAGACTCTGGAAAGGGTCCAATAAAATCCATTCCAATTGACTCCCATGGCCTCATGGGTGTCGGTAATGAGTGCAGCTTGCCTCGAGGGGAGCGGTATTTCCCCTTTGAGCGGATGCAAGGTTCGCACAAATCACAGCATTTCTCGACCTCGTATTGAAGTCGAGGCCACCAATACCAACATCGGATGTATTCCAATGTCTTCAGAGGACCGAAATGCCCCACCAATGTGTGGGCTTGATCGATGATATGACCATGTAAGGTCGTACCTTTGGAAGTAGAAGTGGGGACGCAAAGGACCTCTTTGCCCCCTCTGTTCTTTCTCCAAATGAAACCGTCTCGGGCCTGGAAGTCCAGGTGGTCCTTTGGATTTTCAAGAACCTTCTTGAAGTGTTTGTTGTTGACATATCCCTTTCGGATATCATCGTTCAGAGGGTCTAACTCTGACATGTGAATGTCCAGGTAAGGCCCTGTAGCCTGAGAGGCATAAATCGAAGGATCATCCTGTGATTGGTTGGTCTTTGATGAAGGCATGGTTGCTTCTTCCACATTCGCAGTCATTATGGCTGCGGCTGCTTCATGCTCTTTGACTCATTCTCAAAGAGCTTTGAGTTGTTCACTAACTTGTCTCTGCTGGGAAGCAGCGGAACAAGTTTCAATTACTCGATTTTTGATTTTGAGATGTCTATCCCACAGGAGATCCTCGTGGTTGGGATCAAGACATATGTCTGCAAAAACGTAGTGTTGGACTAATGGAGCATTGTCCCAAGAGTTGAACTGGTAGTAGCGGGACAGAGCATCTGCTACTTTGTTCAATTTGCCTTTGACATAACAAATGTCAAAGTCGAAACACGACAGATATTCCATCCATCGTGTTTGCCTAGCAGACAGTCAGCGTTGAGTTTGGAAGAACTCAAGCACCTGGTGATTGGTGATGACATGAATGTGTCTACCGATCAGTTTGTCTTCCCACTTGAGGAGTGCCTCAAGTATGGCAATAGCTTCATGCTCAAAGGTATGGTAGTTCCTTTGAGCATCAGAGAATTTCTTGGACAGGAACCCAGCAGGGCAGCAAGTTTGCCACTCAGGTCCCTGACCATACATTGCTCCAGTTCCAAAGACTGAGGCATCACAGATCACCCATATCGGCTCAGGTGAATCTGGGTCGATAGGCTTCAGCACCAGTGTCATGCAACAGATGTGTTTAATCATCTGGAAGCAATGATCATGCAATGGTCACCATAAAAAGGCTTGACTGTTTTTTGTCATCGCTGAAAGGGGACTAGTGAAAGCACTTATATCTGGCAGGAAATGTGCCAGATACTGCATGAGTCCCAGAAAACGCTGGACTTCATGATAATTACGAGGAGCTTTCCACTCTTGTATACGGGCCATTTTGTCACTATCTGCATGTAGGCTGTGCTCATCAATCATATGACCGAGACACTCTACCTTTTCAGGGTACAGTTCACATTTCTCTGCACAGAGGTACAGAGAATGCTCACATAGTCTGTTAAACATGAGCTCCAGATGCTTCTGGTGTTCTTCAATTGTGTCGCTGAACATGAAGATATTGTCCAGGTAGGCGTGGACAAAGATTCTGATGTAATCTCGGAATATAGAGTTCATCAACCTTTAGAAGGTTGAGGGTGCATTGCAGTCACCTTGTTGCATAACAAGACTCTCATATACACCTTGAACCGTCAAGAAGGCAGTTTTCCAGATGTCTTCTGGGGCAACTCGGACCTGCTCATAGGCATTGGAGAGGTCGATTTTTGAGCAGTACTTAGCTCAAGCGACATCAAGACGAATCAAGTCTTGATCAGGAAATGGTGTAACATCTTTCACCGTGTTAGCATTATGTTTCACTGCGTTGATCACAGTGCAAAGTTTCCCAGTTTTCTTGGGAACAACTAGCATCGGAGCAGCTTGCTCCACGTGGGCAGGACACCACCAGCCTGCTTTGCAGTACCTGGCTATTTTCCTGGTGAGGGGTTTCCTCATTGAGTCTGGACATTTTGGAAGATAGTAGTTATACTTCTTCTTCTCATCCACCAATGGGATGTGGCGGTTTATGTCCCTCAAAGGAGGTAGTTTGTCAGGAACTCCATTGAGGATGTCCTGACAAGATTGTTTCCACTCCTCTCAGAGGCGTGGAAGGTCCTTTTTTGAAAGGGGTCCTTTGCATTTAGCTTTATTGCGAAGAGTATGTCATTCAGGTCATCAACCTGATCTGGCGGAAGTACCGCAGGGATAGAGGGGTCAAATCCAGGAGGTTCAAAATTGGGTCCCTTGGGGAATCTATCCTGAGTAAATTCCTGGATGATCTCTTCTAGATCGCCTTCTTCATCGCTCAAGGGTTTGTCTTCGGATTCTAAAAAGATGAGGTCCGAAGGTTTTAGTGTAGACTGATGATGTTTGTCAACATCATCTACTTCTTCCATTTCAACATTCCTACGTCTAACAGACAGAGGTTGCACCTTCGTGGAACTCGGACCAGGCTTGTCTGGGTCCTTCTTCTTTCATGCGGCCAGGAGGCCACTCTCATGTCACTCATCCTTGGGAGGTTGAGGATGCATAGCATGCCAATGGGCTTGCTTGAAAGTGTTAGGGCCCTCGATAATGGTATTGAGGCATTTGCCCTTGATGCATACTTTGTCACGTTCAAAGTCTAGGACTATACCATGTTTCCTCATGAAGACAGTGCGTAGATCTATCAATGTTAACAACATCAAAATAATGGGTGTTTTTTATTTCACCGATTTCAAAATCAGTGAATAGTCTGAAGTTTATCTTCAAATAGCTTCCAATGGTGCCTAATTGCAAGGGCACCGATTCTTCCAATTCATGGGCTTTAAGATTTGCTGACATGGCAAATTCTGGGGAAATTGAATCAGACGTGCAGCCTGAATTGAGGAGTACAAAAGCTTCAAATTCATGAAGCTTCATTTTCCCCATGAAGCACCTGTTATCTTTCTTGGAGCGAGGAGGACAGGTTATTTTCTTAAAGGATTTCCTCAAAGTGGTTGTGCCTCTGAAGTGTGGCTTGTTTTTGAATAGGTCATCCATCATGATGCCTAATCTTTCAGAAAATGACAGAGAATTTCTCCTTGTCTTGTCCTCAGAGTCTTCCTCTGAGTCAGACACTGACTGGGCAGATGGGCATCTGTCGGAGTCATTCTCCAAAAGGATTTCTTGGATCGCACCAAAGTGTTCTGATCCAGAATATTCACTGGCGTCACCCCCAGTGTCAGACTCCAAGTTGCACAGTTCATCTTCTGAACTATACTGAGAACCTTCAGGGTCCATGTCTGACAAGGCAGACCCATACTCAGAGCGAGAGCTATCCTCTGAGTCACTGTATGCTGTGGCAAGTCTCTCATTCATTGCAGAATGTAAATCTGAGTCCCAGGTAGGACTCAAATGGTGCTCACTGCTTGGTTGAGCATGGGAGGTTTGGGGATCAGCCGTAGACGCTGATCCTTCTCGAGTGGCATACATCTTAGCCAACGGTTTGGGCTGTCTGTACTTAGGGCAGCCCTTATCTGTGGAGTAGTGTGGACCTCCACAGCTGTAACAAATCAGGTTCTTCTTGTCATCAGACCTTTTGTCTGATTTGGATCCGGAGTGTCTGGATGGTTTCCCTCCAGACGCGCGATGTCGAGTATCACGACAATCTTTGTTATGGCAATCACTATCACCGTGACTTCGAAGCTCCTTGGTAGGATACTTTGACCCCAGATATTTAGAGCTATCACAATAGTTCTTATTGTGTTTTTGAGAATGATCCTGGGATTGGTCATGAGACTGTTTGGGAGAAGGTTCTTTTGTTTTAGAAGCTTTAGTCAAAGAGGATGTGCTCTTCTCGACTTGGTGGAATCCATTATATGCTTCTTTTCATTGAAGTGTTGATGATGCTCAACCCGGAAACCCAAACAAAACCCACAAAATGGCTTCAGATGGTATAACACAAGTCAGAGGAAGGATGTGAGGCCATCTAGACGTCACCTGTCAGATCGACCGTCAAATAGCTATTGCTCAAAATTGGTTTGTATTGCTCAAAATTGGTTCAGAACTTGTTGACAATGTTTTAAGTGTATATCCTGAGCTGTACGAAGGTCGGGGGAATTGTATTATGGCAGCCAAAGGCATACAAAGAATTTTGAGGTGTTGCGAAGAGTTTCAAAGTGTTGTGAAGAATTTCGAAGCATTCTTGTGACTTTGGAGAGGTTCGTAGAGCTTCAGAGGGGTTCATAGAGCTTTGGAGGGGTTTGTATGGGTTCATAGAGCTTCGACAACGATCGTAGATGTGTTTTCCGAGCTTGAACAACAAGGTGGACCTATCAGTGTTTTCTCATCTTACTGATTTCCTCCGCCTGGCAGGCAAAGTGTAGGATATCTTGCACTGAGCTTGTCTCAGCACAACATCCTTTGTCTAGTACAAAGGATATGACGCTTGTGGGCAACCCAGTCACCAATTGCATCTTGAATGTAAATGGATTGGGTGCCTGTATCATCCTAGTAGCATAGCGCTCCAGTTTGTGGTAATAGCCCATAACACTCTCATTGGCGTTATACTCGACGTGCCAGAATTTGTTGGTCACATCATGGGTTGCATTTTCATGCACAAACTGGTCGTATAGGCCAGTGACAACTTCTGTGAAAGTCCAGGCTGATCGTTGATGGTATGCCCCGTCAGCGCTATCTTCAAACCAAGTGAGGGCAGTGTTCTCCAGGAACATCGCTGTATACTCAATGCGGTCTGAGTCCAGCTCAGGGCCGCACACCTTGTTCACCTTCAACCACCGAAGGAGGGCATTCAGCCATCTTTCAAAGGTCTTAGTGTCAGGTAATCCGCCGTACTTTGACGGATTGGGAACTCAGGGACTGTTCTTGCCTCCAGTGGCAGGAATTTCTGTCAAGACAGAGACCTTGTTGTCGATCTGTCTATGTATCTTGGTATGGATGTCCCTCAAATATTTTGAGGGACGGCGAGAGCCTTTAACTCGATAAGAATCGGGATAGGAAGATGTAGACCAGTAAGGGCTACTTGATTCTCGTGGGGTACCAGAATGTCCAGATGGGGTACATCTGGAAGAAGTGTGTGTTTGCACTCCTCATCGGGGATTTGACCAGTTTCTGTGGGACACCTCAAATCGAATCAGGAAGAATGTTCGGTACTCTCGTTGCTCAACGTGCAATATGTCAAGTCGCTATCACTTCCATTACCATCATCCTCAGACCCATCTCCATCTGGTGGTCCTCCATGGCCTGCATGACTCTGCGCAGGCCATCTGGAATTAACAGATGGTGGGCTCTCTCGCTTTTGATGGCAAGATGAAGGGTCATCCTTATCCCAAGGTTGACCATCTTTGTCGAAATGGATCCCCTGATTGGGGATCGAAGTGGGATGTCCGTCTTGGATATCGCCATCGTGTGTCCTTTGAAGGACAATCCTGTTGTTGTTGATATAGTGTACCTTCTTTTTAGAAGGTAATTTACAAGGTAACTCGGGGGTCTGTGGCTGGAAGGATGTTCTCGTTCCGCTGGGTTAGTGGAACAAGGTTGGACAGGGTTGGGATCTCATTCCATTGCTGGGGAATGAGGTATAGTAGGGTTGATTATTTCCCTATGGGCAAAGTGACTGCCGTAACTTAACGCCAGATCTTTAAGTTGGTTTTCCAACTTAATCAGTTCGAAATCTCTTGCATCCATGCAATGGGTAAACATATCCGTTGCGATCTGAGCAAAATGCTCAGCTCCAAATTCGTCATCCGATTCATCCTCTCAAGGTTTGGCCTCAAGGGGTCTTTTCTCTAGGCGTCGGCACAGCCAATTGTCAGTGTTCATTGGTGTTGCAGGTGCCAATGCTGTTAAATCTGGCCATACGGCAGGGAATAATCCAGGTGTTTCGTACATCTGGCTGTTGCGGGGAAGATCAATACCACTACCGGGGGTAATCCAGTGGTTGTTGGGCTCTGGGGTCAATTCATCCAGAGGAGAAAGCTTCTGCAAGCCAGGAGGAGGTCCTGGATTGGAATGAGTGTCTCGTCGACTGTTGTTTGATGAGAAAGATTTTCTGGATTTGGGTTCGCTGTCATCGGCATCCTTGACGGTGGGCCATCAATGGTGTGGGCCGAGGGCAGAGGAATCAAGATTTCTCGAAGTGGCTGTATGCGCTTCGAGGGTCTGAAAGTCCCTAGTAGGAGAAATGTCGTTTCTCAAGGTGCTTGTATGTGCCTCGAGTGGATGGGATCCAGCCAAATCTTTCGGAGTGCGCCAAGGGGAATCCGACCCTGATGGCGATGGATGAGATTTACCTTGCGTGTCCTGCTTGGGAGCAGGCTTCAGCTTGTTCTTGTTCTTGGCCCTGGTCAAAACCATGGTCTCGTTCTTGAGGTACAATCTTCAGCAATGGAGAAAAGGAATTTCAGTTGTAGCAGCAGGCAAAAAGCAAAGAGTCAAGTGCAAAGAAACTTGATTTGGGTCCTAGTGATGGATATGCTTCCATCGCTGATCGCATTGAGAATTTTCTCCCCTCGCAGGAGAAGTTCAGGGTCATGTTGATGATGATCGCTGATGGAGCGATGTCGAGCTTAACTCTATATGAGTTTTATTGTTTAGAAAAGTGTAGTGAGTCGTAGGGGGGTCCCTTAATATCACACAGGAGCTAAACATGACTAACATATATTTATAGTGTGTACTCGAGGTGGTAGTAAAAAAGATCACTTATGTAAATAGAAGGCTGGTCCCTTTATAGGGGCCAGCCAGGTCAATAGCAAAGAAATATAATATATACAAATGCGGGGTCAAGCCCCAGGTCACCACAGAAAGGCCTTTGTCAACAAACTCATCTATTAATAACCCTCACATCAAAACCATCAATTCCCCCATCACGCACGTGGATCCTGCCCCCTTCTTGTAGAGAGAACCTGCACAGTCTAGCTAGCAGATAGTGGGTGTCGCTCTAACATAGACCAGCAAGCTTGATTTTTGTATCCATCTTGTCACGATACACTTGAAAGAGATATTTGTCCTTGGTGTTAGGGAATTTGATGCGAGGATTGTTGAGAATGGGAGTGGGTATGTCATGTAAGCATCGAGCTGAGTTCCTGTTGGGAGGTTTGAGGATGAGGCGTCCGATAACAGCTCTATGATTGGTCATAGGCACATAGTCATGATGCCCATCTGCAACTCGCATCTCAGAGTCAAGGAAGCAGCCAGAGGAGGTGGCAATGCGATCAATGATGCTCCCTCTGTCCATGGATAAGCAGGGTTTGCATGTCCAATCAGTGAATCGAGAGCGTTCAGGATTAGCAGACCATAGATCGAAGCCATTGGATAGTCGTAGGAAGTTGTTGAAGTGGGTATGTGCATCAGTGCCTCCAGATTTGCGCTCGGCTTGAGTGACAGTGGCATTGAGATCACCAAGTAGCATCCAGGGATTTGGGGTATTCAAGCAAAGTTTGGTGGCCTCGGCCCAAAAGGCAGCTGTCTCTGTTGTATCATCAACATCCCAAGGCGCGTAAACAGCAAAAATACAATGAGTAAAACCTTGTCCTGTGTCCAGCGGGATCACGATATCAACAGCAATCAGTCTTCCAATGAGAGCTGGGTGATTGATAGGCACACGTTGAGAGACCATGATTCCTTTTTTGACACCGAGAATAATCCCCCATTTGTATAGGTGATGGCCGATTACAGCGGTACCTCATTCTTCGAAGAACTGATAGTCATTGTAGGATATTTTGGAAGAACCTGAAGTATTAGTTTTAGTTTCGGAAATGACAATAATATCTGGGTTTCTATGGGATATAGATAGCTCTGTTGGTAGCATCTATTTTCATTGAATGAACAAAACCGTTAGTGTTGAGGGCATATAGGGATAGAGATCCTGCTGATGTTGCAGTTGCCGCAGTACTACTGATGGAACAGAGTAAGATCAGCGCGACAACAACACAGATAATAAATGACGGCATCGTGGCTACGACATAAAAGTTTTCTAGATAAAGTTTTAGTAACACAATCACGGCCCAGCTGATCAGTCCATCCCAACTTGTCACACGCATTCACAGTATCCCGACTAACAGCGACTAAGGGCCTTGAGCCGACGATGTAGCGTTGACCTTGATCAGCACAGACCGTGGTTAAAAAGGGAGAGCCCATCACAAAGAGGGGCGTACCGTAGTTTCAGAATCATCACTGAACATATCCATATCCACATCTTCTCCGGTTTGAGTGATAAGCGCATTTTTTGATGCGCTCCGAGTCATGGTGTGGCGATCCATTGACTTAGGGCGTTTCAAGTGGGTGAACTAGTTTACTGCGCTTGGTAGCAGTAGCGAGCTTTGCTGTGGGAGTAGGAGTGGCCATCGTGAACGAAAAGTTGGGTGGAGCAGGGTTGGCGGGGAAAAAGCCCGGTGGGATAAGGGGGGTGATGGGATTGTCAGTGCTGGACACAGTGATACAGGGCGTTTGAACAGGGAGTTGAGCAGAGGGGGTCGAGATGATGGGACTGTTAGTGTTGGACACGGTGATCCGGGGCGTTTGAATGGGGTTCTGAGCAGGGGGAGTCGAGACGATGGTTCCGGGAGCAGGACCAATGAGCCTCAAAGTGATATCACTTGCTTTCGCGAGTCGTTGAGTTTGTTCACGTCGTTCAGTCTGAAGGATAGTGATGTTGGCCTTAATTGCAGCCTTTTCCGCAGGGTCCTCTGTGGTTCGAAGGCATTGAGTCTCGAACACGAGGTTGTTGTCGATAGCGGAGATTTTGCCTTCTCGTCACGGCTGGCAAGGAGCAAGAGACCGAATTGTTGGAGTTGGTTTCCGATGAGGGCGACCGCGTTGGTTTGGTTCTCCATGTTGACGTGGATAGAGGCAACTTGTCGTTGAACCATGCTATTGTTCTCGTTTTGCTCTTTTCGGAAATCACCAAGGTCGCGCTTCAGTTCAGTGATCGCATCATTGACAACACCAGCTCCAGCGTCAATAGTTGTGGCGGTGCTTTTACGGGCGAAACCAGAAGAGTTTGATTCAAAGAGGAGTTTAGGGTCAGTCAAATGCGGGGAGTGAAAGAAATAGGCACGAAAGGCTTGAGTGTCCTTCAGAACGATAAGAGTAGATTCCCAAGAGTCCATCGTGAAGATAAAGTACTCGGGATCATGAGACATGCGAGTGTCAAAGACACGGGTGGTTTTGGAAATGTCGTCGTGAACGTATTTGTAGTAGAGCCATTTTTCGATGATCTCGTGTAGGCCTTCGTAGTCGTTGAGGCCACCAATACAAAGTTCGAAGGGGTTGTTGATTGGGATGAATTTGGAAGGGGAGACATGAATTCCTTCTTTGGATAGCGATGGGATGATGTAGTAACTTGAGTCGAGGATGGAATCGACTGAGTGAGTGTCAGCGAGTGTGACGTCGACTAGGCCATTGTAGGAGATATATCCGCCAATAGTTCTATGGCCTTTAGATTCAAGGTGAGCACGAATCTTGTCAGTAGCGCCGGCAGGGACTTTCTCTTTCGTATCGGCGACACGGAAACGTACGATCATCCGACGATCTTTCCCTTTCTTCTGAGGCGCCCATACAACTTCCCATGAGGGACGAGATTTAAGCAGGGCGTTCATCCAATCCATAAGGAGGTCAGGTCGTGGAACGGTCGCCGGAGTCGACGTTATGATTACTGAGTCAAGATTCAATCTCCGCCCACGACGCTCAGTCTCCCTATTGCGATGAGTGAATTCCAGTCCAACAGTCCCTTTCCTCCTTCAAGCTTCAAACTTTAACCCTCGCCCACCTCTTGTTCAATACCGCTTTCCTTCAGTGTTCTCCGCCATGTCTTCACAAGTATATCGCACACTTATGTGCTTCCTGGAAGGCGATCCACTGGCAAAGCCATACGACCTCATCGACACTCCGATTGATGCCAACGTTATTCGATTGAAGGCAGCGATTCAGAAGAGAATTAACATTCTCGATGGCGCAAACCCCGACGGTCTGACGCTTCGGAAGGTTGTTTCATTAATACCAAGGGCGTGCGCCTTCTGACTCTCTTTCAGCTCGATGTGATGGTTCCTATCGGTCCAGATCATCGCAGCGATTAGCGGCCCTGGGTAACATCGCCGAGTGTTCAAGAGAGTTGAGTTCTGAAGAAGAGGTGGGGGAGCTATTTCCCGAACCGCATTCCCGAAAGCATCTCCACATTGTGGTTCAGCGCTCTGGTGAGTACCGCTGGCTCATCGTTCCTTATAAGCAAACTGACGATATCGTTGAACTTCTCACCTCACTTGTGCATCTTTGTTTCGATCGTCCTCATCGCTCCTATCTCATCCTGCTATCCTCACCTCCCCTTTCGTCTTCCCTTCAATGTTCGCCATCCCTTCAATGTTCGCCAACTCGTTGTTCGCCTCAATTTCCTCGATATTCCATTTCATTCTCCTGCTGGGATTGGCATTTTGCCGTCGTCGCGTCTGGTGCCGGCCATATCATCTACTCTTTGTGCGTAACAATGTCATTTATTCGTTTCGCCGCCTCCCAAACGCGATTCGCTCGCCGCTCCGGACTGCCTCCTCCCGCATGTTCTCCTCATCTCATCTCTCTATGCTTTGTTCATCTGTCACCTACTTGTTCCCTTCATCCCTTCCGATGTTTCCCCTTCCATCGATATCGTCCTTCATCTTCTGCGTCTCGTCTCCTCCGTTGCCTGACTGCCAAATGGCGTTCCGCCATCCCCGTGCTCCCACCCGCACGAATTTTCTTTCCCCCTCATTATTCCTTTACCTTTGGTTGGCTCTTATGTCCAACTCGCTGCCATTTTCCACAATAGACTCCAGACCTTTCAAACGGACCCGCTTGTCTCCCTCATTTCTCTCAGCTCCATGTAAGCACAATAACTTTTCGCCCTCTCATCGCTCACAGAGACCTCAGTAAATGCCTCTCCGCGAAGCGATACAGTTGCAGCACTGTACGAGCGACTCAAGAAATATGCCTTCGTTCAGGTATTGTTATTACGTTGAATATTCTGGAAATCCCTGCTCACTCCATACAGGTTCGTGGGACTCCTGCGAGCGGCAAGACGGTGCTCGCCCAACTACTCGCTGATCATATTTCCCAGAAAGACCCTAATGTACGCATTATTTGGATTTATGGGTGGCCACTGAAAGACGTAAAAGAGAGTGGCAACTATCGATCCTATCTTGAACACCAAGGCTGGGTAGAACGTGAGAAAACAGTGTTCATCTTTGACGAAGCGCAATTGTCGTACGAAGACGCACAACTCTGGGGCGAATTTTTCAAATCCATGCATGACCACGAGGAACGTCGCGCGATCATCTTTGCTAGCTATGGCAGCCCAACGTCGCGTATCAGCATAAATGGGACCCCAATGGTCATCCCTGATCCCCAGCGGGTCACTTTGCGTCATGTTGCCCATGAGGATGGCCTCCCACCCACTGGACTCCTTTTCACCCGATGCGAGTTTAACGATCTTGTCATCAAGCATTATCCTTCTTCGGAGTTTTATTTTCCACACAGACAACCTTGGTGTCATCAATTTACCAGACGACGTCGGGTACTTCTTCCCATCGTCGCTTCACCGCTGGTATGTGGAGTGGAAGCTGTCGGACAGTCTCCCCCCAACCCAATTCCAATCAAACAGTCTTCTGGACTTTGTGATTGACGTCTTTCACCTGTTCTCCCCGCGCCTTCTCTTGGCTGAACGAAGAATAGGTCCCGGTTGTATTCAGCGACTACCCGAAGCACAGTATCAGGACGAACTGTATCGCTGCAGTCACACTCTTTCAAAAGGGTCACTGGTTACCTTCCCTGAATTTGGAACGGCGAAAGGACGTGTAGACTTTTATATTCCTGCCAAAGGCTGGGGGATAGAACTTTTACGTGATGGTAATCAGTTCGAAAGGCATTGCGGTCGGTTTTCCAAAACAGGGTCATATGGGACGGCACTCCCTCTATCTGAATACATCATCGTTGACTGCCGTACTACTCGTCCAACGAAGGAACACCCATGTAAGTGGACTCACTCTTTGGTCATTGCTCTGCTGATACAACTTTGCATACTTAGATATGTCAAAATTATATCATGCTGTTTTTGAGGACAACTTCCAGAACGTATGTATTCTGGATAACAGGCTCCGTCTAGTTAGTGGTGGAAAATTCTGACTGTCACTGGCTGCACAGCAAGATACTTCTGGAAGTACTCCTAATACTGCCACCATACTCACCAAGGGATATTTTGCCAGTATGCATACCAATCTAGAATACTACTTCAGTACCTTCAGTACTATCAAAATATAGCACAATACTGTCAAAATACCTCTAGTGAAGTATGTTGACAATATTAGGAATACTGTCAGGATACTTTCACAGTACTTTTCAGGCAGTATTGTGCCTTGCACCCAGTGTGTTGGCATCATCATAAAAAGTAGGGTAATGTTTCTAGTTGAATTCTACTTTGTAGTAAGGCATACTCCATAGGCTGATGTGACATATATAGCCTATTACATCCTGAGGATACTCTTGAGGAGGGACTCGATCTGTCTAATTCAATCCCATCGAGAAGCAGACAAGGAAGAGATTGGGACAGCCACAACCAAAGGTACCCACACAAACAATGATAGACATTAGAAATAAATGTTGATAAACACCCGAATAAACCTACCTACATTGAAATTTTTCCCTTGCAAGCAGTCAACGGCTATGTGTCAAATGTTCACCTCTTCTAGTGTTATTCCTGGCTTACCTCGCTCCTTGGAATGAAGGTTCTTTCTGTGTTCCCGAGCTGTCCTGATTGTTTGCTGCCTACCAACCAACTGGCACGATGCACAAGGTTCTGGAGTTCAGATGTCTCTCATCTGCTGTTCTTTGGTTCTTACCCGCTGCAGTCATGGAATTTCAACGGGGGTAGTTTGTTCTCAGTGTTCTGGTCTGAGCTGTCTCGATTGCTTGCTGCCTACCTACAAATGCATGATGTATAAGATTCTGGAGTGCGGATGTCTGTTCTTACCCGCTGTAGTTGTTTCGACATGTGTAGTCTGCTCTCAGTGTTCCTGTCTGCTACAAATTGAAGGCTAAAGCTTACTTGGCTCCTTAACATGCGAAAAACATGGCCGCCATCAAATGCCCAAGCTACAACATGTGCTTGGTATGGTTCTTGTGGCTAGGACAGGCTAGTGCAATACATGATTTCGGAACACTATAGAATTTTCCAATGTATTTTTTATCCCAAATCCAATAGATCCACTACCTGTGTCTATTCACAGTCTACACACCTGCTGCATCACATGATAGTTGATGTTTCGCCGCCTTACCATTTCTGAACTGCT
Organism: Tricholoma matsutake; assembly: GCA_026075535.2. Classification (NCBI taxonomy): domain Eukaryota; kingdom Fungi; phylum Basidiomycota; class Agaricomycetes; order Agaricales; family Tricholomataceae; genus Tricholoma; species Tricholoma matsutake. The sequence goes on along the minus strand of AP026550.1, from coordinate 2,243,736 downwards.
CAATGCGACCAACTCTGAGCCATCCACAGCAGTGTTTCATACTCCAAAGGCTCTTGTGGATGTTTGTCACCAGCTTGTTACCCTTGCAGATCTTTTGAATGCTTCGACGCGGCCACTATAGGTGCCACCTGTAGTTGCAGAGTGGCTTTCAGGAGTCATCGAAGGCATGAATGCTGGAGCTACACCTACAGCTACGATGGCTCAACTCTCACTCTCACCTGCATGGACTACCAGTTTGTCAGCCCCATGGTCTCCTTTGTCACCATTGCACTTTTCTATTGCATGCTTTCCTTCAGAACCCATATCTGATGTTCAAACACTTGTTAAACTCAATTGTAAAACAACCCTTTCCCAACTGTACAGATATGAGGATGTACATACCTTCATTGAGTATCCAAACACAGGTGTAGACCAGCCGACTAGCCATCTCTTTTGTCAAGACCCTGAAAACTGGCAGGACCCTGCACATAACTTTGCCTACTCTCTCGGTCTTCCATCTGGTCAGACTCACAAGGGCGCTGAAGTTAAATGCCTCTTGCTTCATGAAATTGGAGATGCTACAAAGTTGGTGCCATGTACTGAGAGTCATTTCACACGTATGTAACTTTGTCATCATGTTACTCCGCTTCAATGTCTGTGTTAGGCCAGGGATGCAAAGTCTGCCCATATAGTGATATAGAAATGATGAAAACTGAACACATATCTGCATCTCATGAAGACTTGCATGTACGTCTACTCCATGATCAAGACAACCATCTAGCACTTGCATCTCCAACACGCGATGTATTTCAAAAAACTGCTGCATTTATAAGTGCCCTTCGAAGGGTGGGCTGTAATGCTCCTGCTCAAGAACCAACAGTATTCCTCCTGCTGAGCAAGATATTGATGATATTCTGTCAGAGCACCAAGTCAAGCGCCATTGTGGCTATATTCCTGTAAAAGAAACATGTGAAGGCCGGCTAGATCTGCAATATGATAAGCATGGCAAGCCAATTGTGATGTATGTTGCCAATTTACTCCCAAGTCCTCGCTACAAGTAGTAGAATCTCAAACTTTCACTTAGCTGTGAGCACTATGATACAACAAATGCACACAACCACTATATACACTATTTGGACGACTCTTATGATATTGATTACCTTGATGCCTTCTTCAATGAAGATTCCGAGGAGATTGACCACATCGAAGAGTCAGCCCTTGCACTTGGATATGGACCTCTAGCAAAATGTACCATGGTAACCAACTCTAATGCTCAAAAGGTTCACTGTTGTAAGCCACCTGTCTAGCCCTTTCCATAAACTTCTGAATAATTGTTCATTTTGATTCCAGCATATGACCATCATATCAATAATCCAGATATTCTGATTGAGCCCAAGATGATGTGTTTGCCTTGTGGTGTCAAGTTCCGTATCTTTGAACTGCTCCTGGCTTATCGTAAATCTTGCCCATATGTGCTCATGATATCACATGGTGCCCATCCACACCTGATTCCACTTCCCAACAGAACACCACTGTAAGAGTGCCTCTTACATCATCATCACATTATCACATGCCACTCAGTTATCACATGTTATTCTGATAGTATATAGTCTATACTTTGAATACTTGTACCATATTCTAGAATCCCCCCTTCAAATCATATTAAGTTCCTTATAGTTTTTGTGCCCTTGAGTCTCGAGTGTTGGAAGCTCCGGCTTCCTTCCACTTTTTTTTTATAAGGAACTTACTATCAACACTCTATTCTCTCTCACACGCTCTTTTCCTGAAACCACACCAACCCTGAAATTTCTGAAAACAGTCTAATTTTTTCATGCTGAACACTGTACCTTGACAACGCTAAGCTACCTGCTCACTCCTGCTCACACAACACTCGCTCACTGCCCCTGCACCAAGGGGACCTCCCTAGAATTCATTCGAATCCTCCTTCTTTCCTTCCCCCACTATCCCCCGGTTCTCCTTCTCTGAGCAACCTCGCAGCGACCCCAGTTCTTGCCAACCCACTAAATCCTGGTTTCTCATTACACAATGGCTTCTACAATCTCCTTATCCATCTCTTGGTTTTCTCACAACATTGTCTTCATCACAGCTTCTGTCGCCTTCACCTATATCCTCTTTTGGGCCATCTACAACCTCTTCTTGTCTCCTCTTAGCATGATCCCTGGCCCCTGGTATGTGGCCATCTCCGATTTCTGGATCACAACACACATTCTATGCCTCTGCCAATGCAAGGTCATCCAAGAGCTTCTCGACGCCTACGGCCCAGTAGTGTGAATCACCCCAAACAAGGTAGTCTTTCACAACCTGTCCACCATGCACAACATCTACACCGTGCACAAGTTCAACAAAAGTTCATATTACAAGGGCCTCCACACCAATGACAACAATCATGCAATGACATCTCTCAATCATGCTACTCATTCTATGTGCCAAAAAGGCTATGCACCGCATTACACCCCAACCAATATTTCTCATTTTGAGCCTGAAATGCATGAGGTTATCCTTGAGCTTGTCAACACTCTTGGGAACTCTGCCAGCAAGGGTCCTTTGGATTGCTTGGCTATTTTTCATCACACAATGGTCGATGTGGTTGTTCACTTCTCCTACGGTTATCGCCTCGGCACGTGGGGAATTTTGCAATATACTATCCCCGGATGGGCCTGGAACATTGTTAGCCGGATTCCCAACAATCGATGGAGGCAGATGTGCGATTCTGATAAGATCATGGCTGAGTTCATTAGTGCTCGCGTTTATGAGCTCCGTGCTCAAATGAATGCTGGCAAGCCTCACCACCCCCAACGACGACCTGTACCACCCCCCAGACCCCCCTGTGCCCCCCAGCTCAGGCCCCAGATTGCTGTCCCATGCCTCTAACCACCCTGTACTGCGGCGAAGTCATCGTCAACGACAGCTGAACCTCCAGCACTACCCCACTCAGAACCATGAGCAACGCCTCGGGAATGATGACGTATGCTGCAAGAGTCTCGAAACAACCCCGTTCATGGCCTATCTGCCCCAGGTCGCCCCAGAACCCTCAGACGCAAGCCGTATTGCCAACACCCACGTCCTACACCCCTGCCATGCCACTGAAGATGCCATCCACACCCCTGTACTCTCACCAGCTCACCACACAGACCCCCGTTATGCACCACGAGCCTGCCACGATGCCCCACAGTCCACCAGATATGCCATGGCACTGTTGATGCGTTCGTCGATGATGACTTACTCTACCCCAACCAAGGCCACTGCCCACAGCATTGAAATGATGGGATGCCCTACCTGAACCCCCAGATCACCCCCAGACCCTATCCCATCTGCCCAGCTCACCCCAGAAACCCCAGAAATGAGCCATTTCGCCACCGGCTGCATTTCACACCACCACCATGTCACTGACAACACTGTCTGCACCCAGGTACACCCCCCATTCGGCGCCTACATCCCCATCTCTCCCCACACATCTGCAATCCCCTCAGCTCCTGCCCCCATTACACGCTATGAGCCCACCATGACACCTCATGCATCCACATGGCCTGCCACTCGATGACGGCCATACCTCCCACTCTGCCCCCCTCTGGACCATGAGCCACAGCTGAGAAACGACGGAACACACACCTGGACCCACCTGTGCACATCTGCAATGCATCCCAGCCACCCTGTCCATCCCAGAACCGAGCCTTTTCACTGCCACCTCGCCCCACAAACTCCTGTTCCACACAATGAGGCTACCATGACGCCGCACACGTCCACCAGATACGCCACATCATCATCCATCATTGACGTGTTTGTCAACGATGGCTGTATCTCCTACACACCCCTGTCATCCCCAGCTTGTCCCCCAGCTCCCCGTCGTATGCCCAGATTCACAACACATCACTACAGCATATCGTCGATGCCCTTCTTGACGATGGCTGAATTTCCTGCCCCACCCTATCTTATGACAACGCCTCCATGCCCCCTGTCCATGTTACCAGCACTGTCCATGCCACCAGCACCAGCCCCATTCACACCACCAGCCCCATTCACACCACCAGCCCCATTCACACCACCAGCCCCATTCACACCACCAGCCCCATTCACACCACCAGCCCCATTCACACCACCAACCCTGTTCATGTCACCAGCCATGTCCACTGCCTCATCCATGACCATCCATGCCCATCCTTGTCCTCACCTGTCCTTGCCCTGTCTCATCCTTTGCCTGTCCTCGTTCTTACCTGCCCTCACCGACACCAGCATTGTCAACACACTTATGACTCAGTGTTTTTGCAAACACGTAAAGTTATTTTTGTTACCATGACCTTGTGTACCTTGCTTACCCCACCCCCCGGTCATTTTTTTTGGAGTATGAGAGAGTGTAAGAGTGCCTCTTACATCATCATTACATTATCACATGCCACTCAGTTATCACATGTTATTCTGATAGTATATAGTCTATACTTTGAATACTTGTACCGTATTCTAGAATCCCCCCTTCGAATCATATTAAGTTCCTTATAGTTTTCATGCCCTTGAGTCTTGAGTGTTGGAAGCTCCGGCTTCCTTCCAACCACCTGTCCTCCGCTCAGAGATACAAAGAATCCTGGGTACTCTGAAAGATGACTTAGCTGATTTGACTCCATGACGCTTCCTACAACATCCTATATTAAAGGCATATCTATGTTCTTGATTCCCTGAAATTCCAGCACCAACACTGTGTGACCTTCATGCCTCGCTAGCCAATAGATCACACCTAAGGTCATACATCAATGTGGCAAAACAAGAAAACTTTCCAGCAGGAACAGGATGGGAAGGTATATCCAATTCTTGCTGCTTGGTGCTTCCCTTGCCACCATGTGGTATTGTGAACACATAAACTGATATTTATAACTCAAATTAAGGTGCGCTATACCTCAAACAGCAACAAGATCTCAATTTTCCACTGGCTGACCATTATATGATGCATCTTTGAGATTCCAGGTGAATTTCAAGATGCCCATGATGAGGATGAATTGCCATCACCTGGTGCTTTGTCTCTGCTCTGAGTTATCATCTGTATGAGTAAGGAAGGCAGTGAGCACCTGCTGAAAGTGCAGTACCTTTCTAGTGACATAAGCTTTAAGTGTGTCATTGATTTCTATGAATTTGAGATAGCATGTATGGACTGCATAAGCAACACTAGTAAGTGCTTTACATGATATTATTAATGTCTGGCATGGACTCCTGGGCCTCTTACAGATGTTGTCTTCTGCCATGTTTATCTCACCAGACAGACAGCCATTGCACATCAGCATGTTTTTGAAGAAATCAAGAAGATTGTTCACACAGATACAGGAAGGAACTTGCAATGGAGACATCTACATGCAAATTCAGTTCATGAGACTAGTGTTTAAAGGTCCAGTCCAGTCCAGTTTTTGACTTCCAAATGGGGCAACCGGCAACCACAATCAGTCTAGGACCAACCCAGATATTGGAGGACCACAACCAGACCCTTTAGGACTGGTCCTAATTGGTCCATGGACAAAAAAAAGACTGGTTCAGACCAGTTTTTTGTTGTAAAATTTATTGTGCCAAATAACCCATATGTATCTCAACAAATATGACCATCACCTCATATATATTATATTCATGGATAGAGATTGTAATGCTCCATAGACCGATCGAACATTTAAGCAATTCCATCAAGATTTGACTGAGATATGGCCAAAACCAAAAGGACATGCATTCAAGTTGCAGTTTGTAGTTTGTAATTTGTAGTTTGTAGTTGCACTCATTTGGGCTGTTATGTAAATAAAATCCCATGGTACAGATGATTAGGTGTGTTGTTGTTACTTTTATGATGTTATATAGCTGTACAAAAAAAATTATAGCTCAGGTAATAAGCAATGCAATCAAAGTTGTTCTGATACAACAAAATACTCATACAAAAATGTTTTTGGTCATATCTCAACCAATTCTCGACCATTTTTGATGATCCAGGGACTGAAAATGAAGTAAATATATGTGGGAGTAAGGTCTAACATATGTTGGGACAAAAGACCACTCGCAACCAGTTTTTCATCAGTCCTACTATATTTTTCAAAACGAAAGACCAGCAACTGGACTGAAAAAGACTGGTCCATAAATAGACCACTGGTCCAGTCCTAATCAGTCCAGTTCAGTTCAGTTTCAGTCTTTTTTTTGGTCCTACAGACTGGACCTTTAAACACTACATGAGACTGATGGGATGATCCTTCATTGGGTAGCAAATCAACACAGAGGACAGGCTAAAGGTACAAGTCAACTCCATGATATCCATCACCACAGCTGCATAGCTAACTGTTAGTTTAGGCCTCAGACTACACCTGCAGAAGTTGAGCCAGGGTCTTGTTGGTAAGGTTGATCTTCACGAACTTGATCACTTACTCTCCAACCTATCTCCTTATGATCATCTTCATCACCTCTATTGCCTCTGTATTGGCCATGCAAAGTGAAATATCTGGCCCTGTGCTGTACCAGAAGAGGTCCACAACTTGATGCATAGTTTGATCTGTACAGTACACAACAACTGGGGTGGCACATTACGGTCTATTGCAGAGCTCAGAGAAAAACCTGGCAAAGGTCTAGCCGTTGGTTTGCACATTGATAATATCAGAACTCTCACACATCAAATACTTATAGATTGGATCCAGGACAAGCTTTGAAGTGGATTTGCTTTCGAGGCACTATGCTGGGAGAGAAGTCACATTCCAAAGATTATCTGGCAAGCAGAGGATACAACTAGTAATCTTATTGAAAGTGCCCACTCCAACATAAACCAAGAAGGTCTATACTGCACATTAGTGGGTGGTATTGAGAAAGCACGAGCCTTTGATGCCATGAAAATGAAAACATTGAAGGTGTGACTGATTGCACCTGAGTCGCTTCTATCATTTGAGGCTGGCACTGATCATGACTCATCTTTAGGCTTTAGAAGACATGGGTACCGATGGGGCCTCAATCAAGAAATTCAGGATCAGATTGCACAGATGTTGGAAGGCCGCCCAGCGGACGATGATATCTATGCTTGGTATGAAGCTGCTTCACTCTGTGATGAGAACCAACTCACAAATGCGGCATTCCATGCTCCAACTACCACTCATGCACCCTACACCTTCAATTGAACCCTTCCCCGCCTTAACCCCATTCCTGTTCATCAGACTCCCACACCAGCCATCAATGTCCCAGTACCAATGGATGTTGATGCAGCCCGCAGCCATGCGTGTAGGTTGGATCTCTGCTACCGCTGTGGGGAAACTGGGCACAGGGCAGGAGTGTGTCCCTATCATCAGGATATCCACATGCTCACTCCTGAGGGGTGAGATGAACTCCTCCAAGACTTGTTGGTGCTTGTAGATGTTGAGGAAGCGAAGGAGCAGGTTGCAGAGGAGATCAAGTCAGAAGTTGTAGAGGAGCAGGATTTTTCTATTCGCAGCGAGTGAATCGTACACCCTCACTGCCTGTCCATAACCACTTTGAAGTCTTGTCAGTTGAATCCCTGGAGAATGAATCCATTTCTGTGACTGTTCCCCTCTCTGACCTTTCAAAGTTGGCTGAAGATGTACCTGCTCTTCCCATCTCTCCCTCTGCTCCACACCCCAAAATTAAATCATGGGAGCGTAAACTACCACACAAATATATTGTTGCATCCACTCCCTCTACACATTCCTTGAACCTAGCAATCGAACTGCAGACGACTGACACTGGACAGATACTCAGTGTCTCTGCTCTCCTGGACTCTGGTGTGACTGGTCTCTTCATCAATACCCATCTCGCACAACAACATCGCCTAAATACTTGCTCACTTTCACGTCCGATACCTGTGTATAATGTGGATGGGTCCCCAAACAAAGCTGGTGCCATCCAAGAGGTTGTAGACCTGGTCCTCCATTACAAAGATCATAGTGAGCGTGCCCTTTTTGCTGTCACTCAATTAGGAAAGCAAAAGGTGATTTTGGGCTATCCGTGGCTTTGAGACCATAACCCAGAGGTCAACTGGTGTACTGGGGAGCCGATGTCCATCCTGCTGTCGTACTTGTTTCACAGAAGCCAGGCAAGAACATCATGGATAGAAGGCTGCAATACAATGTACTCAGAAGTGTCGTGCGGGACCCCTGCCTATACCTGAAGTGGAGTTGGAAGGGGTTCCTGATCTGGTGCCGGATTCAGATGATGATGATGAGGAGCCAGAGGAAGTAGAGGAAGGAGATCAGATCTTCTACACTGCGATTCATCCATTGCACAAGGTGTGTGCTACATCGAACATATCCCAATGCCTCGCTGAGGCCTTCCACAAAAACAATGCTGCTAAATTGTCTACTAATTCCTTGCTCCCTCATCTCCATGAGTTTGGAGATGTGTTCTCCAAGGAATCATTCAACTCTCTCCCTGTGCGCAAGCCATGGTATCACATGATCAAGCTCACCCCTGGTGCAACCCCTTCATCCTGCAAGGTCTATCCTCTCTCCCCTGAAGAACAACGACAGCTTGACCAGTTCATCGACAAGCACCTGGCCTCTGGACGTATTCGACCATCAAAGTCACCCATGGCCTCTCCCTTTTTCTTTGTCAAGAAGAAGGATGGCTCACTTCAACCGGTTCAAGACTACAGAAGGCTCAACAACATCATGGTCAAAAATCGCTACCCATTACCTCTCATCTCCAAACTCGTGAGCCAGCTCTGTGGAGCCCGATACTTCACCAAGCTCGACATCCATTGGGGCTACAATAATGTGAGGATAAAGGAGGGAGATGAGTGGAAGGCAGCCTTTCATACCAACCATGGTCTTTTTGAACCGCTTGTTATGTTCTTTGGCCTTACTAATAGTCCTGCCACCTTTCAGACCATGATGAACAACATTTTCCACAACCTCATCCTCAAAGGCATTGTCTGTATCTATCTCGACGACATCCTCATCTTCACTCACATGGCTGAAGAGCACCGTCGCATCACGCGCCTCGTCCTAGAACAGCTTTGACAGTACAAACTCTACCTTCATCAGGACAAGTGCAAGTTTGAGAAGACCAAGATCGAGTACCTTGGCCTGATTATCTCGGAGGGTCAGGTGGAGATGGATCCTATCAAGGTGAACGGGGTCACAGCTTGGCCAACGCCCACAAACAAGAAAGAGGTGCAGTCTTTCCTGGGCTTCATCAATTTCTATTGGTGTTTTATCAAGGATTTCTCACATTATGCATGACCACTGTTCAACTTGACAGGAAAGGAGGCATGGAGGTGGGATAATGCACAACAGGAGGCATTCGAAAAGCTTAAGGATATGGTCACTTCTGCTCCCATTCTTACCTTTGCTGACGATTTGCGTCCTTTTTGTGTAGAAGCCAACAGTTCTGACTTTGTGACGGGCACTGTGTTGTCTCAGCAGTCTCCAGAGGACCAGAAGTGGCATCCTGTTGCATTCTACTCCAAAAGCCTTAGTGCTGTAGAGTGAAATTATGAGATCCATGACAAGGAGATATTGGTGATAATGCATGCACTTGAGGAGTGGCAACACTTCCTCGAGGGTGCCCAACACAAGGTGGAAATTTGGATGGATCACAAGAATCTTGAGTACTTTATGATGGCCAAGAAATTGAACTGTCGTCAAGCTCGTTGGTCCCTGTATCTATCCAGATTCGACTTCTCCTTGCACCACCATCTGTGTCGCAGCATGGGGAAGACCGATGCCCTCTCCTGATGTGCAGACCATGGGGATGGCAGCAATGACAACCAAAACATTGTGTTGTTGCAGCCAAACCTGTTCACCATTCGGGCACTGGAAGGCATCGCACCCCAGGGTGAGGAGCGGGACATCCTATGTGACATTCATCGCGCAAACCATAGCGGTTTACATGAGGATGTTGTTGCCCGAGCTGTCAAAGAACTGAGGAAGGGATCCACCCTTTCCTTGCGTTCAGCAGAGTGGGCTGAAAAAGAGGACTTGTTGTATTTCAGGGATCACATCTACATCCCCAATGACCCAGACCTTCGCCAGTGCATCATATCCCAACACCATGACTCACAGATTGCTGGTCATCCTGGATGCTGGAAGACCTTGGAGCTCACCTCACAGAATTATTGGTGGCCACAAATGTCATGGCTCATTGGTCAGTATTGTTGCACTTGTGACCTTTGCTGATGCACCAAGATTCCTCGTCGCAAACCCATTGGCGAGCTACACCCACTTCCCGTTCCAGAGAGTCATTGGGATGTTGTCAGTGTCGACTTTATGGTGGAGTTGCCAGAGTCAAATGGGTTTGATGTGGTGATGTGCACAGTTGATTCAGTGGGAAAATGCGCTCACTTCATTCCCACTCACACCACTGTCAGTGCCCTGGGTGCCGCCCGACTCTACCTCCACCATGTGTGGAAATTACATGGACTCCCTGGTGCTTTCCTCTCTGATTGTGGCCCTCAGTTTATGGCAGAGTTCACTCGCAAGTTGTACTGACTCCTGGGAATCAAACTCCTTGCTTCAACTGCTTATCACCCACAAACCGATGGCCAGACTGAGCGAGTCAACCAGGAACTGGAGCAGTACATCCACATCTTTGTCAATGAATGCCAGGACAATTGGGACAATCTTCTCCCCTTGGCTGAGTTCAGATACAACAACCATGTCCATGCTTCCACTCAACAGACCCCTTTCCTCTTAGACACTGGACGACATCCACGCATGGGATTTGAACCTCGCCAAACTCCCTCACACATCAAGATGGTGAATGAGTTCACAGAATGCATGCAGGATAGCTTGGAGGAGGCAAAGGCAGCCTTAGCGAAGGCGAAGGACAACATGGCATGCTTTTACAACCAACGCCACTCTCCGACCCCTCAGTACAAGGTTGGTGATTGAGTTTATCTTGACTCCAGTGACATCTCCACTATGTGTCCATCCAAGAAACTTGCTCATCGATTCCTGGGACCTTTCCCCATTGTCAAGTGTGTTGGAATGCACGCCTAATGTCTACACCTCCCAGCCTCCATGTCCAGACTCCACCCAGTCTTCCATGTCATCAAACTCCTTCCAGCTCCCCCAGATCCATTCCTGGGATGCCATTCACACCCACCACCACTGCCTACAGTGATTGAGGGAGAACCCCAATACAAAGTCGAGTCAATCTTGGACAGCCAGTTGCGTCAAGGAAAACTCCAGTATTTGGTGCATTGGAAGGGTTATGGATATGAGGAGAACTCATGGGTCAAAGAGTCTGATGTGAATGCCCCTCGGTTAGTCAAGGAATTCCACCGACGGCACACTGCTGCACACTGCTGCACTGCGTCGCATTCAAGTCACGGACTTTGGTCATATGCAATTTCAAATGCATCAGGGCAATGCATCTTAGAGAGGGGGTAATATAAGGGGACTAGGGGGGTGCCCTGTGTGTTTCTCCTATTTTTTACGTTTGTTCTACATTTTCCTCACTTCATTTCCTTCTATTCTTCATTTTCTATGATTTTTCCGGATTTTATTACTAATTTCCCTTTCTTCCCTTTCTATCATGTTTGTGCATGTTGACAGTTTTATATTTAGAGGCGGAGTACCCCTTCCGACATCTACCCCTTGGTATGATGTCATTTGGCGGCCTTGATCTGCCTATCTCTGCCTTTTCTATTTTTAGGTTATTATTTGATTTTTGTCGTCTTCACATATACTGGGCATCAGCAAAGGGATCCTTAGAGGTTTCTCTTCGGATTTTCCTTTGCTAGGTGCATCCCCAATCCCTGTAATATGTAGTATAATTTTAACTTTGGATTTCCCTTTGCTAGAGGCTGAGGTTGCCCTTATACTTGCTCTCCAACAAGTGGTTTGGAAATGGGAGGATTTAGTTCCCCAATTCTCCATTGTGCAATGGGGCCTTCAAGAGAAGGAGGCTTGGTTGACCATGATGAAATTTTGGAGCTCACATCAGTCTACTAAGCCTTTATCCATTACACCAGTAACAAATAATTGTATTGGGGTGTGGCTGAATGGAGCCAAGAAGGCCGATGCGCTGTGGTTGCTATGTCCCAGCTTCATCCCTGTGTATGTCATCCATTGGTTCATCAAAGGCATAGACTTCCCGTCTTCATCGTCCAAAGGTATCCTTGATTGTTGTCCACTGGTAAAAAAGTGCCTCCATAATTTTCAAACGCGAACCCTGGCTGAAAAGCTTGTTTCACCCGGTACAAATCCCTACCTCCAAATCTTTATCCAATATGCTCCCCTCCAGTTTCGTACATTCATGCTGAACTAGTGTGTACAAGGTGTCCTTGTTCATTGTAAAAGTAAATATTGTCTACGATCTGCTTCTTGGGCATTCAACATTCAAATGTGGGAACACAAATCTCTTGATGAATCTGAAGATGATACCCCGATACCAGAGGTTGAAGCTTGTCCTCAGGTGCCTGTGCTGCATATAACATTGCTACCTCTCCCTCATGACAATATTTGTTTTGCATCTGATGACAATGGCTCTGGCTGGGGTGATTCTTCTGGCTGGTGGAATGATGGCTCAAATGGTCCTTCTGGTTGGTTGAATGACAACTCAAGTAATCGTTTGGAATGAGGCATCCCATCCAACTTTGCTCCAGATTGTAACCCTCCCAACGGTGGCTATTCCAGATGGCATACCTCACCCACACCACAGATTCATTCTGTGAGGTGGTCAGAAGGGATGCACAGTGTGTGGACACCTTCATCTCAGGATCAGGTGGAACTGGGTGATTTGGTAACTGAAGGCATGGTAGTGTTTTGAAAGCCTCCACCGGTAGCCTACAGTCCTTGTCCTCAGCCACCACTGAAGAAAAAATGTCAGCCAGCCAAAGCTCTGTGGCAGAGATTTGTCGGGGTGGATTCAAGAAAGGTACCTGGTTTGCTCTTGCTTGTAAAAGAGGGTCAGACTGTAATGGTCTTGAAATCCGAGCAGAAGCAGTCTGAAGAGGATGCCACCTTCTCTTCTGAGACTGAAACTCCTGAGCCAGAACCAGGCCGGCACACGTTGTGGGATTGTCATAAGCACCATTGACTGACATTCATTCGACCACGTGACCCCACTCCATTCGTACATTATAACAGCTCAATCTTTGGCTTTCCCCTTCCTGAGATGGCCTTTGTTAAGAGCGAAGGCAGGCGAGGATTTCTCCCAATAAAAAGTCGTTCATCCTGGGCATACAGTCAGCCACATCCTACAGATGACAGTCAGGTGGGATGTGAACCAACTCAGGAAGAATGTTGTCCCAAGGCTTCACATCCAATACTCCAGACATGTTCCCCGTGCCCCCCGCTTTCACCTCCTCATGATGTGGTCATAAATATAGCGCATACCAATAGTCAAAAATCAAGGGAAGATGATGTAAACCGAACTACTGACTATGGTGTATTGAGTGCTATGGATATAGATGACATCAATCCCCAGATTACTTCAAGCAACCTGCCTACAATTGCCATGTCTCTGGATGTTTCAGCTACTGCTGAACAACTTCAAAACAATGAAGAAATGGATCCAGATGGAGATAGCTATCTACCTGACCTCAAAACCCCGGCCCTGCATACCATGGCAGAAGAAATACCCACCCATGCAGATGACATGGCCCTCAGTGCTACCAGTGACGACGATCAGGTTTCCCTAGTCAATGATGAATGTGGTGCAGCCCCTGAGCCCCTTTCAGCAGCAGGTCAGTTTTCAATACATATATTTTTTTATTTCAGGTGACTTATGTTCATATTCAGACTTTCAAAATCCAACTTTCCATAATTTGGAACAGATCCCCACAATACCATATTCCTCTGCAGTTTACCTGTGTTGTGGAGCAGAGAATAGTGAGACTTTGAAGGAGTACATCTTTGCGGCGTGCGAGGCAAATTCTATCCAAGTTGGATTATGCTCTGTCCATCGTGATCCCATTCCTAGTCATGAAAGTGCACATCCTGGGTATATCTTGCAGTTTGTCGATGCAACACAGTCAGCCTTGGTTCATAGCAGACTTTCTATTCCAGGTTGGATCTATATACCAGAAGCCTTCACTACCAAAATCATCTCAGCTGCAAGTGATGGTTGGACATTAAAACTTCCAGCAACAAGTCCTGGGATGTGGATTGACCCAGCTTTCAACTTTCCTTCATCATCAGCATCTGAGACCCAGCCTTCCTTGAACTTCGATGATGCCCAATTTCTGCTGCACAAGCCCATCTCCACATTACCACCTCTTCGGGCCATCACATCAACATCATCTGGAGCTGGTCCTTCTTCACTTACAGGCGCTGAGTCAAAAATGAAGGCACGTCGGAAGTGGGGTACCGTCAAGAGGAAACGCACAGGGCATCGCCAGGCTGTGGCTGACAAGTTTGGTGCATGCTTCTGGGACCATGACCACTGAGCAGTTTGCCAGCTGCACTCCCACTCAACAGAAATAAATTAAAGAACACATGTAAATAGCTAGACATATTCATTATCATCCATCCTGCACTTCACAAAGCTTCCAAAGATACCCTTATCTTCGATAGACTCATTATATTTGATAGATTAGCTCAATGCTCAGGATTAATATCGGTTGAAAGGGAAAACTATACATCATTGGAAAGATATAACCGTCTTAATAGCTACTACCAGTAGTAATTATACTTAAAATTACTCATACTAGGTGCTTCAATACTCCGAGTCAGATGCCCATGAACATGATGACCACGCGACTCCAGGTAGACATCATGTTAGCAGTCCCTGTTCTGTATAGTACCAGACAACCATTAGTATGATCAATAGCAGAAGAATATCACTCACCAACCAGTTACTAATCCAACTCATCATTGTCGGACACAATGATAATGTTGTCCTCGATATCGATTCCTTTGGAGCTTGCGCAGGAACCGCTTCATCCATGATTCTTCTTTTTCTTCTCAGGCAGGAAACTCTTGGCTTCGGCAATGATTTCATCCCAACACTCCTGGGTCCAGCCTTTGATAGTCGGCATGAAAGCTGTGGTGCACCGCTCCGCAACATTCTTCCATCGGCCGTGAGAACCTTTCTTGTGTGTCACCCGATCGCCATAGTTGTCAGCAGAGAAATAATATGCTGCAGATGATGTT
Organism: Tricholoma matsutake; assembly: GCA_026075535.2. Lineage (NCBI taxonomy): Eukaryota > Fungi > Basidiomycota > Agaricomycetes > Agaricales > Tricholomataceae > Tricholoma > Tricholoma matsutake. The sequence continues at coordinate 2,228,686 of AP026550.1, read as the reverse complement.
TCTCTTGCATCCTTTCCATAGAGAGCAAGTGCACAGCAAACCTGATGGGCATTATGACCTTCAAGAAAAACTCAGTTGATCATGAAAAGCTCACCGCCTGCATAGAGAATTAAGGCACCAACGGGCTTCTCATCACTTCAGTCTTTGATATCCTCCAAATCCTTGACATGTGTGAAGATGAATGTATGCATGATGAGCTGATTTTGAAATAATCCCTGAAACACTTGTGTGAGGGTGAATGTACTATCAATGGAGTTGTACTCACCTGCTTCTTTTTGCCATCATTCCATTCCCTCCACTGGTACACCGCCATCATCAAGGGTTTTACCTCTGAATCACCTTTCTCAGTAGATTCTTTATGCTCTGGATTGACAGGGACTTCCTCCAGGCAAAGCATGATGAAGTCTTTGATATCTTGGGAGGTTTGGAAGTAGTCAGCATTATCGTTTATCATGACCTTGACACTCTCAGTAGCTGCAGTCACAAATCCGTTGCGCCAGTTGTTCAGGCAATAAGAGAGCTCCATAAAAATAAATGAGTGGCAATCACAGAAGCACTACAATGACTGGACATACCACCCATACATTATCTTCTGCTATGACATATTGGTCTGGTCCATAGACATGATCCACCAACTTCTGAACTTCCATCACGGGTAGTGCTTCCCATGGTCCCAAATTGTCCACCATCTCGTGAGCGAGAGGCACAAGTAGGTCCTTAAACAAGTCATCAGTTTGAGCAGGAAGATGACTAAACTTCCATTTGGCATTGCTGCCATGGGCTGCTTTCTGCATCTGAATGGGTGCAGGTTGGCAATTCGCCTCAATTTTGATCATTGTCTAGGGACAATAGAGATGAAATCATGAGAGTAATGATTACTCAACATTGAAGTGGTGCCCGTCGACACCTACCTTTGCCCTGGATGCTTTTGAATCCAATGCCATCGCCACACATTCAATGTCATCTGTCTCTCGGTCTCCAATCACTCTGCCATACTGAACCATGGAGTCTTCAAGATTGGATGCTGCTGCCAATGACAAGGTAGTACTAGATGTATGGTGCTTGAGTTTGTCTTCCCAGCCGGCAGTGAGACCAGTAAGTGCAGAGTTGGAGGCCTTGAACTTCTTCTTTGTCTCCTGCTGGGAATGTTCTATTACTCTTGGAATCACAGAGTAAGGTGAGCCACATCCAGAAATTGAAAGAACTCATACTTGTCAGGGTTTCTCTGTTTATTGCCTCTGAAATGAACAGCTTACCACAGCCCATACACTATTTCAAACTTCAGCCCAGGCTGGAATATTTTCTGTGAACAAACACATCCAGAAAGTGCACGGCAGGTCAACCGGATGAGAAACCTCACTGTTGAGCAACTTAGTAGTAGTACAAGACAGACTCGGAACTCGTACTAGTAGTAGCTGCCAAGCGTGAGATCCTAAATTCAACACATGAACTTGCTCTCAATTTTTTCAACTTCAACCCTTGCCTAGACTGGTAGCCTCAGCTCTCGGATGTTGCTTGAGGACTTTGTGTTACTCTAACTGGCAAAGATCACCTGCTAAAAGGTATGTTTCTCATTATTTCATTCTTCTGGTGCATAGTACTGATGTGTTTGAACCTAAAGCACTTGCTATTATCACTCAGATTTGTAGTACATGGTAACGGCTTCACTATCATTGATTAATTGTGATCTCCAATGTCCTGTGCACTCAAATACTGGCAAAAATATTCTTGTAACCTTGAAACCTCCAAGATAGAGCTGCTCTCGCATGCTGCTTGAGTGCTTTACACAAGTAATCATCGTCTTCATACCTAGCTGCTCTCGCATGTTGCTTGAGTGCTTTATACTGGTACACAAGGCATCGCCATCTCACTACATTGCACATGGACCCTCAAACTCAAGCATGTCCACTCTCCTACAAAGAATCACCAGTGAAAGCTCTGAGTTTGTAACGGCTTCGCCATTTGGGGGCAAGTCTCCATTACCAAGGCTATGTTCTTCGTGAGGCATGTTATGACCATATCTACATGCTCCAAGTGGTGCTTGTTATCCTTGACCCCAACATTGACAATCCTTGACCGTTTTTGACTATGTGGCTATCTCTCTGGGATCCTTCTCCACTCCACATATGAAGGACCTCAACTGTCTAGTGTGGTGGAACAAGTCCTGTATCTTCTTATTACTATCTTCAGTCAATATGTCAACCCTCAGAAGCTATCTATCATGGGCTCTATATCTCTTTGCTAACAGTGGCACATTTTTACAATTGCCATACCTTGACTACAGAGAATCGGATATTTCCATGATGTACGTGGCAGTGCTGAAAATCATTGTTTATGGTAATCGATCCAGAAGCCCAACGCCGACAGTACCTTCACCATGTTCGCTGGGAAGACACAACCCATCCCAAATCAGTGAACGATCAGTTTGATGGTATGGGTGTACAAGCTTTTTGCAAGCCTCTGCCATTTCTACAGACAGCTCTGGTTGCACAATGAATTCAGCATCCAACTCAGTACTCCATCCATCTACATAAACTGCAGCTACACTAGCTCCTCTACCCTTCACGCCGCTAGCCCCAACCTGTGTAGTGCAGGCTCACAGCTGTAGGGTATCTCTTTGAGCCTTGTGTTGTCAACAGAAGCATCCTCTCTTTCGATCTCATTCAACCCAGTCATACTAGGGCGACGGCGACTCAAATAATTTAGAGATCGATCTCCCTAGCCCAATCTACTTGCAACCCCCTCACAACAATCTGCATCCCTGCAATATTGCATCGGCAGGGCTTCCCTTCATTAGGATTGTTAAACCCTCCATGCTGCAGTTGTCAGTGCCCGACGGGCATTTTTAGCCACTGGCAGGGGTCAATTGTGCTCCTCGACCCCCTACAGTTACAGAGGTGAACACATAGCTTGTAACTTATGTACTAAGCAACTGGTGCAGCCATACTGCCAGTGCTCATGCCAAGATTATCTGATGCACAAATCAATATCATCAACTACGTATGGATTGTTGCAATGTTGCATCCAATTATGTAGCTGCATCCATGAATTGGAGGGATCACGTAGCATATCTACAGTGCATTCAGTGCATAATACTCAAACTAATGTAAGAAGTGGTGCTTACCGCTGCATTGAGATGATTGGTACATCATCCAAAGAAGCAATAGTGTTAGGCCTGGCCATCTTTAATTTGTTTTCCTTCGCTCGTGATGCGCTTGACACGCAGATCAGCTATTTCCAAGAATTACCAAAAGCAGACCATTATTGATGTATGCCTAATTACTTTCTTCCTCTACTGAAAATAAAAAATTGAGAACCTAGACCCTCTGGAGAATTACATTTTACATAGATCTTAGGTTTTACTTTTGCAAAAAACATGGAATTGAATGAATAATTAGAAATATGGTGCTTTGTCACAACTTGTCACAACTTGGTCATGTGATGATGTTGGCTGCGGATGAACCCTAGTACCTTAATAACTACTAGCACTCTTGCCATGGAGATTATTGATTAGTTGTGCTAGTACATTCACTCACTCACACTACGGGCTCCACCACTTCAACCTAGGCTGAGAGTGCTCAGGGCACCACTCTATGTTGCAGATTCTCGCACTGACGTGGAAAGCTGAAGGCATCTGCTGCTCATACACGAATTCCAGGTGACTTCAGTGTAGGATTTGATTATTAGGGTTGCTTGGCACCATGCTCTGTTCAGCCTATGTGCTTCTTTTCTTCAGGGATGGCCCTTCCAACTGACACTTCAACTGAATCGATCTATACAGGTCGCCATGGAAGACCAATGTGCCCATTATCTGCAGATGTTTGCCTCCTTGCCCATATAAATAATTTACGCATTAGCTCCATGTGTAACCTCGTGGAGTTCCCCCTCAAAAGAGCCCGGATCCACTGCTTGTGGCCTCTAGGCTCACCTTGAATTCCCTGCATCATCACCTTCCTTGCTCCCTCACACCTATTCCATATATTGCAGCCATGCAGTTCATGCCTAGGTTTGATGTTCATAGACATCATGTCATTCCAAGTACTCACCCTTCTATCAGCTATCCTTCGACCAACACTCTAGCAGGGCAGAGGACACGGCCCTCATCACCTACATTTGCATTGATGATACTCAACCCGGGAAAACCACCAAAACTGCTGATGATATTTGCAATGAGTCAGAGGAAGGATGCGAGATGTTCCGAATGTTCGTAGTCAAACCTATGGGAAGATAACTAGTTGGTACTAGTCCCAAAGGTAGTGCTATAGGAGATGAAGGTATTTGACATGGTCTGATGGGGTATCAATTGATATCGAGGAAGATCGACGAGATCGATGCCGAACGAGTCTATCGTCGATGGTCAAAGTGTGAATTCTGAGGACCTTTCGATAGGTCAAAAGTATATGAAGGCTATAGTTGATGGCTAGGATGTGCTGAAATGGTTGCTAGTGCTAGCGACAAGAGGATTGAAGGAGGATCGAGGACACTATGATTGCAGAGGTTTCTCGTCGATCAAGAAAACCCGTAGAGACTTAGATTGTTTTTAGAAGATTGATCGGATGCTTAGAACTGTATACGAGACAATAGGTGAAGACAATTTCTTCCATTCCCCAGTAGATACTACAGAGTTTTATATGTTTTAAAGAAACTTCCTAAAATGGAATGAGAAACATGTGTAGAACATGAGGCAAAAGATATGAGTTAAGGCACAAGGCCAAAAAGGAGACCGGAATCCGAACAAGAAAGATATATATCATATGATGAAAGAGTAATAAAGGGTATAGAACTAAAAGGGGACTGTCCTTTGTGTATAAATCATGCTAAGTCTTGCAATAATTCGTCCAGCGGGTTCTGTGCATGATAGGGACTTGGAACGAGGCTGACCTACTATCAGCAGGTTTGGGCACAAGTTGGAATCCTTCCTGGCGCATGGTATTCCACCATATAGATAACAAATGCGGTGCCCGATGTTGCTCATAGTCTCTCAATATCGATCAATGATGCTCAATGATGGTCGACAATGTTTGATTGTGGTCGCAGTTTGTTCAAAGATGATCGGGGATGTTCGATGGTTGTTTAGAAGGGGTTTTAGGGGCTTTTGGGGTAGTCCTAAGGTTGTGCAATGTGGGCTCTTGGTACGATCAATGTCGCTGGTGATGTTTTGGTGGTCGATATGATATCGCAATTGATAGACTGGGTTGTGCTGCATCTGGGACCTCGTAGGAGTTAGCCGATGTGATTTTAGAATGATGTATCGGCCTTTGAGCTGAGGAGACAACCTATCAGTGTATTCACCGAATGCTCTAATAGAGCACTGGATGCACCCTCAGCCTTTAGAAAGGCAGTATGCAAAGATATTCATAGAGCAACCTGGGCCTCCAGGGATGGGGTTGGTCAAATACAAAGGCATGACTGGAAATCCATGACCTGACTGCCTTTCACTAAATTCATTTCCAAGACATTTCACTCAGCACTTGGGTTGGGGTTGGTCGTTCTGGATTTCAGCCAAATCAAGGACATCGATGGTGCATGCACCTGCATTTGCCACACAGCAACTCAGATACTGATGCCCTGGCTTGCTCACCAGTTCCCAAGTTTTGCCAATTCTGACCCCGGCTCAATGGCAACACGACATATTTTGAGCAGCTCCTCAGCTTAAATGCTACCGGAACTATAGGCATTTCCAGCAATTGTTTAGTGGATCTTTTTTCCCAGTGCAGCGAGTGCTTGTTGCTTGTTGCTTGCAGTGCCATAGAGCACCATGAATGTCCAGATAACTGTGAAGCCATTTGCCTCGCAGGCTCCTGTGATCCTTTGACCTGGATTGGATGCCTTGAGTCTTGGGAAGGGGGTGGGTCAGGTATAACAGTGGGAGCGTTTCAGCGTATTTTCGTCGAATGCACCACATGCTTGAGGTTCATTGTGAAGGCAAAGTTCACCTCACATCAGTGTGGGCTTTAGTTGTGAAGATACGCCAGGATTCATTGGCATGCAATGGGTGGATCTCAAGCCTTGTCACATAAATTTTGGGTGTACTACCCTGACTACTATAAATGTTGAAATGATCAAAATTGCTTTCCCACTGCCAACAAACCTTGATAAGTATACATCGTAGCTCATGCACTGCATGTAAAGCCCAATGAAAAACTGCATGCATGTATGCTGCAATGTATTGGATGTCCACAGTACTGTTCCCTGGGCATATTAGACTTGTGACAACTTCAACTGCAGCTTACTATCATAGTAGTAACTTAGGTAGTATCATAAAGCATGGGATTAATATTTTTGTTATGATTCTGAACTTGGAGGGCTGACTCAACGAGATAGTACTACTATCTTGCTAATCTCAGGCTCAGGCTCAACCTCACTGCCTATACTATCAGATGTGCTCAACCCCCCTATAAGTTGCTCTCCAGCAGATCCCTCTACAGCTCCACCTGTGGCGGTTGTATATTCTGCTAGCCTCATCTGTTATCTATCCTCTGTTGTAGGTCTTAGGCTGAATACATAGGCAACTCTCTAACAATAAGACCTAGTTGATTCATAATGGCAGACCAAGATCCCACCACAAAGCACAGCAATTGGAATATCAAGGGTGTCCTCTCATTCTTCAAACACGTCATAGCTTGCAAAGTCATGGAGGATACAGTGAAATGCAGCGCTGTGCCCTTTCAACAACCAGAGACAGTTCTATCTGAGCATGGACTGCATCACAATACAATGCAGGAGCCCAATTTCACTGAATGAACAGCCTGCTTACCTCCCTGTCCACACCTGAGCCAAGGGGCAGCCAAATGTGACTGCCTGCCACAAGACCTTGAGGATCTGCATGGCACTCATCATGAAGGACTCCCGTTGGCAAGTGCATGTTTTGTTCAATGCACTGCTGCAATTTGTATGCTGATAGTCAGCATGTGGTGCTTTGCAGACTCTTCCGCCAAGAATCCCTGAGGAATCAGATGCACCTCTATGGCCCCCTGTTGATCCAGCAACGTGGATGGAGGTTATGCATGATGCCTACTCAATGCTGCGCCAGATCGAAGACAGTCTTCACCAGGTGGAGGACAATTTTGAGGAAGCAGAGCGCCACCTTCAGCACCTTGCAGTGCAAGGCCATGGTGGTGCTCTCCAGCCACCTCATACTGATGGCCTAGCCCGCCTAGTGCGGCGGAGCTCCTCTGAAGCCTCCCCTTTTGTGATGCCCAGGATTGGACACATGGGTGCCTACACAGCCACAGCAAGCGCATCTTCCTTCTTTGAACCCTTGAACACCACCCATGACCCATGAGTCCAAGTTCCAGGTATGTCTTGCAGTCAGGTATGATGTCATATGCTGTCATTCTGGCTCTCCACAAACACTAAGGTGATCATCCCTCCAGGATTGAGATTAGGTCAAGCACAGTTATAAACCATTATTCACTACCCAAAAAACTTTTTTATCGCTGTGCCCATGTGCCAATGAGTCAGTTATGCAGTCAGACCATTAAGAGTGCTTTTCAAGGTTCTCTGACATGCATTGTGACGTGGGGCAAATCATGGGCTGTGGGCTGAAGACCCATCAGCGAGATGATCACCAAGAATGCTTAATCACTGCCTTAATGTGGCCAAAACCCTACATGACGGCATTCATATCCTCTGGAGATGGGCCGCAATGGGCTTCTTGTGTTTTCTATCTTGTACAGCACTTATCGATGCTGACAAGAGAATCATTTAGTACCAGAGATCAGGCTAACAAGTGCCATGAGACAGATTATGATGCTCCCAGAGCTCGCGAGTGCCAGCCTAGAGCAGGCAATCTTGACTGTCTTTGATCTCCTGCTAAAAGATATGTTTTTCATTATTTCATTATTTTGGTGCATAGTACTGACACATTTGAACCTAAAGTACTTGCTATGATCACTCAGATTCATATGTGGCTCTGAGTCAGTAACAGCTTTGCTATCATCGATTAATCTTGATCTCTGATTTCCTGTGCACTCAAATACTGGCGAAAATATCCTTGTAACCTTGAAACCTCCAAGTTAGAGCTGCTCTCACATGCTGCTCTCGTGCTTTATACTAGTGATCACCATCTTCATACCTAGCTGCTCTTGCATGTTGCTTGAGCGCTGTATACTGGTATGCAAGGTGTCACCATCTTACTACCTTGAAAAAAGGACACCCGACCTCAAGCATGTCCCATCTTACAAAAGAATCACTAGCGGAGATCAGGTTAAAGTACTCACTATCAGATCACTCAAATTCCCGAAGGGATCTGAGTCCGTAATGCCTTAGGAATAGGGCAATCATTGATTCATCATGATCTCCAATTTTCTGTGCACCCAAATACAGGCCAAAATTTCCCTGTAACCTTGAAGCCTCCACTTCAAGTTAGAGCTGCTGTCACATGTTGCTTGAACACTTTACACTGGTATGTGAGACATCACCATCTTACTACCTTGCAAAAGGACACTCGAGCTCAAGTGTGTCCCATTTTACAAAAGAATCACTGGCCGAGATCGGGCTAACATGTGAGTGAGAGATCATCTCCCAGCTCACAAGTGAGCAGGCGATCTTGACTGCTTGCAAGCCAGTGATCTTCACTATCGTTGATTCCCGCTAAACGGTATGTGTTTCCTTCTTCCATTCTTCTGGTGCATAGTACTCACACGTTCAACCTAAAGTACTCATTACCAGATCACTCAAAATTCGTGAAGGGATCTGAGTCCATAACAGCTTCACCATAAAGCAATTATCGATTAATCATGATCTCCAATTTTCTGTGCAATTAAATCTTGGCAAAAATCTCCTTGCAACATTGGAGCCTCCACTCTAAGTTAGCTTCTCTTGCATGTTGCCTGAGTGCTTCATACACATGAGCCACTGGCCGACAACATTCGGGAAGGGTTGGGGTGGAATGTTTGGACACGGGCCACCAGTGGACTACTACCTATGCACAACATCAATATTAACTTCGTCCTACAAAGATTGAAGTCCCTTGGTTTTACCTCCAAAGCAACCAATCGTCAAAAAGCAAGGCCAAAGACATGCCAGTTAAGAACGGCATTCTTAGTAGTAGCCAGACAAGTCTTACATCGACATTTCCTGAGAGCAACATGTTACGAAGAAACTGCTGGGTGAATAGTGTTCGCTTGAGGATGATCTGATTAAGATCCTGAGAGCTGCACAGTCTGCAATCGTGCTATCTCCAATGTCCTCCAAGGTTCCAGCCTTAGTGCCTCAGTGTGCTAAGTACAAGTGGCATGTGATGCCACATAATCAACGGCAATGATCAGAGCTGGCGGCTCTCACTGGCACTCCTGTCATCATGACCTTGAGGCCTTGCCCCTGCTCTCGCATGTTGCTTGCCAAGCACTTTATGTATTAGGAGCCTACACTCTAAGTTAGAGCTGCTCTCGCATGTTGCTTGAGCACTTTATACTAATAATCACCATCTTTCTACCTTGTAGAAGGACCCTCGAACTCAATCTTGTCCTGTTTTACAAAATAATCACTAGGGGAGCTGGGACTGACAAGCAAGCAGGTGATCATGACTCTTGTTGATTTCCCACTACAAGGTATGTTTTTTCTTTCCTTTATTCTTCTCATACATTGTACTAACACATTCAACCTAAAGTACTCGCTATCAGATCACTCTAATCTATGAAGGGATCTGAGTCCATAATGGCTTTGCCATAGGGCAATTATTGATTAACCATGACCTCCAACTTTCCTCTCTGCATTTGAATACTGGCAAAAATATCCTTGTAACCTTGAAGCATCCACCTTAAGTTAGAGCTGCTCTTGCATGTTGCCTGAGCACTTTATACCAGTATGTGATGCATCACATCTTCCTACCTTGCAAAAGGACTCTTGAACTCAAACATGTCCACCATCTTACAACAGAATCACCAGCTGAGATGGGGCTAACAAGTGTGAGAGAGATTATCCTCTGGTATGCGAGTGAGGAAGTGATCTTGACTGTTGTTGATTTCCGCTAAATGGTATGTTTTTCATTCTTTCATTCTTCTGGTATATATTACTGACATGTTCAATGTAAAGCACTCATTATCAGATCATTCAAATTTGTGAAGGGATCTGAGTCGGTAACGGCTTTGCCATAGGGCAACTATCAAATAATCATGATCTCCGATTTTCTGTGCACTCAAATACTGGGGAAGATCTCCCTGTAACCTTGAAGCCTCCCCTCTAAGTTAGAGCTGCTCTCACATGTTGCTTGAGCGCATTCTTGACTGTCGTTGATTCCCACTAAATGGTATGTTTTTTCTTCCTTCATTCTTCTGGTGCATAGTATTGACGCCGACGTTCAACCTAAAGTACTTGCTATTATCACTCAAATTCATACAGGGCACTGAGTCCCCAGGCTTTGCCATTCAGGGGCAAGTCCTCCATCACTGAGACTATGTTCTCCATGAGCCATGCTATCACCAAGATATCTACATGCTCCAAGTGGTGTTTGTTATCCTCAACTCCAACATTGACAATCCTCGACCATTTTGGGCCACGTGGCTATCTGTCTGGTGTCCTTCTCCACTCCATGTACAAAGGATCCCAGGTGTCTAGCATGGTGGAACAAGTCCTGTATCTTCTTATTACTATCTTCAGGCAATCTGTCAACCCTCAGAAGCTATCTGTCCCTGGCTCTGTATCTCTTTGCTAATGGTGGCACATTTTTATGATCGCCATACCTTGACTACAGAGCAGTGGATATTTCCATGATGTATGCAGCAGTGCTGAAAATCATTGCCTTTTCATTTATGGAAATCGATCCAGAAGCCCGACACTGACAGTGCCTTCACCATGTTTGCTGGGAAGACACAACCCATCCCAAATCAGTCAACAATCTGTTCAATGGTATGGGTGTACAAGCTTTTTCTGAGCCTCTGCCATTTTTACAGACAGCTCCGGTTGCACAATGAATTCAGCATCCGATGTACTCCATCCATCTACATAAACTGCAGCTATGCTAGTTCCTCTGCCCTTCACGCCGCTAGACCCAACCTGTGTAGTGCAGGCTCACAGCTGTATGCAACAGGGTATCTCTTTGAGCCTTGTGTTGTCATTCACCCCAGTCATACTAGGGCGACAGCGACTCAAATAACTTAGAGATTGATCTCCCTAGCACAATCTACTCGTGACCCCCTCGCAATGATCTGCATCCCTGCAGTACTGCATTGGCATGGCTTCCCTTCATTGGGCCTGTCAACCCTCCATGCTGCAGTTGTCAGTGCACGATGGGCATTTTCAGCTGCTGGCAGGGGTCAATTGTGCTCCTTGACCCCCTACAGTTACAGAGGTGAACACATAGCTTGTAACTTATGTACTAAGCAAGTGGTGCAGCCATACTGCCGGCACTCATGCCAAGATTATCTGATGCACAAATTGATATCATTGACTATGTATGGATTGTTGCAATGTTGCATCCAATTATGTAGCTGAGGACCCTACGATCACACCCCTGCCTGGGTGCTAGCACCTCAACACTTGGCCTCTATTGTATACTCATCAGTGCGCAGCTAAAGCTGATATTGAACTATCCGCGCATACATATGGCAGCCCAAAAACAACGAGATATCATTGGTCATATCCAACATTCAGGCACATGACTGAATTGACCCATATTCTAACTAGCACTTCTGCCATGGAGATTATCGATTATGCTGCCCTTCTCTTCCTTTCACATCACAGCCATATACACCTAAGAGCTTGTGGGTGTACCTGCAATCTTTCCCTCAAATCTACTGGCAACAAACTTGTCCTCACTCCAACTTGAATGCAGGCGATATTTAAATTCCTTCCTATCATAGCGCTATTAATTGCTATGACCTATGCCTGTTCTCACCCCTGTAGATTCTCATCTACTGTGTGTGCAGGCCTTACAAGGCACCAAACTATATGTGTAATGTACAGAACTGCTCAGGCTCTTAGGATGGAGCAGCAAAAGGTAAAGAATGTTCAGAAAGGAGTTGCTGCTGGGTCTAATAGGCTTCAATTGTGGAAAGGGAGAATAGAAGTGAGATACTATGCTTTCTTAGTACATGCTGACTGTTCTTACTAATTCTCTATGCCTACTAGAATCGTGAAGAGTCTACCGCTCTGGCTGCAGTTGACTCCAATGACCTTTCTTCCCCTACTACCTGTAATGGATACCTCAACATCTCAGATCCTGAGCTGCTTGGCAATCCCACTGGTGGTGCCAGCACAACTCACAGCCTACCTCTCCTTCCTACATGCCCAACCTTTACACAAACTGGGAGGCCCAAGTGATCCTATTGCCTTCCCAAGCAGTTTGAAGACAGGCAGCCTGCTCCTTCTATGCCTATCCTGCCACCCACCTCCAATTCACAGCCCCTTCTCCATCGAGTGATCTTACATGTTCAAGACATCATGTGCTCAGCTGCTAATTGATTTGGCCTTCTTCGGGAATACCACCATCATCCGTCATATGATCCCGATGAGCATGTAACTTCAGAAGACTTGGCAAACTTCTGCACAAGCAATAACCCGATGCATAACAACTTGAATCCAAATGACTCACCCTGTGCTCCCCATCCTCTTCCCCCATGGCCATTTGAGAATATGTCCAAATACCTACTCATGAACTGGGTGAACACTGGTAGCACCCAGAAGACCGAAGCCGAGATCACACACCTTGGGCAAGAGGTCTTAGCTTCACCGGACTTCAAGCTGGAGGAACTCAGGTCATTCAATGCCCACACAGAGAACCAAAGAATGGACAAAGCTTTTGCTAGCTCCAGTGACGCTCCTTTTTTGCATGATGGATGGAAGGAGGTCAAGGTCAATATAGAAGTGCCAGTTGCATCAAGAAGGAGGCCATTGCCTCCGAGCCATACTTTCTCAGTTCCGGGTCTTCACTTCCATTCCTTAGTTGAAGTAATCAAGGTAGCATGGAGTGAGAGCGCTGCCAAACAGTTTCACCTTTCCCCCTTCAAGCGAATACACATTCACCCCATCACAAAGTTGGAAACCCGCATATTTGACGAAGTGTACACTGGTGACACCTGGATCAAGGTGCACAACAATCTCCAGAAGCAGCCCAATGAGCCAGAATGTGTGCTAGAGAAGGTCATTGCAGGCCTGATGTTCTGGTCTGATTCCACACAGCTTGCAAGTTTTGGTAATGCCAGTGTGTGGCCAGTATACATGTACTTTGCAAACCAGTCAAAGTATACCCACGCCCAGCCTAACTTGGGCGCCTGTCATCATGTAGCTTATATACCCTCAGTATGGTCCTTCCACTGCCTCCATTCACCCATTCACCATCTGCTGTTGACAGCTTCCTGACAGCATTGACGAGTTCCTTGTGGAAATCGCATCCACGCCAAGTCAGAGGTCCACCCTCAAAACCCATTGCCGGCGTGAGTTGATGCATGAAGTTTGGTGTTTGCTTCTAGAGGACGACTTTTTGCATGCTTATGAACATGGCATTGTTCTGACATGTGCAGATGGCATTCAGCAATGAGCTTATCCCCACATCTTTACTTACTCTGCCGATTACCCTGAGAAGTAAGTTCCAGACAAAGCCATCCTTGCATCCTGTTGAATTATTCCCATGGTAGAGTAAAGTTAGGCACCACACACAACAAGGGAGATTGGATATGCCCCTGGTGTACAATTCCTACTGCCGAGTTTGATAAATTAGGGCATCAGCAGGATACAAAAGGGTGCATAACCCGGGCGCGTTCATACCTTACTGACCTTGTGAGCAGAGCCTGCGAGTATGTCTATCGCATGGGGTATATTGTGAATGCTGCAGGAGTCGAACGCATGCTTCGCCCCATGTCACTGGTGCCAATGCTGGTATGTGTAGCTTTCAGGCAGATTGCATTTTGCATAGCTAAGAGGCAAAAAGAATGCTTTTGCAGAAAAGCTTGGCCATTTTGGATTCAACCCGTACCCCATGCTAGTCGTTGATTTGATGCACGAATTCGAGCTCAGTGTCTGGAACGGAACATTTATGCATATAATTCAAGTTCTGTATGCTGCTGTTCCAGGTGGAGGAGCTGTTACAGAGTTGAATAGAAGGTGTTGTTTCCCAACATCTGAAGGCTCCTCTTCAACTCAGTAGTATTAAGCAGGTTTCGCCAAATTCCTACATTTGGATCGGATACTATTTGGTGTTTCTTGAACAACGTATCTCAAATGAAACAACTTGCTGCAAGGGATTTTGAGGACATACTCCAGGTAGCTAAGTCCAACTACTCATCCCTAGTGTTGACTCATTTATGATTTGCAATGCTAGAACATGATACCTGCAGTGGAAGGCCTGATTCCAGAACCTCATAATGGCAAGATCATGATACTGCTCTTCCATCTGGTGGAGTGGCATGCCCTCGCAAAGCTTAGGCTGCATACTGAGTGTACACTCAATTTCTTGTCTCAGTCCACAGTTACAATTGGGAGGGAGCTTCATTCATTCGAAGAATGGACTCAGGTATTCAAAACTGTTGAATTACCAGGAGAAGCAGATGCTCGAGATTGGCAGCGCAGGTGCAGGAAACCAGCACCCAATGCAGTGTCAAACCTTGCAAACTCACCCCCCCATGCCAGGATCAGAACCTCAGCTACAGCAGACTAGCACCCCTGCACAGCAAAAGACAAAGCCAAAGGCAAAACCATTGAGTGATGCTAATTCACCCCCTATGCTGGAGTTGGAAGCCAATTTACAACAAGCTAACAAGTCCCCCGCACAGTTGAAAACTAAGCTGAAGAAGAAGCTGTTCAATTTATTCACTTACAAGCTACATGCATTTGGAGATTATGTGTCTACGATATGTTTGTTTGGCACAACAGACTCGTATTCCACCCAAATTGTGAGTCTGGGCTTATCTGCACCTCTTGACACAGCCTTCAACTTCCTTGCAGGGTGAACTTGCACACTGCCTAGTGAAGCACTTCTATCACTGCACAAACAAAAAAGATGCAATACAACAAATTGCAAAACATGAACAACGTCATACTCGGCTACGTCGTGCCAAGGAAGCAGCCACTTCACCCCACAGAAGACATGCGCACCATGTAACCTTCTCTGAGAATGACCAGCTTCCATTCACTGGGGTTGATCTGCACCACCACATCAGTGATTCCAAGAATTTCCCCCACCACCTGCAGAGCTTCATTCATCAGCCTTCCAATGACCCTGCTAAAAAGGCATTCTTTCTTTTAAAGTTGTGCACTCACATTCTCACATCATGATCATGCAGAACTTCATCCCAAGGCTCAAGGATCACCTTTTATCTCGTCTTCTTGGCCGTGAGTTTGATGATGACAAGTTTCAGTACACTAGTGAAGACCACCGCACAATCCAGATAATCAGGGATCAAATTTACTCTGGAAAGGTTCTACATGTCAACTACACCAGCTATGACATCCACCGTGATCAGGACTCAATGAACCCCCACATGCACTGTGATGTTATGGTTCTTTCAACAGAAACGGGTCCAGGTGCTCACCCATACTGGTATGCTCATGTTCTCGGCATATTCCATGTGAAGGTAATCCACATCGGGCCGGAATTCCATTCAGCACATGGAGTTTCTTTGGGTTCAGTGGTTTGGCATGGAACCAGGCTATTGTTGGGGTTTCAAAACTGCAAGATTGCCAAAGATTGGATTCATACCTGATACTGACAAAGGCGCTTTTGGATTCCTAGATCCTTCTCTTGTTATCAGAGGCTGCCACCTTGTACCCTGCTTCACTAATGGCTGCACATCAGGCCTATTACATACCTCAACCCTCACTGCTGCACATCACCCAGATGAATCGGAAGATTGGGCAAACTATTATGTAATGATGTAGGTTGCTACTTGTTACCGTATGCACTGCAAGAAATAACATCAGCCAGCTTTGTTGACAGGGACATGTTTATGTGATATGCTGGTGGCGGAGTTGGCCATGCAGCAGCCACTGAAATCCAAACCAGTAATGACAATGATGCGATGGAAGTTGACAATGACACTTTCATGGTGGATGCTGATCAAGTGAGAAATGACCCTGAGCTCGAGGATAGTCAGCTGCTGGATGAGCTACAATGTGTCGTTGAGGGGGAAATGGCTGGTGATCGGGAGGTTGAAGATCTCATGGATGATGATAATGGTGAGGCAGATGATGTCAGTGGGGAAGATGATGGGAATACTACATCCAAGGCTGACAGCAAAGAGGAAGATTTCAGTCCGGATGATGGAGAAGATGAACTTGACTATGATACCCGATATGGAGCACTTTAGCCTGCAAGTGAATCATGTATTGGTGTGTAGTTAGTGGTCCTACTAGGTGTTATGATGCTACTCTGTACATTCAGAAGGGGCCTATCATCTCCGTTCTGCCACAGTGAATGTAGCCGCTGGAACTATTGAGACCTGGTGAAGATGAAATTGTGTCGAAATGCATTCCTATGGAGTCCGACCACAGGCTGATTCCAACATGAAGCACATTCTTTTATGTTGATTGATGGAATATGTACATATACTATACTGTTTATGAAATCAAGTACTTTGTGGTGATTATCTGAATAGAAATACAACAGAAGGGATAAAAGATAAAGGCAAGGAATTTAGATCCAGTGTTTCAGATGAATGGCCAATACTACATGGATATTAGAGATCATGAAGAATTATTTGATGCAGACTACAACCCTGACCGAAAAGCTAAGGAAAGACAACTCCACTGGAGTATGAAAAGGAGTGAATGGTGCACTGTATATACACTGACTACAGGGAACCTTTGTGTCACATCACTGAGAGGCAAGTAACAAAACATGGGGTACTTCATAGATGCTGAAAATCACGAAGAATGATTTGATGCAGACTACAACCCTGACCATGCATATGCAGCTGTCTAGCTAAGGATAGGAAAAGGACAACTTGACTGTAGTGTAAAAAGGAATGAACAGTGCACTGTACATACACTGACTACAGGGAACCTTCGATACATCACCCTGAAAGGCAAGTAACAAAACATGGGTGCTTGTCCCACATATCTTGTTGTCGATCCAAATGTAATTGGGATTACAAGCTATTACAGAACATCTCTTGGTGGATACATATGTACAAATAGGGCAGGAGCATCCCACACTCTGTTGGTTTCACTGATGAAAAGCCCTGAGAGGGTACTTGGGTAACAGAATGCCAGATGTGAACCCAGTTAGTTAGTCTGGCCTCTGGCCATGAAAAAAAAATGGAACCCCTTTATTTGGAACAAAATCTGAGGTTGCAACGTCTGTACGATGCATTAGCAAGGATAGTTCGAGTATATTAAGGACTTTTACAACCAAAAGTACTTAAATATGGACAAATTTGAAAATTTTAGGGTTAGGGTAATGAAAAAAACCTTCAACATTGGACCTACATAACACAGCCCACTGCTCTGATGTCATCTGTAAAGCAGGTATGTAATTTACTAATTCGTGGGGATGTTCTGCTACTAATTATAGCCTTTTTGGGATAAACCAGGTCCTCAATGCACAGGGATATGCAGAGTGTCTGGATTGTGGAGCTAGCATACATTGTGGCATGGTTGGGCTTGGCCCCAACGAAGTGGATTTGTGAGGTCTGGACCAGCATGGGCATGGAAGTGATGTCATATTACTATTTTAGGAATTGTGCCTGATTACATAGTTAGTTAGTCCCAAACTGGCCTTAGCAAAAAAATTGACCTATATTTTTTTCCATTACCTGAGTACCCTTGGGCATTTTGTATTCCGCATCCTACAAATTCAACGAATTTCTTGCCAAAAAAAACCCCGAGAGTCGGGGATCGGCAGCTGCACGATCTTATATTTAGCCAATGTGTAGCTTCACTCAGACAAGACGTGGGTTGACTCACGTTTCGGTTACTGTTCGGATTTCGGATGGGCGTGCGCCCGTCTCAAGACATCGCATGCTCTCTGATTGAATGCCACACGAGAACTAGTTTTAATTATGAGATCAAGCCGTTATTGATGATTCCCTCATTTGGGGTGGACTTTCAGGAGGGAAATCCCACGCAATGTACCTAAGTGTGTGCATCTTTTGCAAAATCCATTGCAAAGTAGTAAATATCCGGTGAGTGACCATCTCAAGAAAGTTTGGAACAATATGTGATAATAATGCATCTGACAATGTGTTGTATTAATCAAATTCTAGTGTTGGCTAAATTCACCTTCGCAGCTGGCGCCTCCAGCCGTCTCCCCCACCATTTGCAGGCTGCATA
The DNA here is from genome assembly GCA_026075535.2 of Tricholoma matsutake. Classification (NCBI taxonomy): domain Eukaryota; kingdom Fungi; phylum Basidiomycota; class Agaricomycetes; order Agaricales; family Tricholomataceae; genus Tricholoma; species Tricholoma matsutake. The sequence continues at coordinate 2,210,479 of AP026550.1, read as the reverse complement.
TCCGCATAGCTATGGATAAGCCCACATAGGTTTACATGTGAGGTATGCAAAAGATTCCAGGGGTCATACGTATGCTTACAGTCGTCAGAGCCCGGTTGTCTACTCGTGATCGACTTCTTCGGCACGGCGCACGCGGTTTGCTGATTATGTAGTACCTGACTAGTCCTGACTGGTCGCGTGGTTGAAAGAAGGCAGTAGGTATGTAGCTTGATTTCTTGTATATAATTGGCTTGATGCCTTGTTTTCTCTTCTCCAGTCCTTTTTCCTGCCAAGCCGGAAGAAACCTCTTGAGACGCTCTTGACGTTTCATCAGATGTCTACCACGAGCTGTCGACTGTTCTCCCTGATTCTTACGTTATTCGTCTCACTGTGCCAGAGCGTCCACGCCGCCGGGTTCTCCAGCAAGATTTATGGTGTAAATTTGGGATCTTGGTATGTAATCTTGTATGTTTGCTCGAATGTTTACTTATGCTATTTGTTTCCAAGGCTGGTTCTCGAGCCATGGATGCTTCCTGGCGGTATGGCAGACGACGACATATATTTAATATTGATACCGATCCTTGCCACTAGAATGGATTAGCATGGGTGGGCAGAATTGTGCTGATTGTTCCACTTGCATTCGTTCCGAATTGTACGTGCTTGACTACCCGGCAGACGGTGTACGTGTTTATATGCTGACGCGTACGTGGATCAGCGCGTTCGTTCAGGCGTATCCGAATACAGCAGACGCAACATTCAACAAGCATTGGTATCCTCGATGAATCATTACGTGTTCCAAGTTTACGACTCTTATCAGGAATACATGGTTCAGCCAAAGCGATGTTGATGCACTTGCCAGCGTCGGCATCAACACAGTCCGCATTCCTGTCTGTTGTCCTCGCACTCTAACCATCTTGCTTGTACTCACCTCTTCACCGGCCCTACATAGCTCGGGTACTGGATTGTCGAAGCCCTCGTCGATCGCAGAACAGAATTCTACCCTCGAGGTGGACTAGCGCAGCTCGTAAGTACACAGTAGTTTTCTGATCCCGCGCGAAATGACATTTGGGTATGTTCACAGCGACGAGGCTTGCAGCAGCTCGGCAAAGCGGGTATTGTTGCCATCCTCGACCATCACGCGCTTCCTGGCGTACAGACCCCGGGTCAGATGTTCACCGGCAGGTTCGTGGATTTTTAATGGAAGTAAGGAGCATTATTCAACACAATACGTATGTAGGTGCACCACAGATGTTCAGTTCTATGTACGTTCCTTTCACTCTTGTTTAGCGCGCTGTGTTTAAGTGTATTGTCCTGGAACTATAGACAGACGCGAACTACCATCGCGCCCTGGTGTGGACCGCTGTCATGACAGCTCTCACCCACCTAGACCCGGCATTCAGTAACGTCGTGTCCATTGAGGCAGTCAATGAACCCATAATGAACGCATTACTGACTCCGGGCTACGGTAACTGTGCGACTATTCTTTTTCTCCCTTAACCTCATGATGATAGTTACCTGGCACAGTCCAGAAAAACTTCGTCGAAGTTATGCGCACGGTAGAGTTCATGCTCGGGATCCCCGTCCCAGGATACAAACCGTTTCAAGCCTCTTTCGACACAAATGTCACGTTCACGATGGCCCAAGCTTCCTCGGCAATAACGAATCCGGAAGTGCAGAAAGCCGTCACCCAGGCGATACCAATACTCTTAGAGATCGCCCTCCAACTCAAAATCGATACGATTTCGGAGTGGGCGACGTTTTCGGTGGGCAGCGCGACCAGGGGGCCATTGACTTCGAGGTATGTCTTTTTTTTCATTTACAAGGTGATCTGAGATTGATGTCGGGCAGCTTTATGGATATTAATTGGCAATATAATAACCCTGCCAATCCGGCGGATGCTGCCATTGGCCCCCAAATCTATGACAACCATTTGTACTATTCGTGAGTCTTGTTTGCACTCGCGTGTACGCGCGTTTACTGATTTATTCTTTTTTAGATTTGGGGTGATATCCATTGCATTGCGTTTGATATCATGAACATCTATTAACAATGGAGTTACAGGGAGTTGCAAATGCGACCGAATATGCATATATGCAATCAATTTGCAGTATGTTCTTATAAAGTCGTCGCTGCAGTCGCTGATTCCCTTCCCCCAGACCTTAACCGAATTGCAAAAGACGCGGCGCTGGGTAACAGCCCATTGGTCTTTGGCGGTATGTCTATACAGCGTCTCCTTGTTTGTGGGACTTTGATTCCATACTTTCTATGACTTGATATCAATTTTAGAATGGGGGTTGCCCACGCAGTTCAATGCAACGGACACATTCTTGAACAAGTGGGCTGATGCGCAGAAGTTGGCATATAGCCAAGGTGCAGGGTGGATCGTAAGTCTTGATCATCTCCATCCCTGCCTTCGATAGTAACTCTGTTTGATATGTCGCAGTTCTGGAACTTCAAGACCGAAATTTCGGCTGCAGCTGGTGATCTGGCACGTCAATGGTACGTATCACTGTCTTCCAACTACCGGCTCCCTTTGGTTTCGTGTGGTTTACCAGAGGTTTGTTTCCGGTCATTCAGGTCGTATTTAGAGGGTGTCAACCGGGGGTATCTCACGAAAGACCCGTCACAGTTGCATGATCCTCATGTTTGCGATATGTACCGTACTACATTATGACGCGGTGTCATATTACACACGAATGGTACGACGTATGTATTTAACTGAACAGTGCGAATGTATGGTTTAGTTATAATACATAAAGATAATCACAGCACATATCTGTACCCACTCCATTCGTCTCCCTTCTCCCTTCTTGCATCCTCCAGAGTAGCAAATCTTCCATTCTTCTCGTTCTGCAAACCATTGGAATCATCTCCAATAATTTCGTCCCTCTCTCCTCCGTCACGAGCCATATTTTCCCTCCGGAGGAAGAAAAGGTAGGTAAGGGATGCACAGATACCAAGGCCAATATAAATTAGCACAATCCCTGTCCTCACCCAATGAGTTCTTGAACACCGCGGAGACAGAAAATCATACCATGCCCTGCATCGTTATATTAGTAACCAGCTGAGCCGGGAATTCACTACATACCAAGTGGATACCAAGGCGCACCGGTCGCACGATACTAAATAAGATGTAAGCAAACATTCATAGAAACCGAACTCTCAGCGACATACGATGTTAGAGCTCACTGCCCCATTAATGCTTCCGCTATGAGAGTTCAGAATGTTAAGGAAGGAAACCAACTACGGACAGTGAATTACGCACAAACTTATCATTACGGCGATAGAGACGCTACGTTTGTACGACCCTTCTACATTATTTGACACCCACGCCCTAATGGCTGAATGGTGAATATCAAGAATGATTTTACAGATGCAACATACACAGTATTAGCTGCCAAGGCACAAAATCATTAATCATGGTTGAATTGACGGCTAATGACCACTTACCAATAACAGGATATATGCCACTGGTTAAATTTCAAGGGGATCAGTGATCATGTAACGCACGATATTTGATGCAGAGCACCACACGCACCAAGCAGCGAGATACACGGCGAAGTATGATAATGCTGCTTTTTTTGATGATAATAGTATGATATATCCGACACCAGCTAAACATGAGTCAGAACTTGACGGTTAGGGAACGGGATAAAATTGAAGTAGACCAATGGAAAAACAGCCTCTATAGAATATAATCGTATGATAGATTAGACAGACAAGCGGAAGTCAGTGAGATTTACGCACAAGTTGAAGTATCCTCGATGTCCGTAGCGGTCGGCGCAAAAGCCAACCAGACAAGTACTGATACAGGCAAAGACGTATACAGGAACACTCAAAAGATTTGATGGAGTTGCACTGTAACCTGTTCTGGACGTTCGTAGTCCGTTCAATATAGTACATTTATGACGGACCGAGCTGCAAGCATCGCCTTAGTCCAGTCCAGCGAAATCGGAGAGATTTTTCATACCGCTTTAATGATACTTGGCAAGAAAAGGGAGAATGCGTAAAGCGGCCCATCTGCCCCTGCAAATATCATCACTAGGAGGTCGCGAAGTGAGACGATGTGGAAAAACGATTGATTAACCACATACTGCCAACCCACGTCTTCCAATCCGTTATACTCTTCCAGATATATTTCATCCTCAAATCCTCACCAGCCGCACTAAATTGGTTGTCTCCCTGTAAACGTCTGATGACAGCCGTCCTCTCAGTCTCTGTAAGGAATTTAGCGGTGTCAGGGAAATCTTGAACGACCCAAAACGAGGCCACGCCAGCCAGGACAGTGACCAACCCTTCAAGGACTGGAATATACGACGTAAGTCGACAACCTGGACCATATGAATTGGGACGCACTGAAAATCCATGCCCACGCTGGTTTACCACCAATCCCTTCCATCTTAGATATTGCAGCCTAAAATCATGATCGTTATTTTTTGACCCCAACGCCTGCATGAGAGCTAGCTGACCGCAAGTAAACCACCGAACGCGCCGGAGACAGTAGCCGCGGAGAAGAACAAGGCAGCGCGGATACCAAACTCAGAACGTTTGTACCAGCTGTTGCCCAGGTTAGGGGTGAAGGCCTGCAATTCAGCACGACGCACCATGACAAGTAGTAGTTGACACCAGGGTATAGACCTGCTTCGAACATGCCTAGCATCCATCGCATGCCTAGACAATATACAAAAGATGAGAAAGGGTAGACGGTTTGAACGAAAGAATGAACCCATGAGGCCGCCATAGTTATGCACGAGACCTTGGACGCTCTTAGTAATATCAAAAACAAAGTCCAGCACCCTTGGAAAACTGACGCACCATCATGACACCCCAGAGAAGCATGAGCAAAGAAAGCCAGACTGATGGACGAAATCGTTTCAGGAGCACATTGGACGGGACTTCAAAGACTGCGTAGCTGAAAAAGAATATCTATATCTGATATTCAGTTTGCTGTACTGATATTCTGCAGCAGATTTTACCGTCAATGCAAGGAGGTACTGCTGGTCGGTTATGTGCAGAGATGCTTCCAAATTGTAAACCTATGGAAAGCAGGTGAGAAAGAAAGAGTGTACTCCTTTTCATCGCTGCAGCGTACCTTTGCACTGTTGAAAATACTTAACAAAATTGATCAATAAAATATTGGAAGCCGGACGCGTACTTTCCAATGCTGGTACGGTCGAGAAAACTAAGGAGATATAGTAGCGACAACCAAGGGAGCAAAGCCAAATCGATTTTCCGCAGAAGCTTGGGTTCGTCGACTCCGCTGATATCGACATGGGCATTGTAAAGAGGAACATTATGATGCTCCTCAATTTGAAGGGATTCCTCTTTGCCTGAGAGACGATCTGGAATCGTTGGGAGACGCGAAGCCATAATATTAAGTAAGAGCTGGGGAGCCACGAATGTGAAGAAATTTGGGGGGGCACGGAGTTCATAGCGCTATGTTACAGTTTTATATTATTCCCGTTTTGCCACCATAGACAGCACCCATGGATCTCATAACTTCTTCAATCGATCAGACAGTCGGAGAACCAATGACACAGACGTGAGAGCTTGCGTGACAGATAAGTTTCGAGAGCAGGTCTAATACGGATAGCCATCTTGCGAATGTTGCGGTTATTGTCCACAATATCACGTGCACATACACTCGAGGGTCAATGTTAATGACGGTTTTATAATGACCGCTCTTCTCGATCGGCTATGTTGAAAAGCTTCTCACACTCTGTCCGGTGTGTCCCGTCAGGCAGGAATGTTTGGAGCCGGGGCCATGAGACCGTAAGATTGTCTGAAATCTGATTTTTCTTTATGTAACATCGTAAGTCAGTAAAAGTTACCGCACAAATCTGAAAGAACGGAAAGACGGATAACGCTTCCGATCGTAAGGATCGAGAGTCTCGTAAATGTTCAAATCCTCGTACATTCATCTGATTCTTCAATTTGGCTCTACTACGGGAGACATAATTTTAACGGAAGGGTCCTTTGCATCCAGTCACTTCCAGTGACCGGATGATTGAATTTGCAGTCCATTCGAAGCGCTTACTAAAACAAATAATCATGTGCGCAAGCATGTGCGACATAAACTTGGGAATATAACAAAGACAAACACCCCATTATCTTTATCATAGGCCAATTTGGGATGCTTACAGCTTCGGGATCCAAATTCATACTCTTTGGACTCGGTAGATAGCATCGATGCACTAATCATTTTATTTTGCACTTAGGAACAGGTGAGTCACTGATATGGAAGTCAATGCTGAAATTCTACGAGAAGCCGGGGTACGCCATTTTTTCTCTGCGAGGATCCCGTCCGCGACGTCGGAGGCGCGCGTTGGACGACGCAAAGGCTCAAGACGCCGATCAGCGGAGTTTGACATTACACGGCACGCCGGCTTCACTTTCCGGTACTTACTATCATACACGACTATGTAGAGTTGGTTCTTCTGCTGATGTGTCAGCGTGAACGGCGCGTTCGTTCAAACTTCAGGCATATCCAACTACGGCCAAACTACGTGGCGGATGCAACATTCAATAAGCACTGGTGTGTTCCACAAACTGTACTTATGCGCGTTCCAACAAGCTTATAGCTTACAGCTTTGTCAGAATACATGGCTCAACTAACATCATGTCGACAACATTAACACAGTCACGGTCCGCATCCTTGTCTGTTACCTTCTTTCCCGTACTCACCTCATCACCGATCCTACCCAGCTTCGCGCAGCTTGTAAGTACGCAGCAGTTTCCATCGTCCAGTCGACATGACATTTGCGTACAACAATGAGGCTTTCAACAGCTCATCCAAGTAGGTATTGTTGCCATCCTGGACCACCACCACGCTTCCTGTGCAGTCACCGGTCAGATTGTTCACCAGCAGGTTCGTGAATTTTCCATCATCGACATTATAGGTATGTAACTGCACCTTATGTTCATGTTCCCTCCGGTCTTATTTGGCGTATCGTGTTTCAACTTGTCGCCTTGGAACTATAGATGAACACGAACTATCATACCGCCATGCTTCTCCAATCCAGACTCCACATTCAGTAATGTCATGGCCATCATCGAGGTAGTCAACGAGCCCATAATGGGCGCGCATTGACTCTCAATAACTTCCACAACATGTCACCTTTTTGCGATTCGGCAACTAGGGATGCTAGAGAGGATGTAGTCCTTCAACTCTATGGTTTTTCTTTCCAAGCCTTTGGTCTAAAAATATTCTCCTCTCAAAAATGCTCTAAAAACACGATTGACAATGTACAACGCGTGACCTAAGTACAGCCTGTACAGGGGCCAAGTGCCGCAAAAAAATGCAAAAAACGAGTCAAAAAGCACGTCAACGTCACTGTGGCCGACGATCTAATGCGACAAAATCTTGAGTTAATAACTTTCCGAAGGCTAGAAACCGCCAGAATCCAACAGTGGAAGATGTTTCTGACAATGATGACACAGATTCTATGAGGACTTTTCGGTCCTTCTTTTCCGCGCACATGTCAACTATTTTTAGCTAATCTTATCAGTTACGTAAATCGAGCTGCAGTCGTACGGTCCGGAGGCGGCCATGGGCAAACTGAAAATATCATGATCATCGAACCTTGCCTCCGGAGATGGCTACAAAGCTGGAAAAAGAGCATGAAAAGAAGTACGGCACACCAGCCCAGTAATAGATAGCTTTTTATAATATTTTCAGCCCGAATTCTCAACCAAAATGTTTTCAAAGCCCATATTTTGCCGCTCTTGGCGCTTATAAGTACAACTATTATTACAAGCATATTACTGTATGTAATCAGGTACCGGGTCAAGCATGGTAAGATAGATCTCGTTCAGAACAAATGTGATCACGTGAAATGTGTGACATTTGAATAGACTTCTGCTAAATTCACTTCACAGCACATTTTAAAAAATCCATTTCCACAAAGCTATTTAAATCATACATGTCCAGGTTATATTGTTTTTACAATAGGAAAAACTTGACTGTAGAAGTTGCCATTAGGTTTCTGGAAGTAGGAACTTGACATTGTGACTACATGGTCACAGCATCCAGATTCAGCACTTGCAAACCTAATGACTCCTCAGCCTCAACACCTTTGGAGAATGTAAAGTAATGGATCATTAATAAAAATGATTTCTAACAACTCTGTGCGGCCAGAATTTTTAAAAGTGTCATCAAAATGACTGCTAACTATGATCTAGTCCAATGTCACGCATTTCACGTGATCACATTTGTTCTGACGAGATCTATCTTAACGGGTCGTTCCCGCTTTTTTCAACTGAACCTTTCTCTAAAACTCCTTTTGCAGCCTCATCCCAGGATACGGCCACATGTCCTACCCAAGTCTGGACTGACCAAACCTCTTCCCTGAGCTGGAATATCCTGGACAACGTGCCAGACCTGTCATTTTTAGGAATGCAAGTTTTAAACTGATGGGCGTGTTACGGACGAAAATGAGGTCAATGGGCCATTGCATGTGTGTTAAATTCTAGCCATGGTAGAGGTGGTACTCATTCACCACATTCGAGGGGACTCTGATGGTTGAAGCTGGCCCAGGACAGAGTTGACCCACTCATCTGGGCCATTTTCACTCAAATCCCCCGATTTTTGGCTGGCTGGCTGTCCACATCACGGCCACCATAACTCAAGATGCAGTTGTCACTTTGTCTTTAGGATCCCAGGAGTCCCTTTGATGCTTTGTAGCCTATCATTTTCCTAGAATTTCCTTCTCGATGAACTGTGACCCACTATCCTGCTTTTCACAATATTGGCTCTGCTCTCGTACCAAATTTCTTGAATATTTTCTATACTATCATTTGGTATATGAGGTACATAAAACACTTGCTGATATCTTTTTGCAGCCTTTAAATTCTCACTGTAGGATCCCAACGCCAATATCACGTGCGCCGTTGATTGAAGACGACTTCGAGTGCTGGTCGGTTAGGTGTTAATCAACCTAGGTTTCTGTAAACCACAAGCTAACAACACAATGAACAGGATCGATAGATATTGCCGAAAATAGTCTTCGGAGCACAAAATATAAACTAAAGATCCCATCACATCGATCTCATTTAACGAGGTACAGAGGGGTAGCGACTGGTAACAGCTGGTAACGAGCCTACGTAGGTTGTTTTCCAGGCACAAAAATGAAATGTGTCCCAATTTGGGTTCGCCATACCGGTTGATGGATACCTCTCTAGATTTTTCTAAATCCTTATGACAAGTCACCCAATCGGCAAAGGTGTTGCAGAGCCGATCGACCGAGCATATATGAAGTCGATGTGCAGTGTGTCCTCAAGCAGTCAATAAACTCCCCACGGTTGCTGATGACTTTCACCCTGACCTTCACCGAATTGCAAAAGACGCGCGGACCCGGTGTTGAGCAACAGCCCATTGGTCTTTGGGGATACGTCTCTACTACAGGCCATGCGTTTATGTGACCATGGTTTCATCTCACCATACTTACTTGATTGATTCAATATTAAGAATGGAAAGCTGCCGACGTATTGACAGAGATCGACAGGTGGCCCAATCTATCAGATTCATATGTCTGCGGCTAGGCGCCAATGATGCGTCCCGATGCTCCGGTTTGGTCATGGCGGGATACTGAGGGGCACATGTTATATGTGACTGTCCGATCCAAAATGGCCCATCTTCGTCGGTTTTGGTCTTGTGCCCCATCCTTCAGCAGTTCGTCTCGGAGCCCAGTATTTTTCTTACACCCATATACATTATCGAACATTGATAGCGAGAAGGGCTTTTTTTCTCATTACAAATCGTCGCTTCTATAGCTAGCATCAACATTGATCCATCGGTTAGATGGCTATGTAATAGGCTAGCTAGTTGAATGCTCACTAACGCAAAATGATCAATGATGTGAATGAGCATTTAGCGAGAATGGGTGAGAAGGAAATCCGCTTGAGCACTGTCTATGCATATGCCGAACCTCATATTTTGAAGAAACACAATTGACGATCGTTGCTGTGGCCCCATGGTCATAATCTCGATAGGCTTCTCGGAGCCGTCAAAGACAGCAATGGGAGAGATGCCACAAACTAAGTCTAGGAAACACCGCACGGCGCAAATGCAGTGTGCTTTCTGGTTGCGCCGCGTGTTAGGATCAATCATAAGAGTATAAGTACACCGTTGAAGATAGTGTGGCTGTCACTTGGAATGCGACGCCACGTCAGAAGCTTCGGCTCCATAACGAGTTGTATGTTACCTCCATCGGGAAATCGGACATCAACTTTCGTTTTGCCCTTTCGTACATATGCGCGGCGTGTTTATTCGTACGCATTACGATCGAGTCCTGGTAAGTATATCACGGAAACCTCGTCGCAGGTGCATGATCCGCATGTTTGCGCTGTGTACCATGTGGCTATGATCTCATGCGGTGCATCTTACTACATGCATGATATCCAATTGATATTCCTTCTTTGGCCATGGATTTCCTCGCGTAACGTCACACAGTCACAGCGGCGTCTTCACGCGTACTCACATACTCTCTACAATTACCATTAGTATTACGCTCGTTTTATTATTGCCTCACGGAAATATCACCTCACTTCAGGATGTTAATGCTGAATAGCCCAAGCATTCTGTGTCAACGGATCCACCGTGAGCTTACTCTATTTCAGGTGCCTGCTGATCCGTGATCACCATCATTTCTCCTAGTTTTGTTGTTATAGCGCTTCGAACACACGAATTTTGACATGACAGTCAAATTTATCACACGTCCACACGATGCCATGCAACACTGGTTTTTTAAGGGGTCACACCTAACTTGCCTTCTATAAAATAGATGCGACGTCACATGAATTTGGGTTCCTTGGCCAAGGTTCTCGGGAACACGAAACTCGCTGCTGCCTTCTGCTAGTGATCAATTATGTTCTCTACTACCTTCCTCCGTTTTGCATCCCTTCTTGGCCTTCTCGCATCGACGGTGGTTCAGGCCGCACCGACCTTTGAAGCGAGACAGAGCATAACGACGCTTTCGAGTGCACAGATCGCGAGTTTCAAACCGTTTACCTACTTCGCGAGCACGGGATACTGTTCTCCCAGCACGACGCTGACGTGGACTTGTGGTGGTATGTGTGGATATGCCCCGGCATCGTAGATGGATTGTTGTTCATCTGTTGATACAGCGAACTGCAATGCGAATCCTGACTTTATACCTGTCGCATCAGGAGGAGATGGGTCGACGGTGCAGTTTTGTGAGTTAGCTCATGTGCCCATCACAGAGGCGAATGAAACAAGCTTCTCGTGTAGGGTATGTTGGCTTCTGGCCATCGCAAAATACAGTTATTGTCACCCACCAAGGTACCAACCCGACCCAGATGTACGTTATTCGCTGGCTCTGCCTTTCAAGTAATGCGGCTTGACCATCGCTTGGATGTTGGTAGTGCAGCGATTGCCACAGACGTCAATGCATTCCTCGAGAACCTCGACTCTTCTCTCTTCCCTGGCATCTCTTCAGTCCAAGTACACAACGGGTTTGCGAACGAACAAAAGAAGTCAGTCACTTTCCCACCTTCTGTTCCCGAATCACTCTTCTCAACGACGGTGTCTTCCAGAACGGCTACCCAAGTTTTGGCTGCTGTGAACCAAGCGTTGTCAGCTCATGGAGCTAATCATGTCACCATTGTTGGTCATTCGCTCGGTAGGCTAAAGAAATTATCATCGCTGCCTAACTTGATGTATTTCCTAGGGGCTGCAATTGGATTGCTTGACGCAGTGTATCTTCCTCTGCATATACCTGGTGTCACATTCAGGATGATCGGCTATGGAATGCCTAGGGTAGGTTTTGTCTGATCGAAATTGTGATTCTGCATACTTAGAGTTGCCCTTTTAGGTTGGAAACCCAGAATTTGCTGGCTATATTGACGCTCACCTTGATCTCACTCATATCAATAACAAGTACTGTAACTCTTGATACAAAGTTAAAAATGCTAATGTGTGCATTCATCTGTAGGGAAGACCCTGTCCCTATCCTGCCTGGTACGTTCGTCTTTATTATGTGGTTGGCAGCATGTAAATGAGTCGTTACCAGGTCGATTCATGGGCTACGCCCATCCTTCCGGAGAAGTCCACATTGAAGATTCGGGTGCATGGGTCGCCTGCCCAGGTTGGTTCATATGATTTTGCGATGGATCACGACTAACGGGGTTCCGCAGGCGACGATAACACCGACAAGCAATGTACAGTAGGTGATGTCCCGAACATCTTCGCGAGCGATGTCATGGATCATGACGGGCCATACGACGGTGTTACGATGGGAATTTGCTAATGTTAACAACCTCCTGCGCTGTATCGCTCCTGCGTGGCAGATGATCAGGAATGTATGCAATAGTTATCAGTTTTGTCCAAGCCCAGATCTAATAATGTACATTATTATGAATATAATTTATGTAATTTTTGCAACTTCCTAACAAAGCTTGAACAAAGCCAAAAAACAGGCTGCCGACGGTCTCCTAGCATATTTCCCTTGTCAGGGAGTCTGAGTCGAGGAGACATTGATTCTGGCAGTTCGTCGTCATGTTTACCATTTCCAAATTTCTATCAAGCCGTCCTCGAGAGGCAATGCTAAAATGACTCCTATCCGGATCCATCGCATCTCCCCAGATGTTCAGTATAGTTTCGTTGACCCAATCGCAGCACCTCATTTGACACTTTGAGCTGCTCAGGACTGATATTAGCTCAACTGGTAAAATACTTCGTTGGAGTTGTGGAGTTTGACACCAATTGTTCTACAGCTGGAATTCAATTTCGGACAGATCCTGCGAAAAGTAAATTTCTATACTGGGAAACTGACCTTCAAGCTTCCCCACGCTCAATAGTAAGTGTGTCTTCCTTCTCAAAACTCGCTAGTAACCAGTCAACGTTTCAACACCCCTGGGGTACCATAGTTCTATATCAGCAAACCTATTTATGGTGGCATATCAGCCATCCAGCTCAGTCTCCTCTCTGTTAATCTCGCTCTCCATAATCGCCTTGATCATCTCAGTTCCCAGCTTTCCCGCCTCCTCAAACCGGCTCTTAAAGAACTCCCTCGTCTGTTCAAACCTCCCCCTGTAAAGATCAAAACTCCCAAAGCTGACACACTGGCCCCATCCACGGGCCGCAACCACAAACTCCAGGTCATCAGAGCGATGCCACGTATCGTGCAGTGCCGAATGAAGGGCACTATCGAGCAGGGTCTGGGAGAGGAAGAGATGCTCAGCAACGCCAAGGAAGAGCCTGAAAATTGGCGTCGCAGCGAGGGCAAGGTGGTGGTAGGGGTTGATTCCGAGATGCGCCCAGCAATCGACCATTGCCAAGAGGGATAGGTGAGAGTTTGGCCGATATTTTGAGGGCGGGGACGCAGAAGAGGAAAATTCCGTTGAGAGAGGAGGTTCGGTGGAGATGACGCCAAGGCTAAAGCGGTCCAAGACTTCTTGTGAGAGAAGGATAGGTTTGCGGCCTTTCTGCTTTCCTCCTTTGGGGGTCTCCCCAGTTCCGAAGACCACTTCTCGACCCCACTCGACCCGTTCTCGGAACTTTTTCTCCTCTGTCGTACTGCTTCCGCCTGCAAGCATGAGCTTGAACAGGTCCGTCGCGCTCTGCGCATACTGGTCAATCTGGATCTTCGCGCTCGGATTCAGGATGGCGAGCCCTGCGTAGACGTGCCATGCGTTTGAGTATATTCTAAGTGTTATGTTAACTTTTGCCGTCTCTATCCCGCCAACATACAAGCCTTGCTCCCAGGGGTAGGAAAGGGCCGAAGCCCATGCAGTGCCCATACTGATGTGAACAGTATTAGCATGAGATTGTGTCAGTATGGCTAGTGTATACCTGAGGAAAGCAGCATGAGTGACTGCTTGTGTGTTGGCGGTGACAAGATCATGGTCTTCGTATGAAAGGTAGACGTAGCGCGATTTGAAGCATCGGAGAATGGATTTGACAAGTGTCAGAGCTTCTTCGGAACCACGATGGTTGATGAGAACCTAAGTGAAGACATTAGCACATGATAGATTCGTGCAATCATAAAGGATAGGGGGTACCAAAGGCTGACCCAGAGGATTAACTCCGGGACCGTGCAAAGAATGACACGAGACAATCTGTGCATCAGGAGGGAGATACTTTTCAAAAGCTGCTCTTTCCGGAGCCTTGACGGACGTTTGACCAGCTACGATTGCATTAAGCTTCGTTGCTGTTTAATCAGACGAAATGAACATGCTATTGATATATGAAAAAAGGGAAACGTACAAGGTCCGTATTCCTGAACGACTCTATCAATAAATTCGGCTTCGACGGAATAAATTATGAAGTCAGAAGAACGCGACACGGCATGCCCGTCGAGGAGAGGGGTAATGTTCGGTGATGATTCGTAGTCCCGTTGCAGATCCACGTACTTGGGAGGAAGGTCGCAGACGTTGATTCTGGGAAGAAATCAACTGATAAATGCGCTCATTTTTTCGATGATGAATTGCTTTCACTTTCTCCAGCCCGCTTCAGATAAGTATTTGGCATACATCCTGCCCATCGCTCCCATGCCTATCAGGCCTATTGTAGGCTGAGCCTCGATGGGGAAAGACGGGGTAACATTTGGGTCGATCATGCCTGAGTGTAGGGCCCGGATGTTCTGCTGATGTTACGTTTCGCGGACTGTAAGTATGAGATGTTATGTTTCGCGGACTGTAAGTATGATAGTTAAATAAATAGGAGCGACTGACCGGCTATGTCGCAGTTGCGTGGACAAACAACGTTTAAGTCCGAAAGAAGCTCTCTAATCAAGAAATACTGTTGTAAACCCTCTGAACGATGAGAGCAAACGAGGACTCGGAATCGGGCCACTCAGGCTCGAGGAGTGGGTGAACTTGAACAGTGCTGTACTGTCCTGAGCTCCATTTAGTCAGCATGTCTTGAGCTTTGCTCGCAAGCTCGCGTATTGCTCAAGTGCAAGCTAACGTCTATGCTGTATGGACAAACTGGACGTTGGAGGGAAAGAAGCTCTTATAGATGAGCACCTGATTCAATGGAGCTGACCGAACTCATGGAACCGACCCATGTCCGGAAATACGCTTCCCCTCGTGGTGATGTTGGTATGCAGATATGTCTTAATTGGAACTTGTACGTTTAATAGCTTTACGAATATAGGACAGGCGTCGGACAGAGAACGGCCGCGCTTGCCCGCTTCAACGTCAATATACATTGTAGGCCTAAGATTTTGCGCAAGCAAAGAGAAGCACATTAGCGGCAGGATCGGAAGACTGTTGAAATCTCCTTTCGCAGTGTCTGATAAAGAAAGGAAGGTAGGTAGGAACGACTGTTTGATGGGTGGGACGACCGCGTAAAGTGGAAGATTTTAGTGGGTGCTCCCCAATCTCAGAAAGCGGAAGCCCTGGTGGCAGCATGCAGCTTGTTGGATAAATCTTGGTAGAGAGCCGACAACATGCTTGAGAGTTCCCATCCACGGTTGATTGCAGTGGCTCACCACTCGTTACACATTCTGGCCCTTCAAGATACAGTCCAGAATGCCCAGCGACAACGCCACTGCTACATTCAGCAGCATACGAATCCGGAGTCTGGCAAGTCTTCAGGAATTCATCGCAAGATTGTATGAAACATCATAATTTCTCAGGTCTTCGTCATTCTAATACGTATGTACATACCTTGAAGGATGGGAGTTCAATTAAGACTGCTGTTCACGTGACTGCTATACTTGAAACATTGACCAGCGGCCAGCCTCTCTGAGTCCTTATCCGAAATCAGAACTAGTATTTTGGCGATGTCAGACGTAGTTCGCATCTGGGTCGTTTCACCAGACACGCGTTCAGAGCGTCGGTTAGAACTGCACACAACGGTTGGCAAACTCAAGGTTAGACGCGATCTAGCACGATCAATGTAGGATTCTCATTTGATATACCCTCAGGGAAGCCTCGAGCTTGTTACCGGAATTCCGGCAGGGAATCAAGTTCTCTCCCTCTCCAATTCAGAAAGTGATTCTCAGGTCGTCGCGACATTAGATGACGAATCAAAGCTGCTTGGATTTTACGGAATAAGGGACTGGCAAGTTCTCAAGGTCTGTTCACATTCATTTTAAACAAACAATGGTTGTACTGATTTACATAGGTAGAAGATACAAATCCAGCCACATCCTTCACAGGGCAGTTAACCGACGTCTCACAAGTTGAAAAATTCGAGCTGACAGAGGAAGAGTATGGTGCTAGACGAGGTGAGTGAACATTCGTCTTATTTCACTTCGCCCCTGCCGATATCGTTCGTAGATACTGTTCTGGCATATAAGCAGCGCAATAAGATGGGGCGATTTGCTCCGAAGGATGATGGATCAGCGACGACAGAAACAACACCAGTGCAGATCAACATTCCCATTGATTCACGCTGCGAGGTGGAGTCTCTAGACTCCACGTTGAGTAAACGTGGTATCGTTCGATTTGTTGGCCCTACCAAGTTCAGTAAGGGTATCTGGGTAGGGATCGAATATGACGAGCCGTTTGGGAAGAACGATGGATCGTAAGTGATTTTTCCATCAAGAGTGCATCGGGATAGTTATAACATTTGAATTCAGGGTTCAGGGCGAACGATACTTTTCGTGTCGAGCTAATTACGGTGTTTTTGTGCAGCCAGACAAAGTAAAAGTCGGTGATTATCCAGTAGAAGAGCTCGGCTTGGAGGATGACGAGGAGATGTAGTTTCAATCTTTAGTTCGGACTCGGAATGTCATGACAAAGCGATGAAGATAGAAAGTGAGAGAAGGATTGAGAAGACGCATATAAATTTGGTTGTGTTTGTCACACCTATATCCTGCGACGCGCGTCCTTCCTCCTCTTCCATAGACAACATCCATCTCATTCTCATTCTCATTCAATATCATGGCAGATCCTAGTGGCGCTCCCCCCCAACCCGGTCCAAATGACATTTCTACAGCTATCCTAAGACCAAAGAAATCGTAGGTGTTTGAGGTTCATAACACTTGAGACGTTTCCTTACTCCCGATCTCTGCATTATAGACCAAATCGTCTCATTGTAGACGAAGCAACCACAGATGACAACTCTGGTGAGAGGAGATCTATATTCCGGCTTTCCAGATTACTCATAGCCTACTCATAGTCGCGACTCTAAATCCCGCGACAATGGAACTTCTGTCGCTCTTCCGAGGTGACACCATCATTGTTCGGTATGTATTCTCCACTTGGATATGCGGCATTGTTTAGTAATCCCTTTGACAGGGGAAAGAAGCGGCGTGATACGGTCCTCATCTGCTTAAGCTCGGACGATGTTGAGGAGGGACGGATACAGATTAACAAAGTCGCTCGCAATAACCTGCGGGTGAAGCTTGGTGATCTTGTCAATGTCCATCAGTGCCTCGACATCAAGTACGGCAAACGAGTCCACATACTCCCCTTCGATGACTCGATTGAAGGTCTTAGCGGCAATATCTTTGAGGTTTACCTCAAGCCCTACTTCTTGGAAGGTATTCGAAAAATCTTTCCTTTCCGCTTTTCATTTTCTTATATGACCACGATAGCATACCGACCCGTGCGGAAAGGTGATACTTTCCTCGTCCGTGGTGGCATGAGGACGGTCGAGTTCAAGGTTATCGAGACCGATCCCTCGGAGTTCTGTATCGTTGCACAAGACACTGTCATTCATACGGGTTTGTCGCAGTTTCGCATCTTGATTTACCACAAACCCTAAGTTCTCTTTCCAGAGGGAGACCCCGTCAAGCGTGAGGACGAAGAGTCTAATCTTGCCGACGTTGGCTACGACGATATTGGTGGCTGTAGGAAACAGATGGCCCAGATCCGTGAACTGGTCGAACTACCCCTTCGCCATCCGCAGTTGTTCAAATCGATTGGTATCAAGCCCCCGCGTGGTATTCTGATGTTCGGCCCTCCTGGTACTGGTAAAACTCTCATGGCTCGTGCTGTCGCAAATGAAACCGGCGCATTCTTCTTCCTGATAAACGGTCCTGAGATCATGAGTAAGATGGCTGGTGAGAGTGAGAGCAATCTCAGGAAGGCCTTTGAGGAGGCAGAGAAGAACTCTCCTGCCATTATCTTCATTGACGAGATTGATTCTATCGCGCCAAAACGTGAAAAGGTATGTGTCGTGGCTGTTATGTTATTACATCGTCTTCTGATCATTTCTCGTGGACCTTGCTAGACCAACGGAGAAGTCGAACGCCGTGTTGTTTCCCAGCTGCTCACGCTGATGGATGGTCTCAAGGCACGTTCCAATGTCGTCGTCATGGCCGCAACCAACAGGCCCAACTCAATTGACCCTGCTCTTCGACGATTCGGTCGCTTTGACCGAGAAGTTGACATCGGCATTCCGGACCCCACTGGTCGACTCGAGATTCTCCGCATCCACACGAAGAACATGAAGCTGACTGATGATGTTGATCTCGAGAAGGTATGCATTTCGACCATGCAAGGTAACATCGCGCCTTGACCGATTTGCCTTCCAGATCGCCGCAGATACCCACGGCTATGTGGGTTCCGATGTCGCATCTCTGTGTTCCGAAGCTGCCATGCAGCAAATTCGCGAAAAAATGGACCTCATTGACCTTGACGAGGACACAATTGACGCAGAAGTACTCGACTCGCTTGGCGTTACCATGGATAACTTCCGCTTTGCCCTCGGTGTATCGAACCCATCAGCCCTCCGCGAGACCATCGTCGAGGTGCCTACCGTCACTTGGGACGACATTGGTGGTCTCGAGAAGGTCAAGCAGGAGCTCCAGGAGACCGTCCAGTACCCTGTGGACCACCCAGAGAAGTTCCTCAAATATGGCATGTCCCCATCGAAGGGTGTCTTGTTCTATGGCCCTCCTGGTACGGGTAAGACGTTACTTGCCAAGGCCATTGCCAACGAGTGCAATGCCAACTTCATCAGCATCAAGGCAAGTAATAGTCACGATCTGATTTCGGCTAATTCTGATATGTCATTGGTATCTAGGGACCTGAACTGCTTACCATGTGGTTTGGAGAATCGGAAGCAAATGTCCGTGATGTCTTCGACAAAGCGCGTGCTGCTGCCCCATGTGTCATGTTCTTCGATGAGCTGGATTCTATTGCAAAAGCGCGTGGTGCGTCTTCTGGTGATGGTGGAGGAGCCGGCGACCGTGTGTTGAATCAAATCCTGACCGAAATGGACGGGATGAATTCGAAGAAGAATGTGTTCATCATCGGGGCGACGAACAGGCCGGATCAGATCGACTCGGCATTGCTCCGTCCAGGACGACTGGACCAACTGATCTACATCCCTCTGCCCGACGAGCAGTCACGCCTGTCGATCCTGAAGGCGCAGCTGAAGAAGAGTCCATTGGCACCGGATGTCAATCTATCGTTCTTGGCGAAGAACACGCATGGGTTCTCTGGTGCTGATTTGACCGAAATCTGCCAGCGTGCAGCGAAGTTGGCAATCAGAGAGTCGATCGATGCAGATGTCAGGCTAGCGAGAGAGAGGAGGGAACGAGAGGAGGCCGCTGGTGGTGAGGGAGATACCAAGATGGAGGAGGATGGAGAGGAGGATCCCGTCCCGCAGATTACGAAGTTTGTCTTCCATTACCCGAACGTGTCCACATTGCTCAAGTTTTCTTATCTCACAGAGACCACTTCGAGGAGGCCATGAAGTATGCACGTCGTTCAGTGTCAGACCAGGACATCAGGCGATATGAGATGTTCTCACAGGTATGGGAGTGCTTTGACGTGTACCATCACTCACTTGACCATGATTTGTTAACGCGAATTTGTTGGCAGAATCTTCAACAATCGCGTGGATTTGGAAACAACTTCAAGTTCCCCGAGGGAAGTGGCCCTGCTGCAGGCGCTGGAGCTCCTTCGACTACGGCTGGTAACGCTGGCTTCACAGAGGAAGCGGACGATGATCTCTATGCCTAAGCTTGGGAACGACCAGTGATTTGTTTCACTATATTCTTCAATACATATTTGCGATGCTTTTCTTTACTTCTGTTCTTTGCATAGTAGCCTCATTATTAAAAAGTGTAGTTATGAAATGTTAGAGAATTCGATACTGCATGAGGTTAGCATGAAACGCAAGTAGAAGATGTAACCCCGCCTTTATCGGTCTGAAGCTTTCGGAATTTCTGCTTGTCCTGATCACCACTACTATCTGACCTGGGTAGAATACGTCCAAGTTATTCTCTACTGGCACAGGCTGGTCGGTTGTGCCCATTGTTTCTACACCTCGAAGACATGAAGCTGTGGGATCGTGGAAGGTATCTCTGACACGTCGTTTGGTGTTGAACTGTAAGTACCATGTTCTCACATGCAGGTCTCCTTGACGTGTAAGTACCATCAACCCCCAGTGCCACTCAGAAGTGCGCGTGGATCTGGAAGCAACTCCAAGTTCTCTGACTCTGCTCCCTGGAGATGCGATTGCCAGTGCTAGTGATGCATTCGGATCTATGTATGTAATTTTGTTTCTCGCTGGTTTGTATAGTGCATATAGGGACCGAATAAATAGAGTTTCAGTGAGAAAGGAGATAAGCGGAAACTAGGTAGAGGACTAGGCACAAGTCTCACGGCCCTCAACCCTGTTCAGCAACTCTACATTACACTTTCGCGTATTTCCGTTCAACTCCAAAATATTCTGTTGTCCCCAACTCCCTTGTCTGCAGGCCGTTACGGCATTCACACTCCTTTCTCTCCACTCGAATTGCCGCTTTACATTAGCCGTATCGACGTTATCAATGCAGCATTCGAACCCGCCTAAGCTTACATCTGCTTCGAGAACCATATCAGCATCATCGCTCAAAGAACGGCTCTCGAAGCTCGCAGTAACACCGATAAACCCCGTGGCTGCCCTGCATGCGAACCTCAAGTGCGTTACCTTTGGATTGCGAACTTGCTCGTTCCCGCGTTCGTTATGAAACTGACTATATAGTTATCGTTCTAGTTTCGTGCCCGCGAAGATCCCCAGGAGGCGGAGGCTGCAGATGTTGGCTGTTGCTATGTGGTCAGTTATGATTGTGATATGCACTGTCTTGTTTCTATTACTATGGTTTGTCATTCTTATCTCAAGCTATTTATTGGTCTTCCGTTGAATTCTCTGACATAGCTCTTTCCCGCCCCTATGGCCATTCCTGTTAATATATCTCGTATGGGCGCGATTTTTTGACAAGAGCCCAGAACGTGGCGGGAGGATGAGTTTGTGGTTTCGCTCGATGAGATTTTGGAAGTATTTTGCAGAATATTACCCAGCATCGTACGTGATACATTTTCATTACATGAGGGGCCATGATTGATATGGAGAGTTTAGACTTTTGAAGGTGAGCCAAGAGTTTTTCGCAACTGTTCACTAAATGCAATTAAATAGGAAGCTGATCTTCCTGCTGACCGACCATATGTGTTCGGTTATCACCCACATGGTATGGATCCATCTTTTCCCATTTCTGCATGCTCACTAACTTCACGTCTAGGTATTATTGGAATGTACGTCTATTCGCAATCGCGTTTCCTTCTAAACCGCTTTCCAAACACACTATAGGGGTGCTCTCGCAACGTTCGCCACAGAAGGTCCTACCTCCCGCCCTTTGTCCTGTCCACCTCTTGCTCACTGTTGACCGTGTACTTCACAGCCGCAGGATTCTCCGAAGCATTCCCCGGTATAAAACCGCATCTCTTGACGCTCACCACCAATTTCAATATGCCGTTCTACCGGGACATTCTGTTGGCGCTAGGGGTGTGCAGCGTGAGCAAACAGTCATGTTCAAACATTCTCAGGGCGGGTCCGGGTTCTGCGATTACGATTGTGGTAGGTGGTGCTGCAGAAAGTCTAAGCGCGCGGCCGGGGACCGCGGATTTAACGCTACGGAAGCGGTAGGTCGAAACCTCCGTTTTATTGTTGGCACTGAGGTTTATGAACTGGCAATGCAGGCTAGGTTTCATCAAATTGGCTATCCAACATGGGTTCGTGTCTTACTGGTAGTACATGCAGTTTGTCATATTAGCTGATAAACGTTTAGCGCCGATCTCGTCCCTGTTTTCTCCTTTGGAGAAAATGACGTCAGTGACTATTATATGGCGAAAACATCCATTAATCGATCGCCTTTCCTGCTTGTAGATATATCAACAAATGCCGAATGAGAAGGGGACGACAGTATATGCGCTTCAACGGAAGTTCCAGTCTTTGTTCGGATTCACGCTACCTTTGTTTCATGGCCGAGGCTTGCTAAATTGTGCGTCTATTCTTTTGTCCAATCCGATTTGACCATGTATGACATGACCGGTAGATAATCTCGGTTTGATGCCTTATCGACGGCGAATCGTCGCAGTCAGTTAGTAATTCTATTGTCTCCAAGTTTTTTCTGCCTCTTATCTCTATGACCAGTTGGCAAACCAATACATGTTGAAAAATGCCACCAGCCCAGTATAGATGTAGTCATGGGGGTGCAAAAGATGTATATAGAAGAACTTACTCGGTGAGTTTCTTTTATTTCCCTGCTGGTCTTCCTTCGGCTCATCAGGATATTCTTGTAGCATTTGGAATGCATACAAAGATGAATTTGCTAAGGCACGACTGAGAGAACTTAATATTATAGACTGAGAGGCCGAGTTTAACGAATTTGTGTAATATTTTTTTCACATCTGGTTGTGAAGCAAGATCATTGGCAGAAATATTTTTTGGGCATCTAGAACTTCATTTAGCAAATGCAAGGGAGGTAACGAAGTCTATCCGCAAGTGGTGGTAGCCTAGGGCATATGTTCGACATCGGCCACAGGGTTCCATGAAATATGAACCATAAAAGCACAGTAATACTACACACATTAGTTTGCCACTCTGTCGTGATGTCGGTACTAGCCATGATAATACGATAGATCTGGGTCAGCGAGCTATACATTGATACAGCGTTCGATGATGTTCCATGCAGCGGCCGAACTGCCGTCGAACCGCGCAGCAGTGGCCCCAAGGTCGATCATCCTCTTCCAGTGCTTGCTCATCAGCTCCTTCTCAAAGAGTGAACCTCGCTCCTCGTCAACCTGATCCCACATCGTCGTGACGAAGATGACATTCTTGTACGCGTCCTTTTCCAACTGCTTGAGCGGGTCTATCGATTGTTTGTCAAGCAATTGCTTCTTGCATAGTTCGCGGAACACCGTGAGATCTGAGCGAACTTCATTCGTCGGATAGTCCGGGATACGATGGAAATACAGGATACCAGCCAACTTGACCTTGCCACCGAAACTGTAAAAATGAAAGGTCGGAGCAATACTTTCATCATTTGTCAAATGGAGAACGAACAATGCGCCCAAACGCTTCGCATCGGTCTGGAGAACTTCAAGATCCGTCTTGGCGTTGTAATTAAAGGCAGGAGTGTCGACAAACGCAAAATCGATGTTTTTCCTCTGGGGTGATCCGAACTTGATCACTTTCGGAACACGGGTACATGTTTCCAGACCGTGGCCGACCATGCAATCGTTGGATCCCGTTACTGCATTGATAAACTGTAATTGGATGAGAAATATGGCAAGATTACTGCTTTTGAATGAGATCGCCTCACAGAGCTTTTTCCCGATCCACTCAATCCCATCAGACTGCAAAAAGAGACTTGAACTCCTATGGCCAGTAAATCAATCGGTTCGGCTTACATGATAACTACCTGCCCCTCCGACAAGTCTTCTGAATTGACAGGGACAGGCAAGGTTTCATCAAACGAGATCGATGACCGTATTGAGGGCAGCTCAGCATTACTACAAGTCCTCCGCCGCTGGAAGGCCACGCGTTATCAACAGATGATTAGTGAAGATCACTTCATACTTTGAGCCTGTGCTTATTTTCTGACTGAACATCGGTAAATAAATCAGTTTCCGAAGCCCTTGAGGCATGTCAATGATCGTAGTATACCAGACTGGAATGTGGCACGTACGGGTTCTTGTGAATGCCTCCAGGGATGGCTCTGTATCTATATCCCGTTGAAAAAAACCGTCTGACCTGGATGTAAGCACGGCGTCGACTCCTTCCTGCGTATCAGAAAACCAACCAACAGAGTGTTGTATTGAAGGGAACACATACGAGATCCTTGGTCTGGTCAACTCCGCGATTCGACCTGCAAGTTGGTCAGATTTTGCTCGGGATTCGAGTGATGCCGCTTGGGAAGTGGTTGGATTGAAGATTCTTGTTTTGACGACATTGTCAATGATCTCCCAGGCCGATGCAAACGTGTCATCGAAGCGCATGATCCTGGATCCACTCTGGAGCAGTTCTTGCCAGCCATTCTCCCTTCTTGCTCCGACGTCCGATTGCTTGACTTTTTTCCACATAGTCGTTGCGATTACGACGTTATTTTTAACGTCACCGCACAGAGCGTCAAATAGCGGCATATTCTTCTCGGGAGAACCGACACTGCGATTGTCAGAAATTCGATACAAATATACGATGCCAGCAATCGTAGAAACATGATAACTAGGCTCGGAGCATTACTTCAGTGTGCGGGATTACATGTCACGGCCTCACCTCTTCCGCAACCACACGATGATCATTGACCAGATGGCGGCATCAAACTTGGTGTCATCCAAGCCAGGAGTATCAACCAAGACAATAGGGTGGTCGGTTGAAGGATGGGGAACAGTAATGGCCCGAATTTCTTTTGTGTGAGGCTGCAAACTGTGGCCTACTGTTTTATTCTGGGCCCGGCATGTAGCGACCTCTATAAACTGTCCGAGGTGAGGATTAGCATATGGGGCCCAGTGGCCGAGTTGACTCACTGTACTCTTCCCACTTCCAGTGGGACCCAATAAACTAACAATAAAATCAGAGATGTATGACAGCCAAGAAGAACCTCGTACACGATAATCGTTTGGCGAGATGTGTTTTGGGGATCCTTCAATTCTGATTTCGAAGGGGCCATAATGAGAATCACGTACTTATGCCAAGCGTTGAGGACGTTGAGTACTGACGAGCAGAAGACAAGACACTCAAATGAGTGCACATAAAATGTAACTACTACTTCATGTTGTCCTCGAGGCTTGCTATGAGGCAGCCATGATGCATGCACACCGAGTCGGGACGAACAGGTTTTCAGGTCAGCTGAAGTTTGTGTTGAAAATTATGGTTTCAGTAGAGACTGAAACTAAATATTTTGGGTGAGGTTTTTCCTAGTTTAGGGTCACCAGAAAGCACCGGCAAAGTTTTCAGTTGATCTGAAAACTTGTGATGTGATGTGGTAAAAGAAGGGACGACATATGATTATATAACCACTACGAAATCAGCACCTCGCATACAATTTTCCAATGATATCCCATGTAGTATCTGCTGTGCCATCGTAGCGCATGATTCTTGCACCCTGATTGATCATTCCCTTGAAATATTTTTCTTTGAGCTCTTTCTCAACTCGCCATCCCTTGTCCTCGTCGACTTGGTCCCACATCGTTGTGACGAAAATTACATTCTTCAATGATTGTTTTCTGCACAATACCTCGAATACGGCGAGATCGGACGCCATATTTCGGTTTGGAGGGTCAGAAATGCGGTGAAAGTAAAGGACACCGGCTAGAAGGATTTTGCGCTCTCGGCTATCAACAGATCAACAGTCAGAGCACTTCCTCTTCGGTCAGACGATGTGACCCACAGTTTCTTCAGCCATTGCGCAATGATTTCGAGGACATCAGAATATGACTTGTGCGTATGATCGAGCGCAGGTGTATCAACAAACACAAGGTTGACGTTGTTCCTCTCGTGACATTTAAACTTGATGAGATTTACGTCGTGGGTGTATGACTGTAGTTGGTGACCGATGCCATCTTCGTACCCAGTCGCCATCCCGATGAACTGCAAACAGTCGTAAGTGAAAGAAACTTCCATGATCGTTTCACTTACGGAGCTCTTACCCGCTCCAGTTAATCCCATCAGACTGCCAAGGGTGACGTTGGTATTCCAGTTGATAAGGCATGCAGTGCTTACGCGATGACTACCTGGTCTTTCGACAGGTCTTCCATCTTTGTTGGAACGACCACGGCCCGTTCTCGTCCAAACGCTGTCCTTGTAAAATATTCTCCGGTACCGCCGTGTGGGCCTCGTCGCTGAGAACCAGTTAGTCATCAATAGCCCATCCAGGAAATCACTGTACTTTGTGCCCATTGCCAACTCCCGACAGAAGTTTAGGGTATGCATTACTGATGGTCGCATACCTTGGAGATATGTCGATGATGTGGTACTTAAAGAAAACGGGTGACGTACGATATCTCTGGGACATGTGGTGTTCGCTTATTTTCTGGGAGATTATCCATTGACGGGTTTGATCTGAGTCGCATAGAAGAATGATTTCGATTCCTTTCATAATAAGTAAATCGCTGTTCGGCCGACGTTGTGAATGAAACACGAACGAGTTCTTTATTTTCTGCAACTGGTCAATACCTCTTTCGATGTCATCGAATTTCAGTTGGGAATGAGCTAAGTCCATTTCAATGCGAGGAGCGGGTGACGCAGCCGACGTATTTCGAGACTTTAGGACGTTATCTATGATTTCCCAGGCAGATGTGAAGGAGTCGTGAAAGCGCATAATTCGCATTCCCTCCAGGAGCATTTCGCGCCAGCGCTTTTTGCCCAGTTCTTCCTCCCTCCCTGCTGCGACATTCTCATTGACTCGTTTCCACATGGTCGTGGCGATCACGACGTTCTTTTTTGAGTCGTTTTGACACAAGATGTCAAACAGCATCTTATTATTCTGTGGAGAACCGGTGCAGCGGTTGTCGGAAATTCGGTGCATGTACACAACACCAGCCACACGGCAATTCCTGTGGCTAGGTGTAAATCATCAATTTATGTATACCTGAATGATTATCGAACTCACTTTTTCTGCAACCAAGCAGCCATTATTTTCAGAAGCTCAAGATCGAGTTTTGTGTCATCCAACCCCGGAGTATCAACCAAAATCAAACGTTCATTTGTCATTGGATGGAAAACTTCCGCCGCACGAATGGCAGACTTGGATGACTGCAATTCGTGGCCCACTGTATTGACATTCTGACGGGTGGCCATCTGCATAAACTGTTCGAATATACAAATCAGCAGTTGCACAGTAATTGCACGTCTACAGAGGGTTCTAACGGTGCTTTTCCCACTTCCACTAGGACCCATCAAGCTAACGAATGAAGGTCGGAACATTACTGCAAAGCTCGTAGGAGAGCCACGTACACAATGATCGCATCCGGACTGCTATAATGCCTTGCTTTTGGATTGCCCATAGCAAAAGAACAGATGCGAGGTGAGTACTGCGTCGCAAAACCTGGGGAAACCTCAGGCTGCTAGCCAGATGATGGGAGTAGAGGAGAAATGAGGAGAGAGATGAGGATATATAACAAGTTGTCCTTGAGGCTTGCTTCGGAGCACGATGAGGCCTGCAGGCTGGCCATCAAAGCTGAGAGGGAGCGCTGTGAAAATGAGCGGACATAGGGAGTTAAAATGCCGATCAACGAGTATATCACTCCTTAAGAACCAGATAACGTACGGATACAGTTGCATGAGCATGCAATACTAACTAAAAGCGCATGCGAGTTGCCCACAGACGAACCTATCCTAGCAAACTTTTTTTCAGGGAACGACAAATATGATTTGTAGAGACTTTGCGGTTAGAGCAATCTGCCGATCTCTCAGCCCTGCATTGCGCTTCTGTACATACGATACGCAAGTCAGTGACAAATCTGAAAAGGATAAAAACATAGACTTCGCACCAGACTTAATGGTGCTATTCTTTGGAAAATGGGGGACAGATGGGTCTGGCGGTATTTTTATCTCTTTCGATAAATCTGCCTTGTGGGCCATCCGACATAACAGCCCCAAGTTCAGCGACCTCTCCAGATGTCAGGTTCACACAACATACCACTGGATGCATCAGAGAACAGGAAAGTAACACTTGAGAATAAATACGCTCGGGAGCTGAAAGGTCATGTATGCCACAACAGAACGTTCGTCAAGATTGGTATAATTGCCAAGCTGATTGTTGGTCTTCAGAATGACTGCGGAACGGGGATCGCGACGAAACGATGAACGTATTTCGGAGGTAGTCAAGATACAGTAGCCAACAATGACAGTAGTTGTTTTTGTCGAATTCCTAGGGTCCATCGCGCCTTCGATCCATTTCGAGACCATGATGACGACGATGACACAGCGGGTCATCGGAGTCAATCAATACATAAGACTAAAGCGATGTAGACAGAGTTGGAAGGTGTAAGTATAGTTGTCAGATATGATTTTGCACCTCCTGAAAAAAAAGCTGGACGGTAGATGTTTGTCGCGAGAAACGGGGATGAGAAAGTAAAATAACTAGTTCTGTTCACGTAGAAGGCTGCCGAACTTGAAGGCGTTAGGATACACTCCAGAAGGGGAAAGGGCTCTTGCTCAAGCAAATCACCGCGCCATGTTCCATCCCAACTTGGTCAGTTGGAAAATAGATGATAGCATCGCACCCCTACCCATCCAGGTTGCCCCATCCTCATATGCAGTGTTTCACTTGCCAACTTAAATGCCGCTGAACCCGTCACTGCCATTCCCCGTCCTATGGGTGTCCCAGGCATTAACACCATGCCACCAGCAAGCATTAATATCAAGTTTATATCGTGAGTGCCAATCGCTCGTCCGATCTCTCTTCACGCACCATCTCCGATTTCCAAAAAGATACTACGATAAATAGTACTGCAGTGCATAGATTCGCCTCTTAACGGCTACTTGATGCCCTATCGCGCCCTGTTTTCGAGATCAGTCAGATGGCATGCATTGAGATCGTTGGAATGCATCACAAGCTCTGCTTCAACTCCGACGTCCGAGTAATTGGAACCAACTTTCAACCAAGGCAAAACAGAGCAACGTCGACGTCATTACGTACTGATAACCGGAAGCCCTCGAAATAAACAGTGACAAACCACATGATATAAGGTAGATCTTGTATGATCACATCATACAATGTTGTTACATTTAAAAGATTGCTGTTGAAGTCTCTTCACAACATATTTTCAGGAAATCCATTTCCACAGAGTTATATAAATAATACATGTCCAGGTGCTGATGCATTTATATTAGGGAAAACTTGAGTGTGAAAGTTGCCATTAAGTTCACCCAGGAATTGGTCGGGACGGGAATTTTTCATATGACGTCGGTATTTTTTTTTCACGGCTCTCGACCCTCCTGCCATATATGGTATGTTTTGATCATGTGTACATGTTATTTTTTCTTTCAAACTTCAATGTGTGAATTAGTGATGCCACAGGACCAATGCCAGTGACGACCCCGGCTGAGACTCGGAAACATTCAGCTTGTCATTGGCGATCGCACTAGCCAGTTGCTGGAGATAGTGATGCCACGGCTCGGCTCGGCTCGGCTCTGCACTTGAGCCGATCAAAATGGCGCTGAGTCGCGCTGAGCCGGCTAAGCCGATTGAGATTGCCCAAAGTTGTGGGCTTGCCGTCCTAGTTGTATTTATGCTTCATTTAAGTCGTGTAGACCATTATTACAAAAGAAACAAGTCATACTATCGAGTTTTTGTATCTTTGATGGATTATTTGGCTATGTTTATATCCTCGTACCTATTACAAAACATGCTCGTGAGATGGCTCTGGAGAGTAAGGTAGTGGGGATGGGCATTGCCCTACTATTCTGTGTGATGCTTAGTCAGCAACATATGCTGAAATTCTTGTCCGACTCCTGAAATTGTCCACTAGGGTGTTCTGTACGTCGTAAAGTAATGAATTTAGGTCACGTAATATATGTACATTAAGAAGAATAGTACTATGGACAATAAAAAGCATTATAGAGGCATTAATAGACACTATATACAAGTAATACCCTCATCAGTCCTCCACTTCCTCATCTTCCTCGTCCCACCAATTATTACTGACATCCATTTCGTCTCCCAAGTCTTGTGACGGCCCTGGAGTGGTTGTGGGTGCATTTTGAAGATGAACGATGTGCCAAGACAAAGTGGCTTTTAATAGCTCTTGTTTATCTGCCTTCTTTCCCCATGCTAATTTGCTCATAGGGATTGCAAGGTCACTGCCAATATGTCGAAGGACATCCAACTGGTCATCCAGCCATGGTACAGTCATACCCATGATCTGAGAATAATCAGTAACTAATACCACCTTTGACAGCTTTTCTCGGTACTTGTCAGCCCTGCACTTTTTGTCAGCCTGTTTCTGCCGCTGTATCTCGGCATGTCTGCAGTCAAATTCTACCTGTGCCTTCCTTCGCTTTGCCTCCAGTCCACCTGCATCAACTTCATGTGCCACCCGTCTGATGAATACATGATCGATTTCTTGGAGGATTGTGTCCATGAACGCCTGAGTGTCATTGTGGTTGTACATTGCAAGGGAATTGTAATGATGAGCAGTGAGTCGAGGGGTTTCCCGCATCTGGACATGGAATGCCCCTAATGCACCCTCATTTGCATCATTTGTAGATGGCATCCAAGCTGATTGCCTCTCATCAATTGTTGCTTCATCAATCAAACCACCAGGCACAAACTCGGCTGAGAACCAAATCCACATACACAATGCTCCTGTGAAGAAAGTGACCAATATTGATCTTAGATGTGGTAAATTGGGTTGGAGCTTTTTGACAGCTGCGACCGCACTCGGATTCTCCCATTCTTGACCATCAAGAGACCCTGTCAAGTATAAGGGCAACCTAAGCCTCTAGCAAAGGGAAATCCAAAGTTAAAATTATACTACATAATACAGGCATTGGGGACACACCTAGCAAAGGGAAATCCGAAGAGAAAACTCTAGGGATCCCCTTGCTGATGCCCAGTATATGTGAAGACAACAAAAATCAAATATAACCTAAAAATAGAAAAAGGCAGAGATAGGCGGATCAAGGCCGCCGAATGACATCATACCAAGGGGTATGTGTTGGAAGGGGTACTCCGCCTCTAAATATAAAAGTGTCAACATGTACAAACATGATAGCAAGGGAAAATTAGTAATAAAATCTGGAAAAATCATAGAAAATGAAGAATAGAAGGAAATGAGGTGGGGAAAAATATAGGACGAACATAAAAATAGGAAAAACACACAGGGCACCCCCCTAGTCCCCTTACATTATGTGGAGAAATGAGGCGCTCAGGATCCTCAATTATTGCAGCTACAAATTCCTGCACATCCCGATGAAAGTCACCCAGATCCAAGACATTGGTTTCTTCAGTTCCAGGTCCTTGGACAACGCACATATACGGGTGAGTAACAGCTTGAGAATAGAGGACCATGACTGTGAGTTCTGTGAGGGTCGGTATGTCGTGAAGTGCATTGTACAGGTTTAGCTCGATGTTTGTCCACGCAGCCTTCTTTTTCTTGTCCTTGATGAGTAGCAGAAAGTCATGGGTAGGTTGGAGGTAGATAACAAGCCATTCTGCTGCAAGCCAAAAACTGCTGAATCGTGTGTTATTCGTATCAGGAAATCGTTTCGAGGCACTGCCTGTGATCTGTACAAAATGGTAAACATGGCTGTCACCCTGTCCCTTCTTGTCATCTTTGTTATGGAGACAAGTGCCAGCAATAGCACATGTTTTTGCCCCACCACGCGTTGATGCCATCAATGCTGTAGTTTCTGCTTCTCCAAGTGGTGCATTCGCCTTTGCTGGGTCAAGAATTCCTCGAAGAATAGCAGCATTCTGCTTATTTGCGAGAAGAAGGGGTGGTGTGTAGCCCGATTTCTCCCACTGTTCCATCATCTCTGTATTTCCTCCTTGAAAGCTGTTCTGATCCTTATCCATGCAGCAACCAGCCCATATAAATAGATCGATTATCCACTTCTTGTCTCCAGGAAGTTGATTGTATACTTCTTTTCCCAGGGCGATCTGTAACTCTTTGACAAGTGCAACATCACGCAAGGTCTGTTCCATTGGCGTGAGTGCATTCCAAGCATCGATCCCACCAACAGCTTCTATTTTCTTCTGGTTCCAGCCAGCCAAGAAGATGATGAGGTCGGCAGGGGTTTTTTGTGCGAGCTGCTTACTCCCAAGGCAAATAAAAGTCTGTTCAGTCTTCCACTCCTTCATTAATGTAGCCGTCTGCTTCTCATTTGACACATGGTCACCATTCATCCCCTGTAATAGATCAGCAAGATCCGACATCATGAATTCGCATTCCATCTGCTGGCTCAATGGACTTTTGTTGAACGTCACGGCTACATCTTCCATCTTGTCAAGCCACCCTGCCACAGATACTTCACTTGTGTGGTCAACCTCTGAGTCAATGCCTAAGAGACGCACTGATGGCATTGAATTCAAGTCTACCATGAGATCTGATGATCGGTAGTCTGGGGTTTGAAGCGCAACATGACAAGCTTCATAGTTGATTTTCCGATGCGAAGTACTATCAGCACTGATGGTAAGGCCTAAATTATGGTGAGCACTGTGACATTGATAATTCTTCATGGAGAATAAATACTTACTCTTTGTTCTTGACATTTCATAGCCAAGTTGGATTTTCGCAGCAACCCCACCCTCTAGAATAGCTCTTCCAACAGTCCGACGGCTCATAGGTGTTTTTATAGTGATACCAAGCAACTTTCCTATGCTTTGAATCACCCCTCCAACCTTTGCTTGAGAACACCCACTGCAAACTATAATCCGTGCAAGTGCTCATGCCTCAGGAGTAAACACGCCATGCTTGGTAAGTTTGATAACATTTGGGCGACGGCTAGCTTTGTGTACTGCGCATTTCAGGATCTGAGGAGCGTGCGTGCATTGTGCTTTCAAAGCACGCAACATCTTTCACATGGCATCATTTTGCTCCTGGCAGTGACGAACTTGGGAGCTGAGGTTTGAGATATGAAAATTTGCATCTTCGGAAGCTCGAGAAGCTGAGTTTGCTGCGTGTGCAGCACGGTTCTGAACTTTGGTTAGCTCAGACCTAAGCTCGTGGATTTTGGTTACTAGAGCTGTATTCTTGGCTGTGAGTCGTTGATTCTGTCGTCGCTCATTCCTGAAGCGCATCTCATATGCTCCAGAATGGGGTGCAGATGATGGTACTGATTTTTTGCTTGTAGGAACTGGGTATATTGGCTGTTTCCCAGCAGGTATGTTTTCTTTGTTGTGATGGTAATGTCATACAGTTGCAAACTGATTTTGCTGAGAAATGGACCTTCTTTTCTTGTGTGGCATTAGATTATTGTTAAAAGGTTCGTTTTATGGTCGTTACGCGTCGTCAAATGAACGAATGGAATTTGAAGTAAGTTGACTCTAATAATAACACTCTGCAACTAATTGTAAATTATTTTTCGGGACAAGGGATAAAATATACTTACCTGGATCTTGGAGGAACACTATGGTCACCTCAGACACTCTCCCAGAGAGCACCGAGAGCCACAGTTCCCTCAAGATGAGTCTCGAGAACAGCGCAGACGTGTCTGGTCACACTTTGTCATGCACACGTCTCACTGTTTACTGCTCGTTCCTTGCAGAAACTTTTCCGGCCTCCAGCATCATTTTTACACTTGGGTTTGCAGGAGTATTTTAAACTACTCATGGAGAAGAGCAAAATGTTCTGACCAATTTTTATAATTTGAAAATTTGCATTTTCTAGGTTATTGATCTTAGCCACTTTTTGAGACATAAAAATTCTGTCGGAACAAATTAAAGATATCATCTAATAGAACAACTTCCTCTCCCAAATCTTTTTTTATACTGAGGTAGGAGGCTGGAAATGTCATCGGCGCTCAACACTGGTGATATTGGTGAGAGCAAATATCAACAAACACGGTTCGATTTTGACAGACAATGCCCATCCCCAAAGGTAGAATTCATCCATAACCAACAAACGTCACATGACCAGCGTGACAATGTCCAAAACAAGAAATTTTTTACAAAATCTATTTCTCTGTAGCACATAGACACTTTATTTTCAGGGAAATGTTTTAAATTAGCTAGTACAGGATATGAGATAGTCAGTTTTATGTAAGAAGACGTAGTGAAATCAATTTAATCAAAATAACGCATAAACACATCAATTTCAGCGTGTCGCATCGCGAAAAAAACCTCATAGCTTGCTCAAATGCGCCGTTCTGTACTTCCCTGAAGGCCATGAATGTGCTGATGTGTTCAAAGGTATGGCAGTAATTTTGGAAGAGCGGGGTTTTGCAGGCGCGCGAAAGTTACGTGCTGAGTGCAAAAACTTCAAATGTGCCCCACCTGCATTGGACTGCTGCTGCTGCCGACTTCTTTTCAGTCAACCGGATTTCCAAGATGTCGACACTATTCTTGGAGCTACGTGTGAGGCTCATGGTTTTCAGCTCATTTTCTTGCTGAAGTTTCACTGTGAGCTCAATTTCATAGAGCAGTGCTGGGGCTACACTAAACGACTCTATCGATTAAATCTGGAATCATTGCGAGAAGATCACCTTGAGAGAAATGCATTGGCGGCCCTTGATGCGATCCCTCTCGCATCAATGCGACGGTTAGTTTTGCAGTATCTTCTGTGATTATGCTTACTCACTAATAATTTGTTTTAAGCTTTGCAAATCATTCACAGCGGTTCATGGATGCATACGCTAAAGGTCTCAACGTTCTCAACGGCCAACAGGCAGCCTGGGCAGCGCGGAAATATCGCGGCCATCGCGTCCTTCCTGAGACTTTGATGGATGACCTCGAGAAAGCACAGCTAACTTGAACAAAAAACTGTGCTTCCTTTGACTCTTCATATTTTAATCTGTTCATATTACTACTCGTCTTATAATGGTCTTAAATTTGTTCATAGTTCCTCGTTATATCTCGCAATCATTCCACTTGATCTGTAGATAATCTTACTTTTGGAATTCCAAACCCAGTACATATTAGTATTCTAATCCACTTGGTACATTCCAGCTTAATACATATTACAATAGTTCCCTGAAAGCAGAATTTGAAAAGAGGGGGTGGAACGAGTTCAGCAGCCGTTTTGTGGACTTTTCTCCTGAGTGTGTCACGAAAAAGTAACAGCACATGACATTTGTTGGTTATGGATGAATTCTAACCTTAGGGTATAACAACATACATTCAAAATAGCAGTAGAGACTCCTACAGAGTGTTTTAAGAATGTTTAAAGCCATCCAGCCACTCTGAATTTGAAGCAACTTAGGGCATGGCTTGAGTGGCTCTGGGCAGTTCTGGGCAGCTCTGAGCTGTGAGCTGTGCTGTTGGCAACACTAGAGACAGCACAGTGCCAGTAGTAGGCATTTTATTGCCATGTGAGTGCCATGCAGATTAATTGTTGAGTATAGTACTAGTGGTTCAGTTGACTTGGACATCAAGAATCTTCAGTCATTTAAATTTTTGGATACAGAAGTCATTTTGGCATCAATTTGGCATCATCATCTATCATCTCACACGATGTTTGCACAGTTTTTCTGGACCTTTTACCCAGTGGATTATCACCCCAACATTTCTCCGTTCAATGTCCTTGCCGCCCCCTTGAAACGGCACTTGAAGATCGGGTGATTGTCCTTCCCACATGTATTACCAAACTCTGCTTAGCATCATTCCTTTTCTTAGCCACTCTTCAATAGTCTGCACACCCCATATTTTACAATAAATCTACTTTCATACTAGAAGGCTGTTTCACAGGTGTCAGAGGTCCAAGCCACTTGTGGTGCAGTTCACCCAGTAGTCAGTATCCAACTTGAAATGCAAGATTTCAAGCATCCCTGGACCCCAACTGTGGCATGAAGGAGATAGGCTACTGTACATGTTCATGTGTTCAAGCTGCAGTTTTCAACATCCATATTGTTCAGGTTCTGGAGTGGATGGAAAACCCTCAATAAGGATATTTTATCTTCTCCATCACAAATGATAATTGACCAAGGTTCTTTCCATATCTCCAACATTATGCACCCACACACTGTTCTCATGATGCATGCAAGTCTGTTGTGAATCCCCACTGTTTAACAATTACTAGCCTCGATCACCTCTCAGACACAGCCAACCTCACAATTATCGCTCCCATTTGACCGAGAACGATAGTGCGAGCAGGCCTATCCAATCCACAATTTTCACGAGGCACGAGGCAGATGCTTGTACAGCACACAAGGTGAATCACGAATTAGTGTCCATTGCTGGTTTCGTGTTCATACATACTAGTATTGCGCAATACCTTACCGCCCTCCGCGTTCAAGTTGCCTTGAAAGCACGCTTTCTCTCACGCCTTACCCTAGATGGTAAGAGTCCGCAACGAGCCCTTTGGCGAACCCACCTTCGAGAACGAAGTCGGAGGTAGAGGATCGTATACGCCCTGCGCAGCTTGCCATTTTGAACCGAAGCAACGATTTTCTCAGTGCCAACGAAGAGTATGACTTTATTGATCCTGAGTAGACCTTTAAGAATTGTGTATCGCTCGATATCGGGAGGGTCGCGATCTGCCTAGTGAGAATTCGTGCTCCCAATGGTTCCTGTTTTTATTCATAGTACTTACACCTCAAAAGCTGCTCTGAGCAATTCAACTGATATACGCAACAAAACCAGCCTTATGAGCGGGTAAAACGACGGTTGAATTAAAGGTCTTTGTTTCTGACTTCGCTCAGGTCTCAATGAAGGCCGATCCGGAGTATACGGTCTATACGTAGTGGTTACCCGTTAGGTCAGATTCGAGGGACCAGCATGACAGCTACTTACCGTTATATGTTATATTGGATCGGTAGTTATAACTTATCTGTAGTTATGCATTTTGATGTGTTTCCCATTTATCAAATGATTCCACGTTTTTCAGAAACCATTTAAGCTCTTCGTCTGAAAGCAAAGGCCGACGGCCCGTAACCTCAAGGAACGACAGGGGAGGATGTCCCCCCACCTCCGTCCCACCCGATCTTTCACACTGTTCCATCCGCACCTCGACCAGATGTTTAAGAAGTTCGACAGAGAAATTGGGACAATCGTGAATAGTGAGGGCTGACAGTAAGGGAGAATTAAAGTCGTCATCAGATGTCCTGGTGCTCCATTTCTCGAGAACGCTGTCATTGAACCCAGGGCAGTTCCGTATGGTCAGCTCCACCCCTGACCACTGAGACAAAAATCGAGATAGATCTCCTGAAGCAGGAATATCCTCAAGAATGAGTTGGAACGCGTTTAGCTCAATGCCCGAAATTTCGCCAATGGCACAGTGAGTGATGGCGACGTAGTTGACATGTCCACAATGCAAAAGAACCTTCCTCGTGAGCTCGCTGCTCAAATCCTCAAGCTCGAGACCAGAAAGCTTGGAAAACGGCAAG
This sequence comes from Tricholoma matsutake, assembly GCA_026075535.2. Lineage (NCBI taxonomy): Eukaryota > Fungi > Basidiomycota > Agaricomycetes > Agaricales > Tricholomataceae > Tricholoma > Tricholoma matsutake. The sequence goes on along the minus strand of AP026550.1, from coordinate 2,173,329 downwards.
AGGTCGTTGTAATCATCCACTGCATCGTAAGTGAAATCCACCGAGCTCAACTTTAGATGGACGACATCCGACAGAACAAGAAATGCGTCATAGAAGGAAAACGTGTACCTGTCATATTCAGAATATGTGAAGTGAGAGATGGAAACCTCTCGAAGTCCATGCAACCAGTCAGAATGATGGTCACAGAGATCAACAAAATTGAACCCGTCGAGAGTTACGGATGTCAATGCAGGGAGTGGACGTCCTCTGTGCCTGTCTAATCGGGAACGACTTCTAGGACCGTCTCCTATGCGAAAGTTGAAGATGATTGCACCAAGATCAGGGCACACACGATCATACAAGATATCCGCATAGACAGAAGGGAGGGAGGAACTGTAAATCACGTTGAATTCCAACGAAGAACACCTATGAAGATGAGGACCGAGAATATCCACTGCTTTGCGGACTTGTGCTTCTTCGCCATCATCAGTGTTTTCGGAAGGTGATTGTCTCGTCGCCGTGACTTGAAATAAGAGATCTCGGGACCATTCAAGATGTGAGGCGAGATTGGACAGCGAAGGATTCGAGTCGATGAAAACAATGATTCGGGTCCAAAATTCGGGAACAGTCGACATTATGTCCCTCCAAATCTGGCAGACCGATGCGAGAGCATATGGGAAAGTACGGGGGGAGGAGAGGTCGGCTACTTGATACCAAGATTTTGTGACAGGGTTGTATGACTTCTCATGGACTAATTTGAATATGATGGCGAGAAGTTCCGGAGGTAAGAACTCGACAGATGCGCGGCAGTGGATGACATCCTGAACTCCTTTCGACCGCATCGTGATCAGGGTCCTTGGTGTATATCTACTGATCACCCAAGATCTACACTTTGTTTCCGACTCGGAATTAGATTCAAGGACTCACAAGGCCTTAAATAGTGATCTTTGCCCGAAAACCGCAGGCTGTCGGATGCTGTAAAAGTCGTAACTTTGAGTTGGGGTGGGAATCAGGATAAAAAGTCACTATGATGGTGGCAGGATGGGAAAAGATGAAAAGGATGAAAAACGACTGCGCAGACGTAAGATGTCGACGTTCCGATAGTCGGGCATTTTTAGTCCTCGTGTTGATGAGCTGTGTAGTAACGGGGCATGCCGAATCGCCCTATACGTAACACCGTGCATGTCTCTAGCGTTTTTCCAAACTGTCCCAAGTCTGACGTGGTATCGCGGACTAAAACTTATGCGCATAAGGACACGGCCTGAGAACAGGACGGCGAACACTAGAAAGTAGGTGGTGAACAGAAGCGCTGGAGAAGGACCAGCAACCAGCAGTACCCAAGAAGGCCATGGCGACGAGTTCCATGTAACAACCTTAGTATAATGCTATATAGTATTAGTAGATTAACAGGAGAATGAGTATAGCGGCATATCCTCGGGCCGCGATCATTGAATCAAACTTTGATCGTGGCTCGTGACCAGCCAAGTTCCTATTGAGCTTACATAATGCAGGTCTACCATATTGGGGAGACTTCATTTCCCCTTTTCCTCAGTTTCAGGATCCAGTTCACGAGGCAAATTGTTATCGTAATGTCTTCAATGAAAAGTCCCCCTGACCCTGACGGAGGCCTTTCTTACTTTCTTCTACGGTAACAGCTGTGGGACTCCATCCTTGGTCTTGGATGTTACGAACCCTATGCTATTATCAATCCGTATGCCTTATCATCCTACTTGTCCTCTTGTCTCTGGTTGCCATCGCCAATGCCACCCAGAGCTGGTTCCCAGATTATTACAACGTCACCATTCCGAATACTTCGTCCCAGGTCGTTTATACCCCTTCTCTTTGCAATTCATCCATTGCGATTTGTAGCGGTGCATGGTGAGCTTTGTCTCACTGAAAAATATACTCATGTGTCTCATCCCAGTCACTGGGTTGTGCCAGGCAAATCCTAGACCTGAACGGTACAACGGTTGTATCTACTAATGGTCCAGATCCTGCACAAGGATCCATAATACCACAAATGTTCTTTCAAGCTCGAGGTGACCCCATATATAATTCAATACATTAGTTGGTCCTCATCCTCCACCAGCCCGTGATATATACATATACCCATTCAACCTCTCCAACGCTACCGCCAATATTACCGTAACCACCAACCAATCCTCCATCTCCACCAACTTCAATTCCTCCGTGGGCGTCATTGCGATCCTTAACTTACTCGAATCGCAAACCACTGTTGTAGCACTTACCTTTGTCCCCTCTTTCTCCGCTTCGCGTCTGGACATCGGATCGCTGATATTAACCGTGCCTACCAAGTATGTCACTCTGATTTCCTCTGTTATTAATCCAAACAATCAAATCGACCCACTCTACAGTACGACAGCGACATCCGTAATCCTACCCACGGTGACCCTTCCTCCGTCGATGACACTATCGTTCCCAGCACCAATTAGCACATCTACTTCCACAGCTTCGCACACCTGGTCGAATCACCAGCTAGTTGCAGATGCTGTGGGAATTGTGCTAGGCCTCGGCTTCGGTCTCACTGCTATTGCTGTGGTGGGTTACGTCTGCTGGAGACGTCGTAGACTGAAAAACAGCGATGTCTCATCACAGCGGGGCGTCTGCCATGAGAAGCGCCAAGTCAGGACATGATTTTAATGAGGGCTGGTATAATATTCACGCTCTAATGCAAAGCATAGTCACTGTACTTGTACCTATCACAAGGACCCGTGAAAATACCCTACATATAAGGCCATATCAAAACCTTTGATGCTTTGTTATGGCAATTTATCCGGCAACATTTCGCCAGTTATCCAAATTTTGAGTAGCCCTTGCAAAAGGTCATATTTTATCCGATCAGGCATCATTAAGCCCAAATTTATTTCTGCGAGCAACGCGGCGCCGAAGGTTTACAGATGTACACTCGCATGTCCCGAGTCCTCTGCTCTGTTTCCTCTTCTTGACACCAGAGCTTCAATGGCAACTTTTAGAGCCGAGTGAATCTTTGCATTGCCGATGTCCAAGACTGGCTCTGTCGGCAGCTTTATACTAAATTATAGAAAAGCTGAGAGCTCGAGATGAGAGCAGGGAATCCGGAATGCCGTGAAAGATAACTATTGTTGCGAGTGTTTTACAGAATCATTACGCCTGAATATTGCTTGTAACTATCCAGACACGCGTGTGGAGAACCAGTACATACTTATCTCCTCGTCGTCGAGAATGTCGTAAATGTGTCCACAGGCAATCTACGCTTTGCCGGCCGATATGGCGGTTTGCTTTCACGTGACCTTGTGCCTGTGACAAACAACGGCCGGCAAGGGCTGAAGGGGAAAGGGTGAGTAAATAATTACAACGGTTGAAGCTGTTGGGAAGGTACCAGTCACATCATTATACCATCTAACTTACTGGCCGCCGCGTGCGCGTGAGGCCGCGACTGGTTGCATCGCCGCGCATCAAGTGTTGGCTTTGCCAGAACATTAACTACAGGCGAGGGAAAATTCTAAATTAGGCTTTATCCTACACTCTGTTTGACCATACAACATGCTATGCTGTACTAGGAAATCCCGTCCCGAATGGTGATGACGCGTCATTGTTTGGTACAGGCATGAGGTCATGTGAGAGCAGTTATTTTTCCTCGGAATTTCTTCGTAGGACTTGAGTGTAAACACATCACAAAAACAACTGGGAAATGACCAGGCTGTACAGGCTATATTTCATTACACAGTATCATCAATACTAGGCTCATGACCATCCACTTTCGGCGATCACAAGTGATCGGCTGGAAGTAATGACTGTCAGTGCTAGTGATGAGGACCCCCGACAACCCCCCAAAATGCCTGATCCCTATCCGGATGAAATTTTCGTGAATGCCTGAGGGCATCCGGATAAAAATGGGTCAAAATTGTTGTTGATCCCTGAGTAAATGTCCGGATAGGGATTGCTCTGTGGCTTGTATGCCTGATCCGGTCCGAATAAAATCCTGAGATGGATAGAAAATATAACTATAATATTACTTGATGTTACGCCGCCTGTATCCAAAGTAACGCTCAGGGTGGCTTTCATACTACATTTTGTCGCACGAGAACACCAAACACCAAAAATGGAACATGTCAAATTTTTGAATACGTGACGGTTTGCGCGTTTACGCAGTGCCACCCCCGCCATTTGATGAAAAGTAGGAGATTAGAAATGGGAAGAAAATTCCTTTGAGTGCTCTCGAAAAGAAAATCAATCCATAATGCACGTGTGACAGACTTGAGGTTAGCACCAGTGTATGTTGCTGATAATGCATTTGAGAAGGTGCACTGCTTAATACACTGCAAGCTTTCACTTATTTCGGCTGTCTGTTTGCTAGTTCTCAATATCTACTCGAAAACTGGAGGGAAGAACAGCAAACACAGCAGCGTTATGGCTTCAAACATGGTAGATCTCAGCAGTGTTGCATTTCGCCTTGCAGGTTTTCGAGTATATCATCAGCCAACAATTGTGATAAGTCTACAGTGTTTTTGCGTCTGTACTTCAGCACCTTAAGAATTGTCGAAATATGAAGCGACTCGGACTACAGTTTAGAAGCCCAGTTTCTATGTGCTGCGGTAGATTGTATAGCAACATGAATTTTTTGACACCAAGCTGCAAGCATTGCAATTTCCTGAGAACTCGACCGACAATGAATTAATGACGGCCCGTAGACTAGGTAGCAATTTTACCTGTCTGGAGCGAAATTTTGAGAAAATCAGCAATTTTGGCGATTTTTTTCAATGCCTGATCCCTTGTGCGGATAAAAATGTGACCTGCAGTAGGCCTGAGGCAAAATCCGGATTAAAATGCCACGAAACGGCCTGAATTTTTTTTTATCCGCACAGAAATTTAGGGATCAGGCATTTTGGGGGGTTGTCGGGGGTCCTTAGTGATGCCACAGCTCGGCTCGGCTCGCCCGCGGCATGGCTCAGGCACTTGAGCCGATCAAAATGGCCCTGAGCCGGCTAAGCTGATTGAAATTGCTCAAAGTTGTGGGCTCACCGTTCTACTTGTAATTATGCTTCAGTTATGCTTTTTAACATCAAGTAAGTCGTGTAGACCATTATTACAAAAGAAATATGGCATACTATTGAGTTTTGTATGAATCCGTATCATTGATGAGATTGTTTGGCTGTGTTTATCTCCTCGTACCTATTACAAAGAATGCTCGCGAGATGGTAGTGGGAATAGGATGAAAATATGCATTCAAATTAGCAGAAGGGACTTCTACAGAGTGTTCTATAATATTTTCAGAAGGTTTAAAGTCATCTAGCACCTCTGAACTTTAGACAACTTAGAGCATGGCTTGAGCAGCTCTGGGCAGCTTTGAGCTGTGAGCCAATTTATTGGTGCCAGTGCAGCTGGCCCAAAATAGTGGCTTGGCTCAATGGCTCATGGCTCTGAGCCGCGCTGTTGGCAACACTAACTGTCACATATGCAGTGCATGTCATCCCTGCATGTCATCCCTCCTCCCACCAAAGCACTTAGCTTGATATATGTATTTAGAGTGTGTCAGTGGCTTATATATAGTGTTTAAAGGTCCAGTCCATTTTTTGGTTGTGGTTGCTCACTTTTGAGTAGTGGTGGCAAAGTGTAGAGATCCAACCTAAGTGATACACAGTGAGCTCAGTTAGTGTACAATGGACTAAGGTGCCTAATCTATGTAGGTAAGTATATATACTATAATGCTAACAATGGGGAAATGATAAAGACCAAGACATAAAGAGAGAAAGAGACAAGGGGAGATACACATCATAAAGTGTAATATAAATAGTACATCAAAGGGGAATATAAATAGCGCATCAAAGGGGGCACCTACAGTGCGTATTCATGGTGTAGATCTCAACACTCCTCCTCACCATGAATACTCCTCCTCACATGAAATTGGCATGATGAAGGTAATTACCGGAGTCCAAGGAATCCGTGAAGACAGGCGAAAGATTTGACATCCAGGGCTTTAGTGAAGATGTCCACAATATTATCACGGGTGTGCACATATTGTACATGAAGCTCCTGGGATTGGACATGCTCACAAAGGAAATGGAATTTGATGTCAATGTGCTTGACGCGGGAATGGAGAAGCGGGTCTTCAGATATATTGATGGCAGCAGTGTTGTTACAAAGCATGGGGGTGGGTGCAGTAGGTGAGTGTCCAATGGCCGTGAGTAGAGTATGAATCCAGATGCATTCCTTTGCTGATTCAAAAGTGGCAATGTACTCAGCCTTGCAAGATGAGGCTGCGACAGTCTTCTGCTTGCGAGCTGTCCAGGATATGGCACCCAATCCAAGGAAATACACATATCTTCCAACACTGCACCTCATATCTAAGCAATTAGCCCAGTCAGAGTCAGTGTACACCAATAAAGAGACTGGATTATTGCCCCCCAAATATAGTTTTAGGTCCCGTGCTCCCTTCAGGTAATGAACAAGGTGGATGGCAGCATGCCAATGCTCAAAGGAATAGGAATTGAGGAATTGTGAGAGTTGTTGAATGGCATATGATATGTTTGGGTGCATGGAGATGGTGAGGTATAGGAGACAGCCTACAAGTGATCAGTAAGGTAGTCCTAGTAGTTTAGTCTGCACATCAGGTGTAAGACTTGACCAGTCGACACACCGCAATTTCTGTCCAGATTCCATTGGTGCCGACAATGGGTTAGCATCAGTCTGACCAAACTGAGAGATGTTCTTGTCAATTAGTGCTGTTTGGAACAGAGCGACCATACAGTGTGTAGTATCCCAGGTGATGGTGATGCCAATGACAAATTGGGCTGTCCCAAGATCAGATATTGTCCATACCTTTCACATTTGATCTTTGAAGCACTCATTCTCCTCCTTGCAACTAGCGATGGAAAGGTAATTGTCCACATGAATAGCCACTATGATGGTACCTGTGTCAGATTTACGATAGTAGATGCATGACTCACAAGATAATCTCATGAATCCCCAGGATACCATCTGGGCATGCAGCATCTGATTCCAAATATGTCCACTTTGTTTCATACCATATAACCCTTGCTGCAACTCCCATACCCAATCCTCCTTCCCCAGTTCTTCGAAACCAGTTGGCTGTTCCATATATTGAATTTTGTCATCTGGTAGGAGGCCATAGAGGAAAGCTGTTTTAATGTCAATCTGTTGGGTGTCCCATCCAAGTGATGCAGCTATGTGTAAGAGAATCCACCAAGATTCCATGCGCGCTGTAGGTGAGGTGGTTTTTGTATAGTCCTTACCATAGATCTGTTCAAATCCCTTGAATACAAGCCATACCTTCCAACGAACAGCTTGACCAGTCTCATCATGTTTAATATGGAAGACTGGATGACCTTTATGGATTCGGCAACTTTGTGGTACATCAGTGCATGGGATAAGTTTGTATACAGACATATCTTTCAGGGATTGCAATTTCTTCCAGTAGCCTTCTTCCCATTGTTTAGCATCTGCTGAATACTTGGTGTCTTCCCAAGATCACAGATTGCAGTGACTCTGGGTCAATATCCAACATCTCCGAAATTAATGCTGAGAGCTGATGTGCCTGATCACCCAGCATGGTGTCATCAAGTGATTCCTCAACCTGCCAGTCATGATCGATCAATGATGTATCAGGTACGATGATGGTACAGAGGTCATCTAAGAGTTTTCTCCATTCTGCATGAGTTGCCTTGACCTGTTCTGCTGACTCTTTGGATTCCTGTATGGCTTTTCCGAGCCTAGTCACCGCTGGCCCCCTACCAGGATACTTATCAGTGGGTACTGGTATTCTGGATGATCGACACATGACTGGTACCAGCAAAGTAGGTACCGGTACTGAAGTAGGTGGGTCAGGAATAGGATCCTGGGTAGGTATGTCAGTGGTGATGAAGTCATCATCAACATCATCAACAATAGGCATACGGTCATGGATTGGTGGGCCTTCGACTGGTTCTGCAGGATACAGATCTAATGGGGGTTGTGATGGAATAGGCATATGACCATCATGGGTTTCAATGAACTTGACATGATATGAGCTATAAACTTTCTGCGTCTCTTGGTGATAGCACCAATACACTTTTGATTTCAGCTCATATCCAATGAGAATGCACTCTATAGATCATTCATAGATCTTGGGGTTATGTCAATTCTGAATAAAGATGTATGCCTTGCATCTGATTTCCCTCATATAGGAGTAGTCAGGTTTGCATTCATGCCATTTCTCCCAAGGTGTGATACCGTTGAGTGAGTGGGTCATAGTTTTCGCATGTAGATGAGCTGCTGTCAGATATAACTCATCCCAGAGGTAAGTGGGTAAGTTTGCATAGAGACACATAGTGTGCGCCTTCCCCATCAGCATTCTGTGCATGCATTCAATGTGTCCAATGTGGGCAGAAGTATATGGTGCAGTAAATTTATGATCTGCCCTGCACAACTGGAGCCAAGCCTCCATTTCATGGGTTTGTATATGTGCCTACTTGAAGGCCCATCTGCTTTTCCTGGGCAAGTTCCCAAGCTTTGAGTTCTCAAAACACGTCGCCTTTATGTTTAAGGGGAATAGACCATGGGTGTGACATGCAATCATCGACTATATTTATGACATACAGATTTCCAACTCGTGACTTTACAGTGTTTGGTCCAGATAAGTCTACCCAGACCTTCTCCAATTTACACATAGCTCTATGCCCCTCCCCTCTGCACGCTTCTTGGGAACTGGTGTTTGAGTCTGTTTTCCAAGTATGCAAGAGTCACATTTAGGGGGTTTGAATGAGGATTGCATGGGCATACCTGTGATGGACCCACTCCTAGCCATGTCCTGCAATGCTTGATAATTTGCATGGCCAAGATGATGGTGCCAAGTTATGATGTTGGGGGTATTGTGAACAGTGAGTGCATGATCCATGGTTGTGGATTGCAATGTCAGAGTGTATAAGTGTTTATTCTGGAGGAGAGTACCCCTTGCTATGCAGGCACCAGTAGACTTGTTGGTGATCCAACAAGATGAGTCGCTGAAATGAGCTATGGCTTTGAAATCCCTTGTGAGTAAACTGACAGAAATCAAGTGTACTGCTGCATTTGGGACATAGAGTGCATCACATAAGATAATTGATGTGCCTCGAGTGATCCGAAGTTTGATATCGCCCATGCCAATAGCCACAATGGATGATCCCCCCACACCTTTAACTCCACATGAGGCAATAGGGCAAAGGCTGATGAAATCCGCATGATCAGGGGTAAGATGAATAGTGGCACCAGTGTTGACATAACATGGACAGTCAGTAAATGAGATGGTGGTACACTGAGCTTGGTTGAGGGGAGTGACTGTGAGTGCCTCCTCATTAGTTGGTATGGAATTCTGGACCCAGTCAACTGAAGTAGAGAACCCCTCCTCAGTCATGAGCCACCCCTCATATTCTACCTCCTCCACCATAGCATGGGGAAGTGGATCACTAGCAAGGCCCACAAACTCGGTAGGAGCTGCCTTATAAGAGCAGCCTCAGCCTCTAGCAAAGGGAAATCCGAAGTTAAAATTATACTACAATTACAGGGATTGGAGGTGCACCTAGCAAAGGGAAATCTGAAGAGAAAACTCTGGGGACCCCTTTGCCAATGCCCAGTATATGTGAATGCAAAAATCAAATGATAATCTAAAAATAGAAAAGGCAGAGATAGTCACCAACCTTGTACTGAGGGGTCGGAGAATGGCATTGGTTGTAAAAGCACATCATGTCATCCTTTGCCTTTGCTAAGGCTGCCTTTGCCTCCTCCAAGCTATCCTGCATGGGTTTTGTGAACTCATTCACCATCTCAATGTGTGAGGGAGTTTGGCAAGGTTTGAATCCCATGCGTGGATGTCGTCCAGTGTCTGAGAGGAAAGGGGTCTGTTGAGTGGAAGCATGGACATGGTTGTTGTATCCAAACTCGGCCAAGGGGAGAAGATTGTCCCAATTGTCCTGGTGCTCATTGACCAAGATGCGGATGTACTGCTCCAGGTACTGGTTGACTTGCTCAGTCTGGCCATCAGTTTGTGGGTGATAGGCAGTCAAAGCAAGGAGTTTGATCCCCAGAAGTCGGTACAGCTTGCGAGTGAACTCTGCCACAAACTGAGGGCCACTGTAAGGGGACTAGGGGGGACTCGGAGGGGTGCCCTGTGTGTTTCTCCTATTTTTTACATTTGTCCTATATTTTTCATTTTCTATGATTTTTCCTTATTTTATTACTAATTTCCCTTTCTATCACATTTGTGCATGTTGACAGTTTTATATTTGGAGGCAAAAGCACCCCTTCTGACATCTACCCCTTGGTATGATGTCATTCAGTGGCCTTGATCTGCCTATCTCTGCCTTTTCTATTTTTAGATTATTATTTGATTTTTGCAGTCTTCACATATACTGGGCATTGGCAAAGGGGTCCTCAGAGTTTTCTCTTCAGATTTCCCTTTGCCAGGTGCACCTCCAATCCCTGTAGTATGTAGTATAATTTTAACTTCAGATTTCCCTTTGCTAGAGGCTGAGATTGCCCTTATAGTAGAAAACTCTCTCCTAAGGCCTGAAATTGCGAACGTGCTGCCCAAGATAGGCAGGTATGGAGTGGACGACACTTCCCAAAGCTCCACAGACTCTCTACACACCGTTCCCGACAGTCCCGCCTTTAGTGCACCGCCATTTTTGCCAAATGCACCCCCTAGCGACATGGACACATCAGAGCACCTTGATGCACTTGAAAGCAATGTTACAGGAATATGCACACAAATTGATTCGCTTAAATCTATGATTGAAAACTTCATCAGAACCCTTCAGACTAGCTCCACGACCAATATTTCCCCCATTGTGACTCCAAGTGCACCCAACAATGATGCACTGCCTAACATGCCCACTAAGGAGCACACCCAGATCAAACTGTCTCCCCCCACCAAATGTAAGGGTGCATGTGCACAGGGGCATGCATTCCTTAATTCCTGTGAGTTGTGCATCAGTCTCCAGTTGCATCAATTCATTGATGAGGCTGCAAAAATTTATTGGGCCTTCACATACATGAAATCTGAACGCACCTATCTCTACGTGGACAGTATTCTGCACCAAACTAAAGAGCTCGGTTCTCTACCTTTCTCCACTGGGGTTGACTTTTGAGCAGAGTTTGTGCGCCACTTTTGTCCCCTCAATGAGCGCCACTGAGCAGTGACATGGATCGAGTCATCCTCTTACCATCAGGCACATCGATCCATGGATGACTATATCAATAAGTTTAAGGATTTGGTGGACATAGTGTTTGAAAGTCTGGTTCATTGAATCAGAAAAAAACTGAAACCAGACCAAACCGAACTGCGGTTTGGTCTTTTTGTGGTTGTGGTTGCTCTCATTTCCTTAGCCCATCAGTTGTGGTTGCACTGAATTTATATTTGTTTAAAACCGATGGAAACCAGTTCTAACCGGTTCAAACTGACTCCTAGTCCATACATTTATTTACTACACTATATGTAATTTAATTAAATGTAGATTCATAATGACTAAAATAAAGCATAATAATGGGCGTACCCAAGAGAAAAGAACACAAAAAGTAAGGGTTTATATACCCTGAGGCTGCGCATGGACCATTTGGTCATATTTGCGCACCCAAACGAAAATGTGGTGCTACTTTCATTTACCACTGCCACGCTATGTCAACATCAACAACCACTGTTGTTACCACTCCCCCATCAGATAATGCTCCCAAGCATGGGCCCAAATGATGACAGCTGTTGTTTAGGCCACAGGTAATGATTTTTGACATTCTTTTTTCTTTCAACTAACCAATGTTTTCTTTTCTTTTTTAGGCTCTAACTATGTTGTAACAATGAGACAGCACCAACACAGCACCCACATCCACCTGCATATGCCACCACTGTGAGCCCCTGCTCGCAGGGTGGATGACAGAGCAACAACACAGTGGCTAACAATGAGTAGAGCCAAACAAACAAAATGGGCCCCAGGTAAGTTCAAACATTCTTTCTTTTTTCAACTAACTAACTTTCCTACCTTCTTTATCAGGTTCTTACTTACTGGTAGCAATGAGGCCTGAACCAACACCCCACACCTGTGCCCTACACCGCCGCTGCGAGCATCTGCTCACAGGGTGGTAACGGGTCTTAATGACACCTGGCTGCCTCTGCCCTGTGCTCGTAGGCCACATGACCAATGGGGCCAATGTGACAACAATGACCAGCAATGACAAGGATGATGGTGACAGCTTGACGATGGCCACCATGATGACTAGGACAACAACAACAACAACACCGGCAAGGGCAGCAGCTAGGAGATGAGGGACGACGACGATGAGGGATGCTGGCGACAGATGGACGATGACACCACCCCTTCCTGCTTCAAGTGCGGGAGGGTTTTTTTCATTCATTTGATACATTTACTAACTGACACCCTTCCCTTGCACATCCTGCAAGGTAGGGGGTATATTGTTTTTTTTACTGTGCTACCTACATGCTTGCTCACAGGCCCCTGCCTGTGAGGGGCTTTATTTAGGCTTAAAATAGTATTATTTTATCTACATAAACTCAGTTTAGACCGACCTCAGTTGGTAGATGACCAGTTGTGGTCAAACTGGCTACAACCAATAGTTGGGTCAGGTTGGACCACAATGAACCAGTTTCGTGCAGTTTGGTCCAGTTGTATGTAATTTTGGAATGTCATGGAACCGGTTCCAGTTCCAGTTTGAGCCCAAAGTGGGAAAAAACCGGACTGAACTGGACCTTCAAACACTAGGTGGACATGACAGGATATGGGAGTGGGTTACCAGTTGTGGTGAAGTTCTGACAGGGCCCCAATTGAGAAATTCAGGACCAGATTGCACAGATGTTGGAAGGGCGCCCAGTGGATGATGATATCTATGCTTGGTATGAAGCTGCTTCACTCTGTGATGAGAACTGACTCACAAATGCGGTGTTTAATGCTGCATTCTGTGCTCCAACTACCACTCATGCACCCTACACCTTCAATCGAACCCTTCCCCACCATAACCCCATTCCTGTCCATCAGACTCCCGCACCTGCCATCAATGTCCCAGTACCAATGGATGTTGATGCAGCCTGCAGCTGTGCACATAGGTTGGATCTCTGCTACTGCTGTGGGGAAACTGGGCATGGGGCCGGAGCATGTCCCCATCATCAGGATATCTGCATGCTCACCCGTGAGGGGCGAGATGAACTCCTCCAAGACCTGTTGGTGCTTGTAGATGTTGAGGAAGCAAAGGATCAGGTTGCAGAGGAGATCAAGTCAGAAGTTGTAGAGGAGCAGGATTTTTCTATTTGCAGCAAGTGAATCATATGCCCTCACTGCCTGTCCATAACCACTTTGAAGTTTTGTCAGTTGAATCCCCAGAGAATGAATCTATTCTCATGACTGTTCCCCTCTCTGACCCTTCAAAGTTGACTAAAGATGTACCTGCTCTTCCCATCTCTCCCTCTGCTCCACACCCCAAAATTAAATCATGGGAGCACAAACTACCATGCAAATATATTGTTGCATCCACTCCCTCTACACATTCCTTGAACCTAGCAATCAAACTACAGACTACCAACACTGGACAGATACTCGGTGTCTCTGTGCTGCTCCTGGACTCTGGTGCGACCGGTCTCTTCATTGATGCCCATCTCGCACAACAACATCACCTGAATGCTCACTCACTCTTGTGTCTGATACCTGTTTATAATGTGGATGGGTCCCCAAACAAAGCTGGTGCCATCTGAGAGGTTGTAGACCTGGTCCTCCATTACAAAAATCATAGTGAGCATGCTCTTTTTGCTGTCACTCAATTAGGAAAGCAGAAGGTGATTTTGGGCTATCTGTGGCTTTGAGACCATAATGCAGAGGTTGACTAGTGTACCAGGGAGGTTACAATGAGCTGGTGTCCATCCCGCTGTTGCACTTGTTTCATGGAAGCCAGACAAGAACATCGTGGACAAAGGGCCTCAATACAACGTACTCAGAAGTGTTGTGCCAGACCCCTGCCTATACCTGAAGTGGAGTTAGAAGGGGTTCCTGATCTGATGCCAGACTCGGATGATAATGATGAGGAGTCAGAGGAAGTGGAGGAAGGTGATCGGATCTTCTACACTGTGATTCATCCATTGCACAAGGTATGTGCTACATCGAACATATCCCAATGCCTCACCGAGGCCTTCCACAAAAACAATGCTGCTAAATCCTCTATTGATTCCTTGCTTCCTCATCTCCATGAGTTTGGGGACATGTTCTCCAAGGAATTGTTTGACTCTCTCCCTGCATGCAAGCCATGGGATCACATGATCAAACTCACCCCTGGTGCAACCCCTTCATCCTGCAAGGTCTATCCTCTCTCTCCTGAAGAACAGTGACAGCTTGACCAGTTCATTGACAAGCACCTGGCCTCTGGATGTATTCAACCATTGAAGTCACCCATGGCCTCTCCCTTTTTCTTTGTCAAGAAGAAGGATGGCTCACTTTGACTGGTTCAAGACTACAGAAGGCTCAACAACATCATGGTCAAAAATCGCTACCCATTACCTCTCATCTCCAAACTTGTGAAAACTCTACCTTTGTCAGGACAAGTGCGAGTTTGAGAAGACCAAGATTGAGTACCTTAGCCTGATTATCTTGGAGGGTCAGGTGGAGATGGATCCTATCAAGGTGAATGGGGTCATGGCTTGGCCGACACCCATAAACAAGAAAGAGGTGCAGTCTTTCCTGGGCTTCATCAATTTCTATCAGTGTTTCTCACATCATGCATGACCACTGTCCAACTTGACAGGAAAGGAGGCATGGAGGTGGGATAATGCACAACAGGAGGCATTCAAAAAGCTTAAGGAGATGGTCACTTCTAGGGTGTAGCATGGGTCACACCATGGGTAACTTTTCAAACACCACACCTGCACCTGCAAACACCACACCCATTCTAACACCACAACTGCGGTGACAGGTTTTTACCACAGTCTGTCATGAAACACCACAGGTGTGACACCATGTATATGCACCATGGTTTTGACTGTATTTTGTGTCATATTTGATGTTCTAAATGAACTTGACTACACTCTGTATACAATACCTAAGCTACAGACAATAAATTCTTTGCATTTGAATGTGAGAATAACACAATCTTTATTGAGCTAACTAACCTCCCTTGCACAAAACAAGGGAGGAGCCACAAAAATAACTAATGATAGAAAGAAAAAAAACTCCCTCACATTCTTTGCGAGGCAAGGGGCCTACCCTGCAAGCACCTGCTCGTCCCCTCCCCATTTTCTCCCTGTTTCCACCCATGAGCAGGTGCTGCTGTGGTCGTGGTCATGGCAGCTGCCATTGCATGGTTCCCCATTTTGTTGCACCCCATGTGCACCCCATGAGCAGCTGCTCACAGCAGTGGTTCGGGGTGCTGCAGTAAGTAAAACCTATAATAAATGAGGACATAAGTTAGCCAAAAGAAAAAAAAATGAAACGAACATAGAAAAACTTGCCCATTTCATGTGTGCTGTGGCCAGCCCCTCCCCCTCCCCATTGCCTTCATTCCTGCGGCTCATTCATTCCCTCTGTGATTAGTTCCTCCCATTGCTCCCTCTTCCTGTCGTTTTCTTCATGTCCATGTCATCGTACCTGTCGGCCCCATCTTGCATCCCCTGGTGTCCCCGTCAGCACCCCCATCCACCCCATGAGCAGTTGCTCGCAGCAGTGGTGGTGGGTGCTGGTTTGTGGTGGTGGCCAGCCCTCCCCTTGTCATTGCTCCTTGCAGCAGCAGTTTGTTGTTGCTGGTAGGTGGGTCGGCGTGTGTGGGTGCATTGGTTAGGTAGTTGTGTCATTGTTAGTGGATTACCGGAAGCCCAGACTACGATGTCATCATCCTTTGGGCCTGTGACATGGCATGTGGGGGCAGTGTGGCCAGGCATTGCATCATTGCATCATTTGTCATTGCGTCATTGTATGTGAGTTAAAACCTGTAAATAATGGAAAATGAAGTTAGTGGGATAAAGAAAAACACATACCTGGTACAGGTATCTTGCTCCTCGGGTCTTATGATCTAGAAAATGAGAAAAGGAGATTATTAGTAGTGGAAAGAATGAGAAAAGAAGGAAAAATTATGTAGGGAACCTTGTAAAAGATTCCTTACCAGGGCGGGGTGAGCAAGTGTGCATAGTGGAGGAGAGTGATAATGTCGATCGACTTGATCACTGTTGTTAGTCGCATTCCCACAGTCTCAACACTTCACATTTTTGTGAGTGTTGAACACAGGTTGAACATGGCGCAACTAATAAAGATTGATATGCATAAATTAAGTAAAGATTGCTGGCTAACTGGGCCAAACTTGGCACTACCCATGAAAACCCACAACACCATGTGGACGGGTGCAGTATGATGCAGGTTGAGGATTTCAGGCACTGTACCTGTACCTGTATACCCCGTGACCTAAACACTGCAGGTTTACCCGCACCCATGCTATTCCCTAGTCACTTTTGCTCCCATTCTTACCTTTGCTGATGATTCATGCCCTTTTTGTGTAGAACCATGCGAGTGAAGATGAGGATGTTGTCAAGATAGATACAAACAATGCCTTCAAGGATGAGGTTGTGAAAGATATCATTCATCATGGTCTGAAAGGTGGCAGGACTATTAGTAAGGCCAAATAACATGATGAGTGGTTCAAAAAGACCATGGTTGGTATGAAAGGCTGCCTTCCACTTATCTCCCTCCTTTATCCTCACATTATTGTAACCCCAATGGACATCGAGCTTGGTAAAGTATCAGGCTCCATGGAGCTGGTTCACAAGTTTGGAGATGAGAGGTAATGGGTAGCGATTTTTGACCATGATGTTGTTGAGCCTTCTGTAGTCTTGAACCAGTCAAAGTGAGCCATCCTTCTTCTTGACAAAGAAAAAGGGAGAGGCCATGGGTGACTTCAATGGTTGAATACATCCAGAGGCCAGGTGCTTGTCAATGAACTGGTCAAGCTGTCACTGTTCTTCAGGAGAGAGAGGATAGACCTTGCAGGATGAAGGGGTTGCACCAGGGGTGAGTTTGATCATGTGATCCCATGGCTTGCATGCAGGGAGAGAGTCAAACAATTCCTTGGAGAACATGTCCCCAAACTCATGGAGATGAGGAAGCAAGGAATCAATAGAGGATTTAGCAGCATTGTTTTTGTGGAAGGCCTCGGTGAGGCATTGGGATATGTTCGATGTAGCACATACCTTGTGCAATGGATGAATCACAGTGTAGAAGATCCGATCACCTTCCTCCACTTCCTCTGACTCCTCATCATTATCATCCGAGTCTGGCATCAGATCAGGAACCCCTTCTAACTCCACTTCAGGTATAGGCAGGGGTCTGGCACAACACTTCTGAGTACGTTGTATTGAGGCCCTTTGTCCACGATGTTCTTGTCTGGCTTCCATGAAACAAGTGCAACAGCGGGATGGACACCAGCTCATTGTAACCTCCCTGGTACACTAGTCAACCTCTGCATTATGGTCTCAAAGCCACAGATAGCCCAAAATCACCTTCTGCTTTCCTAATTGAGTGACAGCAAAAAGAGCATGCTCACTATGATTTTTGTAATGGAGGACCAGGTCTACAACCTCTCAGATGGCACCAGCTTTGTTTGGGGACCCATCCACATTATAAACAGGTATCAGACACAAGAGTGAGTGAGCATTCAGGTGATGTTGTTGTGCGAGATGGGCATCAATGAAGAGACCGGTCGCACCAGAGTCCAGGAGCAGCACAGAGACACCGAGTATCTGTCCAGTGTTGGTAGTCTGTAGTTTGATTGCTAGGTTCAAGGAATGTGTAGAGGGAGTGGATGCAACAATATATTTGCATGGTAGTTTGTGCTCCCATGATTTAATTTTGGGGTGTGGAGCAGAGGGAGAGATGGGAAGAGCAGGTACATCTTTAGTCAACTTTGAAGGGTCAGAGAGGGGAACAGTCATGAGAATAGATTCATTCTCTGGGGATTCAACTGACAAAACTTCAAAGTGGTTATGGACAGGCAGTGAGGGCATATGATTCACTTGCTGCAAATAGAAAAATCCTGCTCCTCTACAACTTCTGACTTGATCTCCTCTGCAACCTGATCCTTTGCTTCCTCAACATCTACAAGCACCAACAGGTCTTGGAGGAGTTCATCTCGCCCCTCACGGGTGAGCATGCAGATATCCTGATGATGGGGACATGCTCCGGCCCCATGCCCAGTTTCCCCACAGCAGTAGCAGAGATCCAACCTATGTGCACAGCTGCAGGCTGCATCAACATCCATTGGTACTGGGACATTGATGGCAGGTGCGGGAGTCTGATGGACAGGAATGGGGTTATGGTGGGGAAGGGTTCGATTGAAGGTGTAGGGTGCATGAGTGGTAGTTGGAGCACAGAATGCAGCATTAAACACCGCATTTGTGAGTCAGTTCTCATCACAGAGTGAAGCAGCTTCATACCAAGCATAGATATCATCGTCCGCTGGGCGCCCTTCCAACATCTGTGCAATCTGGTCTTGAATTTCTCAATTGGGGCCCTGTCAGAACTTTACCACAACTGGTAGCCCACTCCCATATCCTGCCATGTTGTAGTGATCCTGGCCCCCAGGCCAGAACATTTGTATCTATTATTTTACAATGCTGCTGGTTCCTATAAAAACCAGCAGATCACTAAATAGTTAGAAAGCTTAAACTGTCAACCCCCCATAATATATGTTAGTCATGTCATTGTGGATCATTGAGCTAAGCTACACCTCCCCCAACTTACTATACTTTTTTTGACACTAAAAGTCGTATATTCCACTGGTCATGCATTCTTCTGATCGCTATCATAATCCTTATCACATCATCAACATCAACCCTGAAAAACCCCACTGGCACCATCCCAGCAATGCGTGGAAGCGATCTGATGCCCTTTGGGCACCAGACAACCCTCTCTCAGAGCATGGATGCATGAGAAAACAGCACAATGCTTTCAAGCATCGTGCCACCTCACAATCTTGTGGTGCACAAGTCCATGAAAACCCACGATCTCCCTATCGGCCCCATCGATCATCCTCGATGGTGTCCAATCCACCTAGTAGGGCTCCTAGCCTCCTACTATGAGCTATCATTCCCAATCTTGGACCTTCCAGGCTAGATTGTCTTTTGATGCCCTTGGGCAACATACACCTCCTCATAAGTCTATCACTTGTGATTATATTCCTTACATGAGGTACAGAGTACATAGTAATGAATTACTTGATAAGCATTTCTACTACAATCCATGCACATATGCATGGATTGTCCAAGAGTCCAACACACAGGCTGAAAAGTCTGTGATCCCCTGGCTTGAACAAGAGGCCAAAACCTCTGGTGAATTAAACTACCGAGGTGTATTCCACCCTTCCGTTACCTTTCATGGAGGACACTGGATTACCACCCAGTGAGACAACAACATTGTACATTGTTTGGAGTTGTCAAGAGAGACAGTGCATCGTACTGATGAATGCTGTGTTGAGATTAGTGTTTGAAGGTTCAGTCCATTGAACCGAAGACCAAACCGGACTGAACCATGGTCCATGCTTTGGTCCAGTCCAATTTTCTGAAAATAGTGAGTAACCACCATTCTTCACCAGGTTCTGGAATATCGAGAATATCCTAATCTGCTCTGTCCAATTGCTGGTATCAGCTCCAAGTATATGGTTTTGAACTTCGCTGATGTACTTTGCCATCATTATTTTATAGTTGACCAAATGGGCCTTCAATATGTCCTCGATTAAACCCTCCATGTAGGGCCAGGAGTTACCAGTTAACTTATTTCAAAACCATTCGAAAACCATCAGAAAACCAGTTTTAACTAGTTGTAACCAGTCTTTGTACACTTAGATTACATAGCCTATAAAATGATAAACTAATATACATATGATATATAATAAGCTAACTACGAGGGGAGATGCCATGCGAATTGGTGGGATTTATATCTGTTTTAGTAGTTGTACATGTTTGTTCAAAATAAATGAACATGTACGCATTCTTTGCATCATGTGTTGATGTGTTTGTTTACACCAAGTGGCACCATTTGCAAGATGCTGCATCACCATGACCACAAACTTTCAACAAACACAAAGCAGGGGCCCAAACAACGTTAACTCGTCATTTGGGCCCTCTGGGTATGTTCCTTTTATTATTTGATTTCTTTCTTTTACTAATGAACTAATTACTATTCATTATTTTTAGTTTCTTGCCTGTTAATAATGACCCCCACCCATGCCCTATGCCGCTGCTGTGAGCCTCTGCTCACAGGGTTGTAATGTGCCCCATTTCTGGATAACAATGACATGGAGATGCCACGAGGGAACAACAAATGGGGCCAGGCCAATGAACAACAGATGACAAATGGTGGGAAACGATGATGGCGGGGAACAACGAACAGCGTGGGTGACGAATGGCAGGGAATGAAGATGAATGGTGGGGAATGAAGATGAACAGTGTGGGTGATGAATGGCAGGGAACTAAGACAAATGGTGCAGTTGATGAATGGCGGGGAACAAATACAAATGGCACGGGTGACGAACGGCAGGGAACAATGAACAGAGGGAACCAGGCCAACAAATGACAGACAACAAACGGCAGCAAGATCCCACCCTCGCTACAAATGTGAGATGGTGGGGCTGTTCTTTTTTCTTTTTCTTTTTTGTTCTCTTTTTTTCATTGTCTAAGTAGCTACACTGCACTGCTGCGAGCAACTGCTCGCAGGGTGTTTATTTTATTTTGTATACATAATTAAATTTAGTTAGTGTGAAAAAACGGGGGGAAAACCGGTCAAAACCAGTTTTTTGGACTGTAACCAAACCAATGGGACCAGTCTCAATCGGTTCGGTTACGGTCCAACTGACTTGGGGTGCTGGTCTAGACCAGTCACAGTTATGGTTAACCCTCTTAGAGGTCGAAAAACCGGACCAGACCGAACCTTAAAACACTAGTTGAGATATCGGAAAACCTCATTGAGAAATGAGGGAATGACGCTGAACTCGCCGTTGGTGAATCGACTCCACCCTGGGATTGTTACAGAGCCCAGGGTTTCTTGAGCAACAACAATATCTGTCATTGGTCAGTTGGAAAACAGCATCCTGACAAGGAATGCCATGTCAAGCTCTCCTGATTGAATTCCCTGCCTATAGAGTGAGGCTGGAGAGCTGAGGAGGTTGCTGAGACAACTCAACAAGACTTAGAGCTCGTTGACCTCGAAGGATTGGATGCCATGATGAAAGACCGAGACTTAGAGCTTGTCATTGAAGAAAAGGTGCTGTGTTCGGAAAACTGAGACATGGAGATGAACTCGACACAGTTGCGTCGAGTACCAGACCTGAGGAACAACAACCTACATTGTTCAATGAATGAAAACATCAGTAAATGACAAGTGGTGCCCATGGCACCACCCCCTGCATCTCAAACAGACTGTGTACCTGCTACCCCAAAGCCTATGCATTCGAAAATGCATATTGTTTCCCCCAATGGCCCCCCAATGGACCACCTCCTTGATTCCTCCACAAGTCTGCAAGGAATCACCTTCCCGCCATCTTGCTGATGTCGAGTTGTGCTGGAACAACGAGTTAAGTTTTTCTGTAAAGAAAAACATTGGTAATCGACGGACAGTGCCCCCAGCACTGTCCCCAGGTGAACAGGGAACAAATTTACCTGTTTCCCCACAACCTACATGCTCAAAAATGCATATCAAATCCCCATATGGCCCCCAAGCAGCTGTATCATCAATCCACAGGCAATTTCCCATGGATTTGTGTCCTCGTTGTCTTGTTGGTGATGTAGAGCTGTGCCAGATCAACGAGATGTGTTGTTCTGTAAAAGACAATGTTAGTAAATGAGGGACTGCAGGTAGGAGACTTACCTGTAGTCCGAAGTTCTATGCATTCACAAGTGCATGCCCACCACTCATATGGCCACTGAACAACCATATCTTTCAACCTCCCGCTGATGATGCTCGACCAGGAAACCCAAACAAAACCTACTAAATGGCTTCGGATGGTATAACACAGGTTAGAGGAAGGATGTGAGGCCCTCTAGATGTCACCTGTCAGACCGACCGTCAAATAGTCATAAAAGGACTGCTTGTCGAAGCAATTCGATGCTAAAAGAATGTGTTTCATAGAATTTCAGAGAATTTTGTGGCTAGATCAATGAATTCAGAGGGCGCAAATATGTTTGGATGCAAGATCGGGGGACTAGACGAGTAGTAGAAGCAAAGCAAAGGCGAATCGAGGGAAATGAGAGCAAAAATGCCATAATGCGAGGATTTTTGAGGATTTTTGAGGAAGTTTAGTGTAAAACACCAAACTTTGGACTGAATAAGACTAAACTGAACTCTCAAATCACTGCGATCTGGGAGGAAGATGACAACTTTCTTCTTTTTCTTTGTATCTAGTACATCTTTTTATATAAAATAAAGAAACTACCTAAAAAGGCTAGAGAACATGAGGCAAACATGTGGAAAACTCAAGGCAAAAGACAATAGAAGTACATATATCAGAACAATAAAGCGAGACTAGAAAGGGTGAATATAACACATGATGAAGAAATAATAAGAAAGAATAGCTAAAAGCGGACTGTCCTTGTTATAAATTGCGTAAAACATCGGAAACTGCTTTGAGCGGATTGTATGCATGCACATGCAGTTGAAATGTGTTCAATATACTCGAGATAGTGTCCCATGTGTACAGCATGCATTTGAAGATTGTTCAAATAGGAAATACTGTGTCCAAAGATGTTTTTCAAGGTTCGAGGTTTTTTGATGATTTTCGAAGTTTCTTCGGACTTTGTTCGTGGCCCAAAATCAGTGTGATATTGCTCGAAACTGGTTTGGAACTCATCGACAATGTTCCAAGTGTATATTCTGAGCTGTACAAAGGTTGAGGGAATTGTATTATGGTGGCTGAAGGCATGTGAAGAATTTTGAAGCATTGTTCAAGGCATTGCAAAGATTTTCGAAGCATTTTTGTGACTTTGTAGAGGTTCATAGAACTTCAGAGGGGTTTGTATGGGTTTGTAGAGCTTTGTAGAGGTCTAAAGAGACTCATAGAGCTTCAACAATGATCATAGATGTGTTTTCCGAGCTTGAAAGACAAGGTGGACCTATCACCGTGTTCCCATCAATGATTGCAGGATCATGGTCTGAAGGTGTCGATACAGTGTCATAGTGATGCTGTACACGTGAAACATTTGATTTCGAACACTATATCTAAAGCAAAATCAAACGCTTTGTTAGTGTTTGTTCTGGACCCAAGTAAATGTGTGTACTCACCTGGTATGGCATCAAGTGCTCTGGACCGTAATGGAGGGCCAGAGAAAGTCTGCAAGAGACTCAGGGTGTGTTACACCCCGAGGAAGATAGGTGAATGATGTACCCATCGTTCACCAGTAGGAATTGAGAGAAACTTGACAGTTACCCATCAAGTTGAAACCTGTGACAAATGTCACATGTCACATCATCAAACACGTCTAATGTGTATCCGAAGTAGTTCCAATGAACTACTTACCTTTCTCCTGGGAGCTAGGATGCTCCAATCTTATCACACTACTGGCAGGGTCAAGTAGTACTTCTTTTGCTGAGTTTCCTGGGTGTCACTCAGCTGTTCCCTTTCCTACATTGATCACCACTTGCCAGGTCAAGTGGTTATTCTTTCAATTGCTGAGTTCCTTGGAGGTTACTCAGCCTTTCCCTCTCAAGTTTCATGTGACTGCCACTGGCTGGGCCAGGTGGTTATCCTTCCTGAGTTTCCAGAGTGTTACTCAGTCTCTATTTCTATTTCCTCATGCATCAATGCTCAAGGTCTTCTTCCCTTTTATTAGCTTCACCCAGGGATGAAGCTAAAGGGGGAGAGTGTAGTGATCCTGGCCCCCCCATGCCAGAACATTTGTATCTATTATTTTACAATGCTGCTGGTTCCTATCAAAACCAGTGGATTACTAAATAGTTAGAAAGCTTAAACTGTCAACCCCCCATAATATACATTAGTCATGTCATTGTGGATTGTTGAGCTAAGCTACACCTCCCCTGACTTACTACACATGTCCACCAAATCCTTAAACTCATTGATATAGTCGTCCACAGATTGACATGCCTGACGGTAAGAGGATGACTTGAGCTGTGTCACTGCTCAGTGGCGCTCATTGAGGGGACAAAAGTGGTGTACAAACTCTGCTCAAAAGTCACCCCAAGTGGAGAAAGGTAGAGAACCAAGCTCTTTAGTTTGGCACAGAATATGGTCCATGTAGAGATAGGCGTGTTCAGATTTCATGTATGTGAAGGCCCAATAAATTTTTGCAGCCTCATCGACAAATTGATGCGACTGGAGACTGATGTACAACTCACAGGAATTAAGGAATGCATGCCCCTGCGCACATGCACCCTTACATTTGGCAGGGGGAGACAGTTTGATCTGGGTGCGCTCCTTAGTGGGCATGTAAGGCAGCACATCATTATTGGGTGCACTTGGAGTCACAATGGGGGAAATATTGGTCGTGGTGCTAAAGTCTGAGGTTGCCTTTAGTGCAGTTTAACCTAGCAACTGTGAAGGGAGACTCAGATAGATGGAACAGCTGGAGTCCAGAGTGAGCAACTAGTTATTATATGAGACAATAAGGAGTACAGTACCTGGAGTCCAGAGTGAGCAACTGAAGAGTGCAAAACTCCAGACTCTGCAGTCTACATACTGTGAAACAAACAGTGATAAACACAAGGTGGAAACTACTCTAAGTGCCCATGAGTGTAACTACAAGTGATAGGACATGGAATAGAAGTAGGATAGAAGTAAAATAGAGAGATGGTGAATCATACATTTTAACACCCCCCCTTGATAAAGCAACTCTCAAAATCACTGAAATCACACCTTTAAACCAAGAAGAGTCTGGAATTTTTCCACCATTACACAAGGTAGTGCCTTGGTAAGAATGTTGGCAAGTTGGTCAGTGGTGGGGATATAGACAGGGGAAATGGTGCCAGCTTCAACTTCATTGCGTAGCCAGTAGTACTTGAGATCAAGGTGCTTCATTCGTCCATGGTGCTCTGGGTTTTTGGAAACAGTGAGAGCGGACTGGTTATCAATGAAGAGAGTGGACAAACGATCAACAGGATATCCAAATTCCTGTAAAATGCTGCGAGTCCACTTGATTTCCTTTCCAGCCTCTACTGCAGCAACAAACTCAGCCTCTGTGGTGGAAAGCGTCACAAAAGGTTGTAACCAACTCCACCAGTCAACTGCACCTCCACTGACACAAGTCAAATAGCCACCAGTTGAGCGACCATTATCCTTGTTACCACCATGGTCAGCATCAGTGTAAGTTGTGAATAACTCACTACCATCCTCATCAGGTCCATAGACTAGTTTGTAGTCCATAGTACCCTTGAGATAGCGAAGTAGATGCTTGACTGCAAGCCAATGATGAGGACCAGGGTTGTGGTTGAAATGACCAAGTACACCAACTGTATAAGCAATGTCCAGACAGGTGGTGGTGGCAAGGTACATCAAAGACCCAACAGCAACCAAATAAGGAACATTGCACATTTCTGCAACATCTTCCTCTGTTTGGGGGCACATGTCAGAAGTCAATGAAAGGGAGGGATCCGTGGGAGTCAAGACAGGTTTGCAATCTGACATACCAAAACGTTGATGATACTCAACCCGGAAACCCAAACAAAACCCACAAAATGGCTTCAGATGGTATAACACAAGTCAGAGGAAGGTTGCGAGGCCCTCTAGATGTCACCTGTCAGACCGACCATCAAATAGTCATAAAACAACTGCTTGTCAAAGCAGTTTGAGGCTAAAAGAATGTGTTTCGAGACTTTGCGATGATTTTCAAGGGGTTGCAATGATTTTCAAGACTTTGCGATGATTTTCAAGATGTTGCGATGCTTTTTGAGATGTTGCAATATTTTTCAAAGAGGTTTCGAGGAATTTCAAGTGCGCAGATATGTTCAGATGCAAGATCGGGGGACTAGACGAGTAGTAGAAGTGACAAAAAGGCTAATCGAGGGAAGTGAGAGCGAAAATAGCGTAATGCGAGGAATTTCAAGGAATTTTGAGGAAGTTTAGTGTAAAACACCAAACTTCGGACTGAATAAGACTAAACTGTACTCTCAAATCACTGTGATCTGGGAGGAAGACGATGACTTTCTTGTTTTTCTTTGTATCTAGTACATCTTTTATATAAAATAAAGAAAGTACCTAAAAAGGCTAGAGAACATGTGTAGAACATGAGGCAAAAGATATGAGTTAAGGCACAAGGCCAAAAAGGAGACTGGAATCTGAACAAGAAAGATATATATCATATTATGAAAGAGTAATAAAGGGTATAGAACTAAAAGGGGACTGTCCTTTGTGTATAAACTGCGCTAAGTCTCGCAATAATGCGTCCAGCGGGTTCTGTGCGCGATAGGGACTTGGAACGAGGCTGACCTACTATCAGCAAGTTTGAGCACGAGTTGGAATACTTCCTGGCGCATGTTATTCCACCATATAGATAACAAATGTGGCGCCTGATGTCGCTCGCAGTCTCTCGATATCGATCGATAATGCTCAACGACGCTCAATGATGCTCGATCGCGTTTGATACAATGCTCAATCACGTTTGATACAATGCTTGATCATGTTTGATACAATGCTCGATTGCATTCGATACAATGCTCGATCATGTTCGATATGATGCTCAATCACGTTTGATATGATGCTCGATCGCATTCGATACAATGCTCGATTGTGTTCGATACAATGCTTGATCACGTTCGATACAATGCTCGATCACGTTCGATACAATGCTCGATCACGTTCGATACAATGCTCGATCACATTTGATACAATGCTTGATCGCATTCAACAATGCTCGATCATGTTCGATACAATGCTCACGATGCTCGACCGTGTTTGACACAATATCGTGCTTGGTAGACTTGGTCAGGAGTGGTCGCACTGCTTCTGGGACCTTGTGCGAGTTATCTGATGTGATTAGAATGTGGCCGAAATGGTGAATTGGCCTTTGAGCTGAGGAGACAACCTATCAATGTTCAAGCACATCAACGATGTACTGACGTTGGGAGAGGGAGATGGTGTGATTTGTGAGGTCACGAGTAATGTGGATGCCAAGTAGGACCAAGATCACAAAGTTTGAAATGGGATTTGAGATCTTCAACTACCTTGTCAATGGCAGAAGTAGAAGTCCCAGCAAGAGTAATGTCATCGATAAAGATTGGAACAATTACCCTGACTTCACCTCATGTGTAAATATAAACAGCACAGTCCGCTTCACAGTGTGTAAATCCCATAGCTGTCAATACCTCATGGAGGCGAGCATTCCAGTTGCGAGCAGACTGTTTCAACCCATAGAGAGGTTTACGCAGCAGACAAACTGTGTTTGGGTTACCTTGATGGAAACCCTTGGGTTGGCACATGTAGATGACTTCCTCAAGTTCTTTCCCAAGTAAGAAAGCATGGGAGATGTCAAGAGAGCAAAGGTGGAGGTCTTTCCTTGCAGCCAATGCAAGAATTAGCCGAAGTGAAGCAGGACGATAAACTGGGGAGAATGTAGCGTCTTCTGCATATTTAAAACCAGGGCATTGGGTGAAACCCTTAGCCACAACCCGACCTGTGTAATGCTCAATGGAGCCATCAGCATTATGCTTGAGGTTAAAAACCCATTTGCATCCAACTACCTTTGCACCAGGAGGTAACTCCACATAATCCCAAGTCCCATTCTCAAAATGATTGTTCATCTCTGCATTTGCTGCCTCCTGCCATTTTCGTGCATCTGAGCGCTTCATAGCCTCCTTGAATGACTGTGGGTCCGCATAATGAGTAGATAATGCAAGATCAATACTAGAATCCAAACCATCACCAACAACTGGACCAGACTCATCATCAGATGAAGGTTGATCAAATTGTGGAGCTGGGATTGGAGCAAGGGGCTCATTCCAAGCCCATGGTGGCAATCCAGCATTCTTGCATGGATTAGCAGCTCGATGCTCTAAAAGTGGAGGAAGTGATGGAGGAGGAGATGAAATTGGGGTCTGAGGTGGAGATACAGCAGGTGTCTGAGTAGGAGGAGTGGGAGTGTGAGGGGTAGTATTAGCAGGAGGAGAAGAAGCAGGAGGAGTAGGAGCATGAGCAGGAGATTGAGATGGAACAGGATCATCATCAAGATCAGTTACACCAGAAGGAAGAATTGCCTGTACAGGTTCAGGATCAATGTCACTAAGATCAGGAACCATCAAAGGTGTAAGATACTTGGACATGATGAGAGGGGAAGAGGGATCAACAGGTGGCTCTTTCCAAGTGTGTTTGAGACCAGGAAAATAGCACTCATCAAATTCAGTGTGTTCACAGATCACAGTATGCTTGGTCACAGGATTGTAGAATTTCCAGGCTTTGTAACCCTCAGGGTAGCCAATGAAAATACACTTCTACATGTGAGAGCCAATCCCAGTATGCTTATCCTTCTGGATGTGAACATATGCAGCACAACCCCAAACTCGGAAATTTGAGACATCTGGTTTATGCTTATGCCAGAGTTCAAAGGGGGTTTTCTCTGAGAGGGAATGAGTGGGACACTTGTTCTGGACTGTGATGTATGCATCGACAGCCTCACCCAAGAAAGAAGGAGGTAAACCAGCTTCATAAAGCATGGCAGTAGCGTGTTCCTCAATACTGCGGTTCACTCATTCAGCAACACCATTCTGTTGAGGTCGATTGCGAACAGTATGCAAATGTTCAATCCCACACTGATCCGTGAATGCAAGGAATTAATTAGACATGTACTTGCCTCCCTTGTCATCAATCATAGCCTTGATTTTGCAATTCCAGTGATTCTCAGCTTTCGCTTTGAATAACTTGAATGCATTAAATGCCTGATCTTTGGTACGAAGGAAGTATCTGGAGTGGAAACAAGTATTGTCATCAATGAAAGTGATCCAGTAATGATACCCAGAGTGAGTACATGTTTTGAAGGGACCATGCAAATTGGAGTGGATGAGATCAAGGGGATTAGCAGTAGTGTTTAAAGGTCCGGTTGCATGGACCGAAAAAATGACCGCAACCAAACCCAACCCAACTGAATGCAACCGAACTGTTGGTTGCGGTTGCTCAGTTTTGGGGGTCAGTTGGGTTGCCGGTTGCCTCAATTCAAAATTACTTAAAAACCGTTCAAAAACCGGTTGCAATCAGTTGCAACTGGTCTTCTGACTGTATACAAACTATTACTTATGTACTAGATATTACAGTAACAACAAGACAATAAACTAATGTACTTACTACTAATATCTACTATTTACACAATATATAACGAAAATGGGACAAGCCCGAAGGAAAACTATACATTTGGTGAGGGTTTATATACCCTGTGGCTGCGCACAGACCTTTTGGTCATGTGCTGCCACAAAAAACAAAGTGACACCACTTTGCCTAATGATTCCCACAGCCACAAATCATCAACGACACCACTTCAACCATCACCCACACCACCCACCGCCTACCTCAGAAGTCCCACCCGCGAAGTGAGAGTGTAGAGGGCCCAAACGATGACTAGTGTTGTTTGGGCCCTCAGGTGTGTTTTGTATCATCTTTCTTTATTAATACTAACTAATTTGATCTCTTTTTTTACAGTCTTATGTCGTGTTACCCACCTCCCGCCTCCATGCCCTCTCAGGCCCTGTGCCGCTGCTGCGAGCCTCTGCTTGCAGGGTGGCAACGGGTCCCATTTCTGGACAACAACACAACAATGACAAGGGCACCACCAACAACAATGTGGCCGCACTGCCGCCCCACCCAATGCCACATTGTACAGCACCACCACCCCGCCTACGAGCCACTGCTCGTAGGGGGAGATGATGGTGCTGATGACGATGGAACACAGGATGATGACAACAACAAATGCCGACGGACACCAATGACAACGAATGCCAATGAATGCCACTGAATGCTACCAAACGCCAACACCTCCGAACGCCAACACCACCAAACACCAATGTCACCAAACACCAATGCCAACGCCAGTGAGCGCCCACACCACCAAACACCATTGCCAGGGAATGCCACTGCCAGGGAACACCAATGCCAATGCCCAACGCCAATGAACAGCGGGAAGTCGAACAAGTGGGGAAGGGGGACAAATGAACAGTGGGGAGACAATAACAACGGACAGGGGGACAACGACATGGTACCAACGACCCCCACTCTCACCAGAAATGCAAGATGATGGGGTCGGTTTTTTTGTTTTTCTTACTTTTATTTTTATTCATTCTATTAATGACCTGTCACCGCCGCGAGCACCTGCTCGTGGGGTGTCTTTTAATTAGTTTTATTTAATATGATACAAATTTTAGTTAAGAGACGAAAATAGCAGGTAAAACCAGTTCTAACCGGTCTTTTGGAGGCAACCAAACCGACTGGGACCGGTTGTACCCGGTTCGGTTGCGGTTGCTCCAATTTGGGTGATGGTTGCAACCGGTTGCAGTTGCCGGTTGCCCATTTTGGGGTTGAAAAACCGGACCGAACCGGACCTTAAAACACTAATTGGCAGCACGACTAGAGGAAGTGGGGAATGGATGTGCGTTCATCTTGCCAGCTAAACAAGGTTCACATATAGGGTCTGGTTTGGCATGCATATTAATATGCATACCAGTCACCAGCTCATCCCTCACAATCTTATTGACAACATCGTAGCCATGATGAGAAAAACGACGATGCCAGAGATTGTGGTCTGCAGGAAGAGTGGATACGGAGCGGTGAGCATGCTCGGTGAACACCTCAGTAGTCCCAGCAAGAAATGCAGAATTGTTCTCATCAATGGGAGCCATGAAAAGGTGTTCACCATCAAGTAAGAATATCATCGCAAGTTCATTGGCAGAGATATAAATGTCAATACCACGTTGATGGGGTAAATACAAGACTGAGAGGAGATTGTTCTGGAGATCGGGGACATGCAAAACACAAGTAAACTCGACAGCCCTCAATTCTTTTCCTGCAATAATCGGTTTAAACACCACACTTCCTACACCTTCAGAATAGACAATAATATTGTCCGCAAGACAAATTGGGACACAAAAAGGGGTATAATCGTGAAGCCAGTTGCGATGAGGCATCATATGAGATGTGGCGCCTGTGTCTGCATTCCAAAGGTAAGTTGTGGTTGAAGTAGGAGTGGGTTGAGAGGAACGATAACTTGCATTCCTAGCAAACTCAGCGACTGAAATGGCAGTAGCAACAGCTGCACTTTCAGGAGAGGAAGGTGATGTGGAGGATGTGGTTGTAGAGGTGTTAGCAATGCGAGACCGCTTGGGTTTATGTGCCTCCATCTTTGCAGCAAGGAATTTCCTGCACTAAGGTAGGGTATGACCTTTAAATCCGCAAAAGTTGCAGAGTAAACCGATAACTGAAGAGGTGGCTAGAGCAGTACCAGATGTGGAGTCACTGGAGAACCCAGAACGATGTTCACAGTTTAATTGCTCATTCCTGAATGCTTCATGAATAGTAGAGCGATCAAGATTGTCGATGAGCATGAGGGAAGAGACGAATGAGGAATATTCATCAGGAAGGGCACGGATGAGAGCCATGGAGTGAAGTTCATTGTCAAGGTCATCGAGGGTGAAGCCAGAGGGACAGAGATCCTTGATAGCATGGACCTTCTCAGAAACGCAAGCTATGAGACCTTCCAGGCCCTCACTCTCTTGTTTCCTAACAGAGAATAAGTCATCATAGGTATTGAAGCATGTACCAGGCTTCTTTGATTGATTCCCTCTCTCCAACAGCTCCCACATCTTCTTTGGATCGTCAAAAACCCCACCCAGGTGATGCTTCTGGTCATCCTCAATATGCAAATAAATGTCCCCAGCCCCCTTATCCACTAGTTGAAACCACAAACGATGTGCCTCTGCATCCCCAGGGCTAGGCTCCTGTATATCACCAGTCACAACCCTCCACCACCCCTGTTTACGTCCCCAGGCAGCCATCTGATCCTTCCAGGAGGCATAATTGCGATTGTTGAGCTTTGGGAAATTAGGTGATGAGTTGGACATGTTTGCAGAACGATGCGCTGAGAAGCGAGCATGGGCGTGATTGGGGTAAGCATAGGCACATTCGAGGGAAGGGAAGGTGCCGAATCTGCCTGTCAAATCCGTTCGACGATAGCGTTTGAATTGGGCGCACGCGAGACAATTTGAGCAAAGGGTGTAATTTGAGCATTTGGTGTTTCAGATTCGCGATGAGCGCTGAGTGGGAACTGTGGGTGCATTCGACTATCGGTGTTAACGGGAGGTGGGGGGTATGTCCCCAAGTGTCCTAGAAAAAGGACTAAGCAATCCGACTAGTGGGTGATGAGGAATGTCGAATTTGGTGGGAAAAGTGTGATAACTCCAACAAGGGCTTGTTGACCAACAACCAAGGCACACAAAATGGAAATTGTAGGTGCTGGGGGTTATTGAGGTCAGGGAATTTACTGAGAGTGGTTTCAGAGTGATTGGAGTTGATTTGAAGTCGCTAGGGTGCAGGGCCCATAACCTGCTAAAGTCTGAGGTTGCCTTTAGTGCAGTTTAACCTAGCAACTGTGAAGGGAGACTCAGATAGACGGAACAGCTGGAGTCCAGAGTGAGCAACTAGTTATTATATGAGACAATAAGGAGTCCAGTACCTGGAGTCCAGAGTGAGCAACTGAAGAGTGCAAAACTCCGGACTCTGCAGTCTACATACTGTGAAACAAACAGTGATAAACACAAGGTGGAAACTACTCTAAGTGCCCATGAGTGTAACTACAAGTGATAGGACATGGAATAGAAGTAGGATAGAAGTAAAATAGAGAGATGGTGAATCATACATTTAACATGTGGAGCTAGTCTGAAGGGTTCTGATGAAGTTTTCAATCATAGATTTAAGCAAATTGATTTGTGCACATATTCCGGTAACATCGCTTGCAAGCACGTTGAGGCGCTCTGATGCATCCATGTCGCTAGGGGGCACATTTGGTGAAAATGGCAGTGCACTAGAGGCAGGACTGTCGGGAACAGTGTGTAGGGAGTCTGTGGAGCTTTGGGAAGTGTTGTCCACTCTGTACCTGCCTATCTTGGGCAGCATGTTCGCGATTTCAGGCCTTGAGAGAGAGTTTTCTACTATAAGGGCAACCTCAGCCTCTAGCAAAGGGGAATCTGAAGTTAAAATTATACTACATATTACAGGGATTGGAGGTGCACCTAGCAAAGGGAAATTTGAAGAGAAAATTCTGAGGACCCCTTTGCCAATGCCCAGTATATGTGAAGACTGCAAAAATCAAATAATAATCTAAAAATAGAAAAGGCAGAGATAGGCAGATCAAGGCCACTGAATGACATCATACCAAGGGGTAGATGTCAGAAGGGGTGCTCCGCCTCCAAATATAAAACTGTCAACATGCACAAATATGATAGAAAGGGAAATTAGTAATAAAATAAGGAAAAATCATAGAAAATGAAGAATAGAAGGAAATGAAGTGAGGAAAAATATAGGATGAACATAAAAAATAGGAGAAACACACAGGGCACCCCCCCCCCCCCCCCCCCCCCCGAGTCCCCCCTAGTCCCCTTACAGGCACCAAATATAGCGCCAACAAGACAGGGGACAGGGCAGAGCCCTGGCCAACCCCCACATTGGCTGCAAAGGAGCCAGATGAGAAGGCATGCATGAGACTTGTTGACTTGTCATTGAGTTTGAGACAGCCTCAGACAGGCAGGGATGGAATTTTTTTGATTGATGTTTGCCTTCCACAGCATAGGAATTTCTGCAACATCAGGAAAATCACACATCATTTTTGACTTTTTGACCTTTTTTGACTTTTTTGGCCCAAATTTAAAGTCAGAAAGTTGGTTTTCCCACCCAAAACTAACTTTACTAAAATTGGACCCAAGCTATACCACTTTCAACTTTGTGACTTTTTTGGCTTTGGAGTGGCTTTATAAAGCCAGAAAAATAATGTGTGATTTTCCTGATGAAGTTGATCCTCCTGAGCAGCAAGTCAGATGTTTTGTGCAGCCTTCTTTACTTTCAAAGGTGCAGGGATCGCTATAAGCAAGCAGAGTTGATACAGACAAACATAGAGATACAATCAAATTACATCTCAGGTCCCATGACCATCTCCAAAAATATACCTTTCAAATTTATCCATAGTGTAGCCCAACCAATAACGACGATGTATCATAAATTCACATCTGCATTCATGACATCAAATGTTCTTATATCACAATATTCGCAACGAAAGGAATTAAAATAGGATTGTCTAGCCAATCAGCATGACATTCCTTCACATAAGGAAAATTCTAAACCAGATCACGACAAAAAAGAACAGGTGACGAATAATCGTTCCAATTCCAATCAAAGGAGGGGGAATAATGAATAATAAAGGGATAAAGTAAAACACACCACACACACATCTACACGTACAAAAGATATAAACGATCATGGTCCAAGGGAGATAAATAACAAATGAAGGCAAGCATGGTCGTGAGGAAATGCGTGCATGAAGTAATGGTGGCGGTGGTGGCGGCGGCGACATGGTATCAATGTGAATGCGGAGGAGTGGCCAGGAAGTGGAAGGACGTACGGATAAGAAAAAAGGGGAGACGTGGCAGTGATCATGATACACAAAACCAAGTGTTCACGAACGATGGACAGGAATTGGAACAGAAAGGAAATATAACCCATCAAAGCAGAATAAAGGGAGACGCAACCTCAATACCCGCCATACGCTTCTTCATTATCCATCGATTTCGTGCTCCTGTTCGCTAGTACAGCATGCGCACCGGGCACCAAAGGCGGAGGGGCACCAGCATCGCCATACGCGTACGCTTGTGACTGCGCCTGATACGGTTGGAACACTTGCTGCCTGCCATCATGGTTGTCCAACACAGGGGGAGGCACATATGACGCATACGCCTCAGGGTTATACGCCGATTGTAGCTGGGGCTGCGAGCTGTACGGGCCAGCGATGGAATCGTCATTAACAGCGAGGTCGTACGCAGTACCGTACGTATAGTTTGGCCGCTCATGGAGTGTGTTGTTGCCCACCCCGGCTATGAATGGGTAGGCACCGTGGCCTGCCATGCCAGGGCTATTCATAGAGGGCGTGGCACTGTGTCCGCGGAGCTGTGCCATGTTGGGAGGGGAGGGGTCGAAAGTGCTTACGCGATTGGTGGGGCCACCGCCGAATCCGCCTGTGTGTTCCGTAGTGGGAGATACAAGCTCATCTGGGTTGAAATCCAGGTCAGAGCCCTCGCCGCGGCGGCGCCAGCGACGCTGGAAGGTGGACCAATCGTGTTAGACAGAAAACAGTGTGGAGCGGATGATAGATGGGACATACCAGGAGAAATGCGATAATGA
The DNA here is from genome assembly GCA_026075535.2 of Tricholoma matsutake. NCBI lineage: Eukaryota > Fungi > Basidiomycota > Agaricomycetes > Agaricales > Tricholomataceae > Tricholoma > Tricholoma matsutake. The sequence goes on along the minus strand of AP026550.1, from coordinate 2,137,989 downwards.
TTGCGAGCATGACAAGACCTCCAAGAGCTCCGGCAACGCTTCCAACGATGGCTCCTGTACTTATTCCACTACTAGCGGTAATGCCGGTGGGACCGGCAGTGGAAGTTGTAGTATTGGACGATAAAGGGTTAGGCATACCCAGGGATGGTTGAGTGACCGTGGGCACAGTCGTAGTCGCGAAAACCTATGTTATGTTGATCATGTTCAATAATGATATAAACAGAACTGATCGTTACCGGGACAGATATAGAAGTACTGACCGACGAAGATTTTTTCACCGAGGACGAGCCTAACGAGCTTGACGAAGTCGTGGAACTCGTAGATGTCGAGGACGAGGTGGAATCGCTGGATGACGAAGTAGAAGAAGAGGTAGTAGAAGGTGTGACGCTTGAGACAGAGGATTGTATCGTGGAGGTATGCACAGCCTTAGTAGGAGGGCTGCTCGTAGAGGAAGGTATGTTAGGCTGAGGGGTTGAAGTGGAAGATGGTGCGCTAGAACCTCCACCTAGCACAAAATGAGCAAGACGATTTGTGTGGTGACCGACATCATACCTGGAGACTGGCTAATAGAAGAAGAGGAAGATGAAGCACCAGTGGAGCCTCTACTACTGGATTGTGGACCATTGGGGACATTGAGGGTCTGGCGCTTGAGGATACGATGAGAAGCGAAACGTTTGTTGAGAGTCATGATGAAATCCGAGAGTCTGCAACTGAGAGATGTATTTTAGATTATTCAAGAAAAAGGAAAGTGGTCAAGTCAAAAGAATGTGATGCTCGTCGTGGCCGACGGTGGTGAGACCTCCAAGAAACTTCCAGTGGAGTTTCAAGTCGTCGTTATGATTCAAGTATCAATTTCTGGCATATGGTATTTTCTCACGTGTCATATATAGAGAAAATTAGTTCGTCTCAGCCAGCTGTGCCTGTCGCCTATAGCTATACCTCAACAGTTCGTTGCTAATAACTGTGATAAATGGAACTATGCTACTTATCTCTGCGCAACTATACTTCACTGGCATCTTGAACGACACTTTCGGGATATCGCCACTGCCAGCTTTTAGCGTCAGTACATAATTCACGTCAGTCGAGGTCCAGTACAACTTGTGGCCAATGCCCTTTCTCCCACTCATGAAGACATCTCTGTACATCTGTGATGATACAAACAAGAACGTGGAGGAAGAGTCCCAAAAAGGAATAGCTTCCACAGAGGGCGAGTTATCGGCACTCGATCATGTTGACCTCTCCTCTCCCGGTTTTCAAAGCTTGATTGAGCCTGCTTGAGCCCGTTCAATGCATGTACTTCCGCTGCCTAAATCCAATGTCCACCTTGGTTATTTTGTTTGCAGAGACTGGTGGTGAAGACTGGTGTCAGCCACACGCTTAGGCGCGCGTAATTGCTGTGTGAGAATCCTCATTAGCTCGGCGCCTACTTCCTATGCGCGAATGACTTCTAATGAGGTAGAAGAATCATCCGGCGATGATTCGCAGGGGTGCAATCCCGCAACAAGCCGTATCTTCTGATCTCACATTCCCTTCGATACCGATCCGTGATCGAAAGCTGCAGTCCTTTCAAAAAGGTCCGTGTTCACAGAAGTGGACACCCGTTCCTCCCACGAGGGCCGGTTTTGCGAGGAAAAAAAAAACATAACCGTGACTGGAATGTCTGGAACAACACTGAATGAGGAAAGGTCATTTGCGCGTGGCCTGCAAGATCTGAGATCATTTGCGGCCGTCTCTCGGTATACACCGCTCCAATCACTATCTTCTTGCAGTAGCACTGCTAGCAAGATGGTGATACAACGCTGTGGGGAGCCCGTCGCATGGAGACTGCAGCTTGTGTTGCCAGCAGGTGACCTGCAGATCGAGGATGAGTTGCATGCATTGCATTATTGTGATGGCCATGGGCGCGAATAACTGGTTGCAGCCACCTATTGAGAGAGGTTTTTTTCAGGACATGGGCGGGGTGCCGTTGGGTTTATGCGTGAAACTCTCGTGTTCCTCACACACCTTATTTGCGGCTGTCTCTTGGTATGGACTGTTCTAATCATTATTTTCCTGCAGTAGCAAGACGGTGATACAACGCTATGGGGAGCTCGTCGCACTTCCATGTTACTGCAGCCTGTGTTGCCAGAAGGTCGAGGATGAGTCGCATGCCTTGCATTATTGTGACGGGCGCGAATAACTGGTCGCAGCCGCTCATGTAAGAGACTTATCTGTTTATTTTTTCAAGACGTACGGAGTGCCTTTCGGTTTATGCGTGAAACTCTCGCGTTTCTTGAACGCCGTGTAATAAAGTACGTACAGTCAGCGTCTCCGTTCTCGTGGCCCCACCGTACATCCTTAACCCGCCGTAATGCCCATCCTGTTGCAGTCTTGCAGCGTGACAGCTCATGAAAGCCTACGCCTCAGAAGCCCGTCTGCGGAACTGCTGCTCCATGTGACTTGGACAAGAGATTTCTGGGTAGTACGTAGTTTTAGTAATGGTATGGATGTGAAGAAGGCTGTTTCACTGATTGTGGGTCATAGCATACGAGTTAGGACGCTCGTCGTTCCTTATTAAATAAATCTTCTTCTCCTCGTACTTGTGAATAGTGCAGCTCTAAGCGGTCTCTCATATAATTATGATGACTTCCAAGTGTTTATATTATATATATATCGACACTGCGTCTTGCTACTTTGGTTTTCCGATATTCATGCAAGTGGGTATGTCAGCATGAAACTGTCCTCCAATTCCTGGCTGCTGGTAGCTCGCCAGGAAGATTTCACCCTGTCCAAACCTTATCAAGTCCCTGCCAGTCCAACTTACTAAGATAACTAACCATACACGGCGAAATTTACTGGGAAATTTCGCAATCAGCGCAGTGCCTTGTTATTGCTGCCAAGAAGACCAATTGGAGAATACACCAAGGTGTACTTATGTTGTCATCAAAGCCTTTCCTGAAAATATCATGATGACGATAAGCCCTGTGGTGTGGTACAACCTTCTATTCGGCATTCAAGGATATTGGCAGATCGTCTCGTGTCCTTCAAGCGCCCGACAGATCTTCTAGATCGTTTGATGATAATCTCTACTGCCCAACTCCTTCGATGGGGTTTGTTTCAAAAGGCTGTGTATCGCATGTCGTCTTTTCTGGAGCAAGGACGACGTGACTAGTCTTTTGATCTCCTATCGGCAGTGTTGCCCATACGTGCCTTGATAGTAGTTGGTCGCAGAGCCCTCATCAACCATCAGTTCTCCCCCAGCTCTTTCTCTCGCTGCGGATGCCATATGTCTGAAGGTCCTGCCCGAGGTGTACAAGCCTCATGTCACACACCTCAAGTGCACAAAAATAGCATCGCAGCTGTATTAAGCTTAGTAGGAGGCACGCTATCCTGATGATCCACAACGAGACATGACCCACATGTAGACAGTTGACATATCCTGGAACTTCGCGGCTGTCCAGCAATCAACGCTAAAAATGGTCATGCGATCCAAATTGAAAACTCGCAGTGGGTCCCTATGTTATAAGTTGCTAAATTGGATAAGCAACTGATGTCAGCGCCAGAGCACAGCAGAGTCGTAATTGGTAACCCAGGCCTTCGTGTTTGACATAAGCAGGAAGTCGAGCATAGCTGAGGAAGCTCAAGATCTGGTAGGAACTATGACGTTACTGTGTCAGGACCGACGGAAAAGCGAAACATCCTGCATGTTTGCATGGAGAAACACCTGATGGATTGGTACGGCGGCGTGACGTATGCAATCAAGGTGTAAATGGGAAGATGGAAAAAAAAACCAGAAGCGAATTTCGGAGGAATTCTAGCTTTGTGAGAGCTAGCGAGTTCCAATTTCACACATCAAGGTGAAGGAGAAAGAACACATAGGATTTGCGGGATCTGCATATCACTTGAGAAGGTGTGAGTCAAATCAGCGACTGGTTGTTTGATTGGCACTGTCCCGCGGATCCGTTCGGCCCTTAGACGAAGTGAAACGGTACAACGTCAGCCTTTGTATCGATAGGTTAAATGGGCTGCCAGTGGTTTGTTCCATATCCCTGCTATGGATAAACATCCAAATAGCGCGAGATTCACACATTGTTGTTGTGCGAATGGGGTAAAGGATGGAGTAGGTCAGTGATGGGTGTAGAGGGCACTATGTATATCCACACTGGCAATGGTGGGTTATGCGAAGTGAAGGGGATGATAGGGGGATGATTTAATGGGTGTAATAGGAGTGATGGAAGTTGGAGGGGCAGCAATTAGTCAATATTCAATTGTTAGTAGTTGTAATGCAGATTTACATTTCATAGCAAGGTAGTAGCAGGAAAGTGATCAATACCATGGAAGTAAATTACGTGCCATCTGTGGAAGATGTGCCTTTAATATTGGTCCGTCGAGGCATGTCCTTAGCTCTAGTTAGCATAGGCGGATATCAAGCAAGTAACAAGTAAAAAATCAAGTAAGAATATAAAAATTATGTAAGTATGTAATGAAATGTGACAAATTTATATTCACCTAAATTGAAATGTTCAACTTTGGTCTTCGTCGTGTGCGGCAGCTCCTGGATGGCAATACCAGGCTGTTGCTTACTTCTCACCTTAGTAATAATATGAGGGAGTATGGAGGTCTTTCTATATTTCCTCTCGATGAACGATACCGGAAAATGGCACGGTCAAAACGGGAGAGATTTGAACGAGACGTTGAGAGCCAGATTTTTACACATCTTTCGTTGCTCCTCTGCGATGACGCCAAAGGCGGACGGCTACCAATGCGAAAGGATGGCTATGTTGCTATGAAGGACATCGTAAGCTTGCCATGTTATTTTGTGTTGAAACTGGGATGACGTTCGCGTGTACGAGATTAGCTCACCCATCCCCAGCTCCGTGGTATCGATGCGTTCATGCTACAGAAAGTCATAAGGGAGGACAGAAAGAAAAGATTTAAGCTCATGTACAAGCTTCTACTCGCCCCGGGATCGTTATCTCGAACAGAGATGTGGTGGGTACGTGCGAATCAAGAACACGCTGTGCGTTGCCTTGCTTTGCATGTTTTACTTTTTCCTGATAGTTCTGCGCTGGAAGGCCGTTGACTCGGACCTTACAGAAATATACAATGCCGATCGGGTGAAGATGGTTGTCCACGGAACTACCATGAGTGCATGGGAGTCCATTAGTGAGTCCATTCTTCGTATTCTTCGTCTTTTTTGGAGGCATAATTTGCTTGCCCACAGAGAAGCAAGGCTTGTCAAGGATGGATAGGAACTATATACATCTGGCTGAAGGATTAACGAGTGCCGATGTCATTAGTGGTGCGTCTCTTGATTCAATCGCTTGATGGTCCATCTCACATGCACGTGTTCCATTAGGCATGAGTAGTTCATCAGAAATCCTCATATTCATTAACCTCCAGAAGGCTTTGGCTGCTGGAATCAAGTTCTACCTCTCTAGCAATCGAGTCGTGCTCACACCTGGTAATGAGCGAGGTTTCCTGGAATGGCAATTCTTCCAACGAGTAGAAAGGGTCACAGTAAAGAAGACTATGGTGCTGCCTCCAGTTGATAGTCAATATCGACTCCAGGAACAACCGGAGACTACCACGGACCCCGCTCTCATTACGACCAAAGGGGGAACAACTCCCAACCCGCCTTAACCTGCATCCCTGTGCTCGATGTCTAAAACGCTTGATGTGCTGGTGAATTTTCGGTGGTCCTTCCTTCACTCGGCATGCTTATTCAAAGGGACATCTACTTCCAGCCTCAGTCACCGCCGACACAATATCTCGAACTATAAGAGCGATGTCTATGTCTAGAGTCTATGCCGCGCTCAGACAATCAAATTCACCGGCAGGGAAAATATATGTATTGGTATCACGCACGTTACAGAAGATCCTGTCTGTTGCTGCGGACCTGAAGGTGCTCTGGTGACGATCTCAACGAATCTATATATCTGATCTTTCCCTTCGAGGGCAGAGTTCAGCCGGGTAGTCGTCAGTGCTGGTATATGTATCTGATTTAGGCGAAATTTAGGCGGAAGACGAGCATTCATTGACACCCAGTACATTGGCCCGAAAACCGAACATCCCGACGCATCCTCGAGCTCAAGAGGCCCACGAATGATCATGGTGCAAAGTGTTAATATCGAGGTTCGTAGTCTAACCAGTAAAATGGTCCTGATGGAGGAGAGAGCAGCGGTTTCTCACCGGGTCACGTCTGTCACTGGCAGAAAAGAAGGCGTTCGGACGACGATGACGATGCTGCTTCGAAGCGAGCCCATAACTCTCAGTCAAATGCCCGAACGATGCAGTTAGCGGCTTGCGCCTTGGAGGCCCCGGCAGTGTCCACCCGGTGCTATACGACGGGGATCCTCATTTCCTTCTATAATGTATTACGATTGAGCCTTGTGTCGTCAAGAATATCAGTATTGATTTTAGAGTGGAGGTAGCAAAATTAACCCTTATCCCGTATGCCACCAGTATCTGTGGCACTCGTGCAGATTTCGCTGTTTATGTGCCGACACCCCTCCACACCTCACTCCGACAAGGACAAACCATCGGATGAAATCATTGGTGCACGTATGGTATTTCCTCGGAAGAATGGTCTACCATGTGTTACAGATCCACGCGGACGGCGGTCAAGCTGAAGATGGATAGGTGCTCAAGTTAAGCACCCAGTCGTCACGCGCACACGAGGAGTTGATACGGTGGCAAAGCTACTGAGCGTAATATCAGAACTCCTCGGCTACTCATCCTACGAAGAGTTTCCACTGTCCAGGGGCCTCCTTCGTGCCGAGTTTCATCAATTTGTATCAACAAAGCGATTTGTATTGACAACGCGATTTGTATCAACAACGCGATTTTCACAGGCCATTGCCATGCATACGAACGAGGGAAACACTACGCCGCGACGTCAGCGAGAGTAATCGCGCGACCTCCAGTCATGGATGGGTGTCAAAAGGTTGTCGAGATGGCTCAATGTTTTTTTTATCTGTTCTCCTTCATTACCAATTCATTACCGAGCATCACCGATTAATTACTGGACCAAATGATACCTATATCGTCAATGCAAGATTAGATAGTCAGTCTTAGTTATGCCAAGTTCTGCCATCCCAGTTTTGCCATATGCCAGCAATTGCCGACAAGGCCCATTACTTTACGTAATGACAATGAATTTCCAATACAGGTAATTCGAGTTCTCTGCTCATTCTCTGCTATCACAGCTTTCAATATCGACCAGATTGGCGCCATCCTGTTGACGATACTACACCCTTTATCTTCAAACAATTAACTGCAGTTCGTGTGCACACACTGGTGACTTAGTACTGATGGCCCAGTCTCTATTTGACGAACATCCGTTGGAGGAATACCTGCGAAGTAGGTTCTCCAATTTGTCTCATATATGTTGACACGCCCCTATGTGTTCAGGTGCCGGAGAAGCGCCGGAGTTTATTCCAGGCAGTTCCGCAGAACTTGAACTTGAACTCGATCTCTGGTGCTACATGGAGTCGGATGAGAGTGATTACCTTGAAGAATCAGAATGGCGGCCGCGCTTTCTGATTCAGTTAACGCAGGTCAGTCGATCACTGATGCAGAAGTACACGGGTAACTTATCACCCGGTTCGTAGATGTTTTTGGCTGTGATGTCAACCTTGACCACTTCAAATCACCCCAGTCCATTCGCTGAACGCTTCAAATACGACGTCATTTCCTCGCCCCTCCTGGCAGTTTCCCTTCCGTCTTCTCACGGGCGCACCACCAGATCCTCCTTACCCGGCCATTTGAACCACAGCAGGACACCGAGCACGGAAATGCAACATGCTACCCCTTTACACATCTCAGACTCCTCCTACTTGACACCTTCATTATTAGTGCTTGTTATCATATCTTTCAGCGCAGGGTACAGACTCTTTGCTATTGTTACCCTAGCAGCCACTGTATATACTTCTTCTAGAACGACAGGCGATTCTTCTGTGCATGACATATCGCCAGTAGGTTTCTTCACCTCTTAATTGTTACACAGATTGACTCTCTAGAAGTCCCTAGAATCCTTGAGTGATCTAATTGCATCCAGTAATGAATGGGAGTCTGTGGTTCAGGAAGCTATCAGCACTCTCGAACACGACGAACAAATGTAGGACATTCTTATTTTTTGTTCGATGTTCCATATTGATGTTTCACCTCAGTACTTCATACGCCTCTTCCCCGTATTCCCCGTCTTCCTATATTCGTATAGCTCTCCAGTCCTCCTTACAAACTACGGAAACACAGTGTGATAACATCCGACATCTTTTCTCTGCCTTGACCTCGCCCTCGGAACTCGCACAGCTCTCCGAAATGTATGCCCCACCATCACCCATGAAGCCTGCCTTTTCCTCGCATGGGACAAGGCGACGCCCGCTTTCGTTGCCGGCGCGTCGGCGGACTCTTTCTATGCCGTCGCATAGTCTTTTAGGTAGTTTGGAGAACAACCGATCAACATGGAGTGGCTCTCACAAGAAGCTCCCACCCGACAGCCCAATCCACTTGCTGAGGCGCCGAGAGAAACGCCACTCAGATCTTTCGTCCATTGTATCGATATCGCGTCCTTTAACAATCGCTAGTGCTCCTGTCTCTCCGATACGTACGAGTCCGGCCATAAGTCCCGATCAAAGTCTTCCTCTCGTCAATGAGAACGACGAAGATGATGTGGAAGATGAGGAAAACAACGTATCCCTTGCCTCGGAACAACAACATTTTGGTGCGGCCGCTCTTGAACTACATCGGTCGCGTAAAAAGGCGGGGATGGAGGCATTCAAATCGCCACCTCCCACCTACTTTAGTGCCCTTTCGCCTCCATCTCACAACGCCACACCATCCATGTCTCCTGGTTCTAGATACACCTCAATTCAATCCCGACACCACCTCTCCCTTACAGCATTGAAGCAAGCTGTGCAAGGAGCTATGGCATCAAGACGGTATGCATGTTCCCATCTGCTGGCCTTGCGGTTTGGAGAAGAAGAGGATGAGGGGTATTGGGAGGATGTCAGGAGTGTGATGGGGTTATTGACAAGCACGCTTGTTGATGCTTCGTCGAGACTGACTGAGGCGCTAGAATATGCGGAGAGGGAGAAAATGAAGGATCAAAATCCGACACCCGCTCTGGTGCCCTCTTCGCAGGTTTCCGAAGACGAGAAGAAGGACGGCAATGTGAAAGGTGGCGTCAGGCTGAAAGAGGGCAGGAGACGATCATCAAACATCTCATTTGCACCGTTGCCTAGCCATCTATCGCGGTTCGCGGCTCATGTTGAGGCTATCACGACTGCTTTGGATGATGCACGGGACCATCTTCAGGAGTGCGTTGCATCGTTGCGTGAGGAACAGGATAACCCTGCTGTCTGGCCTAATCGCAAACGTCGACCACAGCGGCACGCTTCCGGTACAGGCGCAGAGGAAGAATCACATGCTTTGCAGGCATACGAACGTCTGCGACGCGAATTAGGTCTGGCATTTCGAGAATGTGAACGAGGAAAGGAGAGGCTACTTGATACTGTCTTTTCTCCTGATCTGGGCGATGAAGAAGACGACGAGCAATCGGCAGATGACCTTCCGGGACTGGGGCACGATGCGAGTGATGATTCTGACAAGCCTGATCTGACGTTTCCCTTTGATGAAGAACTCGAGCAGGAACGGACTGATGGGTACACTGTAGTGGCTGTAGAGGGTGCTGAGGGCGCTTTGGATGACGCCACATCGTATTTGCTGCTGACGGCGTCTACGCAACATCTACCCCCGCCTGGCATCGAGCAGGTTTTTGAAGCTGATACTGGCGGTGTGATGCCGATGAGGAGGGAGAGGTCGAAGCTGACGAGGGAGGAGCGAGTAAAACTTATGAAGATGAGAAGAGAGAGCGGTGGGGGCGTCTTCGGGGTGAGCCTAGGGATAGATTTTGCTGCGGCGCCGGAGATGGGTGGTGGCGGTGGTAGCGGTGTGGAGAAGTGGGGTCCCGGAGGCGAGGTTGTGCAGGAGTTGAAGGACGTTATTTGGAAGGTTGGGGAAAGGCGGCGGAAGATGGCTATGATCCACCCGTGAATCACTATAATCTTCCTTCCACTGAAGCCAGTTCAGCTCTGACTTCGTGAGATCGTTTCTCAGGTATCTACGTCGTTACCACTGCACTCGTTTGGCCGTCGCTTACTGGTATCTTATGGTATATATTGGATGTTATTGACTGTGGATATCTATGATTTTACTTCAAGACATACTCGCATCGAAATGCTTTGGGACAAGGGTTGTCGTGTCTGGAGACATATTTTCAGCCAACAAGACGATTCCTACCTTCATGTAGTGCTGGGAATTCTAGACCAATTTGTTAGGTACTAGCGTTCTTCATCGCATAGAGGTGTGCACGTATGAGACTGATGAGGAACGAGCAATGCGATTTTGGGAGGACAAGTATTGTCATTTGGTTCTAGAATGGCGGAGAGGGTGAGTTTTACCCTCTCATATCGTTGATGATAGATACTGACATGTCCAGATCTCGCCGCCGATATATCCCTTCTTGTAGTTGACGCTGATCACCATTTTCAACAAGATATGCAGAAAGGAATTACATATGTGCATCGCCATTGATAGAATGGAGGTATTTTATATTACAATGCCCTGCCGAAGTTCAGAGTATCTCGCTGTGGCGTGAGGCAGAGTGAGTGGCATAGACAGATTATTGAACTGGCATACTTGTCTCGTCATAATATAGACATCATTCAGCTGAGGTCTGTAAAATATACAAAGCATATAAGATTATCTGAGAATAGCAATGCCTATTACCTCTCAATGTCGTCGCACGACTGCTATTTGGAAATCCCAACCCCCAACAAGATACTTCACCTCAAGGAGCCGCCGAATTTCCCTCCACCCTCCGACGTTATTCGCCTCCTCCGCATCTCGCAGATCAGTAACAACATAAATAAAATCCGCAGGCGATAGAAGTGATCTAAGCAAAGACCCGATCAAGAATGCGATCAATGCCGCCACCAGCACCGTCGACATGGGATACAGTCGCTGCGCAACCTTATTTCCATTGAAGAATGTTGCTGTTGCGTCGATATCCCCCAGGCCTCCGGGAAGCTTCGATGAAGCTGTGCTTGCTCTCGGTGAAGATTCAGCACCTTCTGTCGACGTACTGATCTCCGACGTAGTGGCGTCGACAGCAGCAGTCGCAGTGAGATTGGGCATCGTAAATCGTGTCATCGGATTGCTATAGGCTTGCAAGAAACCAAGGAAGCCTCCAGAACCTCCCGTAGAAGCCACATGGGGCACATCAGGAGTTGGTACCGGAGAGGATGATGTTGATGTGAGGTCGTGCTGACTGCCTGGCTATGGAAATTAAGGCACACAGATTCACAAAGGAGCTTCTCTCAACATTGCGATGTAAACTTACCAAATGAGAAGTATCCTCATTGACTTCAGATATAGAACCATTCTCCATGGTTTGCTCAGACAGATTGGCTGTTGCAGAACTCACGACAACAGGGTCCAGAAGATCGTCCGCAATAGCTACTGATACTCTGAATTCTTCGGGCAGCGGCTCTGCATCAGTCGGTACTCTGGTAAGATGAAGGTCAACACAAATGCTAAATTTGTGAGACACGAGAGACAAACAAACCTCGAGAGCACACCCATCTTCGAGACCCTATCATCCAACAGCTCTTCCCTTCCAAGATTAGTCAGTGACTCCTTTTCTCCAACAACTTCCACTTCTTTCCCGTCTACCCTGACACCTCCTTGTCTGCCCTTCCCTTCCCCACTGACAAGAGGCCTCACTTCAACCTCGACAACCGCACCTCCCTCCTGCATCTCCGTCAACCAACTAGGACGTGGCGGCGCACTATGCATCTCTCCTGTCAACGGATCTCTCACTGTCGACACCTGGTATTGCGCTGTCGGTAAACTCAACTTCAGCAAATGCCTGGTAGGACTTTGCCCCTCATTCAGTCCCGAGGAGTGCAAAGGAGACGACGGGACCGTGTAAATCGTGTATGTAAACGGAAGCACATTGTCACCAGATTCTTCGATCAAGGACGACGTAGAAGCCCAGTTCAAAGGAACACAGTGCTCCCTCCCGGCGTGTCGAATCTTATACCTTGATCGCATCCTCGACCTTAGCATGATGTCGTATCCATCAGGATAGAGCTTCGAATCAACCACCAGCTCTGCAACTAGCAAGTCCGTCGATGGGCGCACCTCCCCCTTTAGCGTGAACGCAGACGATGACGCCCGACTCCGCAATGAAGTATCTGGCACGTCATCAAGTGCAGATATACTTGTAGAAGAAGCCGTGCGCTGTCGGAGAGAAGGAACAGAAAGCGGCGGCGAATGGGAAGGCGAGGAGGATCGTGAATGTGGATCATTGCCAAGGGAGCCTGGTGCACTCGACGACTGAGGGAGATCCTTGAACAACAATTCAGTGGGTGGACTAGAACCGAGAACACGCCTGCCTACACGTGGCGTCATCTGTTCAGCGCCAGTACTAGGGCCATCATCAGGTGATAGGGGAGCTGGAGGAGGGGCCAAGTGTGGGGGAAGAGTGACAAGAATGGTAGAGATATACACCCGAGTCTCTGATGCATACTTCGTGTTAGTTAGCACTCGGCTTTCATCCCGTTTTCTTAACTTCCATCCTGACGTCGCAAGATGATGTTCATCCATTTTCTTATCCGTAATCACCAGCCCCGGAGTGGGCAAGCGTGTGATGGGCAAGGATGAAGAGCCCTTGATGCATGATTCTACAGCCAGAATGGATCGAGGCAGCGTAGCATTGATCATCGAATTTACAGCGGCAGGAATAGTCCCAGCAAAATCCATCGCAATGAGTCTCGTACATCTTGTCGATGGTATCGCATAGTTCTCCTTCGTATACGGATCAAGTGTCTCCAATATCCATGCATCTACATAGACGCGCCCGATAGGCAATGAATAGGGATTGTACTTCGCAGAAGAGAACATCGCGACAGAGTCGGGGCTGAACGATGCAGAGACGTAGAATATTGCGTTCTTTACACCATTGGACCGTTCCGCCACCTCGCCAGACTCAGTATTCCTCCTTGACAACGGCATATGTGCCCGCGCCATCACAGAAGCAACGTAGAAACCACGATCGCGCCATGGGAATCCCGCCTTACAAGTGCTAAAGGCCGTCCTCGACTCTCCACCAAACGATTCGAGGACATGGACCGAGTCATATCTGTCATCCCACTTCTTCCTCCAGTTTGCTTCTACTATCACCGAGGCAAGCTCCTCCGCTGAAACGCCCTCAACGACCTTCAATCCTTTATACACAGGAATGACGGGCGAGATCTCTGGCGCAAGCTTCTTATGGATCGGCAGCCCCTTCTCGTTGACAAGTTCCCACCCTGCGGAGGGGAAGGCCGTGTGCGTCTCCTGCGTCCATGCGAGGGCGTCTAGAGCATACTGCATCGGAAGCTTCAACGGAGAGGGTACCACCATACCCACCGCTGCAGTGGCAGGAGACATCGCCGCGACAGCCTGTTGAGTGGTAACAGTCGCTTGGTCCACAGCGTAACTGAAAAACCTGACCAACGGACTCGAAATCTTGGGTGCTGAAGCCCAAGCCCCTGTCGTAGTTGTCTGGATAGGAACATCTGAGCTCGAAGCCACGGAATCCGCATCCCACTCTGCTCTTCGTCGTCGTATGACGCCCATCACAGGAGGCTGATCGAGTGGTATCCGAGGAGGCTTCACCCGCTTTTGCTTCGCGAGCAATTTGATTTCGTGCTCTGGAAGCTCTTCTACGTCAACGGCCACCTTCGCCCCATTCACCATTACCAAACCTTTCTCCTTCCCAGGCGCACGTCGAACAATTGTTAGGAGTCGATCATCATCCACAAACATGGCATCATGGGCGAGAGAGATCCATAATCCTCCACCTTCAGTAGATAATCGATGTCGACGAAGACATGAGATAGTCTGCGGCGGAGGATCCACCACGATGTCCAACGAATAAGCCCATGTGTCCATATCACACCGAATCTCACATTCAATAACAGGTGAGGTTGATATATCACTGTCGTCAGAGCTGGCATTTGAAGTCCGCCGGCTGGCAGAAGCTTCGTATTCAATCCTGAAACTCGATCGTTCGTGATCATAACGCAGTCCGATCATTTTTGCACCCGCCAGCCGAGTTATAACGGGTGGACCACCACATTTAATGACGAATTCACCGATACCCGCTAACGAGTTAATCATCTGCGTAGGTATGGTAGTCTTGTTCGCCCATCCTTTGGGATCGGATTGTTCGAGCAGTGTCAGCAGCGTCGTCGTTGGCGAAAGTGCTTCGATGGCCCAGCCTTGGAGATCTACTTGAGTTCGAATAACGGTAGGTTCCACCGGAGGTATGTTCGGGAAGAGATGTGGGTCATCAGCAGAGAATGAGAATACGTGAATGGTTGTCGGAGACTTGTATACCGTCTTAAGGAGGACAGAATCACGGCCACTGTACAGTGGCATTGGTCGCGAGCAATTATAAACTCAAGGCACTTACTTGACAGGCCAAGCAGGTTTTGTCTTGTAACGCCAAAGCTCGGTAAGCTCGTTAACGTCCTCTAGCAATACAGCGTCCTCGTGTTGCTTATCCCAATAAGATTTCGCTCCGGGTGATACAATCGCTGCGTACAAGTCCCAGAGTCCGACGCCCACGAAGGTTGCTTCTGCCCGGTAAACTACCAGAGTAGGATCGATGGAGTCAAGTTGGGTAATAGAAACACCCCGAGCGTCCGTGGCTTTGAACGAGTCAAATATTAAAGACAGAGTTTAGCAACGAATGAGGTGTACATACTACGTCTCCATTTAGCTTCTGGCTCTTGTAGAAGCGATGAAAAATAGATGTAATTTCTTCGCACTCTAGACAGAACAGACTTATCGGCCGCGGCAGAACGTTCAGCAGGGCGAACAACCGTTTGGACTGTAGGAGAGCTGGAAGCTGTGCTATTAACTGTTCCCATAGAAGATGACGTGTGGAGGCTGAGGTCGACGCTCGAAACATCCTGCAGAATCTGCTCCGTAATAAAATACGACGAGGGATCTCGATCTTCTACATCCTGGATAGTCTGAGGAAGACCATTGAGACGAAGTCCACTAGATGGCCCAGAAACTTCGATCACTACTCTGACTTTCAGAACTGAGTGATCATCTATTAATGCAGCATGTGTGAGTCGAAGTACGATCTGATCTGGAGTAGATGAGTATTGAGACGACGATGGGGTAGAGCTATTTCGAACGGCAAGAGCAGACCAAGGGAGTTGTTCTACATCCTCAGAGGAGGCTTTTGTAGTTATTTGGACATCCCACCCTTCGGTTGACGGAAGGACGCATTCAATGGAGCGCGTCAAACGACGTTGTTCACGTAAGGCGTGAACCTCATCCATCCCATGAACATTTTCATTTGGCGTCATGTGTTCGTTATCTTCAGGAATGATCGAGTATTCCACGGTAAGCGCTTCGCGATCAATCTCAAATCGGATACGTCCTAGACTGACACCGTGGCCGTACCCTGCTAGCTTCGGGATGCGGCTTGCTCTCTTTTTCACTGTTTTCAACAACCCTAATGTCATGGTGGAGAGCTGTTGAGTCAATCCAGACGACGACCCAAGAGTGAAAAGAGCTTTCAGATCGTGTTGCCAGAAACAAGTGATCCTTAGTCTACCACCCAAAGAACTCTTTCTTTTGGCAGGCTGCCCAGCGGAAGAGGATAATTGTGGCGGTATATGCTGTATACACCACGCGAGTACTGCCATGAAGCATTCAGAACAACGAGTGAAGTATGTAGAAAATACTGACGAGAGACGTGGGATCTAACGAATGGGGGTGAAGGCCGTAGGTACGCTGGTTCATCTGGTGAACGAGGTAAGGATGTAGTGATGTCAATAACGGTCGAAGGATCGTGGATCAAGCGGGATATGGCAACCGCATCTCGAGGACTTTTGAAATGGTCAAGTGACAATACAGACAAAAACGACAGTAGGAACTCACTTTGCAGGCCATCCCAAAGAAAACTTTGTCTTAGATATTCGAGTGGTATGATCAAACATCTCCAGCAAATGGGCCTCCTCCACGGCCGGATCCCATTCTTGTCTTAGCTCGGGAGTCGACAAGACAGCCTTCCAAGGCTCCAAAGACACAACGTCGTCTCCTGTTGGAACGTCCAAGACGAGTCTATAGACGTCATTCCCGGCCTTGCTCAAATTACGATGAACGACGACGTCAGTCAATTCAGGGTTCGCAGCAACTCGTGTCTTCCCTTTCTTACTTGGAGAACTATCGCCGGCGTTGATTATTCGTTTCCATTCCGAGGAAGAAGAGGTAAGAAGCTGCCGAAAATGTGCCTCAGCATCATTCAGTGAAGAGGACCATGACTGTCGCAGTCTGGTAAGATAATTTTAGGACAACAATACAGAGCAAAACGGCATATTGACCTGGGACCATCGGACATTCCTGATAGATAATTATTCGTTAAATATACGTGATTCGTCACCAATATCAGAGATGAGAGTCGTGAAGCAAAATCCGAAACCTCGACAGTATGGATCGCGTTACTTACACAACTTACATAGTGTGACTTGATTACTAATACTAATTAGCAAACTCTTCCTGTCAAGAGGGCGTAAGCAACGGTCGTCGAACTGTGTCATAACCATCACCAAGAGATGTCTTCTCTTTGTAAACCAGCTGTGACCCTACCGAAGGAAAGTGGTCAGCCTATACTTGACGAGAAACTAGCAGAAGCCCTTGCCCTTGCACACAAACATAGCCCACCACCTCCATTCATGGTTGGTTGCTGCCCTTTCACCTTTCATCATCTTGTCAGTACTTACAGGTGCAGCAGACAATTGATCACAATAAATCCATTTCCTTTGACTGTACTGGTTAGTGTTGCCACTGGCTCAGCTGAGGGTTTTCAATAAATTGGCTATAGCATGCTAGATAAATTTTCTAAATATTTGAGCATGTGGATGGGCCCATAAGCTGAGGGGTGTTTTTTTTTGGTGGAATGCTTAAGCCCAAAGCTCCAATTGACTCCAACAACTTTGAACTGACAAGGTCAGTATAGGAGATCTGTAGAGGGCAGTGACATGGAATACCAACTAAAACCCCTTGCTGCCAGATCCAGTTGTCTGGCAGGCTATCTTCATCCTTTAGAACTCCACTCCAGGTTTGGAGCACTATCTGTTGCATGAGGGCACTTTTACCATGCAGCCTTTTGCTAGTGGACAGAGTGTCTAAAAGTAAACAGCGATTTATTTGTGCTACCATCTATTATGGATCTCAACTGGTGAGTGGAACTTTTCTGGGTCTCTATAAGGGCAACCTAAGCCTCTAGCAAAGGGAAATCTGAAGTTAAAATTATACTACATAGTACAGGGATTGGGGACACACCTAGCAAAGGGAAATCCGAAGAGAAAACTCTAAGGATCCCTTTGCTGATGCCCAGTATATGTGAAGACGACAAAAATCAAATAATAACCTAAAAATAGAAAAGGCGGAGATAGGCAGATCAAGGCCACCAAATGACATCATACCAAGGGGTAGATGTCGGAAGGGGTGCTCCACCTCTAAATATAAAACTGTCAACATGCACAAAGATGATAGAAAGGGAAAATTAGTAATAAAATCCAGAAAAATCATAGAAAATGAAGAATAGAAGGAAATGAAGTGAGGAAAAATATAGAACAAACATAAAAAATAGGAGAAACACACAGGGCACCCCCCTAGTCCCCTTACAGTCTCCTTCAAATTTGATGACATTTTCACAATGGAGCTTCCATATGAGGTGTGCTGATTCAGTCATGAGGATTTCAGACAGGCTATTTTTTCCTTGGTGATTTTTGCCCTTAACTGTTTTGAAATCTATTAGTATGCATCCTAAGATTGTCCTGAATCATATCATAGGCCAGGATGTTTTGTGCTTTAACCATAGGCATTCTGCGAAGTTCCATATAATTTCAATTGCAGGTGAGTTTGGGCATTCAACTGTGATATGTTCCATTGGCTCTGATTCTCCACAGTAGATGCATCTGTCACAATGTTCCATAAGCTGAGGGGTCTTCTGCCAACATTAGTTGATTGGATCACCTGTTCCTGACTTATTCACTCAGCTTTGATTTCAAGCTAAGCTGTCAAGCTGAATTTTGTTTATTAAATAACTCAGGGGTAATTGGCTGGTTCAACTAATGTTGGCAGACAACCCCTCAGCTTATGAGCCCATCCATATGCTCAAATATTCTGGTGAATTTAGGAAATTTATCTGGCATGCTATAGCCATTTTATTGAAAAACCTCAGCTGAGCCAGTGGCAACACTAGTACTGGTGGAATTAGCAGAGTAATAACTCAGTTGCAGCCTGGTGTATGCATGTTGGAGTTTGTGTCACCCAATGGTGATCATGTTCAACACTTGTCTGACTTTGCTGTCTGGGATGTCAGTGACTGCCCCATTGAGCTTTGTCCACCTGGGAGCATCAAGGGCATTGACCACAGCCAATATTATTACCTCAATGAAAGTCATAGATATGAGGCTAGGCACCACAGGAATGGTCACCTCACCTGGTGCATTGGATTCTCAATTTCAATATCACTTCAATGATATCCAGGTAATTTTGAAAACTATTCTCATTGACATTTGTTCTCACTGTTGTGCACTAGCAAACAATTGTGATTTCTGTGTGTACTTTAGGTTGTGGAATTGATAGGCTAGCACACATTCTGTAATCACATGCACTTCCTTGTTCTTCCATGTTCTGGTCAGATGTGGAGTGTGCTACACAGCAAGGTTTTCCCTTCATTTTCACCACCAGTCATTCAGAAAGGACATCCAAAAGCAATAAATATGAAATATCCCTCATTACGTTTTTGATCGATATAAGTAGACAATCTCCCAGATCAATGCCATGTTCATTGGTTCTGTAACTACAATAGGGATGCCGAAGTTCAGTTCGGTCTGGTTCTCTGAGAGATTTCTCCGAACCGTGAACCTGAACCCGATGGTGGGCAGGGAGAGGGCAGAACTGCGAACCAGAACCGACAGAACCAGGTTTGGCAGGTTCGGTTCTGGTTTGAACTTGGTTTGAACCTTAGAACCTACGTGGTTAGCAAAAAAACGTGATTCACCCTATGAGCAGTGGCTCATAGGCGTGGGGGCGGGTGCCACTGTTCATCATTGTGGGAGGGGGGCATGGCTGTTAGCACCCAGTCCACCCTGTGAGCGAGTGCTCACAGCGGTGGGAAACGGGTGCTGAGGTGCTGTCTCCCTCCTCCCTCGTGGTAGACACCCACGATCCACCCTAGAGTGGGTGCTCATAGACATGGGGGTGGGTACCGTGTTGTTTGGCGTTGTTGTCATCCATCCCTGGCGCTGTCTTCCTCTTTTTGTTATGGTGGAGTAATCGTTTGTTGGCATTGCCCGACATTGCTGGCACCCGCAATACCCTACAAGCAGAGGCTCATAGGCGTGGGGTGGGTGCTGGTTGTTCCTTGCCAGTTCTGGGTGTTGTTGTGTCATAATTCCTGGTTTGGTGGGGTTTGGGGGAGCCATTAGCATGGTGTGGCAGGCATGAGGGTGGGGGTACATACCTGGTACCCACTACACAGCGCCATCCCTCGTATGTCGGAGCTGCTGTTCCCCCCTTTTCATTCGTCGTTTGTCATTTGAGGTGCATGGATGCCTGTTTTCGTGGTCATCATCACATCATTACTGTAAAAAGATAAAGCAAAATAATTAGCTAGTATAATAAAAAGAGAGAGAGAAACTTACAGGGGCCCAAATGACAAACACATCATTTGGGCCAGTGTTGCACGCGAGGTGGTTCGTTTGTAACCATGAAGAGTTGTTGATGGTGGAGTGGTATGGCTTTGTTTGCGCAAGTAACTTGAACAAAAGTAGCAAGTATTTTGAAACTCAGTTGCATGGGACAGGATTTTTGCCAATTTTACCTTGCGTCGGTTCTCAGTTCAAACCCGTTCGAACCGAGTTCACATAAATGCTAGAGGTGCCAAACCTGGGACTGAACCTACTGAGGAGGGAGAGAACCAGAACCAGACCAAACCAGAACTGCAGGTTCAGTTCAGGGGTTCAAGGTTCGAACCGAGGTTCTGGACCAAACTTCGGCATCCCTAAACTACAAAAATGATCAGCAGAGAGCAGGGTGACATCCTGATTGTCAATCCACATGGTATGCCCACCAGAATTGTCCTTGCCTGTGTGGCACCACCCCTGAGGTGGGAGACTCTCAAGGAGTTGTCTTAGCAGCTGCTCTGCCCTACACCATCCATGACAAACTCCCCACCTATAACCCACTGTGGCTGTGCCTTATGTTCATGTTCTCATTAACTGGACTCACAATACAGACTTTGACATAGCACCCCCTTTCCAGTTTGAATACACTTCACCCCCAACTGCCCACAATCCAATCCCAAATCCTATCTACTTCTCCAAACTGACACTTCATACCTGTTGGGAGACAGCTCCATTACATCAGCAAACTCTGATTTTTCCCACAGCAAGTCACAGCGCCACAGCCAATCACGTAGCAGCCCATAGCACCCATAGCACAACCAGCGGCAACATAGTATTGACTAGTGTTGCACAAAATTTTCCCCATCTATTTTCTGGGAACCTAGGAACACTTCCCAGGAACTGTCGCCGGCATAGTATCATTTTTCACTTTTGACAAAGTCTAATAACCCTGCCCTAATGTCCATGCACGTGCATGTTGAATTTGTTCAAAACTGTGAAACTGTTCATCTTCAACACTTAACTTTTCCCATCACATCCCCCTCAGTTCTTCCTCTCATTGCATCCCCTTCGCTTGTGCCTGCCTACTACCTTCGAGGCATGCTTTTTGCACACCAGTGCGATCGACGTTCAACATCTGCTCATCCACATCTGTTGTCATTCATTATGGTACTGTAGGCATCAGGAACCATTTTCCTGCTCAGGTAGAGGCCACAACCCCAACACAAGGTCGATAGCAAACTGTATGTGCTGAGTGTTTCAGGGTACACAACAATTGCTAATGAAATTTATTGGGTACCCACTTCTTAACATCTCCCTTGAGCCCTATCACAATGTCCTGGCCCAACACCACAACCACTGTTCTGTAGTAGGATTCTCAAAGTATGTAGATCCCACTCGCATTGTTATCCATCATGACTAATGTTACAATTTTCCTTGTAACTCATGAGACCCAACCGACCTGACGTACCCAATGATCCCCTCCAGACAGGAGGCACTTCCTGATTCATGCTTAGAGCATGTCCTTGACACCACACACACACACAACACATGCCAACAACATGCATTCGATCCCCTTCCTGCAGAAGGCACCCTTGATGCATGGTGACTCCATGCACCCGAACCCATTCCCACACATGCTGTGATACAACAGCCCTTTGACATGAGGTCTGTGATGTCAGACTCTCACAATTGACATGCTGCACTGCAGCATGTCCTTGACATCAGATCCTTGACATCGGATGCCTCATGCTAGGAATGAGGCTTATCTCTTATTGTTTCCTGACATGCTGCACTGCAGCACTCCGTGACATCGGACACCTCATGCAAGGCATGAGGCCTATTGTTTCTATTCTTACTTGATACACATCTATCTTTCTGATTGGACGATAAGGACCTCCCTTGTAGTATAAGTACTGCAACTTGTAGTAGGGATGTCCTTAGTTTAGATCTAGGCAATTTACAGCCTTAACTTGCAACTCGCGAACTTACTCGAGACCACTAAGGAAGCCCCTTAGTGCATGAACCTGAACAACTCTACACAGAAGCCCTGCTAGAGTGCACTACCTATCTTACATCAGATGCTCTGAGTAAGACTAGTGCTGAACGACTCATCGAGGAAGCACCTCATTGAACAACATCGACTAGATCGAGTGGTTGAGGCTTCGCCCTTAACAACTAATTTCTCATTGCAGCCCTCCTCGAGATGTAGGTAAGGTAGCGTGTGGTCAAGTGTTGCTAGTTGAGGGAGCGAGGAAAGAACTTAGAAGAGTATTGATTTCTGTAGATTAGTGTAGCTATGCCTTGTATTTGATAGTTTGCGAAATACATGAGTTTGATTTCATTGAACTACAAGATATGAACAAAATAATTATAATAATTATAATATAGCTAAAAGTGGTTATATACTCTTGGCTGACTGTGCTATGTAGTACTATGTAGCAACCAGGGGCTTCTATGGCATTCTAAATATAAAAAGAACCATGCTACAATGCTATGGTGCTATACAACACTATGTAGTGCTACTGAGTTTGCCCAGAGTTTGCTGATGTACATGATACAATTTTCATTTTTATTTTACTACATTGAATTACACTCAATATCATTTACACACAAGGTGTGAGAATTTTGTTTTGCACACATCAATATGTACATGCATGTCAGCAGCAACAATGTACAATATATGGGGACCCCCAGTTGTGTTCTCTTAGGTATTCCACCCATAGTTGCAGTGTGAAACACCATCTTCAACCAACTAAGCTGATAATAACCCCCTGCATCAAAACCATCAACCTTTCTTCTTGTTGGGAGAACCTGCATGGTCAAAGCTAGCAGATTTGTGTGTCATCCTAACAGAAGAACAAGTGCACCTTCTCTTACTTGTGCATAGATCATTGTTTCATTGTGCCACATCCAATTACTCATCCTTTCAGCAGGAGCTGGAAGTGACTGTGCATACATAATCTACCTTTTCTTTCATAGGCTGATGCCAGGCCTCACCTTACATTGTGGCCACCAGTGATTGAGAGGCAGCACTTGTCATTAGGACAGCTGTAACCAGACAACCAATTGGATCTGGTTTAGTTATGATTTACATTACTCTATTCAGATGACTATTTTAGTTACCAGCTGAGTTCAGTGATATCTCCAAGATCAGGCACTGTAGGAATAGGGCCTACCATGGATGCATCCAGGCCCATCCAGGTAATGTATCCACAGATGACACATCCAAATTCACAGATACAGGAACAATCCATGGTCCATCCATGGCATCCACACAAAGATGGACTTCATTGATGGCCTCAAAATCCTTACTGTACCTACTGAAGACCATATGAATGATGAAACCAAACTTGTGGTCCCTGACTTAGAAGGTAACAAAGATATAAATATGTACACTATTAGTCCTATTTAGAATGTAGTGACAAGGAAAGTGGGGCATACCCAAATAAAAATAGTGAACAGTAAAGTGTTTAAATAGCACTGCACCTGTTTGCATGATCATGTGCTTTTATTTATGCATTTTTTTGACACATTTACATGTTTTATTTATATGTTTACAATTGTTTGTACTGTATTGCCATTAGTGTTGTGATGGCTCAGCCCAGCCTGAAAGCCGCGGCTAAGGCTCAGCTTTGAGGGGCTCAGGCTTTCAAAAATCCAAGCCTGAGCTGTGAAGATGGCTTCAGGCCAGCTTAGGTTGGCCTTGGCCCAAGCCACAGCTCATCGGGGTACACAAGGGCGTTGTGATAGTGGGCACTGCTGGTGGTGGTGGGCATGGGGGTTTGTAGCAGGGGATGCGGGTGCAATGGCAAGTTTTGATGTATGTGTGGTGGTCATTATGCTGGTAATCATTGTTGTGTGGCTAAAAGTCAATAATGGAATGCATCATTAGTGGAAAAATGAACACAATCCAAAAAGAAACTTGGAATACATAAATGGCTCAGAAACAGCTATTTTCATGTATGAACATTCACAGCCATGCACTTTGGCTGTTGGAACTCCACAGTTGGGCTGGATGGATCGGATGGGTGTAGGGCACCATTTACAAGAGGTACAAGTATGGGAGGCAGCATCATGGGTGGTTGTGGTTAAGGCAAGGCAGGGGTAGGGGTATACCCTTGTGTTTTTGGGCTAAGGGTATGAGGGCTAAGGGTAGGGGTTTGGAAGTTCATTTGCATACCCCTGTACCCTTACTAAGGGTACAGGGGTATGCCAGGGGGTATGCCTATGTAAGAATATCATTTGATTTTTTTAGCTACAAAGACTCATATTCAAGATTTTCATCAATTAAATTCAGATTTTGGGATTGTCCAACATGATAATGGCTTTCATATGTTAATAAGAGGTATTAATATGTGATATTAATAGTAAATACAATAGTTATCAACACTTTTCAAATGAATTTTGCTCTAAATATGTTGATTTTGTGCCAAACCCTTGTACCCTTGACAAACCCTCCCATACCCTTGGCAACCCTTATATGTTTCCATACCCTTATATGTTTCCATACCCTTATATGTTTCCATACCCTTACCTCTAAGGGTAGGGTGTTCAGGGGTAGGGGTAAGGGAATGAGATTTGACACCCAGGGGTAACCCCTGCCTTGCCCTAGTTGTGGTTGTGGTTGTGTTGCAGATGTCATGGTATGCCATTATGTCTGTTTGAGGGAAAAATGTAATAATCTTAATTTTAAAGCTATAGTAACATCAATATCATCAGTAGTAGAAGTTAACACAGGTTCAGAAGATATGACCTACCTAAACTATGTGTTCTCAAATCTCGATCATGAAAATGAGATGCGTCGACACGTCAATCACACAATAAAGTTGTTGACATGGATGAATTTACAAACAAGAGTAAATACAATTGTTGGTGAAATCCGTTTTGAGAAGGAGTTCAAGTTCAATGTGTCGTTACCAAAAGCCACAGCTAAGGCCATGGCTTACGGCTTTCTTGACTCAAAGCCTGAGCTGTGGGCCCTGTGAAGCCATCACTACAGCCCAGGCAGGCTTGGCTTTTTAGGCCTCGGCCTTGGCCAGCTTATGGCTTTGAGCTGAGCCTTGCACATCACTAATTGCCATGATCTGCAACATGTTGTGTGACTCATTTTCCTCCCACCTGTCATAGCCACCACCTATGGATTGTGCAACAAAGGGGAATGGGGTCCAAACATCATTTGGGCCCCAGGTAAGCTTTCTTTGTCATTTATTTCTTTAAATATACTAACTAATTTTTTATTTTGTTTTTAGGTTCTATTGTTCCACTGACAATGTTACAGCTCATGCCCCACAAACACCAGAAATGGTGAACAACAGGAATGACAAGGCAAGGCTGATAACAGAGCACCTGCATCCAGCCTCATGAGTGTTAGGGTGACATCCACTTATCTGCTAGCTAAGACCATGCAGGTCCTCTCTAGAAGAAGGAGGCGGGATGCACATGCATGATGGGGGAATTGATGGTTTTAATGTGAGGGGTTATTAATTATATTAGTTGGTTGAGGAAGGCATTTCACACCACAAGTGTAGGTGGAATACCTAAGAGAACACAACTGGGGTCCCCTAGGTGTATATTTGGGGTTTATATACTATGTTACATATATTGTACATTGTTGCTACTGACACACACATACATGCACATACATATCAATGCATTGATGATACTCAACCTGGAAACCCAAACAAAACCCACAAAATGGCTTCGAATGGTATAACACAAGTTAGAGGAAGGTTGGGAGGTGGTACTAAATATCACCAGAATAAACCAGGGATTGATGAACAATGTCAAAAGAGGTACAAAGGTCTACAAAGGTGTACAATGGTCCTTAAAGAGTTGCAAAGAAGTTTGAAGTAATATAAAGGAGTTTGAAGTAGTTTTGAGAGGCTTTTAGAAGATGGGAATATTGTCGAAGAGTGATGGAGATAAACAATGACGATGTACAAACATTTTGAGAGGTGATAGACAATAGACAATAGTTTCAAGAAGCGAGTACAGATTTTCAAGGAAGTTTGTAGAAACCACTCTTAAATCCCATGATAGAGAGGTGAAGATGACATATTTCTTGCTTGAAAATGTAGATAATACAAAGTTATACATATTTTAAAGAGATAGTACCAAAAGGGGGAAGTTGGCCATGAGGAGGCAGAACATAAGGCAGTAAAAGGTGTCCAAATCACTAAGTAAATGAGAAATGATATCAGAGAAAATGTGCAAAGCCATAATATATCAAAAGTACTTGTCTTGTTGTTCCAATAAATCAGGGAGATATTGAAAAATGCCTCAATGCAAAAGTGTAGCACATCTTCTTTCTGTGTGTCTGCTGAGCATAGTTCATGTTGTAACAACATGTAAAATGTGTGCTGCATGTGTCCAAAGGTAGGCAGGATAGGGGTATGGCAGCCAAGTGTGTTTGAAGTTCTGCAAAGTTGTTCAAAATTGTTCAAAGTTGTTCAAAAGGTCATAAAATAGGTTTGCAGTGGTTTCATGGAGTTTGTAGATGTTTGTAGGGGTTCAGATTGCTGTGGGAGTCTAATGGGAGGTTGCCAAAATGTTCAGAAGTGGTTTCAGAGCTCTAGCTGCAAAGTGGACCTATCAGCATGCGAAATGAAATTCTCATGCTTAGAGAATACCAGGGGTAACCCTGGGGTAAAAATTCTCTACCCTTACCCTTACCCTCCAAAACCCTTACCCCTTCACAAGGGTAGGGGTTTCTGGGGGTGAGGGTAAGGGGTATGAAGGGTACAAGAGGGACATAATACCCTTGACCATGACCATGACTGAAAGAGACTGGACTAATGGCAAGTTAAAGGACTGACCCCCATACATATCTCCTTCAATCCTGCTCCCTGATTCATCCAAAATGGTTCAGAACTGAGAAAGATATGACCCAATCCATTTTCATACCACTATTTTGTCATGATTAGAGTAACTTTGATAGTACTGCTCATATATAACCTGTGCCACAAAAATACTGAGGGCAATTGGACATCATCCAAGGCATTAAAATAACACACATAAACATTTGCACCATGTAGATTTGATTCAATTAACATCCCTGACAAGTAGCAACAAATTCTGAACTACACTGCAGCCAGGTGTGACTTCAGATAATGTATGTTTGTGTTGCCCATAACTAGGTTAGATCTTGATGAAATCTCTTAACACTTGGACCAAACACTGGGGAATTACAATGTCCATCTGCCTATACCTCAGTCTGATGGTCCAGGTAATAGTTGCCAAGATACCAATGGTATAACAAATTTCATGACAAAAAACTGATCTGAATCAGTCCTTTTTTGGTCTATTAACCAAAGTAGACCAGTTCTAGCTGGTCTGGTTCCCCAATTCCTGGGGTGGTCCTAGACCAGTTACCATCTCAGTCTACCCCTTTTGGGGTAAAAAAACTGGACTGGACTGGACTATTCTGAAGAGATATCTAGTTATGTCGAGTTTCAGTTCTCAAAATCATTAACTCCATTGCTGAAATCTCACAATATGGCAGCTTTTTACTTTGAAAGGGCACAATCATACCCTGCCATACCCCTGCATACCCTTTCCAAGGGTAGGGGGTAAGTCAAGGGTGACAACTCCTGTATCCTTACCCCTACCCTCACATACCCTGCACCATTACCCTGGGGGTTTTTCATACCCCTGGTATTCTCTACTCATGCTTTGCACATGTAGCATAATTCAGAGTAATTTGACATAATAAAATAAAAATGAGAATTTATTATGTAATGGCACTGTTTCCTAACAACAAGCCACTGCTCATGGGTGGATCATGGGTGCTAACTACCAACAACAATGGGGACAATGAATGGGGACAACAACAACAACAGATGGGGATGATGACAACAACAAATGGGGATACAAATGGGGACAACAACAACAACAATGAATGGGGACAATGATGATGACAAATGGGGACAACAAATGGGGAACAATGATGGCAGCAAAGGGGGATGACAATGTCAATACCAACCCCCCATCACACCACTATGCCCCTCCCTCACTCAAAACACAAGATGGAGGGGACCATTCTTTTTGATTTTGTACTGATTACAGCACCTATGTCCAGCCTTGTGAGCACTGCTTGTGGGGTAGACCTCATTTTTTTGTCTCATTTTTTATTATTCTTCATGTTTTATCATACTATAAATTAGTCTACATGGTAGTTAGTAGGGCAAAGTTGGTTGGACCCCTGATCCAGTCAAAAAAAAAAGTGAAGCAATACAATTTGTTAGTTCATCAAAACAAGAGACAGACAAAAACATAGTGAGGGCCCAAAATGGCTTGTTTCACTGGTACTTGCTGTGTGGGAGTGTTAGGGCAACACCCACTATCTGCTAGCTAAGACCATGCGGGTTCTCTCTACAAGAAGGGGGCGGGATCCGCGCTCATGATGGGGAATTGATGGTTTTGATGCGAGGGGTTATTAATAGGTGAGTTTGTTGAGATAGGCCTTTCACACCGAAAATGTAGGTGGAATACCTAAGAGAACACAACTGGGGTCCCCTAGGCATATATTTAGGGTTTATATACTATGTTACACATATTGTACATTGTTGTTACTGACACACTCGTACATGCACGTACATTTTGATGCATGCGAAATAAAATTCTCATGCTATCAAAGTGTAGCATCATTTGGTGTCATGTAGTGTAATTCAACATAATAAAATAAAATGAAAATTTATTAGGTAATGGGGTGGTTTCCTAACATTACCCCCCTTTTATGCCTCGACTTCCAGGTGAGAAAATATTATGTTTGTCCCCTCTGTGAAATTTTGGTAAGGCCGGAATTTCATCCCCTCATACACCATTCTCGCAATGCAACGTGGAGCATTCGGATTATGTTTAAAGAATTGGGCGATTGCGTTACGTGCTCGCTTACAATTCTCTTCAGGTTCCCACAAATTATTTTTGTCGGTATAGTTTTTCCACTTTATTAAGAACTCCAATTTGTTCCGTCAAAGACGTGAGTCTAGAATTTCTTCAACTATGTATTCTGGAGCACCTTCTACTATTATCGGAGGTTGCGGAGTAGTTTGTTGGCCAGGAATAGTGGGTGGGCGGTAAGGGCATAGGCGGGATACATTAATCTCGGGATCAATCTTGAATGATTGGGGTAATTTTAGCACTACCGCATTAGGCGAGATCACTTTAGAGATCGCATATGGGCCAACTTGTTTCTCTGTAAGTTTCCTTGAAGGTCGTGGAATATTCAGGTCCTTGGTACTTAGCCATACCAAGTCACCAACTTTGTACTCTGGAGTGCGTGCTCGAGTATGATCCGCGTGTTGCATCATGTCATCACATGCTTTCTTCAATGCCACCTCTGCTTCCTCTTGTACCTTTTGCATCTTAGATACAAAGTCTTCTACCGACTGTACTTTGACTTCCCTTCTGGGTTCTACTCCCATGCGAGGATGATATCCATAATTCATGAAAAAGGGTGACATATGAGTAGCCAAATGGAATTTGTTATTGTGGGAAAATTCAGCAATTGCCAACCATTTGGGCCAGTCAGTTTGTCGGTAGTTGACAAACATACATAGGTACTGCTCCAACTCCTGATTCATTCTCTCTGTCTGCCCATCAGTCTGCGGGTGATATGCCGTAGATAATTTAGTTTGAATTCCCAATATGTTGTTTAGTTCTCGCATAAATGTGGAAGCAAATTGTGGTCTGTGATCGGAGATAACAGTATTGGGTAACCCATGTAACTGCCATACCTGATTTAGATAGAGGTGCGCCAAGCCCAATGATGAGGTTTCTGTAGTAGTAGGAATAATATGGACCTCCTTTGTAAAGCGGTTGCATACTACAAATATTGCATCATACCCTTGAGCCTCGGGTAATCCGGTAATAAAATCCACAGATATATCTCGCCACGGCGCTTTAGGTATTGGGTTCGGCATTAATTTTCCTGCAGGTTTCTCTGGAAATTTCTTCCCCCTCATGCACGTATCACATCCATCCACATACCCCAACACATACTTCAAAATTCCAGGCCACCAATAATTTCTCATTACTAATTCCAACGTCTTCCATCTTCCTGGGTGTCCAGCAATCGGCATATTGTGATGTAACCGGATGATCTCTCTTCGCAAATCCTGATCCTTCAGTACATACACTTTTCCTTGAAACAACACCAACCCTTGTTCCTCAGCCCATTCATCTCCTTTGATATTACCTTTCTTCTCTCCCTTCAGAGCTTTCATGGCTTCCACTACTTCATCGTCCATTTCCAAACATTGTCTAATTTTAGACAACATTTCCATTTCCGAGCTATCTATTAATAGATGCCCTTGACGCATAGCGCAAATGCGAAAGTATTCGGGTTTGAGTAAGGTAACATTTTTATTGTCCTCCTCCACCCCCTTTTATGATCGATACGTCTGGATAATGCATCTGCTTTCCTCATTAAGCTTCCCACTTTGTGGACCAAGTGAAAGTTGAAACGCGATAGGAATAGTGCCCAATGTGCTTGCCTGCGATTAAGCTTTTTAGCAGACATAAAGTGTTGCAGATTTTGATGATCCATCCAGATCTCAATCTGATGCATACATCCCTCCAAATAATGCCTCCACACCTCCAATGCTCGTATTATCCCCAACATCTCTTTGTCATGCACATCATAATTCCTCTCCACATCATTCAACCCTTTTGACAAGTATGCACAAGGATGCCATTTGTCATCTTCACACAGCATTGATAATACCGCTCCAGTAGCAAAATTGGATGCATCGGATTCCACTCGCAAAGGGCATGTGAAATCTACTGGGACTAATATTGGTCCCTCCACAAACTTCCTCTTCAACTCCTCAAACACTGTCTGCTGCTGCTCTCCCCACCTCCATACTACTCCCTTTCGCGTAAGGTTATGTAAGGGTGCGGCAATTTTAGAAAAATTGTGCACAAAGCAATGATAATAATTTGCGAGTCCCAAGAAGGCTTGAACCTCCTTGACACGGGTGGGCGCAGGCCAATCTGTGATTGCCTGTACCTTGATCAGATCCATTTTGATCCCATCAGGGCCAATCAATAATCCTAGGAACTCAATCTTGCTTGCCCCAAACACACACTTCTCTGGTTTCAAAAATAGATCATTCTCCGCCAACCTCCGTAGCACCTCCTGCACTATCACCTCATGATTCTCTTCATCCTCTGTGAATATCAGAATGTCGTCAATAAATATTATTACCACGCCTTTGTCTATTACGTCCTTGAAAATGTTGTTCATCATATTTTGAAAGGTCAGGGGACTATTAGTCATCCCAAAAAACATGACAAGCGGCTCAAAGGATCCTTGACACATGGCAAATGCTGCCTTCCACTCATCTCCTTTCTTTATTCATACATTGTTGTATCCCCATCGTAAATCCAATTTTGTAAAGACCTTGGCTTTTCCCACCTTGTCAATTATTTCTGAGATCAATGGCAGGGGGTACGCGTTCTTCACTGTCCACTCATTCAAATACCTATAATCTGTACACATCCTCTTCCTTTGGTCTTTCTTTGGCATGAAGAATATTGGTGATGTCTGCGGTGATTTTGAAGGTCGTATGTATCCTTTGCGCAATTGCTCCTTCAGGAATGCATCCACTTCTTCTTGTTCCATCGGAGATAACGGATATACCTTTGACTTCTTTGGCACAAACCCTGGCTTCATCTCAATCACATGATCCCATGGCTTCCGCACCGGCATTCGCTCAGACTCCTTCTTCTGGAACACTGACAGATGTTCATGATACACTTTTGGCACCCATTCCTCCACTGGCTTCTCCACCTTCACAATATTCTTGTCCCATGACTGTCCTCCATGAATTGTTCTAAAGGTTTGCTTCTGCTCTTCTTTCTCAATCATGATCGGAACTTCCCCATTTGGCATTTCCTCATCCTCCACTTCCTCCATCGTAACAGAATACTTTCTCGGACGTTCTTTCTCTTTCTTTTTCCTTTTTTCCTTCTTCATCTTCCTCCCATACACATTACATTCCTTAGGACAATGAGTCATTTGTACTTTTCCAGTTTTCCAATCAATTTCAGGATTATGCTTCTGTAACCATGGACATCCTATTATTAGATTGGTTTTCCCAAGATCGCACACTTCGAATACAGCTTGCTCCTGATGCTCCTGATACTTTAGTACCATAGTCACCTCCTCC
The DNA here is from genome assembly GCA_026075535.2 of Tricholoma matsutake. NCBI lineage: Eukaryota > Fungi > Basidiomycota > Agaricomycetes > Agaricales > Tricholomataceae > Tricholoma > Tricholoma matsutake. Next base: position 2,106,071 of record AP026550.1, on the reverse strand, counting down.
TTGATAGTTCCTCCATGATTGACTGTTCCATCAATATTGTACACCATTATAGGTTGCACCAGCTTGTGTGTGCTAATACTGTTTCCGGTAATTAAGGATCGATTAATAAATAATCCTGTAGCACCACTATCAAGCAACACTTCCACATCAATAGCTGCATGTGTGTCCACTGTCTTCAATCCCACAGTCAAGGTGATTTCTGGTTCTATTCGCGCAGAGCAAATAAAGAATTTAGGGGTTTTCGGAAATAGTGCTTGGCAATTTTCTTGATCACGTGATTTGTAACAGTTGTACTCCTCCTCAATTTCCTTTTCTGATTTACTCTGGGTTTCCTCGGATACTAATACATTGTAACAATTCTGGGTCACCAATGGGGAAACCTTCACTGGGACTCTTCCGCAAAATTCTTCTGCTTGCCTTCCTCCGGCTTCACTTCCTTGATTGTAGCTTCCCTAATCTTTCTTTTCTGCCTACAATTCCTAGAAATGTGTCCTAACTGCCCACAGTTAAAACATTTAAGTGGGGCTCATCTCCCTGCTTGATCAACCTCCATTGCCTCTGCTGGTGCTGCTGACTCCATAACTATAGGTGTCACTGCCATGGCCAGTGGCTGTGCCCTCGGAGCTTGCACCTGAGGCACCTTTCCTTTCTCAGACTTTCCTCCTGATGACTTTCCAAATTTACTACTTCTGTACATCAACTTTGACTCCACCTGTTCCTGCCGATATTGCTGGTCAAGGCGCATTGCCCAATTATACCACTCGTCCAACTTCTCTGGCATAGAAGGTAGTCGGTAGATAGACTTGAATAAGGAGGGATTTAATCCTGCTTTCAAAAACTCTACCAACGCAGCTTCTCCCATGTCTGTTTGCGAAGCTTCTGCTTTGAACTGCAAAATAAATTCATCCGCCATTAGGGAACCTTGGCGCATGGTCTTTAATTTAGCATTGGCTGTCACCTTTGGATTAGGGTCTCCAAACTGTGCCTCCAATCTCTCCAGAAATTCCTTGAAGGTTGCAAATGGTTTATTTCCCGCGGCAATTTGATTAATAGCCTCGTTTCTCCAGAACTGTGCTTTCTGAATGTATGAGAGAGCAAACATAATCCTAGACTCGGCTGTATGAAACTCGAGCTTCCTCCCATGGATGTACAATACTATAGAGCTGATGAAGGATTTTGTATTCTCCATGGTACCATCAAAGATTTGCGGGGGCACATACTTAGGTAAGTGCACTTTTCCATTTCTGGATTTCTCTGCTGTCTCATCCTCCTGTGATATCCACTCCACCATCTCCTCCATCTCATCATCTATTTCTCCTATCATCTCTGGCTGTACTTCCGCTTGTCTGGGCTGTGATGCTGCCAATACTGACACTAATTGCAACATTTGCGCTGTGAGCACATCAATTTTTGCCTCTAGTGCTGGTATGGGAACAGGATTAGGACCAGGATTAGAAGTTGAAGGTTCGGACATAATTGTAGAATCTGTGATGAATCACTTCTTCAACAAATTCAAAATTTTTTCTTCAAGACCTCTCCAAATGTTTATGGGTCACGTGATAAGGTTCATCGAGGTTCGTCAATCGTTCGTCATTCGTCAGGCACCTATTTTGACACTTCGGATCAATAACCCTTCCAACAGTGCCTGATCTCGGAGATATCACTGAATTCGGCTTGTAACTAAAATAGTCATCCGAATAGAGTAATGTAAATCGTAACTAAACCAGATCCGATTGGTTGTCTGGTTGCAGCTGTCCTAATGATGAGCGCTGCCTCTCGATCACTGGCGGTTGCAATGTAAGGTGAGGCCTGGCATCAGCTTACAAAAGAAAAGGTAGATTACATATATACAAGTACTTCCGGCTCGTGCCGAAAGGGTGAGTAATTGGATGTGGCACGGTGAAACAATGACATATGCGCAAGTAAGAGAAGGTGCACTGATATGGGAAGTTGTGTTCTTCTGTTAGGGCGACACCCACTATCTGCTAGCTAAGACCGTGCAGATTCTCTCTACAAGAAGGGGGCGAGATCTGCGCTCGTGATGGGGAATTGATGGTTTTGATGCGAGGGGTTATTAATAGGTGAGTTTGTTGAGATAGGCCTTTCACACCAAAAACGTAGGTGGAATACCTAAGAGAACACAACTGGGGTCCCCTAGGCATATATTTAGGGTTTATATACTATGTTACACATATTGTACATTGTTGTTACTGACACACTCGTACATGCGCATACATTTTGATGCGTGCGAAATAAAATTCTCATGCTATCAAAGTGTAGCGTCATTTGGCGTCATGTAGCGTAATTCAACATAATAAAATAAAATGAAATTTTATTAGGTAATGGGGTGGTTTCCTAACAGGGAGTGGGAGTGGGCATGGTGGTGGTAGGTCTTAGTTACATTGGAGTGTCATTGTTGTTGTAGTCACTGCACACTGTCATTGTGGTTGCTGCCCAAAGTTGTCATTGTTGTTGTGTGGGTTAACTGATGCAAACAGGTGAGTGATGAAGTCTAACTCACGATGTGTGACACAAAGTCAAGCCCATTGGTGGTAGTACCTATACCCATCAAAGTTGCTCATGGGTTTACCTCTACCAGTGTCTTTCCTTATTTGGCACTAACATCTGTAATTTGTGGATATCCATCATGTCTTACACATATCCATCCCTATCCATATGCTTAGGGATCCACACAGGTTTCATGTACCCATTCAGGCTACAGGCCCGGGTCACAACAATGTGACCCATGACCCCTGCCCAACCCACCACACAACTCACAACCACCACCTCACCACCACCACCACCACTGTTGACACCACTGCCTCTCCCTCTGACCCCAACCACCACCCAGCTCCATCAACAGCTGCCAATGCTGCTCCCACATTGCATCAACAGCAAACAGTGAACTACATGGCTGCAAAATTGCCACGTCACATGCATATTCAGACATTGAAAGCCATTGACTCAACACAAAGTAAATTGAGTATTTTCATTGTTCTTTTCTTTCTTTTTCAAGTATTTTTCAGTTATTTAAACTTATTTTTAGGTTATCTACTACCTACAACAACACATGGCACACACACACCCTCCTCCCCATCCAAATGGGATGAGAGGGGGTTGTTTTGGGTCAAGAGCCCCCATGCAGGTACCAGGAGGCCCAGATATCAGTGTAAGCACAAGGTAAGCACATCAAATGCCCCCAACCCCACCACCTCATCACTAACCACCCCACACTCCTCAAAACAGGAAACACTGCCATGACAATGGTAGGATGGCATAACAGGACCCATAACCAACAAGGCTGCCCCCCACAACCACCACTACCAGCCTCTGCTTGTAGGGTGGGAGAGGGCACTAACAACAACAATGACCCCCCTAATGACATACACCACCTGGATCCCCTACCCCACTCCCTACAAGGTGACATCCATGCCTGCAAGCAACTGCTCATGGGGTGTTGTTGTTGTTGTTGTTGTTTTTTCTTCTCATTTCATTGTTTGTTACTAACAATCTTTCTTAGGTACTAGCTAGAACTACTGGTGATGGCAACAACAGCAATAACAATGGGATGTCGACAAACACAACAAGGCTGGACAAAGAGAAAGAGGGACAATGAGGACAATGGGAGATGGCAAGGACAACAGGAGATGGCAAGAATGACAACAACAAGGACAACAGTGGGAGACGGTGAGGAGGACAATGACAAGGAGGACAATGGAAGATGGTGAGGAGGACAACAACAACAACAAGAGGGAAAAAGGCCCAACAAACCAGGGAGGTAGGAGGACAATGACAACAAGGAATGATGACAACAGGATGACCAGGACCACAATGATGATGGGGCAGGATGATGAGGAGAGGGATGAGGATGAGGGGATGATGAGGAGGAGCACAAGGATGAGGGAATCACAGTGCCAACCCAGCACCTCCCTGTCATAGTGAGCAACTGCTTGCATGGGGGATTGCAGGTGCTAATGGTGATGCCAGCCCTGATGAGGACAACAGTGTGGTGTCATTGTTGTCATTATCAGCTCCTGTACTCAAAGGAGCCCACAATTGCAGGTCTCCCAGATGCAGGAGCTGTTACATGACAGGTGACATTGGGCTGACCTGTACCTGCCTGACCTGTGGCCTGTGACCCATGGGTTGCAGGTATGGGTATGGGTACACTCAAAAGTATGGGTTACCCATGCAGATCCCTACATATGTTTACATAATCCATGGGTGGCTATCTGGATAATGGCCATCCATGGTATGCCCTATGTTGGAAAGAGTATTGATCTGAGGTGCCTTAGCCAAAGAAGCTACCAAGATTTGTCACAGATTGATCCATTATGTCCAAACCATCGACTTCTAGTCCTGGTCCTAATGTGAGGGATACACAATTAACTACATAAAAAATACCCTCCCTCGCACCTTGTGCAAGGGGGAGTTCTATAAATATTTACATATAAAACCAATCTCCCCCATGTCAAACACAAGGGGAGGTTGACAATTACAAAAAGAACAAAAATCCCCTCACCTGCATTTACTACCATGAATAAAAAATGAAAAAAAACCTCCCCACGCAAAATGCAGGGGAGGCACAGCCTAGTGGGTATGTCATCATAGTGTAGGTGCTGATGATACTTGACCTGGAAACCAAACAAAACCGATAAAATGGCTTCAAATGATATAACATGAGTCAGAGGAAGGGTGCGAGGTGGTACTAAATATCGCCGTTGGCAATGAACATGAATGCAATGTGATGCAATGTTGTATGAAGTACTGCAAAAGCTTGCAAAGAAGTTTGAAGAATTTTGAGTGTGTGCAAAGTTGTTTCAAAGATTTTCAAGGATAGTGACAAGAATAGGGTGTGGATAGTACAAAAGGGCGATGGGAGTCAAAGGTGACAAGAGATGATTGAGACAATAGGAGAGAGTTTAGAGATGGTACAACAAATTTTGAAGAAGTTCATGACAATTCGCAGAACTTTAGAGCTAAGACAAGGTGCTGGAACTCAAGAGGGAAACTCCTGAGTCAGACTAATACAATATACAAGGGACTGATGCAACACTATATTCTTCTTCCATGTTGTATAGTAGTACAAGACTATATAAGTTTTGGGGAAATAGTACTAAAAAGGAAATAAGGCCATGAGGCTACCATGAGGCAAGGTATAAGACAATAAAGAAGTATCCAAATCACAAAATAAATGAGAAATGATGTGAGGGGAAATGTGTAGAAGCATAATATATCAAAGGTACTTGTCCTATTGTTCCAATATATCATGGAAATGTCAAAAACACTGCAATGTGTTCTAAAAAGCAAAATGTCTTGTCTCCTCATGTCTGGTGTGCTCAGCATGCAATGTGGCAATGTGTAGCAAGTGTGGAACATGTGTCCGAAGGTCAGGGGAATTGTATTATGGCAGCCAAACGTATACAAAGAATTTTGAAGCATTTTTGTGACTTTGTAGAGGTTTGTACATGTTCATAGAACTTCGGAGGGGTTCATATGGGTTTGTAGAGCTTTCTAGAGGTCTGTAGAGACTCATAGAGCTTTGACAACAATTGTAGATGTGTTCTCTGAGTTTGAACAACAAGGTGAACCTATCAGCACATGGGTCCTGCTTCCTCATCCCCTTGCCATCTCCACCCTTCCCCCACCCCATGAGCAGTTGCTCACAGTGGTGGGGCACATCCTGCCATGGTACCCATCATCTCTCAGTCCTAGGCATGTGGTCATCAGTAATTTGAGTCCCTAAAAAATTGTTAGTAGTAGTAAGAAAATGAAACAAAAGAAAAAAAACATACTATGGCCCAAGAGATGTCTACATCTCTTGGGCCTGTTTTCCTGGTCTTCTGGTGCCTCCCATGCCTTCCTTGTGTGCTGCTGTCCTCCCACCCTGGTCACCACCATGGCCATTTTCCTATTGGTTGTGCCATCCCCCACCCCCCCCTTGTGTTCCTTGGCTGTCCTCCCGGTTTTCTGTGTTGTGGCAGTCCATGTCATCCCCCATCATTGTCCTGGTCTTGGTGCTTGTTGTCACCCCACCACCACTGTTCCTGGTCCTGGTCTTCTTCTGCTGCCCCCTTGCCATCATGGCCCCCATTGTCCTGCCCACTGTGGTGGTCCCATGTCTCCTGTTGTCACCTGTTGTGCTCCCCACTGTCATTGTTCCCTTCCTGGTCCTGGTCCTCATTGTCTCACTTCCTTTGTTGTCATTGTTGTCTGCCTCGCTGTTGTTGTCTGCCTGCCCTACTCTCACTGTTCCTGGCTGGTGTCATCTTTCTCCTCCTTGTTGTCCTGGTCCTGGTTTTTTGTGGTGTTTTCCCCTTGTTTGCTGTGCTCTTTGTCTTTGCCATTCCTGGTGTGGTGCTGGGTTAGCTGTCACCATTGTCATTGTAGTCAGTACCTAATACTTAAAACTTTTGTCAGTAACCAAAAAAATAAGAGAAAAAAAAAACTTACCTATGGCCCAAGAGATGTCAACAACGTCTCTTGGGCCCTTTTTCTGCCATTTTTCCCTCTCCGCATCATCATTCATTGTTTGTCGCTTGTCATCTCATTGTCATAGCACAGTAAGAACCTAAAAAAGAAAAATATTAGTTAGTTGAAAATTTAAAAAAAAACATGAAAAGAATGTTGAGATCAATTACCCAATATTGTTACATGTTGCATATGCATATTCTCCCACATTAATTACCAATATTGTTACATATTTCATATGAATATTCCTCTGGAGTCATGTGACATCCTTATTATTATGTATATAAGGAGAACCTGTACTATAGTAGGAATACAGTGTTCTTACCTCTGCTAACCCTAGCTGTAAGTCTAACTAAACCCCAGGTAGGTTGTAAGGAATGTGTTGTCTCTTCTGCTGTGCAGTGTATATAGTCTGCTCCAACAGGTTATGGGCCCTGCTGGGCACGTCGCAAATGCACCTTAACTGGCTGCAAACAATGTTGGCTTCATTGTCTCCAAATTATAACCTTGTGCTCTTCATGAGCTGCATTTAAAGCCTAGGTTGACTAGGGTTACACACTCTGAAGGAGTGTTTTCTCCTGAGATCATTAAAATGTGTTTTATTGAGTAAAAGACTGATTGAGTGCTTTTAACAGCTGCCACCACAGATCATGTCTTCAACTCTTGAAAAACTCGTACAAACTTTTGATGGATCCAATTACATTCAATGGGCCAACTCAATGAAGGCATGGCTCAGGTCTCAGGGCCTCTGGCAGATAACTAGTGGGGTGGAAATCAAACCACCTCCGGTGCCTCCTTTGACAGTGATGAATGCTACTCTCATAGCAGATGCTACTGCCAAGCTCCAGACCTGGAGCAACAAAAATGACCAGGCTATTGGAAGCCTAGTGCTCCACCTGGCCCCCTCCATTCGGCAGTGTGCCAACACCAAGGACACTGCTGAGGAGGTGTGGGACCTCATTTGTACCAATTATGGTGTCGATGGCCCCTCCCAAGTCTTTGTGGACTTTAGGTCTGCAATAGCGATCAAAATCCCAGCTGCGAACCCAGCGCCAGAGATTGCTAAGATGGCTGACAAATTCGAGCACCTCACGGCTGCCAACATTGCCATTCCTGAGCTAGTACAGGAGATGATCCTACTTGCTGCCATGCTGCACAAGTATGATTCATTATCCGCCACAGTCCTTAACATGACTGCTACTAGTGCCTTGACATTTAAACATGTCAAGGACTCCATTGTCACTGAAGCCTCTAGGCACACAGCAGTTGGAAAGTGCAAGGGCAACAACCCTAAGTGGCAGCCCAAAGAAGGGCAAAACAACAATGGAGAGTCATCCCAAAAGTGTGGATGACGTGGGGACAGAAAGACTAAGGAGGATAAGCCCAAAGAGAAGCATACCCACCTTGCCTCCAGTGCCTTTACCACCATAAATGGTAATGGCACCATCATACCGCCGATGCCGCTCATTCAGCGCATCGAACAGCATGACCACACTCCCACAAGGGACCCTCGCTGCCAACTGCCTGCACAGGCATATATGGGCGTGGCCTCTACCTCTCATGCAGTTTATGCTGAATATCAGCAAGATCAAGACACCCTCAAGCAAATGCAACTTCCACGCAGCACGAAAAATCTGCAACTGCTGGAAGAGCACCTGATGGTGTGAGAAGGTAAGAGAAGGAGGATCAAACTGGAAGAACCTAGGATTGTGGAGGTCAAAGACAATACCGTCTCCCTTGGATCAGAGCCTCCCATTTCTGATGAAGAAGTGTGGAAAGCCATTGATGAGATGCTCATCGATGAACTGCTTGAAACAGGAGGACATGATGACAGGTCAGTCCTTTTACCTGCCACAATTAATATTCCAATGATTACAGCAAACTTTTCATGTGAAATCTTACCGCTATTAAATGTATCATGGAACTATTTAGATCTTAATATATGTGTTATGTGTGCAAACAGAAATTGTAAGAAAGGTGCCAACTGGATCATGGATTCAGGTGCATCAAAGCACTTCACTGGTGAAATGAAAGATTTCGCTTCTTATGAGCCTTTACCAAGAAAGGACTCTACCTTGGTTCAAACAGCCACAGGTACTACTCATATAGTAGGAAAAGGAGCAGTCTTCATTAGACATCAGGTAGTATGTCATGGGAAGTCAGAGACACATGAAACACAATTATACCCCATCTACTACATACCCGACTGTAATACTCGACTACTGTCAATGGGCGTCTTTTTACAAGACAGAAGTGATGTGCATGGTTCCTCTGCACACATTTCATTTTTCAAGAAAGGAAACCCAATAATGGATTGTGTCCCTCTTAGGAGACACAACATGATCTATTGGGCTTGGACTCATATATTGAGCACCAAGAGGATCAATGTCATGACCATGTATGTCACTGACTACTTGACTTGGCATAGGCAACTTGGACACCCATCCAAAGAGGTGCTAGGGAAAATGCCTAACAGCACCATAAAATTCCCAAGGAATTTAATTATTCCTAAGACAAAATTATATGACTAGGGTGTGCTGAAGGGAAAATGACATCAAAATCTTTTCCCAAATCAAATTCACGCACAGAGAAATCCTTTGAATTAATACATTCCGATCTAAAGGAACTCCTGGTACTATCATACCACAAACATAAATACTTTATTGTATTTCTGGATGACAAAACATCACATATCTGGGTCCAGTGCCTTAGAAAGAAGTCTGACACTGCTGCAGCGATTAGACAATTTCAGGCAATGGCTTTGACCCAGTATGGCGCTACAATCAAGCACTGGCATGTTGATCCAGGGGGGAGTTCAAAGACTGTGAGCTACAAAATATGCTCAAGAATTTTGGCATCAAAATAGAGATGTCTGCACCCCATGTTCACCAACAGAACAGGCATGCAGAGCGTGCCATAAGGACAATAATGGAAAAGTTGCAAACCCTGCGATTTACTGCTTGTCTACCACAATCATGGTGGGAATTTTGCATTGAACATGCAACACACCTATACAACCAAACCCCAATAAGGTGCCTGAAATGGCTGACACCTTTTGAGGACCTGAATAAAGTCCACCCAGATCTAAATGATCTGAAGGTCTTTGGTTGCAGTGCTTACATCTATCTACCCAAGGAGAAATGTCCAACCACATTAGCTCCTCGATCGGAGTTAATGATGTACCTTGGATTAGAAGATGGCATTAAAGCATACTGTTTCATGTGACTTAGTGGTGCAATATTCATTGGTGCTATGGCACTATTTGATGAAATGTTGTTCCCATGCTGTCCCAGAGCTAAAACTCCTGCCAAGACAGACCTTGGTGATTTTCCACCTCCAGAACCAGAAGATGATGACCACTCATCTGGAATGGATGGTGATGATTCTATACCACCACAAAATCTGCCCCTTCCTCCATCATCAGAAAAAGATGATGATGATGTACCAAGCAAGCAAAAGGCGCATGACGATGTGACTGACACTCCTCCTCCACCACCTCCAGTAACCACTGAGGACTTTCATCCAAGACATGATGATCAACAGGAATGGCAGCAATTGCCCCATCGATCAGGCAGGCAGAGGAACATCCCAAACTGTCCTGGCAATCCCTATGGAGAGAAGTGACTCCCCTCTGACATAGAGAGAGACATTGCACGTGATCAATATTGGAAGAGATCTGTGGGTCAAGATTTGGATCATAACCGAACACAACCACAATCCCAACAGCAAGAACCAGTTGCTGGACCAAGTTCAGCACCCCATGAGAGTGTGCCCAATTCCAATAATCAGGAACATGATCACCCAATGGGGGAACTGGACAAAGCAGGTTATATTCAAAAGATAACCAAGGAAGGTGGAGATAAGCTTATTCGCTGGCTGTTGTCAAAAGCAGTCACACCATCAAGCAAAGTTCCAAACCAATTTCGCGATATTGCATGCCTACCACGGCAGCAGCAACTTGAGTGGAAACAGGCTTGTCGCAAAGAATTAGAGGCTCTTCACAAGCAACAAGTCTATGACATTGTCGATCTTCCACATGATCAAAAAATGATCGAAAATAGATGGGTTTTCTCCATGAAATCAGACGGAAGAAAACGAGCCAGACTCATGGCCAAAGGCTTTTCACAAGTCGAAGGCATTGACTTTGATGAGATTTTCTCACCAATAGTCCGCTACGAGACCATACACCTCATGTTTGCACTTGCATCTCTAGAAGGCATGTATATGACCGGTCTAGATGTAAAAACCGCATTTTTATATGGCAAACTAGATGAGGAGATCTATATGGATCAACCCGAGGGTTTCAGACTCGAGGGAAAAGAGCACAAAGTAATGCGCTTATGCCGAGCATTGTATGGCCTTAAACAGGCCTCACTAGCATGGTGGAAAGAGCTAGAGGCATTTATGTGCACCATTGCATTTGTGTGCGCCAGCTCCGATGCCAGCATTTTCATACACAAGGATCCTAAGACAGGCAGCATTGTTATTGTGCTGGTCTATGTTGATGATGGCTTGTTCATGGGGAAGAAAAAGAAACTTGTGGATGAAAAGAAGAATGCTTGTCTAAAGCATTGGGAGTGCCATAGTACTGAAAAAGTCATGGAATTCTTAGGCATGCGCATCATGCAGACTGCAAATAAAGTCAAACTCGATCAAACTGAATATCTTGCCAAAGTGCTTGAAAGGTTCGAGATGACAAATGCCAAAGTTGCCCCCACTCCGCTCCTGACTGGTTACAAACCATCGGAAAACACAGCAATGCAAAACGCAGGGCTTAGATTAAAATATCAGTCTGTGATCAGATCTTTATTGTATCTGATGCTCAGAACACAACCTGATATCGCTTACATGGTAATCAAGATGTCACAATTCTCAGCTAATCCTAGCCAAGAACATCTAGATAAAGTGATGTACATCATGCGCTATCTGGTGGGAACCCAGAAATATAACATTGTCTATGATGGAGAGAAATCCGAAGGGCTACAGGCCTTCACAGACTCTGATTGGGCTAGGCAATGGCATGGGTACCCAGAGCTCGACCCATACCTGTACCTGCATGGGTAGTAACCCATCGACCTGCAGGTTGACACACGGCGGGTATGGGCGGGTACCAGCAGGTGTCGATTCCCGCACGGGTTTCATACCAAGCATATAAATTAAATTAATTCTATTTAAACTACATCGATAACTATATAATTATACTAAGGACCACCCCCACCTCGCGTTTGTGAGTGAGAGGGGGTGGTTGTGAGTTTGGGGCCATCGTTGTCCTGTCCCATTCCGTCGCCCTTCGTCGTCGGCTGCTAGCACCCATGATCCACCCCACGAGCAGTGGCTCACAGGGCTGGGCATGGGTGCTGGGTCGTTCCCCATCATTCATTGTCATTGTTCCCCCCCCTCGCTGTTGTTCTCGCTGCTGTTCCCCCTCTCGCTGTTCCCCCCTTGCCATCATTTTCCCCTCACCATCGTTCCCCCCTCACCATTGTTCCCCCTTTGCTGTTGTTCCCATGCCTGTCATGGTTGCCCTCATCCCCTCCTTCTCCTTGTCCCCTTGTCCCCCTCCTTGTCATCCCGTGGTGTCGTCATCCAGTCATGGTCATTATTGTCGCCGTCATTAGCACCCGCAATCCCCCATATGAGCAGTTGCTTGCCATGGCAGGGGTGGGTGCTGGGTTGGTGCCACTGTTCCCTCCTCATCCCACGGTGTCATCATCTGGTCCTGGTCATTGTCCTGGTTGCCATTGTCCTGTCGTTGTCATTGTCATTGTTGTTGTTGTCCTGTTGTTGTCATTGTTGTTGTTGTTGTTGTCCTGTCATCGGTGTCCTGTTGTTGTTGCCCTGTCATTATCGTCATCATCCTACCCCCCTGGTTCATTGTGATCCACCCTGCGAGCAGGGGCTTGCAGCGGTGGTATAGCACAGGATAGCGGGGTTGGGCCCATTGTTACAAGATAATTATAATCTAAAAATGAAATTAAAATAGTTAGTAAAAAGAAGAAAAAAGAAAAGAAAAACTTACATGGGGCCCAAACGCCGTACATCGGTGTTTGGGCCCATTGTCTGTCTGTTGGCCCTGGCTGTGTTTGGTGTATTGAAGGGCAAGGGAGCGGTGGCAATGGAGTTGAAGGGGTGGGTGGTGGTAGGTGGATGAGGGAGAGGTGGCATCGCCAACAGCTCTGGCTGTTTACTGGAACCAAATAGTAATAAATAACAATGTGATCTAGTAAATGGCACGTCACATTCACATTCATTTACTGGAACCAAACAGTAACAAACATTATTTCATATATAACACCCTGCTTCCACCAGCTCCCCTCTCTTCTGGGGCATCGCTTCCCCTAAGTAATATGTATATTAAGTTAATTACATAGTATTTAAGTATATAAAAGATTGTCAGCACTCATATGAGTGCCAAAATCTGTAAAGAGACCTGTAAGCGATGGGTACTAGGTGGGTCATGGGTACATGATGGGTGACCCGTACCCATACCCACTGATACCTGTACCCGTGACCCATGCGGGTTACCCGTACCTGTGACCCATGCGGGTTGCCCATACCCATGCTATTGCCTAGATTGGGCAGCTGACACTGTCAAGCACCAATCTACAATGGGTTACTTTGCTACTCTAGCGAGTGGCATTGTGTGCTGGCAGTCCCATTTACAAAAAACTGTAGCACTGTCATCCACAGAAGCTGAATATATGGCTCTCTCTGACACTTGTCAGCAGATAGCATGGATAGAGTCCTTATTCCAGGAAGTTGGATATATACTGAAGCGCATACCAATCTGCGCTGGTAATCAGGGATCCATCTTTATCAGATCAAATCCAGTTCAGGAAAGAAGGACCATGTAAGGGGACTAGGGGGGTGCCCTGTGTGTTTTTCCTATTTTTTATGTTTGTCCCATATTTTTCCCCACCTCATTTCCTTCTATTCTTCATTTTCTATGATTTTTCCGGATTTTATTACTAATTTCCCTTGCTATCATGTTTGTATATGTTGACACTTTTATATTTAGAGGCGGAGTACCCCTTCCGACACATACCCCTTGGTATGATGTCATTCGGCAGCCTTGATCCGCCTATCTCCACCTTTTTCTATTTTTAGGTTATATTTGATTTTTGTCGTCTTCACATATACTGGGCATCAGCAAGGGGATCCTTAGAGTTTTCTCTTCGGATTTCCCTTTGCTAGGTGCGCCCCCAATCCCTGTATTATGTAGCATAATTTTAACTTCGAATTTCCCTTTGCTAGAGGCTTAGGTTGCCCTTATAGACCAAACATATAGACATTTGCTACCACTATACCCATGAATGCATAGAAAATGACAAAGTCACAGTCATTTTCATTCCTGGAAGTGCTAATCTGGCTGACATGTTCACAAAGAACCTTGGTGCCATCCTATTCAGGAAATTTAGAGACTCTCTCGGAATTACTTTCGAGGTTCAAACTTAGCTGCTTAGAGCGCTGTACAGTTTGAGGGGGGGTGTTGAAATTGTTTACCAATATTGTTACATGTTTCATATGCATATTCCTCTGGAGTCATGTGACATCCTTATTATTATGTATATAAGGAGAACCTGTACCATAGTAGGAATACAGTGTTCTTACCTCTGCTAACCCTAGCTGTAAGTCTAACTAAACCCCAGGTAGGTTGTAAGGAACATGTTGTCTCTTCTGCTGTGCAGTGTATATAGTCTGCTCCAACAATTGAATCAAAAAGTTAATATGAAAAACATGTGGCCTGAGTTACTCCACAACAGCAAGATGAAATCTATGGACTCAATCATTTCTACGTTGCTCCGAAAACAACATACTTTCAAATGTTGCCCACAACTCCTCCTGTTCACCTCCCTTCCAAATTGGCATATATACTGTTCAAATTTGGTTGTGGCCAACTGTACGTGCACGAAGGTTGAATAACTGTGATGTACTCTCAAGAATGTCACCCCATGAATCACTGTTGTTGATTGCCAAAGGGACACACAACCGGCCAAAAGAGCCTTGCATTGTGCACATACCCCATTCAGCTGTCTGTCGAAAAGAAAGCAGCTGGCGATCATGCCACATAACATTTTCATGCTCGGCATGATCAACAGGAAGACGGGCACCATCCTTCATTGGCGCTTTGATACGGCCTGCAATCTGATCTGTGCCATGCAGAAAGGCTGTGTCTGTCACAAGATAATACCCTTCTGGAGTTCGCAAGCGTAGCTTTTCATATATTGGGCAAGCAACACATGAGTCGTGCCAACTACCAGGTGCATTCAAATTGCATGCAATAATGACTCCTAAATGGCATGAGAAACAATTTCATAATTTCACACAAATTTTATGGCATACCTTCAGCCCCGAAGGCAAAAATAGAGCTGATAAAGTGGTCTTGTAACCAGCCATTGAAAGTTGCATTTTCTATCTCTTGGTCTTGTGAGGTTTGAGCTGGGAGATTTAAGCCATCTATTGTGCCGAAAGCACCAACAAGAAGTGGATGCCGAGCAAGAACAAGGTCATTGTACTCCTGGAAGTCATCATCAACAGGCCAATGGATCCGTGCCTCCTTCATACGCCTCAAGGTGAACAAGAGTATTCTGAGAGTGAACGTAACATAACGCGAGACAGTTGCTGGGACTAAAGCGAAGACTTGCATAAGGCTCACTTCCAACATGGTGGAATTGAGATAGTGTAATATGAGGCCAAGAGCGCCGCGTGCATCGAGAGAGCGGCGGTTAACTCGTGGTGTGGATGATGAAAGGATATCGCAACGAGGGATTGGTGTTTCATTCCATAGTCTCTCAAATCCATGACGAAGGATGTCATGAAAAGTCATGACGTCGAAGCTTATAGTGGTGATGAATCCCCGGTCACTTTGGCTATGATAAAGTGCACGTGCCTGCCAGGGAGTGTCTGTGCATGGATCAGGGAGAAGATCTGCGCGAGTAAGATATAGACGTTGTAAAGAACGTCTCAAAACACTAAGCTGCCGTGCCTCTTCGAGCCCATAGCACACCAACCCTACACATGCTAAGAGTTCATCTTCGAACTCATCTCCCTGCTGCTCAGCTAGCATCAACTGCAACAGAAGCACAAACTCATCCTCGTCATCCATCTTCAGCTGTCGTCTCGTCCAGCACCCTCAATCCACCTTATGAACAGGGCTCGTAGAATATTGGGCGGGTATAACAACAAAACAAAACGGGAAGTATCACGACGGCAAAAAGCGGTATAACAACAAAAACATAACGGAAAGTATCACGATAGCAAGAGGCGATATAACAACAAACAGAACGGAAAGCATCACGACAGCAGCTAAAAAAGTAAGGCAATATCAAATCACAAGATATTAAAGAATCGATAGCTAGGGAAATGGCATAACAGAGGTTAATCAGCCCAGCAGTCATGCGAGGTGGATTATCCGGGAGTCGAAATTCGACGAAGTACGACAAGGGTACTTATCAGAATGATGCAAATCGGAAACATATGTCCAACGATTTGCAGTAAACCGAGCGAAGTGACTCGGATGGAAGACGAGGCCAATGTATGGCCGGGAAGCATTAATCGGCAGACGGAACGGGCCAACGAGGTAGATCAGGGAGTACAGAGTCGAAATGACAGTTAACGCTCTCAGTCCTTATGAGCTTATGCCTTTCTTTTCCTGTAAAATTTTGATTCGTAAACTGCGCCTCAGACCTGGTGTTTCTTCCACGATATTCTTGGGAACGGGCTTTTCCCACGGTGTATTGACCTCAACGCCGAGGATGTGGCAAAGTTCCGCGACCTCGCGGACTCGTGCTCTCTTAGAGGTGCTCTTGGAAGCATGACTGAGGTCGACAATGAAGGCCTCTCCGGCGGTAGTGGCGCAAAGGTTCGCGAGACGTATATCACCATGAAGCACCCCTGCTCCGTGGATGGACTTCAAAGTAGAAATCAAGGACGCTCTGCTCCCAAGTTAAGGGATGTCAATACAGCGAGATGAAGTACTCACTTAACAGGAGGTAAAATTTCTCCCTTCTGGCTGAGTAGGGTCACACCGGCATAGGTCATGACCAAGGCATACGGAGCTTCAGCACCGCCGTCGAAGCCTGTACCTACAAACAAGCCAAGGCTCTGCGGAATTCCAGAGACGTGTTTTCTGTTCATATGAGAATATAGCTCGTGTTCCTGCTCTAACGCCCGCTTGTGTTCTTTCACGAAGGCAAGCTTGACGGCAACTTTAACAGTTGGACCAAAGGGCTCTACCTCCATTCTGCCAATGTGGACAATACCTGTCGACCCGGGCGCTAACTCGGAGGACAGGATGATGTCCATCGATTCAACCGGCTCATTCTCCTCGTCATTGCTGTCACTGAGGTTCTCCACCTGCTCACTGGCCTCCTCCTGTTCCGCTCCTTTGCGCACAAAGATGGCTGGGGCAGGAGATAGATATATTCCATAGCACAGATGAACCAGAAGACGGTCTCGCCTCGAAGCCGTACGCAGAACATCCTGGAGATATGATAAGATTCTCTTTGGCGAGAAAAAGGAGTCAGAACGAACTTGATCTATCTTTCCACCTGCCGTGCGACTGCCCGAACTTGCACCACTTTCCCCAGCACGTGTCTCTCGCATAGTGGGTTTACGACCTTGGCCGGGTTGATCAGTCCTCGGTCGCTTATTGCGGTGATCGTCTTCGTCTTTGTCGTCACTCTCACCCTTACCTCTGTCGTCTGGCGGTGGGCTAATTTTACTGTTTTCTTCTTCATGCCGAATTCTGTCCATGACCTCCCAAAGAGCAGCGATGTGGAGGCCAACATGAATTTTACCGTAAGCAGGGGTAGCAGCGTGGGGTTCAATCACGTTAGAGATATATAGAGTCTGACTTTGACGATGTCGAATGCCGATTATTTCGTGATTCCCGGAATGCAAAACAAGTATTGTGCTGTCAGTGCGCACAGCCTGGGCCCATGACTTGAAATGTTTATTAACAAAAGTGTGCCTAGGAGACTGATCGTTCTTGCGCACCTGCTGCAACAACGACTGGGCGTTAACTTCCCGGCGTTCGCCCGCCTTCCCTTTAAAGCTCGAATCTGAATTATCTACCACCTTTTTCTTTTTGATACGATCGTCGCCCTGTGGAGCTAACACGGTATTTCCATGGTCCCAGGGGATGTGTGAGAGTGCTTTTCTTTTGTTCTCGCCCGAACGCACAGAGGCCGGTGGGTTATCGCCACCCAGAGAACTCTGTGATGATTCTACGTACACTGATTTTCGGAGTCGAGATGTTCCAATGTCGTCCCTACTTTGAGAACCGGGTAGTGATCCAGTATCACTATCGTCAACGGCAGGTAGCGACCAGGGAGGTGACAGAACATCAAACCCAGGCGCATTGACAAGCGTTCCCGCCATTCGCTTCAAGTCCGCCTCCTTATGCTTGCAATATCCCTTCTTGCAGGCTTTCCATGCAAAAGTCCGTAGACTTAAACCCATCTCCCATATCCCTCTCATAACCTCCTCGTCTCCCACGGTTAAACTCTTCATCTCCCATACGGCAATGTCCGGATGTAGTACAGGAATCAGTTTGAGTAGTGGCTTTATATCATTGTCCACGAAGTCCATGGGTGGTAAATCTCGAGTCGCCAGCTTCAAAGCACAATCTGCAATAGCAAATTTAGCATTCGTGACCTCTTTTGTCCACCTGAGAAGGGTGGTCCACTCAGAGGAAGATGGATGAAGAGCAAGTGTCGACGCAACGGGGAGGCAGAATGTTGCTGTCAAATCTTTATAGTGCTCTATAACCCCGTTCTCATTTATAAGATCCACTTGAGTAATTGTGGTGAGCGACTTGATCCGTGCTGCAGTGTTCAGTATCCCGAGATCTGAAGGCAGCCGAATACCTTTTTGGTACGAGTTTTTAATAGATTTGTCCACCGCTCCAGCCAAGTCGACCACAAGAGTATCTAGAAGTTTAACATGCTTCAAGACCAGTTTCTCTGCAAGATGTTTGTCATAGAAAGCTGCCGGTCGAGTACTCCTGTTGACCCTTGAGGTATTTATTGTTGTGGTTTTCGTTGGACTGATACTTGTGGGCGGATGCCGGGCAGTGGACATGGTCTTGGTGGGACGAGTAGGCTCCACGTAAACTTCTAGCTTGCTAGGATTCCAGCTTAGAAGATACTTCACGTCATCATTAACATAATCGTCGGGATAGTCTGTGTCGCTCTGCGAGGAGACCATAACAAGAACGAGAAGGAAAGGCTGACTGGAATGGTCTAGTTCAAGTTTGGGGTACATGACATAGATCTATCAGACCGCGATTATCTGTGTAGAGACAAACTCACCAGCGCCGAGGGTTCGAATATCTCCCGCAAATTGTATGGACTGAACACTATGTGGTTCGTCTAGGTGGAAAATGAGTGTTGACAGAGCAGACGCAGTAATATCTAGAGAGAAATGGGGACATGATTTTCTCGTAATGGACAATGAATCTATAACAATGCTTATTGTGTTGTGGCCGGCCGGTAGCTTTTCCCACAGGGTTTTTGATGCACCCGCGACTGAGCATTCATAATACCTACATCTTCACCTTCAACATATTTACGTGCCATCTGTGGAAGATGTGCCTTTGATATTGGTCCGTCGAGGCATGTCCTTAGCTCTAGTTAGCATAGGCGGATATCAAGCAAGTAACAAGTAACGGGAAAGATTACATAACATTGGTCATGCTTCGTCAGGAATGCATTTGTTAAGAAATGATGGGATTAGTCAGTTCTGACTAATATGCCTGAGTTTCAATTTTCCTCATCCACAAGTTTAGGAATGTGCCTCCGGCACGCATTAAGTTTTTATATATATTAATAGTATTTCATTATAAACAATAGTATGTGTTAATATGTACATTTTCTATATACATTAATCTAATAGTACTTCATTATAAACAAAATTTTTTGTTTTTGCGCTTTCACTGTCACTTGGCCATATTGCCTTGATGTTGTGCACAGACCTTACTCGTGATATTGCCACATAGAACTGCCCATGTGTGAACACCGGACTCCTGAAATCTAATCCTACATGCTGCACTGACTGCCCTTGAGATTTGTTGATTGACATTGAAAAGCATAGTCGAACTGGAAACTGGAGTTGAGACAGTGTGAAAGGGAGTGGTCTTTCAATTGGCTGTAGTCACATCCGTGGAATAAACACCTTCTCTCCAGCATGATCTCCAGTAATCAACCAAACCTCCAACACACTATTCCGAATGCGAGTCAAAATGCCTCAAGAACCATTGCAGACCCCTCCAGAAATGTTCAGGTTCCGAAGCACCATCACAGGACATCCGACCTTTAGTGCCAAGTGTGCCAAAGGTAGACCTGAGCAGTTGATTGAGTTGAGGTATTCTGGTGGATACAGAAGTTCTCCATTTTCATTGTTTGCAATAGAGTCTGCACTGTGGAAAACTCGCTCCTCTCCAGGGAACCTCTGAAGAATGTAATGGTTCAACTCATCGACATTATCATTTTTGCTTGCCAGGACGATCCGCTCTGAGAAGTATTGATCAGGATGCTGAGCATGATCATAGATGCCAGGATAGATGGTGTCGATGAGGGAAGCCAGAGTGTTTTCAGGACATTTGAAATGATCAGGAAGCTTGATGTTGGCACCATCATCTGTATGACCACTCTTTCCGACCTCCAACTGCCACTTTGCAAACTCTCGCTCTTGAAGATCATCTGTGTTCAATCGCATGTTGATTTTGAGATGAAGAACTTTGATATGCTGCCAAAGAATAGAGCGCTGCAAGGAAGCACCCACAATCTGAGGTCGTGAACCCCTCTCAATGACAGGCAGGATCTGGTGAAAGTCACCCCCAAAAACAACAGGAATGCCACCAAAGGGTTGATCAGATTGGCGAATGTCTTTGAGCGTGCAGTTGACAGCTTCATGGAGATGACGATGCTGCATGAGTGCCTCATCCCAAATGATCAAATCAGTCTCCTGCAACAGCTTTGCCCATATTGAACCTCTGGAGATAGAGCAGGTGGATGACTCATTGATAATGAGAGGGATCCAGAGACATGAATGAGAAGTGGAGCCATCTTTGAGCAAGAGTGCAGCAATGCCAGATGATGCTATACAGAGAACGATCTTGCCCTGAGAACGAAGCTGATGGCAGAGAGTGTTGTACACATAGGTTTTGCCTGTGCCACCGGGACCATGGAGGAAGAAGGTCTGGCCAATGTTGTTATTGACTGCATCCATGATCTCCTCAAAGACAGCTCTCTGGTCTGGATTGAAAGTGTCCATATTCTGTGCAGCCTGCTCAGCCTGCTCCACAACATCATATCTGCGCTGCTCAGCAATCAACTGGTTTCCAAGGTTGGCTTCCCAATTCTGAGTGATCTGAGGCATGTATGGCCAATCCTTGCTCAGAGATTTGCCAGAAGATGAGAGAAGCTGATTGATCAAGTAGAGGCCATAATCCTGCACATCTTCATCTGTAGGGTTGACACAGATGTTGTTGTGCTGGAGCTGATAGTGCAGGTCATCACAAATGTGGGGCCAGTATGTGTTCCAAAGCTGGACAGGATCAGAGAGTGCACAGTCATGAAGATTGGTGACAAAGAGTTAGCGGAGCTGATGACCTGTTGCCATTGACTTTGCTTCCTCCAAACACTGCAGCCACTCTTGGTCATCCTCCAGAAGCCCACATGCCAGACATGCCTCTCTGAATGAGGGAGCGACATTGCCCTGAAAAGTGCAAAGATCCTCATATGATGTTGTGCCCTTGACAGCTGTCAAAAGAAGCTGGAGGTAAAAGCATTCACCTGCAGTAGGCTGAGTGTAGTACATAGCAAATCCTCTCTGTCTGGGCTTCCACTTGTGCCCTTTGTGATCCCACACAAATTTGGAGGGAAAGTCCTGATAAAGAAGATCCTGTGCGAGCTCTGGATACTGCTGATTGGCTTTGAAATAGCCAGTGAGAGTGGTGTCATGCTCTGCAGCATGATGGATGACCTCTTGGATAGACTGCTGACCATTCTGATTCCAAGTGACATACTGCTGGCCAGGGAGGTGGACCTGAAGTCGGACTACATTGGGAGAAGCAGAGTGCATAGGTAAATGGAAGAGGCGCCAAATGCTCTCACAGGCAGAAATATAGTGAGCATCCAGATACTGCTTGACCTCATCATTGCAAGTCCCAAACTGCATGGTGATGCAATCATGGCCCTTGTACACATATTTATAGATGTACTTGACAGCTTTTATGGATGCAATGGACTCGATGTTAATGTGGCAATGGTACTTCCAGAGGAGATAGGGTGAATAAGTGACAACCCAGTGATTGTCGACCTGCTTTCCTTGAACCTGATGAGTCTGTCCAGTGTCCCGACGCCTAGTGGTGTTAGGGCGACACCCACTATCTGCTAGCTAAGACCATGCGGGTTCTCTCTACAAGAAGGGGGCAGGATCCGCGCTTGTGATGGGGGAACTGATGGCTTTGATGCGAGGGGTTATTAATAGGTGAGTTTGTTGACAAAGGCCTTTCACACCAAAAGCGTAGGTGGAATACCTAAGAGAACACAACTGGGGTCCCCTAGGCATATATTTGGGGTTTATATACTATGTTACACATATTGTACATTGTTGTTACCGACGCACTCGTACATGCATGTACATTTTGATGTGTGCGAAATAAAATTCTCACGCTATCAAAATGTAGCATAATTTGGCGTCATGTAGCATAATTCGACATAATAAAATAAAAATGAAATTTTATTAGGTAATGGGGTGGTTTCCTAACAAGTGGCAGCATAGGCATCCTCAGAAATGGTTGTCTGATCTCTGAATGGCTTGGGAAAACCTTTGGAGCACTGTCCATTGACCATGCAGGGAGCTGTAGGGTTCTCTGCACCACATGGATTATGGACCATGTACTTCTTGACCAACTTGAGCAGCTCAGGATTGTCTTCAGGAAACTCTGAGCACATAAGGCTGTCTATCTGCTCAGGTGTGTGAAGCTTGGACTCCCCATTGAGAAAGATGATGCAGTGCATGTGAGGCAGGCCATGTTTCTGGAACTCAATGACAAACATGTAAGAGAGTGCCTTGCCAAACATGCCAGCCTCAATGTCTTTGATGATCTGCTTCTGCTTTGCATAGAATGCCCGAACAACCAAGTCAGGACAATCAGCAGCACTCTACCCTGGCTTGAGCTCATCCTGAATCTCTGGCCATGTGGGGTTTGCAGTCTGGGTCAGAAAGAGATCACCACCCTTGAAGTAGCGATTGATAGCCAGCGCATCCTGAAGAAGCTGCTGCATATGATGTGTGCTTCCTGTGAAAGAAGAAGGCAGGATGATCCTTTGACCAAGGGACTCTGTGTCTGCATCCACATTTGCAGCAACAGTGTCTGCCAAGCCAATGTAGACTTCACTGCGAATGGTGTCCTGATTCATCATGATAAAGTGCAACTGATCCTGCTCTGAAGTTGCCCACTGGTCACAAATGAACTCCTGAAAGAGTTTTCCACTCAAGAAGATATGCTGAGGCTCGATAGCAGGTGGTTGAGGATGGAGACGATAGCAGTAGAAATCTGATTTGGAAACATATCTGTGTCTCCATGGACCATTAGCCCCATCATCTTGATTGTTGCCATTGACAGCTGCATATTCAATCTGAGGATGCCATTGGAGCTGGGCAGTAGGAAACAATAGGACATAGTGAAGTGCAGGATAGAGTGGATGCAGATCAGTGATGTGCTGAAGTGGAGGGCCATGCCTGCAGTAAAGAACAATATCATGTGTGCTCTCTGGCTGATCACCATCTCTGGGAAGAATAACAGCAATCTCATTGTTGGTAGCATCAGGAAGATTGTAGTGGTGATGGTCACAACTCTGGTCAAAGCGCAAAGCTATCTTGCACTGCTGATCTGCTGGCATGTTCCTGGTGAGCTCATGGGCCTGCCTGTACATCTGAACTGCTGGATGGCGACAGTAAAGCATGTCCTGGAGGGTGACCAAAGTGTGGTGATCGAGCTGGATATTCCAGGTGTTGGCCATCCGAAAGTTGACAGCATCAGCTGGATCATAAATGTACAGCTGAGCATATACAGGAGGTTGACCATCATGTGGAAGCAGAGAACCAGCCTTGTGAGAGAGCTCTCCATGCAGCTTGAAGACATAAGGACCAACACCATCATTGACAGCCTCTTCACCTGCATTGACAGACTTGTCCACTTTGCGACCGATAGAAGTCATGGCCAGAGCATTGTTGTAGGTGCGAATATGGTCACGAAATGATTTGCCAATGTGGTCTTGAGCAGTGATTAAGTGGTGAAGCTCAGGAGGAATAGGATGGAGAGGTGGCAGGACTATCTTTCCACTGAGGCAGCACATGCCAAACTTGGGATGAGCATTAGAGGATTTGGTGAGTTTTTCAGCCATGCAATGAAAAGCATGACAGTCAGGACACTGAACATCCATTCTTCCCAGATAATGGACAGGCCAATGAGGACTAAAAGGCTGACATGCCAGAGGCAATGGGATGTGAGGTGGTGGAGGCAACTAAAAGAATAACAGTCAGTTGAAATCTCCAATTAAAAAACTTTACAACATCAGGAATTTGAACCATATCCTGAAGCAGAGGTGGAAGAGGGGCAGTAGCCACAGGAATAGGAGGAGCAGGAATAAGAGGAACAGGGAGTGGAGGAGCAAAAATAGGAGGAAGAGCAGGCTACAAACAATGCATTAGTCATTAATATCATGCACAGTAATATTGAACTCAGCATACAAATAGAGGAGGAGCATCAGCCACAGGAATGGCAGGAGCAGGAATGGCAGGAGCAGGTACCAGAAGAGCAAAAACAGGAGGATTAGGAATTTGAGCTACATTCTGAAGCAGAAGTGGAGGAGGCACAATAGCCACAGGAATAGAAGGAGCAGGAATAGGAGGAACAGGAAGGGGAGGAGCAAAAACAGGAGGAAGGGGAGGCTACAAACAATGCATTAATATCATGCACAGTAATATTAGAATCGGCATACCAATGGAGGAGGAGCATCAACCACAGGAATGGGAGGAGCAGGAATGGGAGGAGCAGCCACTGGAGGATCGAAAACAGGAGGAGGAGCGAGCGGAGGAAGTGGGACCATTGGAAGACCCCTGCCCCTACCTCTGCATCTTCCTCTTCCTCTTCCTCTACCTCTACCTTGCTGTAGAAGAGGAGGAAGTGCAGCTAGCTGCTGTGCCAAATGAGGAGGAAGATGCTGATACTGAGGAGGAGGTTCTCTACCTCTACCTTGCTGTAGAAGAGGAGGAAGGGCAGCTAGCTGCTGTGCCAAATGAGGAGGAAGATGCTGATACAGAGGAGGAGGTGCAGGAGCAGCAAAAGGATCATCATTGTTATGAATTTGGATCCCATTAGGCAGTGGCAGTGCAGGTTGGGCAATGCGCATCATGCGAACATGATGTGGAGTCCGATGGTGAGTGGGACTCTCCAGAGTCCTTTGGTCCCTTTCCATTTGCTGTGCTGCAGCTCAGACACATCAAGGAGTGTTGGGTGGAGATGGATCCCTGGAAAATATCAGAAGTGAGACCAACAAAGTCATATATATATACATACATGATAGCACACAACAGAGGCAACAGCCAAAGAAAAGGTAGGAGGAGGGGGGACCACTTTTACAGCAGCAGAGATGGGAGATCCTTGCAAGAAGCAGTGAAATCGGTGCTAACAGTGGCAGTTGAAAGTGGAGCGACTTCCAAAAATGGAAGGGGAGGCAACTGCAAACCCGCCAGCCCAATCTCTCTGCACACTGTGCCCTGAGAGAGGTCCAAAAAGCAACAGGCAGACACTCCTTTTGTTGAAAAAAGAGAAGCCAGGGAGGTAGGACTTCACAGAGCTTCACCTTGAACTACTGACTCCCCAAGAATGCAACAACACCCCCACTGGAAAAGAGCCCAAGAAAAAAGAGATAGATATACAGGGAAGGCTAACAGATACAGGCTATGGCAAAGAGTGTGATGTAGCCAAGAAAAAGGTTTGAAAGAAGATAGCCAGGTGATGAGCTGGCATGCTGACATAATATAGTCAAAAGTTCCCATCCACCCAAAACAACTCCCATGACGATGCCAATTCCCATCCACCCAAACAACTCCCACGATGTGGTCACGTCACCGTCCTCCCTTTATTATTGACAAGTTTAGGAATGTGCCTCCAGCACGCATTAAGTTTATATATATATTAATAGTATTTAATTATAAACAATAGTATGTGTTAATATGTATATATTAATAGTATTTAATTATAAACAATAGTATGTGTTAATATGTACATTTTCTATATGCATTAAACTAATAGTAAACAATAGTATGTGTTAATATGTACATTTTCTATATACATTAATGTAATAGTACTTCATTATAAACAATATTTTTTGTTTTTGTGCTTTCACTGTCACTTGGCCATATTGCCTTGATGTTGTGCACAGACCTTACTCGTGATATTGCCACATAGAACTGCCCATGTGTGAACACCGGACTCCTGAAATCTAATCCCACATACAGCACTGACTGCCCTTGGGATTTGTTGATCGACATTGAAAAGCATAGTTGAACTGGAAACTGGAGTTGAGACAGTGTGAAAGGGAGTTGTCCTTCAATTGGCTGTAGTTGCATCCATGGAATAAACACCTTCTCTCCAGCATGATCTCCAGTAATCAACCAAACCTCCAACTCTCTATTCTGAATGCGAGTCAAAATGCCTCGAGAACCATTGCAGACCCCTCCAGAAATGTTCAGGTTCCAAAGCACCATCACAGGACATCCAACCTTTAGTGCCAAGTGTGCCAAAGGTAGACCTGAACAGTTGATTGAGTTGAGGTATTCTGGTGGATACAGAAGTTCTCCATTTTCATTGTTTGCAACAGAGTCTGCACTGTGGAAAACTCGCTCTTCTCCAGGGAACCTCTGAAGAATGTAATTGTTCAACTCATCGACATTATCATTTTTGCTTGCCAGGATGATCTGCTCTGAGAAGTATTGATCAGGATGCTGAGCATGATCATAGATGCCAGGATAGATGGTGTCGATGAGGGAAGCCAGAGTGTTTTCAGGACATTTGAAATGATCAGGAAGCTCGATGTTGGCACCATCATCTGTATGACCACCCTTTCCAATCTCCAACTGCCACTTTGCAAACTGTCACTCTTGAAGATCATCTGTGTTCAATCGCATGTTGATTTTGAGATGAAGAACTTTGATATGCTGCCAAAGAACAGAGTGCTGCAAGGAAGTGCCAACAATCTGAGGTCGTGAACCCCTCTTGATGACAGGCAGGATCTGGTGAAAGTCACCCCCAAAAACGACAGGAATTCCACCAAAGGGTTGATCAGATTGGCAAATGTCTTTGAGAGTGCGGTTGACAGCTTCATGGAGATGATGATGCTGCATGAGTGCCTCATCCCAAATGATCAAATTAGTCTCCTGCAACAGCTTTGCCCATATGGAACCTCTGGAGATAGAGCAGGTAGATGACTCATTGATAATGAGAGGGATCTGGAGACATGAATGAGAAGTGGAGCCACCTTTGAGCAAGAGTGCAGCGATGCCAGATGATGCTATACTGAGAACGATCTTGCCCTGAGAACGAAGCTGATGGCAGAGAGTGTTGTACACATAGGTCTTCCCTGTGCCACTGGGACCATGGAGGAAGAAGGTCTGGCCAGTTCTGTTGTTGACTGCATGCATGATCTCCTCAAAGACAGCTCTCTGGTCTGGATTGAAAGTGTCCATATTCTGTGCAGCCAGCTCAGCCTGCTCCACAACATCATATCTGCGCTGCTCAGCAATCAACCAGTTTCCAAGGTTGGCTTCCCAATTCTGAGTGATCTGAGGCATGTATGGCCAATCCTTGCTCAGAGATTTGCCAGAAGATGAGAGAAGCTGATTGATCAAGTAGAGGCCATAATCCTGCACATCTTCATTAGTAGGGTTGATGCAGATATTGTTGTGCTGGAGCTGATACTGCAGGTCATCGCAGATGTGAGGCCAGTATGTGTTCCAAAGCTGGACAGGATCAGAGGGTGCACAGTCATGAAGGATAGTGACAAAGAGTTAGCGGAGCTGACGACCTGTTGCCATTGACTTTGCCTCCTCCAAACACTGTAGCCACTCTTGGTCATTCTCCAAAAGCCCGCATGCCAGACATGCCTCTCTGAATGAGGGAGCGACATTGCCCTGAAAAGTGCAAAGATCTCCATATGATGTTGCACCTTTGACCACTGTCAGAAGAAGCCTGAGATAGAAGTGTTCACCTGCAGTAGGCTGAGTGTAGTACATCCTTCCGATAGTGAATCCTCTCTGTCTGGGTTTCCACTTGTGGGCTTTATGATCCCACACAAATTTGGAGGGAAAGTCCTGATAGAAAACATCCTGTGCGAGCTCTGGATACTGCTGATTGGCTTTAAAATAGCCAGTGAGAGTGGGGACCTGAAGTTGGACTACATTGGGAGAAGCAGAGTGCATAGGTAAATGGAAGAGGCGCCAAATGCTCTCACAGGCAGAAATATAGTGAGCATCCAGATACTGCTTGACTTCATCATTGCAAGTCCCAAACTGCATGGTGATGCAATCATGGCCCTTGTACACATATTTATAGATGTACTTGACAGCTTTTATGGATGCAATGGACTCAATGTTAATGTGGCAACGGTACTTCCAGAGGAGATAGGGTGAATAAGTGACAACCCAGCGATTGTCAACCTGCTTTCCCCAAACCTGATGAGTCTTCCCAGTGTCCCGATGCCTAGTGGCAGCATATGCATCCTCAGAAATAGTTGTGTGATCCCTGAATGGCTTGGGGAAACCTTTGGAGTACTGTCCATTGACCATGCAGGGAGCTGTAGGGTTCTCTGCACCGCAGGGATTATGGACCATGTACTTCTTGACCAACTTGAGCAGCTCAGGATTGTCTTCAGGAAACTCTGAGCACATAATGCTGTCTATCTGCTCAGGTGTGCAAAGCTTGGAGTCCCCATCGAGAAAGATGATGCAGTGCATGTGAGGCAGGCCACATTTCTGGAACTCAGTGACAAACATGTAAGAGAGGGCCTTGCCAAAAATGCCTGCCTTGATGTCCTTGATCATCTGCTTCTGCTTTGCATAGAATGCACGAATGACCAAGTCTGGGTGATCAGCTGCAGTCTGACCTGGCTTGAGCTCATCCTGGATCTCTGGCCAAGCAGGGTTTGCAGTCTTGGTCAGAAAGAGATCACTGCCCTTGAAGTGGCGATTGATAGCCAATGCATCCTGATGAAGCTGCTGCATATGACATGTGCTTCCTGCAAAAGAAGAAGGCAGGATGATCCTCTGACCGAGGGACTCTGTGTCTGCATCCACGTTTGCAGCTACAGCATCTGCCAAGCCGATGTAGACTTCACTGCAAATGGTGTCCTGATTCATCATGATGAAGTGCAAGCGATCCTGCTCTGAAGTTGCCCACCCATCACAAATGAACTCCTGAAAGAGCTTTCCACTCAAGAAGATGTGCTGAGGCTCAATGGCAGGTGGTCGAGGATGGAGACGATAGCAGTAAAAATCTGATTTCGAAACATGTCTGTGTCTCCATGGACCATTAGCACCATTATCTTGATTGACAGCTGCATATTCGATCTGAGGATGCCATTGGAGCTGGCCAGTAGGAAACAGTAGGACATAGTGAAGTGCGGGATAGAGTGGATGCACATCGGTGATACGCTGAAGTGGGGGGCCATGCCTGCAATAGAGAATGATATTGCGTGTGCTCTCTGGCTGATCACCATCTCCTGGCAGAATAACTGCAATTGCATTGTTGGTAGTATCAGGAAGATTGTAGTGGCGACGGTCACAGGTCTGATCGAAGCGCAAAGCTATCTTGCACTGCTGATCTGGAGGCATGTTCCTGGTGAGCTCATGGGCCTGCCTGTACATCTGAACTGCAGGATGGCAGTGGTAAAGCATGTCCTGGAGGGTGACCAAAGTGTGGTGATCAAGCTGGGTATTCCAAGCGTTGGCCATCCGAAAGTTGACAGCATCAGCTGGATCATAAATTTACAGCTGAGTGTATACAGGAGGTTGACCATTGGGTGGAAGCAGAGAACCGGCTTTGTGAGAGAGCTCCCCATGTAACTTGAAGACATAAGGACCCACACCATTGTTGACAGCCTCTTCACCGGCATTGACAGACTCATCCACTTTGCAACCGATAGAAGTCATGGCAAGAGCATTGTTGTAAGTGCAAATGTGGTCACGAAATGATTTGCTGATGTAGTCTTGAGCAGTAAGCAAGTGAAGAAGTTCAGGGGGAACAGGATGGAGAGGGGGCAAGACAATCTTTCCACTCAGACAGCACATGCCAAACCTGGGATTTGCATTGGAAGATGCAGTCAAACGCTCAGACATCCAGTGCAAGGCATGGCAGTTAGGACATTGAACATCCATTCTTCCCATATGATGAACTGGCCAGTCAGGACTAAAAAGCCAACGTGCAGGAGGCAACACCATCTGAGGTGGAGGCAATGGTTGCATTATAATCCCTTGAGGACCGGGAGCAGCAGGGGGTGGAACAAACTAAGTAAAATAAGTGTTATTAGACATCTCAAATTAAAAGTATTACAGCTATACTTACAGCAGGAGCATCAGGAATGTGATGTGGAATATTTATCACAGGAACTGGAGGAGCAGGAACTGGAGGAGCAAAGACAGGAGGAAGAGCAGGCTACAAACAACAGATTAGTTATTGACATCATGCATAGCAATATTAGATTCTACATACAGGCAGAGGAGCAGGAATAAGAGGAGCAAAAACAGGAGCAGCAGCATCAACAACAGGAACAGGAGGAGCAGGAATGACAGGAGCAGGAATGGGAGGAGCAAACACAGGAGGAGCCCAAAGCAAAGGAAGAGCAGGCTACAAACAATATATTAGTTATTACCATCATTGATAGTTATATTGGAATCAGCATACAGGTAGTGCAACTACAGGAATGAGAGGAGCAGAAATGGGAGGAGCAGC
Organism: Tricholoma matsutake; assembly: GCA_026075535.2. Classification (NCBI taxonomy): domain Eukaryota; kingdom Fungi; phylum Basidiomycota; class Agaricomycetes; order Agaricales; family Tricholomataceae; genus Tricholoma; species Tricholoma matsutake. Next base: position 2,075,578 of record AP026550.1, on the reverse strand, counting down.
CACTGGAGGATCAGAAACAGGAGGAGGTGCAGCATCAACCACAGGAATGGGAGGAGCAGGAATGGGAGGAGCCACTGGAGGATCAAAAACAGGAGGAGGAGCAAGCGGAGGAAGTGGGACCATTGGAAGACCTCTGCCCCTACCTCTTCCTCTTCCTCTGCCTCTTCCTCTGCCTCTTCCTCTACCTCTACCTGGCTGTAGAAGAGGAGGAAGTGCAGCTAGCTGCTGTGCCAAATGAGGAGGAAGATGCTGATACTGAGGAGGAGGTGCAGGAGCAGCAAAAGGATCATCATTGTTATGAATTTGGATCCCATTAGGCAGTGGCAGTGCAGGTTGGGCAATGTGCATCATGTGAACATGATGTGGAGTCTGATGGTGAGTGGGACTCTCCAGAGTCCTTTGGCCCCTTTCCATTTGCTGTGCTGCAGCTCGGACACGTTGAGGAGTGTTGGGTGGAGATGGATCCCTGGAAAATGTCAGAAGTGAGACAAAAAAAAGTCATATATATGTACATACATGATAGCACAGAGCAGAATCAACAGCCAAAGAAAAGGTAGGAGGAGGGGGGGACCACTTTTGCAGCAGCAGAGATGGGAGATCCTTGCAGGAAGCAGTGAAATCGGTGCTAACAGCGGCAGTTGAAAGTGGAGCGACTTCCAAAAATGGAAGGGGAGGCAACTGCAAACCTGCCCACCCAATCTCCCTGCATGCTGTGCTCTGAGAGAGGTCCAAAAAGCAACAGGCAGACACTCCTTTTGTTGAAAAAAGAGAAGCCAGGAATGTAGGACTTCACAGAGCTTCACCTTGAACTACTGATTCCCCAAGAATGCAACACCACCCCCACTGGAAAAGAGCCCAAGAAAAGAGCCTAACAGATACAGACTATAGCAAAGAGTGTGTGTGATGAGCTGGCATTTTGCCCTGAAGATGCTGATGTAATATAGTGAAAAGTTCCCACAAACCCAAAATTCCCATCCACCCAAAAAGATCCCATGGGCTCGCAAAGCTCGCACGACCTCGGAAAGCTCACATGACCCCCCAAATATGGTAAGCAGGTGACCATCCTCCCTTTATTATGGATATGTACAGTTGTGGACAAACAAAGTCAACTAATTTGATATCTCATGATCAGGAATTTTTGGCAACAAACAGACTTCAGATTCAGATTCAGCTTGTCAAAATACATCAAAAAACATACCTCTGAAGTTTTTCCCATGACATTTTAGGGTGGCCAAATTTTTTGGGTCATTTTTCACAACATTGTGTACCCCTTTTGGGGGTCTGTACAGTAAAAATTATGTTGCGTAGTATGTAATTGATGATACAGAATCACATTTTGAGTGATTTGTACAGATATTTATGTGACAGATGAATTCAAAATAATATATGCCTTCTGAAAATTACATACACACATTGCAGGGCTAAGTATTTGATCCCCAAAGGGCTAAAAATCACATCATAGAATGTTGCCTACTGTTGGACCTCTCATGTGTTAGGGCGACACCCACTATCTGCTAGCTAAGACCGTGCAGGTTCTCTCTACAAGAAGGGGGTGGGATCCGCACTCGTGATGGGGGAACTGATGGTTTTGATGCGAGGGGTTATTAATAGGTGAGTTTGTTGACAAAGGCCTTTCACACTGAAAGTGTAGGTGGAATACCTAAGAGAACACAACTGGGGTCCCCTAGGCATATATTTAGGGTTTATATACTATGTTACATATATTGTACATTGTTGTTACTGACACACTCGTACATGCACATACATATTGATGCATGTGAAATAAAATTCTCATGCTATCAAAGTGTAGCATCATTTGGCATCATGTAGCATAATTTGACATAATAAAATAAAAATGAAATTTTATTAGGTAATGGGGTGGTTTCCTAACATTACCCCCCTTTTATGCCTCGACTTCCAGGTGAGAAAATATTGTGTCTGTCCCCTCTGTGAAAATTTGGTAAGGCTGGAATCTCATCCCCTCATACACCATTCTCGCAATGCAATGCGGAGCACTCGGATTACGTTTAAAGAATTGGGTGATTGTGTTGCATGCTCGCTTACAATTCTCTTCAGGCTCCCACGAATTATTTGTGTCGGTATAGTTTTTCCACTTTATTAAGAACTCCAATTTGTTCCATCAAAGACGTGAGTCTAGAATTTCTTCAACTACATATTCTGGAGCACCTTCTACTATTATTGGAGGTTGTGGAGTAGTTTGTTGGCCAGGAATAGTGGGTGGGCAGTAAGGGCGTAAGCGGGATATGTTAATCTCGGGATCAATCTTGAATGATTGGGGTAGTTTTAGCACTACTGCATTAGGCAAGATCACTTTAGAGATCACATATGGGCCAACTTGTTTCTCCATAAGTTTCCTTGAAGGTCGTGGAATATTCAGGTCCTTGGTACTTAGCCACACCAAGTCACCAACTTTGTACTCTGGAGCACGCGCTCGAGTACGATCTGTGTGTTGCATCATGTCATCATGTGCTTTCTTCAATGCTGCCTCTGCTTCCTCTTGTACCTTTTGCATCTTAGATACAAAGTCTTCTACTGACTGTACTTTGACTTCCCTTCTGGGTTCTACTCCCATGTGAGGATGATATCCATAATTTGCGAAAAAGGGTGACATATGAGTAGCTGAATGGAATTTGTTATTGTGGGAAAATTCAGCAATTGCCAGCCATTTGGGCCAGTCAGTTTGTCAGTAGTTGACAATAGTTTGAATCCCCAATATGTTGTTCAGTTCTCGCATAAATGCGGAAGCAAATTGTGGTCCGCAATCGGAGATAACAGTATTGGGTAACCCATGTAATCGCCATACCTGATTTAGATAGAGGTGCACCAAGCCCAATGATGAGGTTTCTGTAGTAGTAGGAATAATATGGACCTCCTTTGTGAAGCGGTTGCATACTATGAATATTGCATCGTACCCTTGAGCTTCGGGTAATCCGGTAATAAAATCCACAGATATATCTTGCCACGGTGCTTTAGGTATAGGGTTCAGCATTAATTTTCCTGCAGGTTTCTCTGGAAATTTCTTCCCCCTCATGCAGGTATCACATCCATCCACATACCCCAACACATACTTTGAAATTCTGGGCCACCAATAATTTCTCATTACTAATTCCAATGTCTTCCATCTTCCTGGGTGTCCGGCAGTCGGCATATTATGATGTAACTGGATGATCTCCCTTTGCAAATCCTGATCCTTCAGTACATACACTTTTCCTTGAAACAACACCAACCCTTGTTCCTCAGCCCATTCATCTCCTTTAATATTACCTTTCTTCTCTCTTTTTCCTTTTTTCCTTCTTCATCTTCCTCCCATACACATTACATTCCTTAGGACAACGAGTCATTTGTACTTTCCCAGTTTTCCAATCAATTTCAGGATTATGCTTCTGTAACCATGGACATCCTATTATTAGATTGGTTTTCCCAAGATTGCACACTTCAAATACAGCTCGCTCCTGATGCTCCTGATACTTTAGTACCATAGTCACCTCCTCCTTGATAGTTCCTCCATGATTGACTGTTCCGTCAATATTGTACACCATTATAGGTTGTGCCAGCTTGTGTGTGTTAATACCATTTCTGGTAATTAAGGACCAATTAATGAATAATCCTGTAGCACCACTATCAAGCAACACTTCCACATCAATCACTGCATGTGTGTCCACTGTCTTCAGTCCCACAGTCAAGGTGATTTTGGGTTCTATTTGCGCAGAGTGAATAAAGAATTTAGGGGTTTTCGGAAATAGTGCTTGGCAATTTTCTTGGTCATGTGATTCACAACAGTTGTACTCCTCCTCGATTTCCTTTTCTGATTTACTCTGGGTTTCCTCGGATACTAATACATTGTAATGATTCTGGGTCACCAATGGGGAAACCTTCACCCACAAAATTCTTCTGCTTGCCTTCCTCCGGCTTCACTTCCTTGATTGTAGCTTCCCTAATCTTTCTTTTCTGCCTACAATTCCTAGTGATGTGTCCTAACTGCCCACAGTTAAAACATTTAAGTGGGGCTCGTCTCTCCACTTGATCAACCTCCATTGCCTCTGCTGGTGCTGCTGACTCCGTAACTATAGGTGTCACTGCCATGGCCAGTGGCTGTGCCCTCGGAGTTTGCACCTGAGGTGCCTTTCCTTTCTCAGACTTTCCTCCTGATGGCTTTCCAAATTTACTACTTCCGTACATCAACTTTGACTCTGCCTGTTCCTGCCGATATTGCTGGTCAAGGCACATTGCCCAATTATACCACTTGTCCAACTTCTCTGGCATAGAAGGTAGTCAGGAGATAGACTTCAATAAAGAGGGATTTAATCCTGCTTTCAAAAACTCTACCAACATGGCTTCTCCCATATCCATTTGTGAAGCTTCTGCTTTGAACTGCAAAATAAATTCATCTGCTGTTAGGGAACCTTGGCGCATGGTCTTTAATTTAGCATTGGCTGTCACCTTTGGATTAGGGTCTCCAAACTGTGCCTCCAATCTCTCCAGAAATTCCTTGAAGGTTGCAAACAGTTTATTTCCCATGGCAATTTGATTAATAGCCTTGTTTCTCCAGAACTGTGCTTTCCCCCTCTGAATGTATGAGAGAGCAAACATAATCCTAGACTCGGCTGTACAAAACTCTGGCTTCCTCCCATGGATGTACAATACTATAGAGCTGATGAAGGATTTTGTATTCTCCATGGTACCGTCAAAGATTTGTGGGGACATGTACTTAGGTAAGCACACTTTTCCATTTCTGGATTTCTCCACTGTCTCATCCTCCTGTGACATCCACTCCACCATCTCCTCCATCTCATCATCTCTTTCTACTGTTGTCTCTGGCTGTACTTCTGCTTGTCTAGGTTGTGATACTGCCAACACTGACACTAATTGTGACATTTGCACTGTAAGCACATCAATTTTTGCCTCTAGTGCTGGTGTGGGAACAGGATTAGGGCTGGGATTAGAAGTTGAGGGTTCAGACATAATTGTAAATCTGTGATGAATCACTTCTTCAACAAATTCAAGATTTGTTCTTCAGGACCTCTCCAAATGTTTACTGGTCATGTGATCATTCATTGATCGTTCATCAATGGTTTGTCATTCATCGGGCGCCTAATTTGACACTTCGGATCAATAACCCTTCCAACAGTGCCTGATCTTGGAGACAACACTGAATTTGGCTTGTAACTAAAATAGTCGTCTGAATAGAGTGATGTAAATCGTAACTAAACCAGATCTGATCGGTTGTCTGGTTGCAGCTGTCCTAATGATGAGTGCTGCCTCTCAATCACTGGCAATTGCAATGTAAGGCGAGACCTGGCATTGGCTTACAAAAGAAAAGGTAGATTACATATATACAAGTACTTCTGGCTCATGCCGAAAGGATGAGTAATTGGATGTGGCATGGTGAAACAATGATGTATGCACAAGTAAGAGAAGGCACACTGATATGGGTAGTTGTGTTCTTCTGTTAGGGCAACACCCACTATCTGCTAGCTAAGACTGTGCAGGTTCTCTCTACAAGAAGGGGGTGGGATCCATGCTTGTGATGGGGGAACTGATGGTTTTGATGTGAGGGGTTATTAATAGGTGAGTTTGTTGACAAAGGCCTTTCACACTGAAAGCATAGGTGGAATACCTAAGAGAACACAACTGGGGTCCCCTAGGCATATATTTAGGGTTTATATACTATGTTACATATATTGTACATTGTTGTTACCGACGCACTCATACATGCATGTACATATTGATGCATGCGAAATAAAATACTCATGCTATCAAAGTGTAGCATCATTTGGCGTCATGTAGCATAATTCGACATAATAAAATAAAAATGAAATTTTATTAGGTAATGGGGTGGTTTCCTGACATCATGTAGCCTTTGGATGTCAAAAATACACTACAATACTATTGAAATTCCATGCTAGACTAGCAACTTATTAATAAAACGACCAGAAAAATAAATTAAGAATGTGACAAATTCTGATGATAGCCATGCACCCATCCTAAGACTGTTTGTGTATTGGCATGCTTAGTAGAATGCCAGTATGCCCCCTAATCTCAGGCCAAGACTAGGTCTACCAAACATGCTTAGCATACCACATGTTGACATATTGGTAACCATGTGACATGTGGAGGGGTGTTTTTGTAGAAAGTGAATCCTAGTGTAAACAGGAGTAGAACTCAGTCTCCATATAAGTGACTATATTTTGGGTGTACTGTACCTAGTGTAAACAGGAGTAGAACTACAGGTACAGTAAGTAATGATCTATAACCCAGTAATAACATCGATACTCAGTCTCCATATAAGTGACTGAGGTGCTAATGACACTATCTACTGTATATATATATGTGTCATGTATGATAAAGGGAAAGAGTATAAAGGTATCTATGGAACACACACCTCAAAGGGATGTGCTAAATATAGTCGACGCATCAAAGGCACACTGGAAACCATATTTGGTAATATGGTGTTCGTGTGTGTTCACAGTGTGATTCTCAACAGTTTTCCCACCTCTGATCTGCCCTTGCCATTCTTGAGGACCTTCCAAAAGTCAATGTGTAAGCCTTAGAGGAGGCAAAGCAGTTGATCTGTTAGCTTAGTGACAGTTATTTCAATATTTGGCAAAGTTTATTCATTTTATTGTGGCCGACAGGCCCCACATAACCTTAAATTTTTTATGGAATCAGACACAGCTAATCAAGAGGAGTCGAATGCACTATTTTTCAAGATTTTACTGAATTTTTTAGGGGAGTGGCCAAATCTTTCAGGTACCTGACCCAATTTTTTTTGAAATTGAGAAATCAGCTTGTAGAAATATCTTCATTAGGCTCTATTATACATGTTTGGATGGTTTTTGAGGACACTGGATGTTTGTGCCAACCTCCAAAATTCAGTTGCTAAAATTAGTTGACTTTGTTTGTCCACAACTGTATATGCAGCTGGTGCTGGGTATTATGTAATCAAACATCGCAACAAACAGGGCAAACTCTGGCTCATCTGGGCCTCCAGGCCCTGCAAACCCTGGGCTTGACAGCCAGGTGTTGTTGATGGGCAGGCTGCTCTTGCCTGCCATCCTCATCAGGGCCTGCAAGCCCTGGGATTGACCCCATTACAGGGGTTTCTGGGTTCTGGGCATTGCAGATCTGGGGACAGCTTTGCTGCCAGGTGTGGTTTTCAGGCAAGCTGCTCTATTCTGCTCTGTAAATCAACTCTCCCCATCAGGGCCTGCAAGCCCTGGGTTTGTTGCTGCCAGGCATTGTTTCTGGGCAAGCTGCTTTAGGCTGTAGATAGATTGACTTTATGGCTGCCTCAGGAGAGGATGAGCACATTCCTGAAATACAGCCAGCCACTGTTCCTCTCATTCCAAGGGGTATATTTCAGAGTCTTTGTAGGTAGAGGAATTACAGGCAGAGTCAAATGGGAGAGTGGGGGGGAATGTGTTACAAGAGAGCCAACAGGGAGTGAATAGGGGGAGTTTGGGTGGAGGTGGAGGATTGAGATAGTGGTAGGAAAAAGACACTGAATAGAAGAGATCTGTATATACTAAAGGAAGGGGACAAGTATAAAATGAGCAGATGGGTGAGACCAGAACACAATGTGCAGGAATGTGCAGGATAGAGTGTGAGTAAGAGATAGTGAGCATGGGAGAATAGCAAGTTGATGGTCTGTGAGACTGGATGTTACTGTTGATTTGGTAGAGAAATTACACTCTGAAGAGACCAAATATGCAGGAGAACAAAGCAGGAATGGAATGCAGTGCAGGGTATCCAACACCAAGCTGACAATGGGTGATCAGGATCTCCAAAGGTGGCTTAAAAAACAAACTGATTGAGTCAATGACACAAAAAAAACACCTATGAAGATTTCTCAAAAAGTAACTCATTGAGTCAATAGCATAAATAAAAAAACTAACTCATGGAGTCAATGACATAAATTAAAAAACACCTATGTTTTTGAGGAGCCAAAAGTTCCTCACAATCCAACTGATTGAGTTAATGATATACACGAGCTGCCCATGCTGGAGTCAGGCTGAGTGAGCAACGCGAACGAATGCTATGACAGCGGCATGGGTCATAAGCTCATCTATAACATAGGGGGTGAAGCAGGGGTGGGAAATATTATGTAAAATTGGTCATGGTTGGTCAGGTGTGATGGCATCTGCAGGGAATTGCTAAGCATTAGTCAGAGATGACAAATATGGCTGAGTTTCAATTTTCATCATCCCATATGTATGGAGCAGGACATCTAGTCACCACTACTTTTGTACAACCAAATAGGTCATGGGAAAATGGACCTAATTCTTATTCCTTTCCCCAAAATGCTCAATTCAATGATAGGAACAAAACCTACAGAGCAATAGTGCTAAAAGTCAAACTGACATGAGTTATTTTTTTTTTGTGACCACAATTGGCGCTACTATGTAATATAAGATAAGATAAGAGAGATAAGATCTATGTCTGTGCAGGCATGTTGAAAAAGTGTGCCAACCATTCAGGAGGACATCGATGAGATTTATATTTTGTAGAGCTGAACTTCTTGACCTCAAGTTGAGCTGCTTTTGGGCCCAAACCAGTCCGATATGCCTGCATCCATTGAATCATCTGGTGTTCCCACTTCTGGATCATGGAAAGGCACGCTGTCGGCAGGCAGCTTCTTTCACACAGTTGGTCTTTCGAGGGATGAGAACGGATGGACAGTCTGTATGTAGAATGTAGTATTTTGCAGTCTCTATTCTATGCCATCTACGCTAACCAGTTTTTGATGTGCCACAACATTGATATCAAATTTTTTAACTCAGACATGCCTAGTCGGACTTCTCGGCCAATGAAGTTGGTGTCATCCAGGCCAAATTGGCGGCTGTCCAAAAGTAGCGGTGACTAGATGTCCTGCTCCATATGAGTTGTGCAAGTGGCTGTATGTACCAAAACAACATACAAAGTTAATAGGATTCATCCTACCTTGAATTTTTAACAGAGTTAGGATTATCCTATATTGCATATACTAAGGGACTATTCCATAATCCACTGTACAATCCTACCACTGTACAATTCTATCCCATAGTAGAATATAGCTAGCTTAATCCCATCACATCCTATCCTAATCCAATTCAGATGGTGTGATAATTGGACTAAAACCTATCCTTTTCAAAGTCTTAAAGGTCAAATAATCCTATCACATCCTATCTTACATTGAATATTTAGTAATGTTAGGATTATCCTATGCAGAACATAGAGAGAGCCATCCAATAACCCTTGCAGAATCCCATCCCATTCCTGTGTTTAATCCTATCAATCCTATCCTGGTATGACAAGACAACAAGAAGAGACATAGAATAATTCTACTGCAGTGATATTGAACTACTGTATGCCATAATCCTATGTAAATCTCATCCAAACTTCACAGGATAATCCTACAAAAACCCTATCCAATTATCATTTTCAGTTCTGATTACAAACATGACAAACAAATGTCAATGATATCAAAATGCCTCTATCAGGACTTTTGCCTTCTAAAATCATTATCTTATGGCCTCAAATTGTTTCATTCTATATTAAAGCAATTTTTGATTAGTAGAGATGGACAGATTGACAGATGAGAATAAGCAAATGATGAACTGCAATGAACATGTGATACCTGCAGCTGACTAAGTTTGATGACTAAGTCATCACATTGAGGATCAGAAGGTTGGATGGGAGACTGGGATAGGATGGGATTCAGACAGGATGAGATTTAGATGAGATGGGATGGGATTGGGATGGGATGATGGGAATAGGATTGGATGGGTTTGGGTTGAATGTATGTAGGATTAGATTTGATATCAGGTTATTTTAGATTACATGTCTCAAGTTCTACAGTAAAATACGACTGGGATTAATCCTAGCACTGTTACAAATTCAAGGTAGGATCAATTTGGTCCCTGACCGAAAAGGCAGGTGAAATTACATAATGATGTGGCTGTGGACGTGATATAGTGGACACCTACTTTCACACCCTGCAGTTTTCTGGGCACAACATGACCAAACAGATGGCATTTCCTACTATGTTGTAAGCCTGGCTTACATACACATTGACACTTATTTGTACACACTTCAAAGACTTGCCATATTAACTACATGTCACATCACTATTTCCCATTCTTCCTTTTCCCCCCATATATTCCACTTGTCATATACTTTGATATCATTATCTACCCTTAATACCACATCGTTGTCCTGTCATCTGGTGATTTGACATGAGTGTTTGTTTGTCCTTTCTCTGCTTAGTGTTGCCTATCCCCAATTACGGGGTAGGTTTCCACCTTTTTTTTGACATCGACAATGCCTGTTCTCGCATTGTTTTCATGCATTGACATTGTCTACCTAGATGACTAAACATGTTTCGATCCAAACCCTGTCTCGCCAGCCTTCTGTCAGCACCTCCCTTACCACACATACTACATAGTAAGGCAAGAAAGATGAACACTACAAGCTCCTCCACTACACATGCCACTAAAATGCTGGGCCCGAGGTGGTTCAAATGTGGCCCTTGGCGGTGTTAGACAAGGTGGTGGTGGACATAGGAGCAGTGGCCATGGGTATTGATGGAGGGCAGGTGGCAGAAGGGAGGTGGTGGCATCATTGAGAGTGGTGGTGGTCACTGGTGGATGATGAGCTGGGTTGATGATGCAGCTGTGTGCTTTGCCATGCACAGCTGTGTCAATGGTACCTAGAGCAGTTAGTGGACAGACTATGTAAGACTCTGTGGTGTAGTGGTTATCTTCCTGGTTATCAAATGTTCTCTAGTAAATGTTTGGGGTTTGACTCTGGTCCATGGTGTTGGAGCAGACTATATACGCTGCACAGGGGAAGAGACTACACGTTCCTTACAACCTACCTGGGGTTTAGTTAGACTTACAGCTAGGGTTAGCAGAGGTAAGAACACTGTATTCCTACTACGGTACAGGTTCTCCTTATATACATAATATTAAGGATGTCACATGACTCGGGAATGTGTTTACCGCATGTATGCACAGTAAGCGCAGTAACATGTGTATGCTGCATGTATCGCCTCATGTATACATGTGTATGCTGCATGTATTGCCTCATGTATACAGCATGCATCAGGGATTAATTTCAACACCCCCCCTCAAACTGTACAGCGCTCTAAGCAGCTAAGTTTGAATCTCGAAAGTAATTCCGAGAGAGTCTCTAAATTTCCTGAATAGGACGGCGCCAAGGTTCTTTGTGAACATGTCAGCCGGATTATCACTTCCAGGAATGAAAACGACTGTGACTTTGTCATTTTCTATGCATTCGCGGGTGTAGTGGTAGCGAATGTCTATATGTTTGGTCCTTCTTTCCTGAACTGGATTTGATCCAATAAAGATGGATCCTTGATTATCAGCGCAGATTGGTACGCGCTTCAGTGTATATCCAAGTTCCTGGAATAAGGACTCTATCCACACTATCTGCCGACAAGTGTCGGAGAGAGCCATGTATTCGGCTTCTGTGGATGACAGTGCTACAGTTTTTTGTAAACGGGACTGCCAGCACACAATGCCACTTGCCAGAGTAGCAAAGTAACCCGTTGTAGATCGGCGCTTGACTGTGTCAGCTGCCCAATCAGAATCTGTGAAGGCCTGTAGCCCCTCGGATTTCTCTCCATCATAGACCATACTGTACTTCTGGGTTCCCACCAGATAGCGCATTATGTACATCGCTTTGTCTAGATGTTCTTGGCTAGGATTAGCCGAGAATTGCGACATCTTGATTACCGCGTAAGCGATATCAGGTCGCGTTCCGAGCATCAGATACAATAAAGATCCGATCACAGACTGATATTTTGATCTAAGCGCCGCGTTTGGCGTCGCTGTGTTCTCCGACGGTTTGTAGCCAGTCGGGAGCGGAGTGGGGACAATCTTGGCATTTGTCATCTCGAACCTCTCAAGCACTTTGGCGAGATATTCTGTTTGATCGAGTTTGACTTTTGCAGCGGTCTGGGTGACGCGCATGCCTAAGAATTCCGTGACTTTTTCAGTACTACGGCACTCCCAATGCTTCAGGCAAGCATTCTTCTTTTCATCCACAAGTTTCTTGTTCTTGCCCATGAACAAGCCATCATCAACATAGACTAGCGCAATAACGATGCTGCCTGTCTTAGGATCCTTGTGTATGAAGATGCCGGCATCGGAGCTGGCGCGCACGAACCCAATGGTGCGCATAAATGCCTCTAGCTCTCTCCACCATGCTAGTGAAGCCTGTTTAAGGCCATACAATGCTCGGCGTAAGCGCATTACTTTGCGCTCTTTACCCTCGAGTTTGAAACCCTCGGGTTGATCCATATAGATCTCCTCATCAAGTTTGCCGTATAAAAATGCGGTTTTTACATCTAGACCGGTCATATACATGCCTTCTAGAGACGCAAGGGCAAACATGAGGCGTACGGTCTCGTAGCGGACTACTGGTGAGAAAATCTCATCAAAGTCAACGCCTTCGACTTGTGAAAAGCCTTTGGCCACGAGTCTGGCTCGTTTTCTTCCGTCCGATTTTACGGAGAAAACCCATCTATTTTTGATCGTTTTTCGATCATGTGGAAGATCGACGATGTCATAGACTTGTCGCTTGCGAAGAGCCTCTAACTCTTCACGACAAGCCTGTTTCCACTCAAGTTGCTGCTGCCGGGGTAGGCGCGCAATATCGCGAAATTGGTTTGGAACTAGGCTTTTTCCGCTTGATGGTGTGACTGCTTTTGACAACAGCCAGCGGATAAGCTCATCTCCACCTTCCTTGGTTATCTTTTTAATATAACCTGCTTCGTCCGGTTCCCCCATTGGGTGATCATGTTCTTGATTATTGGAATCGGGCACACTCTCGTGGGGTGCCGAACTCGGTCCAGCTACCGGTTCTTGCTGTTGAGGTCGTGGTCGTGTTCGGTTATGATCCGAATCTTGACCCACAGACTTCTTCCAATATCGATCACGCGCAATGTCTCTCTCTATGTCAGAGGGGAGTCGCTGTTCTCCATAGGTATTGCCGGGACGGTTTGGGATTTTCCTCTGCCTGCCTGATCGACGGGGCAATTGCTGCCATTCCTGTTGATCTTCACGTCTTGGACGAAAGTCCTCAGTGCTAACTGGAGGCGGTGGAGGAGGAGCGTTAGTCGCATCGTCATGCGCCTTTTGCTCGCTTGGTAAATCATCATCATCTGATGATGATGGAGGAAGGGGCGGATTTTGTAGCGGTATAGGGTCATCGCCATCCGTTCCAGATGAGTGGTCGTCATCTTCTGGTTCTGGTGGAAAATCACCAAGGTCTGTCTTGGCAGGAGTTTTAGCTCCGGGACAGCATGGGAACATCGTTTCATCAAATAGTGCCGTAGCACCAATGAATATTGCACCGTTTCGTCGCATGAAACGATATGCTTTAATGCCATCTTCTACTCCAAGGTACGTCATTAGCTCCGATCGAGGAGACAATGTTGTTGGACGTTTTTCTTTTGGTAGATAGACATAAGCACCGCAACCGAAGACCTTCAGATTGTTTAGATCTGGGCGGACCTTTGTCAGGTCCTCAAAAGGTGTCAGCCATTTCAGGCGCCTTATTGGGGTTCGGTTGTATAAATGTGTTGCATGTTCTATGCAAAATTCCCACCATGATTGTGGTAGACAAGCGGTGAATCGCAGGGTTTGCGACTTTTCCATTATTGTCCTTATGGCGCGCTCTGCGCGCCCGTTCTGTTGATGAACGTGGGGTGCAGACATCTCTATTTTGATGCCTAAATCCTTGAGCTGTTTTTGTAGCTCACGATCCTTGAACTCCCCCCCTGGATCAACACGCCAGCGCTTGATTGTAGCGCCATATTGGGTCTTAGCCATCGCTTGAAATTGTCTAATCGCTGCAGCAGCGTCAGATTTCTTTCTAAGGCATTGGACCCAAATATGTGACGTTTTGTCATCCAGAAATACAATGAAGTATTTATGTTTGTGGTACGATTGTACCGGGAGTTCCTTTAGGTCGGAATGTATTAATTCAAAGGATTTGTCAGCTCGTGAGTCTGACTCGGGAAAAGATTTTGAGGTCATTTTCCCTTCTGCACACCCTGGACATATAATTTTGTCTTTAGGAATAATTAAATTCCTTGGGAATTTTATGGTGCTTTTAGGCATTTTCCCTAGCGCCTCTTTGGATGGGTGTCCAAGTCGCCTATGCCAAGTCAAGTAGTCAGCGACATAAATGGTCGCGACATTAACCTTTTTGGTGCTCAATATATGAGTCCGAGCCCAATAGATCGTGTCATTCCTCCTTAGAGGGACACAATGCATGATTGGGTTTCCATGCTCGATGAATGAAATGTATGCGGAGGAACCACGCACATCACTTCCGTCTTGTAAAAAGACCCCCATTGACATCAATCGAGTATTAATGTCGGGTATGTAGTAGACGGGGTATAGCCGCGTTTCACGCGTCTCTGACTTCCCATTACATACTACCTGGTGTCTAATGAAGACTGCTCCTTTTCCTACTATATGAGTAGTACCAGTGGCCGTTTGGACCAAGGTAGAGTCCTTTCTCGGTAAAGGCTCGTAAGAAGCGAAATCTTTCATTTCACCAGTGAAGTGTTTTGATGCGCCTGAATCCATGATCCAGTCGGCACCTTTCTTACAATCTCCCTTTGCACACATAGCACATATATTAAGATCTACATAATTCCATGATACATTTAATAGCGGTAAAATTTCACATGAAAAGTTCGCTGTATTCATAGGAATTTTAATCTTAGTGCTTGTGGCAGGGAAAAGGACTGACCTGTCATCATACGCCCCTGTGTCAAGGGGTTCATCGACGAGCATTTCGTCGACGGCTTTCCACACTTCCTCATCAGTTACTGGAGGTTCGGATCCGAGGGAGACGGTATCGTCTTCTACCTCCTCGATCGTAGCCTCGGTTTCTGGCTCTATCCTCCTTCTCTTACCTTCTCGCACTGTAAGGTGCTCTTCCAACGGTCGCAGGTTTTTCGCGCTGCGCGGAAGTTGCATGCGCTCGAGGGTGTCTCGAGCTTGCTGGTATTCGGTGTAAACCGAGCGAGAAGAGGAGGCCGCGCCCGTGTATGCCTGTGCAGGCGGTCGGCGGCGAGGATCCCTTGTGGGAGTGTGTTCGCGTCGCTCGATGCGCTGTATGAGCGGCATCGGCGGTATGATGGTGCCACTACCATTTATGGTGGTAAAGGCATTGGAGGCGAGGTGGGTATGTTTCTCTTTTGGCTTCTCCTCCTTAGTCTTTCTGTCCCCACGTCGTCCACGTTTTCGGGACGAGTCTCCGTTGCTGTTTTGCCCTTCTTTGGGCTGCCATTTGGGGTTTCCCCCCTTGCGCTTAACAGCGGAAAGTTTGTTGGCCTGAGGCTGGCCAGCGGGCTTTCCAACTGCTGTGCGCCTTGAGGCTTCAGCAACAATGGAGTCCTTGACATGTTTAAATGTCAAGGCGCTAGTGGCGGTCGTGTTAAGGACCGTTGCAGACAATGAGTCGTACTCGCGCGGCATCGCAGCAAGTAGAATCATCGCCTGTACTAGCTCGGGGATGGCGACGTTAGCAGCCGTGAGGCGCTCAAATTTGTCAGCCATTCTTGCAATCTCCGGTGCGGGGTTCGCAGCCGGGATCTTGATTGCTATTGCGGACCTAAAGTCCGAAAAGACTTGGGAGGGGCCGTCCACACCATAATCGGTGCGGATGAGGTCCCACACCTCCTCAGCAGTGTCCTTTGTGTTGGCACGCTGCCGAATGGAGGGGGCCAGGCAGAGCACTAGGCTACCAATAGCCTGGTCATTTTTGTTGCTCCAGGTCTGGAGCTTGGCATTAGCGTCCGCTACCAAGGTAGCGTTCGTCGCCGTCAAAGGAGGCGCCGGGGGCGGTTTTTGCTCCGCCCCGCTAGTTATTTGCCAGAGGCCCTGAGACCTGAGCCACGCCTTCATAGAGTCGGCCCATAAGATGTAATTTGATCCGTCGAAAGTTTGAACGAGTTTTTCAAGAGTTGAAGACATGATTCTGTGGTGGCAGCTGTTAAAAGCGCTCAATCAGTCTTTTTACTCAATAAAACACGTTTAACGTTCTCAGGAGAAAACACTCCTTCAGAGTGGTTAACCCTAGTCAACCTAGGTTTTATATGCAGCTCGCAGGGAGCGCAATGCAGCTCACAAAGAGCGCAAGGTTATAATTTGGAGACAATGAAGTCAACGTCGTTCGCAGCTAATTAAAGCGCGTTCGCGACGTGCCCAGCAGGGCCCATAACCTGTTGGAGCAGACTATATACGCTGCACAGGGGAAGAGACTACACGTTCCTTACAACCTACCTGGGGTTTAGTTAGACTTACAGCTAGGGTTAGCAGAGGTAAGAACACTGTATTCCTACTACGGTACAGGTTCTCCTTATATACATAATATTAAGGATGTCACATGACTCGGGAATGTGTTTACCGCATGTATGCACAGTAAGCGCAGTAACATGTGTATGCTGCATGTATCGCCTCATGTATACATGTGTATGCTGCATGTATTGCCTCATGTATACAGCATGCATCAGGGATTAATTTCAACACATGGCATTTTATTTTCCTATTTAGTAGTAAGGACTCCTGCTTCAGTCCTACTGATTCCTGGCCATCCTCCTGGATTCCTGATAGTCCAAGTCCTGGGGAATTCCTGGAATAGTACCAGGAAGAGCCCAATTTACCAGGATTATACCAGGAATCCACCAGGAATCCTACTGGAAGAGAAACAGCCAGGAATCAACCATTTGGTGGACAATGGCTGAGACAGGGACTACCAGGAATACGTGGGGGAGTGTAAAGAGCTCACCATTTTCCTGATGAAGGTCATAGACATATATCATTAGAAGATATTTGTGTAGTATAATCATAATTTACTTTGTTAAAAGTTCTGCAAGTGTGACAATAGTGGGAGATAGTCCGTTTTTGGCAAAACCAGGAAGTCAGCCATTTGTGTTGGGCTAAGAGATACAGTAATGTATTGCCATTCAAATGCAGTGAGATTTATTCTACCATATATCTAGTCATTTAGGAAGGCTAAATTGGGTGCAGTAGATACCTGAGTTGTGAGAAATAGTCGTCGCATTTTTGTCGCATTTTGTAAATTTCATAGTTACCATTATCGATGAATGACGGAATTGTAGGGGTGGATATGCCCCTTCATGTTCTATCAACGTTAAGGGCAGGGAGGGAATGTGTAACTTGAAATTTGATGCTGACCGAGTAGCTTAGTCTGGCCGAGTACTGATACTAATTAGCAAGCTCTTCCTGTCATCAGTTTGGCATCAGTTCGACAAGCGAGAGTATAGTCATACATGACATGAGGGTGAAGAGAATTTGCACTGCATCTCAGCATCACACAAATGTGTTTTACCCGGGTATGCTTGGGATATCTGGCAGTCCTTAGCACTCAGGTTGGTTGAAGAAAATAACTTGTCTTCCTAAAACAATCATCTCAATATCTGCGACCTCTGGAATTCAATACGCAGTTTTGTACCAGGAATACTTGTC
The DNA here is from genome assembly GCA_026075535.2 of Tricholoma matsutake. Classification (NCBI taxonomy): domain Eukaryota; kingdom Fungi; phylum Basidiomycota; class Agaricomycetes; order Agaricales; family Tricholomataceae; genus Tricholoma; species Tricholoma matsutake. Next base: position 2,058,047 of record AP026550.1, on the reverse strand, counting down.
TCCGAACTTCATATTCGGACGCAGGAGCGAAACATACCTCTGCCTGTCATGGAATATTGTTTCAACTTAAGGCCTTAAGGAGATGGGGACCTACCAGTGTAAATCCCGAGACTACACGCGTGTTCCGTTAGTCACGGAGGAACACTTCTGTGTGCAGCAGGATGTGAGATCGATATCTCCCTGGCAACGTGGGATTCGTGCACAAGCCACATTGTGCCACATCGTGGAAGATATGAGCAGGTTTAAGCGAAGACATACTTCCGCTCGGTAAAGTATTCAAATTCTCCAGCAGCTAATTGCATTCATCTGTTATCGTTGGATGCCAACGCCCACAGGATCTCCACAGGATCTCCAAAGATCTGCCAATTCAAAAACAACTTTGACGCGCTCGTCAGGTGACCGCCGCCATCGGCTCAGAGCCTTAACTTAGCAGCCAACATTCATGGCATTCAGCGGTGAACGAGTACTGAGCATCCAATCTCATGTCGTATTCGGCTACGTCGGTGGAAAAGCTGCCGTCTTCCCCCTCCAGTGCCTTGGGTACGACGTTGATGTAAGTCCTTTTTGCCCCTCTGTTGTCCCAGCCAGGGAATTGCGCTTTGACACTCATCGTTACAAGGTGGTGAACACTGTTCATTTCTCTAACCATTCAGGTGCGGGAGACATCAACCTGTGTATACTTTTTTTTATCATAAATATATTAGGGTATGCCCGACGGGGAGGCACGAAAACGAGTGCTGACGAGCTCAATGCCATGTTCGGTGTTCTGGAATCTAATGAGATGCTGATGCCAACGAGATTGCTAACAGGTTCGTCAATTCTGTCATTGCCTACGCCCCCAAATAAACTTTTGTTGCCAGGTTACATACCTGGTGCAGAGAGTCTCTCTGCTATTGCAGATCTAGTGCGAAAACTCAAGAAGGAGAGGCCAAATTTGATATACCTCCTAGACCGTACGGTGCTTTCATCCGTTTCGATTACATACTCATGACTCACCGCGGAGTTTTCCCTGTGCAGCCGTCTTGGGTGATGCAGGCCGTCTTTACGTCGCCGAGGACGTTATACCCGTATATCGCGAAATACTTCCTCTCGCCACAGTGATAACTCCCAACTGGTTCGAAGCAGAGTGCGTACTCCACTCTCCTCCACCCCACCACCTGACCCCACCCATAACCAACCAGAACACTCACACAAGTGGAGCTCAAAGACCACGAGTCTCTCAAACGCGCCTTACAGATCCTCCACGAAGAATATCACGTTCCAAACGTCGTCATCTCTTCCATCCCATACAAACCCTGGCTCTCCGCCATCCGCCCACCCTCGATCAACTCATCCCCCTCCACTCCCTCCCTCCTTTGCGTCTCCTCCACCGCACATCCCTCCGCCTTACCAACAGTACACACACAACTAGTTCCACTCATCCCTGGAAACTTCTCCGGAGTCGGCGACTTCTTTTCTTCGCTTCTCCTCGCCCATCTCGACATCAAGACACCCTGCGCAGACGACGAGACTCCTATATCGCGTGCAGCGTCGTGGGCGCTCACTAAGACCCATGCCGTGCTACGCTTGACGCATGAATATTCTAAGACTCTCCCCGAGGAGGACCGGCAGGCCACCGACGATGAGGAAGATGCGAAGGAGCCGTTGAGGAGGATCCGGCGCATGAGAGGGCGGGAGCTACGGCTTGTACAGAATCAGGATATCATTAGAGGAGTAGAACCACAGGAGCTTAGAAAGATGGAACTTTGGAAAGGCTTTTGGGATGCTTAGACCCTTGGTTACCATAATTGGGGTTATTGATCTAGAACGGATATGATAACTTGTCACCTCGTAATCTTTTATACTTGCCGTACTTACGATTATGAATATGCGTATACCAATTCAACGAGGCCTAAACAGAAGAAGAGAAAGATATGTTTCATTGAAATTAACAGGCGATTCTAACAATTTTATTAATCCCCTTTCCGATTTAACTTCTCCAGCGACCGCTCGCCCTGTTCATACCACTCTTCTCTCGATACCCAGAACTCCTGCCGGTTCTTCATAATATCCGCCAAAACGGCACCGCCGAGGAACACCATGTGTTTTCTGCGTGGCGGGTCTTCGATTTTGATCTTGAATTTCTGTGAACAGCGTAGCAGCATTTACTATAGATGCCCAAGACGTGGAAAACAGCAAGGAGATACGTACATTCAGACGGCTGGGATCGCCGTTAAGGACGCTGGTAAGATAAAGCTGCTTCATCTCTTTCTCCAGACGACTTGGGAGACCGGGGTACATGCTGGAACCGCCAGAGAGGACAATATGCTTGTACAACTCGGCACGAATGTCGACGGCGGCATTTTGGATTGTTTGGAAAAGCATTTCTAGTTGGCGGGTGACATGAGAACGAGGAAAGGGTGAAACTGGTGGAAAAGTAAACCTGCTACACCGGGTTGTTCGATGTCTACGAGATGCGGTTGAAACATGCATTCAGGTGCTTCGAATCGTTCGGATCCGACTTTGATGGTGCGGCCATCTGGGAGCTGAGTTGGAGTTGGATGTTAGTGTCTGCATTTAAGAGTACCTGAGGTTCACGTACTGTGTAACTCTCCACCAAAACGGTTGTTTCCTCCGACAACCGCGTGTCAAGCTCAAGATCGTAGCTGTATCACTCGAATCAGTTATATGAAACGAAGAGCGAAGCACGACCTTTCTATACCTGACATAACACAACTTCTCCTTGATCTCGCGTACTGTCTCGAAATCGGCCGTCCGATTGAACGCATACCCGCGCATCAGGAGGAGCTTGATCAGATACCGCGTCACGTCCCGTCCAGCGATATCCAAGCGGCGAGTCAGATGTGGAAGTGAAAACCCATCATATACTGGCACAATATGCGTAACGCCGTCCCCAGAGTCGACTACCACACCAGTCGTCAGACCTGCAAAAACCAGACGGTCAACCACATGAAGCACAAAGAACTCAGATCACGAACGCACCCTGCGCATACAGTGTCAGAACGGCTTGAATCGCTACATACACACCGTCGAATCCATAATCTTCAAACATAACTTGGCACATCCTCGTCCTGTTCGCCTTGGGGTTCATCGGCGGCTCTGTGAGCATGATCTTGCGGCCCTGCGGGTTAAGCCGCAGCTTCTCGTCAAAGGTGTAATCCCACAAGTGTTTCATGTCTTCCCAGTTCTTTACGATGCCGTGCTCCATTGGCTGCGTTACTTGTAGGTAGTTTCGGTTGGAGGCAGCCTCGTCGCCGACCATGATGTCTTTTATGACGGCGGACCCAACGCGTTCTTCCGCACGCAGTATCGGACGACCGACGATGGAAGGAAAGACTGTAGTTGTATATCGGTACCTGCTCAGGATATGTAGGCTGTGGGTGGTGCGTACCATGTTCGGGGAAATTAGAGCCTGCATAACCAACTTTCACGAACTGGGTGTTGGGTGAGTAGTCGAGAATCTTGAATATGGAGATAACGTACTCCAGTTCCGTTATCCACTACGATGGGAGGCCCTGGATCCATTGAAAAAGAGAACTCAAAGAAAGATTCGGAAAGACAATCCGCAGGTAACAGCGATGTTTGTACTTGTCTGTCTACACCTTCCTCTGCGCCTTCAGGCTCCTTCAGGTCGATTGTCAATGTCTGCGATAACTGCGTACGTTTAGTGTAACGTGGGCCATCGCTAGCCCTCAAAGGGCTGACACTGAAAGCAGCTCGATGTCCAGAATAACCCACATGTATTCATCTATTCGCTGTTGAGTTATTTGTTCACAATGTTCGCACGAGATGTATATATGTACGCAAACTTTGAGGCTAACTCGAGCATCAGCATCCCCTGTGCACACATTGACTTGTTCGTATCACTTGGAGGCCATTGTTCTTTTCATCAGATAGATGTGGAGAATGAATGAATTTGATTTTGTATTAGCTGCGTGATTGCCATAACGACGATGTCAAGCCAGGCAAAACAATCATTGTTCCAGCTTCCCCCCTCGTTGTTCCGTTCTATCCTGGCAGGAGCCTCGTATTCTAGGAGGTACAACCGACTGGTCGGTCAAGAGCTTCTCACCGCGTTCCCCACAATCTTTTTTACTGTCATTTGCTCTGTATAAACTGCCAAATTGGCATCAAAATCATGACCCACCAAATCCATGCTGTACAACATATGCATCGTAGAGGGCTTATCGTCCGTCGACAGGGGGGCCTTGCTTCTCGTGCGTGTCTTGTGCAGTAATAACTGGCTTCTTACCTATGTTCTTTATAGTTGTTTCGTCAGTGTTAGTTCCGGTTCAAACTGGCAAAGGCCCGGCCAAACCTTCAGACACGACATCCTCTCAAGCAGGCAGTACTATATTCCTTTCGCCCTCGAGAACATCAACTACTACCACCACCACTTCTACTAGCGGCTCTACCACCAGTACAACCACCAGTACTACCTCTAGTACCAGTGTTAGCACAACTTCAACTTCCACTACGACGTCTTCGACCTCTTTGGTAAGTCCTATTTTCATGTATCCATACACTCATTAAATGCTACTATTAGTCTTCGAGCACCACGTCCACACCCTCTACAACCACCCCCCCGCCCTCGTCTTCAACTGTCGCATCCGTAACTACCACCGCCTCAACCACTTCTTCTCCCCAGCTAGGCACCATACAGACCTCTGTGCCTAGCGCCTCCAAAGCCATCAGCACCAGTACACTTGTAGGGATCATCGGAGGAAGCGTCGCTGGCGTCGTCGCTGTTGCCATCATCGTTGCCTTTATTGTCGTACGTCGTATATTTTCACTCATACCTTAGCCTAACAACCCCTCTAGCGTCACATGCGCAAAAAGTCTCTAGAACGCGATGCCTTCAACGCCACCACCTTCCGGCGCTCCGCCTTCCTCCTCGATGACCCCGCCGATCCGTTCATCCCCGACGGTAGCCATCATTCTCATTCCGGCTCTCATTTTAGCTCCGACTCGGGAGACGGCCCAGGACCCGGGCTCTCGCGCAACCCGCGCCCGCCCACCATGATCGAGCGTCACCTCGCCCGTGCGCCTACTCTGCCCTCTACCGCATACGGCGCCGACTACAACTACGCCCGCATGCAGGCTCCCTACGCCACTGATGCGCATTACTCCCAGTTCACTGCAGAACAATACGGACGTGGTGGGGGTGCAGGCGTTGACGGTGCAGCAGGTGCATACGGTCCTTACGCTGCGTATGCGGCCCAGCAGCAGCACCCGCAGTACCCCCAGACGCAGGCGCGATATCAACAGCAGCAATATGGAGGACAATATGCACTGAACAGATCCATGTCCACCGCACCCGCCCCGGGACGCAAACAGGACTTGTCCAACCCCTTCTCCTCTAGCGTAACGACTACTGCTGCTGCTGCTGTCGCTGCAGCTCACAGTGCTGCCGCCGCTGATGTCCGCTCCGGTTCGACCTCGCCCCCTCTTGCTCGACCATCGTCGCAGGAATTACAGTCTGGATCCTCGGGACCGTACCTCAACCGCCAGCCGACGCAGATGCAGCAGCAGCAGCAGCAAGTGGTCTATGCAGATATACAGCGGGATGAGAAGGCCCCTCGTCTTCCTCCGCTGACGGTGAGGAATGCGACACCGACGTCGGAGGGGAGTGTGGTGAGCCCAGATCCTGATAAGAAGGCTCGGGATACGGTATATGATATCCAGGATGCGTATGGTGGGATGTAGCGCTAGTCAGCTGCGTTGTGCATTGTGCGTTTCGCACAAAGTGCTGGTCCCTCTTGGTTACGTACGTCTTGACACCGCCCATCAACTTCTTGGATTTCTGTGCCATTAAACTTCCTTCGTTGTTGCACCTGTATACCTGTATATTCCGATCTTCTGCCCGCCTGCCCCTCTGTCCTCCCACTTTTCCCACTCCCTGCAAGTAACAACGGCTGGTCCTCTCTCCTCTTCCCTTTTCTTTCCTTCCCTTATTGGTCCAAGTTCCACGATCACTTGTCCCTTTCCCTTGCGTCCATATGCTCCTGTTGTCGATGCATGCAGGGATGTTTTGTCTTGCAGTCCCAGAATACTCCCATCCTTGTCCGTACCTGATTCCAAATTATTTTTATATTCTACGGGACAACGGGCCTGTATACATGTTGTACATACCGTATCATACCCCACCTTTCTTCTTTCTTTATCTTTGTCCCTGACTTTTTTTCCTAATTCATGTTACCCCTACGTACCCGGCTCAGTACTCCACATTTTTTATACTTGCTTGCGCTTCCACTCATAGATATTGTATGTAATGTGCATACTCTACCGAGCCATATTTATGAGAAATGTACACTACCATCGACGTGGTCCGAGTCCTCTATCACATAAGAATTTCGAAGGATCAGGCTGCCGTGTAAGTACGTACGCTCATTGTTCGGCAACGTGTGGATGATCTTCATGCTATTATATAAATACTTTGTCTCCGAATTTAGAAATGAACTTGACCACGTGCTTTGTTTAAGAGCACAGAAAAGTTCTTATACAAGTCTCCAAGACAATTACAGTTTTTATTTTCCAAGAGATGTTGTCATCATCCAGCATAATTTTGGATTACTTTAGATACCTGGTTACAAATCAAATTGTGGAAATGATTTCACAACGTTGAACGAAAAGGATAATAATACTTTATGAGACGTTTATGTAAATTTAGAAACATGAAGAGTCGGAGGGACACTGGTTATTCGAATCCGGAACTTTATCGATTTATCCCGCGGCGACAATAATGAAAATACTATTTACGCAACACCTTGCGCGCGACTCGGACGTTATCCATTTCCAACGCCATCATTCTGTTACCACGGATGATATTTATATAAGAGCATGTTTACATAAATAGTCGATTTCGGGTCCGTTGAGGCAAGCCGTAAAGCGCCGGGTCTTTTACGGGATGGATGCGGGCATCGAATTGTATACCAAACATGATTCCGAGAAGCGTTCATGGGAACTTGAAACTTGGAGCTGAGTCCGACTCTCGCGTGCCTACGTCACCATGTGCTGCGGCTCTGACACTACATGCGTCCAACTCAAACCACATGGCTCCACGCGTTGTGAATGTCATGATTATGTTGGTTGTGTTATGCAATGATATGTTACAGAATGATGTAATGTCGTGTCCTTCGTCGACTATCGGTGGCGAAGTGTCGTGGTTTGGAATAAATTATCTCCGTCTGTCATCGTTACGCGGGGCTTTCGGGCTCTGACGGCTCTTCCTCCAGAAGCCAAGGATCCGAATGGGCGCTATGGCGAGTTGCGAGAGCATCATGCACGATCTGTGAATTTCTGCGCGAGATCTCCGAATCCGTGAGTGAAACTTTGCGCCGCAATTGGAGGATCCTGGAAAGAAGATCAATTTGGTACGGACACAAATATCCAAAGTTCTGCGGGCGGAAGCATGCTGACTTACAGCCTGCAAGCCTGGAATGTTGTTAAATGGAGTAGGATGCGGAAACGATAGAAGATGCATACTATGAAGTCGGGAGCCACCAGAAATAATGGAACTCCTATGCCAATGTGTCCCTTGCCCTGTCTGAAAGCAACAGTTATTACAAAACAAGGGGAACAGTGAGAATTCAACAGACCGAAAGAAGAGGACAGCAGCGGTAGTATTCACCATCAATGCTGAGAGAAAGGCGTACACGCCTATCTCAAACAATGTACAATGAGACCCCGAATCTAGAAAGATGGGGAAATGCGCACCTTGGTACACAAAGAATTTTCCGAGAGATGATCCTAAACTGCGCGTTCGATAACAGTGCTGCAAAGACAATCAGAAGATACTTTCGTCAACGGGAAGATGTGATTTGCCACGAGTATGACAGCAAGAGATACTCCGTCCGTCACCACCGCAGCTATCTATGTGTAAAATCGTGAGACAGCGACAAAAACATTGTCGCGTCTTGGTATTTGACACCTACCATGACATACTAAGACACAGTCGTCAGTTGAATTTCAACCAAGGGAATGGACTACGTGAACTTACGCCCATACGAGCAGCCATCGACGGAATACCATAGTTTGGAAAACACCCCATTGGTCCGAGAATGTCATAAAACCCTTCCGAGGGCAATGTGTTTTCCGTAATAAATACGCGTAGGTTGACTGCAATGAGGGCAATATAAAGGAGCGACAAGCCGATGAGAATCTTTCTATTCCTGCCCGTGAAAGCATAGGCCCTCATCATCATTACGGCTAGCATCAAGTCAGAAAAAGTAGCTGCATCAAGTCACGGCACGCAAATACCGTGTGGAATGATTTGCTGGTATGGAAGAATATAAAACATGAGTTGTTTCTCTAGGTTACAGCGAAGCAGGATTCACCAAAGGTGCTTGAAGTATTTGTAGAGGCACGACAACATGGGGACACAATCGAGGGTCATGATTGCCAACATAGGCCCACGAAAGGACCGGAAAATATATCATAGGGTAGTACCTGCAAAGGAGGTACGCAATTTTGACCGAAGTCCATTTTTTTTGATGGATCTACCCAGTAAACTCAGCGTAAAGGAAAAAGTGGGGAGTTGATCCGAACACAAACCAATTCGACCTCCATGCCCATCCTATTGCCAGCTCAACCATCCAGGTTAATCAAGGTTAAAGATCAAGCCCACTCACGTTAATATCCATTCGTAAAATGTGATCCAGGTGATAGCAATAATTGGATATCGCCCAAGTTGGATTAAATTGACCCATAGGAGCGCTAGCTCCGAGTCCGAGCTCTGATTCATTCGGATGCTTCCCGGAATGAGGGAGCTTTCAAGGTCGTTTCAATCACTCGCTCTAGAGTTCTACGCTCCAGTGGTCAAATGATGTTGGAAAAGGTGGATGCTGAACAAGATAGCAAAGTCTGCCATTACAATCGTAAGTTCTCATGTCAACGCGGTCAAGGCACACCAAACCCTCTTCTTCATATGGGTACGCCTCAGGTTTGATTACCGATCATGAATCTACACGCATGCATAAGTACTTACTCGCCTCTTTTTTTTTTCCTTCCTAGTTCCGTTTGTGGCGGTACTCCCATATCTGCAAGCAGCTGAGTCATGATGAGCGCTCGATGGCTCAGTCATCTCGACTCGGACGTGAGCTTGAACAAAGGTTCTTCCGACTCAAGTTGTATTGATACTACAAGTTTTGCGGCATCTTATGACATTATTTATCGGCAAATATTCAACGATAAAGACTTTTATAGAATCCCATGCAATATTCGACTCGGACAGGGTTCCATCGATGTGGCATAGATACTCACGAAGTGGTATGTGTGCCTAGCTCAGCTTCTCAAGTTTCACCTCATAGTGATGCAAGTCATCGCTCAGAGCAGCGAGAGTGACTCGGATGGATCAATGATGTCCTTTGCCTCCGCTTAGCGTCATCATGATCGCTTTCTGTATGTTGTATGTTGTAATACAATGTCATTCCATAGGAGGATATCTCTGGCAAACCCTGATTTTTCTCATACAAATTGATAGTGATCGGTAGCGCCATAGAACCTGAGATCTGAGAGCCGCTGACTAGAAGTTCATCAGCGCATCAGCAAGCCTAGTAGAGCCGTCTGCGGTAGGTCCAAGGTAGCGCTACTATAGTACCCAGTGTAGTGAGTGACTCATAGTAGTCGTGGCCATAGCAAAGGGTTATTCTCTTCAGTGCTCCTGAGGCCTATGTAGCTCTGTGGTAGCTGTACTGTATGTCTGCCGTAGTGATTCTACTGTGCATCTACCGTAGTCCTACTGCAGCTCTGCTCTACCACAGCCCTATGATATTACTGCTTTGTATAGACGCGCTTATTATATGTGAATAGATTTAATGTAAAATATTATTCCCGCTACTTTAGTAGTGGGTTCTACCGTGATCAGATTCTCCCACGCTCTCGTGGTGTGGACCTGAGCTTCAATTGGGGTGGCAGATCGGCCGATCACGGACATGGTTGATATGACGTATCCCCCCCCCAAATGAGGAGATTGTTGTGGCTTGTATTAATGAACGGCAGGACGGCAAGGGATGAGCGGCATCTCACGGCATCAACAAAGAAACCCTGAGTCTTGGAACCCTGACCTCCCGACGCGCTACTTTCTCGACGACGCGTTCTCCTTGACTCCAGGCGCGACTACGTCGACATAACACCATCATGGCCACTTGATACTGTAGATAATGTATCAGCCCCCTCTCGTTCAGTTGTTCATAGTCTATTATCATCTCACAATACCCTACCACTTGAGAAAGTCGACACTTCAAGCAGACACCGACTTGTGCTCTGTAAATTATGCCACCAATACATCAATCATGGGAAGGACAATCATACAACCAGTGCCCTCCGTCAACATGAGCAAAATCAGGAATGTAGATTAGGGCTTGCTGGTGCATTGCGCCATATTTCATTTGACTTATTGTTAATCTATCTATCACGAAACCAGACCGAGTTCTCAATGAGATCGACAGTAATCAAATACAGATTCACTCGAGGTTCAAGACTTCTCTGGCAAGATTTCCATTACTAACGAGGAGGAGACAAAGCTCGGGGTACCTGAGGAATCTCACGGCCACTGTGTGGTTGCAATCAATGCATACGACGCATGGCGATCACATTCTCTCCTGCACATCCACAACTCACATGGTGAATCTCCTCGCAGACCTCGCTACACAATGCCAGTTCAGCATCCCCACCTCCCACCTCCGCCCATCTCCTTGCCAGTTCTCGAACAGTTCCGGTCTTCAATACTCAGTTACAACAATGATGTCTTCTCTTGACTCTGTCGTAATATCTGTATACTTTTTTGCTTGTGTCACATATATTGTTAAATCTCATTCATAATGTAATGTATAGAGGCTCCTATGCCTATTTTCTCGAGCCAAGTCGAACATTACCGCTCACAGTTCTGAGTTCATGCCGAGGGCAGCCGGAATTATTTGGCTGATGGGTGCTGTCGTCGTGCCACTTTTCATACTGATCAGTGTGTCCGATACTGACTTGAATGTTGAACCCTCCGAGCTAGCGAGGTGGGCTCAACAAAGGCTGACTCAGCAAGTGGAAGTAGTATGGTCTGTGTGCGTCGATTTTGTCTCATCTTTCTACTTCCACTCGCTGAGCGGATATGTCTCATACAACAATTTCTGATTATGAAGGAGTTACTGGACAAACAAGCCCCTTCCTCGAGAACAATCCCGCACAGACATGAACTGAAGGAGAAAACATGGTGGATAAATATCGCAAGATGCTTGAGACTTTGGATGAACGATGAAAGAAGAGGAATGAAGAGAGAGAACAGAAGAGGCATGAAGATCCTAGTGGAGATGTTTCCGAGGATGAACCGGACGATATCACCCCTTTTCTGGTACATCCTGATAAGGATAATGGTGCACAAGAACATGGTCAATGTTCCAAAACCACACCTGTTCCCAATGAACCTTCAACACCACACCCAAAAAGGCAAGCTAGGAGCACGCAAACTAAGGCGACACCTAAATTCAACGTTGAAGGGACTCTTTTCCACGACACTGAAGCTTCTCAAAACGAGTGTGAAATGTACGATACTTCCATACCTAATGACATCACCTTACTTGCTGCATGTGATATTGCTCCTCCACTCCCTCTCTTCACAACGGAGGCCTTGGAATGTATTCGCAATCGCAAAAGCCTCAAATTTGTCAAAGTGGGAAGGGGGCAATACGAAAATACTTGTGTTCTGGATGTCTCTGACTTTCCTGCTGATGAAGATCTTTCCCCCACTTCTTGGTGTTTGGCTTACAACACCTTTCTCAACTGGATGTCAAAGAGAGCACAAGGCCAAATCCTCGAAGGATGGACGATGCACCACAATGCCATGGTTAACAATCCACAGTTTCAAACTCACTTCCAGGCATATGTTTCCTTTGACAAAGAGGTCTGCTCTCGTTTCTTTACCAATGGTCCTTTCATCATCAACCCTTCTGATTATTGCTGGAGCAATGCCCTTATTAACAAGAAGATCATGTTTTCCACTAAAATTATCACTAATAACATGCCCACACAAGACAACACTACACACAACTGCTGTTACCAACCTTACAATGTCCCGTCCTGGTCCCTTTCATTCCTTTCCGAAATCTCAGTTACCCCAGGGTGTCTCAGATGTGGGCGGAAAGATGGCCACCAAGCTCCACATTGTGATGCATCCACACCTAGTCGGAAGGAGCGGTGTTGGGTCATCATCTACAGAAATGGTAACCTCATGCGGATCTCAGACAACAAGCTCGTTTGCACTCGCTTCAATATCGGAACATGATCTTCCACTGACCAGTCCCATGGATTGCATGTCTGCTCTCTGTGCGATGATGCCTACCATGCAGCCATCGCTTGCACTCAAAATTGATTACAATTGTATAATCACACCATACCATGTCGAGGGATGGGCGATGGCACTATGTGAATGTAACCTCCTTGAACATTATCCAAACATTGTCCACGATCTTTTTTATGGCTCACCCATTGGCAATCCTCCTCTGCTTACTTACACTTTCATTCCTCATAACATGCCCTCTGTTTCTGAACATTCTGCAGGTGTCGATGCTCATATCTTGGACAAACTTAAAGCTGAACAAATATCTGGCCCTTATACTTTTGATGAAGTGCATGTACTATTTCGTGGTCATTTTTGTACTGTGCCGCTTGGTTTCATTGAGAGGCCACCTGGCTGTGGGAAGTGGAGAATGATTTGGAATCTTTCCACCTGCGACCATCTTGGTGTTTCAACCAACAATTGGTTGGATGCAAAAGATCATCCTATAAGATGGCACACTTGTACTGTTTTTGCTGATATGGTACATTCATGGTCTTCAGATATGTGATATGTTGTCTGCCCAAGTGGGTGTGGACAAGTAATCCATAGTCTGTCCAAGTGGACATGGGCAACTGATCTTATCTTATTCTGCAATATCTTGCTTTATGCTTTCCTAACTATTTTCCCCAGGTCGCTAATGCTCCACCTGGGACACAGGCTGCCAGTTTGGATATTACTAAAGCCTATCACTGTTCTCCTATTGCACCTCGGCATAAACCTTACATTGCATTGTACTGGAGAGACTATATCTGGCCTGATCACTGTGCTCCATTCGGTCTTACTACCGCTGGTAACATTCAGGGTGAATTAGCTGATGCTACCATTGACATTCTTGCGGCGCACAGTATTCCACATGTTGTCAAATGGGTTGACAACTTTGATTTTTTGCATCATCCGATTGCTTCTTCCTTTGCACCTGATGGTTCAACCACTTACTCTTATTCCTTCAACCTTGACACTATCCTCTGTATTACTACACCCGTAGGTATCCCATGGCATGATGTTTCTGAACAGGGCCACAATTTTGTGTATCACACCAATTACAGTGGCTTTGTCTGGGATTTGCCTAACAAATGGGTCTCATTATCGGATAAGAAACGGTTGAGATACCTCGAAAAGGTTGTTAATTTTTTGAAAATTTCCACCATAACTGAGAAGGATGTTGCTTCTATACATGGCACGCTCCAACATATTACCTTTGTGTACCCCAATGGTTGTGCCTACCTTCCTGCCCTGAGCCACATGGTTTCCCATTTTCCTAACAAGTGGACTTGACATCATATCTCTTCTGCAGTATGTAATGACATGCTCTGGTGAAAAGAAATTCTGTTGCTGCCTCCTGGTTCTTGTTCCCTCCCTCCATGTCTACAAGCACTCTATGACATCTGGGTGGATGCATCTACTTTGTGGGGAGTTAGTATACTAATAGATCAACAATGGATGGCATGGAAACTTACTGATGGTTGGGATACTGAGGGTCGAGACATTGGATGGGCAGAGTCAGTAGCTGTCAAATTAGCAATTTTATGGGTCACAGAGCAAGATGTTTCCGACAACGAAATTCTCATCTATGGCGACAATATGGGTGTCATTGATGCTTACAAAAAGGGGTGTTCCCCCAATATTCCACGCAATCCTTCAATCCAACAAATTACTTCCTGCCTCATTCCTGCTAACCTTACAATCACTCCAATTTTTGTACTATCCAAGTTTAACCTAGCTGATCCCATTTCCTGTGGTGTTTTGGGACCTGCTGAGTTTTGGCTTGCATACCATTTTGAGCTCCCTCCAGAGCTCTCACCATTCCTATCTAATGTATAGGCTATCATTACCCTCTACACCAGCGAGTGCTGGTGTGCTGCCTTCAGAGGGAAGTTTCTTTGCTGATCCTTCCATGCTGCACTCCGATAACAGTATTTGTCGACTGCATACTTCCTGCTATCACAACAAGGCTATATTAACCTCCTCTCTCCGTCCACATGTCCTTGCTCATGACCGTATGCTCCTTTGGAAAACCCCTTTCTCCATATCTTCTTTACATCATCTAGCTTCTTTCTTTCCTGTCAAAACTATTTCTCATTGGTGAGAGGTCATCTCTGCTTCCATTGAAAAACAAACCCATGAAAACTATGGCGCTGGTCTTCTCCATCTCACACAATTTTGCAATAAATTTAATATACATGAGAACTTGCGAATGCCAGCTAGCAAAGCTTTATTATGCCTTTTCATTGCCAACCAGGGTGCTGGCTCAGTCTCCAAAAATACCGTATCTTCTTGGCTTTCAGGCCTTGAAATGTGGCACTCCATCAATGGAGCTCCTTGGTATGGTAGAAGGATCCTTAAATGTACCAAATGGGGTGTTACTAAATTAATTCCCCCTTCATTGTGAAAACCTCCATGTGATCCAGTTTCACTCAAACACATGTGTTAGCCTTATGGCAACATCTCACTTGAACACATGTGTTAGCCTTATGGCAACATCTTGACCTTTCTAACACTTGTGATTGTGCCATTTGGGCGGCCGCTTGTACAGCATGGCAAGGAATTACTCGGTATGAATATTTCTTTATTCCTCATCCGTCATTCAATATTATACTTAAGCCTTGGTGAACTCCTTCTCCATTCCATAACCTCCTTTGATCTGAGGCAGAATGGTCAATGGTCTTCTCCTATTCACCATGGCTCTGCACCTAATCATCACAAATTTTTTCTACAATTCAAAATTCCTTGGTCAAAAACAAAACTTTCACAGGGAGATTGGATCATGCTCACCGAAACCTTCAACAATGTTGATCCAGTAGCCGCTTTTGAACACCATCTCTTTGTCAATTCTGATTGCCCTTCCTCGTCGCCACTTTTTTCATTCAAAACTCCTAGTGGTTGGTTACCACTGACCCGCTCAACTTTTGTTGACCACTGTAATTCCATTTGGATAGCATGTGGTTTATGCACTATCTTTGGTCACAGTTTTAGGATTGGAGGCATGACTCACTTATTACTTTCTGGCGTTGATCCTTGGATTGTGATGAAACAAGGACATTGGTTTTCTTGCATATTGGCATAAAGTTGAATCTATACTTCCTCTTTTTATTGGTAATGCCCTCAATAAACTACAACCTATTTCTTCTGTCATGTCACACTTAGCCTCTCTATAATCATTTTACAACCTTTTTTCTGGGGGAGTCAGTTTCCAGTGGATTCTGACTGGTTCACTTCGTTCACTTTGGTGGTGGAGTCTAATCCACCAGATCTTGCTCACAGAAAATTCTACTGGAATTTTCCTTCCCCCAAAACCTGTTGTATTATATTTGTTTATTGTAACAAGTGTGAGTCAGCTTGAACATTGAACCCTCAACAAAAGCTGACTCAGTAAGTGGAAGTAGTATGGTCTGTGCACATCAATTTTGTCTCATCTTTCTACTTCCACTCGCTCCACCAAATTTTGCCACCCAACCCACCCAACCCTGAGTTTAGATCAGTGGTGGAGTCTAATCCACTGGATCTTGCTCACAGAAACAAGTGCGAGTCAGCTCTGATTCTGAGTGGAGTTGGTCATCAGTGATGTCACCGATGGTCGACAAGAATGGGAAGACTGAATGTCATAAGCTGAGTTGCGCTCATGATCACAGATGAACACGCTCAAAAACAAATCAGCACAGACCTATCGGTATGTGTAGGAACACTACAAAATTACTAAACATCCTTTGAACAATTGTTCTCGTAGATATGTCTTCAAATTTGCCTATGGCAGTTTCCCCTATTGAAGAGCCCACTGTTCCTGGCAGAGACTCTGAGAATGTGCCATCCTCTACAGTCTACCAGTGGGTAATATATCTCATTCAGGCTACCCTACTAAATTTATCTGGCAGATTACCCCTCATGCCTGCTGTACCAACATTCATCACAGAAACACCCATCAGGAAAATCACACTTTATTTTTGGGCTTTTTGACTTTTTCAGCTTTATTAACCAATCTCAAAAGACCTATTGACAAGAAAGTATAAAAAAGGCCTAAAAGTTAAAAAGTCTCATATATATTATTATAATTATAATTATAATATGGGGCATGCACAAGGAATAGAAGGGGATGAGATGGGATTATATATATTTGAACATGTGCATGGACCATTTGTATGTGTTTGCAATGTTAGATCGGCTTGTATGGCAACACATGACCTGGAAACATGTACAAATGGTCCATGCTCATGTTCAGATATATAAACCCATCTCTTCCCTGCCATTCTGTGGGCATGCCCCACTATAGCATAGTGACATTAGTTGTACTTTATAGACTTTGTGTGACCATATAACTTTTTGGTCTTTATAGTGTGTCCCCACACCCAACTTTTTGGAAAGGGGGGCCTAGCCAAACATCTTCCCACTTTTCAGCTTTTTTGACTGTATAGTGTCTTTATAAAGCTCCAAAATATTTTTGTGAATTTGCTGATGCCTGGGTCTGTAAGCACTCGCTCTCAAACTCTAGAATGTAGCAAAACAGCAGCAGAAAAGAGACCAGTAGGGAGGCCAAAAGGAAGTGGATCAAAGCAACGGGCAGCACAAGAAGTATCGTCATCACTGCCCAAGAAGTGCCCAGTTGGATGGCCATGGAAAATGGTAACACATGGCTCTGGTAAATCAACATGTGCAATCAGTGGTTTGGTGAGTATTTCATTGAAATTACTTACTGCTTCATTTGCACTGACTGGCTGAAAATGATTGAAATAGCATGTTCCTGAAACACCAGCCTTTGGACCATCACAATGCAACTCTACTCCCAGTTCTGGATTATGCAGCTGCAAGTCATCAAACTTGAGTGTCAGCTTAGAGCATCACCATAACTCTGCATCGCCTGTGTTGAGTGCTGAATCAGTGTTTGTTGGCCAATCACCCTCTCTCTACAGTCAAACACCTTTGTTACCAACATGTTTGGAAACTCCAAGTCTTAACACTGCACCTGCTACCCCTGATAGCATAGGCAAATCTTGAGTAATTCCAGATGAAGATCCTTCACATGATGTTGTCTGGCCAGAAGACAAAGATGAGGATGATGATGAACCTGAAATCTTGGGAGAGGGGCTTGGCCACGACAGCAGTTTTGAGGATGAGAACAAGGAGGAGCCAGAAGCTGGACTGGGAGGTGAAGGAGTGGCTCTGAATGTTAAGACAAACTACCCATTGCCAACATGGTTGAAGGAGGACTTTGAGCAAAGAGTTGCCGAATCTAAGATCCAGGGAAGAGATGGTCTTCCAGCACTCTACCGTGATCTTGGAACATTCTGGTTCTCTTGCAGGTCAAATTTTTTTATTTTCTGGCTGTCTTTGGCACCTGTACCCTCTGCTCTGTACAACTACAATATGTTTCTATGGGATCCTGAAGCACTTCTTTCACATGGGTTGCCATGTCCGAACTGCAAGACCAGGCTTTACTGACATGGTCATATTGAAAAGCCTCGTTGATGTGTTGATCTCTCATGGACTATCTGGATAATTGGTTATCAATATTGTTGCCCAAACTGTCTTCATCCCCAGTCAAAGAAGCCAACAGTAACTTTCTGTAGCTGGGACTCATGTATCCTGTCGATGCTTGACTATAATCTTTGCTCTGAGTTTCCAGCACAGCTTACTCATTGTAGTGGGATTTCTCGTCACACTCTTGCATTTATGCGAACATATTTCCAACATGGCATGGGGTCCAAGCAGTTTTCCAATGCCCTCCATGTCCAGCATCTTCAGCTGCATGATGAACTACATTTACAATACCTGCATTATCTTGTGCCTCAAAAGTGCTTGTCTGAATGGCAGGGGAAGACTTTCAAGCCTTTTCTCCCATTTGATGACCAGACAGAGGATGGGTTCCATGGATTTACTCCAAGCGCTCAGTGGCTCCGGGATGTGTATGATCACTTTATTGAGATGCACCACAAAGACTTCAATCAGCATATGGCAATGCTTACTGGAAATGTATGTGCAATTGATCACAGTTTCAAGGTTTATAATAGATCTGGACTAATTTTCAATACTACTGCTAACACAATTACCATAGCTCACCAAGCACATTGCAAAAGTTAATGGTGTCCAAATCTTCACTGCTCTTTTGACTGTCACAAATGAGAAAGGAGAGATCTGTGTTTGCAACCTTGTCACATCAAAGGCTCATTCTCAGTTTGAACTTGCCTTGGTACAAATGAGAGTCACTTCATCTCTACCATCATGACCAGCCTTCTGTCTTCTACACCAACAACATGGCAGATAAGGATTTTCTTGAAACATGCTTTCCTTCCTTGTGGGAGAATGTTGTTCCTGTAGAGAAGTATTCTGATCTCGAACCACTCGTCATTCCATCTGATATTCAAATCTCAATCCTGAAATCTACCAATGAGATAAATGCTGCAATACAGTCAATACTACAGCTTTTACCTGATGATGATACTAAAGGAGTTGTGGTGGCTGCCCTAGATTCTGAGTGGAATGTGGAATGGATTTGTCACTGGGCAGGGCCAAACTGCAGTATTACAGATTGCTGTTGGAAAGCATATCTATGTCATACAAGTAAGCTGCAGTTTTTTCACTATCAAATACTACTATAAGAATACTTCAGATTAGTCAACTACTGGCTGGAAAGCAGCTTCCTCATATTCTGAAGCAGGTCTTATGCAATCCACAAATCCTAAAGGTTGGGCAGTGTGTGACTGCTGATCTTCAGTATCTTCAGAAAGCCTGTGGATCTGCTTCTCCATTTCTTGGTGGGATTGATCTAGGAAAATTTGCAAAAGATTGGCTTGCTGTCAAGTCAGTGAAAATTGGCCTTGCAGATCTCTGCGCAGAAGTTGTTGGGAAATGACTTGACAAAAATATTTCTGAGCATGTCAGTACCTCTTGGGAAGTGGAAACTCTCACTGATTGACAGATTCAATACTCTGCATGTGATGTCTATGCTGCTCTTTCTGTCTATGATGTTCTTTCTGCAATTCCACTCCCAGCTCCTTTAGCATCCAATGCAAAACCACTTAGCCCAGTCCTTCTTTACAACACTGACAATTCTTGTGTTATTGCATGGAGAGTCCTATCTCCAGACTCAACACATTGTTTTGATGGCATTAATGTGACTGCTACATGCTGCCTAGTGGAAATTCACGATGTTTATGTTCCAGGGGCCATCATTATGACACATAGACAACAGCCCCTTGCAGAATTTGGTCAAACCCCATTCCCCATTGTTTGCCTGTGCACCCATCTCTGCATGGCTTTATCCCAATTCCCCCCATCAAATCCTGCTCTGAAAGCCTGCAGTGCCCAAGATCCTGATCGAGAATGTATACTGGACACTGCACTGGCTGACATCTCAACCATTGACCCACAGAACTTAGGCAATCTTATGCTGGACACCATCAACTCAGTGACAGCAGAAGATAGGCCTATGCTAGCCACTTTTGAGGTGGATCTTGCAAGTCAGCAAAATGGTGAGCAAATTTTGGGTCAAGTTGATGATCACAGCTGGTGCCCACTTGTCTGCACTCGCATTGTAAAAGATCTATTCCATGTCTTCAACATGTTCTATCTCTCTGTCACTCATGGACTATGGGTTGACTTCTCTCTGTCCCTACGTGATGCTATCTTCATCCCAGATCAGAAGGATAAAATGTGCATCATTGCATGGGGTGCAGCCCAGGATCCACCTCTCACATGGGATTACATGCTTAGAACACGGGCTAAATGGCTTTGGCATCATTGTAAGCGGAGTATCCCACCCCCTGAGCAATTGTATCCTCTAATTGAACATGTCTTCCAAACATATGGTCCATTGAAAAATGCAAAAAATGGGGAACCATGATTCAATGTGGCAGCCTGGCATGTCTCAAAAAATATTCTGGATCTTGTTCACAAAGGATTTCTCTCTGATCCTCCAGGAGTTTCCCTGTATTATATTGGTGTTGATACCAAATATGGTGGACTACCCTTGTACAGATGCATCCGAGGCACAAACATGACAGAGGGTGGTGTTCATACATAGTGTTTAAGGGTCCAGTCCAGTTCATTTTTTTGACCCAAAAATGTAAAGGCCGCAACCTAAACCAGTCCAGGACTGACCCAGATACTGCAAGAACCAAACTGGACCACCTAGGACTGGTCCTTTCCAGTTAAAAGACCAAAAAAGACTGGTTAAGACTGGTTCAGACCGATGTTTTGTGGTGAAATTTGTTGTATTAATATAACCCATATGTATCTTAGCAAATATTACTTATAACCACTGTGCAGATGGATAGACATTGTAATTCCCCATCATTCAGTCTAACTTTTAAGACATTTCATTAAGATTTGACTTGGCTATGATCAATATAAAAATACATCTACTGAATGACTCATGCTGAACACCAAGAAATGTAATGTGACAACCATAAATTATGTGATGCATAGCATGCATTGACAAATGGTGGGAGTATTATTATACATGTTAGTCCTGTGATCATTAATATAATCAAGCAAATGATCAACATATGAGTAAGATGAAATGAAAATCAATCTGATACAACAAAATACTCATACAAAAATAGATTTGGTTATATCTTGCTCAATTCTTAACCATTTTTTATGAACCAGAGGTTGAATTCACCGGATTTCATGTGGGAACATGGTCCAATATATTCCCACAATAAAACTGGTTTTCTTTGGTTTTACAACATTTTTCAATATGGAAAGACTGCTAACTGAACTGCAAAAGACCGGTCCATAAATAGACCACTGGTCTGGTCTTTTCCAGTCCAATTCAGTCCAATTTTGGTCTTTTTTTCAGTCCTATGGACTGGACCCTTCAACACTATTCATACACATCTGCAATCATGTCTTCCTACATCTGGAGCTTCAATCTGCCATGTTCAAGCTTGCCTATCAGATTTCATCTTGCAACACAACTTACTTGTAAGCTAATATCTCTATATCCCTGTTATAACTGCCATCTTAGTAGACTTCACAGGTAGGGACCTTGAACAGTACTGGGAGGCACTATACAGGTCACTATAACATCTGGCTTGTGAACGAGCTTCAAGAAATGCTCATGTATGTCCATAATCAGGTTCCCAAGTCCCATCTCATCACTGGCTGGGTGAATGGGAATCTCTACATACCCAGCAACAAAGTTTCTGGTGTACTTCCAATTCCTGATGACATCAGGGTAAAATCAGGAATGGGAGAGTATCAAGCACTTCTCCACTTGAATCAACCTCAGAAGTTTTTGGCCTCAATGCAGGGAACCCGAAAACCCGTACTTCCCATTCACAGCTGCAAAGAGTGTAATTTGTTCTGGCAGCTTGTTGCTGAAAATGTTTCTTTTGCATCAGCCCAGTGGGAAATAGCCGTGAAAGTATGGAACAGATATGCAGATGAGCACAAGGAGATTTCATATAAGGTGTGTATCACTCATTCAGTTCATCATTTATTCCTATGAAGTTCTTCCCTTGTGGCAGTTGGCTGAGCATTTGAGAATGTATTTCAATGGAGACTGGAAAAGTCAAACAAACACCAAGCAGACAATGGGAGTAACACCCAAGGACTGTCTGCCACTCAAGAAAGCACTCCAGGATCCCAGTCAGTCCGGAACTGTGCCCCTAGCCACAGAAAGCACCATGCAGCTCCATTCTGTCACGAAAGGATTCTTTCCTCTAGATCCACCAGCCACTTCCAGATGTCGATATGCCAACAATGTCGACAGTCAATCCCGATCGCACTATCTCCAAGTCTCCCACATTGTCCAAGTCCACTTCTCCAACAAGATTGACAGAAAACCCCAAAGAGAGTCAGAGGCCGGTATCCACAGTCGAAACATCTCAGATACTGTCAAGAAAGTGCACAGCTGAGGCATCCACAGAAGTACAGCCCACCAAAAGGAAGCGACAAGCAAGAAGCTGCAGAAAGTGTGTCAGTGGGACAGAATGTCGAGGGAGAAAGGAGGTAAAGTATTGCACAAACAAGTGCAAAGACTGTGGAAAGGTAGATTGTCGTGGTCAAAACCCCAAGAAGCTGAGACTACCCTGCAATGAGGGATGGGAGGAGGAGGGTGATGATAATCGATACTCGATGGTGTGATGGCACTTAGAGGCGGCGAGATTAAACAAAGACAAACAGTCCTCCTTCCTTTTCAGTATCCCACTGCTTTATTTTTTTATTTTTTTATTTTATTCCACAACAATCAGTATTGAGCCTCAATTGGGATGTTTGTAGGATGATATAATTAATTAGAAAATAAATTCCCAAAAAGGAAAAATACAAAAAAGGAAGGAAGAAGATTTTCTGTTCATTCCCTCACAGTCTCTGTGCATCTTGGCAATTAATTAGCTACCCCATGTATAAGCATGGATTTGGGCCTCTTGTATGCACCAGGTTTTCCCTGAATTATTTTAGCTTTTCTAAGCCACACAATTGGAATAGTAAAGTGTAAATCGATCACACAACATCTGGAGATGCATGGAATCCTATGGGAATTGGGTATCCCAAGAGCCATTTTAAGGATAAATAGTTGGGATTGATTTCAAGAATGACAAACAAGTATTAGATGAATTAACAAGGAAGTTAAAAAAATGCAAAATATAAAAATTGCAATAGGAGAATAAAGGCTGCATCAAAAGTCCTAGGACTTAGCAGATTGTAGAGACCCTTCAGTAGATTATTTGAAAGAAAGAAAGAGATAAGCAATGGATGTACTAGTATTTGTGGTGGGACCTACAGTATTTGACTGGTCACGTGTACACTAAATCAATGTTCGGCTTCCTGTGAGAGATCTATGGGAGATATTGTCAAGGTCTGAGTTACATATGATAGGTAGGCATCGAAATATGTTGTGTATGCAACCTGGTATCCAGAGGTCACAGTCTGGATGCATGGTAGGCATCAGCCTCTGATGGTACCTGAATTGACCAAAATGGCTCACATGTACACTTTTGCCAGAATAGCCTGTAGAATTGCTATAGTATATAATTCTGAGCTCTAAAAATTAAAACCAGTATTTCTATGCCTAATAGTATCAAAATATAGTCTCCATAGTCAGGTAATCAAGTACTACAGAATATAAACCACAAAATGTGTACCTGTGACATATGTGACATATGTCACCCTTATCCTCATCATTTCGTGTAATCTGACTCATAGAACATGATTCCATTATTTGTTAGTGAAGTTTTGCTGTTAAATATGTTAACAGGCTCTCATAGATTGGGTTGGGAAGTTTTCTTTCCATTCAAATAGTCCTTGTCATCACTGAGAACTGGGTTTCTATTTTTATGATCATGCACTAAACCGGATCAATCAGCCACCCTAAAATGGCAAACCTAGATATTCACTACCAACTGCTTATGCAAAGTGTATAGATACTTGTTGGACCTCAGGAAGCAAAAATATGTATTCCCAGAGCCAATATGAGTAAGAAAAAGGCAAATGTACAAGTGACCCATGGTGTACAAGTGACCGGTCAAATACTGTACTATCTAGATGCATAAAAATTCCAGAATGAAAGGGCAAGTATGGGGATTGATCATGACAGGAGAGGAAGCATGGTGCAAGTTAATTAGAGTCCAAAAGAGATGATAGAAAATGAACCCACAACAGAGGAGATATGATAGTCCGAAGATTTTGAAAATCAAAGTGGCTGTGCAAGTGAAAACATTGCATCGCATCAAGACACAAACATGTGTAGTAGCTCCAGAAATCTTGAGTGAGTATGTCCAAAGGCATTCAAGAGTTATAGTATGATGTTGTAAGGGTAGTGCCCTAGAAAGACAGCAAAGAGGTGACACCCAAGACACTGAGATCAAGGCAGAGCAAAGCCCAAGAATGAATGAACCATGGTTAAAAAAAGCTGAGAAGACCCTATTGCATCAAGATAAACAAGATCAGTAACTGGCTCTGGGATTGAAGGATTTTAGAGGCATCTAATATGGAATATTGTACACTACAACTAACGAGGCCAAATGCAGACTCAATACTGGCATGGGAACTCAATACTGAGCATCGAGCCCACAAACATCAATATCGAGCCATCAATTGACACTATTCTTCATTTTTCAGGTCCTGTGAGCTTTACTGTGACTACCCTCCCACATGCTGTGGACCTCAATTAATGCTACTATCATTGGGTAGGTGTTTGAACAAATTTTGAAAACATGTCTTGGAAATGTGGGTCTTGATGACTACTGGTCTTTGGCTTTCTCAACAAGATATATATGTATCATACCTAGACTTTCATGTAGTAAACATGTGCTAGTGGGCCAATCCTGCACATGGCAGGTCTGAGTTCTCTATGGGGCAGGTACATAGCTGAAAACAGCTGAAATTGCTGTATTGAGATGGTGTTGTTGAAGTGGTTCCAATGTCAATGCACACCCTGTCACAATTCCATCATGAAACCAGGTGCCAGATAATAATTTCAGATGTGCTGTAAAATGGTTCTGTGCATAGTGAATGATACCTTTCAATGTAAATGTCTGCTGCTCATGATTGGTGGTGATTGTGATAGCCTCTCATCAGGAAAACCACATTGCTGTGGCTGTGTGTGAGTCAGTGTGACAAGCATGGTCATTGTAGTGTGTATAGGGCCAGACTTGCCACACAGCTTCCACAACCCTCACACCATACCACACAACTGGGATTCTGCCACAACAATCATGCTTCAAGGATACTGTCTTCATAAGCTAGGCCATCTTTCATTGTCCTAATCAAGCAGATTAAAAAATAATTTTGTTTGCATGGTAATTAATAAAGTTATTTAAATGGAAGGCTTCAAATGTGTCGAGACTCCATACATGAAGAAAATTAAGTGGAAGAAAGTTTGGTCCATAAACAGGAATAAGATGCATGCCACATACAAAAGAGTCCAAAATGCAGAATAGAGCACAGTCAATTACTGTGTTGATCAAGCTCAGGCTCTACAATCCACATCCCTGTCTGACTATCAGGCAACATTCCTATCTTCTTGAACCACTCTACAAATGCACAGGGGTAGGTGAGATCATTATACTCAAACAAGAAGAAAAGGCAAATTTGGACAACACTCATGCCCTGAAAGCCATCTTGGCTGTCATCATCAACAACATAAACACAGTCATGGCAAGGAGGTCCACAATGCCAAGATGGCATTGATTGAATAAGTTCACGACACATTCCACAGATTCCAGATGGGTCACTGGGAGTGTAAAAATGTTGCAGTAGCCAAATGAAAAACAGATATTGGTGATGCTATTGTAATGTCTTCAAGCACAATATCAAGAGAATCAGATTGGAGCTGGTGGTAGATAAAATGTTGAACAAGAAGGGGGAGGGCTGGTTCATCAATAGCAGTTGCAAGACCTAGTAAATCACAGGGATATTGTTGCTCTATGGTGGGATTAACTTTGGACATCGCATTTTAAACAGGAGGACATACATCGGGTGCAAGCAAGAGTAACATGTGCCATGACTTGCTCTCCATCAATTGGACCATCCTCATCCTCATCCTCATCCTCATCCTTGTCATGAAGTGGAGGTGGTCAGATGGCTGGGAGCATGCCACATTCAATAAAGTCAGCCTCTGAAGCAGCCAACTTGTCAAGGCATTGGTTGGTAAGAAGCATCTGACCAAGTGCCTCACACTTGCTGGATCAATGCCATGGGTTTTTTACAGCTGTAATATGTTGAGATTCAGTGATTGATGAGCACAATCCATTTGGGGCACTGAAAAGCTTGATGTTAGAACAATAATGTACTAATGAGTGTTGGTGAGGAAGCGAGTACCCATCCGGCTGAATGCCAGCTGTACAGAAAATCTCACAATGCTGGTGAAAACATTCCAGTGCTTTGTCAATCATGTCGAGTGTGTTTTCATCAGAATCCTTTTGTCGAACAAGATAACAAAATTCAAGCAGTGCCCTGATAGCTTGAACCATTTCAGGAGGTACCAGACCCTTGATTGCTGGTAGGTAAACCTAATTGCCACATGCAGTCATTGCTTGCGATAGCAGTAGCAAACATGACATACCTTCATCAGGGCCTTCAAGTCATCACCAGTCCACTGCTTGAAGCGATGTCCTTGCTTAAAATGTCATAGCTCTGGAAATGTTGGTGTTGCTGCAATTCTTTTTCAGACATTAGACTTAGTATGATGTTGATTCAATGCAATGGGCAAACCTCTGATCAATCTCATCCAAAATCTTGTCAGCCTCTGCCTTGCTATATGTGCAATACAAGTACTCACCAACCCAAGTGACGGGATGATCCTTAAATGTCCCCTTAATGAGCTGGTGCAAGATGTCAGAAGAAATGAGCTCATGGATATCAGCACATGGAAAGTCGCATGTAAATGGCTATTAAATATCAGCTTAACAAGCGCAGATTTTAACAGTTAACATACTACGATATCTGTGTCCATGCCATACTCATCCCACAATTTGTCATCTCCAAATGCAGCCAACAGTTCATTGGTAAGTGAATGTGTTCAGGGACCATCTGGAACATCCAGATTTGTAGGAAGTGAAGTACATCTATCAAAATGTCAAAACAAATACATCAATAATTGCAAGCAGACTTACTTTGGACACCATTCTTCAGCAATACCAGTAAGCATGACCTGTTCAGGATAGTCAGCAATGAAAGGGCCAAGGTCATAGATAACCCAATGAAAATGTCCATCAGGGCATTGTCAAATGACAGGCATTGTCATGCCAGGCTTGATACTCTGAAGAATTGCTGATAAAGAAGCATGATAAAGCTGACACTTGAACATTCAAAAGGAAGGATCATTATCATATTTACGATCACCTGTGCATAAAGGCTCAGACTCAAAATATATCAACATATCCTATCTGACTCACTTTTTGGAATAGCTAAAAATGCAATTGGAATAAGTGCATTGTGATGCGCATGTCAGACTCCATTATGAAAATTGCCAATGGATAGATAAAGAGGATGGTATTCTGTATCACCAGTTGCAATGAAGACAGTCATCTTATCACTCCTGAGAATGATATCAACATACATAGCACCTTTGGTAGAAGAGTCTTCCTCAAAAATTTGATCCTGTATGTGTAAAATTGTCATCAAAGATCTAGATCCATACACAATGACGCCAAGGATAGTTTGAGGACATGAAATCACTCCAGCAACGTTTACCATCCACATCAAGATGCACATATGGTGTCGTGTCAAACTCTCCATCGAAGTCAGGATTATCAAGCAAATTTGTGATAACCATGTCTGGATCACAATACCATACCTCATAAGGCTGCTGCTTCCAGTGTGGGGCATCTTTGGGAAGATCTATATCAAACCCTGCCTGAAAACATTTCCAAGGTGCGTCGCCCAGCATAGTCACATCAATTGTCTCATAAATCTGCTTGTAAGTGTCAAATGGCCCAAGATCGCCATGTTTTATCAATGACAAGCCCCACAGTTCCAGAAGATAGTTGATGTTCTTCTGCAACATTTCATCCTTGCAAAATAGGAGGTCGTCTGTCTTGAACTGCACCTCGTCTTCATAAGGTAACCAATTGTCATCAGAAGCAAGAGTATGTGGAGGTAGAGGCATTTCCAGAGCTATATACTGACCATGTGTATCACAAGGTCTCCCTGTGCCAATCTTCAGCCATCTCATTGAAGAAATTGAAATTTGACATACCATTGAGAAGCAGGTGATATATTTTTTGTTCAACCTTTTGTTGTTTGGGAGTTGGGTTAGCATGCATGTCAGGTTCATCAAGATGCATTGAGTGAGACAGTGGTGAAGCAGGTGGAGGATGAGTATCAGATGATTGGATAATGAGATGTGAGTTGTTATGAACAGTGTGAACATAATTTGTAAGGCCACAATGGCTAAGAAAGGTTGCTGGACAAGGAGGATATGTACATGGAAGTCGCCCAACAACACCTTGCCAGGCTGATCTTGGAAACATGAGAAAAGAGTAGGGGTAGGCGAATCGGATGAACCCCAAAAATTACACATAAGTTTGGTATATTAAGTTTCTGGGACGAATCGGAATTATCTGTCAAGTTGAACCACATCACACTCAACAAAATTCTGATCCCACAATATTGACCCCCTCTCTCTCAAATATGTCAGGTTAGTGTTGCCACTGGCTCAGCCGAGGTTTTTCAATAAAATGGCTATAGCATACCAGATAAATTTCCTAAATTCACTAGGATATTTGAGCATATGGACGAGCCCATAAGCTGAGGGGTCTTCTGCCAACATTATCTGATCAGATCCCCCATTCCTGACTTATTCACTCGGCTTTGATTTCAAGCTGAGCCATCAAGCCAAATTTTGTTTATTAAATAACTCAGGGACAATTGATCGGTTCAACTAATTTTGGCAGACAACCCCTCGGCTTATGGGCCCATCCACATGCTCAAATATCTTGGTGAATTTAGAAAATTTACCTGGCATGCTATAGCCATTTTATTGAAAAACCTTGGCTGAGCCAGTGGCAACACTATGTCAGGTAGACCCAAATGCACAAATGCCAACAACCATCCTGGACAAATTCTCAAGGATGGACAAATAGTACGTCAAACAAAAGAGCAAATCATTGCTGACAATGCCAAAAAAGAGGCAGCAAAAGAAGTGAAGAAAGCAGAACTGGAAGCCAAAAAGGAAGCAGCAGTGCAGCATTGTGCGGCTAGTATACAATGCACCATGGCAAAGGAAGATGAGATCCAGGAGCACCAAGCAGTGGCATGGATGAATGCAGTGTGACCTGATAGGGTGACAATGTCAAAATATCAGCTACATATGAAGGCAAAGAAAGTACCACAATATGGCCCTGTAGATGAGGACGTGCTCCTGGCTGAGGACAATTGGACAGTGGACCAAGATACAGTTGAGTTACCACCAATGTCAGTAATCGATACCAACTCCAAACCAGGACTGCTCGAGGGCAGGGGTGAAGATGAAGGAATGGATAGTGACTGGATTCATGACAAGGCCACCAATGAACAAGCTGGTGATGAAGAGCATGACAAAGATGAGGCTTGGGAAGAATTTCAGAAGAAATGGAAGGCAGAGAGGGGAGGAAATAAAGAGAAAGCTCAGGCTGCTTGCAAAGAAAAGGTAAGATCAAACTGATATTCTGTGATTGATAGCTTACAAATGATGAAAGGGAGCACTCCGTGCTGATATTAACAGTCATGGCAAGAACCTCATGGGGGCACCTGGCCCAGTGGTACAAAATAATAAAAAGTGCAAGTCAACGGGGTTGAACATGGAGACAGTTGAAGTGCAAATCGATCAGTGAGTCATCAAAGCAGTTATATTTACAAGTATTGATGCACATATATGTATAGGCCAAAAGGGAAATGTGTGAGGCCCATGAAAATCAGTGGCCTCAAGGCCGACTGGAAGGTACAGCTTGGTCTCATCGGTCTGAATAACCAGAAAGGAAAGAAGACTGTCGCAGCTGTCTCTCAGCATGGCAACTCATCCCTGGAGCCTAACCATGACAATGAGGCAGAACTTATAAGTGAATTTGCTCAAGATGAAGGCCCAGAAGTTTTGGCTGCTGCTTGAGCTGCTAAAGTTTCAGGTAAGGCAAAGTATGTCAAACCAGAAGCAAAAGGAACAGCCAAGGTTCAGTGTTCAGTTTGCCTGATTGTTGTTTGCTTGCTTACTGTTTTCTATAATTAGATGGGTGTCACCCTTTGTGCTGTCAATACAGAGGCACAGCCTTCTCACCAAGGTCAAACAATGGCTTGTTACATATACACTAACTCTGATCTTCCTTTTGAAAACCACAAGGATGATCTCAAGATATGGCAATCAGTTGTCCTAGCAGGTATTATAGACTGGGCTGGAAGTTGCAGCAATCCATGGGCAGTGGGTGCTGAACCAGATTTTGATAAGGTCATCAAGAAGTGCTGGCTAGCATCCCTTTTGACAACTATCAATAAGGAAGACCACAAAGCTGTATATGCAGTGGTGTGTGTCTATCTGTCATTGTTGACATCTCTGAGTATTGTTTGTCAGGCTGCCTCCGCTATCAGAAACTGGTGTAGTGGAATTGGCAAACATGCGCTCAAGCTTCTTTCCAACATTTTCTCCCAAAAACCATTTAAATCATCACCAAATGAGATTAAAGAATACATCGCATTCTTTCTTGAGGATCTATGTTTTCTCTACAGGGACCCTGAGGTGCATGTCATTTTACCATATTGTTATAATGACCTACTTACATATATGTTTTCAGGCTTGTTCTGGAGCATATAAATCTGACATCATGCTTGCCATATTTGCAAGCCATCTTAAGATCATTATGAAGCATGAAGATTCCAATGGTCCCCCTCTTGGTGCAATGGCTTTGTGTGCTGCTGTGGTGAGTAAATTGCAATTCTTCTGTGAATGTACTAACCACAATGGCCTTTGCATTAGGCAGAGCGCACATTTACACTGTGGCAGTCAGGATATCCACTGGACAAATCTAATGCTGAAAATCCCAAGACCAGTTTCAATGAGAAACCTTGGGCTGCTCACACTGCAGGTTATCTTCCCATCATCAAGACTTTGTCCCCAGTAAATTGGGATGAGGTATACCAACTTACTACTTCTGCCATCTCTGCTGGAGATGCAGATAATATCCTGGCAGTTGTTGGGGAGTTGCTGTAAACCTACCATGAGTGTTATGACTTGTTTACCTACTTACATTACAGGCTTCTTGCTATCATGACACCACTTCCCCTTCTTAACCTTGAACCACCATTTATACTATGCTAGCTCTAGTCATTGGAATACCATGCTGTGTCTTATCATTCCATGTGATTAGAAGTAAGTCTTAGTATTCTTATTCATTCCTTATAGTGCTTGTCTACCTCCACATAGGAGGTAGGCTCACACTTTTTTTTTGACACCAATTACAGTGCATTATTAAAACTGTTGACAGTTTGCATCAAACTGTCTCAGATGCCATCTATCGCGACCTCCCTCACTACATGCAGTAGGGGTTGTCAACCAGCATCTCTTTCGTCCACACCACCTTCACCAGTGTCATCACCTCCTGCTCCCCTGATGAACACACCATCTCCTGCACCTCTCTCCAGAGCATCACCAGCTCCTAGTGAGGTGAATCTACCATGCAAAACATTTATCAAAAATGCTCACGATTGTCGTCTGCAGATGATGACTCCTTGCATAGCGCATACACTCAGCTTTTCACCATGTCCAACAATGGTCTCGCCACCCTCATGCCTAATGATGGGAAAAGGGTGACTATTACATCAGGCATGATGACCACCAAACTCCTACACCACTTTGAACACTTTGCCCATGGCTACCTTGCAAACAGAGAAAATTTGGCAAAGACCAAATACGTCATGCATATAGTCTATGCATTTGAAGATCCACTTTTTAGCAATTGGTTCCAGACATTGCAAAGCTATTATGAAAAACTCTCTTTTACTGATTTCATGGCCAAAGTGCATGCTCGTTGGCTGACAGCTGGATGGGAAAAAGAATTAGCTTGAAAGGTCTGCAACACCAAACAGGGATTAACCCCCTTCAGAGACTTCTCTACCAGCATCCACTGCGACAACCTCTTGCTTAAGAATACCAAATATCACCTCTCACCTGCCCAACTGCACATTCAAATTGAGGTGAACCTATCACATGAGCTCCTGACCACATACGATTGACACAAAGAGAAAAATGACTCAGACTCAGAATCTGATGATGAGAATGCCGCGGGGGATGATGATGAAGATTCCACTGCTGCCACAGAGGCTAATGCACACAAAGCAGAACATCGTTTGGAAAAATTTGTCCAGATGTTGATCAAGTTGGATGACAAAGTGCACAAAGAGACTGCTTCATGCCAGAAGGAAGCTGAAGATGCTTTCCGTAGACTCAAACATACTGGCTCAAGTGCGGGATTGACAGACACTGCACACTGAGCACCTGCAGTCCATTCCCAACAGCCATCAGCCTCCCAATCCTCTGCAATTTCTACAAAGACCAATACTTCATCTTACCCCATGACCACGTCTCAGGGTAGACCTCCCAAGCTCATTGAACAAGAGCATTGTTACTTAGCTGCACATGCCGGATGCAAGAAATGCTGAAATTTCTATGTCATGAATGGACATACATGCGAATTCCCAGGACAGGATGGATATGTCAAATGAACGATGACTGCTGTTAATCTTGCCCACCAGCGCCTGGGATTAAACACACTCCCTGTTCCCAATTAGTATTTAAGGGTCCAGTCCAGTTTGGTTTTTTGACCCAAAAACATAAAGACCGCAACCTAAACCAGTCCAGGACTGATCCAGATACTGCTAAAACTGAACTGGACCACCTAGGACTGGTCCTTTCTGGTTAAAAGACCAAAAAAGACTGGTTAAGACTGGTTCAGACCGATGTTTTGTTGTGAAATTTGTTGTATTAATATAACCCATATGTATCCTAGCAAATATTACCCGGACCTTATAATTTCCCATCATTCAGTCTAACTTTTAAGACATTTCATTAAGATTTGACTTGGCTATGATCAATATAAAAATACATCTACTGAATGACTCATGCTGAACACCAAGAAATGTAATGTGACAACCATAAATTATGTGATGCATAGCATGCATTGACAAATGGTGGGAGTATTATTATACATGTTAGTCCTGTGATCATTAATATAATCAAGCAAATGATCAACATATGAGTAAGATGAAATGAAAATCAATCTGATACAACAAAATACTCATACAAAAATAGATTTGGTTATATCTTGCTCAATTCTTAACCATTTTTTATGAACCAGAGGTTGAATTCACTGGATTTTATGTGGGAACATGGTCCAATATATGTTCCCACAATAGAACTGGTCCTAACTAGTTTAGACCAGTTTTCTTCAGTTTTACAACATTTTTCAAAATGGAAAGACTGCTAACTGAACTGCAAAAGACTGGTCCAAGAATAGACCACTGGTCCGGTCTTTTCTGGTCCAATTCAGTCCAAGTTTGGTCTTTTTTTTGGTCCTATGGACTGGACCCTTCAACACTATTCCCAATGACAAAACACTGGTTGCTGTAGCTTCCATAATAGTTGCTATGCCTCCCGCTCCGAATATGGCCCCCCCTCCCCTGCCAGTGGCAGCCATGATTGGGATGACCTCTTATCCTATTGCATCCATTAGTCAACCTATGAACAAGCACAGCGTCTTGATGGGAGACGATGGAGACTTATCTTGTGATTCAAATTATTTGGTAAGCAAACATGTGTCTTTCTACATCCCCCACCTTGTATGGCACTGCACTATTGATGACCCCATTTCACATGACTGCTTGCATGTGAAAGCATTGATTGACCATGGATCTCATATAGTTCTGATTGCACAAGAACTGCTTTCTCAACTTAAACTTTGGCTCCGCACATTGCCTCATGAATTTCCTGTCTTGGGTGCCTTCTTGGGTGAACCTTCTTCTTCCTCATCTGTGTCGCTGACCCACTGGGTAAAGCTGAAGCTACATGACTGTAATAATTACTACTCTGCATGAACTGTATGTGCTCTCATCGCCCCAAAGCTGTGTCATCAGATCATACTTGGACTGCCTTTCATGTACCATAACAACATCACCATGAATGTCTTCGATGGAACTGCATTAACTAATGAGGGTTTCAATTTATTACACCCTATTGCACCAATGCCAGCTTGTGCACCTCCTCCTAAATTGTGTGAAGTTATTACATCCAACATAAATAACAGAAAACTACTGTTAGAGGAACTATGCATTGTATGTGCTAAGTGGAAACCCATTGTGGATGCTGCATGCGAGGCTGTGAAATTGCCAGACATTGTAGCTGCCATGCATACTCAGATCAAACAACTGGCAGCTGGAGTTCACCTCAGAAAATTAGCTGAGGAGATCAAAAAGTTGTACACTGATGTTTTTGAGCTGATCCCACATGTGGATGAAATGCCAGATACTGTACTGTGCAAAATCACGCTCAAAGATGCATCAAAAATGATCTGCATGTGGTGCTACTCTTGCCTGAGAAATTTTTGAGAAGCTTGGAGTACCTTAATTAACAAACACCTTGAGGCAGGATGAATTTGCCCATCCTGCAGTGCACATACTTCACCCGCCTTCCTCATTCCTAAAGTGGACTTGACGGCGTTGCCATGCTGGGTGAATGACTATTGTCAGCTCAACACAAATACAGTAACAGATAGTCACCCTCTGCCATGTGTCAATGATATACTAGCAGACATGGGACAAGGAAAAATCTGGGGTAAAATTGACATGACAGATAGTTTTTTCCACACAAAAATGGATCCTGAGAGCATTCACCTCATTGCAGTAACAACCCTGTTAGGGTTATATGAGTGGCTAGTCATGCCACAGGGACTGCGCAATGCTCCCCTGGTACACCAACGTTGAGTGACAGAGGTGCTGTGCCCATTCCTTAGCCATATCTGCCACATCTATCTGGATGACATCATTATCTGGTCTAACAGTCTCAAGGAACATATTCAGCACATTAAATTGATCTTGAATGCACTGTGGAAGTGCCAACTTTATTGCAACCCAAAGAAATCATTATTCTTCCTGACAGAACTTGAATTTTTGGGTCACTGGATTTCATGCATTGGAATCGAGGCTTGCTCTTTGAAAGTTGACAAGATTCTGCAGTGGCCCATGCCTAAGAGTAGCTCTGACATACAGAGTTTCCTGGGATTGGTCTGATATATTGCTACCCTCTGCCAACTTGGCACATCACACTTTGGTGCTCACGCCCTTGATGGCTAAGGAGTGTGAAAAGAACTTTCCCATGTGGAATGACAAGCTGAATCATGCATTTGAGTCTATCAAAGCTCTCATAGTCAGGCGAGAATGCCTCACCATAATTGACCATGCAAATCCTGAAGACAACAAAATCTTTGTAACTTGTGATGCTAGCGACTTCCACATGGAAGCTGTCCTCAGTTGGGGAAAAACTTGAGAAACTGGGCATCCCATTGCCTTTGATTCAATGCAACTGAAGGATGTGCAGAAACACTATCCTGTACATGAAAAGGAACTACTAGCTATCGTGTGTGCCCTAAAGAAATGGTGCTCAAATCTCCTTGGATCACTGATTCTTGTTTACATGGATCATCGCACTCTAGAAATTTTTGAAACACAAAAGGATCTCTCTCACAGACAAGCTTGCTGGATGGAACATATGTTGCAGTTTGACATGACCATCGTTTAC
The DNA here is from genome assembly GCA_026075535.2 of Tricholoma matsutake. NCBI lineage: Eukaryota > Fungi > Basidiomycota > Agaricomycetes > Agaricales > Tricholomataceae > Tricholoma > Tricholoma matsutake. The sequence continues at coordinate 2,022,531 of AP026550.1, read as the reverse complement.
ATCCAGGGGGAGGACAACACTGTAGCTGATGCACTGTCTCACCTGCCAACCAAGATTCCTGACTTGGATGCTTGCCCTGATGTTGAAGTGGCCGACCCTCCCCTTCGATGGGAACATTGGCTAAAACAAATGACAGTGAATGCAGTCCTAAACATCTCTGTGGATGAATCATTCCTGCACAATGTATAGAAGGGATATGAATCCGATGACTTTTGCAAAAAACGTCCACTGTCAATTGCAACATTTCTGATATCCATTATTTAAATGAACTCTGGTACATTGGTAGCCATCTGGTAATCCCTCATTATGGCACACTCTGTGAGGACTTGTTCAGACTCTCACATGACACACTTGGGCACTTTGGCAGTGATAAATTGTATGCAGTCATCCGAGACTCATACTACTGGCCAAACATGCATCATGACCTGGAAAATGCCTATGTCCCTGCTTGTGTTGAATGTCAACGTAACAAGGGACAAGTGACGAAACTGAAAGGACCCTTGCATCCTCTACCCATACCTGATGCACGTGGGGAATCTGTGTGCCTAGATTTTATTGGGCCTTTACCAGAAGACGAAGGATTTAATTGCATCCTGACAATAACTGATTGATTAGGCTCTGATGTGTGACTCATGCCTACTTGCACAAATGTCATGGCCCAAAAACTTGCTGGTATCTTCTTCAATGAATGGTACTGTGAAAATGGCTTGCCATCTGAATTACTTTCCAACTGCGACAAGTTGTTCATGTAGAACTTTGGGAAAGCACTACATTTGCTGACTGGGGTTCACCTGAAAATGTCCACAGCTTATCATACACAAACACATGGCAGCAGTGAATGCACAAACAAAACACTGAACCAATGTATTTGTTTCCATGTTGAACAAAATCAGAAAGGTTGGGTATGAGCTCTGCTCTTGATCCAATTCAACATCATGAACACAGTCAATGCATTGACTGGGTACTCAGGTTTCCAACTGTGCATGGGCCACAAAAATCTCACAAGCTTTTTACACAAACAAGGACCGAGGGAAGGAAGATATTTACAAGGTTGGGGACAAGGTCATGTTGTCAATGCTACACCGACGACAAGAATGGAAGTCTGGAGATAAAGACTGTGTCGCTAAGTTCTTCCCCAGATTTGATGGTCCCTACCTTGTAACAAAAGTGCTCCCTGACTTCTCTGCCTATACCCTAGACCTGCCAAACTCTCCTGACATGTTCCCTACCTTCCATGCATCCATATTGAAGTGCCACCACACCAACGATCCAGACTTATTCCCATCTTGAGACCTTGCATGCCCTGGTCTGATTGTGACTGCCAATGGTATTAATACACAAATAAATTGTGGATGAGAGAAGGAGAGGATGAGGACATCAGTACCTTGTCCATTGGACCAGTTTTGGCCCTGAGGAAGACTGATGGCTGCCATGACAAGAACTTGAGGACTGTGAAGTGCTGGACAGGTGGCTGGCATGTACAGAATAGGGACATGCAGTATCTTTTCCCACCGGGTTTTTGATGCACCTGTCGTGAGGTTGATGATGAGTTTGATTTTTTGATTTTCCCCCCTTGCTTCAATTTTTTTTAACTACTTGCTTGCTTTAACTTTTGACACCCCCTGCCTTTTTCTAAGGGTGGGAGGGTGTAAACCTACCATGAGTGTTATGACTTGTTTACTTACATTATGGGCTTCTTGCTATCATGACACCACTTCCCCTTCTTAACCTCAAACCACCATTTATACTACGCTAGCTCTAGTCATTGGAATACCACGCTGTGTCTTATCATTCCATGTGATTAGAAGTAAGTCTTAGTATTCTTATTCATTCCTTATAGTGCTTGTCTACATCCACATAGGAGGTAGGCTCACAGTTGCCTGAAGGGTCAAAAGATCCTCATTCACTCATGATGTTGTCCAATAATGAGTAACTTGACAGGTACATAAATTATTCCTTTGTCTCAAATCTTGCACTCACCGCCTCAGTGTGGTCTTTACACTCCCCCCCAATCTGAGTGGAGTCCGCTTGGACACTTGGACAGTCCTAGGACTTTGCTCGGACTTTGCTTGGACTTTTTTTGGCTGGGACTCCTGCCAAATTAAGATGTCCAGTCCGAGCTGAGTCCTAGGACTGTCCAAGTCAGTGTTACTAATTATTTAAAAATAGTTGCCAGGAAGAGATTTGAACCCTCGATCACATAATAAATGAGGGCATGTTGACCGTTAGACCAAGAAGTCCTCCCCAGAAACGGAAACTATTACACTACATACCAATGCTGGTGGCTGAGTATGATAAAGCACACAGCTGCGTTACCAACAGTGCCAGCTCACCACCACCACCACCACCACCACTGATGACAACACCTACTGCCTCCCTCCTTCCTCTACCACCACCACTTCAGTACTGACAGCTGCCATTCCCATGCCAATCAACAACGACACCGGGCCCACCACAATGATCAAAAAACCTGACTGGATGGAATGCAGGCCCAAATGACAACTGTCATTTGGGCCATAGATAAGTTTTTTTCTTTTTCTTTTTTGTTTTTATCAATTAACTAATTGTATTCTTTGGATTTTTAGGTTGTATTCTACCAGTGACAACTTGCGACAATGAAAAATGGGCCACACATGTGCACAGCCACCCAATCCCCCTCCTCCCCCATTCAAACAGGATGTGAGGTTGTCTATACAGGCTAGGAGGGATGCTGGGACACCAGAGAAGGGGGCTACCCGCCTGGTAAGCACATAGCACCCCCCATGCATGTGCCATGTCACAATGACATGCCCAAACCCCACCCAAACAGAATCCCACAACAATGCTGACCCACCACCCATTCCCACCGCTGCAAGCACCTGCTTGCAGGTTGGGTAGGGTGAGTGGATAATGGCAGGCACCAATGATGACGAGGAACAGCCCCAGGACTCCATGACAACCACAGAACAATGACACCAGACACACCACCCACCTCCAGCCCCATGAGCAACTGCTCGTGGGGTGGATGATAGGTGGAAGATGCTGGTGACAACAGCACCCACCCCCATGTCTACGAGCAACTGCTCATAGGGTGGATGATGGGTGCAGCTGGGTGGGAGCAAGGAGTGGAGGATGACCACTGCCAAACAACATGGCACTCATGCTTGTAGGGTGGATTGTGGGGGCTATGGACAATGAAAGGGAAATGACGGGGAAGCAGGAACGAGGGCCCAGGGGACATCGCTGTAAGCAATGTCTCCTGGGCCATATGTAAGTTTTTATTTTTATCTTTCTTATGTTTTTGTGCAACTAATGACATGGATAGGCCCCCACCGAATGATGCACCACCCGCCCCCAGCCTCACAAGTCACTGCTCATGGGGTGGATCGTGGGTGGAACAATAAATGACAACAAGCAGCAGCAACAACAACAAAGAGTGGCAGGGAATAAGACAATGAACACTGACACACCACCCACCCCCAGCCTCATGAGCAACTGCTCATGGGGTGGGTCATGGGTGGAATGCCATTGATGATGACAATGTCCCTCGCAAATGTGCATTTGCGAGGGTTTTTTTTTAATTATTTAACAAATAGTAGTTCTCCCCCTCCACCAGGGAGGGGAAAATTGTATTATGTACAGTGTACCCCCCTTGCAAATGCAAGGGGGAATCAATTTAATGAAATACTTTCATCAAAAATTAATTTGACTTGAGTAGTAGGACAAAAAGTAGTAATAAATAGATTTAATCTTCTATGATAAATCATGACTTGTGAGAGGTCCTAGGTTAATTTCTATTTCTATTTGTACCCTCTCACATTTGCAAGGGGGGTTGATTCAATAATCTACTTGCAAAATTGTAACTTTGTTGATAATAGTACTCCCTTTCGATTTTACTGTGAACTGTGAACAACTCAATGCATGGCTTGGTGAATTTGAGTCAATATTAAAGAGAATTACTCCTGGTAATTTCAACTGGTTTTTGCATTCCATGTAAATTGCTAGGTTTTATTAAGTATATTACCACTTTCATTTATTTTCTCTGTTCTCTGTTCTCAACTTTAATAAGATCCAAGATGTCTTGCATAAATCTGCCCAATTTATCTTGTCAAAGTCATTTTCAAACTTTAATTAATCATTCAGAGTGTGTGTGTAATAATGATAAAAATACAGAAGAGTTATCTTGATGATGCCATATTTCACATAATAATGTTAGACTTAATTATTTGAAGTGTGTGTTATGATGACAAAAATACAGTAGGAATATCTTGACAATGCCACTATATTTTACCTGACTACTTGATCAAATAAATAATTTTAAACTCAGATTCAAAAAACCTGGCCAAAATAGTATACAACATTACTCAAGGGTTTATGAAGTGGGCAAAGGTAGGGAGAAAAGAGCCATTCAGTAACCCTTAGAGTCAGCCTTATGTAAGCCTGACCACACAGACTTACAACATCATGACAACACACACACCCACATGTGCCCCACACCGACATGCACACATGCCTGACTGCACCACACATGCACCCATGATGTGGCCCTTTCCATCTTTTGTATCCATGTGCAACCATCAGCAGGATGACTGATGATGCACAGCTATGCCTGATGGGGTCAGATGATCACACAGTTTGCTTGATGTGACCCTTTCCACCTTTGGTATGCCCAATGCAGACTTTGGCTCACACAGACTGTTTTATATATACTTTTACTTATTTTCCCCACCCCTTCATTCCCACTTCCATGCAACAAAGGTATATTATTATTATTATTATTATTACTCCACTGCTTGTAGTACTTATGTTTCCACTTCCATGCAACAAAGATAACTTGATCCTGTCTCTCTGGTCTGACTAATAGCAACTAATAGTAAACTAGTGTATGCTGCCCAACCAGGCACCTTAACAGCTGAATAATATCTGTGTCATCAAGGTACACCACTAGACTAAGGGTGGGAAGGAGGGAGAACAAAGCTAAGCAGCTATAAGAGTGAGACAGCAAGAGGAAACCCCAGGAAAAGGGGTTGTCTTACCTTACAGAAACATTACACTACATGAATAGGAGTAGAATAGTATAATGCAGAAAAAATAGTTCTGTGAGAACTGTCCATGTCTGTGAAGCATTACGGTGTGCACGTGGTGCTGTTGCCTGAGACCGTATGCAGTGCAGTCATTTCATGTCATCTGAAACCTTTGCCATTGGACTTGTGTAAATAGACCTTTAAACTCAATTTATATACAGTATGTGTTAGGAAACATGTACAGTTACCTACTATTATTTTTTCTTATTTTTTCTTATTTTATTTGAGCTATTAGTAACTATTAGTAACTGTGGGAGTAGTAATTCTCATGCAACTTTGTGTATGTGCCTGTATGCGTGCATCCTCATAATGGTACTCAAATAGTGTACAATAGGTGTAACATAGTATATAAACCCAATACATGACTAAGGGGCACCTCAGTTGTGTTCTCTTAGGATTCCCACCTTGCATAGTGTGCAGAAATGCCTGCATCAACCAACTATTCTATTTTTAACCCCTCCCATCAATCTTTGATCAACTACTCATATTTATCGCATCTTCTTGTAGAGCCCACACAAGGAATCCCACGAGTGGATTTAGGTGTTGCCCTAACAGTATGTCACATGACTACTAAAAGGTCATTTTCAAACTCAGCCTGAAAAACTGGTCAGAATAATATATAACATCACTATGTTCCATATATGGTAGGTCACATGACTACACAAGGGTCATTTCCAAATTCACCTTGAAAAACTGGTCAGAATAATATATAACATCACTATGTTCCATATATGGTAGGTCACATGACTATACAAGGGTTATTTCCAAATTCAGCATGAAAAACTGATCAGAATAATATATAACATCAATATGTTCCATATATGGTAGGTCACATGACTACACCAGGGTCATTTCCAAATTTGGCTCAAAAATCTGATCAAAATGGTATATAACATCACTACTCTAAAAAGTCTGAGCAGAGTCCTAGTGTCCAAGCGGAGTCCACTCGGACTAGGGGGGGGAGTGTAAAGTACTGCCCTCAGTCCAGAGCCTATGACTTGGATGATAAAGATGTCACAAGATTGGTCATGACTGATTGTGTTGTTTAACATACTAGTACTATGTCAATACCATATTAATTGAGAACCATGCCCCAAGAAAAGAAAGAATTCATGCATGAAATTGTGGTGCCACATTACTATTGTGGTATATATGGTGTAAGTATGACATCACACATTGCATTGTGGCATTGATGTGGCATCGTGAAAGTCATTTTGGCGCCACACCGATTTGTGGCAGTATGGCAGTGTATGGCAGCGTAGCACCATACGAGCCACATGCTGCCACACAGGTTGTGGTTTTCCTGATGCTGGCAAATCTGGCACTAATCTCCCTGGCCATTCAAATGCCAGCAAAGGAGGTAGGTGATGAAATGTAGTTGTCCTTACCTGTGGTTCATTACATACTGTGCAATGTGACATCAATTCATGGTGAAAGTTATCAAGGTGTTGTTGTAAACTCTGTCCTGGGCTTGGAAAAGTTGTTACTAGACATGTGTGGTCAGTTCTCTCCTGCATAGCAGGGTGTGTGTGCACTCTGCATTTCCATACACATGAAGTAATCACTTGGTTGTGTTGTAACAGATGTTGGAGGACAGATGGGATGCTTGTCAAAATACCAAATTGAAACTCTGTGGACAAGTTGATCAAACTTCTTTGCATGTGCTCACAAACATTTTCTAAAGACTGTGGAGTTTGACTATTTGTGTGGTTGTTAGAGCCATGCAGTAAGTTTATCATCAGATTGTTATTGATTTCAGTCCAAGTCATATTGTTCATGAGAGCATGCTCTTTCCAGGTGTTGAACACACTGTGATAATAGTGTCAAAAGCACAGCTGTTGTTTGACCATTGTGTCCCTACAGGCAGCCAAGTAGTAGGAGGCCTATTGGAGAGCTGTCTGGTTCCAGTACACAACATGGCTTTGTCCTGCTTCTCTTCCTTCTTTTTTTTTGAGGGGGGCTCTAATTGGTTCCTTGGTGACTGTTTGCGCTTGCCAAATAGATCAGTGGTAGTGGCTTCTATTTCTTTTCCATTTTTATTATTATTGTTCTGATTTAATGGCTCACCAGTTGCCAATCCAACTCACTATGAGTCCACTCCAAATAAGGGTCTGTGAGTCCCCAATGTAGTGCCTTATGCATGTTTTTTGGCATAAAAGTTGCTTCTCTTCTTTTCTGGAATGCAGCAATTAAAGGCTTGCATCGCTCCTCTACCATAATTTCTGGTTCTAGTTCACCATTGAATTGCAAGGTTGTAATTGTATCTAATAGTTCCAATTCACAAAACTCTTGGCTTAGTGTTCCAGAAGCCCCTCCCTGGATCCTATGGGGATGAAACCCAGAAAGTATCAGAGTTCCAGCAGCAGTTGTGCCTCTTGAAAGAGCAGTGTAATATGCTTGATGAGATTCACTATGGCCCAGTTTTACAACATTCCAATGCCGAGTCTTTCCTTGTGAGGTGTAATCTGTCATTGCAAAATTTGGCAGAATCTCTACTTGGTTCCAAGAGATTGTCAGCTGAGTATCATCTGGTAATTGAACAGATGTTGTCACACATGTCTTTGTGAGTGGCACCACATGTGGTGGTAGGCCATCCAAATGCACATTAGTAGGAGGATTCACTAGGCACACAAACAGTGTTTCTAAGACATTCTCCCCTTCTGTATTTGTGGTATAGTTCCAAGAGTGGGCTACTGCTTCTTGGCCTTTTGTTATAGGAAGTTCTGTTGCAGAGTTGGTGCAAATCATTACTGGAATTCCTACACACAGTGCTAGTCTTCCAGGAATGAGTTTTGTGTTTGCACATGCAGGTTGGCTCCACAGTTGTTGCTGAATGTGCTGTGGTATTTTTATACACTTCTGTTGCTTTCACCTTGATAATTTAGAACACTGGTTCCCACCTGACTCTCCTGTGTCTTCCTGAGTTACTGCATCAATAGAAACAAAATGTGTCAAATTTTGGTTTGTTTCTAATGAGAATCATGCAACACCTAGTTGGTTTATCTCATCCTTTTTACCATTGCATGCTGTTATTATAGATACATTTCTGAATCCTTTGTCTGTAACACAAGGCCTCCCTTTAATGTTAGTTGATATTTTCATCTTTAGAAATGCAATGTCAGCAGGAGTGCATGCCTTGTCTCGCATATTTGTTCCCGCAGTCAGTATATTGGCCTGGAAAAGTCAATAATTCCTCAACTAAGTGTTATAATTGATCCAAAATTGATCAAGCTATATCTCAACCAAATCTTGACCAATTTGGATAATTTTGGGTGCATTTTGAAGCTAGTAACCGTGTGCATTACCATACCTGTGTACCTGCATGTGTGCAGATAAAGAACAGCTTTAAAATGAGCCAAAAATTATCCAAATTGGTTGAGATCTGGTGGAAATATAGCTCAATCAAGTTTGCATCAGTTTTGATCCTCAATTAAAGATTTCATCATAAACTCTATGTTCCATGGACTGTGGGAACAAAAAGGGCCAAAAACCCATGATGTACCCTATTCATGCTTTTGCCTCATATTTTGTCGCAAGATTACTACAGTAGTGACTTGATGCCATAATGCTTTTCCTATAGCTGATTCCTGGTCACAAAGAGATACTGTGCTGTCCTGCTATACAATGCAGCATGTTCCTTTCCAATTGGAGGTGGCAGTTGTGCAAAATCACCTGCAAATATCATGTTGGGCCCACCAAATGGACTTTCAGGATTGTTATTGATTGTGGCATATGTCATGACAAGAAAGCATTGAGACTTCATCTACAAAAACATAGTCTAGTGGGAAATTACAATTGATCAAATTGCAACTGACTTCCAGCTCAATAAAGAACAGGAGTGTGCTTATCGTATAATTGCAAATCATCCATGTAGTGATAGCCCTGACCAGCTGAAAGTGAACATAGCTGGAATGGCAGGCACAGGTAAAACACAGGTTCTGCTTGCTTTACAGCAATTTTTTGCCTACAAGAATGAGATGCACCACCTAGTACTTGTTGCTCCAACTGGAAGTGCAGCTGCTCTACTTGGTAGATCAACATACCATTATATGTTTGGCATTGATAGTGATGGTTGTAAAAGCACAGGCACACAACTAGCTCAGATCAAATCAAGGCTGCAGGGAGTGTTTGCTTTGAAATGATTTTTGTAAATGCTCTTTTCTTACAATTTTAACTTCATCAGGTGCAAACTTTGCATTCTTTTTTTTGCTTTCTGGCTCTGTATTTTGATAACTATTGCATTGTTTTAATACTTGTGCCCAGTGTGCAGCTACATTGGCCTTCCATTGTGCTGGTGTTTTAGAGACATTTAATTGCTCTGGGCTCAAGTCCAGTTCTGATGGTAACATTTCAGAGTTAACATCTGTCCATCTGCTATCTGTCAAAATCTGTTTCATTGCAGCCATCAGATTTTTATCAGCATTTTTTTTTCCTGTTGCCTGTGCTAGAAGCATATGTTCCCATGTGGTCTCAGCACCCTCAGCATCCATATCCTCTTCTGCATTTGTTTGATCCAGTTCCTGGAATATATTTCCGTCATCAGCCCACTTGGGCATTGTGACAGTGCCTGTCCTCATTTGAGCATGAAAGTCATCCAGGGAGTCCAAACATTCATAACGTATATTTGCATTTTTCATCACCTCCTTGCCACATTGCAAAAAAGAATGTTTTTCAAATGCTTCTTCCCAAATTTCAAGTTGTGGCCAGTGCGCCATGGTTTGAAAAGTGTGAGCATGGTACTGAAATAGTATTCTCTATCACCCTGGTCAGGCCTTGGCAATGAAGGTCCCACAAAATTTGGAACTTTTTTTTCTGTGGTGAAAGCCAATGAACTCCTCCATGTGTTGCTGCCAGTGGGTGTTCAGACACAAATGACAAAAGATTTTCAGATCTGGTTACTTCCTCAGCTGTCAATTCAGTCTCTTCATCAGAAGGTTCAGGAGTTTCTGCAGGTGATTCATCAGCAAGGGGTGCCTTAGTTGGTTTTCTTTTTTTTTCTCAAACACAGTTCCTTATCCAGTCATAAAGGCTTAAATATTCAAGTTCATGTGGTTGCCAGATGTAGTCTATTATTGGTGAAAATACAACAGCCCGTTTGCCTTGTTTGAGTTTGAGTTTGAGAACACTTACCTTTTCAGGTTTGTCTTGTTGCTTGTTGCCATCATCTGTTTTAGAAGTCCATGGGCTTCTGGCATTTGTCACAAAGGCTTGCCAATAACAATGTCCAAATTCATGGCTGGAATAATAGTCTGGGTTTCCCAATAAATACATATTAATCATAGGAGATCCAAGCTCCATTTTCACACTCAATGAGTTTACAATGTTTGTCATTAATTTTCATGCAACTTTCTGCCAACTTTCTGAGCCAGCAATAAGGTCCAATTTTTTTTTGAAAAACAGACCAAATTGTATCAAAGATTGCATGGGTTTTCAATGCAGGTTTGGTTATGTAGTTTGTTATATATAAGAGTATAAGTATAAGAGTACTCCTCTAATTGCAGTCCCAGATTTCAGGCTAGTAACATCAGTATTGCAGCAAAACAAGTATGTTACTATGTATGTAAATGTATTAAGCCAGTGCACTCTTTTCACAAGATGGATGTGGCCTGTCTCTTCATCAATGTAACTTGTCTGCACAGGCTGTCTTGGAAAACGTGCACTGAATTTTATATATATATTATCCAGACAGCCTGTGAATGATTGTGTTTTGTTTTGTGAACCATCATTGTTTCTGTTTGAAGTGCATGACTGGACATTTGACTTAAGTAGCAAGTCATCAACAGTTTGCTTAAAAATTGCCCACCAGGTTTTTGACTGGTTACAAGGTTCACATTTGTTAGATTCACATTTATAAGTCTTAGCAGGTGGTTTATTGTCTTCTACATCATCCTTTGAGCCAGTGATGAAGTCTCCTGAGTGTGCACCTTCCAGATACTCGATCAAACTCTTTCTAAATTGAGAATCAGGTTGGAGAATCTTCTGATGAATTTCTTCTGGTGATAGTGTTCCTTTAATCCACACCAACATATATAAGTGCAAGGTCAATATGTTCCACTGTTCCATAATAACCAGAGGTATTGCCATAAAGGCCATCATGTTTTTCTCTGACACCTAGAACTTGTTTAATAAACATTCTTACCATGAAATCAAAAAAATGTGCTCCTGCTACAGGGTTTTCTACAATCAAATGGAACCTGTCATCTTTAGATAGTGGTGACAAGTGTAATAGTTCCTTATTGTCTGCAAAATACAAACAAATTGGATGTCTTTTTTCTGCTGGTGAAAGAGTAATATACCATAATGGTGCTCCTAGATAGGCAATCAAAGACCAGATCTCATTTTGCATATGTCTTTTGCTTGTGATTGATCCATGTACATGAGTACTCACCTGATCTATATCCCTTATTACTTGAAAACAAAGTTCCTCATCATGATTAGCTGCTTTTACAGTCTCTCCAGATGCCATACATTTTGCAATGTCAGCCAAAACATCTTGGTTGACATTTAGCAAGCAGTCTGCAACATCCTCAAATCTGCTTGTTTCTGCAACCAAAAAAGATCCTGATGTTGTTGCTTTAATCTGCTCATGACTAAATGCTACAAATAAAAACACAGTATCTGTTTGAAACTGCTTGTCATGGTACATCAACAAGAATTTCTTGTGTGCTTTGTCTGACAATTTGGTGGTGCCAATACCTCCATAACCATATGGAAACACCCAAGGAAAGATCTGTGGATATAAATTTGGATTGTTGAAAATCAACTGATTGTCAGCACTTTGTCCAACTGATAGAGCAGCACCATGGTTATTCCAATGCTTTAATGCAATTCCTTTTAGGGCTGCTACACTTTTTGTGGCTAGCTGTTCTCCAGTAATAATACCATGCACTACAAATGGACAATCCCATTCCTCAACTCCATCATTTTTTGCTTGATCAAATGTGCTAGTGCCCTCTGGAACCTTGTTTGTTTGTGCCTGCTTGAATTCTACAGTGACAGGTGGTATGTCCTCAGGATACTTTGCAAGCTCATCATATGATATGGTCAGGTCTGCATAATCTACATGGTTTGATTCCAACCACTCCAATGCATGGGCTACTACTTTTCTTTGCACAAGCAAGGGTGTTTGTCACAATTCCTCTCTTGTAGGTTGACAAGGGCCTGTAAATAACACAGCTAACACCTCATCTAGGTCCTCAACAGGGGGAGGCAATGTATTGTACACTTTGGCTACTGGTGACTCAAATGCAATTGGACCATCTTTCTTAGTCCAGAAGATGCAATACATACAAAGCAACCATTGACACATACTTTTTGTATCAACAACTTTTCTATACATCAAAGATTCCAAAGCTCATGTGGTATATTACCAATCCACAAGCCTTTTGCCAGTGCATGTGAAGGAATTTTGCCCAACCAGATTTCTTTTTGACAACCAGCACAAACATGGTCACAGGTGTTATCAATTACTAGGCCAACTATTTCTTTTATTTCATCTGATGGCTTTTTTCTCTCTTTTCGTGTTCCTCCTTCTGAATGCAGTATGTGCAATTGGTTAGCTATTGATTTTGATTTTGTGAGCAGTGTTCATGGTGTCAGTTGTCCACATACAGCACACCCTCCTTCTACCAAAGACTCAGGTGATGAATCTTTACAAAACCCACTAATAACCTGCTGGCCAAGTGTTGTGCTTGAAGGTTTGGGTGGAAAAGGCTCAACTGCTTCAATCTCTAGAACATCATACTTGTTGCCTTTCTGTGTTGTGCATTTTCTGGCATCTTTAAGGTGTTGCTTCCATTCTTTATCTTTTGCAAGTGCTGTTTTTGTAATTTTGAATACTAATGTGCACCGATTACAAAATACAGTCATGTTGCTCAAAATAAAAAGGTAATTCATGTTTGGTCAATCTTGCATTGACATTAATTTTAGGTGCTTTTGCAATCATGTGAATGTTAGCTGCAGATAAGAAAGGGACTAGGGTATTCAGAGGCACCTTAGCATGAACATATCCTGGTGATACAGGATAATTACAAAGACCAATATCATCTGTGTGATTTTCAAACATTAGAGCAACCTTTGTGCTATTAAGATCATCATGAGTATTTGTTGTGAATGGTTCCACCACATTCCAAGGAATGACACAAGCTCTCCCTCCACCCACAGGGCTCTTATGTTTTGTCACAGGTTGCTCTCTGTCAGTTGATATGAGCTCATATACTCCTAGTGACAGTTCCTTTTTCAATATCAAGTAAGTGTTAGCACTATAATCTAAGGGCATAAAGTTGTGTCTGTACCCAATAAGAGAAGTAATGTCCTGAATCAAATGAGCAGTTGCTGTCCCTGTTGATTACTAAAAGGTGCCATGCACATCAGATGACATTGTTTCCAAGCAGGCTGATTTGCCAACCTCTGCCAGTCCTTCAGTTGCTGAATGATTTTACAGTTATTGTTAAATGCAATCCAGTATTCATGACAAAGCATACTAAACTGATATAATCTGGTCTGAGTGTCTAACACTCATTGCTGTACATTCTCACATCTAACACAATGTAATACCCAAAGCCATGTCTGCATTCAGCCATGGTGGAAATATATAATTGACCATACTTTGTCATTGCTAATTAACACCTTGTTAATAACAAACAATGTTATGCTGACCAAAGTAGATAGTTTGGATTGTGTAAGAGTGAGGGCTCACTGGCACAACACTGTGAAGTTATTTTTTTTACCACAAGCAATCAGATTGACTTAAGACCATTGTAGTAACCAAAGGCTTTTGATGAGCATAAATGAACTCATCAGAACCTGTTGCATTATGGTGCATTTCCATATGATATCCACCCAATGTGAATTTGTACAGCAAGGCTGTGGTCATGTGTGGTTTAATGCTAGTATGGAGTTTAGCACAAGTCACATCATCGCCAGACAATAGCAACTGGTCAAGCAAAATGTTAAAAATGTTCTGTCATGCCACCTGAAAGACATACTGTTGTACTTTTTCCAATCTTTTCTTCCCACTGCCAAGCCCCATCTTCAGAGTCCTTGTATATTTGCCAGGTGTCATGCTGAAGAGGCAGGCTGCTGGTATACTTCTTTTGAGGGACAAACTCTAGATTGTATGTCTAACAGTAAAAGTCAGATTGATTTTCATTGTGTACACAATAGTTTTCCACCTGAACAGAATCTGGCACTTTTCCAGGCAGATAGGTAACATTCTTATGTTTCCAATCTTTTGCACTCAATAATTGTGACCTAAGGTCATTAGTTGTCAGCCTAATACACATTGAGATGGTGCCACTGGCCATGCCCATACCTTTTAATGTTATCATAATCTTCTTTGCATGCTGCTGGGTATTCCATGCCACTCAGTCCATATGCTATCAACAACAGAAGCCACAATACTGGACATTGGCAAAGGGTTTCTTAGAGTTTTCTCTTCAGATTCCCCTTTGCTAGGTGTGCCTGAATTGCCTGTACTATGTAGTAATATATTAACCCTTTGCTAGATGCTAAGGTTGCCCTTATAATTATGGACAGGGATTTGACACTATGCTATCCTACAGATCACATACTTTTGCTCTTACTATGGTCACAAACTGTGGCAAAAGTCGAGATGGTGGTGGTTCTGAGTCAAGGAGCATCCTAACTGTGATGTAAAAAGGCCATGCCTTGTTCTTTTGCAGGAAATGACAAGGCGGCTCTGACATGGGTACTGCTTCATCCCCACATGATCCCTATGCTTGACCCCTGGTTTTTCTGATGGCTTTGCTTTCTTCTTATGGACTTCATCTTGGCTACACCAGAAGTGGGATCGGTGACTGGTTTTCAAGACCTTATTGTCCTTGACACTAGATGTACCATAGTGAAAAGCTTGTACTTATCTCGCATACTTCTATGGACTCACATAAAATGGTATCCTGTCAGCTGCCATATTTCTTGGATGGCCATTGTGACATGCTGTTTTGGAGATATCAGAGGATCTTTTTTGACTGGGTATGTTGCATAGAAATTGACATGACTGCTGGCTTTGAAGCTTGCCCTCAACCTGTCAAAGAAGTCTTCTGCCTTACAACAGTTTTCTACGGCCTGCAACAGGGTGACACTATAGGTATGATCTCTATCATTTTTTGTTCATCACTCACAAATTCATCAGCATCACTATCCTCAGATTCCACAATTGAGCCATGCTTATTGTGGTCACTGCATTTTTGAGATTGTCCCATGGCCCTCATTTTCCCCATTTTCCACTCATGCACATTGGGTGGGTCTCTCATCTGTTTCTGGGCCATGTTCCCATATGTGCTTATCTCCTATAAGGGCCTGTCCAAGGCCTGTCCACATTTTTTCTGAGCACGTAAGGCCTTCTGGTTCTCCTGGTCACATTGTTGACAGTCTGGGCAGTGTTTCTGGGATGATTCATTTGATATGACTTTTTTGCACCATTAGGGTGTAGCACAGGTACAGGTGAACCTGTGGTATTCTGCCTGCAGGTAGCACAGGTGCAGGTATGGGTTTGTATATCTGTACCTGTGGCAACACCACACCTGTACTCATGGTGTTGCAGGTTGTCACAGGTTTGAGTTGTGATATATTTCATATCAGGTTTTGTGGTTCCAAAATTCTTCTGAGCTCTTTGCTTTGAGTTAGAAGAATTTTTACCAAGTTTTGTGAGAATCAATTGTTGTTACACTCTGTTAAGACATGTATCTAGTACTATGGGATCTTATGACATACAATGATCTAATTCAGTAAAGTTGATGTTATTTTGCATGGTGACCTTGAGTGTTCCTTCCAAAAATTGCTCCTCTCAGGCCAAAGTAGTGTTGCCAATGGCATGGCTCAGAGCCACAAACCACTGAGCCAAGCCATGCCAGTAAATCAGCTTCAGCCTATAACTGACTCAGCTTTCAGATTGGGTGGCTTAGAGTGACTCAGAGTGGCTAAGCTGTCCAAAAATAGCATGCATGAGCTGGCTTTCAACTCGTGTCATTTCTATCATGTCTGACCATTTCTCTTGCATTACCTCCCCTCCTCTCTCTTCATCCAGACTGTCTTACACTATTTTACTATGTTTTCTACTACTCTCTAGCATGTAGGGCCCTTGTAACACCAAAGTAAGCATTGTTAACTTTCCTTCTTGATCAGCTGAACTGATTCTTATCTCTCCATCTCTAGATCTGTTTCTATATTTGTAACAATGATGTGCGACATCTTGCAAGTCTCTCCTCCCCTTTGAAAGGGATATGAGATCCTAATCAGCTTGGCCTCACATCACCATCTTTAAGCTGTCCTTCCACCACCACCATGCCTGACACTGCACCCTCGCTTACTATCACCATCACCATCACTATCACCACACCCCTCCATCAAGCCAAGCCACCACCACTTCCACACCCATCTACACACTAGCAAGAGCTGGAAATAGCCCCAAACAATGATCTTTGACACAACACAGGTGGCAACAATTGTTGATATGTTTTTTTGTTTCATTTCTTGTTTTTATCTACTAACATTGTGTTTTTCTTCTTTTGTTAGGATGTAGATCATTTCAAATGATGGGCGACGATGACCATGGATGACACACCACCCAAATCCATGTCCTCAAGCAACTGCTCGAGGGGTGGATTGTGGGAGGAATGCCAACAGTGGACAACAATGACCATGACGACTGTGAGGAGCACCACTGCCACTCCTGCAAGCATCTGCTTGGGACAGCACCAGGAAGCCCATCTAGCAGGGGATCCACCAGGTAAGCACCCCTGCCTCATTTACCTGCCATGTCATGCTGATGATGCACCTACTACCACCTTCCCCACAGCATGATGAACCAGCACCCACCCTACATCCACAAGCAACTGCTTGTGGGGTGGATCATGGGTGCACACCACCAATGCTGTCCACAACACAGGGTGGATAGGGGGGGAGCTTTGACAATGACCATGGATTACACTGCCCAAATCCATGCCCTTGAGCAACTGCTCAAGGAGTGGATTGTGGGAGGAACACTGACAGTGGACGACAACAACTGTGACAACCATGAGGAGCACCACCACCCCACTGCTGCAAGCATCTGCTTGCAGGGTGGATGGGGGAGCTTTTGACAACAACCACAGATGACACACCACCCAAATCCATGCCCTCGAGCAACTGCTCAAAGGGTGGGTTGTGGGAGGAACACTGACAGTGGACAATGACAACCATGAGAACCATGAGGAGCATGACCACCCCGCTGCTGCAAGCATCTGCTTGCAGGGTGGATGGGGGAAGCTTTCAACAATTACCATGGATGACACACCACCCGAATCCATGCCCTCAAGCAACTGCTCGAGGGGTGGATTGTGGGAGGAACACTGACAGTGGATGACAACAACCATGACAACCACACCCACACCTCACCCATCCCTCTATTTGTGAGTGGATGCCACCTGCAGCAGGGGCTTCTCATTGCGTGGTGGTGGGGATGCGAGATGGGGAATGCAGGGTGGGGGATGTGATTTTCTGCTCCTACCTCCGATCCTATTGCTCAACATGTACTCTTATTGCCCAATCCCCACCGTATGACAAGAACCACTGGGCTCCATGGAAGTCTCATTTACTTATGTAGTTCTGATCTTATCACTGTATCAATAGGGTATTGTTATCAATACTTCTGTTTTTAGCCCATATGAACTGTCACATAAGAGAAGCAGGTCCACACTCCAGTTTCTTTTCTCCCCCAATCTTCCTCACTCTCCTCTCTCACTCTCCATTTCTTATCATGCCTCGCAGAAAAAAAACCTTTGAAAAATACAAAAGATATTTCTCAGCCTGAGCAAGCCAAACAGCCTGTTGCTGCAGTTGACCATATGCAGGCATTTATATTATGTTTCTTCTCTGACTATAGTTCATGTAATTAGCTCCCGATGTACTTCCTGACACCTCTGGTATATGCTCCATAATTCTTTTCTTACAGTAATTCCAATTCAAGTGTCCTGAAAATTCTGTAGAATCTCATACTCACATTCTGCAAAATGCATCTTCAAAACAACCTGGCATGTTATTCAATAATCTGTGCATTTATATGCTGACTGCACATTAGAAATGGCTGTGTCTCATACAAAGACCCAGAATGCAACCAAGTCATCATCTAATGTTGCTCTGCAAGGTATGTTATCCACAAATTTGAGATTCTTGAAATGATTATAGTTTTTTATGGCATAGATGTTACTCCACTCTAGCAGGTTTGTAAATTTGTCATAACTTGATATAGAAGTAACAATAATTCTTATAGAACCTTCTATTCCACAACCACATCTTCGCCTACCATCTAAGCATTCACAGCATGCAAGTGTCACTCTCAGTGTTCTCAGATATACATACAACTAATAGGGTTTATTTAGATGGATCCATTACAACCATTGACTCCTGCTAAACCTAAGGCAATTAAGGCTAAGACTGCAAAACCCTCTGACAAGGCTGTGAAGTCCTCTGATACAGCTGTGAAGTCCTCCAACATAGTGTATCAAGGTTCAGTCCATAGGACCAAAGACCAAACCAGACTGAACCGTGGTCCATGCTTTGGTCCAGTCCATTTTTCTGAAAAAGTGAGTAACCGAGACCGCGGTTTGGTTATCGGTTAACCTGTTTTGAAATCATTCAAAAACCATTGTAAAACTGGTTATAACTGGTTGTAACTGGTCTTTTTACCCTTAGATTATATACCCTATAATGTACATATTATATATAATAAACTAACAATGAGGGAGGAAGCCACACAAATTGGTGGGGCTTATATACATTGCAGTAGTTGTACATATTTGTTCACAGTAAATGAACACATAATACGCATTGTTTGCATCACACATTGACATGTTTCTTTGCATCATGGTGTTTGTTTACCAAACCACCACCTCCATCCGCACTCACCACCAATGACATGCACACCACCACCCAAACAAACCAATGCAAGGCCCATGTGTAAGTCTTTCATATTATTATTCTTTCTTTTACTAACTAAATGTTTTGCTTTTAGGTTCTCATGTCTTGACTACAACATCGCCCACCCACTGAATGACACACACCCTGTGCTGCCACTGCAAGCAGAGGCTCACAGGGCAGCAACAGGTTCAGTTCTTACACAGCAACGGCAACAGCCAGCAACAACAACATGACGCCCCCAACAGCAACCTCTGCCACCACCACCACTGCCACATCACATAGCACCACCAACCCGCCTACAAGCCACTGCTTGTAGGGGGAATTGGAGGTGCTGACGATGATGGCAGCCACAAATGGGGGACAACAAACAGCTGGGACAATGAATGCTGAGGATGACAAATGCCGGGACAACAAAGGGCAGGGACAACAAACCATGGGGACGACGAATGGCAGGGACAACTGGGACAACAAACAGCAGGGACAACTGGGATGGACAACACAGGGACAACAAATGATGGGGATGACGAACATGGGGACAACGGATGGCAGGGACAACAAATAGCAGGGACGACAAATGTGAGGACAATGGATGGCAGGGACGACGAATGGTGGGGATGATGAATACAGGGATGACTAACAGCAGGGACAATGAATGCGGGGATGACACAATGACCCACCCTTGCTACAAACATGAGATGGTGGGCTGTTTTTTTTTCTAACTCTTTTTCTTTTTTTATTCTCTTAGCAATACCCCACCACTGTGAGCACCTGCTTGCAGGGTGTGATTGTTAAATAGTTCTATTTACTATATAATAGAATTTATTTAGCTCATAAAACCAGTTGAAACTGGTCTAAACTGGGTAACCAAACCGATGAGGACTGGTCTTCATCGGTTCAGTTACGGTCCATATGACTTAGGGTAATGGTCTAGACTGGTTACGGTCCTGGTTAACCCTCCTAGGGGTTGAAAAACCAGACCAAACTGAACCTTACAAGGCTTAGTGTTTGAAAGTCCAGTCCAGTCCGGTTTTTTGCCCACCTCAGGGTGCAACCGCGAACCAGACCGGTTCATGTATTTCAAAATTTAGACACAACCGCAGACTGGACCGGTATAGACTGGTCTGTTGCAGTTGCCTAACGGTTGCTAGACTGGTTGTAATAAGTCTAGCGATGGACCAGTCCAGACCAGTTTACAACCAGTCCAGACTGCGTATCTATAAGTACATTACATTATATTATTACTATATACACACCCCGTGAGCAGAGGCTCACAGCGGCACAGGGGTGTGCTACATACTACAGATAATAAAGAAAGAAAAACAATAATCCCCCCACAGGATGTGTGAGGGGGTCCCCATTAGCGCATGAAAAATAAAGAATGATCCCCCTCCCCATGCCCGCTCCAACTGTGGGATGGGGAGGTGGAGGAGGTGGTGGCACCGTGAGGACAGGAGATGGGGGCGTCGTTGGCATCGTCCACCGTCATTGGCATTGTCCACTGCTGTTGTGTTGTTGCCACTGTCGCTGTCAGCACCACTATCTCCCCCCACAAGCAGTGGCTCGCAGGCGGGGTGGTGGTGCTGTGTTGTACATTTGAGGATGGGGGGTCTGTCATCTGTCATTCATCATCCCTTGCTCATCATCCCTTGTCTGATGTTCATTGTCCATTGTTTGTTGTTTGTTGTCTGTTGACTGTTTGATTAGCCATTAGCACCCGCAATCCACCCCACGAGCAGTTGCTCGTAGCAGTGGGAGCAGGTGCTGGGTTGATACCACTGGTCTCAAGGTGGTTAGTATGATATGGTGAGTTTATGAGGTGGTGCTACATTTGACGTTTGTTGAACCTTGTCCATCATCGTTAGCACCTGCATTCCCCCATGTGAGCAGTTGCTCACAACGGCGGGGGCGGGTGCTGGATACCATCATTGCCAATGGTCCTGTTTCAACGGGGGATATAGGGGGGTTAGTGGTGACGTGGTGGGTTTACAGGGTGGTATGCTTACCTCACTACCTCATATGGGTGCTCATCATAGCCTGTTGATGCACTGGTGCTTGTGCTGGTGTTGTGTCAATATGGCGCCGTTTCCTCATGAGGCTGGGGTGGTGGGGTACTCTACCTAGGTGCAGCCATTGTTGTAATCACATAAGTTTAAACCTACAAGAGAAAACAACAATGTTAGTAGTAAGAAAATAATGAAATAAGGAAACAAAACTTACTTGATATGTGTTGGAGCCTTCTCCAACATGGGCGTCAGTTGTCAAACACGTAGAACATGTGTGACGTGGCAGGTTTGCAGCCATGGGTGTCGCTGTTTGGTGTGGTTGAAGGGGCATGGGGGTGGTCGAGGTGGCCATTTATGGAGAGGGAGTGGTCGTGGTGAGGAAGGAGGGAGGGGGAGAGGGAGGGAGGGAGGGAGGGAGGGAGTTGACGATGTTGTTGTTGTGCAGTTGATCAGTAATCAATTGCATGTGATTGATTGATCACTTACCTAACATATCAAAAGACTGGTTGCAGTCGGTTGCGGTCAGTCTTTTAGCAGTCTATTAATATTTCAAATATCAATGGACCAGCAACCGGGTAACACCAATACTTAGGCAACCACAACCGAAAGTCCGGTTGCCATCAGTCCAGTTTGGTTGGGTTGCCAGTCTTTTTTTGGTCCTATAGACTGGACTTTCAAACACAAACAAGGCTGCAAAGTCCTCCAACACAGCTGCAAAGTCCTCTGACAAGACTGTGAAGTCCTCTGATAAGGCTGTGAAGTCCTCCGATAAGGCTGTGAAACCCTCCAAGACTACTAAACAAAAGGTTCAACCTGCAAAGTCTATTCTCAAGACTCCAGTTGCCCCTGTATCTATCTTTGCTGCTCATCAGATTGAGGATTCTCATAACAAGCAAGCTGCTACACTCTTATTTACTCCACACAAACAATGCGGTAGTCAGATTCACTTTACTCATGAACAACAACCCTCTCCAACCCATCAACATGCTCCCCAAAATTTACCTTTGCAGTTGGGAACTTCAGATGTTGAAGAGGAGTTGGTAGAAGGACTGAAATGTTTGGACTTTTGTGCAGGTTCTGAGTCTCATTCTGGGTCCGAGTCAGGCTCTGGCTCTCAGTCATCATTTCGGTCATCCTCTGGCTCTCAGTCGTCCTCTGGCTCTCAGTCAGTCTCTAGTGTTCATTCATGTTCATGTGCACAATTCCCACATGCAGGACCTCATAGCAAACCACTTCAGCGCCATTCAGTGCCAAGAGGTGGTACTAAAGATGTCTGGTCATTTTCACAAAGGTCAAGGGATGGCATGAGTGTGTAATATGCCAGTGAGTTTTCACATTATAAATCTATTGCATACTGGGTAATTGGTGTTTCAGACATTCTCACAAGTCCAAGTCCTCACATGCCATTGCTTCATTTGGCATAATGACAAGGACATCAAATTTAGGAAAGCATTTATATAGTGAACACATTGAGGAATGGGACACTGGTTGTAACAATTTGAAGATTAAGATTACTGCTGAAGCAGCCTTGCCAGCTGTTCATAAATTTTGTGCTGAACCAGAGCATACATCATTGGAGGTGGAATGTCAAGAATATACCAAGGAGGCATTTGTAGAAGCTATTCTCGAATTCATTGTTGGTGATGATCAAGTATGTTTCATTCTGTCTAACTTGAACATGTTGTAATATTAACATTACTTCAGTCTATCAATATTGTGGAGTTGCCAAGATTGAGAAAGATATTTCTGCTTCTTTGTAAAAAGCTGCAGGAGTCTGACATTCCAGGTCATTCTACAATGCACACTCATATTGAACAAGCTTATGAAGAACACATGAATCAGCTTGAACAAGAAATGGTGGTAAATGAATTCTTCCAATTTTAAGATACATACTGAATTCAATTTTTATAGAAATCAGTTGGAAAAATATCATTTACTACTGATGCCTGGACTGATCCAAACCAGATGTCTTTCATGGCTGTAACTGCACACTGGATTGAGGCTGTAGCAGAGAAAGTCCTAGTGGCTCTAAGAAAATGCTTTGACTTTGATCAGATCTTGTCGGATTTCACAAGCTTCCTGGACGTCACACAGGCAAACATTTGGCACATTGTTTTCTGTTTATCACTGACCACTTAAAGATTACAGAAAAGGTAAGTAGAATAATTTATATGTTTAGGCCATGACAGACTCTAATAGCATCTCAGATGGGATGGATTACCTGTGACAATGCATCCAACAATGACACTATGTTCAGATACCTGTCAACTCTCCTCCAAAAGCGCAAAATCAATATTAATATGGATGAATGAAGGATTCGGTAGGTTTATAATTCACTCTAATTTTGATGTTGTTTTATAGCTGCTTCCCTCACATTGTAAATCTTGCATGCAAAGCAGGATTAGCAGCTATCACAGATCTGTCATATATTGACAACACTATTGAAGGCTATTCTGATTATGATCCCAGTTATTCCTATGCCAAGGATTGCATTGCAACTGCACGCTCTCTTGTAAATGTGGTAAACTATATTTTCGTTCATTCTTGCCAATTTTGATTTACAACATCAACAGATATGAAATAGTAATATCAAGAAACAGCATTTTTCAACCTATGTACAGCAGTATTCTGAACAAGACTATCAGCTCCTCCATGATGTGACAACAAGATGGTCATCAACATTACTGATGATCAATCGGGTCTTGAAGTTGAAAGAGGTAAGTTTAGCATACTGTTAATTTACTTTAGGCTAACACTGTTATAGGTAATTGAAGACATCACACATGATAACAAATTTAAAGAACTGTGGAAATATCAGTTAGATGAGCATGATTGGGAGTTGTTATCAGATTATCAGCAAATACTTCAAGTAATTATGCAGCTAATTTCTAACAGTTAACCATACTGACATAAATGGCCTAGGTTCCTCATGCATTCCAGGACATTTTGGGTGCTGAAGCAACACTTACAATATGTTATCCAGTTCCTGCATACTCTGCCTTTATCAACAAGTGGAAACTGCTCAAGGAAGATAACCCACAGTGGGCCAATATTATTCAGCCTCGTCTGGATAAGTTGGAAGATTATCAAGACCATCTAGCTAGGGATCTGCATGGGTTTTGTGTACCCATACGGGTTACTGGTATGGGTACATGTGGGTATGGGTACAGGTCGCAATAGTCCTACCCGTGAGCTACAAAATGCACCAAAAATCAAGCAAAATGGTCAAGAATTGAGTGACCATTTTGCTTGATTTTTGGTGCATTTTGTAGCTAAGACCAGCAGGTTTATGGGTAAAACCTGTCATGGGTACAGGTATGGGTACAGCGCAAAATACCTGCAGGTTACCCATGCAGATCCCTACATCTAGCTGACACACCAGCATACATGGTGGCAATGGGTGAGCTTACTCAAGTTTACATTGGCTTGAAATAACAAAAAATAATCTGGAATAGTGATTGATCCTGCAAACAAATCATGACCAATCACCAAAGAAGTATGCATAGCCAAAGACATGTTTTTGAAAGCTGTAAGCTTCACATTGGTAGCCTGTTCCAAGCTAATAACTTGAGTACTGTAATTCTGATAGCTTCATCCATATGATAACAATCGGGCTGATGGGATACCATCTAACCAGCCAGCAGCCAAGTCATCATCCTCCCAGCCAACAGCAATGGATATTCTTGGTCTAAATTGAGTTACATCAACACAGCCAAAAGTTTCATTGGAACAGGAGGTAGACTAGTATTTGAGCAATCCTAATTCTGGATCTGGTATCTTGGCATTTTGGCAGGTAATAAATGTTCTATCTGCAATTTGCTTCTTTGCTAAATTATATTCAGGAACATGAACACCAGTACCCTTGCATATTCCAACTTGCAATGGATATTATACCTATCCAAGCTTCAAGTGTCCCCTGTGAAAGAGTATTCTCATCTGGGAAGGAGACAATGGCCCCTCAGAGAAGGTGTATCTCAGCTAAACTGATGGAAGCCCTACAGATGTTGAAGTATTCAATTAAAAAAGGACATCCATTGAACTTTGCACTGGACAGATGAACTTACCGAATTTGAGTTTGCAGCAAGGACAGAGCCTGTGGGTGATGCAGAAGCATATGGGCATAGCCTGGGAGAACCTGAGATGGACCTAGATGTTATTGATGAAGATCTTGAAGACCTGCAGAAAGATCTGGAAGCATTGGAACAACTCCTGAGTGGTTCAGATGACAAGGAAGATGAGGAAGAGGAAGAGGAAGATGATGATGAATAACTTCCATTTCTGCTTGGATGATGAAGAAGGAGAAGAGGGAGAAGAAGATGAATTAATTCCATTTCTGCCTTAAATGATGTACATTTATGCACAGTGTTGTACAATATATGTTACAAAGATATCACTTGGGATCCTGATTTTGGGCAATGGAACAGGTAACCCATGGGTACTTTTGAGTGTACCTGTACATGTACCCACAACCCATGGGTCACAAGCCACATGTATTTCTCAAAGGTATGGACCAAGGAGATGAGGTGTGAGACACCAGAAGATCCTGAGGTGCTAGCAGGAAAGGAGGAGGATGATGAGGTACGAGAGTAAGGTTTCTGGGGGCAACACTCAACCAAGTTGGCCGCTTGCTCCAAAACTGCCATTGACAAGAGGTCTACTCTGATGGACTGAAACTTAGTTTCATACAATTTTTTGCAGAAAGCTCATGAATCCAGAAGGTAAGATGAGCATTCTGAGATATCAAAGTGTCAATAAGCTGTGAAGAGCATACAAAAATCAGATTGAGATGTGATCCAGTCAAAATAAAGTCACCATCGAGAGTGGGAGTGGGAAGATGGTAGAGTACAGAGAAAGATGAGTACAGGTAGTCATAACTGTCTCCCATTCTATCATTCACCAACAGCTCCTGCATCTGAGAAGACCTGCAATCGCAGGCTCCTTTGAGTACAGGAGCTGACTGCTTCATGAACCATCATCAGGGTTGGGAGGGATCCACCCCATGAGCAGTTGCTCACAGCAGTGGGGTGTAGCTACGAGAATGGAAAAAGAAAAAGAAAAAGAAAAAACTGCCCCACCATCTCGCATTTGTAGCAAGGGTGGGGTCATGCCATTGTTGTGCCATTGTCCCCACCCATTGTCCCTGTCATCCCCACCATCCTTCGTTGTTGTGTTGGTTCTCTGCTGCTCTTCATCATTGTGTCATTGTTGTCCCCCCCATTTGTCATTGCCATGACATTGGATCCCCCCTGCAAGCAGTATGGGTGTTGTCTCATAGGGGGTGGGGTAAGGGATCCAGCAATGGCATGGGTACTCCTGCAGGTACTCCCACAGGTACCCAGAGCTCTACCCATACCCGTACCCACACAGGTAGTAACCTGTTGACCTGCAGGTTGATACACAGCAGGTACAGGCGGGTACCAGCGGGTGTCGATTCCCACACGGGTTTTGTCAGACTCCAGCTATATACATTATATCAATTTTATTCTATCTATGAAACTAATCATGTTAATTTGTACCCCCACCTCACATCTGCAAGCGAGAGGGGGTGGTGGTTGTTCTTCTCCTCGTCCCTGTTGTGTCATCCTCCCTCTGGTGTTGTTGTCATCCTGCCATCCTCCCCCTGTTAGTCCTCCCCCGTCCCTCCTTGTTGTCCTGTTGCCATCACCATTACTTGCTGTGGCAGGGGCAGGTGCTGTGTTGGCGCCATCATTCCCTTGTCCCCCTCCTTGTTGTCCCATGGCATTGTTGTCTGATTGTGGTTGTGGTTGTGGTTGTCATGGTCCTGTCATTGTTGGTCCACCATTGTTCGCTCCTCCTCCTCATCCCCTCATCCCCCTCCTTGTCATCCCATGGCATTGTCATCTGATCATGGTTGTTGTTGTGGTCATCGTAGTCCTGTCATTGTTGTTCCACTGTTGTTCCCTCCTCATACCCTCATCCTCCTCCTTGTTGTCCCATGGCATTGTCATCCTGTGGTGTTGTCATCTGGTCCTGGTCCTGGTTATTGTGGTCCTGTCGTTGTTGTTCTTGGTCATTGTTGTCCTACCCCCCTGGTTCATCATCGAGCACCCGTGATCCACCCTGCGAGCAGGGGCTCGCAGCGGTGTGTGGCAGGTGCTGGGTTGGCCTCATCGTCCTGTTGCAGTTGTTGTTGTTGTCAGTAGTTCTAGTTAGTACCTAAGAGAGATTGTTAGTAACAAAAGAACGAAATGAGAAGAAATGAAACTTACCAATGGCCCAAGAGACATCATTGACATCTCTTGGGCCTTTTTTGCTTTCATTGTTTTTGTGTCATCCTGTCCTCATCCTCATCATCCATCATCAATCTGGGTTGCTTCATCCCACTGAGCCACCCCACAAGCAGGGGCTCATGGCAGTGGCAGGGTGGGGTTCATCATCATCATCAGATCTACATAGTAGCATTAGTTAGTAACAATAAAATAAAAAGAGAAGAAAAAAAGACTTACATACAGCCCAAGAAATGTTGTTCACATTTCTTAGGCCCTTGCTTTGGTCTCCTGGGTGGGGGCCCTCCTCATTTGGTCCTCCTGGTCGTCCTCATTGTGGGGACTTGAGTCATCATTACAATGATTACAAATATATGTAAATAACATGTCAACAATCAATGAAGACACGATTACTATGTGCACACAAGGCCAAATTGTCCATGCGCATCCCGGGAGTATATAAACCCTCCCATTTCTACTGTTGGAGCTGGGCTTGCCCCACTTTCTTTATTTTTAATATGTAGTTAATAATTTTAGATAGACTTAGGTATTATATTTTGTATTTTGAACTGTTACCTCCTTTTTGGTGATGGGTAGGGCATGGGTTGCAGGTTGGTATTCCACAACCCATACCCATACCCATGCTATTGCCTACCACCAGTGGCTCGTGGTGGGTTGTCTTGGTCCTGTTGTCATTGTCATTGTCCATCATTAGCACCCTCGATCCCACCCTATAAGCAGAGGCTTGTAGTGGTGGTCGTGAGGGGCTGCATTGTCAGTTATGGGTCCTGTTACCCTGTCCTGCCATTGTCATGGTGGCATTTCCTGTTTCAAAATGTGTGAGGTGGTTAGTAATGAGGTGACAGGGTTGGGGGCATTTTGCATTCTTACCTTGCAGGTACCCTGCTACCCAGGCTTCCTGGTACCTCTATGGGGTCTCTTAACCACAAACAACTCCCTGACATCCCATTTGGATGGGGAGGAGGGGTGTGTGTATGCATCATATGTCATTGTGGTAGTAGATAAGCTAAAAATAACAAAAGAGCAGTTAGCATTTGAAACAGAAAGAAAAGAACAATTAAACACTTAATTTATAGATGGAGGAGCCTCAGGCTCCTCAACATGAGTCAATGTCCAAATATGCTGCAAGCAGATGCTTGCAGTGGTGGTGGTGATGCTCCTTGCCATTGTTGTTGTCGCTGTCATCCACTGTCAATGTTCTTCCCACAATCCACCCCTCAAGCAGTTGCTCAAGGATGTGGGTGTGGGTGGTGTGTCATCCATACTTGTTGTCGTCCAGTGTCAGTGGTGCACATGCATGTGTGTGAGCATTTGGTGGTGTCATCACTTTGTCCTGCCAGGCTTTCCTAGTCGAGGAAGTGAGGGGGCTGTTAGTGATGTGGGACCAGTTGGTGCATCGAGAGGTGCTCACCTCATGGACACCCCCCTTCATGGGTCTCCCAGTACCTAATACCATCACTTGAGCCCCTTCTCCATCTCCTGGTGCCTGACATCCTTGAATGGGTAGCAGGGGGGTCGTGCATTCATGGATGAGTGTTGGTTGTGTAGCACCAACCCCCAACCGCCATCATTAGCAATAACAATTAGTTAGTAGAAAGAAAGAAAAAAAAAACCAATGTACTGGCAATGCAAATGATGGCAACTGTCATTTGCACCCATGTCATGTCCAAGATCATTTTTTGGGGCCAGAAATGGTGTACACACAGCCAGCTACATAGAAAACATCTCACATCCCTCTTGGAGGGGAGGAGAAAACCACGTGATGCCTGGTGTAGTCATTATGAAGATATGCAGAAATCTAGAGTGGGAGAGATAAGAATCATTAGTTCAGCTGATCAAAAGGATAAGAAAGTCAAAAACATGCTTACTTTTGTGTTACAAGGATCCTAAGTACTAGATGGCAGTAGAAAACAAAGAAGGAGAGCATAGGATAGTGTAGATGAAGAGAGGGAGAGCAGGCAACACAGGACAAACAGCCAGCACAATAGCAACTGAGGTGTGCTATATTTGGATAGCTAAGCTGCTCTGGAGCTGTGAAAATTGGCTCGGCTTGTGAGTCAGAGCTGCAAAATCGGCTTAGCTGCATGAGCCATGCCATGAGCAAACTGAGCTGAGCCATATGGCAACACTAGGCCAAAGCTACTCTGCCTGCCCAGATAGAATGCAGCAAATTTCTAGTTCCTTTGTGTTCTTCATGATGGATAAAAAAGGTTGACAGATGATTTGTGAAAGATTTGAACATTATATCATAATTTATATGTGGATTCAAGTATTGAAGCCATATAGAAAAGTTGGATAACTTTCTAGTATAGCTACCTCTTATCTTTGTTTTAGTTTATGCCATGTTACTCAAGTGCTACTGCAGTTTTCAAACACCACACAAAACCTGTGCTTATAACCTGTACCTGCAGATATGGTGTTTGTACAGGTATGGTGTCACAGGTGACAGGTGTGGTGTTGCCAGTGAAACCCATGGTGTCACCTGTGCTACACCCTATGTACCATGGTTTGGCACATTTTTTTGTTGTAGAGATGTTTTCCATGATGCGTAGTAGGATTTGTGTGGGAAAAAAAGTGCCAAATAATCAATAAGTAAAGGAGGATGGTCAGGTGACAGGCCACATTTGGGGTCGTGAGACTTTTTTTGGCAGACTGGGAATTTCAACTTTTCGTGGGAGTTTTTTGGGGGATGGGAATTTTGGGATGTGGGAACTTTTCACTGTATTACCTCAGCATCATTGCCAGCTCATCACCTGCCTTCTTTGCTATATACAACACTCTTTGCCTCACTACTCTGTCTCTCTTTCTTGGGCTCTTTTCCAGTGGGGGTGCTGTTGCATTCTTGGGGAATCAGTAGTTCAAGGTGAAGCTCTGTGAAGTCCTACCTCCCTGGCTTCTCTTTTTTCAACAAAAGGAGTGTCTGCCGGTTGCTTTTGGACCTCTCTCAGGGCACAGTGTGCAGGGAGATTGGGCTGGCGGGTTTGCAGTTGCCTCCCCTTCCATTTTTGGAAGTCGCTCCACTTGCAACTGCCACTGTTAGCACCAATTTCACTGCTTCCTGCAAGGATCTCCCATCTCTGCTCCTGTAAAAGTGGTCCCCCCTCCTCTTACCTTTTCCTTGGCTGTTGATTGTGCTGTGTGCTATCATGTACATATATATACATATGTGACTTTTTTGTCTCACTTCTCACATTTTCCAGGGATCCATCTCCCCCCAACACTCCTCGATGGGTCCGAGCTGCAGCACAGCAAATGGATAGGGACCAAAGGACTCTGGAGAGTCCTGCTCGCCATCAAACTCCACATCATGTTCGCATGATGCGCATTACCCAACCTGCACTGCCACTGCCACTGCCTAATGCTCACTTGGATATCCACAATGATGATCCTTTTTCTGCTCCTCCACCACCTCCTCAGTATCACCATCTTCCTCCTCATCTGGCACAGCAGCTAGCTGCACTTCCTCCTCTTCTACAGCAAGGTAGAGGTAGAGGAAGAGGAAGGGGAAGAGGCAGAGGTAGGGGCAGAGGTCTTCCAATGGTCCCACTTCCTCCACTTGCTCCTCCTCCTGTTTTTGATCCTCCAGTGGCTGCTCCTCCCATTCCTGCTCCTCCCATTCCTGTGATTGATGCTGCTCCTCCTCCTGTTTTTGTAGCTGTCCCTATTATTCCTGCTGCTGCTCCTGTTTTTGATCCTCCAGTAGCTGCTCCTCCTGTTCCTGCTCCTCCCATTCCTGTGGTTGATGTGCCTTTGCCACCTGTATGCTGTTTTCAATACAACAACATTAACAACTAATATATTGTTTGTAGCCTGCTCTGCCTTTGGTCTGGGCTCCTCCTGTGTTTGCTCCTCCTGTTGCTCCTCCTATCATTCCTGCTCCTCCTGTTCCTGTGGTTGATGTGGCTGCTTTTGTTGCTGCTCCTATCATTCCTCCTCCTCCACCTGTATGTAGAATCTAATATTGCTATGACATGATGTTGATAACTAATCTATTGTTTGTAGCCTGCACTTCCATTTGTTTTTGCTCTGCCTGTTCCTGCTCCTCCTGTTCCTGCTCCACCTGTTCCTGCTCCTCCAGTTCCTGTGGCTCATGCTCAACCTCCTGCTTTTGCTCCTCCTGCTCCTGCTCCTCCTGCTCCTGCTCCTGCTCCTCCTGTGGTTAATGGTCCTCCTCTTGGGATTATAGATCATATTCCAGTAAGTACATAGCTGTAATATACTTTCAATTGGAGAATTCTAATAACACTTATGTATTTAGTTTGCTCCACCTCCACCTCCAGATCCTCAGCAAATGATGATTCAACTGCTGCCTCCACCTCCACTGGCATTGCCTCCACCTCCTATGCCCCTGCCTCCTGCATGACAGCCTTTTAGTCTTGACTGGCCTGTTCATCATATGGGAAGAATGGACTTTCAATGTCCTCATTGCCATGCTTTGCACTGGATGGCTGAGCATTTGACTGCATCTTCAAATGCAAATCCAAGATTTGGCACATGCTGCTTAAGTGGAAAGATTGTCTTGCCACCTCTTCATTCCATTCCTCCTGAGCTTCTTCAGTTGCTTACCACTCAAGACTACATCAGCAAATCATTTTGTGACCACATTTGCACTTACAACAATGCTCTTGCCATGACTTCTATTGGTCGCAAAGTGGATGAGTCTGTCAATGCCAGTGAAGAGGCTGTCAACGACGGTGTGGGTCCTTATGTCTTCAAGTTGCATGGAGAGCTATCTCACAAGGCTGGTTCTCTGCTTCCACCCGATGGTCAACCTCCTGTATATGCTCAGCTGTACATTTATGATCCTGCTGATGCTGTCAATTTCCGGATGGCCAATGCCTGGAATAGCCAGCTCGATCACCACACTTTAGTCACTCTCCAGGACATGCTTCACTGCCACCATCCAGCTGTTCAGATGTACAGGCAGGCCCATGAGCTCACCAGGAACATGCCTCCAGAACAGCAGTGCAAGATAGCTTTGCATTTTGATCAGAGCTGCGACCATCGCCGCTACAATCTTCCTGATGCTACCAACAATGAGATTGCCATTATTCTTCCAGGAGATGGCAATCAGCCAGAGAGCACACGTGACATCATTCTCTATCGCAGGCATGGCCCCCCCCTTCAGCACATTACTGATCTGCATCCACTCTATCCTGCACTTCACTACGTTTTGTTGTTTCCCACTGGCCAGCTTCAATGGCATCCTCACATCGAATATGCAGCAGTCAATGCCAACAATCAAGATGAGAGTGCTAATAGATGCAGATATATTTCCAAATCAGAGTTCTACTGCTATCGCCTTCATGTTTGACCACCTGCTGTAGAACCTCAGCACATCTTCTTGAGTGGAAAGCTCTTTCAGGAGTTCATTTGCAATGGGTGGGCAACATCAGAGCAGGAACGGTTGCGCTTCATCATGATGAATCAGGACACCATTCATGGTGAAGTCTACATTGGCTTGGCAGATGCTGTAGCCGCAAATGTGGATGCAGACACAGAGTCCCTTGGTCAAAGGATCATCCTCCCTTCTTCTTTTGCAGGAAGCACACGTCATATGCAGCAGCTTCTTCAGGATTCATTGGCTATCAATCGCCACTTCAAGGGCGGTGATCTCTTTCTGACCATGACTGCAAACCCAGCTTGGCCAGAGATCCAGGATGAGCTCAAGCCAGGTCAGACTGCTGCCGATCGCCCTGACTTGGTCGTTCGTGCATTCTATGCAAAGCAGAAGCAGATCATCAAGGACATTGAGGCTGGCATGTTTGGAAAGGCACTCTCTTATGTGTTTGTCATCGAGTTTCAGAAGTGTGGCCTCCCTCACATGCACTGCATCATCTTTCTCAATGGGGACTCCAAGCTTTGCACACCTGAGCAGATAGACAGCCTCATGTGCTCAGAGTTTCCCAAGGACAATCCTGAGCTGCTCGAGTTGGTCAAGAAGTTCATGGTCCATAATCCCTGTGGTGCAGAGAACCCTAGAGCTCCTTGCATGGTCAATGGACAGTGCTCCAAAGGTTTCCCTAAGCCATTCAGAGATCACACAACCATCTCTGAAGATGCCTATGCTGCAACCAGGCGTCGAGACACTGGACAGACTCATGAGGTTCAGGGAAAGCAGGTCGACAATCGCTGGGTCGTCACTTATTCACCCTATCTCCTCTGGAAGTACCATTGCCATATCAACATTGAGTCCATTGCCTCCATCAAAGCTGTCAAGTACATCTACAAATATGTGTACAAGGGACATGATTGCATCACAATGCAGTTTGGCACTTGCAACGATGAAGTCAAGCAGTATCTGGATGCTCGCTATATTTCTGCCTGCGAGAGCATTTGGCGCCTCTTTCATTTGCCTATGCACTCTGCTTCTCCCAATGTCGTCTGACTTCAGGTCCACCTCCCTGGCCAGCAGTATGTCACTTGGAATCAGAATGGCCAGCAGTCTATCCAGGAGGTCATCCAGCATGCTGCAGAGCGTGACACCACTCTCACTGGCTATTTCAAAGCCAATCAGCAGTATCCAGAGCTCGCACAGGATGTTCTCTATCAGGACTTTCCCTCCAAATTTGTGTGGGATCATAAAGGCCACAAGGGGAAGCCCAGACAGAGAGGATTTGCTATTGGAAGGATGTACTACACTCAGCCTACTGCAGGTGAATGCTTCTACCTCAGGCTTCTTCTGACAGCGGTCAAGGGTGCAACATCATATGAAGATCTTTGCACTTTTCAGGGCAATGTCACTCCCTCATTCAGAGAGGCATGTCTTGCATGTGGCCTTTTGGAGAATGACCAAGAGTGGCTGCAGTGTTTGGAGGAGGCAAAGTCAATGGCAACAGGTCGTCAGCTCCGCCAACTCTTTGTCACTATTCTTTGTGACTGTGCACCCTCTGATCCTGTCCAGCTTTGGAACACATACTGGCCTCACATCTGTGATGACCTGCGCTATCAGCTCCTGCACAACAATATCCGTGTCAACCCTACCGATGAAGATGTGCAGGATTATGGCCTCTACTTGATCAACCAGCTTCTCTTATCCTCTGGCAAATCTCTCAGCAAGGATTGGCCATACATGCCTCAGATCACTCAGAATTGGGAAGCCAACCTTGGAAACCGCTTGGTCGCAGAGCAGTGCAGATATGATGTCGTCAAGCAGGCTGAGCTGGCTGCACAGAATATCAACACTTTCAATCCAGACCAGAGAGCTGTCTTTGACGAGATCATCCATGCAGTCAACAACAGGACTGGCCAGACATTCTTCCTCCATGGTCCCGGTGGCACAGGAAAGACCTATGTCTACAACACTCTCTGCCATCAGCTTCGTTCTCAGGGAAAGATCATTCTCTGTATAGCATCATCTGGAATTGCTGCACTCTTGCTCAAAGGGGGCTCCACTTCTCATTCATGTCTCCAGATCCCTCTCATAATCAATGAGTTGTCCACCTGCTCTATCTCCAGAGGTTCAATACAGGCAAAGCTGTTGCAGGAGACTGGTCTGATCATTTGGGATGAGGCACTCATGCAGCATCGTCATCTCCATGAAGCTGTCAACCGCACTCTCAAAGACATCCTCCAATCTGATCAACCCTTTGGTGGCATTCCTGTGGTTTGGAGGTGACTTTCACCAGATCCTGCCTGTTATCAAGAGGGGTTCACGACCTCAGATTGTTGGTGCTTCCTTGCAGTGCTCTGTTCTTTCGCAGCACATCAAGGTTCTTCATCTCAAAATAAACATGCGTTTGAACACAGATGATCTTCAAGAGCGAGAATTTGCAAAGTGGCAGTTGGAGGTTGGAAAAGGTGGTCATACAGATGAAGGTGCCAACATCGAGCTTCCTGATCATTTCAAATGTTCTGAAAACACTCTGGCTTCCCTCATTGACTCCATCTATCCTGGCATCTATGACCATGCTCAGCATCCTGATCAATACTTCTCAGAGTGCATTGTCCTGGCAAGCAAAAATGATAATGTTGATGAGTTGAACCATTACATTCTTCAGAGGTTCCCTGGAGAGGAGCGAGTGTTTTACAGTGCCAACTCTATTGAAAACAGTGATCTTCTCTATCCACCAGAATACCTCAACTCAATCAACTGCTCAGGTCTACCTTTGGCACAATTGGCACTAAAGGTCGGATGCCCTGTGATGGTTCTTCAGAACCTGAATATTTCTGGAGGGGTCTACAATGGTTCTCGAGGCATTTTGACTCGCATTCGCAACAGAGTGTTGGAGATTTGCTTGATTACTGGAGATCATGCTGGAGAGAAGGTCTTTATTCCAAGGATGCGACTGCAGCCAATTGAGGGACAACTTCCTTTCACACTCTCTCGACTCCAGTTTCCTGTTCAACTCTGCTTTTCAATGTCAATCAACAAATCACAAGGGCAGTCAGTGCAGCATGTGGGTTTGGATTTCAGGAGTCCAGTGTTCACACATGGGCAGTTCTATGTGGCAGTATCACGGGTGAGGTCTGTGCACAACATCAAGGCAATATGGCCAAGTGACAGTGAAAGTGCAACAACAAAAAATATTGTTTATAATGAAGTACTATTAGATTAATGTATATAGAAAATGTATATAATGTATATAAAAACTTAACTAAAAAACTTAACGCGCACCGGAGGCACTTCCTAAACTTGTCCATAATAAAGGGAGGATGGTCACGTGGTTGCCATATTTGGGTTGTGGGAGTTTTTTTAGCAGACTGGAAATTTTGTTTGCAGACTGGGAATTTTCTTGCATAAAATATTGGTCAGCATGACAAACCGTGCTCCTTTTACTGTATGGACTGTGGAAATGCTGAGTGGGCTGAACAACCCACTGCTCTGGCTGAATTGATCTATGTAAAACCAAAAAATGTCCTTGGACTCTGAGATGTGTACTGTGAGTAGTGAAATGGAACATTGGTGTACTGTGAAAAGCTGACTAAGCGAACCTCGCCAGCTGAACAAAATGCAAAAACTTGATCATGATTTTGGCACATGATCTACATAACATGAATTAGACACATCACTGTATTAGTCAGTAATAAGTTGATCAATAAAATGTATTACGATTTGAGCTACAGTAAGCAGCAATAAAGAAAGAACTACAAGTAAACAGCTATGGAAAAAAAGTAAGCATCAAAATCAAGCAAGAACCTGTAAAAGAAAAGTTGAAATGAGTGCATTACAAAATCAAGTCAATTTGAAATTAAATTCATTGTCAACTAAAAGTCATTACATTCATGAAAAAGTCAGGTTCATAAGAAATGAGTTCATTACAAAGTCAAGTCAATGTGAATTTAAATTCATCACTGTCAACTAAAGAAACTGCAAGTAATCTGATTACCCATGAAAGAAGTGAGCTTCGAAATAAAGCAAGAAGCTGTGAATCAAAAGTTGAATTGAGTTCATTACAAAGTCAAGTCAATTTGAAATTAAATTCTTTGTCAATTATCAGTCATTATGTTCACGAGCAAGTCCAGTTCATAAGATATGAGTTCATTATAAAGTCAAGTCAATATTAAATTCATTATGGAGCAATGTCAGTTAAAGTCATTATGTTCACAAGAAAGTCAACTTGATAAGAAATCAGTGAATAAATTACAATCAAACTCCATAAAAAGTAAAGTAAATTCTTTTTACAACTGAATTAAAATGTAATGTCACTAACAATTACAAATGAGTTCATTACAAGTAGTAATTAGTGAGGGGGGAGGGGGAGAGTAAGGCAAACAGTGAGAGCAGAGGTGAGGGTGATGGGTAGAGTGAGAGGGGGTAAATTCATTGTAAACTAAAAGTCATTACATTCACGAGAAAGTCAAGTTCATAAGAAATGAGTTCATTACAAAGTCAAGTCAATGTGAAATTAAATTCACTACTGTCAACTAAAGGAACTGCAAGTAATCAGCCACGAAAGAAGTGAGCTTCAAAATAAAGCAAGAAGCTGTTGAAATGAGTTCATTACAAAGTCAAGTCAATTTCAAACAAAATTCATTGTCAATTAAAAGTCCATTAAGAAAGTCAGGTTCATAACAAATGGAGTTCATTACAAACTCAAGTCAGTTGAAATTAAATTCATTACAGAGTGATGTCAGATAAAGGCTGAGTTCATTACAAAGTCAAGTCAGTTGAAATTGAATTCATTATGGAGCAATGTCAGGTAAAGTCATTATATTCACAAGAAACTCAACTTGATAACAAATGAGTGAGTAAATTACAATCACTATAAAAAAGTAAATTCTTTTTACAAGTGAATTAAAATGTAAAGTCACTAACAATTAGAAATGAGTTCATTACAAGTAGTAATTATATTATTAACTCAAGTCAGTAAAAAATAAATTGATTATGAGAATAGTCAGTAAGAGTAATTGTGTACCTGTAGTAGGATTAAACATTGAGTCATGTACATGCAACCTGGCAGTACTATTACATTAATGTATATAGAAAATATAGATGGGGTGAAGAGGAGGGGATGATGTGATAGGGATGATGTGATGGGACATGGAGAGAGGGGGATGGGGTCAAGAGGAAAGGGGGGGAATGAGCAGATAGGGATGGGGTGATGGGGTGATGGACATGGAGTGTTGAGGAGGGGGGAATGGGAATGGGGAGAGTAGTAAGAGAGCAACAGCCCCCCCCCCCATGTTGACTTGGGGCCAAAGGTCCCAAGTCAACTGAAGAATTGTCAACCCATATTGGATTCAACATTGCATAATATATACAGGACTTCACTTTGACCCAAAGTCAACATAAAAATTGTGTACCTGTAGTAGGATCAAGCATTGAGTCATATACACATGACCTGGCCCATCTGGAGTCAGGCTGAGCAAGCAATGCAAACAAATTCCATGACAAAGATGCAGAGGGGGAGGGGGGAGTTGATGGAGCTGTGGTGATGGGGAGAGGGGGATGGACTGAAGAGGAGGGGGGGGATGAGGACATGGGGAGGACTGATGGGGATGGGGTGAAGCAGAGGGGGGGGATGAGGAGATACAACAAACCCCCCACATTGACTTTGGGCCAAAGGTCCAAAGTCAACTGAAGAATTGTGAACCTGTAGTAGGATTAAGCATTGAGTCAGAAGATACAACAAACCCCCCACATTGACTTTGGGCCAAAGGTCCAAAGTCAACTGACAAATTGTGAACCTGTAGTAGGATTAAGCATTGAGTCATGTACACATGAGCTAGCCCATGCCACAGTCAGCCTGAATGAAGAAAATGTATATAAAAACTTAACGCGTGCCGGAGGCACATTCCTAAACTTGTCCATAATAAAGGGAGAATGGTCAGGTGACAAGCTACATTTGGGGTTGTGAGACTTTTTTGGCAGACTGGGAATTTCAGCTTTCCATGGGAGTTTTTTGGGGGATGGGAATCTCAAGGTTGTGGGAATTTTTGTGTATATTGGTCAGCATGCCAGCTCATCACCTGGCCATCTCTGTCAAACTTTCTTCACACACTCTTTTCTTAGCTACTATATATACAGCTGCTGTATCTGTATCTCTCTCTTTTCCTGGGCTCTTTTCCAGTGGGGGTGCTGTTGCATTCTTGGGGAATCAGTAGTTCAAGGTGAAGCTCTGTGAAGTCCTACCTCCCTGGCTTCTCTTTTTTCAACAAAAGGAGTGTCTGCCAGTTGCTTTTTGGACCTCTCTCAGGGCACAGTGTGCAGGGAGATTGGGCTGGCCAGTTTGCAGTTGCCTCCCCTTCCATTTTTGGAAGTCGCTCCACTTTCAACTGCCACTGTTAGCACCAATTTCACTGCTTCCTGCAAGGATCTCCCATCTCTGCTGCTGTAAAAGTGGTCCCCCCTCCTCTTACCTTTTTCTTGGCTGTTGATTGTGCTGTGTGCTATCATGTATGTATATATATATGATTTTTTTGTCTCACTTCTCACATTTTCCAGGGATCCATCTCCCCCCAACACTCCTCGATGGGTCCAAGCTGCAGCACAGCAATGGAAAGGGACCAAAGGATTCTGGAGAGTCTGGCTCGCCATCAAACTCCACATCATGTTCGCATGATGCACATTACCCAACCTGCACTACCACTGCCTAATGTTCACATGGGTATCCACAACAATGATCCTTTTGCTGCTCCTGCACCTCCTCCTCAGTATCACCATCTTCCTCCTCATTTGGCACAGCAGCTAGCTGCACTTCCTCCTCTTCTACAGCAAGGTAGAGGTAGAGGAAGAGGAAGGGGAAGAGGCAGAGGTAGGGGCAGAGGTCTTCCAATGGTCCCACTTCCTCTACTCGCTCCTCCTCCTGTTTTTGATCCTCCAGTGGCTGCTCCTCCCATTCCTGCTCCTCCCATTCCTGTGGTTGATGTGCCTTTGCAACCTGTATGCTGATTTCAATATAACAATGGATGATGTTAATAACTAATATATTGATTGTAGCCTGCTCTTCCTTTGGTTTGGGCTCCTCCTGTGTTTGCTCCTCCTGTTGCTCCTCCTATCATTCCTGCTCCTCCTGTTCCTGTGGTTGATGTTGCTGCTTTTGTTGCTGCTCCTCCTCCACCTGTATGTAGAATCTAATATTGCTATGCATGACATTGATAACTAATCTATTGTTTGTAGCCTGCACTTCCATTTGTTTTTGCTCTGCCTGTTCCTGCTCCTCCTGTTCCTGCTCCTCCTGTTCCTGCTCCTCCTGTTCCTATGGCTCATGCTCAACCTCCTGCTTTTGCTCCTCCTGCTCCAGCTCCTCCTGTTCCAGTGGTGAATGATCCTCCTCTCGGGGTTATAGATCATATTCCAGATGCTCCTGCTGTGAGTACATAGCTGTAATATGCTTCAATTTGAGGATTCTAATGACACTTACATATTCAGTTTCCTTCACCTCTGCAAATGATAATTCAACTGCCACCTCCACCTCCGATGCCATTGCCTCCACCTCCTATGCCCCTGCCTCCTGCATGCCATCCTTTTAGTCCTGACTAGCCTGTTCATCATATGGGAAGAATAGATGTTCAATGTCCTAACTGCCATGCCTTGCACTGGATGTCTGAGCATTTGACTGCATCTTCCAATGCAAATCCCAGGTTTGGCACATGCTGTCTGAGTGGAAAGATCATTCTGCCGCCTCTCCATCCTGTTCCCCCTGAACTTCTTCAGTTGCTTACTGCTCAAGACTACATCAGCAAATCATTTTGTGACCACATTTGCACTTACAACAATGCCCTTGCCATGACTTCTATTGGTCACAAAGTGGATGAGTCTGTCAATGCCAGTGAAGAGGCCCTTATGTCTTCAAGTTGCATGGGGAGCTCTCTCACAAGGCCAGTTCTCTGCTTCCACCCAATGGTCAACCTCCTGTATATGCTCAGCTGTACATTTATGATCCAGCTGATGCTGTCAACTTTCGGATGGCCAACGCTTGGAATACCCAGCTTGATCACCACACTTTGGTCACCCTCCAGGACATGCTTTACTGCTGCCATCCTGCAGTTCAGATGTACAGGCAGGCCCATGAGCTCACCAGGAACATGCCTCCAGATCAGCAGTGCAAGATAGCTTTGCGCTTTGACCAGACCTGTGACCGTCACCGCTACAATCTTCCTAATGCTACCAACAATGAGATCGCAGTCATTCTTCCAGGAGATGGCGATCAGCCAGAGAGCACACATGATATTGTTCTCTACCGCAGGCATGGCCCCCCACTTCAGCATATCACTGATGTGCATCCACTCTATCCTGCACTTCACTATGTCCTGCTGTTTCCTACTGGCCAGCTCCAATGGCATCCTCAGATCAAATATGCAGCTGTCAATGCCATCAATCAAGATGATGGTCCACATGGTCCATGGAGACACAGATATATTTCTAAATCAGAGTTCTATGGCTATCGTCTCCACCCTCGACCACCTGCCATCGAGCCTCAGCACATCTTCTTGAGTGGAAAGCTCTTTCAGGAGTTCATTTGCAATGGATGGGCAACTTCAGAGCAGGATCACTTGTGCTTCATCATGATGAATCAGGATGCCATTCGGGGTGAAGTCTACATTGGCTTGGCAGATGCTGTAGCTGCAAACATGGATGCAGACACAGAGTCCCTCGGTCAAAGGATCATCCTGCCTTCTTCTTTCGCAGGAAGCACACGTCATATGCAGCAGCTTCTGCAGAATGTGTTGGCTATCAATTGCCACTTCAAGGGTGGTGATCTCTTTCTGACCCAGACTGCAAACCCCACTTGGCCAGAGATCCAGGATGAGCTCAAGCCAGGTCAGACTGCTGCAGATCACCCTGACTTGGTCGTTCACGCATTCTATGTCACAAAAATATGTAATGCAGTATAACCTAATATGACCCACATGACCCACGTAACCGCCATAACCCATTAAAATCGACACTCAGAACTGATGTTAAGCTAGCTACCAAGTCTCGGGTTCAGTTCAATAATGTAGTTTACATATGTAGGTAATAGATTTTCCACATTAGGGCCCAGTATACTAGCTGAGAGGGAGTGATAATCCACATATAATCTAGGTGAGGTTATAATGCCATCCGGAAATTTCCGACATATGCAAAGCAGAAGCAGATCATCAAAGACATCGAGGCTGGCATGTTTGGCAAGGCCCTCTCTTATGTGTTTGTCATTGAGTTTCAGAAACGTGGCCTGCCTCACATGCACTGCATCATCTTTCTTGATGGGGACTCCAAGCTTCGCACACCTGAGCAGATAGACAGCCTTATGTGCTCAGAGTTTCCAGAGGACAATCCTGAGCTGCTCGAGTTGGTCAAGAAGTTCATGGTCCATAATCCCTGTGGTGCAGAGAACCCTAGAGCTCCTTGCATGGTCAATGGACAGTGCTCCAAAGGTTTCCCCAAGCCCTTCAGGGATCACACAACCATCTCTGAGGATGCCTATGCTGCCACTAGGCGTCGAGACACTGGACACACTCATGAGGTTCGGGGAAAGCAGGTCGACAATTGCTGGGTCATCGCATATTCATCCTATCTCCTCTGGAAGTACTGTTGCCACATCAACATCGAGTCCATTGCCTCTATCAAGGCTGTCAAGTACATCTACAAATATGTGTACAAGGGCCATGATCACATCACCATGCAGTTTGGGACTTGCAACAATGAAGTCAAACAGTATCTGGACGCTCACTATATTTCTGCCTGCAAGAGCATTTGGCGCCTCTTCCATTTACCCATGCACTCTGCTTCTCCCAATGTAGTCTGACTTCAGGTCCACCTTCCTGGCCAGCAGTATGTCACTTGGAATCAGAACGGTCTGCAGTCTATCCAGGAGGTCATCCAGCATGCTGCAGAGCATGACACCACTCTCACTGGCTATTTCAAAGCCAATCAGCAGCATCCAGAGCTCGCACAGGATGTTCTCTATCAGGACTTTCCCTCCAAATTTGTGTGGGATCATAAAGGCCACAAGTGGAAGCCCAGACAGAGAGGATTTGCTATTGGAAGGATGTACTATGCTCAGCCTACTGCAGGTGAACGCTTCTACCTCAGGCTTCTTCTGACAGCTGTCAAGGGTGCAATATCATATGAAGATCTTTGCACTTTTCAGGACAATGTCACTCCCTCATTCAGAGAGGCATGTCTGGCATGGGGGCTTTTGGAGAATGACCAAGAGTGGCTGCAGTGTTTGGAGGAGGCAAAGTCAATGGCAACAGGTCATCAGCTTCACCAACTCTTTGTCACTATCCTTCATGACTGCGCACCCTCTGATCCTGTCCAGCTGTGGAACACATACTGGCCCCACATCTGCGATGATCTGCGGTATCAGCTTCAGCACAACAACATCCACATTAACCCTACAGATGAAGATGTGCAGGATTATGGCCTCTACTTGATCAATCAGCTTCTGTTATCCTCTGGCAAGTCTCTCAGCAAGGATTGGCCATACATGCCTCAGATCACCCAGAATTGGGAAGCCAACCTCAGAAACTGCTTGATCGCAGAGCAGCACAGATATGATGTCGTGGAGCAGGCTGAGCAGGCTGCACAGAATATGGACACTTTCAATCCAGATCAGAGAGCTCTTTGAGGAGATTATGCATGCAGTCAACAACAACACTGGCCAGACATTCTTCCTCCATGGTCCCGGTGGCACAGGCAAAACCTACGTGTACAACACTCTCTGCCATCAGCTTCGTTCTCAGGGCAAGATCGTTCTCTGTATAGCATCATCTGGCATTGCTGCACTCTTGCTCAAAGGTGGCTCCACTTCTCATTCATGTCTCCAGATCCCTCTCATCATCAATGAGTCATCCACCTGCTCTATCTCCAGAGGTTCAATACGGGCAAAGCTATTGCAGGAGACTGGTCTGATCATTTGGGATGAGGCACTCATGCAGCATCGTCATCTCCATGAAGCTGTCAACCGCACTCTCAAAGACATCCTCCAATCCAATCAACCTTTTGGTGGCATTCCTGTTGTTTTTGGGGGTGACTTTCACCAGATCCTGCCTGTTATTGAGAGGGGTTCACGACCTCAGATTGTTGGTGCTTCCTTGCAGTGCTCTGTTCTTTGGCAGCATATCAAAGTTCTTCATCTCAAAATCAACATGTGATTGAACACAGATGATCTTCAAGAGTGAGAGTTTGCAAAGTGGCAGTTGGAGGTTGGAAAAGGTGGTCATACAGATGAAGGTGCCAACATCGAGCTTCCTGATCATTTCAAATGTTCTGAAAACACTCTGGCTTCCCTCATTGACTCCATCTATCCTGGCATCTATGACCATGCTCAGCATCCTGATCAATACTTCTCAGAGTGCATTGTCCTGGCAAGCAAAAATGATAATGTTGATGAGTTGAACCATTACATTCTTCAGAGGTTCCCTGGAGAGGAGCGAGTGTTTTACAGTGCCAACTCTATTGAAAACAGTGATCTTCTCTATCCACCAGAATACCTCAACTCAATCAACTGCTCAGGTCTACCTTTGGCACAATTGGCACTAAAGGTCGGATGCCCTGTGATGGTTCTTCAGAACCTGAA
The DNA here is from genome assembly GCA_026075535.2 of Tricholoma matsutake. Lineage (NCBI taxonomy): Eukaryota > Fungi > Basidiomycota > Agaricomycetes > Agaricales > Tricholomataceae > Tricholoma > Tricholoma matsutake. The sequence goes on along the minus strand of AP026550.1, from coordinate 1,978,351 downwards.
TATTTCTGGAGGGGTCTACAATGGTTCTCGAGGCATTTTGACTCGCATTCGCAACAGAGTGTTGGAGGTTCGCTTGATTACTGGAGATCATGCTGGAGAGAAGGTCTTTATTCCAAGGATGCGACTGCAGCCAATTGAGGGACAACTTCCTTTCACACTCTCTCGACTCCAGTTTCCTGTTCAACTCTGCTTTTCAATGTCAATCAACAAATCACAAGGGCAGTCAGTGCAGCATGTGGGTTTGGATTTCAGGAGTCCAGTGTTCACACATGGGCAGTTCTATGTGGCAGTATCACGGGTGAGGTCTGTGCACAACATCAAGGCAATATGGCCAAGTGACAGTGAAAGTGCAACAACAAAAAATATTGTTTATAATGAAGTACTATTAGATTAATGTATATAGAAAATGTACATATTAACACATACTATTGTTTATAATTAAATACTATTAATATATATAAAAACTTAACGCGTGCCGGAGGCACATTCCTAAACTTGTAATCCATCACATGATGAACAAACATTCATGAGAATGTATTTGTCATCTACCTACTATTTATGGCAAGTCATAGTAGACGCGTAGACGTATGAGAGCTCACGGTTGATCAACATGCGCCACACGTTCGGCTAACGTCGCGCTCATCATTCTCGATGACGAGCACGCTATTTCACTCATTCCTGACCCCTCTTCGCTTTTTTTGCTATATACCATGTATATATTTATAGTCATAATAAACCTTTATTCTTGCTTCAACACCAGTATCAAGCATGTAGTGAGCATTCTCTCTTGATAAAGGGAGAAGGACTCTTCTCGCTCTACTATGTGTAATATTCATAGTCCAAGCACCACTTATTCTAGCACCTTGAGTGCTTCAAGGACCACTATGTGGTCCAAATGTGGTCTCTCCAAGCTGTTGACAAAGAACAGGAAACGCAGGGGAAGGAAAAACATTTTGATTTGTACATCTACATATTTACTTTCTCACATATGGCTCGCCACAACGGAGAATAAATGGGAATAAAATATAAAATAAAATAAAAAAATACTACTTGAAAAGACGAGTTGTTTTGCTTGAATAGGGGCAACTTCTCTACATTGGAGCTAAATTGCAAAGGCCCGTAATATATTGATACCTTGCATCGTAAATTTTAAAATTGCCCTAGAAGATGTAAAGACTGACATGTGCAGTGCGTGAGCATACACTTGGGTGTCCCTCCTCCACATGGCCACCTGCAGTTAATGCAGTTAGTCTGTGCTCTGATTTATAAAAGGTTGTATCGTTTACTAGCTAGTTTATTTGGTCTATCACTGGTGTGATCTCAGGCTCTGTCGAATCCTCCAGAAGCCATGAATCTGACGGGGAAGAATCCCAGGTCGCAAATGCGCCGTGCACGATCTCAGAGTTTCTGCGTGAGATCTCCGAATCCGTGATGTGAACCTTGCGGCGTAGCTGGAGCACCCTGGCATGAAGAAACACAATATAAGTACAGATAACCATCTCCAAGGTACAGTGGAGTATGGGCCCAAGTGACATACAATCGGCAAGCCTAGAATTTATTTAGGCAGTGAAATATAAATACGATCTGAATGCACACCATGAGGTTGGGAAACACGAGAAATACTGGAAGTCCGATAATAGTGTGCAAATGATACGCACTGAAAGCAGGATGTTATTACAAACCAGTGAAAATAGCCTGAGTGAGAAACCAACACACGTGAAAAAGGTTGTGGCAGTCGCAACATTCACCACCAACACAAAGACAAAAGCGTACAAGCCTACCTCGAACAATATGTAATGAGGGTTGAAGATGCAAAACCGGGAGACCCGCACCTTGAAACACAAAATATCTCGCTAATGATACCTTCACGCTACGTGTGCGGTAACATTGCTGTAATGAAGAAAATCAGGAAGCAGCTTGGTCAAGGGACCACAATATATCATCTACCACTACTATGACAGCAAGACAGACTCCATCCATCAACGTTGCGGCTAGCTGTGGGTGAACTCATTAGAAGGCAGAGAACACAGAGTCTTGTCTTGGACAAAATTTGTCACACACCATGACATACTAGGTCATGTTCATGAGCTGGACTTCAGCGGACGCAGGGGATGATCGTAACTTACGGCTATCCGGGCACCCGTCAATCCGGTACCATAAGTTGGAAAACACCCTGTGAGACCTGACATTTCATAGAAGGACTCTGGAGGCAAGTCGTTTTCCGAACTAAACACCCATAGATCAAGTCCAATGAGTGAAACAAAACCTAATGACAAGCCGATAAGAATTTTTTTGTTCCTGCCCGCAAAGGCATACGTCCTGGTCATCATCACGACTGGTGTCGGATCAGCGAGAATAACGCAATCATATCAAGCGGCACACGAAACTTTGTGGAAATAATTGCTGGTGTGATAGAATAAAGAAAACATGAGATACTGTTCGAGGCGACAGAGGCATATGAGTCACCAAAGGCGCTAGAAGTAACTGCACAGGCACCATTATTTGCGGACAGTCTTCAGGGTTATGACGGCCAACATAGGTCCACGACACGATTGGCCAGAGCAGCAATGGGAAGTACCTGCACAAAAGATACATGATCTTTACTGAGGTCCATTTAGTTCTATGGATCTACTTTGCGAGCTCAGTAGAACAGAAAATTGGTTCAAGGTGAACACAGACCAGTTCGATCTCCATGTTTGCCCTATTTGACACATACAACTCGGTCTTCAAGTTGATTGGAGTGGGATTAGGTTTCACTCACGTTAGTATCCACTCGTAGAATGTTAGCCAAGTGATAGCGACCAGTGAATATCTCCCCTCGGTGATTCTCTGCAGCCATTGTAGCCTGAATTCGTCTGAACTTGTCATAACGCTTTTGAATATCAAACTTGTGCTGCCAGATACTCGTTCTGGAAGATCTGTGGAAACACTCCCTCTCTAGAGAGCAGGCAATGGCCCGGCGGGCATGGCGGATCTTCTAGGATAGTGATAATGAGTGCATTTATACCATGACATCGGCATATATATGGCCTGATATGTCAACAGCCAAGGCACAACAACACTCTCTCAAGTTACTTAATTTAATTAAGACATATCGATCAACTGTCGAGTTGCCGGGCGCTGTACACATCGTTTCGGTCTTGGAGTTCAAATTTCAAAGTTGGCTCCCACTGGGAAACTGGATTTGGAAACTTTATGAACTTGAAATATTCAGCTGCCTGACAGATCCGTCCACGTTTTTTATTCTACTTTTCCAGTGAAATTAACATACGCGGCGGTTATCTAGAGATCTCGGGTGAACTCGGTCTGGACGGGGACCATACTGGGATGAACAGGATTCGGAAGTCGCTGGGGGAGACTCAGAAGTAGCGCTGTTTGGTTTTCCGGATCATGTAGGGCCAGAAACCAGGATATCAACGTTCAACACCGAACCATCTGGGGCTTCCTAATTAAGCAGTTACATCACGTTTATGTGCATGCTGTTAACGCGTTACTCTGTAGACTAGGACTTTGGCGTCAGGAAAGTTGTGCCCTACTCATCTACGATCGAGTTCATGTTATTTCATCCAATGAAGTGAGAAGGAATGTCAGGAAGCTCAGGTGGGAGTTGAACGTTGATATCCCGGTTTCTTCGACTCCCTGATGTATACTCAGTGGGTATGAACAGAGACAAATCGCGTGACTCGGTTTCGGTAAACCTTCAAGTAACCAAACACGCCGTTACTAACTTACCCGTAGTTTCATCCTGGGCTCAAATAGTGCACGAACCAGTGCACCACCAACTCGAAGAAACACTTCAACCAAATGTAAGTAGAAGTGTACGTACTCAAGAATCTTCAAATAAGAAATGAAGGGGTATGACGATGATTCGCAAACAAGGCATAATCACTGGGTAATGTGGATGCAATCCATGACGAAAGAAAATAAATTGGGCTTATGCAGTCCACTTCAGTCAGTGGTTGAGATGCTACCTTCCAGAAAGAAAAAATCAGGAAGATGCACGAGGATACTAGATCCCACTGCAAAGGAAATCCTGTCCGGGGAGCTTTAGAAATAGTTCATAAGAAACAGTCTGATAGAAAAGATCGTTTGGATGGATGATCTTCCTCCTAGATCCCACCATAAGCATCTTCAGGGTCATAAAGAGTCTCGGGCCTCTTCAACTCTTTCTCGCTCACTGCAGGCTCAGCATCAATAGATACGGGGTCAGCGTCAGGTGTAGCAGGCATATCGGCAGACGAAGAATCTGCTACAAAACCAGCGGACAGGGGGCTAGGCGCGACTGGGGAACGCAGGGCCTTCACAGATAGCCCAGCACGGGGAGATTCACCACCGAAAGATGAATGGACGGAGGAGCGGGATTCGAGATGGATCTCAGGAAGCGTAGGCGGGATCGAATCGACTCGGAAACGTGAAGCAACGGTGAGAGCTGGCGAAGGCGGCTCAGGGAAATCCAAATCATGAACCACTGACATGGTCAAACGCGAATCAGTTGAAACGGGACGATCGACGTCTTGGCCAATCAAAGAGTCACGAGTAGCTCTGGAAGGCCTAAGAGATACGGGTATTGGGTCAGCGAAGGGCGAAGGTGGATCCTTAGGTGGAACAGGTGGTGCATTGGTGCTTTCCTCGTTCTCCGTAGGAGTGCCCATCCCGCTCGGTACTTCCGTGTTCAAGCTCTTGGAGACTTCAGCATATTGCGCAGCTTGGAATGGTGTCATACTCGTGCGAGCAAGATCAACATATTCCGCCGACGTGTGAGGACTCCCACTTTGTCGTGACGCTATGACGGCTGGTGCAGGGTAACTGACTTCATGAGAGGCTGGCACTGGGGCTGCGTTGTACGACTGATAATCCTGCGCAGTAGCAGATCCTTGATGAGTAAGCTGCGTGCCAGTAGATGACTGCCTGGTTAAAGCAGGAGCAATGTCATCTCTTCCATTATATCCCTGGTCATTGGGTCCCACGCCGAGGACCGGAGACACAATTGGAGAGAACGGTGATTGGGCGTAACTAGTATTCTGGTACATTGGCATCCCTGGAGGGGGCATATGGTTCATGATCTGTCCTGGCCCAAACGCTGAGTACCGCCGATATGAACCGGGAGTAGCGTACGCATGTCCCGGAGTATTATTACCGTAGGGTTGGTGCCCCGGCGCGCCGTACTGGGTTCCGAAAGAGGGGGCAGGGGAAGCATACCTCCTTTCGATCATACTAGGAGGCCTGGGGTTGAAACCTCGAGCGACGGTGTCCTCATGTGTGGGAGGATCATTTATGAGAACAGCAGACCTTCGGAAGTCGCTTGGACTGAAGATATCTCCGGCCCCATCTTTGCGTGCTTTACGACGCTGTAGTACAGAATGAATAAGAGTAATGGATAGTCCGACACGACTTACCATAATGAATTTGATGACAAAGATGAGAAGTATAAGCGCCGCAAGACCGCCAGCAAGACCACCAACAATTCCACCAACATTTGTGGAAGAATTGGAACTGAGTTGAGGAGACGATGTACCACTAGCGACGGAACTGGCCCGCGATGCTAGCAAGGAAGGAGTGGTGAATAGTACGGTTGTTGACGTAATTGGAGGCGAGCTCGCCTATACATTTGTTAGTATAGTCACATCTAGCTCACAGCTACGAAGCCTACCGAGGACGAGGTCGTAGTTGTGGTTGATAGAACAGGAGGCTGCGAAGATGAAGAGGTGCTTGATTGCGGAGTAGACGTCGAAGTGCTGCTCGTTGATAATGGCAGCTGAATCAATGGGGGGGTTTGAGTAGTAGAGATGGAAGTAGAGGTGGAAGTCGTAGATGAGGAAGTCGAAAGCTGGTCTAGTAGGGGTGCATCCGATGCAGTGACAGGACTGCCCGTATCTAACATAGTTCCATAATCAATAGATTTCCACATAGACGACCAGGACACGATTGAAAAAAATGGGTCATGTATCTGGTAAACCACAGGAAGAGGGTCAAACGTGAAACAGATACGTCTCAACGAATCGGAGGAGAGTAGAGCCAGGCAATTCGGAATGTCATATATGTCTAGAACCCAACTTCCTGAACAGATATACAAGATGAAGAGACTCACTCAGCTGAGTATCCTGGTAGATGTTTGTATCCCATATGCCGAAAGGGCCGAACCTGGCAGCCAATTTCTGAATAACGTCTGCATCGGCGAGACGACGGTGGTTCACGGCTGTACGCCTAACATGTTGGCCGCCCATAGTCATGATAAAAGAATGGAATAGATAAAGAATGTGAAGTCCCGAAGGAAAAGAAGGAAAGGCGGGAATGCCTAGGGCGTGGAAGTAAATAGGAAGAGGGAACCTTCCAGCTGGTCACAAGAGTCACAGACTCACAGGCATGCCGATTGTTCGAACGTTGCTCATTCCAACGCCGTTTCCAGGCACATCCATCATTCATGAAGAGTGGATGTACAGCTCCGAGTCCTCTGTAACCCCGGAATAGTCCAGCAACTGTAGAGCGCTTAATATCAAACAACACAAGGGCCCATGGAGATCTTCCAGCAATATCCCAAAGTTGTACAGCTCCGAGTTCAATGAACCACTGTAGACCTTAAATTATGTGATCCAGACCGTGGATGTGCGTAGGTGATCGAGGCAGTAACTGGCATGATGCATAGAGAAGGAAGCGCCGTAGTAAAAGTAAACGTAAAAGTAAACGTAACAAATGCGGATCAGCAATCCAATCATAAGATAATAAAAACAGTTCCCAATGTGATATACTTGCGAACTTCGAAGTGAATAGAATGTACTGTAATCTACTGTAGTCAGTCCACCGCGCAGACAAGATGCCAGAAAATAGAGCACTTCAGCAACCCGGTCGATTGTTTTTCGCTCGTTCCTGAGCGAGTTTCGGTCGAAATGGCCATACTGTAAGTTGCTGAGCTCACGTGAGTAGGGTATGATAAACATGTCGATGAAGTCAATACAAACCATGTACAAAACGGCATAAAAACAACAGAAACAACTTATAAGTACCGAGAAATTCCTTAAAAACGCGAAGACAAAACGAAATGACCTACGCAGCGTGGTCACGTGTGTTGCCAAATCCTTTAGGTGGTGAGCCGCCTGCTCCCAAATAATCTTTGGCATTTTTCGGTCGTTCGGTTCCACTTTCACCAGGATTGTTGAAGCTGAAGTGCTCTAATCAACCTAAATCCTATGCTGTTCAACGCAGCCGAAGAGTCGCCCCATTTTATTACAAGCGACGCGTCAGTGTCACACTCTGCGAGCTGATGGCGACCTACTTATGTAAATATCGGGCAAAGATCTGCGTGAAGGATGACAAAAAAGGGCAACTCCATCCAGCTTGTCGCGACCCACAATTCGGAGCAGCACACTATCCGAATACCAGCCCTAAGTATGAGAAGACTCGGGAAATCCTAAGTAGCGGTCAATAGAGTTTGCCTCAGGCTTCGAAGGGAAGCTATGTCTGCATGCATGCGACAACCGAAGAAGCATTCTAAGGTAAGAAACCACTGATGAGGTATGACTGTGAGCGAATGATATGGTGTACTCCTCATGATAAGACAGGGGAGAAAGAGAAGGTTACAACCGCAATACAACGATCAAATGGACTCGGAAGCACACCATTCAACGGAGGTTTTGTGATCAAACACAACAACAAGGCCCAGAGCTGCGAGTAACATTGTAAAAATTAGCATGCAGAGTATATCAGAGTATATCCACGTGAATGTGCTCTGTAGCAACGATCCAAGATATAGGATGGATTCTCAAAGGAATTCGAAACACCCACTGGCAACGGAGAACCCTGAACTCCGACGCATATTCTTGGTAGGAAAATAGCCTATAGGAAGCAAATTTAGTAGGAAGTAGAAAAATTCGATTAAAACGATGGCCTCGATTAGCCTCATTACACCCATGACACTTACCCGCTCATTACAGTAATTCCCGAAGGTTTGTGCTTATTCTTTCTAAGATTACGAGCAGATTCCCCCTTGAAAATAGCAAAAAATCCACACATGCCCATTCGACACACAGAAGCGAACGGTATTTTGACTGGAGGAGCACTTCTATTCGAGAGTCTCACTTGGTGGATTCGGATAAAGCAAACCGCTTGACCATCTACCTCTCGCATGTGAAAACAAAGACTCGAAGCATGCTTTGCTTGAACGAGCAAAAAGCTACCGGTTGTGAGATTGAACGCATCATGAGAATTGTGTTCTCCAAGCAATTGCTCTAGCGTCAACGTTCAGTGTGGAACGGCACAATTTAAGGGATAAACTCATGATCAGAATGATATTGAATGACACCATAATCAACGCGCTTCGATGTAGGTCCTGGGATGAGCGACTTCCACCCATTCGTCTGCTGCTAATCTGATGTAAGGGAATATGACACCGCCATAGCTTGCTTCGTGTCCCGCCGGGAGACCATTTGGCAACGGACAATAGAGCATGGATAACCATGCGAAAATCGGTGTCATACTCGTCCGATGGCAGTCAGAGGTCGCAGTAAGGATTATGCGTACTTACATCCATGTCAACATGATCGTAAATCCGGAAGCACTCGTCCATGATTCCCGCCTTGCTAGAGGTCCGAGATGCCTGCAGGTCGAAAAAATAGTCTCTTTCTTGATACACCTAGGTCGCCAAGGTCTACCGTTCGGACACTGACAAGAAATTCATGCACTATGTATGTCAAGTCAATGCTGCGACACCTCCGCTTGCGAGTAAGTACTTGAGTTGCCATCCACATGGATTGGTGGCAGGCGTGACATCACTGAAGACGTGTTTACGTTACGCTCATGTCGCAATGACAATGCTGATTTCTTCCCGCACTGACTATGATTACTCTGCTATATACTATTTGCAAAACGTAATACATGGCTATACATCTCTACTCCTTCCCAACCTTGAACATGAGCATATACGGTGCTGTGCTAACAGGGGTCATTGACGGCATAGAAGAGGAAACCATAGAGCTGGCAGCACTACTACTTGCATCCATGGCAGCGGCAGTCGCCGTAGGCGTCACAGTAGATGATACAATGTCAGCGCTGGAATCAAAGGAAGCCGCGATTCTAGAAGCGATCGCCTCTGCGTCGATCGATGAGGTTGGCGTAGTAGACGTAGACGTCCTAGTCACAGTCGTTGAAACGGCATCTGAAGAAGAGTTGGCAGGAGTAACGACTTGCACGTCGAGCGCTGCTAACGACGTAGGAGCTGAAGTAACTGAAGAGGCCACCGCGGTAGAACTTGAAGACACTGTAGCCAAGGTATCACTAGCACCGGCAGCAGAAGCTATAGCAGTAGTTGACTCGATTGAGGAAGACCCAGAACCTGTCAGTGAGGAAGACACCATGGCTAAAGTGGGAGAGGCATCCTCTGCAGAAACCGAACTTGAAGCAAAGGCACTAGGAACAGTCGAAACGCTCGAAGAGATAGTCGAAGTAACAGTAACATCCGCCGCTGAGACCGAAGCTGTCATCGAGGTCGTAAAAGTAAACGTTGAAGTGATCGTAGAAGTGGCCGTGACGACCGTCACATGTAGATCCTCGACGTTTGAAATTTTCGGTGCATTCGAAACGAATAAAAGTTCAACAGGTTGGGCGTTGTTAGGTCCATCGGCGTCTCTCTCATCAAAGCTACTCACAGAGGCAGCGTTGCTCGGGGCAGCACCGGAGGAGTTGGACACGTCATCCTTCATGCCATCGTCGTGTCCTGCCAACTGGGTAGGTCGAATGATTCCAGTCTCGATGTTATAATCGAAGAATTGATTTTTTGCGGGATCGACGACTGGGGAATCATCACAGTGCTCCGCTGTCATGGCAGAAGATCCTCCTTGCACATTGGTAGTGGCACAGTAGGGAGCAACAACAGAGGAAGAAGCATTGTATACCATCATCGTTAGCTTGACAAGACGTGTGCCAGACTCGGAAGACGCCATAGCTCCTTGTGCGTTGACCAACCGAATCTCGGTGGGATCCGTCTGAGCGGCTCTCAAGGTCATATCTTTCTCCAACACAAGAGATGCAATCTTTTTGGGTTGGCCTCCATCGGCTACAGCGCTCTGTGAAAGAATGTCGCGAGTTGTTATATTGAGGAGTAATGTTATAAAAGACTCACCATGACATCAACTCGCCCAGGAACCCCATCCTTATCGCTTTCCGAGTCAAAATGGGCCTGACCGTCTGTTGAACCGACGCTCCTCTGGAAAGCAGGAGCACGAGGCGTGGAAGAGACAACATAAGACTTTCCGTTTTCGCCAGGGACGATGACCGATGATCGACGATGGACATGAACATGAGCATCTTTGCCTTTGACAATTATCTCGTCATGCTCGTGATGATGGCGAGCAGCATGAGCGGAGTGGCTGTCGACCATTGTCGAACCATCGTGGAAATACGCTTGATCATGGGAGTCGTACCTCTTGAGAATCCTAATCTCGGTGCTAGGGAGCTCTACGTCCACCAGACCAAGCTGATTGTGGTGTCGCTTCGATTTACCGAAGGCGAGATCAGCGAGACGCAGGGAAGCCCTTACCTGCGAAAATTCGGTCAGCATGCAAGAAGTTATTTCCATGTACGGAGACGAATATTTCATGAACTCACCGCGTTATGTTGCTTTCCGTTGCTCAGGTGTGTCTCTTTGTCCTTGTTCTTTTTGGCGGCTGACTTGATGCCGTTCGAGGGCAAAGAGAGGACAGGGGTCTGCTGGCGGCTAGAATTACCAAGTACAGGGTTCTTTGAAACAGAAGTTGAATGACGGGCCTGGATGGCGATGGCGGAGGCAGGACGAAGGGGGAGGGAAATGGCGGCAAGACTGCAAAAAACGGCGAGGATGGTGAAGCGGGGACTGAGAAAGACCATTATAAATATTAGAATTGTGTGCACGTGAATAGAAATGTAAATGTAGATAGAAATGTACGAAGCCGGTCGTGTGAATAAAGCGAAAGCAAAAAAGCGTAGATAAAAAAATTGTAAAAAAAAAGATCACCAGGATCAGGGAATGATGGAAGGGAGAAGAAAGATGGGAAGAAGTAGTCCAGTAGAGCGGCTAGCTTCTTATACCCAGCGGCTGACTGTTTGGCACACTTTGGTTCACAAATCGGAAAACTTATAATTATGGCTGTTCCAAAAGCCTCCACTCTGATTCAGAGTGTTGAAGCGCTAAAGTCGTACGCCTCGTATCTTCAAGTTGTTGTGCTCCTTCACGATGACGAGTGCTTGGACCTATAGCCTCTATTCCACCAAGGTGAGACACCCCTTACCATTTGTACAGAGGATCATGTATCTCGGCTCGCACCGAGTGACCGATTTGCTCAGAGAACACCACAGCAAGTCGCACCATGTTCGCCCCGAACGCGTAAAGCCCAGCCAGTGCCACCAGGTATTCGCTATCAGTCACGTGGTTTTCATGTGACCGCGTTTAGCACGAACCTTATTCGAAGACTTTGACAAGTGATCTGAAACCAAGCTGGCTCCGCCATAATTATGTGCTGCTAGCTCCCATGCAGCTGAATCAGTAACAACGGGTTGCAGGCACTGTCACAGATCAAATTTCTTGGGGGCAACGGATCGGAAAAACAAAATTCCAGGCCGAGTTGTGAAGAGGGGTGATATCAACATTTCATTTGAATTATGGAATTCGGTGATCTCGGCCTTCCGCCCGCTTACATCGGTTTTGATACAAGCTTGATGTTTCAGCACTGCACGTGGCACTTCCAAACTTGTTATTGTAAGCATGTGTTCACAAGTGGAAGCCCATCAATGTATGTTTTTCGGTCCATCCGTAATGCGGCTAGCCGTCAATACCTTTATCAACGTTCGTGTCACATACGAACAGCCCTTTTTTACTAATACATTTACGCTTTACGACTTTCTGAGCGGCCTTCAAAGATCCCTCGTCCAGCCTCGTCCTCGTTCTACCTTCCGCCACCCCAGACTGAGAGTCCAGAACAGAGACACCAAGCAATCCGAGGCCGACTGGTTCGGACGAGCTAAAACCTAAGGCCTTTACAAAGCCTAGTTACGACCATGCTTCGTCGATATCTACCTACGCTACATAAGTAGCTAAGGACATACTAAAAAAGTAAGCCTCGAGATAGTTGACTCCTTTCACTTGCGTCTACTTCTACGTGTAACGGTTACTCGGACTTACCTTTCCTTTCCCCCGGGCCAGACACGTATACTAAAGTACTAAACCCTACTCTATTTGACTTGTATCTGACACGTCTTCTCATTGGTGGGCTGGGCTGGGCTTTACCACGCTTCTTCAAATCGGTTAGCGAAATCGATGAATAGATGTAAAAATTCAGTTTTTTCTCATAGGCTCCCCTGCAATGGATGATATCCAGGATCCTTAGTGTTAGTGAACGAATTAGTAGGCGGGCCTGTGAAAGCTGAGGCTATGATCAAAGAACGAGGTGTTTCCCTTGAAAGATATGATTACACAACTGCACAGCGCACGTGTGAACGTTGTGACCCGGGTTATTACCTTTTTGGTAATTACCTTCAGATACAGAATTTTTATTACCGTATTTGACCCATGCATGATGGGTCAGTGGGGCAAACTGAAAAGAGGCTTGAAAAAATTGTACCTAAGCTCCCTAGAGCTGTACATCAGGAATGATTTATGTAAAACACTCTGAACAACTCACATTCACCGTCAACATGTACACTAGTTTCTGACCAAACTACTACATATTTATCCCCAATCTTGACCAAAGTGATCACAACTGATAAATGATGGAATGGTGGAAGAAGCTAAGATGGCGAGGTCTCTCAGATATACCTTCACTAGACAGCTGATCCTACTGACCCCCCCAAAATTTCTTGATTGAAATGACTGACTGTAATTACCCACTGACCTGGGGTAAGGTAAATATTATTGTAAGCGATCAAGTCCCAACACTGATTACAAATGATGATATATTCGTCAAGTCCGATCCAGGAGAGCATGTCAGGAAGCCATCCGAAAGAGAACGAAAAGGGATTAAAATTACTTACTTGTCTATCCCAGGGAGGGGGGGGGGGTATTATAGCACCACAATATCATGTCTGTTAGTAAAACAAAGCAAACATCGTGAACGAGAGCGAGAGCGAATCATGGCAACGTGCAAAGTTGATATTTCGACAGCAACGACAGATGGGAACGGACAATACAAGGAATGGTATCGGTAACTGTACAAAACGAGCAAGTCGGAAAGCGAAGTAACCATTTTTTTTCGATAAGAGGTCGACGGGTAGGAATTTGTGTGCTCTCCTCACAGCACAGCAGAGTTTGGATTTGGATATGAAGGAGTGAAGGAGTGACAGGAAGGAAGGAAGGAAGGAAGGGAGGCCGTGAACGTCCAAGAGGTGCTGTTTTGTCGGTTTTTTTCGGGGTCGAAAAAAATAAATTCCACTGAACCAAAAAAAAGTTCCTTGTTCCGGAGATTGAACATTCCTGAGTCGGGAAAGTACCGACATACGAAGGGGAGACAAACCAAAAGACTCAAAAGCGATGGGCAAAAAAAATAAGATAAAGAAAGAAAGAAGCAGTCTATGCCCATCGCTCTTGCCCACCAAAGCAGCCAGTGGTTCCAACCAAGATAAAAAATCAAAAATCGCACGGGGGGGGGGGGAGGGTACTATCGATTCGGCACATTTGAAGGCACAGTCGTAATTGACAGCAAAGGCGGCACCCCATTGCCATTGCTGTTTCTCGTCATAGCCCCAATATTGGGAACCCCTCCTCGCCCCGCCAAACCACTTCCACTCCTCGGTCTTCCTCCCCCGCTCTGCCAGGACGTCAGCCCTCCAAACCCATACCCCAAGGGTGCACTATCACTTCTTGCCCGACTGGGCTTCTTCCCCGCTCCGCTCATCGTTCCAAACCCCGGTCCCGTGGCAGTGCCAGGGGACGATAACGACGACGCAGAAGGGATACTACCATCAACGCCGGAACCTGGATCATCGTCGTTTGATAGTCGCTGTCGTTTACTACTTATCCGTCCCGCCGGCTCGCAACTAGGGCCGTCGTCAAACAGATCCATGGTCGTGGACCCTGGGGAATGCGACATGGAGGATGTGCCTTCACCACGCCCATACGCGGCTACTTGTTGAAAACTATGTTGCCGCGAGAGCGAGGTATGCTGTTGGCCCTGTTGGTGGTGGGGGAACTCCGTTGTTGTAGGACTGGAGTTGGGGCTGTGAGAATGGATGGAATGCATGTTTGTTGAGAGCGGAGGTGGGAAACGTGACCCGGAGGTAGATGCTGTTGGGGACGTGATGTAAATGTCTGGGCTCTCACTGTCTAGGAGTTCACTTGGGAATGGTGGAACTGGTAAACGACAGGGGCATCAGTCAAAGATCAAGCGGACACATGGAATGGAAGAAAACTCGCCGCTTCCTGGAAATCTACTATTGATGACCTCCCAAAGTCTGCCAACAATGCCGACCAGTTTTTCTGATCTTTTCTTTTCAGTAGCGAGATGTTCCCACATCCTCCTGTTCTCGTCTCTCATGGCTCCAAGCTGTGCAGCCACCTGGTAGTGCAGGCATGGTCAATATATGCACCAATACGCGTAAGCAATAAGGTTGAAAGAAGCCCAGCAGCACCTATTCCCAATACAACACCAAACGGGCACGAACATATCCGAATACACGTATGCTCACCTCTCCTGGGAGTTCCACTCTATGCTTTAACGCGGGGTCGGGTTCAAGAGCCTTCCTCTTGATTTCGTCGAGAAGGTCTGGACGGCCACGGAGGAACTTGTGGTGAGAAAATTCCCAGATTTGAGCATCCGTGGACGTCCGTTGCGCGCGTGGTGTCTGATAGAGTACAAAGTCAGTGACAACTTGATGATGGCTCGGATGGAGAACCGACCCTGTTGATCTTGTGGAACCCATACATGTTCAGCTGACGTACAAAGCTTGAAAACTATGGGGACAGGTACCATCAGTAAGTTCGGTGTCCAGAAAAGCAAAATATGCCAGATATGGCAAAGTATTTTGTTCAAGACAAGGCAAGGTAAACAACATACGTTGTTATGTTTGAAATGCGAGCCGAGAATGCTCCTACTGAACTCCCCAACATTGGACACAACAAAAGACGTCCCCAGGTCGGTCCATGAGATATAATGAGTGGATTTAACGTCGTTGATCATTCTGCGAACGGAACAAGACCGTTAGCATCAGAACGCTAGTTTGCAGTAAAGTCAAAATGGATAAATCATATGATCTCTGGGTTTCTGATAGGACAGCGAACATGGCGTTGCTCATTCAGGGCTCCGTGATATATGACGCAACCAAAGCCAAGCTCAAGATGAAGAAGACGAGTAGAAGGACGTCAGAGAAGAGAGGCACGCACTGATACAACTTGGTGACGAAATTATTAGTCGCCATTGGTTTACCAAGGACGTTCATGCTGCCACCCACGCCCATAGAACCTCCCATCCCCATCGGCATCCCACCCATAGCAGCCCCCATCGCGTCGTCCCCACTTCCACTTCCACTGCCATCTACAGGGCTACCACCGCTCCCCCCAGCGCCTACACCATATACACTTCTCATCTCCATATCATCATAGCCCCCAGCTTGAGAAGCCAGATCCAGGGCAGTTTCCCTAGCCTCGTCATAGAGGGTCTCTTCGACCAGGGTTCCTCCTAGGGAGACGGAAGAGGCATTTGAGGTGAAACTCCTCTTGCGAGGGAGGTGTGAGGATGACGAAGTGGCAGATGAAGACCGAGAAGGGCCAGCAGGACGTCTACTATCATATGGCGATGAGGTTGAGGAGGCCGAAGGGGGTGATATGACAGTACTATGATCATCATAAAGTACTGGACTGGCATTCTGCTGCTGATTGGAATTCTGAACGGTTTGATCATACTGAAAAGGAGATTGAATATGATGGTGACCGAGTGCGAATGGGTTAGCAGATGGACTGATGGGAGTAGCAGGTGAAAGACCAGGGCCCGAGGGATTTATCGGAGAAGGATTTGATGAAGCTACGGTGAGTGAAGAGAGGTTGAGAGACAACGATGATCGACCGAGGTGTTCACCACCTGAAACAGGGATTCCAGAACCAGCCCTATCTGACTGTTGTTGTTGCTGCTGATAAAAGGGGTAGCTTCCCTGCTCTGTGGGGGGCGGCGGTGAAGGAAAAGCGTTTTGTGCAACATGTGGATGTGACTGGGCAAGAAGATGGGGAGGCCATTGCTGTTGTTGTTGTCGATGAGGTTGCTGAGGATAATGAGCCTCTTGGGGAGTCATTGGAAAGTTGTTAACATCCATAATGGACAGAGGGGGCAAGGACTAAGAAGTGGTGGGTTGAGGTAGGGTTGACGTTAGTAAAAAAAAGTATACGTCGAGGGGTAAGACGTACAGTTAGGTAAGAAGAGCTTCTCTCCTGTAGACGGAGATGGTGAAAGGACTATGATAGCATGAGAGGCGGGAGGAGAGTGAGTGAGAACAAGTTCAACGGATATTCGCAAATCTTGCCAATCGATCTCAGATCCAATTCGCGACTCTGCAAATCACCTAACACATGTTTCAACTCGCTGTGCGTCGACGTCGGTCCTATCTACATAATACTAACCATCAGGTCCATCGGAGACTTGCATTGTGCGTTTTTTTTATTTTACATGCACAAGTATACCAGGAATTTTAAAAATCGAGGGACCCTGGAACGTAACTACGTACAAGAGCCTGTGAACGAATCAAAAAAACGCGAGTCACTTCCTTTTCCGTCTTGTACCCCGGAAAGAAGACCACGAGTAATCCGCAGGGCACAACGGGAGAACCCATATACATACAACTGAGCTCTCTTTCGGCTCAACAAATCACACCCCCCCCCCCCCCCACACACACACCACCAGGCAGTGCCTAACCTCGCTCCAATAATAAGTAGCCGGAAATCTGCGTGAGACTGCATATTTTGGAGCCCCGCGGGCTGATCAACCTTAAACTAGCTGTAAAAGAGGTCAGAGCAACTCACGGATGACGCGCCTGCGACACGTCAAATGATAGCATGGATACATTCGGATCGACCTGGGGAGACTTAGCTTGATCCTCTCTCAACAGTGATTCCCAGCTATGGCAACTCCTGAAGAGTCGCGATCGACTGCTGAAATTGGCCATCATCAACAACA
The DNA here is from genome assembly GCA_026075535.2 of Tricholoma matsutake. Classification (NCBI taxonomy): domain Eukaryota; kingdom Fungi; phylum Basidiomycota; class Agaricomycetes; order Agaricales; family Tricholomataceae; genus Tricholoma; species Tricholoma matsutake. The sequence goes on along the minus strand of AP026550.1, from coordinate 1,961,234 downwards.
TTGAACTAAGGAGTGATTGATGGAAATGCAAGAGAGGAAATTACACCGATTCGCATCACTATTTACCTGTCTTTGATCATCTCTTGATGCCGATGATACCTCCGAGCCTCCGTATGAAAAGTAGTTGGGCGTGCCTTGCATGAGGATGTTGCTTGAGGTCAAAGAGTACAAGCCCAAAATACGGAGGGTTAGGCTCCGACTGTGGGGGTCATCAGAACGTCCCACGTCTTCCCCCGACGTTCAAGGGTGTTTGGTGTAGTCTCGGAAAATGGGCCAAATAAGCTCGACTAATACCTGCTCAAAAAAATGAGGGTGTCGCGGGTAATGTGAATCCAACCAAGAAACAACGAGTAAGCGCCAGTGGTCCACAAACTTTGGTTGTCTGAGAGGAAATCCCATTGCTATGCAGAGAATAATGCACTAACCAACAATGGCGTATTACGGGAAAAACAAGTGAGGCCGTGCACACTGCATTCGCAGTATATACATGAATCACTTCCCATATCATCCACCTATATGTGAAACGCTTCATGATAACCAAGGCCGACATCCCCGTGCTCATGATTGTACAAACGACATCGGCGATTTTCAAGATAAAGCAATGAATGATGGAGATAAAAACGGCGCAAGGAGAAAGATGCCCGTGCAAAAAGCTGACAGCCAAGTGACGCGCATAAAGTATTCGCCTCGGACAAAAACGCGTTTGGGTATTTTCTCCAGTGAGATAATAACAGCATAGAGGACAGCACGAGGTTGTGATGATGGCGGCCGATTGCAATTATAAGCGGTCAACCAGGGCTGACAAAATCCAAGAAAACCCCCTACACATGAGATCGAGGGGTTTGCGTTGCGTGATCCTGGAGGGAAAAAAGAATTGAAAAAATGTTGAATCAGAAAGAAAAAAATACACCAGCAACGTCCGAACGTTCGTATCGGTCGTGGGTCAAGGGAATCATGTGCAGAAGGTAAGTGTACCGCACGTCACCCACGGGCCACAAGCTACCAATTGTGACCGATACTGAGATACAGGCTTGACATTTAAACACGTTCATTCTCAAGCACCACAAAAATGAAAGAACACGGAGTCTACCCCTATCCTCTGGGCAACCGCTTGGAGTGTGTAGTGCGGAAAGTGCTAGTGATGGTTGAACTTAACGAAAACTTGAAGAAAAGGAAGTCATCATAATGAATTCTATATCCGAACCTCGTGGAAAGTCGGGAATAAAATTCCCACGATAGTATCTCCACACAAACCAGTTGGCGGTGACCTTCGGGACTTGGGTAAATAAACCACTGAAATGGCTTCCAGAATTGCTATCAGCTCCCTACGAGCAGCGGGTAAGGACTATGTTCACCTATTACGTGTTTGGAAGCTCAAGTCTTTGTCTAGTTCGGCCACGAGCGGTTGCTGGTCTTCCTCAGGCCATGCATGTGTACGTCGCACCATTTTTTTTTCATGCACTAAGTCTAGCTTGACCGTCTGTGTTTTGTTCTACTACAGCCGTTCTATGGCTGGATCCACCGACCCTCTGCCACCAGCAGACCGCGCGTCCGAAATTATTGACAAACTCCCTTCATCACCAAACCTCATCACCAAGACAGGCATAGCCGTCTTGGGAAGTGGTCTCGTTGCCACCGCCATCTCCCAAGAGCTTTATGTCGTCAATGAAGAGAGCATCATTCTCCTCGCTTCCATCATCTTCTTCACCTACATCGGCAAAGTATGGCTAGCAAGACATTCTAGGAGTCGAGTAACCAAAAGTTGTTTTTTTAGATCATCCGTGAGCCTTACCGCGAGTGGGCTGAAGGCAACATCTCGCGTATTAAGAACATACTCGATGGTGCTAGGGCGGAGCACACGCAGGCCGTTAAGGACCGGATTAACTCGGTTGGTCAGATGAAGGATGTGGTCTCCTTGACTGAGGCACTCTTCTCTGTGGCAAAAGTGACGTCCCATTCTCTCCTCATCCACTTAAACTCATCCGCTTCCATGTTCTCAGGAGACCGCCAAGCTGGAATCCGAGACTTTCGTGCAAAAGCAAAAAGTCGCCGTCGCTGCAGAGGTGAAATCTGTCCTTGACAGCTGGGTCCGGTATGAGCAGCAGTTGAAGGAGAGTGAGCAGGCAGAGCTTACCAAGAGCGTCATCGACAAAGTGCTTGCCAGCATTAAGGATGAGAAGACCCAGAGGGATATTCTTCTAAATGCTGTTGTTGAAGTAGAACGTGAGTGAAATGTGTTGCTGGTGGCTAGGTTTCTCATACAATTTTGTTTATCCAGAACTCATCAAGAACAAGGCTATCTAGATGTATTGCGCTCTGCATTAATAAATAGACTGGTTCTGGATCTTTCGAAACTTGCAATGACGTGTTATGAACGCAGTGCTACCGGTGAATGCTTTTGCAGCATCTAATGCTGTAGCTGCGGCCTGTGCCTAACATCATACGGATACACAGCCGTGAACGGGTATATCAACTGCCGTTCTTTAATCGCTCGTCATGAGCTACTGATGAGTTGCAGAATGAACAGTTCAGGAATATAGTCAAGAGGATCTAGAGTGCTGCTAGAACGTAGACCAGAAGACATGCGCGATACACAGAATGCAAGCCTATACCAAGTATCTGAACTTTTTTTCTAAATTCTATCCTCTGTCCAGTTTGACACAATTATGTGACACGCAGGGCCTAGGAACAGATCCATGTTCGGTCCCGTCAACTTGCTCCATGGCGTAAAAGATCTAAATCTTAGTCGAGCCTGCTAGGGCAATGCGTCAATATTGGAAGATGGGAGATCTCGATGGATGTCTCGACCAGATGTCGCCTGCCAAGAGTTCTTGACGTCCAGTTGTCCGCAGGGGTGACATTGATTACTTATCGATGGTAGACAGAATCCGGTGCGACGCCTCCTGCCTGCAGATTTTTCTCACATGCTAAATTTGTCGGCCGGCAGATGCAGATATCACTCATCTCATCATGAAATCCAAACATAACGTCTACTCAATGGTTTCGAACTGGAAATGTCGATGGATTGATAGGCAACGGATGAACCCGCTGGTTTACATTGGCCACAGTATTGATTTTCAATTACATAGATCAAAGCTACATTCAATGATCTCACGGAAAGGGAGGTGAACTACCATCGACGGCTTTGTGCGTAATCGACGGTCCGCATGTCATTCACTATCAAGGTTTCATTTTCGGCGCCAATACACTCTATATGCACCACCTCTCTCTCCTCAGACACCGATTCTCACCCCAGAAGTTCGTCAGCAGTTAATCTGGCATGGCACCCTGTGAAGTTTTCTAGAAAGGGAGACACTTGGAGAAATACTGGCTGTCTCTTACCGATTAGCAGAAGATGAAAGTTGACTCAAAACTTCACAACTATCGCGTCCGGTCAAGGCAGGCGTACATGCACTCATCCTAGGACCTGTCAATCTGTCAATTGCTAGGGCATTTGGGGTATGTACTTGCGGTTTCCTAGTAACAGCAGAAGTGAAGTGTCGTCTTTCAGCTCGAGACAACGAACATTACCACCTTGTAAGTAAATGCACCTAACCCACTCAAGTGGAAACAGTACAAAGCTTGATAGACTTGTTCTTCATTCTCTCCTTGTGGCCGGCCTTTGTACTCTCCCTTCCCTCTCCCTCTCTCTGCTATTCAATATTCCCCTTCCACCTGGCTGTGTGTGTGAATAGTTTGATTATCCATGTCACGTTCTCAACTTATTTTTGTAAGTGGAGCCAAAAACCCATAACCGAACAGAAGTCAGAATCCTTATCGCACTGACCATAGAGATGCTTGGTCGGTCATAGTGGGAAACTACAGATCTGCTTCCATTCTGCAGTCTTTCAATGTGTGCTGTCTTGATTCGGATTCATTCAAAGTTATGCATGTACCAGGAACATCATGACACTTTCCACATTGGTAAATGTATACACCTTTTTAAAAAACTTTCCAAAGTTTCAGTATCACATTGCAGTACTTATGTAGTAAACTTAAAACCATCGGGAACGTGGATTGTAATAACAGGTATTCCCCATTATGGGAGATTCGGAGACCCTCAGACACCAGGACAAATAGTGAACGCGTCTCTAAGATCTGAAAGTCGGCGAGATTAACGAGCGAGTCAACAAGTGTCAACACCTCATCGATCATCCTTTAAGACTTTCAACCTTTACGTGCCACATTGGGTCATCGTGTTTCGAAGGTAGACAGCGTGGAACCACGGACATTCGTTATATAGACATACCAAGGGGGACATATTTACCGGAACGCAACTTCAAGATCGTTTCGAAGGAAGTTCATGGACAGCCCAGGCACCTCCGTATCTCGCTCTAATTCCACTCGAGCTCGCGCATCTGATCGAGAACGGGATGACAAGGCTGGGATCAAACTAAAGGTTCGTCAACCTGTTAATTTTCAACTACACCGTGAGTGCGACTGAAGGTCAGATTCCTCCCCATAAGCCCACGCGATACAAGGAAAAGTGAGCGTGAAATATATTCGTCCAGTTCCCTTACTCATGTCAGTGACAGATTTCAAGCACTGAGGGAGAGATACGATCGGGTAACAGCAGTATGTACATCTTCCTATAGTCTTGATCTTTTCCCATTCTCTTGTGGCCTGTGCCAAGGCGCATGAAGGATACCAAAGGGACCTCAACGTTGCAGCTGCCAAACTGAAAGGTCTTCAGGATGAGAACGAGTACGTTGCTAGTGGTACTTGGTGATGATCGTGCTGACACCACCTTTCCGCATATTCATCAAGCTTTCTACTAGACGCCATCAACCTCGCAGAACCTGATATAACCACAATTCTTTCCCCGCCCCAGCACGAAGGGGTCAATTCTCATGTTACACCGCCGGAGTCTCGAACGGACATTGGCAGTAACGTTGGGATTGCATCACGGACTCCGCATTTACCTTCCCAGTCCCCTCATATGAATGGTAATTCAAACGCTCGACACCCTAATGGAAATCGTCATCGTCCTATAAAGGTATGAACCCGTTCCGTCCAGCTTAGTGTGAATCATAGTGACTTGCTTAACATAGCCGGAAGAGCATGGTTTCCCTGTTGATCATGTGCCGTTTGCTCATAGTGGTCGGATATAATAACAATTCCCGACTCTTATATGAGTCTGGAAGGTTTTGTCGAAGCCATTTTGACCTTGCGGTGACTTCAAATTCTGACTTTTGCATAAACATGTTGTCCGTTTACCTATCTCCTCCATCTCCCTGACTGTGATTCCTCCATATTGTGTCATCTTTGTAAATTGTCTTTGGTGCTTGACTACGCTCTGCCACACCATGTGCATCATCTATGAGTTACTACTCAAATCTTGTTTCCACTGATATTTCTCTAGCCATGCAAACTATTATTGAAGCATTCTGACTACTTTTTATCAACTGATTTCAGTTTCTGATTGGCTTGCTGTCATTTTTGCTGATGTGTCTGGTACAAATGTTCCTTTCCTGTCTTATTTGTTTGATAATACTTTTATAGTCTGTAATCTGTCAGGTCTACAATTACTCTCACTGCTTTTGATATTACCCATGGTCTTTGTTGTCATCATTTTGACCTCTGGTTATATTTTCAGAAAGTACCTTCATCTTTCATCCTGAAACCAACTCCCAAAACATGACATGGTTTATTGCCTAAAGTTCATGGAAAATGGCTTGGTGTATCTTTCACCAATTTCTGGCCTATAGGAGTATCTATCTCATTATGTCTTTAGCTTCTTGTACTTGTCAATGTATGTCCTCAAGTCCTTCATTATCCATACACTCTACTTATTTTCAAAATTTGGAAAAACCATTACAGGTACTTGGTTGATGCTTGAAAATTTCACCATTTATTGTGACCTGCTGACCACCATACTTCTGAGCATCATGTATGGTTGTAAGTCTTTGTACCTCACTCATCTTTATACCCTGACCAGCCAGCCAAAATTTCATTGTGGTTAAAAAAAGACAGGTGGCATCTCAGCACATTGAGTTTAAGATGGCTGATCTATGCTTTAATTTTCAAAGTTAGCCTTATTTTCATTCAAAGTCAGCAGAATTTACCAAAACATGGAATTACAACCAAAAAGGAAATTGTTCTCATGTCATGTTGGAGTGCTGGCTTTTCTGGTAACTTCTTTCCTCTCATGCACATATCACATCCATCCACATAACACAAGTATCAAAATTCTGGGCCACCAATAATTTCTCAACACTAACTCCAATGTTTTCCATCTTCCTAGATGTCCCTATGTCAGTGTATTATGATGTAACTGAATGATCTCTCATTGTTACAATTTCATTATCATAACCCATGACGACTAGATGTATGCTGGCAAGGCTGGGTACTTTATTTTTCCTTCCCACTCGACTCGACTCACTCTGACAGAAGACTCCTTGACATCGGATCCTTGACATCGGATCCATGACATTGGACACCTCATGCCAGGCATGAGGCTTGCATTTCTATTATTCGTTCTTTATTACTTGACAAGCATCTCACTTTCTGATTGGACAATAAGTAATCTAGAACTGTATATAAGCTGTAGCTACACTTGGTGTAATACTCAGCTTGACCTAATTCAATCAACGGTCTTAAACTCAACCAGAACACTCTACAGCTTAGAAGGCCTCTAGCTGTGATAAAGTCGAACTCGACAGTTGGAAAACCTCCAACTGTGATACACAACAGATGGTCTACTTAGAAAGCCTCTAAGTATGGATAGCCGTATTGACTAGGAAAGCACCCAAGTCTAGGACAGAACCTGATACAGTTGGAAAGCCTCTGACTGCGACACACAAAGCCAAGGCTGAGTTAAGGACCTATAGTCTTAACACTCATCACAAATCTTGATCTCTCCACAGATACACCTTTCCTTGATATATGGTTAAACCCTATTCTTCAATCCATTATTCTCCTCTAATATTCTTTTCTTTTCCCCTTTTGGAAAAGGAAATGTTGTCTAAAATTAAACAATGCTTACACTTCCACTACCTCATCATCCATTTACATTGTCTAATTTGAGACAACATTTCCTTTTCTGATCCATTGATCAATAGATGCCCTTGGTGCATAGCACATATTCAAAAATATTCTGGCTTGAGTAATGTGATATCTTTATTGTCATCCTCCACCCTCCTTTTATAATCTGCTCTTCTGGATAATGCACCTGCCTTTTTCATCAAGCTTCCCAGTTTATATACTAAGTGAAAATTGAAGCACAATAGAAACAGCACCCAATGTACTTGCCATCGGTTAAGCTTCTTTGCTGTCATAAAATATTGCAAATTCTGGTGAGCCATACAGATCTCAATCTGCTGTTCTGCCCCTTTCAAATAATGCCTCCACACCTCCAATGCTCATATATTTCCCAACATCTCTTTGTCATGCACACCATAATTCCTTTCCACATAATTCAATCCTGAAGATAAATAAGCACAAGGATGCCACTTCTCATCTTCACACAACATGGATAATACAGCTCCTGTAGCAAAATCTGATGTGTCAGATTCTACTCGGAGGGGATGAGTAAATTCCACAGGTGTTAATATTGGTCCTTCCACAAATCTTCTCTTCAACTCATCAAAGGCTTTCTGCTGCTGTTTCCCCCATCTCCATACTACATTTTTCTGGGTCAGATTATGTAAAGGTGCAGCAACTTTGAGAAAGTTATGCACAAAGCAACAATAATAATTACTGAGACCTATGAATGCCTGAATTTGTTTGATACATGTAGGTGCAGGCCATTCCATGATCACATGTACCTTGATTGGGTCCATCTTGATCAGGGCCAATCATTAATCCCAAGATTTCAATTGCACATGCACCAAACACATATTTCTCCAGTTTCAAAAATAGATCATTCTCTGCTAATCTCTGCAACACATCCTGCACAATCACCTCATGATCTTCCTCATTCTCTGTGAATATCAAAATATTGTCAATAAATATTATTTCCATGCATTACATTCTTGAAGATGTCATTCATCATGTTTTGGAAAGTTGGGGGACTATTAGTCATTCCAAAAAACATGACAAGGGGTTGAAAGGATCCTCGACATGTGGCAAATGTGGCCCTCCACTCATCTCCTTGAATGCACACATTATTGTATCCCCATCATAGATCCAATTTAGTGAAAGCTCTAGCTTTTCCCACTTTATCAATGATCTCAGATATTGATGGCAGGGGGTATGCATTCCTGACTGTCCACTCATTCAAATATCTATAACCTGTGCACATCTTCTTCTTCCAACCCTTTTTAGGAACAAAGAATATTGGTCAGGTCTGTGGGATTTTGATGGTCATATGTAACCCTTCCACAATTGCTCAGAACTTTACACTCCCCCACAGAGTCCTGGAGGAATCCTGGTAGTTCTACCAGGAAGACCAGGATTCCTCCAGGACTCACCAGGAATCCAGTGGGACTCACCAGGATTTCCAGTATGTTACCCAAAGTCCAACCATAATGGAGAGTCAAATTGATATCTTATGAGTTTCAAGTGCTTTGACTTCAGAAATTTCACAAAGTGCCCACAAAATAGATTTGTGCAAAGCAGGGATTGAACTCAAGAACTCATGATAAGGAATCACATGACAAACCAGACAAGTGTGCTCAACCAGCTGAGCCACAGGAGAATTATTTGTTAATGATATAAAGTTTATTTATGACTCAAACTCAAACTCAAGCATTTAATCTCTCTTGAAGTCACAATTAAGATCAAATAATTACATCCCTTGCATCTAATGTGAGGGATACACAATTAACTACATAAAAAATACCCTCCCTTGCACCTTGTGCAAGGGGAGGTTGACAATTACAAAAGGAACAAAAATCCCCTCACCCATGTTTACATGGGTGAGGGGGAAGGCATTACCATGAATAAAAAATGAAAAAAAACCTTCCCATGCAAAATGCAGGGGAGGTGTGGCCTGGTGGGTATGACATCATGGTGTGGGTGCATGGGTCCTGCCTCCTCATCCCCTCACTGTTTCCACCCTTCCCCCACCCCACAAGCAGTTGCTCGCAGTGGTGGGGCACGTCCTGCCATGGTACCCATCATCTCTCGGTCCTAGGCATGTGGTCATCAGTAATTTGAGTCCCTAAAAATTGTTAGTAGTAAGAAAATAAAACAAAAGAAAAAAAAACATACTATGGCTCAAGAGATGTCTGTGCCTCTTGGGCCTGTTTTCCTGGTCTTCTGGTGCCTCCTGTACCTTCCTTGTGTGCCGCTGTCCTCCCACCCTGGTCACCACCATGGCTGTTTTCCTATTGGTCATGCCATCCCCTGCCCCCCCTTGTGTTCCTTGGCTGTCCTCCCCATTTTCTGTGTTGTGGCCATCCATGTCATCCCCCATTGTTGTCCTGCCAGTGGTCTTGGTGCTCGTCATCACCACACCGCTGCCATTCCTGGTCCTGGTCTTCTTCTGCTGCCCCCCTTGCCATCATGGCCCCCATCGTCCTGCCCACTGTGGTCCCATGTCTCCCATTGTTGCCTGTTGTGCTCCCCGCTGTTGTTGTTCCCCTCCTGGTCCTGGTCCTTGTTGTCTCGCTTCCTTTGTTGTTGTTGTTGTTGTTGTTGTTGTCACCTTCATTATTGTTGTTGTCACCTTCATTATTGTTGTTGTCACCTTCATTGTTGTTGTTGTTGCCTTTGTTGTTGTTGGTGTTGCCTTTGTTGTTGTTGCCTTTGTTGTTGTTGCCTTTGTTGTCTGCCTGCCCTGCTCTTGCTGTTCCTGGCTAGTGTTGTCTTTCTCCTCTTTGTTGTCCTGGTCCTGGTTTTTCGTGGCATTTTCCCCTCATTTTCTGTGCTCTTTTGTCTTTGCCATTCCTGGTGTCTGGGTTAGCTGTTGCCATTGTCATCATAGTCAGTACCTAATACTTAAAACTTTTGTCAGTACCCAAAAACATAAGAGAAAAAAAAAGCTTACCTATGGCCCAAACATCTCTTGGGGCCCTTTTTCTGCTGTTTTTCCCTCTCCATGTCCTGCAGCTGGTTCAGGGTGTTCATGCCATCTCATTGTCATAATCTAGTTAGAACCTAAAGAAAGAAAGAAAACAATAATTAGTCAAAAGAAAAAGAAAAAAAGAACATAAAAAAAAACATTACCTGAGCCCAAAATGACATCTGTCATCATTTGGGCCTGAGGTGGTGCAAATGCAGCCATTGGCGGGGTTAGATGAGGGGGTATGGGAGCATGGTGGTGGTGGTGGTGGGTGTTGATGGTACCAGAGTCCTGGGGAATTCCAGGAATTCCTCCTAGAAGAGTGTAATTTACCAGGAATCAACCAGGAATCCCCCTGGAATGGGAAGAGTCAGGAATATATACTTGAGTGACAAATGGCTGGAACATTGGTTCCCAATAATCCTCCAGGATTCCTCCAGGAATATGTGGGGGAGGATGAAGACCTCAACTTCCAGTTACTTTTCCATCTGGTGAAGTGTTTAATCTGACATTTTATGTAGCCTTGCTGGACTCTTCCTGTTCTGCAGTTCTGGCTGAAGCAATACAATCTGTTTTGACTGGTCTTCAGGCCAAATAAGTTTCTGCTCTGCAGCTCACAGAGGTCCTGCCCCCTCAACCTCCCCCAACTCTCCTATTTTGTGTGAGCCACCTATACCTCTGAACCTTCCAGTGGAAACCTATGAAACCCCTGTGGTCTCTGAACCCTCGAGACTCATACTTCTGGAAATCTCTTTCATCAATGCTGCCACTTACATGCATGCAAGCAAACTTCCTGAGGCTGTAGATTTTCAGATGACATTCTCCCTGGAAGGACTGGCAGCTAAATTTTCCACAATGTCTGGAAGCCCTCTGGATCTTTCAGATATTCCAGAGGAATATCATGAATTTGCAGATGTCTTCAACAAACAAAAAGCTGACACCCTTCCTCCACACCATTCATATGACCTCAAGATAGAGACAGAGGACAATGTTCCCCCACCTCTGGGTTGCATGTACTCCCTCTCTCCCTCTGAACTAGAAGCCCTCCAAATATTCATTGAAGAGAATGTTTGTTCTGGCTTCATCTGCCCTTCCAAATCCCCTCATGATGCTCCCATAGTCTTTGTCAAGAAAAAGGATGGAAGCCTCCAGTTATGTGTCAACTACTGGGGACTTATCTGCATCTCAAAAAAGGACTGCTACCACTTCCACTAATCTTAGATCTTCTGGACTCTCCAGGAAAAGCCCGCATGTTCACCAAAATTGACCTCTGGCATGCCTATCACTTAGTTCACATTGCTGAGGGAGATGAATGGAAAACCACTTTCTGCATGCACTACAGCTCTTTCAAATGACTGGTGGTCCTGTTTGGGCTCACCAATACTCCTGCAGCCTTCCAGCGCCTCATGAATGACATCTTCAGTGACCTTCTAGATGTCATTGTCATTGTCTACCTCAACAATATGCTAATCTACTTCAATGACATGAGTAAGGCTCACATCAAGGAAGTTCTCTGGAGACTCCAAAAGAACAGTCTATATGCTGCACTGCAGAAATGTGAGTTCCACAGAGACAGTATGGAATACTTGGGGTTCATCATCTCTCCTGATGGACTCAGGATGTCTGAAGATAAAGTCAAAGCCATCCTCGATTGGCCTTAACCTCAAAAGGTTAAGGATATTCAATCCTTCCTTGGATTTTGCAGCTTCTACTGACACTTTATCCATGGTTACCTCTCACCCAACTTACCTGGAAACACACCCCATGGGACTTTGGCAAGAAATGTCAAGAAGCTTTCAACAACTGAAAGAAGAATTCACCCATGCCCCAGTACTCACACAATGGCTTCCAGACTCCTGCATTATCCTGGAGACAGACACTTCAGACTATGCCCTGACAGCTATCCTTTCCGTCTATATTCTGGACAGAGAAATTCATCCAGTTGCATCCCATTCCCACTCCTTCAACCTGGCTGAATTGAACTATGACACCCACAACAAGAAACTCTTGGCTATATTTGAAGCCTTCAAACACTGGCAACAGTACCTCAAAGGTTCTGGAAATCTGATAGACATGGTCATGGATCACAAAAACCTGGAATACTTCAGCACCACAAAACTCCTTACCCATCAACAAGCTTGGTGGTCAGAATACCTCTCACAGTTTAACCTCACCATTCACTTCCACCCTGGAAAGCTAGGGGAGAAACCCAATGCACTCACTAGATGCTGGGACATCTACTGCAAAGGGGGAAATAGCAACTTTGCCTGTGTAAACCTGAGCAGTTTTTGTCCAGTCTTTACCCAAGAACAACTTATATCCTCCCTCTGAGCCACTTTCCTTGCTACTCCTATCATCTGACAAGCTGTTCTCATGGATATTGAGAAACTCCACAATGATATCTGATCTTCACTCCCTCTTGATCCCATCTCCTCCTCACACCTTCCATCACCATCTGCTCCAAATTGGTCTGTAGACAACAGCAGACTTCTCCACCACTTTGACCAGATTTATGTTCCGGATGTTGCAGACCTCTGTCTTAAAGTTTTGCAATATAAGCATGACCATATTCTCTCAGGTCACTACAGGCAAAACAAAATCCTTCAACTCATCCGATGCAAATACGTTTGGCCCAACCTCTGTAAGGGGACTAGGGGGACTAGGGAGGTGCCCTGTGTGTTTCTCCTATTTTTTTATGTTCATTCTATATTTTCCCTCACTTCATTTCCTTCTATTCTTCATTTTCTATGATTTTTCCGGATTTTATTACTAATTTTCCTTTCTATCATGTTTGTGCATGTTGACAGTTTTATATTTAGAGGTGGAGCACCTTTCTGACATCTACCCCTTAGTATGACGTCATTCGGCAGCCTTGATCTGCCTATCTCCACCTTTTCTATTTTTAGGTTATTATTTGATTTTTGTCATCTTCACATATACTGGGCATCAGCAAAGGGATCCTTAGAGTTTTCTCTTCAGATTTCCCTTTGCTAGAGGCTGAGGTTGCCCTTATAGTAGAAAACTCTCCCCTAAGGCCTGAAATTGTGAACGCACTGCCCAAGATAGGCAGGTACAGAGTGGACGACACTTCCCAAAGCTCCACAGACTCCCTACACACCATTCCAGACAGTCCCTATAAGGGCAACCTAAGCCTCTAGCAAAGGGAAATCCGAAGTTAAAATTATACTACATAATACAGGCATTGGGGGCGCACCTAGCAAAGGGAAATCCGAAGAGAAAACTCTAAGGATCCCCTTGCTGATGCCCAGTATATGTGAAGACGACAAAAATCAAATATAACCTAAAAATAGAAAAAGGCGGAGATAGGCGGATCAAGGCCGCCGAATGACATCATACCAAGGGGTATGTGTCGGAAGGGGTACTCCGCCTCTAAATATAAAAGTGTCAACATATACAAACATGATAGCAAGGGAAAATTAGTAATAAAATCCGGAAAAATCATAGAAAATGAAGAATAGAAGGAAATGAGGTGGGAAAAAATATGGGACGAACATAAAAAGTAGGAAAAACACACAGGGCACCCCCTTAGTCCCCTTACATCACCCCCTCTCTAAGATGCATCGCCCCGATGCATTCGAAATCGTATACGACCAAAGTCCGTGACTTGAATGCGATGCGGTGCAGCAGTGTGCCGTCGGTGGAATTCCTTGATTAACCGAGGGGCATTTACGTCAGACTCTTCGACCCATGAGTTCTCCTCATACCCATAACCCTTCCAATGTACCAAATACTGGAGTTTTCCTCGACGCAAACGGCTGTCCAAGATTGACTTGACTTCATATTGGGGTTCTCCCTCGATCACTGTAGGTGGTGGTGGTGGGTGTGAATGGCGTCCCGGGAACGGATCTGGGGGAGCTGGAAGCAATTTGACGACATGGAAGACGGGATGGAGTCTGGACATGGAGGCTGGGAGGCGTAGACGATAGGCATGTGTTCCAACGCACTTGACAATGGGGAAAGGTCCCAAGAAGCGATGAGCGAGTTTCTTGGATGGACGTGTAGTGGAGATGTCACTGGAGTCAAGATAAACTCGATCACCAACCTTGTACTGAGGGGTTGGGGAGTGGCGCTGGTTGTAAAATCGCGCCATGTCGTCCTTCGCCTTTGCTAAGGCTGCCCTTGCCTCCTCCAAGCTATCCCTCATGCGTTCTGTGAACTCATTCACTGTCTCGATGTGTGAGGGAGTTTGGCGAGGTTCAAATCCCATGCGTGGATGTCGTCCAGTGTCTAAGAGGAAAGGGGTCTGTTGAGTGGAAGCATGGACATGGTTGTTGTACCCAAACTCAGCCAAAGGAAGGAGATCATCCCAATCATCCTGGCGTTCATTGACAAAGAGGCGGATGTACTGCTCTAGTTCCTGGTTGACTCGCTCCGTCTGGCCATCAGTTTGTGGGTGATAAGCAGTTGAAGCGAGGAGTTTGATCCCCAGGAGTCGGTACAGCTCACGAGTGAACTCTGCCATGAACTGAGGGCCACGATCCGAGAGGAAGGCACCAGGAAGTCCATGTAACTTCCACACGTGGTGGAGGTAGAGTCGAGCGGCACCTAGGGCACTGACAGTGGTGTGAGTGGGAATGAAGTGAGCGCGTTTTCCCACTGAGTCAACTGTGCACATCACCGCATCAAACCCGTTTGACTCTGGCAATTCCACCACAAAGTCGACACTGACGACATCCCAACGACTCTCTGGAACAGGAAGAGGGTGTAGCTCACCAATAGGCTTGTGACGAGGGACCTTGGTGCGTAAGCAAAGGTCACAAGTGCGACAATACTGACCAATGAGCTGTGACATTTGTGGCCACCAATAGTTCCGTGAGGTGAGCTCCAAGGTCTTCCAGCGTCCGGGGTGGCCAGCAATCTGTGAGTCATGGTGTTGGGATATGATGCGCCGGCGAAGGTCTGGGTCATTGGGAACATAGATGCGATCCCTGAAATACAACAAGTCCTCCTTTTCAGCCCACTCTGCCACACGTAAGGAAAGGGTCGATCCCTTCCTCAGTTCTTTAACAGCTTGGGCGACAACATCCTCATGTAAACCGCTACGGTTTGCGCGACGAATGTCGCGTAGAATGTCCCGCTCCTCGCCCTGGGGTACGATGCCTTCCAGTGCCCGAATGGTGAACAGGTCTGGCTGCAACAGCACAATGTTTTGGTTGTCACCGCTGCCATCCCCATGGTCTGCACGTCGGGATAGGGCATCGGTCTTCCCCATGCTGCGACCCGGACGGTGGTGCAAGGAGAAGTCGAATCTAGATAGATACAGGGACCAACGAGCTTGACGACGGTTCAATTTCTTGGCCGTCATGAAGTACTCGAGGTTCTTGTGATCCGTCCAAATTTCCACCTTGTGTTGGGCACCCTCGAGGAAGTGTCACCACTCCTCAAGCGCACGCATTATCGCCAACATCTCCTTGTCATGGATCTCGTAGTTTCTCTCTACAGCACTAAGGCTTTTGGAGTAGAACGCAACAGGATGCCACTTCTGGTCCTCCGGAGACTGCTGAGACAACACAGCGCCCGTCGCAAAGTCAGAACTGTCGGCTTCTACACGAAAAGGGCACGAATCGTCAGCAAAGGTAAGGATCGGAGCGGAAGTGACCATCTCCTTAAGCTTTTTGAACGCCTCCTGTTGTGCATTATCCCACCTCCATGCCTCCTTTCCTGTCAAGTCGAACAGCGGTCGTGCATGATGTGAGAAATCCTTGATAAAACGCCGATAAAAATTGATGAAGCCCAGGAAAGACTGCACCTCCTTCTTGTTTGTGGGCGTAGGCCAAGCTGTGACCCCATTTACCTTGATAGGATCCATCTCCACTTGACCCTCCGAGATAATCAGGCCAAGGTACTCGATCTTGGTCCTTTCGAACTCGCATTTGTCCTGACGAAGGTAGAGTTTGTACCGTCGAAGTCGCTCTAGGACGAGGCGTGTGATGCGACGGTGCTCTTCAACCGTGCGAGTGAAGATGAGGATGTCGTCGAGATAGATGCAGACAACGCCTTCGAGGATGAGGTCATGGAAGATGTCATTCATCATGGTCTGAAAGGTGGCAGGGCTATTAGTAAGGCCAAAGAACATGACAAGCGGTTCAAAAAGACCACGGTTGGTACGAAAGGCTGCCTTCCACTCATCTCCCTCCTTTATCCTCACATTATTATAGCCCCAACGGACATCGAGCTTGGTGAAGTATCGGGCTCCACGGAGCTGGTTTACGAGTTCGGAGATGAGGGGTAGTGGGTAGCGATTTTTGACCGTGATGTTGTTGAGTCTTCTGTAGTCTTGAACCGGTCAAAGTGAGCCATCCTTCTTCTTGACAAAGAAAAAGGGAGAGGCCATGGGTGACTTCGATGGTCGAATACGTCCAGAGGCCAGGTGCTCGTCGATGAACTGGTCAAGCTGCCGTTGTTCCTCCGGAGAGAGAGGATAGACCTTGCAGGATGAAGGGGTTGCGCCGGGGGTGAGTTCAATCGCGTGATCCCATGGCTTACGCGCAGGAAGAGAGTCGAATGACTCCTTGGAGAGCACGTCTTCAAACTCATGGAGATGAGGGAGTAAGGAGTTAGTAGAGGATTTAGCAGCGTTGTTTTTGTGGAAGGCCTCGGCGAGGCGTTGGGATATGTTCGATGTGGCACACACCTCATGCGATGAGCGAATCGCAGTGTAGAAGATCCGATCACCCTCCTCCACTTCCTCTGGGTCCTCATCATCATCATCCGAGTCCGGCATTAGATCAGGAACCCCTTCCAATTCTACTTCAGGTATAGGCAGGGGTCCAGCACGACACTTCTGAGTTCGTCGTATTGCCGCCTTCTGTCCACGACATTCTTGCCTGGCTTCTGTGAAACACGTCCGACAGCGGGATGGACATCGGCTCATGGTAACCTCCCCGGTGCGCCAGTCGACCTCTGGGTTATGGTCTCGAAGCCATGGATATCCCAAAATCACCTTTTGCTTTCCTAATTGAGTGACAGCAAAAAGGGCATGCTCACTATGATCTTTGTAACGGAGAACCAGGTCTGCAACCTCTCGGATGGCACCAGCTTCATTTGGGGATCCATCCACGTTATATACAGGTATCGGACGTGAGAGTGAGCGAGTATTTAGACGATGTTGTTGTACCAGATGGGAATTGATGAAGAGACCAGTCGCACCAGAGTCCAGGAGCGCAGAGACACTGAGTATCTGTCCAGTGTCGGTCGTCTGCAGTTCGATGGCTAGGTTTAAGGAATGTGCAGAGGGAGTGGATGCCACAATATACTTGCGTGGTAGTTTATGCTCCCATGATTTAATTTTGGGACGTGGAGTAGAAGGAGAGATGGGGAGAGCAGGTACGTCTTTAGCCAACTTCAAAGGGTCAGAGAGGGGAGCAGTCACAGAAATGGATTCATTCTCCAGGGATTCAACTGACAAGACTTCAAAGCGGTTATGGACAGGCAGTGAGGGCGTACAATTCACTCGCTGTGAATAGGAAAATCCTGCTCCTCTACAACTTCCAGCTTAACCTCCTCTGCAACTTGATCCTTCGCTTCCTCAACATCTACAAGTGCCAACAGATCTTGCAGGAGTTCGTCTCGTCCCTCGGGGGTGAGCATGCGGATATCCTGACGATGGGGACACGCTCCAGCCCTGTGTCCAGGTTCCCCACAACGGTAGCAGAGATCCAACTTACGTGCACGGCTGCGGGCTGCATCAACATCCATTGGTACTGGGATATTGACGGCTGGTGTGGGAGTTTGACGAGCAGGAATGGGGTTAGGGCGGGGGAGGCTTCAATTGAAGGTGTAGGGTGTATGAGTGGTAGTTGGAGCACGGAATGCAGCATTAAACGCCGCATTTGTGAGTCGGTTCTCGTCACAGAGTGAAGCAGCTTCATACCAAGCAAGGATATCATCGTCCGCTGGGCGCCCTTCCAACATCTGTGCAATCTGGTCCTGAATTTCTCGGTTGAGTCCCCGTCGGAACTTCACCACCACTGGTAACCCACTCCCATATCCTGCCATGTCCACCAAATCCTTGAACTCATCGATATAGTTGTCCACGGATCGACGTCCCTGGTGGTAAGTGGATGACTCAAGTCGTGTCACTGCTCGGTGGCGTTCATTGAGGGGGCAGAAGTGGCGTATGAACTCAGCTCGAAAGTCACCCCAAGTGGAGAAAGGTAGAGAACCGAGTTCTTTAGTTTGACGTAGGATACGGTCCACATAGAGATAGGCGCGTTCAGATTTCATGTATGTGAAGGCCCAATAAATTTTTGCAGCCTCATCGACGAATTGATGCGACTGGAGACTAATGTATAACTCACAGGAATTAAGGAATGCACGTCCCTGCGCACGTGCACCATTAAATTCGGCGGGGGGGGACGGTTTGATCTGGGCACGTTCCTTAGTGGACGCGTTTGGCAAAACATCGTTGTTGGGTGCGCTTGGAGTCGTGAAGGGGGAACTATTAGTCGTAGGGTTAGCCTGGAGGGTCCTAACGAAGTTTTCAATCGTAGATTTAAGCGAGTCGATTTGCGCGCGCATTCCGGAAACGTCGCTTTCAAGCGCGTCGAAGCGTTCTGATGTGTCCATGTCGCTAGGGAGCGCATTTGGCGAAAATGGCGGCGCAATAAAGGCGAGAGTATCTGGAACGGTGTGTAGGGACTCTGTGGAGCTTTGGGAAGTGTCGTCCAGTCCGTACCTGCCTATTTTGGGCAGCGCGTTCGCGATTTTCGGGCCTTAGGGGAGAGTTTTCTACTATAAGGGCAACCTAAGCCTCTAGCAAAGGGAAATCCGAAGTTAAAATTATACTACATAATACAGGCATTGGGGGCGCACCTAGCAAAGGGAAATCCGAAGAGAAAACTCTAAGGATCCCCTTGCTGATGCCCAGTATATGTGAAGACGACAAAAATCAAATATAACCTAAAAATAGAAAAAGGCGGAGATAGGCGGATCAAGGCCGCCGAATGACATCATACCAAGGGGTATGTGTCGGAAGGGGTACTCCGCCTCTAAATATAAAAGTGTCAACATATACAAACATGATAGCAAGGGAAAATTAGTAATAAAATCCGGAAAAATCATAGAAAATGAAGAATAGAAGGAAATGAGGTGGGAAAAAATATGGGACGAACATAAAAAATAGGAAAAACACACAGGGCACCCCCTTAGTCCCCTTACAGTCCCGCCTTTACTGTGCCACCATTTTCGCCAAACGCGCCCCCTAGTGACATGGACACATCAGAGCGCCTTGATGCGCTTGAAAGCGACATTTCTGGAATATGCGCACAGATTGATTCACTTAAATCTACAATTGAAAACTTCATCAGGACCCTCCAGACTAACCCTATGACCAATATAACCCCCATTGCGACTCCAAGCGCACCCAATAATGATGTACTGCCAAACACCCCCACTAAAGAGTGCGCCCAGATCAAACTGTCTCCCTGCTGAATTTAATGGCGCACGTGCACAGGGATGTGCATTCCTTAATTCCTGTGAGTTATACATCAGTCTCCAGTCGCATCAATTCATCGATGAGGCTGCAAAAATTTATTGGGCCTTCACATACATGAAGTCTGAATGCGCTTATCTCTACGTGGACCATATTCTGCGTCAAACTAAAGAACTCGGTTTTCTACCTTTCTCCACTTGGGGTGACTTCTGAGCCAAGTTTGTATGCCACTTTTGCCCCCTCAATGAGTGCCACTGAGCAGTGACATGACTCGAGTCATCCTCTTACCACCAGGCACATTGATCCATGGACAACTATATCGATGAGTTCAAGGATTTGGTGGACATGGCAGGATATGGGAGTGGGCTACCAGTGGTGGTGAAGTTCCGACAGGGCCTCAATTGAGAAATTCAGGACCAGATTGCACAGATGTTGGAAGGGCGCCCAGCGGATGATGATATCTATGCTTGGTATGAAGCTGCTTCACTCTGTGACGAGAACCAACTCACAAATGCAGCATTTAATGCTGCATTCTGTGCTCCAACTACCACTCATGCACCCTACACCTTCAATCGAACCCTTCCCCACCCTAACCCCATTCCTGTTTGTCAGACTCCCACACCAGCCATCAATGTCCCAGTACCAATGGATGTTGATGCAGCCTGCAGCTGTGTGTGTAGGTTGGATCTCTGCTAACGCTGTGGAGAAACTGGGCACAGGGCTGGAGCATGTCCCCATTGTCAGGATATCTGCATGCTCACCCCCGAGGGGCGAGATGAACTCCTCCAAGACTTGTTGGCACTTGTAGATGTTGAGGAAGCAAAGGATCAGGTATCAATAAACAAACAAACAACATATCCAAATGATAGGCAAACAGTATACTTTCCATTTTCAATGCAAATTGGATGAAAACTGCTTGATATACTATATTTACCAATGACAACAATGCCAAACAATGCCAAATACTCTCCCAAATCATGTACTTTCCCATCAGTAGTTAAATGAGCATAATCAGACAAGAAATGAATAAGATACAACACTTTTGATTCCTGAGAGAGAATAAAATATGCACAAATGTCAGCATGATTATGTATGGGCCAGGCAGTGTTGTTAATGGCTAAGCTGGTCAATTTAAAAAAATTGTGATATAACCTCAAATAAATAGTTATAACTTTGAGAATGTTCATCAGAGTAGATGACCCTGAAAGCCAGGGGGTCCTCTGCCAATGCTGAACAATCCAGTTAGTTTTTGAAGAGATATCAACCAACTCACAAAACAGCTCAAATTTAACATTAGTTAGTTAGTAATTATTGTAATAACTTTGTAACTAGCCTACTATTGTTTTGTAGCCAAGTTACTATGTTGGCTTTGTAATACAAGTATCAAGTTACTATAGTTCAATTAATAGACAATTGAACTGGCAATGCACCTGAAAATTGCCTAATTGAATCAAAATCCACATCTCGGCTAAATTTAAGTCACACAGTTTCAAAAGTCACTAAATTTTTGTACACTGATTTTTTTGGTTGCACTGAATTTTTCATCGAATGGTGGGTATAAGAACGAGTCTTCTGTAAACATAAGGACTCATAACACAGCAGAAACCAAATCACATGTGGAGTCAGAAGAAACAAAGAACTCAGACTAAGTTCTGGATGGTAAAGAGCATCAACAGCAGGACTAACATCTTGTGGAGGGACATAGGGATAGCAGCACACAAGCTTGATAAGGGGGAAAAACATTCAGAGCGTTCACAGTAGCCATTTTTTGCTTCATTTTTCACACCATTTTTCAATCCATTCTGATCATTCTTCTACCAAACACCCAAAAATGATCCAAAAATGAAGCCAAAAATGGCTACTGTGAACAACCCTAACATTAGAGTGGTAGTTCACTCATAATTTTAGTGGTAGTTCACACTTTGCAAGTTGTAGTTCACACTTTGTAAGTGGTAGTTCACTTTCTAAGTAGAAATTCACAAGCAAGAGGACAAGAGGAGTATAACAAATCATGGTATGATAAATGGGCAGTGAAACGAGCATACAGTGACAGGCAGCAAATGGTTCAGACCATGATGCATAACAGTCAACAGAGGCAAATATGTGGATGGAGTATGCCGGGGAGAGTTGTGAGAAAGTGATGTTGGACCTGAAGTTTGAACACCATATCTCTTTGACGGACGCTCCTTGATCTCGTACTGCCACCATATCGACTTCTCCCATGGTTCATAGAACCAAAGGAGAAGAGAAGGGGGCCGCATTGAGGAATATAATAGTGTCTATACACATCATACAGTATCCACTCACTGTACATACCAATATGTCTCAACCTGCATCCACAACCCCACAAACAAGACAAAAAACGAATGCAACAATAATGAAAAAAACACAAAGAGCTCAAAAATGCGGAGGGCATGGCCACTGACATAAGGACAAAGGAGCAAGCCATTAATTTCCTAACATCAAAGGACTATTTGATTCAGGGTAACTCTGTTGATCTACCTACACTATCTTACATACTTTTACAGCTTGCGAGTGCGGCGTCTAGAGGGCCAAAAGCCTTGACCGATGGGATTAGGGTGGTTGCATTTCTTATGACCGATGCAAACAGACAACAAACTGCAGATGCAATCACGACATCAGTCAAGAGCCAGCTGAATGAATACATGGAATCCTTCGCTGCCAATGTTGAAACAATGCAGGATGCAGTGGTATAAGGGCAACCTAAGCCTCTAGCAAAGGGAAATCCGAAGTTAAAATTATACTACATAATACAGGCATTGGGGACACACCTAGCAAAGGGAAATCCGAAGAGAAAACTCTAAGGATCCCCTTGCTGATGCCCAGTATATGTGAAGACGACAAAAATCAAATATAACCTAAAAATAGAAAAAGGCGGAGATAGGCAGATCAAGGCTGCCGAATGACATCATACCAAGGGGTATGTGTCGGAAGGGGTACTCCGCCTCTAAATATAAAAGTGTCAACATGTACAAACATGATAGCAAGGGAAAATTAGTAATAAAATCCGGAAAAATCATAGAAAATGAAGAATAGAAGGAAATGAGGTGGGGAAAAATATAGGACAAACATAAAAAATAGGAAAAACACACAGGGCACCCCCTTAGTCCCCTTACATCACCCCCTCTCTAAGATGCATCGCCCCGATGCATTCGAAATCGCATACGACCAAAGTCCGTGACTTGAATGCGACACGGTGCAGCAGTGTGCCATCGGTGGAATTCCTTGATTAACCAAGGGGCATTTACATCAGACTCTTCGACCCATGAGTTCTCCTCATACCCATAACCCTTCCAATGTACCAAATACTGGAGTTTTCCTCGACGCAAACGGCTGTCCAAGATTGACTCGACTTTGTATTGGGGTTCTCCCTCGATCACTGTAGGTGGTGGTGGTGGGTGTGAATGGTGTCCCAGGAATGGATCTGGGGGAGCTGGAAGCAATTTGACAACATGGAAGACGGGATGGAGTCTGGACATGGAGGCTGGGAGGCGTAGATGATAGGCATGTGTTCCAACACACTTGACAATGGGGAAAGGTCCCAAGAAGCGATGAGCGAGTTTCTTGGATGGATGTGTAGTGGAGACGTCACTGGAGTCAAGATAAACTCGATCACCAACCTTGTACTGAGGGGTTGGGGAGTGGCGTTGGTTGTAAAATTGCGCCATGTTGTCCTTCGCCTTTGCTAAGGCTGCCCTTGCCTCCTCCAAGCTATCCCTCATGCATTCTGTGAACTCATTCACCATCTCGATGTGTGAGGGAGTTTGGCGAGGTTCAAATCCCATGCGTGGGTGTCGTCCAGTGTCTAAGAGGAAAGGGGTCTGTTGAGTGGAAGCATGGACATGGTTGTTGTACCCGAACTCGGCCAAAGGAAGGAGATCATCCCAATCATCCTGGCATTCATTGACAAAGAGGCGGATGTACTTCTCCAGTTCCTGGTTGACTCGCTCCGTCTGGCCATCAGTTTGTGGGTGATAAGTGGTTGAAGCGAGGAGTTTGATCCCCAGCAGTTGGTACAGCTCACAAGTGAACTCTGCCATGAACTGAGGGCCACGATCCGAGAGGAAGGCACCAGGAAGTCCATGTAATTTCCACACATGGTGGAGGTAGAGTCGAGCGGCACCTAGGGCACTGACAGTGGTGTGAGTGGGAATGAAGTGAGCGCGTTTTCCCACTGAGTCAACTGTGCACATCACCGCATCAAACCCGTTTGACTCTGGCAATTCCACCACAAAGTCGACGCTGACAACATCCCAATGACTCTCCAGAACAGGAAGAGGGTGTAGCTCAGCAATAGGTTTGCGACGAGGAACCTTGGTGCATAAGCAAAGGTCACAAGTGTGACAATACTGACCAATGAGCTGTGACATTTGTGGCCACCAATAGTTCTGTGAGGTGAGCTCCAAGGTCTTCCAGCGTCCAGGGTGGCCAGCAATCTGTGAGTCATGGTGTTGGGATATGATGCGCCGGCGAAGGTCTGGGTCATTGGGAACATAGATGCGATCCCTGAAATACAACAAGTCCTCCTTTTCAGCCCACTCTGTTGCATGTAAGGAAAGGGTCGATCCCTTCCTCAGTTCTTTAACAGCTTGGGCGACAACATCCTCATGTAAACCGCTACGGTTTGCGCGATGAATGTCACGTAGGATGTCCTGCTCCTCGCCCTGGGGTGTGATGCCTTCCAGTGCCCGAATGGTGAACAGGTCTGGCTGCAACAGCACAATGTTTTGGTTGTCACTGCTGCCATCCCCATGGTCTGCACGTCGGGATAGGGCATCGGTCTTCCCCATGCTGCGACCCGGACGGTGGTGCAAGGAGAAGTCGAATCTAGATAGATACAGGGACCAATGAGCTTGACGACGGTTCAATTTCTTGGCCGTCATGAAGTACTCGAGATTCTTGTGATCCATCCAAATTTCCACCTTGTGTTGGGCACCCTCGAGGAAGTGTCGCCACTCCTCAAGCGCACGCATTATTGCCAACATCTCCTTGTCATGGATCTCGTAGTTTCACTCTACAGCACTAAGGCTTTTGGAGTAGAACACAACAGGATGCCACTTCTGGTCCTCCGGAGACTGCTGAGACAACATGGCGCCTGTCACAAAGTCAGAACTGTCAGCTTCTACATGAAAAGGATGCGAATCATCAGCAAAGGTAAGGATCGGAGCGGAAGTGACCATCTCCTTAAGCTTTTTGAACGCCTCCTGTTGTGCATTATCCCACCTCCATGCCTCCTTTCCTGTCAAGTCGAACAGTGGTCGTGCATGATGTGAGAAATCCTTGATAAAATGCTGATAGAAATTGATGAAGCCCAGGAAAGACTGCACCTCCTTCTTGTTTGTGGGCGTCGGCCAAGCTGTGACCCCGTTTACCTTGATAGGATCCATCTCCACTTGACCCTCCGAGATAATCAGGCCGAGGTACTCGATCTTGGTCCTTTCGAACTCGCATTTGTCCTGATGAAGGTAGAGTTTGTACCGTCGAAGTCACTCTAGGACGAGGCACGTGATGCGACGGTGCTCTTCAACCGTGCGAGTGAAGATGAGGATGTCGTCAAGATAGATGCAGACAACGCCTTCGAGGATGAGGTCGTGGAAGATGTCGTTCATCATGGTCTGAAAGGTGGCAGGGCTATTAGTAAGGCCAAAGAACATGACAAGCGGTTCAAAAAGACCATGGTTGGTACGAAAGGCTGCCTTCCACTCATCTCCCTCCTTTATCCTCACATTATTATAGCCCCAACGGACATCGAGCTTGGTGAAGTATCGGGCTCCACAGAGCTGGTTTATGAGTTTGGAGATGAGGGGTAGTGGGTAGCGATTTTTGACCGTGATGTTGTTGAGCCTTCTGTAGTCTTGAACTGGTCAAAGTGAGCCATCCTTCTTCTTGACAAAGAAAAAGGGAGAGGCCATAGGTGACTTCGATGGTCGAATACGTCCAGAGGCCAGGTGCTCATTGATGAACTGGTCAAGCTGCCGTTGTTCTTCTGGAGAGAGAGGATAGACCTTGCAGGATGAAGGGGTTGCACTAGAGGTGAGTTCGATCGCGTGATCCCATGGCTTGCGCGCAGGAAGAGAGTCGAATGACTCCTTGGAGAACACGTCTTCAAACTCATGGAGATGAGGGAGTAAGGAGTTAGTAGAGGATTTAGCAGCGTTGTTTTTGTGGAAGGCCTCGGCGAGGCATTGGGATATGTTCGATGTGGCACACACCTCATGCAATGAGCGAATCGCAGTGTAGAAGATCCGATCACCCTCCTCCACTTCCTCTGGGTCCTCATCATCATCATCCGAGTCCGGCATTAGATCAGGAACCCCTTCCAATTCCACTTCAGGTATAGGCAGGGGTCCAGCACGACACTTCTGAGTATGTCATATTGCCGCCTTCTGTCCATGACATTCTTGCCTGGCTTCTGTGAAACATGTTCGACAGCGGGATGGACATCGGCTCATGGTAACCTCCCCAGTACGCCAGTCGACCTCTGGGTTATGGTCTCGAAGCCATGGATATCCCAAAATCACCTTTTGCTTTCCTAATTGAGTGACAGCAAAAAGGGCATGCTCACTATGATCTTTGTAATGGAGAACCAGGTCTGCAACCTCTCGGATGGCACCAGCTTCATTTGGGGATCCATCCATGTTATATACAGGTATCAGACATGAGAGTGAGCGAGTATTTAGGCAATGTTGTTGTACCAGATGGGAATCGATGAAGAGACCAGTTGCACCAGAGTCCAGGAGCGCAGAGACACTGAGTATCTGTCCAGTGTCGGTCGTCTGCAGTTCGATGGCTAGGTTTAAGGAATGTGCAGAGGGAGTGGATGCCACAATATACTTGCGTGGTAGTTTATGCTCCCATGATTTAATTTTGGGACGTGGAGTAGAAGGAGAGATGGGGAGAGCAGGTACGTCTTTAGCCAACTTCAAAGGGTCAGAGAGGGGAGCAGTCACAGAAATGGATTCATTCTCCGGGGATTCAACTGACAAGACTTCAAAGCGGTTATGGACAGGCAGTGAGGGTGTACAATTCACTCACTGTGAATAGGAAAATCCTGCTCCTCTACAACTTCCAACTTAATCTCCTCTGCAACTTGATCCTTCGCTTCCTCAACATCTACAAGCGCCAACAAATCTTGCAGGAGTTCGTCTCGTCCCTCGGGGGTGAGCATGCAGATATCCTGATGATGGGGACACACTCCAGCCCTGTGTCCAGGTTCCCCACAATGGTAGCAGAGATCCAACTTACGTGCACGGCTGTGGGCTGCATCAACATCCATTGGTACTGGGACATTGACGGCTGGTGTGGGAGTTTGACGAACAGGAATGGGGTTAGGGCGGGGGAGGCTTCAATTGAAGGTGTAGGGTGTATGAGTGGTAGTTGGAGCATGGAATGCAGCATTAAACACTGCATTTGTGAGTTGGTTCTCATCACAGAGTGAAGCAGCTTCATACCAAGCAAGGATATCATCATCCGCTGGGCGCCCTTCCAACATCTGTGCAATCTGGTCCTGAATTTCTCGGTTGAGCCCCCATTGGAACTTCACCACCACTGGTAACCCACTCCCATATCCTGCCATGTCCACCAAATCCTTGAACTCATTGATATAGTCGTCCATGGATTGACGTCCCTGGTGGTAAGTGGATGACTCAAGTCATGTCACTGCTCGGTGGCGTTCATTGAGGGGGCAGAAGTGGCATACGAACTCAGCTCGAAAGTCACCCCAAGTGGAGAAAGGTAGAGAACTGAGTTCTTTAGTTTGACGTAGGATATGGTCCACATAGAGATAGGCGCATTCAGATTTCATGTATGTGAAGGCCCAATAAATTTTTGCAGCCTCATCGACGAATTGATGCGACTGGAGACTAATGTATAACTCACAGGAATTAAGGAATGCATGTCCCTGCGCACGTGCACCATTAAATTTGGCAGGGGGGGACGGTTTGATCTGGGCATGTTCCTTAGTGGACGCGTTTGGCAAAATGTCATTGTTGGGTGCGCTTGGAGTCGTAAAGGGGGAACTATTGGTCGTAGGGTTAGCCTGGAGGGTCCTAACGAAGTTTTCAATCATAGATTTAAGCAAGTCGATTTGCGCATGCATTCCGGAAACGTCGCTTTCAAGCGCGTCGAAGTGTTCTGATGTGTCCATGTCTCTAGGGAGTGCATTTGGCAAAAATGGCGGCATAATAAAGGCGAGATTATCTGGAACGGTGTGTAGGGACTCTGTGGAGCTTTGGGAAGCATCGTCCAGTCCATACCTGCCTATCTTGGGCAGCGCATTCGTGATTTTCAGGCCTTAGGGGAGAGTTTTCTACTATAAGGGCAACCTAAGCCTCTAGCAAAGGGAAATCTGAAGTTAAAATTATACTACATAATACAGGCATTGGGGACACACCTAGCAAAGGGAAATCCGAAGAGAAAACTCTAAGGATCCCCTTGCTGATGCCCAGTATATGTGAAGACGACAAAAATCAAATATAACCTAAAAATAGAAAAAGGCGGAGATAGGCGGATCAAGGCTGCCGAATGACATCATACCAAGGGGTATGTGTCGGAAGGGGTACTCCGCCTCTAAATATAAAAGTGTCAACATGTACAAACATGATAGCAAGGGAAAATTAGTAATAAAATCCGGAAAAATCATAGAAAATGAAGAATAGAAGGAAATGAGGTGGGGAAAAATATAGGACGAACATAAAAAATAGGAAAAACACACAGGGCACCCCCCTAGTCCCCTTACAAGTGGAACATGTAACAGCGGCTGCAAAAGAGATTACCAGCAAAATGGACGACTTCAAGGATGAGTTCAAAGAAACAGCAGAGCAGCTAACGCAAGCAACACAAGATTTCACAGAGAGAACCATGGAGAATCTAGCAACGACAACAGCAACACCACACCACACCCACCAAGTTGCAACATATGCATCTGCTGTGCAACAACAGATCCCCATGGCACATGCATCTGCAATATCAAGGGGAGACATTACCGATAAGCAAATTTTAATACAAAAGGATAAAGATGCCACTGACAATGCTCTTGAACCCCTCCCAGAGAAAGACTTAGTAGTAAAAGCTAACACCACCTTAGATCTTATGGGAATCAAAGCGGATGACAAACCCATGGGGACAGCTTTTGTGGGAGCAAGGAAACTACGAAACGGGAGCATATTATATGAACTAAGCACCAAGGAGGCCATGAGCTGGCTGAAACAAGATGAAGTACGAAAATCCTTCATGGCAAACTATGGCGGCACGTCCAATATGTGCAACAAATTATACTATGTCATTGCAGAGTTCATTCCCACCACATTTGAAACAAATTCCAGCTATGCGCATGCAAGAGTGGAGGAAGACAGCAGACTCTACTCCAACACCATAGCGTACTCAAAATACATCAAGCCAGCACACCTATGCACCAGTAACCAAAAGGTGGCTCATGTAGTATATGGCTTCAACAGTTGGAATGGAGCCAACCTAGCAATCGAATGGGGCATGTTCATCGAAGGGAAACACATAAACATATGTAAAATGCTAACTGAACTGCAAAGATGCTTGAAGTGCCAAAAATTCAGCCATTATGTACTGGATTGTAAGGCAACACATGACATATGCGCATGCTGCAGCGAGCAGCACCGAACCTCACAGTGCACAATCATGGACACAACGAACTTCTGTTGCACTAACTGCACAGGAACAGGAGCTAAAGGACATGGAGCAGCAGACAGGAACTGCCCAGCATTCAAGGTAGAGAAGGAAAAGATCCAAAAGCAAATCCCAGAGAATAAGTACAAGTATTTCCCAACTGAACTCCCATGTACATGGCAACTACTGAATGAGCTGGACACATACACAGACTCCCAACAACAGCAATACAACCCAAATGCAAACTGGTATACACCTACCAGGGACCCAAGAAACCAACAGTGCTTCAGGGACGACTGGCAAGAAGTATGATGACAACGCGGCAGACCCCCACCCACGTAGTACTGGCAAACTGACAATGGATGGCCAGTCAAGCCGATGCAAACAACACTAGATAACTACATCGATGGTGCCCATCCAACCGATCAGTCAAACGGACCCAGACAACAAAACCCGCCACATCAGAACATATTGTGGGCAGACCAAGTCATAAATGGCCAAGATGCGGAGCTACCACCAACAAATAGGGAATGAACACCTCTTGACTATGTCTGAAGACCAGGAACATGAACAAACCCAATGACTGCTACAAATATGGCAGCAAAATGTCAATAAATCCCTGCTAAGCCAACTCAATTTACTACAAAGCCTGAAATGAAACGTGTATGACGTATGCGCGATACAAGAACCCTATATCAACTTTCAAGATAATACATGCACAAACTGTAACTGGACAACAATATACCCCAGCACACATAAGACACACCCCGATAGTACAAGGTCCATCATACTCATTAATACTAACCTTATAACAGACGCATGGAAACAAATTGATTTCAATCACCCCAACATAACTGCAATAGAAATAACAGGACAATTTGGTATGCTACGAATCATTAATATATACAATGATGGGAAAAACAATAATGCACTGACACACTTATCCGCATTTATGTGAGATCGAGAACGACAGCGACATGCAACGGGACCTCTGCATACCATATGGTTGGGGGACTTCAACCGCCATCATCCTTTATGGGACGAACCCCATAATGCTCATCTTTTCACAACAGAAAACCTCGAGCTAGCACAACCACTGCTGAACATGCTAGGATGACACAATATGAAGATGGCCTTACCCCCGTTAATACCGACGCTACGATCACACAGCACCGGCAACCACACAAGAATCGACAACATCTTCTGTACGGAAGAGCTCATGGATACAATCATAAAGTGCAACACTGAAGACTCAACAAGGCCAATAAAGACGGACCACTACCCAATAGTGATGCAAATCGACATTCACACACCAAGAACGATATGGAAACCAAGACGCAACTTCAGACTAATGGACTGGACAGAACTGGTAAAGACCCTGAAAGATGACCTTGCTAACGCTCCACCACCCACAGAAATAGCCAGTATACAAGAATTCAACAACAAGCTCAAGACCCTGAATGAGAAGATACAAAATGTCATTGAGAAACACGTCAAGTTAACAACACCGAGTCCATACTCGAAGAGATGGTGGATGAAGGAACTAGCTGATGAGAAGAAGAAGATGCAACAACTCAGAGGGAGGTCGAAATACCATCACCAGAATGCCCAACACCCAGTACACACAGAATATTGCCGACAATGCAATCAATATTCGGAAATGATACGAACGGCAAAGGCAGAACATTGGGTAGAATGGTTGGAGGGGCTTGATGAATTGAGCATTTGGCAGGCAAGTAAATTAGTAATGTCACCAGCAACTGATGCAGGCAGAACTAGAATCCCGACGCTACAAGTAAAAGACCCGATAACAAAACAGGTGACGAGGGAAGCAACAGACAATAAAAGCAAGGGCCAACTCTTTTACGACACATTCTTCCCACCACCAAACCCAAATACAATGGCGGTACCACATGATTTCCATTACCCAGCGCCACAATGGACTTTCATGAATATCACTGACGAACAGGTCCATCGAGCGATCAAGAAAATGAAGCTGTACAAAGCCACCAGAAGTGGAACCGTCCCAAACTCAGTATTTATAAATGCCAGAGAAGAACTCATCCCACATTTAGGTCCACTCTTTCGAGCTACTAACACACTACAATATTATCCACAGGAATGGGCAACTACAGAAACATTAGTCCTGAAAAAGCCAGAAAAACCGGACTACTCCTCCCCATCAGCATGGCAACTGATTGTACTATCAGATGGAATGGCACGACTACTCAACAGTTGCCAAACAGACAACATCGTCACCATGTGCGAGAAATACAACATCCTCCCGGCCAACCACTTCGGAGTGAGACCAGGATGCACCACCACTGACTCAATACACATGCTGATGAAAACCATGAAGGATGCATGGCACAAAGGGCAAGTCGCTTCAACCTTATTCCTAGATGTTAAAGGTGCATTCCCCAGTGTAGACATCAACAAACTCATACACAACATGAAGAAAAAAGGGATACCACATGAGTACACAGAATGGATGGAGAGAAGACTCAGCAATCGATGAACAACTCTATCCTTTGACGACTACCAAACAGCTACATTTTTCGTTGCGAATGGTTTAGACCAGGGAGACCCTTTTTCAGGAATCTGCTACCTGATATATAATGCTGACCTGACAAAAATCCCAATTCTTAGACTAGGTGAATGGATACTACTATTTGTAGACGATGCAGCAATAATTGTCGTTGGAAAAGATTTCTTTGAGACTCATGCAAAGCTACACAACATCATGAACTGCATGGGTGGTATCTTCAAATGGGCTAAAGACCACAACTGCAAATTCGGAATCAACAAATTCCAGCTTGTAGATATCACGAGAAGACTCGCCCCAAACCCTTTAAACCCCAGGAAGAGGATACTGATGCCCAGACAGACCCTGATACTCAGAGACAAACACATACTGTCCAAGGACACAGCTAGATTCCTCGGGGTGATAGTTGACAACAGGTTGAACTGGAAAGGACAGTGCGCTGTAGCCCTAGCGAAAGGACAAGACTGGCTTATCCAATTTGGCAGACTAACCTGAACGTCCCGAGGAATACATGCAAGATACATACTGCAACTATACCTATCTATTGCGGTTCCACGCATGCTATACGCTGCTGATATCTTTTTGACCCCACAACAGAACATTGGCAAGAGAACAAAGGATGGACGATCAAAGCAAGCAGCCATGAACAAGCTAGCCTCAATCCAGAGGAAAGCGGCGCTCATGATCACAGGTGCGATGAAGACTACAGTGACTGACGTAGCAGAGGTCATGGCAAACCTGATCCCATTCAACTTTCTCATCGACAAGTACTGCCAACACGCAGCCATCCATCTTGCAACACTACCACCTATGCACCCTCTCCACAAGCCCATCAAAAATGCGGTGAGCAAACTAGTGAAACATCACGCAACTCCATTACATGACCTTATGCACAGATTTAACATACACCTGCAATCCATCGAAACCATCAAGGCAGTACGCTTCGACATGGGGTGGAAACCAAAAATCAAAACCAAGACTGCAAGCAACGTTGACAAAGCAATAGAAGATGCGAACAACGATAACCCAGATGCAAAAGTATTCACAGATGGCTCAGGCATGGAGGGAAAGATAGGGGCAGCAGCAGCCCTATACAGGAATGGAAGAGCTAAAACCATGCTACGATACCAAGTGGGCTCGCAAAGACACCACATGGTCTACAAAGGAGAAGGCATAGGGGTGATATTGGCAATGAAACTGATCTCCAAGGAGTGGGGAATACGGTTGGCTATTATATACACTGATAACCAAGCTGCAATTATGGCCACACAACTGACGAAACCCAATCCAGGTCATCATATCTTCGATGCCCTACATGACAACATCGAAGAACTACGAAAGAAACACATCGGGATATGCATCACCATACAGTGGATACCAGGACACAAGGGGGTCGAGGGCAACAAGCTAGCAGATGAACAAGCAAAGAAAGCAATAACAGAGGGGAGCAGTAACACATCCAAACTACCAAGAGTACTCAAGAAGGCCCTACCACACAGCAAATCGGCGATAAAATGTGCATACGGGGAGAAACTAAAATGCAACGCACAGAAGGCATGGCAGAAATTGCCACGATACGAACAGATGAAGAACACCGACCCCACTACCCCATCATGCAAATACATCAACCTCATCATGGACCTACCATGGAAGATAGCCAGTATCTTATCACAACTGAGAACGGGACATGCACCACTAGCTAAGCACTTACACTGTATAGGAAAAATTGACTCACCACTTTGTCCAGATTGTCAACAAAGCGAGGAAACCATACAGCACCTCATACTACACTGCACAGCACATCAAGCAGCCAGACAGGCACTGTGCAATAGCACAGGTGGCAGAGATATAAACATCACAAAGCTCCTTACCACGCCAAAAACTTTACCAGCACTATTCCGTTACATCGCAGCAACAGGATGATTCCGCAACACCTCTGGAGATTTACCAATACTGAGTGAAGAACAACAAAGAGGTGGGAAAAGAAGATAGAGGAAGGAATTCAGAGATGGAATAAAAAGACAAAGAAGAGGATTTGCACACGGCAAGCATCCATTACCTTACACCTGGTCACGATACCACTTATTACAGCACCTACGGCGCTTCAAGAACCACTCCGTGGGCTCTCAAAGCAGATGACAAAGAAACTCAGATGGGAAGGATAACACATATTGCACAAATCTTGTATAGTTACTCTCTTACATATGGTTCACCACAAAAGAGAATAATTTGGAAAAAAAAAAAAAAAAAAAAAAAACTCTTTGACAGAACCCTCCTCTTACTTACATAAGAGAGTCAGGGAAAGTAGTGGTGACCTCGCTTATGGCTCGCTAAATGATATCGTGATGAGATCTTTAGACCAGAACACTTGTTTTGGGAATACACATGATCTTGTCCCCTCTTGTCCCTCTGTTGCTCCCCCTATCAACATATATACATTCTGGATTAGAAAAATCTACAGAGGTTGATATTAGAGCATATTCGCAACCACCCAAATCAACCATTTGATAAAAATTTGACAGCTCGCAACCAAAATATGGTTCAGCTCAAACAGGTAATGTCACTGTGACTGACAGATACAATCTTGCAATCGTCAAAATGATTGAATCATCATGTTCATCAGC
This sequence comes from Tricholoma matsutake, assembly GCA_026075535.2. Classification (NCBI taxonomy): domain Eukaryota; kingdom Fungi; phylum Basidiomycota; class Agaricomycetes; order Agaricales; family Tricholomataceae; genus Tricholoma; species Tricholoma matsutake. Next base: position 1,927,005 of record AP026550.1, on the reverse strand, counting down.
ATATACTATGTAAGCATATGAATTTATTCTCAATGTACTAGCTGCTCTCCCCATGATCACTCTGGTGACTCAAATGCAAGCGGCGCATCCAACAGGATTTCATAGCCTGAGGAGTCAGTGTGTCAGCATGAGGACAAGATTTAGGCAGTATAGACTTGGATAGAGGTGCACATGGTGCCATGATCAGGTCTGTCAGGAAAGACAAAAGATAACTTGAGGCATCTGCTCCTACACTTTATCCTGGGAAGTGTCTGATGAAGACATGACATATGAATGTTCAGGAGGAGCAGCTCATGAAGGAGGGTACCAGTGGCTAGTTGGTATGCATAGGCAGCCTCACAGTGAACTTGTAGGGTGGCAGGTACATTGTGTAACAAAAGATGAGTAAGTTGAGAGCTGTAGAGACAGACAGTCCGTTTTTGTTGGAAGGCTTCCATTTTGGGTATGTGACATGACCAAAACTGGGCATCAGAAAAATGAGCGGAGTTTACAAACTGGTTGTGAATATGCTCATAGTATTCAAATTTCAAACATGTTCTACAGTTGCGGACAAACAAAGTCCACTAATTTAATATCTCATGATTGGGAATTTTTGGCAACAAACAGACTTCAGATTCGGATTCAGCTCATCAAAATGCATCAGAAAACACACCTCCGAAGTTTTTCCCATGACATTTTAGGGTGGCCAAATTTTTTGGGTCATTTTTCACAACATTGTGTACCCCTTTGGGGGTCTAAGAAGTAAAATTTATATGGCTTGGATGTAATCAATGACATAGAGTCACATTTTGAGTGCTCTCAGGTACAGATATCCATGTGACAGATGAATTCAAAAATAATAGACCCCTCCCGAAAATTATATGCTGAGTTTTTGATCCCCAAATTGTACCATAGAATGTTGCCACTTACAGGGTTTTGCATAATAACTTGCAGTCGCAAATTTTCAGCACATTATTTGGCACTGTTTAGACATCATATGCTGCCACTTCGAAAACTCGTCCCAAACCTCTTGTGTGGGTTGAGAGTGTTTGGAAGCTTCGACAACGTCTCCGGACACACTCTGCTTGCATTCGACCTATTGACGGGAGGAAATAATCTCAACTATCATGACTGGCATGTCGGAATGTCCTGAGATCAATAGCCACAAACAAGTTCACTACTGCAGGTTTTTATGCAAAACCCAGTAGTACTGCTGGACTTCTCATGTTGCTTTCAGATGTTCAAATATGTTACAATACTATAGAAAAAATAAAATAAGATTGTGACAAATTCTGATAATAGCCATGTTCCCATCATGATCTGGGCCATCCCCTGCAGAATGCAACACCAACCTCATGCCAAAACTAACACACCAAACATGTTTAGCATGCCACTTGACATTTGGGGTGTGTTTTCCCACCTCTGATCTGCACTTTGTCAGTCTCGAAGACCTTCCAAATGTTAGGGTAAGCCTTGGAGAAGGCAAATAGTCAACCTAGTAGCAAATATTTCCATATTTGGCAAAGTTTATTTATTTTATTGCAGCTGATCGGTCCCACGTAACCTTAATATTTATATGGAATCAGATGCAGGTAATCAAGGGGAGTCGAATGCACTATTCTTCAAGATTTTACCAATTTTTTTAGGGGGGTGGCCAAATTTTTGAGGTACCTAACCCAAATTTTTCGAAATTGAGAAATCGCCTCATGGAAATATCTTCATTAGGCTCTATTATACATGTTTGAATGGTTTTTGAGGCCACCAGATGTTTGTGCCAACCTCCAAAATTTGGTCACTAAAATTGGTTGACTTTGTTTGTCTGCAACTGTAACTCTGCCCAACATACCACAAACTTTTTCAATATCCTTATGGGACCTATTATCAAGGGTGTGTCGGGACAGAAATCCCGAACCAGACGTAGGGGGGGGGGGGTCCTGCCGGAGGCTGAAATTATTTTTTTTGACCATAGTGAAAATGATGCCGATAGGCATTGTTGAGTGCTATTTTGTTGTGTATAGGTCCTGGAACAACCAAATAGCACATATCACACATATTATCTATTACTACAAGTAGTATTTTACCAGAAGTTTGAACTGAGTATATATAAATTCAAAGTTAAAATGACTCTCGTAAGTAAAATAGACCCAGTGAGGATGCTGCCCACGAATACTGAGCACTGGTGGAAATTTAAATGGACCTCCTTGACAACCTGGTCACTGACATCAGTCATCACTGTTCTCGACAGGCCAGAGATCTTATCACCGTTATCGGGTTCAGTTCCTGCACTGTCCAACTCGGAGTCGATACAAACATACTCATGCTTCAGGATGTTGTCATCCCAGTGTTAGCTGCTGTAGGCTCGCTGTCCTGGCTAGTTGGATTGTCATGGATGATTGTGGTACCTGTCTCATGGCCCCGGCATTGTCATTGTCATCGTGTGATGCAGGGCTATGAGCACCCCAGTTGCCTGCCTGTTCTGAGATGCAGGGCAGTAAAAGGTGGTTGCATGGGTGTAATGTGTACCTCACTCATAGTATCCCACTCCACAAGCCTCCAAGAAGCCTCCCATCGTATTTCCTGTTTAGACAGGGAGAAAGTGGCCACGTGGGCATTAATCGTCATAGGTAACAGCAGCTTGTAACCTACAGAAAAAACATTGTGATTAGTTAAAAGAGTCAGTGAATGAAAAAAACTTATTTTGTTTTGGACCTTGGGTCATGCAGGCTATGGTCTCAAATTTGCAAACCATGTTTGAAGTGGCACATTTGTAGCCACGGGGTTTGCTATTTAGCCAGGCCAAAGGGTGCAGCAGTGGTTGAAATGGCCAGTTACAAAGAAGATGGGATGGTGGGCATGATGGGGAGAGTGGGGAAGGATGCGACCACATCGTCGTTGGATCATGGGATTGTTTTCAAACAGCACGTGATCAAAGCATACCATATATGGCAGGAGGGGGGGTCTGGCGAGCTGTGAAAAAAAAAACCGACGTCATATGAAAAATTCCTGTCCCGACACCCCCTTGCCCATTATCAAAGTTTGACATGACCGCGTCAAATGACATCAGGCCGGTAAGGGGCCAGGAACACCATCGGTCGGTCAGTGGCTCGCTCAGTTTAGCCCGAGTTGTAATTGAAAATCTCAGTAAAAATGGTTGCAGATCTTTGCAGATACGCTCCAAAACATTCATTTGTGAATTCCCCTGAATTCCCCTATTCAAACCTTGGTGAATTACCAGCCTCGAAACCCTACTCGATCAACTACATCACATGACAAGTGCAACATATCTCATATTTATGCCTTTTGTTTTTTCTTTGGTGCTGGTTTGTTACCTTGCGGAGATGGGGGTGGTGTTGGATAATATGTTGCGAGGCATGTATGAATACATTCACCCCATGCAGGATTGTTGCGTTGAATTCCAGATATTGAACAGACACCTTCACATTGGGTATGCTGTATCATAGATGTCATGGATCCGCAGAATAGGTTAGAAAGTCGTGCGCACCCCAGTCCACTGCTGGCGCCTTTGTAATACATTGTGCGAGTCGGCACTGTTGCGACCTTCAAGGCTGCCTTCATACTCAAAGCTGTCGAGGAGTCTTCAGATGTCATCATCGTCAGAGTTTGGAAATTAAATACACTCACTATGGGGTTGGAATCGCCGCGGTAAGTGCTATGTTGCAGAGGAATGCAAAAACTGTGATCTTGGCCACTGATAAATGCATTTTTTCTAATAGGCGGCGAATAATGTTGCAAGAGAGAAGATTTGTCTAAGGAAGAGGCCTGCTCTGAAAGAAAGTGTCCAGCACTGCAGAAAATTGTCTGGACGCTTATGTTCTATAACTACCATTCCAGGGGAAACAAGGGGAAATGTGTGCGATCGTAGCGTGGCGGGGCACACGTTCAAATTAAATGTGGAGCAACAAAGTGATCGAGGCTGAAACGTAGGTCCGAAATGAAATAGAAAAAGGCATTATGTGTCGAACGAACTTCGTAGCTTGTCACCTGCGCTACACACCCCTCAAGCGATTGTCGCAAAGAATCACGTTGGTCCGACGGCGTTGTTCACCTGTAAGGCTGTAACTTGAGCGCTGCCGGCGAATCACAACTGTGGGCCATTATCGATATCCGGTGTGCACGTGTCAAAGCCAAAGCAGTAACTTGCGGGCCGTAAGTAACTCGGCGCAGGGGTAATAATGATATTAATGATCTCCACAGCTTCTAAGGAGTACATATGAGTTTCCAGCTTGTTTGTCAAACTGCGGTGTTACTATCAATTAATTTCGGGCCGCGGGCATCCTGAACCTGTTATTAATTTCAAATTCCCCACCTTTGCCAAGATAACAAGTTTTAGAAAACTTGAATCGTCCAGATCCTCATAGTGAACTCGCTACCACCACATCAATGGCAAAGTGGGTTGATAATCCCAATCCCAAGCACACTTCTTTCCCTGCTCATGGTTCTGCCACGGTGACAGCTCTTCTTCTATGGAACCAAAACATAATCACTGCTTCCGACGACAGCTCAATTCGCGTGTACTCTACCGAGGGCGAGCTTGTACGATCGCTGCAAGGCCATGAAGGTGGCGTATGGGCCTTAGCTCTCCATGGCGACACCCTCGTTAGCGGTGGAACGGATAGATCTACAAGAGTCTGGGATCTCAAGACCAGCAACTGTACACACGTGTTTAGACGCCACACCAGCACAATTCGCTGTATGGTAATTGCAGAACCTGAAAAGAGTGGCTCAGGCGAACTATTTCCAAAACAGCCTATACTCGTGACAGGCAGTCGTGACCATACACTCTGTGGATGGGTGCTTCCACGTCCCGAAGACGCAGGGTACACAGATATCGATGATGATGGCGATGACGTCAGCACGAGCAATCCTTATTATTGCTTCCACCTCTACGGCCATGAAGACTCGATACGGTCAGTTTCAGCTCGAGGCAGAAAGGCGGCTTCTGCAAGCTACGACTGTACCGTTCGCATCTGGGATATCTTCGCAGGACAGTGCCTGTTCGTCTTGAGGGGTCATACGGACAAAGGTTGGTTACTTTAGCTCCACAACTCAAGTTCTATATCCCTGTTACTCATATTACTTCCAAGTCTATAACGTCATTATCGATGCGGGTCGTGATCAGGTCTACTCCGGATCCATGGATAGCACGGTCCGTGTATGGGATCTTTCGAGTGGAGCGTGCAAACACACACTTTCTCGTCACGGATCTCTTGTTGGAGTACTGAGCGCATCTCCATCTTTCCTCGTTTCCGGGGCTGCTGAAGGTCTCGTCTGTGTCTGGGACTCAAAATCTGGTGGTCTCGTCCAGACTTTTGAGCACAAGAATGCCGTAACCGCTATTCAGAACGACGATATCAAAATTATCTCTGGTAGTGCTGGACTGGTGCGACTGCTGGATATCAGTAATGGGACAGAACGGGTGTTGTTGTCGGATGAAAGGACCAGAGTAGTTTCTCGCCTTGCTTTTGCCGGCCATTTGTGTGTTGTGGTGACGAAAAAGGATACCAGCTCGGTGGATGTGTGGTCTTTTGAAGAGTGATAGGAGGAATATTGCTCGGTATAACAGACTGAATAGCGATGAAATTGTGATATTTATTTTTGACGTACTAGCGAGTGTGTCTGCCAGTGCCCCCTCAGTCCGTGGATATGCACCAGATCCTGTGAGAGTGGTATCATAAAGTGGTAGTAGGGGTCTAAAGTTCAGTTCGTTGCTCACGTCAGCAATGTTTTTTCAAGCTCCGAATGATGAATGGGACATCTCGAAAAACCTCTGTGTGCGATATTGAATACACGGGAAAAATCATGCGACTTCACAACATGACCTCGTTACTCTCTTAATTAACACCTGAGGCATACAAGAGATGCTACGAAAGAAAGAGAGTAGAACAACAAATAAAAGGGGAGAGGAGGGAGGGTGATGAAAAAATATGAATGGAACCAAACCAAGTGAGGAATTCTAATGAATGTTCTCACAATGAGGAAAACAAAAAGGTAACTAGAAAAAGAAAGGCTCACTATAAAGATTCAACTGCGAATGATAGAAAGTCGCAGTCGAATTATGAGTCCGAGGTATGAGGACTCGTCTTTTTAACCTGACCAACCAACCACCAAAAGTAATACATTAAGTCTGATGGCTGCTCGGCAGATGTCGGAGTTTCAACACTGTCTGATGACAGGCTTATATTTTGAAGTCAGTCCAACTCAGCCTCTTATAGACTTTCACACTCAGCGGGTTTTACTGACACGTGGATTTTGAATGAAAAAGGAAACTGTCACATTGAGTCACACTTCCTCACAAAGCTCAGCAGCATGATGTATGCACAAAAGAGTTGTTTGTTGGGCCCTAAGTAATGGTTTTCAAGTTCTTTTCTTTTATTTTATTTTCAACTAACTAATGTTCTAATTTGATCTTTAAGTTCTAGTACCATGAGATGGCACCAAGACAACAGATCCACACCTGCACCACTGCTGTGAGCATCTGCTTGCAGGGTGGATAACGGATCATGACATGGGGATGGGGATGACGACACAACAAAAATAGTGGCTGCAGCAGATGATGAGGGGGATGACAAGGATGGGACGAGAGGGAAGTGCAGGCAAAGGATGCAGCACCATACAACAAAAAGGGTCCAAGAGGTGTCACTGACATCTCTTGGGCTGTAGTTAAGTTTTTTTCTCATTCATTTCATTTTTTTTGGTGCTAACAAAGTTTCTAGGTATTAACTATGGACAACAACGACAACCCTGACCCAGCACCAAACCAGGACAACAAGGACGACAGCAAGGACAGCAAGGAACATGGGAGGATGACAGCAAGGACAGCAAGGAACATGGGAGGACGACAGCGAGGACAGCAAGGAACATGGGAGGACAACAACAATAACAGCGAAGGTACAGCAACAATGGGGACAACTCCTGGGACAACGACAGGGGGATGACACAACAAAAACAAAAACAGCAGCAGCAGTGACCAGGGCAGGACAACAACGGCACACAAGGAAGGCACAGGAGACAGAGATGGCCCATATGATGACAAAACAGGCCCAAGAGACATCTCTTGTGCCTGTATTATGTTTTTTTCTCTTTCATTTCATTTTCTTATTACTAACACAACTTTTTAGGTACTACAAACTCAAACTACTGATGACAATGACTGGAATTCCCAAACCCACTGCCACCACCACTGCCACCAAAACTGAGGGACTGACAATGGCGAGGATGACAACAAGCAAGAAAGGCCAACCAACACAGCGAGGACAGGGGCTATGGGGACAATGACAATGAGGAGGCAGATAGCAATGACAGTGATGACAAAAAGATGGCAGGGACAAAGACCAGGCTGGACTACAGGACAACCAGGCACAGGGATGGCAACAGTGAGAGATAGGGAGGAGAACAAGATGACAATGATGGCTACCACCATAGCACCCCCAACCACTAGGGACAGTGGCCAGGGACAATGGGAGTGGGACCCATGTGCCCAGGATAATGCACCTGCATCAACACACCAAGATGACACATCCACAAGGCCAACACACCGGTGCCAACACACAGGACCACATCCCCCTCTCCCCCACATTTTGTGTGGGGTGGGGATGTTTTTGTTTTTGTTTTAATGCCCCTCCCCTGCATTTTGTGTGGGTGAGGGGTTTGTATATAATTGTAGTACTCCCTCCTCACATCTTGTGCAAGGGATGTAGTTAATCAATTTTTTGATCTTGATTATGTGACAAGCACCTCCCTTGAGGAAGATGAAAATAGAGTTTTGAGTGTAAGTGTCATAAACAAACCTTATAGTTATTACTAGTAATCTCCCGTGGCTCAACTAGTTGAGCACACTTGTACAGTATATGTGATCATACCATTAAAAGGTCTTGAGTTCAGTCTTTCCTTCACACAAATTTATTTTGTAGGCACTTCATGAAGTTTCAAAGAGCTTGGAACTTGAATATATCAAATTTGACTATCCAATATGGTATACTTTTGTCAAGTACCTGGAATCTGGTTATTCCAACCAGAATCCCCAGAGTCCAACTGGAATTGCTGGATTCCACATCTGTGAATGTTATGGACAAGTAGAGATCATCAGGGCCTGTACACTCCCCTATCTACAAGCTTGCAAAGGGAAAACTAAGATATCTTATTTCTACTGAACATACAAAAAATTTGCATTTGCATTTTTGGGTTCTCCTGATGTCTGTGATAAAGAAGATGATTGATTCAGAGGACTCGTACATGCCAGGTGCAGCCATGGCCCAACTAGAACAAGTCCTAAAAGGAGATAAGAATATTGAGAACAGAAAGAATCTTACAATGTAAGATAGATGTTGTGAATTAAAGACAGAGTGGAGCTCACAAAGCCAATAATAACAACTATCTTGGAAAGTAAGATCAGAACTGATAGAATGCATGAGGTGCTCACCTGTACTGCAGAGGGGACATGGAAGTCAGGAGCAGAGCAGTACAGGGGAAGTCTCCTATCATGCCAAACTGTCTACACCAAGGCCTCAGCTAGAACTCTAACACTGAGCCATAAATGGCACAATGATCAGAGTGAGATTCAATGAGTGGAGCTCAGTAAGTGAAGGTGTACACCTCTCAAAAAGCTCAGAGGCCTTCAAAACCCTCCTTACCCTTGGAACCCGTGTTTATGCTGACCTCTGCTGCATAGTTCAAGATGGACTAGGATAGTGCAATCAGAGGTCCTCATTGGACCCCAAAAATGGATAAATGAGGGAACAGAGAGGCTATAAAGAGATGGGTGCTGATGAAGAAGAGAGGTGGGGATGGTGGTGGTGTAGGAGAGAGGGAATGTTCAACAGTTAGAGATGTGGATAATGCAAGCAAGCTGCTGCCAGTTCTTGTTCTGCGTGGATCGTAGGGTTTTCTCAAATGTAGATTTTTCAAGCTGCTGAAGACCATCAGCCAATCGCCTGGATCATGGATTCTGATAAGCCCAAACCAGTGAGGAAAGTTGCCCCTCCTGTGTGTGGAGAGTGTCCTCTGAAGTCACAGCTCAAGATTGTGAAGAATTTGTTGTTGAACCATGAGCAGGTAGGTGAGAGCCATCTTGACAGAGCCATAGAGCAGCTCTTGATCCATGCAGTTTATCACGTAAGGATGTGTAGTTTTGAAGAAGGGTCACTGGGTCAGCAACTGTCTGTTATGTGAACAAGATGTCAGTCTCATGGTACAAAGGGTCTGCTTTGTGGTAAGGCAGGTGATACTGAGCATGACCATTCTCAAAGGAGAGTGAAGCACACTTAATAATCTTTTGCCAATTGAATAAAAACTTGTCATTCTTCTGGAGCATGTGATGACATGCATAGAATTGTAAGGGGACTAGGGGGGTGCCCTGTGTGTTTCTCCTATTTTTTGCATTTGTTCTATATTTTTCCTCACTTCATTTCCTTCTATTCTTCATTTTCTATGATTTTTCTGGATTTTATTACTAATTTCCCTTTCTATCATGCTTGTGCATGTTGACAGTTTTATATTTAGAGGCAGAGCACCTTTCTGACATATACCCCTTGGTATGATGTCATTTGGCAGCCTTGATCTGCCTATCTCTGCCTTTTCTATTTTTAGGTTATTATTTGATTTTTGTTGTCTTCACATATCACAAGGCCAACCTCATAATTCCTCCTTTCTGAAATATATTTAGAAATTCTTTGTGAAATATTACATTTGAGACTAAATTTCTACAAACAGAAATTTAGTCTCAAATGTAATATTTCACAAAGAATTTCTAACTATATTTCAGAAAGGAGAAATTATGAGGGTGGCCCATCACAAAAGCCTCCAATGTGTCCAATCTGAGCTTCTCATGGGTCATAGGTTGGCACACAATCACAAGGCCAGCCTCATAATTCCTCCTTTCTGAAATATAGTTAGAAATTCTTTGTGAAATATTATATTTGAGACTAAATTTCTACAAACAGAAATTCAAAAAATTACCCATTAGAAATTTTGATTTTCAAAGTATATTTCTAATGGGTAATTTTTTGAATTTCTGTTTGTAGAAATTTAGTCTCAAATATAATATTTCACAAAGAATTTCAAACTATATTTCAGAAAGGAGAAATTATGGGGCTGGCCTTGTGTATACTGGGCATCGGCAAAGGGATCCTTAGAGTTTTCTCTTCAGATTTCCCTTTGCTAGGTGTGTCCCCAATCCCTGTAATATGTAGCATAATTTTAACTTTGGATTTCCCTTTGCTAGAGGCTGAGGTTGCCCTTATAGTAGAAAACTCTCCCCTAAGGCCCAAAATTGTGAACACACTGCCCAAGATAGGCAGGTACAGAGTGGACGACACTTCCCAAGGCTCCACAGACTCTTTACACACCGTTCCAGACAGTCCCACCTTTACTGCGCTGCCATTTTTGCCAAACACGCCCTCTAGCAACATGGACACATTGGAGTGCCTCGACGCGCTTGAAAGCAACGTTTCTGGAATATGCACGCAAATTGATTCACTTAAATCTATGATTGAAAACTTTGTCAGGACCCTCCAGACTAACCCTACGACCAATATACCCCCCATTGTGACTCCAAGTGCACCCAATAATGACGTACTGCCAAATGCGCCCACTAAAGAGCGCGCCCAGATCAAACCATCTCCCCCCGCTGAATTTAATGGTGCATGTGTGCAGGGATGTGCATTCCTTAATTCCTGTGAGTTATACATCAGTCTCCAGTTGCATCAATTTGTCAATGAGGCTGCAAAAATTTATTGGGCCTTCACATACATGAAGTCTGAACGCGCTTATCTCTATGTGGACCGTATTCTGCATCAACTAAAGAACTCAGTTCTCTACCTTTCTCCACTTGGGGTGACTTCCAAGCCGAGTTTGTATGCCACTTTTGCCCCCTCAACGAGTGCCACTGAGCAGTGGCATGACTCAAGTCATCCTCTTACCACCAGGCACGTCAATCCATGGACGATTATATTGATGAGTTTAAGGATTTGGTGGACATGGCAGGATATGGGAGTGGGCTACCAGTGGTGGTGAAGTTCCAATGGGGCCTCAATCGAGAAATTCAGGACCAGATTGCACAGATGTTGGAAGGGCACCCAGCGGATGATGATATCTATGCTTGGTATGAAGCTGCTTCACTCTGTGATGAGAACTGACTCACAAATGCAGTGTTTAATGCTGCATTCCATGCTCCAACTACCACTCACGTGCCCTACACCTTCAATTGAACCCTTCCCTGCCCTAACCCCATTCCTGTTTGTCAGACTCCCACACCAGCTGTCAATGTCCCAGTACCAATGGATGTTGATGCAGCCTGCAGCTGTGCGCATAGGTTGTGTTAGGGTGACACCCACTATCTGCTAGCTCAGACCATGCGGGTTCTCTCTACAAGAAGGGGGCGGGATCTGCGCTCGTGATGGGGGAATTGATGGTTTTGATGTGAGGGGTTATTAATAGGTGAGTTTGTTGAGATAGGCCTTTCACACCGAAAATGTAGGTGGAATACCTAAGAGAACACAACTGGGGTCCCCTAGGCATATATTTAGGGTTTATATACTATGTTACACATATTGTACATTGTTGTTACCGATGCACTCGTACATGCGCATACATTTTGATGCGTGCAAAATAAAATTCTCATGCTATCAAAGTGTAGTGTCATTTGGCGTCATGTAGTGTAATTCGACATAATAAAATAAAATCAAATTTTATTAGGTAATGGGGTGGTTTCCTAACATTACCCCCCTTTTATGCCTTGACTTCCAGGCGAGAAAATATTATGTTTGTCCCCTCTGTGAAATTTTGGTAAGGCCAGAATTTCATCCCCTCATACACCATTCTCGCAATGTGACATGGAGCATTCAGATTACGTTTAAAGAATTGGGCGATTGTGTTACGCGGTTGCTTACAATTCTCTTCGGGTTCCCATGAATCATTTTTGTCAGTATAGTTTTTCCACTTTATTAAGAACTCCAATTTGTTCTGTCGAAGACGTGAGTCTAGAATTTCTTCAACTATGTATTCTGGAGCACCTTCTACTATTATTGGAGGTTGCAGAGTAGTTTGTTGGCCAGGAATAGTGGGCGGGTGGTAAGGGCGTAGGTGGGATACATTAATCTTGGGATCAATCTTGAATGATTGGGGTAATTTTAGCACTACCGCATTAGGCGAGATTACTTTAGAGATCGCATATGGGCCAACTTGTTTTTCCGTAAGTTTCCTTGAAGGTTGTGGAATATTCAGGTCCTTGGTACTTAGCCATACCAAGTCACCAACTTTGTACTCTGGAGTGCGTGCTCGAGTACGATCCATGTGTCGCATCATGTCATCACGTGCTTTCTTCAATGCCACCTCTGCTTCCTCTTGTACCTTTTGCATCTTAGATACAAAGTCTTCTACCGACTGTACTTTGACTTCCCTTCTGGGTTCTACTCCCATGCGAGGATGATATCCATAATTCACGAAAAAGGGTGACATATGAGTAGCCGAATGGAATTTGTTATTGTGGGAAAATTTGGCAATTGCCAACCATTCGGGCCAGTCGGTTTGTCAGTAGTTGACAAACATACGTAGGTACTGCTCCAACTCCTGATTCATTCTCTCTGTCTGCCCATCAGTCTGTGGGTGATATGCCGTAGATAATTTAGTTTGAATTCCCAATATGTTGTTTAGTTCTCACATAAACACGGAAGCAAATTGTGGTCCACGATCGGAGATAACGGTATCAGGTAACCCATGTAACCGCCATACCTGATTTAGATAGAGGTGCGCCAAGCCCAATGATGAGGTTTCTGTAGTAGTAGGAAGAATATGGACCTCCTTTGTAAAGCGGTCACATACTACGAATATTGCATTGTACCCTTGAGCCTTGGGTAATCCAGTAATAAAATCCACAGATATATCTTGCCATGGCGCTTTAGGTATAGGGTTTGGCATTAATTTTCCTGCAGGTTTCTCTGGAAATTTCTTCCCCCTCATGCACGTATCACATCCATCCACATACCCCAACACATACTTCGAAATTCTGGGCCACCAATAATTTCTCATTACTAATTCCAACGTCTTCCATCTTCCTGGGTGTCCGGCAATCGGCATATTGTGATGTAACCAGACGATCTCCCTTCGCAAATCCTGATCCTTTGGTACATACACTTTTCCTCGAAACAACACCAACCCTTGTTCCTCAGCCCATTCATCTCCTTTGATATTACCTTTCTTCTCTCCCTTCAGAGCTTTCATGGCTTCCACTACTTCATTGTCCATTTCTGAACATTGTCTAATTTTAGACAACATTTCCGTTTCTGAGCTATCTACTAATAGATGCCCTTGATGCATAGTGCAAATGCGAAAGTATTCGGGTTTGAGTAAGGTAACATTTTTATTGTCCTCCTCCACCCCCCTTTTATGATCAATACATCTGGATAATGCATCTGCTTTCCTCATTAAGCTTCCCGCTTTGTGGACCAAGTGAAAGTTGAAATGCGATAGGAATAGTGCCCAACGCACTTGCCGGCGATTAAGCTTTTTAGTGGACATGAAGTATTGCAGATTTTGATGATCCATCCAGATCTCAATCTCATGCGTACATCCCTCCAAATAATGCCTCCATGCCTCCAATGCTCATATTATCCCCAACATCTCTTTGTCATGCACATCATAATTCCTCTCCACATCATTCAACCCTTTTGACAAGTATGCACAAGGATGCCATTTGTCATCTTCACACAGCATTGATAATACCACTCCAGTAGCAAAATCGGATGCATCGGATTCCACTCGCAAAGGGCGTGTGAAATCTACTGGGGCTAATATTGGTCCCTCCACAAACTTCCTCTTCAACTCCTCAAACACTGTCTGCTGCTGCTCTCCCCACCTCCATACTACTCCCTTTTGCATAAGGTTATGTAAGGGTGCGGCAATTTTAGAAAAATTGTGCACAAAGCGACGATAATAATTTGCGAGTCCCAAGAAGGCTTGAACCTCCTTGACACGGGTGGGCGCAGGCCAATCTGTGATTGCCTGTACCTTGATTGGATCCATTTTGATCCCATCAGGGCCGATCAATAATCCTAGGAACTCAATCTTGCTTGCCCCAAACACACACTTCTCTGGTTTCAAAAATAGATCATTCTCCGCCAACCTCCGTAACACCTCCTGTACTATCGCCTCATGATTTTCTTCATCCTCCATGAATATCAGAATGTCGTCAATAAATATTATTACCATGCCTTTGTCTATTACGTCCTTGAAAATGTCGTTCATCATATTTTGAAAGGTCGGGGGACTATTAGTCATCCCAAAAAACATGACAAGCAGCTCGAAGGATCCTCGACGCATGGCAAATGCTGCCTTCCACTCATCTCCTTTCTTTATTTGTACATTGTTGTATCCCCATCGTAAATCCAATTTTGTAAAGACCTTGGCTTTTCCCACCTTGTCAATTATTTCTGAGATCAACGGCAGGGGGTATGCGTTCTTCACTGTCCACTCATTCAAATACCTATAATCTGTACACATCCTCTTCCTTTGGTCTTTCTTTGACACGAAGAATATTGGTGACGTCTGCGGTGATTTCGAAGGTCATATGTATCCTTTGCGCAATTGCTCCTTCAGGAACGCATCCACTTCTTCTTGTTCCATCGGAGATAACAGATATACCTTCGACTTCTTTGGCACAAACCCTGGCTTCATCTCAATCACATGATCCCATGGCTTCCACACTGGCATTCACTCAGACTCCTTCTTCTGGAACACTGACAGATGTTCATGATACACTTTTGGCACCCATTCCTCCACTGGCTTCTCCACCTTCATGATATTCTTGTCCCATGACTGTCCTCCACAAATTGTTCTAAAGGTTTGCTTCTGCTCTTCTTTCTCAATCATGATCGGAACTTCCCCATTTGGCATTTCCTCATCCTCCACTTCCTCCATTGTAACAAAATACTTTCTTGGACGTTCTTTCTCTTTCTTTTTCCTTTTTTCCTTCTTCATCTTCCTCCCATACACATTACATTCCTTAGGACAATGAGTCATTTGTACTTTCCCAGTTTTCCAATCAATTTCGGGATTATGCTTCTGTAACCATGGACATCCTATTATTAGATTGGTTTTCCCAAGATCACACACTTCAAATATGGCTTGCTCCTGATGCTCCTGATACTTTAGGATCATAGTCACCTCCTCCTTGATAGTTCCTCCACGATTGACTGTTCCGTCAATATTGTACACCATTATAGGTTGCGCCAGCTTGTGTGTGTTAATACCATTTCCAGTAATTAAGGATCGATTAATAAATAATCCTGTAGCACCACTATCAAGCAACACTTCCACATCAATAGCTGCATGCGTGTCCACTGTCTTCAATCTCACAGTCAAGGTGATTTCAGGTTCTATTTGCACAGAGTGAATAAAGAATTTAGGGGTTTTCAGAAATGATGCGTGAAAATTGTCACGTGATTGACAACAGTTGTACTCCTTTTCATCACGTGATTCAGAATGGTTATACTCCTCCTCGATTTCCTTTTCTGATTTGCTCTGGGTTTCCTTGGATACTAATACATTGTAATGATTCTGGGTCACCAATGGGGAAACCTTCACTGGGACTCTTCTGCAAAATTCTTCTGCTTGCCTTCCACCAGCTTCACTTCCTCGATTGTAGCTTCCCTAATCTTTCTTTTCTGCCTACAATTCCTAGAAATGTGTCCTAACTGCCCACAGTTAAAACATTTAAGTGGGGCTCGTCTCCCTGCTTGATCAACCTCCATTGCCTCTGCTGGTGCTGCTGACTCCATAACTATAGGTGTCACTGCCATGGCTGGTGGCTGTGCCCTTGGAGCTTGCGCCTGAGGCACCTTTCCTTTCTCGGACTTTCCTCCAGATGACTTTCCAAATTTACTACTTCTGTACATCAACTTTGACTCCGCCTGTTCCTGCCGATATTGCCGGTCAAGGCACATTGCCCAATTATACCACTCGTCCAACTTCTCTGGCATAGAAGGTAGTCGGTAGATAGACTTGAATAAAGAGGGATTTAATCCTGCTTTTAAAAACTCTACCAACGTGGCTTCTCCCATGTCCATTTGTGAAGCTTCTGCTTTGAACTGCAAAATAAATTCATCTGCCATTAGGGAACCTTGGCGCATGGTTTTTAATTTAGCATTGGCTGTTGCCTTTGGATTAGGGTCTCCAAACTGTGCCTCCAATCTCTCCAGAAATTCCTTGAAGGTTGCAAATGGTTTATTTCCCATGGCAATTTGATTAATAGCCTCATTTCTCCAGAACTGTGCTTTCCCCCCCTGAATGTATGAGAGAGCAAACATAATCCTAGACTCGGCTGTACAAAACTCTGGCTTCCTCCCATGGATGTACAATACTATAGAGCTGATGAAGGATTTTGTATTCTCCATGGTACCGTCAAAGATTTGCGGGGGTGCGTACTTAGGTAAGTGCACTTTTCCATTTCTGGATTTCTCCACCATCTCATCCTCCTGTGATACCCACTCCACCATCTCCTCCATCTCATCATCTCTTTCTCCTATCGTCTCTGGCTGTACTTCCACTTGTCTGGGCTGTGATGCTGCCAATACTGACACTAATTGCGACATTTGTGCTGTGAGCACATCAATTTTTGCCTCTAGTGCTGGTATGGGAACAGGATTAGGACCAGGATTAGAAGTTGAAGGTTCGGACATAATTGTAGAATCTGTGATGAATCACTTCTTCAACAAATTCAAAATTTTTTCTTCGAGACCTCTCCAAGCGTTTATGGGTCACGTGATAAGGTTTGTCAAGGTTTGTCAATGGTTCGTCATTCGTCGGGCGCCTATTTTGACACTTTGGATCAATAACCCTTCCAACAGTGCCTGATCTCAGAGATATCACTGAATTCAGCTTGTAACTAAAATAGTCATCCAAATAGAGTAATGTAAATTGTAACTAAACCAGATCCACTCGGTTGTCTGGTTGCAGCTGTCCTAATGATGAGCGCTGCCTCTCGATCACTGGCGGTCGCAATGTAAGGCGAGGCCTGGCGTCGGCTTACAAAAGAAAAGGTAGATTACATATATACAAGTACTTCCAGCTCATGCCGAAAGGATGAGTAATCGGATGTGGCATGGTGAAACAATGAGGTATGCACAAGTAAGAGAAGGCGCACTGATATGGGTAGTTGTGTTCTTCTGTTAGGGCAACACCCACTATCTGCTAGCTAAGACCATGTGGGTTCTCTCTACAAGAAGGGGGCGGGATCTGCGCTCGTGATGGGGGAATTGATGGTTTTGATGCAAGGGGTTATTAATAGGTGAGTTTGTTGAGATAGGCCTTTCACACCAAAAACGTAGGTGGAATACCTAAGAGAACACAACTGGGGTCCCCTAGGCATATATTTAGGGTTTATATACTATGTTACACATATTGTATATTGTTGTTACCAACGCACTCGTACATGCGCGTACATTTTGATGCATGCGAAATAAAATTCTCATGCTATCAAAGTGTAGCGTCATTTGGCGTCATGTAGTGTAATTTGACATAATAAAATAAAATGAAATTTTATTAGGTAATGGGGTGGTTTTTTAATAGGTTGGATCTCTGCTACCACTGTGGGGAAACTGGGCACAGGGCTGGAGCATGCCCCCATCATCAGGATATCTGCATGCTCACCCCTGAGGGGTGAGATGAACTCCTCCAAGACTTGTTGGCACTTGTAGATGTCGAGGAAGCAAAGGATCAGGTTGCAGAGGTCAAGTCAGAAGTTGTAGAGGAGCCAGAGGAAGTGGAGGAAGGTGATCGGATCTTCTACACTGTGATTTGTCCATCGCACGAGGTGTGTGCTACATCAAACATATCCCAACACCTCACCAAGGCCTTCCACAAAAACAATGCTGCTAAATCCTCTACTAATTCCTTGCTCCCTCATCTCCATGAGTTTGGAGATGTGTTCTCCAAGGAATCGTTCGACTCTCTCCCTGCGCGCAAGCCATGGGATCACACGATCAAACTCACCCCTGGTGCAACCCCTTCATCCTGCAAGGTCTATCCTCTCTCTCCTCAAGAACAATGACAGCTTGACCAGTTCATCGACAAGCACCTGGCCTCTGGATGTATTCAACCATCAAAGTCACCCATGGCCTCTCCCTTTTTCTTTGTCAAGAAGAAGGATGGCTCACTTCGACCAGTTCAAGACTACAGAAGGCTCAACAACATCACGATCAAAAATCACTACACATTACCTCTCATCTCTGAACTCATGAACCAGCTCCGTGGAGCCCAATACTTCACCAAGCTTGACGTCCATTGGGGCTACAATAATGTGAGGATAAAGGAGGGAGATGAGTGGAAGGCAGCCTTTCGTACCAACTGTGGTCTTTTTGACCGCTTGTCATGTTCTTTGGCCTTACTAATAGTCCTGCCACCTTTCAGACCATGATGAACGACATTTTCCATGACCTCATCCTCGAAGGCATTGTTTTCATCTATCTCAATGACATCCTCATCTTCACTCACACAGTTGAAGAGCACCATCACATCATGCGCCTCATCCTAGAATGGCTTTGATGGTACAAACTCTACCTTCATCAGGACAAGTGCAAGTTTGAGAAGACCAAGATCGAGTACCTTGGCCTGATTATCTCAGAGGGTCAGGTGGAGATGGATTCTATCAAGGTGAATGGGGTCATGGCTTGGCCGATGTGCATGAACAAGAAAGAGGTGCAGTCTTTCCTGGGCTTCATCAATTTCTATTGGTGTTTTATCAAGGATTTCTCACATCATGCATGACTACTGTTTGACTTGACAGGAAAGGAGGCATGGAGGTGGGATAATGCACAACAGGAGGTGTTCGAAAAGCTCAAGGAGATGGTCACTTCTGCTCCCATTCTTACCTTTGCTGATGATTTGCATCCTTTTCATATAGAAGCCGACAGTTCTGACTTTGCGATGGGTGCCATGTCAAACTCCTTGCTTCAACCACTTATCACCCACAAACCGATGGCCAGACTGAGTGAGTCAACCAGGAACTGGAGCAGTACATCCACATCTTTGTCAATGAATGCCAGGACAATTGGGACGATCTTCTCCCCTTGGCCAAGTTCAGATACAACAACCATGTCCATGCTTCCACTCAACAGACCCCTTTCCTCTTAGACACTGGACAACATCCACACATGGGATTTGAACCTTGCCAAACTCCCTCACACATCGAGATGGTGAATGAGTTCACAGAATGCATGCGGGATAGCTTGGAGGAGGCAAAGGCAGCCTTAGCAAAGGCGAAGGACGACATGGCACACTTTTACAACCAACGCCATTCTCCGACCCCTCAGTACAAGGTTGGTGATCAAGTTTATCTTGACTCCAGTGACATCTCCACTATGTGTGCAATCAAGAAACTCGCTCATCACTTCCTGGGACCTTTCCCCATCATCAAGTATGTTGGAATGCATGCCTATCGTCTACACCTCCCAGCCTCCATGTCCAGACTCCACCCAGTCTTCCATGTCATCAAACTCCTTCCAGCTCCCCCAGATCCATTCCGGGATGCCATTCACACCCACCACCACTGCCTACAGTGATCGAGGGAGAACACCAATATGAAGTTGAGTCAATCTTGGACAGCCGGTTGCGGCAAGGAAAACTCCAGTATTTGGTGCATTGGAAGGGTTATGGGTATGAAGAGAACTCATGGGTCTAAGAGTCTGATGTGAATGCCCCTCAGTTAGTCAAGGAATTCCACCAATGGCACACTGGGGCACCACGTCGCATTCAAGTCATGGACTTTGGTCATATATGATTTCGAATGCATTAGGGTGATGCATCTTAGAGAGGGGGTGATATAAGGGGACTAGGGGGGTGCCCTGTGTGTTTCTCCTATTTTTTACATTTGTTCTATATTTTTCCTCGCTTCATTTCCTTCTATTCTTCATTTTCTATGATTTTTCCGGATTTTATTACTAATTTCCCTTTCTATCATGCTTGTGCATGTTGACAGTTTTATATTTAGAGGCGGAGCACCTTTCCAACATATACCCCTTGGTATGATGTCATTCCGCAGCCTTGATCTGCCTATCTCCACCTTTTCTATTTTTAAGTTATTATTTGATTTTTGTCATCTTCACATATTGGAGTATGTCAACCTCATACCTCTTCTCCCCTCTCTAAAGCTCACATTCTTAAAGACTTGCCCAACAACATCATGGACATGTTCCTGCCATTATTTAGACACAACATTTTTGAGCATTTTCATCCAACCAAATAATTTTGATCAAATTTATGTCCAAATTGAGCATACCACATAGCTGATAGTTACCATGCAGTACTACATCTTTACCTGTCCCCCATGAAGTACTCACTTTTACATACCATTGGTGACTGTCATCAATATTCCCTGAACTGTCTGTCATTTTCACCAGACAGTTGCTTCCTTGCTAGTGGAGGTGATGATTGTGCCATCTTTGTGTTCGACATGATAAACTGTGAAGAGTAAGCAATATAATGAGATAGAGTATCAGGGGTGGGATCCAGGGATAAGTGGTGAGAGGTGCAAAAGTTGATATAGTCTTGAGTGCCTGTTGCATACCCTTTTGTAGTGGAGCACTCAATAGCACTCACTTGAAAGTGCCATACTCAGTTGTCTAAATCTGCGAGGTCCATGGGAGGTCAAAAAACTTGAGACATACTCACTCAGCCTCCCAGGGTGCTCAAAAGCACTTCCTCCATTGTGCCAGCAACAGCTCCCATGGAGGGCTGCAGAAGTGGACGTGGTCAGCAGGGAATTTTGAGATGAGATAACATGTCTGCTCAGATGTTTTTCTCATATACTGGGCATTGGCAAAGGGGTCCTTAGAGTTTTCTCTTCAGATTTCCCTTTGCTAGGTGTGCCTCCAATCCCTGTAATATGTACTATAGTTTTAACTTCGGATTTCCCTTTGCTAGTCCATTAACAAGTGGCCTCTAAGGGCCCTTATAGTGATGTCCAATTTCAAAGACTGACAGCAACAAAATCATGTGCCAGCCTGTATCCTAACAGACACAAACCCAGAGGACATCTGGGTATTGGACATTCTGGTGTCCTGCCTGTCTCGAGAGCCCCGACCACCAAACAATGGGCAATAAAGTATTGATAACATAGATTACCAGCTAATACACTCTGCTATATCCTCTCTGAACTTGCAGGACATAGTTCTAGTGTTTTAAGGTCTAGTCCAGTTCGGTTTTTTTGACTTCCAAATGGGGCAACTGCAACTGCAACTGGTCTGAGACTGACCCAGATATTGAGGGGACTGAACCAGACCACCTAGGACCAGTCTTTTGCAGTCCATGGACCAGAAAAAGACTGGTTCAGACCAGTTTTTTGGTGTAAAATTTGTCATACCAATATAAACCATTTGTATCTCAACTATTATTACTCTGAACATTAAAAAAATTATATAACAAGGTAGAGCTTGTAAATACCTGTCATTTGATCTAATTTGTAAGAGATCTGATGAAGATTTGACATATCTATGACAAAAACCAAATTACATCTCCTAAAGACTCAGGCAAAATGTAATGTGACAACCATAAGTTATGTGATGCATACCCTACATTGATAGATGGTGAGCATATTTGCCTACTTAAAGTCTCCATATTCAAAAATAGAATGGAGCAAAATGATGAAAATTTGAGTGCATTAAAATCAAAGTCATTCTGGTACACATTGCATGAAACAAATACTTGTACCAAAATAGATTTGGTCATATCTTTCTCAATTCTTAACCATTTTTGATGAATCAAGGATCAAATTAAACGTAATAATCATGGTTACAATGGTATGTAACACATGTGACACTTTAACTGGTCTTTTTGCAGTCCTACAATATTTTCCAAAATGAAAGACCAGCAACTAGACTGCAACAGACTGGTCCATAAATAGACCACTGGTCTGGTCCTAATTGGTCCTGTTCAGTCCAGTTTCAGTCTTTTTTTCAGTCCTATGGACTGGACCTTTAAACACCATGGTAGTTCCCTTGAGCCATAAGTACCCTGACCTTTCTTTTGGCCAAGTCCAGCAGTTCAGCTCACTGGCCTCAAAATTGAAAGATGACATCCTTCTTGCACAGCCATCTTCTGTACTAGCATTCAATCCACCTGATATTCTTCCTCCAACAATCACTACTTTCTTGCAGAAAAGCTGCAGTATCTCTGTGAGTTGTGTTGATAGCTGTTGGGAAGCTCTGAAATCAACCATGTGGAACAATGCCAACCACCTTGAGGACAGCATAACACAAGATTTTGCCACACACAGCCAACCACTTGGGCTTTGTGTCCAATTGTGTACCCAGAGCTAACTTGAGCTTATTATTCTCATAATTTAGTTTCCCACACCTTGTATCCCCCTCAACAAACTTGCATCAATGCTAGTTGTTCACATAGTAGAACTGGGAGGCTGTTGAAGAAGGAAGAGCAACAGCAGGGTGTCTTGTACACACTTGATAAGGGAGCACTTCCTGCTCATCCAGTTCATTTGTACTGTGATGGTATGTTTTTAACTCATAAATGTCAAGTGAGATGCCTACTACTTTTGGATAGCATGCAACACCAACTATCACCACAACTTCCAGGTTAAAGATGGCATGCGCACTGATTATGATGGGATTCTGGTCCCTGGATGTGATACAAGTTGGTGAACATCAATTTGCAGAACAATGGCTCATACAGCTTTGGATCACCCTTATGCTGGTCTCATGGCAAGTATTTGCTTGGTTTGTAAAATCCACTTCATGAACTGACATGTCCTGCAGGACATCAGCTACTAATTGTGCTCATTTATACAATCTTATACTCTCTGACACTGTTCCACTGGACAACTGGGCTTTTGATTTCACACTCACTACCGAACATGTTTGGGATGGCTTTGTGATCTTGGCCCTCATGGATGACTATCAGCATCACTTGAAGACCTTCGAAGTGCCCCACACTGGTGCACAAAAGGATCACTTCACTAAGGCACTCCAAGCTCACAACATTCGCTTCCATGTCCAAGGCCAACCTGAGCTGCCCCACTATCGCAAAAAATGTCTATGGGTCTGTGGGAATGGCCAGAAAGTCTGGGTTGTCATTATTGACAGTGTTACTATTGGCTGTCCATGCTGTGCAGTCCATAACTATAAAACTTCTCTTGAAAGCAACCGACACTGCTTCTGTCCAAAAGATGCTGCCCAGAACCTGATTTGTGCAATTGTTGGCTGTGATTCTCCCATTGTTGATGACACTTGTACTTGTTCAGATCCTCATCATCAAGAGGTTGGACAGATCCATTGGGAAAGAGGACAGGGACAGTTCCAGCTCCAGGACCACCTGCAGCATGCATGTGTAGCCCATCCAAATGATGCTGTTGGTGAGGAGGGGTATCCCACAGATGCTGATGTTGAGATGGAGGAGTTTGAGATTGGTGGCTCACAGGAGAGTAACCTGAAGGGATGGATTCATGCCCAGTTTGGCTGACAATGAGCAAATCATTGTCACACCTTGCAGAATAATCATTGCATGGGAGATATTTTACAGGGCAGAGGGTGTTGGCAGTGTTATTGTAAGCAAACTTTTCCATTGTACATGCTATCACTCACTGCAGAACAGGAAATGATCAAGCATATGTTTAGCAGGGACATCAAACCTGATCACATATTCTTCGACAACAACTGTACACTTGCCAAAATGGTCAAGGATGACCCTTTCTTCAAGGACATTGGACTTACAGTTGATGTGTTCCACTTCAAATCAAAGCACTCTGAAATGGATACATTTTGTCAGGAGCACTGCAATCCTGCTGTGTACCCTGAACTCATCTCTGAAGATAATTCAGGCTGGTATTTCAACTCATCTATCACAGAGCAGACCAATGTCTGGCTTGGAGGCTATCATGCAATATGTTGAGAAATGCTTGTTGATAAGTACACTTTGTTTTTAGATGAAATGATTTTATGCAGAAATCAGATAATGAGAGAAAAACTTGCCAAGAAAGGTAAATCATCTGAGAACTGGCCAGTAGACAATACAATGCAGTAATACAACAAATCTAGCTTGACAGGTAGAAATACATGCTCAATAGGTAGAAATAGAATGATACAATGTCTAGTCTAATATGACAAATCTAGCTTGACTGGAGGAATACGATAAAAAAAACAGTTGCTCAATGCTTGTTTTTCATCTTCTTTCTCTTCCTCTTGATGACATTGTTATGGCTGTGCTCAAGGAAAGCTTTCCAGGATCCAGCAGCAGAATGACCTCCATGTAAGGCTTCATCGCAACAGGCTTCAGATGCATTCTCCCAGCAACAGTGGTTGTAGAAAGTTGTACTTCGGAATGGAACTTTGAAGCACTTAAAGAAAGCTTCTTCCACACTTGTTTGGTTACAATGTGCTGCTTCACATTTCTTGAAACCACATACAATATCAACAATGTAAAAGTCAGATGGCCAAGCTGGCTCATCATCATTGCTAGCACTATGCCCAAGAGAGGGAGAGACAGAGATGGGGATGATGAAGAGTGGGAAGAGCAGGCACATTTACAAGTCATGGTAAAAGGTGTAGTCTTGTCCTCCAGGTCAGAAATTATCAGGTCAATCACTATTGGCTCCATCTTGACTTTGTTAACATGAGGTGGGGCTGGATCATCATTAGACATAGCAAGGCTGATAGCAAAATCTGATGGCTCTGTTTTGAATCATTGAGGTATGATGAGTGGCTGCCTGGGTATTTTGCATGTCGCCTGAGACCTAATGTTCCCCTCCTTGTCATTATCATGATATATCATCCTTGTCCTTGTCCTCATCCTTGTCCTCATCCTCATCCTCATCCTTGTCCTCATCCTTGTCCTTGTCCTGGTCCTCCTCCACCTCAAAGCTGGCCTTCTCTCTACTCTTCACCTTCTTCTTCTCCTTCAATGTTTGTCAAATATGTGCATGTTCACAAGGAAGGTGCTTGAAGAAATGCAGCTTGCATTCCTGGCTTCCAGAGAGGAGGCAGTCAAAGTCCTGGCATAGAACAACATCACATCCCTTGAGGAATATGTGATCACCATCCTTGAGAGTGATGACATGGCCAATTTGAACCTTTGTCCAAGTATGTATAGCTGTATTGTAGATCTTGAACCTTGCCTCCTTCTCATCTCCAAGCAAAAGATCCACCTCTGATAGAATGACAGCCATCAGCACAAAATGTGGCCACTTAAAGCCACCCTGGACTTCAAACACAGTAGCCTCCTCATTATCCTATCTGAAAATACATGTCAATTAAAGAACAAAGAGTGACGAAAATGGAGGACACACCTTTGGCCATGCATAAACAATGACATTATGCTTGGCTTTCTCAATGTTTGCGATATGCTCTGCATATCAGCCACCTGCCGCTGTTCCTCCAGAGTCTGTTGAATTGTGTAATGCTTGGTGAACACAGCCATCATCTGTGATGCATGCCATGGATCTGCAAACATGTCCACTGCAGTTGAGGTACTTGCCATCAAGATTTCTTGAGGTGGTGAGGAAACAAGACTTTTGGCACGGGCGGGACGGGCGGGACTCTCGGGGATTTCCAAAACCCAGATTTTCTGCAAACCCGCAAGTTCGGAATTAGGGTGCAGCTGAACAATTTGAGACCGATGGGAATTGATTTTACGCAGTTCAAATAGAAATCAATCTTGTAAACCAGCCATTTTGCCTTTATCTCAACTTTATCTGCGATTACCATCTCTTACTGCCTTTGTCGGAACTTAGGGCGCGGCCGGTTTTTCTTTCAAAAATTAGCCGAGTAAATACCGTAAAAGGAGATTTCATAGGTCTTACTCAATATAAATAGATGGGACACGATCGAGTTTTCACTGGGAGTACTGAGGACTCGAGAGCAGTGGCTAGAAAGAAGCAAAGCAAGGCGCGAACTTCATGTGTGATGACGTGGTGCGCGAGAATGAAAGCTGGGGGTAACAAAGCTCGTCGAATCACTCTCTCACGAAGATGGAGACACCTGAGGTGTCTCCTATGGCTACACATCCCACAGGGTTCATACCAGCACTCGCCTTTCCAGACCTTATCAGCCTCAATAGTTCCTTTTTTTTAATCTCGCAATGGACCTACCGCCAAATGAGCTTTGCCTATCTAGACAACAAAATGCTCAGAATTTTGCTCATTTAAAGGAAGTACGTATACACTGCGACTCCTACACTTCGTGTATTCATCGTTTTTTTCAGAGACCCATCTATAGCGAGAAGAGTACGCGTGCTGCATGGTTTTTTGAAGCAAATACGTGACCGTACGCCTCGACGTCCATTCCGGTTACGACTCACAGACCTCGTCAAGCCCCGCAAGCCACATCGCACGACAGAAGACGTTGTACAAGTGATGCTAGACGCATTGGGTGGACTACCGAACGTTACAGACCACCATATCATGTAGAGCGGCTTGCAAACGATACCAGACTCGCCAGCCCCCTCGCTAGCTGCTGTCTTCCAGCCTGCTCTCCGCACCCGTTCCCTCGAAATATCGCTAGAAAACATAGCAAGCTTGCTATCCCCGACGTGTCCGACCCTGTCCCTCGAAGACTCTGCACTGATGACCCTTTTTCCAAGACACACCACGCTCACATTCTCGAACAAGACCTCGCTCCTGCCATACCTCGCCTTCATCCTTCCCTTCGCAAACTGTCCATCCAATCATGGGAAGCTCTAGACTTTCTCCGCTCTTCTATGCCATCCAAACACTTCCCCTTCTCTCAATTCTAACCCTAGCCATCCCCGTTCAACCCCCCTCACCTCGGTAATGCAGCCGCCATCGCCGCCCTTTTCCAACGCTATCAACACTCTCTTCAATCCCTCTCCCTGCGCGCCACCCAATTCGGCGGTGCATGCCTCACACCCGACCCTTCCCTCCTCGAGCAATGGATCCTCGATGTCATAACCTCCCCTCCCCGCACTCCGCAACCTCGACCTCAGTTCCGCTCTTCTCCCCCTTTCCGCTTCCATGGCTTGCATTCGCCATTTTGCTTCAGCCATCACGGTGCTGGCAATGACGGGGCGGTATCATGCGTTTGAGGATGTCAGAGAGGTGGTGCTTGCGTTTAGAGGGAAGAACTTGGACGATAGACTCGAGACACTTAGATTGGGCTCGGTGACACTCACTCCAGAGTTGGTGGATCTTTTGGCTAGGGAGATGCCGGAGCTTGATCGCCTCGAGTTGCTTATATGGGAGATCGTACCCCGCAATGATGAGTTTTCATTGGAGTACACCGCCTCGAGGGGTTTAGTCGAGTATCACATTGTCAGTCCTTCCTCATTTTGTCTTTACGTCATTTTCTGATTTGGACAGGAGGAATTTTTTTCGGAAATGGAGAAACGCTCCTATGTGAAATGGCGTTTACGCCATTTGACTATGGTGCTCACCTCCCTGCCTTATCGCTTCTACTCTGGACCAGACCTTGAACGACATCTAATACGTTTGTTCACGCAGTGTGTGCCTACTGTCCGGGTTTCTTGTTATTGCCCGTAGAGGTTGAAGAGTGTACTAATCCCTCACTGCTGTAGCATAGCATTGCAACTTTTGGACTACTCATTGCATAACGGACACTTGTTGAATGTATACGTAGCACTAATCGGAAAAAGCGAATTTAAAACGCGTGACAAGTGAATTGTTTATCGAGATAACAGCCGTTTACGAGGAATGGCGTAGACCGGATGAGAGTGGGCGTCGGTCTTAAGATGTCATTTATTGATATTACAAGAGGACCGTCACCGCTATATGAGTTTCTTGCCGTTTCCCAGAAGGCAGTGTGTGGGCTTTGCAACCGTAGGATAAGAAAATGTACTTGTCTTGGTGAGAGGCTACGTACCATAATTTTGACTCAGTTTGGGCTTGCGTTGGAGTGGGATGGGGTTTTGCAATCCGAATCCGAGCTGGCATAGGAGAAGAATGTAAAACAGAAGAAGGATCGAAGGGCTTGATGAGTCGTGCAAATCGTTCGTTGGTTTTTTCCCATGCTCTGGTTGGTTTGCATGTTAGTTGGCTTTTTGACTTGGGGAGAAGCGAAAGGAGGTTCGGAAGCTTGTGCGTCGTGACGTGTTGCGATTCGAGATCTTTAGGCTTGATATTGGAATTAACTTCGACGACGGGTTGAGGCACTCTCCTTGGAGTCACGGGATTGTTTTCGTTTGCTTGAAGGTTACTGTTGAGGTCGGATTTTGACGTCTTGGAGACTAGATTGGGAAGGAGGTGGTCCGGGTTGACGTCCTTTGCGGTGCTGTTGGAACTCCCCAGGGCACTTTGAACGTCCGTGACATAGTTTTCCGAGTCTGTTGCAGAGATGATATCGAAGACTGATTTGTCGAGGACAGGAACCAATTGGAGAGGCTGTATGCGCTGTTTTTTCGTAGGACGTAAACTAATCTTGTCGTAAGAGTCGTCATCGAATGCCTGGGGTCGTTTCAGAGTATTTCGCTGCTCGGGTACAAGGGCTTGGGCTAGGGCAGAGTTAGAGCCTGGGAGATTGGAAAACACAGGAGTGGGCAAAGAAGCGAGTGGCGTTGACTGGGAGAGGGTTAACATATCCCGTAAGAGGTTCGTTGGGTCGATGGGTGAATCTGGAGGTGAGTAGTCATTGATCCTTGACAAGTCGAAATCGTCTATGGGAGAAAAGATGTAGTTTGCATTAGTGATCTATGTGGCTTTTTCATGTTGTCGGCAGACCGTCTAGGGTGTATGCTGCGATTGGCATTAGGAATTGCTCCTCGATGCATTTGGCGATCCAGCTGGCGTGTCTGACCTGTTTGTTTGTTAAAACTGAGTGAGAATACCGTAGAGCGTGTGTATATGTATATTGAACGACGGACTACGAGAGATCTCGATAGTAATCTGGATTATAATGATATGTTATCACTGTAGAAAATAGCGCTGAGAGGAAATGCTCACTCGGTCAACCACGGGTCATCAGGCCCATTACAGAAGAAAAACTTGGCCTCTCGAAAGTCTTTTGCAGAGTGCGTCAGTGTTCCCCCGTTTTTTACTTGGTTAGAATTTTAGAAAGTGTACGTTGCCTTGGTATGCGAAAGTACGTACCCCAGGCTTTTCTAAGCAATGAATGGACTGATGGGCTGAAGCATGCTAATGAAGAGAACATTATTTCAAAGTCTAAGGGTTATGTGCGTTTGATATAAGTACCGACGCGCGCGTACATGCGCGTACATTACTTACCTTTGCTCTGCGGCAGTGTTTGGCTATTTGTCAACGCCGGGATTTTCAAACACCGTGAAGTGCTGGAGTAAATTACCCTGGGCGAGCCTTCCACGTTCTCTCCAACCATGACTACCATAACTCGCAACCTCCCCTGGTTTATTCGCGACCTCGGTGTCTCCATCGTAGGAAAGGTATTTCATCCACAGATTGTTCATAATGAGTAAACTCATTATCATGGGTAGGAGTGTTACACGTCACTCGTTGAAAATCTAGATATCGGGGATGTTCAGTGTATCAAATATTCATTGTCGAAGGGCCTTGGTATTGGTATCGTCGTTGGAGGCTCGATCATGAAAGTACCGCAAGTTCTACTAAGTAAGTCTCAACCCGCTAGGGGATTCTCGTCATTGAATACGCGGATACGTAGTTTTGAAGGCTCGCTCAGCGCGTGGTCTCTCGCTTCCAGCCTATATCCTAGAAACGCTATCATACGCCATAACACTGGCCTACTCGTTCAGTAACGACTTCCCATTCACCACTTACGGAGAGAACTTCTTCCTCACCATCCAAAACACCGTCATCACACTCTTAATCATACTATACAACCCCGTGCCTTCCGCCAGGAGTGCAAAACTCATGACAGGCATAGCCGCCACCATCGCCACCTCTTTTATGCTCTTCACTCTCCCACAACGCACCCTAGCGCTCCTCCAGCTCTCTACCCTCCCACTCTCCCTCTTCTCCAAGCTCCCACAAATACGACAAAACCAAAGATCACAATCCACAGGCCAACTCTCTGCGTTCGCCGTCATCGCGCAGATCCTTGGGTGTGTCGCACGATTGTTCACCACAGCCACGGAGGTTGGCGACTCGATTGTCTCAGCGGGCTTTGCGCTTGCGCTTGTTCTGAATTTGGTCTTGGGGGCTCAGTTGTGGATGTATTGGGGTCAGGGTGAAGTAGACGCTAAGGAGAAAGACGGTCTTGAGCTAAGGAGCAACGGGCATAGCTATCCCTCAAAGAGCGAAGAGAAGGAAAGAACATATGAACCCGCACCGTGGCAAGAGCAGCACGCGACGCGTCGGGTCGCGACCCCGCCACCAGCCTCTGGAGGGAGGAAATGGGCTAGGAAGGTGGATTAATTTATCGTGCTCGTGGTGTGTTATTATATTGACTTTGTATCTCTTTTTTTTTTGTTTGATTGCTTGCGTTTTGTGTTATTTTTCGAATTGTATGCTCGTGCTTGGTTTTAATCACGGTGGGATGGTGGGATGGCAGCCGTATGCCGTTACTGATATGGTGTGAACTTGCCAGTTGTACTCGAGGCTTGCTAAGTATGCCGAATGTGCGTATTACACGTGTTTCACCTGCACTACACCTCACTAGACCTGCCTTGCGTTGTGGAGCACCAATGGATGATCCGACGGCCGCCGATTCAGACTGTGGAACAGACATCTACAGGCTACCACAGGCTACCACCAGTCCTAGGCAGTTCTAGGCCTCTGATCAGATCAAGTTATATTCCAAACAAATTCTGCTTCTAGACTCTTCTAGACATCAGCAGACATCAGCATAGCCAACTCGGATCTGAGGGGATATTGGAATAATGAGATATACACTATAGTTGTATAATTACGATTGATATACTCTGAAGTCAGCGCACCACTAATAATTTAGATGCGTAATTGTTTTTGGACGGTGTTTTTTAGGCTGTGGTGATTTAAGTTGTTGAGATGGTATGTATAGTATGATAGTATCGTCTTGTACAGCCGACAACTGTGAACATGACGCGAAAAAAATATTTCCGGTCTCCACGGTATTTTCACCTCCGTCATATGCCGACTTGCCGGCTACGTTGTTACGGACATGGACAAGAACCACAGCATGATTTATTTTATGATCACAACGATTAACTATAGGTAATTAGATCCCCAGTAGATTCCTTCCTTAGTACCAACCATAATGAAGGCCTTCAATCTCTTCCTGTTGAGCGCTCTGACCGTCTCTTCCGTTGCTCAGAACGTGGCCATAGGGCTACCTCCCTCTGATACATCTGTGGCCGCTGGTTCCCGTTTCAATATAGAGATCGACCGTCCAGTAAGTTTTTCATGGAATACATAGTTTCGTGATCACGGAATCCCATATTCAACTTCAACATCAGCGAACTCTTTCCTCCTCTGTGGAAGTGGCCGTCGTGATTGCGTTGCAATCCTGCCCATCTTTCACATGCGCACCTCCCTCCGATCTCATGGGAATTATCCTCTATAATGGACCATTCACGCCCGATCTTACCGCTTCTGGCCCCAAGCCTCCTAACCAAAATTTCAGCCTTCAAGTCCCTTCTACCATGCCGAAAGGAAGAGCCCAACTTGGAGTAGCCCATCTTGCCTTGATCGGCGTGAGTCAATTTGTCTCATTCAATTCCTGCCGCAGCTCTCATTATTTCTCTCTCGTTAGGCTGGTCTTATGCCATGGCTCGAAACCATGAACAAAACTATCTATATCGTGTGACGCGCCATATGCATGGTTGTAAATCAATGTGACAATAAGCTTGATTGTGGTTTCGTCGGAATCGCCTAATTATTCGTGGTAGCTCTATGTACACTTGATCGCTAGTTATTGTTGGGACACAGAACGGACATATTTCGCTTTTGGACAAAAAACTCTCGTTGTCTCGCAAGTACTTTTGTTTTCCAAACTACCTATCTCTTTAGGCCACCATGCCAGATTCTTGAAGACTTCAAATATTATAGACTCAGTGGGGCGATTCGGATGTTCGTGACTATTAGAATCGGGAAGAAGAATTCGGCAGACTAGAGCCATCCTGGCTTGCTCCCCGGGTTTCTGGGTCGACGGCAAATTTTCCCCGGCCTGTGCACAATGTTGGACGTCATTTGCTCCACTTGTCCCTGACGTCATTTCATTTGCAACAAGGCACTGAGATGATCATCAACGTGAATGGTAAGTACTGTATATTTAAACCGACTCCTTGCCGATTCCTTGCCATCTATAGCTCTTCAATGGTTAGATTCCAATACAACGAAGTTATTCACCGCTTTTCGTTCGTTCATCCTCCTTTTTGCGACGCAAAGCAGTTTTACTTGCCTCCCTGCAAATGTCAAATGGAATCAAAAGGCTTGAGGCAGTTTAACTTGTGGTCAACTCATGTTTGACTTGTGTTTGACTGGGGAGTTGACATTTGTAGTAATATACCTTTGTAATGACGATTCCAAGGGGGCTCTGGGATCGAAAAAAAAGACCCGGGGTCGATTTTTTTGCCAAGAGGTGGACTAACTAACTATGTAATCAGGCACATGTCTAAATATAGTAATATGACATCATCTGCGTTGGTCTGCGT
Organism: Tricholoma matsutake; assembly: GCA_026075535.2. Lineage (NCBI taxonomy): Eukaryota > Fungi > Basidiomycota > Agaricomycetes > Agaricales > Tricholomataceae > Tricholoma > Tricholoma matsutake. Next base: position 1,894,479 of record AP026550.1, on the reverse strand, counting down.
CCTCGCCCCGATGCCTCACAAGCCATGCATACCCAACTTCGTGGCTCTTGCTGAAGTTCTACACACTGAAGGTGATACTAGACAGATAAGGTGAGTCAGAAGAACACCCACAATACAATGTACTTACCCACTGAGTCTTGCAGCCGGCTTGTTTGCATTTGAGGACCCCACCCAATGAACCATCGAGTACCAATCTGCATAGTGCATATCCCTCCATCAAGATTAGGTAGTGCTTCGGAAATTGTAGTCTTTATTCATATCGTCAATGTTCAGTCACATTTACACTTGGGCTTTGTGACATACTATAGACCCTTGACTAGAATCCATCTTTTCAATTAGTTTGCTGGGATAGGTATAGAGAATGCACATTCAATTGCCATTGGCAGATCCCATGACATAATATCCAAATATGGAAGTGATATTTTATTTGACTTGTTTTCGAGTGTTTAAACTGTTTTATAGCCTCTCGTGGGGCTGAACCACTCTCCATACCATCTGTAGGTCCTGTAACATGCTTTGATGTACTTAATTTTGCATTCTGAGGCCCTGTTCTAGAGGTGTCAATTTTTTTTTCACACCCAGAGGCTGGACTAACTAACCAGGTACCAGCATGGGATTCCCAGGCTGGAGCCCCCTTGGATGATTCATTTCATGATTGATGTTGACACTGAATGTTTATCTTCTAGTTCATGCTATAGTTTTACTTGAAAATTTTATTTTGTACTTCAATACTGAAACAATTTTAATATTTCTAATCAGAACTACAATATGTTGCTGCCAGCTCACACCCTGCTGTTTCTAGGGCTGTACGCCCTCTGTTTTACAGTTATGGCCATATGATTGATGGTTGAATACAGTACGGTTGAGCCGTTGACCATCTATCAAGCTAGTTTCTGGGACTACTGACGGCTATGGGACGGTTATATTGTGGCTGTTGATGGTGGAAAACAGTGAATGAGATATATATATTTGGTACAGTGTGTTAAAAATCTATGTGGATTTTGCACAAACCACACGTACTTGACTCTTTACAACCATTAGTATACAAATAGTATTAGCATGAAGACTTGCACAATGAAGGGAAATGGTATCATGACCACCCAAAAAAATGTGCTCTACAGCAACAGCCAAACCTGCATTGTGTCAGAAAGAGGAAATTTGCAATAACCATCTGTTTACTCACCAGGAATACATAAGATGTCGCAAGCGAGACAATATAAATTTGGAAACTGAGCTCGCTGGCTTACCCACCACTGGATTGGATCACATGCATCAAAATCTTCCAGAGGAAGCTTGAAGTACTCTTCGAGCACATTGACTGCTGGCTTATCTTTTTGGCAATATCTAGCTGTGAAGCACTTCTTTGAGGATCCCAAGGTAGATGACATAGATTGAGATGGTGAAGGGACAAGGGGAGGGGCTGGGGTGGAGGATGGTGAGGTGCCAGGAGTTGCTTTGTTCACATAGTATTTATGGAAGTAATTGAAGAGAGCAGATTTTGAATTTTTGAGGTGTTTGGCAAGGGTGTCATCATTGGCATAATCAGCTCTCATGCCATCATATGATATCCAAAAATCCAACACTAGCAATTATCTGATGTGAGATAGAAAACCATGAAGAAAATGATTCACGTATATGCAGCCCAAGTGTAGAAAGGGGAGGTGTCATACTCATCTAAGCTTACAGTAAGCATCTGTGAGACCCATTTTGATGCTTGGTGACACTGAATTGGGGAGGTTGCAAAGGATATCTTTGATCTCGTCCTGTAGGCCACAAAAGACAGCATGTGTCATTGAAAGCATTGGAGTTTTTGTAGAAGACATCTCCAATGTTGCATTTCAGAAGGATTCCAGCCATGATGACACTAAGCGAATGGAGTCCCAATCAGTGCCTTTGATCTCGAATGGTTGGAGGTCTTTGTTTCTGGAAACAAAGGAGTTGATGGTATCATGATAGGCAAGTGCTCATTCTTCAAGTCATTGGCTTAGTGAAGGTGCAAACATTGTGATGATGACTGGAACATATACAAAGCATTTGATGTGTTGAGGACCACTGAGTTCACACATTGAGGATCAACATGAGTGAGGTGTTGCAGTCAGCAGAATTACCACCCACTTGAATAAACTGGATCTTGCATGCCCATGATTGGCGACATTGAGGGCTTGAGCGAACAGCCTTGACAACCTTGCAAAGCTGCCAAAATTCATCCATCATCAGACTTGCATGGCAGTGTGGAACACAAAAGGCTTACCTTTCTGATGGCAGAAAGCACACTGTCTGCTTTTTGTGGAGTTGCATCCTGATCATCCGCCCCTTCATCTGATGCAATTCTGTCATCTTCATTCAAGGGGGGGCAGTCATGTTTTCCTGGTAATTGCTTCCTTGAGCTGATGCCAGTTGTGGACATTGCACCAATTCCTTCAAGAAGCTGATACAAGTCATTAGAAAATATATTTGGCAGGGATGGTACCATGATAGCTGCCAAATGGATTGGGCATGCATCACATATGAGCATCCTGTGCAGAAAAAGGAATACCTCATTCCTCACATTGACATTGAAGTGACTCCATTAATGTAATATTGTTGCTCATGTTGTCCATCATGATAGCAATCACCTGCAAATACTTGGATTGTTGATACACATTTCCACTATGAGGAGAGCACCTTTCCAATGAGCCCATACAACTCCATTGTGGCCCAAACTGCCTCAGCCATGTTTTCACCTGAAAGAGGTCCAATTAGCTCCCAGAAATCAATAAGAAGCTCCTCTACATCAGGACACATAAATTGTTGCACAAATATACAAAATTACAAACCCACCAAGCTGTTCTTCATTTGTTACATAGTGTGCAACTATTGCCAAGAAGGCGAGCTGATTGCTGGATGTCCATGCATCCAGAGACAGGCTGACTTTACCTTCAAGCTTCTTTTTCTACAATCAATAACCTGATTGATAAAAATAATGTGAGATTACTCTACCAAAAACATTTCATGGACCTCCTCGACCATTTCCTCACCCAGCTTCATCACCTGACACTTGACTAAATTATGTTGCGGGATCTTCAATGGACTAGTGCCATGATGCGCATAGTTCAGCAGTTCAACAAACTCAGGTTGTTTGACTTCACTGAAAGGCTGGTCACAAGCAACAATCCATTCAGTAAGAAGTCGCTCAATTTTTTCTTGGTCCTATGGTCCCTGTTGGGCAATAAATAGAATGTAATCCTACAAAATTGATTGCTTACTGCGGCATGGGCTTTTTGATCCTCAAAAGCTTTTTTGATGTTTTCTGTTGACATCTCAAGTATCTTAAGATGCTCAGCCTCGGCTCGACCATCCAGCACCTTCTTTCCAGATGCCAGTGCAATCTCATTGGGCATCAGAGGCTCATCATGATCCTTGAGAATGCAGTAAAGATTATACATTGGAGTAACAGATTTGAGATTGTTCACAAGCACTGTGAAAGCAAGACATAAGTTAGACAAATAAAACACAGTGTTGAATGCACCAGTGAGATTGCTTTTCATTGTTTTTTTGATGGTACAGACCTTGTGCACACCATGTAGACAATGGTAGTGAATATCTCCATTGTCCCCAAGTTTGCCATCATCACCTGTTGGAACAACCTCATAAAATAAATGAATTGGATTCTTCTTAATACCCTGGTGATGTTTTGAGTAGTGCAGTGCTGGTACCATTGCGACGTCCACCTTTTTTTTTTTTGGGAGACATCTCCTGTGACTGACAAGACACTTGCATTCTGATTGTGGAGATTTCATGCACTATCCTCATCTTCGACCTCTTCAACTTCAACAGAGTGTGTTTTTACCTTTTTCTTTGGTGGAGCTGCCATCAATACCTTGGCCTTTGGCTTAAGTGTGCAGCCCTGGCCTTTCCAGTTGACTTCAGGTATGGTTTTCAATAGAAGCATATCTGCAAGCTGGAAAAATTTGAAGATCAATATATCTCTGAAATGGTTTGGGTAGATGGCTTTCTTACCTCCTCGTTGCTAATTTCTCTGACTTCAGAATCATCCCCATCCAATGACCCCACATCAGAGGAGGAACCGGAAACAGAATTATCATCATCTACATCCATATCAACATCCTTAGCAGCATCTCATTTGCGCTTAATGTGGGTATTTTGAGACTGTCCATGCAGTCTCTGAGGTTGGACAGTGTTGCCAAATTCATTGAGTTTCTCCACCGCAATAGCTGAAGCCAGTCATGCATCATTGGTATTCCAGACTGGACGTGTGCGTTGACCCAAAAAATGACTGGCCCATGACCAACTTGAAAAGAAGTGAACAAAATTGATACTGCACCTTGTGGAATGGTGATCGGTCGCATGGGATGAGGATCATTGGGATTGTGGAACCACTCTATTTGTGATGCATCAAGTAGCTTGCCATCTGGTCTGAGCACAGGTTGATCTTCCATATTCGAAGTAGGTAGTTGAATATTAGATCATGTCCCATTTCTGCCTGAGTCTTTATAGCAAAAAAGGTGACCTCGGTGAGGCCATGAACACACTTCCATCTGTTGCTATTGTGCTGGGTTAACCATGCCATTCAGGAGCTTAAGTTATGTGTCCTATACCCCAAATATACCTGAAAATAGTGATAAGTCTGTGATAAATTAGTTTATCCATCTCATAGATTGGCATCATATCAGAACATTCCCAGAGTCACCAAAAGAAAAACAAACTAATTGGCCATTGGGGAAACAGAAAAAATGGAGGGTTGCACACTCATGAACCAAAAAAGTTAGACAGAGAAATGAGGAATGTATTTCAAATCAAATCTACATGACTTTCTCAGTGTTGATGTGAATCGTCTTGATAAATGGTGAGCGATGTTGATCAAAAAAAATAAAGTTTGATTAACCTAATCCATCAACCATTAAATGCCATTTACAGCCATATTTTACGACACTTAACAGTTGTTTTCTGTACCGTTGACCATCAGCTGGGAAGGGAACTCAAGTCCACATGGCAATGGTATGGTAACCATATGATGGTACTGTCTAACCGTCAAGTATGCAGCCCTAGCTGTTTCTGCAAGCAGTTGCTCAGAGCTGTAGTGAATTTTCATAGTGGTTTGAAAGGCTGCATTGTTGTTGTAGGAACCAGGAGATCCTATGGGGAAAAAGTAAGATTAGTTAGGAACTGCAATGAAATGAATTAAAAGAGCTCACTTATGGCCCAAGAGATGTCTCAAAATCTCTTGGCCTTATTGGTGTGTGCTCATGGGTTTTTGGGCTCTCTGTTGCTGCTGTCATTGCACATGTTAGTTGTCCAGGGGCATGGTGCACATTGCCATTGATGTTGTTGTGACCACCCATGATCCACCCCATGAGCAGTTGCTCATAGGGCTGGGGGGAGGTGCCATGTCATTGTGGGGCTTTGGGATTGTTGTCCTATGCTGCCAGCACCCATGATCCACACCACAAGCAGCTGTTCATAGCACTGCAGGCAGGAGTTATCAGGGGGAGGGGGGCATTTTGTTGTTCCAGGTGTTGCTGGCATCAAATAGCAGAATGAGAATCTAAAAACATTATTTGAAATGAAAAGATTACTTACCTGTTGTTGTTGATCAATGATGGTCATGAATGGTCAATAGCACTGGAGGATTCTACCTCATGAGTATTCACCAGTAGCACCTGTGATCCATCCTGCAAGCAGTTGCTTACAGTGGTGGTGGGTGCTAGGTTCAAGGTGGATGGGAGTGAAGAAGGGGAGGTGGGGATGTGAGGGACAGCATACCTGTCAGCTGCTCAAGTTGCCTGGTGTCCCACTGCTGTCATCTCTGTCCCATTTCCACCATTTCCACCATTTCCACCATCTCTGTGGTTGCATCAGTCATGTACACCCCCAGCCATGGTGGGGCAAGGTTGTTAATTGCTGTCATTTGGAAGGTGGCATAGTCATTATGGTAGGCAGAACTAAAGAAGCTATTAAAAGAACAAGTTTAGTTACATAAAAATGAATTATAACAAAAACTTACCTACAGCCCACAAGACATTGATGATGTCTCATAGGCCAGTGTTGTTGTTTCTTTTCTCAGTGCTAGCAATCATCATCAACCCCTGCAAGCAGTTGGTCACAATGGATGATGCCTGTTTCAGTGGTTGTGCCACTCCTGCCATTTGTTTGAGATGACCTAAGGAATATGAAAAAATTGTTAGTAATTGAAAAGAACACAATTATTGATGAAAAGACTTACAGGTGTTGGGTGTTACATGTTGATTCCTGACATTCCATATTACCAATGGATCCTCCTGTGAGTTCTAGCTCAGGGGAGGCTGGCCCATCTCAGGCTGGATTGGCAAGCACAAGCATTCTCTGGGCAATGTGAACCCTGGTTCAAGAGCTTTTCAAGTGAAGAAAACATGCAAAGTCTTCACAAAGTGACCCTAGAAGCCCAAGAAGTCTAGTGATTGGCACATGAGAAAGGGAGAGGTACCAAAGGAGGCAGAGAAGACAAAGGTGCACATTCATTGTATTCAAGCACTTTAAAGTCTAAATCACTTTCAGGCTGAGCTTGAGCTTCATCTCCATGCCCATTGGGGCTTACCACACCAGACTACTGTCCCCCCCAAGGTCACAGCAGATGACAAAGTACCCTTCACCTGTTGCTTTACCTCTGAAGCACAATTGTGGAACTCTGTTGCAGCCAGTCTTGATGACAACTTGGCTAGCATTCAGGGTGCCCAAACAAAAGTCCTTAACTCTATTTCAGACTGTTGGATTATATAATCTGCCACTGCTTAATCAGTGCTTAACAGACCATAGTTTGCACACACACACAAGTGATGTGATAGTTGTAGCAATCCATGTCTGGTTATATGGTATCCTTGTTCTGTTGAACCCTATAAGACCTGATAGCTCAGTTGGTCAGAGCATTGGTATATGTCCAGGAGGGCCTGGGTTCTGGTCATCTTTTCTGCATTCCTACACAGACTTGGTTGGGATTATCATCCACAACAACAAGCACATTCCAGAATCCCATCTATTGCTCATGTTCAGGCCAGTGGCATGCCTTGGGCTTCAACACTATGCACCTGATGTCTTGAGTAATGCTCTGGAGTCTATGTATAATCTTCTTCATGAGCACATTTCTCTCAAAAATTTTGAGCAGGATACTCTCATATTGGAACAAATCTGTTGTGTATCAACAATTTTGTGCTCATGCATAAACTTTATTGAAGCTTCATTTTCTCATATGCAAGGTCAGACTCCTTCCCAGCCACTGGGGAAAATAGAAAGTCAATAAGTGCTATATGGAATGAGTGAACATGATGATTTTTGATTATCTTATTATTGTTATCTTTGTTTGGTTTTGTTGATCCAATCTCTAAATCTTTCTTATTTTCCCCAGCGACTGGTGTAACTTGGTGTGGCGACTTGCATTTGTTTGGCTTGTGGCATCAATGCATGTCTTTCCAGGACACAAACCTGTACAATTTTGATGGCAGTTCCTAGATGTACCCCAACCATAAGTTAAAGTGGGAAAGAGGTAGGAAGAAATACAACAAAACAAGATGAGATGCATCAAAGATTTTGATGTGTCTGACTCCACAAACCAAACAAGTGCAAGCCGCCACACCAAGTTATGCCAGTTGCCGGAGGAAAAAAGGAAATTTAATGTTAAGATCAATAACAACAAACAAATCTGGTGACTCAATGAAAAAATGTCTTGATTAAAAATGATGTATGGGTATTGGATTCAAGATTTCTATTTTCCTCCAGCAAATGGGAAGGAGTCTGATGCAAGGTATTTCCAAGTCAGAGGCAAAGAATCCAGGAAGTGTTGCAAAAGCAAAGCAGATGACTGGAGTGTGGAAATGATGTAGTGTGGTATGTAGTTCCTGGAATTCTGTATATGCCATTTGCAGATTGTATTTACTAATAAACCTTGATAGCTTGCTGATGGCAGTATTGATGTGTTCATGGCCCATGGTTTCAATAAGCAGGTTGTGGCCTTGGCTAGAGAGATTGAGGCCCACTCAGATGATGACTTGGCCAAAGGGAATGCTGAGTCAGTTGATGCAGTCAAGGAGAAGGAGGGACATGCAAAGAAAGTCACTGCATTCTTTAGAATGGCTGATGAAGAGTACAAATGGATGAAAAGAAGCAAAAGAAGACACCTTAAGTTGGCCCATCTTTGTTTTTCTTTTTACATTTGACTGATCCTATTTATCTGTAGACTAGAGCAACACCATGAAGGCCCCATGCCAAAGTTATCTGAGCTCACTGCTCTCCTAAAGAAAGGCCCAATCGATTGGTTTGATCCTATCTAAGAGAACAATCTTTTGATCCATGAGCATGCCCAATATGTCAAGAATGGTACTTATGTTGCTTTGCCACCAGCAGAGCTCTGTGCCAGCTGGGATGAGTGTGAGAAATGGAAGAGTATGCCAGAGAAGGAGTTTATGGCCAAATATGGAGTGCATGCAGAATACAAGCTGCCTATGCCAGATGAATTGGAATGACTTGAGAAAACAGGATGAGGAGGAGGATGAAGTTGAAGAAGGGCTGGATGTATCAGGTGAGGGGTCAGGAGATGAATGAGATATGGGTGTTGCTTAGTACATATTCTGGTTAATGGTAATTGATTTACTTACCTCTTCATATTCATGCTTGCTGAGTCACTTGATATATTTCAAGTTAATACCATCTTTTCTATTTTGTTTAGGGTGTAGCATGGGTATGGGTAAACCTGCAGTAAATGGCCCACAGGTTTGATGGGTATGGGTACGCTTGCCAAAATGCTGGACCTGTGACATACCATACCCATTTTGGTGGTGTCACGGGTATTGATGGGTTGCTTGAATTGCTGGACATCGATCAACACTAGCCAGACTTTTTTCTCTTCACCTGTGGGCTCGACTTTGTGTTGCCCATCGTAATAGTAAGTTTTTTTCATCTTTTTTGATCAACTAAATGTTGTCTTTTCCAGATTTCAGTGTTTCAGCTCAACAATTGTTTTGTTCAATTAACTAACTGTTCTTTTTTCTAGATTACAGTTTGTACTACTTGACAACAATGGAGATGGTGGACAAAAGTGACAATGGGGAGGATGAAGAAGAGGGGTACCACCCCCACAGCAGCACCCCCAGCCAATGACCCACCATCTATGACCACCCATCACCAACAACAAAAACCACAAGAGCGACCGCAAGAATGACAGGACAACAAGGGTGACGAGAACAATGGGGACAATGACCGTCAGGTCAACCAGGTCCAGGATAAGGACCAGACAACAATGACAATGATGATGGGGAGGGTAGGGAACCAGATGACAATGACAATGATGACAGGGAGGGTAGGGACAACAACAACAACAATGACAGACCACCACCACCACCACCACTATGAGCAACTGCTCACAGGGTGGAAATGGGGAGCAATGGGATGGGAATGATGGGGCCAATGGGAGATGAGAGGGAATGAATGACAATGAAAGGACAATGATGAACCAGATGACAACAAGACAACAGGGACAAGGAGGGATGGGAACAATGGGGCCAATGGGAGACGAGTCAATGAACAACAATGAAAGGACAACAAATGAACCAGATGACAACAAGACAATGGGGATGAGGACAAGGATGGGACAACAACCAACAATGGGAGGCAGGGAGGAGGCAGGGAGAGGAGGGAACCACTGCCATGCCAGGAAAGGGGGATAATGACAATGAAGGAGGACCTGGGATCCCAGTACCCCACCACCACCACAACAGCACCCCCAACTGCCGCCATGAGCAACTGCTTGCAGGGTAGAAATGGGGAGCGGCGGGGATGGGGACAATGGGGATGACAAGAGAACCTGAGGGAAAAGGCCCAAGAGATGTCAACAACGTCTCTTGGGCCATAGGTATTTTTTTTCTCTTCTCATTTGATTTTTTGTTAACTAACAAACTTTTTAGGTACTAACTAGGACTACTGACAACAATGATGAAGAGGACAAGAGACAGACGACAATGAGGACCAGAAGAAAGCAAGGACCCGATGACAATGCCGGGGAAGATAGGGACAACAACAACATACACCACCACCACTACCACAACAGCACCCCCATCCACTGCTGTGAGCAACTGCTCACGAGGTGGAAACAGGGAGCAATGGGGAGGGGGAGGGGATAGCACAATGGAGATGAGAGAGAGGGAATCCAACCGCCATGAGGGAGCTTTTTTTGTTGCTCTCACTAATTAATTTCATAGCCCCTCCCTACCGTGGTCTGGTGACACCATGGTCTTTGATTAAAACCTTCAGGTGTGGTGTGTACAGGTACGGTGTTACAGGTTGCAGGTACAGTATTGTAAGCGAGACCCACAGTGTGACCCGTGCTACACCCTAATTTTGTTATATACACATTGCCAGGGTCTGAGGAAACTGGGATGCAAAATTATTGGTGCCCTCTGTTGGAAGCCCAACATACAACCAGGACCTTCCTGCCAATGCCATAAGTGCTTGCTGGCCACTGGACAGTTGTGACATGAGTGATAATATGGACAGGCTCGATAATACTGAGGTTGTTATAGAGGAGTGCATCAACAATTCATACCATAAATCCAGGGTGGTGTATAAATGGTGCCTGCCTTTCCTCTTGTGTAGATGGTGAGTGATGTGAGTGGAGTCTTATAAAGGTGTGCATTGTTCCCACCAGTGGAAGTCTCCAAATGTTTTGAATGAATCCTGTATCATGAGCCTGTGTCAATGGATTGTAGAACCCTATAGCACTGTTTCCTTTATGTGACTTTTCACAATGGAATGTGCACTCATCATGGTGCACCTGCAGAAGATGCTGAGATTATGGAGGGAGAATGATGGCATTTGGTGGGTGGGGAAGGTTGTAAGATCTAAATCCCCTAATCTTGGTATTAGCTATCAGCTTTTGAGCAAAATAATTGAAACACATACAGTGACAATAATTCATATTCATTTTTTGCAACTTTTCATTCATTCATTTACTTGGAAACTCACTAAAAGAAGCCAAAGGACCCCAATATTTGAGAAGTGTACCATTATGCATTGCATGATGATGGTTTGGCTTAGATGGACAATGTGGAAAAAGTTGTTGAATAGCAGTTTGGTATTCAATATAATGCTGAGTATAGGCATCAGCATCAGCATTGGAGGGTTGATATGCAGCTACAATATTTGTTGCTGCAGCAACATGATAGAAGCAGTAGAAGTGCTGGTGGTGGAAATTTGTGGCAGTAGTCATGTACCCAAATTCAGGAATAATGAGGGGAAATATACATGTGAAGAGGGTGAGATATTCCCAAGCTTTGAGCTTGCCATGGCTGGGTTCAAGATTGGTTGGTGGTCATTGTATCCATGTTGGAAGAGTAATATCATGAATGTGATTTCTTATTGTCTGTAGCTCAGTTTCTGTGAAGCTAAAAGGCAAAGGGTCAACAGGAATATAGTTATCATCATCATCATCATAATTGAAGTCATATACATTGGGATTTGTGTGGCTTTGTGTGGCTGTAGGTGTTGATGAGGATGAGTCTGATAATTCAGAAGAGGATGGTGATGATGGTGGTGTATGTTGCATTGTTGGAAGGGAGTGTGTTCTCCCAACACTCAACGGCCAAGCTGTGATGAATGTGGTATCAATTCAAGGAAGGTTACTCTACTATTACAACCAGATTGTGTATATAAGGAATCTGCATGTGATACTCATGTGTTCATGTGGATGATGTAGTAGCATGTTGTAGCCTAAGCATGTTGTAATAGAAATAGTTCTCTTACACTCTCTCATGTTCCAAAAAATTCTGTACTCTTCACATTTATAAATTCCAGTTTCCCAGTGCCACCGTTTCCAAAAATTTGGATAATGGCAGCCACAAGTCCGACTTGGGTCTGTAGCCTTTCCATTGGATGAGATTCTGTTGTCCTCCCTCAATGCCTCTCATCCAAGATCCACTCAATGAAAAACTCTGTTGTGCTCTGTGGCATCATGATTGGTCCTGGTCTCTCCATAGTTCTTCCCAGAAACAGCTCATTGTCATTTTCTACATGCCATTTCAAGAGGGAGACATGAAACATTGCACATCATGCCAAAGGAGGGGGTTACTGAGAGCTTGTATGTTGAAGACTCAGAGAAAGCCTCTGTGACCTCATATAGTCCATCCCAACATGGCATGAATTTGGCTACCCTCCTGCTTTTCTTCTGCATGTTACATGTACTCTCACCTCCAGTGAGTGGTCTCAAGCATCACTTTGTCACCCACAGTGAGTTCTGGTTTGGCCGCTTGCTCCTTGTTGGTGTGATGAGCCTGTGAAATCTTAGCTGCCAAGAGGCAATCCTTTGCCCCCTCCACCTCCCCGTTCACCTGTTCAATTAGTTCTCTTGCACATGTAGCCTCATCACTCTTGCTCACCCCCCAACATCAACACTGGAGATAAGAGGTGGCAAGATGCAAGGAGACTGCCCCATCTTCAGCACAAATGGAGAGACCTGTGTTAACACTGCACGATGGTCTTGTTGGATCTCTCTGATGAACCATCCATCTCAGGATGGTACACCATTGACAGTTTGTGCTTAATTCTGGTCATCTTCATGAATTCCCTCCAGAATTTTGAGACAAACACTTTGTCATGATCACTGATAACTTCTAGAGGGCATCCATTTTCACAGTACCATCACTCAAAAAAAAACCACTACAAATTCATCAGCGGTCATGTTGGTGTTGCAAGGGGCAATCTGGATGTCAGCTCCCAGCCAATCTGTCATTGTCATGATCACATCAAAACCATTGTCGACAGGCAAGGGGCCCATAAAGTCAATAGCTACCAAGGTTTGAATGTAGGCCATCTGCTGTCAGCTGCTCTTTCATTAGCTCCAGAGTTTATCAGTCCTCTCCTAGCTTGTATTTCCAGGGGTGGCCTTGGTTGGTATATTTGTCTTCTCTATATCTCCTGCCATTCCTCCATGAATTGTTGCACTTGTTGATTGTTGACATTTGAGGTTGTTGCCCAGTCTGCTCCTTGTTGCCATACTTGTTGATGTTTGTTCACAAGAGTCTCTGGTTGGTTTAGTAGGCTCCAAGTGTGTGGTGAACATGAGGGGAAAAACCTATACTTATTTTCAGGCATGTGTTCTTGAAGCTTTGCTTTTTCATTGTTGAAGTTTGGGAAGTTTCTGTCAGCTGCACTGTGCCCTTTTGCTTCATCACCTGTACAGTTAGTGCATTTGAAATCTCCTGTTTCTGTGATGATGCACAGTGTGGTCCAGTGTTGACCATTGCACCTTGCACAGGTGTCGGTCTTGGCTTTGCAGTCCAGAACATAGTGTCCAAAGTGCTGGCACTTTGAGCATCTCTTTGGTTCAGCTAGTTGTTTGTGTACCTTTACTTCTTTTCCTTCACCATACATGACATATTCAATAGCTTTGTTGGCACTGTTGCAGTCATTGAACCCAAAGACAACATGTGCTACTTTTTGGTTGCTTGTGCAGAGGTGTGCCAGTTTGATGTATTTTGAGTAGTGTTGAAGGGTCCAGTCCATAGGACCGAAAAAAAGACCGAAATTGGACTGAATTGGACCAGAAAAGACTGGACCAGTGGTCTATTTATGGATTGGTCTTTTGCAGTTCAGTTAGCAGTCTTTCCATTTTGAAAAATGTTGTAAAACTGAAGAAAACTGGTCTAAACTGGTTAGGACCGGTTTTATCGTGGGAACATATATTGGACCATGTTCCCACATGAAATCTGGCAAATTCGACCTCTGGTTCATAAAAAATGGTTAAGAATTGAGCAAGATATAACCAAATCTATTTTTATATGAGTATTTTGTTGTATCAGATTGATTTTCATTCCATCTTACTCATATGTTGATCATTTGCTTGATTCTATTAATGATCACAGGACTAACATGTATAATAATACTCCCACCATTTGTCTATGCATGCTATGCATCACATAATTTCTGGTTGTCACATTACATTTCTTGGTGTTCAGCATGAGGCATTCAGTAGATGTATTTTTATATTGATCATAGCCAAGTCAAATCTTGATGAAATGTCTTAAAAGTTAGACCGAATGATGGGGAATTACAATGTCTATCCATCTGTACAGTGGTTATAAGGTCCGGGTAATATTTGCTAAGATACATATAGGTTATATTAATATGACAAATTTCACAACAAAACATCGGTCTGAACCAGTCTTAACCGGTCTTTTTCGGTCTTTTAACTGGAAAGGACCAGTCCTAGGTGGTCCAGTTTGGTTCTAGCAGTATCTGGGTCAGTCCTGGACTGGTTTAGGTTGCAGTCTTTACATTTTTGGGTCAAAAAACCGAACTGGACTGGACCCTTAAACACTAATTTTGAGTAGGTGATGGTGTTTTCAGCTAGTGTGCTGTCTGCTTCTATCCATGCATGTGCAAAGCTTGATCCTGCCTCGAACATAGTGGGGATGAACTCTGCAATGACATAGAAAAGTTTGTTCTGTATGTTGGACATACTGCCGCACTTCAATATGAACACTTACTGTACTCCCAGTTTCTTGAACCATGTTGCTATAAGGGCAACCTCAGCCTCTAGCAAAGGGAAATCCAAAGTTAAAATTATACTACATATTACAGGGATTGGGGGCGCACCTAGCAAAGGGAAATCTGAAGAGAAAACTCTTAGGCTCCCTTTGCTGATGCCCAGTATATGTGAAGACGGCAAAAATCAAATAATAACCTAAAAATAGAAAAGGCAGAGATAGGCAGATCAAGGCCGCCAAATGACATCATACCAAGGGGTAGATGTCGGAAGGGGTGCTCCACCTCTAAATATAAAACTGTCAACATGCACAAACATGATAGAAAGGGAAATTAGTAATAAAATCTGGACAAATCATAGAAAATAGTGTTTTAAGGTCCAGTTTGGTCTAGTTTTTCAACCCCCAAGAGGGCAACCGTGGACCGCAACCAGTCCAAACCATTGCCCAAACTTGGAGGACCACAACTGAACCGAATAGGACCAGTCCTATTCGGTTCGGTTGCCCCAAAAGACCAGTTTCGACTGGTTTTTTCTACTATTTTTACAGTCTAATTAAATTTTATTACAAAACAAATTACATCACCCTGCAAGCAGGTGCTCACAGCGGTGGAGTTGCTAATAGAAAGAATAAAGAAAAAGACCAAAGAAAAAAAGAAAGAAAAAGAAACGACACCCATCTCACGATTGTTGCGAGAGTGGGCATCATACGTTATCCCCCCGATATTCCTTGTTGTTGGCCCCACATTGTTGTATGTTGTTCCTCGCGTTGCTGTCCCGCTGTCATTCATTGCCCTCGCATTGCCATCCCTGCATTGTCATGCGTCATCCCCTCCCTGTTTTTGTCGCCGTCCTCCCCATTTTCATCCTCGTTCGTTGTGTTCTCCCTGTCATTCGGGTCATTTGTTATCCCACAGGGGCTGGGTTGTCATCAGCACCTCCATTGCCCCCTACGAGCAGTGGCTCACAGGCAGGATGGTGGTGCTAAGCGATGTGGCACCCATCGTGGTCCGGGAACAGAACCACCCTGCGAGCAGAGGCTTGCAGCGGCGGTGTAGGGCAGGTGGTGGCTCACAGGGGTGATGGAGGGCGAGGGGGTGTTGTCAAATCTAAAACAAAATCAAGTTGTTAGTAAAAAAAAGAATTCGACAATACAGAAGAATGCACCCGGGGCCCAAATGACGCTAGTTCATTTGGGCGCTTTGCATTTGTTTGTTCATGGTGGCGAGGCTCTGAGCTAGGTGGGGTGGGTGTCACTGGAGGGTCCCCGTTGGTGTTGGCGGCATCATTCCTGTTGGCATTGCTCCTGCTGGCATCGTCCCTGTTGGTGGTGTTGTGACGTGGCATCGACCGTGGTTAGAAACACAACCCGTTGCCACCCTGCGTTGCCACCCTGCGAGCAGAGGCTCGCAGGCACAGCATAGGGCGCAGCGTTGTTGGTGGTGGGCAGCAAAAGATAGGAACCTAAAAAGAATAAATAACTATTAGTTAGTAGAAGTAATAAAGAAAGAAAAAGACACCCTACAGCCCAAACGACAAACTAGCATTGTTTGGGCCACTTTTGCCATGTTCGTTCGTTGTTTGTGGGCTTGTGGTGGTCGTTCTCGGCATGGTTGTGGAAAGAACTGAAGTTGTGGCATGATTGCGGTATCGTGGGAAATGTCTGAATGGTGGTGCCACTTAATTTTTCTGCAGTGCAAGCACAACCAAATGGTCCGTGTGCAGCCACTGGTATATAAGCACTTGTTTCACCAGTGCTTATTTCCCCAGCCTTGTTCCATTATCCATTACAAGTAGTTTAAAGATAGTTATGTAGTAACTTTTGTAATAATATTAGTTCTTTTACATGTAATGTATGTACTATTAGTTCTGAAGTATTATATGGGTAGAAGACCGGTTGCAACCGATTGCAACCAGTCTTCGAATGGTTTTCAAAGATTTCTAAAATGAGGCAACCGGCAACTGGGCTGACCCCAAATGTGGGCAACCGCAACCGAAAAAAAGACTGGACCGAGGTTCAGTCCAGTTCGGTCCTATGGTCTTTTCCAGTCCTATGGACTGGACCTTGAAACACTAATAGAAAATGAAGAATAGAAGGAAATGAAGTGAGGAAAAATATAGAACAAATGTAAAAAACAGGAGAAACACACAAGGCACCCCCCCTAGTCCCCCCTAGTCCCCTTATATCACCCCCTCTCTAAGATGCATCTCCCTAATGCATTTGAAATCACATACAACCAAAGTCAGTGACTTGAATGCGACGTGGTGCAGCAGTGTGCCGTCCGTGGAATTCCTTGACTAACTGAGGGGCATTCACATCGGACTCTTCCACCCATGAGTTCTCTTCATACCCATAACCCTTCCAATGCACCAAATACTGGAGTTTTCCTCAATGCAACTGGCTGTCCAAGATTGACTCAACTTCGTATTGGGGTTCTCCCTCGATCACTGTAGGCAGTGGTGGTGGGCATGAATGGCATCCCAGGAATTGATCTGGGGGAGCTGGAAGGAGTTTGGCAACATGGAAGACTGGGTGGAGTCTGGACATGGAGGCTGGGAGGTGTAGACAATAGGCATGCATTCCAACACACTTGATGATGGGGAAAGGTCCCAGGAAGTGATGAGCGAGTTTCTTGGACAGACGCGTAGTGGAGATGTCACTGGAGTCAAGATAAACTCAATCACCAACCTTGTACTGAGGGGTTGGAGAATGGCATTGGTTGTAAAAGCACGCCATGTCGTCCTTCGCCTTTGCTAAGGCTGCATTTGCCTCCTCCAAGCTATCCCACATGCATTCTGTGAACTCATTCACTGTCTTGATGTGTGAGGGAGTTTGGCAAGGTTCAAATCCCATGCGTGGATGTCGTCCAGTGTCTAAGAGGAAAGGGGTCTGTTGAGTGGAAGCATGGACATGGTCATTGTATCCAAACTCGGCCAAGGGGAGAAGATCATCCCAATTGTCCTGGCGCTCATTGATGAAGATGCGAATGTACTGCTCCAGTTCCTGGTTGACTTGCTCAGTCTGGCCGTTTGTTTTGATCCCCAGAAGTCAGTACAGCTTGTGAGTGAACTCTGCCATGAACTGAGGGCCACGATCAGAGAGGAAAGCGCCAGGAAGTCCATGTAATTTCCACACATGGTGGAGGTAGAGTCGGGTGGCACCCAGGGCGCTGACAGTGGTGTGAGTGGGAATGAAGTGAGCATGTTTTTCCACTGAATCAACTGTGCACATCACTGCATCAAACCCATATGACTCTGGCAACTCCACCACAAAGTCGATGCTGACAACATCCCAACGACTCTCTGGAACAGGAAGAGGGTGTAGCTCACCAATGGGTTTGCGACAAGGAATCTTGGTGCATAAGCAAAGGTCACAAGTGCAACAATACTGACCAATGAGCCATGACATTTGTGGCCACCAATAATTCTGTGAGATGAGCTCCAAGGTCTTCCAGCATCCAGGATGACCAGCAATCTGTGAGTCATGGTGTTGGGATATGATGCACCGGTGAAGGTCTGGGTCATTGGGGACGTAGATGTGATCCCTGAAATACAACAAGTCCTCTTTTTCAGCCCACTCTGCCGCACGCAAGGAAAGGGTGAATCTCTTCCTCAGTTCTTTAACAGCTCAGGCAACAACATCCTCATGTAAACTGCTATGGTTTGCATGACAAATGTCACGTAGGATGTCCTGCTCCTTGCTCTGGGGTGCAATGCCTTCCAGTGCCTGAATGGTGAACAGGTCTGGCTGCAACAACACAATGTTTTGGTTGTCATCGCTGCCATCCCCATGGTCTGCACGTCGGGAGAGAGCATTGGTCTTCCCCATGGTGCAACCTGGATGGTGGTGGAAGGAGAAGTTGAATCTGGATAGATACAGGGGACCAATGAGCTTGACAACGGTTCAATTTCTTGGCCATCATAAAGTACTCGAGATTCTTGTGATCCGTCCAAATTTCCACCTTGTGTTGGGCACCCTCGAGGAAGTGTCGCCACTCCTCAAGCACACGCATTATCACCAACATCTCCTTGTCATGGATCCCATAGTTTCACTCTACAGCACTAAGGCTTTTGGAGTAGAATGCAACAGGATGCCACTTCTGGTCCTCTGGAGACTGCTGAGACAACATGGTGCCCATCACAAAGTCAGAACTGTCAGCTTCTACACGAAAAGGACGTGAATCGTCAGCAAAGGTAAGAATGGGAGCAGAAGTGACCATCTCCTTAAGCTTTTTGAACACCTCCTGTTGTGCATTATCCCACCTCCATGCCTCCTTTCCTGTCAAGGCGAACAGTGGTCATGCATGATGTGAGAAATCCTTGATAAAACACCAATAGAAATTGATGAATCCCAGGAAAGACTGCACCTCTTTCTTGTTTGTGGGCATTGGCCAAGCCATGACCCCGTTCACCTTGATAGGATTCATCTCCACCTGACCCTCTGAGATAATCAGGCCAAGGTACTCAATCTTGGTCTTCTCAAACTTGCACTTGTCCTGACGAAGGTAGAGTTTGTACCATTGAAGCTGTTCTAGGATGAGGTGTGTGATGCAATGGTGCTCTTCAATGGTGCAAGTGAAGATGAGGATGTCATCGAGATAGATGCAAACAATGCCATTGAGGATGAGGTCATGGAAAATGTCATTCATCATGGTCTGAAAGGTGGCAGGACTATTAGTAAGGCCAAAGAACATGACGAGCAGTTCAAAAAGACCATGGTTGGTATGAAAGGCTGCCTTCCACTCATCTCCCTCCTTTATCCTCATATTATTGTAGCCCCAATGGATGTCAAGCTTGGTGAAGTATCGGGCTCCATGGAGCTGGTTCACGAGTTCTGAGATGAGAGGTAATGTGTAGTGATTTTTGACCATGATGTCATTGAGCCTTCTGTAGTCTTGAACTGGTCAAAGTGAGCCATCCTTATTCTTGACAAAGAAAAAGGGAGAGGCCATGGGTGACTTCGATGGTCGAATACATCCAGAGGCCAGGTGCTTGTCAATGGACTGGTCAGGCTGTTGCTGTTCTTCAGGAGAGAGAGGATAGACCTTGCAGGATGAAGGGGTTGCACTGGGGTGAGTTCGATCACGTGATCCCATGGCTTGCATGGAGGGAGAGAGTCAAACAATTCCTTGGAGAACAATTCCTTGGAGAACACATCCCCGAACTCATGGAGATGAGGAAGCAAGGAATTAGTAGAGGATTTAGCAGGATTGTTTTTGTGGAAGGCCTCGGCAAGGTGTTGGGATATGTTCGATGTAGCACACACCTCATGCGATGGACGAATCACAGTGTAGAAGATCCAATCACCTTCCTCCACTTCCTCTGGCTCCTCATCATCATCATCCAAGTCTGGCATCAGATCAGGAACCCCTTCTAACTCCACTTTAGGTATAGGCAGGGGTCCAGCATAACACTTCTGAGTACATTGTATTGTGCCCTCTGTCCACAATGTTCCTGCCTGGCTTCTGTGAAACAAGTATGACAGCGGGATGGACATTGGCTCATGGTAACCTCCCCAGTATGCCAGTTGACCTCTGGGTTGTGGTCTCAAAGCCACAGATAGCCCAAAATCACCTTCTGCTTTCCTAATTGAGTGACAGCAAAAAGGGCACACTCACTATGATCTTTGTAACAGAGGACCAGGTCTACAACCTCTCGGATGGCACTAGCTTCATTTGGGGACCCATCCACATTATAAACAGGTATCGGATGCAAGAGTGAGTATTCAGGTGATGTTGTTGTGCAAGATGGGCATTGATGAAGAGACCGGTCGCACCAGAGTCCAGGAGTGCAGAGACACCAAGTATCTGTCCAGTGTCGGTAGTCTGCAGTTTGATTGCTAGGTTCAAGGAATGTGTAGAGGGAGTGGATGCAACAATATATTTGCATGGTAGTTTATGCTCCCATGATTTAATTTTGGGGTGTGGAGCAGAGGGAGAGATGGGAAGAGCAGGTACATCTTCAGCCAACTTCAAAGGGTCAGAGAGGGGAACAGTCACAGAAATAGATTCATTCTCCAGGGATTCAACTGACAATACTTCAAAGTGGTTATGGACAGGCAGTGAGGGCATACGATTCACTCACTGCAAATAGAAAAATCCTGCTCCTCTACAACTTCTGACTTGATCTCCTCTGCAACCTGATCCTTCGCTTCCTCAACATCTACAAGCGCCAACAAGTCTTGGAGGAGTTCATCTCACCCCTCAGGGGTGAGCATGCAGATATCCTGACAATGGGGGCATGCTCCAGCCCTGTGCCCAGTTTCCCCACAGTGGTAGCAGAGATCCAACCTATGCACATGGCTACAGGCCGCATCAACATCCATTGGTACCAGGACATTGACAGCTGGTGTGGGAGTCTGACAAACAGGAATGGGGTTATGGTGGGGAAGGGTTCAATTGAAGGTGTAGGGCCCATGAGTGGTAGTTAGAGCATGGAATGCAGCATTAAACACCACATTTGTGAGTCGGTTCTCATCACAGAGTGAAGCAGCTTCATACCAAGCATTGATATCATCGTCCGCTGGGCGCCCTTCCAACATCTGTGCAATCTGGTCCTGAATTTCTCAATTGAGGCCCCGTTGGAACTTCACCACCACTGGTAGCCCACTCCCATATCCTGCCATGTCCACCAAATCCTTAAACTCATCAATATAATCGTCCACAGATTGACATGCCTGGTGGTAAGAGGATGACTTGAGCCATGTCACTGCTCAGTGGTGCTTGTTGAGGGGACAAAAGTGGTGTACAAACTCTGCTCAAAAGTCACCCCAAGTGGAGAAAGGTAGAGAACCGAGCTCTTTAGTTTGGTGCAGAATACAGTCCACGTAGAGATAGGTGCATTCAGATTTCATGTATGTGAAGGCCCAATAAATTTTTGCAGCCTCATTGATGAATTGATGCAACTGGAGACTGATGTATAACTCAAAGGAATTAAGGAATGCATGCCCCTGTGCATGTGCACCATTAAATTCAGCCAGGGGAGATGGTTTGATCTGGGCAGTGGGCACATTTGGCAGCGCGTTGTTGTTGGGTGCACTTGGAGTCACAATGGGGGGGAATATTGGTCATAGGGTTAGTCTGGAGGGTCCTGATGAAGTTTTTGATCATAGATTTAAGTGAATTGATTTGCGCACGTATTCCGGAAATGTCACTTTCAAGCACATCGAGGTGCTCTGATGTGTCCATGTCGCTAGGGGGCATGTTTGGCAAAAATGGCAGCGCAGTAAAGGTGGGACTGTTTGGAACGGTGTGTAGGGAGTCTGTGGAGCTTTGGGAAGCATTGTCCACTCTGTACCTGCCTATCTTGGGCAGTGCGTTTGCGATTTCGAGCCTTAGGAGAGAGTTTTCTACTATTATAAGGGCAACCTCAGCCTCTAGCAAAGGGAAATCTGAAGTTAAAATTATACTACATATTACAGGGATTGGGAGCGCACCTAGCAAAGGGAAATCCGAAGAGAAAACTCTAAGGATCCCTTTGCCGATGCCCAGTATATGTGAAGACAGCAAAAATCAAATAATAACCTAAAAATAGAAAAGGCAGAGATAGGCAGATCAAGGCCACTGAATGACATCATACCAAGGGGTAGATGTCGGAAGGGGTGCTCTGCCTCTAAATATAAAACTGTCAACATGCACAAACATGATAGAAAGGGAAATTAGTAATAAAATCCAGAAAAATCATAGAAAATGAAGAATAGAAGGAAATGAAGTGAGGAAAAATATAGAATGAATGTAAAAAATAGGAGAAACACACAGGGCACCCCCCCCCCCCCTAGTCCCCCCTAGTCCCCTTACAGTTGCAGCATCCCATGTGTCAAGCTGGTACACCCATTAAGTCTAAGGTGGTATTCGCTTTGGCAACTAATTCTTTTTCTGTCAGGCTGGGGCATTGTCAGTGGTGTTTGGATCTTTTTGGATTAATATCTGCTTATTGCTGGTTTCTCCTCTTGTGACAACTGTGGCTAGTGGCATGGGTATATGCTGGGCTACTGTAACATAAGTTGTTGGGTTTGCCAGCATCAGGAGTGTGATCTGCATAGTGGTGTTGTTCTCCGATGTTTTTTCTACCAGTTCTTGTGTTGCTTGTTTGCTCTCCTGTGTGGATTCTGTGAGGTGGTCAGCTGTCTCGTGAATTCCATCTTTAAACTCATCCATTTTATTTGCTATGTTCTTTGCTGTGCTCATTATGTGCTTGACTGCATCTCTCATTGTCTCCACATTTGAGTTGAACATTTCCATCTGTTCTTGGAGTTGTTGCTTAATCATTTCTGAGATTTCTGAGAACAGCTTTGAAACAGCTTGGCTTGAGCTGTTTCAAAGCCACTTAAATATCTCAGGAAAGGCTTCTCTGATCACTTAGAGTTGGCAGAGGACCCCTTGGCTTTTGATGGGATCTAGCTCCTCAAATACTTTGGTAATTTTATGTCATTTATTTCCCAAGATAGCAAAAAACCTCAGCTTAAGTCAGCTTAAGCTGTGGCAACACTAGTTGAGCTCAACATCAAGTATCAACCAGAGTCATCATTGACAATAAAAGGGGAGTCATTGAAAGACATCTGGGTGCATCTAGCTTGATTCAAAGGTTCAATGGTGAACACACTTTTGGTTGCAGGGGTCAAGTGTTGCTCCCAGTTGACAGAAGTGGTTGGTTCCTCCTCAACTACAAGCCAGCCCTCATATTCAGCTTCCTCAATTGTGGCAGTGAGGATGGGATCAGAATCAATACCAGCAAATTCTGCTGGAGAGGTGGGTGTGGGTGAACTTGAAGTGTCAGGGTTAACCATGACAGTGAATGTGCAGCTGTTCATGTCTTTCATTGTCACTGGGATTTTGGAGGTATTGGTTCCTATCTTCTTCTTCTAAAATGCCAGTCTGTGAGCTGCCTTGGACTCCTCAATTGTTTTTCCTGCCATCCCCCCTCTGGACCTGATACAATACTCGGTGGTATGTCCAGTTTTCTTGCAAGTGGGGTTTCCACAAATGAGCCCATTGGACAACCTGGTGGGCTTGGTATGAGTGGTAGCAGAAGGGGGGAATGAGAGTTGTTGCACTGATCATTTTCAGACAAGGTGGAGGTGGTGATGTCACAAAAGATATTTGTTAAGGGCGAAGCCTCAACCACTTGATCTAGTTGGTGTTGTTCCACAAGGTGCTTCCTCAGTGGGTCATTTGGCACTAGTGTTACTCGGGGCTTCTGACATAAGGTTAGTAGTGCACTCTAGCAGGGCTTCTGTGTAGAGTCATTTGGGTTCATGTACTAAGGGGCTTCCTTAGTAGTTTCAAGTAAGTTCGCAAGTTGCAAGTTAAGGCTGTAGATTGCCTAGATCTAAACTAAGGACATCACTACTACTTGTCACAGTACTTATACTAGGTGGAATGTCCTTATTGTCCAATTGGAACATGAGATGGTTATCAAGAAATGATAGCATAGCAATAGTCCTCATGCCTAGCATGAGGCATCCAATGTCATGGATTTGATGTCAAGGGGTCCTGCAATGCAGCATGTCAGGGGTGCCTTCTGTCTGAAGGTGATCATAGGGCATGGGATCAGCATGTGTCAAGGGTGCCTCCTGTCTGGAGGTGATTGTTGGGTTTCTCAGGTCTTTCAGGTCTTGCATGTTACAAGGAAAATTGTAACAATAATGGAGTGTGCATGGGGAAAGTTATCACAGAGAGAATTGAGGAGCATGAGGTAATAAAGGAGGTCAGCTTTTATGTTGCAGCCAGAGTACAAATTTTCACTGTGGTCTTGAGGATGGGAGTATCCTTTGTGCACTGTATGGAGAGTGCCTGTTGTAATAACTGAACTGGCGATAGGTCCACCTTGCGCTCTAAGCTCTGGGAACATCTCCAAATGCATCGCCACATCACCACACATGCTCCCAACCCCTATGAACCCCACAAGACCACTCCAAAACTATTTCGAACTATTTCAAATGATTTTGAATGACTTTGAACAACTTTGCAACACTTTGAGCAGGTTCAAACATCTTCACAGCACCTCGAACATCTTCGGCCGCTGTATATCTATCGCACCGCCCTTCAGACACATGCAGCACACCTTGTATGAGTTAGTGCATCGCATATCAAGCACCACCGGACACAAGGAGACATGATGATGGGATTTTAGGACGTGATTGTGGCACTTTGATGTCTTGATGATGATATATTGGATCAATAGGACAGGTACCCATAATAAATCATGACTCTATATGTTTCCCTTCTCATCTTCTTTCATTTATTTTATGATTTGCAAAGTTCTTTATTGTTTTATATCTTGCCTCATGTATTCCTCATGTTTTATTTCCTTTTAAGTACCATCTCTTCCAAACATATATAGCCTTGTACTAGCTACTTAGAAAGACAGAATAGATCGTCCTCTCACACAAATTGTCTGATTTAAGAGCAATTCTCTTGAGTCCAAGCCTCTCAACTTAGTCTCAAAGTTCAGTGTTTTACCCCAAACTTCTTTGAACTTCTCATACTAGCTTCTCAAAACTATCATCTATTGTCTATCCCCTCTCAAAGCCTTTCTACATCCTTATAGTCTATCCTCAGCCTTTGTCAAAATTGTCCTCATCCCCTATAAGCTCCTAGAACTTCTTTGAACATCTTTGAACCTCTTTGAACCTCTTTGAACTTTCCTTGAACATCATTGCAGCACTTTGTACACTCTCAAACATCATCGAACATCATCGGACCCTCTCTAAAGTCATTTCCATAACCTTGGGTAACAGCGGTGATATTTAGTACCACCTTGCAACCTCTAACTAGTGTTATACCATTCGAGGCCTTATTGTGGGTTTTGTTTGGGTTTCCTGGTCGAGCATCATCATTTTGGAGCCCACCACGAGGGGTTTCTAAATCATTTCATTGCCTAATCCATCTTGAATCTCCCAGCTTAGGCCAACACAAGCTAGAAACCTTCAAATTGACACTCACCACACCTTCAAATCTCTCAAACAATTGGGAGATATCCTGATCCCTGTTTCCAAAGCAGAATCTACTCACCGTTGACTATTCCCTTCACCTATCTCATTGCCTTCAACATCATCCTCTACTTCTTCATCTTCATCATCTACCTCTTCATTCATCCTTCCAACAACTTCAACACCTCTACCATCCTTCACCCAAGTTTTAACCCCTACCCCTAGAAACATCGCATTTATGACTACACAAGCAACTATGCCAGCTTGTGGTCATTCCACAGCTCTGAAATTTGACCCCATCCAGCCATGAGAACTTCACAGATATTTTAACGAGCTCGAATTGCTTTTCTCAGCGTGCAATGTCACGAACTCAGAAGAAATGAAGAAGCATGCTTGTCACTACCTCAATATTGACACTTCCAAACTCTGGGAATTGATTCCAGAATATGATGCCAGCATTTCATTCCAGAATTTTGGCATCGCTATTCACCAACTGTACCCTGGTTCCAAAGACAATCGGAAATGGTCAATTTCGGACATGGACAAACTCGTCAGCGAACAACTTCACATAGGTATTTACAATGTGAGCAATTTGGGATTATATTTTTGGTCATTCTATAACATCACAAAGTTTCTATCTACTAAAGGCAGGATTTCTGATGCTGAACAAAGCAGAGCCTTCATTCAGGGTTTCCAACCAGGTTTATGGGCTAGAATTGCTCGACGACTTGAACTAAAATTCCCTGATCACTACCCCGACAACCCCTACCCACTCAACGATATTCATGCAGCAGCAAAGTTTGTTTTAGCAGGATCTATTGGTTCAGATTCGACATTGCAACTCAGTTCACATTCTTCAGCACCTTCAGCAATCCCAACAACCTCGACATCTTTGCCTCAAATTAAATCAGAAGATCTTACAGCAATTCTCAAGAAATTCATAGCCACTCTCATAACTGCTTTAGCAGGTTTGAAGACCACAAACACTACTTGACCTAACAGTGGATTTTGTTTGGACCAGCTCAAAACTTTAGTTTGCATCTTTTGTGGGCTTACAGGACATTTCATTAGTGATTGCTTGGTTTGCCTGTCATATATCAATGAAGGAAAGTGTAAGAAGAACACTGAAGGCAAAATCGTTCTTCCAAATGGTCAATTCACTCCTCGAAACATCCCCAGTTGTTTTATCAAACACAGGATTGACAAATGGATTTGACAAAACCCTCCATCTAACGTTACCCCTTTGCTAATGTATAATATCACACCTTCGACAGTTTCTTCGACACCATCCAGAGGGGTTTACCACATTACCAACCTATCTACAATGGCCAAAGATCGTATTGCACAACTTGAACAAGAGATATATGCTTTACGAAGTGGTAGACCTTTTGCGTGAACTGATTCGAATGTGCCAACAGTTCCTACCTCATGGCCTTCGATCCCTCAAATCCCTGCACCAGTCGAACGATTCGTCCCACAAGTACCAGCACCATCTATCTCATCCACAGCAACCAATCTACCTACTTCGAATTCAGCACCATCTTTGACCTCTGAAAAACCATTGCAACTGGTAATACATCCCTACAACGGTGCTAAAGAAAATTTGTATCTACCTCCCCACAAATGCAACTTCACATCGACAGGAAAAGCAAAAGATTGCCCATCATACCATACCCAAGCCCCCATTCAAAAGGACAAAATTACTGAAGATGTCTTCACTCAATCAATGAAAACACCGATTATTACTCTAACCCCCAAAGAATTACTTTCACTATCGCCCAAAGTTCATATGAAATGGAAGGAACAGGTCACTGCACATTGTATCCAGCAACGCAAAGGAAATAATGGTACGAATCTCCTTAACAATAATATTTTCATAATTGATGACCCTTACAAAACATATATTAGCAGTCTTCGCACTGGAGAAATACCCGAACCTTTCATTGCAGCCAAGGGAATCACACTCTATTAGATCAGTCATTATGAACATCAATGGCAGAAATCCAGTTGAAAGCATAGTCAATCCAGGTTCATCGATCATTGCAATATTGGAAGAAGTTTGTCATGAACTCAGTCTCACATACGATCCTTTGATAAGCATCCCTCTACAATTGGCTAATGGTGGTATTGACCAGAGTCTAGGTTTAGCATGGAATGTACCTTGTGAAGTCGGTAGCATCACCCTCTACATGCAAATACACATCATCCACAATCCAGCCTATGACATTCTGCTCAGACAACCATTCAACATTCTAACAGAAAGTGCAGCAAAGAATTATTGAAATGAAGCACAAACAATAACTATATTCGATCCGAACTCGACATGATCCTGCACTATTCCAACTATCCCCCAATCTAATCGTCAAAGAAGAGTAGTTTGTGAGGATTTTCGCAACTAGAGGATAAAATATCAGAGAATAACCAGTGCACTCTCATCATTTCTTTTGACCATTCTAATTCCTCTATAACTATCGAGTACACTGTGAGTATTCCCAATATTGACTCCTCAAACTCTTTGGACATTCCTTCCTTTTCCTCGATTCTTGCAAACTTATATTTAACAGCTAGCCACCAGTATGCAATGTTCTTATCAGCCTCAATGGCCACCTCTATGCATGATTCTACTATCATTTCCCCTCCCCACATCTCGTCAACCAACTCTATATACTTAATCTTTGCAGCGCTGAAAAAGAAATACAAACCAGTCACACAGAAAGTTTGACCAATTATTACTGAACTACCCAATTGATTTCACATTAGTCGAACAATCACTGGTGACCCCCTCGAGAATATGCCGAAACTCAATCCTCATCCCCCATCGTTTGTCCCCTCTCCCTGATATACACTCGAATGCAAAGCTACTATCGACAAAAACCATCCTGGTGATTTCCTATGGCCAGAAGAACAAAAGCTTATGCACAACTTTATCTGAAATCACAAAACGAGTTTCACCTGGACCAAACAAGAACAAGGAAGCTTTTGCCCCAACTTCTTTCCTCCTATCAAATTCCCCATCATTCCTCACACTCCATGGGTCAAACATAATATCCCTATACCTCCTGGTCTGTATGAACAGATCTGTGAAATGCTGAAAAAGAAGATAGAAGCAGGAGTATATGAGTCATCAAACTCATCATATTGATTGCGATGGTTTTGCATTGTGAAGAAGGACACAAAATCACTTCGAATCATCCACAGTCTTGAACCGCTAAATCAAGTAATGATTCAGCACTCTGGCGTCGTCCCAATCCCCAAGCATCTAGCTGAACAGTTTGGGGGACGTGCTTGTGGTGGAATGTTGGACCTATATGTCGCATTTGACAAAAGGAA
This sequence comes from Tricholoma matsutake, assembly GCA_026075535.2. Taxonomy (NCBI): domain Eukaryota; kingdom Fungi; phylum Basidiomycota; class Agaricomycetes; order Agaricales; family Tricholomataceae; genus Tricholoma; species Tricholoma matsutake. The sequence continues at coordinate 1,865,719 of AP026550.1, read as the reverse complement.
AGTTGCAGAATCATCTCAAGATCTAATGACGTTTCAGACACCTTTCAGAGCACTTTGAATCGTCACCCTACCAATGGGTTGGACAAACTTGGTTCCAATCTTACACGACGACGTTGATGATGCTCAACCTGGAAACCCAAACAAAACCCACAAAATGGCTTCAGATGGTATAACATGAGTCTGAGGAAGGATGCGAGGCCCTCTAGATGTCACCTGTCAGACCGACCGTCAAATAGTCATGAAACAACTGCTTGTCAAAGCAGTTCAAGGCTAAAAGAATGTGTTTCGAGGACTTGCAATGATTTTTGAGGGGTTGCGATGATTTGCGAGGTGTTGCGATGCTTTTTGAGACGTCGCGATGATTTTTGAGATGTCACGATATTTTACAAAGAAGTCTCGAGGAATTTCGAGTGCACAGATATGTTCAGATGCAAGATCGGGGGACTAGATGAGTAGTAGAAGTGAAGCAAAGGCTAATCGAGGGAAGCAAGAGCGAAAATAGTGTAATGCGAGGAATTTCAAGGAATTTCAAGGAAGTTTAGTGTAAAACACCAAACTTTGGACTGAATAAGACTAAACCGAACTCTCAAATCACTGTGATCTGGGAGGAAGATGATGACTTTCTTGCTTTTCTTTGTATCTAGTACATCTTTTTATATAAAATAAAGAAAGTACCTAAAAAGGCTAGAGAACATGAGGCAAACATGTGGAAAACTCAAGGCAAAAGACAATATAAGTACATCAGAACAATAAAGCGAGCCTAGAAGGGGTGAATATAACACATGATGAAGAAATAATAAGAAAGAATAGCTAAAACTGGACTGTCCTTGTTATAAATTGAATAGAAGATCGGAAACTGCTTCGAGCAGATTGTATGCATGCACATGCGGTCGAAATGTGTTCGATATACTCGATATAGTGTCCCATGTGTCCAGCATGCGTCTGAAGATCATTTGAATAGGAAATACTGTGTCCAACGATGTTTTTCGAGGTTCGATATTTTTCGAAGATTTTCGAAGATTCTTCGGACTTCGTTCGTGGCCCGATATCAGTGCGATATTGTTCGACAATGGTAGGGAATACGTCTGGCATGTGTGCGATGATTATTCGGATGGCGATATAGTGTCCGATGTCGATTTTCAATGTTTGACGATGTTTGATTGTGTTCGATACAATGCTCAACGATGTTCAACGATGCTTGACGATGTTTGATCATGTTCGATACAATGCTTGACGATGTTCAACGATGCTTGACCACGTTCGATATGATGCTCACAATGCTCGACAATGTTCAATCACGTTCGATACGATGCTCGCGCTCGGTAGACTTGGTTGGGAGCCATCACGCTGCTTCTGGGACCTCATGCGAGTTATCCGATGTGATTAGAATGTGGTCAAAATGGTGAATTGGCCTTTGAGCCAAGGAGACAACCTATCAATGTCACATTCATCCTACAACCCAAAATCCCTCATATCACCATCCCATACATTGACGATACACCAGTTAAGGGTCTGAAATCAGAATATTGAACAATCGGAGGATCTTATGAAATGATCGCCAATAATCCAGGCATTCAATGCTTCATTTGGGAACATTTTGGGAATCTAAATCGTATAGTCCAACACATGAAGTATTGTGGAGGAACCTTTTCTGGTCTGAAACTCTACCTTTGCATCGCCAAAATAATTGTTTTAGGTCATCAATGCAATATTGAAGATTGTATGGCCAATTCCACTCGCATCACAGCAGTCAGCAAATGGGGACCTTGTTGAGCCTTACCAAAGTCAAGGCATTTTTAGGAACTATTGGAGTTTGTCATATCTTTATTCAAAAATTTGCTCAACGTGCTACAGCCCTAATACACCTTACACGAAAAGATGTCCCTTTCGAATTCAGACCAAAGCAAATCGCAGCACAGGAAGACCTGAAGCAAGCACTCATCAATTCTCCAGAAATTTGCGCTATCGACTACTCATCTGATGCCCCAGTTATCCTATCAGTCAACACTTTGTACATCACTATTGGGTTCTTTCTTGCGCAATGCGATCCTGACAACCCTCGAAAATGATATTTCGGCTTGATCATGCTTAATGACCATGAATCACGGTTCTCGCAAGCGAAACTCAAACTCTACAGTCTATATCGCACTCTCAGAGCACTTCAATTGTACCTAATAGGGGTTCAAAACCTCATTGTCGAAGTCAATGCAAGGCATATCAAAGGCATGCTCTCGAATCCTGATATTGCACCTAGCGCTAGCATCAATTGATGGATCATCTTGATTCTCACTTTTCACTTCACATTAGTTCATGTTGCAGGTACACATCATGGTCCAGACAGACTTTCAAGATGTCCTCCACAAGCCAAAGATGACCAGTTCAATAATGAAAACAATTTTGGAGACTGGATTGACCATCTTCATGGTTTTGTACACCAAATCAATCCCATTACGACTCGTCCCTTTACTTCTTATCAAGTTTTGACACTCTCCCTCTCTTCAGATCTCAGTAAGGGGGAGGATCTGACCCACGACAATGTCCCACAAACGAACAATGCGAAAAAGGATGACAAAAGATTACTTTGTGTTCAAAAATGGTTAAAGGATTTGGTATGACCTCCAGATTTATCAGATTCCAAATACTCTACCTTCATTCGATATTGCACTGAATTCTTCTTAGATTGCAGTAAATGTTGGAGAAAGGACTCTCATGGAGCTCACAAAATTGTTGCAACTCCCAAATGTCGTCTCAAAGTTATTTGTGCAGCTCATGACGATATCAGACACAAGATGGTGTTCATGACAAAATCAGTCATTTCTCTACAATTCTGGTGGCCTAACATGAAAGCAGACATCGCCTGGTTTATTTGCACCTCCCACCTCTGCCAAGTACAACAAACTCGAAATCTCCTCATACCACCTACCATCGCCACACCCACACCTTTATTCGGCAAAGTCTACATCGATACTATGCAAATGCCTCCTTTGAGCAGATTCAAGTATATCGTACAAGGTTGATGTTCACTAACAACCTATCCCAAATGGCGGAATCTTTGATGAGAAAATGCCACGACCCTCAGGGATTGGGTCTTCAAAGACATCATTTGTAGATGGGGTTCCCTATACGAAATTGTGAGTGATAACAGATCAGCCTTCATTGCAGCATTTGAGTACCTTTCAAAATGATATCATATTAACCACATTTGGATTAGCAGTTACAATTCTTGTGTGAATGGACTCGTCGAAAGAGCTCACTTTGACATTTGACAATTGTTATTCAAAGCAGTCGATGGAGATCAGAGCAAATGGTCAGCTGGAGCACACTCGGTGTTTTGGGCAGAACAAGTTATGGTTCATAGACATATGGGTTGCTCTCCTTACTTTGCAGTTACAGGCTCACACCCCCTCATCCCACTTAACATCTATGAAGCAACATATTTGCAACCCCCTCCCGATTCTATATTATTGACAACCGATCTCATCGCTCAAAGAGCAATAGCATTACAAAAACAATCATCTGACCTCAAAATTCTATATTCAAAAGTCTATACCGCTCAACTTGAAGCTGCAAAATGTTTTGAACTCATTCACAAATGAACAATGTGCAACTACAACTTCAAAAAAGGTGACCTGGTCCTACTTTGAAACACGCAAATCGAGAAATCCCTCAATCGCAAAATGTGACCTTGATATTTAGGTCCCCTCATCATCATTGATCAAAACTACAGAGGAGCCTACATCATCTGCAAACTCAATGGTTCAGTATTCCATCAGCCAGTTGCAGCCTTCTGACTCCTTCCCTATTTTGCATGAAAATCAATTCCCCTTCTGCCAAACTTCCTCAATATTGACTCCGAACATCTCAAAAAACTTTGAAACACTTTGAACATCAATGAAGATATTCCCGAAGACCTTCCAGACTTTGAAGACAAATAATTATTCCTTTCTCTTTGTTTGCAATCACTTACCTATGACTTCAATTTCTTTTAGTGCACAATACAAGTCGTGATATCGCATTATAGCGTGGTCGCGCAAACTGCAAAAGGATTTTTTGGCCATGATGATCTACTGAGCCTTTCCCTAATTTTTCTTTTTTTTGTTTTCTTTTACTTTTCTTATCGCTACTTTCAAGACTCACAAAAAAATTAAAATTGTAAAAACAGAAAGAACAACAAAATTTTTCTATTCCTCCAACATTTCCTCCACCACCTCTATCTGTCTACACAATACCTCCAATTCAACCTTCATCACTGCCAATTTCTTCATGAGGATCTGGCGATGCATTGCCCACTCCTCATCCACAGCCTCAGCCTCCTTGAACCCCTGGACTTCCTTTGCTTTCACCTTTCCCTTTCCCTTCGACAACCTCTTTTTCTCCTTCAATGATCTCGAAGGTCCCACAACCAGTTTGACTGCGGCAATGGGTCCCACTACGCAAATCCAAGGCACTTCCAATCTGAAAAATAAGTTAGCGAACACTACAAATTTACTTTGACTAAATCTTCATACCTGGTTTTGGGTGTGTCACCCGTTTCACCTCTCCGCTCTTTGCACCCCCAAACTTCTTCCCCTTGCCTTTCCAAAGCCCTTTCCTTGATACCCCTTCCCAATAACATCCCTGCAGTGCATCCATGCACTTGACACATTTTGGGGCCCCTTTGTCGATGACACAGTGTGGCTGGGATTTCATCCCAGCACAACGATCACACTATGATGCATCTAGTTAGTGAAAGATGGAAATCAAATTCGATTTTGAAAACTCACTGGGTCCTCGAAGTCAAGAAGTCTGCCCTCAGTGAACCTCCTCCATTTGCTCTCTACCTTGTCCTCGACAATCTCATCCTCCTCATCCTCGCTTGCCTTGATCTCCACTGCCTTCTGCTTCCCAATCCTGATTATTGGCAATTCTCCTAAATTTTCTTCTTCGCCCTCCTCTCCAGCCTCTAGCATCTCGATAGCTCTTGCCTCCACTGTGAGCTCTGCATTTCATTGCTGCAATTCTTCCTTCGACAACATTTTAGCATGAAACACAGCAAGAGCTATGTTCCGAGCGTCCACTAATGCCCCCCTTTGGGCCTCAATTTCTGCCTGCTTCATGCTTTCCTCTGCCCTGTGGGCCTCCTCCTCCTCCTTCTGAACCAGTTTCACTTCCTCTTCCCATCACTCCCACTCTACCTGCTCACTCAGATCCATAAACCAAAGCTCCCCCCCCATGAAAGCCATCAGTTTCAAAAGCTCGAAAACTTCTTTGACGACCTTTTGCACAGCCAAATCATGCTCTTCTCCCAAGTTGTCTGCCAGTTCTTTGTATTCTGCCTGAACATATCATGTTAGAATCCTCAAATATTGAATAAGAAGCAGAAACTTACCATCTTCTCACAAAAACCTTTCCCCCACACTTCAAAGTTGAGGTCTTTGGCAACACCGCAATCTGGCATTGATTTTGCATACTCGAGGACTTCAATGTTGAGTTTGGCAAGGAGGGACATGATAGAAGTAGTATCGAAGGTGTAGGAGTGATGAAGAAGAATGAGAGGTGTTTCGAATTTTGTTGACATTTTCAACACGATCACACATTTCACATGTGGCTCTGATCAGCTGACTGGGACAGTCAGGATTTCAGTAAGGGGGAGGATGATGGGTCCACCTTGCGCTCTAAGCTCTGGGAATGTCTCCAAATGCATTGACACATCACCACACATGCTCCCAACCCCTACAAACCCCATGAGACCACTCTGAAACTATTTCGAATGACTTTGCAACACTTCGAGCAGGTTCAAACGTCTTCACAGCACCTTGAACGTCTTCAGCTGCCATATACCTATCGCACCGCCCTTCAGACACACACAGCACACCTTGTATGAGTTAGTGCATCACATATTGAGCACCACTGGACACGAGGAGACACAATGACGGGATTTTAGGATGTGATTGTGGTGCTTTGATGTCTTGATGATATATTGGATCAATAGGACAGGTACCCATAATAAATTGTGACTCTATACATTGATGATACTCAACCAGGAAACCCAAACAAAACCCACAATAAGGTCTCAAATGGTATAACTCTAGTTAGAGGAAGGTTGCAAGGTGGTGCTAAATATCACTGCTGTTACCCAAGGTTAGGGAAATGACTTTAGAGAGGGTCCGATGAAGTTTGATGAGGTTCAAGAGTGTACAAAGCACTGCAATGATGTTTGAGGAAGGTTTGAAGAGGTTCAATGAAGTTTGATGAAGTTTGAGAGTGTACAAAACACTACGATGATGTTTGAGGGAAGTTCAATGAGGTTCGAGGGTGTATGAAGTGCTGCGATGATGTTCGAAGAAAGTTCAATGAAGTTCAAAGGGCTTATAGAGGACAAGGATGATTTTGACGATGACTGAGGATAGACTATAGGGATGTAGAAAGGCTTTTGAGAGGGGATAGATGATAGACGATTGTTTAGAGAAGCTAGTATGAAGAGTTTGAAGAAGTTCGGCGTAAAACGCTGAACTTCAAGACTAAGTCAAGAGGCTTGGACTCAAGAGAATTGCTCTTAAATCAGACGATTTGTGTGAGAGGATGATCTATTCTGTCATTCTAAGTAGCTAGTACAAGGCTATATATGTTTGGGAGAGGTGATACTTAAAAAGGAAATAAAACATGAGGAATACATGAGGCAAGATATAAAACAATAGAGAACTTTGCAAATCATAGAATAAATGAAAGAAGATGAGAAGGGAAATGTATAGAGTCACAATTTATCATGGGTACCTGTCCCCATTGATCCAATATATCATCAAGATATCAAAGCACCACAATCGTGTCCTAAAATCCCGTCGTTGTGTCTCCTCATGTCCGGTGGTGCTCAATATGTGACGCACTAACTCTTACAAGGTGTGCTGTGTGTATCTGAAGGGCAGTGCAATAGGTATATGGTGGCCAAAGATGTTCAAAGTGCTGCAAAGTTGTTCAAACTTGCTTGAAGTGTTGCGAAGTCATTTGAAGTTGTTCAAAATCATTCAAAGTAGTTCAAAGTAGTTCTGGAGCAGTCTTGTGGGGTTTGTAGGGGTTGGGAGCATGTGTGTTGATGTGTCAATGCCTTTGGAGATGTTCCCAGAGCTTAGTGTGCACTGTGGACCTATCAATGTTTCCCTTCTCATCTTCTTTCATTTATTTTATGATTTGCAAAGTTCTTTATTGTTTCATATCTTGCCTCATGTATTCCTCATGTTTTATTTCCTTCTAAGTACCATCTCTTCCAAACATATATAGCCTTGTACTAGCTACTTAGAAAGACAGAATAGATTGTTCTCTCACATGAATTGTCTGATTTAAGAGCAATTCTCTTGAGTCCAAGCCTCTTGACTTAGTCTTGAAGTTCAGTGTTTTACCCTGAATGTCTTCAAACTTCTCATACTGGCTTCTCGAAACTATCGTCTATCATCTATCCCCTCTCAAAGCCTTTCTACATCCTTATAGTCTATCCTCAGCCTTCATCAAAATTGTCCTCATCCTCTATAAGCCCCTAGAACATCTTTGAACATCTTTGAACATCTTTGAACCTCTTTGAACTTTCCTCGAACATCATTGCAGCACTTCATACACTCTCAAACCTCATCGAACATCATTGGACCCTCTTTAAAGTTGTTTCCATAACCTTGGGTAACAGCAGTGATATTTAGTACCACCTTACAACCTTCCTCTAACTAGTGTTATAGCATTCGAGGCCTTATTGTGGGTTTTGTTTGGGATTCCTGGTTGAGCATCATCACTGGGCATACCAGGCCCTCCTTCTGATGGCAATCCTAAAGAGCTTTCCAGTTGACATGGGACCCTTTGTCATGTCAATGAAGGAACATTTGGAAGCAGCAATGCTGGATGAGATGAAAGCACTAGCAAGGTGCAAATTGTCATTCTAGTTGGCGAAGGCATGGATCACAGCAGAGGGGGGGGGGCTGTAGTGGTTCCAGTTACATACCCATAGAGGCCATTAAGGAAGAGGGCCATGGTAACTTCCTCACACCATTCTTTGTAGTTGGATTTGAGTTTGTTGAATTTCCCTCTGGAATACTGAACTGAGAGTTTAATAAGAGAAATAGACAGTGTGGTAGATCCAGAGCTGGTGGTCATGTTGAAGAATGTGCAAAAGTATACAGACTAGAAGGGTGGTGAGAGAGATCATTTGTTGTAACAAAGGAGGTGTGCCAGCAAACCAAAAGCACTCTAGGTCCATGATCCAGGATGGAACAGTGGTCAAGATGATCAATCAAAGGAGAATGACATCAGCACGCATCAAGTGGCTAGGAGATTTCTACTGTTGTTTTTAACAACAAGAATAGCCCATAACCTGTAGAAAATCAATCCTAGAATAAACAAGGCTATACTCAGTCCTCATATAAGTGACCACATACAGTAAATACTGTACCTAGAATACACAAGGCTATACTACAGGTACAGTAAGTAATCAATATAAATATATGAGAACATCAATGCTCACCTCAGTCCTTGTATAAGTGACTGAGGTGGCCAGGCATCTATCTACTGTATATATATATCTTCTGGTGAAAGGGGAGAAAGGGGAGAAAAATATCTACAATATGTACATGCATCAAAGGGTAGGGATCTGCATGGGTAACCATTTCACGGTGTACCCATACCCACCCCCATGACAGGTTTTACCCATAAACCCACAGGTCTTAGGTACAAAATGCACCAAAAATCAAGCAAAACAGTCAAGAATTGAGTGTTTTGCTTGATTTTTGGTGCATTTTGTAGCTCATGGGTAGGACTATTGTGACCCATACCCATACCCACATGTACCCATACCCGTAACCCGTATGGGTACACAAAACCCGTGCAGATCCCTATCAAAGGGCATGTGCTAAACATAGCACATGCATCAAGCGTCAATCAAGCGTGTGTACACACGGTGTGTTTCGCACAAGTTTCGCAACGTACTTTATTGTCATCCTCCACCTCCCCTTTTATGATCTGCTCTCCTAGACAATGCATCTGCCTTCTTCATTAAGCTTCCTGGTTTGTGTATTAGCTGAAAATTAAAGTGTGATAAAAATAGCACCCAACATGCTTGCTCACACTTAATATGAAGTTTGAATGCTTCAGTTGCACACGACTGGTGGCAACGTTACCGAAGAAGTTCCAGAGAAAATAGACATTTTGGGTGCTTATGTAAATACTTATCTCCAGACAGAGCAGCCCGACAGTATGAGCGCAATGCGCAAAATGAGTGAGAAACAATACATTGTCAAATGGGGGCCAGTACAATCATGCACATGGGTTATTGTAAGATAGTCGACGGCATGGTCAGCACAGGTTTGAGTCTGCTTTCAACCATATACGTTGATTGTACTCAATAAATGCAGTTGCAAGTTAGATGCAACCTCAGCCACAAGTCATCCTTACGAAAGCTCGCCACCTCGGCGCCTCAAGATGTGCTGGTCAGATTGCCACATACCAACTTGGATCATCTGTTCGTCGAAGAACTTCTTTCACCTTATCGATACAATCCTTCGGAGCTGCTTCTTCTGACCAACAGCAACGGCGAGTGCCTGGCATACCGGTGGATTGCCATCCCATATTATGTGGACCACCGAGCTGATGTTTCAAGGCGTAGTCCCGTAGTCCATCAGCCACCCGTCTGTGAGTATATAACTGGTTGCGGGGCCGCTTGTGATGGGAATGAGGACGCGAGAGGGTAGCACTCCTTGAAGTGAACACAAAGTTGGAGTTCTGCATACAAACGAACTGCTGTGGAGCAGTAAAGTCTAAAGATCCAAATTGCACCCCAAACACGTGTCCTTATCCAACAATCGGCGATAAGATTTTGGTATCATCGGTGTCAGTATTGTATTGGATGGAGCTGGCTAACGAGTCCAAAAACCTAGTTGTACAATACCTTCTATATTATGTCCCTGAAGACCTTACTGATGAAGCGGAAGAGGATGAGGAGGAGCACAAAGACATTGAGCCAGTGGCAGAGCTTACACAGATTCTGCACGTGGTTATTTCGAAATTACATCGCACTTCGGAACAAACTGGTGCATCGCCATCTCCACCGCAGTTTTTCATATTTTATAAAACGCTTCATCGAGGTGTGCGGAACGCTGTCAGCTGTCAAGTGAGGCCTGTCCTTTAAACTCCTGTGTATCCAGTGTATCACTAACCTATGTCACTCCAGTTTTACGCAACGGCGCGATGTCGCTTCAAGTCAATTTGTCGAGCAGGGAGATATACGACGCATATCAAGATGTGGTCAACGCAAAAGATATAGATTGGGCCATATTTACATATGAGAAAGGCTCCAATGACCTGAAAGTTCAGGCGACAGGGAGCGGAGGTCTTGAGGAACTGGAAGAAGAATTTTCCGATGGGAAGTGCGTTCGTTTAACTCCATCTGTCTTCTGATAGTCTGATGACGGAGTCCACGATCTCAGGATGCAGTATGCCTTTGCTCGAGTTCAAGATCCAAATGTATATCACTATCCTATCATTTATGTCCCACTGCTGAGCCTCCGCTGACAGACAAGATTACCGAAGTTCGTTCAAATCAACTGGTGCGGTGATGGTGTCCCGGAAGCCAAGAAAGGTCTTTTCCACTCGCATTCAAATTCAATAGCGAAATTCTTTAGAAATGCACATATCGTCATCAGTGCTCGAAATGAAGTACGTACGAACTGAGATCCTGGATTCATTCACTAATATCCATGATAGAATGACGTCTCCCCTTCATTGATCATGTCTCGCGTGGAATCCTCCTCTGGTGCTAGATACTCAGCCCACAATGAGCAACCACGTAAGGTTGAACCGATCGCTCCTGTGGGGACCAACTATACACCGGTCGGAAAAGTCGATATCAACGCATTGAGGAAGGCGCCAACACCAGCTGCGAAGCCCCCAACCCCAGCAGCCACCACTCGCCCCGCGTTCAGTTCTCCAGCGTTCAGTGCTTCAAGTTCAAGGCCAGCGTCCGCTGGTTCTCTTTACGGGCGAACCGTAGTTGGCGGCTCTGCACCTCAAGATGCATGGCCTGAAGAGGCCCCTGCCCCCACCCCATCGTCACCGCCCCCGCCACCCCCGCCAACCGCCAGCCGCCCCCCAGTTCTCCCAACTGCTGCTCGTCCAACTGCGTCTCGCCCAGCCTTTAGTGCAATGGTACGTCACTGTGCGTTGTGCAATCTCCCGATTAAATGTGTTGTTTATTTGATAGAGAACACCCTCTCCTGCTTCTGCACGGTTCACCCCCCCTCCCACAGCGGCTTCTTCGACTGTACTTACCAAACCGTCCGAGGATGATCGGATTGCACCAGTCGGGACTGCCTACACACCCGTTGCACTGCCACCACCAAAGAAACTGAAGAACCCATTCGCAGCATTTGAGCAGCAAGCACAAACGTCCCCCTCGCAATCCCAGGCTTCCAACGGAGGCCCGAAGAAGCTTACATGGAGCGAGAGGCAGGCACAGGCGAAGAACCAGGCCGCAGAAGAGGAAGCGAGGAGCCGCAATGCTGCTCTTGTTCAGCCTGCTACGTCCCCTACACCCAAGCCTACATTCACATCAAGCGCGCCAGCGTTTGGGAGAGCGACCGCTGCGAGGACTGCTCCTAGGAACTTTGGTGCTGTTCCGGTTGCGGCTGGGGTTGCGGCTGGAGTTGGTGCCGGGGTTGGCTTTGCGACTGGAGCTAAGCTTGCTAACCGGTCGTCTGGAGGCAGTTTTGCGGACGCCCGTGCTGCTGTCGTGGATGCTGCATGGGGAACCGACGAGGGAGTTGAAGAACCAGAAGAAGCTGCTCCGGTAAATCTTTCATGCGGGACGTATTGGTCAGAACTAATGGTACGTTATGTATAGCCCCCACCTCCGCCGCCACCCCCTCGTCCACAAGAACCGGAGCCGGAGCCAGAGCCAGAGCCAGAGCCAGAGGTTGAAGAGGCAGCAGCTGCACCTCCTCCGCCACCACCGCCACCGCCACCGCCACCGCCGCTAGCACCACCTGTTGCTAAGGTGAGTTTATTTTTGACGTCTTGTCAAGCATCTTCTGAGACGAAACACCAGATAGCTACATTGGCAGCCACCCCAGAACCGGAACCAGAACCAGAACCAGAACCAGAGCCAGAGCCAGAGCCAGAGCCAGAAGCAGAAGCTCAAGCTGCTCCTGCGCAATCCCATGAAGGTATTACAGCCGTCGTCATTTATGAGTATGAGGTGCATATCTTCCGATCTGTCATTAGAGCAACAACTCTTACATTGATATCACAGGCTGCAGAAGACAACGAGATTGATCTTGCTGAGGGGGAGATCATCAAGTCGATTGAGGAGGTCGGTGAAGGGTGGTGGTCGGGCGTTAAGTCAAATGGAAAGAGTGGTTTATTCCCATGTTTGTATTTGCGCACTGGTTTTTCAAAACCGCTATTTCTAACTTTCATGACTAGCGAATTATGTGGAGCTCATTGAAACTCCTGATGCTGAGGTCGAGGAAGAGGCGGCCGCACCTCCGCCACCGCCACCGCCACCGCCACCACCACCTCCCCCTCCCCCTCCCCCTCCACCTCCTCCCCCTCCACCTCCCCCTCCCCCACCTGTTAGTCAATATGCTTTATACCAAGGTGCAAAGATTCATTCCTAATCTGTTGCTTTCATCACAGCCTCCTGCACCCCAAGCACCAGTTGCACCTCCTGCACCTCCTACGCCCACTCCAGCTGTGGTCGATGAAGGTGTCACCGCTATTGCATTATATGAGTCAGTGCTTTATTCTTTCCAGTTTGATGTGTCTTATGCTATCATTGCAGCTACGATGCGGCAGAGGATAATGAGATAACATTCCGTGTAGGAGACAGGATCACAGAGATTGAGCCCGCATCTGAAGACTGGTGGCAGGGGAAGGATAGTCATGGACACACAGGGCTATTTCCTGGTAAGTGGCCCTTTGTTTTATCAATGTTCGATATTGATGTCGAATGCAGCAAATTATGTAGAGGTTCAGGAGTGATGATAAGGAGAAAAATAAGTCGAGCCTTGGTCATGGTCAACAATAGATATAGGATGTGTCCAATGGTTAAACTCCTGACATAGAGCTGTACAAAAGTTTTCTTTGATGTTTGTGACATTCCAGATATTGAATTTTGTTTCCTGATGAGCCCACTGATGATGATCATTGCCTGTCAGCTCATCATTTATGTAACTTAGGTACAAATTTTCAGAGTGACTTGTGAACTGGAAGATAACTGGAAGTGCAGTGTAACTGTAAGTTCCTTGAGTGAGGTAAGTGTTAACTCAGTACCAATGAAAATCAGTATGTGTTGTTTGATGCTGCTCAGGTGATGTACACTCATAGCATTATTTAAAAGGAGCCAGGGAAATACATTGAAGTCTGTATACATAACACAATGGGCAAGTTCCAAGGCAGTTGACCTGCAGTTGACTTGCAGTTGACTGAACACTTGGATTGAAGCATCCTTTTAAAAACAAACATATGTTTAAATCAATCAGTTCATGATAGTGACCAACTGGCATCAGACTCTTGCATAGCATGGTACAATAGCAACCAATTTTGATGTTTCTATTGAAATGGTGTGTTAAGGTCTGGTCCAGTTCAGTTTTTTGACTTCCAAATGGGGGAACCACAACCGCAACCAGTCTAGGACTGACCCAGATATTGGGGGGACTGAACCAGACCACCTAGGACCAGTCTTTTGCAGTCCATGGACTGGAAAAAGACTGGTTCGGACTGGTTTTTTGGTGTAAAATTTGTTGTACCAATATAAACCATTTGTATCTCAACTATTATTACTTGGAACATTAAAAGAATTATATAACACGGTAGAGCTTGTAAATACCCGTCATTTGATCCAATTTTTAAGAGATTTGATGAAGATTTGACATATCTATGACCAAAACTGAATTACATCTCCAAAAGACTTGGGCAAAATGTAATGTGACAACCATAAGTTATGTGATGCATACCCTACATTGATAGATGGTGAGCATATTTGCCTACTTAAAGTCTCCATATCCAAAAATAGAATGAAGCAAAATGAGAGTGAGTTAGAATCAAAGTCATTCTGGTACAAGTTGCATGAAACAAATACTTGTACCAAATGGATTTGGACATATCTTTCTCAATTCTTAACCATTTTTGATGAACCAAAGATCAAATTAAACATAATAATTATGGTTACAAGGGTATGTAACGCATGTGACCCTTTTTGAAACCGGTTTAAACCGGTCTTTTTGCGGTCCTACAATATCTTCCAAAATGAAAGACCAGCAACTGGACTGCAAAAGACTGGTCCATAAATAGACCGCTGGTCCAGTCCTAATTGGTACTGTTCAGTCCAGTTTCAGTCTTTTTTTTGGTCCTATGGACAGGACCTTTAAACACTAGTCCAAAACAGCTATCATTCTTTCCCCCTCTTTTCCTTCACCAAGTTCACCATGCCTCCAGTCATATGTAACTGTACAATTTGCAGTACACAAAACATCTTCTTCAATGGTGTTGAACAGCCAGGACAGTATGTTGATGGTTCTACCCATTTGAAGCATGAGAAACAGGATAAATGGCCTGTATCACAACTGGCAAAGGGGAAGTGGTGTTAGGAAACAGCCCCATTACATGATAAATTTTTCATTTTCATTTTATTACATCGAATTACACTCAATAGTGCCCATGTGCAAGGCATGAGAATTTTATTTTGCATGCATCAATATGTACATGCATGTATGCATGTGTCGGTAGCAACAATGTACAATATATATAACATAGTATATAAACTAAAATATAGGCCTAGGAGACCTCTGTTGTGTTCTCTTAGGTATTCCACCCATAAGATGTGGGGACTGAACAATGTTTCACTGCTCCACATATCTCAGCCCACATTGTACACATTGAATGGATGCATAGAACACTTATGACCAAGGCACACAATGCATATATATGCAGGCCTACCAACTTTCCTCTGGGATGAGTTCTACTTAACAGCTGTGCATTTGCATGCCAAGACTACCACCCATTTACTAAAAGAGCTCACACCTTGAGAGCTATGGTATGGATGCAAACCAGATTATTCTTATATGTGTGAAATTGGATGTTGAGCATTTGTCCTTGTGCCCAAGAAAAACAACCCAAAGATATTTGAACAGTCAGTTGAGTGCATTCTTGTGGGATATGAACTGAAATTGAAGTCATACCACTGCTACAACTGTACTTCAAAGAAAGTACATAGCTCCTACCATGTGCACTTCCTTGAAAGTCATGATGGGCATGCTCCACTGAACATACCAGAACCTCAAGTCAATCCTGAATTTATTCCCTACCCCACCCCCTCACCCATGCCACTCATCAACAATGATGGGGATGACTATTGTGAGGTACCATCAACCCCGCCTACTGCTGATGATGTACCTATCAGCACCCCCTCCCAGAACCACTAATCCCATGCCATTCAACCCATATACCAGTCCCCACTGAGCATCATCCAGGTGGGGGGACCAACTGTCATGCACACAGAAGCAGCAGTGCAGGAATATTGAGATAGTGCAATGCACATCAAAGAAGCTTGTCAGGAGTGCAAAGCTGCCAGAGATGCTGAAGCTCAATCTAGCAGTGCCACATTGCTGACTGCTGATCAAAACATCAGGAATGATCTTCAACACACCTTTGGAGATCTTGATCTGGGTGATCAGGCACATGAGCTTCTTGCCCTGATCTTGGAGATGAACAATTTTGATCTGGAGTAAGTGTTTAAAGGTTCAATCCATAGGACTGAAGACTGAACTGGACTGAACTGCAGTCCATGCTTCAGTCCGATGCATTTTTCTGAAAAAGTGAGTAACTGAAACTGCAGTTTGGTTACTGGTCAACTTGTTTTGAAAACATTTGAAAACTGTTATAAAACTGGCTGTAACTGGTCTTTTTACACTTAGATTATATACCCTATAAAACAATAAACTAATGTACATACGATATATAATAAGCTAACTACAAGGGGGATGCCATGTGAATTGGTGGGGTTTATATATGTTGTAGTAGTTGTACATGTTTTCTTCACAGTAAATGAACACATAATACACATTGTTTGCATCTGTAAGGGGACTTGATGTAAGGGGACTAGGGAGTGCCCTGTGTGTTTCTCCTATTTTTTACATTTGTCCTATATTTTTCCTCACTTCATTTCCTCCTATTCTTCATTTTCTATGATTTTTCCTTATTTTATTACTAATTTCCCTTTCTATCACATTTGTGCATGTTGACAGCTTTATATTTAGAGGTGGAGTACCCTTTCTGACATCTACCCCTTGGTAGGATGTCATTCAGTGGCCTTGATCTGCCTATCTCTGCCTTTTCTATTTTTAGGCTATTATTTGATTTTTGCAATCTTCACATATACTGGGCATTGGCAAAGGGGTCCTTAGATTTTCTCTTCAGATTTCCCTTTGCTAGGTGCACCTCCACTCCCTGTAATATGTACCATAATTTTAACTTTGGATTTTCCTTTGCTAGTCCACTAATTAAGTGGCCTCTAGGGTTGCCCTTATAGTAGAAAACTCTCTCCTAAGGCCTGAAATCGTGAACACGCTGCCCAAGATAGGGAGGTATAGAGTGGACAACACTTTCCAGAGCTCCATAGACTCCCTACACACCATTCCTGAGACTCCCACCTTCAGTGCACCACCATTTTTGCTTAACACACCCCTAGCACCATGGACACATCAGAGCACCTCGATGCACTTGAAAGTGACATTACCAGAATATGCATGCAAATTGATTCACTTAAATCTATGATCAAAAACTTGTGTCACCAGTCTCTGGAGGACCAGAAGTGGCATCCTGTTGTGTTCTACTCCAAAAGCCTTAGTGCTGTGGAGCAAAACTACAAGATCCATGACAAGGAGATGTTGGCAATAATGCGCACACTCAAGGAATGGCAACACTTCCTCAAGGGTGCCCAACACAAAGTGGAAATTTGGACAGATCTCGAGTACTTTATGATGGCCAAGAAATTGAACCATTGTCAAGCTTGTTGGTCCCTGTATCTATCCAGATTTGACTTCTCCTTGCACCACTGTCTGGGTTGCAGCATGTGGAAGGCCCTCTCCCAATGTGCAGACCATGGGGATGGCAGCGATGACAATCAAGACATTGTGTTGTTGCAGCCAGATCTGTTCACCATCCAGGCATTAAAAGGCATCATGAGGAGCGGGACATCCTATGCAACATTTGTCATGCAAACCATAGCGGTTTACATGAGGATGTTGTTGCCCGAGCTGTTAAATAACTGAGGAAGGGATCCACCCTTGCAGCAGAGTGGGCTGAAGGGGAGGACTTGTTGTATTTCAGGGATCACATCTATGTCCCCAATGACCCAGACCTTCACCGGTGCATCATATTCCAACACCATGACTCATAGATTGCCAGTCATCCTGGATGCTGGAAGACCTTGAATCTCATCTCACAGAATTATTGGTGGCCACAAATGTCATGGCTCATTGGTCAGTATTGTTGTACTTGTGACCTTTGCTTATGCACCAAGATTCCTTGTTGCAAACCCATTGGCGAGCTACACCCTCTTCCTGTTCCAGAGAGTTGTTGGGATGTTGTCAGTGTCGACTTTGTGGTGGAGTTGCCAGAGTCGAATGGGTTTGATGTGGTGATGTGCACAGTTGATTCAGTGGGGAAATGCGCTCACTTCATTCCCACTCACACCACTGTCAGTGCCCTGGGTGCTGCCTGACTCTATCTCCACCATGTGTGGAATTACATGGACTTCCTGATGCTTTCCTTTCTGACTGTGCCCCTCAGTTCATGGCAGAGTTCACTTGTGAGCTGTACCGACTTCTGGGGATCAAACTCCTTGGTTTGGCTGCCTATCACCTGCAAACTGATGGCCACACTGATTGAGTCAACCAGGAACTGGAGCAGTACATCTGCATCTTTGTCAATGAGCAACAGGACAATTGGGAGAATCTTCTCCCCTTGGCTGAGTTTGGATACAACAACCATGTCCATGCTTCCACTCAACAGACCCCTTTCCTCTCAGACACTGGATGGCATCCATGCATGGGATTTGAGCCTTGCCACACTCCCTCACACATCAAGATGGTGAATGAGTTCACAGAATGCATGAGGGATAGCTTGGAGGAGGCAAAGGCAGCCTTAGTGAAGGTGAAGGACGACATGTCACATGGCACACTTTTACAATCAACACCATTCTCTGGCCCCTCAGTACAAGATTGGTGATTGAGTTTATCTTGACTTCAGTGACATCTCCACCACATGTCCATCCAAGAAACTCACCCATCGCTTCCTGGGACCTTTCCCCATTGTCAAGTGTGTTGGAATGCATGCCTATTGTCTGCACCTCCCAGCCTCCATGTCCAGACTCCACCTGGTCTTCCATGTTATCAAACTCCTTCCAGCTCCCACAGATCCATTCCCAGGATGCCATTCACATCCACCACTCCCACCTACAGTGATCAAGGGAGAACCCCAGTACGAAGTGTTAAGACTATAGGTCCTTAACTCAGCCTTGGCTTTGCGTGTCGCAGTTGGAGGCTTTCCAACTGTATTGGGTTCTGTCTTAGGTTTGGGTGCTTCCCTAGTCAATACGGCTATCCATACTTAGAGGCTTTCTAAGTAGACTGTTGTGTAGCACAGTTGGAGGCTTTCCAACTGTATTGGGTTCTGTCTTAGGTTTGGGTGCTTCCCTAGTCAATACGGCTATCCATACTTAGAGGCTTTCTAAGTAGACTGTTGTGTAGCACAGTTGGAGGCTTTCCAACTGTCGAGTTTGAGTTTATCACAGCTAGAGGCCTTCTAAGCTGTCGAGTGTTCTGGTTGAGTTTAAGACTATTGGTTGAATTAGGTCAAGCTGAGTATTACACTGTGTAGCTACAGCTTATATATGGTTCTAGATTACTTATTGTCCAATCGGAAAGCGAGATGCTTGTCAAGTAATAATAGAACAAACAATAGAAAAGTAAGCCTCATGCCTGGCATGAGGTGTCCAATGTCATGGATCTGATGTCAAGGACCAGGTGTCAAGGGGTCTTCTGTCGGGGTGAGTTGAGTTGAGTGGGAAAGAAAAATGAAGTAGCTTGCTGGCTAGTGTTGTTGGCACAGCCTCGCCACCTCGCCTCGCCAGGTTGTGCCAGGTGGCGATCGCCACTGGCGATCAAAAATTTCCAAATTGGGGTGGCGAGTGGTGGCGAGCATATATTCGAGGCACCATTATGAACCAACGTGTGCGGTAGAATTTTAGTACATCAAATACATTATTTTCTCTACACTACTATGAACAACAAAGGAGGCCATCTCCCTGATGTATTTGTGTCTCTACACTTCACAAAGACAGGAGAGAGGAGTGCCAAGTCTAGACAGTGGCATATGCGATGTAATCACTGTCCAGCCACTGCACCACTTATCGAACATCGTGATGTATAGTGTATAAAACACCTGTCTGATGCCAATAGTTGCCCAAATGTGCCTGAAAATGAATGCAGGGAGGCCCGTTTATTCCTCATGCAGAAAGGAGGGATAGAAGTCATACAAGTTTCTGATGATGAGGACACACCTGGGCCAGGACCAGCACAGAAAAAGGCAAGAGGGCCTGCAGGACAGGTAGTTGTGACAAAGAAAGGGAAGACATCAGGATTAGATGCATTCCTTGATCGGGAGATGAGTCCAGATGAAGTTGACAGGGCAAATATTTGGCTATTGAGGTATGAAATCAACAGTTGAATCAATAACGAACAGATCCTACATCTTTCATAGATTTCTAATACATTGCTATCAAGATCTTCAGCATTGTTCCACATGCAGCCGAAGTCGAACGATTCTTTTCAAATTTAGGGGGAGTGCAGAGTGTGAGCGCTCTCGGCTTACTATTCCACATCTGGAAACCCTGGGAATGCTCTGAAGCCATTATACACGACAACTTAACGAAGCTGCCCTAACAATGGGTAAATCCACTTGACGAAAGCATGCACATATGGATACACAAACACAGCCCGGTATCAATGCTGAGCGAGTGGCAGTTCTTCTCGAAACCTTTACTTTGCCTGAGGCAATAGCTACTCAGGCAGTCGACAATCTTGACTTGGAAGATTATGATTCTGGGGTCACTATGGAAGAGATTGATGCCGAGTTCGATAAGCTGGATGATCAAGTATTTGCACCTGCAGACGGAGATGGATTGAATCCAGGAGTGCCGCTGAATGAGGTATATGACCTGTCAGAGCTGGAAAATATTCGGGCGGGTACAGTGATAGCAACAGTGGATGAGGAACTTGACCTCAGCAAGGAGAAGGATGCTGGTGGGGAAATTTGGGATGAAACCTCATTGTTATGCTCATTAGATGTAGGAAATTGACTGTATATACAGAATACGTGAAAAAAATGGAATTTGGGGTCTTGCCAGGCATCGCCGTGCCACCTTGCTGGAGGTCTCGCCTCGCCGGCGAGTGGCAAAACCTTTGGGAGGTATTGCCCACAACACTATTGCTGGCATACAGATCCCCTGATTGTAACACAAAGTCGAGTCAATCTTGGACAGCCAGTTGCATCGAGGAAAACTCTGGTATTTGGTGCACTGGAAGGGTTATGGGTATGAGGAGAACTCATGGGTCAAGAAGTCCAATGTGAATGCCCCTTGGTTAGTCAAGGAATTCCACCGATGGCACACTGCTGCACTGCATCACATTCAAGTCACTGACTTTGGTCATATGTGATTTTGAATGCATTGGGGTGATGCATCTTAGAGTGATGTAAGGGGACTAGTCAGTGCCCTGTGTGTTTCTCCTATTGGTTATGTTTATCCTATATTTTTCCTCACTTCATTTCCTCCTATTCTTCATTTTCTATGATTTTTCCTTATTTTATTATTAATTTCCCTTTCTATCACATTTGTGCATGTTGACAGTTTGATATTTAGAGGTGGAGTACCCTTTCCGACATCTACCCCTTGGTATGATGTCATTTGGTGGCCTTGATCTGCCTATCTCCGCCTTTTCAAATTTTAGGCTATTATTTGATTTTTGCAATCTTCACATATACTAGGCATTGGCAAAGGGGTCCTTAGAGTTTTCTCTTCAGATTTCCCTTTGCTAGGTGCGCCTCCACTCCCTGTAATATGTACCATAATTTTGACTTCAGATTTCCCTTTGCTAGTCCACTAATTAAGTGGCCTCTAAGGTTGCCCTTATAACATCACACATTGATGTGTTTGTTTGCATCACACAAAGTTTACATGTTTGTTTACAAGACTTGTCAACCCACACTCCCATGCTACCCTCCATCCACACTCACCACCAATGACACACACACCTCCCCCCAAATGAATGAATGCAAGGCAAGTGGCCCAAATAACACTAGTTGTCATCTGGGAAGTCTCTTGCTGTAATGTTTATCTTCTTTACTAATTCTTCTTTTTTAGTTTCTTATTCTTTTGCTACTGACATCACCCATCCACCAAGTGACACACCCAAACCCTCTTACTACCCCACCCATGCCCTACACCACTCCTGTGATCCCCTGCTTGCTGGGTGGTGATAGGTTCTCTTCTTAGGTGGCAACGGCAACAGGAACCACCAGTACTTTACAGTCCCCTACCTGGACTCCATTAACCCAAGTGGACTCCAAGTCTGCCCATAGTACAATTCAACAATGAAGTTGAATTATTGTTGGAGCAAAGCCCAAGCACTGTTGGACTGGGTGCCATTTTTACCAAGTGCCTACAAAATAAATGTGTACAGACAAAGGATTGAACCACAGACATTGGGTAGGAAGTCACAACCAAACAAGTACTCCACCAGTTGAGCCACAGGAGAATTATTTGTTACCAATATAAGGTTTATTTATGACACTCAAACTCATAACTCAAGATTTTATCACCCTCAGAAGAGGCCACTTTTTACTTAAAAAATTTAATCAAATACATCCCTTGCACAAGATGTGAGGGAGTGGCTATTGTAAAATTACACACATGAAAAAATAAACCCCCCCCACACAAGATGCATGGGGGGAGTCAATAAATAAAAAATAAAAAATTCCCTCCCCACACAAAATATGGGGGAGGGAGGGATGTAGCCATATTGTCCTGGGCACCTCAGTGCCCCTCCTGGCCACTGCCCCCTTCCCTTTGTTACTGCTGTCCACTTTGTTGCTGCTGTCTCCTTGCCATCTCACTCCCCCTCCCTGTCCTTGTCCTTGTCATGGTCATGGTCATCCTCTCCATTGTCAGCATTGTTGTCCTGTCCCCATCATACTGGTTGGGGGTGGTGTGGTCATTGTGGTTGTGGTTGTGGTTGTGGTCATCCCTGTTGTCTCCCTCCTGTTGTTGTCTCCCCATTGTCATCGTCCCTGTTGTTGTTCTGTCCTGTTGTCCCCTCATATGTGGACAGCCACCAGCCACCCCACAAGCAGGGGCTCATGGCAGTGGTGGGGGTGGGTCAGTCATCATCATCATCATAAAAACTTTGTTAGTAACAAAAAAATGAATGGTGGAAAAAGAAAACTCACCTATGGCCCAAGAGATGTTGATGTTGTCTCTTGGGCCTTTTTGTGTCCCCCCATCCCTGTTATCCCCTTGTCCTCATCCTCATTGTTGTCCCCTGCCCCTGCTCCTTCATTGTCGTCCCCCTTCTGGCCCATTGTTGTTCATCATGTTCCCATCATCCTGTGGCTTTTGTCATTATGGTTCCCCTTCTTTTTTGCTGTTGTGCCCTTCCCATCTTTGCAGTGTCAGTTTCTCATTTCCACCCCATGAGTAGCTACTCATGGCAGTGGGGTGCTGGTGGCTGTAGTGTCCTTGTCATTGGCAATCGTCCCATTTGGTTGTTTTCCTGATCTATTATCCACCCTATGAGCAGGTGCTCACAGCAGTGGTGGGGTGTGAGTATGCTATATTAGTGTCATCTTGTGGTAAATAACATAGATAAAACCTAAAAAAGGAAATGAAAACATTAATTAGTTGAAAATAAAAGAAAAGAACATGAAAAAAAACATTACCTAGGGTCTAAACAACATCTTTTGTCATTTGGGCCCAATGTGGTTGGTTTGCAGTAGTTTTCAGCAGTTGGTGGCATTGTCAATGTGGGAGTGGGCATGTGACTGGTGGTGGCTGTGTACAGAGTGGTGGTGGTGGTGAGGGTGGCTGCATCAATGGTGGCAGTTAGGTGGCAATGTTGATGGTGGCAGTGAGGTGGCAATGTTGATGACATGGCCTTATGCTTGGTCATGCACAGCCACCATAATGGTACCTAAGACAAATAATATTATACTTTTGCAAGGTAATATGGTGCAGTGATTATATTGCACCCTAGTTGTTCTGGTTATGTAAGCATCTTACCCAAGGTTTTGGGTTCAGTTCTTTCAATTAACAGTTCTTTTTGTAGGTACTACTCTGACTGGACTCCAACTGGACTCCACTGGATCAGTCCAAGTAGACTCCATGAATTGACTGGATTCCAATCAGAGTCCAGTTGGACTGTACTGGGACTGGACTGACAGCTTTGCAGACACTTGGCTCATGGACTAGTCCCAGTGGAGTCCAGTGGAGTCCAGTCAGACTGGATGGATGGTTGGTACTGACAGCAGAGTGGTTTGAAGAGGCCCAAACATTGGGGAGAGATGAACAGCATAAGTGGCTGGATTTTGCCATCCTGATATTAATTTGTGCTGCTGGCCTGCCTATGCATCTTGTATCAAGGCCTGAGTGGTGGTGGGTGTTTACGGTTGCTGATCCTACATATACACCAGCTACACAGGAGAAACTGGAGACAGAACACATTGTAAGTGAAGCAGAGAATGTTATGGCAAAGCAGTTGCAATACCTGTGGACACAGGAGAACCTGTATTGGGATTATGGTGTGAAGGAGAAGTTCAAAGGGATTAAATGATGGGAGTTCAGGACAAGGTAGAACATCTCGTATTCTCCTATACTATGATGTACATATGTTGTGATCTATAAATACATTGTGTTCTATTTTTATATGTGATGTGCTAGTGTTGCGCTTGTGATGCGCTAATGTATTGCACTAGGATTGACTATCCCAACACTTCCCCTCAAGCCTAGCATGGTTGAGTCCATAGGAATGGTTAATATATAATTGAAATTTTAAATTTCTTGCCTTTCAGGTGCGTTAAAACCTCTATGTGGTGGAAAACCCCATGGGAAAAACCCACTCACATGCGAGGAAAGCTACTGAGTTTGCACATCGACTGGATTCCCATCTCTGCCCTATGTCGCATATATTTTGGCCTTGGTAATGCCTTTGTTAACATGTCCGCTGTTTGTTCCAGGTCTCAACAGTTTTGTATATCGAGTATTTTGTCAGTTACTAGTGTTTGGACCCAGTGATGGCGAATAGCGATATGTTTTGATCGCTGGTGAAATTGAGGATTATGTGTCAATATTATGGATCCTTCATTATCACCTTTAATTTCCATTGGTGAGTTCTGTGGGAATCCAAGTTCACTGTACAAATTTCTCAGCCATGTCGCCTCTTGTCCAGCCTCCGATAGCGCTACATATTCTGCTTCTGTAGAGGACAATGCTATCACAGTTTCTTTCTCTGATTTCCATGTGATTGCTCCCCCTGCTGCTAGAAAAAGGTAGCCAGTCGTGGATTTGAGGTCATCTGCATATCCATGGAAGAGATTTCCAGTTCCAGTTTCATCTTGGGATTTTCAATACATTATCCCTAGAGTTTTCACACCCACCAGGTATCTGAGTATTCACTTTATTGCACCATGGTGTTTTAAACCTGGGTTTGCAGTGTAGGTGGCCAATTTATTAACTGCATAGCTTATGTCTGGTCTTGTGGAATTTGCCAAAAATTGCAGACTCCCCAATAATCATGCATATGAATTGCTTCGATTGGATTTGTTATCATCTGGATTTGGTCCAAGCTTCATATTGGGGTCCATGGGTATACTGGTGGGATTTGCATCAGCTATTCCTTCATTACAGAGAATATTTTCAATATATCTCTGTTGAGATATAGTTATTGCATTCTCGGTTCATGTAACTTCAATGCCAACAATTTTACTCAGCTCTCCAAGGTCTGTTACTTCCCATTCTGAGTGGAGTGTTTCTTTCATATGATCCATCATTTTATCAGATGAAGCAAAAAGCAGTGAGTCGTCCATGCAGATAACCATTATTCTGTGAAGTCATTTCCATTGTGTCGTATACACATGCATGGATCAGAAAGTAAGCGCACATAACTGTGGATTTTGAGTTTGCCATCAAGTTCATTATTCCACTCTCGGCCTGCCTGTTTTAAACCATAAAGTGTTTTGACTAACCTGCATACTCGACCCATTATGTCTTCACATCCCTCAGGCTGTTGCATATATATTGCCTCCTGCAAAGTGCCATTTAGATATGCACCCTTTACATCCATTTGTTGTAACTTGAGTCCCTTTTCAGGTATGAGTGCTAGTAATGCGCATAATGTATCCATCCTGACAACTGGTGAGAATGTTTCCCTATAATCAAATCCAGGTTGTTGTGCATATCCTTTCACCACTAATCCTGCTCAATATCTTACTACTTCCCCTTCTTTATTGTGCTTTTTGACAAAGATCCATTTATTTTTGATTGGTACTGCGTCTGAGGTTTCTGGATGAGTTCCCAAGTCCCCTTCTCTGATAATAAATCTAATTCAATCTTCATGGCCTTTTGCCATTCAGGCCAATCCAGGGAGTTCTTGGCATCTTCGAGACTCATAAGTTTGTCTCCAGCAACAATTGCATAGACTTCTTCTATTGATAAGAAATTGTCATTGTCCTCATATGCAAAAGGATTGTGAAGGTGTTTATAATTGATACAAATTCCATGTGTCTTCCATGGTTTGTCAATATCTATATCTTCCTGTGTTTCATTCCGTTTTCACTTCTTGGGCACAAGATTCCAAGTTGTATCATCAGAATCTGTTACCCCATTGGTGGTGTGCTACCTGCAGACTCCCCCTCATGCAGTAAACTGGGTGTAATTTCAATATGGTCAGGAGTTGGTTTTTCTGTAGGTGTAATATTCCAGAAGTTGTGGGAGGTAAGTACTTTGCAAGTTTCGGCATTGTAATATTTTACTGCCCCAGCACCATCATTGTAGCCGACATATGCTTGGTGCCTTGATTTTGGTAGCATTTTTCGGGGTTTCTTTTGACCTTGTAGTAATATCCATATGTGGCCTCCAAACTCCTGTAAATACAATACATTGGGTTTTATTTTGTGCCATCCCTTGTAAGGTGTTGATCTTGGGAGATGTTTTGTAAATGATCAGTCACAAAGGTAAGCAGCGTGTAAAACTGCATATTCCCAAAGAAATTTGGGAAGTTGGTTGGCAGTTATCATGGCATGTGATAGTTCAACAAGAGTTCTATTCATTCGCTCTGCAACGCCATTCTGCGAAGGTGAGTATGGTGCAGTTAGTCTTACTTCTATACCACATTCATTGCACCATTTTTCCAACTTCTCATTTACAAATTCTTTTCTGCAATCAATTTGGTTTTTGACCTTGAGTTATTAGATGTGTCAAATAATTTATTACTGCTTGTGTTGAGTCTGATTTCTCTTTCAAACATTGGACGGTTATGTAGCATTTTGCGTCGTCCACACATAACAAGTAATATTGATTTCCATTTATAGATTTGATCGCATATTTTCCCCATAAGTCAATATGTGTCAATTCTCTGGGTTCGGTTTGTCGCGTGGATATTTTAGGAAAGGGTTCTATGTGTTGCTTTGCCTCGGTACATGCGATACAGTCTGGTTTAGGACTGTGTTTATTGATGTTAAATCCGTCGACCAAACTCCTATCCAATAATTTCTGCAGGCCAGAATACCCGACGTGCCCAAAGCACCTGTGCCAAGTTTCCCAATTGGGTGCTGCATCATTATTGATGAATGATCAGTGATCAGTGGCCTCTATTGTAAGCATCGGGTGTCGGTCACGTACAGTTAATTCCATCTTGTATAAGTGGTTGTTAACCTTGTTCCCTTGTGCTATTTTCTTCCCCTCCTTAGTGACAAAGGTAATTCTTCCCTTTCCACCTGTATATCTTCCCCCAGCTGCATCCCATTGCCCCAACAAAATCAAATTATTCCGTGTTCCAGGTACATGGAGTACATCCTCCAAGTGCAAAATATAATTGTGACCATTACATGTCAAAATTAATTCAACAGTTCTGTGGCCCTCAATTTTCGCTTCTTTACCACCTACACCTGTTATGGAACATTTTTCCACAGGTGTGTATGCAATAAAGGCTTCTCTTTGATGTGTAACATGCGAAGTTGTTGCTGAATCGGCTAACCAGTCATACCAGATCAATTGCTCATCATTTCCATCAAGGTTACAGGCTTTGTATGTGTCAAAATTGTAAAGTTCTTCATTTACTGGAAATGCAATCAATTCCTCCCCCACATCCGAATCTTCAGTACCTTTCTTTGATCCCTCTTTTTGCTTCTCTTTTCCCTTCTTTTTCCTCCAACAATCTCTTTCCTTATGTCCTATTTTTCCACAGTTCCGATATTTGTTACCGGCATATTTGCAACATTTACTTGACCAATGTCCTGGTTGCTTACAATGTTCACAATAAGGTTTGTTGGAGGATTTATGATTGGTGATGTGCTCTTCCAAAGTTTTGGTAGTTCCGCTATTCTTCTGGGTATTAACCAGGTTTGTGCTAGAACCATTAGAATACTTGTTATGCGAGCGCATCATACGAATTTTATATTCCTCCCATAATAAACCAATAAAGGAATCTGAGGACATTCTCCTTTTGGGGTCCGGATCATTGGAATCATTGGCATTCCCATTATAGGGTTTGACATAAGTCTGCCAAGATGAAGGTAAAGACGTCAAAATAATCGCTTTGAAGCACGTGTCTGAAACATGGAATTCTGTGTTGGGGAATTTATTGATGCAGTTGTGATATGATTTAAGCATGTCAAGATGCTTTGGGAGATCATCCACTTCTAGTATCTTGGTCTCATATAACAGGCACTGTATATGATTTACTGTTTGATGTGCCTTGTTCTTGTGAGTGACCGTAAGCGCTGAATACATCACTTCAGCTGATGTTTTTGATCCAACATGATTCATTTGAGAGGTGATGTTATGCATGATTAATTGTTGCACCCAAGAGTCATTTTTGTCCCAGTTATTTGAGTTAATGGGATCTTTGGTTTCATCTGGTCATTTCACACTGCCAGTAGTATATCCAGTTATATCACAATTGATAAATACCCTTTTCATTCTCTCCTTCCATTCATGCCAATTCTTGTCCATTAAGTGATTGTGTTTGGCAATTTTGTTCACATTTGAATATTCTTTCGTCCGAATCGATTCAATTACTGGTTGAGCTGCGGTCTGTTGCCATTGTTGAGAGGCATTAGAGGTGTAAACTCTGCTGGCTTGAATAGGGGTTGAGGGTGCATCTTCCTCAAGCTCTTCCAGTTCAACAAGGTGATCTGACATAGTGTGTCTGAGTCCAGAACGATTTATTTAAATATGAAAAAGGGCAGGGCCCATAACCTATTGGGATTATGGTGTGAAGGAGAAGTTTGAAGGGATTAAATGATGGGAGTTCAGGACAAGGTAGAATGTCTTGTATTCTCCTATACTACAATGTACATATGTTGTGATCTATAAATACATTGTGTTCTATTTTTATATGTGATGTGCTAGTGTTGTGCTTGTGATGCACTAATGTATTGCACTAGGATTGACTATCCCAACAACCTGACAGTATTGTGTGATGGTGGTATGACAAAGGGAGGGGAGGCATACACTTTTCAACACCAAGCAGGAAGGTTTATTTGATGGAATGTCTTGAGGCAATGTCCAAGTCTCACACAGGTGTTTGGATCAAAGATATTGTCCTCAAGGCACATATTATCTCCATTTATGTAAACCTATCCAATTAATTGATGCTTGGCAAAATAGACTGTCAATGCCATTGGTTGTCCCAGAATCAGCACTGTTGTTTGTGATAGCACAGGCAATACTTGTGTCTCTCAACAACACTTTGTCCTTGAGATACCCACTGCCTTGAATTTAGCAGATATCATTCATCACCTCAGCAACACCTTAAAGGATATTGTGAAGCTCCTATAGTTTCAAAACACTATCAAGCCTGTTTGTGCTGTTATCACAAACTTTCATGCATCTGCATCCCATCTTGGAACTGCAGAGCTGAAAGCAGTACACAAAGTGCTGCACACTGGTCCTGGGCTCAAAGCAATTGGAAAGACACAATTTGGTACTGTCATTCTATCCTCAATTTCTGTACAACTTACAATTCCTGCTATCAAGAGGGTTGTACAAAATGGGAAATTTGATTTTGAGGTATGTCACCATCCCACTGCCAACAGGAAGGTTGTCAGTCAACATGCATTAGGAATTGTCAATAAACTTTCAACTACATGCATCGTAGTCAACAATGGACTTTGAATTTAATGTTGCCCAGTTGGTTGATGTTGGCAGGCCAGCTGTCAAAGCATTAGCCTGCCTTGAAGTGAATGAGTCAACAGCTTCAGATGTCTTCATTTTCTAGCATGCAATGCTGCAATCAATCAAGGATGTCATAACTGATCCACAACACGAGTTCCCTAATGAAGTCCAACAGCAAATCTTTGGCATTCTCAACAGTCAACACTGGCAATTGTTTGAGGATGGAAATTTATCTAATCAGGTCTACCTAGCAGCAACATATCTCAATTTCAGTGAGTATTTTTTTCCTCATGACTTTTGTTGGATGATTCACAAACATCTAATGGCATATAGCATACCTTAAGTCAGATCTATTCAAGTCAGATAATAATGATGACTCATCATACACTGGAATCCACCATGTCGACACTTTCAAAATTGTTGCTCAGTTCCTTGTTGATCTCACCAAGAAGGAAATCAAGTTAAGATGAATTCATCCAATGGATGAATCATGCTGGGGCTTTCAAGGCACATTTTCTTGGCAAATTCAAAGCTTATGGTTGGCACCAGTACCCATTTAATCTTCTAGTTGCACTGTGAGACTGGTAGGGTATGGATTTCAGCCATTCAAGTAAGAAAATGGGAAATATCTAATGTAAATGGATGGATATATAATGGATGAACTTGGGATGAATTTTCATACTGTAGATTTCAAACTTCAAATGGATGGAATTCAGGCATATTTTATTACAACTTTTTCATAAGTGAATAGGATGAAATTTCTTCTTGTAAATGAATGAATTATAGGGGTGGTTTTAATACTGTAGATTTCAAACCTCAAATGGATGGAAGTCAGACATATTTTATTACAACTTTTTCATAAGTGAGTAGGATGAAATTTCTTCTTGAAAATGAATGAATTATAGGGGTGGTTTTAATACTGTAGATTTCAAACCTCAAATGGATGGAATGTTTTTTTTTGCTCAGTCATTATTTTATACCACAGCAGGCTGAATTTCATCATCTACGCATTGTGCAAGGTAAGTCATTTCAACCTGCCCTCATGCAGAAAGTCACATGTCATATCTATACCCAGCACACCCAAGACTTCAACTTCACGTGCAATATCAACCAAGGTCTGACATTTTCACATGCTCTCTCACTTCCACTCCTACCACACCATCAACAGTCAAGCCTGCTGCCTCCCACCACCGCCAACCACCTCCCACTGCCATCAACAGCTGCAAACACCAACAACGAACTGCATGGCTGCAAGAGTGCCACATCACACGTGGATTTGGATGTCGACAGCCGTCGACATGTGTTGAGGGGCCCAAGGCCCCTCAACACAATGTAAACGAAGTATTTTTATTGTTGTTTTTGTAGTTTCTGAAGTTCTAACAAGTTTTTTCTGTTATTTTTAGGTTATCTACTACCTTTACAATGACGATGCATGATGCATGCCTACGCCCTCCTCCCCATCCAAATGGGATGTGAGGGGGGTTGGTTGAGGTTAAGAGACCCCAGAGAGGTACCAGGAGGCCCAGGTAGCTGGGTACCTACAAGGTAAGCACATGAAACGCCCCCAACGCCACCATCTGCCACTAACCACCCCACCATCTCTCGAAACAGGCAACACTGCTGCCCCAACAGCGGGATGGCATAACAAGATGCACCACCAATGACCCAACCCACTCAGGATGACAACGGCAATGGAAGGAAGGGAACAGGGCCAGGTGACACTGATGACAAACACCCTAACACCAACAGCAGACAGGACCAGGATGACAAGAACGACGATGCCAACGCAAACCGCAACAGCACTGACAACGGGGATGATGAGAATGGCACCCACAACCACAAGGAAGGCAAAACTGTGACAATGGCCACAGTGGACCATGAGGACAACCACCGCCAAGAATGGGACAATGGGGACAACAACTGGAAGACAAGATGACGCCAGGACCAGGGATGACAGGCACAAGGATGATGACCCAAGGAGGACCAGGACCAGGGCAACAGGGACAGCGAGGACAATGAGGACAACAATGGCAGGGATGACAGGAACAATGGGCGCCAGGACCAGCCAAGGACAAAGGGGATGACTGGGACAGGGAGCAAACAACAGGGAATGCAGATGACGAGACCACGGCCACAACAATGAAGACGACAACAACAACAGGAACGACACACTGCCCACCCCCGAGCAATTGATTGTGGGCCCAAATGACGACTAGAGTCGTTTAGGCCCAGGTAATTTTTCTGATCTTTGTTTCTTATTTTTTGTTTAAAATATACATAGTTAGTTTAGATGCAATATATTGAGTTGTACAAAACCTGTGAGACCAACATCTGCCTGTAGCTGATTGAAAATTCACTACTAAAAGTATGAAACTGATAATGAAACTAAACAAAGTGGATGAATAATTGCCAAAAAAAATTAACCTGGACAGAGGGTTTTTTTTGCCCTTGAGGGGATGAAAACCATCTCATAGTCGGAGGGAGTCTCATGGTGTGAATTACCCCATTTAGAAGATGGAAGTCATCCCAAGGGATAAATTCAATGGGTATGAATATGGACAAATTTCAAGGTGTTTTCAACCTCTTAACTCATCCATTCTGAGGGGGAATTTTCACAACTTTTAGGGTATGTTTTTCCCCGAAAATCAGATGATTTTTATTCTTTTTCAATGGCCACAAAGGATGGAAATTCTACCCAAAACAGATGACTTTCTACTCAATTCCTTCACCTCAGTGGCTGAATTACTAGATGAAATCCCACATCCATGGGTCTCACTGTGTTGATGATAAGAAAGGTGTTCACAAGTGGTGGCAAGCACTTATTGAGTCTGATGCTACTGTGATACTGCCAGTGTGTATTTCTTTCATCTTTTTCTGTTTGCCAAACTGTTGAGCATAACACTGCCTGCAGCACCTAGCAATAAAGATATATTTGGTTTGTGTGAACTCTATGCCAGAAGATTGTGTAGAAATATCAAGTTCAGTCATGATTTTCTGTTTGTGTTTGAGATCATCCCTTCATTTATGACTTATATATCACATTTGATTCTCCTCTTACTCCTATCATACATTCATATTGATTGGTAGTCATCAGCAATCTGTCAATTTAGTTTCTGGTTTCCAGTGGTTTTTTGGGGTTTTGGGGTTTTGAGAAACCTGGAAACCTGGAAACCTTGAAAGAGTCCCTAAGAAAAGCTAGTTTATGGTAATATTAGTAGCGGATTTAGATAGGTTTCTAGGGTTTCCATTGGTTTCTTAGGTTTTTCAAATACACAGACATGTGAGGTTTCTGGGAAATGGGACCTAGGTCTCCAAGTTTCTGGGTTTTCTGGTTTTTGTCAGTTTTTGTCAGTTTTTTGGGTTCAGAAACTGGTAAAAACCAAAATGCAGGATTACTGATGTAGCTTATATACTTCAATGTACCATAGTTGTGCTCTCTGAGCACTTATACCAATGGACTCTGTTCCTTTTCTCAACAGAGTGCACCATTTTAACATTCACATGGTTGACACCCACACTATGTTCTCAGCTGTCTGTTCCTGCAATGACTGCAATAACTCAGATATGGCAGTACTACAAAATGGAAGAAAAGGTACATAACTATCTAGTTGCACATTATTGACAGCTTATCTCATTCTGTCAATGAAGGCTCAGTTGCAAAGCCATCCATGAAATTTTTTGATATCAAGAACAGGTTCTTTTCAAAGTCAGATGACAAACTGGATGAGAATCGATGATGATGAAGATGATAGTTGGTTGGATGAGCCAAATTATGCATCCTCTCGAGGTCTCACCAACCACTGATCTGTCATCTTGGTGTCTTGCAGCTGCTCTTCCTGATGAACCATTGAGTAACACTTCTGTGGCTGCTCCTAACCCTCCAGAAGCTCTTGGAGAGCCCACAGACCTAGACAACAACTTCTCAGTGGAATTATAATATTTCCATTGAAAAAATCATGTGAAAACATCACATGGAATTTTTAATGGTAAATTACCAGCAAATTATCAACCCTTCCATCAGACTTCTGTAAATTACTGGTAAATTACCAGCCTCAAATTTTTCCACAACCCTAGAATGAGCACGACCTTAATTGTGTTGGTAGGCTTGAGGTGTGAGGCATGGGAATTTTATTTCACATACACTGCATGTAAATTACTGGTAAATTACCAGCCTCAAATTTTTCCACAACTCTAGAATGAGCATGACCTTAATTGTGTTGGTAGGCCTGAGGTGTGAGGCATGGGAATTTTATTTCACATACACTGCATGCACACAAACTTCCAATCATATGTGCATGTATGTATGCATGTGTCAATAAAAATAGTGTACAATATGTCTAACATAATATATAAACTACACACACTTCTGGGAACTCTAGTTGTGTTCTCTTAGGTATTCCACCCATTATTGGTGTGTGAATCACCTTCCTCAATCAACTAAGTATTCTATTTTAAGCCCTTCACATCAATCCATCACTGATCCTCGTATCACATGCACACCCCCTCGCATCTTCTTGTAGAGAGAAACCACACAGTACCACTAACAGCTTAGTGGGTGTCACCCTAACATGGTGCATAACACATGTCAACTGTCATTCCCTTGAATCCATCAATCCTAAATCACCCCTTAAAGATGCTGATCACATCTCTTGGATACATGTTGCCCCAACATCTTCATCACTTTTATTTATCAGGTATAACATCCTTGCACATATATTAAGAATATAAGTTGAATATATGTTATTCTTTTTTATTTCCTATTCATTTTTCTGATGACTACTTAGCAAGCCACCGAAAGCACTAATTCAGAATATTTATAGTACAATCCAACCACAATTCATAAATTTGGGTCTGGAACCAAAGGCTTAGAATCAAGTGAAAGAACAGAATCAATATTATTTCTGTGTGCAAGAGGACGCAATGTTATTGTCCGAGTTCTACTCCTCTATTAAGTATCACATAATGTTGAGAGTAACATTTGCAATGTCTATGAGAGGCATGAGACTGGCCTGTAGAATGGAAGATCATAGTGAGAAAATCATCCACAACTGCAAGGTTAAGAAATGGCATACTCCAATCAAGGCAAAATGGGCTACTGCAAGTTGTGCACGTCCTTTCTGTGTTGAGACCGGAATGGTTACGGTATATGTTTGGCTAGGAGGGTAAACATTGAGGTTGGGGGCATATGGACCATAGGTCAGAAGGGTTCCCATTGTGTCACTCGGAGGGCGGCAAGGGTTGGTGGGGCATGACTGAAGCCCAATGGCTACGGACACATCTTGTGAGCTAGATAGAGTCAGCTGAATATCATGCATAAGTCAAGCTCGTGGGAAATTTATGACAGGGTAGACAGACGGTTGACCACAACATCAAGACGGGAACCAGCTGTGACAGACGTGCCGTCCGCAGGCGATCCAATAGCTATACTTTGCGCAACGGCAGTGGTGATCAAAAGAGTTATCAACGCGACAATATTGAAAACCTGCATCGTGGAAAGGTAAAGCGCCGGAAAAGTATTGGAATTATCGAAGAACTGAAACCTAGAGTTCTGCCGCTTTTATGGATGGTGAATTTCGACATGTCCGTAAGGATCAACGAAACGCGGTGAGGAGAGGCCGCACACTGCATGCCCATCAGGCAGCAGGCCGTCCCATGAGATTATGAAAACGGCTACACAATAATGGTGTAGTTACCAGATCGCGGTGATCCGTGAATATTTGAGCGCTGACGAAGCTCCGAAAAAACGTTAACATGTCATGACATAGCACGGTTGACCGCATTTGGATGCACCGGATTTGTCCTTGTCCAACTCAAACGGGGCTTTTGGCGATATGGGATATCAACACACAGCTTTCCGTGAAATATAAAGAAAAACAGAGTTGTGGAAACATATACATAAGTACTTGGAAGGAGAGGATAGATCTGGACAAACCAAATTTCGGCAATTTGAAGTGGCTGCGAATTTTTGATGCTCTGTTGCTACTCTGCGCCACTGACGGAAATACGGGACCGGCGGTGTCGCAGTAATAGCTTCCCCGGTGAGCAGATGAGTTTGTAACTCTGGGTCAAATTATACTATGTACCCTATGTCGGCGCATGACCAACTTTGGACCAACTCGAACTTCAAAGCTTCAACCGCTGGCAAAGCATATTCCAGGTGCCCTAGTGGTCACCGTCCAGTGCGCTGGAGCTCCTGAGGGTGCTTTATCAATTCCTTCCATAGTTATGCCCCGAAGTTCCGCCAAGGACACTGATGTGAATCGAATTTTCAACTCCCCAGCGTCCATCATTCCGGATCCGCAGTTGAAATATTCAGAGAATGAAGACATACTAGTACTGTGAATGCAGGCCGGGATCATATCCCCAAACATGATGTCACCAATTCTGAGTCACTCAGTTAAAGTAGCATGGCATTGAAAATCTACTCTCCTAGAAGAACCTCGTGCAGACTGATGATCGTGTCCCACTTATTATCCTCCTTCCATCCGATAGTCTTGTCTTCTTGCAATGCCAGTACTACCTTGAGATCCCGTAAAGGCTTCCCTTCCTTCTCGAGCACCTCGACTTCCGTCCTGATCCTGTCTAGCCAGTTCTTCGCAATATCTATCTGCTCTGGTGCCAAAGCAGGGGCCCTAAACGCAAACAACAGGCGATCCGTTCCGTGGGTGACATAGCCTGCATGTTTAATTTCGTTAATTTCGATGTTCTGGAGGACAAAGTGGTTTACCTTTCAACCGATACTGTTCCGGCGTCCACCCAATCTCGTAACGCAGCACAGGAAATCCAGCGGCCTGTAAGTCCCGCGCCAATAAGCGCACAGGCAGATGAACTTGTCCGCAACTCAAAATTTCTCCATACAACCTTTGCACCTCCTCTTGTCCCGCATCGTCAGGGAGCTTTCTCCACTTTGAAACCATCTTCCTCACGATATCTTCCGGGAAGTACCTATTTAGGTTGGGGACAATATCCTGCGGAGCCTCTATCGGATGTGAGATTGCATAAAGATACCATTCCTCTGTCAGGTCTCCTACTACAATACTTCGGACTCCATGTGCTCTTAGCTTCTGAGCAAATCCTCCAGAGCGTTGCCAGGTCATTAGGTCTGAAACCGACAACCAATCTTCAGAGAGACAGGCACGAAATGTTCCATGTTCCCCGAGAACATCCGAGTCAATAATATTTTTTATGGCCGACCAAGGAACCTTAACGGGATCTCGTAATGTAGCCAAGATATCTGATGCCTCTGGATTCAACTTCAGCGCTCGACAAAGCGCGTGGAATTGTGGTCGATGTTCTTCTGGCGTTTTCGGATTCGTTCTACATGCTCCTCAGCTTTCCTATCACAGTAACGGAAAAAGCAGCGCACAATATCGCGTTAGATTGCAGCATCGCCGAGTGGAATGGTGCTTTATGGCCTTCCGGGAGACAAGATACATGGTGCAACAGTTGATGTACAGAGTGGGCACCTGATAAACATCGTCAGGTTTGATATAAATCGCAATTCATTATCGGGCCGGACCTGCAGAATGGCCTATAACCCATATGTCCTCAGGATCTCCTGTGGATCAACTGTCACATTCTAAGCACAACAGCGATACCATTTGCAGCGAACCTCCAAAAGCCTCGATGTTCGCTTTTACCCACTCCACTGCCAACCACTGGTCTTTAAATCCATAATTTCCACTTAATTTTGGTTTATCACAAGCCAGAAAACCGAAAGCAGAAAGACGAAACCCAACATTGACCCAAACTTCCGACTGAGCTGCAGCAATATATTGAGCTTGCAGGACTAGATCATGAGGAGAGCCGAACTGGAGGAACCTTGATATTTGTGAATGAGTCAGATGCATGCGACGGACACACAGCTTCTACATACCCTCCATGGATGAATACTCTCACTGGAAACTTCTCCTGAGAAGGAACTTTAAAGGAGGGTGGCGCAACAATATTTACGAAAAGCCTTCATGTTCGGTGTCAGCAGCTATCGCGAAATCACACCAAGAGCCTGGATATATATAACGTACGGGTTTTCAGTAGGTTTCCCTCGGCCAACTTTGTCTTCGTACGGCAAATCTTTTCTCCGGAATGTAAGCATTCACAATTTATGAATCAAATGGTGAGGAACTTCACCTCCTGTCCGCCCGTCAGTTTTCAGTTGCACGGCATCTGGAATTCTTCGAAGTCAGCCAAGATTGCGTACTCGAGCTCCGGCTTTACGCACAAGCAGTTTCTTGGATATACTCCCTCTCTTCATATCGGAAATCACTTGGTAGGGGCTTGGGATCTTCAAACCGACCGGGGGGCCAAGCATACGGGATCTCTACAGATCATCGTATGTTTAATCGCATGCTCAGATTAGAGGGGAAACGACGAGCCTAAGAAAACGGCGGCTCCATTCAACGCCCTTCCACCCGTAATCGATCCGTAACGTGTTTCTACTGTAACTCGTGCAGGATTATGAGAGAGCTCTTCGTGTAAGTGGGGTCTGTTGACTCTGTTCATGCTTAAATCTTGTTGCCGATCATAAAAGACTTACGTCTGCAAGAACTTATAATCTGGAGATACCGTCCCGTCTCCGTTTGATGAGGACAACTGAATCAACTGCCTACGATTGCTATTTTCATTACTACTATATATAGTAGTATAAATGACATAATATTCATCACATGCCTTGAGAGCTCATCAAACAGTGCCAAGCAGTCGGGTAGTTGCGGAAAATATTCCGGCCTGGTAAATACCGGTAAACTACAGGTCCATTTCCATACAAAGTAAATTACCGGCAAAATATTGCATGTGATCAATTCATGCAGGCATTTTTTAGCTGTCAAAAATTTCCAGTGCTTGCATTCAAAATCACCTCTGGCATTTATAATTCCTCTCACCTTGACATTGTTCTTGGTCACAGTTATCGCATCGGCGGCTCAGTCCATCTACTCACTATGGGCGTGGCCCCGGAGATTATCATGAAGCTGGGAGGGTGGACTTCCATGTGCTTCTTGTTGTACTGGCGCCACCTTGAACTCATTGTGCCCCTCGCAATCACACATGCCTGGGTCAGCCAGCAACGAGCTTTTGTTAAAAAATTTAATATTGCCAATGCTTCCTTTGATTCATCTTTTGACACATCTTTCAATCTCACTATCTAAATAGTTGTACTTAATGTTTCCTTATTTCATTCCTGTTAGGAAACCACCCCATTACCTAATAAAATTTCATTTTATTTTATTATGTTGAATTACGCTACATGACGCCAAATTATGCTACACTTTGATAGCATGAGAATTTTATTTTGCACACATCAAAATGTACGCGCATGTATGAGTGTGTCAGTAACAACAATGTACAATATGTGTAACATAGTATATAAACCCTAAATATATGCCTAGGGGACCCCAGTTGTGTTCTCTTAGGTATTCCACCTACGCTTTCAGTGTGAAAGGCCTTTGTCAACAAACTTACCTATTAATAACCCCTCACATCAAAACCATCAATTCCCATCACGAGCACGGATCCCGCCCCCTTCTTGTAGAGAGAACCCGCATGGTCTTAGCTAGCAGATAGTGGGTGTCACCCTAACAGAAGAACACAACTTCCCATATCAGTGCGCCTTCTCTTACTTGCACATATGTCATTGTTTCACTGTGCCACATCCGATTACTCATCCTTTCGGCATGAGCCGGAAGTACTTGTATATACATAATCTACCTTTTCTTTCATAAGCCGACGCCAGGCCTCGCCTTACATTGCGACTGCCAGTGATTGAGAGGCAGCGCTCGTCATTAGGACAGCTGCAACCAGACAACCGATCGGATCTGGTTTAGTTACAATTTACATCACTCTATTCGGACGACTATTTTAGTTACAAGCTGAATTCAGTGTTATCTCCGAGATCAGGCACTGTTGGAAGGGTTATTGATCCGAAGTGTCAAAATAGGCGCCTGATGAACGACGAACGATTGACGAACCTCGACGAACCTTATCACGTGACCCATAAACGTTTGGAGAGGTCTCGAAGAATTTTTTTTTTGAATTTGTCAAAGAAGTGATTCATCACAGATTCTACAATTATGTCCGAACCTTCAACTTCTAATCCCGGTCTCAATCCTGTTCCCATACCAGCACTAGAGGCGAAAATTGATGTGCTCACAGTGCAAATGTCGCAATTAGTGTCAGTATTGGCAGCATCACAGCCCAGACAAGCGGAAGTACAGCCAGAGACGATAGGAGAAAGAGATGATGAGATGGAGGAGATGGTGGAGTGGATATCGCAGGAGGATGAGACAGCAGAGAAATCCAGAAATGGAAAAGCGTGCTTACCTAAGTACACGCCCCTGCAAATCTTTGACGGTACCATGGAGAATACAAAATCCTTCATCAGCTCTATAGTATTGTACATCCATGGGAGGAAGCCCGAGTTTCATACAGCCGAGTCTAGGATTATGTTTGCTCTCTCATACATTCAGGGGGGGAAAGCACAGTTCTGGAGAAACGAGGCTATTAATCAAATTGCCATGGGAAATAAACCATTTGCAACCTTCAAGGAATTTCTGGAAAGATTGGAGGCACAGTTTGGAGACCCTAATCCAAAGGTGACAGCCAATGCTAAATTAAAGACCATGCGCCAAGGTTCCCTAACAGTGGATGAATTTATTTTGCAGTTCAAAGCAGAAGCTTTGCAAACGGACATGGGAGAAGCCGCGTTGGTAGAGTTTTTGAAAGCAGGATTAAATCCCTCCTTATTCAAGTCTATCTACCGACTACCTTCTATGCCAGAGAAATTGGACGAGTGGTATAATTGGGCAATGCACCTTGACCGGCAATATCGGCCGGAACAGGCGGAGTCAAAGTTGATGTATGGAAGTAGTAAATTTGGAAAGTCATCAGGAGGAAAGTCCAAGAAAGGAAAGGTGCCTCAGGCGCAAGCTCCGAGGGCAC
Organism: Tricholoma matsutake; assembly: GCA_026075535.2. NCBI lineage: Eukaryota > Fungi > Basidiomycota > Agaricomycetes > Agaricales > Tricholomataceae > Tricholoma > Tricholoma matsutake. The sequence continues at coordinate 1,825,332 of AP026550.1, read as the reverse complement.
AGCCACTGGCCATGGCAGTGACACCTATAGTTACGGAGTCAGCAGCACCAGCAGAGGCAATGGAGGTTGATCAAGCAGGGAGATGAGCCCCACTCAAATGTTTTAACTGTGCACAGTTAGGACACATTTCTAGGAATTGTAGGCAGAAAAGAAAGATTAGGGAAGCTACAATCGAGGAAATGAAGCTGGAGGAAGGCAAGCAGAAGAATTTTGCGGAAGAGTCCCAGTGAAGGTTTCCCCATTGGTGACCCAGAATCATTACAATGTATTAGTATCCAAGGAAACCCAGAGTAAATCAGAAAAGGAAATCGAGGAGGAGTACAACTGTTACGAATCACGTGACCAAGAAAATTGCTGAGCACTATTTCCGAAAACCCCTAAATTCTTTATTCGCTCTGCACGAATAGAACCAGAAATCACCTTGACTGTGGGATTGAAGACAGTGGACACGCATGCAGCTATTGATGTGGAAGCATTGCTTGATAGTGGTGCTACAGGATTAATTATTAATCAATCCTTAATTACTGGAAACGGTATTAACACATGCAAGCTGGTGCAACCTATAATGGTGTACAATATTGATGGAACAGTCAATCGTGGAGGAACTATCAAGGAGGAGGTGACTATGATCCTAAAGTATCAGGAGCATCAGGAGTGAGCCGTATTCAAAGTGTGCAATCTTGGGAAAACCAATCTAATAATAGGATGTCCATGGTTACAGAAGCATAATCCCAAAATTGATTGGAAAACTGGGAAAGTACAAATGACTCATTGTCCTAAGGAATGTAATGTGTATGGGAGGAAGATGAAGAAGGAAAAAAGGAAAAAGAAAGAGAAAGAATGTCCGAGAAAGTATTCTGTTATGATGGAGGAAGTGGAGGATGAGGAAATGCCAAATGGGGAAGTTCCGATCATGATCGAGAAAGAAGAGCAGAAGCAAACCTTTAGAGCAATTTGTGGAGGACAGTCATGGGACAAGAATATCGTGAAGGTGGAGAAGCCAGTGGAGGAATGGGTGCCAAAAGTGTATCATGAACATCTGTCAGTGTTCCAGAAGAAGGAGTCTGAGCGAATGCCAGTGCAGAAGCCATGGGATCATGCGATTGAGATGAAGCCAGGGTTTGTGCCGAAGAAGTCGAAGGTATATCCGTTATCTCCGATGGAACAAGAAGAAGTGGATGCATTCCTGAAGGAGCAATTGCGCAAAGGATACATATGACCTTCAAAATCACCGCAGACATCACCAATATTCTTCGTGCCAAAGAAAGACCAAAGGAAGAGGATGTGTACAGATTATAGGTATCTGAATGAGTGGACAGTAAAGAATGCGTACCCCCTGCCATTGATCTCAGAAATAATTGACAAGGTGGGAAAAGCCAAGGTCTTTACAAAATTGGATTTACAATGGGGATACAACAATGTACGAATAAAGAAAGGAGATGAGTGGAAGGCAGCATTTGCCACACATCGAGGATCCTTCGAGCCGCTTGTCATGTTTTTTGGGATGACTAATAGTCCAACCTTTCAAAATATGATGAACGACATTTTCAAGGACGTAATAGACAAAGGCATGGTAATAATATTTATTGACGACATTCTGATATTCGCGGAGGATGAAGAGAATCATGAGGCGATAGTGCAGGAGGTGCTACGGAGGTTGGCGGAGAATGATCTATTTTTGAAACCAGAGAAGTGTGTGTTTGGGGCAAGCGAGATTGAGTTCCTAGGATTATTGATCGGCCCTGATGGGATCAAAATGGATCTGATCAAGGTACAGGTGATCACAGATTGGCCTGCACCACCTATGTCAAGGAGGTTCAAGCCTTCTTGGGACTCGCAAATTATTATCATCGCTTTGTGCACAATTTTTCTAAAATTGCCGCACCCTTACATAACCTTATGTGAAAGGGAGTAGTATGGAGGTGGGGAGAGCAGCAGCAGACAGTGTTTGAGGAGTTGAAGAGGAAGTTTGTGGAGGGACCAATATTAGCCCCAGTAGATTTCACATGCCCTTTGCGAGTGGAATCCGATGCATCCGATTTTGCTACTGGAGTAGTATTATCAATGCTATGCAAAGATGACAAATGGCATCCTTGTGCATACTTGTCAAAAGGGTTGAATGATGTGGAGAGGAATTATGATGTGCATGACAAAGAGATGTTGGGGATAATACGAGCATTGGAGGCGTGGAGGCATTATTTGGAGGGATGTACACATCAGATTGAGATCTGGATGGGTCATCAAAATCTGCAATACTTTATGTCCGCTAAAAAGCTTAATCGCAGGCAAGCGCATTGGGCACTATTCCTATCACATTTCAATTTTCACTTGGTCCACAAAGCGGGAAGCTTAATGAGGAAAGCAGATGCATTATCCAGACGTATCGATCATAAAAGGGGGGTGGAGGAGGACAATAAAAATGTTACCTTACTCAAACCCAAATACTTTTGCATTTGCACTATGCGTCAAGGGCATCTATTAATAGATAGCTCGGAAACAGAAATGTTGTCTAAAATTAGACAATGTTCGGAAATGGATGATGAAGTAGTGGAAGCCATGAAAGCTCTGAAGGGAGAGAAGAAAGGTAATATCAAAGGAGATGAATGGGCTGAGGAACAAGGGTTGGTGTTGTTTCGAGGAAAAGTGTATGTACTGAAGGATCAGGATTTGTGAAGGGAGATCGTCCGGTTACATCACAATACGCTGATTGCTGGACACCCAGGAAGATGGAAGACATTGGAATTAGTAATGAGAAATTATTGGTGGCCCGGAATTTCGAAGTATGTGTTGGGGTATGTGGATGGATGTGATACGTGCATGAGGGGGAAGAAATTTCCTGAGAAACCTGCAGGAAAATTAATGCCGAACCCTATACCTAAAGCGCCATGGCAAGATATATCTGTGGATTTTATTACCGGATTACCCGAGGCTCAAGGGTACAATGCAATATTTGTAGTATGCGACCACTTTACAAAGGAGGTCCATATTATTCCTACTACTACAGAAACCTCATCATTGGGCTTGGCGCGCCTCTATCTAAATCAGGTATGGCGGTTACATGGGTTACCCGATACTGTTATCTCCAATCGCGGACCACAATTTGCTTCTGCATTTATGCGAGAACTAAACAACATATTGGCAATTCAAACTAAATTATCTACGGCATATCACCCGCAGACTGATGGGCAGACAGAGAGAATGAATCAGGAGTTGGAGCAGTACCTACGTATGTTTGTCAACTACTGACAAACCGACTGGCCCGAATGGTTGGCAATTGCCGAAGTTTCCCACAATAACAAATTCCATTCAGCTACTCGTATGTCACCCTTTTTCACAAATTATGAATATCATCCTTGCATGGGAGTAGAACCCAGAAGGGAAGTCAAAGTACAGTCGGTAGAAGATTTTGTATCTAAGATGCAAAAGGTACAAGAGGAAGTAGAGGCAGCATTGAAGAAAGCACATGATGACATGATGCAACACGTGGATCGTACTCGAGCACGCGCTCCAGAGTACAAAGTTGGTGACTTGGTATGGCTAAGTACCAAGGACCTGAATATTCCACAACCTTCGAGAAAACTTATGGAGAAACAAGTTGGCCCATATGCGATCTCTAAAGTGATCTTGCCTAATGCGGTAGTGCTAAAATTACCCCAATCATTCAAGATTGATCCCAAGATCCCGCCTACACCCTTACCGCCCACCCACTATTCCTGGCCAACAAACTACTCCACAACCTCCAATAATAGTAGAAGGTGCTCCAGAATACATAGTTGAAGAAATTCTAGACTCATGTCTTTGACGGAACAAATTGGAGTTCTTAATAAAGTGGAAAAACTATACCGATGAAAATAATTCGTGGGTACCTGAAGAGAATTGTAAGCGAGCGCATAATGCGATCGCCCAATTCTTTAAACGTAATCCAAATGCTCCGCGTCGCATTGCAAGAATGGTGTATGAGGGGATGAGATTCCAGCCTTACCAAAATTTCACAGAGGGGACAGACACAATATTTTCTTGCCTGGAAGTCAAGGCATAAAAGGGGGGTAATGTTAGGAAATCACCCCATTACCTAATAAAATTTCATTTTATTTTATTATGTCGAATTACGCTACATGACGCCAAATTACGCTACACTTTGATAGCATGAGAATTTTATTTTGCACGCATCAAAATGTATGCGCATGTACGAGTGCATCAGTAACAACAATGTACAATATGTGTAACAGAGTATATAAACCCTAAATATATGCCTAGGGGACCCCAGTTGTGTTCTCTTAGGTATTCCACCTATGCTTTCAGTGTGAAAGGCCTTTGTCAACAAACTTACCTATTAATAACCCCTTGCATCAAAACCATCAATTCCCATCATGAGCGTGGATCCCGCCCCTTCTTGTAGAGAGAACCCACATGGTCTTAGCTAGCAGATAGTGGGTGTCGCCCTAACAATTCCTCTGATTGCTCTATAATTGAATAATTTCTCTCCGTGCATCGCTCTGTTGGGAACTTCAACCAATGGTGGAGCTATGCTTCGGTGGGCAGCATTGGTCTCCTTACCCAACAGGAACCCTTGAAGCCTGGTGTACAGAGACTCTAATATTGGCTGGCTCCTTTCTCGCTGACCATCTTTGGCTTGATGCCACTTGAGTCTCTTACCAAACACATTTTCATACTCTTAATCTAATTGTGCACATCTCAAAGGATACGAGAGTGTTTGCCTTATTGTGAGCTGGGTCTACATGCGAAGCCAGCTAGACCAAGTGTTAGATAAGGCATGCACGGACACAAGATCCTAGATGTGGTCAACTGAAACACTGCTGACTAGTCAGATATTTCTGGTGACTGTGTGCATGGCAACTGAGACTTTCTTCTTGCTCATCGCACTCATCATCTTTCTTATTGACCCACCCACCCTCACCTTTTAGATTTCTATTTTGAGATCTGAATGGTTATTTTGCTTTGCAACACTGGGCAGTGTTGGTCTCCTCTCCTTACCCAACAGGAACCCTTGAAGCCTGGTGTACAGAGACTCTAATATTGGCCGGCTCCTTTCTCACTGACCATCTTTGGCTTGATGCCACTTGAGTCTCTTACCTTTTGTGATGATCAGTTCACGTATGTTCATGATCACGACTCATCAATGGCTCTAATTGCAAACCTTGACATCCCATGGCACCCCGAGAAGACTGGTTCCCATTTCATTTTTCATTTAAGAAAGATGATGAGTGCGATGAGCGAGTAGAAAGTCTCAGTCGCCGCCCACACAGTCACCAGAAATATCTGACTAGTCAGCAGTGTTTCAGTTGACCACATCTAGGATCTCGTGTCTGTGCATGCCTTATCTAACACTTGGTCTAGCCGGCTTCACATGTAGACCCAGCTCACAATAAGGCAAACACTCTCGTATCCTTCGAGATGTGCACAATTAGATTAAGAGTATGAAAATGTGTTTGGTAAGAGACTCAAGTGGTGTCAAGCCAAAGATGGTCAGCAAGAAAGGAGCTGGCCAATATTAGAGTCTCTGTACACCAGGCTTCAAGGGTTCCTGTTGGGTAAGGAGACCAACACTGCCCACCGGAGCATAGCTCCACTGTTGGTTGAAGTTCCCAACAGAGCGATGCACAGAGAGAAATTATTCAATTATAGAGCAATCAGAGGAATGAAATAAGGAAACATTAAGTACAACTATTTAGATAGTGAGATTGAAAGATGTGTCAAAAGATGAATCCAAGGAAGCATTGGCAATATTAAATTTTTTAACAAAAGCTTGTTGCTGGCTGACCCAGGCATGTGTGATTGCGAGGGGCACAATGAGTTCAAGGCGGCGCCAGTACAACAAGAAGCACATGGAAGTCCACCCTCCCAGCTTCATGATAATCTCTGGGGCCACGCCCATAGTGAGTAGATGGACTGAGCCGCCGATGCGATAACTGTGACCAAGAACAATGTCAAGGTGAGAAGAATTATAAATGCCTAGTAAATAGAGGATGGGTAATAATTGTGCTGATATGATGATGAAACATACCAGAGGGGATTTTCAAGAATTGGTCTTTGGAGAGATGCAACCAAGTACTACCCTTACCAAAAGCAGAAAGGGGAGCATCATGGTCTGAGATATTGTTAATGTGGAAGTGATTCTCAAGAGCCCATACAGGGCAAAGGAGGTCATTCGTTGCAGTGAGAATGCACTCCCCTCCATGGATTCCAGTCAACTTGGTCCAGATTAGATGAAACATGATGACCTTATGCCCATTGACACATGAAGTGGAGATGGCGGTGTTCACCACGATCTTTCTCATTGCAGCATGACACAACTCAAAGATAAGTAGTTCACCGAGCCATCGACAACAGAAGAAAGCCACTAACACAGTGAACCAAATGGCTGCATCACGAGGAGAGGAGAGATTGAGATGACATCATAGAGTTAGGAGGTGAAGACAGGTGATGGGATTGCAAGGTGGTTGTTTAAAAGGCATACCTTCCCTGTCAGCAGATTTAGACAAAGTGGTGATCCAAGAATCCTTGCCGTGCCAGTCTGCATGATTATAAAGATGCCAAAGATGCAAACTGTTGATCCAATTATGAATGCACTGACCCATGCAAGAGCCAACAGCATCTGCAATAAAGGCTGAGAGCAGAATGACTGAAGCAGGCATCCGCAGTGCTTCAGAGATGTTTTTGTGATTGCAAAATTGTGTGAAATGTAAGAGGCCAGCACCATAGGATTGTCGAGAGGCATCAGAGGTAGCAGAGAGAAGTTTCTCAAGGATCTTTGTTTGCAGACGTTGAGAAATTTCATTCTCCAATGAACCTTGAACATGGAGAGAGTGAGGAGTAGTCCACAGGATAAGACGGCGCTCTGCAGGCACAAGTGGACGATATGGACTTGCAGTGTAGGTGTTCACAGGTTGTGGAGGACATGCAGAATGAGGGGGAAGAGATGCAGCAGCCACGTATCGCACATCAGTCAATGTAGATAAAGAACCGATGCCAGAGGCAGAAGAGGATGAAGGGGGCAGACATGGGACTGATGGTGTTGAGATAGAAACATATGGGTTACGTGGAGTGGACAATGAGGTTGTGATGATCAAAGATTGGGTGGAGGGAGAGATAGAGATAGAGACATAAGGATTTGAGACAAGATTCAGTGAAGACTTGCGTGGAAGATCAATGCCAATGACCTCACGTGAGGCCATGCAGCAAATAGTGTTACTGATCCCAAAGGAAAAAAGATTGCAATTCAGGTGGCACTTCAAAGTGCTGAGTAATAAGCATGTGAGAGGGTGAACCTGATTCCCCATGTGAGATTGGGTCTGCTGGATTGAGCTTAGATTCGATGTGAACAAATTTTGGCTGAATGAGATGTTCAATGAGAACAGAGTATGTTCAATGAACACACAGGTTGATAGGAACACTAGGACTGCAACACTTTGAATGCGCGCCGATTGCACCATTGTTGTCAGAGTGGATGATCAAGTGAGTGTTTGCAAAAAGAAGTTGATGGAGAAAATAGACAACAAGTTCCAAGGTGACAGCCTCAAGCCAACAAATATCGTGGCCAGGGATCTTCCAGTCAGAAATCAGATGAAAAGCATGCCAAAAATGCCCAATAATAATGCCAATTCCCCATGATGTTGATGCATCAATGAAAATATGGGGATCATGCCGAGGGCTGATAGGATGCAATTGACGATATGCAAGAGGATCTGAAAGATGCTTATGCCACCAATGCAAGGTGTTAACCAAAGAGTCAGAGAGTCGGTGTTGCACAAATTTGTTATCATGATACCCAGTGGTAAAGTTAGAGAACACTGGCAATCAAGAGGATCCATCAGGGAAGACGAAGGAAACATGGACCAGAGTTGCAGACATTGAATTTGATGGAGGTTGAACCAGCATCCATTAAGATGATCAGAGATCATGGAAGACACCCAAAAAAGATATCTCAAACATTTCTTCTCTGGAAGAGAGACACGGTGAAGAGGCAGGTCCCATTCAAAGCCAATGAAAGTGTAAACAAAAATGAAATGGGAACCAGTCTTCTTGGGAGTGCCATGGGATGTCAAGGTTTGCAATTAGAGCCATTGATGAGTTGCGATCATGAACATATGTGAACTGATCATCACGAAAGAAGCCAGACTGATTAGGGTAATGCAAGTTGGTGATGTCGTCTTCATATTTGAAAAGACAGTTGTTGAGACCACATTCGGCTTGCCAAATGTCAATAGTGGCATTTGTGATCATGCCAGCCAAGCCAGGGCTCGTAATCAGGGAGTACAGGACAGGTACGGTGGAAAGATTTATTGTCAAAGGCAACTGCCTGAGTACCAGAAGGTGCATTTGACACCTGAAGAGAGAGGGAAAAGAAAAAAGATGAGTAAGAGTACAGTGATAAGGAGAGATAGAGGAGTGAGAGTAAAGGGAGAGTAGAGAGAAGTAATAAAGAAGAAGAGAGTAAATAGGAGTGAAGTGAGAGGGAGTCAATGCTGCAAGCAGCACAGAGAGAAGCATCAAGATGATGTAAGAGAGAAGTAAGCATCAAGATGATGCAAGAGTAAGACAAAGCATCAAGAAGATGCGAGAGTAAGGGGAGAAAAGCATCAAGATGATGAGAGAGTAAAATTAGAAGAAATTCACATGAGGACAGACTTACCACTGTGGCCACGTTGAAAGCCACATCAAAACAGGTGGGAAAGTCATCCTTGCAGATGAAGCTGTAAACCGATGCCATCCGAGACAGAGGATCATCTTTCGATAAATTGCGACAGACACGACGCTTAGGAGGAAGATCAGGACCTTCATCATACTCTGCAATGATGAAGGGAGAACAATAGATAGGTCCATGAAGAATATGTTCAGTAACTGAGAGAGAGTAAGGACCAGACATATGCCCAAGTGCAATCTCACCAGAAATATAGTCCTGCATGAGGGAAGGAAATTGGTGGATGGAAGGATGGTTTTTGATAATACAAGATTGGGTGAGGCAAGGCATAGTACCAAGAGGGAAACCCTGCAAGAGATTTTGGACAAGAAGTGGGTACGCGGAGAAGAGATTATGCTTGAGCACAGCAGTTTTGAAGGCTGAAGAGTTGTAAGGATGAACAATATGTTGGAAGACCTCAACATCAGTAGCAAGGGCCTCAGGGGAACAAGGGCGGGAAATAATAGTGTTGGAGAAATCACAATATGGTAAAGGAAGGTGGGTAGGAAATGAGGGTGGAGGAAGTCAAGCTTCACAATCAAATGCGGATGTGACTGTCTGTGACCTGGGAGCAGCAACTATTGTGCTTGAGGGCAGAGTGATCACCCCCACAGAGGCTGCAGGACCAGTGTGATGGCCATCACAGGACCTGGAGATGTTCCAGATGCTGCAGATACATTTGGGCAAGGAGCCCTTGAAGGGTTTGACAGTCCAAAGTGTGGCATCAGTGAGACAACAGAAGAGGGGCTTGCCATTACCAAAAGAAGTTGCAGAGGAGGGGTGGTCTTGGTATTGGTGCTCTTTACCACATACAAGGCATGTGGGAGTTGGATTCCAAAACGGCGCTTGAGTAGAAGAGATGTCAGTAGAAGATGAATATTGAGCAGCTTTACTTGCATGGACATCTGAATCACCTGAGCATTTAATGGATGGCGATTGGAATGACCCATGATGTCCTTGGCACGGATGAGAACTTCAACACCCAACACATAAACCATCCAGTCAAAAAGAACACCCTTCATAATATCCTGCTGCGATTCAAGCTCGAAAGAATACCAGTGTTGATAGGTATGCTCAAAATTGTCCTGTTGCATGAAGAAATCCCGATGCTGCTTAAACTCCGCAGCATAAGATGTAGAGATGGAGTCGCCTTCATTGTTAGGCTTGCTCAACAGCTCCAAAGCCTTCAAAAAATTGGCGGATGCCTCGATGTAGTGGAGAGGGGTAAGACAAGTATAAGAATCATCAGACTCCCAGAGAGCTACCATCTTGCATGTCAAGTAAAGGAATTTTCACAGTGGAAGATTCATCAGCACCCCAAGAATGAGTCAACTCAACATGCACTTCCTGAGGAGAGTAGTTGACAGTCTTGATGTGCTCGTTGGTAAAGATGTTCAAGGGAGGACAGGCTTTGTTTTTGATACCCAAGAGATAAACTGTTGGGACAACAGGAAGTTCACATTTTCCCATCACATGAGGTGTGGGATTTGCAAGCCACATGGTTCCAATAAGACTAGCTCATGTCTTTGTTTCAGATTCTTTCTCCTTTCCAGCCTGCCTTTCCAACTCAGCTGACCTTTTAATCTCCGCACGCCCAAGCTCAACTTCATGAGTGAGCAAAGGAGATAAAGGGCCAACAGAGTCTGAATAATGCTGACTCTCGACTAGATCTTGCAATTCTTGGGGAGAGTAGCACAAAGGGGCTTTGAGAGCAGGACCGATGTCAAGATCATCAGGAACTATTTTGTTTCTTTCATTTCCTAGGTTGGAATTCCCTTGGAATGAGGAGCTCACATGGAACGACCCCATGCCAACACTGCCACATCACAATGGCACACCACCTGCCCCAGCTTCACAAGCAGCTGCTCGTGGGGTGGATAGCAGATGGAAGGATGACAATGACCAGGAGGAGGACCCAAGGACCCAACTGCCGCCACGAGCAACTGCTCATGGGGTGGAAATGGGGATCAACGACTACAGGCACACCACCCACCCCAGCCTCATGAGCAACTGCTCGTGGGGTGGATAGCGGGTGGAATGACAACAATTACCAGGAGGAGGACCCGAGGACCCAACTGCCACCACAAGCAACTGCTCGTGGGGTGGAAACAGGGATCGATGACTACAGGCAGCACCCCCCCCCTCTCTCGCTGCAAATGCAAGCAGGGGGGTTACTCATTCTGTTCTCAGCAACTACAGGCACCACCCCCCTCCCTCGCTCCAAATGTGAGAGGGGGGTCACTTTCTGTATATTAATTTAGTGTAATTAGATTATTAAAATACATATTCATGCTGAAACCCATGAATAACCACGGGTAACCCGCAGAAACCCACGGTAACACCGTACCCCTACCTGTGTGGGTATGGTGTTTACAGGTATGGGTAGGGGTATAAGAAAATATACCCAAGGGTTACCCATGCCATGCCCTATTAGGTAATGGGGCGGTTTCCTACCAGGTAGCACTCGACTTCCAACAATGATGAACACATCGAAATCCTGGGAGATCTCGAATTCAAAGTCCCTTCAGTTTCTCCAAACAAGATTGTCAGCACTACCAGCGACTGGAGCATTGCATGGAACAAAACTGTCTGCACGACCATGTTTGCTTTTCCCCACTGGTCGAGAGAGGTCTCTGGCTATGGCAAAACCATTATTAATCTCTTTGGGGCAACACACATCAACTTCCATGTGCGAGTCATTGCTTTTGACCGTGGGGTCTGACATCAAGTGGGTTCACACCATGAACTCAAACTTACAGATTTGCACAAGTTCCTGGACCTTCAAACAAGTCACATGGACAACATTGGGGCAGCTGTGGTCCATACTGGAGGAATGCAAGGGCCCAGTTCTCCCCACAAGAAAGGTGAAGCTTGCAATTGCTGGAATCAAGGTCTTTGCACCCTGGAGGACACTGTGTCGCTGGATGCACATATGCAACACCTGCAAAGAGAAGGGTCACAAGAGCCCTAATTGCCCTTCCAAGGCCCAGGCTTGATTGCCCATGCTTCCAAATCTTGCAATCTCTCCACCATCATTCTCACTTTCTGTTTTTACTACCCCCTTGAGTCAAGCTGGGGGCTACCAAAAAATGATTGATCTTCCAGAGGGGTCTCAACAGCCTCTCCATGATCCATGGTCAACAGACTGTCTCATTCATGAGCCCTCTATTGCACTTGGTCTTTCCATTGACAAATCATCAAATCTCACTTATACATCTGCACTCAACTTGTACATCACTTTCTGCAGACTGCATCATTTCCCCATTAAACCCACTGAGGAGATGCTAAGTGTCTTCACTGTCTACATGTCAACTTTCATCAAACCTGACTCTGTTAACTCATACCTATCTGGGGTGGCGAAATAGCTACCTTTTTTCCCTGATGTTAGAGCTCACTGAAACAGTAATCTTGTCAAACATACCATGGCAGGCTGCCACCGCCGCTTTGGTTCGCCCATCAAGCACAAATGACCACTCTCAAAATCTGACCTCAAGATCATGATTGAGAAACTGGGCACATCTTTTGCACATGACAAGAAACTTTTCCTGGTGATCTTGCTCACTGGATTCTATGGTCTAATGTGCCTTGGAGAACTCTGTTTCCCTGACAGAGTCACATCACAAAACTACAGAAAGATCACTCAGTTGCTCTCAATGGCCTACACTACTCTTTCTTCCTCCCTGGGCACAAGGGGGACCAATTTTTCAAGGGCAACACAATCATCATCCAGAACACCAACTCTGTAACAAATCCCTATACACATTTCAACTCATACCTTGCATCTCATGACCACATGCACCCTTTCCAACCTGAACTGTGGCTACAGGAAAATGGAGAGATTCCTACACATGGGTGGTTCATGAGGAAGCTCAGGAAAAATTTCCCAAAAGATATTGGAGGCCAGTCTATGCAGGCTGGGGGTGCTACATCTCTGGCTGAGGCTGGTGTGGCCCCTCCTGTTATTCAGGCTATTGGTTGGTGGGCCTCAAACTCCTTCCAAATCTACATCCGAAGGAACCCTGTTCTTTTGCAGGCCCTTGTTTTTAGGTGTCCTGCACACCAGCCTGCAGCTTTTTGATTTTATTTCTGGTTTACTTCTATGGACTATTGACTGACTTCTGACTCAAAGACTTTTTCTCATGGACTACATATTACAGACCATGGACTTCCTGCTTATGGTGATGTCCTGTATTTCTTTGCATTCCTGATCACTACATTCAGCTTTTTTTTTTTTGTTTTCTTTCTTCTTTCTTTCTCCTCTTTCTTCGTCTTCTTACTTCTTTGCTTACCACTTCTTTCCCTCCCATCCCTTCCCCACTCTTAATAGGATTATAGGGATCCACACTTGAAATACATGCCTGCAGACCCATTGGGATGGCCAGTGCTATGCACCACCTCCTCATGGAGCCTTGCATTTCCCTATTTATCCTTGGTCTGCCTTTTACATCTCACAGTCCATTACTCATCTTGGACAATTAGATAGGTATTTATTTACCGTGCCTTTATTTACCAGTAAATTACCACCCAAGATCTCGAAGTAGTAATCTACCAAGTCATCATCTGTCATGATACTTCTGGAATCCTGGTGTTGATTATGCACCTCTGCTGCATAGCTCAAGACGGACTAGGATAGCACAATCAGAAGTCCTTGTTGGACCTCAAAAGTGGATGAATGAGGGAACAGAGAGGCCACAACTACATCACATGACCAGTGAATGTTTGGATTGGTATACAAGTGATGCTACAAAAAAAGAGAGTACAGAAGCAATATAAGGGAGAGGTGAGAGGGTGACAAAAAAAAATGAATGGACCCAAACTAAGAGAGGAACTTATAAAGATTCAACTGTGAATGATAGTGAAGATAGAAAATCACAGTTGAATCCTAAAAGAAGATAAAGATAAGAATATTGAGAAGGACGTGATCAGAAAGATCTTACAACATAGAATAGGTTGTGGATTAAAGACAGAGCAGAGCAGAGCTCATGAAGCCAATAATGACAACTATCTTGAGAAGTAAGATCAAAACTGAAGGAATGCACAAGGTGCTCACCTGTACGGCAGAGAGGACATGGAAGTCAGGAGCAGAGCAGTACAGGAGAAGTCTCCTATTGTGCCAAACTGTTTATGACAAGGCCTCAGCTAGAACTCTAGCACTGAGCCATAAATGGCACAATGATCGGAGTGAGATTTGATGAGCAGAGCTCAGTAACTGAAGGTGTAGGTGCAGAATACACCTCTCAAAAAGCTCAGAGGCTTTCAAAAACCCTCCTTTCCCTTGGAACCCATGTTTATGCTGACCTCTGCTGCACAGCTCAAGACTGACTAGGATAGCACAATCAGAAGTCCTCATTGGACCCCAAAAGGGGATAAATGAGGGAATTGAGAGCCTATAAAATGATGGGTGCTGATGAAGGAGAGAGGTGGGGATGGGGGAGGTGTAGGAGAGAGGGAATGTTAGAGATGTGGATAATGCAAGTGAGCAGCTGCCAATTCTTGTTCTGCACAGATCGTAGGGTTTTCTCAAATGTAGATTTTCCAAGCTGCTAAAGACCATTGGCTGATTGCCTGGATCACAGTTTTTGATAAGCCCAAAGCAGCAAGAAAAGTTGCACCTCTTGCACATGGAGAGTGTCCACCAAAGTCATGGCTCAAGATTGTGAAGAGTTTCTTGTCAAACCATGAGTGTGTAGGGTGAGAGCCATCTTGATGAGGCCATAGAGCCACTCTAGATCCAGGCAGTTTATCGCATAAAGATGTGTAGTTTCAGAGAAGGGTCACCAGGTCAGCAATTGTTTGTTGTGTGAACAAGATGTCAGTCCCATGGTACAAATGGTCCACCTTGTGGTAAGGCAGGTGATACTGAGCATGACCATTCTCAAAGGAGAGCGAAGTGTGCTTAACAATCTTTTGCCAATCAAATAATGACTTGTCATTCTTCTGGACCAGTTCCCCCATGCAATGAGAGGATTGTTGCAAAAAGCAGGTCTTCATACAAGCCTGAGCATTCCACAACATGGCAGAATGTCTGCAGATGGACAGGCTGCAATGGCAGTTTGTGCCTTACAGGGTCTGCCCACACTTTCTTTGATCCACGGATTGTGGTGGTGATGAGGGGATGGAGACAATTCTCATTAAATTGAGGGTAAATGTCATGAAGGAAGTGACGAGTGCCTGAAAGGTATTTTGGTGCAGACACAATAAACTGTGAAGAGTAAGCAATATAGCAAGATAGAGTCTGGGGGGTAGGATCCAAGGACAAATAGTGAGAGGTGAAAAAGTTTATGTAGTCCCGAGCACTGTCGCATACCCTTTCATAGTGGAGTGCTCAATAGTGCTTGCTTGAGGATGCCATACTTGATTGTCCAAATCTGCAAGGTCCATGGGAGGCTGAGTTACTTGAGAGGTGCTCACTTGGCCTCCCAGGGTGCTCAAAAGCACTTCCTCCATCACACGGGCAACACCTGTGGAGGGCTGAAGAAGTGGATGCAGTCAGCAGGGAATTTTGAATGATACTCACAGGATGTTTTTCTTGCCTTAAATGTGTTGTGCACATAAGTCAATGCTGGAATTCAATATCACCTCCACCAAACTGAGGAGTGGCACATTATGCATGGATTCTGATGTTTGAAGGGTGTTGAGGACATGGATGGAGTCTAGACTGTCAGACCACAGAAGTACTTGGCAAGGAGGATGGGCAAAGGAGGCAATGTGATGAATTCTGGATAAGATTGCCATTAACTCTAAAAAGAAGATATCAATCTTCTCTGCCCCTGTGCAAATTTGATATACAAAACCTTGATTTGCATAGACAAATGAGCTGTCATCAGGGATGCATCCATCCACATGATGATGTCAGCTTCACTGTCTGACCATAATCCAGAGCTGGTGAACCAGATGCCAATGGAACAGGGAATCATAGCTTTCAACCAGGAGAGATCAGAGGTGACAACAGCATTGATGGGGATGCCAGAGAAAAGATGTGATTTGCCACTCACCTTACAATACAGCTCCATCAATGCAGGGTGACCCCAAGGAATTACATTCAGTGGCCAGTTGAGGTGTCCCACTAGACATTGCCATTCACAGAGAGTGGGGTTTTGGCCAGGTGAAGAAGGAAGTTTCAATCTTAGAGATCAAATCAGATACCAAGGAGGGAGGCAAGGAGATGCTCCCTTGAGTTGTGTCTACCCAGAATCCAATGATTTTGAGAAGCTCACTGTGATCTTGCTTCTTGACTTCAAAAGGGCAAGAGGTGTGTTCCCACAAAATAAGCAGCTGAACCTGTTGGGGAGGTCTTCATCTTCCTCAAAATTCCACCAAATGGTCAGCAAAGTCCCATCCAAAGAAATTGTCCATATAAACATGGAGTCTGCGAATGTCAAATTTTTGGATGGCAAGCCAGCATAGTAACCCAGAGACTGCACACCAGATTTGAGGAGATGGTCTGTAGCCAAATACTAGATGGCGCACAATGTACAGTTTCCCTTCAATGTTGACAAATTGATGCAATTGGAAAATAGGGTGAGCTGGCAGATTCAGGAAAGCAGTTGAAATGTCTGATTTGGAAGGTGATGATGCCCCTTCCAGGGTTTGCTTTGCAAGCATCATGGAGCATATGCCCAAAAGATCACATGTTGTTATACTTGACCTTAGCCTCAGCTTGAGGAATGCCATCATTGATCCCTGAACCAGAGTGATCGGTAACCACGCAAGGTTTTTCATGCTGCCAGACAACAAACATGGGTGACACTTTCATTCCAGGAAGGAGAGATGTCTCCGGCAGTGGGTCAGGCCACCTTCCTGCCTTGACCTCTCTGTCTTTGAAAGTTCAGATTTGTTCTTGATCCAGATCATCCATGGGATAGTCTTTCGTCAATTTTTTGACCTCGATCTTCCATTCTCCCTTGTCTAATGGCCAAAAACCTTCATGAAAGCCTTTTATGACTGAGTGCACAAATGGTTGGTTGGGGTGGTCAGAAAGGAGTAATTCTAGTTTGTCGACATCAAAAGGAGTGTCCACTTTGATGGCATTTCCTAAAGACTTAATAGAGGCTTGAAGCTGTGGGTCATCTAGGAGACACTGAGGAGGAGAAGGGAGAGGAGGAGCAATTTCAGTATAATGGGCAGCAGGAGAAATTGTATTATTTGAACTATCAGACCAGACAAATCCTCGCCAAAAATGAAGAGGGTTGAGAAAGTGATGAGAATTATGCTTTAATGAGGGATTGGAAGTAGTAAATGTCCTTGGCCCATTCTCAATAAGCAATGTGACCTTGTCTTAATTGAGAACCTTCTCCTGTTCATGCCTGAGATTGCAAGGAGGCAAGACACTGCTCTTTGTCTTTGGCTCGATGTCCTTCACCGCAAACACAGCAGACCCCATGCTTATGCTTGTTAGGGCAAAAATCCATTTTGCAGTTGCTGAAACTCCAATTGTGACATGGGACATTGGCTCACTTTGGTTGTGCAGAGGAGGGAAAGGAAGCAGCACATTTATTTGACAATGAGAAGATGAAGTGGTCAAAGGACTTTGGAACATTTGACCAAGGAGCAGAACATTGAGTTCAGCTTTGTCATGCAGATGGAAAGGTTTATGTGCATACTTGTTGCACACCTCGGCATCAAATTCAATTGCAACTTGGACATTGCTTGGCGTGGCTTGGAAAAGGTCCAAGACAAAAGATCAATACACTTGAAGTTCATTTTCTCTATGATGAAAGAAGTAAGACCCAGGCATCAAAAACCTGTAACCAGTCGGCTTTGCTGCATAACTTAAGCTTAGTGAAAGCTTGCTCCTTCTTAACAAGCACATAGTCAGCTCCAAAATCCTTGGGGTTGTCATGGTGATTGTAACCTTTTTCCAGAGATGCAAAAAGTTTTTCAAAAACAACAAAATGATCAAGTATAATTTTGTGCCAGATCATATGCAGTAATGGAACAGGAACTGAAGCGAATTGTGCTTTACTGACAAGGGCCTCTTGAGTTGCTTGCAGACTGAAGACTGCAAGAAGTTCTTGAGTCTTTTCCAGGTGAGCATCAGCCTGTGCTGATCAAGCCAGATCAGCAAGATGAGGGGCTTTGGTGAGCACTGCAGCAGGTATAGACCTTTAGTGTTTGGGATTCCCAAAAAGTCAGCAACTTCATCAGTAAGGAGAGAGGAAGAAGGGAGAGCTGAATAAAACCCTATTCCTTGAAGTTGATTGACCTTAGCTCAAAGAACTGCCCATGTGGGTATTGGCTGCATTGATAGGATTAGGGGGTTCACCCACTCCATCTGCTGGGTGGTTGTTCTGGGCCTGAGGAGGATGGCCAGGGGCCCCTTGCTGACTCCAACACTGGAACACCTGATCCACACAGTCCTGTGCTTCTTCAGGCAAGACTCCTGTATCATTGAGTGAGTCCAGGAAGGCATTGACCAAGGTGCAATCTGAGACTGCATCTTTGACAAGGTGTTGGCAGGTCTCAGTTCAAATCTGAATAAGCTCAACCTCACAAAGGGGATCATCCAGAGGAGCTGGAGAACTTGCAGGTGCTGCAGGTTGATTGTCATTGGTGGGTGCAGGCAAATTGACAGGAGCTGCTGGAATAGGAGGTTCATAGAGATCTCCAGCATCAGACATTGAGAGTAAGATGTTGAGTGGAGCAAGGAGAGAGTGACAAAAAAAATATGAATGGACCCAAACTAAGAGAGGAACTTATAAAGATTCAACTGCAAATGATAGCGAAGCTAGAAAATCACAGTTGAATCAACATAAGATAGGTTGTGGATTAAAGACAGAGTGGAGCTCACAAAGCCAATAATGACAACTACCTTGAGAAGTAAGATCAAAACTGAAGGAATGCACAAGGTGCTCACCTGTACTGCAGAGGGGATGTGGAAGTCAGGAGCAGAGCAGTGCAGGAGAAATCTCCTATTGTGCCAAACTGTTTATGATGAGGCCTTGGCTAGAACTCTAGCACTGAGCTGTAAATGGCACAATGATCAGAGTGAGATTTGATGAGTGGAGCTCAGTAACTGAAGGTGTAGGTGTGGATACGCCTCTCAAAAAGCTCAGAGGCCTTCGAAAATCCTCCTTTCCCTTGGAACCCATGTTTACGCTGATTGTCCCCACAGACCATTGATGATACTCAACCCAGGAAAACCACCAAAACAGCCGATGAGGCAACTGATGATATTTGCAATGAGTCAGAGGAAGGATGCGAGACATTCCAAATGTTTGTGGTCCAACCTATGGGAAGATAAACTAGTTGGTACTAGTCATGAAGGTAGTGCTATAGGAGATGAAGGTGTTTGGTGCGGTCCGATTGAGTATCAATCGATATTGAGGATGATCAATGAGATCGATGGCAAACGATGTTTATCATCGATGGTCGATGTGTGAATTCTGAGGACCTTTCGATAGGTTGATAGTATACGAAGGCTATAGCCAATGGCTATAAAGTGTTGGACTGGTTACTAGTGCTAGCAACAAGAGGATCAAAGGAAGATCGAGGACAACGATGATCGCAGAGGTTTCTCGTCGATTGAGAAAACTTGTAGAAACTTAGATTGTTTTAGAAGATTGATCGGATGCTTAGAACTGTATACGAGACAATAGGTGAAGATGATTTCTTGTATTCCCAAGTAGATACTACAGAGTTTTATATGTTATAAAGAAACTTCCTAAAATGGTATAAGAAACATGTGTAGAACATGAGGCAAGAGATATGAGTTAAGACATGAGGCCAAAAGGAGACTGGAATCCGAACAAGAAAGAGATATATCATATGATGAAGGAGTATTAAAGGGTATAGAACTAAAAAGAGACTGTCCTTTGTGTATAAACTGTGCTAAGTCTCACAATAATCTGTCCAGTGGGTTCTGTATGTGATAGGGACTTGGAATGAGGCTGACCTACTATCAGCAGGTTTGAGCACGAGTTGGAATACTTCCTGGTGCATGGTATTCCACCATATAGATAACAAATGTGGTGCCCGATGTCACTCGTAGTCTCTCGATATCGATCGATAATGCTCGACAATGCTTGACAATGATTGACAATGCTCGACGATGTTTGATCGTGGTCGCAGTTGTTTGAAGTTGATCAGGGATGTTCAATGTTCATTCAGAGGGATCTTAGGGGCTTTCGAGGTAGTCCTAAGGTTGTGCGATGTGGTTTCTCAGTATGATCGATGTTGCTGGTGATGTTTCAATGCGGTCGATATGATATCATGATCAATAGACTGGGTCGCGCTGTGTCTGGGACATTGTAGGAGTTAGCCAATGTGATTAGAATGTGGTTGAGATGGTGAATCGGCCTTTGAGCCGAGGAGACAGCCTATCACCGGATCATGATTGTGAGAATTATAGTAGAATGCAAGTCCATACAGCTGTCAGGGAATCTGGATGCATGCAAGCACTGGAAATTTTTGACAGCTAAAAAATGCCTGCATGAATTGATCACATGCAATATTTTGCTGGTAAATTACTTTGTATGGAAATGGACCCCTTGTAGTTTACTGGTATTTACCAGGCCAGAATATTTTCTGCAACTACCCAACTGCTTGGTGTGAGCTGGGTCTACATCTGAAGCCAGCTAGACCAAGTGTTAGATAAGGCAAGCATGGACACGAGATCCTAGATGTGGTCAACTGAAACACTGCTGACTAGTCAGATATTTCTGGTGACTGTGTGCGCAGCGACTGAGACTTTCTTCTCGCTCATTGCACTCATCATCTTTCTTATTGAGATAATGCTCAAACTCAGCTTGTCAATGCTGGTATCGAGGGACCTTTAACCAATGATTTTGACTTCAATGCACACATCATCATACCTCCAGCCATTGATCAATATGAATTGCCACTTGCAGTCCGAATCGCTCAGAATTTTAATATCGAGAATTTTAACAATGATAGCATTCTTGACACGGTCAATGTTAAGACTGCACCAAACCCATGACAAGAAAACTTACTATAGGCCCAAACAACGATTCATGTCATTTGGGCCATGCTATGGTGGTGGTTGGATTGTCCTATAGTTTAGAATTAGATGTATCATAAGTATTCAACAAGGTCAGATGATTACTCACCTGACCAAAATCCAGGTACCAGCATACCTGCACATACCTGTAACACCGTGGAAAAGGGTACGGTGTTGCCTGGGTATGGCAATCCCATACCCATACCCATGACCGGAAACACATGGTGTTACCCATACCCATGCCGTGCCCTATTACCTAATAAAATTTCATTTTTATTTTACTATGTCAAATTATGCCCAATGATGCCAAATGATGCCACACTTTGATAGTGTGAGAATTATATTTCACACACATCAAGATGTATGTGCATGTATGCATGCGTCGGTAACAACAATGTACAATATATGTAACATAGTATATAAACCCTAAATATACACCTAGGGGACCCCAGTTGTGTTCTCTTAGTTATTCCACCTACGCTTTTGGTGTGAAAGGCCTTTGTCAACAAACTCATCTATTAATAACCCCTCACATCAAAACCATCAGTTCCCCCATCATGTGCATGCATCCCGCCCCCTTCTTGGAGAGAGAATCTGCACAGTCTTAGCTAGCAGATAGTGGGTGTCACCCTAACAGAAGAACACAATTTCCCATATCAGTGTGCCTTCTCTTACTTGCGCATACATCATTGTTTCACTGTGCCACATCCGATTACTCATCCTTTTTGCACAAGCCAGAAGTGCTTGTATATACGTAATCTACCTTTTCTTTCATAAGCCGATGCCAGGCCTCACCTTACATTGCGACCACCAGTGATTGAGAGGCAGTGCTCATCATTAGGACAGCTGCAACCAGACAACTGATTGGATCTGATTTAGTCATGATTTACATCACTCTATTTGGACGACTATTTTAGTTACAAGCTGAATTCAGTGTTATCCCTGAGATCAGGCACTGTTGGAAGGGTTATTGATCCAAAGTGCCAAATTAGGTGCCTGATGAACAAATGAACAATTGATCAACAATTGATGAACATCATGTGACCTGTAGACATTTGGAGAGGTCTCAAAGAACAAGTTTTGAGTCTGTCAAAGAAGTGATTCATCACAGATCTAACAATTATGTCCAAACCCTCAATTTCTAATCCCAGCCCTAATCCTGTTCCCACACCAGCGCTAGAGGCAAAAATTGATGTGCTTACAGCACAAATGTTGCAATTGGTGTCAGTGTTGGCAGCATCACAGCCCAGACAAGTGGAAGTACAGCCAGAGATGACAGGAGATAGAGATGATGAGATGGTGGAGATGGTGGAGTGGATGTCGCAGGAGGATGAGATGGCAGAGAAATCTGGAAATGGAAAAGTGCACTTACCTAAGTATGTGTCCCCACAAATCTTTGATGGTACCATGGAGAATACAAAATCTTTTATCAGCTCTATAGTATTGTACATCCATGGGAGGAAGCCAGAGTTTCATACAGCTGAGTCTAGGATTATGTTTGCTCTCTCATACATTCAGGGGGGGAAAGCACAGTTCTGGAGAAATGAGGCTATTAATCAAATTGCTGCGGAAAATAAACCATTTGCAACCTTCAAGGAATTTCTGGAGAGATTGGAGGCACAGTTTGGGGACCCTAATCCAAAGGCAACAGCCAATGCCAAATTAAAAACCATGCGCCAAGGTTCCCTAATGGCAGATAAATTTATTTTGCAGTTCAAAGGAGAAGCTTCACAAACAGATGTGGGAGAAGCCACGTTGGTAGAGTTTTTGAAAGCAGGATTAAATCCCTCTTTATTCAAGTCTATTTACTGACTACCTTCCATGCCAGAGAAGTTGGACAAGTGGTATAATTGGGTGATGTGCCTTGATCAGCAATATTGGCAGGAACAGGTGGAGTCAAAGTTGATGTATGGAAGTAGCAAATTTGGAAAGCCATCAGGAGGAAAGTCCGAGAAAGGAAAGGTGCCTCAGGTGCAAGCTCTGAGGGCACAGCCACCAGCCATGGCAGTGACACCTATAGTAGCGGAGTCAGCAGCACCAGATGCTATGGAGGTTGACCAAGCTGGGAGACAAGCCCCACTCACATGTTTTAACTGTGGGCAGTTAGGACACGTTGCTAGGAATTGTAGGCAGAAAGGGAAGATTAGGGAAGCTACAATTGAGGAAGTGAAGCTGGAGGAAGGCAGGCAGAAGAATTTTGTGGAAGAGTCCCAGTGAAGGTTTCCCCATTGGTGACCCAGAACCATTACAATGTATTAGTATCCGAGGAAACCCAGAAAAGGAAATTGAGGAGGAGTACAACTGTTGCAAGTCACATGACAAAGAAAATTGTCAAGCACTATTTCCGAAAACCCCTAAATTCTTTATTTGCTCTGCGTGAATAGAACCCAAAATCACCTTGACTGTGGGATTGAAGATGGTGGACACACATGCAGCAATTGATGTGGAAGCATTGCTTGATAGCGGTGCCAGAGGATTATTCATTAATTGGTCCTTAATTACTGGAAACAGTATTAGCACACGCAAGCTGGCACAACCTCTAATGGTGTACAATATTGATGGAACAGTAAATCGTGGAGGAACTATCAAGGAGGAGGTGACCATGGTACTAAAGTATCAGGAGCATCAGGAACAAGCCATATTCAATGTGTGTGATCTTGGGAAAACCAATCTAATAATAGGATGTCCATGGTTACAGAAGCATAATCCCGAAATTGATTGGAAAACTGGGAAAGTACACATGACTCGTTGTCCTAAGGAATGTAACGTGTATGGGAGGAAGATGAAAGGAAAAAGAGAGAGAAAGAACATCTGAGGAAGTATTCTGTTACGATGGAGGAAGTGGAGGATGAGGAAATGCCAAATGGGGAAGTTCCGATCATGATTGAGAAAGAAGAGCAGAAGCAAACCCTTAGAGCAATTCGTGGAGGACAGTCATGGGACAAGAATATTGTGAATGTGGAGAAGCCAGTGGAGGAGTGGGTGCCAAAAGTGTATCATGAATATCTGTCAGTGTTCCAGAAGAAGGAGTCTGAGCGAATGCTGGTGTGGAAGCCATGGGATCATGCGATTGAGATGAAGCCAGGGTTTGTGCCAAAGAAGTCAAAGGTATATCCATTATCTCCGATGGAACAAGAAGAAGTTGATGTGTTCCTGAAGGAGCAATTGCGCAAAGGATACATATGACCTTTGAAATTGCTGCAGATGTCACCAATATTCTTTGTGCCAAAGAAAGACCAGAGGAAGAGAATGTGTACAGATTATAGGTATCTGAATGAGTGGACAGTGAAGAACGTGTACCCCCTGCTGTTGATCTCAGAAATAATTGACAAGGTGGGAAAAGCCAAGGTCTTTACAAAATTGGATTTACAATGGGGATACAACAATGTACAAATAAAGAAAGGAGATGAGTGGAAGGCTGCATTTGCCATGCATTGAGGATCCTTCAAGCCGCTTGTCATGTTTTTTGGGATGACCAATAGTCCCCTGACTTTCCAAAATATGATGAATGACATTTTCAAGGATGTAATAGACAAAGGTGTGGTAATAATATTTATTGATGACATTCTGATATTCATGGAGGATGAAGAAAATCATGAGGTGATAGTGCAGGAGGTGTTACAGAGGTTAGCAGAGAATGATCTATTTTTGAAACTGGAGAAGTGTGTATTTGGGGCAAGTGAGATTGAGTTCCTAGGATTATTTATCGGCACTGATGGGATCAAAATGGATCTGATCGGCCTGCACCCACCTGTGTCAAGGAGGTTCAAGCCTTCTTGGGACTCGCAAATTACTATCATCGTTTTGTGCATAATTTTTTCAAAATTGCTGCACCCTTACATAACCTTACATGAAAGAGAGTAGTGTGGAGGTGGAAGAGCAGCAGCAGACAGTGTTTGAGGAGTTGAAGAGGAAGTTTGTGGAGGTACCAATATTAGCCCCAGTAGATTTCATGTGCCCTTTATGAGTGGAGCAGATGCATCTGACTTTGCTACTGGAGTGCTATTATCAATGCTGTGTGAAGATGACAAATGGCATCCTTGTGCATATTTGTCCCGAGGTTTGAATGATGTGGAGAGGAATTATGATGTGCATGACAAAGAGATGTTGGGGATAATATGAGTGTTGGAGGTGTGGAGGCATTATTTGGAGGGATGTACACATCAGATTGAGATCTGGACGGATCATCAAAATCTGCAATCCTTCATGTCTGCTAAAAAGCTTAATTGCTGGCAAGCGCGTTGGGCACTATTCCTATTGTGTTTCAATTTTCACTTGGTCCACAAAGCGGGAAGCTTAATGAGGAAAGCAGATGCATTATCCAGATGTATTGATCACAAAAGAGGGGTGGAGGAGGACAATAAGAATGTTACCTTACTCAAACCTGAATACTTTTGCATTTGCACTATGCATCAAGGGCATCTATTGATAGATAGCTCGGAAATGGAAATGTTGTCTAAAATTAGACAATGTTCAGAAATGGACAATGAAGTAGTAGAAGCTGTGAAAGCTCTGAAGGGAGAGAAGAAAGATAATATTAAAGGAGATGAATGGGCATAGGAACAAGGGTTGGTGTTATTTTGAGGAAAGGTGTATGTACCAAAGGATCAGGATTTGCAAAGGGAGATCATCTGGTTACATCATAATACACTGACTGCCGGACACCCAGGAAGATGGAAGACATTGGAATTAGTAATGAGAAATTATTGGTGGCCCAGAATTTCGAAGTATGTGTTGGGGTATGTGGATGGATGTGATACGTGCATGAGGGGGAAGAAATTTCCAGAGAAACCTGCAGGAAAATTAATGCTGAACCCTATACCTAAAGCACCATGGCAAGATATATCTGTGGATTTTATTACTGGATTACCTGAGGCTCAAGGGTACAACACAATATTTGTAGTATGTGACTGCTTCACAAAGGAGGTCCATATTATTCCTACTACTACAGAAACCTCATCATTGGGCTTGGGGTGCCTCTATCTAAATCAGGTATGGCAGTTACATGGGTTACCCAATACCATTATCTCCAATCGTGGACCACAATTTGCTTCCACATTTATGCAAGAACTGAACAACCTATCAGGAATTCAAACTAAATTATCTATGGCATATCACCTGCAGACTGATGGGCAGACAGAGAGAATGAACCAGGAGTTGGAGCAGTACCTATGTATGTTTGTCAACTACCGACAAACCGACTGGCCCAAATGGCTGGCAATTGCCAAATTTTCCCACAATAACAAATGCCATTTGGCTACTTGTATGTCCCCCTTTTTTGCAAATTATAGATATCATCCTTGCATGGGAGTAGAACCCAGAAGGGAAGTAAAAGTACAGTCAGTAGAAGATTTTGTATCTAAGATGCAAAAGGTACAAGAGGAAGTAGAGGCAGCATTGAAGAAAGCATGTGATGACATGATGCAGATTGTACTTGAGCACACACTCCAGAGTACAAAGTTGGTGACTTGGTGTGGCTAAGTACCAAGGACCTGAATATTCCATGACCTTTGAGGAAACTTATGGAGAAACAAGTTGGCCAATATGTGATCTCTAAAGTGATCTTGCCTAATGCAGTAGTGCTAAAATTACCCTGATCATTCAAGATTGATCCTGAGATTAACATATCCTGCCTATGCCCTTACCGCCTGCCCACTATTCCTGGCCAACAAACTACTCTGCAACCTCCAATAATAGTAGAAGGTGCTCCAGAATACATAGTTGAAGAAATTATAGACTCACGGAACAAATTGGAGTTCTTTAATAAAGTGGAAAAACTATACCAACAAAAATAATTTGTGGGAGCCCAAAGAGAATTGTAAGCAAGCACGTAATGTGATCGCCCAATTCTTTAAATGCAATCTGAATGCTCCGCATCACATTACGAGAATGGTGTATGAGGGGATGAGATTCCGGCCTTACCAAAATTTCATGGAGGGGACAGATACAATATTTTCCTGCCTGGAAGTCAAGGCATAAAAGGGGGGTAATGTTAGGAAACTGCCCATTACCTAATAAAATTTCATTTTTATTTTACTATGTCAAATTACGCCCAATGATGCCAAATGATGCCAAATGATGCTACACTTTGATAGCATGAGAATTTTATTTCACATGCATCAAGATGTACATGTATGTACACACATGTTGGTAACAACAATGTACAATATATGTAACATAGTATATAAACCCTAAATATACACCTAGGGGACCCCAGTTGTGTTCTCTTAGATATTCCACCTATGCTTTTGGTGTGAAAGGCCTTTGTCAACAAACTCATCTATTAATAACCCCTCACATCAAAACCATCAGTTCCTCCATCACATGCGTGCATCCCGCCCCCTTCTTGTAGAGAGAACCTGCATGGTCTTAGCTAGCAGATAGTGGGTGTCGCCCTAACAGTACCCAGATAAGACATTGTCAAGGTTGACAGCACGTCCCACCAGAATGTTCTTCCACTCTCCATCTGGGAACTCAGGACAGTTTGGCTGGTTGAGTAAGTCAGACTTGGCACCTTTAGGATCACCTGAGTAAAGCCTAAGAAGCTTCCATGTCTTCTCCAAATCAACTGATAGAATAATCCATTCGACATCCATTGAATTCCAGGGGTACACAAGCTTAGAGCTGTCTGACGATGTGTCGAGGCGAGCTTTCTTGCTAGTTGGGTGTGTCTCCCCCTCTTCTTCTTCTTCTCCCTCCTCATGTTCTCTGCCTTCCTCTGGTGAGACCGACTGATCTCGTGTTCCTCACTTCCCTGCAGCAGCAATGAATTGGTCATGATTTTCAAGAATGTCAATGTATCGTCCAAATGGCCGCTCCACTGCTTTGCTTCCTTCAGGTAGTACCTTTGTGAGGGTCATATGAATGTACGCGAGGACTGCAGCTTTCGAGATGTGAAGGTGTTGATAGTCTGAAACATATCCATCGCAGGTTGCCAAGACTTCATGACTTGGGTTGGTTGAAACATTGTTGACAGCTGTCCCAGGTGTGTCAATAGTCCCAATAGTCTCAACAGACTCAGTAGTTCCAGTAGCACCAGAACCAGAACCACTGAGAATAGGAGTTTCAACTGCTTCAGTTGCACCATGAGACATGTGTATGGGTGTGAATGACTCAGAAAGGCGGGTGAATTCTATTTGTTGAAGCATATGCAATAAATTTCGAAGTAATCAGGTTTAGCACAAAAACAGTAGAGTGCAGACTTGAGGGCAAGCACAGGCTTGAAACTCTACAAGTCTGAAATGGTGCGGATTGCTCACACAGGGACAGCCAGTTTCAGAAATCAGGTAAGGAGTCATGCCCAGTGAAAAATCTGTAAGGGAGAATACCTGAAAATCCCTCGAGGGATTCTCAGGTATATCAAGGGACACATGAGGTATTTTGTCACAATAGGGTATCTTTATCCCTGGAAAATCCCTGTTGAGACCTTGACATACCTACTCATCACATGTGGGATGGACAGGTATATTTGTGGGATTTCACAGGATGGAATGGTTTTCAAATCCCTCTCAGTCCCTTGAAATACCCGAAAAGACCTTTGAATGTAATACCTATATGTACCTGTCAATACCTCCTGATCCCCCCTGATCCCTGCAGATGCCTCCCAATCCCCTTGTCACACTTCCACGCTATCCCTTGCGATACTTGCTAGTTCCTTGTCATCACCTCTCTCAGCCCATTTTCACTTCTAAGACACTAAATTGGGTGTAGATGTGAGAAGAAAGAATCACAGAGTGGAAAGCAAACACGCCTTGCAAAAATTTGATGAACTTTGACATCAAGAAATGACTGGTGTTGTAGTAGGTAGTAATGTGACATTGCGCTTGGCAATGCTCACCTAGTGGTGGCATGGATTATGTTGTTCCGCTATCCTCCCTCAGTTTCGCAAGCTGAAGTAGATAAGTCAGTTATTATCGAAGAGTAGCAAATGAAAACATGCACAGCCTCTGCATGCACTTTGTCTGACTCTTGCTTCCAATCCTTGAGAGAGATATTTGTGGTTAGTCCTGCTTCCAACAAACAGGATGCCAAAATTCACCTTCCTGTCAGCATTCTGCCAGTGGCCGCTTTCCTTGAATGCTTTTTCTTGAGCCTTGCTGTCAAGATCCTTGAACTTTTCATTTGCCAGATTGTCAAGCCATGCAGCCTTGCAAAGCGCTCTAGATGGGATAACGAGCTTAACATATGAAATCTACTATTTGAACACTCACCTCAGCTCCATTGACTTCCTAACCTCAACAGGCAATGTGATCACCTTTTCATTCGACTTTGGTTTTGAAGGGGGTAGGTCCTCAGCACTTTGTAGATTCTTTGCTGTCATGGGTGATGTAGAAGTTTCAGTTTCAGGTGGTGGAGAGCAGGGCGGAGTGTAGTCATCAGCTGCTGGAGCAACAGTATTTTGAGGTCGTGTGCTCGTCTGTGCTGAACTAGTAGTTGAGATATGCATTGTGGGGGATATATTGATCAGCATGCTCAGAACCATCGGTTCATCATCTATATGTGAGTGAGGAGGGGGCCCATCAGTGATTGGAAGTGGTACACTTGACTCTTGATGCTCTCGAGGTGGAAATGAACTTGAAGAAATGCTGAGGGATTTTGCTGCTGATGAACTTGAAAATGGATCTGGGATCGAGGGAGATGACAGCGAAACTGGGGAATGATCAAGATGTAGTGTTGTTGATGAAGGAGTTTTGACTTCCCCCAGGCTTTGGAGTCCATATAAGTCTAGAAAACTAGAGACATAAAATTGAATGAAGACTCATGTGGGTTGGACAATTTGTGCAGTAAAAACTGATGCCTGGCAAAGTGTAGAAGCCGTCTCTCTTTGTTGCTTGGCTGGGGATGTTGACATGTCCCCAGTATCATCTTCGGTCTTGACACTGGACATGGCCTCTTGAGCCTTCTCATTGACAGATACATACACCGTCGGTAGTAATCAACTACAAATTTTTGACCCTTCCAGTTGTCGTCACAGTAGCGAAGGAATGGAAACTTGATGTGAACCTCCTTCCAAAATGCATCCTTGAGGCCTTTGCTCAGATCCTTCCAGAAACCCTTCTCAGCAATAAACTCTTGATGGTCGTTGTTGAGAGTCACAAATATGTCAGTGATGTAGCTGCAAAACTGGTCAAGCTGTGACTTGGTGATTGAACGACCCATACCATCTTCAAAGTAACTATATTTCCATGCGCAGGGCTGATATGTACTGTCTGTGTTGGGAGGTGTTGAAGCCAGAATGCTCTTGCTATTGAATTCATGGGCATTCCAAAAATGGACTATGAGTTTGTCCCTGTCATCTTCCAGCTCAGAAACTTTTGGGTTGGTTCCACTTGGGAAAAGCAATGATAGGGGATCGTATTGGTTATTTGACTTGTAGCTATGGTGTTCTCTTCAGCACTTTTTGGATTGTGGCAATCGGCCATGTGCAGAGCCTTCAGGGGAGGATGTGATGTTGATTGGAGAAAGAGAGCGATGTCGATGGCAAGATGGATTGCTGTTGCTGCTAGCTGGCCTTATTTGCATCTGTATACATAGACCTATACATGAGAAAAGTTTCAAAGCAGTTAATATAGTGATGAAGCATGCAAGGGCTGATTGCAGTCATGTATACCTCCAGTACTTTTTGCTTTCATTTGCCTGCTCGTGTGCCTCCGTTTTCATCTGTAACATCAATCTACAGGGAAATGTATAAGGAAAAAATCAACATTATTAAAAGAATGTTGCCTTGTGCACTTGAGTTCTTGAATTTGCAATTGCAGTTTGAATTGATCCTGCATATATTCAACTTCTCGTTGGGAATATGTTGCCTGAGGTGCTTGGTGGATGGATTGAAGTTGCTGGTAGGGTTGCTGAGGCTTCTGAAGAGTTTGATGAGCTGGTGCTTTGCTGGAGCCTCCATGCTCAAAGAGATCCTGGCCTGGTGCATTGTGTCACTAAGATGACAAGTTAGTCATATTCTTCAGGTTTAAATCAGTTACTTACTGGCTGGTCTATAAAGTACTCTCCCATGAGGCTCACAAAGCCTTCCAACTGACCGATGTCAATGTCCTTGCCATTGTGTGAAGACATGGTAAAGAGGATGGTCACCTGCATTTGTCACACTTTGTGACCATCACATATTTCTATCGCATCTCGCATCTCCAAGTCAATCATGAACATCGTGCAACACACTGATATGGCTTTTCTTGCCGCGATTCATAACACAAGCCTTGAAACTCTCATCACCAGTGGCAATCTGCACCTATTACAAGCTTTAGAAGAACTTGATGAGCTGCAGTAACCACCTTTCACCTTTTTCAATCTTGGATTTCATGCCACTAACTCCCTCTGTGGCAATTCAAGTGCTCACAAACAGATGATGGAATCTTCTTCTCCTGGGTCTAGTCTCCCTGCAAATTCAATTCTTGGTCCTGTTCTTGGCATATGCATTTTCCCTGGTGGCAACCATCTTGTCTATCGCGTCAAATCTCCTTCAATGCTATCAGTAAGGGTCCCAATTATAATAGTTCACGTGTTTCCTAACCTTTTCAGTCCAAGGTTCAACATGACTCTGCGCTTGATGGTTCCTCTTTTTTCGACAATGTTACGCTTGTAGACATTGATGCGCATGCGATGCATGAAAAAAAGTAGTTTATGGAACTGTTGTCATTGTCCTCTTCATCAAAAAAATGTTCTGCTTTGCATGTATAGTATTGATAACCAACAAACAATTGCAGTTTCTTGCTCAAACATAAACACAGAGACTTGAATAGATATCAATTTATAAAATCCTCTTCGGTATCTAAAGGAGTATCTAAGGTAATCTTTTCTCCTACAAAAAAACAAATTTTGAGTGCTGCAAAGGTTTCAGAGTTGCTGTGTTCTTCGGGTTTGAGAGGAAATGGAAACATGCCCACAACACTCTTGACTGCCTTTGCTTTGATGATCATGACATTTTTCTTGGGGCCTCAGTATCAGCAAATGTGAAGTGCCTGGCTAGAATCTTGCAGGTTAGCAGGCAATGGTTCAGAATATGGGCATAGTACTGCAACTGCATGTATTTGGTCCATGAATTGAACGTGGCAAAAATATTGAACCTCAGCAAAGTAGTCCTGTCCGTCGACTTCAAACTGACCAAAAATAAGCTTGTGGAACCAATAATAAAAGACTCAAATACCTTTACATTGCGAGAGACTCAAGGTTGTGTCTGCAATTTCTCCTTGAAGGCAGAGCGAGCACACTGTCCATTGGGAAGCTGCAGTCATGCCCAGCATTGTACTGAAAATGAACCCTGCAGTCCTGGTTGGATTTTGTTCAAATATTCCTGAATCGCAAGTTCCTCCTTCGAGCCTTCCATTGGGATGTGTTGGTGATCTTCCTTTTCAGGTAAGAAGATGTAGCCACCTCACAGATCACAAGCTGCATGAGGCAAATTTGTTAGTTACCAGATCAAAGTCTTGCACAAGTGCTTTTATGGCATTTATTTGTGCATGAAGTAACCCACACTCTGATAAATTCATAAAAGGATTGGAGTGTTGGTGGACTTCGCAGCCAAGGTTACCGATCGTATTTTCAAGGGCCCACTGAGCATAAACACCAAGAGGACCCAAATGTGCAGTTTCAGCTGCAAGATGGATAATGGTATGGACACAGGGTAGTACGAGGTGAATGTGGTGTAGGTCTCGGTCACAATAGATCTTCTCAAATTCGGTAACCCATCGTAAGAGGAGTTTATCAGCATGTTAGAGCTCAAGCACAGGAATCTTCCTCCTGTGGATAACACATATCCCAGAAACAAGTTTACAGAAATGAATCCAGACTTCATGAGGGAGAACAAGATGAAAGACAGCAGGACCGAGTATCCAGAAGTAGTTGATCCATTTGATAACCTTGTATCCAGTATTGATCTTCTCTTTTGGATTTCGTGGAGTGCAACCAAATGAGGCAGGGAAAAAAGAGGCCATTGAAGCAACAAGTTTGCCGTGTTCGGTCCAGATGGCATCATTGTCAAGGACCTCAAAATTTGGCTTGGGTCCAGTAATCTTAGCCTTGCCATGCCAGAGGTTGAGAAGGTGGTAAGGAAGATTGTTGCCATTCAAGTGCATCAAGTCAACAGTGAAGATGAGAGGAGGTGGATATGTGGAATTAGATTGCAAACCAAGACAAATAGTTGGATGAGCAATTCCAGTATCAAGCTGACATTCTTCAAATATGGCTTTGGTTCGACTTGTGAGGATATGTTGAAGATTTTCCAAATATTGTTGTGGATCGCCAACAGTAAGGGACCCAACATCGATGTCTGGGTGCTGGCATTTATCTGGCACCTTGCAATTATTGATACAGTTTTGTGAAGGATGGTCTTTGCAATCATAAGGAAGTGTTGCCGTAGAATAATAGATACCAACACCAGGTTTGTGGCATCCACTGGGAGGGCATTGAATCCAACAGCCATGGGCTCCCTGGTGCCCAACAAATCCAGTGAGATCTGTCAGCGCTACCGTGTCTGCATTACCTGCTGCAAAAAAAATATTTGAATAGCAAACTTGTTGCTTCTGACCTTCCCAGATAGCAAGGCCACCTTCACACTGAATAGCAGAGACATGTCAAAAGCTTGGAAGTAAGAATGACTCAACAATTTTGGGAGCATTGGGTCCAGGAATGAAGCTGCCAGGAAGAATGTAAGTTGTTTTGCAGTGGATATTGGGGCTCAAATTGAGAATAATCCAGACAAAGAAGTAGCAGTTGGAATTCTTCTCGTGGTAGGGCTGAGCGCCATCTAGAGAAAATAAGACAAGAGTGTCATCCTCTTTGATAAGTCCAGATCTCACTGCCTCGAGGTACTGGTAGCCATCATAGATGTCTTCGTATGCATCAATAGGTTTTCCAGTGTTCTGATTGAACTTCGCATGGATGGCCTTAGTTTTGCAATTCCAATAGCGCATCCGATTTCCACCTTCTAGAGTCTGCCATTGCGCTTGTAGTTGCGGGCCCAGTGGAATAGTGTAAAATCGCTTGTACGGAACTTTGTCAGGCTTCTTGTTATTGTATCAGGCCTCAGAGCATTTAGGACATTGTTCCAAGTTGGCAAAAGGGCCAGTGAACGTGATGCAAGAATTCTGACACATATTGGTTTCAATTTGTGTGATCCCAGAGATCTTCTCGAGGTGGCTTTTGACAACCCAATATGAATGGAGAGGACTGTCAGGGCGAGTTTTGTTGAATACTCGGTGTGCCTCCTCATAGGCTGATTTGGGGTGAGCAGCCAAGGAACTAAACAACTCAAGGGGTATTTGAGTCTGCTCGTCGAGTTCAGGAACTGTTAAGACTATAGGTCCTTAACTCAGCCTCAGCTTCATGTGTCACAGTTGGAGGCTTTCCAACTGTATCAGTATCGCACTAGGAGACTTTCCTAGTGTATCAGGCTTCCTGCCTTCACTTGGGTACTTCCTCAAGTAGTCATGGCTATCTGTACTCAGAGGCTTTCTGAGTAGGCCGTTTGTTCATGTATCACAGTTGGAGGCTTTCCAACTGTCGAGTTTGGGTTATCACAGCTAGGGGCTTCCTAAGCTGTCGAGTTCGAGTGTATCACAACTAAGGGACTTCCTTAGTTGTCGAGTGTTTGGGTTGAGTCTAAGACTGTTGGTTGAATTAGGTCAAGCTTAACAAAAGGTCAAGCTGATCTACAAAGTCCACCTACCTAGGTGCAGACACAATGTCTTTCAGACAAAGCCCAGACAGACCTCCGACAGGAGCATTGACATCAGGAAGAACCTCGTGGTATAGATACCAAGGTCGACTAGTATGATACTCAGAACCAGCACAAAGGTGGTTCTCGAAGCGAACAGAAGACGAGGAACCAAGATACCTCACTGAAGTTCAGATCGACAAGCAAAGAAGAAACCCCAGAACGAGACCCATTCTCCTTATCCAATGACAACATCCCTGATAACATGTCTACCGAACCCACCGCATCAAACAAGGAGATTAGAATCCGAACCCCCTCCGACTTCACAGGGGACCGAACCAGAACTGCAAAGTTCTTACAAGAAGTGAAACTCTATCTGAGAGTAAACCATGGAATCTATGACACAGATGAAAAGAAAATCATCTTTGTGTTGTCATTTATGAACGGAGGAACCGCCGTGCCCTGGGCACAGACATGGGCAGAAAAGGAAGACCTAGGAACCTGGTCTACCTTTGAAGCAACGCTCAGGACAGCGTTCACACCAATCAATGAAGCTGGCAGGGCCAGAACCGAGATGAAGACATTGAAACAGGGACAGGACCTGGAGGACTACATTCCGCAGTTCCGAATCCTGCGAGAGAAGGCAGGAATCAACGACAACACCACCCTCATTGAACTCTTTATGGATGGGTTGAACCCCAAGCTCCTCGAAAGAGTCTTCAACATGGAAACGATCCCTACGACCTTGGAAGGAATGATCAACGCCGCCTCCAAGTATGATGGACAATGGAGGAGAGCAAAAGCCATAGCAGGGAGGCTGCAGGAGACTTTTACGAAGAAGCTCCCGGCCTCTAAGGCAAAGGAAACCCCACTCAAGATCAACTGCCTCTCCTACCAGGAGAGGATCGAACACATGAAGAAAGGGTTGTGCTTTGTGTGCCACCAGCCCGGACACAGAGCAACTGAACACAAGAAAGGGGAAACAAGGACCGAGGACCGGCCTTTCCCAAAGAACAAAGGCAAAGAAGCCTACTCGAAGATCCAAGCAATCTTGAATGAACTCGATGGAGAAGAGAAAGCGACTGCTGTCGCTGCCATCAGAGATGAGGGTTTTTAAAGGGGTGGCCTGCCTCGATGCCAGGTACCACCGAACTTTCCATCTGCTCTGTACTACTGGCCACTTTGAAAAATCAATCTATGCGCTTAGATGTCAAAGTGGCAGGGACAGGCAGAGGAAAAGACATCGAAACCGAAGCCCTACTCGACTCAGGAGCGGGAGGGATATTCATGAGCCATGAATTTGCAGAAAGCAGTGGATTCAAATTGCGCCCCCTGGAAAGGGTAATCAGAGTCAAGAACGTGGATGGAACCCCAAACAAGAGAGGGTAAATCTCCCACTGTGCCAGAGGACTCTTAACGATCAATGGAAGGACTTTCCCAATGACCTTCCTGATTGCAGGACTGGGAAAGGAATCAATCATCCTAGGTCTGGCATGGCTCAGAAGGATCAACCCAGTGATTGACTGGAAGATCGGAACCTTCCAGTTCAGGACAAAGGACGAGACTTACCCAGAGTTCTCATATGGAAAAGGAAGAACCCTTATCGGTAGGGTACTGACCAAGAAAACCGACGATGAACACCTGTCATGGCGCCGAAGGGGAACCGAAAATAAGAAGAACCCCCTTGACATGACAAAAGAAGAATGACAGGCATGGTGCCGAGGCATCATTGCCAGAGATCAAGAAAGGCTCGCCCTCAAGAAGAAGACTGCTGAGGAAGAACGAGCACGATGGAAAAAGGTGGCAACCAGAGAACTGGAGAAATTGGCCACCAAGAAGGAAGAAAGACGACTGGCACTGGCCCAAATAGTCGCAAAACAGAGGGAAAAGATTACCCTGAAGAAAGAGAAACCAACGAATGAAGAGCGGCAAATGGACTGCCAAAGAATCATCGCCAAGGCAAGATTAATGGGGGGAGCCCTCCATGCTGAACCAAGAGGAAGCAAGATGCCCGTCGAGACAAGAAAGGCGATGATTGAAGAAATAGACGATGAAGAGATCGCGATCACAACTCTTCAGAACGCGGAACCCATTGGGCTGCAAGACAAAGAAGACACTGGGAAGGAAAACCCAGCACAGGCAAACCACGAACAGGCAACAGAACAGGCAACGGAACAGGCAATGGAACAACTGAAGGAGACACCCAAACCAGAGATCAAAGATGACGAGCTACTGGTTGCCTACATCCGAGGAGAACCCATCATTGGAATATTCGAACCAGCTAAGACACTGCTGACAGAGGAATATGATGAGCCAAGATATGGATATTCTCTGACGATGAAGAAAATCTCTCGGATCGTGAAGGCAAAAGGATCACCACAATATGCTTATGGACAAAACATCTGGATTAGGGCAAAGACATCGGTCTCTCAACACCTGACACACAAGAAGGAAGGAGACCCTGAACAGAAGACCCTAGATGAACTACTCCCCAAACAGTACAAGGAGTATCGACAGATATTCAAAAAGGAAGCATCGGAATGATTCCCAGAATCAAGACCCTGGGATCACACAATCGAACTAAAACCGGACTTTGTAGCGAAGGATTGCAGGGTTTACCCATTGTCACCGGCAGAACAGAAGAAACTCGATGAGTTTCTTGATGAAAGCCTGCAGAAGGGATACATCCAACCATCAAAATCGCCCATGGTGTCACCATTCTTCTTCATTGCGAAGAAGGACTCGGACGTGCTATGACCCTGCCAAGATTACAGGTACTTGAATAATGGGACGATCAAAAACAGCTACCCGCTGCCGCTGGTAGGAGACCTGTTGGACAAACTAAGAGGGGCGAAATGGTTTACAAAATTGGACATCCGATGGGGATATCACAATGTCAGGATCAAAGATGGAGATCAATGGAAAGCAGCCTTCAAGACAAATCGGGGGCTGTTTGAGCCAACGGTGATGTTCTTTGGATTATGCAACTCACCGGCGACCTTCCAGGCGATGATGAACAAGATATTCTGTGACATGATCGGAGAAGGATGGCTCGTGATTTACATGGACAACATCCTGATATTCTCCAAAGATCAGAACGAACACCAGGAAAGGACAAAGAGGGTACTGCAAAGACTGGCAGAGAATGACTTATACCTGAAGCCAGAGAAATGCAAGTTCGATGTCCATGAAGTGGAATTCTTGGGTCTGATCATCCGACCCAACAAGATTGCCATGGACAACATGAAACTGGCAGGTATACAGGAGTGGCCAACCCCGACAAACGTAAAAGCAGTCAGATCTTTCCTGGGATTTGGAAACTTCTACAGGAAGTTTATCAGACATTTTGCGGAGACAAGCAGACCACTTAATGAGCTGACAAAGAAGGACAAAACCTTCAACTGGACAACCAAATGCGAACAGGCCTTTCAGACGCTGAAAAGGAAATTCGCAGAAGCACTGGTACTGCTGATGCCAGACCCGACAAAGCCATTCACGATCGAATCAGATGCCTCAAAACACACGACAGGAGGAGTGCTGAGACAAAGGGATACAAATGGAGACTGGCATCTGTGCAGATACATATCACATGCGCTGACATCAATGGAACGGAACTACAAGATATATGACAGGGAACTTCTGGTGATAGTATGATCGCTGGAAACTTGGAGACACTACTTGCTGGGTTCAGAACACCCGGTAGTAATCCTCTCGGATCACAAGAACCTAACGTACTTCCAGACGGCACAGAAACTGAACAGACGACAGGCAAGATGG
Organism: Tricholoma matsutake; assembly: GCA_026075535.2. Lineage (NCBI taxonomy): Eukaryota > Fungi > Basidiomycota > Agaricomycetes > Agaricales > Tricholomataceae > Tricholoma > Tricholoma matsutake. The sequence continues at coordinate 1,787,232 of AP026550.1, read as the reverse complement.
AGCTTATTCCTATTGGAATTTGACTTGCAACTCGTCCATGTACCTGGATCTCAGATGGTACAGAGCGATGCGCTATCACGGAGAGCAGACCATATACCAGAAGAAGACAACAACAATGAAGATGTCACAATGCTGCCGGAAACAGTATTTGTGAAATTCATTGACACAGAAATGCATGATCTACTTGCAGGTAGTATCATGAAAGACGATCTGGTAAAGAGTGCAATCGAGGTGCTAAAGACCAAAGGAACACTGCCGATAAGGTCAGCATTAGAAGACTGGAAGATAGAAGATGGCCTTCTATTCTTCTGAGACAGGTGCTACGTCCCGGACAACGGAGAACTACGGAAGAAGCTGGTGCAAAAATACCACGAAGGAGTAACCAGCGGACACCTGGGACAATGGCAAACAACCAAAATGATCAGGAGAGACTACTGGTGGCCAGGGATGATGACGTACATCGAAAACTACATTGCTGGATGTGCAGTATGCCAGCAGATGAAAGTCAACATGCACCTGATGAACCCCCTGCTACAACTGATCAAATCCGAAGCGACAAGACCATTCACGATGGTGACAACAGATTTCATAACCGACCTACCTGAGTCCAATGGTTATGATGCACTCATGGTCATGGTAGACCATGGGCTTATGAAGGGGGTAATTTTTATCCCTTGCAGGAAAACTGTGGATGCATTGGGAGTGGCCACCCTTTATCTAGACAATGTCTACAAATGATTCGGCCTCCCAGACAAGAACATCTCTGACAGGGATCCCAGATTCGCCTTGCAGCTTTTCCAGGAGCTAGGAAGATTGCTCAGAATCAAGCTGGCGATGAGCACGGCGTACCACCCCCAGACCAATGGGGAGACAGAACGGGTGAACCAGGAAGTGGAAGTATACTTACGGATCTTCTGCTCGAACAACCAGGAGAATTGGAAGCACCTCCTCCCGACCGCGGAGTTCACGCACAACCAGAGAACGCACTCCGTACAGAAGAACTCCCTGTTTTACCTCATGATGGGCTATGAGCCCAAGGTGATCCCTCTCCCCTACCTGAAGACGAACATACCGGCCATAGAAAAATGAATAGTTGCACTGCAACGGGCCTGAGACGAAGCGAAGGCAACTCACGAGTTAGCCAGACAGATGATGGCAGAAAGAACGACAAGGCACTTCACCCCGTTCAAAGAAGGAGACAGAGTGTGGCTAGAAGCAAAGAACCTCAGAACAACGCACCAAACGAAGAAGCTCGCACTGAAAAGAGAAGGACCGTTCTCTATTGAGAAGGTCCTAAGCCCACTCTCCTATCGACTGAAGTTACCAGAATGGTGGAAAATACACCCGGTATTCCATGCGGCACTTCTTTCCCCATACAAAGAAACTGAGACACATGGACCAAACTTCCCAGAACCACCGCCCGACCTGATAGAAGGTGAATCGGAGTATGAAGTGGAAGCGATCATCGGACATAAAAAGAAAGGAAGGACCATGCACTTCTTAGTAAAGTGGGTCAGATACCCGACCTCGGAGAACTCATGGGAGCCTGAGGGAAACCTGAAACACGCCAAGACAATCCTAGGAACATATAAACAGCGACGACAGCTGTAGAACCCCCAAGACCAAGACACCCACTGAACCAACCACGAAAGAAACCACAGAATGCTCCCCACCCCATCGACACTACACCTACCATGAACCCCAGCAAGGACTGGGTGAATGGTCATCGACCAACGACCACTGACGAACATACTCCCTGGCAGACCTGCATGGATATGCCTGCATGGGATTCCCTTCTGGATTACAAGGGACGACTGGATAAGAAGGATGTCCTCGACCTGTCCCAAATGCTGCCTCTTTGCCTGGAGGAGCACGAAGGTGGACTACACCTGGGTGAGGACCCAATACGAAGAATGGTGTTTTGAGGAAGAGCAAGACAGGGAAGACTACAGCCCGGAGGATTTCTGCGTCGACCGGACAGGGCTTTGTCCAGGCATGAGGCCACTGGCGGGTGTGAGCAGACCCCTGTGGATCAACCTCCTGTGGAATGCCCATTACGATGAAGAAAGCGGATATGGTCTGGCAAGAATAACAAAAGGTCAAGCTTAACAGGAACCTCTCTCGATGGATTTCAAATTTGTTCAAGAATGTCATCATCATCAATATCATCCTTGAGTCATGCATTTCAGATGTTGGCTATCATATCCTGAGAAAGCACTAGATTCTTGAGAAAAGCACAAGGGAAAGTGTCATAACAGAGAGGTTGACAAGGAATTGGAGGAATGGGAGGAACTGGAGGGATGGGAGGAGGCAGCTCAAAGAGATCCATATCGGTATCACCCAAGAAGTTGTTGTCATAGTTGTCAAAAGCATTCTGCTGAGTATCAGGAGCACAAGAACCACTAGGTGCTTCCTAGAGAACACAACAACACCAGTCAAGATCACCAAGTTACTGAGAGGACTATCATTAGGTTTACAGATGGAGCAGCCTGTGTCCTTTCTTGGCGAGCATTAATAGTAGCATGATATCTTAACTGCCTCGTTGTAACCCAAGCTCCTCCTTTGCAGTATTTCAGGCACTTGCATATCTTGGTTTTGGTGGAATCAGTAGGAGGGGGAATGTGCATAAGGAGAACTTAGACTCAAGACAAATTATGACGCAATGCAAAAGAATGTGACATTGTCAGTTGATCAACTCAACAATCCCTACTTATGTCATTTAAATTAAATTTCAAGCCGAGGTAAGATGCTAAATCGCTCATTTCTCCACCTTGATCCCTCCAATAAGGGATCCAAAGGGATGAAAAGGGATCTCAAAGGTTTCCCAGGCATCCGCAGGGATACTGAGGCATGGACTTTTGACTGGGAGTCACAGCCAGGCCAATCATCAAACTATAAGATTAGACTACTCCCAATGTGTAAGGGACATGTATTTTCATGGAATGTAGGAGAAAAGGCACCTTCAGCAACCCATTGGGTCAGCCAGAAGGGCTGCTCATCACTTGGATCTTTGAGGTACACCTACCTACTAGTAACTAGGGTGGGATGGTGGGAAGACAAAGAATTATGAAGTACTGTAAAGCTGGAAGAGAATGAGATAACCAGAGAGAACTAAGCAAATGGCAATCTCACCTGGGAGAGAATGTGGGAAGCAGAGAGAACCATGAAAAGGGGGTTGTCTCAGACAGTCCACATCTCTCCCAAGGAATAGGAGATGTAGCCAACTCAATGTAAACAGTGCATGTATGTGGTGCGAAGACACTTGTACTGGGTGAAAGCACACGGTGCAATGGACATCTTTGTCGCTGTGGTTTGGGCCCTTCCCATTGGACTTGCATAAATGGACTTTACACTCGACCAATGTGTAAGGGACATGTATTTTTGTGGAATGTAGGAGAAAAGGCACCTTGCAACCCATTGGGTCAACCAGAAGGGCCACTCATCATTTGGATCTTTGAGGTACACCTAAAGCCTAAATAGAGGAGAGGGGAAGAAACAGAGGGGAGACAAAAGATGAGTGTAATGATGTGAGGAGCATGGATACAAAGGAGGAGATGTCCATATGCGAAGAAAATAAGAAAAGTCTGTTGAAAAGCCAAGAAAAGTCCGAGTTGGGAGTCTGTTCCAGAAACTGTGAGCCGTCAGTGCAAGAATGCTCTCCCTGTGGGGATGGCACTGTAAGGTGAGCCCTGCGGGGCTGACATGGAGAAAGGTTCTGTTGTGCATGTGTCATGTGTGTAACATTGCCTGCAGCAGGACGGAATGTTTCTGGATATAGATTTGCCATGCAGAAGACGCCCATCGGCCAATTCCTTGGATGATGTGTGGGGCGACACCATGTTTGGCCAGTGATGTCGCACCCCCTGCGTGCATTGATTGTCCTCCAATGTCATTGTCAAAGAAACAGCGTAAGCAAGTCATGAAAAAAGATCAGGTAGGCACTGTGCCATCAGCAGTGAGCCATAAAGGAGACAATATGGGAAAGAGATGGTCATGCGACTGCAGGTAAACTCAAAACAAGGCCGCCGCATTGCAGTCTAGATCGTTGTGATGCAGTATGATTAGATTTCCCTCGAAGAATCTGTTGGCCTTATGGCCAGGCAAGAAAAATTGGATGGAGTGGGGTTGTAGGATGACAGAGCTCTGTGGGGATAGTTTCCCTGGGTCGCAAAGTGTGAGGGTGTCTGGAAAGGTGAGCTCTCTGAGGCGCATCAGCGCAAAGAACCCAACACAGAGCTGGGTGCAGAAAAGGATATCGTCGTGTGTGGGGTTCAGTCAGTAAGCTGCACACATGGCTGAGAGATCCTCGATTGTCAGTGCACGTTTCCATGCTGTGGGTGTCCCCCTAAGCCGTTTGCACCCTTCGAGGGTGCGGTGCACCAGACGCGATTTACAGACCTCTCGCACATTGGGGAACTAAGGTTCCAGTTGATGGCATATGCCAGAGAGGTATGTGTCGACAGATGTAGGGTTGATGTGATGACACATGTACACAGTAAAGAGGCTGAGAGTATCTGCAGTGGGTTTGACATTCATGTTGTGGAGCCAAATGAAAGAGAGGTAAGAATTGAGTGCAGAGCCATAGTTATTCCAAGTGCTGATATCAATTGCCTGTCCCAGCACAATTGCACACTCGTGGACCAGGCGCTTTTGTGACCATGGCTCCCTATGTGGCTGCCATGCATGGACATGGGACGAGATCATTTTTTGGCTGCCCCCAGTGCATACAGATGTGGGGGTTGAAAACTTGTGACGTGCAAAGTAGGGACTGTGCAACGCTCTCTGTTGAACTCTCCACATGAAATTGCATCAGCGACAACATTCTGTGTGCCTGGAACATGGAGGACCTGGATTTGGAAGTCCTTCCTGATCATGATATTGACACAGTGGTGGAGCAAGGGGTTGAATTCTGGCTGACACCTGAGAGAGTGGAAGATGTTGATGGTGTTCATGCTATCTGTATATATGACGATTTTGGAGTAGTGTTCCATGGTCGCAGCTAAGTTGTTGCAGGCACTTGCCACAGCCAAAGCTTCAAAGTAAAAGATGATGTCATGAGCAGTGTCCAGAGGCACTGGTGCATAAAAACCTGTCGCACGCTCAGGATACCAGAAACCCAAGCCTCGCAGAGACGCGTCACAAAACACTGTCACATCGGCATCCTTGGGGCTCCAGCAAACAGAAGAGAGAATTTTGATGCCCAGTGACCTTCACATGTGCTCTGCAGCCCAGGTGAGGTCCTCGCATACTGGATTGTTGACCCAGATTTTCATCAGTGGTTGATCTTTCCCAGCCATTTTAGGATAGACTCTGTTTAGTGCTGGTTGGAGCAAGGGAAAAACATTGAAGCCCCAGTTCATCCACCATGTGAGTTGTTGCCAACGTTGCAAAGTCCAGGAAGCTCCATGCTTGACTTCTGACCATGAAGTAAACTCTGTCAGTTCCTGAAGTAAATCCGTCAGTGCTTGCTGAGGAAGGCAGAAAGTGAGACTGTTGGGATCTACTTGAATGCCGATAATGGTGAGTCGTTTCCCCCACACCTGTTTGTGCCATTCATGCAGTATACCAAGTTCATCCTACAGGGATAGAAGCCTCACTTGGTTTCCTGGCATCCATTGGTCATATTTGTGATATCACACAACATTTCCATCCTCATCTACACCGAAAGAGTCATCCATGTATGCCCAAAGGTCCTCAATCAGCTTGATGTATCAGGCAATCCATGTCATGAGGCCATGAAATGAAATATAAATTCCTGGAGAACCTCTTCCTCCAAAACAGTTGTCTCTATCAATGTCTCATTCTCCATCTATGGTCACTACCTGTTTGATTTGCCAAAGCGGATGCATGGGCAAAAGTTGAAAAGCCTTGGCGACATCTGATTTGTATAGAACCCACATCCGGTGTGGCTTGGTGCGATGCAAGTTCAACAATGCCTCCCCAAGATGAGACATATTGTCCAGTGGAAATCCTCTGATGTCCTCCCTCTTGATCATTGAGTTTGGTGCATACTCACTGGCACTCTGATTAATTACCATGCACAATTTTTCTGAGTGAGGTTTTGGCACGGCATGGACAGGAGACGCATGCATTCCTGGTAAAAATTCCTGGCCAAAAGAGCCAGAGAATCTCCCCTTGGATTGTTTGTGATCTCATTGTGCTCGTAAGAAATCTGCTTCTTCTTGTGTTCGTGGCATGCCCAGTGACTCATCAACAATGGAAGGACACTCACAATGTCGCGTGTCTGCCCAAGGCCAGAACCCTTCACGTAGTCCTCGACAGACTGACTCAACAAAAGGTTGATTCGGGTGTCTCCAATAACTCCTCAAAATGGTCGATCCCTGATCGTCTTCATTGCCTCATGGTTCTCCAACTCCTCAACAGGAACTCCAGGCAATGGCTTCGCATGTTCTGTCCAATCTGCCAAACAGCTCTTCTGCAACATTTCATCATCATCGCTTCCTTCATCTGACCATACATTGTAATGGAGATACTTGGGCCTCATTCCATAAATTACATCAAGCTTGCTGGCTGCAGTTTTCTTTGCTGTGCCCAGGTTGTCGGCATTGTGAACAGTTGTGGCAGTATCAACAGGTGCCTGTCGGGCTCTTGCAACCTCCAGGGCTGTTGAATCGTCGGCAGACTTCTCCAGACCAGTCTCATTGTCTGGAATCCCCAGTTCCAAACCGGCTATTGGACCCTCCTTGGATACCATCAGGTAGGAGGAAAGCAGAGTAGAGGTATGAGAATTGGTTGCGATCAGTAAGCTGAATTGACTGTCCTCCACTGACTCTTGTCCTGACAGCTTTGTCGAAAGTGATAAGTCAGTGATGAGATCCTGACTGTCTAGCAGAGAACTCAGAACCCATGTAGTCCCCCCACTATGGGAGTTTGTTGTCACGGTGAGCAAAAGCAAATGTTGTCGCTTTGGCAGTTGCATGCCATGCAGCAGTCCAGTCACCACTCATTTGGACCTTTCTAGCTGGATCTGTTTTTCCAAAAGAAATTTCTGTTCTTCCGATGCATCCCACATTCTCCTTAGAAGGGGCAATGTGGTGGAGGTTGCTAAAGACAACATCGAGGTTAATGGCTTCTCCCTTGAAAATGTGTCTCCATTCTGACTCAGGAAAACCCTGTGGGGCCAATGCTGATCATTGGATCTCTCATTCTGCAAAGGCGATATCCTTCTGGAAGACTCTGAGGATTTCTCTTGTCTTCTTGCATTTCTCATCGACTTCCTTTCCTTGAGCCTCAACTTCTGCTGCGTACCAGGGGAGCTGTGACTGGTAAACCCTTTTCTTCTTGTTTGTCTCTCCCTCTCCTCGCTCATCATTGACCCATCACTTGAGCTGGAGGACCCCGGTGTATTTCATCGTTTCCTTTTTCCGACAAGTTCCTTTTGAAGTGTCCATAAGAAATCCTCTGCATTCTGTTGTCTAGGCCCTGTGCACCTTTGATCTGTATCTCCGTCACCTCCGGTCTCTTGTCTTTCTCCATTACCTTCACCTGTTGATGCACGGTATCCTCATTGACTACCAAGCTGGTGTTGTTGATCAATGAGCTCAATGTGCTTTGAGTACTGTTCAAGAGCTGTCTGTCTGATGGACTCATCGATGCTTCCCAGTCAGATGATCTGGAGGATTTGAAAGAGTGTCTCAACCTTTGATGCTTTCCTCTCCCTGAAGTCTCAGACAAGTCCATCCATTCTTGTGACGAGATCAGCTCTGAACTTCCTGGTGGGTCCATCAGATGGAGCAACAGGGGCATTTTGGTTTTGTCCAGTTGTATCAGATTGTTGCGTGCTTGCTGGGAGAGTCTGGCTGGGTCCATCACTGTCGATGGGTTCATCTGCTCCTCTGCTCACGCTTTGTTGTTGCTCGTTGCTCTCGGGGATAACATGAGGCAAGGACTGTCCAAAGTAGAAAGTATGGGCATTGTCTGACATATGAGGAACGATGTTGTAGATTGAGACAAAGAATTACAAAGTACTGTAAAGCTGGAAGAGAATGAGATAACCGGAGAGTACTAAGCAAATGGCAATCTCACCTGGGAGAGAATGTGGGAAGCAGAGAGAACCGTGAAAAGGGGGTTGTCTCAGACAGTCCACATATCTCCTGAGGAATGGGAGATGTCGCCAACTCAATGTAAACAGTGCATGCACGCGGTGCGAAGACACTTGTACTGGGTGAAAGCACGCGGTGCAATGGACGTCTTTGTCGCTGTGGTTCGGGCCCTTCCCATTGGACTTGCGTAAACGGACTTTAAACTCGATAAAGACGCAACGTATCGATCGTGATTGAAGCACGTGATATATATCCTCATGTGATCTGTCCCAGTGTGCTTTACTTATACAGAATAAACACAAGCGGCCATGGCTACGCGTACGGCCTATCCACTCCCTAATCTTTCTCCTGGAACCGTTGAAAACACCACCTCTCTATTGCGCATCGTTGCACTCGCACTTATCTCTGCAGCCGCTATCGCTTCTCGTCTCTTTGCTGTCATCAACTTTGAGAGTATAATCCATGAGTTGTGCGTCATACATTCACGTTGTACTGTTAACTGCCGTCTTCATATGATTCTATCTAAAGCGACCCATGGTTTAATTAGTGAGTGGACTTCCGTATTCTTGCGATAGAATTACATTGATTTGTGGTTTCAAGTCGGGCAACGAGAGTGCTTGCATCCAAGGGCTTTTATGTGTGTACCAGATTCATGTCCTCCTTCCGATTTACTGATAAGCTGGGTGGTCAAGGAATTCTGGAACTGGTTTGACCCTACTGCATGGTACCCTCTTGGCCGTGTTGTCGGCGGAACCGTGTACCCAGGTCTTATGGCCACTAGTGGTGTCATTTACAGCATCCTTCATGCGCTCAACCTACCTGTGGACATTCGGAATATCTGTGTCCTACTTGCACCTGGATTCAGTGCTCTAACTGCTTGGGCAACATACATGTAAGAAACAGCATCTTATCTTTCACCCTCGTTCATTCAATTACTAGGTTTACTACGGAGATGAAAGACCAGAGCGCTGGTCTCCTCGCCGCTGCCTTCATCGGCATCGTGCCTGGATATATTTCTCGTTCCGTCGCAGGCTCCTACGATAATGAAGCTATAGCTATCTTCCTCCTCATGTTCACCTTTTTCTGCTGGATAAAAGCGCTGAAGAAGGGAAGTGCCCTTTTCGGCACTATCGCAGCTGTGTTTTACTTTTACATGGTAGCCGCCTGGGGTGAGTTCCGTCACTGCAAACTGCTTCCCTAATGGCTAAATTGAATGCATATAGGTGGCTATGCTTTCATCACAAATATGATTCCTCTGCATGCGCTCACTCTTATCCTCATGGGGCGGTACAGCAGCCGTCTTTATGTAGCCTACTCCTCTTGGTACGCTATTGGGACACTTTCAAGTATGCAGGTCCCTTTCGTCGGTTTCCAGCCTGTTAAGACAAGTGAACACATGGCAGCGCTTGGTTCGTACCGCCAATGCTCATCCCAGCCTTGCTTTCACTAACATGTCGTTGTAGGTGTGTTCGGTCTCCTGCAAATTGTAGCATTCTCCGAGGTCGTACGCTCTCACATCTCCTCCCAACAATTTAAAAAACTCTTGTTCGTCGGTGTTATTGCCAGCGGGGCCCTTGGAGCAGTTGCGTTCGTAGGACTGACATACAAAGGTTGGATTGCGCCTTGGACTGGTCGTTTCTACTCCCTTTGGGATACTGGCTACGCCAAGAAGTAGATTCCCTTCCATTCCTCCTTCAACCCCTTTCTAATGTAAACCCTATCAGATACATTCCTATCATCGCCTCTGTTTCGGAGCACCAGCCAACCGCCTGGCCCGCGTTCTTTATGGACCTCAATTTCCTCATTTTCCTGTTCCCCGCCGGCGTCTTCCTGTGCTTCCGCGATCTTCGTGATGAGCACGTTTTCGTCGTGATCTACGCCGTCGTGGCAAGCTACTTTGCCGGTGTCATGGTCCGACTCATGCTCACACTGACGCCCGTCGTCTGCGTCACCTCTGCAGTTGCGCTCTCCTCGCTCCTCGATACATATATTGACGCAAGTGAACCTGACGCGCCGGTCAATGAGTCGAAGAGTGATAGCTCCACCCCAGCGTCTGGCACAAATGAGCACACCACTTCCTCTCAACCATCGGGCAAGAAGGGAAAGAAATCCGCGGCTGCACAGTCCCCTAGCGTTGGCCAGCTCCTCGCTGTTGCCGTGTCATCCGAGTCCACTGCCACATCCAAGTCCCAAAAACGAAAAGGGATTTACAGCTTCGACTCGCGTTTGGTTGTCGTCTTCAATGCTATCTGCATGCTCTGTTTCTTCGTTGCTCACTGCACCTGGGTCACTGCGAACGCATACTCCTCGCCTTCTGTGGTGCTGGCGTCGCAAAACCAGGATGGAAGCCAACACATCATCGATGACTTCCGTGAGGCGTACTACTGGCTCAGGCAGAACACGCCCGAGACTGCTGTCGTGATGAGCTGGTGGGACTACGGCTATCAGATTGCGGGTATGGCAGACCGACCAACACTGGTGGATAACAATACGTGGAACAATAGTTAGTGGTGGTTATCCTCCAAGTTTGGAATGGTCAGAAATACTAATTCTATTTTTTACTCTTTTCAGCGCATATTGCAACAGTGGGCAAGGCGATGGCGAGTTCCGAGGAGGTCGCGTACCCAATCCTTCGAAAACATGACGTGCAATATGTGCTGGTGATCTTTGGCGCCTTGATCGGCTACTCCGGCGACGACATCAATAAGTTCTTGTGGATGGTGCGCATCGCCCAGGGCGTATGGCCGGATGAAATCCAAGAGCCCAATTACTTCACGCCACAGGGCGAATATCGTGTTGATAGCAATGCATCGCCCACGATGACGAATAGCCTGATGTATAAGATGTCTTATTATCGGTGAGTAGCAACTCATATAGTGTAAAGGTGGGTGTTAATGTGGCTACGTGGATACGACAGATTTGCGGAAGTCTTCGGAGGAAACCAGGCCGCGGACCGTGTCAGAGGGCAACAACTCCCGAAAGTTGGCCCGACATTGGATTATCTCGACGAAGCGTTTACGTCGGAAAATTGGATCGTATGTCTTCCCTACTTCCTCCACGGTTCTATCTCGCTATGCTGATGGACCTTCCTTCTTACGCCTAGGTACGGATATACGAGGTTAAGAAGGAGGACCCACTGGGCCGCGAGCATAAGAGTGCGAACGCGTTTGCAGAGGGGAAAAGGCGCAAAAAGAGCAAGCCTGCACCGAGACGGCGGGCTATTTCGTAATCGCTAATATTTAGCCCCACCTCCCCTGATTGCGCATTTGCTTCAAGCCACTGCAAGATATTGTGCAGTCAAAATGTATTTCTTACGTAACATGTTGAAGGACGGTCATGGAAATATGCAGACTCCAAACCAGCCGCGGGCCGCGTTTAACTTTTTTTTGCTTATGTAAACTTGAACTATTAATGCGTCCCAGCAACTGGCACAACTTGTAAATTTGGTTTTGTTTGTACTCTGATCTATTTTCAAGTGGGAAATCTTCTGCAAGCCATTCCTCAACGTTCAACAACCATGCCATATTTTTGCATTATTCTGTAATCCATCTTATACTACTAATTGAGCTCTAGAATTTCAAACAATTTATTTATTTATTGGTTGACATCTGTGAAAGTTAGGTTGACCCCTGCCAATTATGTGTGTGCAAGCAATATATCAAGAACTGATGGTCAGAAAAATAAGTTGAGAGTGGTACAGTGTCAAGGATAATTAATTAATGGTCCCTAAGGCAAAACTTGAGCCCTTGTGGCCAATAATGCCAAGTATGTAACTTTTCAAAATGGCAATCACACTTCAAAGCAGCATTCAGCCACCACAAGAGCTCAGAACCTCAATTATTTGCATGGGGAACCCTAACTGAGATACCCTTCACACTTTACCACTCTCAGATTATTCTTCTGATCATCAGGTCTTGAGATATTTCTGGCACACACATAATTGACAGGGGTCAACCTAACTTTCACAGATGTCAACTAAAAAATAAATAGATTGCATGGAAATATAGATCTCAGTTAGTAGTATAAGATAGACTACAGGATAATGCAAAAATATGGCATGGCTGTTGAGAAATGGCTTGCAGAAAATTTCCCACTGAAAATAGATCAGAGTACAAACAAAACCAAATTTACAAGTTGTGCCAGTCGCTGGGACGCATTAATAGTTCAAGTTTACATGAGCAAAAAAGTTAAATGCGCCCCACAGCTGGTTTGGAGTCTGGGAAATATGCTGAATACATCACATGGGAATGGCCACCAAAAAGTCAAACCACTAAATGGCAAGAGGGGACACACTAAATAAGGCAATTGCATGCTCTGTTTGGCTCAAAAGGACAGTGGAGTTCGATTGAGCTAACTCTGCCAACGGTTATCGTCGAGATAACCAATCCTCTTGTTTTGACCACCTGCCTGGCCTTGCGGGGCCTCTCCTCCACAGTAAACTGTTTGCATGATGGTGTTCTAACACTGTAAATAGTAGTACTGAGAGCAAGAGTGAAGATGAGCCATCCTGAGTCTTCCAACTCAGCTACAACTGGGGACAGTGATCAGCTAGGTGGTATGCATGACAATGCTGTACTTGACATGCCAACACCACCCATTGAGCAGGAGGTACAACCAAGACCCCACCCAAGGCCAAGATATTGTATGCCAGCACCCATACTAGATGAAACAGACACAGTAACAGACTCCAGGGAAGACGATGGACCCCAGTTCCAAGTTAGGGGTGCTCCTACTATAAGGGCAACCTCAGCCTCTAGCAAAGGGAAATCCAAAGTTAAAATTATACTACATATTACAGGGATTGGGGACACACCTAGCAAAGGGAAATCCGAAGAGAAAACCCTAAGGATCCCTTTGCCGATGCCCAGTATATGTGAAGATGACAAAAATCAAATAATAACCTAAAAATAGAAAAGGCGGAGATAGGCAGATCAAGGCTGCTGAATGACATCATACCAAGGGGTAGATGTCGGAAGGGGTACTCCGCCTCTAAATATAAAACTGTCAACATGCACAAACATGATAGAAAGGGAAATTAGTAATAAAATCCGGAAAAATCATAGAAAATGAAGAATAGAAGGAAATGAAGTGAGGAAAAATATAGAACAAACATAAAAAATAGGAGAAACACACAGGGCACCCCCCTAGTCCCCTTACACCTACTGCAAGTGAAATGAGAGGTGAAGCTGGAACTGTTGTAGAGAGCAAAAATGGAGCAGAGAATGGATGCCATTATTTTAGAAGATCAAACTGCACTAATCTTCATTTTAGACAAGGAATAGACACATAGTATACATATCAATATACATACATACCAAGTTTTGTGACAATCCACACATTGTTGACTCTTGAGTGAGCAACATGGAATCAAAGGGAGGAGATGTGTTGAAGCAAAGGTTCCTATGTGTGGCCAAGTACCTGAATTCACTCAATTTGGCACCTCCCACACCAAAATATTCATATCCCAACAATGATGCTGCACAAAAACATGGAACACACTTGTTTGTCTACCCACCTAACATTACTACCATATAATGTGGCCCATACTTTGTGTACAATACCTTGTTTTAGCTAGGGTGGCTGAGTACTAAGCTGAGCACAGTAGTTAGAAAACCCCTGATGATCACAGGTGGCTCAAAGCTGGAAGGGTGTTGGGCAAGTCCTATAACAAGTGATCTTCCATACTTTATCTTAGAGCAGATAAGTGGCCACCACTTATCTTGACCATAAGATAAAGTACAATGAAGATATCAGACAGTGAAGGTTTTGATTTTGTCGATCTGACATGGCACTTTCGGGAGGATAACTTGAATGCAAACATGGGAATGATGAGGGTGGAGGCTGTCAGGACCAGTGCTGGACAGTGCTGGGCACCCCACTGTTGGCACATCAGAAAAAGTGCAGATAGCATCCCAGGCCTTCATTGTATATGCTTAACTTGGATACAAAATGGAAAAAAAAAATGACAACTACCATGTATCAATAATATCCTGCCGCCAAGTTACAGTATCCAACTGCACACAATCGTTGTTACCATAAGCTGCAGGCACCTGTCCTCTGAAGATGTCAGAAAGTAGTATATATAATGGTGTTGCAGCATGAGTCCAGTCAGCAGCCCAGACCATGCAGGCTTCTCTTTGCCGAGCTGCTGGCGAGCATGGAGGGTGAAGGGGGGCAAAACCTCTCCACAATTGGATGGTGATTCTTGGAAGATCTGGGTGGGGGGCAATGGGGGGATTGATTGAAAGAAGAATGACCAGCTGTACCTGAATAAGTTCTGGTGAGTGAGCAGCAACAAAGGAAGAAATTGGCTAACCTCATGCATGTGTTCAAGCCAAAGCCTCAAATCAATTTTCAGCTGGGCAAGACTTTCTGAATCCCCAACCTCAAGGACAATGCTAGGAAGGTGAGATGTGGTAGGCCTGACACCAGCATCTGCCTGCTTTTTCCTCAATCCAAGTTGGAAGGCTGGAGGAAGTAGGCTAAACCCCGACTCCAATTATGTGTTTTATCAAACATACTCGTTGCTGCGATGCCCTTGCATCCTGGAGGCAGTGAATGCGGTGGCGGGGTCAATTGCGCAAGAGCAAATAAAAGGGCGTGATCCCAGGAGACATGGGCCTCCTCATGGACCAGACCTGGCATGTACCTAACGATGAAGTTGTGGTCATCGCTGTACGTTACCCTAAAACAAAGTCAGAAATTGGGCCTTTGTATGATGTCAACCAACCTCATCGACTTTCGTTCCTCTTCTTTGTCAAGCAAGGTGTGGGCGGACTCCAGTTGCTCCGAATGAACATCGAATGAGTAGATATGTACCCATCTGCACGAAGCGCTGCAAGTGTAAAAGTAGATGAGATAAACTTGTCAGCTTGCGAGCAGGCTAGCTCACTTTTTGATGTTTGATCGAATGTCGTTCACGGCTTTTCGGTACGTAGTTTCATTGGGATGACTTGAGATATGTAGAGCATAGAGATTTGTGGTGGAGTGTGAATCATCAGCATTGCAGATGGACATGGGGAGAGAGAAGAGTGGATGGTGAAACTAAAAAGATTTTGGTGGCTGTGCAGAATAGTGCACTGTGCTACTGTGGCATTAGAACGGTAATGACACACGTTCAGACTTGGAGAGACGGTTTTATCGATACTTGTATTCTGAAGTCCTAGCTACGAATGCGAGGGTTTATATACAAGTATGTTGTCCATAGGCTATGCAAGGCAATACATAACTATCAGAACTAGCAGAGTCCCAGATCATTTGCCTTGGCATTCGTCCCATATTAAGGAAGAATGGTGCAAACCCGGTACTTTCAGACCAGGCCGAATTAATTGCAAATTCAACAGATGGTAATTTTGATACCCAGTCATCTTGTTTCAGGCCAATGCACTGTCGCAACATTTGCGTCATGGTGCGGTTTGCTCGTTCGGTAGAGCCATCAGTCTCAGGGTGATAGGCGCTTGACATTTTTAGTTGAGTACCAACAAGGCCGTGTAAGCGCTGCCAGAATGTACTTGTAAATAGCACATCCCAATCACTAACTATTGACTTCGGGAGACCATGCAATTTATATACATGTTCAAACATTAGTTCTGCTATTTCTTTTGCTTTATAATTGGTTCTACTCGGGATGAGATGAACCATAGCAGTTAACAGATCAATTACAACGGTGATCGAATCAAATGCGCTGTCTCTATTTTTGGACTCAGGGAGCGGGCCGACAAAGTCGACGCCTATCGATTGCCAAGGTTGTGCTGGAATTGGCAGTGGATTGAGCAAGCCATAGGGCTTTTGGTTTGCAGGCTTGCTCCTTTTGCAAGTCCTACAGGATTCACAATAAATCCTGGTGTCATGAACAATGTCTTTCCACCAGACCTGATCTCTAAGGTAACTCAGGGTTTTGTTTGTGCCCAAATGAGCCAGTAATGAGTGTGCCTCCGCAATAATAATTTCTCGGATATTTCTTCCATCCACTACTATCTTCGGAATGCACACAAGCTTGCATCCCTGATCTTTCAGGTACACTAGCCCGCCTTTGGTCACTTCGAAGTTCTGAATTTTTCAATGATGGTTTTAAAAAATAAGTCTCCATCATATTTTCCTTTTATAACTTCTAATATATCAATACCCTCATGCCCTCCAGACACAGCATTAATTAATGAGGTGTCAGAAGTCGGGGAATTTATGTCTTTGAGGTTTTCAGCTTGCCCAAATGTCCCAATCAGGTTTGTTTGGTTTTGTTGTTCTGGACCTTCTGGGGCGGTCAAAACAGATGCGCGTTGTGTGCTGTCAACATTGTCTGTCTCCTTCTCGCCCTCCTTTTGTTCTTGTGGTCCTTTGAGAACAAAATGGTCCTTTATCCTGGCCAACCACTCTTTCTTGGTTTCTGGCCGGCCTGTTTCAGCTCCAGGTTCCTTTTTCTGATTGTGTTTCAGAGTTCTTCCCACAGCAACAGCTTCAACTCCAGCTAGCAATGGCATTGAAATCTCATGGATTCCCAGGTGCTCATTGTTGTCATCATACTCAGTGTACTCGGAAGGTCCTCGCACGGTCCCTGGAGATTCATTTGAGTACAATCTGGAGAGAGCATCTGCAAGAACATTCTCAGACCCGGGTATGTAGACAATTTCAAAGTCAAATTCGCCGATCTTTTCTAGCCAACGAGCCTGTTGTCCAGACAGGTTCTTTTGATTCATAAAGTGGATTAGGCCTTTGTGGTCTGTGATCCACTTGAAGTGAACACCTTGCAGGATGTCCCGTTGTCTCAGCATTGTTTCTATACCTGCTAACAACTCTATTTCGTGCACAGGATAATTCTGTTGTGCCGAGTTCAGCTTAGCAGAGTAGAAGGCGGCCACCTTCGCAGTCTTCCAGTCCTTGCCCTGACTCACAAGTCCTGCAATCCCCGTTGCACAACCGTCCATCACCATGAAGATTTGCTCATGCCCCAGCTCGTAATTCAGCGGTACACGGTGGCGACTGCGGCTTTCTGCAACGATGGACTTCACCTCATCAAATGCACATTGGTGAGTGAATTCCCATCAAAATGGCACAGTATCCCCTGTAAGTGCACTCAACACTCCCATAGGGACCCAAATGCGCGCTAGGTCATCAGCGAGATACCCAACTGAACCGAGAAATCCCCGTAAGAGGTCTCGGTTCGTCGGCACCTTCCAAGCAAGAACACTATCAACTTTTGTTGGGTCCATTCAAATCCCATCGTTGTCGATTATGTGGCCGAGAACCTTTAGTTCTTTTTCGAGGAACCTAAGTTTCCGCCTGCTAAGGTAAAACTTTTCCTTTCTCAGTATGTCAATCACTGTTTTGACATGCTGAACATGTTCTTGTAGTGAGTCGGAATAGATTACAATGTCGTCAAGGTACACATCCATCCACTGACCAATATATGGTGCAAATAGGTGGTTCATTAGTGCTTGACATGTCGCAGGCGCATTGCAGTCGCCCTGTTGGACGACATAACTGACGATTGTTCCATCAGGTGTTGTCATCGCGGTTTGTGGAACATGTGTGGGGATGACCCTTATCTGTTCAAAGAACTCTTTGCCATCCATCAGTGAACGGTATTTATGCTTGGCCACTCGCTGCACTATACCATCTATGTCAGGCAATGGGGAGGCCATTTTTAAGGTATTTAAATTTCTTGCCCAAAGATCTCCGACACTTCGTAATAGTGGCAGTTTTGTTCCAGGCTTTGTTATCATAAGCATGGGGGCTGTACTTGCTGATGTAGTCATAGCCCAATGGCCCGTTCGTAAGTATGCATCCTGTTTGGTTGCCCACTGAGATCTCAATGCTTCAGGGCATCTAGATGGGCGCCATGGGTATATCTTGTTCTCGTCAATCAGGGGTACAGTGTGATTGATTGCCCGTAAAGGAGGTAGCAGTAAGTCCATGTCCAGGGCTTCAATGCAAATTGGCTCTGTGTATGCCAATAACTCCTGTCTGACCTTTTCTATTGCATCTTCGTAGATATCCATAGCACGTGATGCAATTTTTGTAACAGTGCTACCTTCTATTGGCAATGATGTATTTGAACTGATCACCACCATTGTCGGGTTCAGTCCCAGTGTCACCTTATGCTGGTAGATCCATGGACATCCAAGGATCAAATCATAGTTAGATATGTTCATGATATCAAAGTAATGTTGTTCCGATATCCCTTGATATTGAAATTCAACGTGAGTTCCCAAGTTTATCTTGGATCGAGATCCCTGTACAGCAAGCTGTAATGGTAATGGTTTTTCCAGTGTAATCCATTTTACTTTCAATTGATCTGTCAGTGTTGTGGACAAGAAGTCTCCAAGAGACCCAGAGTCAATCAAAGCACAGACACTATGCCCATTGATTTTTGCTATGACAACTACTGGCTTAGGTACCATTCTTGCTGCATCCTTTGTTACTGACGCATTGCATTCTAGTCCTGGCGACATGTCTCATGGGATCTGGATCCCATTCAACTCTAGGTGTGTTAGTTCACTCTCTTCTTGTTGTATTTCGAAGATTGCGAAATAATTATCCTCATTAGGTAACTGTTCCTCATGGATTTTAGGAGCGTAGCGGTGCTTACGGAGCTCCTGCCAATACCAAATGAAGGTATCAAATTCTTTGTCGTCCAGTAAGTGCTTGGATAGAGAAATCTGGAGATCACAGAGGTGGTCTATTATGAGGTATGATTGTCTGTCATCCTCATGCTGGACAATTTCAAATCGTTGCCCTAGATAATCTTGATCTGGATCTCCTGGATATGGGCTCCCAATTTGTAATAGTGTAGATATTAGTTTACACATCATCTTGTTTGTTTGCAGGGCATGAAACCTTTCAGGCCACCTATGTTGATGTCTCCGACCATCCATATGGTTGCACTGCTCTGCGTACCATTTTGCAAGTGGAAAGCCTTCAGATTTCAAATGGCCACTCGTGATCATAATTTCTGTTCAGCAAAGAGTGTCAAAGATCAGATGATTTTCGTGCCCTGTCTTTTGGAGCTCGAAACGAGGTGAGCTGGTGACTCCACCTTCTTGGATCCTTTCCTCGTCTCCTGGGTAAGGTGCCCCTAACTCTAAGAGCTCGGATGCTGAGATTCCATGGAGATCCCCAATTGGTCTATGGTCCAGCTTGTCCTTATTGGAGGAATCCAACTTTTCTAGAAGGCCACGTGACTTGCGTGAATTGGCTATCTTCTTTTTGTACCAATGTAAAAGGTTAAATTTTTCATTTTCTAAATGCCTTTTACTGATTTTTGTGATCATATTTTCAGCATAATCAGCAATGACATATACATCGAGCTCACGTTCATATACCCAGAAGCGTTCATCTGGAGTTCTTTCGACCAGTGGGTCTGGGAATCGGCTCGTGCCATCTGTCAACCTCCAAGCTAGGCCATGTGCATACACATCCCCCATTTGGAAGTCGAGCCAATAAGTCATTGGTAAGCTTTCAAAGTCTATTCCTTTATGGATCGCAAGCTGAGTTGCATACCACAATGGGAAATTGAATTTGTCATCCAATAGATATCTCTTCTCAATCTGAATACAGAACCCAGTAAATACTGGATCGTTCTCTGTATCATTGATTTCATAGAGATCCTGAACTTCAGGTACTTTTACTAGCCAGAACCGTTGCTCCAGCGTTTCCTCTTGTGGTCTTTCAGCATCACCTGGGTACATTAGGACAGATTGAAGCTGCCGCGCTGCAATTTCCGCCACGAGGTCTCCAACTTGTGCAAATCCGCCGACATCCGCCAAGGACATGCATTCCAGATGTGGAAAATTCTGCATGTCAAACAAAATTGCGCCACAAGGGATCTCGTGAACATTCTCTGTGGTTTCTGCAAGATCATGCAATTTTTCAATTACAGTAAGATCAGGGTTAATATTCAATGCGGACATGCCGGGAGCTCTTCCTGACTTGTCTGACTTCACAAAGGTGCCGACTTGACAATTTCGACTGAGATGTCCAATTTCTCCACATTTGAAGCATCTACCTTCGGCGATAAACTTCTTTCTATCTTGTTCACTCAGGTTTGACTTAGAGGGTTTGAACTCCTGCTTCTCCTTTGAGAAATGAGTATTTTGACCCCCGGCATGTGAGTGATTATGGTTGCCATGAGCGCTATTGTGATTTTGATGTCGCGCTTTTTTAGGATAGTTCATATTTCTATTCTGGTTTGAAGAGCGTGGCCTATTCTTGCCTTTGTCATGCTCTCCAGATCCAGATGATCCATTTGTAGAATGTAAGTTGTTAGCCTTTTCGCTCGATTGTGCTTTTCGGGTATTTGATCTTCCCTTTTTAGACACCTCGAGACGTTGTGTGACTCTCACAATCTTTTTCCAGGACGAGATATCGGGGTTTAATTTTTGTACCCACAATGCCTCTGTAGTGTCTGCATGGAATCCTTTCCACAAATTCAACACACGCTGCCGCTTGCTAGTAACACCCAGCATCATGTGTAATTCTTCGAGTTCATAGATGTAGTCATCAACTGATCTGTCATTTTGATAGCAACGATCAAGTTGTTTTCGTAGCTGCGACTTGAAGTCTATTGGGAAACAGAAGTCAAATAACCCCTTGAAGAAGTCATCTAACTTCATCATGCGTTCCCTTTTAGCCACTTTCTGAATATAGTAATTCTTAGCCTTCCCTTTCATGTAGTATGAAAGTATCCGTATCTGGCGCTTGCGAGCAACATGGCCATCCTCAAGAAAGTCCATGCTTTCTTTTACAAACTGATGGAATAGCCTAGCATCATCCTCACCGCCATATTCTTTGGGTGGGCGAGGTTTGATTTTGGAATCAGAACTTGATCTCCTCGAGTAATGACGTTTATGGCTACGAGATCGAGATTGGCCAGAGGATGTCGTAGATGTGTCCGAATCGGAGTCTGAGCTGGATGAACTAGAACTAGATGAACTACTGGAGTCCGAGGAGTCACTAGGGTCCAAACTGGAGCTTGAGTCCAATGACGAGGACGATGTCTCACTATCCTCGAGGCTTTTTCTCACCTCTTTCAGGGCTCGGCTGATGTAACTTTTCGGCTGTACCTGATCAACTGGACGCAATGCGTCTGCTTGGTGCTTCTTTTTCTTTCCAGGTTTTGGTTTTTTGCTCAATTTCTCGAGCCGTTCAGCACCAGCATCTGCAAGCAAATTCCATCCCATGTTTACGGGTGTGGACTTCTTGTCTTTAGATCCAATTTTTTCCTTTTTGGATCTAGCTTTCTGAGATCCAGACTTCCTTTTCCGGGTTTTCTCAGTCTTTTTATGAGGTTCGCTACTTTCTTGGGCAGTTTCCTCAGGATCCTTCTCTGGGGAGTTGGCTTTCTTGGGTTTATCTCCCCTAGCATGCTTGATTTTCTTCAGGGATTCGAAAAATTCAAACCCCTTCCTTTGAGCCTCGGCATCTAGCTCATCAGGATTGATACCGACATTTCCCCAATTCGAGGGGTCAGGACCCTTTCCTTTCAGCTTAGAGGGGCCTTCTTCGTGAGATCTGCTGTTGTCCCGAGCGGATCTTACAGTTTTCTCGCGTTTGTCGATATGCTTGCGTTGGTCGTCAGTCAGGCTTTCAACCGCCGCATCTATGTTTGGGTCATCGCCCATTTCCTTTCGGTTTACTTTGCGCAAAATATAATTTTTATTCGACCGTAACTTTCTCAAGGATTCTAAGCTCCTCGAGCGTCTTGGCTGAACAGTGGTCCATGGACCGTTGCCATCATCTTCATCACTGAGCCCACTGAGGGATGTGTAAGATGTTTCATCAGAGCCGACTACAGGTACTTGCACACTTTCGTCGATCTCTGTCTCCCGCTCTGCTATTGGGGTACCCGAAGGTTCCTTTTCACCGGTTGGTCCCCGTGGCGAGGTTCTCGCCGCAACGACATCCCTGAAGGATTTCATTGCTATGGCGGAGGGTGGGCGCACTGCGCTCCTAGCAGCGGACGAACCGGCGTCCAAAGTAGAAGAACTGTTTTGCTCACCTGATTTAGCCTTGCTGCGAAGACTGTATGACATTTTGAGTTTTTAGGGTTCGGGTTTGTCGACTAGGATGGTAATCCGAGATGATCAGTCACGGGGGAAACCGAAGCAGAGTCAACGAGTAGTAGGTTTCAGAGAGTTTCGAGTAGCGTCAAAAATATGTGGCGTTAGCGTGACGAACGGTAACGACACACGTTCAGACTTGGAGAGACGGTTTTATCGATACTTGTATTCTGAAGTCCTAGCTACGAACGCGAGGGTTTATATACGAGTATGTTGTCCATAGGCTATGCAAGGCAATACATAACTAAGTAACGAACACTGTTCCAGCAGTCAGAAAGTGGATGAATATGAAATACCAGAAACTTCGGCGGACTTATCATGACGACGCCTGTCACTTTTCGCTACAGCTACTAAACCGACGCAACAAACGATTGGACCTGAAGTTTATGTATCGGTAGTGTTCTTACGACATGATGTCACCATGTGGATAACGTATGAAGCAGGAGACTATTCCTCTCTCCGCAGCTCTACGCCAAGCCCGGACCCGGTGGGTCACTGCCAACTCTGGGTCAAATTGTACTATGTCGGCGCATGATCAACTTTGGACCAACTCGAACTTCAAAGCTTCAACCGCTGGCAAAGCATATTCCAGGTGGAACATGACATGAAACTCTAGTGGTCACCGTCCAGTGCGCTGTCGCTCCCTGAGGGTGTTTTATTAATTCCTTCCATAGTTATGCCCCGAAGTTCCGCCAAGGACACTGATGTGAATCGAACTTTCAACTCCCCAACGTCCATTATTCCGGATCCGCAGTTGAAATATTCAGAAAATGAAGGCGTACTAGTAGTACTGGGAATGCAGGCCGGGATCATATCCCCAAACATGATGTCACCAATTCTGAGTCACTCAGTTAACGTAGCGCCCATTCAATGGCATTGAAAATCTACTCTCCCAGAAGAACCTCGTGCAGACTGATGATCGTGTCCCACTTATTATCCTCCTTCCATCCGATAGTCTTGTCTTCTTGCAATGCCAGTACTACCAAAGTACTACCTTGAGATCCCGTAAAGGCTTCCCTTCCTTCTCGACTTTTGTCCTGATCCTGTCTAGCCAGTTCTTCGCAATATCTATCTGCTCTGGTGCCAAAGCAGGGGTTCTAAACGCAAACAACAGGCGATCCGTTCCGTGTGTGACATAGCCTGCATGTTCAATTTCGTTAATTTCGATGTTCTGGAGGACAAAATGGTTTACCTTTCGACCGATACTGTTCCGGCGTCCACCCAATCTCGTAACGAAGCACAGGAAATCCAGCGGCCTGTAAGTCCCGCGCCAATAAGCGCACAGGCAGATGAACCTGTCCGCAACTCAAAATTTCTCCATACAACCTTCTTGTCCCGCATCGTCAGGGAGCTTTCTCCACTTTGCAACCATCTTCGTCACGATATCTTCCGGGAAATACCTATTCAGGTTGGGGACAATATCCTGCGGAGCCTCTATCGGATGTGAGATTGCGTAAAGATATCATTCCTCCGTCAGGTCTCCTACTACAACACTTCGCACTCCACGTGCTCTTAGCTTCTGAGCAAATCCTCCAGAGCGTTGGGAGGTCATTAGGTCTGAAACCGACAACCAATCTTCAGAGAGACAGGCACGAAATGTTCCATGTTCCCCGAGAACATCCGAGTCAATAATATTTTTTATGGCCGACCAAGGAACCTTAACGGGATCTCGCAATGTAGCCAATGCCTCGGGATTCAACTTCAGCGCTCGACAAAGCGCGTGGAATTGTGGTCGATGTTCTTCTGGTGTTTCGAATTCGTTCTACATGCTCCTGTTGTGGGAGTGCACTTGGAGAGTTAGGTTGAGGGAAGGACTTTCACCCCCATTGAAACGCAAGGAGGGGGGGATGGTGTTGAAATATTGTTGTTCTAACCTGTTCATGGCCATACATTGGGCATGTGGAAGCCAGTTGTTCCTCCTGAGCATCTAGATAGCTTTGCAAAGATGTTCCCTGGGGTGCAGAAGTATGTACAAGACAGCCTGTGTTTGTTTCTCTACCAGTGCTATGTGGACAGTTTGAGCACCTTCAGGTGCAAGATGTCACATATTGGTCTGTCTGAAGTAACTGCCCCAGTATTATCCATATTCAAAATCTCTTGAAACAAGTGCCAAAAGCTGCCTAAGATGCTCTCGGATCATTTCCAAAGAAAGCCAATAGGTAGACACAGGAGCTACACTGGTGTGGCTTCAGAAGCCATTTACGAGTGAAGTCATAAGGTTGTTTCTTACCATTGACCATGAACCTTGCTGGGTAGGTGAGCTGTTAAACCACATGTTGAATAAGACAGTTACAACAGCATCATATGCACAGGTGTTGTTTGACCATTGTGTCCCTACAGGTTGTGAGTTACTTGTGGGTGATGAATCATGATGCCTGAGGGGGCAGTCGCCATGCTTTTTTAGGTGGCTGTTCGACAGAAGGAGTAGGAGCAAGAGGCCGTTTTCTTGACTCAGTAGAAAGAACCACCTTTTTTGGTGTTGTTTGGACAACAGTCAGCACATTGTTAGGTACAGTCTGTTTTTGGTCCTTTCCAACTAACCCCCACTCCATATTGCTGTGGGGCCAGTCCAGAAAAGGGTCACCAGTTTTCCACTGGAGAGCATCGTGAAGTGTTGGAGGCATAGTTTTCACCTTTTGCTTTCCTGAATAAAGAAATTAGACTATTTCTCCTGTCAGCCATACCAAAATGTGCAGGCAAGGTGCCTTCGTAGTGTGACTTTGTAATGCTGTCTAATATGTCAAGTTCACAAAACTCTTGCCTCAATGCACATGATGCACCTCCAGTTATTTTGCTTGGATGAAAGCCTGTAAGAATTAGAGTGCCTGCAGCTGTTGAACCCCTTGATAAAGCAGTGTACTTGATGGGATTGGCTGTAGCTCAGGTCTGCCACATTTTCTGGTCTGGTTTTGCCTTGAGATGCATAGTCAGTCATAGCCCAATTTGGCAAGACCTCAACTTGATTGCATGAGATTGTTAAGGAGGTATCATCAGGCATGTCAAGACTGATTTTCCCAACTGGAATTTGGTTCATTTTCCACCACCCTTCCCTGCCATCTTGCATCACAGTCCACCTCCTATCAGCAGCACTGCCTAGAGTTCAATTTCTCTCATTTCCAATTCAATGAAACAGTTTCAGGATATCTGCCTTGGAGGCCAGTTTGCAAATTATCACAGGCTCGGAAACTCCAATCACCTCTGGTCTTTAGTATTTAAGCTAGCTACTTTTGTCTTGTATCAGACAGTTTGAAAATCAACCAAGTCACCCACTTAATTCCAACCCAGTTAGACTCCAAATATCCTCTTAAGTCTATCTCGAACTTTAGCTCATCCTCTCCAGAAAATCTCTGAACCTCTGATCATCCTCCTTACCCTTGTCACTTGACGAGGAGAAGGGCACAACTTCTTATAAGTTGAAGCCAAGTCCTTTCTGTCCCCACACTTGGTATGGCACATCAAGTGAACCTTGCCCTGGAATCCCATCAGGTTCCTTTCCTTGTTCGATCCATCCTTATCGACTTCTACTGTCTGGGTACAACTGGAAATCTGATGACTTCCTTCGTTCAGAACTTAACAGTATTTACAAACTCTCACTTCTCTCATCAAATCCATCACAAATTCTATCTTCTAAAAACCCTTCTATGACTCCCACTGAATCACAGACTCAACAAACTACAAGAAACTCCACTGTGCTGGCATGGTACCAGGATTATCAGCAATCCGCCGATCTGTACTTCCTTCTCCTAGGCACACTTTGACTTTTGCTGCATCCACCAGACCATCCAACAAATTGTTTCTGGAGCACCCTTGGAGACATAGCGAGTCTCCTGCCTATAGCTATGGCAGGGACAGTGATAGTGATAGCATGAGCCTGTACATATATGTGACTGTCTACTGACTATGTGGTCACGTGACCTGGAGTAGGTGTGCCCACACACACTACTCCATCTGCCCACCTCCAAAAAAGGTGACATCCTCGTCGCCACAGAAAAAAAAAATGCAAAACAATAAGTAGGAATAGTATAGACAAAAGAATTCTATGGTTGGTATCAAAAATAAAGTAAAGAAAAACTCAACAAGGTGGTATCCATCCCAATGCCCAAAGGGCCTTACTCAAGTCAGCAAGCTGGGGGTCTTGATCCCAGTCTAGCTTCAGAACAGGAGCAGGAGTAGGGATTGCTCCAAAGGGAACAATGACAATAGGTTTTCCTGGTCCTATACCAGAAGGGTGATGTTGGGTGATAAATGCTTGAGGCTGGTCAAGAGTGGAAGAGCTTGTTGAAAAGATCTATGAGATGAAAAAATATTTGGTGGGGGTCATCGTTGAACAGTGTCATATTGTCGAACATGCCTGCATAAGGACCGAAACGGACTCAGGAGATTCAATTGAAGACCTGAGAGTGCAGCAGGTGGGGGAATGGGGAGGGATTCCACATCTTCCACCCAGTCAAAATGTGCAGGAGGCAGCGAAACAGCTGGTTTAGGGCTGAGCTGGGATGAACTGGGGTATACGGGCCCATACGGGGATGCAGGCAGTGAATGGGGAGCTTCCCTGTGTGTAGACAATGTAGGTGGGGGCATAGATGACATGGAAATGCAGGGGGATGTTGGCATCATTGTCTGTGACGTAGTAGGGGCAGTGGGGGGCTCAGGGTGTCGAACAGGGGTTATGGGAACAAGCTGGAGGAGCACCAATGGTCCAGGGAGCATGTGCCATTGATTTTCAGGTGCCAGGTTTTGTTCTGAGAGTGGCAGGAGTGGGGGAGCAGGGGTCATTGAATATGACATGGTAGTTTTGCCAGGTGGTTCAATGATTTTGACAGGGGTCTGTGGGACGAGATGGGGGATGCTGGGAGGTGTTGAGGGTGTTGCAGGTCATCGTTTGGGTTGACCAAGCCTGCAGGGCTCGTCCATGGAAAGATGATGTGTTCTGATGAGCACATATGCTCGTCATCTTGCAAATCGGTTGACTGGGCTGTAGATGGTCTCTGTACATCATTTTCAGCTAGCATATCAATCACTGAGGTGTTGGTGGTCAGCTGGGCATCTGACACGGCTGTAGTGGTCATTTCGGAGGTGTTTGCAGCAGGAGTGGCCACCGTTGTTGGCGGTGACATGGCGGTGGCAACGGGAGGCTCAGGACATGAGAGGAGGGGCTGGGGAGTCTCTAGGGGTGCTGTAGACCAAGTTGGCAGTGTGTGCCATTGTTTTCTGGCTGTTGGGAGCAGAGTTGTGGCAGGGGACAAGGTGCTGGTGGTGGTTGTTGACATTGTTGTCAACATTGCTAGGGACTGTGCAGGCATCGTTAGGGGTGATGTGGCAGCATTGATGGGAGTGCTGGGGTGCATGTCGAGGGTTTCCATTGCCATTTCCATGGTATTGGGAGTGGCTTGTGTCATGAAGTCGATGGTGGTGGTGGAAGTGGTCTGGGTGCTGGAGTTTGTCATTTTGCAAGTTGTTGGCTCTGTTTGGACAGCCTCGTCGATCCTGACCTCCTGTAGTTGCGTCTGTGGCTCCATGCAGTTGCCAGGGCCATGTTTCATCTCCCATGCCTCTCATTCAGCTGCTCTTCCTCGTTTTTATATCCCTCTTCTAATAGTGCCATTTCCCTCTTTTCTAGTGACCTGGAGATCCCTTCTTTTACCAGATTGTATGCCTGTTCCCAACCTCATTCCAGAAGAGCTTTGTAAAGCTATTGTTGGTGCTGTTGCATGATGAGAACCTGAATTTCAAGGTTTTCCTTTGCTGATGATGGTACTGGGGGTGCAGTTTTTGCTGCAGGTTTCTTTCCCATAGTAATAGAGTGTCCAAAAGTAGACAGTAGACAAATGCTAGTGCTGGTGCTGATAGACTGGTTCTGGTTCTGGTTCTGGTTCTGGTTCCGTATGACTAGTGTGCTAGGTAACTGCAAGGCTGAGGTTCTGGTACTATAGCTGGGTTCTGGGGCTGGAGACTCAAGAGCTAGCTAAAAAGCAGAGCTGGATGCATTGTGACATGGCGTGCCAGGTAAAAAAAAAAGCAAGGGTGACAAAAATAGACAGAAGCAGCTGTGAGTGCGTTGAATTGGGCTCTCATCACCAAGATGGAGACATAGTGAGTCTCCTGCCTATAGCTATGGCAGGGACAGTGATAGTGATAGCATGAGCCTGTACATACATGTGAGTGTCTACTGACTATGTGGTCACATGACCTGGAGTAGGTGTGCCCACACACACTACTCCACCCTCCATCAGTGCAAACCTCATGTCTCAGCCTCTGGAGACCCCTCGGAATATGACTCCACTTGAGTATGTAGAGAATGTTGGGCAACCTAACCCCTTTGATGAGGAGGGTCCAGGCAAAGAGGATGGACTTCCTGGTGGACCTGATGACCCTAGTAGACCTGATGGCCCCAGGAATGACCCTGATTTTGATGACCCTGGTGATCCTCTACCTCCTGATGGCAGAAATCCTGACCCAGGAGATAGGTTCCTCGATGCTCTCTTTGACCTCTTAGATAGTCTCTGAACCCTCTGGCAGAGTCAAATACCCAAAACTGAGAAGATCAAAGTTTGGGATCCTGACATTTTCAACAGGGCCAATCCCCAGAAACTTTGGGACTTCCTAGTCTCATGCAACCTTCACTTCCATGATTGCCCTCAAGCTTTTGCTTCCAATGAAAAGAAGATCCTATTCATCCTTTCCTACCTCAAAGGGTCAGTCCTTAGTTGGTTAGAACCTGGGCTCAATGACCCAACAAATTCTGCTCATTGGATGTGAAACTACAAGGTATTCCTCAGTGTGTTGGAAGGTAATTTTGGCCCTCATGACCCTGTCAGGGACACAGAGAAAGCCCTTTCAGAACTCACCATGAAGAAAGGTGGATGAATAGTGAAGTACAATGTGGACTTCTGGGAACTAGCATCCCAAGTCAACTGGAACAAGGCTGCTCTTTGTGACCAGTACTTCTGAGGTCTTCTACTCCACCTTCACATAGAAGTATTGCGGGGGGGATGACCTGAAACCTTAGCATCCCTACATCTTAATGATCAGGATGTGGACAACATCTATTGGATGCAGGAAGAAGAAACCTGCCTAGAAGCAAAGACTCCCGGAAATCCCACAAACCCCAGGAAAAAGGAATCTAAAACCCCAATTCCAACTCTAACACTCAGTCCAAACCCCAGTCCTTGTCCAGCTCTAATCACACAAACCAATCCTCATCTGGCAGCTGATCTGGGTCAAAGGATAACTTCCAGAGGGACAAGCCAAAGCATTCTATTTCTGACAAGTTGGGGAAAGATGGCAAACTAACCAGAGATGAATGCAAATGCCGCATGAACCTCTACTGTGGCAAGAAAGGACATGGAGCCAGAAATTGTCTGAAGTCCAAAGTGGCCAAAGCTCATGCTGCAGCAGTCACCGAGTTTAAGCTGGACTCTGCAGACTCAAAAAAATAGTCTGCAACCCTCGGGAACATGCCATTGGGGCTGAGGGTTGTGTTGACCTTTCCCAGTTGGCTGCTTACATCCATCTCAATGTGTCCACTCTTTCTGATCCTGAATCCTTTACCATCCTGCTATCCCTTTCCAAACATTCCCTAAAAATCTGAACTCTTATCGACTCTGGTTCCTCACATTGTTTCCTAGATTCATCATTTGTGCAGGACAACCAACTTAGTACTGAAACCATTTCTCTGGTTGGACTCCAACTATTTGATGGAACTTGCAACTCCACCATAACCCAGGTCATGAAACTTCTGGTCACTTTTCTATCTGGTGAAGTGTTCAATCTGACATTTTATGTAACCTCACTGGACTCTTCCTGTTCTGCAGTTCTTGGTCATAACTGGCTGAAGCAATACAATCCATTGATTGACTGGTCTTCAGGCCAAATAAATTTCTGCTCTGCAGCTCAAAGAGGTCCTGCCCCCTCGACGTCTCCTGACTCTCCCATCTTGTGTGAGTCCCCTACACCTCCAAACCTTCCAGTGGAAACCTGTGGAAACCCTGTGGTCTCTAAATCCTCAACACTCATACCTCCTGAAATTGCTTTCATCAATACTGCCACTTATGTGTGTGCAAGCAAACTCCCTGGGGCTGTAGCCTTTCAGATGACATTCTCCCCGGAAGGACTGGTGGCTAAATCTTCTGTAACATCTGGAAGTCCTCTGGATCTTTCAGATGTTCCAGAGGAATATCATGAATTCATATATGTCTTCAACAAACAAAAGGCCGACACCCTTCCTCCACACCATTCCTATGACCTCAAGATAGAGATGGAGGATAATGCTCCCCCACCTCCAGGTCACATGTACTCCCTCTTGCCCTCTGAACTGGAAGCTCTTCAAGTCTTCATTGAAGAGAATGTCCATTTGGGCTTCATCTGCCCCTCCAAATCCCCTCACAGCACTCCTATACTCTTTGTCAAGAAGAAGGATGGAAGTCTCCAATTATGCATTGACTACTGGGGACTCAACCACATATCAAAGAAGGACTGCTACCCACTTCTGCTAATCTTGGATCTTCTGGACTCTCCAGGAAAAGCCTGCGTGTTCACCAAAATCAACCTCTGGCATGCCTATCACTTAGTTCACATTGCTGAGGGAGATGAATGGAAAACCACTTTCTGCATGCATTATCACTGCTGGGACTGACCTGTGTTTCCCATAGAAACACAGCCTCAGAAACATGTTTTAAGACTTCTGATTTGTATATCTTTTGGATATTCTCAAGATGTATTTAGAAGAAATACTAAAGAAATATTTTACATGTATCCAAGCTGTATCTGCAAGAAACAGAAAAAGTGTATCCTACAATGTTTCTTTCAGATCCATTCTGGAAACATTTTTCATGTTTCCTTTGTGTAAGTTAGAGAAACACTTTATATATAATTATAGCTGTACCTGCAGAACATACTTAACATAATTTTAATTATGTGTTTTCTAGGGATACATGTGTAACCATGGTGACCCCTTTGTATCCCTAGAAAACACATAATAAAATTACATGTTGAGTGTTTTCTGCAGGTACAGCTATAATTACATATAAAGTGTTTCTCTAACTTACACAAAGGAAACATGAAAAATGTTTCCAGAATGGATCTGAAAGAAACATTGTAGGATACACTTTTTCTGTTTCTTGCAGATACAGCTTGGATACATGTGAAATATCTCTTTAGTATTTCTTCTAAATACATCTTAAGAATATCCAAAGGATATACAAATCAGAAGTCTTAAAACATGTTTCTGAGGCTGTGTTTCTATGGGAAACACAGGTCAGTCCCAGCAGTGTATGGCTCTTTCAAATGGCTGGTGGTTCCATTTAGGCTCACCAATGCACCTGCAGCCTTCCAGCGCCTTATGAACAACATCTTCAGTGACCTTCTAGATGTCAGCATCATTGTCTACCTCGATGATATCCTAATCTACTCCAATGACATGGGTCAACATCAAGGAAGTTTAGGGCATGGCATGGGTATGGGTAACACCATGTGTTTCCGGTCATGGGTATGCACAGGTACAGGTATGGGTATGGGATTGCCATACCTGGGCAACACCGTGCCCTTTTCCATGGTGTTACGGGTATGTGTGGGTATGCCGGTACCCAGATTTTGGTCAGGTGAGTGATCATCTGTGTTGAGATTTCGAGCTCAGCCCTCAGTTGCCTGCAGTTGCCTGTGGTCACAGTAATATTTTCTTGTTACATGTTACATTCAGGAAGTTCTTTTTTCGTTCATTTCTTTTTTCATAAACTAACTATTTTGTTTCTTTCATTTCCTAGGTTGGAATTCCCTTGGAGTGAGGAGCTCACATGGAATGACCCCACACCACACTTTCTATATATTAATTTAGTGTAATTAGATTATTAAAATACATATTCATATCAATACCCACAAATAACCATGGGTAACCCGCAAAAACCCGCAGTAACACCGTACCCCTACCTGTGTGGGTACGGTGTTCACAGGTATGGATAGGGGTATAAGAAAATATACCTGAGGGTTACCTGTGCTGTGCCCTAAGGAAGTTCTTCAGAGACTTTGAAAAAATGGGCT
The DNA here is from genome assembly GCA_026075535.2 of Tricholoma matsutake. NCBI lineage: Eukaryota > Fungi > Basidiomycota > Agaricomycetes > Agaricales > Tricholomataceae > Tricholoma > Tricholoma matsutake. Next base: position 1,755,080 of record AP026550.1, on the reverse strand, counting down.
CTACACTGCTCCGCAGAAATGTGAGTTCCACAAAGACAGCATGGAATACTTGGGGTTCATCCTCTCTCCTGATGGGCTCTGGATGTCTGAAGATAAAGTCAAGACCATCCTTGACTGGCCTGAACCTCGTAAGGTTAAGGATATTCAATCCTTCCTTGGATTCTGCAGCTTCTACTGACACTTTATCCATGGATATTCCAATGTTGTCATCCCTCTGACCAGACTTACCCAGAAACATGTGTGTTAGGGCGACACCCACTATCTGCTAGCTAAGACCGTGCGGGTTCTCTCTACAAGAAGGGGGCGGGATCCGCGCGCGTGATGGGGAATTGATGGTTTTGATGCGAGGGGTTATTAATAGGTGAGTTTGTTGAAATAGGCCTTTCACACCGAAAACGTAGGCGGAATACCTAAGAGAACACAACTGGGGTCCCCTAGGCATATATTTAGGGTTTATATACTATGTTACATATATTGTACATTGTTGTTACCGACGCGCGCATACAGGCGCGTACATAGTGATGCGTGTGAAATAATATTCTCATGCTATCAAAGTGTAGCGTCATTTGGCGTCATTTGGTGTAATATAGTGTAATTCGACATAATAAAATGAAAATGAAATTTTATTAGGTAATGGGGCTGTTTCCTAACATTACCCCCCTTTTATACCTTGACTTCCAGGCAAGAAAATATTATGTTTGTCCCCTCTGTGAAATTTTGGTAAGGCCGGAATTTCATCCCCTCATACACCATTCTCGCAATGCAACGCGGAGCATTCGGATTACGTTTAAAGAATTGGGCAATCGCGTTATGCACTCGCTTACAATTCTCTTCGGGTTCCCAGGAATTATTTTCGTCGGTATAGTTTTTCCACTTTATTAAGAACTCCAATTTGTTCCGTCGAAGACGTGAGTCTAGAATTTCTTCAACTATGTATTCTGGAGCACCTTCTACTATTATCGGAGGTTGCGGAGTAGTTTGTTGGCCAGGAATAGTGGGCGGATGGTAAGGGCATAAGCGGGATACGTTAATCTCGGGATCAATCTTAAATGATCGGGGTAATTTTAGCACTACCGCATTAGGCGAGATCACTTTAGAGATCACATATGGGCCAACTTGTTTCTCCGTAAGTTTTTTCGAAGGTCGTGGAATATTCAGGTCCTTGGTACTTAGCCATACCAAGTCACCAACTTTGTACTCTGGAGCGCGTGCTCGAGTACGATCTGCATGTCGCATCATGTCATCACGTGCTTTCTTCAATGCCACCTCTTCTTCCTCTTGTACCCTTTGCATCTTAGATACAAAATCTTCTACCGACTGTACTTTGACCTCCCTTCTGGGTTCTACTCCCATGCGAGGATGATATCCATAATTCACGAAAAAGGGTGTCATACGAGTAGCCGAATGGAATTTATTATTGTGGGAAAATTCGGCAATTGCCAACCATTCAGGCCAGTCGGTTTGTCAGTAGTTGACAAACATACGTAGGTACTGCTCCAACTCCTGATTCATTCTCTCTGTCTGCCCATCAGTCTGCGGGTGATATGCCGTAGATAATTTAGTTTGAATTCCCAATATGTTGTTTAGTTCTCACATAAATGCGGAAGCAAATTGTGGTCCACGATCGGAGATAACAGTATCGGGTAACCCATGTAACCGCCATACCTGATTTAGATAGAGGCGTGCCAAGCCCAATGATGAGGTTTCTGTAGTAGTAGGAATAATATGGACCTCCTTTGTAAAGCGGTTGCATACTACAAATATTGCATCGTACCCTTGAGCCTCGGGTAATCCGGTAATAAAATCCACAGATATATCTTGCCACGGCGCTTTAGGTATAGGGTTCAGCATTAATTTTCCTGCAGGTTTCTCTGGAAATTTCTTCCCCCTCATGCACGTATCACATCCATCCACATACCCCAACACATACTTCAAAATTCCGGGCCACCAATAATTTCTCATTACTAATTCCAACGTCTTCCATCTTCCTGGGTGTCCGGCAATTGGCATATTGTGATGTAACCGGACAATCTCCCTTCGCAAATCCTGATCCTTCGGTACATACACTTTTCCTTGGAACAACACTAACCCTTGTTCTTCAGCCCATTCGTCTCCTTTGATATTACCTTTCTTCTCTCCCTTCAGAGCTTTCACAGCTTCCACTACTTCATCGTCCATTTCCAAACATTGTCTAATTTTAGACAACATTTCCGTTTCCGAGCTATCTATTAATAGATGCCCTTGACGCATAGCGCAAATGCAAAAGTATTTGGGTTTGAGTAAGGTAACATTTTTATTGTCCTCCTCCACCCCCCTTTTATGATCAATACGTCTGGATAAGGCATCTGCTTTCCTCATTAAGCTTCCCGCTTTATGGACCAAGTGAAAGTTGAAACGCAATAGGAATAGTGCCCAACGTGCTTGCCGGCGATTAAGCTTTTTAGCGGACATGAAGTATTGCAGATTTTGATGATCCGTCCAGATCTCAATTTGATGCATACATCCTTCCAAATAATGCCTCCACGCCTCCAATGCTCGTATTATCCCCAACATCTCTTTGTCATGCACATCATAATTCCTCTCCACATCATTCAACCCTTTTGACAAGTATGCACAAGGATGCCATTTGTCATCTTCGCACAGCATTGATAATACCGCTCCAGTAGCAAAATTGGATGCATCGGATTCCACTCGCAAAGGGCGTGTGAAATCTACTGGGGCTAATATTGGTCCCTTCACACACTTCCTCTTCAACTCCTCAAACGCTGTCTGCTGCTGCTCTCCCCACCTCCACACTACTCCCTTTCGCGTAAGGTTATGTAAGGGTGCGGCAATTTTAGAAAAATTGTGCACAAAGCGATGATAATAATTTGCGAGTCCCAAGAAGGCTTGAACCTCCTTGACACGGGTGGGCGCAGGCCAATCTGTGATCGCCTGTACCTTGATTGGATCCATTTTGATCCCGTCAGGGCCAATCAATAATCCTAGGAACTCGATCTCGCTTGCCCCAAACATACACTTCTCTGGTTTCAAAAATAGATCATTCTCTGCCAACCTCCGTAACACCTCCTGCACTATCGCCTCATGATTCTCTTCATCCTCTGTGAATATCAGAATGTCATCAATAAATATTATTACCACACCTTTGTCTATTACGTCCTTGAAAATGTCGTTCATCATATTTTGAAAGGTCGGGGGACTATTAGTCATCCCAAAAAACATGACAAGCGGCTCGAAGGATCCTCGACGCATGGCAAATGCAGCCTTCCACTCATCTCCTTTCTTTATTCATACATTGTTGTATCCCCATCGTAAATCCAATTTTGTAAAGACCTTGGCTTTTCCCACCTTATCAATTATTTCTGAGATCAATGGCAGGGGGTACGCATTCTTCACTGTCCACTCATTCAGATACCTATAATCTGTACACATCCTCTTCCTTTGGTCTTTTTTGGGCACGAAGAATATTGGTGACATCTGCAGTGATTTCGAAGGTCATATGTATCCTTTGTGCAATTGCTCCTTCAGGAATGCATCCACTTCTTCTTGTTCCATCGGAGATAATGGATATACCTTCGACTTCTTCGGCACAAACCCTGGCTTCATCTCAATCGCATGATCCCATGGCTTCCACACCGGCATTCGCTCAGACTCCTTCTTTTGGAACACTGACAAATGTTTATGATACACTTTTGGCACCCATTCCTCCACTGGCTTCTCCACCTTCACGATATTCTTGTCCCACGACTGTCCTCCACGAACTGCTCTAAAGGTTTGCTTCTGCTCTTCTTTCTCGATCATGATCAGAACTTCCCCATTTGGCATTTCCTCATCCTCCACTTCCTCCATTGTAACAGAATACTTCCTCGGACGTTCTTTCTCTTTCTTTTTCCTTTTTTCCTTCTTCATCTTCCTCCCATACACATTACATTCCTTAGGACAACGAGTCATTTGCACTTTCCCAGTTTTCCAATCAATTTCGGGATTATGCTTCCATAACCACGGACATCCTATTATTAGATTGGTTTTCCCAAGATTGCACACTTCGAATATGGCTCGCTCCTGATGCTCCTGATACTTTAGTACCATAGTCACCTCCTTGATAGTTCCTCCACGATTGACTGTTCCGTCAATATTGTACACCATTATAGGTTGCGCCAGCTTGCGTGTGTTAATACCGTTTCCAGTAATTAAGGATCAATTAATAAATAATCCTGTAGCACCACTGTCAAGCAACACTTCCACATCAATAGCTGCATGCGTGTCCACCGTCTTCAGTCCCACAGTCAAGGTGATTTCGGGTTCTATTTGCACAGAGTGAATAAAGAATTTAGGGGTTTTTGGAAATGACATGTGACAATTTTCTTTGTTGCGTGATTCGCAACAGTTGTACTCCTCCTTGATTTTCTTTTCTGATTTACTCTGGGTTTCCTCGGATACTAATACATTGTAACGATTCTGGGTCACCAATGGGGAAACCTTCACTGGGACTCTTCCACAAAATTCTCCTGCTTGCCTTCCTCCTGCTTCACTTCCTCGATTGTAGCTCCCCTGATCTTTCTCTTCTGCTTGCAATACTTAGAAATGTGTCCTGACTGCCCACAGTTAAAACATTTAAGTGGGGCTCGTCTCCCCACTTGATCGACCTCCATTGCCTCTGCTGGTGCTGCTGACTCCGTAACTATAGGTGTCACTGCCATGGCCGGTGGCTGTGCCCTTGAAGCTTGCACCTGAGGCGCCTTTCCTTTCTCGGACTTTCCTCCTGATGACTTTCCAAATTTACTACTTCTGTACATCAACTTTAACTCCACCTGTTCCTGCCGATATTGCCGGTCAAGGCGCATTGCCCAATTATACCACTCATCCAACTTCTCTGGCATAGAAGGTAGTCGGTAGATAGACTTGAATAAAGAGGGATTTAATCCTGCTTTCAAAAACTCTACCAACGTGGCTTCTCCCATGTCCATTTGCGAAGCTTCTGCTTTGAACTGCAAAATAAATTCATCCGCCGTTAAGGAACCTTGGCGCATGGTCTTTAATTTAGCATTAGCTGTCGCCTTTGGATTAGGGTCTCCAAACTGTGCCTCCAATCTCTCCAGAAATTCCTTGAAGGTTGCAAAAGGTTTATTTCCTGTGGCAATTTGATTTATAGCCTCATTTCTCCAGAACTGTGCTTTCCCCCCCTGAATGTATGAGAGAGCAAACATAATCCTAGACTCGGCTGTACGAAACTCGGGCTTCCTCCCATGGATGTACAATACTATAGAGCTGATGAAGGATTTTGTATTCTCCATGGTACCGTCAAAGATTTGCGGGGGCGCATACTTAGGTAAGCACGCTTTTCCATTCCTGGATTTCTCCACCGTCTCATCCTCCTGCGATATCCACTCCACCATCTCCTCCATCTCATCATCTCTTTCTCCTGTCGTCTCTGGCTGTACTTCCACTTGTCTGGGCTGTGATGCTGCCAATACTGACACTAATTGTGACATTTGCACTGTGAGCACATCAATTTTCGCCTCTAGTGCTGGTATGGGAACAGGATTAGGACTGGGATTAGAAGTTGAAGGTTTGGACATAATTGTAGAATCTGTGATGAATCACTTCTTCAACAAATTCAAAATTTTACTTCGAGACCTCTCCAAATGTCTACGGGTCACGTGATAAGGTTCGTCGAGGTTCGTCAATGGTTTGTCATTCGTTGGGCGCCTATTTTGACACTTCGGATCAACAACCCTTCCAACAGTGCCTGATCTTGGAGATATCACTGAATTTGGCTTGTAACTAAAATAGTCGTCCGAATAGAGTAATGTAAATTGTAACTAAACCAGATCCGATCGGTTGTCTGGTTGCAGCTGTCCTAATGACGAGCGCTGCCTCTCAATCACTGGCAGTCGCAATGTAAGGTGAGGCCTGGCGTCGGCTTATGAAAGAAAAGGTAGATTATGTATATACAAGTACTTCTGGCTCATGCCGAAAGGATGAGTAATCGGATGTGGCGCAGTGAAACAATGACGTATGCGCAAGTAAGAGAAGGCACACTGATATGGGAAGTTGTGTTCTTCTGTTAGGGCGACACCCACTATCTGCTAGCTAAGACCGTGCAGGTTCTCTCTACAAGAAGGGGGTGGGATCCGCGTGCGTGATGGGGAATTGATGGTTTTGATGCGAGGGGTTATTAATAGGTGAGTTTGTTGAGATAGGCCTTTCACACCGAAAATGTAGGTGGAATACCTAAGAGAACACAACTGGGGTCCCCTAGGCATATATTTAGGGTTTATATACTATGTTACATATATTGTACATTGTTGTTACCGATGCATGCATACAGGCGCGTACATAGTGATGCGTGCGAAATAATATTCTCACACTATCAATGTGTAGCGTCATTTGGCGTCATTTGGTGTAATGTAGTGTAATTCGACATAATAAAATGAAAATGAAATTTTATTAGGTAATGGGGCTGTTTCCTAACAATATGCCTTTGGCAAGAAATGTTAAGAAGCCTTCAACAAATTAAAAGAAGAATTCACCCATGCCCCAGCACTCACTCAATGGCTACTGGACTCCTGCATTATCCTGGAGACAGATGCCTCAGACTATGCACTGGTAGCTATCCTGTCCATCTATACCCTGGATGGAGAAATCCATCTGGTTGCATTCCACTCTTGCTCCTTCAACCCAGCTGAACTGAACTATGACACCCACAACAAGGAACTCTTGGCTATCTTCACCGCCTTCAAACACTGGCAACAGTACCTCAAAGGTTCTGGAAATCTGGTAGACATGGTCACCGATCACAAAAACCTGGAATACTTCAGCACCATGAAACTCCTTACCCATCAACAAGCTCAGTGGTCAGAATACCTCTCACAGTTCAACCTTGCCATTTGCTTCCGCCCTGGAAAATTAGGGGCAAAACCCGATGCACTCACTAGATGCGAGGTCTTTACACTCCCCCACCTTTCCCATTGGACTCCGACTGGAGTCCGACTGGACTGACCGGAGTCCAACTGGAGTCCGACTGGACTGACTGGAGTCCAACTGGAGTCCGACTGGAGTCCACTGGGACTGGTCACCAGCCAACTGCTGCAAAGTTGCCAGTCCAGTCCCAGTCCAGTCTGACTGGACTCCGAGTGGAATCCACTCAAACACCAGATTCCACTTGGAGTCCGGTTGGAGTCTGGTTGGAGTCCACTGGGAGTCCAGTCGGATTCTGCTCAAAAAGTGTGTAAGGAAAGGAATTGAACCCAGATCCCTGTCAGTTGCTTATGTAATCATAACACACAATATAACCATTACACCACAGTACCTTGTTTAAGGTATCATCTACTTGTGCTAGGTACTGTGTGCAGCTGTGTATGACAAAGCATATAGTCATGTCATCAAATGTGCCAGCTCATCACTCACCACCACCACCACCACTGTCGATGCTGCCTCCCTCCCTCCTCTCTCTACCACCACCACCACTGTGTGGACACCCACTGCCACTGCTCCCCGCCATCACCACCACCCGCAAATGAGCCAAATGGATGGGCCCTAGGTAAGTTTTTTTTTCATTTGCTTTTTGTTTTTATAAACTAACCAACCTGTTTTTTTAGCTTTCTAGGTTATAATCTACTGGCAACGACACCACCACTCGCAAATGAGCCAACATGGGCCCAAACAACGCGATCTGCATTGTTTGGGCCTTATGTAAGTTTTTTTTGCTTGGTTTTTGTTTTTATAAACTAACTAACTCGTTTTTTTAGTTTTCTAGGTTAGGATCTACTGGCAATGACACCACGAGCCAACACGGGCCGTCGTTTGGGCCTTATGTAAGTTTTTTTTGCTTTGTTTTTGTTGTTATAAACTAACTAACTCGTTTTTTTAGTTTTCTAGGTTATAATCTACTAGTAACAACACCACCACTCGCAAACGAGCCAATGCAGGCCCAAACGACGCCGATTGCGTCGTTTGGGCCCTATGTAAGTTTTTTTCACTTGGTTTTTGTTTTTATGAACTAACTAACTCATTTTTTTAGTTTTCTAGGTTATAATCTACTAGTAACGACACCACCACCCGCAAACGAGCCAACACACCCACCCCACGCCTGCGAGCCCCTGCTCGTAGGGTGGATCATGAGTGTGTGCAGTCGACGACGATGACAATGACGACGATGATGCCTACCAGCACCCCCCAAAGCCAACAACACACCCACCCCACGCCTGCGAGCCCCTGCTCGTAGGGTGGATCGTGAGTGTGTGCAGTTGACAATGATGACGACGACGACGCCTACCAGCACCCCCCAAAGCCGACAACACACCCACCCCATGCCTGCGAGCAGAGGCTCGCAGGGTGGATGGGTGGTGAGAGCCCATGCCGACGAGCAGCTGCTCGTCGGGTGGATGGTGGGCACACCAGGGATAAGACGACCACGACACCCATCCCCATGCCTACGAGCAACTGCTCGTAGGGTGGATGATGGGTGCGGCTTGCTATGGCGACGGATGTGTGCGAGGAGGGGTGGGCGATGACACCCACCCCAGACTGCATCCCCCAACCCCCCCTCCCCCACATTTTGCGTGGGGAGGGGTCTTTATTATTTTTAATTTATCTCTGCCCCCCCCCTCACACTGAATGCGAGGGGTATATATATTGTAGTACTTATGAATCCCCCCCTCACGCCGAACGTGAGGGGTTTAGTTTTTTATGTACATAGTAATAATCCCCCCCCTCTCGCATCTTGTGAGAGGGGTTTTTTTTTGTTTATTATTATATTATACCCACTCCCTCATGTCCTACATGAGGGATGTGGTTAATTAAAATTTTTTGATCTTAATTGTTTGAAAAATGCCTCCTCAAAGAATATGAAAAGTTGAGTCATAAATAAACCTTATATTGATCCCCAATAAATCTCCTGTGGCTCAAGTGGTTGAGCACACTTGTTTGGTTTGTCATGTGACTCCTTATGGTGAGGTCTTGAGTTCAATTCCTGCAGTACACAAATTTATTTTGTGGGTACTTTATGAAATTCACCAAGTCCGAAGTCCTTTGAGCTCATATCCAATTGACTTATCATTTGGTTGCACTTGGACTCCACTTGGACTCCAGTTGGACTCCACTTGGACTCCAGTTGGACTCCACTTGGACTCCAGTTGGACTCCACTTGGACTCCAGTTGGACTCCACTTGGACTCCAGTTGGACTCCACTTGGACTCCAGTTGGACTCCACTTGGACTCCAGTTGGACTCCACTTGGACTCCAGTTGGACTCCACTTGGACTCCAGTTGGACTCCACTTGGACTCCAGTTGGACTCCACTTGGACTCCAGTTGGACTCCACTTGGACTCCAGTTGGACTCCACTTGGACTCCAGTTGGACTCCACTTGGACTCCAGTTGGACTCCAATGGGGGATTGAACTCTACATGACTTAGTGTAGTTCAATTGGACTCCACTCAGACTCCACTTGGACTCCAGTTGGACTCCAATGGGGGATTGAACTCTACATGACTTAGTGTAGTTCAATTGGACTCCACTCAGACTCCACTTGGACTCCACTTGGACTCCACTTGGACTCCACTCAGACTCCAGTGGACTCCGGTCAGTCTGGTCGGAGTCCACTAGGACAGGTGGGGGACTGTAAAGTACTGCTAGATGCTGGGATGTCTACCACAAAGGGGGAAATAGCAACTTCACCTCTGTAAACCTGAGCAATTTCTGTGCAGAACAACTCACATCCTCCCTCTGAGCCACTTTCCTTGCTACTCCTATCATCTGACAAGCTGTTCTCATAGATATTGAGAAACTCCACAATGATATCTGATCCTTACTCCCTCTTGATCCCATCTCCTCCTCACACCTTCCATCACCATCTGCTCTGAATTGGTCTCTAGATGACAGTGGACTTCTCTGCCACTTTGACCAGATTTACATCCCGGATGTCGTGGACTTCCATCTTAAAGTCTTACAATACAAGCATGACCACATTCTCTCAGGTCACTATGGGCAAAACAAAATCCTTCAACTCATCCAATGTGATCATGTTTGTCCCAACCTCTGCACCTTTGTGCAGGACGTTTGCAAGTCTTGTACTACATGCAAACACTCCAAATCACCCTGACACAAACCTTACAGATTTTTGAAACAACTTCTGGTCCTGGAAAGGCCTTGGAACTCAATCTTAATGGACTTCATCAAACAGCTACCAGATTCCAATGGACACACTGCCATTCTAGTCATCGTAGACCGACTCTCCAAACAGGGCATCTTCATCCCCACAGTAAATGAAATCACAGCACAAGAAATTCATCATGCATGTCTTCTCCAAACACAGTGTTCCATCTCATGTCACCTGTGACCAGGGTTTTGAGTTCATTTCCCAAATTTCTTCCACTCTCTTGGACAGGCCCTGGACATGAAAATCCACTTCACTTTGGGTTACCATCCAGAAGGCAACGGACAGACTGAGCACCTCAACCAGACCCTCGAACAGTACTTGCAGATTTTCTGCAACTATTAACAGGATAACTGGTCCTAGCTATTATCTTTGGGGGAATTCACTTACAACAATGCTCCCTCGGCTTCCACCGGAGTTTCACCCTTCTTTGCCAACAAGAATTACCACCCAAACATCACAGTTTTCCTGGAGCATGAACTAGCCTTGCAACGTGCACACCATTTTGTGGTTGACCTTGATGATCTCCACCAGGAACTCTGGAAACAACTCACAGAAGCACAGAAGTGCTATCAAGGTCCTGCGAACAAATGCCAGGCTCCCACTCCTGACTTCAATATTGGTGACTATGCTTTTGTCAAAGGTAAACACTTACACACTACTCAACCCTCTAAGAAGCTCTCAGAGAAGTTCTATGGACCTTTTGAAATCATTGCCCATCCAGGTACTCACTTGGTTACCCTTTGACTTCCGGATCACCTCTGGGCTGTCCATGGTGTGTTCCATCTCTCCCAACTGGAAGAAGACACCCCCAACACAATTACTAATTGTATCCAACCCCCACCTCCTCCAGTCATTATAGACAATGAACTGGAGTATGAGATTGTGGAAATCCTTGACTCAAAAATTGACAACTGTTGCTGAGGCAAGTTATTCTATTTTGTGCAGTGGGAAGGTTACCAAGGAACCAATGAAGAAACCTCCTGGCTTCCAGCTACAGAACTTGATCATGCCTAGGAACTCATTACAGACTTTCATACTCATTACCTGGGGAAACCTGGACCTCTTTCCACTTAACGCTCCTTCATTTCAAAACAAAGCCTCATTCATTCAAAAATAAAGAAAAAAAAATCTATATTATTGGATCCCCACTGGATCCCTACTCCTCCCTCACTCCCTCACCCTCCACTTCTTCTGCCAGTCCTGGCAGCTCCCCCTGCATCTCAAACTCGTCTTCCTTTTCATCCTCTTCCTTCTCCTCTTCCTCCTCTTCCTCCTCCTCAGACCCCTGCCTCCACTCCAGATCCAATGCTCCCTGGATGTCTGTCATTGAGTCCTGGACGGCCAACACTCACTAATGATCCAGAGCTCCTGGAGCTCTTTCTTCACCCCTTTCACCACCCCCACCAACTCCCTCAGCAGGTCCATTACCCTCTTGTTGCTTCCCAGCCTGGATCCTCCCAGCAACTCCTGCCCCTCTCACACAACCTCCTGACACTTGTGCTTCACCTTCATGCAAGGCTCGCATGTGCAACCCCAGGTTCCCATCTGGAAACAAGACAACTTTTGACTAGAACATCTAGTAGAAGTCAGCATTGAATCACAACAAGAAGAAGGGGCAACCATGGAATGGCAGCCTGTAGCTGCACAAGGGCCTCATTGTCTGGCACCTCTGCCCATGCCTTCCCTTTCACCTTCTTCTTGGGGGAGGCGCTCCCCTCAGCCTCTTGCAATCCCACCTCCCCAGCTTTCCACTTTTCTCTGCCCTCTTGGCAGCAGCCATTTTCTTCTGCTCCTTTTCTGCAGCCTTTTTCTCTGCCTCCACCCTGGCAGCCTCCTCTGTGACCCAGCACTCCTCTGCCTCCCTTGCCTCCTCTTTGAGCTGAAGCTCCATGAACTTTTCTTGTTGGGCCTTGAGGGCTGCTATCTTTTCTGTGTGTGAAGGGATGGAGGACATGCTTATTGAAGGGAGTAGTGGTAGTGGTGGTGGTGGTTGTAGGAAGACCTGGAAACCCCATCAAAATCAACAAAAACAATTTCCCAATTTGGATTTGAACCTTCATGTGCCTTGTAGGCTCATAGGCTCAGCACTAAGCAGTAATTTACAGTGCCCCACATGTCCTAGTGGACTCTGCATGGACTGTGTGGAGTCCAAGCTAGTCTGCACAGACTATGTGGAGTCCGAGGTAGTCTGTATGCAGAATCTGGGTCAATTTGATATTTTACAAGTTCCAAGTTTTTCAGACTTTATGAAAGTCATGATGTGCCTACAAAATATAGGGGTGCAGAGCAAGGATTGAACCCAAGACCTCCAAGTCATCACACAACAAGCTAAACACATGTGATCAACCAGTTGAGCCACAGGAGAATTATTTGTTAGTAATACATAGTTTATTTATGACACTCAAACTCAAACTCAAGTATTTATCTCTCAAAAATTGAACACATTAAATTTTACTAACTGTATCCCTTGCATCTAATGTGAGGGAGTATACAATGCAATCAATGAAATACAAAAAAGACTAATAATAACTACATTACAAACTCAACCCCTCACACTGCATGCGAGGGGGAGGGCTAAAAGAAAAAGAAGAAAAAGAAAAAGAAAAAAAACCCACCCCATGCAAAATGTGGGGGGGGGCTGCCATCCTGGTGCATTGGTGTTGGTGCATTCTCTTTGGGTGTCGATCCTCGCCCTCTTGTCATGTTGTTGTTCCACCCACATTCCACCCCACAAGCAGTTGCTCATGAGGCTGGGGGTGGGTGATGCATTGTCGTCTCCTATCCCTGCACCTGGGCATTGTTCCACCCATGTTCCACCCCATGAGCAGTTGCTTGTGAGGCTGGGGGTGGGTGGTGCATCATCATTTGTTGCTATCATCCCCCCTTTGGGGTTGGTGGGTGCTTACTAGGCAGGTATCCCCCTTCTGGGGTCTCCTGGCATCCCTCGACACCCTCCTAGCCTATGTCAACAGCCTCACATCCCATTTGAATGGGGAGGAGGGGATTGGTTGCACGTGGGCATAGGTTGCGCATTTTTTGTTGTGGCAGGTCATCCCCAGTAGTATACAACCTAAAAAGCAATAAAATACCATTAGTTGATTGATAAAACAAAAAGCAAAAAAAAAACATACTTGGGCCCATTGTGTTGGCTCAGCTCATTGGGTCCTGTTGCATTGGCTTGGCTAGTTTGCTGTTTGTTGCTGTTGGTGCAAGAGGCATCGGAGGCAGGGGCTGACTGGGCAGTGGTGGTGGTAGAGGGAGGTGGGAGGCAGCAGCATTGAGAGTGGTGGTGGTGGTCAACAAAAATGTTGATCAACAATGATTGTTGACACATCTTGAACTTGCACGTGAGTCACATGATTTAAATATGGTTAGATAATGCAATTGTTTGCACTTACTGACAATGGCTCTGTGGTGTAGTGGTTAACTGCACTATTTATGCTTGGCAACAAGGCTTGGGGTTCCATTCTACTTCAGTACCTAATTTTTCTGCAGTCAACTGAGCCTCTGCTATGCATCCACAGACTCAACTCGGACTCAACTCAGACATGTATCTGTCCAAGTCTGTCCAAGTCCGAGTAAATTGATGTTGCTCGGACAAAGTCTGTGTGCACTCCAAGTAAAAGTCCAAAAATAGTTGGACTCCACAAAAGTCTGTGTGGACTCTCTAGGAGTCCAAGCAATATACAGGACATTTGAGCCAAATGAGTGGGTGCCAGTCTGAGCTAGCCCATGCAGAGTCCAACAAATTCTGCACAGACTGGCTCAGAATACATGGGGCACAGTAAAGACCTTGCACTAAGGGGGAAATACTGTCAAGACAATTTTCCTGACCAGAATTCTGATCATTTTCCACTACCCTTCCTGATCACCTTGCATCACAGCCCACCTCCTATCAGCAGCACTGCCTAGAGTTCAAATTCTCTCATTTCCAATTCAATGAAACAGTTTCAGGATATTTGCCTTGGAGGCCAGTTTGCAAATTATCACAGGCTCGGAAACTCCAATCACCTCTGGTCTTTAGTATTTAAGCTAGCTACTTTCATCTTGTATCAGACAGTTCGAAAATCAACCAAGTCACCCACTTAATTCCAACCCAGTTACACCAAATATCCTCTTAAGTCTATCTCGAACTTTAGCTCATCCTCTCCGGAAAATCTCTGAGTTTCTTCTGATCAACACCTATCATGCTGCTCTCAATCCCCATGTGGCGCAACACTTTGGCCACTGTGGACAGGACCCAAGCACCAAATAAACTCTTTTCATGATAGATATTACCTCTTTCCTGAACCTGGTATCTTCACAAATACAACTTGTATTATACAAGCGATACTCGTCGAGCCAGGTTTTTTGAAACTTGGAATGCAGTTTGGCAGGCCTGTATACTCTGTGTATTCTCTTCTTCAAGTACAGCTACCCCTCTTTCCAATCAACACTGGTGAGATTTCTTACTCAATGGGCTCACATCAGCTAGCCAAGAGCCAAATTTAGTCAAGCAACTAGTGTTTTAAGGTTAGGTTAGGTTCTGTTTTTTGACTCTACAATGGGTAGACTGTAACCATAACTGGTCTAGGACCGACCCAAATATTGGGAGGACCTAACTGGACCTACTAAGACCGGTCTTTTTTGGTTAATGGACCAAAAAAGGACTGGTTAAGACCAGTTTTTTGTCGTGAAATTTGTTGTACTATACGACCTATATGTATCTCAACGAATATTCCCTGAAACACTTAACCATTAAACAGAAAAATAGACATTGTAATTCTCCGGTGTCTGATCCAATTTTTAAGAGATTCTGTCAAGATTTAACTGAGATTTGGCCAAAACAAAAGTGCAGTGTATTAGTTTGCAGTTTGCGGTTGCAGTTTGCAGTATGTAGTTATGATTTGTCAGGGCTGTTAAATAAATGAGATATACAGTGTACAGATGTTTATGTGTGTTATTTTGATGTCATGGATGATGTCTAATTGTACCCCACATTTTGTAGCACAACTTATAAGCAGTACAATCAATGTTATATTGATCACAAAAATATAATGGTATCAAAATGTATTTGGTCATATCTTTCTCAGTTCTTGACCATTTTGGATGAACCAAGGGTGGAATTTAGGTAATAAACAGGGCAATTATATAAGATAGCTCACGTGATCAATAACTGGTCTGTATTGGTTAACAATGTTTTTCAAATTTGAAAGACCTTAACCTTAACTGCTAAAAACCAGCCCTTAACTGTAACTGCTGGTCCACTTAATATCTGTCCAGTAAGGTTCAGTTAATGGTCTTTTTTCGGTCCTATAGACCAGACCTTTAAACACTACAAGTGATGAGATCATGCCAAAGCAATATTTGCTGAGGCACTACAAGAACTTCAGATTGATCTTACTGTGGCCACATCCAGCAACCCACTATGGGGCCCAAGGGGTAGGAAAACTATCCCACATTTCAATGATATATTTATGGTATAGTTTTCATGTATTGATAAACCCCAAAATGGAATAAGTTTCATCAGGAGTTGGCATGAAAATCTACCACTAAGAGGAGTGAAAAAGAATGCTTTTTCCTACCTGTAAGGGATGAGTCGATGGGATGAAAACCTCCCACATTTTGTCCCCAGTTCATCCCACACCAAATTCATCCCATGGGATGGTTTTCATCTTTATATGGGCATAAATAACACCCCTCTACCTGGGTTGAATTTCATCAACTTTCCAGGGGTTTAAGAGGAATGAAAGAACCTGCCTACAATGTATTTTCATCCCATTAGGGATGTTGGCTGGATGAAATTCTCCTTTTTACAAAGGAATTTTCAGACCATTGATAGAATAGTTTCATCATGTATCAGAATAAATTTCAAGCCACTAAAATACAAAATCTACTCGAAAGAAGCAAAAAAATCCCCCCCATCATTGTGTCCCCATTGGCCCATTGTCCCATTGTGGCCCTGTTGTTGTCCCTGTCCCTGTTGTCCCATTGTCATTGTCCCCATTGTCCCTGTTGTCATTCTCAGTGCCTGCACCATCCTTGCACTCCTCATACACCCTGCAAGCAGTTGCTCACAGCAGTGTACCATCCCCCCCCCTCTCCCTTGTTGTTCTCGCCACTGCCATTGTTGTCCCCTCGTCCTCCACTTTGTCATCTCCCTGTCCTCATCGTTGTCTGTCGTGCCCCTTGGTGTCAGTGTTGTCAGTGTCCTGTGTCGTTGTCCCCCCATCGTCCTGTTGTGGTGGGTGGCCTTGTCATCCTGCCATCATTGTTGTTCCCCATTGTTGTCCCCCTCTCCTGTCATTCCCCCCTCCTGTCATTCCCCCTTCCCGTCGTTCCCCCCTCCCATTGTTCTCCCCTCTTGTTGTTCCCCCCTCTTGTTGTCCTCCCCCTCCTGCCAGTTTGTCATCAAGCACCCACGATCACCCTGCAAGCAGGGGCTTGCAGCAGTGGGTGGCAGGTGGTGGCTTGGGGTCATTATTGTCATAGTTAGTAACTAAAAAGTTTGTTAGTAAAAATAAATGAAATGAGAAGAAAAAAAACATACCAGTGGCCCAAGACTGACAATGTCTCTTGGGCCTTTTTTTTGGTTTGCCTCGTCAATCCCCCCTCTCCCCACGTCCCGTTGTTGTTGTTGTTGTTGTCCCATCCTCATCCTCATTGTTCCCCCATCCCTCTCCTCCTTCTTGTGCCCACATTGTGTTGGCATGCTGCTGTCATTGTCATTGTCCTCCCCCATCGTTTGCTCATGCCATCCCAGTGTATTTGTTCCCCCTTGTCATCCCATCATTGTCGTCATCAATGTACCTAAAAGGTTTGTTAGTAAAAAAAGAATAGAATGAGAAAGAAAAAAAAAACATACCTGTGGCCCAAGAGATGTCAATGCTTCAACAACGTCTCTTGGGCCCTTTTTGTGTTCAGTTTGTCTTCGTCTTGTCATTGCCATTTGTGTCATTTTGGAGTTGCACCTGTTCCCACCCTGTGAGCAGTTGCTCGCAGCAGTGGTTCTTGGGTGGTGGCTGTGTTGGTCGTCATTGTGGTTTTTGGGCTGTGGCGTCATTAGAGATTAAAATAAAACCTATCATTAATGAAAAATGAGTCAGTTATAACAAAACAACAAAGAACATTTTAAAAAAACATACCAGTAAATGAAAATGAATGAGAAAGAAAAAAAACTTACCTGTGGTCCAAGAGACGTCGACGACATCTCTTGGCCCTCATTTTAGGAGTGGACAGGGGAGTGGTGGTGGTAGTGGTGCAAGTGGTGAGTAGTATGGTGGTGGTAGAGGTGGTAGGAGGGAGGCAGCACTGTCCGCTGCAAATGTTGGAAGAGAAAGAAAGGGCATGTGAATATGTGAGAACCTGGTTGATATTGCACGTGAAGTTGATGTGTCGGGTATGTCGGATATAGATATGTAGCCCAGATATATCATGTGACTGATTGCATGAGGGCAGGTAGGGAAAACTTAACTCTTCCACAATGCATAGATGGCAACAAAATGAAATTCAGCCTCTTGTGGTATGAAATATTATCTGAAATTCCCTGCAAAAAAACATTCTTTATGAAATATAAACAGTCAATTCAATTTTTAATGGATGAAACCTACCTTCTACTAAAGCATCTTATAATGGTATGAAATTTCTATTCTATCTCAGGCTGAAAAACACACTCTGTAATCCACACCTTTGAGGCAGGAAATATTATCCCATATATTGTTGAAAAACTTGATGAAAATTCATATGTTAGATGGTTGAAAATCCATACCCTCATCTTGGATGAAAATCACCCCCTGCTTTTCATCCCCTTGTAAAATGAAATTTCATTCCATTAGGTTATGAAAATTTTGTAAGGTAACACATCTGAACTCCATCCCTTGGATGGCTGAAATATATGGGATGAAAATTCATCCCAAATTCATCCACCCCAAATTCAGCCATTTATGTTAGGAAATTCACATTTTAGCACTTAAATGGCTGAAAACCCTACCATGCCAGGTCCACAGTGACCCATATATCCTTCCTGTCGATGAGGCACAGAAAATGTTATGATTTTCTGTTATCGTAACCCAGGACGACCAGACGTACACCGGCAAGACCACATACTTTATTTTTCTGATTCAACTCGACTCACTTCCAACGGGAGACACTCTGACACATGGTGACTCCATGCACCCGAACCCACTCCCACACATGCTGTGGTACAACAGCCCCTCGACATGAGGTCCATGACATCGGACTCTCACGATCAACATGCTGCGCCACAGCACTCCATGACATCGGACGCCTCATGCGAGGCATGAGGCCTGTCATTTCGATTGTTCTTTCTATTTTTACTTGATAATGATCCTGCATTCTGATTGGACGATAGGTATCTTCGAACTGTATATAAGCTACAGTAATACTGCCTGTATTCCTTAGCTTGACCTAATTCAAATAACGGTCTTAGACTCAACCAGAACACTCAACAGCTTAGGAAGCCCCTAGCTGTGATAACTCGAACTCGACAGTTGGAAGGCCTCCAACTGTGATACACGAACCGACGGTCTACTCAGAAAGCCTCTGAGTATGGATAGCCGTATCGACTTAGGAAGCACCAAGTCCTGAACAGAACCTGATACAGTAAGAAAGCCTCTTACTGCAAGAACTGATACAGTTGGAAAGCCTCCAACTGCAACATACAAAGACTAGGCTGAGTTGAGACCTATAGTCTTAACAGAAAATCTTGTGGGAACTTAGTGAACTCAATTTTCACTTGTAGTTCCTGGCCTTAGACAAACATGCTTTGACATCCTCGCAAGATGAAGATACATGACAAAGCATGATTCTCGCATGCTACAATGTGGAATGTCTTGTCACTGCTGATCCTGGTTGTGCCAACACTGGCTTTCATTCATTACACTGGCATGACAAGCTACCATCTCTTCTTGCATTCAAGGCATTGATGCATGATTTGGAGGGCATGAAACCAACACCGTTGTTGCTACGAGACCTACCTGCTCTTGAGATATACACACAGGCCAATGTTGAACGTTTGGAAACTGCTGTAGCAAGTTACTATACTCAAACCTTTTATCAATTCTTTGGTCATGCCACAGTTATTCCTACATGCCTTCCATGATGCCCAAAATGTAATATACTAGTTTGATACATCTCCACTTGTGTCCCAATAGTTTTGTATATAATTGTCATCACAATTGATCCTATTGTCTTGTTCTCAGTCCAACCTGATGAGTTGAATACTGTTGGTGAGTCTTTTGTTATTGTGTCTAATTGTCAAAGCAGGACAGCACACCTGGTGGTTTGCCTCAAAGCAGGACTGCATGGTCTGGTCAACATTCCAAATGGCAGGTCAAAGCAAGCTCAGAGCTGTAATACAAGGATTTTAAAAGGTGAGTTTGTTTCCAGTCTCCTCCACTGGCCACTTCTCATTATCCAATGCCTTGTGTTGCTAAACCCTTATGTCTTTTGGCAGACAGTGATCCTGAGCTCAAGGATGCACATGGCAAACTCATCAACAAGGTGCCTGTGCAAGAGCTTAACAATAACTGGCTGACCAAGGTGCTCATGCGCTCTGTGCCGAAACCCACTTTCACTCAGATTTCTGAGAATGTTGACCATCATCTCAGCCAACTAAAGATGTGCATTGGTATGAGCTCTGATGCAAATATTGGTCAATGGTTCCAGCTGGTACATGGTTTATCTTATCCTCTAAGAAAATATGCAGTGACACTCTGTTTCAAGTGCTTAACCTCGGAGAAGAAGTATTGCCACATGGTCTTCCTAAGTGACCCAATTCTGGATCCTGACACTTACTTTGCTGGAACCAACATCCCGCGACTCCTTGCCATTCAGAAGGAACTCCAGCCAGCCCATAAGACCAGGAACCCCATGATTCTGCTGTCCTCTTCACCCTCAACTTCTACACAGTCATCTTCATTGTCCCCTGCTTGTAGCACACGTTCGGGTATGCGATCTCCACCTGGGACATCATTGCCAACTGTGGGGCCTAGTGTTGCCACTGGCTCAGCCGAGGTTTTTCAATAAAATGGACATAGCATACCAGATATATTCTCTAAATTCACCAAAATATTTGAGCATATGGATGGGGCCATAAGCCGAGGGGTCTTCCACCAACATTATTAGCTTATCAAATCATCCCTTCTTGACATATTCACTCGGCTTTGATTTGAAGCTGAGCCATCAAGCCAAATTTTGTTTATTAAATAACTCAGGGATGATCGATCAGTTCAACTAATGTTGGCAGACGACCCCTCGGCTTATGGGCCCGTCCATAGGCTCAAATATTCTGGTAAATTTAGCAGATTTATCTGGCATGCTATATCCATTTTATTGAAAAACCTCGGCTGAGCCAGTGGCAACACTAGCGGGGCCTCTACCAGCTCTTCACATTGGAGAGTGCAGTATGTTGCCAAATACACCAGCAACCTTAATTGGATGGACTATGGTACATTTTCTCATGTCTTCTTCTGTTGTTCCATCCTCATGTCATGTTCAGGATGGTGAAGCACAAGTCAATATCATAGTCACTTCAGGCGCCGATGGACATGTGAGGTTGAATGACTACAAAGTAGAACTAGGGCAACAAGGTTTTGAGTGCATGAATGCTCTGCAGCTTTATGACACTGATACCTACGAGTGGGTGGACATCAGATGGAGCTTTCCCTTCCCAGTTTACATGGTTGGGCAGTTAATTGCTGTCAAGTATAAGGTTGTTACTGAGGTAATGGACCTCAATGACCTGGTGACAGCATGCTGGGTGTAGAATTTAGCTTACCTCACTACAATCTTTCTTTCTTTTTGTAGTTATTGTGTGCTAGGACACTCTGTATTCTACAACTGGTTTCACTTCTGTATTCCACTTACCATCATTATTATTTTCTACATGTTTTCCATCTTTGTCTTGGAATTTCCTTTTGTCTATGAAGTGGGATCCAACAATAGAAAGACTGGCCATCGTGTCTGTGTGGGCATCTTTGGCCTTGTTGCAAGGCTATGGTGCATCTTGTTTATCTGCTGATTAGTGAGCAGCACACTTAATTACTATAGAAAGACCATTGGCCATTGCATCCATGTTATCTGCTGCTTCATGAGTGGTGCACTCAATTTTCTCCCTTTCCAGTCCTCCCACTAGTACTATGTTGGACAATCCCTCTGCTGCTAGTGCGATTGCTACTAAACCTGTTTTCAAGAAATTCAATAAAGAAGAGGTCAGATACCTGCAAGAACATCTCCCTGAATACATTGCCACCAACAATGAAAAACCAACCAAGAAAGGAGATAAGGGCAAGTGGGTTATTTGACATGTTCTCCCTGATTTCAAGTCACACTTTGGATACTTGTTGAATGGAGATAGGTCTAGTATGGAATCCATAAGTATGGTGTGTTCAGTGCATTTTCCTGAGCCACTGTTGATTCTGACAGCATGAATGCAGAAGCTAAAGTGTTGGTTTACAAATAATGGCAAGCTGGGTACTATGAAATTGATGACAGCCCGATCCACCAAGAAGCCATGTGCCAAGAACGTGTTAGATGTATTTGTCAAAGAGAATAAAGAGGTGATTGTGGAGAAGGCCAGACACCTAGCCCAGAAAGAAGGTCCCACTGGCAGGGCACTGGGAGAAACTTTGAGCACATGGAAGCAGGTTAAGCAAGCCATGTTTGACGCCCTTGATCCCAACACCAAGGCCAAATATGAATCACAGGTGGGTGAGCTCAATGAGAGCTTAAACTCACCTCCTGACGCCAAGGAGATCACGCATGTGTCATGTTTGAACTTTATGATGCATAATCATTTATGCTAACAATCTATCATCTACAGTAACCAAGCAGGCATTGTAACCAAGATTACAGAGGCACTACTGGCCTTGTCTGGTTGGGACTGAGGCCAGTGTGGTCCCTTGGTCTGTTTTGTGCAAGCGGTGTATCGTGATGAACAAGACCAACTCCAAACCTTAAGGTATGAAAGTTCCACCATTAATCGTGTGTCATAATGACTTATACCATTATCTGGTGTTAAGGCATGACTTGGGTATGGGTAACACAATGTGTTTATGCTTATGGGTATGCTCGGGTATGGGTATGGGTTTGGATTTCTGTACCCAAGGCAAAACCATAGCTGTACACATGGTGTTACAGGTATCATGGTACCGGTCCAATGGTCACATGTTTTATCAAATGACTTTGTTGATCAACATCAACAACAAAAACAATGGCTCAACAATGATGACAACTGCTACCAACTTTTCTACTAGGCAACAATGATGACAACTGCTACTAACATGCCCCCCTTGTTCTAAATGTGAGTGAGGGGTGTTTTTTCTACTAGACAACAATGATGATGACTGCTACCAACACACCCCCTCATTCTAAATGCAAGTGGGGGGTGTTTTTTCTTCTGGGCAACGATGACAACAACAACAATGACCCCCTCCCTCGCTGCCAATGTGAGTGGAGGGTTTTTGACTCTGTTTTGATTGACTACAACAATGACAGCAGGACTGGTGACTAACAAGAAAGGACACACCTCACCCCCAGCCTCATGAGCAACTGCTTGTGGGGTGGATCACAGGTGGGATGACAACAGGCAGCAGCAGCAATGAGGAGCAGCAATGACAATGAGTGATGATGACAATGGACGATGAGAAGGCACCACCCCCCTCTCTTGCTGCAAATGTGAGCGGGGGGGGATTCTCATTCCATTCTCAGTGACAACAGGCCAGGTACCCCCCCCCCCTTGCTCCAAATGCGGGAGGGGGGTATTCTTATTATATATATCCATTTAGTGTAATTATATCAAAATACATGTTTGTGTCAAAACCCATGAATACTGATGGGTAACCCACTGAAACCCACAGTAATACTGTACCCCTAACCATGCAGGTATGGTGTTCACAGGTATGGGTATGGGTACATGAAATTGTACCCAGGGATTACCTGAGTCACACCTATCTAGTGTCTCCATTTTGGACGATATCAAGATGAAGGACTTTACTGCACATCTACCTGATTATGGTGATTTTCACAATCATTTCAAGCGATGGGCTACTGCTTCTCTACCTGGTAAGGTGATGAGACTAGTGTTCCATTTCTGGCTTACCAAATCCCTGTGCAGAGAAAACTCCAGCCACAATGCATGTGGATGACATTCAAGTCAATGACCATCCTCTCCTTACCATCTCGCTCAACAAGGACAGGTTCCCTTGCCTTGTATTACCCAGGGACCTTGATGGTGTCACTGTGAAGATGGTCAAGAATACATTGCAAGACTATTTGATAGTGGCATGGGGTATGTACTTCATTTTTTGGATACATTGTTTGTCAATAACTTGACTAGCACATGCACAGCCCTGTGGATTTTCTCCTTCAATACCCTGGATGTCTCTCAAGTCAGCACCTTTGAAGTTCTTTGCCAACCCTGATCTACTGGCAACATTCCCACATCTTGATCCTGCACAACTGTCAGGAGATGATGCATTCCGTATGCTGAGACTGGTTAGCAATGCCCAGGTGAACAATGAGGCATCTCCCCTCAAGTTTGCTGTCACAGCAATGCACTTGGTTGGGGTGATGAAATAGAAGACTTGGTCAATGTTCCTTTGCCTACCAAAGCTAAGGGTTCTCACAGCAAGTCAAAGCCTAAGGCTACCCCTACTGCCTCCACTGTTGACTTTTCTCCTGCTTTCTTCAAACCCATTACTTAGGGTGTAGAGACTGCCATTAGTGATACCATCACTATGGACATGGGCAAAGGTAGTGACAATGATAGTGCCACGACTGCTGAGCAAGATGGCAGCAACAATAATGAAGTGAACAGCAAACCTTCAGCTATTTCAGGTGAGACTCATATTGCAGCCAACATGCTGGGGCTGACAGTGACATTACAGTGACTAGAATGACTAGGAATCACAAGTTAGGTCCCAAGGCACACAAGAGTTCTGCCACAGTGCCTCAAAAGAGAATGAAGAAACTGGCTCCCACATCCTCAATAGCAGATGATAAGGAATCTAGCATGCTCCCACTACAAGATGTGGTTGATGGCACTACTTCAGAAAAGTGCAATGTTGGGGCTGGAAAGCATGCTCGAGATGAAGAAAACATTAATACCGGTGACGTTTTATGAAAGAAGGGGAAATAGGCAGACTTGCCAGTGGGTACCAGTCATCAGTATGTACATGTATCACACTTCAATTTTATCTCAGCTCACTGAACATTGCATCTCAGAATTCACCAAGATGGCTATGTCAATACAAGTGTCACTGTACAAAGTGGGAGGGATACATAGGTTCAAGTCAGACTTAGTGTTAAGAACTGATCCTAGAGGCCACTTTGGAATCCAACCGGACACTGCGGGTGATGATAGCGGGAGATTGCCGGGTCAATGTGGATTCTGCGGGAGGGGAAATGGAAAGGACTTGGCTTCAGTTTGTAAGAAGCTGCGCCCTTCACCTCGTCTGGTGTCCTAATTTCAAGTTGAGGGTTTAGAGGTAGGAGCAGGAAAGTGCGGGTAAATGCAGGGAGGAGTATGGAGGGACTTAGGTTAAGTTCAGATGAGACTAGAACTTCAGAGGGAGACTAGAGGTTGAGTTGAATGGAGTTCAGACTCTTAGAGGACAGGGGTTGGAGTAGAAGGAGGTTTTAGATTGGCAGGGTAAAGTCGAGTCTATGTCGATATACAAACTGAGGAATACAAGGCGAAACTAACTAAGCTTAAATACTGTAGTCCGGAATAATGCAGAACAGGAACGAAGACTGCAGCAGTGTCTCGACTGCGTAGATAAATTATCTAGCGGGAGCCGCACAGGAATCCATAGTTGAATTTGCAATAGAGATGGCAGCCTTGGGAAGGCAGCCGTGGATGCTGTACAAGGCGGCCTGGTGCACAGCAGTGTGGGCAGTGCAAGGCGGCCAGGAATGAAATCAGGAGGCATAGGCAAAAGTCATGTTCGATGTGCAGGAAAGGGTCGGATGGATGCGGGTTCCGATTGGGCGAGGAACGGTTCTTGACAGTATTTCCCCCTTAGTGCCAAGCCGACGAGGCACGTGAGGGTTTGAGTCCGAATGAGGAAGTTGGTTGAATTTTCCAAATGCGGTAATTGGTTGAAAAAAATTTTCACGTTCTTTCCTTCTCCCATCAACTATCAATTATGTCCCTTCCAGCAGTATCCGCACAGATCAAATTGGCCACGATGAGGGCCCAACACGAACAGAGGGAGCAGGCGATGAAGGAGCAGATGGAATGGGAGATGAAGGAGCTGGAGGAAGCAGCGAGGGAGGAGGAGCGCTGGGCACAGGAGGCGCAGAAGGCAGCAGAGGAGGAGCACTGGGCGCAGGAGGCGCAGAAGGCAGCAGATGAGGCTGCAAAGGCTGAGGAGGTGCACCAGGCAGAGGCACGGAAAAAAGATGTATCGGCCACAAGACGAGTGGAGAAGAAGCGGGCAGCTGCAGCCACAGGTTTGGAGGATGAGGCTGAGGGGAGCAAGTCCCCAAAGAAAAAGAAAGTCACCAAGTCAAAGGCACGAGTGGGGTCAGAGGGGTCGGAGGGTCCGGTGCGGGTGCAGGCCATGTTGCCTTGCAAAAGGTGCGTACTTGTTTCCCTTTTCAGTCTCTTTTTACTGACAAGTGGCCTAGATGCAAATATCAAAAGATCGCTTGTTTCAAGATGGGTGCGAAGGGACGGGTGTGCAACAACTGCATGCACGTCAAACATAAGTGCGAGGAGGTAGTGTGGGAGGGGCAGGAAGCCCCTGCGGCAAAACTGGCGGGAACGATGGGGGCGACCGGGGAAAACCCGGAATTAATGCAACAAATGATGAAGTTAATAAGGAAGGGGTTTGCTGAGGTGGCTACTGTGGTGCGGGAGTCGATGGGGGAGATTCGGGACACTTTGGACCCAGAGTGGGTGGAGGAAGAAAGTGCCGGGGAGGAGGAGGAGAGCGACAAGGGTGATGAAGAGGTGGAGCGGGCGGTGCAAGAGTCCCGGCAGGAAAGACGTGGGATCCGAAAATCTGGAGATGACTGGGAGGCCTTCCAGAGATATCTGGAGAAAAGGCGAGCTGATGACGAGGAGGAGAGTGAGGATGAAGAAGAGGGTGAGGAGGGTGAAGAGAAGGATGAGGGCGGAGATGCAGGTGAAGTTGGGGGAGAGGGAGATGAAGATGGAGAGGGAGAAGCGGTGGTAGTGTAGGGACCCGGTCGGGTCCAAAAAAAATTCTTTTTTCAATAAAATTTGTTCTGAGTTCGGACTGAGTGAATAAGTAACGTGAATAGTCTTTAAGCAGGTAACGGTCTGGGTTTCTGTGGGTAGCAGGTGTGAAAATCTGCAAGGAGTTCTTGGGCGTGGTCAAGTTCCATAACAGGTAGCCAGGAAGTCTCTTCGTCGGTTCCCTGGTAACCTTCCCATCGGACGAGGTAGAGAATCTTGCAGCGACGTCAGTTGTCGACTTTGGAGTCGAGGACTTCAGCAACCTCATATTTGAGCTCATCATCGATGGTGATCAGAGGAGGTGGAGGTTGTACTTGATTTGGAATTGTGTTCGGGGAGTGTTTCTCTAGTTGAGAGACATGGAAAACAGGGTGAATGGCCTGCATGTGATCCGGGAGCCGCAGGGTGACTGAGTGAGTGCCCAGGCAGGCAATGATTTCAAAGGGGCCATGGTGCTTTTCAGAAGGTTTCTTGGAAGGATGTGTGGTGCAGATATTTTCCGCAGTGACATAGGCAGAATCACCAATCTTGAAGTCAGGTGCGGGTGCCCAATGTTTGTCCACAGGACCTTGATAACGCTCTTGAGTGGCCGCAAGTTGTTTCCAAAGCTCCTGATAAAGGTCGTCTAAGTCGACGATGAACTCGTGGGCATGCTGTGAAGCTAAGTCACGTTCTGGAAAGACGGAAATGTTTGGGTGATAGCCTTTGTTGGCAAAGAAAGGGGATACACCTATAGAGGCAGAAGGAGCATTGTTGTAGGCAAATTCACCCAAGGGTAAGAGGTGAGACCAGTCATCCTGCTGATAGTTGCAGAAGATCTGGAGGTACTGCTCCAAGGTCTGATTAAGTTGTTCTGTCTGACCATCACCTTGCGGGTGATAACCGGAAGTGAAGTGGATCCGCATGTTGAGTGCTTTTCCAAGGGAGTGGAAAAAATGGGAGACAAACTTGGATCCCCGGTTGCAAGTGACATGCAATGGAATGCCATGCTTGGAGAAGACATGGAGGACAAACAGGTTGGCTAGTTCTTGGGCTGTGATCTCATTGACAGTTGGGATGAAGATGCCTTGCTTGGTGAGGCAGTCAATGATGACCAGGATAGCGGTGTGACCGTCGGAGTCGGGTAGTTGTTCAATGAAGTCCATGGAGATGGAGTTCCAAGGTTGTTCCGGAACCGGAAGTTGCTTTAGGAACCCGTAGGGCTTGTGTCGAGGTGATTTGGATCGTTTGCAAGTGGTACAGGATTTGCAGAATTCCTGCACAAAGGTGCGGAGGTTTGGCCAGACATATTCCCGGTGGACAAGCTGCTGGGTTTTGTTTTGTCCAAAGTGGCCAGAGAGGATGTGATCGTGTTTGTACTGAAGGACTTTGAGGCAAAGATCCGCGACATCCGGAACATAAATCCAGTCGAAGTGGCAGAGAAGACCTGCCCCGTCTATGGTCCAGTTGGGGTCGGTGGGTGTCGGAAGATGTGCAGATGAAAAGGGGTCAAGGGGTAGGGAGGTGCGGATGTCGTGGTGAAGTTTCTCATCATCCATGATTACTGCTTGTTGAAGAATGGGTGTGGCAAAATAGGTGGTGTGGAGGGAAGAGGTGAGCTGTTCCTGTGTGAATACAGGTCGGAAGTTGGTTGGGTTTACGGAGGTGAAGTCACTATTTCCCCCTTTGCAGTAGACATCCCAACGTCTAGTGAGTGCGTCTGGCTTGGCCCCTAGTTTTCCAGGGTGGAAGCGGATGACGAGATTGAATTGGGAATGGTACTCAGACCAACGGGCCTGGCAGCGGGTGAGCAACTTGGTAGTGCTGAAGTACTCAAGATTTTTGTGGTCGGTGACCACATCAACCAGGTTTGCGGAACCCTCGAAATACTGCCGCCAGTGTTTGAAGGCCTCAAAAATGGCCAAGAGTTCCTTATCATGGGTGTCGTAATTTAGTTCAGTGGGAATGAAGGAGTGGGAATGAAAGGCGACCGGATGGATTTCTCCATCCGCAGTGTAACCAAAAGGATAGCTGCTAGGGCGTAGTCAGAAGCGTCGGTTTTGAGTACCATCTGTGAGTCAGGTACCCATTGTGTTAAGACGGGGGCCTGGGTGAATTCTTGTTTGAGCTTTTCAAAAGTGTCACGGCACTTCTTGTTGAAGTCCCAGGGTGCGGATTTCCACGTTAAGCGGGTAAGTGGGACAACAATGTCTGAATAGCCGTTAATGAAGCGGCGGTAAAAGTTGCAAAAGCCTAAGAAGGATTGAATATCCTTAACTTTCCTAGGCTCAGGCCAGTCAAGCACAGTTTTGACTTTATCCTCGGACATCCGCAGTCCATCCGGTGAAAGGATGAAACCCAAATATTCGACGGTGTCTTTGTGGAACTCACATTTCTGTGGAGAGGCGTAAAGTCCATTTTTCCGGAGACGGTGGAGGACTTCTTTGACGTGAGCCCCATGCTGAAACTTGTTGTCAGAATAGATTAGGATGTCATCGAGGTATACAATGACACAAACATCCAGCATGTCGCTGAAGATGTCATTCATAAACCGCTGGAAAGCTGCGGGTGCATTAGTGAGCCCAAAGGGGACCACCAACCACTCAAAGGATCCGTAGCGGGTGCAGAAAGTAGTTTTCCACTCATCACCATCAGCGATGCGGACTAGGTGATAAGCGTGCTGCAAGTCTATTCTGGTGAACAAGCGGGCTTTGCAGGGAGAGTCAAGTAGGTCGGAAATGAGAGGAAGTGGGTAGCGGTCTTTCTTTGTAAGACGGTTAAGTCCTTGGTAGTCGACACAAAGTTGGAGACTACCATCCTTCTTCTTGACGAAGAGAATCGGAGTGCCATGCAGAGACTTGGATGGGCAGATGAAACCTGAGCAGACGTTTTCATCAATAAAGACTCGTAAGGCTTCTAATTCAGAGGGGGAGAGAGAATACATTTGGCCCAGAGGCGGAGGAGTATTATCTTCTGTCTCTATCTTGAGGTCGTAAGACTGATGTGGAGGAAGGGTATCCGCTTTAGTCTTAATAAAGACATCAATGAATTCGTGATACTCAGGCAGAATATCGGAGAGGTCGGAGGAGTTAGCGGAATGGGCGGAGCGGGCAGATAACCCTTCTGGAGTGAAGGTCATCTGAAAAGCTATTGCCCCAGGAAGTTTGCTAGCATGCGCATAAGCGGCAGCGTTGATGAAGGAGATGTTGGGAGGTGTAAACTTAGGAGGAATGGGGGGTTAGGAAAGTGCAGAAGAGTCAAGGATTTCTACCGGAAGATTCGGGGACAAAGGTGATGTCAGGGGTGCTGGACCTCTATGATCTGCAGAGTGGAAAGCGAGTTGGCTTGAAGACCAGTCAATCAACGGATTGTATTGCTTCAGCCAGTTATGACCAACTATGGTGGAACAGGAAGAGTCGAGCGAGGTTACATAAAATGACAAATTGAATACTTCACCAGCAGGGAAGGTGACCGGAAGTTTGACAATCTGAGTTATGGTGGAGTTGCAAGTTCCATCAAAGAGTTGTAAACCAATCGGGTTAATGGATTCCGTGCTGAGTTGGTTATTCAACATGAAAGAGGAGTCAAGGAAGCAGTGGGAGGAGCCAGAGTCAATAAGGGTTCGGAAAGGGGCAGATGAGTCGGGAAAGGTTAAAAGAATGGTTAGGGAGTCAGGGTCAGAAAGAGCGGACGCATTGAGACGAACGTAGGCAGCCAAGTGGGTAAGGTCAATGCAACCCCCAGCCCCAATGGCTGTATCCTGAGGGTTGCGGACTATTTTTCCAAGTCCATAGTCTCGGAAACGACAGTGGACGCATGGGCTTTTGCAGCTTTGGATTTTGGGCAGTTTCCTGCTACATGTCCTTCTTCACCGCAGTAGAGGCAGAGTCTTTCCCTCATGCGGCGTTCTCGTTCCTCCCCAGTAAGCTTGCCATTCTTCCCCAGCTTATCGGAGATGGACGACTTGGGCTTGTCCCAGGGAGTGTTCTTTGTTGTGGAAGACTGCTGGTTTGACGGCGGGGAAGGACCTTTGGAAGAGTCCTTCTGACTAGAGTTAGTGATGTTACTGGAACAGGAACGAAGACTGTGGCAGTGTCTCAACTGCATAGATAAATTATCTAGTGGGAGCCGCACAGGAATCCATAGTCGAATTTGCAATAGAGACAGCAGCCTTGGGAAGGCAGCCGTGGATGCTGTACAAGGCGGCCTGGTGCACAGCAGTGTGGGCAGTGCAAGGCAGCTGGGAATGAAATCGGGAGGCGTAGGCAAAAGTCATGTTCGATGTGCAGGAAAGGGTCGGATGGATGCGGGTTCCGATCGGGCGAGGAACGGTTCTTGACACTTAGATGTGTTAGACAAATTGCCTTCGGACTCTTGGATGTGATTGGATGCAGTGGGATTGGATGTGTTACACTTACATAGTCCTTTGAATATAATAGAAGCCTTGGATTGGATGCGATTGGATTGGATGTGATTAGGATTAACGATAAGATAGTTACATAGTGTATAGTAGCTAACAGCAGCAAGGATTAATCTTATCTCTGTTCAATTTTCAACATGGGTTCATCCTATTAACTTTGGTCCCTGGCATGCTTGCTAATTACTGCTGCTTGCCACTGTGCAGCAGATTGTACATTGGTAGGCATTGGAGGGTGCAAGTCAATATCATCTGGAAGAGCTCTGCATTACAATCTGTCCACCCTGTCTGCATTAAAATGTGTTTCATGGCATTCATCAATTGTTCCAAAATTGTACTTGGTAAATGCTTCATCCCATAATTCTGTCTGACCTTTCAAGTCATGCCCTGTACACCATGGCTTGAACAAAGTCAACATAGTGCTGCAATAATATTTGTGATCTCATGGCAAAGTTTGTCCTATAAAGTTTGGCTCATGTGCTGCATGATTGGGAAGCCACTGTGTACAATGAGAATCTGCCAAGAGGTGTCCAGGAACAAAATCAAGAAGTTTTGATTTTGATGAATCACTGGAAGCAGGCTGGTCAGGCTCAAAGTAGTCACTTTCATCATCTGTTTCTGATTGAGCTTCATTGTCTTTAGCAGCCATTGAGCTTTTTGCTTTGGGTTTTTTTACCCATTTGCTATGGGAAATCCAGTCATATAAACAAATTGACTCTAATTCCACAGGGCGATAAATGTAGTCATCAACTGGAGATATGCCAATAATTTGTTTTTCTTGTTTCAGTATTGTTACATGCTCTGTAGCATTATCATCATCTGGGGTGGCTTGAGGGGCTGTCCATGGTGACTGAGCATTGGTAACAAAGGGTTGCCAGTAAAACACCATAAACACATGGCTAGTGTAATGATCTGGATTGCCCAGAAGGTACAAGCATATAATTGGTGAACCCATTTCCATTTTGGCACTCAAAGAATTCATGATTTTTGTCATAAGCTTCCAGGCTTGTTGTTGCTGAGACCTCTGTGCCTGATAACATCTCAGTGTTTTTTAAAAATGTTGATTTTACAACTTCAAATACAACATGTGTTTTGAGTGTGGGTTGGTTACATAATTTGTTACATACAGCAATACTCTTTTGATTGCAGTGCCAGACCGTAAACTTGCAATATCTATATTGCAACAAAACAGGTAGCTTACAACATAAGTAAATGTATTGAGCCATGATTCTTGCTTTTTCATATTTATATGGCCTGTTTCATTATCCACTTCTGTCTTTTTGAACAATGGTCTTGGGAAGTGAGCTGTACACTTCCCCCAAATGTTGTCCAAGCATCCCTTGAAGGGTCAGGCTTTATTTTGGGAGCCGTCTTTGTTTTTATTTGTTGTACATTTGTGAATATTTGACCTGAGCAGGATGTCATCTACAGTTGCCTTGAACTGTGACCACCATGAAGCCAAGGTGGAACAACCATTACATTTATTACAGTTCTTTGTGGGGCACAAGCCAGGGTGTGCTTCAGGCATAGTTTCTGTAGGATCATGGTATCCAGCTTGGGTTGAGGCAACATCCACAATCCTTTTGGCAGCTTCTCTTGATCCTACAATGAAGTCACCAGAATGAGTACTTCTAAATACTCAACTATACTTTGTCAGAACTCTGAGTTAGGGTCCATAATCCTTTGTCGCATGTCATCAGGTGACATAGTCCCAATAACATGTTTAAATGTAAACTTAAGCAGCCTTGTTGCTCAACAGTGCCATAGTACCCACTTGTGTCACCATAAAGACCACTATGGTCAGTTCCAACCCCAAGAACATGTTTAATAAACATGGTTATCATAAAGTGAAAAAACTGTGCACCTGCAACAGGGTTTTCAGCAATTAGCTGATACCTGTCATCTGCAGAAAGAGGTGAAGGGTGGAATGATTGGCGATGGCCTGCAAAATACAAGCATATTGGATGTTTGTTGTCAGCAGGTGACAAAGTAATATACCACAGAGGTGCTCCTAAAGCCACTATGAGAGACCAAATTTCATTATGCATATACTTCTTGCTAGTGATAGACCCTTTTACTTTTCCATTAACATGGTCTAGGTCCCTTATTATTTGAAAGCACATTTTCTCATCATCTGTGGAGGCTTTGACAGTTTCACCTTCAGACATACATTTTGCAATATCTACTAGTACTTCTTGATTAACATTTAACAGCCCTTCAGCAATAGCAACAAAAGGAAAGGTGATATCTCATTGGAACTGTTTATCATAATACATAAGTAGAAACTCTTTGTGGGCCTTTTCAGACAATGTGCCATTGCCAATACCACCAAATCTATAAGGTAATAACCAAGGGAAAATTAGGGGGTATAGGTTTGGATTGTTGTATATTGATTGAGTCTCAGCAGCATGAGACACAGACAATGCTGCACCCTTGTTGTTCCAATGTTTTAGTGCAATACCATTTAATGCAGCCACAGTCTTTGTTGCCAACTGTTCACCTGTCACTCCATGCACTAAAAAAGGGCATGGTCCATTTTTCATCAGTTGTTGTATCAAAAAAGCTTGTTCCCTCTTCAACCTTGTTGGTGAGAGAAAATTGGTATTCTACACTAACTGGAGGGACATCCTCAGGATGCCTTTCAAGCTCCTCATATGAAATGTTCAGATCAGCATAGTCTTGGTGGTTGAGTTTCAGCCATTCAAGGGCATGGGCTACTGCTTTCTGGCACACCAATAAAGGGGTGCATTTGAATTTATCTGCTGTAGGTTTGCAAGGCCCTGTGAATAAGATTGCAAGTGTTTCATCCAAGTCTTCTATAGGGGGAGGGAGTGAGTGATTCCGAGTTCTCAGCTTGTCTGAGAGTGAGGTATTGTCAGTCTGAGCTCGCGGTATGTCTCATCTGATCTATTTGTGCAGCATTTGCTGATGCGGGGTTTGTGTACTTTGCCAGGCCCCTCTTAGTCCATTCTTGTTCACACTTGAAGCTGAGTCAGTCGTGTGCCGACCAACTGCAAGGCCAAAGGCCTTGCTTCCTCTTTTTTTTTCGGACCTGTTTTGGTATGTGGGTCTCAAGGGACGAGGCTCCTATTAGGCCGCAGGCCAACTGTTGGGCATTGGAATCCACCTTTTGGTGGCTTGTCGCTTGTTTTCGTGGACCATCAAGCCTTACTACAACCATGAAGGTGTGTTTTTGTTTCCCAACCTTTTCCTTGGGCTTTTAACACCACACCTGGAAGATCACCTGGGGGAGGAGCCAGCATGGGCATTTGTCTGTGGTGTTTGGTCACCAAAATCTGAACAGATTCTTGAAAAGGTGACAGGTTTGGGGGATACTCAATTGTTGTCCAGTCTCAAGGGGAATGCCTATGATGCACGGGCCGGGAATGTATGGGACTTGTGGTAGAGGGTTGTTTTGTGCTACCTACGAATACTGTGTTGGTGGCCTCCACAGTGTTAAGACTATAGGTCTTAACTCAGCCTGATCGTAATCGGGTTCTAATCTGGACTTGGTGCTTCCTAAGTCTATACGGCTATCCATACTCAGATGCTTTCTGAGTAGACCATCGGTTCATGTATCACAGTTGGAGGCTTTCCAACTGTCGAGTTCGAGTTTATCACAGCTAGGGACTTCCTAAGCTGTCGAGTGTTCTGGTTGAGTCTAAGACCGTTGGTTGAATTAGGTCAAGCTAAGGAATACAGGCAGTATTACTGTAGCTTATATACAGTTCAGAGAATGTCTATTGTCCAATCGGAGTACGAGATCCTTGTCAAGTAAATATAGAAGGAACAATAGAATGGTAAGCCTCATGCCTAGCATGAGGCATCCGATGTCATGGAGTGCTGCGGCACAGCATGTCGAAGAACAATAGCAAATAACCCTCATGCCAAGCATGAGGTGTCCGATGTCACGGATCCGATATCAAGGGTCCGATGTCAAGGAGTCCGACGTCACGGAGTCCAATGTCATGGAGTCCAATGTCATGGAGTCCAATGTCACAGAGTCCGATGTCACAGAGTCCGATGTCACAGAGTCCGATGTCACAGAGTTCGATGTCACGGAATACTGCAGTGCAGCATGTCGATCAACAGGAGTCAGGTCAAGGGGGTGTCTGCATCAGAAGTGAGTCGTGTTGTGTCAGAAAGGAAAAATGAAGTGCCCAGTCTTGTGGGTCTAGATAACAAATCGTAACACACAGGACTGTTGTGCTGAAGATTGTGTTACCTCCCAAATGGAACGTGTTCATCCCAGCAGAGTTGGTGGGGCTTACAGTTTTGGATGAGGGCATATTGGACATGTGGAATTGGTCCTTACATTTGTTTTGCAGCCAAACCCCAGTCTATCCTGGGCTTTGCGTCATCCCCTGCCAACAACACTTGTGCTCATGTGGTGGCCACCCAACTATCTGAAGGTGTGCCAACGGTTGGTCATGGAGGTTTGGCTGAAGATTCTTACATGTTGAAGCTGGTACTCAGTAAGCCCATCTGACGTTTGTAGCCACATACCATCCTCTCCCGTCTGCTTAAACTTTGTAGACTATCCCTGCTAAATATGTACATGATGCAAGCCCAGAAATGTGTCGGTAGCTCCTTGTAATAGTACACCTTACTGCAGGTAAAGAGAATATTGCTAAGAATAAGTTCAAGATGTTGGACAGAGCAAAGTCCAGCCTGATGACAAATCTCTACTAAGCTTCCCAAACTTACCGCACTGGAAAACACCAGTGAAATTTGAACAGAAGTGTTATGCCCCTGCTCTGGGTGCTCCTAATCATGTTTTGAAACAAAGAAGAGTTTGCAAAACTTTAAAAGGAGTACTTTGAAAGGCTAGCCCCACCTGTAATGTGTTCCCAAATTCCCGAGTCCCAGTGTTGCCATGGCTCAGCCGCGTTTTTTGCTACTTTGGGAAATAAAATAGCTAAAGTTCTGAAATTATTTAAAGACCTAGATCACATGATAAGCTGAGGGGTCCTCTGCCAACTCTAAGCGATCTGACCACCGGTTCCCACGTTATTTAAGCGGCTTGGATGGTGGCTTGCTAAGCCGCATTTTAAGCCACTTACATAACATGGGAACCAGTGGTCGGATCGCTTAGAGTTGGCAGAGGACCCCTCAGCTTATCGTGTGATCTAGGTCCTCAAATATTTTCAGAATTTTAGCTATTTTATTTCCCAAAGTAACAAAAAAACGCAGCTGAGCTGTGGCAACACTATGAATCCCAATGATAGGAAAAGGGGCAAAAACTGCTCTATGATGTTTATGACATACTACAAAACACAAATTCATTTGACTGGATCTACGACCATCTGCCTTGACTGCTTCGCTGGCAGGCTTTGCTCATTGTCACCCTCAACATTGTTGTATCCAACCAGTACTTTACAGTCCCCCACCTGTCCTAGTGGACTCCGACCGGACTGACCGGAGTTCACTGGAGTCCAAGTGGAGTCCAATTGAACTACACTAAGTCATGTAGAGTTCAATCCCCCATTGGAGTCCAACTGGAGTCCAACTGGAGTCCAAGTGCAACCAAATGATAAATCAATTGGATATGAGCTCAAAGGACTTCAGACTTGGTGAATTTCATAAAGTACCCACAAAATAAATTTGTGTACTGCAGGAATTGAACTCAAGACCTCACCATAAGGAATCACATGACAAACCAAACAAGTGTGCTCAACCACTTGAGCCACAGGAGATTTATTGGGGATCAATATAAGTTTTATTTATGACTCAACTTTTCATATTCTTTGAGGAGGCATTTTTCAAACAATTAAGATCAAAAAGTTTTAATTAACCACATCCCTTGTGTAGGACATGAGGGAGTGGGTATAATATAATAATAAACAAAAAAAAACCCCTCTCACAAGATGCGAGAGGGGGGCGCAGAGATAAATTAAAAATAATAAAGACCCCTCCCCACGCAAAATGTGGGGGAGGGGGGGTTGGGGGATGCGGTCTGGGGTGGGTGTCGTCGCCCACCCCTCCTCGCACATGTCTGTTGCCGTAGCAAGCTGCACCCGTCATCCACCCTATGAGCAGTTGCTCGTAGGTGTGGGGATGGGTGCCATGGTCGTCTTATCCCTGGTGTGCCCGCCATCCACCCGACGAGCAGCTGCTCGTCGGCATGGGCTCTCACCACCCATCCACCCTGCAAGCAGAGGCTCGCAGGCATGGGGTGGGTGTGTTGTCAGCTTTGGGGGGTGCTGGTAGGCGTCATCATCGTCGTCGTTGTTGTCGACTGCACACACTCACGATCCACCCTACGAGCAGGGGCTTGCAGGTGTGGGGTGGGTGTGTTGTCGGCTTTGGGGGGTGCTGGTAGGCGTCGTCATTGTCATTGTCATTGTCATCAACTGCACACACTCATGATCCACCCTACGAGCAGGGGCTCGCAGGCGTGGGGTGGGTGTGTTGGCTCGTTTGCGGGTGGTGGGTGTGTTGGCTCGTTTGCAGGTGGTGGTGTCGTTACTAGTAGATTATAACCTAGAAAACTAAAAAAATGAGTTAGTTAGTTCATAAAAACAAAAACCAAGTGAAAAAAACTTACATAGAGCCCAAATGACGCGATCAGCGTCATTTGGGCCCACGTTGGCTCGTTTGCGAGTGGTGGTGTCACTACTAGTAGATTATAACCTAGAAAACTAAAAAAACGAGTTAGTTAGTTTATAAAAACAAAAACAAAGCGGAAAAAACTTACATAAGGCCCAAACAACCGCCCGTGTTGGCTCGTTTGGGAGTGGTGGTGTCGTTGCCAGTAGATTATAACCTAGAAAACTAAAAAAACAAGTTAGTTAGTTTATAAAAACAAAAACCAAGCAAAAAAAACTTACATAAGGCCCAAATGACGCAGATCGCATCGTTTGGGCCCATGTTGGCTCGTTTGCGAGTGGTGGTGTCATTGCCAGTAGATTATAACCTAGAAAGCTAGAAAAACAGGTTGGTTAGTTTATAAAAACAAAAAGCAAACGAAAAAAAAACTTACCTAAGGCCCAAATGATGTGATCTGCGTCGTTTGGGCCTGCATTCCATCCATTCGGCTCATTTGCAGGTGGTGGTGATGGCAGATTGGGTGTGGGAGCGGTGGCAGTAGGTGTCCACACAGTGGTGGTGGTGGTAGAGAGAGGAGGGAGGGAGGCAGCATCGACGGTGGTGGTGGTGGTGGTGAGTGATGAGCTGGCACATTTGATGACGCGGCTATATGCTTTGTCATACACAGCTGCACACAGTACCTAGCACAAGTAGATGATACCTTAAACAAGGTACTGTGGTGTAACGGTTATATTGTGTGTTATGATTACATAAGCAACTGACAGGGATCTGGGTTCAATTACTTTCCTTACACACTTTTTGAGCGGAATCCGACTGGACTCCCAGTGGACTCCACTGGACCAGTCCGAGTGGAATCCGGTGTTTGAGTGGATTCCACTTGGAGTCCAGTTGGACTGGACTGGGACTGGACTGGCAACTTTGCAGCAGTTGGCTGGTGACCAGTCCCAGTGGACTCCAGTCGGAGTCCAATGGGAAAGGTGGGGGAGTGTAAAGACCTCTATCCAACCTGACACTTCAGTGTGTGTGGCTTGTCCATCACCAGTTTTGTGGTGGGCGAGCTGTAGTTAGTCTATAAAAGTTAGTGTGCATCCTTTGGCCAAGCCAAATGCAATGTGTGTACCTTACTGAGAGCACCGTCCAACAACGCCATTGAGCGTAAAACCAGTAGCATTTTGTAATTGTTGCCTCAGACTGGAATGACCACAAAGGATAACTGTACTTGGATGATGTCACCGACACGGAATATCTGTGGACTGCAGCTTTCAAACCTGTGTCAAAACAATGGGCCGTCACCTTAAGATCTAAAAGAGACAGTGCTGTGCTTACTTTCTTTCTCCACCAACCCCTTTGAACATTGTAAAGTACTGGACCTGATTGTCATCCATATGGATATAAGAATGCACCATATCTCCAACTGCCATGTTTGCCAACACTCCATGAGGATCAACTTCTTTTTGAAAGGCAATGCTCGATAGACTGCATATGCTTCATTTTGGAGTAAAATAGCAGTTGGCGATGTCTAAACACTATGCTTGCCCTTGGTCTACATCTGATGTGGCCCACGACATTATTGTGCCATCTGCAAACTGCCGATCGAATTTCCCATAGATCTCTTGAGCTGCACTGACAGCCCTTGCAAAAGCGGCCATATTAAGACCAGTTATTGACACTGCTTGTTGAAGGTATTTATATTGTGCTGCTGGAATCCTGAAGAGCCTCAGTAAACCACGTATACTCAAACAGAGCCAACTTA
Organism: Tricholoma matsutake; assembly: GCA_026075535.2. NCBI lineage: Eukaryota > Fungi > Basidiomycota > Agaricomycetes > Agaricales > Tricholomataceae > Tricholoma > Tricholoma matsutake. Next base: position 1,716,018 of record AP026550.1, on the reverse strand, counting down.
CCTAGGTCTTTCTTTCAAAGGTGGCAACTCTTTGTCCACCAAAACCCCTTGCCAACTAAAGACCACCTCTTCTATCTCACCTTCAACACCAACCTCTCTAACCAGCCTCCACAACACTGGGTTTTTGTATGGCTTTACCTTGTATGTTTGTTCCCAGCTAGGTTGAGCCTGTCGAGCTGTCAGGCCAAGCACAAAAACACTATGGGTGCTCACTGACACACAGCAACATAGCCAATTGATTCTGGCCTGGCACTGAGTTTGCTTCTGTCCCCAACCACTCCAAAGCTTTTACTGGATAAGCCAAGTGTGAATAAAAACAAGTAACATGTCCCTCACTACCCAACTTACCTGCTTGTTTTTGGTCATATTGAGGTTCCATGGCCCAAGAAAAAAGGTGGGTTTGGTGAGGACTAACATAATAGCCCAACCATTTTTAACGTTCATAATCAAACAGGAGCATGTCAATTCTCCTATTCTTGCTCTGGAGCATAGCTGCGGTGCAAAGGGGCCTTCATCCCTTCTATAAGATTGGTGTCATAAGGAGCACATGAAAATTTGAATCTAAAGCCCCTCCTGCCCACATACCGACATGCCCACCACAATTAACAAGAGTGCAAAGTATTCTATTCTACTTTGCCATTTACTTTGACATCACTCACTTTATGAAGGCCAGAACAAAGTGACAAAAGGCTTCCAAACTCCAAGTTGGTTGTTCTGCTGTATGCATTGTGGCGAAAGCTGACCTTTGTAACAGGATTGATTTTGATTACGCTGTGTACGTGCTTTACTTTGCTTTGGACTCAGCGAGTGCAGCCTGAAACACAACAGCTTGATTGCCAGTGAACTTGGCAGTGACTCCTCGTGCATATTATCATTTGGCCCCTTGTCATAGCATCTGAATGAATGTGTTTAGGCCAAAGTTTTCTAAAAAATGCAAAGCAAGAGTTGTTGAGTCCAGTTCTCCCAAAATGTATGTGTCACCCTTTGCACAAGGCACATTTTACAGACAAAACCAGTTTCACCCCAGAGAATTTGTACCTTCACCAGCTGCGAAGAAAAGTCGGCCTCTGACCAAACCTGATCCTGACTCTCCGTACTTTAAAAAGTTACCCATGGTCTCCATCATGTGAGCCATTTGACCTTTTTCAGCTTGCCAACTTGATCATTCTTCTCATTGGCAGTGTGGCATTGGACCAGATCGCAGAGGAGAGTGATTCGAAGAGCGTCATTTTTGGATCAATAAGGTATGAGTGGGATCTGCTTGCACCTCACAAATGCTCACAAATCCAGGCCCAAGTGCATGGAGTGCCCCCCAGCTGTTTGAAGCCTGACAATGATTTATAGGTGGGTTAGGATGCAGATGGCGAAAGCAGCAGGAAAGGACGGGTCGGTTCTTCCCAAAAGGTACGTCTCAACCCTGTGCCTCCAGCCCCTTGTTGTCTTACTCTTTAAAACCTTGCAGGCGCATGAGCCAGCTCCCAGCCAATATGAAGGCTGAAATGCCAGTTATAATCAAACCTGAAATCCAAGAGTGAGCCCCTCTCATGATATCTGTCTTGTACAATGCCCACTTGCCTTCTTAGGGTTCCTGTGGGTGGTGACCCTCGTGAGTTGTTGGAAGAAGCTGATGGTGACATGCCTTCAGTTGCCAAGTGCATTTTTTTTTGGGTTGGAGTGCGATGTTGTTCATGCTTTTGCAGGTTAATTTCTTTTTACAAAGAGTCGCTCATGCCCAATGTGCAGCCAGTGCTTGGCTTATCTGCATTGGTCGCATCCCAAGCACTTGTGATAGAAAACTGATTGTTGCATAGGGAAATGGGAGTGTCTTCTGAAGCACCTTACACCCAATCCATCACGTTAACCACTGACACAGAAGTCGATGATGAGCTGGGGTCGGACACAGTTTGGGAAGGGATAGATGGCTCCTCTCTTCCTTCCGACAACAGGTAGACACTCCCCCTTATCATCTCTGCATCCCTATTGAGCTTATTCAGGCCAGCAAATCCTGTGGATAATCTCAAAATCCCTGAAGAGACTAACAACGATGACAGCTCTACTGTGATGATCAAAGCTCTGCAGAATCCCCTATTGGTCCCGGTTTACAGGGGACTGCCCGCATTACTGTATGTGGTCTTATTCTTGTTTGGCCGCTCTTTCTTATGGATTCTTTAGCTGGTTATGTGAAGTCCAGCCATTCAGAAAAATGATGACTGAGACTGTGCGCACCCCCTTTGCAGAAACATGTGAGAAGCTCAAGGAAGACAAAGTTCGGTAAGCTTGTATTCCAAGTGATTTGGGACTAATGTGGCTTATGCTTGATAGATCCCTGTTGAAAGCCCTGAAGTTTGTTAAGTCTGGGCAATATGTGAACCTTGCCCAGGTTAACCCGAAGCATGTGTATGTTGATGAGTGGCATATTAAGAATGTGGATGGAAAGAAGCTGAGCATCGGCATAATGACTGGGACTGTTACTGAAAGTTTTTTATTCATGCCAGTCGAAGGAGGCCCAGGCAGCGGCCCATGGATCCTGCATAACATTACAATCGCCCCTTTCACACAGGACATAAGATGCAAAACCTCGCTTTGGGGGCTATTGTTAGGATTTGAATTGATTAGGGGCCTCACAGGCCCCTATGGATTTAGTTTCACCATGCAGGGTGAGGGGCATGGGGACAGGATGACATCATGTGCATAGCTCCTTTTTGACTCACATGGCATGCATCCTGATGTCATGCCAGCACCTTTGAAAATGACAATGCCCCACACAAGCATCCTCAAAAATGTGTCATCTACTCTGATTGCAAGGAATGCTAGTAAGGGCTACAGTGCATATAGGGAATTCCACGAGCTTGGTGAGTTATGGATGCAATGTTCATTCATTACCAGCCAATTGAAGCCCACTCCAGTACCTGTGTATGATGGTTGGGCCACTAACAACTGGCCTGCATTTACTTTCTCAGACAATGATTTCAGATGTCTTTTGACCTGGCTGTTGTATAAGCAAGGGGAAGGGGAGATCCCTGTGAATGCTGTTGTCTCAGTTGGGTACACCATTGGCACTTACACGGGCAAAAATGGGCTTAACCTTTTGATGAATGTTCAATTTGTCATTGTACTTGGTGTCCCTGAGTGTGTCTAAAAGGCTGTGTGTTGCTCAATCTGTATTTGTATATAAGATTTGTGTACAATAGTTTCTTCAGATAACAGTCATCGGTTGTGTTTCTGTTCAGTTTATGATCTTGTGTGTTGTGGCCAGTTGGTTAGTGAGTTTTTCCTCTGAAGGTAGCTTGCTTTGGCAGGGATGACTATGAAGAGTCTACTTTAGGCTCCCATGTCCGAGCCATGGATACGGCATGTAGAGGTGTGCCAGTATTCTATATATATCTATAAGGGGTTATGGGCTCCAACCTACAATGTAACTCCTATTTGCAATACCCTTGGGAAAAGAAAAGGAGTGTCTTGGACTGAGGAGTACTAGCATTCTATATGTCTCTATAAGGGGTTATGGGCTCCAACCTACAATGCAACTCCTATTTGCAATACCGCTAAAAAAAGAAATGGAGTGTCTTAGGCCCAAACAAATTCAAGTTGACCATGTAATCACTCATTCACTCACCCTGATCAGTAGCCCATCAGCAATGGCTATCTGGTTTTCCCATTTGCTTCATTTTATATTTTGATGTTGCTGCTTTGCAACTTCTGTCTTGTGAGTGGCCATGTGTCTGCTGAGTATGTTCATATGCCAATTATGTTCTCAAACATAACTGACTGGCTGCTGCCCTAGCTTCAAACAAGCCAGCTGTGGCATGTTGCCATGCATCATGGGAGGGCCCTTCCAAACAGGTTGCTATTATGATGGTTCCTGTGGCCAAACCCAATTGGTGCACTTTTTATCATTACTTTATGTAGCCCCTAACTAACTTACATATTCCAGCAATGCAAATCCTATGCAGAACAGCTTGTACTGGCCTGGCCTGCACATCCCTTGCCTCACCAACCACACTTCCAAAGTCCTACAAGACAGTTGGTGCCCAGATCCCTGGATAATTTTGTGGATTTCATCCATTATACATATTGTGTGGACATTGTCCATTGTAATACAATTGAATTGGAGCCCCCTCTGTGGCTGACTTATCTTTTTTGCATGATACACTCACTGTATTTACACACATCTGAATTCTGGTATCTCTTTACACATAGCCCCTTATTTAATTTGCTGATACAAGCTTATCACCAATTGCTTACATGGCTTTTGTATGCAGACTGCTGCAATAAGAGGATCAGTAAGCAAGTGCAATATACTGCTGCACTCTTGCAATGCTTCATGTTTTTGAAGCATGACTTTCTGGTACACAGCAACCATCTTTGTAGTATTAGTGATAGATCATCTCACAGGTATTTGAGCCACATTTCTATTCATCCACATCAGTTGCAATGTGCTTATGCTTTGTACTCCAAATTCCAAGCACATGATGACCTCCTTTCATGGTTATATTTAATATGGGATATGAGTTCCATGATCCATAAAATACAATGTGCTTTGCCAAAGGCCCTCTCTCCAAAACTTTTTTGCCAGAAACTTAGGAGCCTGATATTGAAAAGAAAAAAGAAAAAAGAAAAAACTAACTGGACTGAATTGCCAGAGGATGCAACACAATACTTGTAACTTGACACAGTGGCCCCCAGAAATTATAACAAGCCCTGTAGGTGGGGGTGGCTCACATGTTTTTTCTGCAAGCGTGATCACACCCCACTTAACAGCCACTGAGCTTGAATTGGATTACAGCAAGACAGCTTTCCAATTTGTTGACCATGTAGATAGTATGGGCTTGTGTTTATATCCTGTACACAAAGGTTTTGTCCATGTGAAAATGCCCCTAATAGAGCTTGTGCCCAACTTGACAGCAACAACGACTTGCCAAATTGCAAAGATCCATGAAATCAGGCTGGGCTCACATGTGAATAAAGCACAACAAGCAGCCCACTTTGAATGCCATGACTGCATGTCTTGTAACTTATTCACTTCTGTGTTTGCACCTGTCTTGACTGCTAAGGCCAAAGACCAACAATGTCACCAGATTAAGTGTGCCACTGCATGGCATGTCCAACTCGATATTCTGACAGGTGGGCTGTCAGATGACAGTAGTGACTGTGAAGATGCTTCCAGCTTTCCTCCTCCCCCATTGACTGACAAATTAAGCCATACAGTAGTGAGTGGCTTTTGTGCTGAACCATCACCAGCTGGTTTACAAGAAGCAGGCTGTGCAGTTTGTGGTCACCTGACACCAGGCAGAAAACTGTCTAGTCTAAAAGCAATAAAGAATCAATTACATGTCCTTGAAGCAGAAGGAGTAACCAGAACAGAGTGAAAAAGTGATAAAGAGGCAATTCAGAGTATAAAAGGCCCTGTGCTTGCATCTAACTGTGACCATGTTTGTGACACCTGCCGCAAGCACCTATGGATAGGGAATGTGCCATGGAATGCCCTTGCTAAGGGCCTGTGGGTGGGAGATGTTCCTGAGGAGTTATCAAGTCTCTGGTATATTGAACTTGTCCAACATGTCCGCATAAATGGCTGTTTTGTCCATGTGGCCTCATCAGGGATGAGAAGGATGGTGGCTCATGCAATTGCTTTTGACTCCCCTGTTGCAAAAGTATACCATTCTCTGCCACCCCTGATTGAGGACTTGGATGAAGTCCTTGCAATTTTATTTACAGGCCCATGCAAACCTACTAGCAGTGAATACAAGCACACTCCCTTGCTGGTGCACAGAAAAGCAGTTTTGTGTGCACTTGAATGGCTAAAAGTCAACCACCAAGATTATTCAGACTTGAATATTGCATATGATGAGTTACAAAAGTATCCAGAGGACACCCCCCCTGTTTGTGTAGAATACCAATTCTCTCTTACCAACAAAATTGAAGAGAGAACAAGCCTTTTGGATTCAACAACAGCTGATGGGGTAGATGATGGCTTGTGCCCTTTTGTAGTCCATGGAGTTACAGGAGAGCAACTAGGAACTAAGACTGTAGCTGCATTAAAAGGTATTGCAATGAAGCATTGGAACAACAAGGGTGTGGCCCTGTCTATGTCTCATGCAGCAGAACCCCAATCTATATTCAACAATTCAAATCTCTATCCCCAGATCTTTCCTTGGCTGTTTCCTTATGGCTCAGGCAGTATTGGCAGCAGCACTTTGTCTGAGAAAGGTCATAACGAATTTTTACTTATGTACTATGACAAGTGATTCCAGCGTGATATTGCATTTCCCTTTGTAGCCTTCAGCCATGAGTAGATAAAAGCCTCCACAACAAGTGCCTTCCTTTTGACAGAAAGATCAAAATTCAAAGGTGTTGCAGAAAGACTTTTGAATGTTGACCAAGGGGTCCTGGCAGATATTGCAAAATGCATGTCAGGGTGAAACCATCAAGCCATTAACCACTGATGAAAAAATGTGCTTCCAGATCATTAAAGACTTAGACCATATTAGTGGAAAAGTGAAAGGGTCCATTACTAGCAAAAAATACATGCACAATGAAATATGGTCTCTTATAGTAGCTTTGGGGGCTCCCCTCTGGCATATTACATTATCTCCAGCAGACAACAAACACCCCATATGCTTGTACTTTGCAGGCCAAAGCCAATCATTTCATCCTTGCCCACTTCCTGCAGATGACAGATATCAACTAATTGCTGAAAACCCTGTTGTGGGTGCCCAATTTTTTCACTTTATGACAACAATGTTCATTAAACATGTTCTTGGAGTCAAGACTGCACATAGTGGGCTCTATGGAAATACATCAGGATATTATGGTGCTGTTGAACAACAAGGGCATCTGACTTTGCATTTGCATATGTTATTATTGATTAAAGGTACAATGTCTCCTGATGAAATGCGGCAAAAGATTTCTGATCCTAACTCAGACTTTTGGGAAAGTTTGGTTGAATACTTGGAAAGTACTCATGCTGGTGATTTTGTTGCAGGCTCTAAAGAGACTGCTGAGGCAAACGTAGACATTGCTTCAGCCCAACCTGGTTACCATGACCCTACAGAGACCATGGCTGATGTACCACCAAGCCAATGCCTGACAGAAGGGTGTGAAGGATGTCAGCAATGTACAGAACTGGCATTATGGTGGGCACACTTCGGAACAACAGTAGATGACATCCTTCTTAGATCTAACATCCATAAGTGCACTACAAATAAAAACAAAGATGGTTCCCAAAACAAGCTTTGCTTTTTTGTAGGGTGCTTGGATAACATTTAGGGGAGGTGCAAAGCTTGGTTCCCAAGGCCTCTGTTTCCAAAAACAGAGGTAGATAATGATACAGGCCACATAAATATGAAAAAGGGAGAGGCTTGGATCAACACCATCACATATGTTGTTACCTACCTATTCCATTGCAATATAGACATCACAAGCTTGCACTCATGGCACTGCAATCAAAGGAGTATTACTTTGTGTAACCAATTATGTAACAAAGCCCACTTTGATGTTATATTTGAAACTGTGAGGTCTATCTTTCAGAAAAACAGTGAAATGCTGACAGGCACTGAATCTCGTCAACAAAAAGCATGCAAACTGATAACAAAGATTGTGAATTCTTTGAGTGCAAAGATGGAAATGGGAGCTCCAATGATTTGCATGTACCTTTTGGGATTTCCAGATCATTACACTGGCCATATTTTTGTGCCTTTCTATTGGCAATCATTTGTAAGTAATGCAAGGTCTATATGGACACCTCAGAGGGACATGCCAGATGATGCTGGGCATGTGACACTGCTTAACAAAGGGGATGAGATAATTGCAATGTCACCAGTGACTACATTTACCAGCAGGTGCAGGAGAATAGTCAAGAGGCTAGCTTCCTTACTAGTAGTAATCCTTGCTCTCCTTGCTTCTATACTTGGTTCCCTAGTTAATGGCATCCCCTTTATCACTTATTGGGTGTATTGTTGTCCTAGAGCATGTACAGTTGAATAGAAGGCACCTCTCTCCTCTCCCCAAAAGGAAGATGCTTTTTATAATCTATTATGGACATAAAAAAAAGCAAAATTAGTGTTGCATTATCATCACATATCCATAGGTAGTTTTTATCTAGGAATGAAGGGAAAGAACCTATAATGAGGGGAATAGCGACGATGGATTAGATAATTATAAGATAGTCCTCACTCATACACAACGATGTCATGTGAATTAACAATTTCACACCCATCTCACCTGTGAACAATGTTTGGAGGCCTTTTTACAGAATATGGCTCCGAGGAAAGGTTTATCTTCATATCAGGAAGGTTCTACCAAAACCTGGTGGGCACTGTGCAAGTTTTGCAGGAGGAGTATAGGATTTTGTTATGGAAGTCAATGTTTTGATTGTGACTCTTTTGTGAGCAATTTTTGATGGACTGCCAACTTTGCAAGCAATACTCCACTCATTCCTTAGTTCAAATTTGGTTTGCACAGTTCTTTTTAAAAACACTTAATAAAACTTTCCTCGGTTGCCTTTTTTTTAAAAACACAGTGTGACAATGTCAGTGCCCACTTTTGACTGAAATCAATGAATGCACGTGACGTCGTTGTCTATGACTATCTTAAACTCTAATTGGAGTCTCTGGGGTCTGCCATTTGCCTTACAAACTTGCCGTTGCTTAGAAATCGCGGTATATACCGAAAAAAACTGTTGCCATACAAAAGAGCAACAGGAACGGGGCTTCGTTTGTAACAATACCGGGGTGATAATAAAATTTCGAGGGTATTTCACGTCCATGGTCGACCACGTACGGAGCATGTAAGAAACATTGGCGACCATCCAACAAAGAGGGTTGCTGAACGATGACGGGAAGGAACCATGCAGTGACGCCCATGTGAGCCGGCGGGGTTGGTGGGAACTGCAGTAATTGGGTCCAAGTCCGACATCTGAGCAGTCAGATAACGCAAATGAGCTAGAAATACAGCATTATGATTCGTGAAAGTCATTCTATAACAGCAAGTCAGCGATTTTGATTGAAATGGAAGACAAGTTATGGAGCTTGCCTAATGGTAGTACCCCAGAATCAATCTCTCCGCAGTAACGTGCCCAGCTCCATCTCTTCCACCGCGTCATGTCCGGATGGTACGGGTACTGTCAAGCCCTCTCTCATCTCTCTCTTTACACACATTTGTTCCGCTGCAATGACAGTCAGCGCAGATCCTAAAATCATGACCAACCAGAAGAATAAGGATGTGGGTACTGAAGCAGAGTAGTATGTCGTCAAAACGAGATGGTTGAAGATGAGGGTGAGCGCGAAGTCGAGTATTAGGCGTGGCCGTCGGATCAGCACATAAAGGTAATAAATACTGCAGAGGGAAAAACCATGAGTCCAAGTTGGAAAGCAGAAAAAAACACACTCTGCAGAACACGCAAGAAGCCAACAAAACGCAATGATCCAGCCACGCGTCGGGTCTAGTGTTCGTCCTTCCCATTGGTCCGAGGCATACCCTATTTTCTTCCCCCCACTCCAAGCCCAGGTGTACTGACTCCATCTTCCTTCACCATGGATTCCCCGCACCGTCGGATGGCCTGCCATTTCGCGCCAATCCATTACCATGCCTGAAGCAGCATGTTCAGACCGATGTCGTCATTGTCCATCGATACTCACCAACGTTGGCCGCTCCCCCTTCGAAAGTAAGAGATTTCGGTTCAGAGAATATAATTAGTAGCGGTGGAATGAATATCGATAATGTTAGATAATGCAGGGCCTGCATTGAAACAATCTATGGACAGATGAACATTAGTGTTGAAATTTAATAGAACGGAGACGGACTTTCCTGGGATATAAGAAGAATAGGATCCCAATTAGAATGAGTTGGAGGTGCCATGGTAACGTTGACGTGTTATAGAGACTTCAAGCTTATAGACGATGAGCAGTGCCGTGCGCCATGCAAATATTGCTGTGATGATCGTGGAACGTAGTCAACAAGTCATTTCCGCTTTTGGCCATCCCATCAACGTTTGGCTACTTTGAAGGTGTTCAGTGACTTCAGTCTCACAGCGGTGTGTCTCACAGCTCCAGCATGGAGAGGGCGCGTGATATTTCGTATGAAAGGCTTTCACAAGGAGAAACTCCTAACCAGGCTGGAGGAAGCCGATCTCACAGTCCCCTATCTTTTGTAAGGCCACCAATTTACTACGGCGACGGTCCATTCGACCCACCCAGTTCGGATGAAGAGGACGACGAGGAGATATCATTTATAGAGAAGAATGGAGTGTTGACTCCAGGACGAGCGGAAGCGGGTGCTGGCTCAGGTTCGACAGACAGCGTAGACAAGGTTTGTGCCATAATTCTTTCTGAGTTTTGGGGAATAACACCTCTACACCTTTCCTGAGTACGGCACGATAACAGCTGACAATCTTTATAATTTTCAGAGACCTTCTTCATTACGCTTCCTTGTTATTTTGCTTGCTGCGCTTGTTGGATTTGCGGCGTTAATTGGATTAATAGCTGCTTCAACCTATACCGACTCTACAGCGTATCGACGGGCAGGAATCAGGAAAATTACAATGGATCACATATTCAATGGGACGTTTTCCGCAGAACATAAATTTATCCATTGGGTTCCAGAAGGTGAGGCTATGTTCGATATAATATGATAATTGTTCATTTGATGCATTCGAGAGCAGCTGGTGACGGCGTATATTCAGTCTTCGAAGGTGATATCATCAAGCTAGTGGACTTGAAAACCAATACCACGACGAATTTGGTTTCTGATGGAGATATTAGAGATGTGAATGACTTGTTAATATGGATTGGAGACACTCACCTATTTGAACAGGAAGACGGAAACCGCCTTTTCTGGCATGAATGGCAAATATCTCCTGACATGCGACACCTTCTACTCAAGGCTGATTACAGAAAGGTACGTGTATCCGAGCTTCTGGTGTTTATCAGTTGTTTAATCCTCCACCGGAAGCAATGGAGGTGGTCAAGTTTCGGGACATACTATGTTCACAACATTGCAGAAAAGAGCACACATCCTATCGGACCCGCGACAAGCCGTTCACGCACAGCTTATGCCACTTGGGCTCCAATAGGTGACGCTATAGCTTACGTCACTGACAATGATTTATACGTTCTCACATCTGCGTCGTATGTCGGATCGCTCCTTCATCATCGCTCCTACCTACCCCCTAATTTTTTTGATTGTAGTCCCTCTGCTACCCCAATTCGCGTAACGTCGTCAGGTAACGCATCCCTATTCCACGGCGTCCCCGATTGGGTCTACGAAGAAGAAATCTTCTCCAGTAATTCTGCTCTTTGGTGGTCTTCAGATTCTTCCAAACTCGCTTTTCTCGCATTCGACGAAACTGCCGTCGACGAATTCAACTTCCCTATCTACAACCCCACGGAAGAATCTGATGCCGTTATCCCATATACAAGTGACGTCGTTATGAAATACCCCAAACCAGGATATAAGAACCCGCTGGTTTCAGTACATGTTTTTGATCTCGGAAGGTATCTCGAGGAATCTGCTGTTAGTGCTGCTGGCTTCCCAGCAGCGGACGCGACGCACGAGCTGTATTGGACTGATCGTCACCCGGCAGATAACAGTATCATTGCAGAGGTCGCCTGGGTTGGCAATGCGTCGTTGATTCTGAAAGAGGTGAATAGGAATGCGGACGATGGACATGTCGTGATATTCCATCTGGATGACGTAAATGTCCAATCGAGGGCGCGTGGACAGCTTGTTCGGAAGCTTGGGAAGAATGGCGAACATGGTGATAAAGGCTGGATCGATCATGTCAGTATCCTTCATTGCAGCTGTTCTCATGCTGAACTTCAATTATTATAGGGACAAAACATCAGGCCGTTGCCTTCAAATTTGACATTAGGTGAAACCACAGGATATCTCGATGTTATTCCCACCAAGGAAGGATTTGATCACATCGCGCTATTCAGTCCTGCGAACTCTAGCACTCCACGCTTCCTGACTACAGGGAACTGGGAAGTGACTGATGGTATCAAGGGCATCGACACGAAGAAAGGCGTTGTGTGAGCAAAAGCCCATAATCATCATTTTAATCGCTGGCGAACTCTTTGGTTTAGTTACTTTGAGGCTGCAAATCCATCATCCGTTGGGCGGCATGTATATTCAGTCCCCCTACCTACCGACATTTCTTCGAAGGCTGTAGCCCCAACTTTACTTACGGATACCTCAAAGCCATCGTATTATGGAACCAGTTTCTCTCCGGGAGCTGGGTTCTACGTTTTGAACTACCACGGGCCAAGTGTTCCCTGGCAAAAGATTGCTCAAATAGGCAACAATTGTAAGTATGTTATTGCTCACCGAAGTTGACGTGCCCGATCGGTTTTCTCTAGCCTTCAACCATATCTTGACCATGAACGAGGATCTTCTCAATACGACGACCGATTACGAGGCCCCCACGGTGTCCTATTCAACAATCATCAGTGACGGGTATGGTAAATGTGCCGACCTCTATCAATCAATCCCTAAGCTGATACCTGCCAAAGAACTCGACGTGAAAGAAATTCGGCCACCCCGTATGGACGACTCTGGGCGCATCAAATATCCGGTTCTTTTCCGAGTGTGAGTATTTGGCTATCTTCGGGCCCCCCTCCCGCCATTCTAATGATGTGTTCCCTTGTGTTAGCTACGGCGGCCCTCACAGCCAATTGGTTGATCTCAAATTCAGTCGAGATTGGCATGATTATCTAGCGTGTGGGTTGTCGTACATTGTTGTCGTCGTTGACGGCAGAGGCACAGGGTATAAAGGACGAAAGCTCCGCAATCCGGTCAAGGGTAACCTGGGGTTCTTTGAGACGATAGACCAGATCAATGCAGCAAAGTGGGTGGGCATTTATTTGTTCTCACTGGATGACCTATGAGCTTTGATCTGGGAGAACCACGATGCGATGCTTATCGCTTCTTCCTCCAGGATCTGGGCGGCTAAGGAGTACGTAGACCGAAAGCGAATCGGAATTTGGGGATGGGTGAGTAATCATCAGATCCACATGCAGCCCATGACTGACTGTGATGGGCTGTAATTTAGTCTTACGGTGGCTTTATGGCCTCGAAGGTCGTGGAAGCAAATGCAGGAGTCCATTCGCTTTCAATGGCGGTCGCGGTTAGTGTCACGGGTCCTTTCATCGCAGTTCACCGGCAATGATAATCTTTTTCATTGTCAGCCTGTGACTAGTTGGCGATTGTATGGTAAGGACACTGCCATTTTTCCAAATCTTACGAGATCGTTGACTCGAAACCGGGGCGGTAATGTCTAGACTCCATTTACACAGAGCGATATATGAACTTGCCCGACCTAAATCCTGGTGGGTATATAAACGCGTCGATTTCTAATGTGACAGGATTTCGCAACGTCGATTTTCTATTGGCCCATGGAAGTGCGGATGACAACGTGCACTATGCAAATTCAGCCCATCTGCTCGATATGTTTACCAAGGGCCAAATCCGGAATTTTAGGTTCAGGATGTTTACTGACAGGTATGTTGCTATCGTACTTACCGGACTAATTGCCGACCTAGCTACTATGTCCTCGGTTTGTAGCGATCACAGTATAAGCAGACGGGGCGCATATCGTGAGATATACGAGTTCCTGACGGAGTTTTTGGTCGAAAAGTGGGGAAAAGGAGGTCGACAAATGGGTCATTGAAACATAGAGACATATGGTTATAGAATTAATTATTTATGGAATGGTCTGGACTTGATAAGATGAGATGAGTCTAGACAAAAGTTCAAATTGGGAGTAAGGGTCCAGACACGGAACAGAGCCTCGGGGGCCAAGCTGTCGGCTTGGGTATATATCCCTGATCATAATGAACAAATTGTGAGTATCTGATGCTCCTCTCTGTGTCCTTGGTGTACCATAACTCTGCTATGTCGGCGTTGTCGAGCATTCAGAATTCTAAACGTAGAAAACCCAAGGGAATTTGGAAGGCCCAACGCGTGATTGCGCCACGGCTTCCGGCGCGACCACCCGGGCCAAGGCATCCTCCGAGGTCTGCGTACGACAGCGAAGACAGCGACGGAGCATCTAGCTCCTCAACGACTTCGACACCGTCGAAAAAGCAAACAGGCTATTCCCTGTTGGACGAGGAACAAACATATTACTGGGACGATTCGCGCAAGGGTAGTCCCTATCCTGGTGACCGCAATAACTGGTTTGCTCGTTCAAAGATCATGGACATATCGACAACCGCTAGCCGTAGTTCACAACCAGAACATGAAAATGTCGACTATGAAGACTGGGAAGAACTCAAGGAATTGTTCGCCAAAGCGGCAGACCAGTACGAAGGTGCGTTATCTCTCGTTGGAGTCGATCGCTCATCTCAAGAACAACTTGAAGATGACGAGACATCCGAGGCTCTTCCTCTCCTTCGTGGGGTTATTCATGAATGTCATCGATTCCTTCTGGTCTATGAAGATCCATCTGTGATGTTCATGAACCGGCCTACCCAGGGCGATCAATCTTTTTCAGCAGTCTCCATCGCCTCTTCCGACAATCGGTCAACCCGCCATTACAGTGGGCGGCGTGCCGATTCTGCTCCGTCTACCTCTGCCAATGCACCGTTGCAAGCACCAAAAGAGCGAAAACGGTAGGTAAATTTGCGATGTCTTGTTTCCCAAAAAACCTAAATTGTGTCTAATCAGCAAAATTGCCGAGCTCCCTACTGCATTCCATGCGATCCTCGGAACGGCCCTCTTTCTCTCCGGAAATATAATAGCACAAAACCCTGCATCAGCCCTTGCAGAAGAGCCTGATAATGCTGTCACCTATTGGCTTGCAGCCCTAGATGTATTCGAGAGCGGGGAAAACCTTCCCATCCGCACCAATGGTCTCATGTCCAGAGATACACCCGAGGATTGGCGTATGGCCATTGTGTGGGGACGGACTCTCGTATGCATCGCGGATGAAACTATCACACGTGGTTTGAAGGAGAAGCAGGCAGAGTCGGGCATGGGGAAAGCGACACCTTCACAACCTCTTTCTCCGACAGCATACTTCGCCGCAGATGACCCAAAATGGCCACCAGAATCCCCATTCTCCACCATCGTTGCACGCAGGCCACCAGTTACGTGCCGCATGTCACTCACCAGTGCAACGCCCAACGATCTGATGATGCTTGCAATGGATCACTTCTCGCATGGGATCTTTCACATGCCGCACCCGCGGCGCATACAATCGTCTGGTGGTATAGCAACCCCGCCTCCGGCTCAGGAGTCGTTCTCACGCGCCAAAGAACTTTTCACGATCGCGTCTGAAGTACTACTTCTTTCAGAAAAGCTTGACATTCCATCGGAAAGGCAGCGTTGGGCATCTTGGGCGGACTCTGTGTTCAGCCAGATGAAGATGGAGGCTGACATGGATGCCTGGCGAGGGCCCATCACACGTGCTCGGGGGCGATGTTGGCTGATCATAGGCGCTGCACGAGCAGAGGAGCTTGAGACCGCACTAGAGCATGGGGAAATGGGTGTGCTGCAATCCGAGGACGCGGAAGACGCACGCGAGGGCCTTTCTACCGCAATATCATTCTTCGAGCATGCCAAGAGCTCCGCGACTGCGACAGCGCTCGGTGATCCTGCGGAATCCCATGAATTGCAGTCGCTGCTGGCAGAAGCGTTGTTAAATTTGGCCAACCTGACTGAAGATGAAGGAAAGCGTGAAGAGCTGTATGCAAGAGCGCAGCTAGAAAGCGGGGGAGACCTAGACCTTTTGGAAGACGACGGAGCAATGGATGAGAGTGAATAGCCTCACAAGCCCTCATCGTTCAATATCAGTATGTTCCCTGATGATTAAAAATGCAATTTGTGGAGTTCGTCTTTCGTTTCTTGCTTTATTCGTCCTTTTCTTTTCATCTTTGGGTCCAGGAATTCAAAACGCACTTACCTAGATACCTAGTCGGACATGTTGTACAACAGTTTCGGATATCACATTTGGAGAATTTAATCTTCGTCGCTGGTCTGCCTCCAGGACCGATTTAAAACACCCGCCAGTAAACCTTTAGGGGGACCGCCCCGTACACTATATCAAAGCGAGTGATCAGCAGAGCTGTACAGTCTCCGAGATAGGAGTGATATGACGAGCCCAAAATGCCAAAAATGTGGTCAGACATATCACTATCACCGCGGTGGGCCATATGGAGGGGGGTGACACCGCAGATTCTATAGTTTATAAAACATTTATTGCACCAGCGAGCGCCGCCGAGGGTGCCGTTGATCTGACAAATGAACCGTGTGGAGTGGCGTCGGGATGTTCCTTCCAGCAGTTTTGCCGGCTCCATGTGTTCAGGACCTTCAGGTCCGAAAGGTCTAGACCATGATCATTGATGGTTATGATTAACGTAACGAATGTTAAATCTAGGCGGAATACTTCTTATGGTAAAAGGAATAGAAAAGGATGGCGCAAGTATACCAGTGGTTGGAGATAATTCAAGGCCTGGACTTGCATGCGCAACTTCTTTTTCATTTGGACATGGGGAATTTTGCTGGTGGGTCCTACCCAATTATAAAGGGTCGACATCAACTCCTTTGACAGAGATTCTATATAATCCATTCGAACTGCGCAAGATTCTCATAATTCTACATATCCTTCTGAAAGTGCAGGTGAAATGGATGCTCTTCTCCAAGGTAAGCACTTGCAACCCAGTCACCTAAGTGCCAATTGGAACAGATCCAAAGGTGTCCTCCGCCTTCACCTTCGTATTTGTTTATGGTCACTAACCATACCATGTGACTAGATGAGATAGACCAACTCTTGCAGCATTTTTCCAACTTTGGTATGTCGCAGATCTGGAATGTCCACTCCGGAGCGTAATGTGGCTCAATCCGCTGAAGGACCAAGTTGAAAGCGAATGCGTGCAATTGTGGAACCCATCTAAACTTTCGTGGCATGCCGCAATTACGCAGTCTAGCCTTGCGTAAACGAAGATATGCACTCTACCATATACCATGAACTTAGCTGACTTCCTACTTGATGGCTCTTGCGGATGTTATAACTTATGTACTACTTGTACGTTCAAGTCGTACATGGTGGAGTATCCTCCTGTACCCGCCGTCACTCAGATGGTTCGTCTGCGCTCCCTACTTCGCCGTCGAAGCACAATGACTGATGGAACTCTGGGGCTTAGACTCATACTTCACACATCGTGCGCTGGAAGACATCTGGACCAGCATGAGGACACGACCTTTCTGAAGCGGTTACGACACTTATATAGGGGTCTCGATGCCCACTGAAAAATTTTACTCTTTGTGGTTAGACGGCGTTTGCCCACGTCCCAATGCTGGAAGCCTTCAGGCTCAGATATCTTCTCTGCAGCGCATCGTCATTCCCAAATAGGACGATCTCTAAACCCTTCCATTTATACATTTGCAAACCTTGGATATGACAGCTAACTTCATAATTGTAGGCCGTTTTCGAATTCAAAGAAATGATTAGGACAAAGGTTTTCCCATAACGGGTACCAGCGATCGTGACATCACTTAGCACCGCATCCAAAGTCAACGGCTTGATGTGTAGGTTATCATTGGCTCTTTCAGACGGTGTTTATAAACATGGTATACAATTATGAAGTCAGCCGGAATTTTGCCTGGGCCACGTCTCGAGACTTCCGGTGGCAGTCCTGTTGACGTGATCGATCCAGAACGGTGCGAGGACCGGATTACTGCGCATGGGGCCTGTGCTGCGTCTGGAGAACATTATATTTATGGCTGAAAGTCTAGACGGACTCAGGTACGATCTAAAACCTCACTTCCCCGGATAACCAAGTGTGTGATGCCGTGAGCACACCATTTAGTGGTTTGACCTTTTGGTGGTCATTCCCATGCGATGTATTCAGCATATTTCCCTGACCGTCCTTCAACATGTTACGTAAGAAATACATTCTCACTGCACAATATCTTGCAGTGGCCTGAAGCAAATGCGTAATCAGGGGAGGTGGGGCTAAATATTAGCGATTACGAAATAGCCCGTCGTCTCGGTGCAGGCTTGCTCTTTTTGCGCTTTTTCCCCGCTGCAAACGCGTTCGCACTCTTATGCTCGCGGCCCAGTGGGTCCTCCTTCTTAACCTCGTATATCCGTACCTAGGCATAAGAAGGAAGGTCCATCAGCATCGCGAGATAGAACCGTGGAGGAAGTAGGGAAGACATACGATCCAAT
Organism: Tricholoma matsutake; assembly: GCA_026075535.2. Classification (NCBI taxonomy): domain Eukaryota; kingdom Fungi; phylum Basidiomycota; class Agaricomycetes; order Agaricales; family Tricholomataceae; genus Tricholoma; species Tricholoma matsutake. The sequence goes on along the minus strand of AP026550.1, from coordinate 1,697,849 downwards.
TTTCCGACGTAAACGCTTCGTCGAGATAATCCAATGTCGGGCCAACTTTCGGGAGTTGTTGCCCTCTGACACGGTCCGCGGCCTGGTTTCCTCCGAAGACTTCCGCAAATCTGTCATATCCACGTAGCCACATTAACACCCACCGTTACACCCACGACAACGATATGAGTTGCTACTCACCGATAATAAGACATCTTATACATCAAGCTATTCGTCATCGTGGGTGATGCATTGCTATCAACACGATATTCGCCCTGTGGCGTGAAGTAATTCGGCTCTTGGATTTCATCCGGCCATACGCCCTGGGCGATGCGCACCATCCACAAGAACTTATTGATGTCGTCGCCGGAGTAGCCGATCAGGGCGCCAAAGATCACCAGCACATATTGCACGTCATGTTTTCGAAGGATTGGGTACGCGACCTCCTCGGAACTCGCCATCGCCTTGCCCACTGTTGCAATATGCGCTGAAAAGAGTAAAAAATAGAATTAGTATTTCTGACCATTCCAAACTTGGAGGATAACCACCACTAACTATTGTTCCACGTATTGTTATCCACCAGTGTTGGTCGGTCCGCCATACCTGCAATCTGATAGCCGTAGTCCCACCAGCTCATCACGACAGCAGTCTCGGGCGTGTTCTGCCTGAGCCAGTAGTACGCCTCACGGAAGTCATCGATAATGTGTTGGCTTCCATCCTGGTTTTGCGACGCCAGCACCACAGAAGGCGAGGAGTATGCGTTCGCAGTGACCCAGGTGCAGTGAGCAACGAAGAAACAGAGCATGCAGATAGCATTGAAGACGACAACCAAACGCGAGTCGAAGCTGTAAATCCCTTTTCGTTTTTGGGACTTGGATGTGGCAGTGGACTCGGATGACACGGCAACAGCGAGGAGCTGGCCAACGCTAGGGGACTGTGCAGCCGCGGATTTCTTTCCCTTCTTGCCCGATGGTTGAGAGGAAGTGGTGTGCTCATTTGTGCCAGACGCTGGGGTGGAGCTATCACTCTTCGACTCATTGACCGGCGCGTCAGGTTCACTTGCGTCAATATATGTATCGAGGAGCGAGGAGAGCGCAACTGCAGAGGTGACGCAGACGACGGGCGTCAGTGTGAGCATGAGTCGGACCATGACACCGGCAAAGTAGCTTGCCACGACGGCGTAGATCACGACGAAAACGTGCTCATCACGAAGATCGCGGAAGCACAGGAAGACGCCGGCGGGGAACAGGAAAATGAGGAAATTGAGGTCCATAAAGAACGCGGGCCAGGCGGTTGGCTGGTGCTCCGAAACAGAGGCGATGATAGGAATGTATCTGATAGGGTTTACATTAGAAAGGGGTTGAAGGAGGAATGGAAGGGAATCTACTTCTTGGCGTAGCCAGTATCCCAAAGGGAGTAGAAACGACCAGTCCAAGGCGCAATCCAACCTTTGTATGTCAGTCCTACGAACGCAACTGCTCCAAGGGCCCCGCTGGCAATAACACCGACGAACAAGAGTTTTTTAAATTGTTGGGAGGAGATGTGAGAGCGTACGACCTCGGAGAATGCTACAATTTGCAGGAGACCGAACACACCTACAACGACATGTTAGTGAAAGCAAGGCGGGGATGAGCATTGGCGGTACGAACCAAGCGCTGCCATGTGTTCACTTGTCTTAACAGGCTGGAAACCGACGAAAGGGACCTGCATACTTGAAAGTGTCCCAATAGCGTACCAAGAGGAGTAGGCTACATAAAGACGGCTGCTGTACCGCCCCATGAGGATAAGAGTGAGCGCATGCAGAGGAATCATATTTGTGATGAAAGCATAGCCACCTATATGCATTCAATTTAGCCATTAGGGAAGCAGTTTGCAGTGACGGAACTCACCCCAGGCGGCTACCATGTAAAAGTAAAACACAGCTGCGATAGTGCCGAAAAGGGCACTTCCCTTCTTCAGCGCTTTTATCCAGCAGAAAAAGGTGAACATGAGGAGGAAGATAGCTATAGCTTCATTATCGTAGGAGCCTGCGACGGAACGAGAAATATATCCAGGCACGATGCCGATGAAGGCAGCGGCGAGGAGACCAGCGCTCTGGTCTTTCATCTCCGTAGTAAACCTAGTAATTGAATGAGCGATGAATGAGCCAGGGTGAAAGATAAGATGGCTGTTTCTTACATGTATGTTGCCCAAGCAGTTAGAGCACTGAATCCAGGTGCAAGTAGGACACAAATATTCCGAATGTCCACAGGTAGGTTGAGCGCATGAAGGATGCTGTAAATGACACCACTAGTGGCCATAAGACCTGGGTACACGGTTCCGCCGACAACGCGGCCAAGAGGGTACCATGCAGTAGGGTCAAACCAGTTCCAGAATTCCTTGACCACCCAGCTTATCAGTAAATCGGAAGGAGGACATGAATCTGGGACACACATAAAAGCCCTTGGTTGCAAGCACTCTCGTTGCCCGACTTGAAACCACAAATCAATGTAATTCTATCGCAAAAATACGGAGATCCACTCACTAATTAAACCATGGGTCGCTTTAGAGAGAATCATATGAAGACGGCAGTTAACAGTGCAACGTGAATGTATAACGCACAACTCATGGATTATACTCTCAAAGTTGATGACAGCAAAGAGACGAGAAGCGATAGCGGCTGCAGAGATAAGTGCGAGTGCAACGATGCGCAATAGAGAGGTGGTGTTTTCAACGGTTCCAGGAGAAAGATTAGGGAGTGGATAGGCCGTACGCGTAGCCATGACCGCTTGTGTTTATTCTGTAATATCTGACGTGGCCAAATTTAGATGATTATACAGAGTTTTCGGAAATTCTTGTCCCACGTGGTTTTGAGTGATTGGAGATTTTTTGAACATCCAAAAGATAAAATAAAACATTGGGATCCTTCTATCTTGTTACACACAGTCTTTACAGTCTCTACAAACTGTGACTACTCATTTAACATATTTCCAATGTTTGGGTACTCCTCTGATGGTCAGGGGACACTGTAATATTTCATGGTTAGAGGCTAAAAACAAGAAATATGGCCTCATTATGAGGTCTGTTCAGAATTGAACTCTGATCATTTTTCACCACTGAAGCAAGTCACAAAATTGGGTTTCTGAAGAGCTGAACCCAGTGCAGGTTTGGGCTCTTGTTTTGGCTGGAATTTGGCAGTAGAAGTGCCCATTCCAGCAGCAATAGATTGTAATTTGGTGTCATAATCTATGATCCATATCACATATTTGATCCGATATATTTATGTTGTGGAGGAGGATGCATGTCTTAAGGTTTGGAAGTGTGACATGTTGTGACATGCATATGACCGGGAGTCACACTTACTGAGCATTGGTCACCCCCAAGTACTGTGCTTGCTGTAGGGTTGCGTGAAAAAATGTATTTTTTTTACCGACCCATTTTTTACCTATTTTTTACCAGTAATTTACCAAGTCATGTGATAGGTACCTATCACATGACAACTCTGACAGCTCTAGTTTGGGACATTGACAAGCTGGAGGTGAGTTACTTAGTAGGCTTGTTCACCCAAAGTTGTTACAAAGTAATGTACACATCAATTGGTTACCAGTTTGGGTCATCATTGTGAATGATAGTGACAACACATGTGTGACGACTGTGGTTCAAACTCAAACCCCAAATCAAACAAGTTTACATATGTAATGCCTTCAAAAACTTTGAGATTGTTGGAGCAGACTATATACACTGCACAGGGGAAGAGACTACATGTTCCTTACAACCTACCTGGGGTTTAGTTAGACTTACAGCTAGGGTTAGCAGAGGTAAGAACACTGTATTCCTACTACAGTACAGGTTCTCCTTATATACATAATGATAAGGATATCACATGACTCCAGAGGAATATGCATATGAAACATGTAACAATATTGGTAATTAATGTGGGAGAATATGCACATGCAACAATATTGGTAATTAATTTCAACAGAGATCGTTGCTGTTAACTATGTGTCATGTGCCCACAGCTATCATTGATATCACTGGCCATACCATTTATGTAACAGTTCAATGACTAGATAAATCCTGAATCTGTTGGATGTGCCAGTGCCCGAAATTTTTGACAATGAAAAAACCCTCCCTAAAGTCACGTGAACTGATCATGTGCAATATTCCACTGGTAATTTACTAGTAAATTACTATGGACCTTGTAAATTACCTAGTAATTTACCAGGCCAGAATATTTTATGCAACCCTAGCTTGCTGTGAATATTTTATGGGAGTGCAGAGTGCCAAATCGAGCAAACCTGGGAACTCAGCCAGCCATGGGAACCTACACCCAGGCAACACATGTCTCCATCATCGTTCACTCAACACACCACATGCAGTCTCCAAACCTCAAAATGCATTCATATGTATAGTTATAAGTCTAATCTGTAAGGGGACTAGGGGGTGCCCCATGTGTTTCTCCTATTTTTTATGTTTGTCCTATATTTTTCCTCACTGTCAAGACAGATTCTCTCAACAGATTTCCAATCATTTTCTGCCCCCCTTCCTGGCCACTTTGCATCACAGCCCACCTCCTATCAGCAGCACTGCCTAGAGGTGAAATTCCCTCATTTCCAATTCGATGAAACAGTTTCAGGTTATTTGTCTCAGAAGCTGGCTTGGAATTATCACAGCCTCAGAAACTCCTATTGCCTCCAGCCTTTAGTATTTAAGCTAGCTACTTTCGTCTTGTGTTAGCAGTTTGTAAATCAACCAAGTCTCCCACTTAATTCCATCCCAATTAGGCTCCAACTACTCTCTTAAGTCTATCTTGAACTTTTGCTCATCCTCTCTGGAAAATCCCTGGACCTCTGATCATCCTCCTTACCCTTGTCTTGAAATTAGGACACTTGACAAGGAGAAGGGTGCAACTTCTTATAAGTTGAAGCCAAGTCCTTTCTGTTCCCCCCACTTGCTACAGCACATCAAGTAAAACCCTGCCCCAGATTCCTGTCGGGTTCCCTGCCTTGCTCGATCCACCCTCATCAACTTCAAATGTCCGGGTACAACTGGAAATCTGATGACTTACTTCCTTCCACCTCAGTACTTAACACTCACTTCATTTCCTTCTATTCTTGAATTTTCCTTATTTGATTACTAATTTTCCTTTTCATCACATTTGTGCATGTTGACAGTTTTCTATTTAGAGGCAGAGTTCTCTTTCCAACATCTACCCCTTGGTATGATGTCATTTGGCAGCCTTGATCTGCCTATCTCTGTCTTTTCTATTTTTTAGGTTATTATTTAATCTTTGCAGTTTTCACATATACTGGGCATTGGCAAAGGGATCCTTAGAGTTTTCTCTTTGGATTTCCCTTTGCTAGGTGCGCCTCCAATCCCTGTAATATGTACTATAATTTTAACTTTGGATTTCCCTTTGCTAGTCCATTAATTAAGTGGCCTCTAAGGTTGCCCTTATAGTAGAAAACTCTCTCCTCAGGCCTGAAATCGCAAATGTGCTGCCCAAGATAGGTAGGTACAGAGTGGACGACACTTCCCAAAGCTCCATAGACTCCCTACACACTGTTCCTGACAGTATAAGGGCAACCTCAGCCTCTAGCAAAGGGAAATCCAAAGTTAAAATTATGCTACATAATACAGGGATTGGGGGCACACCTAGCAAAGGGAAATCCAAAGAGAAAACTCTAAAGATCCCTTTGCCAGTGCCCAGTATATGTGAAAACTGCAAAAATCAAATAATAACTAAAAATAGAAAAGGCGGAGATAGGCTGATCAAGGCCGCTGCATGATATAATACCAAGGGGTAGATGTCGGAAGGGTACTCCGTCTCTAAATATAAAACTGTCAACATGCACAAATGTGATAGAAAGGGAAATTAGTAATAAAATAAGGGAAAAATCATAGAAAATGACGAATAGAAGGAAACAAGGTGAGAAAAAATATAGGACAAACGTAAAAAATAGGAGAAACACGTGGGACACCCTCTAGTCCCCTTACATCACCCCCCCTCTAAGATGCATTGCCCCGATGCATTCAAAATCACATATGACCAAAGTCACTGACTTGAATGCGACATGGTGCAGCAGTGTGCCGTTGGTGGAACTCCTTGACCAACCGAGGGGCATTCACATCGGACTCCTCAACCCATGAGTTCTCCTCATACCCATAACCCTTCCAGTATACCAAATACTGGAGCTTCCCTCGACGTAACCGGCTGTCCAAGATTGACTCGACTTCATACTGGGGTTCTCCCTCCACTGCTGTAGGTGGCAGTGGTGGTCGTGAACAGCATCCTGGAAAAGGATCTGAGGGAGCTGGAAGGAGTTTCACGATGTGGAAGACTGGGTGAAGTCTAGACATGGAGGCTGGGAGGCATAGACGATAGGCATGCGTTCCAACACACTTGACAATGGGGAAAGCGATGGGAGAGTTTTTTGGATGGATGGGTAGTGGAGATGTCACTGGAGTCAAGATAAACTCGATCACCAACCTTGTACTGCAGTGTTGGAGAGTGGCATTGATTGTAGAAATGTGCCATGTCATCCTTTGCCTTCACCAAGGCTGCCTTCGCTTCCTCCAAACTGTCCCTCATGCGTTCCGTGAACTCATTCACTGTCTCAATATGTGAGGGGGCTTGGTGAGGTTTGAATCCCATGTGTGGATGCCATCCAGTGTCCAAGAAGAAGGGGGTTTGTTGAGTGGAAGCATGGACATGATTGTTGTATCCGAACTCAGCCAGGGGAAGGAGATCGTCCCAATCGTCCTGGCATTCATTGACGAAGACACAGATGTACTGCTCCAACTCCTGGATGACTTGTTCGGTCTGGCCATCAGTTTTGTGGGTGATAAGCAGTCGAAGCGAGGAGTTTGATACCCAGAAGTCGGTACAGCTCACGAGTGAACTCTGCTACGAACTGAGGGCCACAGTCGGAAAGGAAGGCACCAGGGAGTCCATGTAATTTCCAGACATGGTGAAGATAGAGGCGGGCAGCACCCAGGGCACTGACAGTGGTGTGAGTGGGAATGAAGTGAGCACATTTCCCTGCGGAATCAACTGTGCACATCACTGCATCAAACCTGTTCGACTCTGGCAACTCCACCACAAAGTCGACACTGACAACATCCCAACGACTTTCTGGGACAGGGAGAGGGTGTAGCTCACCAATGGGTTTGCAACAAGGAATCTTGGTGCATAAGCAAAGGTCACAAGTATGACAATACTGACCAATGAGCCGTGACATCTGCGGCCGCCAATAATTCCATGAGGTGAGCTCCAAGGTCTTCCAGCATCCAGGGTGACCAGCAATCCGTGAGTCGTGGTGTTGGGATATGATACATCAATGAAGGTCTGGGTCGTTGGGTATGTAGATGCAATCCCGGAAATACAACAAGTCCTCCTTTTCAGCCCACTCTGCCGCATGTAAGGAGAGGGTAGATCCCTTCCTCAGTTCCTTAACAGCTTGGGCCACAACATCCTCGTATAAACCACTACGGTTTGCACAACGGATGTCACGTAGGATGTCCTGCTCCTCGCCCTGGGGTGCGATACCTTCCAATGCCCGGATCATAAACAGGTTTGGCTGCAACAACACAATGTCTTGATTGTCATCACCACCATCCCCGTGATCCGCATGTCGGGAGAGGGCATCAGTCTTCCCCATGCTGCGACCTGGACGGTGGTGCAAGGAGAAGTCGAACCTGGATAGATTCAGGGACCAACAAGCTTGACAACGGTTCAATTTCTTGGCCGTCATAAAGTACTCGAGATTCTTGTGATCCATCCAAATTTCCACCTTTTGTAGGGCACCCTTGAGGAAGTGTTGCCACTCCTCAAGCACATGCATTATTGCCAACATCTCCTTGTCATGGATCTCATAGTTTTGTTCCACAGCACTAAGGCTTTTGGAGTAGAATGCAACAGGATGCAACTTCTGGTCCTCCAGAGACTGCTGAGACAACATGGCACCCATCGCAAAGTCAGAACTGTCGGCTTTTACACGAAAAGGGCACGAATCATCAGCAAAGGTAAGGATGGGAGCAGAAGTGACCATCTCTTTAAGCTTTTCAAATGCCTCCTGCTGTGCATTGTCCCACTGCCATGCCTCTTTGCCAGTCAAGTCAAACAGTGGTCGTGTGTGATGTGAGAAATCCTTGATAAAACACCGGTAGAAATTGATGAAGCCTAAAAAGGACTGCACCTCTTTCTTGTTCGTGGGCGTCGGCCATGCCGTGACCCCATTCACCTTGATTGGATCCATCTCTACCTGGCCCTCCGAGATAATCAGGCTGAGGTACTCAATCTTGGTCTTCTCAAACTCGCACTTGTCCTGGCAAAGGTAGAGTTTGTACTGTCGAAGTTGGTCCAAGACGAGGCGCGTAATGCGATGATGCTCTTCCACTGTGCGAGTGAATATGAGGATATCATCGAGGTAGATACAGATGACGCCCTCGAGGATGAGGTTGTGGAAGATGTCATTCATCATGGTCTGGAAGGTGGCAGGACTATTAGTAAGGCCAAAGAACATGACGAGCGGTTCAAAAAGACCACAGTTGGTACAAAAGGCTGCCTTCCACTCATCTCCCTCCTTTATCCTCACATTATTGTAACCCCAACAGATGTCGAGTTTGGTGAAGTATCGTGCTCCACAGAGTTGGTTCACAAGTTCGGAGATGAGAGGTAGCGGGTAGCGATTTTTGACTGTGATGTCGTTGAGCCTTCTATAGTCTTGAACTGGATGAAGTGAGCCATCCTTCTTCTTGACAAAGAAAAAGGGAGAGGCCATGGGTGATTTGGATGGTCAAATATGTCCAGAGGTTAGGTGTTCATCGATGAATTGGTTGAGCTGTCGCTGTTCCTCGGGAGAAAGAGGATAGACCTTGCAGGAGGAAGGGGTTGCACCGGGGATGAGTTCGATGGCATGATCCCACGGCTTGCATGCAGGGAGAGAATCAAATGATTCCTTGGAGAACATGTTCTCGAACTCATGAAGATGAGGGAGTAAGGAGTCAGTAGAGGATTTAGCAGTATTGTTTTTGTGGAAGGCCTCGGCAAGGCACTGGGATATGTTCAATGTAGCACACACCTCATGCGATGGACGAATCGCAGTGTAGAAAATCTGATCCCCTTCCTCAACTTCCTCTGCTTCCTCCTCATCATCATCTGAGTCTAGTATCAGATCAGGAACCCCCTCCAACTCCACATCAGGCAGAGGTAGGGGTCCAGCATGACACTTCTGAGTGTGTCATACCAAGGCCCTTTGTCCACGGCGCTCTTGTCTGGCTTCCGTGAAACAGGTGCGACAGCTGGATGGACATCGGCTCATGGTGACCTCCCCAGTATGCCAGTTAACATCTGGGTTATGGTCTCAAAGCCACGGATAGCCCAAAATCACCTTCTGCTTCCCTAACTGAGTGACAGCAAAAAGTGTATGCTCACTATGATCTTTGTAATGGAGGACCAGGTCCACAACCTCTCGGATGGCACCAGCTTCATTTGGGGATCCATCCACATTATAAACAGGTATCGGATGCAAGAGCGAGCGAGTATTCAGGTGATGTTGTTGTGCGAGGTCAGCATCAATGAAGAGACCAGTCTAGGAGCGCAGAGACACCAAGTATCTGTCCAGTGTCGGTAGTCTGTAGTTTGATCGCCAGGTTCAAGGAGTGTGCAGAGGGAGTGGATGCAACAATATATCTGCACGGTAGTTTGCGCTCCCATGATTTAATTTTGGGGCGTGAGGTAGAGGTAGAGAGAGGAGGGGCAGGTATGTCTTTGCCCGACTTCGAAGGTTCAGAGAGGGGAATAGTCATGAAATCAGATTCATTCTCCGGGGATTCAACTGACAAAACTTCAAAGTGGTTATGGACAGGCAATGAGGGCGTACAATTCACTCGCTGCAAATAGAAAAATCCTGCTCCTCTACACCCTCTAATTTGACCTCCTCTGCGACCTGACTCTTCGCTTCCTCAACATCTACAAGCGCCAACAGGTCCTGGAGGAGTTCATCTCGCCCCTTGGGGGTGAGCATGCGGATATCCTGACGATGGGGGCATGCTCCAGCCATATGTACAGTTTCCCCACAGCAGTAGCAGAGGTTTAACCTGCGTGCACGGCTACGGGCTGCATCGACATCCATTGGTACTGGAACATTGACAGCCGGTGCAGGAGTTTGACGGACGGGAATAGGGTTGCATTGGGGAAGGGTTCAATTGAAGATGTGGGATGTAGGAGTGGTAGTTGGAGCCCGGAATGCAGCATTGAACGCCGCATTTGTGAGTCGGTTCTCATTACAGAAGGAAGCAGCTTCATACCAAGCATAGATATCATCGTCTGCCGGACGTCCTTCCAACATCTGGGCAATCTGGTCCTGAATCTCCCAGTTGACACCTCGTCGGAACTTCACCACCACTGGTAGCCCACCCCCATATCCTGCCATGTCCACCAAGTCCTTAAACTCATCGATATAATCGTCCACGGATCAACATGCCTGGTGGTATGAGGATGACTCAAGTTGTGTCACTGCTCGATGGCACTCATTGAGGGGACAAAAGTGGCATATGAACTCTGCTCGAAAGTCACCCCAAGTGGAGAAAGGTAGGGAACCGAGTTCTTTGGTTTGTTGCAGAATACGGTCCACATAGAGATAGGCACGCTCAGATTTCATGTATGTGAAGGCCCAATAAATTTTTGCAGCTTCATCGACGAATTGATGTGACTGGAGACTGATATACAACTCACAGGAGTTAAGGAATGCATGTCCCTGCACACACGCACCATTAAATTTGGCGGGGGGGGACGGTTTGATCTGGGCGCGCTCCTTGGGCGCGTTTGGCGACATGTCATTGTTGGGTGCACTTGGAGTCGTAATGGGGGAAATATTAGTCGTGGAGCTGGTCTGAAGTGTTCTGACAAAGTTTTCAATCGTAGATTTAAGCGAATCAATTTGCGCGCGTATTCCAGTAACATCGCTTTCAAGCGTGTCGAGGCGCTCTGATGCGTCCATAGCGCTAGGGGGTGCGTTTGGCGAAAATGGCAGCGTAATAAAGGTGAGACTATCTGGAACAGTGTGTAGGGACTCTGTGTTAAGACTATAGGTCTCAACTCAGCCTAGTCTTTGTATGTTGCAGTTGGAGGCTTTCCAACTGTATCGGTTCTTGCAGTAAGAGGCTTTCTTACTGTATTGGGTTCTGTTCGGGACTTGGTGCTTCCTAAGTCAATATGGCTATCCTTACTCAGAGGCTTTCTGAGTAGACCGTTGGTTTGTGTATCACAGTTGGAGGCTTTCCAACTGTCGAGTTTGAGTTATCACAGCTAGGGGCTTCCTAAGCTGTCGAGTGTTCTGGTTGAGTCTAAGACCATTGATTGAATTAGGTCAAGCTAAGGAATACAGGCAGTATTACTGTAGCTTATATATGTATGGTTCAGAGATGTCTATCATCCAATCGGAATATGAGATCCTTGTCAAGTATAAATAGAGAGAACAATAGAAAAGACAGGCCTCATGCCTTGCATGAGGTGTCCGATGTTATGGAGTGCTGCAGTGCAGCATGTCAATCGTGAGTGTCCGATGTCACGGACCTCATGTCAAAGGGCTGTCATGTCACAGCATGCATGGAAGTGGGTTTGGGTGCATGGAGTCGCCATGCGTCAAAGTGTCTCCCATCAGAAGTGAGTCGAGTCGAACAGAAAAATGAAGTGCCCAGTCTTGCGGGTCCAGATAACAAATCATAACATCGCCTCCCTTCTATCTTCGAAGTCACTGACTTCGAATTACTATCTGCTTTCCTCTAGGTTCTCCCGCATGGTTCTCCGGTCATATTCCCCATTGCGTCATCGTCAAAATTATTGTACCTCGATTCAAGGAAATCCCATCGCCTCTGCTCTTCCTCTCATTCTTTCTGCTGCCTCATTGGGCAGTCGGGGCTGTAATGTCCGGGGCCTCATTGCTTGCAATGCTTGCAGATATGTCTTTGGCAGATCAGGCCGAAGTGCCCAATCTGGTGGCAGATGAAGCATCTGGTGTTCCTCATGTGGGGAGGGGACCAAGGTGGCTGGGTCAACCATGGTTCGGGTTTGGGTGTCATGAGGTCAATAATCTCTAAAGGTTGGGTCGTCTGGTTGCTCGTAGAGGGGGAGGTGTTTCCAGAGGTGGTTTGTGGTTTGTTTTTGTTTTTCTGCCCGTTGTAAGGCGAGGGTGAGGTCAGTCGTTGTCTGTTTTGATCTATGGGGATGTGAGGGTTTCTTTCAACCGCCTTCTGTCTGTCTGACCATGGCATAGCCATGTCTTGGATCACTTGTTCAATTCTGAGGGTGTCAGCATCGTTCATTGCTTCTTCCAGGTTGCATTTCATTCGATCAATCGTGCTTCGGTAGTAGAAACACATTCTTGCAAGGTGGTATTTCAAGGGGTCATGGGCAAGGTGGGTGTGGAGGGTTTCAGCATTTGCTGGGTTTTGTAAGAATTGTTTGGTGAATCGTTGTTTGGGGGGTATTATGGGTGTCTGTTCTGCCATGGATAGGTGGGGAGTTTTCTGTGGTTAGTTCGGTGGGTGTCTTGGTCTTGGGGGTTCTACAGCTGTCGTTGCTGTTTATATGCCCCTAGGATTCTCTTGGCATTAGTCAGGTTCCCCTCGGGCTCCCACGAGTTCTCTGAGGTTGGGTATCCGACCCACTTCACTAGGAAGTGCATGGTCCTTCCTTTCTTCCTATGTCTGATGATCACTTCCACTTCATACTCCGATTCACCTTCTATCAGATCGGGCGGTGGTTCTGGGAAGTTCGGTCCATGTGTCTCGGTTTCTTTGTATGGGGAAAGGAGTGCCGCATGGAATACCGGGTGTATTTTCCACTGTTCTGGTAACTTCAGTCGGTAGGAGAGTGGGCTCAGGACCTTGTCGATGGTGAATGGTCCTTCTCTTTTTGGTGCAAGCTTCCTTGTTGCATGCATCGTTTTGAGGTTCTTTGCTTCTGTCTCCTTCTTTGAACAGGGTGAAGTGTCTTGTTGTCCTTTCTGCCATCATCTGTCTGGCTAACTCATGAGTTGCCTTTGCTTCATCTCGGGCTCATTGCAGTGCGACAATTTGCTTCTTGATAGCTGGTATGTTCATTTTCAAGTACAGGAGGGGGATTGCCTTGGGCTCATAGCCCATCATGAGGTAGAATGGAGAGTTCTTCTGTACGGAGTGGGTTCTCTGGTTGTGCGTGAACTCCACGGTTGGGAGGAGGTGTTTCCAATTCTCCTGGTTGTTCAAGCAGAAGATTCATAAGTATACTTCCACTTCCTGGTTCACCCGCTCTGTCTCCCCGTTGGTCTGAGGGTGGTATGCTGTGCTCATTGCCAGCTTGATTCCGAGCAGTCTTCCTAGCTCCTGGAACAGCTGCGAGGCGAATCTGGGATCTCTGTCAGAGATGATCTTGTCTGGGAGGCCGAATCGTTTGTAGACATTGTCTAGATAGAGGGTGGCTGCTCCCAATGCATCTATAGTTTTCCTGCAAGGGATAAAAATTACCCCCTTTGTAAGCCCATGGTCTACCACGACCATGAGTGCATCATAACCATCAGACTCTGGTAAGTCAGTTATGAAATCGGTCGTCACCATCGCAAATGGTCTTGTTGCTTTGGATTTAATCGGTTGTAGAGGCGGTGTCATCGGGTGGGTGTTGACCTTCATTTGCTGGCATGTTGCGCATCCAGTGACATAGTTTTTGATGTACATCATCATTCCTGGCCACCAGTAGTCTCTCCTAACCATTTCAGTTGTCTGCCATTGTCCTGGGTGTCCGCTGGTTACTCCTTCGTGGTATTTTTGCACCAGCTTCTTCTGTAGATCTCCGTTGTCCAGGACATAGCACCTGTCTCGGAAAAATAGAAGGCCGTCCTCTATTTTCCAATCTTCCAATGCTGACTTTATCAGCGGGGTTCCTTTTGTCTTTAGCGCTTCAATTGCACTTTTTACCAGATCGTCTTTCATGATACTACTTGCAAGTAGATCATGAACTTCCGTATCAATGAACTTCACGAATACTGTTTCAGGTAACATCATGACGTCTTCATTGTCATTGTCTTCTTCGGGTATGTGATCCGCTCTCCGTGATAATGCATCGCTCTGCACTATCTGCGATCCAGGCACATGGATGATTTGCAAGTCGAATTCCGATAGGAATAGGCTCCATCTCGCCTGTCATCTGTTCAGTTTCTGCACTGTTCGGAAGTACATCAAGTTTTTGTGGTCCGACAGGATTACCACTGGGTGTCCTGAACCCACTAGGTAGTGTCTCCAGGTCTCTAGCGATCGTATTATCGTGAGTAGCTCCCTGTCATAAATCTCGTAGTTCCATTCTGTTGGTGTTAGCGCATGTGATATGTATCCACACGGGTGCCAGTCCCCATTTGTGTCCCTTTGTCTCAGCACTCCTCCTGTAGCATGTTTCGAGGCGTCTGATTCGATTGTGAATGGCTTTGTTGGGTCTGGCATCAGCAGTACCGGTGCTTCTGCAAATTTCTTTTTCAGCATTAGAAAGGCTTGTTCGCATTCCATTGTCCAGTTGAATGTCTTGTCCTTCTTTGTCAGTTCATTAAGCGGTCTGCTTGTCTCCGCAAAATGTCCAATGAATTTCCTGTAGAAATTCCCAAATCCCAGGAAGGATCTGACTGCTTTTACGTTAGTCGGGGTAGGCCAATCCTGTATACCTGCCAGTTTCATGTTGTCCATGGCAATTTCATTGGGTCAGATAATTAGACCCAAGAATTCCACTTCGTGGACGTCGAACTTGCATTTCTCTGGCTTCAGGTATAAGTCATTTTCCACCAGTCTTTGCAGTACTCTCTTTGTCCTTTCCTGGTGTTCATTCTGATCCTTGGAGAATATCAGGATGTCGTCCATGTAAATCACGAGCCATCCTTCTCTGATCATGTCACGGAATATCTCATTCATCATTGCCTGGAAAGTCACCGGTGAGTTGCATAATCCGAAGAACATCACCATTGGTTCAAACAGCCCCCGATTTGTCTTGAAGGCTGCCTTCCATTGATCTCCATCCTTGATTCTGATGTTGTGATATCCCCATCGGATGTCCAATTTCATAAACCATTTTGCCCCTCTCAGTTTGTCCAACAGGTCCCCTACCAGTGGCAATGGGTAGGTGTTCTTGATCATTCCGTTGTTCAAGTACCTGTAATCTTGGCAGGGCCGTAGCACGTCCGAGTCCTTCTTTGCAACAAAGAAGAATGGTGACGCCATGGGTGATTTTGATGGTCAGATGTATCCTTTCTGTAGGCTTTCATTGGGAAACTTGTCGAGTTTCTTTTGTTCTGCTGGTGACAACGGGTAAACCCTGCAATCCTTCACCATGAAGTCCATTTTCAGCTTGATTGCATGATCCCAGGGTCTTGATTCTGGGAATCTTTCCAATGCTTCCTTTTCGAATATCCATCGGTATTCCCTGTACTGTTCGGGGAGTAGTTCATCGAGGGTCTTTTGTTCAGGGTCTCCTTCCTTCTTGTGTGTCAGGTGTTGTGAGACCGATGTTTTTGCCCTGATCCAGATATTTTGTCCATAAGCATATCGTGGTGATCCCTTTGCCTTTACGATCCAAGAGATTGTCTTCGTTAATTGGGAGTACCCGTATCTTGGTTTGTCATACTCCTCTGTCAATGGTGTTTTAGCCAGTTCGAATATTCCGATGATGGGTTCTCCTTGGATGTAGGTGACTAGTAGTTCATCGTCTGCGATCCTTTGTTCGGGTGTCCCTTCCAGTTGTTCCGTTGCTTGTTCCTTTGCCTGTTTGTGGTTTTCTGGTGCTGGGTTTTCCTTCCCAGTGTCTTCTTCGTCTTGTGGCCCAATGGGCTCCGCATCTTGAAGAGTTGTGACTGCAATCTCTTCATCCTCCACTTCTTCGATTGTTGCTCTCCTTGTTTTGGTGGGTGTCTTGCCCCCTTCCCATTTAGTTTGGAGTGCCTCTCCCATTTCTTTTGCTTTAGCGGCAATTCTTTGGCATCATGCTAGTTGTTCCTCACTTGCCAATTTCTTTTTGAGGGCAAGCTTCTCTAGTTCTTTAGTGGCTGCACGGCACCACATAAGTTGCTCTTCTTTCTTTGCCTTTGTCTTGAGGCCCATCTTTTCTTTTGCTTGGGTGACCATCCTTTGGGCCCATGCCTGTTTCTCCTCTCTTGTCATTTCTTTGAAGGGTGTCCCTTCCTCTTTGACTGTTCTCCGGTGCCAAGCCAGATGCTCGTCATCAGGTTTCTCCATTCGTACCCTCCCAATGAGGGTTCTCCCTTTCCCAAATGAGAATTCTGGGTGGGTTCTGTTGGTCGTTTGGAATTGGAAGGTTCCAATTCTCCAGTTGATTACTGGATTGATTCTTCTGAGCCATGGCAGACCCAGGATGATTGATTCTTTCCCTAGTCCTGCAATGAGGAATGTTGTCAGGAACAATCTTCCATTGATCGTCAGGAATCCCTTGGCATAGTGGGAAATCTCCCCTTTCTTGTTTGGGGTTCCATCCACATTCTTGACCCTGGTTGTCCTCTCCAGGGGGTGTAACTCGAATCTGCCACTTTTTGCGAATTTGTGGCTCATGAATATTCCTCCTGCTCCTGAGTCAAGTAGGGCTTCAGTTTCGATGGCTTTCCCTCTGCCTGCTCCTAGCACTTTGACATCTAAATGCATAGATTGATTCTTCAAAGTAGCTAGCAGTACAGAGCAGACAGAGAGTTCGGTGGTACCTGGCATCAAGGCAGGCCACCTCTTTAAAAACCCTTGTCCCCTATTAAGGCGAGAGCTTTCTCCTTTCCTTCTTCGTCGAGTTCTTTCATGATTGCCCGGATCTTCGAGTAGGCTTCTTCACCTTTCTTCTTCAGGAATGACCGATTTTTGGCCCTCATCTCCCCTTTCTTATGTTCGGTTGCTCTGTGTCCTGATTGGTGGCACACAAAGCATAATCCCTTCTTCATATGCTTGATCCTCTCTTGATTGGAGAGTCGGTTAATTTTGAGTGGACCTTCCTTTGATTTGGAGTTGGGCAGCTTCCTTGCTAAGGCCTCTTGTGCCTTCCCAGCTATGGCCCTTGCTCTTCTCCATTGTCTGTCATACTTGGAGGCGGCGTTGATCATCCCTTCTAATGTGGTGGGGATTGTTTCCATGTTAAAGACTCTCTCGAGGAGTCTTGGGTTCAGCCCATCCATGAAGAGCTCAATGAGGGTGGTGTCGTCATTGATTCCCGCCTTCTCTCACAGGATTCAGAACTGCACTATGTAGTCCTCCAGGTCCTGTCCCTGCTTCAATGTTTTCATGTCTGTCCTGGCTCTGCCAGCTTCGTCAATTGGTGTGAACGCTGTTTTGAGTGCCACTTCGAAGGTTGACCATGTTCCTAGGTCTTCCTTCTCTGCCCATGTCTGTGCCCAGGGCGTGGCAGTTCCTCCGTTCATGAATGACAGTGCGAAGATGATTTTCTTCTCGTCGGTGTCGTAGATTCCATGGTTCACTCTCAAGTAGAGTTTCACTTCTTATAAGAACTTCGCAGTTCTAGTTCGGTCCCCTGTGAAGTTGGAGGGGGTTTGTATTCTGATCTCCTTGGTCGATGCGGTGGGTTCGGTAGACATGTTGGTGTTGTCATTGGATAGGGAGAATGGATCTCGTTCTGGGGTTTCTTCTTTATCGGAAGATCTAAAGTCTTCTTCGTCGAGGTATCGGGGTTCTTTGTCACTGGTTCTTCTTGAGAACCACTTCTGTGCTGGTTCTGAGTATCGTACTAGTCAACCCTGGTATCTATACCATGGGGTTCTTCCTGATGATGCTCCAGTTGGAGGTCTGTCTGGGCTTTGTCTGAAAGACGTTGTGTCTGCACCTAGGTAGGTGGACTGCATAGATCAGCTTGACCTTTTGTTAAGACTATAGGTCTCAACTCAGCCTAGTCTTTGTATGTTGCAGTTGGAGGCTTTCCAACTGTATTGGTTCTTGCAGTAAGAGGCTTTCTTACTGTATCGGGTTCTGTTCGGGACTTGGTGCTTCCTAAGTCGATATGGCTATCCTTACTCAGAGGCTTTCTGAGTAGACTGTCAGTTTGTGTATCACAGTTGGAGGCTTTCCAACTGTCGAGTTTGAGTTATCACAGCTAGGGGCTTCCTAAGCTGTCAAGTGTTCTGGTTGAGTCTAAGACCATTGATTGAATTAGGTCAAGCTAAGGAATACAGGCAGTATTACTGTAGCTTATATATGTATGGTTCAGAGATGTCTATCATCCAATCAGAATACGAGATCCTTGTCAAGTATAAATAGAGAGAACAATAGAAAAGACAGGCCTCATGCCTTGCATGAGGTGTCCGATGTTATGGAGTGCTGCAGCGCAGCATGTCAGGGATCAATAAGAGAATAGCCTCATGCCTAGCATGAGGTGTCCGATGTTACGGATCCAATGTCAAGGATCCAATGTCAAGGACATGCTGCAGCGCAGCATGTCGATCGTGAGTGTCCGACGTCACGGACCTCATGTCAAAGGGCTGTCATGTCACAGCATGCATGGAAGTGGGTTTGGGTGCATGGAGTCGCCATGCGTCAAAGTGTCTCCCATCGGAAGTG
Organism: Tricholoma matsutake; assembly: GCA_026075535.2. Taxonomy (NCBI): domain Eukaryota; kingdom Fungi; phylum Basidiomycota; class Agaricomycetes; order Agaricales; family Tricholomataceae; genus Tricholoma; species Tricholoma matsutake. The sequence goes on along the minus strand of AP026550.1, from coordinate 1,679,312 downwards.
AGTCGAGTCGAACAGAAAAATGAAGTGCCCAGTCTTGCGGGTCCAGATAACAAATCATAACACTCTGTGGAGCTTTGGGAAGCGTCGTCCAGTCCGTACCTGGCTATCTTGGGCAGTGCGTTCGCGATTTTCAGGCCTTAGGGGAGAGTTTTCTACTATAAGGGCAACCTCAGCCTCTAGCAAAGGGAAATCCAAAGTTAAAATTATGCTACATAATACAGGGATTGGGGGTGCACCTAGCAAAGGGAAATCCAAAGAGAAAACTCTAAAGATCCCTTTGCCAGTGCCCAGTATATGTGAAAACTGCAAAATAATAACTAAAAATAGAAAAGGCAGAGATAGGCTGATCAAGGCCACCACATGACGTAATACCAAGGGGTAGATGTCGGAAGGGTACTCCATCTCTAAATATAAAACTGTCAACATGCACAAATGTGATAGAAAGGGAAATTAGTAATAAAATAACGGAAAAATCATAGAAAATGATGAATAGAAGGAAACGAGGTGAGAAAAAATATAGGACAAACATAAAAAATAGGAGAAACACATGGGACACCCTCTAGTCCCCTTACAGACAGTCCCACCTTCAGTGCACCACCATTTTTGCTTAATGTGCCCCCTAGGGCCATGGATGCATCAGAACTCCTCAACATACTTGAAAGTGACATTACCAGAATGTGTGCATAGGGTGTAGCACAGGTCACACCATGGGTAAAATTTCACACACTGCACCTGCACCTGCCAACACCGCACCCACACCTGCCAACACCACACCCACACCTGCCAACACCGCACCCATCTTAACACCACAACTGCGGTGACAGGTTTTTACCACAGTCTGTCATGAAACACTGCAGGTGTGACACTGAGTGTATACATAGGGTGTAGCACAGGTACAGGTGAACCTGTGGTATTCTGCCTGCAGGTAGCACAGGTGCAGGTATGGGTTTCTATATCTGTACCTGTGGCAACACCACACCTGTACTCATGGTGTTGCAGGTTGTCACAGGTTTGAGTTGTGATATATTTCATATCAGGTTTTGTGGTTACAAAATTCTTCTGAGCTCTTTGCTTTGAGTTAAAAGAATTTTTATCAAGTTTTATGAGAATCAATTGTTGTTACACTCTGTTAAGACATGTATCTGCCTGGTACTGTGGGATCTTATGACACACAATGATCTAATTCAGTGAAATTGATGTTATTTTGCATGGTGACCTTGAGTGTTCCTTCCAAAAATTGCTCCTCTCATGCCAAAACTACTCTGCCCATATAGAATGCAGCAAATTTGTGTTCCTCATGATGGATAAAAAAGATTGACAGATGATTTGTGAAAGAATTGAACATTATATCATAATTTATATGTGGATTCAAGTGTTGAAGCAGTATAGAAAAGTTGGATAACTTTCTAGTATAGCTACCTCTTATCTTTGTTTTAACTACACATAGTTTATGCCATGTTACTCAAGTGCTACTGTAGTTTTGAAACACCATACAAAACCTGTGCTTATAACCTGTACCTGCAGGTATGGTGTTTGTACAGGTATGGTGTCACAGGTGACAGGTGTGGTGTTGCTAGTGAAACCCATGGTGTCACCTGTGCTACACCCTATGTATACACTGTGGTTTTCACAATATTTTTGCCTTGTATTTGATGTTCTATATTGTTGAACATCCTGTATTTGTATTGTATAACTCCCTGACTAAGTTAACTACACAATACCTAAGGTACAGATCTTTTTAAATTTGAATAATGCATGTTACCATTTCCATTCCTTGATTTACATTCACATGCAAAAAAAACACTGCTCGAGATGAGCAACAGAGGGATTTATTGATTGAATAATTTTATACAAATAGTACAATACTTAAAAAGAAAAAACCCATCTTGCCATGAGCGAGACAGTGTGGGGCGAGGTGTGGCAGTACCCCTCCCCCATGTCATGGTACCCACTCGTTCTGTCCAGCCCCTCCCCCTCCCCATTGCCTTCAGTCCCACTGTTCATTCATTCCCCCTGTGATTCATTTCCCCCATTGCTCCAGCTTCCCATTGTCCTCTTTGTGTCCATGCCATTGTTATACCCATTGTCCTGTCTCTTGTCCCTTGGTGTCCCCATCCATTAGCACCCCCCATCCACCCTGCAAGCAGTTGTTTGCGGTGGCAGTGGTGGGTGCTGGGTCATGGTGGTGTCCTGGCAGCCAGTTGCCCTTGTCGTTGCTCCTCACTTCCACCCCACAAGCCTGTGGGGCTGGGGGTGGGTTGTGCATCATTTGGTCATTCTTGGGCCCTGGCACTCATCAGTTGCACAAAAAAGAAGGAAAAAACTTACAGAACCATTGGTGTCAGCATCTCCTCGGCCCTCATTCCCACTCCCCTTGTCTTTCATCCTCCTGTCATCCTCCTGTCCCTGCTGTTGTCCCCCCCCATCCCCTGTATGGGCAGGAAAAAAAAACCTGGGGCCCAAACAATGGGGTATCATTGTTTGGGCCCCCATTGTTCCCCCTTTGCAGCTGGCCCCTCCCCATTGCCTTCATTCCTGCTGTTCATTCATTCCCCCTGCAGTTCGCTCTCCACAATCCTTGAGCTTCCCATTGTCCTTGTCGTGTCCATGTCATACCCATCATTGGCCCTTCTCTCGTTCCCTGGTGTCCCCATCCATTAGTACCCTCCAATCCACCCTGTGAGCAGTTGCTCGCAGCGGTGGTGTTGGGTGCTAGTTTGTGGTGGTGTCCTGGTGGGCAGCCCCTCCCCTTGTTGTTGCTCCTCGCTTCCAGCCCACGAGCAGTGATGGTGGTTGTATTGGTGGTGGCTGGTGTCATTGTCCCCATCCCCATCACTCCCTGTTTCCACCCTGCGAGCAGTCACTCACAGCGGCAGTTGGGGGTGCTGTGGTGCTGTGGTGGTGGTGGTGGTGGTGGCCATCATTGTTGTTGTTGTGGTAGTTGCATCGTTGTAAGTGAGTTAAAACCTGTAAATAATGAAAATAAAGTTAGTTGAATAAGGAAAAACAAGATATGAACAAAGAAAAACATACCTGGGGACCCAAATGATGATAAATGTTGTTTAGGCCCCATTTCGTTTGCTTCGTGTTGTTTGCCAGTTGTTTAGAACCTAAAAAACAGTTAGTTGAAAAGTAAAAGTATGGTTGAAATGATGATGATCAATGGCCAGCAACTTCCATGGCCGGTGACTTAAATACCTATTAATAACTGTGACACCACCAAAATAGGTATGGTATGCCATAGGTATGGCATTTTGGCAACCGTACCCATACCCATCAAACCCATCGCCTATTTACCACAGGTTGACCCACTGTAAGGGGACTAGGGGGACTAGGGGGGTGCCCTGTGTGTTTCTTCTATTTTTTATGTTCGTTCTATATTTTTCCTCACTTCATTTCCTTCTATTCTTCATTTTCTATGATTTTTCTGGATTTTATTACTAATTTCCCTTTCTACCATGTTTGTGCATGTTGACAGTTTTATATTTAGAGGCAGAGCACCCCTTCCGACATCTACCCCTTGGTATGATGTCATTCAGCAGCCTTGATCTGCCTATCTCTGCCTTTTCTATTTTTAGGTTATTATTTGATTTTTGTCGTCTTCACATATACTGGGCATCGGCAAAGGGATCCTTAGAGTTTTCTCTTCAGATTTCCCTTTGCTAGAGGCTGAGGTTGCCCTTATACCTGCACCCATGCTTTACTCTATGTGTGTGCAAATTGATTCGCTTAAATCTATGATTGAAAACTTTGTCAGAACCCTTCAGACTAGCTCCACAACCAATGTTCCCCCCATTGTGACTCCAAGCACACCCAATAACGATGCACTGCCTAATGCGCCCACTAAGGAGTGCACCCAGATCAAACTGTCCCCCCCCCCCCCCCCCCACCAAATTTAATGGTGCACATGCACAGGGGCATGCATTCCTTAATTCCTGTGAGTTGTACATCAGTCTCCAGTTACATCAATTTGTCAATGATGCTGCAAAAATTTATTTGGCCTTCACATACATGAAATCTGAATGCACCTATCTCTATGTATACTGTATTCTGCACCAAACTAAAGAGCTTGGTTCTCTACCTTTCTCCACTTGGGGTGACTTTTGAGCAGAGTTTGTATGCCACTTGTGACCCCTCAACAAGCGCCACTGAGCAGTGACATGGCTTGAGTCATCCTCTTACCATCAGGCATGTCGATCCATGGACAATTATATCGACAAGTTTAACGATTTGGTGGACTATGGGAGTGGGCTACCAGTTGTGGTGAAGTTCCAATGGGGCCTCAATTGAGAGATTCTGGATCAGATTGCACAGATGTTGGAAGGGTGCCCAGCAGACAATAATATCTATGCTTGGTATGAAGCTGCTTCACTCTGTGATGAGAACTGACTCACAAATGTGGTGTTTAACATTGCATTCCATGCTCCAACTACCACTCATGCACCCTACACCTTCAATTGAACCCTTCCCAGTGTAATCCCATTCCTGTCCATCAGACTCCTGCACCAGCTGTCAATGTCCTGGTACCAATGGATGTTGATGCAGCCTGTAGCTGCATGCATAGGTTGGATCTCTGCTACCACTGTGGGGGAACTGGACACATGGCCAGACCATGTCCCCATTGTCAGGATATTTGCATGCTCACCCCTAAGGGGCAAGATGAACTCCTCCAGGACCTGTTGGTGCTTGTAGATGTTGAGGAAGCAAAGGACCAGGTTGCAGAGGAGATCAAGTCAGAAGTTGTAGAGGAGCAGGATTTTTTCTATTCACAATGAGTGAACCATATGCCCTTGGTGCCTGTCCATAACCACTTTGAAGTTTTGTCAGTTGAATTCTCAGAGGATGAATCTAATTCCATGACTGTACCCCTCTCTGACCATTCAAAGTTGGCTGAAGACGTACCTGCCCTTCCTAGTGCTTGAAGGTCCAGTCCTTGGTTATGTAACAGTCCTTTGGAATTTTGAGATGTAATCTGCTTGTTAAAGCCTTACAACTTATCCTGGCATTTCAGGACTTTTTGTACACAATCTCAAGATATTATTGAAAAGGTTTTACATTATGCCTCAGTGGTTTTTACAGAATTAGACATATTAAACATAAAAATGGTTTTTCCAGTCTATTCATTTTCCAAGGCTTTGAGAAAAGGGTATGACCTGGAAAATTTGATTTGTGTTTACTATGTTTAATTCTGTAAACACCACTGAGGCATAAGGACAAAATCTTTTTATTCCTATCTTGACATTGTGCACAAAAAGTCCTGAAATGCCAGGATAATTTGCAAGGCTTTAACAAGCAGATTACATCTCAAAATTCCAAAAGACTGGTACATAACCAAGGACTGGACCTTCAAGCAGTAGCTCTTCCTATCTCTCCCTCTGCCCCAGAATTAAATCATGGGAGCACAAACTACCACACAAATATATTGTTGCATCCACTCCCTCTACACATTCCTTGAACCTAGCAATCAAACTACAGACTACTGACACTGGACAGATACTCAGGTGTCTCTGCACTCCTGGACTCTGGTGCAACTGGTCTCTTCATCAATGCCCATCTCGCACAACAACATCACCTGAATACTCACTCACTCTTGCATCCAATACCTGTTTATAATTTGGATGGGTCCCCAAACAAAGCTGGTGCCATCTGAGAGGTTATAGACCTGGTCCTCCATTCCAAAGATCATAGTGAGCATGCCCTTTTTGCTGTCACTCAGTTAGGAAAGCAGAAGGTGATCTTGGGCTATCCATGGCTTTGAGACCATAACCCAGAGGTCAACTGGCATACTGGGCAGGTTACAATGAGCCAGTGTCCATCCCACTGTTGCACTTGTTTCATGGAAGCCAGACAAGAACACTGTGGACAAAGGGCCTCAGTACAATGCACTCGGAAGTATCATGGCTGGACCCTTGCCTGTGCCTGAGGTGGAGTTAGAGGGGGTTCTTGATCTGATGCCAGACTCAGATGATGATAAGGAGGAGCCAGAGGAAGTGGAGGAAGGTGATCAGATTTTCTACACTGTGATTCATCCATCACACAAGGTGTGTGCTACATTGAACATATCCCAACACCTTGCCGAGGCCTTCCACAAAAACAATGCTGCTAAATCCTCTACTGATTTCTTGCTTCCTCATCTCCATGAGTTTGGGGACATGTTCTCCAAGGAATCATTCAACTCTCTCCCTGTAGGCAAGCCATGGGATCATGCAATCGAACTCACCCCTGGTGCAACCCCTTCATCCTGCAAGGTCTATCCTCTTTCTCCTGAAGTACAGTGGCAGCTTGACCAGGTCATCAATGAGCACCTGGCCTCTGGACATATTTGACCATCAAAGTCACCCATAGCCTGTCCCTTTTTCTTTGTCAAGAAGAAGGATGGCTCACTTCACCCGGTTCAAGACTACAGAAGGCTCAATAACATCACAGTCAAAAATTGCTACCCATTACCTCTCATTTCCAAACTTGTGAACCAGTTCCATGGAGCCCAATACTTCACCAAGCTCAATGTCCATTGGGGTTACAATAATGTGAGGATAGGGGGGGGGATGAGTGAAAGGCAGCCTTTCATACCAACTGTGGTCTTTTTGAACCACTTGTCATGTTCTTTAGCCTTACTAATAGTCCTGCCACCTTTCAGACCATGATGAATGACATGTTCCATGACCTCATCCTCAAAGGCATTGTTTGTATCTATCTCAATAACATCCTCATCTTCACTCGCACAGTTGAAGAGCACAGTCGCATTATGCACCTCATCCTGGAATGACTTTGACAGTACAAACTCTACCTTTGTCAGGACAAGTGCAAGCTTGAGAAGACCAAGATTGAGTACCTGGGCCTGATTATCTTGGAGGGTCAGGTGGAGATGGATCCTATCAAGGTGGATGGGGTCACAGCTTGGCCAACACCCATGAACAAGAAAGAGGTGCAGTCTTTCCTGGGCTTCATCAATTTCTATTGGTGTTTTATCAAGGATTTCTCACATCATGCATGACCACTGTTTGACTTGACAGGAAAGGAGGCATGGAGGTGGAATAATGCACAACAGGAGGCATTCAAAAAGCTTAAGGAGATGGTCACTTCTGCTCCCATTCTTACCTTTGCTGACGATTCATGCCCTTTTCATGTAGAAGCTGACAGTTCTGACTTTTGTGATGGGCACCATGTTGTCTCAGCAGTGTCTGGAGGACCAGAAGTGGCATCCTGGTGTATTCTACTCCAAAAGCCTTAGTGCTGTAGAGAAAAACTATGAGATCCATGACATTGGCGATAATGTGTGTGCTCGAGGAGTGGTGACACTTCCTCAAGGGTGCCCAACACAAGATGGAAATTTGGACAGATCACAAGAATCTTGAGTACTTTATGATGGCCAAGAAATTGAACTGTTGTCAAGCTCATTGGTTGCTGTATCTATCCAGATTCAACTTCTCCTTGCACCACTGTCCAGGTCACAGCATGGGGAAGGCTGATGCCCTCTCCTGATGTGCAGACCATGGGGATGGCAGCAATGACAATCAAAACATTGTGTTGTTGCAGCCAGACCTGTTCACTATTTGGGCACTGGAAGGCATTGCACCCCAGGGCGAGGAGCAGGACATCCTATGCAACATTTGTTGTGCAAACCATAGTGGTTTACACAAGGATGTTGTTGCCCAAGCTGTTAAGGAACTGAGGAAGGGATCCACCCTTTCCTTGCATATGGCAGAGTGGGCTGAAAAGGAGGACTTATTGTATTTCAGGGATCACATCTATGTTCCCAACCACCCAGACCTTTGCCGGCACATCATATCCCAACACCATGACTCACAGATTGCCAGTCATCCTGGACGCTGGAAGACCTTGGAGCTCACCTCATGGAATTATTGGTGGCCACAAATATCATGGCTCATTGGTCAGTATTGTTGTACTTGTGACCTTTGCTTATGCACCAAGATTCCTCATTGCAAACCCATTGGCAAGCTACACCCTCTTCTTGTTCCAGAGAGTCATTGGGACATTGTCAGCATCGACTTTGTGGTGGAGTTACCAGAGTTGAATGGGTTTGATGTGGTGATGTGCACAGTTGATTCAGTAGGAAAATGTGCTCAGTTAATCCCCACTCACACCACTGTCAGTGCCCTGGGTGCCACCTGTAAGGGGACTAGGGGGGACTCGGGGGGGCACCCTGTGTTTCTTCTATTTTTTACATTTGTCCTATATTTTTCCTCACTTTATTTCCTTCTATTCTTCATTTTCTATGATTTTTCCTTATTTTATTACTAATTTCCCTTTCTATCACATTTGTAATGCTGCAACCACCCACAAAATATTATACCGCACCCCAGTGAAATATTCCTCGGGCATTCAAGCATACTCAGTGTTTCATCCCTCGCAGATTTGACCTTCTGAAAATAGGTCAGCAAGCCCGGCATAGTAAGCGACCACTGCAGAGGGTAGGATGGGATTTTCAGTGACAATATCCGAAAACTCAAGTTCTTGCCCCTTCCAGCTCACAATGTAGGCCCTCTGGTGCACCCAATCTGGCACATCTCCCCCAAATGAAAAGACGTCAAACAAGTGAGTGCCCACCCGAAAGAGCCGTGTACATGATAGCACAACCGCTTCTTCGAACGCCGATCCATTTGCAGAATGCATGCGCCCTCGAATATCGCCATTGATTGTGAAGCCTTCTGCCTCAAAATAGCGCAGAATCCCGACAAGTGCCATAGGTTCTTCAACGATGACCTCCTCCCCTTCAGGCTTCATCCATAAATCGGGGAATGCCATACTCAATGAGGGCTTGCCTGTCCTTGTACCACATTGGATACTTGCCTCGGGTTATGTACATATAAAGGCTCGTCGAGAGCTCTTGTTAGGCAATAGCACGGGTAACCCGCAGGTTCTTTTGAGCGTACCCGTAACCGTACCCGCGTCTACCCCTACCCACAACCCGCGGGTCGTGAGCTAGGGGTCACGGCGGGTACAGGTTTTGTCAGGGGTCTAGGTAACAAAAATACATATATTTAATTATATACTTAACTACAATTATCAAACCACCCTACGAGCAGGCGCTCGTAGGCATGGGGTGGATCGCGGCCCAGAGAAACGAAGAAAGAAAAAGAAAAAGAAAAAGAAAAAGAAAAAAAGAAACTGTCCAGGAGACGCATGTCCCCTGTCCTCTCCCCGTGTCGTCGAGCACCTGTGATCCACCTTGCGAGCAGGGGCTCGCAACGGTGGTGGCAGGTGCTGGTCGGCTTCATTGTCCTGTCGTCATCGTTGTCGTAGTATCCTAGTTAGTACCAAAAAAATATTGTTAGCAGTAGAATCAAAATAATGAAACAGGAGTAAAAAAAAACTTACCCTTGGGCCTTTTTTTCCCTTGCTTTGCCTCCTCCTCATTGTTTCCCCCTCAGTCATCTCCCGCAGGCCCGTCGTTCCGTTGTCATTCCGTTTGGTATGGTGGCGGCGTTGCCATTGTCTTGCCGTTTTGAAGTGGCACCCATTCCCACCCCGCGAGCAGTTGCTCGCGGCAGTGGGTATCTCTATGAATGTAGTTTAATATCCTGAATAAAAAATCTGATCGTTAGTAGATAAAACAAAAAAAGAATAGAAGAAAAAAATGATGTTGTCGTAGAGGCCAAGGAGGAGGGTGGTGGTGGTGGTTGTGGTAGTGCAGTGGTAGGTTCGACACGTCAATACCGTGACATGTCAACGCGTCTCGTTTACTTACACAAACATGTCACAACAAAGTGAACATATATAAGTGGTATACTCCTTTGTCACCTCTCACCTGGGGCTCTGCCCCCTTTGTGGTACTTACTGTAGATAGATGATAGTATAATAATCAACTTGTAAATGTATGGCCACGTCCCACAATCAATGTGGTGATGTGACTTGTAAATATATTCTACTGCAGCAACATCCTGCTGCACCTATGGCGGCGGGTTGGGCGCGGGTCCACAGGTACCCTAGCTGTGACCCGTACCCGTACCCGTCAACCCGTGCAGATCCCTAGCTCTTGTAGCAGTTGCACATCTTGACAATGATCAATCGCACATGAAGCAGTGATGCAAGTTGAATGAAGGAAAGCCGTACCTTACTTAAGTTTCTTCCACAGAAAACCTTGTAACTTGGGAGAAGGGACCTCGGGTTCAACTGCCAACAGCGCATCGTCGCAATCGATCGGGGTGAATCTGGTATGTACGCATTCAACAACCTCTGAGGCGATCTTGGGCCTCCATCCAACCAGCAGTTGTTCGATAAACGAAGCAGTGAAACGATGTCTACACGAAAATGATTAGGTTTGCTTCGGACATTCTGGTGCACCTCCTTCCATGACGCACTGCCAGTGGCTTTGCCCACTCCTGAGGTCAAACCCGTCTGAAAGAGGCTGAAAGAAAATCCGGTGCCCGACACAATGAACCGGATAGACTCTGAAGAAGTGCTATTCCATGCCCCGATGATTGGACGGAGGACCGGCCGGCGAATTTCGCCATTCACATCGGCGAAGGCGCCCATGTGAGTCTCGCCAGCGATCTGAGCTTCGTCGAGTACGTAGAAGAACTTATCACATTCAGAGTTGAAGACCAAGCCAGAGTTCATGAAAGCCAGGAACGGGTGCCTGTCATGGATGAGGACAACAGGGAGTACCTGAAATAGAAGCCAATCACGTTTGATGTCAGGAGGTAGTTTCCCTGCGTTCTGTTCCTTTGCCACCTCGATGAAAGCGCGGAATATGTTAACAGTACTTTGTATACCCATTTAAAGGCGATCCTCCCATTATCGAGGTTCGCCATTTTTATATCGCTTGACGTAGAGTTCTTGAATGCATCCTGAATCCACCCTGAAGACTGGGACATTATTTCGATCGCAAGCTCCAGATCCTTTACTCCTATCTGATTGGTATCTTGGGCGGCAACGAAATAGAAGCCCTAGTGGCGGCAGAGCCCTTTGACGAGAAGTGCCGTCTTTCCTGCGCCTGACGTATTACAGAGTATATATTACAGAGTATACTATGCGGTGTTAAGACCACCGACAAGCAGAAAATGATGGATTCTTACCGATGACGTGGGCCGTTCTCAAAAAGAGCATCTTTATTGCTATTCGCCTCGCTGCCAAGATTGTGCAGCAGGAGGTTGGGCTTGTCAATTATCCTCGGAATCGCCAGGTTATCATAGAACTGGCGAGCGTTTGCGTCGACCGTCTGAGGTGGTATCCACACCGGAAGGCGATGGCGGGTGAGAAACTCCTTGATCTTGGGGTGTATCTCCTCAAGGAAGTTGTCAATAGCTGTCCTCCTGGTTACGGTGTCCGACAATCCCTTTTCTGGCGTGATCAGGAGGACATGCTCTTGTTCCACTGCAGAACGTATGGAGTAGGTGGCGAGGGAGTAATTGAGGAGGTAGAAGATGAAAGATGACGTTCGGGTGTTCGCAGGGGAGGTTGAAGCACTGCCATTAGCTTCACTTACAGCGAACAAGGCGTTAATCGCACTTACCAACAGCCGGCGGTTTCACAACGAGGTGTAAGTGCTTTCGAGGAAGCGTCTCCAAGAAGACATCCTCCAGCACCTCTGTAGGCAATAAAGACTTTCCTTCATCGAAGTCGAGTTTGTCGAGGTTCTCCTGGAAGCTTTTGTCGACGGGGATGGAGACCTTCCAGCAGACGAGGGCCTTGGCAGGAATATGATCGAATCCAGGCCGCGTTTTGTTCTTGATCGCGTCTTTGAGAGCCCCGACAGTCTTTATTGCCGCAATCTTGACTGGAAAGATGTGGCTGCGAGGTTCGCCGAGCACCAAACAATTGAGTTGAAAGATTTGACGCGGCTCGGAACCCAAGCCTCGGCGTGTGACTGCTGAAGAAAATATTAATCAACGCGGAAACAGATTCTTACTCACGAGTAGGGGAGGAGTCTTATGACGATATCAAGGCGGTCATCCGTTGGTTGGTCCGAAAAGACAGACGACAACTTGAACCATGGCGATAGCTGTCCTCTATCAGTATATCATCAAGATCGAGATTGTCCAAAATTTCGTTCGAGATTCGCATCAAATGGGATAGAAACCTTCCAGAGGACGAGGGCCTTGGCAGGAATATGATCGAATGCAGGCCGCTCCTCAGCCTTCATCGCGTCTTTGAGAGCCCCAACAGTCTTTGTTGCCGCAATCTCGACTGGAAAGATGCGACCTGAATCATCGCTGTGAACCCAACAGTGAAGATTGTGGTGATTGTTGATCGAACGAGTGGCAAATCCATGAAAGTCGTGCAGGCATGATCGGCTTATTAGACATCAAAAAAATATCTCATTGACAACCTTTGCGCCGAGAGACCCTTCGTCATTGTTGCCAACGACGCCAAGAATTGAAAATTCTCTATGATCAAAGACTTTTTCAATAACATTAGGGTTACAAAAGATTCTGTTATGTTGAGCTCGCCACTATAAGCGGGGTAGGCACAGGCTTTCCTGAATCGATATCGTCATAGCTCAATAATAACTGGATTCACGAGCGAGAATAAAGTTTACATGACTTTCCAGACTCCGTTGTTAGTACAAACTATCCTGTTCTTCGGCCCCCTGCCTTTTTTTTCTTCTCACAGAATCCCAGGAACCTCGCCGGCGTGCTTTTTGTTCCATTATTAATCCTTGAAGCCGCTAGGCATCTTTGCGCCAGGTGCTGGCTTATTTTTGGCCCTGAACTCTCGCGCCATTTCGATCATAGGAACCCAATGGACATTCTCGTGAGTGTTTACCCACTCGATGAAGCGTTCCTGGGACACAAATGAACTTTGCATTGGGGTAAAGACCAATGCTATTTACGTACTAGCATGAGCAGGACCTGAGGGCGACTATCAAGTTCGTTTATGATTAGGCAAACAGGGAGTTCAAAATTTTCGAAGCTCGACTTACCCGCTTACATCTGGGTGGATTGTAATCGGGAAGATGAATTCTTCTTCCTCTCTGAAAGAAAAGATTAACATTGTGACCAACGCAGGATTGAAAACGTGCCTGTAGCAATACGTGAAAGTATCTTTCCAAAGCTGTTCGACGACCTGCGGGCTGACCTGAAGCAACCACTCAGTTCAATGGAATTCGGGTGATTGGGCTTTGTCATTACCCAGCCATGCGAGTTCGCACTCGATTTGATAAACCTGGCGAAGAGTTTTGAAATTTGAGCGAAATTTATATAAGGTATGGGTAAGACGAACATCATGGGCGGAAGATCGTCAAGATACCTGAAAGTAGAGGGAGTTGGACAATATTTGAATAGAATATCTATGACAGACACACCAGTTTGCCGGAATACAAACAAGCCCAGTGTCGTTCCCTCTAACGAGAGGCTCCATCCAATCGGCGGCATGATGGGAGTAATTTATTTTCCTCCAACTGTCCGTGTCTCGCATATAATATGCCTGGCAACTACGACATTTGTGAGCCTCCCTACCTAGAACTGAATTCACTCACTCGTGTGCCATACTCGAGTGGTCTTTATAACTTGTTAGATCCAACCGTAACTGAGGAGGGCACTATCTTACCGTATTCAATACCGTTCTCGAGCAGAAGTTGCGTTCCTTCCTTGCTAGTCTCCCACCAAGGTGCAACGCTCCCCTGACTCCAATAAGTATTTTATAACATACAAAAAATAATCAACATTACCTTTGGGGGCACTCCGTGGTTGAACGTCGTAAGCATCTTGAATGTGCGAGCCAAAACGTGTTTCTGCTGATCAAGACTCATCGCCGATGGGTTCTATTTCGTTGCATCAGAAAATAGGATGCATAAGTCGTATGCGAACGCAGACCTCATGCGAATAACCGTGGAGACCCCTGAGTCGCCGTCAATATGCATTTCTATGTAGTAAGCTGCAATGTACTGCAACCTACAGTTCATGACCGGCATCGCGAACTGTTGCCATTTCCTTTGGAAATGTCTCAAGACTGTGGCCTATCATTTATCACTTAGCTCTAAAGCATAATGATACGGTCCACGCCGCAAATCGAACTCGCCAGGAATGAACCAAGTCGTCTTGATGTCGTATTTCTTGAAAAGCTTCAAGAGCCGAGGAGTACCAACCTCTCCTGCGTACATTCCCTGAATATCGTTAAGAGTGCTGTATCAAGGAAAATTCCTCGTTGGGTTTACCCTCGATATGTCTAGTGGCGAATCCTCTCCTCCATAAGACCCAAGCCTCATTTCACGTACGTCAGGACTTGTATTCGTCAAATACAGAAAATAATATACCATCCTGCGACTGCGTCGACGTCGACGCCAAACCCAATAAGAACTCGCTTGGCGGGCATAATAGTGGCAATGAAACGAGGAGGAAAGAAAAGGAGCTTGAAGGAAGTCCGACGGGAATTTGAGAGATAAGAACTTGACTTTAAATACTGATAACCTGATTGGCAAATAAGTTTCACATAGCATCGTGCGATTCACATCGAGTTCAAGGATGAGCTAGAGGCCTAGGGATGACATTCTTATCATCAAATCACGGACTTCGGCAGCCCGGGCATCCGCAAATGACACTGTCGGAGGGAAGTTCAACATGTGTACCTGTTGGACACGCAGGAACTGAATGCAGTTCTCATATGTACTAGTAGAGTATTTTCCTCAGGACCTCTAAGCAATTTACTATTACTATATTTCTTTTGTGTTCCTCAACAATTTATGGACATTGAGTTACCACAAAGAGTTTGCAATGATTGCTAGCAATGCTACCGATCACGCACACAGGAAACAAAGACCCTTTCGAACTTCAGCATGTGTCCATAGGAACCTAGTCACGTTCTCATCCGTTGAAGTCTATCGGAGCTCTGTGAAAAATGTCATTCTGCATGCTTCTGCATGCCAAGGCTCCGCTCGGCCCGCTTGCGGCTCTCTCAGCAGCCGAGCCGTCCAAAAATAGCTTCTGTGAGTTGTCTTTTGACTCGCGCATTTCTATCGCGTCAAGTCCCTCCCCTCTCTTCATCTACACTATACAATATTTTTATTTATTTTCTACTATTATCTAGTCTGTGGGGCTCTTGTATCATGAACATGTCTTGGTTTCGTTATCTTCTTGATCAGCCGAATTGATGATTCTTTTCGATGCTCAAGTTTCTCCTATGATTCACAACTACACCAATGTCTCGAGCTATTTTCCTCCTGATACCAGCCTTCTTGAGCTCAGTCAATGTGAAACCTCAGCCCTCAGCCCTCAGCCCTGGTGAAAAGTCGCTCGGCACACAGCTGTCAGCGACGCGGAATGACTCGCGATATTCGAGTCGATTATGCCTCCCTAAGTCACTCCATGTCATATTTTGTCCCAGTTATTGCTGGGAAATTTGATAGAATCACTAGGCATCATCCACTGGATTTATGGTAGTAACCCCACTATATTTTCGGTCTAAATTAATGTAGATACGATGACATAAAACGACTCTACTGCCTGCTGCTGTCCTGCCAACAGTGCTTCCACAGTCGGTTACCCTTCCCATCCCTTTGCAGTTCCACTGCTCTAGTTCGACTTCATGACTCGGAGAGCCTAATTTTTTTAACGAAGGTCGCACCGTGTGTCCAGCAGACAAAGAAACTACGGGAAAAGTTAAATGAACGTCTACATCAAGAAAATCCGATGTCCATGTACCCTATTACATTTACACAACACTTGTCCATCCTCGGTTCAGGTTTCCCGCTTGCTCTGTCGTAGCATCATATTTCATCAAATTGTTTGACCCGCACCCATGGTTGGGAAGACGTATGTAGAATTTGCGTGAGGAGCTAACTTGTTATGGTACTTGTACACATGTCTGTGCCAAAACTATCCCTGAAACGAGTATGTTACCTATAGAATCCAAAATGTGGCTAACTGGACATTGCTGTAGTCTGAATGTCGAGCAACCTTTTCGCCTATCTGGATATTCCGATGAATCATATCTGTGGTTAGATTCTAGAACTAGCAGTCAGTCAATATTAATTCAATCGTACACATCCTATACTATAAAAAATAAGTCGAGAGCAAATCATTGGCCTAGGCAGGGAGTCACTCAAGCCTGGCGCGAGCTAAAGATATCAATTCGGAGCTCCGTGGCGTGCACCGTCTCGGCTTGGTCTCGGCATCGGAGAAACGCAAGTTCCATACAAGTTCCATATCTCTCGCCCAACAGAAGGTTTTTCTTAAACTTCAAAGCTGACCACGCTGTCGCAGAACAGAGCATAATCTCATAGTGCTATGACGCTAGATGATTCATAAATACGGTGATACGCCTTTACCCCAGAATTCGAAGCACCCGCCTAATTGACATGGTCACATGACTCCCACCCACCTTGAATGCTTATTTCTGCTTATTTCGGTTATTACCAATTATCATTTTTATAGCCGAATGATCAGCCAGCATGGGTCCGTGGACAGACGTCGTTCACGCTAGCAGGAAGTCGTCCGATCTAGCAGGCTACACTGCGCCCTTACATGCCATTGTCAAAATCTCCATCTTCCGTTCTTGCTGGAGGCGAGGTGCCCTCACCAGAAGAAGAGGCCCAATTTACGAAAGCGAAAGATTTTGGTTTCCTTCCAATCCCACGTCGGCTTCGCTATAATCCTGAGAGGCCATTCCAGTTTGGGGTCCTTCTGAACATCTCATTTGGGCTGGGGAGTACTTTTAGTGAGTCTCCCCATGTTTTGAAGAGTCCAGATAAATTTTTGATCATAAATAATGCAGTCGTAGCCAACTTGTACTATTGCCAACCTCTATTGAGTAAGCACTTTTCTTGAATACCGTGGACTGCGAAACGACCAACCTCACTGTTTACAGTCGAGCTTTCGAACTCGTTCCATGTATCATATAGTGAGGTTGCGAGGTATTTCTGCTTTCACTCAACTCTCCGATAGTCACCGACGTGTTTTTAGAATACCTACTCTAGTTCAAGCAGGGTGAGTGACATACTGATTGGTATCATGCTTTATGGGCTTGCTCAAGATGACAGTCACAGGTACGCTACGGGTCTCCTCCTACTCTCACCACTTGGCGATCTAGTACGGCGGCGCAAGTTGATCCTCTGTCTCGTGACACTTTCCACTTGCATAACGATCGGATTGTCAGTTACAAGCAACCTAGTTGCCTTCGAAACCCTCTCTTTCATCGTCGGTGTCGCGAGTGTCACTCCGCAAGTCCTCATCCCCCTCGCCGCAGACCTCGCCCCGCCAGAGCGTCGCGCCTCCGCCATCTCTATCGTCCTCTCCGGGCTCCTTTTCGGGGTGCTCATCGCCCGTGTGCTCGCTGGCGTGATTGCCCAGTTTATCTCCTGGCGCGTAGTATACTACACGGCGATCGGGATGCAGACTGTGGTCCTAATAGGGAGCTACCTAATTTTGCCAGATTACCCGTCAAAGAACGATGACCTTACCTATTTCCATATTTTGTGGTCAATGGGGAAGTTTGCATGCACCGAGCCTCTGCTGATCCAATCGAGTCTTGTCCTTATGGCGGCCAGCGCGCAATTCAGCAATTTCTGGGTTACGCTTACGTTCCTCCTTGGTGGCCCGCCGTATAATTATTCCACGTAAGATTAACCTTTGTTTCCTTGTACTATGTCGTCACCGATTGCTAATTTCTGGTAGATTGGTGATTGGGTTATTTGGTTTAATTGGCATGTTTGGGGTTTCATTGGGCCCACTGGGAGGGCGTATCATTGACAAGCTGGTCCCATGGTATGCAGCACTGTTCGGTGCAACTATGCTGGCACTTTTTCAGAGTATTCAGACTGGTGCAGGTGGTATCAGCGTCGCCGCTGTTATTATCTCCACGTTGGGCTTGGATATTTTCCGTCAAACGCTCCAGGTTTCCCTTACTACCGCTGTTTTCGGGTGAGCCATAGTTCACAGTTTGGGATTCGTTGCGGTTTTTGATCATCTAATCTGTAGTATCCACCCGCCTGCACGTTCACGATTAAATGCCGTCTTAATTCTTTCCGTAAGGCATCATCTTTTTCGTTAGCCATGGCAAGGATCTGATATTTGTCAATCAGAATTTTATCGGACAATCGATCGGGACACCTGTTGGTACTCATATCTTCGTTAGATACGGCTGGCGCGCAGATGCTGCTCTTGGCATGGGCTTCTACGCCTTCTTGTTTGTCATGCTCCTGCTCAGAGGGCCGCATTGCCAGAGGTACACCTGGTTCGGGTACGAAGGTGGGCTGGAGGCGCGGAAGTCCGTGGTAGAGGCGAGGAAGAAGGCTGAAACTAATATGGCGCCACTCCCCACCGCATCAGATATAGAGAAAAGTTTGGAGAGTGTTGTGGTAGGCGAAAAATCCGAGCATGAGGATGAAAAGTCCGCTGAGAAAGCTAGTTGATCGTTTTCAAGTTTCAATCGCGGGAACATAGAGAGATAGAGATACCCTTGTTACTTGTTACTTGCTTGATATCTGCCTATGCTGACTAGAGCTAAGGACGTGCCTCGACAGACCAATATTATGGGTGCCTCTTCAGATGACAAACATATAAGTAAAAATAAGGTAGGTAGTATGAAATAAGGCAGATAAGAAATGCTCAGTTGTGGGTGCATCAAAAACCTTATGGGAAAAGCTACTGGCTGGTGACAACCATTTAAGAAATGAAAGATAAAGATAAAGATTAAGGAATGTGAAATGAAAGTGTACAGAAACATTCAACCCAACAGTGTGGACCAGACTGAACATGCACAGTATGGTGTGGCTGGGTGGTATGGCCATCTGTGAGTGTATTGAGCGATTGTTGAAAGGGTCAAGGAAGAAAATTTGTTCTTGAATAAGATGAAAGTGTAGATGCAACAGCCTGGACTGAATGAATGTCTGATCTGGCAAGGTATGATGTGGTTGGGTGACATGCCATGGCCAGGAGTGCACGAATCAAATGAGCGTGTTGAAGAATAAATAATATTCTTCATTATGCAGGAACTGTACATCTCGCAGGTGGATGGGGAAGGTTGGATCTCCCATGCATCGGCCTGGAACATATCTTGCACAAAATGTACCCTTGATATACAAACCCAAGGGGGTTGCGGAGTTTGAATTTACCATATCAGGACGGTTAGTTAGTCCCTAGTCCAATGTGCAAGGGTGTGACGGACTGAGATTCTCACGGACGGGAGTAAGAAGAATAGGTAAAACGACTCTTTCGGCGACCCTTTGGGTCAGCCAGAAGGGTCCAATTTTATTTGGGGCCTCGAGGTACACCCTCCAGTTACTAGTGGTGGGAGTGGTGGGAACACAAAAATAATACACTGAGTGAAACTAGGAGATGTCGCTGAGAGAAAGTGAGCTACATCAGAGAGACACAATGCTAAAGGAAAAACCCTTACCTAGGAGAGAGAGAGAGTAGCAGAGAGAACCTGAGACAGGCAATGTCTCTGAAACTTGTCCTCTTCCTAGGAATAGGGGTTGTGGCACATGACGTGTGCATGAAAAGTCCGGCGGGACTTGAGATGCACGTGGTGCAGTAGTTCAGCGTGAACATCTCTCCACATGCAGGGTAGAAGAGACAAAAGGATGTGCATGTGGTGCAAGCATCGTAGTGACGACGTGTCCAGACCCTTTGCCATTGGACTTGTGTAAACTTGCTTTAAACTCGATAATTTTTTTTTGGATGTCATGTGATCAAGTGCCACAGGGCTGTGATTTGATCTCGCGACAGCTTCCTTTTTGGAAAAGAAGCACCAGAAGAGTGGAGGGGGTGCACCAGGGATGTGATATGGAGGTGTGTGACAATGCAACTGAAATAGATTGGGATGCTCAATCCAGGGAAGGCGCTTATCATTGGAGATGATGGTTGTGTGATGTGTCCTGAATGCAAAACTTGCATAAAAACTAGTGTTTAAAGGTTTGGTTCATCGAATCGGAAAAAGACTGCAACTGAACCGGACTGAACTGCAAAAAACCAGACCATCAGTTGCAGTTCAGGCCTCCTAGGATGGAAGAACTGCTCCGAATCAAACTAATAAAAACTGGTTCGAGTCAGTTTGAACCACTACTGTGTACTCCTCATAAATACACATCTTTTGACCATATTGTCAAGAGAAATGGTCCAGAATTGCATGTGCTATGGCTAAAACCATATGTTACTGCAAAATCTAACCTGCATGACATCTTGTAGTTGTGTTTTTTGAGATGTAGAGGATTGTCATGTTGAGATTTTGAGCTCAGCCCTCAGTTGCCTGCAGTCACAGTAATATTTTCTTGTTACATGTTACATTCTATTTATGGGTTACTATGTATCTATGCTACAGTTTCACTTGATGTGTATCATAGATATTGTTTATTATTTACTGATTAGTATATAAAGCTTGTGTATCGTAGTAGTTGTGCTCTTCGAGCACTTATACAAACAGGCTCTGCTAGAGTTGGTCGTCTGCAGCTTCCTGGTGAGGCCTCTGCTTGAGGAAAATTCCAACATGTCATCACCATAAAACCTTTATGGTCAACTACTATACACTCTATACTATAGTTTACAACTGGTTTTATGTATTAAATTCTATGAGAAGACCAGTTTTAGTCAGTTCAAACTGGTTACAACTGAACTGCAGTTCAAAGGACCAGTTTTTTGCCATTCAGTCTGGTTTTTTGGGGTCTTGCCATAACAGGCAACCAGTTGCGGTTGTGGTTCATCCAAATGGGGTGAAAAACTGGACTGAATGGGACCTTTAAACACTAATAAAAACAGGGAATGGTGGGGTACAGAACTTTATCCAATGACATCAGGGATCTGCCCAATGCAGGGCCAACAAAAAGAAGCAAAAAGCCAAAGAAACCATTGAGAAGAACAAGCAGAATGCAATGAGGTGGTTTTGACCCCTAGCTCCAGCTGTGCCACCAACTGTAACTGCCCCACTTCCTGTCCATTCCCCCCTCATCAACCCCACAATAGCATCCACAGGTGTCAGCCTCACTGGCAAGACCACTTCCACTTCTACACCTGTAATACCTCCACCATCTGGATGCCCCATTGGAATGGCACTCCTGCAAAAGTTTCATGCCCATATTGAGGCACTTCCTTGCAACATCACTGAAGCCAATGAGAACCATCCACTTGCTGCATTTGCTGGAGACCCTGTGGGGTGCATTGGTGAGAATGAAGATGCATGGGATCAATTTGATGGACCACTGAATGTGTTAAGACTATAGGTCTTTAACTCAGCCTTGGCTTTGTATGTTACAGTTGGAGGCTTTCCAACTGTCTCGTATCGCACTAGGAGACTTTCCTAGTGTATTGGGCTTCCTGCCTTCACTTGGGTACTTCCTCAAGTCATTATGGCTATCCATACTCAGAGGCTTTCTGAGTAGACCGTCGGTTTGTGTATCACAGTTGGAGGCTTTCCAACTGTCGAGTTCGAGTTATCACAGCTAGGGGCTTCCTAAGCTGTCGAGTGTTCTGGTTGAGTCTAAGACCATTATTTGAATTAGGTCAAGCTAAGGAATACAGGCAGTATTACTGTAGCTTATATACGGTTCAGAGAATGTCTATTGTCCAATCGGAGTACGAGATCCTTGTCAAGTAAATATAGAAGGAACAATAGAACGGTAAGCCTCATGCCTAGCATGAGGCGTCCAATGTCACGGAGTGCTGCGGTGCAGCATGTCGAAGAACAATAGCAAATAACCCTCATGCCAAGCATGAGGCATCCGATGTCACGGATCCGATATCAAGGGTCCGATGTCAAGGAGTCTGACATCATGGAGTCTGATGTCATGGAGTCTGACATCACAGAATACTGTGGTGCAGCATGTCAATCAACAGGAGTCAGGTCAAGGGGGTGTCTCCATCAGAAGTGAGTTGTGTCGTGTCAGAAAGGAAAAATGAAGTGCCCGGTCTTGTGGGTCTAGATAACAAATTGTAACATCACCCTCTCTCTATCTTCAAAGTCACTGACTTCGATCAAAATCTCTTTCTCCTCCCTAGTCAGGAGGTGGGGTGGGGTCGTGGGGTTTGAGGGAATCAGTTGGAGTGCAGCAGTGTTCCCAACTCTCCGTGTTCTCTGAGCAGGAGCCTCTTCGCCAGGCTATATCCGCTCTCGTCATCATAGTGGGTATTCCACTGCAGGTCGATCCATAGGGGTCTGCTCACACCCACCAGTGGCCTCATACCAGGGCGAAGCCCTGTCCAGTCGACGCAGAAGTCCTCTGAGATGTAGTCTTCCCCATCTCGCTCTTCCTCAAAACACCACTCTTCATATTGGGTCCTCACCCAGGTGTAGTCCGCCTTTGTGCTCCTCCAGGCAAAGAGGCAGCATTTGGGACAGGTTGAGGACATCCTTCTTATCCAGTCGTCCCTTGGTATCCAGAAGGGAATCCCATGCGGGCATACCTATGAGGGTCTGCCTGGGAGTATGTTCATCAGTGGTTGTTGGTCAATGACTGTTCACCCAGTCCTTGCTGGGGTTTGTGGTAGGTGTAGTGTCGATGGAGGGGGGAGCATCCTGTGGTTTCTTCGGTTCGGTGGGTGTTTTCGGTCTTGGGGGTTCTACAGCTGTCATCGCTGTTTATATGCCCCTAGGATTGTCTTGGCATGTTTCAGGTTTCCCTTGGGCTCCCATGAGTTCTCTGAGGTCAGGTATCCAACCCACTTCACTAAGAAGTGCATGGTCCTTCCTTTCTTCTTATGTCCGATGATCGCTTCCACTTCATATTCCGATTCGCCTTCTATCAGATCGGGCGGCAGTTCTGGGAAGTTCGGTCCATGTGTCTTGGTTTCTTTATATGGGGAAAGGAGTGCCACGTGGAACACCGGGTGTATCTTCCATTGTTCTGGCAACTTCAGTCGGTAGGAGAGTGGGCTCAGGACCTCCTCGATAGAGAATGGTCCTTCTCTTTTTGGTGCGAGCTTCTTTGTTTGGTGCATCGTTCTGAGGTTCTTCGCTTCTAGCCACACTCTGTCTCCTTCTTTGAATGGGGTGAAGTGCCTTGTCGTTCTTTCCGCCATCATTTGTCTGGCCAACTCGTGAGTTTCCTTCGCTTCATCTCGGGCCCATTGCAGTGCAACTATTCATTTTTCTATGGCTGGTATGTTCGTCTTCAGGTAGGGGAGTGGGATCACCTTGGGCTCATAGCCCATCATGAGGTAGAATGGGGAGTTCTTCTGTACAGAGTGCATCCTCTGGTTGTGTGTGAACTCCGCAGTCAGGAGGAGGTGCTTCCAGTTCTCCTGGTTGTTCGAGCAGAAGATCCGTAAGTATATTTCCACTTCCTGGTTCACCCATTCTGTCTCCCCGTCGGTCTGGGGGTGGTACACTGTGCTCATTGCCAGCTTGATTCTGAGCAGTCTCCCTAGCTCCTGGAACAGCTGCGAGGCAAATCTGGGATCTCTGTCGGAGATGATCTTGTCTGGGAGGCCGAATTGTTTGTAGACATTGTCTAGGTAGAGGGTGGCCACTCCCAATGCATCTATTGTTTTCCTGCAAGGGATAAAAATTACCCCCTTTGCAAGCCCATGGTCTACCACGACCATGAGTGCATCATAACTGTCGGACTCTGGGAAGTCGGTTATAAAATCTGTTGTCACCATCACAAATGGTCTCATTGCTTTGGATTTGATCAGTTGCAGTGGGGGTGTCATCGGGTGGGTATTGACCTTCATTTGCTGGCATGTGGCACATCCAGCGACATAGTTCTTGATGTATGTCATCATTCCTGGCCACCAGTAGTCCCTCCTGATCATTTCGGTAGTCTGCTATTGTCCTGGGTGTCCACTGGTTACTCCTTCATGGTACTTTTGCACCAGCTTCTTCCATAGATCTCCATTGTCCAGGACATAGCATCTGTCTCGGAAGAATAGAAGGCCATCTTCTATTTTCCAATCTTCCAATGCCGACTTGATCGGCGGCATTCCTTTTGTCTTTAGTGCCTCGATTGTGCTTTTTACCAGATTGTCTTTCATGATACTATCTGCAAGTAGATCATGCATTTCTGTGTCAATGAATTTCACAAATACTGTTTCTGGCAGCATTGTGACATCTTCATTATCATTGTCTTCTTCTGGTATATGGTCCGCTCTCTGTGATAGCGCATCGCTCTGTACCATCTGAGATCCTGGTACATGGACAAGTTGCAAGTCGAATTCTGATAGGAATAAGCTCCATCTTGCCTGTCATCTGTTCAGTTTCTGTGCCGTCTGGAAGTACGTTAGGTTCTTGTGATCCGAGAGGATTACTACCGGGTGTTCTGAACCCAGCAAGTAGTGTCTCCAAGTTTCCAGTGATTGTACTATCGCCAGAAGTTCCCTGTCATATATCTCGTAGTTCCGTTCCGTTGGTGTCAGTGCATGTGATATGTATCCGCACAGATGCCAGTCTCCATTCGTATCCCTTTGTCTCAGCACTCCTCCTGTTGCGTGTTTTGAGGCGTCTGATTCGATTGTGAATGGCTTTGTTGGGTCTGGCATCAGCAGTACCAGTGCTTCTGCGAATTTCCTTTTCAGCGTCTGAAAGGCCTGTTCACATTTGGTTGTCCAGTTGAACATTTTGTCCTTCTTCGTCAGCTCATTAAGTGGTCTGCTTGTCTCCGCGAAATGTCCAATAAACTTCCTGTAGAAGTTTCCAAATCCCAGGAAAGATCTGACTGCCTTTACGTCTGTCAGGGTTGGCCAATCCTGTATACCTGCCAGTTTCGTGTTGTCCATGGCAATTTGTTGGGTCAGATGATCAGACCCAAGAATTCCACTTTGTGGATGTCAAACTTGCATTTCTCTGGTTTCAGGTATAGGTCGTTCTCTGCCAACCTTTGCAGTACTCTCTTTGTCCTTTCCTGGTGTTCATTCTGATCCTTGGAGAATATCAGGATGTCGTC
Organism: Tricholoma matsutake; assembly: GCA_026075535.2. Taxonomy (NCBI): domain Eukaryota; kingdom Fungi; phylum Basidiomycota; class Agaricomycetes; order Agaricales; family Tricholomataceae; genus Tricholoma; species Tricholoma matsutake. The sequence goes on along the minus strand of AP026550.1, from coordinate 1,654,540 downwards.
CATGTAAATCACGAGCCATCCTTCTCCGATCATGTCATGGAATATCTTGTTCATCATTGCCTAGAAGGTTGCCAGTGAGTTGCATAATCCGAAGAACATCACCATTGGCTCAAACAGCCCCCTGTTCATCTTGAAGGCTGCTTTCCATTGATCTCTGTCCTTGATTCTGACATTGTGATATCCCCATTGGATGTCCAATTTCGTAAACCATTTTGCCCCTCTCAGTTTGTCCAACAGGTCTCCTACCAGTGGCAGTGGGTAGGTGTTCTTGATTGTTCCATTATTCAAGTACCTGTAATCTTGGCAGGGTTGTAGCGCGTCCGAGTCCTTCTTTGCAATGAAGAAGAATGGCAACGCCATGGGTGATTTCGATGGTCGGATGTATCCTTTCTGCAGGCTTTCATCAAGAAACTCGTCGAGTTTCTTTTGTTCTGCCAGCAACAATGGGTAAACCCTGCAATCCTTTGCTACAAAGTCCAGTTTCAGTTTGATCACGTGATCCCAGGGTCTTGATTCTGGGAATCGTTCCGATGCTTCCTTTTCGAATATCCATTGGTACTCCTTGTACTGTTCGGGGAGTAGTTCATCTAGGGTCTTCTGTTCAGGGTCTCCTTCCTTCTTGTGTGTCAGGTGTTGAGAGACCGATGTCTTTGCCCTAATCCAGATATTTTGTCCATAAGCATATCGCGGTGATCCTTTTGCCTTTACGATCCGAGAGATTGTCTTTGTCATCAGAGAATATCCGTATCTTGGCTCGTCATACTCCTCTGTCAGCGGTGTCCTAGCTGGTTTGAATATTCCAATGATGGGTTCTCCTTGGATGTAGGCGACCAGTAGCTCATCATCTTCGATCCTTAGTTCAGGCGTCTCTTTCGGTAGTTCTGTTGCCTGTTCCATTGCCTGTTCCGTTGCCTGTTTGTGGTTTGCCTGTGCTGAGTTTTCCTTCTCAGTTTCTTCTTCATCTTGTGGCCCAATAGGCTCCACATCTTGAAGAGTCGTGATCGCAATCTCTTCATCATCAATTTCTTCGATTGTCGCTTTCCTTGTCTCGATGGGCATCTTGCTTCTTCTTGGTTCTTCATGGAGGACTCCTCCCATCAGTTTTGCCTTGGCGACAACTCTTCAGCATAGCTCTTGGTGTTCTTCTTTTGCCAGCTCTTCTTTCTTGCTTTTCAGGGCTGCTTTTTCCCTCTCTTTTGTGACTATTCGGGCTACTGCCAGTTGTCCTTCTTCTTTTCTGGTGGCCAGTTTCTCCAGTTCTCTGGTGGCCAGCCTTTTCCACTGTGCTTGTTCTTCCTCAGCAGCTTTCTTCTTGAGGGCGAGCTTCTCTTGGTCTCTAGCAATGATGCCTCGGCACCATGCCTGTCATTCTTCCTTTGTCATGTCTAAGGGGTTCTTCTTCTGCTCGGTTCCCTTCCGACGCCATGACAAGTGTTCATCGTCAGTTTTCTTGGTTTGTACCCTACCGATAAGGGTTCTTCCTCTTCCATGTGAGAATTCAGGATGGGTCTTGTCATTCGTCCTGAATTGGAAGGTTCCAATTCTCCAGTTGATTACTGGATTGATTCTCCTGAGCCATGGCAAGCCCAAGATGACTGATTCCTTTCCCAGTCCTGCAATGAGGAAGGTCATTGGGAAAGTTCTTCCATTGATCATCAAGAGTCCCTTGGCGTAGTGGGAAATCTCCCCTTTCTTGTTTGGGGTTCCGTCCACGTTCTTGACCTTGATCACCTTCTCCAGGGGGTACAGTTCGAATCCGCCATCCTCTGCAAATTCATGACTCATGAATATCCCTCCTGCTCCAGAGTCGAGTAGGGCTTCAGTTTCGATGGCTTTTCCTCTGCCTGTCCCTACCACTTTGACATCTAAACGCATAGATTGATTTTTCAAAGTGGCTAGTAGTACAGAGCAGATGGAAAGTTCGGTGGTACCTGGCATCGAGGCAGGCCACCCCTTTAAAAACCCTCATCTCTGATGGCAGCAACAGCAGTTGCTTTCTCTTATCCATTGAGTTCATTCAAGATCACTCGGATCTTCGAGTAGGCTTCTTTGCCTTTGTTCTTTGGGAAAGGCTGGTCCTTGGTCCTTGTTTCCCCTTTCTTGTGTTCAGTTGCTCTGTGTCTGGGCTGGTGGCACACAAAGCACAACCCTTTCTTCATGTGTTTGATCCTCTCCTGGTAGGAGAGGCGGTTGATCTCAAGTGGGGTTTCCTTTGCCTTAGAGGCCGGGAGCTTCTTCATAAAAGTCTCCTGCAGCCTCCCTGCTATGGCCTTTGCTCTTCTCCACTGTCCATCATACTTGGAGGCGGCGTTGATCATTCCTTCCAAGGTCGTAGGGATCGTTTCCATGTTGAAAACTCTTTCGAGGAGCTTGGGGTTCAACCCATCCATAAAGAGTTCAATGAGGGCGGTGTCGTCATTGATTCCCGCCTTCTCTCACAGGATTCGGAACTGCACAATGTAGTCCTCCAGGTCCTGTCCCTGCTTCAATGTCTTCATCTCAGTTCTGGCCCTGCCAGCTTCGTCGATCGGCGTGAACGCTGTCTTGAGCGCCGATTCAAAGGCTGACCAAGTCCCTAGGTCCTCTCTTTCTGCCCATGTCTGTGCCCAGGGCACAGCGGTTCCTCCGTTCATGAAGGACAATGCAAAGATGATTTTCTTCTCGTCGGTGTCATAGATTCCATGGTTCACTCTCAAATAGAGTTTCACTTCTTGTAAGAACTTTGCAGTCTAGTTCAGTCCCCTGTGAAGTTGGAGGGGGTTTGTATCCTGATCTCCTTGGTCGATGTGGTCGGTTCAGTGGACATGTTGGCATTGTCGTTGGATAAGGAGAATGGGTCTCGTTCTGGAGTTTCTTCTGTATTGAGGGATCTAAAGTCCTCTTCGTCGAGGTATCAGGGTTCTTTGTCACTGGTTCTCTTTGAGAACCACTTCTGTGCTGGTTCTGAGTATTGTACTAGTCAACCCTGGTATCTATACCATGGGGTTCTTCCTGATGATGATGCTCTGGTTGGAGGTCTGTCTGGGCTTTGTCTGAAAGACGTTGTGTCTGCACCTAGGTAGGTGGACTTCGTAGATCAGCTTGACCTTTTGTTAAGACTATAGGTCTTTAACTCAGCCTTGGCTTTGTATGTTACAGTTGGAGGCTTTCCAACTGTCTCGTATCGCACTAGGAGACTTTCCTAGTGTATCGGGCTTCCTGCCTTCACTTGGGTACTTCCTCAAGTCATCACAGCTATCCGTACTCAGAGGCTTTCTGAGTAGACCGTCGGTTTGTGTATCACAGTTGGAGGCTTTCCAACTGTTGAGTTCGAGTTATCACAGCTAGGGGCTTCCTAAGCTGTCGAGTGTTCTGGTTGAGTCTAAGACCATTATTTGAATTAGGTCAAGCTAAGGAATACAGGCAGTATTACTGTAGCTTATATATGGTTCAGAGAATGTCTATTGTCCAATCGGAGTACGAGATCCTTGTCAAGTAAATATAGAAGGAACAATAGAACGGTAAGCCTCATGCCTAGCATGAGGCGTCCAATGTCACAGAGTGCTGCGGCACAGCATGTCAAAGAACAATAGCAAATAACCCTCATGCCAAGCATGAGGCATCTGATGTCACAGATCTGATATCAAGGGTCTGATGTCAAGGAGTCCGATGTCACGGAGTCCAACGTCATGGAATACTGCAGTGCAGCATGTCGATCAACAGGAGTCAGGTCAAGGGGGTGTCTCCATCAGAAGTGAGTCGTGTCATGTCAGAAAGGAAAAATGAAGTGCCTGGTCTTGTGGGTCTAGATAACAAATCGTAACAGAATGGCTTGCTTCAGAAGCCCCCCAATGAGCTGCAATAACTAGTCCAAGTGGGAGAGAAAGGTCTCATAGGACTTTGCCATTTTCTGGAATACCTTGTTGCATATCACCAAGTCACAGTTTATTTATTCAAAGGTAAATTGGAATGGCTGAGCAGGCTATCGATGAAGTGTAGTTAGCGACATTGGAATAGAGTGCCCTTGCCTAATTAGCTTCAGGTCCCCACCACCCACAACTGAACCACAGAACCAAGACATTGACATGGCACACATTACCACACTGTCCAATCCCCCAATAGATGTTGAAGCCCAAGACCATGCCCCATGCCCCCCACCACCACAAAGCTATCCCAAATCAAAGATGTGCTGTGGTATCCAAATTGACCTTCCACCAGGCAAGAGCACCTACTCATTGTATCCATATGGCATCCATGATGAGCTGGGGGACCCTCGGGATTACTCCGTTATTAGTGGGGTCATGGTACTACATGCCAAGGGTTGCACATCAAAGGCCCAACACACTTCTGGACATTGTAAAAATTGTGAGGCACTCACTAAAAATGGAAACCTGCAAGGTGTCCTCCACCCAATGATGATGCTCAACCCAGAAACCCAAACAAAACCTACTAAATGGCTTTGGATGGTATAACACAAGTCAGAGGAAGGATGCAAGGCCCTCTAGATGTCACCTGTCAGACCAAGCATCAAATAGTCATAAAACAACTGCTTGTCAAAGCAGTTCGAAGCTAAAAGAATGTGTTTTGAGGACTTTTGAGGATTTTCAAGGAGTTGCAATGATTTTTGAGATGTTGCAATATTTTTCGAGGTGTTGCAATATTTTTCAAGGTTTTTTCAAAGAAGTTTCAAGGAATTTTGAGTGCACAAATATGTTTGGACGCAAGATCAGGGGACTAGATGAGTAGTAGAAGCAAAGCAAAGGTGAATTGAGGAAAACAAGAGCGAAAATAGTGTAATGCAAGGAATCTCAAGGAATTTTGAGGAATTTTGAGGAAGTTTAGTGTAAAACACCAAACTTCAGACTGAATAAGACTAAACTGAACTCTAAAATCACTGTGATCTGGGATGAAGATGACAACTTTCTTGTTTTTCTTTGTATCTAGTACATCTTTTTATATAAAATAAAGAAACTACCTAAAAAGGCTAGAGAACATGAGGCAAACATGTGGAAAACTTGAGGCAAAAGACAATAGAAGTATATCAGAACAATAAAGCAAGACTAGAAAGGGTGAATATAACACATGATGAAGAAATAATAAGAAAGAATAGCTAAAAGCAGACTGTCCTTGTTATAAATTGAATAAAACATCGGAAACTGCTTTGAGCGGATTGTATGCATACACATGCAGTCGAAATGTGTTCAATATACTCGAGATAGTGTCCCATGTGTCCAGCATGCATCCAAAGATCATTCGAATAGGAAATACTGTGTCCAAAGATGTTTTTCGAGGTTCAATGTGTTTCAAAGATTTTCAAAGTTTCTTTGGACTTCGTTCGTGGCCTGACATCAGTGCGATATTGTTTGACAATGGTAGGGGATACGTCTGGCATGTGTGTGATGACCATTTGGATAGCAATATAGTGTCCGATATCAATTTTCAATGTTCAATGATTTTCAAAGTCTTTGAAGGAAATATCAGACTTGTTTGAAGGCCGATATCACTGCAATATTGCTCGAGACTGGTTCGGAACTCATCAATGATGTTCCAAGTGTATATCCTGAGCTGTACAAAGGTCGGGGGAATTGTATTATGGTGGCCGAAGACATACAAAGAATTTCAAGGTGTTGCCAACAGCTTCGAAGTGTTGCCAAGAATTTTGAAGCATTCTCATGATTTTGTAGAGGTTCATAGAGGTTCGTAGGGCTTCGGAGGGGTTTGTATGGGTTTGTAGAGCTTTGACAACAATTGTAGATGTGTTTTCCAAGCTTGAATGACCAGGTGGACCTATCACCAAATTGAAACAGGTGTACATGAAAACACACATTTGATGTACCACAGTGTTGGAGGTCTCATAACGATAGTGAGGAGAAAGACTGGAGAGGTTCATGCATTGTGCTTGAGGAGGCTCAACAATGCCCAAAAACTTGCAGGGAAGGCTGTAGCAGACGACTTCAAAAGATGGGTTATGGCTGTTGGTAGTGGGAAGGTAGAGCAGGTGGATTGTCTAGTCAGGGTTAACCTTGCAAGAAAGGGTGGGATTCAGAACCTTCTGGATCTGTATGATCATGCAGCTCGACAAGTGTATCATCCAAGGAACTACACTGAGGAGGATGACTTGTGTGGGCTGTTATTATGGAGACTTGGCGGGGCTCAAGTTGTGGGAATTGTGCACTGTGCCTTTAATCTCCCATCACTTGATACCCTCCACCACCGCACACTAATCCCTCGGCTCTTGGTCTCTTCACTTTCACCTACCAGGCTCGAAGTTGAAATGAATGTTGACAGCAACTTTGAAAGCATACATGACCTCCTCCAAGGCCATTGTGTAGTTCACCAAATCCTGATGCTCGACAAACTCAAGACTGAGGAGAGGTTATGCCACGATGACAAGACCAACAAGATCTTGGGTGCTTGCTGTGAGCATGAGCACAGGACAAGCCTAGAGTTCAACTCTGACAAGGAAGTAGAGCTCTTGATAAGCAGCATCGACAAAGGTGAAGTGCATCTTGCTGTCGAGGTGGGTGATGATGCATCAATCAAGCATCAATGATGGTTGGCATTTGATTTCTATTTCTCATGAGTTGAATTAGGCAACTGTTGGCACACTTGGTGTCTTAAGTGGTGAAACACAATTGTATGGCGTGAGGCCAATCTTGATCTCAGGTTCTTGCAAACATGAGATGGGATTTCAACATGCAGCTCTGATCAACACAGCATGTGTGTGTATCCAGCCAGAAATTGGGGCTTAGAACCATTAGCATTGCATCTGATGGTGAATCTCAGCATGGCAAAGCACTGGTACACTTAACATTTAAATGTCAACTTGTGGCCACCTCCCCCATCTATGACATGTTGCATGTCCTCCCACTCATGAATCTGGAAGTTGGTGGTGATGATGTTACTGCGGACAAAGACTACAAACATGTTTTCAAATGGCTTTGGAACTTGTTGCTCCAGGATAAAGGTCTCCATGTTCATGGAGTTCACATCAAGCCTTCTGTGATCCATTCTCATTTGGCTTCAAACAACTTGACATCAACTCGAATTGATTACCTGCTCAATCCCAATGATCATCAGGATGTGAAGCTAGCATATAACATGCTCCAAGATGTATGGTCCCTCCCAAATCTGCCCACAGATGCATTGCCTGGGTTTAACCAAGCACAAAAGTGTTTCCAAGTCCTTGGAGCACTGTTTCGTCATATCCTCATTCCATACATCTGCATTGACCTTTCACTTTCAGAACAGCTGGAACATCTTAGTGCAGTGGGCCACCTTCTACTTGGACTTTTTACTGAAGACAAAGTCACAATGGCATTGATGCCTATGCAATTGTATGTTGACATCATGATCATGATCAAGAACATATACTTCTGTGTTGCTAAGACCAAGGTGGATGATCCAGATGGTAGCTTCTGGATAATTCTACTAGGAATGGACTGCCTTGAGGTCTTGTATGGCATCCTTCACACCATGGTTGGCAACTTGACCTTCTTCAGCTCAGTCTTTGCCTTACAGGAACTACAGAGGTCTCAACAATCCTTGCAAAGTATCCTCATTGGGACAAAGCACCCTGACAGCTCAAACTGCCTGCATTATTGCAAGATGGTTCTACTGTCCACAAACACGTCGATCACATAAATCCTGCATCATGTGAAGGTGTCTGGTTGTCCTTCAAACCTGCTGGAAGATTGGCTGCCTGTGATTTTCCTTTCCTCACAGGTATCTTACGCACCACAACAGAGCATTTGTTCAACATGTTTTCCCCTCTTGGCAAGAATCTCATCAAGGACCCTCATGATGCAGACAATTATGATGATACATTAGAAGGCATTGAAGCAGATACATATCCAGTGGCTGGTCTCTCCCCTGCTCCAGATGTGGAAGATGCCATTGCTGAAGAAATGCCCCATGGAAAATACAACCCATGTTTTGAGCTTTGTGGGACAGAGGTCTACAAAGCCCAGTACCTAAACCATGCATTTGAACAATACAAGAAGACAGGATCAACAGATCGGTTGAAGCGCATGGCAAATATTCAACGCTATTCCATCAAGTCACCCAATATTCACACTATTCTTGAATGTGACCCAACATCGGGCGACAACCAAGTCCAGATGGAATTGCATCATTGGTATGATGCAATGGGTGTGTGTTCTTGTGCATCAGTAAAGTCAATGACATTACATTTGACAACCAGCATACTGACCACATAGCTGTCAAGTACCTTACTGAGCCAACAGTATTCATGTCTTTTCAGATGCTATATATTGTTCCAACAAATGTTGAGGATGACCCCGATCTCAAACACGATTGGCAGTGGTCTTGCAAATGGGGCTCCTTGCATTAAGTGTCTGGACATCTTATCCAACTGATCAACCCAAACCTTTCCACACAAGAGCCTGGAAACCCATTCTACCTCTTTGAAAGTAGTGTCCTGATAGCTATCAGGGCAACAATTCTCAAGCGACTCAAATCTGGACATGGACATCTACTACTGGAGATCAGATCATCAGACAGGTTTCCCTACCCTGAGAAGTCAGGTAATGTGATCTACACAATCTACTACCATTCTTGTCTCATGTATTTCACAGGAAAAGCATGTTTTCTCTGTGAAAATGAACATGCCACCCACAATCCAGCTATTGGGAATGAATGTATGAACTGCAGTCCTCCAATTGCTCTTCCAAAACAAGCTCCCAGGGTCCTCAAGCACATGGCTGCACACATCCTCTTTGACCCTCACATCAAACAAAGTGATGAGCCTTGTGGACTGTGCCTCTGGCCCATGGATGTCTGCAAATTTTACCTCAAGTAGGGGAAAGGTGCTGGTGTGAGTGATCAAGTGGATTTTGCAAAGTCTACATGCATAAAAAAGGTAAACTTCTCATATGCAACTGTGAGCATCTCGACAGCATCAAGTCCATCCTCCAATGTTCTGCTCCAGTGTCCCATATGTCCTGCAGCCAAACCTTGCGTATGGCAATACAACTTGCCATACCACATGCAAGCAAAACACCCCACCATCTCCTTAACTCTGCATGAGGAAATATGGAAAATCTTGTTCACTGAAAAATGATTGCTAAAGGAGATCTGGGATGATCATCACAAAAGGAAGAAGGCGCGCCAGTCTAAAAAAAGAAAATCAGTGTTGCTAATCATTTCAGAAGTGCATAGTTCATGCCTCACCTTACAGTTAGTGTTTTTGATCAATTTTGCCGCTAAACACTCATGGGAGGCCAGGGATGTCACTAAAGATGGCAAGTTGAGCGATGACGATGATGGCCTCGAAGATCCACTTGATCTGGAATGGGGGGGAAGTGATTCTCCAGGAGATGACAAGACTGATTCAGAACATCAGGCTGGAGATGAACCCTCAGAACAGAGGCTCAGTGACGAGTGGAACACAAGCCAACATATTCAGCACTCACCTGAGCCATGGTCCCCAGCACTACCACCCCAAAGCCCATTCATTGAACCCACTCCTGCTTCTCCCAAGGTTCCAGTTGACAATCTGCCAATATTAGCACCAACCAACAAAGGGACAGACAACCACCCATTTACACTTGACGGTCCCATCACACATATAGGCAGGAAGTGGAAAGTGAGAGACTTACATGCGATCTTGGAGGTATGCACATGTGGTGAAGCTGTGACCGATGAAGAGATCTCAACAGGCAAGGGCATCACCAGATGTGAATCTGCAGGATGTGAGACCAGATGGGTGAGTTGCAATGTCCCTCGAGAACAAACATACCACTGAAATGCTAAAGTACCACCTCCAATGTGTTGAACTGGCGTACCGCATTAGCGGCTGGGCTTGTGAGGCATGTGAGGCAAGTGGGAGCAATCAGAGACATCGACGGCAGCGGCAACATTACGGCAAAATATAATTTCCTTATTTGGGAATTGTTTCCCACCACTGTTAGTTAGTTCCCTCCCCGAGGTCCTTAAAAAAATTTTCAACCCGATATGTAGAGTTTTAATCCTGCAACCCCCTTGAACATACCCTTACAAATTCTAGTGATGAGTACCCCTTGAATCCAGACAAAAACCCCAAAAATTGGACTTTTTTCAGACCCAGCCTCAGTATGCATCATCCAGGGTCCTGGTATAGCTGCATAGTACTGCCAATAGTGTAGAACAAAAATTTGAGGCACAGGAGTTCTGCCAGATTCTGACAATTGCCATTCTGCCAGTTCTGCCACATACACTAGTTTATTGATAACCAGAGTAGAGGGTGAGGGTGTGAAATGTTGGGGAAATGAATTGGTGATAATTTGAGACCCAAATTACTTATTCCAGTCTCATGGCCTAGATCAATGATCACGGCGAGTGCCGTCCATCTGCATGTGATAGTTACAACTAGCCTTGCAAGCCCGGCTTGTACTTAGCATGAGTGAAGATAGTCGTTCTAAGTTGTAGCCCAATCTTGAACGGGACCATTTAAACTGAGTTCACTCCCCCTGTCTGTTCTTGGGCACTCTGAGAACGATTGGATTCAGTTCAAGTCACCACACATTTTCACAGCTTTCGAATTCGGATTGAATTCGGATCCACACTTGCTTCTGATATTGAATGTAAGTAGAGACAGGCCTATCGGCTGGCCCGAGTTACGGGTACCCTTTGTTCATGACCCTGGCCCAACGAGTCCAACCGAATCTAATACATCTTTTGCGCAAATGTCCGCTTTATAGGGCCTTCCGCTCCTTTTCCGAGAAGTCTATGCGTCGTTTAAATTTTTATCTCGTGGAAGGAGAAGCATACAATGTTAGTATATTCGATCCTGCGGCTGAGATAATTAGCGCATAGATCGGGATACACTCCTAACAATTCCCCATCCTTACGTACAGTATATTTCTGGATGAACAAAGGTCCGAAGGCATCTTAAGTACTATCAGGCATCGAGACGCTTGTGGCTAATGTCCTCTTAAGTATGTCCCATGCCCTCCTACACCGTCTGGACCGCGCTGGACCTTGACTTGAATATTGTCAGAGTCATTACTACGAGAATCTCCGTTCCGGGGTCTGCTGGGATCCGATCCAGTTCGACTATAAGCGCCGAAGATCGCTACATAGACCCAAAACGTTCCGTCGATCATCGATCAGCGCTCAGCACAGCTCAGCACGCAAGTTTAGAGTGTGGTAGGCTCACAGTGCTCTGGAAACCAAACCTTGACTCGGCGCGTCAATAATGGGCTCGGCAGTTTTTAGAACGAAATTTTCGAAAGGGAAGAATGTTTTATGACATAACTTTTCGGGGCTGTATTAGAGAATATGTAAGAGGTAAGAGCTCCTGTTCATAGTATGAGACAACGCAACAGATTTTGAGGGTCTGTTTCTCTCTCAGTGTCCACAATGAATATATGTTCGCTGAGTTCGCTCTTTGAGGCGTCTTATGAATAGCTGTAGATAGCTGTGTATACGGTGGTTCGCCATCCGCAGCCCGGATCCGAAAACAAAAGTTTTGACGTGACTGTACATGTGGCCGGCGCAACGATCCAGAGATTGGCGCCGGACTGTCGATACACTAACAGTCGAAACTTTCGCCTTGAATCGCCGCACAGAGCAAACATTGTGCTGTCAATATTAATGACCCAGGAAGGGACATCTATTGTTGCTACCTCTAGAACGTGCGTCGTCCGAATAGTGAGTAGTACATAAACGCGACTGTCCTCGTTCAGCTTTCTGCAACTACGGTGCATCCGGTCCGGAGAAAGTAGCGGGCAAGAGTGTGCGTAATAGGGTTAATAAATTACACCTGAATTAGAACATGGCCAGCGGCTTCAGCCAATAAGTTATAGGAGGAAAGTTTCTTGAATGTAAACGGCGAGCTTTACACGTCTGTTGAACCATCCTCTTAGAAGACTTCATTGTAGACTGACTCCTAAGTATATCGGATCTGAATGGGATAAGATTCAGTAAGACACACGTGGATACAGATTACGGGTGAGCACAAATGGATAACTGTCCTTTCCCCCGCAGAACCAGGGTTGGGAAAGTTGCCAAGTATGTGCTCCGGACATGAGGCAATTTCGTATACATACTCCTGTCCAGCTTATCAAAATATGTAATTTTGTATTGATGTGGGATTCCATGCGCGCAACTCCAGCAAGTTTTGACATTTAACAGCTCTGGTGTATCATATCACGACTTGCAAATTTTCATACACCGCTAGCGCTTATCGACTTCCCTATGACTCCTGCTGCTCAGGATACGAGTCAGGCCAAGCTGCTCCATTCAATCATCAAATTTTGATCAGATTCAGAATGCCCAACGCCACTTTCGTCAGGTTCAAGCTAACTCGTGCGCGAAAACGTAAAGCCGGGACGAATAGCGGGGTCTCATTGAGGAACAGCTGGGGTCCGTACTGCATACATGAGCGTCTGCACATTATAATCATAGAGCGTGGAGCTGCTTGTTCCAGGACTTGTCAACGAGTATCAATTGAATTACGCAGCCGGTGACAATGTGGTAACCATCGCATCTGAATTTCATGGGGAATATAATATTAGGTGCCGCGGAATCGTTCCCCTCGTTCCTTTTGTAGGCGCTACCCTGCCTTCTGTAGCTTACACGAGGCACATAAATTCCTTTTAAGACCGCTCCGTTGTAACTTTTCCTGTCGCCTTCTTTCCTTTTACTATCTCTTAGCCCGTGTCCGTTCATTGTGTTATGGACGCGCTCAAGACTATACTGTCGCCCCTTGCGATGAACACCGGGGCTCTGCAAGATACTCTCGCAAGTTTTAATTCCTCTGCTTATTGCCGCATGTTTTGACCCGACCGTCGCACTTTTCAGAGACTGGTAGTTATTGGTGGAACTGTGGAGACAGCTCGTCGTGCATCTATGTCGGCTTGGAACGGCTTCGTCGACTGTGAGAGCATCGCCCTTATTGTTACAGCACGTCCTCAAATGGGGATCTTCAGCCTTCTTTCTCACTGCCCATTTTAGTGAAGATGATTACCCGTATGATTGGTAAGTTTCCCAGAGTCCTGTTACACCCAATTTTGGCTCATACAGTTCGCAGGTTGATGCATTGGTTATCCAAGGTATGCGGTATCCACATGCTCTACGTGGCCATGCTCACTTCCGTGTCCCGTCTAGCAACCCGCATGGGGTCGTAGCAGGGAATTCGAGATCACAACACGCTCGGCTGGCCGTGGTAGTCTTACCCAATCAACTACAGGTGATTTGGAAGATGACGAAGACGGAGACGAAACTTTAGTCCATGGGCGGCGAAAGCGGAAGGTGGCATTCATGCCCAGTTTGGGTAAGTGCCTTGTCGTCTAGCTCCATGCAGAGTCGAACTCTACTTACAGATACTACCCATACTATCTATTACCGTGGCCACTGGTTGAGGGTGCGTACACGGGGTTAAACGACGCAGAATTGTATGCTAATCCTTTCGGCAGATAACGCGAATGAAACGTTACCCAGATTACGGCCATGGGTTTTCATTAAAGATTAGGTATAGTGTCTTATCTATCGGCCGGGATTTCCTGTACACTGAAATGATCCTTCAGTGTTGTTGCTCGTAGCAACGATATTTTGAAGAAGCTTGTGTTAGAAGCCAAGCGGGATTATGAGAAAGACGCGGAACATCGCGTCCATATATTTTTGGGTGACACGTAAGATCCGTCTTGTGCAAATCGTTCTCATGAGGCTGATCTTATCCCGCAGAACGTACAGCTGTTGGCGATGGAACGGCGCCAGGCAGAAAAGGCCCATGAGCTCCATAGTCCTTCAACCGGGTGTTAAAGATATGCTTCTCGCTGACTGTAAAGATTTTCTCCAGTCAGAGGAATGGTATGCATCCCCAGTTGTTCGGAGTTAGACTGAGTGCTTACCGGTTTTGACAGGTATGCCGAGCGTGGTTAGCATTTTGATTATGAATGCCTTATCAATTCGTTGAACGTTTGTACGTCATCCGCGCAGGTATCCCGTTCCGTAGAGGATATCTTTTGCACGGTGTGCCTGGAAGGTTAGTTCCCAATTTGTTTCTCGGGCTTTAGCGGTTAATTTAAGTCGCTTTTGGTATAGTGGCAAGACTTCGCTCATTCATTCGTTGGCTGGGGAATTGGGTCTGGACATCTATGTGGTGTCACTATCTTCAAAAGGGTACGGGGTGCTCCTCCTCGCCACGTGTGCTCGCTGATTTTTTTTAATACCTAGAATGAGTGATAACACTTTGACAACGTTAATGGGTCATGTACCTTCGAGGTATGTCTGCGAAATGGCTTTCGGCTAAAATGTTGCTCAATATCTTCTCACAGATGTATACTGCTTTTGGAAGATTTAGACGCTGCGTTTACGCGCTCCGTCAGCCGTGATGCGAACTCCACGGGAGCGCCCACTGCTTCCACATCGTCTACAACTAGCACAACTGAGAATAATACTGACGGATCTACATTGAGTTTGAGTGGGCTTCTGAATAGCCTCGACGGAGTGGCCGCTGCGGAAGGCCGGTGAGTTTACGACACCCACGGTTGTTCGGGTGAAGAGTGTTGCTGACTCGATTTTCGCACAGCCTTCTGTTTGCGACAACGAATCATATTGAGCGACTGGACCCTGCTCTCAGCCGACCAGGTCGCATGGATGTCTGGGTGAATTTTACGCATGCAACCAAGTGGCAGGCAGAGGGAATCTTCAAGTGTTTTTTCCCTTACAAGCCGTCTACCGCTCTTGAAAATGCGGTTCCTCAAGATGCATCTCAGAAGAATTTACCTGGGTCGAAGCGCAAAGCGTCAACACACGCCATCCCTCTTTTGAGTGAAGATGAGATTTCTGAGCTTGCGAAACGCTTCGCTGCTGCAATTCCAGAAGATGAATTAAGTGTGGGTTGACGACAACACCCCTCACGACTATCACTGATGAAGTTCTTTCAGGTTGCAGGGCTTCAAGGTTATTTGCTCAAGAACAAGACCCGCCCGCGTGAATGCGTCGATGAGGTCCATGAGTGGATAATTCAAGAGCGTGAAACCCGTGAGAAATTGAAGAAGGAAAAAGCCGAGGTCTCTTTTTATCTTGCAGGACATTGTTTTATTGATAGCTTACATGAATTTGGCGAATATAGCGTGAGGCCAAGGAGAAAAAGGAAACCGAAGAAAAGGAGAAAAAAGAGGTAAGAGATCTATGTCCATATTACAATGATCAAGCTGATTGTGGTTGGAATTTAGAAAGAAGAGAAGGAGGCCAAGGAGGTACATATCCATCTATCCATTCATCTCATACACGCTAATCCGATTTCCTTTCGCATCTAAAGAAAGAAGAGAAGGAAGCTAAGGAGGTGAGTTAGCTCGCGTGTATAATTTGACCAACGCTCATAACACCTTCCAGAAACTCGAGAGGAAAGAGGCACGTCTTAAGGCCAAGAAAGCACAGCGCGAGAAGAGTGAATCCTCCTGCGCAAGCTCCACCGTGTCTCCTGAAAATTCTTCACCAGCATCTGTTGTGGCATCGTCGTCGACGGATTCTTCGTCCTCGGGCTCGGAAGCCGAAAGCAGCACTGGCGTCGATGGTGACATTGAAGAAAGTCTAACGTCTGAGGATGAGGCCACTGACAAGCAGGCAGATTCCAAGGATGAGGCGAAGGAGGAGAAATGGGTTGCAGTTAAGGGTCAGTCGACGTCTGCGTCGACTGCGGCTGCAACTACCGAACATGATACGTAATTGCCCACCGGCAAGCTCGAGAACTTGAAACGGAGCGTTGGTACTACTGACGTATGTTCTCCGTTTGCATGTTACATGGGACTGTCCGCTCGAAATCGCCCAATGCCTGCTGTCTGCTGTCCTGCGCCTCATATGTCCTGCATAGTTGGGTGTTGTTATCGTGCCTGTGTGTTTCTACTTACAATATAGACCAGAATCACACCGCTTTGCGAATCTTTATAATGTGCAACTGTGAAATTGCATTCGGGGCTCATCAAGAACATCGTATGTATATTATGGCTTGGACTTTGCTGTGGTTGTTCTGCTCAAATCTCTGTGTTACTGTCGATGAGTTGCATAGAATGTACATAGCTACTCTCTATGGCAAGTGGCAAGTGGAGTACCCTTTCGACGTGGTTTCTTTCCCCAAAACGACACGGTTTGCATGATGTAGACCTTCGAAATCCGATTCGATATGACTAAGATACCTCTTAAGCGATGTGATACGATAATCCGAGTCGAACATCGCAATCTCCATCAATATCAAGAACACTGACAACAGGACGAAGGACCACGACCTCCCGAAGTCCATCTTCGCAGCAAGAACCATAAATATAGACGACCCTTAGTGTAGTGGATAGTGGAGACGCCGGACATCAGCGAACAATTATAATTTATAACCCCGTCGCCTTCAGTAATGCCTGCATGCGAGGGTCCTTGACAGAGATCGAGAGCTGGTCATCAGAGCGTAATGCAGAATTAGGGTGCGAAAGGTAGCCAAGGGATCGCCTGTAGGGAATGAGACGGCTCAAACCCAACTCAGGAGAAGGAGAAGAGTCGACGTCTTGATGCAGGCTTGCGATCTCTGGGATGAAGAAGACAAAGCAGGTATATAAGGAGGGTAAGGCAAAGGATGCCTTGAACGCATCACCTCGTTGCAGCTACCTCAGAGTATTCATACTTGGATGGTCTAGTGAACGAGCAAGTCGATATCATTGAAGATCCCAAGGCTGAAGTTGAACCAACCTTAGGAAGCGATGGAGAACCAAAGGCGGAGGATAACCTAAGTGACGAGAGACGGACGAGATCACGAAGAAGATACATGAGATGACACCCTTGTGTGAGCACTTCATCTATGTAGGATGAACGAGACCAACTGACTCGTTCACGTCGGAATAAATCCCCTTGCAACGTGTCAAATATTGCGAATTATGGGAAACAACTATACCCTAATTATAACTACTGCAATGAATACGAACCTCCAGAAGTCCAGGATAAAGATTCACCATCCCCTCCTCGAAAAATCAGCCAAGATGTCCCTCGCAGTCTCCTCCATGCTTTTGTAATACGTGATCTCACCCCCTGTACCCTTCGGTGCGATCTTCAGGATCCTCGCCGCCTTCGCCGTGTCGTATCGTATCATATAATCCGAGTCGGACTTGGGTACCACTTCAGAATGTCCCGGCGGGATCGATGGGTTGATACATCTGGCTACATTGACTATATATTAACGAGACAGGCATCAACAACTAAATGACGTTCGACAGTTTAACTGCTTACCCCAATGTTGCCAAACGAAGGGACCTGCGAATGCACGGACAAAATACAACGTAATGATTTTGGTGTTCGATATAGAAACTTACCAGCAGAGACAATAATCCTCTCGCCGCCCGCCTTCTCCTCCTTAAGAGCACGGACATGCGCCTCGGTGAGGTCTCGCACATCGACCCAGGAAGAAGCTTGCTTAAGTTCAGTGTCGGTTTTGCCGTCAACGAGGACATTGTTGTGCCACTGGAGAAGAGATTCGTTGAGTCCGTTAACCGTGGAGACTTCGTGGATCGCTGGCTATGGAGGAGAGGCAACCCGATGAGTGTCGTTGAGATTAGAAAAAAAAAGTGGATATCAATGCGTACCCCGAATACCTGCGGAAATGTTATCAGAAATGCTCCAGCGCAGCAGAAAACGTACGTAAGGAGGTATGATAACAGTCAAATCCCAACTGATCTTATTTTTGTTTTTTTCGAGGAAATCCCATGCAGCTATCGTATAATCAGTTGAATATCGTGTTACTGAACTCGAATGTGCTCCTCACCTTTCTCCGCGAGCGTCTTGGAAGCGCGGTATTTCATGGCAGGACCGGCATCCCTACCTTTCTCCTCAACCTCCTTGAGTGCCTGGTTGTTCCAATCGAGTTTTGACAACACTCGAGGGCTGGGAAGGGTTTCCAGGATGGTGGCAGTGGACGAAGTCACGACGACACGCTTAATGGTGGATCTACGGTGGATGATGAGCAAATGAATGAATGCCAGTAATTTCTGAGACGTACCCGTGCTTCAGTGCACTCTGCAAAATACTGAGGGTGCCCCTCAAGGCTGGTTTAATCAGCTCTGTGCAATATATGTGAGCAATAGACACGCTCGAGGTAGAAGTTGCACTTGCATACCTTGTGGATCATCGGCATTTGTGTAACAAGGCGATGCAGTATGGACAATGGCATCGACACCTTTCACAGCTTCATCAAAAGCACCTTCCTGAAAGACAGGCCAAGATGTCATCCCATAAGAAAAATCCACAGCGGCCAACAGCACGAACCATCATAATGTTTTCAACGACAGCGAGTTGGAATCTGTTCCCATAGTTCTGGAACAACTCTGTGAGATGGCGTCCTTTTCCAAGTGATCGCACCGTCCCGCGAACGGCATAACCTTGCTCGAGAAGTGTACCGACAACCCAACTGGCGATGAAACCGTTTGCGCCAGATACGAGAACTTTATCACCGGGTGTAATGGTGGGCATTGAAAGGAAGAATGGCCAATTGTCAATTGGCAATTTTGCGATGAGAACTTATATTATTTCCATGTTGTAATGGTCGGCTCCGCAATTGAATGGCTCCTTAGGCATTGTGACAGGACTTCAACCCGTTGAAGACGCATATGGATGCTGTACTACGTTCCTTTCCAGCATCAGTCGGCCTACCAAGTTTATAGCCTGTCTAAGGGAGACTGGTACCGTGCTCTTTGGTGTGAAGTTGGCATGGATTATTGCTAGGCCATTCGCAGACTGGAAAGCAGAAAACATTCGTCAACCACCGCAGCGCCGCTTACTAACCCAACTTTGAACAGAAGATGCTATCGCCGTTCGACTTGCCTGAGGGGATCCTCATCCTTATTACAGACGAGCTACTATCACCGGCAGATTTCCTTTTGCATAGGAGCTTAATTTCGCACATCAAAAGTTCGAAAAACTCGAAGAGCGTTATTTTGTCGGTTTCGGAAGGAATTGCGAGATGGAAAGCTATAGCTGCGAAATCCGTGCGTATACCCGTGGAATCTTCACACCTATAATATCATATTCACTGATGTGCAGAACGTAAATCTGGATCAGCATTTAAGTTCGGGTTCGCTTGATTTCGTAGATGTCTTGTCACACGTCCAACTTCCAGAGCCGTCGGATGATCCAGCCAAACCTACCCTTCGTCCTTTGTTCGATCATGTCGTAGCGAAGATCGGGTCTGATTCAACATCTACATTAATTATTCTGGACGACATCACATCTCTCCAATGGATCGGCTTCTCCTCCTTTGACATCGCTCGGTTTACTCGAGCGCTTCGTGCACTGTGCCTCCGAGTATGTTTTCACGGCAAAGTATTCGTTTCAGTGATTGATCCTTTGTCTTCGGAGATAAGGTCAACGCGACGCTAATCATTCGTCACCACAATGTCACACCTGGCGAACCAGATGATCTATTCCGACATCTTCTCCAATTGTGCGCATACCATATGGACGTACGTTCCCTTTCTAGTGGGCGAAGTGGGTCAATCAGCGGAGAAGCAAGCTTTTCTTTCCTGTTGATTCCTTGCTTTCTTAACAATTATCTGTTTGATTCCAAAGGTTGCTCTGCATCCGGGGCTGGGCACGCCTCCAAGTGGAGTCAAATTGATTCCTCGTAGTTCTGCCCTGCAGTATCGATTGACGGATTCAGGGGTCAATTTCTTTGAACGTGGTACGAGCGAGGGTGTGCTTTGATCGTTCTTGGATCTCTAATGATCGTCAACAAATTGTAAAATCGGTTCCATGACCGCATGTATGATGGTCAGGTATTCGTAAAGACCGTATATGAACCGCGCCTCCCCACCATATCGTTCATATTAACCTTTAACGGGAACCGTGGTTTCGCAGATCACGTTCCTTCTCCCATTGGCGTCCCTACACCGAGACCGCACCCGACGGCATGCCCTTCCCCGTTTGACTTTACGCGTCTCGGTGTACGAGTGCCTGCCTTGCTCATCTCGCCGTAGGTTAGTATTATTGAGCACAACAGGAAGAACAACAGACACGTCTACGCCGATACATCTATCCTCGCGTTCTTGGCGAATTCGTGGTGGTAGGGCTTTTCAACCCGCTGTTAACCATCGTGATCATTCCTTCCCTTCCGTCCTTCGACCATCTGATCATTTAAATCATGCACAGTGAGAACAAGGGGTCAGCATGAGACGAAAAATAACGATATGACCAGACCTCAGGCTCACTTTTCATGGGAGTATGTTAAAGAAGCTACAGCACTGGATGGAAATTGAGCTGGAGCCACGTGGTGCGGCATGGTCCTGTACGGAGGAAGGCCAAGTTTCGGGGACACAAGTCGGCAACGTCACGGTCAAGATTCGGAAATGGGATGTCGAAGATGATTGCCTAGTCATAACGTTGGCTGCGCACTGTCCAACATGTTAGACCTTGTGGTCGTGAGCCACGCAGGGGTATCTAAGGCATTCAAATTTCGTGTCTCACCAGGGAACAATGGGGAGATAGAGATCGAGAACCCAGCTTCTCTGTTCGCTTGGAATATCAATGAGTGAGGCTGATGACTTTTTGTTCTATGAAAACATACAAGAATGTAGATGCCCATTTCTAATAACATTCTCGGGGTCACCCGATGAAGCAACCGTGCCTCGGAGATCTAGCAAATGAGGTTCCACACAACTTGGGCACTTTTGAAAATTTATGAGCCCGGATATAGGGCCTAGGATTTCCAAAAACAATCTTCATAGCCATTGCACATATTTTCTAGCAATTGCAAAACTTAAAAACATTCTTCATATCCGAGTCTCCCACTCATATTACCATGTTCACTATAAGTAAGCGAAGAGGCAACAAGAAAACTTGGAACCTCTACAACATCTCACATCTCCATCTACGAAATCTATGCAGTAGTTTTAAGATTAACATCTGACAGCGTCTTGAACGCCTCTTTATACGCATCCAATAGCGCTTTGACCCTTGTGCGCTCCGCCACTAGCGCCTCATCCTCATTCAGCATATCCGCGAACAAGTCCGGCTTATACAGTGCCGCGACAAGCCGGTTCTGGACCTGCTGCGCAGTGTGGTTCACAAGGAAGTGCATGATAGCCTTGGGCACCAGATCTTGAATGGTCTGCCGCACAATACTAAAGTAAGAAGCAATGAGTGAGCGAATGAGCGCTGTCTCCATCTCTTCACGATGTGTTGGGTGGACACCGTCCAAAGGCATCTAGTAAAAGCAGCAAGCAAGCATCAGCGTCCGACTAAACCGAAAGAAGAAAAGAAAAAGAAAAAACTCGGGACTCACAGCTTCGATATGCTTCCCAAGACTTTTCATATCATATGCAGCATCCACTCCCATACGCCCCGGCCCCGATAGCCCAGAACTCATCACAATATTATTCGTCGTGACGTTCTCCGTCCCCGACACGTCCCGACCCACCGGCACGATACCCTGCTGTCCGCTCAGCGCATGCCCATGGGCACGCTCGCCCGTCGTAGTCGGACCTGTAAGCGGGCCAGGTCCATTCTGCCCAAAGAAATAGTTAAGAAACGTCTCCCTAGCACTGGGCGGCGAGGACCCTGAACCACTCGCTGTCGGTCCGTGCCCAAAACCTGGGTTTGAATGTACGCGCTGGGAGGATAACGGGTGTGATTGCGAGTGAAGTTTTGCGTTTGGACTGGGATTTTGGTCCGGAGGCCGATGCCGGGAGGATGCACGGATATTGGCGGAGGTAGTGGTGCTAATAGGGAGGCTGGAGCGTGAGGTACGGTCGCGGTCGTGGAGGGTGGAGGAAACGGAACGGGTGGTGTCGGAACGTGGGGGGAAGATCCCTTCTTCTGACGACCCGGCCTCATCCTCATCAGCTCCGAGGAAATGCCCGTTGACAGGTTCCACAGATGATGGCTAACGAGGCAAAACTTTGGTTGAGGATAAGTAAATAAGCGGTGCAAAATGCTCACCCGCGGAGGTACTTGTGGTTTTGGATTCGAGTGTACATTCCCATACTGGGCGGATCCAGAAATGAATGCGGGGTGGTTCGTGTTGATGTATGCGGCTTGGATCTCAATCAAACTCTGTGCGTACTCGGAGGTGGGGCCTAAGCGCTCGCGCAAGAGCTCTGACACGACGTCGATCAGCTGTGCGTGTAATCGGGGGAAGCGTTGCAGTTCCTAAAGGAATATCCTCATCACATCAGCATATATGCAAAAAAGGCAGAACCCAACTCACAGTACTTGTACAATTATGACAAATCTTCACGAGTTCCTCATAAACTAACTCCACACATCTCAAGCTGGGGGCTTCAAGGAGCTTGATCTGGGGCTTCACCAGCAAGTCAAAGGCCATCTCTGGGACGAACAGGCTCGGTCTTGGTCCTGTGGAGTTGCGAATAGCGGTACGGATATCCTGATTTTCTAGATTATGCGTGGCATCGATGGAGGCAAGCGCGGAGCCGAAGACATCATTGAAAATGTAGTATATGCGTGCGCCACCTGAGAGTTCTTTCGTGCTGATATCGACCTTTGTGCCGTCTATAGAGGAGATGAAGTCCCGTGCGAATTGGGTCATGAGCCGGAGGATAAGGGAGCCTTGCTGTTGGAGTCAGGTGTTAGGTGAAGAACGAACTGTGGAGAGGAGGGGAGACAACACACTTGATTTTCGTCCCCGAAAACGGCAGAATCGCCGAATGAGTTGAGTTCTTGCTGAGCTTGGCCCATGAGGGTATTGAGCCTCGCCTTCATATCTGGGAGTTTATCCCGGATATGGTTCATTAAAACCTATTGAATTTATTATAACTCATCAAATATCAACAAGGACCCACACACACACCTGATTCAGACTCTTTGCTAGATACCGGGTCCCATTTTTATGCGCAATATTTTTATATGCAGCATGACTCTTGAAGAATTCCTCTTCGCTGTGTCGCGCGTCCTGCATGCTTTTTTCCGAGTTGATATCCTGCTGGCTACGATTAATCACACCAATGAAGCCAAGCTTGAGGGGGTACACGCGTCCCGTGAGGATGTCCAAGGCGTTCGTACCAGCATCCATGATGTCGAGTTTGGTAAGCACACCGATGGTGCGCCGCCCCTGCGGGTCGACAGATCGCGCAAGCTTGAGGGAGTCAGAGTTGGCAAGATCAGCGTTGGCAGGGGATACTGCGAGGATCACGCTAGTCAAGGATCTATCAGTGATTTTTTTTAGGATGAAATGGTTGGAGGGACAAACCTATTAGGTTTTGATATATATTCGAAGACTAGATTGCGGATTTGTCGTTCGATATCGCTCGGCTGGTCGCCTACTGGGATCTAGCCGAATTTCGGAACCGAATTAAGATGAAGAACAGAGAATAGAATTAAGGTAGCGAAACGTACTTTAGTGAGGCCAGGCAAATCCACCAATGTCAGGTCCAGCACATGGGGGCTATATATCCTGAGGGATATCGGCAACTTGCTCACACCTTTGTTCTGTCCTGCGACACGGAAAGTTTCCTGCTCAATCTCCTTTCGAATATCATCAAAGTTCGTGAATCGTTTATCGACATGTAGGAATTGGCCCCATTCCGTATATGGGGGTGCACTTGATGATGACTCTTCCGGTAAAGGTGTATGTATGAGCTGGAGGACAAGTGGACGTCGTGTGACGATGCCTGTACCACGTGGTAGGAAGTCCCGTCCAACGATCCTATCAAACGACAAGTCATATTATTTCTGAACAATAACTTATGGGTGAATGGACGTTACGTTTCCAAGACACTTGACTTTCCCGACGATTGACTACCGACCTACAAGACAAAATGAGGCGCTTATAGTTCAACCCATATGTAGGAAGAGACATATACCACGACAAGCTGTGGCATGTCCAGCTCTCCTCCTGCAAATGAATGAAAAACATCAGGTACAGAAATTTGAAACTGAGTGAGGGCCTGACCCAAGTTGCTGAACGTGTCTTGAAGCTTGTTCACAAGCTTGATGAGGTCTTGATCCATTATGAAAAACGTTGGAAAGAGATGAGGGAAGACGGCGGCGGTGGAACGCGTCGTCGGCTGTAGCTGTGATTGTTTGGGTTTGTTATGTTTAGACTTATGGCCAACGACGACGACTCGGAAATCCGTGCTGCTATCGAAGAATTGACGACAAGTTTCTCATCCGTTCGTCAAGTCATCAAAGCTCTCAGGCAAAAGTTAGTTTTACAGCCATTTATCTTATTTATTTATTAATTATTATTCCTCTAGTCGAGAAGCACTTGATACAAAAGACGGAATTTCACTCCTCTCCGTCAAAAATTATACCCTTCTCTCATATCTCCAATGTCTCCTCCTTTTATCTTCAAAGCGCATGTTAGGGGAGTCTTTGGATTCCCGTTCTCCCCCTCCACAACCTTTCAGTTCACTAGATCGTTCCTCCCGCGGTTCCAACGCAGGTGATCTCGTGGATTCCATGATAGAGAGCCGAATCGTACTCGAAAAAGTCAAGATACTTGAAACAAAACTACGGTACCAGATCGACAAACTCGTCAGATTAGCAGAACAACCTGAGAGCTCTTCCAACGTTATTGACGGTATGCAAATTCCAATCTTTCTTGCATCCCAACCAAAAAAACACTAAATGACCATGCACCTCACAGACCCCCTGTCATTCCGTCCAAACCCCAAAAACTTCATGCAGCCAAATGGCCAGGAAGAACATTTCGATACTGAACATCCAATCTCAGTGAATGACGATACCACGACTCATGACAGCATCTACCGTCCACCCCGCGTAGCACCAGCGCCATACACCGAGTCCTCCAAATCCAAGTCTAAATCCCGGGACGCCCCCGCCCCTCGTGCTCTAGCCTCCCTCGTCCTCTCCGACCCCTCCCGGCCCCACGCCGAGTCTACCTCCGGCATGGGTTCAACCCCCGCCCTCCTCTCAGGACGTGCCAACTATCTAAAGCGCTTGAACGAGTTCGAAGAGGACAACTTCACACGCGTCGTGATGAAGAAGACCGATGCTCGTAGGAGGTTACGGGACGAAGAGGATCTGGCGTTGGGCGGAGATTTGGGTGCTGGTGCTGGCGCTGGCGCTGGGAAGGGGAGGAGGCCGAGGGCGGGAGGGTTGGAGGATGAGTTTGGGGATGTGCTGAGGAGCATTCAGAGGGGTGGTGGTGGTGGTGGTGGTGTCGTTGGTGGGAAGGGCATTGGGGATGGATATGATGAGCTACGGAAGAGGGGTAAAAAGGCAGATGTGTTAGAGCGAAGTCGGAGGTCTGATGGAGTGCGGAAACGAGGAGGCGAGAGCGAGGAAATAGATGAAGGCCCAGCGAGGTCGAGGAAGCGGACGCGGTTTGAGCTGGATACCAAGGCAGCGAAGAAGCGCTTGTCCAAGAAAAAA
Organism: Tricholoma matsutake; assembly: GCA_026075535.2. Lineage (NCBI taxonomy): Eukaryota > Fungi > Basidiomycota > Agaricomycetes > Agaricales > Tricholomataceae > Tricholoma > Tricholoma matsutake. The sequence continues at coordinate 1,629,235 of AP026550.1, read as the reverse complement.
AAAACATCGAATTATTGATATTTTTTTGGTGTCGTTAGTACTGTCTACGTTTGTGCATCTGCGTATCGTTGTACCGGTTTATTTTCGTCAGGTAGTTCATTATCTTACTGCTCATCGTCCGATCATAGTGGTTCAGCAGAAACATGCCTGTTCAAATCAGACTAGAAAAACTGCTATGTTTGCTTTTCAGGGTGAAATAGCTGATGGAACGAGCTATGCTAGCCAATTCTGGTGTAGGGCAAAGTATATTCAGTCAAAACGAGGCTCTTCAATTTCTTCATATGTTCTGAAAGTAAGAAATACAGATTACTACCGTCCAAGGCGTCAGATCCGAAAACAACAACAGTCTCGTTAATAAATACCAAAAACCAAGGACCCTTGTCACACCGCAGCGCCTTTGCCCAAAACCCGATAAAAGTCCGCAACGAGGTACAGGCTGCCAGCTAAAACAACCAGCCCTTCCCTCCCTCCTTCTGCCGCCCATTCAAGCGCACGAACCAACTGGCTTGAATCGATCTTTTCATCTTCTGCAACCCACACTTTGGCCGTAGGCACGAGATCAGTGATCACATCCCGTAGACTAGAAGGAGGGACTGATTTGACCCATGGCATCCCCTCCGGTGGCGTAAATCGCAAAACAGCGACATTCACCTGGACATTCAGGTTGGAGTTCTGAGGTAATGTCGGTGGAAGGATGGGTGATAAAGTCTGAAGTGGTGTCTTTGGAGGGGAATGAGATAGTGCGAGGATATAGGTGATATTGATCGTCTTGTCGCTCTCAACGAGGGAGAGAAGACGAGTGAGGTACGATCCGAGGGTGGCTGAAGATGCAGGATTGTGAGCGCCGTCTGTGAGGACGACCAAGGGCTGAGCAGGGTGTCCGAGAGAGACGGTGTGAAACGAAAGTCGCCCAGGCCAACGCGTGGACTTGATGCCCTTTGCAATCGTGTCAGGTGTCACACGATTTTTCAATCCTAGATGTGCGGTTGATGGATGGTTTACAAGCAAAGATACGGCTGTTATCACAACCCCAAGGTTGTCGAGCTGATGGTCGCCATACAGAGGGAGCAGCGCACTGATGTCGCCACCGAACCCAGGCAAAGAAAATTTCACCGGCTGAGGGAGAGGTTCCTTAAATCCAAGAGGCGAGAAAGAGAATTCTGGTCCTTTCAACCCATCAAGTCCCTCTTCCCAACTACGCTTCGCCACTGTGATCGCAGGTACGACTTCACCGCCGATCTGCTCTACCACACTGCTCACGACACTTTCGACCTCTGGGTGTTTCTGTGGGCCCAATACAAAGGGTTTACCTTTTCGTGCAATCCCCGCTTTCTCTCTCGCGATGTCAGATACTGTGTTGCCAAGGAAAGCTTGATGATCCAGATCTACAGCCGCCAAAGCAGATACGCAAATGGCCTGATCTGGAATGATGTTGGTCGCATCTAGACGACCTCCCATCCCTACCTCGACTACTACGACATCCAATTTGGCCTGCTCGAAAATATATAGCGCAGTCAAGGTCAGCAATTCGAAACTGCTGAGATTGGTATCATGTTCCTTGTCGGCACGTTCGACATCGGCCCTGGCATTCAAGTAGACTTGTGTCTCGACAGCCTTATTGTTGATTACTATACAGTCACAGACGGAGACAAGGTGTGGACTGTTATATCGACCAACAGTGAGCGGTGGAGAAGAAGAGCGTAGAATGAATGAAAGTAGCGCTGAAACGCTTCCTTTCCCATTCGTGCCAGCAATGTGAGACGTAGGACGTGTATAAGCTGGTAAATAATCGACCAGGCGTTGAAGCCTATCTAGACTGAGGTCAATCGACATCGATTGTGTCACATTCCGTGACTTGCACCGTCACTTGATGGCTACTCTCGTCCTAGCACCAATTCCCAACATTTCCAATCTTAAAGAATGCAGCCCAAATCTTATGCCATTCAACATAGAATACTCAGGTCCTGCACCCATATCGACTTATCTACTAGTCCAACCCGCAAGCGAGACCGTAGGCGCTCCACCTGAGGAGTACAATGGTGATGATAGCACGGATGAAAAGTCCGGAAACGCGAAAGCATCATGTTCCAGAACTGTCACGATGGAAGCTTCCAAGGATAATGCAGTCGTTGAGGCACAAGAACTACCTCCCGATAAAGCTGAAATGGGTTTGCCTCTTGTGGATGCTACCGAATCCCAGCCTTCACACACAACGCGACTATCGCTCAGGAAGCGCGTCACAGACGCGACGACGCGTTTTATTTCCTCGTTTAGAGGACGAACGATCCAGGGACTAAAGGTACAACTGCCGCCAGGTTACGTGGGTGTTGTGCTCAAGGCAGACGGCAAGTTGGATGAGACGAGCAAAGCGAGTGGAAAAGCGACGGATGGCAAAAAAGGAAAGGCCGTAAAAACAAAGGTGAAAGGACGATCTACGCGTAATTCTGCGCGTGTTATCGATGTCGATGCCGAAGAAGAAAACAATATGGATAACACTATGAGTGTGGACGAGCAATCCATTGACCCCGGAAATATACGGACGTTGGTCCCTGTTTCTCAGTTCTCGTCCTTCGTCCTCTGGCATGCGGATCATCCAGTTGACGAGGGCAGGGATGAATATTTCAGGTCATTGACGGAGTGGACGCGTTTGGCTCATGAGGTCCGTATGCGCCCATTACTTATCAAATTCCACACGTCCTGGAAGATCCAGCTGACTTGAGCCACTCTCATGACAGATTCATAAATATGAGGACTAAGGATTCATACTCTATTATTGTTCCTTGAGTTTTTCTGCCGGCTGTTTCAAAGATTTTCAGTGGGTGGGAGGAAGTATCTTTAGACTTCTGGATCGATATCCCCTTGTAATGCCTATGCCGGGTCATCGCACTCAGATGGGTCTATGTACTTTGATGTTGCGACTAGGTGCTACTTGCAATAAAGTGATGAGAACGCCTTAGTACCCTTGATGTAAAAGACGCGCAACTATAACTTGTAACACCCCGATGAAGCAGTTCACCCCCGCGGGGTGTATGATAGACGCCCAGGCACAAGGCCGGAGTGACACTGACAGTGCGCGCCCAAGTCCGACATTTGTTTGTTTTTTATTTTTTCTTCCTTCTTCTCTCACACAACTTACTCGAGCTCTGTCTTCCACATTCATTACAACAAGTCGCTCTTTTTATTCCACAACTTCTCCAATTCTTCCTGGAAATTCTCCCCAGCTGAACACTTTTCAGATGTTTGGAACTTCTGCACTCACAGTCCTTTTCACCGCTCTCGTTGCTCATGCAATTATCGTTCCCTCCGTGCCTGGACCTGGCGTAATTTACAAGACAGGCGACATATGTCACCTCGAGTGGACTGGCGACCAGGTTTCAACCAACGTCTGGCAGAACACAACCATTGAGCTCATGACCGGTAGCAACTTCGGCATGATACATTTGACGAGTAAGTCTTTGATCCTTACGATATTGCGAGACGCAATTTCGTATACTCAAGGGTAAATTCCAGCCGTTGCAACGGGACAGAATGGGAACGTCAATGGATTCTTCGACCACACATGCCCAGATGTATAAACATCCCTTCAATTCATCTCATTCGCTGCTTACCTTCTACCCTAGGTTACTCCCAACTCCGCAATCTATTTCTATCAATTCACCAACCCCAACACCCTCGACAAAACTTGGACTACCCGCTTCACGATCGCCGGCACAGATGGAAGTTCTGTCCCCCCTGCAAACACTGTCCAACCCGTGACAGGGGCCAAGATTCCATGGGGCGTAGGCGCTCTGAAGGATTCCTCCACCGCCGTCCCTCCACCCGCTTACCTCGCCTCTTCAACTTCTCTAAATAACGCGACTGTTCCAGTGGGGCCCTCGTCAATTCCTACATCAACGCCCGCGTCTAGTACTATCTCCTCCACAACAACAACCTTGGTCGTACTCAACACGCCTCCAGCCTCTTCGCAAGCCCCAACAACCGTGAACAGCACGACCACGAATAACCAGCAGAGTGCCGCAATGGGTTCAATTGTTGTGGATAACACTGTGTGGGGTGCAGCGCTCGTACTTGCGTTTTCTGCATTGGGGTTCTCTGCGATGCTGTGATTTCTTCTAATCTCAGGGTCTCTTTAGTGTATGCGTTTGTGCAAGTACATTATCTGGGTTTCATTTCTTTCTCTCTCTCTCTCTATATTGCGGGCGTTCTATCTCGAATCTATCTGCACAATCCGCTGCTCTTCGTTCGCTGAGGCGAGCTTTCTTCTAATGCATGGTCGATGCCGGGCGTGGGGGCTGACATTACTATGTCATCTCCTGTTCACTCATCGTTCTTATCGTGCCAACATTTTCTCCCTGGTTGTTCTTCAGGATTTAGTCTACAGCGTGTTAATCGTTTCATGGTGTATCGGTCATGTTGCTGTTTCAAGGTTGCTCAGTCTCTGGGACTTTAGTGGTTCTGTCGTTGCTTCCTATGTACCTTACAGCTCGATATTAAATGGTTTGTACATCAATGTCACCTGGGATATCGCAGATGTAGCTGATGTTCTATTACATCGTACTACTCGTTCTACCGAGTTTTAATTCAGAAGTCTTTCCAAACAAACCTGCCTCAGGCTGTAACCAGGACTCCTGGTCAAGCGAGTCTTTTGTTGATGCGCTCGCTCCTCAGACCATCCCTCAGACCTTCGCAATGAATAGGATTGGTACTAGGATCGACAGTTGCGTCTCATTCGAGGTGAAGCGACTCGAAATGGCTAGGGATGGCTAATGATTTTCGATGCAGTCGTCCTCAGGCACCCTTTTTCAATATCATTGAGAGGATGTAGATATATATCGTGCGAATATGTTTTGTGGTAGCTCGCGCGTGTAACTCCAAGCACGCGGGAAAACAATATCTGTACAAACTTAAAGTGTCATAGACTGGTAGTTCCTCATTAGGACCATCCGGAATAAGCGAAGCACGCACGTATAATCTAGGTGGATAGTTACCTATGGCCATATTCACTCATCACGTATACACATCTCCGTATTCTGAAAGTTCCGTTGTCATCTTCCAATTCAGACCATATTCCGACTCCCATATCGCAAATATCTCCTTCGCGACCTCTTCACTCACGTCTTTCCAATGTTCCCCATTGCACGGATCCTCAATGCTGTCAATGGTCCGAATGTCAAACCGGTCACCCGCCCAAACACCACGTGTAATATTTCCTTCGTAACTCATAGCTGCAGAACTGCTGGTAGACCACGAGATGCGCGAAAGAAGGACTTCGCCAAGACCTGGATAGACGAAGTAGCCTTTGCTGATGATGAAGGGTCCGCTAAGCCGCGTCTGAGTCGCGTTCACGATAAGTGCGTCTGCTCGAACATATTCGAGCTTTGATAGATTCCTGAGAACCCAGATATCATCGGTGCAAAGCTCGCGCGGCGGCCGATAGCTCGTCTTGCAGATACTATACTCCTCTGTGATCATGCCGTCTAGGTCTAGGGCGTGATCATCAGATGCAGTGGATCTGAATGCTTCATCCAGCTCCTCCTCTGTAAATAGATCGGTCGGGTAGTCTTCCCCGTCACTGCCAACGCAGATGATTCGATCTCCCACCCAACTACCTATGGGCGAAAACAAAGGTGGCTCGGGTGGTATTGGTGAGGTTGGAACGCACAGGAAAGGGATCAGCATGGAAGGGGACGAATCGAACAAACACTCTCCGAGCTTCCCCCAACTATCCATGTGTTCCTTTCGGTCTAGATTTGCCACCGTCCAATACTGACCCATATCATTGCGGAGAAGGTTGAAGTCGGGTGCTTAATCACGCTGGAAATGATGCACTGCGCAGCGAGCTGGCTTGAAATGTGCGTCTTCAGATATCGGTGGAACTCACCAAGTGGTAAAATAGGTTACCGTATGTCGAACGATCACGCGTTTTGCATGTCATGTGATGTCAGCGACTTCACGGCTCGGGAGTTGCTCAGGAGCGTCTCTAATTGTCCTTGATGAGTATGGACCGTGAGAAGTGGGAGGCAGACCAAGGCTGAATAGGGTAATGCACGGCTCCGTGAGGAGGCGGTGCATAGCACCAGCCGTCCCGACGGGTCTGCAGGCATGTATTCAAGTGTGGATCCCTATAACCTATCAAGAGTGGGAAAGGGATGGGAGGGATAGAAGTAGTAAGCAAAGAGTTAATCAGGTGAATATAAAAAATAAAATAAAATACAAGTTGAATGTAGTGATCAGGAACACGAAGAAATACACAACATCTCTGTAGATGGAGTCCATAGTCCAAGTCATACATAGTCCGAGTCCATGGGAAAGTCTGTGCGCAGAAGCAGGTCAATAGTCCACAGAAGAAGCGGAGGAGAACAACAAAAGAAGAAAGAAAAAAACAACTAAAAAGCTGCAGGCTGATGCGCTGGACACCCAAAAAGAAGGGCCTGCAAAAGAATGGGGTTCTTTCGGATGTAAATCTGGAAGGAGTTTGAGGCCCACCGGCTGATAGCCTGAATGACAGGAGGAGCCACACCAGCCTCAGCGAGAGATGTGGCCCCCCCAGCACGCATAGACTGACCTCTGATGTCCTTTGGGAAAAATTTCCTGAGCTTCCGCATGAAGTAGGGACCTCCCCATCTTCCTGGAGCCATAATTCAGGTTGAAAGGGGTGCAGGTGATCACGCGATGCAAGATACAAGATAAAGTGAAGGTAGGGATTTGTTGTAGCATTTGTGCGCTGGATGATGATGGTGTTTCCTTCAAAGAAACGGTCTCCTTTATGTCCTGGGAGGAAGAAAGAGTAGTGTAAACCATTAGCGATGACTGTGTGATGCAGTGAAATCTTCCTGTAGTTTCTGGATGCAATTCTGTCGGGAAAGCAGAGTTCTCCGAGTCGCATCAATCCATGGCAACCAGTGAGAAGGATCGTCAGGAACAGCTTCTCATCATGTGAGTGCGACACACCCAGCTTCTCAATCACGACCTTGAGGTCAGATTTTGAGAGTGGTTGTTTGTGTTTGATGGGAGAACCAAAGCGGCGGCGACAGCCCACCATCGTGCGTTTGACGAGGTTACTATTTTGGTGAGTTCTGACGTTAGGGAAAAAAGGTTCTAGCTGGTTTGCAACACCAGACAGATACGAGTTGACTGAGTCAGGTTTGATGAAGGTTGACATGTAGACTGCAAAGAAACTCAGAGTTTCTTCAGTGGGTTCAATGGGAAAATGATGTAGTCTGCAGAAAGTGATGTAAGAGTTGAGCGCAGATGTGTAAGTCAGATTCGATGATTCGTCGATAGAGAGACCCAGCGCAATAGCACGCTCATGAATGAGATGATCTATTGACCAAGGTTCCTGGAGAGGCTGTCGAGACCCCTCTGAAAGCTCAATCATCATTTTTTGTGGCCCCCAGCATTCCTCGAGGGGGTAGTATAGATAAGAAAGACAGAAACTGAGAATTGGGGCCTGAATGGTCGAAACGTGAGGCAAGGCTGCAGAAAGACTGACAGCTAGGTCTTGGAGGTGCAGCTAGGCGCCTTGTGACCCTTTTCCTTACAGATGTTGCATATGTGCATCCAGCGACACACGGTGTCCTCCAGGGTGCACAATCCTTGGTTCCATCGATTGCAGGCTTCACTCTTCTTGCGTGAAGGATTGGGTGCTTGTATTCCACTGGTATGAACAATGGCTGCCCCGATGTTATCCATATGACTTGTTCGCAGGTCGAGGAATTCGTGTAGGTCCGTAAGCTCGATGTCACGACGGGATCCCACTCGACGCCGGACAGCATGATCGAAAGCGATGACACGCTGGTGGAAGTTGACATGTGTTGCCCCGAAGAGATTAATGATAGTTTTGCTGTACCCAGCGAGCTCCCTTGCTCTGTGAGGAAAAGCAAAGATGACAGCTCGAACGGTCTTGTTCCATGCGATACTCCAATCTCCAGTAGTGCTGACAATCTTGCTCGGGGTAACGGATGGGATCTTGAACTCCAGGTCGCCCAAGACTTCGACGCGATCATCATTGTTGGAGGTGGAGTGGTATCCGGACAGAACGTTATCAAGGTTGACTGCACGGCCCGCAAGAATGTTCTTCCACTCCCCATCCGGAAACTCTGGGCAGTCCGTGATTGAGTAAGTCGGACTTCGCACCTTTGGGATCACTCGTGTAAAGCTTAAGGAAAACAGATGGATCGCAGACGTGAGGGAGTTAGGCAAGCGCAGGCTTGAAACTCTACAAGTCTGGGAATGCGGATCGCTCGCACGGGGTCAGCTGGTTTCAGAAACCAGGAAAGGAGATGTCACGGTCCAGGCCGATCATCACGCTGTACCATTAGACTACTATAAAAATCATTTTAAAGATGATGAATGAGTTAAGGTGTGAGTTAGCAGTGAGTTAACGGTATTACTTCCTCTTCTTTACTGCGTTATTCTCATATTGCGATCTTTTGGAAAGTGCCGTGTTCACTCATTTCCTGATAGCTCATCCTAATGATATTGTAATGATATGGAAACAATATGGAAAGCAACTCGACCATTATCAAACCATTATGATTTATTATTAGACACTGAAATCTCGAATGTTGGCTCGCATATGTCCCCACCTCCATTAAGGTAGAGGTATAGGAGATTCGCTATTCCGAGGGAAAGCCGCAGGACCGGGGATTCCGAGGGGCACGTGACCGCGCGTCCACACTTCGCGTCAGTCGCGACCGACGTGCTCCCCGCTTTCCCCAGGTTGGGTAGCCCATTGGATGGCGCTAAACTAGTGACATGCTACCGCATCGCTGGATGTGCCAATATGTCCGTTATGCCCTCGATGTCCGGCAATTCCCATCTTTCTGCTGGGAGTGGATTGGGTAAACATCTGGTGAGTTTTGCAATATATCCCATCGCAATGACAAGCTAGTTTAGCACCATATCCATGATTAGACCACTACAGCATCAGGTTCCGTGCTCATGAGCTAGCATGATGTCTGTGCTGAGGGGGGGCGGGTCGGAGGATACATGTCATTATCTGGGTGAATTCTGCATTGATTCCTGTCGTTTGAAGCGCCCCAACAAGCGAATATACAACTCTATTCTTGCCAAAAGTCGCCATGTCAATTGGAGTCCGTGTTCACGAACTATTTCCTGTTTAGGGTACAAGGGGGTTAGGCCAGGCTATCTTGGTGAGTTTTTGATGTATTCCTTTCGTCTAAATCGCTTCAGCAAACTATTCTAGTTTTATATTCATAACAAAAGCTACGATAACAATCTATTGCCCCGTTCACATGCTACGTGGATGTTTCTATTGAGGGGGGGTCAGGAGGAGGCATACGGCTATCCGGGTGGGTTCTTCATATATCTCCGTCGTCTCAAGCGAGTTAACTAGCTACTATGGCTCTATATCCACGCTAAAAGGAACGACAGTAAACTACGGCCTCATTCACAAGCTACTTCGATGTTTCTGTTGAAGGGGCTTTACAAGGAGACATTTGGATATCTCGGTGAGTTCTTCATATGCCTTCTCAAGTGCATTAGCGAGCTATTTTAGTCCCCTATCCATACCCAAGGTAGCTATAACAATCCATTTCCATTTACGCCGCGTTCACCAGCTATTTTGACGTTTCGACTGAAGGGGGGATTAGAGGAGATACATACTTATCTAGTTCATTTAAGTTATAGGAGGCTTCAAGAAAACCTTTGACAAGTTATGCGCTGGCGATAATGATTGTATCTCCTCGGTATTTGGGTGCGCCATGGAGCCCTGAGGTAATACATCATCATCAATAAATCGTTGGCGTTCTCTGTGAGGCTTGAATCATGAATGGAAACTTTCCAAAGGACAATGGAGTTGGCGTCGACTTGCATGAGATGTTTGGCTCTTTTTCTCCTTTATAGTTTCCTTGAGGACGGCGACGGATTCCTCTTTTCAAAATTTGACTTTGAATCCATGCTTATAATGCTCGCCCTTCAGGTAGCAGAGCAGTTTCAAGAAAGAGAATGGGTACAAACTCTTTTCCCTACAGAGAAGGAAGTTACTATGTCATTGTAATGCTTACATACATCTATTTATGCGAAGCTCAAGGCGCTGGACATTTAATATCAAAGTGAAGACATCTAAGTGCTTGACATGCAATCGTTGACCAACCCATAATAGACGTGGTCAGCGGGGCTTCAAGCCTGGATACACTCCACCAGTGAGGTAGCAAAGTCTTTGAAATCCTGCTTCAAGCATGACCTCCCGGGCTGAGGCGAAAAAAGTTAGTTATCGCTGTCTTCCTTCAAATAAAGAAACAAACCCTCAGGGCGTATACAACAATCTCCCTCTTCCAGTCCTCCTGAGCGACATTTGGTTGTTCAACAAGCTCTTGAAGAATGATGCGTACCACGTGCTCTTCTGCTTCGTAAGTGCAGCGCATCGTAGGGTGCATGCGGACGTTCATAGACACTTTCCATAGTGGCTCACGGCGGAAAACTGCAATTTTTTCATGAGCACTTCCCAAGAGTGAACGGTGATTGATACTCACGCAACCGCTCGTCCAAGGTTGTCTTGCTGGAGAGTAGCTTTACGTGACCAACTACGCCGTCGGAGAACGGCTTGTCACCACGCTTGACGAATAACTTGACGCCCTTAAGCTCCAACTCGACATCTTCATCCTCCTCACCAGTGAGATCTAAGTGCGGTGGGTATCGTCAATAGTCGTGATCTGCATGCCTCGACGGGTGACGAACATTCGACGGTCGATTTTGAAGCCGAGACAGCCTCGAGAGCATGGCAGCTTTCAGGCGAACGGTTGATCGTGCCGGCAGAATCATCCTCGTTACTGGTAGATACCTGGTTCGGGGGCACAATAGACGATCCTGAGGCGGTATTCTCCGACGTCCAAACCGGCTTGCTAGTCCTGGATGGTGAAGAAGCGCTGAAGGAAGCAAAAGGCGATGCAGTTCCTGAGAACGCAGAGAACGCATTCACGGTTGCTGTACGCTACACAAGGGGAACTTAAGCAGCTAATCGTCTGGTGGTCGAACAGGAGCCTACTGATGGCAGAGTTCTCGGTGAGGATGGCATTGCTACTGGAGTTCCAAAGACCTAGCAATGTTTAGATCAATTACGACGAAGATCAGCGTCAGATGAACAACTTTCTGGGGCTGGTGTCGTCGGAAGCGGTTCACTGGCTTTCCGTGGGGATGGCTTGGGCGTGCGGGGGGGAGAAGGAAGTGAAACTCCCGGTTCAGGACTCGGTACTGCCGGCGCCTGCTAAAAATCAATGTAAAAACATGTATAATCTAGAACAACAGACTAACGTTCTCAACAGCGTCATCCACAACAGGGGTTGTGTTAGGTGGACAAGATCCCTCAACCACATTTGCAGGTTTCTGGTCAACTAATAAGAGGAATTCAGGGCGAAAACCGGTTGCACTAACTTCAATGTCGTTTTTCTCATCTGCTGAAGGAGTCCGGCTCCGCTTTTTGGGGGGCGGATAGATTGACGCAAGATTCTTATTGAGGATTAGCGTCAGCTGTGGAGGGTTGTCGGCAGTCATTATCTTACATGAGGGTACCCTGCATCCTGGTAAAGGGCTTGAGAACGAAGGCACTGGATCATTATAAGAAATGACTAACAGGAGATATATCGTCATTGTCATCGAGTGAACGTTTTCGCTTGAGCGATGGCCGCCGACTCAAGGGTGGGATGGACATAGAGTCTTCTACGACATTCGTTGCTGGCGTAGGATGGGAGGTTTCCGACGACAGTGCTGGTTCTTCGTGAGCAATGGGTGAATGAGCAGAAGCCTCAGTGTTTGGTGGGGGTTTGATGATAGATTCTGATTGATCGGGTCCGTCCTCTGCGGTATTACGTCTTGGACTATCAGGAACATTGAGCACAGCGAGCGATCCTGATTGACAACGTGACTGACAGATCAGCAATAAGCCTCCGAGAAAATGCGTAGCCAACGCTGGCAGCAAAGGTTGCGAGCCCTCCGACTACAAATTTAAATTCTCCGACAGGTAACATTCTAACTCGGGAGTCAGAGGGATACTTAGCTGAACACTTCTGATTGCAGATGGGTATACACTCACGAATTGAAACAAGCACCACGAAAGTTCCAACAGAAAAATGTAGTGTGCAGAGAATAAGCAGCTATTAAGAGATCGGAGACATTGTCTGTCGTGTTATATGGTGCTTTGCCTCGCTGCATCCACGCATTTTGATGACCCGAATCGACGCGTACACGTGCCACACCGAACATATGTCAATGACCCTGATGATATGATACAATATATTATATGGGCCGCCGTATGCCTCGTCGACTCCTGGTAAGTAAAGAAATTTAGGCTGTGAATAAGTAAATATGAAGATAATACATACAAAAGAAGAATGAGCAATAAAACAAAGAAAGTATAAGTGGTTGTGGTTGTAGTTGTGGTTATGATACTTCTATTTACATGCGTAGCAAGGGCAAAAACCAGAAGTCAGTCGAGATGCTTTAGTGCTAGTATTTTCTTATAGCCTCTCGTCTAGCGATAACTCTTCCATACTATTATTACTATACAGATAATAGATTCCGCCTACGTATACAGACAAGCGAAATGATGAAAACAAGACTAGGGGGAATGCAGCATCGGCGCAGCGGCCATTATTCAGCTCCAGAAAGCTTCATACCAGAAATTAATGGGTGTGTGTACCGAATCAGCAGAAAGCTTGAACAAGCAAAACTTCAAGGCGGTGAATCCTACTCATTCCCTCCTTCGCTTTCGGCGGTCTCCATCTCTGCGCGCGCGTTTCTTGAGGGGAGGGTGAGAAAGAAACAGAAAGCCAGATGGCGAAAGCGACCAACCTGTATGCCTGACGACAATCCTCTCTACTTGAGTTAGATTTCCACTTCTGCCTTTGTGACTTTGTGGCCACCAGATCGTCGTCCAAAGCTGCAAGTCACCATCAGTATAAGACTAACTGCGCGAAATATTATCAGACCGTTATTTTCGCCGAGCATCCTCAATTTATCCAAACCAAGATACTGCCTAACACAAAATATATCCGGGGTGACTTGATAGAGTAGTGAAGGGACACACCATGATTTAGATTTATCAAAAAATTGTAAGATATGAATAAGTTCGTTCGACTTCTGACGCTCAGCTTGACAAAGTTGCAAGATATTAGGTGGAATTTGAAGGTCATCATCTTCAAATATGACAGCAGGCCACCATGGATAAGTGCCTACAGGTGTAATTTCAGCATCATAGTTGTCATGAACAAAGAGTTTAAACACTCACTAGCTTTGGCCCATACTGAGACCCAACACATTGAACATCGATCACGGAACGAAAGCAAATTCCAACACATACCAAGGGTCCCACCTTCAAGCATCTTACCCTCTTGAAGAGTAATAGCACCAGGCTCCTGCACAAGATCCGCACGCGAACGGGAGGCACGGGAAGGCTGTACACGAGTCCGTCCCGGGGCCTTACGTCGAGGTGCACGACTTTGAATTTCTTCGCCCGCCATCTCACTCAGTTCGCTCAGCTCCGACCCCGCTCCGACTTCCACATCCATTTCCCCACTAGGACCACCTTGATCTGACAGGCGTGACGGGCCTGCACCAGATCCCTGGAGATCCAAATTCAAAACCGCATTCGATTTCGGGAGAGCTTGCCGTGCAGCGGCTTCCGCGAGACGCTTCTCTTTCTTTCTTCGCTGGGCTCTCTGTTTCCGAATGGCAGGTGAATCGAGCTTCTCCACGATAATTTTACCGTTTTCTTCCTTGATAACATTATCTGGTGGGATCATGTCATTGTCCTCTAACGGCATAGCGATGGACGGGGACGGAGCGATGTCGGAAGATGGTTTCATAAGAGACGCGTCTACTTCGGCCTCGTCAACCACATCGACCTCCATAGCCTCATCTAGTTCACCCGTCTCTGGTACAGAATCTTGCACTGCCACCTCAAGCTCCATAGATTCGCCTTCGACTTGCAGTTCTTCCTGCTTAGCGGTAGAAACTGGCCTTAAAGTTTGATTATCCTCCGCAGTCGTGCTGAATAAAGACAGTGTCGAGGTCCCCCTAGCTGAAATGAATAAATATATTAACACCACATCAATATCGTATAACACATACTAGCATCCGTCTTCGCCTTTTTCTTCGGCCTTGATGCAACTACTTCGTTCTCCAGTGGTGGCGGTTTTCCTTTGCGACGTTGACCGGAAGACAGAACCCACCCTTCATGGAACATCTTGAATGACTCCTGGCTTCCTACGTCATCCACCAGCGGCGGGTCCTCTCCATGCACATTAGACATTCGTCTCTTTGCTGTACTCGGACCACGCTTAGGCACTGCATCAGCTGCAGCTACGGCGACATCTCCCGGAGGTGGCATCTCAGCCTGAGCCTCAGCAGCCGCAGCAACGGCACGTCTTGTCCGTGGACCACCCACCACAAAGTCGATTTGGACGCTGACTTGCGCTCCATGTTCACCTTCTCCCTTCACTTGGTCTGGCTGGGTAGTGGCGGCGGCGGCGGCGGCGGCGGCTTCCTCCTTCTCCCTCTTCCGCCTCTCATTCTCTGCCTTCCTATCTCGTTTAACTTTCGCAGGCTTTCCTTTGGATTGTTTAGTCCTTGGGGGTGGTGGAGGTGGCGGAGGCGGGAGCGGCTTCCCCTTCCCCCACTCAAAGCTGAGGAGTGACTGAAGAGGGTCCTTGTCCACTATGAGCCGCATGTCATCTTGGATGGCGTCTGCTGAGACGAGAAGACTTAGCACCTCGAGAGGAGGTTCTAGGTCACCGATAATCTGCTGGGTTTGCGCTCGTGGTTCTGATGAGCCTCGATCACCATCGACCTCCTCTGTGATAGCTGGGCGTCGCCCCCGGTCATCAATGAGACCACCGTTGCTTTCAACTTCCACCACAGATTTTGTGGTTCGTTGTAGATCTTCGGCAGAACCCAGATGGGATAATGCGAGGACGTTCAAGGCATCGAGCTCAGTCTTTGCGGCCGCCTGGATTCTGACTGCAACTTGGTGAAATTTGGTTCCGGGCTTGTTGTACAAAATCGCGTTGTCTAAAACAAGATTGATATGGTCCTGCAACGGCGGGATAAGCGTATGAATTGAGAAACCTCCGACTGGTAAGATGTCACAAACCTTGAACGCCTGGAGACTCCAATACTCGTGATTCTCTAGCTTCGCATCAATTACAGACCACGACATCGGATTTTTGATAACATCATAGTAATCTGGTACTTCCGTTTTCGAAACCGGGTCCCGGAAAATGTGATTTTTGTCTTTCCTGTGAATCGTAAACGCTATATGAACCGCATTGCGTTTCAGAAATACGCACGAGACGATCCGCTCAAACGCCGCCCGGAGCTGTGGCTCGTGGGAGAAGAAACCTGCTGCAAGGACGGATCGAATTACTTTCACTTGCATTTGTTTCCTTCTTTCGCGCCTCCCAGTCTCATATATAATCTCTTTAACGCGCTCCAAATCGTGTCTCAGACGGTACAGAAGCTGTCGTGATTTTCAGCACCAGCAGAGGAAAACAGCCAAAATCGTGACAGACCTCGAGTCTCATCCTTCTCTCCTCTTCACTCACCATCTTTCCTCCCGCACTTGCCGTCCACGGTTCTAAATGCAGCCTCTTTAGCAGCGGCGCACCCCTTCGTGCTTCCCGCTTCAGGCTCCAATATCGACACAACATGTGCACGAAAAATTCTTTCTTCCGCATCATCACCTTCTTGATATATGCCATGATCCGCTCCACAATGACATGTGGGACGAGCGGCGGCCCAGGCTTGTACGTTTTAGCATAGGCGCGTGCAGATTTGGAAAGTTTGGAATTGACGTTGCGCGAGGGACTGCTAGCGGGAGCATCAGCAGCGAGGGCGGCAAGACGAATGTCTTGCTGTTCTTTCTGGGAGATGTTTAGGGTCAAAGTCAGCAAGAGGGAAAGAGAAAGACTGACAGGTAGATGTTTGTCGCAGTAGCACGTAAGCGTAACAGGCTCAGAGCCATGCGCGCTCTTCATTGGTAGCAGGAGCTTCTCCCTGCGTGCGCATGTGGTGTGGAAAGCAAGGAAACAGGACGTCTTAGCGCACTGGATACAGGCGCCTTCCCGTATCTCACACACGCTGCATTTCTATCCGTATGATGATATGTAAGCAACAAGGCATATTCATCTAGGAAAAATACGAACGAGCTTCCAACGTTGTTTCGAGATCTTCTCGACCCCGGTGATAGGTTCCATGAAAACATCATTAGCGACCCTGGTCTCGGGCACCCAGATTGCACAAAGGAGGTGAACCCAGTCCCCGTGGACGGTTTGCTTGAAAGCACCCCCCTCATTCGGGCAGAGAATGCATTCCTGAAGAAATGCTTGAGACAAAGAATATCCTGATGCAAAGGATAGCACGCACGACGGGGTTCTCCGGAGATACAGTGCACTTTCTGCAAAGCCACTGACCCTCAGGGATGTATGGTACACCGTAACAATCTACAGAAATGTCATACTTTTGGAGCAGAATAGAATGACGATGCGAACCTTGATGCACAGCGAGGTTGCAACCGTCACAGAAGACGATAGCATTGCTGTTCTCGCCCTCAGGATCGTCGCAAATAGCACACGTCGAGTCTTCAGACGGCAGTGCAAAGTCAGACTTTGGAATGTGCTTTGTCTGTCGAAGGGTGGTCAGCATAAACACGAAGAGAAATGACAATAACACACAAGGTCAAACCACTCCTTCTCCAGACGATCCATTATGACTTCAAATGTCTCATACGACACAACATCCACCTGCTCCTTCTTACGTTCGGCATTCACAGCATCGAGCCATGCTTTGTCTGATAACAAAACAAAAAAACTGTTTGAGTTAACCACCGATAGATTCAAGGCCAAACCAGTCGCACCTTGCTCATCCATATCATACTCCACCTGCCTTGCAAGCTCGCTCTCCAGCGGCTCTAGATAATCCTCCTTATCAATTTCCAGGAAAGACTACACGCGTCAAAATGACGAACCGATGTGGCGAATATAGCTTTCTGGGCGATTGAAGTCCGGGTTGGGAGGGTTGACTAGAAGGATGGTCAAAAGACGTGTTGATTGGTTCGACTGGTGCTCACATCCATAAGATCTGGCTTGAAGGTCGTGCAGCCCGCATGGCTGAGTAGAACTGTCATCTTCGACCTTTTCGAATTGAGGTATTGGCAAGGGAGAAACTAAGGCTGGCGAACCGCGCGCCATGTTCATACGATATCAAGCTTCAAAGGTATTACATAACATTTTCGATCATGAACATTTAACCAACCCTTTCTCATCATTTCCCAACTGCGATGTCACCGAAGATTGATGCAACATCGGATGCAGTGTACGATGAATGCTTTCGACGTTACGGGATGAAGCGTGCAAAAAAGCGTGTCTGAGGGGATTGATGGATACATGAACGGGTGTTCTGCGTGGCTTCTGAGTCTTCCCGTTCACAATGCACTTCCCGTTCACATTTCCATCCCCATGCCATGCCGTACTCGTGAGGGAGACCCCCTTCAGTCCTTGACCAACACAACACTCAAGTCCTGCATTTCTGGTGCCCTTATGAAGTTATATTCTTTCCCTGATATCAGAATAACTGGAATGCCTAACCAGTGACGATGGAGAAGTTTCTGCAGGCGAATCATTTGCTAGGCTTTCACTGTCGCTGGATGTGCTGCAGGATAGGTGTGTACCGATTCACATAAGGAACTTAAGATGGTGTACGATATGTATCACTAGACTAACGTCGATGAGTGCAGAGGGACTGATTTGTCCCCTAGAACCGTGATTATCCGTACCTCATGATCGATATATAATACATGAGTATCAGAAGTTCATCGCGGATCTTGAATGCTGACCGACAACTTGAGCTTTTAGGTTTGAAAACTGATGATATGAAAAGCTATTCCTCACAAATCCCTCCATGTTTCAACTCTCTCGGAGTGGCAAGTATATAATCTGCCCAAATGAAATATACGACAGTCGAGGGCTGTAAGACGAGCAACTCATGTTATATAACTTAAAGGAAAGGTGAGATGTTGCTCCTCAGACTCCCCTCCTCGTATACTTCCCTGAACCCTGTATACGCCCAATATGACCACTTCCAACAGGATGTCCTCCTTCATAGGGGTCGTGTTTTGCTGTATCCCTTTTCGATGGCACATGCTAGGTGATGAATTCATTTCATCATGCATATCAGATGTCGTATCAGCCTGGAATACAGGAACATGTCTTAGGATGGCTTGAACAGGCCTAGCTTGTCTGAACTTCTCCAACAGCTCTGCCATCTGGACCGATAATCCAGCACCAGTCTGATGTGACATATACATTATTCATTTCATTTGGCAGCCTCAGGCTTGTGCATACCCTTCTAGCTTCCTGTGTTTAGCCGAAGGTGTCGTGCACGTTGATCAACCTGACAGGAGCCTTGCCACATGGATCCAACTGAACATGCACGCAGATATTTCTGCGATTGATCTATTATTGCACATTCCAATCAATTCGAAGTCTTCTAAATCCTTCGCAAATTTGGAGACCAGTCTAAAGTTCAAGGAACTCGTCAGGCGATGCAAGAATTCATCCGTTTTCTATTTTTGCGAGGACACCTCATTGCAGCGATACGCAATTTATAAGTACCTACGTGTGAGAAAGAGTAACTGCTTTGGTTCGAGTTGGCGCAAGAGAGCGGCTCTTCGTGATCGATTGCGCGTACTTGAAGCGAACCGCATGGTGGCTTAATTAGAGTGTACCACTTCGTTGTTCGATTACACGAGATTGAACCCCAGGGTCAAAAAATAGGACTTTTTATATATTGCATCTAAGTATAGCCGAATTTCGGAGCAACGTACGAGAATGCGCAGACGTTACTACTTAGTTGGGAACAATGATTACATAATAATGTAGCCCGTGAAGCTATTGGTAGTTATGTAAGTTAGCGGGAATCATGCTTTCGTCTTGCCCATCGAGGCTAAAGTCACTCTCCTTCTCCGTCCTTCCAACCCATTGCACCAAGCGAAACAGGCCATTCTCTTCCACTTGTCCCAATGACGACCACTACAAAACACTCGGCGTACAGCACAATGCTACTAAAGCCCAAATCAAGGTTCGATCATCCTAAACAAGCGAACTTGCCAAAGTCTTACTTTCCATATTATTACAGTCCCATTTCTATCAGGTATTTTAAACTGGCTATACTATCTATGAATACTCGACCAAGCAATAAGCATATCTCTTTCGCATCAGTAGCTCAGCAAAAAGCACCACCCCGATGTCTCAGACGATTCCCGCTCAAAGGAGATTTTCAGGGCTGTGAGTGAGGCGTACGCCATCCTGAGTAATGATCGAGAACGGTACATTTTACACTTTTTGTGATGCACTTTGACTTAGATTTTATTCGCCAGCCGTGCATACGACCGGACTCTCCTTTCTCAACCACCGCGCACATCATCATCAAGCCATACATACCATCCACGTGCACCACCAACCCGATCTGGTCCGCGCTCCAGCGCAACCTACGCTTGGGAATATCCTTCTCACCCTCGCAGATCCCAACAAAACCCTGGATCTTCCGCCTACAATCATCCGCACCATGGGCCCCAACAACACAAGCACCCGCATTCGGAGCAATCGCAAAACCAAAGGTTCTCGCCACACCTCGATTTTCGGGGAACTCCGCGCCGGAAGGCTGAGGAGGAAGAACGTGCTATAGACCGTGTGCGGAACGAGTCGGGTCTCAAGCGCGCCCTGCAGCTCATAGGGCTCCTTGCTGTTTCGATGGGCGTATTTGGGGGATGGGGCGGCGGTCGATGACGATAAACCAAATAAGTATCCCTTGTTGTAGACAATGTACATATAGTTGGATAGGAACACTATAAGCAGTTGTCTCGTTGAATCGTACATCGCTATTCTGTCTGGGGGTCTTCGTTTCATGTAATTTATGTTGGTAGATTTATACATCAATCGTTGGTTACTTGGATTCACTCGATAAACGTTACGTAGGTGGCCTCCACTCGTTGACAAACACATTGCGCGACCCAGGCAGCGCACTGGTGGCCCGTTTTATAAACTGCCCATCGCCTGCTCTACCTATCACACCCCCATTCTCACGGTTCCACACTACCTTTCCCTTCAACAGGGTATACCGTGGCCAATTACTGAACATCATCCCCTCGTACGGCGTATAGTCAATATCATTGTGCAGCATCGCATTCTCAAGCTGAATGGGCTTCATCTTGCTAGCGGGATACCAGATACACAAGTCCGCGTCTTTGCCGGGCTGGATCGCGCCTTTGCTACCAAGGCCATAGAGTTTCGCAGGGTTGCTGCTGGTCACCCTTACGAAGTCGTGGATGCTGATACGCCCCTCCTCCACACCTTTGTATAACAACGGTAGCCGCGTCTCTATCCCTGGCAGACCGTTCGGGATCTTGGTGAACAGGGGTTTTCCGTCGACGATACCCTCTCTCTTTCCGCCGTGGAACCTACGTTTTCAGATCGGTTTTCGGGGATATGCATTACGATAAGAAGGGCTCACTTTGTGGCTGTGTGGTCTGACGAAAAGATGGTGAACGTGCCGTTGGCGATTCCTCGCCAGATCGCCTCTGGATCTTCAGGCGAATCCCGGGGCGGCGGCGAGCAAACCGCCTTCGCTCCTAGTGCAATGTCAAAGTCCGTTGCGTTTCGGGGTGAAGCAAACATGACTCACCCTCGTAGTTGTCCCCTTTGAGACTCTCGGATAGTAACCACAAATATTGAGGACAAGTCTCAGCGTAGATGGGTAACAGTCTCGTCTGTGCCTCGCGTATAGTCCGCGCGGAGGCCTGCGACGAGATATGAACTAGTAGAATAGGGGTGTCCATGACTTCCGCCAACGAGATAGCACGATTCTGTTACAAGATAGCTTCAGTGGAAATCTCGATATCGGGCAATTAACACACAGTAGCTTCAGCTTCCGCAATCGATGGACGAGAGACGGCGTGGTAATAGGGCTCCGTCTGGCCTCGTTCTAGAAGGGTCTCGATGAGACTGGTGGCCCACATCACCTTAGTTACATTGGTAGATAAAGCACAGTGACACATACAACGAAATTATGCTGTCATTTTCAGCGTGTACCATCGTCGTTATACCCAGCTTCCTTGCCGCCGCCATGATCTTCAGGATTTCGCGATCGCCGATCTTCCACGGGTCATAGGTCATGTAGAGCTTGACGCTCGTGATGCCTTTCTGGACGACGATCGGGAGCTCCTCCAGAATGGTCTTGGTAGGATTAGTGAGTATGAGATGGTACGAATAATCACAATAACAGCGTCCTTCTGCGAGAGCGCCATACTCCTCAACAATCGGAAGAACAGAATCGCGGTCTCGGTTCTGGGCTGCAAATGTTACCACCGTCGTAGTCCCACCGCAAATAGCAGCACGCGTCCCAGTCACCCAAGTATCGTCAGTAGGCATGTTCCATTGTTCGAAATGGACGTGTGTATCGACTCCCCCGGGAGTGATGAACCCTCCTTCGCAGTCAAGCACTTGTGTATCTGCAGAACTCAGGCTTTGTAGGTTGCTGCCGATACAAACGATGACTCCATCTTTGATACCGATTTCCTGGCCAACGATGGAGTCTACGGCGTTTACCTACGTTGTAACTTACCGTTGTAATTATTGGAGAATCGGAATCGAGGGGCGGACTCACTATAATGCCATTACGAACTATCAAGTCGAACTCCATCTCGGAGTCGTAGCTTCATCCCCATGGGTAAGCAACGTTATAAACCAACTCTTCCCTCTCTTACGAATGGACTTCCGGAACATGATAGGAAAGGATAGGATATAAGATAAGTAGGTTGATTCCACCACGAGCATTGATTCATGAATCAGAATGATAAGACACGGAGATCATGTGTGCTAGCATGGGAGCCAGCTGTCCCTGAGTGGGAACGCGATGGTAATCCTATCCTAGAAATGATAAATCCAAAAGTTCCATCCTAGGAGCCACTTGAATGACAACGAAGAAGGGAACGTAAGTTCAGTCGTGTTGTGCAACGCGTCAATTAAAATATAATCAGGCCCACCGGCGGGCCACCGCGTCATTCGCGAATTCACCTAAGAACTTGAAAGCACACGCTAAACTAATTCTGGAACGTGAGTTACACGACAAACTTCTGTTGAGACACCACTGATGCGACTGCGGACAACACGTTGACGATGATATCTATTCAGCTCCCAATGTTACAACTTTCTAAATACTAGTAGATTGATTTCAGCCTCATTGCAACGGTTCTTGCATCCATATCTCCGGATGTCTCAACGGGCATGGGGTCTTGAGAGTTACTGCCCAATAGAAATGACGTTAACAGAGTGAGTACTTAAGGGCCAAGGCTAGAATAAATTCGACCACAGAATTCCAATTGACTGCGAGTGGAGCAGCCAATTGCATCATCCGGTCCAAGTTTGCTGGAGTGCGCTAGGCCTAATACACACCAGGGATAATAGCATACGGCACGGCCTTTGCCCAAGCTTCCCACTCCTCTCCAAACTGCGACTTCATCAGTTTATCCTCCATAGCTGTCCTCACTGTTATCTGCTCCAGTCCGAAAACGCTCATAGCGATCAAACTAATTATCGCGAGCTTCCCAACACTGTAGTTCCAAACCTCCGACTCCATCACCCACGACCCTCGTGCCCAGTGATGTAGCAATATCCCCGTGAACGAAACGTATAAAGCACTATACGAGGGGTGCCTCACAATCCCGTACGGGCCATTGGTAACGAGTTTGTGATGTGAGCGAAGGGAGATCTCATATGTGAAATGGGCGCCGAGCGTACGATAGCAATAGAGCCGGAGGAGCCCGCCCAAGAAAGCTACAAGTGCGCCGATCGCTGAGAGCGGGGAAAGATGCATCCTTGCTGCAGAGGCGGAGTTGAGAAAAAAGATAGAAAGTGCATCATTAGGGTCTGAGAGGAAAGGTATGGACTGGGATTTAGATACTTGGGTGGAATTCAAGTTGAAGATTATTATTGCGATTATTTCGATGAATCCAAGCACCGTGAAACCAATCTGTTGGTAGAGCATTTGTAAATCCCACATTCGATATCTCTGTAATACTACACGATAATTACCCTCATGGAAGGTATAACGTGCGTAACTCGGAAACGACCCTCCTTTTTTACACCGATCAACTCGTTCTCGCGCGTTGGAGGAACCTGAGGAGCTGTTAGGGTGTAGTGCATACCGATAATGGCTGCAAGGAGGAATGGTATTTTGGCCAACGACATTTGAGTTCAAGAATCAAAAGCTCTATTCAATGCAGTTGTTGAGAATAGAAGTTGATTGTGAGAATGGATTTTTCAGTAGAGACCTTATATACTCTACGAGATCAGGCGTCTCCAAGAACCATATACGCGGATATCATGAGTGATAGCCCGGCTCAGCGCAAGTGTGGAATTAGAGCACTTCAGCAATCACGGTCAAAGTGGAACCGAAATCTGCCCGTGAACATTTATATTGAGCTTTCCCATTCGTCGATAGCCCATCCGTGTTTTCCTCACGAGGTGGATCTGGTTCAATTGATAATGTGGCCACATGCCGATAAGCCAGGCCCAGCGGCGGCACCAGATAAAAGTAATGCGCCCACAGTCACTGAGGTCCCTGATGTCGCTTGGAATAGATAGATTATTCTCTCTGCTTTCTTGAGTCGTGTACACAGGTTACATGGTCTCCGTTAGTTTTACGAGGTCAGCCAAAGTAGATGAATGAGTTTCGAAGTTGTTAAAGTCCACATTGGTTGGCTCACCAAAATCTCTCTTCACGTGAGTGAGGCCGAGGCCAACTTGCCACAAATCCATTCAGTAAGTTTGACCGAAATTTCCCAGGAAACGACTGAACAACTGGAACCGTTGTTGACAGCTAAGTATCATAGGCGCTGTTCCAGAAATCAGAGATGTTTATCGAAAAAGAGCTCGAGTTGCTGATCGTCCAACAGGTATTCAGCACGCATCTCGACCCATACAACCACGGGTGTCAGGAAATTTCTGGTAGACTGGCAGTCGGGCTTGAGTCGGGCGCCAGAGATCGCCGTCGTAGATCATGATGATACCAAGTTCTCACGTCGAACCCCATTATCTAGTGGAGCTACTTACTTTTGGCAACATTGTGATCCGATCGAGAAACGTCTCCGATTTCTGGAATAGCTGGAAGTGCTCCATTGACATATAACATATTACAGACGGCAATCCTACAGCTAAACTCATATCGATCCGCCCCCTCTTGAAAAAATATACGCAGGCCCTGGTTTCTTTTGATGAGTGTATCCTATTTTCGATCATCAATCCGAAAGCTCCGCAACAAACTTTGTTATTACAATCTCTTTACTTAACGCGGCAAGCAATAAGTAAGTTGGGATTCAGGTGTGCCGTGAATTATTTTGGGAGGGCCTATCGCTTTGAGTTTAATTCTGTAATTCGCGCTCTTGCCAGAGTTAATTAATCAGTACTCGAAACATGATGGCTATCAGAAGCTCAAATATACATGAGAGCAAACCTTCCAAAGGGTGTTGGCCGTACGTCAGGCGTTGGAATACAAATGTCTCCGTGCTTGCATAACACGCCGCAGCACAGCGCATCAACGCAGCTTTACAATTACTAGCCCACAAGTGACAGAATTAATGATTCAGAGTGATGCCCAACATGATTTCTCTCCACAAAGACTTGACAGTACACTCAGTAACATCATCCAATGTCCCAAATGATGGATTATAAAAACTAGACAATCAATCAAGGTCACAGCTCATCTTTGAGATGGTCACCCTCTGACGGAGGTGTCTTCTCCTTCGCAGAATCGAAAACGACCTGTGGATGATCCCCTTGAGAGATGGGGTCCACCATTGGCTCGTCCGGAACAGATTCCTCCTCTTTGGCCGCGTCTCCTACATCGAGATAGGCTGTACCATTAACCACGGAGTCGAAGAATTTGGATAGGGCCTCGAGTTTAGTGACACCTGTAGCGACATAAGATCAAGATACGCAAAGCCAGAAACATTGCTGACCTTCATATCTAACGGGTTTCGATGATCCAGCGGGATAAATAAGCACCTTCGCTGTGTTCTCTACCCCTAGCTCCTCGTAAACCTTCCCATCGTTATCTTTATGGATACCAAGTTCTACTTTGCCTCTATATTTGTTCCCGAGAACTTTCCAGAGTAGCGGGATCTTCTTGTCCTTCGTCACGAGTAGGGCACGGTGTTTCAATTTTGTCTGTGTCAGCTATGTTAAGACGGGGTTTGTTGGGAAGCGGAGGACTATTGACATACCTTTTCCGACCATGGACTGACGTCCCCGACTGCAGACAGTTTGGTGATTGTATTTGGTACACGCCTGGACGCCCAGTTGAAGAAAGCGGAGGCGGTCCGTTCGCCGGACTCGTATGTCATCGGACGTTCTAAGCCACCTCGAGGGAACAGCTATGTTCGGTGATATCAATCAATGCTCGTCTTCCAACATAGCGGTAGAGGACATACCTTGACTGTAGGAAATCCTTGTACACCCTTGTGGATTGAACAAATTGGCAACAGGGAAAAGGCTGGAATAAGTTAAGTTCGACCGTACCTGGTCCGCACAGAGACGCTTGTTTCCCTCGTCATCACAGTCGACGGCATATAATGGAACTAGTGGGTGGAGTCCCTTGGCGGCTTTGCTATACTCCGGTGCCATTCGTTGGCAGTGCTTAAGAAAAGATCAGATTGGAATACAACAGAACATAAGCCGTGAGACTCACACCACACCACGGGGCAACAAAGGCGACCATACTTGTTACCTGACCAAACCCACTTTCATTATAAGGTGACTACATATAGCGGAAGGAAATCGTACATTCATCTTCATCGCTTTCTTGAATCCCTTGACGTCGAGCATCTTCACCTGTGTATTTGGTGGGAATATAGCTGCGGACGTCAGTGAAGGCGCCAGTGCAAGCGTAAGGGCTAATAGTTGCAGATTTGGGGAAAGCATTGGTCGCCGGTGGTAGTTGAAATGAAAGAGATTGGGAGGTCGCGTCTTATTATTTACTTTGTAAACTCGAACGTGGCATGAAACGTGTCGATCACGCATTTGTCATCCAAGGCCGCTCTGCTATGCCTTTGAGAAACTTTTGGGTTTCCACAGACCTCTGGGGGTTTCGAAGGGATCACAGTACGGCGCCGGATTATCTTGACTTAGAGCATCTCCTATTCGAAAGCGATCCGGATTCGTTCCGTTAACAGCTCCCAAAATTCTTGGTTGTTGCTGTACGGGAATACACAACACGGCAAAATCAACGCGATAACAGGGGACCCACGGACCGGAGACCCCACAATTCTGAATAGGGGATCGATAGCGACGAATAGCCCACCATCTGAGACAGAGGAGAAAACACGTGGACCGCTGGTGGATTAATGAAGAAGCGCGACGAACACATCTCAACCCTTCAGGACATCCATGAGAGAGACACTCTAACGAAGCAACTGGGTGAATGCAGGCGTTCTCTATCCGCACGGTGGCGCATGCCCCCAGAGATACTGACGAAGATATTTCGAGCATGTATCTCGTCAAAAAGTGACATGCAACCCATGCTGGCCAGCACCTTGGATCAGCACAACCCTCCATGGTCTCTTGCTCGAACATGCGGTCGTTGGAGATCTGTCCCATTGGCTACATCAAGCCTTTGGGGGTCCATTGTCATGCACTCAAGCTACAACGACAGAAACAAAAATCGGGACATCAAAAGGCACGAGCTCAAAACCCTGAGCATCCTCCTTCGTCGCTCTCGCACTTCTCCATTATTCATCAGTTTACATTCTATGGGCCCAGAACATAATGAAATCCTTGACGCTCTCCTCACTCATTCTAACCAGTGGCAGGACATTGATTTACAAGGCCTACCTTATTTCCTCAGCCGTCTAGCCTATCAAACATTTCCAAACCTTGAATCCGCACATATCACATGCACGGGTCTGTTCGGAGACAGGGTTTTCCAATGTCGGAGACACTTTCCTTTCTTGTAGCAAGCTGTACCGCATTCAGTTACACTGCGTAAAATCCGGCCGCCAACTTCCAAAGTAAGTTCCTTTGGTCCCAGTTAACGCATTACAAGGGAGGATGTAACCTCAATGATCAGCTTGAGATCTTACGCAACGCCCCCGGTCTCGTGCACTGCGATCTGTACGTACGGATACCCAGAAAACTGGCCAAGGATGCCTTGAGATCTCTGTCCGAACCCATCGTACTCCCAAAACTCATTTCCCTTGTACTCCATGAAAACATTGAATTTCTGCACAACTTGACCACCCCGGCTCTCCGTGAATTCACATTCATCGCAGTACCAGGGGATGCGCAAGCTCTCCTGTCTCTAATACGGCGTTCGTCTTGCGTGTTAGAGGTGATGAATATCAAATTCAACACCTTCCGTGGTCTACTCCTCATCTTCGAAACAACCCCGAAACTGCATTCATTGTTATTGACAGACGTTCATACACGTTTTTGAAGACCCTGTTCAAGCTGACACCAGATTATGATAATCCTGGGTCTTGTCTTCTTCCTATGCTACAAAGCGTAATAATTGGCGGGAAGGGGTGTGCTTTTGTCCACGCGGCGTTGAATATGATAGAGACGAGGTGGAGACTTGGTACTAGCCGGGACTCGGACCACTTCATTTTTTGCGGAGATACAGTGTAGGGACATCGATAAATGGTTTGAAGATTTGTGTGACGCGAAGTATCGATAGATGATTTTGTGGAACCAGGAGTCTGCTGCAGTCTGCTGAGAGCTCAGCATATCCCAACATATGGCACGTGATGAGAAAATCAAACGGCATGACTGATCGCCATGCGAAATTTGGTTCTTAGACCGTCTATACTTTTACTGTACAGCGCTTCAACTGTGTATCTCCACAGCGAGCTTAGCAGTTCGGATATTGAGACTGCACACCGATAATCCAAGAGCAAGGACTCCTAGCGCCGGAGCATATGCTCCGATTAGCTGTGATATCGTCATCTTCTGTGGATCCCTTTCGGTATTACATCAACAACCGAACAACTACGGAGGTATGTAACTTCCTGCTCGCGGATAAAGTCGACATGGCTGATCGATGTCGGTCACCGTTGGAACAGGAGCCCATGTGTCGAAAAGCGTTCGGCTGTCTAACGTACGTCTGCTGCAAAAACTATTCTCCAGATACAGTAGTGGTGACTACTCTGAATTTCTTTACTAGGAGCATAAGCCCATAATCGTGAATGCTCAAAGTACACAATAGGGAACAGATAAGATTATCAATCACACGAATTTTCGGAGATTGCCTATGGGTTGGTGAATTTTGATCCCGCAAGAGACCTTTCCAGCAAGGTAATAGCTTGGTGCTTTGTGTCCTCGAGGCATTCACGGCCGACTTTCTTATGTGCGAATATTCATTCTCCGCCCATGAATATAACTTGGATCGTGGTGCAGCCTCTCTGTTCTTTCAACTGCCAACTCAACTATCGAGCGAACGCCACTGATTCTTGTTCACGTCGACAAACGGGTTGAAGGTTTCCCGCAAGACTCTAGTACCGCCAGAGTAGGACTTACTTCCCGCACTCATGTCCTTTGTCTGACTTCTTGTTGTCTAATTTCCTTTGATAAAAAAAAGCCAGAGGAATGTCGCTCCCATACTCATACACAGACTTCTTTTCTCCCGAACGCTCTGTATCTCCCGAACCTTTCGACATAGACGCGTTTCTTTCGATTGACTGCTCAGACCTTTCGGTTGAGATTCAAGCGCCCGTGCACGATGGAATTCCAACGTTGCATACGGACTTGGATCTCCCTACCCTCAGTCTTCCTCAAGTCCGTTCCGAACGGAACGAACGCCTTCCTAGACGAATCCAGCCCACCAGGGAAGTTGACCAACATAGGGTTGCTTCATCCCCTGTGCAGCGATTGCCCCAAGACGTGTTGTCTGAGATCTTTCTTGAATGCGTACCAAGGAGAGATCCCGGTAATTTTTTGACGGTGTTCGAGAAAGCCGTGGATACTTTTGACATGTCCTTGGGTCCTTGGGTCCTCGCCCAGGTATCCCACCGCTGGAGAGCGGCTGCGCTCAACTTTCCGAAACTTTGGTCTTTCATAAACGTGACGTCCGACATTAAAGAGAGGGATGTCACCAAGTTCGATCGCTCTTTGAACACTCTCCTCCTCCGATCAGCACATTATCCTTTGAGCATCTATATCGACTCCTCCATTGAAGAGTTATGGGACTCTCTTCTCAGTAGATTGCTTCCTCATTCTCCTCGATGGAGAGACATCGAGATCATCGCTAAGCCTACGTTCTTTAACCTTCTTGCGGTCGTCCAGGGTCGTCTTCCTCTCCTGAGATCAGCTAAACTTAATGTTACCTTCCATGGTCGTGAGGTCAATTTCTTCCCCATTATTCTAGACGTCTTCGAATCTTGCCCCAGGCTGCGCGATGTGAAAGTGATAGATAGCTCTTCGCCAATCCGCCTCCTTCCTGGTCTTCCATGGTCTCAGCTAACTAGGTTCAGCGGAACTTACTTTGCTTTTCAGCACTTGCTATATCTCCGATGTGCATCCTGTCTAGTTGAGTGCAGCCTGAGTATAGATTCTGCACCTAATGAATTGAGGGTCTCTCATGACGACCCAACTGTACGCCTTCCCAAACTGGCTGTTCTCATTCTGGATGGGGACATCTCGTTTTTGGACCGTCTCTTCCTGCCAGTACTCAACAGCTTGACGTTGAATTGCTCATTGAAAAGCATGGACCCTGTTTTAGGGTTGATTCGCCGATCCTCTTGTGAACTCACTTACCTTCGCCTCGACTCAACTGACTACCGTGATCGTGATTTGGCGGCCATTCTCCAGACCACACCCCGACTGAAGTCGCTCTCGCTTGAATACGAAGGCAACACACCGAGTGGTGCAAGTCTCTTTACCTGGCTTGCGGCTGGGCCTAACCAGCAGCCTCTTTTGCTCCCTTACCTCAGCACCTTTGCGATCTCACTCACCCGCGATGCGAGGGATCGCGATGGTTTGGAGGACGATCTTTTGAACATGATTGAAGCTAGGCGTAGAATTGATCACGAGACTGGTGGCACCCCATTGCGCCGTCTTGAAACTGTTGATTTTGGATATATGCCTCGCAGAGGTGAAGCGCGTCGACGTTTGCATGCGTTGAATGATGATGGGTTAGAGGTCCTTTGGGACGGCTTCACGGAGGCAGAGTTGAAGCATAGCCATGCCCGTTGGCAGTGGTTGGAGTCTGCTACAAGCCGCCGGGGAGATCTGGGCATTCAAGGTTTGGACCCCTGAACTGCCGTATGGTATGTTGCATGTGCGTCGTACCTTGTAGTCTACTCTTTTCTACTTGCTGACGTCGATATCAGGCTTGCAAATTGAATACGCAGCAATGTGCTGCTAACTCCAAGCGCTCATTGCTATGTGGCCTTGTGTCTGTCGATTCTTTCGCTCTGTTCATATGGACGGGCATTCACTTTCAACGAACTCCTGGTTTATTTGAATGTTCTCTCTACTGCATTGTTCACAGCTCGTGCTTATTCGTTAAGTTTCGTTGACCTATTCCTAAAATGTCTAATACTTAGGATGATCGTGTTTCCTCAAATGTGCTGATCGAAGATATAAAGCCAACACAAGAATATATTAAACCATCTATACTAAGTAGTGTGTAAGATTCCCTAACAAAAGTGTAGTTGCGAAGCATGACTAGACAAATCTTCCGATAATTTATTGGCACGAGAGGGAGAGCTTAGCATGAAGCGGTTATTTCACCGACGATCTTCCTGTTCATGGATAGGTCACCCAACTGCGAGTCCTCCCAATACCTCTTCAATTGCTTCTATCCATGCTTGCCCGAGCCTGTCGAAATCTTCGATCTACACAATAATCAGCCTTACAAACAACCTAAGAAACAAAGTGACAGAGCACAAACCTCCGTGAAGACTTGCGCACTGCATCGGGTCCACCAAAATCCATTATGTTGGAAGAACGCAGAATAGGCCTTGTGCTTGATGAGCATCTCTTCATTCAATTTCCGGTCCAAATTGTTACTGAATTGGGTAGTGACAGGCATCGGCAGCTCCACGTTTACCTATCAACAGAACAAACCGTAAGCCGAGGCATGGGAAGGAGGCAACGCCAAACGAACCATGTTGAGAGTCAACTCTCCATCCGGATCCATTACACGGGTGCCGAAAATCTCTGCAAGTCGTTTACCGCCTCGGATCGCCATATCGTGGCAATAAGCATTGATCTTCTCTTCGCCACCAAGCCACTCTCTAAATCGAAGCGCTGTCTGACGTGTCAGCCGACCAACGGCATATCAAATACGAACAAGAGATGATACCTGAGGGGACAGTAAGATACGGAGAGAAATCAATGGTTCCAACCCCTGCCAACAAACCTAGTCAGAACAATCCAAATCAAATTATGCACTCGTACATTCATGCTGAACAATGAAGTTCAGGTCATCCCTGCCAGGATCGTGCGGCGAGATATATCTAGAGGACGTTGGGAGGGACGATTTCATAATATGAAGGTGACTGTGCCATGTACAGGACAACATCAGCAAAAGAAACAAGTTCACTGATTGAAACAAAATTCTGACCGCTTGGGAACATATAAAATGGAACAAGTACGTCGGGCGTAGAGCCATTTATGACAGTTCTAACACCATCATCAGTATTATTTCCTCCGAGAACAAGGTCTAAATCTTACAGAGACCCAGAAGTCTGGCTTGGCTTCGCTCAGATTGATGTTCGACTCTTGCCCAACAGAATGAGCTGCGTCAACGATGCTCCACACGCGATATTGTTTGCAAATCGCAACCATCTCTTTCCAAGGTAAAGGAACACCAGGATTGGATATGATGGCGTCGATGATAACAATGATTTTTTTCTTGTTCTTCTTCCGAAGCTTACGAATGTGCTTCTCGAAATCAGCGAGGATTTGCGCATGAGTGCATGGAAAGAGAAGAGTGATTATGGACCTTGCTGGGCGTGGATGTACATCGGACATGTATTGGGCGCTTTTATCCATTGACCTGTAAGTGGTGTTGACTTGATACGAATCAATTAGCATGGACTCAGACGGGGTGATCATGCGCGAAGATACTTACAAGTCACTATGACATCCTCTTTGTTCCAATCAAAGTTCCTCAAGACGGTGTTGATGGCTGTAGCGGCGTTGGTAACGAGGACACACTCGTCGGTCTCTGCACCGATCATTTTTGCGAGCTGTTCGCGAACCGCGTTGAGACGAGGCAGATACGTGATGCGATGGAATAAATCCGGATTTGACTCGAACTCTACGCTCATCCTGTGTACGTCGATCAAAACTGGCAAAGGGGTAGCGCCGAAAGATCCTGCAGCAGTCAATCTTGAACGATGCTTCGGAATGGCAAAACAAAAAGATAGGCGTACCATGATTCAAGTTCACAAATTCTGGATCTATGGCGAAGTATTGTAGTATCTGATGCCCAAAGGGAGGCGGATCCTGCTTGTAAACCTCATCAAGGTCTAACCTGGCTACCTTGTTCATCTGAAAATCCTGGAGGTTGGTTGATGCGGCTGTAATCGCTTTACAAGTCAGGTATTTAAGGCTGGCGTCCCGTCACGTTTACAAGTCATTCCGATGCCTTAGCAGCAAGCAAGCTGTCAGCCAGCTAGCAAACAAGTCTAGCAAAAAAGCCAGCCGACATGCGAGCTGTCAAGCATCCGGCAAGCAAGCTGTCAAGCATCCTGCGATCACAGGAAATACCAAAGTTGAACATTGAACGTTATTGAACATTCGCTCTAGGGCAAAACGGAGATTCGAATTCCCAAGTCAGACTCTTCACCCCGTCCTGGACGATGATGACATGTACTCCCTACGTGCCATCTTGCTCACCTTCACTGGGAGCGTCGTATCCGTGCTCAGTACCATGCGCGTCCGATTCTGTACTCGTTCACGATGATCAGTTTATTCTTCCCAGGAGGGAACCTCCAAGTCCGGTGGT
This sequence comes from Tricholoma matsutake, assembly GCA_026075535.2. Taxonomy (NCBI): domain Eukaryota; kingdom Fungi; phylum Basidiomycota; class Agaricomycetes; order Agaricales; family Tricholomataceae; genus Tricholoma; species Tricholoma matsutake. Next base: position 1,596,220 of record AP026550.1, on the reverse strand, counting down.
TTCCATTAGGCTAGACGCGTCTCGGAGATATGGGTTCCATCACTGATAGAAACCCAAGGCGGGGGTTGATATACCGGCTTTTTCGGCTGGGCGCCCTGGCTAGACGCGTCTCGGAGATAAGGGTCCCATCACTGATAGAAATCAAACAAACAAGAAAGCTGTTAATGATATCGGCTGTATTCTCTCAGCTCTCGAGCCGCGTACTAGTATACAAGTTACACGGTCTCTGACTAAGTCAGGCCAAGTAGATGAATGAGTTTCGCAAGTTATTGTTGAAGTCCACTGGCAATGGTTGGCTCACCAATCTATATTCACGTGAGTGGGGCTTGAACTTGCCTGAATCCGTTCAGTAAGTTTGACAGAAAAACTGAGCTGCTGAAGTGCTCAGGCTCTAAGTAAAGAGAAATTTTCAGCCCCACCGTTGAACGGGAAGTTTCAATTCAAAGCTTCAGGAATAATTCAATGCAACTTACTTACTGACATTGGACACAGCTTTTAGCTACCCGGACACGCCGGTTGTTTGTTGTCGATCGGCGGTTCCGATACAAACGCAAGGGTGGTTCAAGTTTGGTGGGCCCTGATGCCAGTGGAAAAGACCCATCGAGTCAACGATGAGATACTTAGCACTTGGCTTTCGTCTCTCCAAGGCCGATGCATTCTATGATACAGCACTTGGCATATCACCACCATATCGCAGCGCTAAACCTATCATCCGCGCTCCTTGCCTATCACTATCCCTTTGGATTCCGAAATTTCGGGGCAATGTTCCGCTCAAGTTTTAACGGTTCGTAGAAGATTCGTCTGAGGTCTCTAGTTGCTAGTTGCTAGTCGTCTTTGTCCCGCGTTCTCGCTTGCCCTTGTAATAAATGGAGCTCGGTCGGGTTGAATCCCCAACCATGCCACAGTGTACTGAATCATCCGAATTCCTCGGAGGCGAAAAAAATGTGTTTCTAGGCGTTTGATGTCGAGAAAAATCCACGGCCCGGGTCTGGTGGTAAGGGAGTCGATTCAGAAAAGGTTGCATTAGTTTATCAGTCCACAGAGTTCGCCGGCGAAGGTTTACTTTTGGAGTACTGACCTTGAGTGCCAGTGAAGAAGATTCAAGTCTACCTTGGTTTCCCCATGTACTGAATCATCCGAATTCTACGGACGCGAATAAAAAACTGAATGTGTTTCTAGCGTTTTGACGGTCTAGGAAAATCTGTAAAAGATCGTCTCCAATTGCCGTCGTTCTCGCTCTTCGTGTAATAAGTAACTCCTTGGTCGGGTTTCCCCAAATGTACATGTGTCGCTCAGTTCTAGCGGTTGAAATTTTGTTGATTAGTGGTGAGGATGACTACAGAAAAAGGCGTATTGGTTTATCTGTTCGAATGTTTTTGTGTAGATATCTACTGACCTTCAGGTAAACCTATTTGGTGCCAGTAAAGAGATTCAAGTCGACTCGTCACGGCGCCTAAAGCGACGCCATTCCATCCCACTCGGTCACCTCATGTCCACTGTGCCAGTGCCTATAATCTCACCCACCCCCATACAACTCTACGCCAACTACCCATTCGCCAAAGACGACACCTACCAAGTAAACCATCCCCATCTCTCCATCCAAATTCTAGCCACCTGATATTAATATTCTCGCAAGCGAGGTCTCGCAAGCCTCATTGCAGGCGACGGTAACCCCCCTCCCGACGTGAAAGATGAGATTTTGCGTAGAACAAGGGTTTTTTATTTTAATCGGTGAGTTACAGCTTTATTTTGTATTGGTGTTTGACCGACAGTTATGCGCTCAGCGTAATGGGACATTCGATATCGATGGATGAGGTTCGAGAATACGAGTTATCATCCCAGGCAGATGCGGTAATACCTACTACGACGACGGACGATTCCGTACCGCCCGCAGCCTCGTCACCCCCTAAACAGGATGACAACGAAAACGAATCCGGTGTTCTCACGTTCGCAGAACTACAGGCGCTGATTGAAAGTGGAAAGGAAGATCTTATTCCGAATAACAAGATCATCCCAGACGCGTTGAATGCAAGGCTATCATTTTGTGTATAATTTTTCTCAACGTGTTGATTTCGTGTTTTTTTTTTGTTTTAATACAGGAAGCACCTCCTAGTCAGTCTACGGCACCACCAAGAAAAAAGCCTTGGGAGCTTGCTGTAGGTGTCGAAGAGTAGCAGTTTGCAACCACCTCTGTAACCCGCCAACCAACCATAAATAGGTTTTTATCAACCACCGACACCTGACCGACATCACCAACGTTAACCAAGTTTCAAGCACCCGTCCATCCCTTCGGCTAACACCCAACCCAAACCCATCAGTACCAACAAAAAAGCGAAAAAACACAAACACACCTTGACCTCATCCCCAAGTTTCCTAATCGCCACGGCCGGTCTTTCCGCCGTCTTCAGCCCAGCCTCACCCTCATCCCACGCATAGCTCACCGCAACAGCCAACTTTGTCCCATCACAGTTGAACGCCAGAGACGATACGGGTCCGGCGTATTTCGGGTACTGCCGCAAGCGTTTTTTCACTTTGTGGTCCCAGATGGAGACAGTGGCGTCTGAGCCTGCGGAGGCGAATGTGGAGTAGCTGGATGGTATAGGTAGTAGTAGTGGTGGTTTATGTCAGTATCTAGGGGATGAGGGAAAAGAAAAAGAAAAAAAATTACCGTGGGTGGAAAGCTAGAGCGTTTACGGGCCATACGTGGTCTACGTCGTCGATAGTCTGTCGATGACACTTGAACGCGTATTTTTTCTCTTGGATAGCCGGGGAGGGGTTGAAATACTCCACTGCTATCCTACCCTCCACCGAAGCCGTAGCATATCCTAACAAACAAAAAAACCATATCAGTACCTCCAAACGAGCACAAAAAACAAAAGAGAGAGTATAAAACCCACCCTCGCCATCAGGCATACACGCCAACGAGCGCGTCATATACTTGAGACTACTCTCGCGCTGCTGCGTGGGGGAGTCCATCTTCCGTATATCGTAGATATGGAAGAGACGACTGGCCATCGCCACGACGAGGGTATGGTTCACTAGGTCGAGCTGGTATATCCGCTCCGGTGTATCGTGCGAGGATTGTTGGGCTGAGGCGGCGCGTGGGTCCCAGAAGCGGAGCGTGCGGTCCCAGGAACCGGTTATTAGGATGTCTGTGGATGGGGTGGAATGAGAGAGACGGGATGGGTGGGTGGAAGGGTACGCGTACTGGATTGTTGTGAAAATGTCATACTTGATATACTATCGTTATGCGATCCGAGAAGACGTGGACTCTCCGATCCGAGGTCTAGCCTATGCCAAGTACCGTGTTAACAGAACGCGTAAAAGACAGATAAAATGGGCGAACGAACACTCTGACGGTCGTATCTAATCCCCCACTATACCCATGTGTACCGTTCGAGTTGAAGCAACATGCCAAGACGGCTGCTCTGTGGTCGAATTTCGCTATTTGCTCGGACTCGTTACCTATTTGGTATAATCGGACTGACTGCGGGTTGCTAGTTGTTAGTTTTGGTTGGTTAAGAGTGCGGTGGGATGGCGTACGGTGTCCCATGAAGATACGAGGAGATGATCTGGGTTTGTGGGTGAATACCGAACGGATGAGATGCTGTCGAAGGGCGGGGATGAGATGAATATCTGGTCGTCTGGCTGGAGTGAGTATGGAATTGAACGAAGAGGAGACTTGGATACTGTACCAGACATAGTTATAGAAAAGTTGTTAACCACGAACTAGGAAGGTTGTTTCGGGATCACTGAGTCTAGTAAGCTACTTATTCAATTTACATACGAGTCTAGTCCTGGGTCTACATTCGTTTTAAACCTAGTCAATGATGTCTATTGTACTTCAAACGGCGGCATCGCGAGCCATGAAAGGACCACCGCAAACTAGATGCATTCCAGTGCAACGACATCACGTGAGTGCTGTTGATATCGATAATCAGCGATCGATTGCTTTCCTGACCGTTACTTCGACGTCGACCTTGCTATAACTTAGCCATCCTTGTTCACGATGCCACTTTTTGACCACAGCTCTCGTTTTACTATCAATGGAGGCCTATTTGTGGATAATAGTGGCAAACATAGTGAGTGTTGTCCTCTTTATTAATGAGCACTCATGATGGCCAATATTCAGGATCTGTACTTGAAATGTTGAAGCCACATGCTGCATTCAATGCCGAATACAACTCGCAGGAGCGTCAAGACCAACATGCATCAATCTGTGAACCAGGCACCCGTGAGCGTGTCATCAAAGATATCTTGGAGTGGGCCATGGATGATCATGCACAGCCTATATGCTGGTTACATGGGCCTGCTGGTACAGGGAAATCTTCCATTGCTTCCACCATTGCCAAAGAATTCCTTGACAAGCAATCAGTTGTCCTCACCTTCTTCTCCCGTGGCAGGACTGATTGCAATGCACTAACCAAACTCTTTGCCACCCTTGCATACCAGCTAGCTGCATACAAGGCACTTCCTTCTGCACAGCAGTCTATAGGCAAAGCTATCCAAAGTGACCCCAGGGTTCTTGCAGCCAATTTTGAAACTCAGTTCCACAAGCTTGTTGTAGACCCTATTATGGCTGTTATGGCAGGTCCTCCATCAATGCCCAAGATTCCCATTATAATTGATGGGCTTGATGAGTGTGATTCTGACACCCACCAAACACAGCTGATCAAGCTACTTGTGAAAACAGCTCCTGCACTCTTTCCACATGCTTGCTTTCTGGTGACAAGTCGACCTGAAGAGTGAATTGAGCATGAATTCCATGCTGCTCCTGCCATTATACAGAAAGTGGCTCTGCAGGATTACAGTGCTGTTCATGATATTTGGAGGCTCTGCCACTCTGGCTTTGCACATATTAGCAAAAAACAAGACTGGCAGAAATATTTGCCAAAGCTCTGGCCTTCAGATGCAGAAATTGAAGAAGTTGTTGAGAAGTCTCAGGGGATATTCATCTATATCTCAACATTACTCAGATTTGTGGATGAAGGAGATGAGCTGCCTCATAGAAAGCTCCAGTATGCTCTCAAGGCACATGCTGGCCTTGATTCTATTTATCGTCAAGTTCTGGAATCAGCCAAAGGCAAAAACATACAGCTTGTAATATCAGCCATCATTCTTCTTCAAAAACCATTGAATATTGTGGATCTTGGAGAGTTTCTGCAGCTGGATCCAGGACAAATCAGGGTTGCTCTGCATGGAACTAGATCAATTCTGAATATTCCGGCATCTGATACTGAGGCTGTTGTGCCTTATCATGCATCCTTTGGTGATTTTGTTCAGGACCACACCCGATCTGGAGGCTACTTCAGCTCCTTTAGCGAGCAGCATGGAATCATGATGGATAAATGCATTCAACTTGTAACAGCTTGCATGGAATATCTGGGTGCTAATGGATTGCCATCAATAGCCATGGCATATGTATGTCAATATTGGTGTTATCATCTGGCATCTTTACTAGCTATCACAGGTGGTCAAACCAATATCAGATCACAAAAACAACTATTAAAGGGCTTTTTGGGCAAGATTGCATGCCAATGGCTGAGACATTGGCTATATAATCTTAAAGGTATACACCAGGAGGAAGTTATAGCCATTAGGGATTCATTACAAGAAGCATATAAGATATTGAAGGTATATAGTTCTATATTATTTTATTTCTGTTATAAAGAGAGCTAACTACTAGTGTGATAAAAAAAGGCAGAAGAGGTGCTATTGTCCAAGGTGACAAAAACAATCAGGAGGCTGGGAAACACTTTGAAGGTATGTGAATATATTCCTATAAACATGGAACACTAACCATAGAAATTATGTATAGGATGTGAGCGCATGCTTTATGCCTTATCAGGGATAGTGCTAATATACTAGAACTGACTAGTTGGTGGGTGTCCACATATCAGAATATCATGAACAAAGTTGACCAGCATGTTTTGATTTATCTGCATGGAATTGCAGATGGTGAGTATAATCTCTGAATAAGTGCACTGCTGATTCAGTGTTGGCCCTGTTATCCCTTAGTATGTAAGTAGCAGCATTGAAATTCAGCAGAGTGCACAGCTGATTCAGTGTTGGCTCTGTTATTTGTCAGCTTGTAAGTAGCAGCATTGAAATTTAGCACAGTGCACAGCTGATTTAGTATTGGCCCTGTTATCCCTCAGCATGTAAGTAGCAGCATTGAAATTCAGCAGAGTGCACAGCTGATCCAGTGTTGGCCCTGTTATCCCTCAGCGTGTAAGTAGCAGCATTGAAATTCAGCAAAGTGCACAGCTGATTCAGTGTTGGTTCTGTTATCCCTCAGCATGTAAGTAGCAGCATTGAAATTCAGCAGAGTGCACAACTGATTCAGTGTTGGCTCTGTTATCCCTCAGCATGTAAGTAGTAGCATTGAAATTCAGCAGAGTGCACAGCTGATCTAGTGTTGGCCCTGTGATCCCTCAGTGTGTAAGTAGCAGCATTGAAATTCAGCAGAGTGCACAGCTGAATCAGTGTTGGCCCTGTTATCCTCAGAATGTAAGTAGCAGCATTGAAATTCACCAGTACACAGCTAATTCAGTCTTGGCCTTGTTATCCCTCAGGATGTAAGTAGCAGCATTGAAATTCAGCAGAGTGCACAGCTGATTTAGTGTTGGCCCTGTTATTCCTCAGTATGTAAGTAGCAGCATTGAAATTCAGCAGTCCATAGCTGATCCAGTGTTGGCCCTGTTATCCCTCAGTGTGTAAGTAACAGCATTGAAATTCAGCAGTCCATAGCTGATTCAGTGTTGGCCCTGTTATCCCTCAGCATGTAAGTAGCAGCATTGGAATTCAGCTGAATGCACAGCTAATTCAGTGTTGGCCCTGTTATCCCTCAGGGTGTAAGTAGCAGCATTGAAATTCAGCTGAGCGCACAGCTGATTCAGTGCTGGCTCTGTTATCCCTCAGGATGTAAGTAGCAGCATTGAAATTCAGCACAGTGCACAGCTAATTTAGTGTTTCCTATGCTTTTTCCTTTTTTTGTTTTCTTTACTAGTGGGTATGTATTTTTGACATACAACTGGCTACTCTTTAATTGACTCACATATATCTGGCCATTTAGGAGGTATGTGCATCCTTGGTTTATCTACTATGTTCTAGCTTTGTAACCCTTGGCAATTTTGCAGAATGTGTGTTATGTATTTTGTTAAGGGATACTCCATTTTGACCATTATATTCCTATGCTGTAGGTTGTAAGTATTTTATCTGTGCCATTGGTCATGTTACTTTTGAGAAGTGACATTATGTTTCATTATAGATTGTCTGTATGTTCCACTTTGTAGTTAATGCTAGCACTCACTTTACACTTTTGCAGAATGTGGATATTTCTGTTGACTATCCTGGGTTCTCATCTAATTTATTCTCTGCTGTCTCTTCAGCAGGTATGTTACTTGTCTGATGGTCAAAATGATCTCTGATACTTTTGTGCAATGTTACTAGTTTGTATGTTCTTGTTCTTGACACAAAATTAATTTGGCTAACATGGGATTACAGCTTGTAAGTAAAGCTTCCCATCTTTCTGTGCAGCTACATTATTATCACTTTTTTTCATCCCAAAGAAGGTGTGTATTGTACTTTTGCCACTGCATATTGATTTTAATCTGTGGGACTTCAGGACCAAGTATGAAATTCAGAATCCAATTATTTGCTCTGGTCAAACTCACCTGTAATTTTCTTCCAAGTCCAATCCAGTCAAGATCATGCAAAATGTTATTGATGGCTTGATAACTTAGCACATTGTTATGATATTCCTTTATTTCACTAAATGATTTCTAATCAACATTTCCAGAATTGTGCAATAGTTTGTTGCTCGACTCTTTGAATTCTGTTTGTGTGGGTCTCACTAATGTTTCATACATGGGCATCCTTGCTAATGAAATGTCCCTGAATGAGATACTTTCTTTCAAATTCTATATGTGTGTACTAGCAGTCTTTTGGCCTTTTTGTATTGTGCTTCTACTTCTTTCAACTTGAATTTGCTGCTCCAAGTTTTGTACTTGTATTAGGTCTGTAAACTAATGTTCCAAGAAACATTTGCTCTGGATATTGCATGCTTATTCCAGGAAAAGATCTGAGAATCAGTCCAGTAATATGTAGGGCTTGTGTGTTGTGCTAGGTAATAGCATGATTCACACATAATAGTTGATTTACCCTGTTGTGAACAAGGGATATGACATGGTAAAAAAGCTGTACTATACAAGTGCAAATGGGTTGAAGTTAGAGACAAAGGCTGTACTCAATGGGTGGGCTGAGAATAAGATTGATATTAGACTGTACAGAATGATAGGTGATATGAATTGTGAGCAGTGAATGTACTAGTAGCTGCTTGCAGCAGCTCAGTTACTGGGGGTATAAGATAGTCACCAGCAGTCATCACACCAAATGGATCAGCTGACATGACTATTATCAGCTGCACATTGTTGTTAGGGCAACACCCACTAAGCTGCTAGCAGTACCATGTGGGTTGAAAGCCTCACTGGTTGTGGTTACACAGGTTAACAAGACCATGGTATATTCTCTAGAACATGAGGCTATAGCTAGGGGGCAGTTGCAGGTTGTCTGAGGATACCTAAAATTGATAAGGTTTGATATATGTTTGGCACTGATCAGTTCCTATATCTGGGATGTCTGTATTTAGTGTGTGTGTGAACATAAGTACAGAAACAGTCAGAATAAGGTTGGATGATGAAGTAAGGGAATCCAGGATGGCTATGAGCCTGAGGTGAGTAAGGCTGGGAAATCAGGCTTACATGGGTTCTCACTACAAGAAGGTGCAAGGGGCATGCACATGATGCAAGGTGTGATGAATTAATGGAGAAGGTTAAAAATAGAACAGTTGGTTGAGGAAGGCAGTTCACACTCCAATAATGGGTGGAATACCTATGAGAGCACAACTAGAGTTCCCCCAGGTGTATATTTGGTTTATATACTATGTTACACCTATTGTACATTATTGTTACTGACATGTGCATATGTGAAATTCTCATGCCTTGTGCTAATGTGTGTACCACTACACAGTGCAGTGGAGTGGCAGTGGGTGAGGCAGTTAACCTGTAGTTGGACACCATTTGATGTTGATGCACCTGGTGATTATGTAATACATATAGTTTTGTAATTTCAAATGATCAAAATATGTGTGTGCTTGGTCACTATGAATTAGATAGCATTTAGTGTATGCATTGTATCACACTCTATACATAGCCAGATTTCCCACTTGCAGCCTTACAAGGGCTCAATCTAGAGTGTTAATTATATCATTGAAACTGGTTCTGGTCAGACAGGAGCTCACATCAGCTGAAACTCACTAGCAACCTAGTTACCAAGATGGCTCATTGGACATAAAATGGTTATCAAAATGGCCATTCCAAATCCGTCTTTCATCACTCTTCCCCCTCTGCTCAGCCATGCCCCCAGTCATATGTATCAGTTCAATTTGTAGCACAAAAGCCATCATCAATGGTGTTCAACAGCTAGGGCAGCATGTTGATGCTTCTACACATTTGCAGCATGAGAAAAAGGATAAACAGCCTGCATCACCAAAAAAGGCAGTCATCATCCTCAAGCTCATCACCAAAACATTCTAGGCCTGCTCAGGCTAATGTTCCTAAGGGTGAGTACCAGATTGTTGCTGCACTGTTATTACTATAACTAACTGACAGATTTGCAGTTGTCCCCATTTCTACAGTGCTTATCACAAAGATGATATGCCTGCTTGTCATCTGGCTTCACAACAGAGCTGGTGTGGGCTGTTCTGTCACCAACAAATTCTACAAGGCCTTAAGCTCATCATTTCAGTGGCTCTTTCCATTGTTGAGGTTGCTCTTTCACCATCTGGATTTATGGTCAAACTTTCAAGCATCAAGCATCCTCATGTGTCCATACAGCTAGTGTATAAGGGTCCAGTTCGGTCCAGTTTTTTGACCTCTGAGGGGGTCAACCATGGACCAAGACCAGTCCATCTCGATGCCCAGCTCACCAAGACCACAACTGAACCAAATAGGACCAGTCCTATTTGGTTCGGTTGCCTCCAAAAGACTGGTTTTAACTGGTCTTACTGGTGTTTTTTTGAGTATAGCTTAATTCTATTATATACTAACTACATTTACATGCTGTGAGCAGTTGCTTGCAGCTGTGGTGTATGAGAATGAAAATAAAAATAAAAAACGAAATAGAAAATGAAATAGAAAAAAGAAATGGCCCCACCATCTCGCATTTGTAGCAAGGGTGGGGGGTTGTTGTCTTGTCCCTGCTGTTCGTGCTTCCCGTTGTCCCTTTCCCTGCTGTTTGTCATCCCCACCATTTGTCATCCCCTTGATTCGTCGTCATTGTCCCTGCTGTTCACTGCCATTTGTCATTTGTCATCCCTGCTATTTGTCATCCCTGGTGTTTTGTCGTTCGTTCGCATTGTTGTTTGTTGTCCCCCCACTCATCATTGTCATCCCCCTAATTCATCGCCTTCATCATCCCCACAATTTGTCACCTTTGTCATCCCTGTGATTTGTTGTTGTCCCCTGATTTGTTGTTGTCATTGTCGTCCCTGCAATTCGTTGTTGTCAGCACCTCCATCTCCCCCCCATGAGCAGTGGCTTGCAGGTGGGGTGGTGGTGCTGTGTGATGTGGTGTAGGTGGCCTAGGTTGTTGTCCAGCATAGGGGGCTGGCATTGGCCGTCATCATCATCGTCATCGTCCAGAAACAGGCCTGTTGCCACCCTGTGAGCAGAGGCTCGCAGCGGTAATGCAAGGCTTGCATGTATGGGAGCTCATGATCAAAATGCAACTAAAAACAAAGAAAAAACATGTAGTTAGTAAAAGAAAGAAGAAATAAAACATAAAAAACATACCATAGGGGGCCCAAACGACGCTAGGTCGTTGTTTGGGCCCCCACTTTGCATTCGTTGGTTTGGGTGGTCATGGTTGCGGACCAGGTGGTGACGCGGCACAGGATGTCCATCACACGTGAATGTTTGTAATTACAAACAAACATGTACAATGACTTCAAAGATACATAAACCCAGACCTCCCCACTTATTCTTGGGGCATCCCCCCTCTTGTCGGTATATGTATAAGTAACTTTAGTATTTAGGTACATGAATACATAGTTATTTGTGGGTACAAAAAGACTGGTCTTTGATCGGTTTTTGTGACTTTTAAATAAGTATCAACTGCTAACTGGACTGCAGGCCATTTTGGATGGACCGAGACCGACGGTTCGGTCTCTTGCAGTTAAGTTCGGTTAAGGGTCCAGTCTTTTTCCAGTCTTATGGACTGGACCCTCAAACACTACATACAGCATATCAGCTCCACTGCCCTGAGCGATTATCCAGATAACATGTTGCTCCCAGTGCTTTACTCTTTATCCTTGTCCTATTCCTTGGCAATTTTAGTGGAAGGTATCTCCTAGATCACATCCCTGCAACACAGAGCTCTGGAAAATTCAGAATACTCAGAATAGGCCAAAGTGGGTCCCATGGTGCTTGTACACCATACAGTCCTTTGATTCCTGGCTCCACTTCTTTTTATCAAGCCAGGTCATTGAAGACTCCCTTCATGAGATGTTTCAACATTGTAGAAATAATCCACCAGCCACCTTTGGAGCCAGTTGCAAGGAAGCTGGAGCTTCCAACACTTGAGGAGACCAAAACATGTTAGGAACTTGGTATATTTGAGGGGAGGAAACTAAGCTACAGTACAAGTACTCAAAGTGTAGACTATATACTACTGGAATAACATGTGATACTGGGTGCAGATATAGATAAGGCTTGCTGATGTAAGAGACACTCTTACCCTCTCTCATACTTCCAAAAAATTTGACAGGGGGGGGGGGGGGGGGCTGAACCACAACTTGAAGTAACAAGTGGTGGGCACACTTTACATATTGGTGAAAACATTGAGTTGCCTGGTAGTGGGCTGATGATGGCAGTGGATGTTGATACTGATGATGACAGTGGGCATTGACAATGATGGTGACATGGCTACTGGTGGGGTATGGTCATGGGGAGGTAGACATGATTGTCATGACCAAAAGTAACTTGATTTGGAAGCTTCTACTAGAGGGCATAATGTGCACCTTCATAAGAGTCTGCTCACATCAACCACTATCCACACAGGAGCAGGAACAAGTACCATTCATACACTATCCTGGGCTTATGATATGGATTGTTGATGCACTCCTTTCTAATCACCTCAGTATTAGTGTTGCCTTGACCAGCTTGGGGCATTTTTGTATTTTTAAAATAACTCAACACAATGCACTCAGCCTGCTTAGTGTTGACAGAGGACCCATTAACTTTTGGGGCTCCCTATCTATGTAAATATTTTTGAATGTTATACAATTTATTGGAATTGATATTGCCTTTGACCCATTTTTGCTGGTTGACTTGCAAAAAATGAGTCAAAGGCAATAGCAATTCCAATAAATTGTATACAATTCTGAAAATATTTAAATAGATAGGGGCTCTCTCAATAGGCTGAGTGCATTGTGTCAAGTTATTTTAAAATGCAAAAATGCTGAAGTCATTCAAGGCAACACTACTCAGTATCATTGAGCCTGCACATATCATTAGTCATGTCACAACTCTTCAATGACCAGCAGGCACATATGGAGTTGGCAGGAAGATACTGGTTGTCTGCTGGGCTCCAAATAGACAGTGCCAATAACTCTTGTACATATCTTGATGGAACAGTTGCCAGTTACCCAGTTTTCAAAAATATCATAGGACCAATGAAAAATTGGTTAAAATTGGTTGCAACTGGTCTTTTGTGGGAACCCATGTTGGACCACATTCCCACACATATTTCCATTAATTTTTGTCCCTGGATTATCGAAAATAGTTAAGAATTGGTCAAGATATGACCAATATTATTTTAGCATGAGTATTTTGTCATGGTCAGAATACCTTTGATTACATTGCATATAACTTGTGCAATAAAAATGTTGGGTACAACTGGATGCCATCCTAAATATAGTAACTATACATTTAACTATGTGTACCATGTACATTTCATTTATTTAACATCCCTGACAAGTTACAACAAAATGCAAACTACAGACATGAGTTGCATGAGTTCAGGCAGTGTCATTTGTTTTGGCCATAACATGGTCAAATCTTGACATAATCTCTTAAAAGTTAGACCATGCAACAGGGAATTACAATGGCTATCCATCCATATGATTGTTAGAAGGTCAATATAATATTAGTGGAGATGCATATGGTTATATTGGTATGACAAATTTTATGACAAAAGACCAGTCCAAACCAATCTTTTTTTGGTCCATTAACCAAAGTAGACCAGTCAAAAAATCCTACTGAACTGGACCTGCGAGCACTAAGCCAGACAGGTGCCAGACATTATAGGGGACCCAGGAAAAATATGTGATAGCAGGGGAATGGAGCATGACATATTTCACTATTTCATACACAAAAAATTCAGATGTACAAACCAGCATATGTACAAAATATATCCATATTTTTATTCCTCTTCATCTGCCAATGACTCGAGATCTCCCTGAACTTCCTCCTCCCCCCCCCTCCTCCTGTTCAGCTTGTTCCAACTCATCTGGAGTAGGCAGGATGTATTCTGACAACACATCATCACCATACTTGTCCATAAACTCTTTCTGTGACATCTTCCTCCATTTCTCATACTCAGCACAGCTGGTGCAAAGCTCAGGAGGTGGCAGAGCAACATAAGTACCTTTTGTCATATACTAGGCATGCTCATGGATAGTAAGATTGTTCTAGTAAACTGGATCAAACCAATCAACTGGCACATTCTTTGGGAGAGCTGTGAGCTCAGATGGTTTGGCATGGGAGGATCTTCACAATGTCGGGGTGATCTAGAGCAAAATAGGCTTAGTCAAATATAAGCAAAAACAAAATATTATCCAACTTGTAGTGTCAGTTTTTTTCCTTGTTCATCTGCTGGTGCTCTTTGTCAGCCATTCTAAAAAATGCAGTGACTTTTGTCAATTGACCCTTCTTCTCCTTGATGTGGTAGACTGTGTCAACTGACTCTCCACTCCCTTCTCCCAACTAATCATCTGAATGGGCCTCATTCTCCCTAGCCAAGGCTACAACCTGCTTACTACTGAAACCATGGGCCTTAAGTACATCAAGCCTGCCATCAGCAAGGTCTTTACACTCCCCCATGTATTCCATGCAGATTCTGAGTCAGTCCACATGGAATAGTGACCAACCAAATCATTGATTTTACTTGTGCAACATAAGGTCAGAATTCCATGCAGAATCCTAGTCAGTCTGTACATAATCCATGCTATTTGCTCTGAATCTGCATGGATTCTGAGCATCCTAGTCCAAGCAAATCTTGATCAGCACAGACTAGGACTGTGTCAAGAACCATTCCTTGCACGATTAGAACCTACATCCATCCAACCCTTTTCTGCCTCTTGAACCCAACATTCACTGACTCCTTCTGCTTTTGTTCCCGGCCACCTTGCACTGCCCACACTGCTATGCATCAGGCCACCTTGTACAGCACCCATAGCCGCCTTCTCAAAACTGCTGTCTCTTTTGCAAATTCAACTATGGACTCCTGTGTGGCCCCCACTAAGTAATTTATTTATGCAGTCAAGACACTGCTGCAGTTACCAAGATGTTCCCACTCCGATTCCGTACCCCAGTATTTAAGCTTAGTTAGTTTTGACTTGTATTCCTCAGTTCATATATTGACAAAGACTTGATAAAGATTTGACATAAATTCTACTTAACCTGCCAATCCATTTTGTTCCACTCCTATCTCCGTCCACTGAGAGTCTGAACTCCATTTGACTCGACCTCTAGTTCTCCCTCCAAAGTTCTGGTCATATTCAAACTTAATCCAAGTCCCTCTGTACTCCTTCCCTGCACTTCCCCCACCTACCCGCTTCTACCTCCAAACCTTTGTCTTGAAATTAGGACACCAGATGAGGTAAAGGGTGCAACTTCTTATTCCCTTCCACAGAATCTGCTATGACCCGACAACCTTCCACTATCGACAACTGCAGGGTCCAACCGAATTCTGACATGCACTTCAGGATCAGTCCTTAACAGACTGTTCCTTGGATATGGCTCAAGCCGACATTTTTTCAACAAATGGCTATTGTGTTCCAAATAAAATTTCTAAATTTCTGGGAATATTTGAGAAGATAGAAGAGCTCAAAAGCCAAGGGGTCATATTTTGGTTCTAAGAAATTGGCCAGCCCTTCCCAAGTTATTAATGTGGCTTTGATTTGGCTTGCAGCTTGGCTTGAAATTAAAGCTGCATTAATAGCACAGAAAGGGCTGGCCCAATTTCTTAGTGCTGAAACATGACCCTTGGCTTTTGAACTCCTCTATGTCATCAAATATTTCCAGAATTTTAGAGATTTTATTTGGAACAGTATAGCCATTTTCTGAAAAAACATCGGCTGAGCCATGGCAACACTACTTGGATGTCAGTGTTACCTGGACACCAAGGACAAATCTTCAACTACTAACATGATCAAGCATGTCAAAAGTTGTTGGGGCCAGCCTGTGTGGGAAGCTGCAAGCTCATGTAACAATGCAACTGAGGTGAGGGACAGTGTGACAAAGCCTATAGCAATGACAGGATCAATTATGGCAGCATTCAAGTGAAACAGTAAAAGGAAAGTCACATACTCACACTATATGCATAAGAAGACAGAGACTAAGTTTGAGTTCCAAATTTTCATAGTGCACATGCTTTTAACAAACTTCAACTAGAGCTGAAATCATAAGATGTGTGTCTGAAAGTGTTCAACCTTTCAAGATTGTCGAGGACTGTGGATTTCAGTGTTCAATGAAGATGGGTCAACCAGAATACTACATCCCCTCTGCTTCAATGGTTTTGCATGATGTTAAACTAGTCTTTGGTAGAGCATGTGAGTGTATCTATAAGGGCAACCTCAGCCTCTAGCAAAGGGAAATCTGAAGTTAAAATTATGCTACATAATACAGGGATTGGGGGCGCACCTAGCAAAGGGAAATCCGAAGAGAAAACTCTAAGGATCCCCTTGCTGATGCCCAGTATATGTGAAGATGACAAAAATCAAATATAACCTAAAAATAGAAAAAGGCAGAGATAGGCGGATCAAGGCCGCCGAATGACATCATACCAAGGGGTATGTGTCAGAAGGGGTACTCCGCCTCTAAATATAAAAGTGTCAACATGTACAAACATGATAGCAAGGGAAAATTAGTAATAAAATCTGGAAAAATCATAGAAAATGAAGAACAGAAGGAAATGAGGTGGGGAAAAATATAGGACAAACATAAAAAATAGGAAAAACACACAGGGCACCTCCCTAGTCCCCTTACATCACCTCCTCTCTAAGATGCATCACCCCGATGCATTCGAAATCGTATACGACCAAAGTCCGTGACTTGAATGCAACGTGGTGCAGCAGTGTGCCATCGGTGGAATTCCTTGATTAACCGAGGGGCATTTATGTCAGACTCTTCAACCCATGAGTTCTCCTCATACCCATAACCCTTCCAATGTACCAAATACTGGAGTTTTCCTCGACGTAAACGGCTGTCCAAGATTGACTCGACTTCATATTGGGGTTCTCCCTCGATCACTGTAGGTGGTGGTGGTGGGTGTGAATGGCGTCCCGGGAATGGATCTAGGGGAGCTGGAAGCAATTTGACGACATGGAAGATGGGATGGAGTCTGGACATGGAGGCTGGGAGGCATAGACGATAGGCATGTGTTCCAACGCACTTGACAATGGGGAAAGGTCCCAAGAAGCGATGAGCGAGTTTCTTGGATGGACGTGTAGTGGAAATGTCACTGGAGTCAAGATAAACTTGATCACCAACCTTGTACTGAGGGGTTGGGGAGTGCCGTTGGTGGTAAAATCGTGCCATGTCGTCCTTCGCCTTTGCTAAGGCTGCCCTTGCCTCCTCCAAGCTATCCCTCATGCGTTCTGTGAACTCATTCACCGTCTCGATGTGTGAGGGAGTTTGGCGAGGTTCAAATCCCATGCATGGATGTTGTCCAGTGTCTAAGAGGAAAGGGGTCTGTTGAGTGGAAGCATGGACATGGTTGTTGTATCTGAACTCGGCCAAAGGAAGGAGATCATCCCAATCGTCCTGGCGTTCATTGACAAAGAGGCGGATGTACTGCTCCAGTTCCTGGTTGACTCGCTCCGTCTGGCCATCAGTTTGTGGGTGATAAGCGGTTGAAGCGAGGAGTTTGATCCCCAGGAGTTGGTACAGCTCATGAGTGAACTCTGCCATGAACTGAGGGCCACGATCCGAGAGGAAGGCACCAGGAAGTCCATGTAATTTCCACACGTGGTGGAGGTAGAGTCGAGCGGCACCTAGGGCACTGACAGTGGTGTGAGTGGGAATGAAGTGAGTGCATTTTCCCACTGAGTCAACTGTGCACATCACCGCATCAAACCCATTTGACTCTGGCAATTCCACCACAAAGTCGACACTGACGACATCCCAACGACTCTCTGGAACAGGAAGAGGGTGTAGCTCACCAATAGGCTTGCGACGAGGAACCTTGGTGCGTAAGCAAAGGTCACAAGTGCAACAATACTGACCAATGAGCCGCGACATTTGTGGCCACCAATAGTTCCATGAGGTGAGCTCCAAGGTCTTCCAGTGTCCGGGGTGGCCAGCAATCTGTGAGTCATGGTGTTGGGATATGATGCGCCGGCAAAGGTCTGGGTCATTGGGAACATAGATGCGATCCCTGAAATACAACAGGTCCTCCTTTTCAGCCCACTCTGCCGCACGTAAGGAAAGGGTCGATCCCTTCCTCAGTTCTTTAACAGCTCGGGCGACAACATCCTCATGTAAACTGCTACGGTTTGCGCGACGAATGTCACGTAGGATGTCCCACTCCTCGCCCTGGGGTGCGATGCCTTCCAGTGCCCAAATGGTGAACAGGTCTGGCTGCAACAGCACAATGTTTTGGTTGTCACCACCGCCATCCCCATGGTCTGCATGTCGGGATAGGGCATCGGTCTTCCCCATGCTGCAACCCGGACGGTGGTGTAAGGAGAAGTCAAATCTAGATAGATACAGGGACCAACGAGCTTGACGACGGTTCAATTTCTTGGCTGTCATGAAGTACTTGAGGTTCTTGTGATCCGTCCAAATTTCCACCTTGTGTTGGGCACCCTCAAGGAAGTGTCGCCACTCCTCAAGCGCATGCATTATTGCCAACATCTCCTTGTCATGGATCTCGTAGTTTCGCTCTACAGCACTAAGGCTTTTGGAGTAGAACACAACAGGATGCCACTTCTGGTCCTCTGGAGATGGCTGAGACAACATGGCGCCCGTCGCAAAGTCAGAACTGTCAGCTTCTACATGAAAAGGACACGAATCGTCAGCAAAGGTAAGGATCGGAGCAGAAGTGACCATCTCCTTAAGCTTTTCAAACGCCTCCTGTTGTGCATTATCCCACCTCCATGCCTCCTTTCCTGTCAAGTTGAACAGTGGTCATGCATGATGTGAGAAATCCTTGATAAAACGCCGATAGAAATTGATGAAGCCCAGGAAAGACTGCACCTCCTTCTTGTTCATGGGTGTCGGCCAAGCTGTGACCCCGTTTACCTTGATAGGATCCATCTCCACTTGACCCTCCGAGATAATCAGGCCGAGGTACTCGATCTTGGTCCTTTCGAACTCGCATTTGTCCTGACAAAGGTAGAGTTTGTACCGTCGAAGTCACTCTAGGACGAGGCGCGTGATGCGACGGTGCTCTTCAACCATGCGAGTGAAGATGAGAATGTCGTCGAGATAGATGCAGACAATGCCTTCGAGGATGAGGTCATGGAAGATGTCATTCATCATGGTCTGAAAGGTGGCAGGGCTATTAGTAAGGCCAAAGAACATGACAAGCGGTTCAAAAAGACCACGGTTGGTACGAAAGGCTGCCTTCCACTCATCTCCCTCCTTTATCCTCACATTATTATAGCCCCAATGGACATCGAGCTTGGTGAAGTATCAGGCTCCACGGAGCTGGTTTACGAGTTCAGAGATGAGGGGTAGTGGGTAGCGATTTTTGACCGTGATGTTGTTGAGCCTTCTGTAGTCTTGAACTGGTCGAAGTGAGCCATCCTTCTTCTTGACAAAGAAAAAGGGAGAGGCCATGGGTGACTTCGATGGTCGAATACATCCAGAGGCCAGGTGCTCGTCAATGAACTGGTCAAGCTGCCGTTGTTCTTCCGGAGAGAGAGGATAGACCTTGCAGGATGAAGGGGTTGCGCCGGGGGTGAGTTCAATCGCGTGATCCCATGGCTTACGCGCAGGAAGAGAGTCAAATGACTCCTTGGAGAACACGTCTTCAAACTCATGGAGATGAGGGATTAAGGAGTTAGTAGAGGATTTAGCAGCGTTGTTTTTGTGGAAGGCCTCGGCGAGGCGTTGGGATATGTTCAATGTGGCACACACCTCATGCGATGAGCGAATCGCAGTGTAGAAGATCCGATCACCCTCCTCCACTTCCTCTGGGTCCTCATCATCATCATCCGAGTCCGGCATTAGATCAGGAACCCCTTCCAATTCCACTTCAGGTATAGGCAGGGGTCCAGCACAACACTTCTGAGTTCGTTGTATTGCCGCCTTCTGTCCACGACGTTCTTGCCTGGCTTCTGTGAAACATGTCTGACAGCAGGATGGACATTGGCTCATGGTAACCTCCCCGGTGCGCCAGTCGACCTCTGGGTTATGGTCTCGAAGCCATGGATATCCCAAAATCACCTTTTGCTTTCCTAATTGAGTGACAGCAAAAAGGGCACGCTCACTATGATCTTTGTAACGGAGAACCAGGTCTGCAACCTCTCAGATGGCACCAGCTTCATTTGGGGATCCATCCATGTTATATACAGGTATCGGACATGAGAGTGAGCGAGTATTTAGACAATGTTGTTGTACCAGATGGGAATCGATGAAGAGACCAGTCGCACCAGAGTCCAGGAGCGCAGAGACACCAAGTATCTGTCCAGTGTCGGTCATCTGCAGTTCGATGGCTAGGTTTAAGGAATGTGCAGAGGGAGTGGATGCCACAATATACTTGCGTGGTAGTTTATGCTCCCATGATTTAATTTTGGGATGTGGAGTAGAAGGAGAGATGGGGAGAGCAGGTACGTCTTTAGCCAACTTTGAAGGGTCAGAGAGGGGAGCAGTCACAGAAATGGATTCATTCTCCGGGGATTCAACTGACAAGACTTCAAAGCAGTTATGGACAGGCAGTGAGGGCATACGATTCACTCGCTGCGAATAGGAAAATCCTGCTCCTCTACAACTTCCAACTTAATCTCCTCTGCAACTTGATCCTTCGCTTCCTCAACATCTACAAGCGCCAACAAATCTTGCAGGAGTTCATCTCGTCCCTTGGGGGTGAGCATGCGGATATCCTGACGATGGGGACACGCTCCAGCCCTGTGTCCAGGTTCCCCACAATGGTAGCAGAGATCCAACTTACGTGCACGGCTGCGGGCTGCATCAACATCCATTGGTACTGGGACATTGACGGCTGGTGTGGGAGTTTGACGAGCAGGAATGGGGTTAGGGCGGGGGAGGCTTCGATTGAAGGTGTAGGGTGTATGAGTGGTAGTTGGAGCACGGAATGCAGCATTAAACGCCGCATTTGTGAGTCGGTTCTCATCACAGAGTGAAGCAGCTTCATATCAAGCAAGGATATCATTGTCTGCTGGGCGCCCTTCCAACATCTGTGCAATCTGGTCCTGAATTTCTTGGTGGAGCCCCCGTCGGAACTTCACCACCACTGGTAACCCACTCCCATATCCTGCCATGTCCACCAAATCCTTGAACTCATCAATATAGTCGTCCACGGATCGACGTCCCTGGTGGTAAGTGGATGACTCAAGTCGTGTCACTGCTCGGTGGCGTTCATTGAGGGGGCAGAAGTGGCGTACGAACTCAGCTCGAAAGTCACCCCAAGTGGAGAAAGGTAGAGAACCGAGTTCTTTAGTTTGACGTAGGATATGGTCCACATAGAGATAGGCACGTTCAGATTTCATGTATGTGAAGGCCCAATAAATTTTTGCAGCCTCATCGATGAATTGATGCAACTGGAGACTAATGTATAACTCACAGGAATTAAGGAATGCACATCCCTGCGCATGTGCACCATTAAATTCGGCGGGGGGGGACAGTTTGATCTGGGCACATTCCTTAGTGGACGCGTTTGGCAAAACATCGTTGTTGGGTGCGCTTGGAGTCATGAAGGGGGAACTATTAGTCGTAGGGTTAGCCTGGAGGGTCCTAACAAAGTTTTCAATCGTAGATTTAAGTGAGTCGATTTGCGCGTGCATTCCGGAAACGTCGCTTTCAAGCGCATCAAAGTGTTCTGATGTGTCCATGTCGCTAGGGAGTGCGTTTGGCGAAAATGGCAGCGTAATAAAGGTGAGAGTATCTGGAACGGTGTGTAGGGACTCTGTGGAGCTTTGGGAAGCGTCGTCCAGTCCGTACCTGCCTATTTTGGGCAGCGTGTTCGCGATTTTCGGGCCTTAGGGGAGAGTTTTCTACTATAAGGGCAACCTCAGCCTCTAGCAAAGGGAAATCCAAAGTTAAAATTATGCTACATAATACAGGGATTGGGGGCACACCTAGCAAAGGGAAATCCGAAGAGAAAACTCTAAGGATCCCCTTGCTGATGCCCAGTATATGTGAAGACGACAAAAATCAAATATAACCTAAAAATAGAAAAAGGTGGAGATAGGCAGATCAAGGCCGCCGAATGACATCATACCAAGGGGTATGTGTCGGAAGGGGTACTCCGCCTCTAAATATAAAAGTGTCAACATGTACAAACATGATAGCAAGGGAAAATTAGTAATAAAATCCGGAAAAATCATAGAAAATGAAGAACAGAAGGAAATGAGGTGGGGAAAAATATAGGACGAACATAAAAAATAGGAAAAACACACAGGGCACCTCCCTAGTCCCCTTACAGTATCACTAAGTAACCAACAACTTCACAATATTACAGAGTAGGGATGACAATACACACAGGAGTATGATGGGAAAATTAACTTCACCATGGATGCTTGGACCTCTCCTAATCATTATGCATATGTAGCCATTACTGCACATCTTGAAGTAAAAGGTGAGCCCATTTTGATTGTGTTGGATGTCATTGAGGTAGAAAGGTAGGTTGACAGTATGATCTTGATGAATCACCACTGATGAGGAATCAGTCACACTCTGGTCTGAACCTAGCCCTAGTGTTTGTCAACATCCTGAAAGAATTCAAGATTGAGCACAAGATCCTGAGCATAACCTGTCATAATGCATCAAACAATGATACTATGGTTGAGGAAATGGCAAAAATGCTCACTGCATTTTCAGAGGTCAACCACACTCATTGTTTCACACACATCATTAATCTTATTGCTAAATCCTTGCTCAAACAATTTGACTTGAAGGAGAAGGATGAGAAAGACTTAACAGATGATGAATGCAAGTTGGTCAAGCTTGCTGGGAATATCAAAGAAGAGGAACAGATTTTCATCATGGAGAGCGACACAGGAGATGGTGATACTGCAGATGATGATGACATAGATGGCTGGGTTGATGAAATCGAGGAGCTCACATATGCTGAGAAGGAAAACTTGGATGACAGTGTAAAAACCTGTTTGTGTTGTGTTAGTAAAGGTGAGTGTAATCATGATGATATTATTTGCTTACTTGACACCTTTGCATAGCTTCATAAACTCTCTTTCAAACTTATCCAACTACCATCCTTCTTCCAGTGTGGAAACAATGCCTTGAAGATTTACAGCTTCCAATTCAAATCATGTCATGGGATGCTCATATGCGCTGGAATTTGACATTTGATATGCTATTAGGTATCAAAAGGCTGTGGAGAAAATTACATCAGATCATAGGAATAACCTTAGATTGTATGAACTAACCAAGGAGGAATGGAACATTGCACAGGAGCTGCAAGACACTTTGTGAGTGAGTGAGCTGGTAAGGTGGCTGTGACATGCCTCATTGTTGTCTTGTAAATTCTCAAGGATGCAACAACCTTCTTCTTGTGAGGGACTCCTAATCTTGCTACTCTGATTCTGGCTATGGACCATATCGACACATACTTCACCAACACAGCACTTGGTTGGTCAAAATCAGTGGCAATCCATGTAGCTGTTGGTTTGGCTAAGAAAACTCTGAACTGCTACTACTCACAGATTCTTCTGAGGTCTACCAAATTGTTATGGGTGAGTCAATATTTTGACTCCTAAATGGTATTCACAACCTTTTTATTGCAGTATTGCACCTTTGACACAAGCTTGAGTATTTCAGGATGGCTGTATGGGAAGATCAGTGGATCAACACAGCAAGAGAGCTTGTCTGGACCCAATTTGAGGAAACCTATGCTGGGTGTGAGGTCAAGGAAGCAGTGGTAGTATTGCCAAGTGATGAGGTAAGTTATCAAGCAGATTTTTTCTGTAATGTAGCTGATGCAATGGTAGGCATCAAAAATGTCCAAAAACATATTTGACAATCTCCCTGCCCTGGCTGCACCCAGGCCCTCAGCTGTCCATGATGTATTACAGCTCTACCTTGCTGGTGCTGTTGAGAATGTGGCTGATCCACTCTGCTGGTAGTCAAAGAAACAGATGACATACCCCTGACTGTCTCATATGGCCCTTGATTATTTGTCTATTCCTGGTCCATCACCATTACATCTCAAGATAATTTAGGCTCTAGCTAATGAGATACTTTCAACAGCAACATCCATTGATGTCAAGCAACTGTTTAGTTGTGGTCACCTTGTGTTGTCTCACACTTGCAGCCACCTTTTGGTTGCTTCAACTTGTGCCTTGTTATGCCTGGGGTCTTGGAGTCTGATGGGCTTGGTGGGAGATGAGGATGTCAATGCTGTTGCTGTGATGGATGAGATTGAAGGATTGAAGGACAGATTGAATTGAAAAGATTGGCTGACATGCTTAAGCTTAACAAGTTTGGTACTATGAGTCTACAGTGTCAGCTCGCAATGTTATAGTCCCATGCAGGTTCCCATTACCCATGAAAACCTGTGCTACCCATATACCTATTATCCATGGGTATATGGGTTATAGCCTGTGCAGGTATGGATATGGGTTGCATCTCTGGTAGCCATGGGAGTACCCATGCCATTGCCTATGTATATATCAGATGTAGTGAGTCCATAGGAGGTGGACTTACATCACCCAATTCTTTAAATGCAATCCAAATGCTCTGCATCACATTGTGTGAATGGTGTATGAGGGGATGAAATTCTGGCCTTACCAAACCTTCATGGAGTGGACAAATACAATATTTCCTCACCTGGAAGTCAAGGCATAAAAGGGGGGTAATGTTAGGAAACAGTAACATTACATAATGAATCTTCATTCTATTTTATTATGTTGAATTATGGTACCTTACATGCATGCATAAGGCATGAGAATTTTATTTTGCACATGTCAATATGTATGTGCATTGATAGCAACAATGTACAATATATGTAACATAGTATATAAATGCAATACACACCTAGGGGACCCCCAGCTGTGTTCTCTTAGGTATTCCACCCATAGCTGTGGTGTGAAATGCCTTTCTCAACCAACTAACCTGTTAATAACCCCTCACTGTAAGGGGACTAGGGGGGTGCCCTGTGTGTTTTTCCTATTTTTTATGTTCATCCTATATTTTTCCCCACCTCATTTCCTTCTATTCTTCATTTTCTATGATTTTTCCGGATTTTATTACTAATTTTCCCTTGCTATCATGTTTGTACATGTTGACCCTTTTATATTTAGAGGCGGAGTACCCCTTCCGACACATACCCCTTGGTATGATGTCATTTGGCGGCCTTGATCCGCCTATCTCCGCCTTTTTCTATTTTTAGGTTATATTTGATTTTTGTCGTCTTCACATATACTGGGCATCAGCAAGGGGATCCTTAGAGTTTTCTCTTCGGATTTCCCTTTGCTAGGTGTGTCCCCAATGCCTGTATTATGTAGTATAATTTTAACTTCGGATTTCCCTTTGCTAGAGGCTTAGGTTGCCCTTATAGTAGAAAACTCTCCCCTAAGGCCCGAAAATTGCAAACGCACTGCCCAAGATAGGCAGGTACGGACTGGACAATGCTTCCCAAAGCTCCACAGAGTCCCTACACACCGTTCCAGATACTCTCGCCTTTATTACGCCGCCATTTTCGCCAAACGCGCTCCCTAGCGACATGGACGCATCAGAACGCTTTGACGCACTTGAAAGCGATGTTTCTGGAATGCGTGCGCAAATTGACTCACTTAAATCTACGATTGAAAACTTTGTTAGGACCCTCCAGGCTAACCCTACAACCAATAGTTCCCCCTTTACGACTCCAAGCGCACCCAACAACGATGTTTTGCCAAACGCGTCCACTAAGGAACGTGCCCAGATCAAACCGTCCCCCCCCGCCGAATTTAATGGTGCACGTGCACAAGATTGCACAGATGTTGGAAGGGCGCCCAGTGGATGATGATATCCTTGCTTGGTATGAAGCTGCTTCACTCTGTGATGAGAACCGACTCACAAATGCGGCGTTTAATGCTGCATTCCGTGCTCCAACTACCACTCATACACCCTACACCTTCAATCGAAGCCTCCCCCACCCTAACCCCATTCCTGCTCGTCAAACTCCCACACCAGCCGTCAATGTCCCAGTACCAATGGATGTTGATGCAGCCCGCAGCCGTGCACGTAAGTTGGATCTCTGCTACCATTGTGGGGAACCTGGACACAGGGCTGGAGCGTGTCCCCATCGTCAGGATATCCGCATGCTCACCCCCAAGGGACGAGATGAACTCCTGCAAGATTTGTTGGCGCTTGTAGATGTTGAGGAAGCGAAGGATCAAGTTGCAGAGGAGATTAAGTTGGAAGTTGTAGAGGAGCAGGATTTTCCTATTCGCAGCGAGTGAATCGTATGCCCTCACTGCCTGTCCATAACTGCTTTGAAGTCTTGTCAGTTGAATCCCCGGAGAATGAATCCATTTCTGTGACTGCTCCCCTCCCTGACCCTTCGAAGTTGGCTAAAGACGTACCTGCTCTCCCCATCTCTCCTTCTACTCCACATCCCAAAATTAAATCATGGGAGCATAAACTACCACGCAAGTATATTGTGGCATCCACTCCCTCTGCACATTCCTTAAACCTAGCCATCGAACTGCAGACGACCGACACTGGACAGATACTCGGTGTCTCTGCGCTCCTGGACTCTGGTGCGACTGGTCTCTTCATCGATTCCCATCTGGTACAACAACATCACCTAAATACCTGCTCACTCTCATGTCCGATACCTGTATATAACGTGGATGGATCCCCAAATGAAGCTGGTGCCATCTGAGAGGTTGCAGACCTGGTTCTCCGTTACAAAGATCATAGTGAGCATGCCCTTTTTGCTGTCACTCAATTAGGAAAGCAAAAGGTGATTTTGGGATATCCATGGCTTCGAGACCATAACCCAGAGGTCGACTGGCATACCGGGGAGGTTACCATGAGCCGATGTCCATCCCGCTGTTGGACGTGTTTCACAGAAGCCAGGCAAGAACGTCATGGACAGAAGGCGGCAATACAACGAACTCAGAAGTGTTGTGCTGGACCCCTGCCTATACCTGAAGTGGAATTGGAAGGGGTTCCTGATCTAATGCCAGACTCAGATGATGATGATGAGGACCCAGAGGAAGTGGAGGAGGGTGATCAGATCTTCTACACTGCGATTCGTTCATCGCATGAGGTGTGTGCCACATCGAACATATCCCAACGCCTCGCCGAGGCCTTCCACAAAAACAACGCTGCTAAATCCTCTACTAACTCCTTACTCCCTCATCTCCATGAGTTTGAAGACGTGTTCTCCAAGGAGTCATTCGACTCTCTTCCTGCACGCAAGCCATGGGATCACGCGATTGAACTCACCCCCGGCGCAACCCCTTCATCCTGCAAGGTCTATCCTCTCTCTCCGGAAGAACAACGGCAGCTTGACCAGTTCATTGACGAGCACCTGGCCTCTGGATGTATTCGACCATCGAAGTCACCCATGGCCTCTCCCTTTTTCTTTGTCAAGAAGAAGGATGGCTCACTTCGACCAGTTCAAGACTACAGAAGGCTCAACAACATCACGGTCAAAAATCGCTACCCACTACCCCTCATCTCCAAACTCATAAACCAGCTCCATGGAGCCCGATACTTCACCAAGCTCGATGTCTGTTGGGGCTATAATAATGTGAGGATAAAGGAGGGAGATGAGTGGAAGGCAGCCTTTCGTACCAACCGTGGTCTTTTTGAACCACTTGTCATGTTCTTTGGCCTTACTAATAGCCCTGCCACCTTTCAGACCATGATGAACGACATCTTCCATGACCTCATCCTTGAAGGCATTGTCTGCATCTATCTCGATGACATCCTCATCTTCACTCGCATGGTTGAAGAGCATCATTGCATCACGCGCCTCGTCCTAGAGCGACTTTGACGGTACAAACTCTACCTTTGTCAGGACAAATGCGAATTCGAAAGGACCAAGATCGAGTACCTCAGCCTGATTATCTCAGAGGGTCAAGTGGAGATGGATCCTATCAAGGTAAACGGGGTCACAGCTTGGCCGACGCCCACAAACAAGAAGGAGGTGCAGTCTTTCCTGGGCTTCATCAATTTCTATCAGTGTTTTATCAAGGATTTCTCACATCATGCACGACCACTGTTCGACTTGACAGGAAAGGAGGCATGGAGGTGGGATAATGCACAACAGGAGGCATTTGAAAAGCTTAAGGAGATGGTCACTTCTGCTCCGATCCTTACCTTTGCTGATGATTCGCGTCCTTTTTGTGTAGAAGCCGACAGTTCTGACTTTGCGACAGGCGCCGTGTTGTCTCAGCAGTCTCCGGAGGACCAGAAGTGGCATCCTGTTGCGTTCTACTCCAAAAGCCTTAGTGCTGTAGAGCGAAACTACGAGATCCATGACAAGGAGATGTTGGCAATAATGCATGCGCTTGAGGAGTGGCGACACTTCCTCGAGGGTGCCCAACACAAGGTGGAAATTTGGACGGATCACAAGAACCTCGAGTACTTCATGACGGCCAAGAAATTGAACCATCGTCAAGCTCGTTGGTCCCTGTATCTATCTAGATTTGACTTCTCCTTGCACCACCATCCGGGTTGCAGCATGGGGAAGACCGATGCCCTATCCCGACGTGCAGACCATGGGGATGGCAGTGGTGACAACCAAAACATTGTGCTGTTGCAGCCAGACCTGTTCACCATTTGGGCACTGGAAGGCATCGCACCCCAGGGCGAGGAGTGGGACATCCTACGTGACATTCGTCGCGCAAACTGTAGCGGTTTACATGAGGATGTTGTCGCCCGAGCTGTTAAAGAACTGAGGAAGGGATCGACCCTTTCCTTACGTGCGGCAGAGTGGGCTGAAAAGGAGGACCTGTTGTATTTCAGGGATCGCATCTATGTTCCCAATGACCCAGACCTTCGCCGGCGCATCATATCCCAACACCATGACTCACAGATTGCTGGCCACCCTGGACACTGGAAGACCTTGGAGCTCACCTCACGGAACTATTGGTGGCCACAAATGTCGCGGCTCATTGGTCAGTATTGTTGCACTTGTGACCTTTGCTTATGCACCAAGGTTCCTCGTCGCAAGCCTATTGGTGAGCTACACCCTCTTCCTGTTCCAGAGAGTCGTTGGGATGTCGTCAGTGTCGACTTTGTGGTGGAATTGCCAGAGTCAAATGGGTTTGATGCGGTGATGTGCACAGTTGACTCAGTGGGAAAACATGCTCACTTCATTCCCACTCATACCACTGTCAGTGCCCTAGGTGCCACTCAACTCTACCTCCACCACATGTGAGAATTACATGGACTTCCTGGTGCCTTCCTCTCAGATCGTGGCCCTCAGTTCATGGCAGAGTTCACTCGTGAGCTGTACTGACTCCTGGGGATCAAACTCCTCGCTTCAACCACTTATCACCCACAAACTGATGGCCAGACGGAGCGAGTCAACCAGGAACTGGAGCAGTACATCCGCCTCTTTGTCAATGAACGCCAGGACGATTGGGATGATCTCCTTCCTTTGGCCGAGTTCAGATACAACAACCATGTCCATGCTTCCACTCAACAGACCCCTTTCCTCTTAGACACTGGACAACATCCACACATGAGATTTGAACCTCGCCAAACTCCCTCACACATCGAGACGGTGAATGAGTTCACAGAACGCATGAGGGATAGCTTGGAGGAGGCAAGGGCAGCCTTCGTATGCGATTTTGAATGCATCGGGGCGATCCATCTTAGAGAGGGGGTGATGTAAAGGGGGGTGCCCTGTGTGTTTTTCCTATTTTTTATGTTCATCCTATATTTTTCCCCACCTCATTTCCTTCTATTCTTCATTTTCTATGATTTTTCCGGATTTTATTACTAATTTTCCCTTGCTATCATGTTTGTACATGTTGACACTTTTATATTTAGAGGCGGAGTACCCCTTCCGACACATACCCCTTGGTATGATGTCATTTGGCGGCCTTGATCCACCTATCTCCGCCTTTTTCTATTTTTAGGTTATATTTGATTTTTGTCATCTTCACATATACTGGGCATCAGCAAGGGGATCCTTAGAGTTTTCTCTTCGGATTTCCCTTTGCTAGGTGTGTCACCAATGCCTGTATTATGTAGTATAATTTTAACTTCGGATTTCCCTTTGCTAGAGGCTTAGGTTGCCCTTATACTCACATCAAGACCATCAATTCCCCCATCATGCACTTGAAGCCCACCCCCTTCTTGTGGAGAGAACCTGCATGGTCAAAGCTAGTAGATTAGTGGGTGTTGCTCTAGCAATGACAACATAGTGGTTGATATCTTTCTTAGTTCTTAACCATTTTTGATGAATCATGTAACACATGTGACCAATTAACTGGTCTTTTTGCAGTCTTCTATATTTTCAAATCTGAAAGCCCATAACCTTAACCACAAAAGACCACACCTTAACAGTAACCACCAGTCTGGTTATGGTCTTTTTTAGTCCTATAGACAGGACCTTAAAACACTATCAAGGGGGAGTGTCTATAAGAACAACCTTAGAAGCCACCTAATTAGTGGACTAGCAAAGGGATCTGAAGTTAAAATTATGGTACATATTACAGGGAGTGGAGGCACACCTAGCAAAGGGAAATCCAAAAAATTTCTAAGGACCCCTTTGCCAATTCCCAGTATATGTGAAGATTGCAAAAATCAAATAATAGCATAAACATAGAAAAGGAGGAGATAGGCAGATCAAGGCCACCGAATGACATCACACCAAAGGGTAGATGTCAGAAATGGTACTCTGCCTCTAAATATAAAATTGTCAACATGCACAAATGTGATAGAAAGGGGAATTAGTAATAAAATAAGGAAAAATCATAGAAAATGAAGAATAGGAGGAAATGAAGTGAGGAAAAATATAGGATGAACATAAAAAATAGGAGAAACACACAGGGCCCTAGTCCCCTTACATCACCCCCTCTCTAAGATGAATTGCCCCAATGCATTTGAAATTGCAACCAGTCAAAGTCCATAACCTGAATATGGCATGGTGCAGAAGTGTGTTGTTGGTGGAATTCTTTGACTAGTCATGGGGTGTTTACATTGGATTCCTCAACCCATGAGTTCTCCTCATACCCATAGCCCTTCCAATGTACCAGATATTGGAGCTTCCCTCAGTGCAACCTGCTATCCAGGATGGACTCGACCTTGTACTGTGGTTCCCCTTCAATCACTGTAGGTGGTGGTGGTAGGCATGAGCAACATCCTGGGAATGGATCTGCTGGTGCTGGCAGTAGTTTGATGATGTGGAAGACAGGGTGGAGTCTGGACATGGATGCTAGTAGGCATAGGTGGTAGGCATGTGTTCCAACACACTTGACAATGGGGAATGGTCCAAGGAAATAGTGTGCAAGTTTCTTGGATGGATGGGTGGTAGAGATGTCGCTGGAGTCAAGGTAAACTTGGTCACCAACCTTATACTTGGGTGTTGGCAAGTGGCATTGGTTGTAAAAGTGTGCCATGTCATCCTTTGCCTTAACTAGGGCTGCCTTTGCCTCTTCCAAGCTATTCTTCATCTGCTCCATAAATTCATTCACTGTCTTGAGCTGTGATGGCACTTGGCGAGGTTCAAAGCCCATGTGTGGGTGTCATCCAGTGTCCAGGAGGAAGGGAGTTTACTGAGTGGATGCATGGATGTGATTACTGTATCCAAACTTGGCCATGGGGAGAAGATCCTCCCAGTCATTCTGGCACTCATTGATGAAGATGCAGATGTACTGCTCCAGCTTCTCATTGACCTGTTCAGGGCATGGCATGGGTATGGGTAACACCATGTGTTTCCAGTCAGGGGTATGCACAGGTATGGGTATGGGTATGTGATTGCCATGCCCAGGCAACACTGTACCCTTTTCCATGGTGTTATGGTGGAGTAGGGTGTCTGGGCACCTACTTCAGGTAGTCATGTGACCATGTAGTCAGTAGCTGATCACCTGTACATAGAGAGTCATCCTATCACTATATGATCACATTCTGTGTCTAGCAAGGAGACACCTCAGGCATCTCCATCTTGGTGATGAGAGCATGTTTTGATGCACTCACAGCTGCTTTGGTCTATTTTCAGCACTCTAGCTTTTGATTCTCGCATGCCACATTGTAATGCACTAAGCTCATATTTTAGCTCTCGAGTCCCCAGTCTCAGCATACAGTTATAGCCTCAGAACCTCAGTCACATGGAACCCAGCACTACAGAACCAGAACCAGTTACACAGAACCAGAACCAGTCACAGAACCAGAACCAGTCTATCAGTGTCTTTTTCAGTTATTACATCACATTCAGTATGCCAGGACCTGGACAAGGGAAGCATTCCCAAAAGAAGAAGTGGCACAAGAACATGTTTAATTTGAATGTGAATATGGCAGCTGTAAACACCATAATGACTGCATCAAGCACCCTAAATGCAAGAATGACCAGCCTAGCAATGTTGCTACCTAGTGCAGTTACTACCACTGCTGAACTCACAGACAAAAGAATGCAAGAAAGCTTCCATACAGCTACACAACTGACTACAGCAACTAATACAGCAAACACAGCCACTGCTGCACCATCACCAAATACACCATTCACCTACAGCCATGAAGAAGTATGACAACTACTAGAAGATGTAAAACTAGATGGATGGCAAGCCAGATTTGAGGAAGGACAAAGAACTGGGAGGAAAGCAGGGCATGAAGAAGGAAAAGAAGAAGGACACAATGAAGGACATATGGAAGGATACAAATATGGATACAACATGTGTTGGTGGATAGGCAGGCAGAGACAAGAGGAGGCACATAAGAAAGGCCGACTAGAAGGTTATGGGATAGGTTTGAGAGAAGGATACAACATAGGACTGAAGAAGGGAACAGGCAGACAAAGGAGAAGGACGAAGGTAACTGGAAACACACTATGGCCACTGTGTATCAGTCAAGGAAGGGCACCTAAGGCTTGTAATGGAGGTCACGAAGGCCATGGCATTGAAGGAGGCAGATCCAACCACCCAGAGCAATGCTAGCACCCAGATAGCCCCCACAACCATTGAGATGGCCATGAAAACCCTTGACATGCACCCTGGCACTCCCCTCTATGTTGCCACATCACCTCTAATGACACCTGCACAGCCCCTAGCAATGTCAACAACAATGTCGACAACCACCACCAGCCCTTGTCCCCTGCCCCAACCCTGCTCCCAACAGCCAGAAAACAATGGCACACACTGCCAAGTTGACCTACAGCCTCCCTGCAGACTCTACAACCCCTTGTCTCTTGTCCAGAACCACCTACTACCACTACCATGGCACAGCCAACAATGGCAATGAAAACTACTGCAACCACCTCTGGAACGACCACTAGGGCGATGGCTACCTCTCAGATGATGGTTACCACCCCTAAGCTGAATTACCAGGCCCCAAACAATGTACAAGGAGGCTCCACAGCCCCCCAGACTGAGTTGCATGATGACAAGCAGGTGTGCTCATCAAGTCGCAGCATCTGCTCGATAAATAAACCCTGCAGGCCCCACCATCCCAAACAACGATCCAGGAGACATCCTACATGACCCTGCTCCCCCTGGAACTCCAAACAACAGTCCATGAAGCCTCTCACACACACTGTACCCAGTTCACTCCCCAGCTCACCCCAACTACCCCCTAAACAAGCTGTTTTGCCCCCGCTTATGTCCTACATCCCTGCCTTGTCATTAATGATGCCATCGGCACCTGACAACACCCCCCATCTACCACCTAAACCCTCATTGCCACCCATACACACAAGCCAACCCCAGTATGCATGTCAATATGCCATTTTGGTACCTATGGCAGTCCTCAACAATGGATATCAGTGGCTACAAAAAAACAGCACAGCGATGATGGCACCACCCTCTAGACCCCCTCGTTTCCCTACCCAGCCCCAAAAATGAACCATGCCTGTCTCTCCCCAGCTCAGCCACAAACAAGCCGTCTTGCCCCTCCTCACATTGTTAACAGCTGATGATGGATCTCCAACCCCAACAGCCACCATTTCATGGCCCCCATCTCCTGCCTCACCCCCTGTGAGCTCTGTAGCCCCACATTTGACCTCGATACCTGCACATTTTGACTGGGCCAAAGATGCTGTGTCGATACCTATCATGCCTAGCTCATGCACATGAGACCTGTCTAGTTTAAGATCAGGCTGCCAACAGCTGTTTGGGACCCTGCAATGACAGACGAGGCAATGATGAGCTCCACCACAATTTTTTTCAGTCTCAAAAATTTTTGTATACAGTTCTACCACCCTTTCATCAACCTCAACATTTTATTACTTCATGGCACCCTTCTGGTATAGGACCAGATAAACCAATCATTACCATTCCTGTTGGTGTAGTACCCACACCCACAACTGCCCCAAAGCTTGACTGGGATCGTGACCCCCACCTTGCTGACTTGAGTCGAGCTCTCCGTGCTTTGGGATGGGTACTTCCTTGTTGAGTTTTCCCTCACTTTATTTTTTTTTATCAACCATAGAATTTTTCTGGTGATGCTATTATTATTTCTACCTATTGTTTGTTTGTTTGTTTTTCTTTCTGTGGCAATGAGGACATTGCCTTTTTTGGAGGTGGGCAGATGGAGTAGGGTGTCTGGGCACCTACTCCAGGTAGTCATGTGACCACATAGTCAGTAGCTGATCACCTGTACATAGAGAGTCATCCTATCACTACATGACTGCATTCCATGTCTAGCGAGGAGACTGAAAGCCTATCCCTTATGGGGACAGGCAACACTAGGGATAGAAAAGGAAAAAGATAGGAGAAGGAGAACTCACTACTAATCACGCAAAATAACAGGATGATGACGTGTAATTAGAAGTTATAATACAAAAGCAGAGTAGTATATGGGAAGCGAGTAGTGGGGAAAAAGGAAGAATGCCGAAAATGTCCATATGCAGTAGTATATAAGATGTTCTTGGTGACTACAGGCAGCACCCCCCCCCTCTCTCACTGCAAATGTGAGTGGGGGGGTTTCTCATTCCATTCTTGGCAACTACAGGCACCACCCCCCTCCCTTGCTCCAAATGCAAGAGGGGGTTTTCACTTTCTATATATTAATTTAGTGTAATTCTATTATTAAAATACATATTCATGTCAATACCCACGAATAACCATGGGTATGGGTATAAGAAAATATACCCGAGGGTTACCCATGCTGTGCCTAGACCTGTTTGGTCCATCCATCAATCTGTGGGTGATAGGCGGTAGAAGCAAGGAGTTTAATTCCTAGGAGACAGTACAGCTCTCAGGTGAACTCTGCAACAAATTGAGGTCCTCAATCAAAGGAAGGCACCAGGAAGTCCATGTAGCTTCCACACATGGTGAAGGTAGAGTCAGGCTGCACCCAATGCTATAATGGTAGTGTGAGTCAGAATAAAGTGAGCTCATTTTCCTGCTGAGTCGACTGTGCACATTACCACATCAAACCCATTCGACTCTGGTAATTCCACCATGAAGTCTACACTCACAATATCCCAACAATTTTCTGGAACAGGAAGAGGGTGTAACTCACCAATGGGCTTGCATCGAGGAACCTTAGTGCATAAGCAAAGGTCACAAGTATAGCAATACTGACCAATAAGTTGTGACATCTGTGGCCACCAATAATTCTGTGAAACAAGCTCCAATGTCTTCCAGCATCCAGGGTACCCTGCAATCTGTGAGTCATGGTGTTGAGATATGATCTGTTGTTGAAGGTGCAGGTCATTGGGAACATAGATGTGATCTTGGAAGTACAGCAGATCCTCCTTCTCAACCCACTCTGCAGCATGTAGTGAAGGGCTGACCCCTTCCTCAGTTCCTTGACAGCTGAGGTGACAACATCCTCATGTAAACTGCTATGGTTTGCACAATAAATGTCATGTAGGATGTCCTGCTCCTCACCCTGGGGAACAATGCCTTCCAATGCATGGACAGTAAACAGGTCTGGTTGCAACAGCACAATGCCTTGATTGTTGTCACTCCCATCCCCATGATCTGCACACCAAGAGAGGGCATCAGTTTTCCCTATGCTGCAACCTGGATGGTGCAAGAAAAAATTGAACCTGGACAAATACAAGGACCAGCAAGCCTGATGACAGCTCAATTTCTTGGCTGTCATGAAGTACTCAAGATTCTTGTGGTCCATCCAAATCTTGACCTTGTGTTGGGCACCCTCGAAGTGGCACCATTCCTCAAGTGCACACATTATCACCAACATCTCCTTGTCATGGATCTTATAGTTCCACTCCACAGCACTAAGGCTTTTTGAGTAGAACACAACAGGATGCTACTTCTGGTCCTCCAGAGACTGCTGGGACAATACAGTGCCTGTCGCAAAGTCAGAACTGTTGGCTTCTACACAAAAAGGGCGCAAGTCATCAGCAAAGGTAAGGATGGGAGCAGATGTGACCATCTCTTTAAGTCTCTCAAATGCCTCCTGTTGTGCATTGTCCCACCTCCATATCCCCTTGCCTGTGAGATCAAACAGTGGTCATGCATGGTGAGAGAAGTCCTTGATAAAACACTGATAAAAGTTGATAAAGCCCAAAAAGGACTGTACCTCCTTCTTGTTCATGGGTGTAGGCCAACCCATGACCCCATTTACCTTAACAGGATCCATCTCCACATGGCCCTCCAATATGATCAGACCCAAGTACTCAATTTTAGTCTTCTCAAACTCACACTTGTCATGTCAGAGGTAGAGTTTGTGCTGTCAAAGCCTTTCAAGGATGAGGCGCATGATTTGATGGTGTTCATTGATGTTGCATGTGAAGATGAGAATGTTGTCGAGATAGACACAGACAATGCCTTTGAGTATAAGGTCATGGAAGATGTCATTCATCATGGTCTGAAAGGTTGCAGGACTATTAGTGAGACCAAAGAACATGACAAGTGGTTCAAAAAGACCATGGTTGGTATGAAAGGCTGCCTTCCACTCATCTCCTTCCCTTATCCACACATTATTGTAACCCCAGCAGACATCAAGCTTGGTGAAGTATCATGCCCCATGAAGCTGATTCACAAGTTCGGAAATGAAATGGGTACTAATTCTTGACTGTGAGCTCATTGAGCCTTCAATAATCTTGAACGGATCTGAGTGAGCCATCCTTCTTCTTGACAAAGAAAAAGGGGGAGGCCATGGGTGACTTGTATGGTCAGATACAGCCTGAAGCCAAGTGCTCATCAAGGAATTTATCAAGTTGTTGTTGCTCTTCAGAGGACAGAGGATAGACCTTGCAGGAGGAAAGTGTTGCACCCAGAATGAACTCAATTGCATAATCCCAAGGTTTGCATCCTGGCAGAGAGTCAAAAGACTCCTTGGAAAATACATCCTCAAAATCATGAAGATGAGGGAGTACAGAATCAGCAAAGGACTTAGCAGTTGTTGTTTTTGTGCAATGCCTCTGCAAGATGCTGGGAGATGTTTGATGTAGCACACACCTCATGTGATGGACTGATTGCAGTGTAAAAAATCCAATCACCTTCTTCAATCTCCTCTGGTTCATCCTCCTCCTCATCAGGATCTGGTGAGAGGTCAGGGACATCCTCCAACTCCACATCAGGCACAGGCATTGGCCCAGCATGACACTTCTGCATGCATTGTATCAAGGCCCTTTGTCCATGGCACACTTGTATGGCTTCAGTGAAGCATGTGCAGCAATGGGAGGGGCACTGACTCATAGTAACTTCCCCAGTTTTCAAGTTGACTTCTGGGTTGTGGTCCCGAAGCCATGGATAGCCCAGGACCACCTCCTGTTTCCCTAATTGTGTGACAGCAAACAGGGCTCATTCACTATGATTCTTGTAACAGAGAACCAGATCTATAACCTCCCAAATGGCACCAGCTTTGTTTGGGGACCCATCCACATTATAAATGGGTATTGGACAAGAAAGGGAGCAAGTGTTCAGATGTCTTTGTTGCACTAGCCGAGTGTCAATGAATAGACCAGTGGCACCTGAGTCCAGAAGAGTGGAGATGCCAAGTACTTGCCCGGTGTCTGTAGTCTGCAATTCAACTTTCAATGCTAAGGAGTGTTGGGAAGGGGTGGATGCCACTATATACTTGCATGGTAGTTTATGCTCCCATGATTTAAGTTTGGTGTGATGGGTAGAGGGATGAGTAGGGGTAGCAGGTACATCTTTAGCCAACCTAAGAGAGTTCAAGGGAGGAATAGTCATGGAATTAGATTCATCCTCTAGCGATTCAACAGGTAGAACTTTGAAGTGGTTATGGACAGGCAATGAGGGTGTATGGTTCACTCATTGTAAGTGGAAAAATCCTGCTCCTCTATGGCCTCAGATTTAATCTCCTCACTCTCTTTCTCCTTTGCCTCCTCAACATCTACAAGTGCCAACAGGTCTTGAAGGAGTTCATCTTGCCCCTCAGGGGTGAACATGCAGATATCCTGACAATGGGGGCATGCTCTGGCCATGTGCCCAGTTTCCCCACAGTGGTAGCAGAGATCCAACCTATGCATGCAACTATGGGCTGCATCAACATCCATTGGTATGGGGGCACTGATGGCTGGTGCAGGAGTCTGACAGACAAGGAATGGGGTTGGGGTGGGGGAGGGTTTGATTGAAGGTGTAGGGCGCATGAGTAGTAGTTGGAGCATGGAATGCAGCATTAAACACTGCATTTGTGAGTCAGTTCTCATCACAGAGTGAAGCAGCTTTATACCAAGCATAGATATCATTGTCTGCCAGGCACCCTTCCAACATCTGTGCAATCTGGTCCTGAATCTCTCGATTGAGGCCCCATCGGAACTTCACCACCACTGGTAGCCCACTCCCATATCCTGCCATATCCACCAAGTCCTTAAACTTGTCAATATAATTGTCCACAGATTGATGTGCCTGATGGTAAGAGAATGTCTCAAGCCATGTCACTGCTCGGTGGCACTCATTGACAGGACAAAAGTGGCATACAAACTCTGCTCAAAAGTCACCCCAAGTGGAGAAAGGTAGAGAACCAAGCTCTTTAGTTTGGTGCAGAATACAGTCCACATAGAGATAGCTGCATTCAGATTTCATGTATGTGAAGGCCCAATAACTTTTTGCAGCATTGTCAATGAATTGATGCAACTGGAGACTGATGTACAACTCACAGGAATCAAGGAATGCACACCATGTCTGAAGGGTTCTGATGAAGTTTTTGATCATAGAGTTTGTTAGGGCAACACCCACTATCTGCTAGCTAAGACCATGCAGGTTCTCTCTACAAGAAGGGGGCGGGATCCATGCGCATGATGGGGGGATTGATGGTTTTGATGTGAGGGGTTATTAATAGATGAGTTTGTTGACAAAGGCCTTTCACACCAAAAGTGTAGGTGGAATACCTAAGAGAACACAACTGGGGTCCCCTAGGTGTATATTTAGGGTTTATATACTATGTTACATATATTGTACATTGTTGTTACCAATGCACTCATACATGCATGTACATATTGATGTGTGCAAAATAAAATTCTCACGCATCAATATGTAGTGTCATTTGGTGTAATGTAGCATAATTTGACATAATAAAATAAAAATGAAATTTTATTAGGTAATGGGGTGGTTTCCTAACAGATTTAAGTGAATCGATTTGCGCATGTATTCCAGTAACATCAATTTCAAGCACATTGAGGTGCTCTGATGCATCCATGGTGCTAGGTGGTGTGTTAGGTGAAAATGAGTGATTACTTAAGGTGGGGGAGTCTGGAACAGTGTGTAGGGAGTCGTTTGAGCTCTGGGAGGCATTGTCTACTCTGTACCTGCCTATTTTGGCAGCGGATTTGCAATTCTGAGCCTTAGGAGAAAGTTTTCTACTATAAGGGCAACCTTAGAAGCCACTTAATTAGTGGACTAGCAAAGGGAAATCTGAAGTTAAAATTATGGTACATATTACAGGGAGTGGAGGTGCACATAGCAAAGGGAAATCTGAAGAGAAAACTCTAAGGACCCCTTTGCCAATGCCCAGTATATGTGAAAATTGCAAAAATCAAATAATAGCCTAAAAATAGAAAAGGTGGAGATAGGCAGATTAAGGCTGCTGAATGACATCACTAGATGTCGGAAAGGGTACTCTGCCTCTAAATATAAACTGTCAACATGCACAGATGTGATAGAAAGGGAAATTAGTTATAAAATAAGGAAAAATCATGGGGGGTGAGGAATAGGAGGAAATGAAGTGAGGAAAAATATAGGACAAACATAAAAAATAGGAGAAACACACAGGGCACCCCCTAGTCCCCTTACAGTGTCATGCTCATGTGCATACCCTATTTCCTTATTTATATTTACCTGAGACAGCCATCTACAGCATTCTATTTACAGACACACAGACTATGTAGACTGGCTCTCTGTATCTT
The DNA here is from genome assembly GCA_026075535.2 of Tricholoma matsutake. Classification (NCBI taxonomy): domain Eukaryota; kingdom Fungi; phylum Basidiomycota; class Agaricomycetes; order Agaricales; family Tricholomataceae; genus Tricholoma; species Tricholoma matsutake. Next base: position 1,556,290 of record AP026550.1, on the reverse strand, counting down.
GCCACCAGTGCTTTACCACCACTAAGTCCCCCCTTCACATTACTCCTTTACTCAATCATAGTAGTATGTTACATTTATTCTAGGTACTTACTTTGGGTTAGTGTTAGGGTTATGAGCACCATATGTGCAACATATTGCAATGTAGCCTCCTGCTTTTTTTCTGATGAATACTAAATTTGGATCCCCCTTGCAAGTATTGTGCCATTGGCATTGATCATAAGGTTACCTTATGCACATCAATAAGTCTCATCAATATTCTGCACCTTGTCATCTCCCTGTTCCTTCTGTTTCACCCAAGCAACCAAAAACAATCATCAATACCACATATATATATAATTCAACAAAGCAAACAAACTTACTCCAAACCTTGCCTACTGCTCAAATGATCATATATGCATTGCAGAACTCCTTCCTGAACATAAAGCCTTCTCAGTGCTTACACAGACCCAGTATGAGTAGTGCCATTTGGTGAGTGGGGAGATGACTTGCCAGTGGGGTGCCCTACTATGAAGGCATGGGAGATGTGGAGTGGCTCATTAAATTCACTGATGAGCTAGGGTCCTAGGGAGGTTAGTTTGTGGCTGAGAGTGTACCTTGTTGAGCATTTGGTGTGGGGTTCACTGTAATCAACATTGTGCTGAATGAGCAAAATGAGGAATGGTGGTGTGCAAAGCTCCCTCAACCACTCAGCATCTCCCAGATGGATACTTGACACCCAACTTCTCCTGCAGCATCAAATACCATCAATAGAGCATATCAAATTTGTGAGATACAGACTACAAATCGCTTGCAATTAAAAATTACTGATTATCGACAAAAGTTCACAATGAAGTTCAAAAAAATAATTTCTACTTTGTCCAAATGCCCGGACGTACTACATATGCCTTGCTTCCGTGCTTTTTCGTTGGTTAGCTGTTCCATATATATGTTTCCTTCCTTCCACGTACACTCTCGGTCAGAACATATGTAGTACCGACAGGAAATATGAAAAGAGTCGGAAGAGACAAGGATGACAGATCAAATTATAAACAATAGCTGACGTAACGCAATGTGCCTGCAAGTCTGCAGTGTGCACACGCCAGCTTCTGCTCGACCTCATTCCCTCCAAAATACGTCTGGTCGATAAGCATGGTAAACAAGAAATCCAAACTTAAAAAGAAAGCTACAGCCGACATGTCGAATGGCCACGCGGGGTAAGTATGGTACCCATTCCAGGTCCACCCAAAAAAAAAAAAATTGACGTGACGAATACGAACTAGTCCTGTTGCAGGATCAAGCACCCCTCCACCACTTACACCCGATCTTGGCGACTCTTCAAAATCGTCTCCGGAACCTGAAGAAGACGTAAATGTGACTCTCGCAGAGAAAGTGAAGGAACTAGGAAACGTCGCTTTCAAAGCTGGGAAATACTCGGATGCAATAGAGTATTATACCAAAGCTATCGGTGGGTGATAGACTTGTAGAGAAACTAAGTAAAAGTATCGTCACGCTCACGAAACCACGTGTAGCATTAAACCCAACAGAGCCTTCGTATCTGACGAACCGAGCAGCGTCGTATATAGCTCTGAAGCGATTCCGACCAGCACTAGAAGATTGCCAACAAGCAGCCACACTACAATCTTCCTCTCCCTCGCTTAAAACTCTCCTTCGACTAGGCCGATGTCAATTAGCGCTGGGATCATCAGCAGCCGCACTCTCCACTGTCCGCGCCGTGCTGGCCATTGAGCCCAAGAACGCGCTTGCGATCCAGCTTCGGGATAAGATCCAGCTCCTAGAATCCCATGTGAGGAACTTGGACAAGGCGCGGAAAAAAAGGGATTGGGGACATGCGAGGTTGGCGCTGGATAGGTGTTTGCAGGCGATTGAGGGGGAGGGGGAGGAGATCCCGACGGAGTGGAGGTTGTTGAGGGTTGAATTGGAGTTGGCGAGGGGGAATTGGCAGGCTGCTAGTATTGCTGCAAGGTAAGTTTTGGGGGGTTTTTCTTTCGTGAAATATCTTATTTCTTTTTTGGGTAGTGATGCTATGCGTATGAACCCCAATTCGCCTGATGTACTTGCGATTCGTGGACTGGTGTTGTTCCTTGGTGGGAGGCTGCCTCAAGCATTGCAGCACCTGGCGTCTGCACTTCGGCTTGACCCAGATCACGAGAATGCTCGTCGGTTGCGTGTACGCGTCAAAGATGTCGACCGGTTAAAGGAGGAAGGTAATGCAGTGTTTAAGATTGGAAAGTTGCATAAAGCGTTGGAGAGTTACAGCCAAGCACTCGATGTTTGTTGCCTACCTTTATTTTTTGGGGGCGGGAGTTGTTGTTGCTGATGTTTATTACTTGATAGATTATTGGAGAGTCGGATGAGGAAGGAAAGGGAGGCCAGATTCGTGCTACGCTGCTGTCTAATCGTGCCACCACGCTACTCAAGGTATATTGCGCGTTATTATCTCTCAGAGAATGCTGTCGAGTTTGTTGTTGTAGCTCGAGTTGTACGATGATGCACTTGCGGACACGGAAGCCTCCCTTGCGCTGGTATCGTCTTCCTTCAAAGCGCTACGGACGCGTGCACGTATAAACCTGCATATGGAGAAATACGATAGAGCGATCGCGGATTTCAAGTCTGCAACTCAACAAGCAGGAATAGAGGGTAACGACGCGGACGTGCGTGCGCTTAGATCAGAGTTGAAAAAGGCAGAAGCTGCGCTGAAGAGAAGTAAGACGAAGGATTATTACAAGATCTTGGGAGTGGCACGAGATTGTAATGAGGCGGATATTAAAAAGGCGTATAGAAGGGAGAGTTTGAAACATCATCCGGATAAGGTGAGTTTATGTGTTGAATAATATATGATTTCGTTGTTGAATGTGATGAAATAGGGTGGAGATGAAGAGAAATTCAAACTTGTAGTGGAAGCGAATGCGGTACTATCAGATGCAGCTCGACGTGAGCGGTATGATATGGGTGAAGATGAGGATGGAATGAATGAAAGTGGGGGAATGGGAGGAGGTGGAATGCATATGAGCCATGCAGATTTGGCAGAACTGTTGTCACATTTTAACGGAGGAGGAGGAGGAGGAGGAGGATTTGGATTCCCTCGAGGTCATTTCTAGATATTTGTATACATCTGTTTGGTTCATCCCTCTAATGCATACCACGACGATTTACATTCCATTCGCTTCTCCTCCAACTCCTTGTCCAACTCCAACTCCCTCCTCCCCGTCGTTCCCAACGTCCTCAAACTCCCTTTCCTCATTATCATCTCCAACTTCTTCTGTAAGACGACATTATCTTTCTGCTCTCTTACAAGCTTGTACTCCAGCAGAGCTTCTCTACATCTCCACTACTATCGCCCCCCTTCTCAAACGTGACTTTCTCGCTGCTCTCCCCACCGAACTCGCTTTGCACATTCTTTCTTTTTTACATGAACCTCGCTCTATCATACGCTCTAGTATGGTCAGCCATGCTTGGCGTTCCCTAGTAACCGATGAATCTATCTGGAAGCGCCTATGTAAAGTCTGGGCATTCGTCGCAGAAGATTCCGCAGAGCAATCTCTACAACGACTCTCCTATAAAGACTATTTCAAAGACGCTTACATTACTAGCAAGTCTTACATCTTATCTATCACAAACTCTCTAACTTGGGGTCTTTTACCAGTGATGAATTGGCGACATGGCGGCCATCTCTTACGTTCCCACCGTCTCCCATCTCTCTCCACCGAACCAGCCTCCCTCCATCACACTCTCCATTCTCATCAACCGACTATACCCCTCCTACCTTCCTTCCCACATCCCCATCTACATCCCCACCTCTCCAACCAAACCCCCAATACCACCATCTCACAAGCAGCCGAAACAGGCGTCGTCACCTCCCTCGCGCTCGACTCTGATTGGGTCGTCGTCGGTCTAGCAGGCTCACGGATACACGTCTTCAGTGCTCACACTGGCGTGTTGGCACGTACCCTTGTAGGGCACGAAGCAGGTGTATGGGGCGTCTGTTTAGTCAGTCGTGGTGGAGGTCCCAAAGGAAAAGAAAAAGAAAAAGAAAAAGGAAAAGAAAAAGGAAAGACAAGGGAAAAGTTCGAAGATGCCTTTGACGCCCTAGATCTGAATTCAGATCATGATCACTCCCGTGCGGGCCGATCGGATTCTAAACCGAGTGTTTCGGCTGATGGGTTTACTACCGTGACGCCGAAAAAGGGACGTAAATCGAAAGGAAACGGCAAGGGGAGGGTTTCTGTGTCTGTACCTGAGCAAGATCCTGGCGTTGGTATTGTGGGTCAGGCAGATGGTGGTGACTCGCTTGATTATCTTGTGTCCCCGAATTTGCGGATCGCGCTTGGGTTGGGTCCGGAGGGCAAAGGAGAGGGAGATGGTGCGGTAGAAGAAGGACGAGAACGAGAACAACAAGGAGTAGGGGGAAGAGGTGTAGTTGATGAGGATGCAGAGGACGAAGCAGGTTTGCTTTTTTGTTATTTGCTTTTTTTCTGGTTCTCTCGTTTTAATGTTCGTCGATGTAGGCCCTTGTCCTGCTACGCCTGCGTACGTCCCAGACCGACAGAGTGATCCTTGCTTCGCCTCGGAAGGGTGGGGACAACCAAACGCACTCGTCGTTAGTGGGGGTTGCGACAAAGTCGTCAGGGTATGGGATGTTAAATCTGGGTACGCCGTTGTCGTCTTCGTCTTCCTATGATTGATATCTTGCTCACCACGTACATGCAGGTACTGTATATACACGCTTCCGGGGCACACCTCGACGATCCGGTGCATGCGTGTGTTGCATGGACGGCCGATCGCGGTGACGGGATCGAGGGACGGGACGGTGAGAGTGTGGGACGTGCAGAGGGGTAGGGCGGTGAGGTGTTTGAGGGGCCATGGGGGGAGTGTTAGGTGTTTGGATGTGAATGGGAAGAGAGCTGTTAGCGGGAGCTATGATATGACTTGTCGGGTGAGTTTTTCATCCTTTTGGTGGACGGTGAAGCTGATGTTTGTTGATTCTAGTTGTGGAACATTGATACGGGAGAGTGTTTACACGACCTGCGAGGCCATTTTTCGCAGATATACTCTGTCGCATTTGATGGTGTACGTGTCGCTTCCGGAGGTCTCGATACTACCGTCCGCATCTGGGACGCCGAGACTGGGTAAATTATCTATCTCCTCCCACCTACCAAAGCACACTAACCTTCCTTCCATCCAGACAATGCACCGCCCTCCTGCAAGGCCACACCGCCCTCGTCTGCCAACTCCAACTCTCCCCCTCACACTCACTACTCGCCACCGGGGGGTCTGACGGACGCGTGATCACATTCTCACTATCGACCTACCTCCCACTACACCGACTGGCAGCGCACGATTCGAGTGTGACTGCGTTGCAATTTGATGGGCGGTTTTTGGTGACGGGGGGAAACGATGGGCGTGTTAGGTTATTTGAGACGGGGAGTGGGAGGTATGTGAGGGAGTTGAGTGAGGAGGGGGAGTGCGTGTGGAAGGTGGGGTATACGAAAGATGGGACGTGTGCTGTTATGGGGAAGAGGGCCGGGAAGACGGTTATGGAGATTTGGAGCTTTAGGCCTAGAGAGGGGTGAGAGGGTAGGAGAATTTTTTGGTGTGGTTTGTGTTGTGGAATTGTTGTATTCGTTCTGTTTCGTTTGTAGTGGATGAAGGGATCACTAAATTATTATTCGTTACGGATTTTGTACGTTGGTAGTGGATTTTGGATGGAATTTATATATATTCGAGGGGGTTCCCGCACTCTCGCTTCTAGCTCAGCTATTCCCCCTCCATCGTCAGAGGCTTCAAGTTCCAGGCCAACATCTCCGCTATTGGTTGTGGAACTGGGACAACTTTGAGGTGTAATAGATTTCTTCATTCGCGAAGCCTTCTTTCCTTAGTCACGGTGATGGATGCCATCGGATGTCTGTTTTGGAGGTTGTGGGATAAGCGCTACACAAATGCGGAGCGCACAGGACAACTTACTACGGTCTTGAACCGTGCGTTTCCTTGATGATGGGTTGGCCGACTGATGTCTCTGGCCAGCCTCGGCACGCGATAGGGGCCCAACTGCGTAGTAAATTTTCATCCTCGATAACGACCCTGATTTGTTCGTGTAGATTTATGATTGAACAGAGACTGATACCCTCTTCTATTAAAATAAGAGATGATATTGCTGCGGTGAAAGAGAGGAGCCTGAGAATCCGTAGACGACTGAGCGATGTGTATGCGGAGATCATTTATAGAAGAATACAGGTGGCAAGCAGAGAGTAATTAAACTGTATGATTAATCGGTGCCTGAGGAACACCACATGAGTAGTAGCATAATGTAGGAGGCGGGGGGGGCATGTTACTTTTATCATGTGGCAATGAAACGGGACAGCGTCATCCACAAGAAGAGTTTAGATTTAGACTCTGAGTGCACCGGGCTGGTAACGAGCGGCTGGTGGAAAAAGACTGGAAGGGAGTGCTACAGCGTGGAAGGTGTCCGATTATTTGCCCCAGCGGAGGATCCCTTCGTATATCGAGTACATGACAGCTGCATTGGGGACGACTCGCATCAGGTGTGCGCTCAAGCCACCGTATAACGATCGTGCGCCTTCTTCTGCAATGACCAGTCGCAGCGTCTGCACCAGTCCGGTGTATTTGAGAACGCCATTAACGCTGGGCTGCCTTAGTCGTGTCCGCAATACCTGTGACGAATTCAATATTGACGCTGACATTCCAGACAACACGATACGCACTTCATGAGGGTAGGTTATCAGACTGGCCACACACTTTGCCGTTCCGGCACTCCCCAGCATCCCTAGCCACTCCTGTGCGCCACCTTTGCCCTCCGCGTTCGCAGTGAGTTTCTTCAGTCGTTCATAAAGAACCCATTGAATAGTCCCTTCCGTCACACCCAAATAGCTCGCACTGAGGCCCTTGTAAAATCCTCGAATACCACCTTCTCTCATGATGAGCTTTATCGTGTTCCAACTGCTGCCAATGACCCGTTGCCCTGCCATGTCCTTGTGATTTGATGCAGATAGCTGCAGCCTCGTTTTGACGACCCAGATAGGGTTCGTAGCGGTCCCAGTGACGATACCCGCAATTGCTGCAGCTGACAAGTGAACATACGTGTTTTCTTGCCCGTTGTTGAAATGGTTGGCAATTATTTGCTTGCCGTTCCCATATGTGTAGAAATTTATTGAGCGCGCGGGGACGACACCGACAAGTGTTGGGCCAAGGCCTTTAAAAAGAGCGCGTGGTGATTCTTCCCGGTAGATATCACTGTAATCTGCTATTAGACATAATGCCACTCGGACTCGGACTTGTGAGATGAACGTACCGTAGTATATGTCCCGTTTCCACAAAGTTCCATAATAGACCATTGGATCTAGGTGCACCTACCACGACACTTCCCCCACTTCCCATAAGACCTACCGAAGTACTTTTTTCTCGAAAAAGACTCGACTGTAGCCGCGTTTTCACAACATCGAATGGGCTCGTCACAATTGCACCGCACATTCCTCCCAGACTATTGATCCATGCATGCATCATTTAGAATATTATAACGAGACAAACACAGAACATAAGACACTAACCCTCCAGCTACGAAGTGCTGCCATGACTTGGCAGGGAGGAAACCGGTTTGTGAGAGGGGTTTATCAGGCATATACAGTTTCCTGTCTAGTCCAAGGGGACTACACAAGGTATAATCTCGTCGTTGTGGCCAGCGAGTTCCTAGGTTGTGGAGAATCGGAGCCTCGGAGGTGGCAAGACTTTTGTTACCCGATCACGTGTCAACGCGACGATTCCGTTCTGAAAACATCTCGAGCACAACGCGCTCATGTACTTATAATCGTATCGAAACATAGAAGGGGAGGTATATAACCCCTACTTCACACTATATTACCATGTTCGCTCTCTCAATTCTCAAGGTAAGCTTAAGGCTTTAAATCTTGCCGCATTTGACTGGAATGAACAAGGACACCGTTGCAATTCATCCTTCGAACTTTGGAGCGCCAGTTGAACAAGCTTTGATTGCAGAATTGAATAAGAAATACGCAAATCGTGTTCTTCATGAGACTGGTCTATGTATCTGCGTATTTGACCTGAGTCAAGCGGGAGAAGGTAAGGTTCGGTATGGCGATGGTTTTTTGTGGTACAGAGGTTAGTTTCCGTTCTGATTCATAATGTGTGTGCTGTTGAATCTTATCCTCTCAGTTGTATTTCGTATGGTCGTATTCCGACCTTTCGCCTCCGAAGTGATTGTTGCGAAAGTCAAATCCTCCGACCAAGAGAGTATAAGACGTGCGTCGGCCCATCGTCTTTGTTTCATCTCACTGATATCTCCCGATCCACATAGTAACTGTCGGATTCTTCGACGACATCTACATCCCTGCTTCGTATCTGCCCCAACCCAGCGCCTTGTCCGTCCCGTCAATTCAATTGCTCGTAATCGGATTTAACGCCCCTCCCTTCACAGCGACCCGAACGAACGCGCCCACTTCTGGCTTCCAGACTCCGAACTCACAACCACACACGAAATGCTCGAAACACCCGTTACTGATCGCATGTATATCGACCAAGGAGAGGTTGTCCGTGTCCGTGTAGAGGCAGACGATTTCTTTGACGATGAGCCTGGTCCACCCAAGATGGCGGATGGTGTACAGGTACTGAGGGAAGTGAAGCGGGCACCTTATAATATCATTGTAAGTACTATTCGGCCACAGCCTTTGGGATGGATTTAATGATTTGTATCGTAGTGTTCCATAGCCGAGCAGGGTCTCGGACCAGTTGTATGGTGGAACGGTGCAACACAAGAGGAGGAGAACACTATGGAGGAAGGATAAACATCTGAAGACGCGCTGCGAACCAGACAGTACTATTGAATATCTCATGTTCAGAATTTTTGGACGTATCTGTTTGGATGCTTTGAATCTACAGAATATCACGACTACCCATAACCGTGTAGGAATCGCTCTAATTTTTATAGTACTACATAGCAAACAGATAGTCGCCAGACTGCTGAGTTCGCGACTTTGAGTGACAGTCCTAAGGACAAGGTAAAATCAGGGCGGTACTTTCTAGCTTGCCTACCATTGTCGGATTCTTTTGTCTGTTTGTCTGGCCTTCTAGTTGAGTTGCGTAGGAGTGCTTACCCTTTCCAAGGCCCAAGGAAACTTTTTCAGGCGCGATTGAACGAACTGGATGAGATCAGGGTTTGTTGAAGCAACTGCAGGATTCGCCCATCAGAGGTCTTGGTACCAGTGATGAAATATTTAACCATGCACAGTGACGGTCGTGACTAGGAAAACCACTTAAGACGATGCCAGGCAACTCTGAACTTGTATAACTCCAGAACTTTCTTTTTTTTCGCAGTCCCATTATTTATGGAAACTGCAATACAAATACGATGTGGGTATCCTGTTCCTTCGTACGTCCCTAACCTGCACTCCAGGTTCCTGAGCCCAGCCTAGGACCTACACTACTCACGATGCTTGAGCCAAAAATACATTGATATATAGTTACGTCCAAGAAATTTGCACTTCTTTTTTTCCGAGCGACAACATTTTTACGTCGTGAGCATGCACTGCATGCTTCGAGGAACAACACGCTGAGGGACCAGCACGGCCAGGTTTAGGATTCACGCCACTTCAACCACTTCCTCCTTGAAAGTACCAATCATGGAGCCGGAGGACTTGGATAGAACAACGTCCATCAGGAAAAGAAAGAAACGATCAGAAGGACGGAGAGAGTCTAGACTCACAAGATCAGATTCTTCCTTCTCGCCATCATGACCATGGTCGGAATCGGTTGCAAACTCTTTGGTAGTATTGATTTTTATGGAGATGTTCGTTGGGCGCTGGAATTACATCAGTTGAGCGGTCTCGCATAAAAATAAATTACCTGGATTAGTTACCCTCGACGCGATATTCCCATTTTTAGGAAGCTCCCGAAGGGACAGCGAAAAATTGTCGCTGGTGCTGTGGATATTATCTCCAGAGCCGCGGATCATTTTGCGCGCATTGAGAGTTGCAAGAAGGGAATTTGTATAGACTTGGCAGGTAGAGCGTCATGTCATCAATTTTTGAAGCAACGACATGGTACGTACGACGGCCGAGGCAGAAGAAGAAGGCAATGTACAGGAATGTCTTGTCTGCCACAGTAATCTATTAGGATAGTGAGAAACCTGATCGGGAAAGGGACAGAAGTCGGACTTGCCGATATCAAAGAAGCAATTGCGCAGAGGCTTCGGTTTGAATATGGTGAGATTGAAGAATGCACCGAGATGGGTATGTACCAACCTCGTGAGAACACCAGTGTTCACAGCGAACAAAATCTGTCTCATCTCAGCAAAGAACAAGAAATAGGCTCAGCCGTCAAATGGAGCCTACCAGTTTATTTATCATCGTATCCGATCTGGAAAGATACATTCAGTCAGTGCCACAGAAGAAAAGTCAAATAACAGTACCGTTGAAAGCCAGTTCTAGATCGGTGAAGCAGAGTGCAAAGTATCCCGGCAATCAGAACGTCACCGGCTGCGGCTAGGGCATTGACCATGATTGAAAGGTACTGGTCGGGATTGATCAGCGATAATTACGGAGAGGGTGAAGTCATGTGTACCTTGAGCTTGCCTAGCTCAGCAAACGTGGTGAAATGTAGTCTAAGATACCAAAAGTTGAGATTTCTGGAATTGAGCATCCGAAATGAGCGTACGATAATGTAGCGTAAGCTACGAAGGCGTGAAAGGTGAGATGAATAGACCTCAGATGCTACGGGGACTGACCGATGACGCAACCTGCCGTAGTGTGGTCAGCACGGAGGAAACATTCCGATTCGTTGGGATCGTACCGAATTCACTCAAGATGAGCAGAATCTGTATAAAACAAGCCGTCAATGAGCTCCGCTCGAGGGAGTGGATAGATACACACAACAGCTCCGGTGAGCCACGGGTTTCGATTGCTCACTAGGTCGAAATGGGTGTAAAGGAAAGAAGACGTAAAATAAGAAGCTCCGCTACTCACATCGCCACACCCGCAAGGCTAGAAAGCTAGAAAAAAAGAATCCACCATCAGATTCAAGTTAGCGATTTTAAAACTTAAATGCAGATGAAGATGGAGATCGCACCCTTGAACAAGCACCGCGGTGAATCCCTGAAGTGGCAACGAATGTATTAGGTTTAGGAGAATTGGACTAGCAAGCATCGTACATTGAAAAGTACCTCCACCTGTGCGAGCGGAAGTATCAAGAAGGCCATTCACCCTGAAAACGATTTAACAACTCACGACCAGGCTCCTGTAGAGTGAAGGTATGTGGAACCATCAGAGCGATGCTTTTTGGACACCAAGTGTAGTTGTACATACCAGACTAGGTCGTTTAGTTGTGAGGGGTTGTCGTAGTTCGTGATGACATAGGTGTAAACTATCGAACCGTTCGTAGAGCCCTGATTATCAGAATCATAACTTACCGGTATGAGATATCAAAATTTGGTGAATGGTGTCGAACGCCATCACAGCAGAAACCTTACGACGGATTGTACGTAAGCTATTAGTGCACCAAATTCTCATGCGACTTACTAGTAATTTGAGCGGCCATGAATCGTTTTGGTGAGTGAAGTAGTACCAGGCCTGGACGCAGGAAACTGTTGTTCAAAATGGTCATAATCGATCATAAACCAGATGTGCAAGTAGATCCACCTCCGTGAAGTCTGTCCATTCGATCACCTATTAGTGAAAAAAAAGGATAGAATCAACTCGGAACACACTCTCCGGCAGCGACTACGCCTACTAGGGCAGCGCCCAAGCTGGAACGAAGAGACAGTCATGAATCGTCGGTGGGTCCAAAACCTTTCAGATCCACTAACGTGTTATCTAGGACAAGCGCCGACATAAGAAGGCCTTTTCACTGAAGGGAACAAAGGAGTGGGGAATTCGAAAGAGTGGATTGAATATTTTCCGCGCAGGTCTCCCGTAAAAAGGCTGAGCGAAGGACGAGAGAAGTGATCCATGGAAGATCAGGAAACTCAAAAGAGGAACTAGAAGCTCCGAAAACTGCCCTGACCTGCTGGGATCCGCGACATCGGAAGCTAGAACCGAAGCCTCTGCGTTTTGGGGTAGTGTTTGATGAGATGAGCGTAAAAAAACTGTGCACACCGTTGCACACATCTCCGAGAAATCTTTTGAAGGCCAGGTCCGTAACCTTCCTCGAGCCCGGTTTTGACTTAAGCACTACTGCAGCAAGAAAACAACAGCAAGACGGGGATATGTTCAAGAACATCCCGCGCTAGAATGGCTGTCTTGCATATCGCATCAGAGTTTATTTATCAGGGATTGTATGATCATCGAATACAGTCCTGGCATGCGCTACGATTCCTCGGTTTCGACAGAAAAGTCGAGAAACAGAAGCGAATCGACACCAAATTGGGACAAGTCATGCTGATCGGAACGGCACGTGACAAAACAACATGATGACCGCGTGAGAGGACCACGCGCATCTCGACGTCAACCCTTGATATTTTTCGCGACAAAACAACATGATGACTGCGTGAGACCACGCGCATCTCGACGTCAACCCTTGATATTAAAGCATGCCTGGGACAAAGCGAAGTCGTTTCCCCATGTAATGTTTTTCCAATCGTGCTCTGTTCCACGCTGAACTCCTTCCGCTAGCTAATACCGCGATTCTCGGGATGTTTGTCTGACACTGAAAACTTTGTCTAAGTTACAGTCTATAGTACGAAAAGATATGCCAATGCGGTGTCATATAGGGCATTTTTTGAGCACTATCGAACATGCTGTGGCGTTGGCTTCTATAACACGTCACCGTATGGTCCGTAAGTACTTTACGTGTCCTCTCTCGCTCTCGACCTATTGATAGTTGCTTCTAGGATGCTCTTTCCATCCTCTGACTGGCTCCATGGAAACAAGTGTGTTGTATGCTTCGTGGATACTCAGGCCCCGTGTTTCATAGGCCCTTGTCAAAGGTCTTTCACGATCCTTTGTCTTCCGAAAATTCCTATCTGATTCCTATCACCGGGGGAGAGGGGCAGCATGCCTAGCGAACACATCATAATTTACTAACTAAACGTGTAATACTTGTCTTCTGGTGTACAAAGCAGGTATATTTCATGCAAGCCGACATGAGAACCTTGAGTGACCAAAGGGAATGTGTTTCCTATGCCTCTCGTGGCACACCAGAGAGGAAGCTTGAGGCCTACCCAACGCAATCAGTTCGTCAGGCGGTGTGAACAAAAAACTTTGTGACCTGGGCGTCAGAAAAGCGCCCAAGTTGCCTTTTTTGGACGCTTTTGGGCTTCCCCACGTTTGTCCATCCTCATTGTGACCAGTGATAGCTAAGTGACCTGCATTGAATGTTGTTGCAGGGTCATCACCACCTGATCTTCCCACAAACCCAGCTTTATAATAGAGTATAATAGTGGGTGATCCGGTGCCTCACCTGTAAGCGTTTATTGAGGTGAATACATAGAACAAATCGGACAATCAAAGCTGAAATTGCCGAGGTGCCGGGCAGCCATCATGTGCTTTGTCATTAATTCATGTTACAAACCTAGTCCGAAAACTTGCCGAAAGGGAAACACAAGCATGCATCCCGAGCCCGAGCCGCACTCCTGGCGATCTATGGAAGGGTGCACACACATTATTGAGCAGCACATCTCACAATGGACCAATGGCCCCCGCTCATACCAGCTTGAATCTTGGGCTCACACATTGGACAAGATTGTACTTATTGCATCCACTGGCTCTGGCAAAACTGCTGCCTTCTATGCTCCACTGCTGGTTATGGAACATCTCCTCCAGAACCCAGTTGCTGGAATACCCCAACCACCCTCCCACCCAATTGCATTAATTGTAACTTATAGAGCTTGGAAATAATCATGTAAGTTTTTTTTAACCAGGATAACACAGGTTTTATTTTTACGGGCATACCAGGTACCAGAAATTGAAGCAGTAGGCCTCAAAGCTGTGTCTCTAAGTGCCGAAAGCTTGAGTGCAGCTTCCTGTGAAGGGCGCAATCTATTCAAAGAGATTTGCCTTTGCCAATGGTCTGTGGTACTTCTTTCTGCAGAGAGGCTTGCATCCAAAGAGCTCGATGCAGTGGTGCACAATGAGACCTTTCAGAAGAATCTTGTGGTCTACAGTATTGATGAAGCTCATGTCCTGGTTCCCTGGAGCATAGATTTTTGACTACCATATCACTAGGCTGCAATCCTTCCTAAAAGGCTATCTAATCATGTAACTTTGGTCATGACAACTGCAACATTGGCACCAGGACATGCATTTGACTCATCAGTATATTCTGCATTAAGCCTGAAGCCTGGGAAGTTCCACTGCCAGCGGTTGTCCACAGAATGACCTAATGTTCAGACTACACATGGTCTTAACAGTTACAAGTTCCCTGATATTTACAACAGAGAGTATCAAGGTCATACTTTATTGCCATACACTTGAGCTTGGGTTTCAGGTCACAATGTATGGGTGGTCTTTGTGCGGCAAAGATCAGTTAGGCTGTGTTCATAGTGTTTTAAGGTCTGGTCCTATGGACCAAAGTTCATCATCTAACTGGGCCAACTCTTGACTGAAATATAACATACTGAGCTTTGAGCACAATGATATTAAATAACACATAAAACTTACACATTCATCATTTCATCAGTGGTAATGGCAAATGCTGCACATGTTAGGTTTAGCATCTTCTCATCTTGCTCCCTTGTCCATGGAACATTGATATCCTCTTCACCATCAATAAGATTTTGGAGCTCCTGCACTTCTGAAATGCTTTCAGTATCCATTTCTGTGTCAGTAATTGATTGCACATCATCATCCTCAGCTTTCTCATCTTGCAGGCCTGCAAGTAATGAAAGGATGGTTGGAAGACACTTCAGTAGCACCTTGGAGATGGTGTAATTGGCCTGGAACAATACCTAGCAATGCAATGAGACTATCTGGTTCTTGTGCAGCCTCTCATGCAGCTTTAGTGACTTCATCATCAGATGGGTATGATGCAAGAGCTTGAAGGTCAATGTTGGTGTGGTCAAAATATGTGTGACAATAGCCACTGGCATGTGCTTTAGGATCTGAGGCAAGTGCATGGAGAATGGCCTGATGAAGTCAAATCTGCAATTTTGGGATCATGTAGGTGAAATCAAGGAGAGTAAAGTCCTTGACAACCTGTTGTGCTTCACCAAAAACATGCTCACTAGTGTTTGAAGGTCCAGTCCATGGTTATGTAACAGTCTTTTGGAATTTTGAGATGTAATCTGCTTGTCAAAGCCTTACAACTTATCTTGGCATTTCAGGACTTTTTGTACACAATGTCAATATATGATTGAAAAGGTTTTGTCCTTATGCCTCAGTGGTTTTTACAGAATTAAACATATTAAACATAAAACAAATTTTCCAGTCTATACATTTTCCAAGGTTTTGAAAAAAGTGTATGAACTGGAAAAATTGTTTTGTGTTTAATATGTTTAATTTGGTAAAAACCATTGAGGCATAATGACAAAACCTTTTTGGTCCTATCTTGACATTGCATTCAAAAAAGTCCTGAAATGCCAGGATAAGTTGTATGGCTTTAACAAGCAGATTACATCTCAAAATTCCAAAAGACTGTTATATAACCATGGACTGGACATTCAAACACTAACATTGCTCACAGGTTTCGCTGGAATGCAACCATGGAAGAAGAGGCACTAGTCCTTGCTAATTATGGGTATCATCCCCACATGGGAATAGAACCCTGAAGGGAAATTAAGGTACAATCAGTAGAAGACTTTGTATCTAAGATGCAAAAGGTACAGGAAGAGGTGGAGGCAGCATTGATGAAAGCACATGATGATATGATGTGACACACAGATTGTACTTGAGCTCCTGCTCCAGAGTACAATGTTGGTGACTTGGTATGGCTAAGTACCAAGGACCTTAATATTCCATGACCTTCTAGGAAACTCACAGAGCAACAAGTTGGCCCATATGTGATCTCCAAAGTAATTTCACCTAATGCAGTAGTGCTAAAATTACCTCAATCATTCAAGATTGATCCTGAGATTAACATTTCTTGCCTATGCCCCTACTGCCCACCCACTATTCCTGGCCAACAAACCACTCCACAAGCTCCAATAATAGTAGAAGGTGCTCCAGAATATGTAGTCGAAGAAATTCTAGACTCATGTCTTTGACAAAATAAATTGGAGTTCTTAATAAAGTGGAAGAACTATACTGACAAAAACAATTCATGGGAACCCAAAGAGAATTGTAAGTGAGCACATAACACAATTACCCAATTCTTTAAATGCTCCATGTCGCATTGCGAGAATGGTGTATGAGGGGATGAAATTCCAGCCTTACCAAAATTTCATGGAGGGGACAGATACAATATTTTCTAGCCTGGAAGTCAAGGCATAAGAGGGGGGAAACAGCCCCATTACTTAATAAATTTTCATTTTTATTTTATTATATCAAGTTATACTAAATTATGCTGAATTATGCTATGGAGTGGGTCACCTAGTGGCCGCTACTTTTGTATAGTGGAAACTCAGCCTATAATTCTCACCCTTTTTCTTATTTGTTTAGCCAAAATGCTCCATTTGTGGTTAGGATAAGATTGGCTAGAGCAATAGTCACAAAACTCAAAATTGACTGAGTTATTTTTTTGACCACAACAGAATTGGCAGATTACCATATTTGGATGGTACCTATGTATTACTAAGCATCAAATTGCCATGCAAGAGTCTCTGGAACATGACGATGAGACTTGTACATCTTTGAGCTGGACACTTTGACTCAAACTTGAGCATCCTTAGCTCCAAGACTGGATTTGTAGGCCTCCATCCACTGAACCATCTGATGTTCCCACTTGAGTATTGTGCTGAGCTCCACAGATGCGAGCGTGATCAGCATATTTGCCTGTAGCATGTTAAATGTGTAGTCACAGTGATCTCATAGATATTTCTTCACTGCTCCCCAGAAAAACTCAATGAAGTTGAGTTCACTATGAAATTTAGGAAGGAAGATGCAAAGATGACCAGCCTGTGCAATGACCTCTTGTACCAAGGAGCATTGTTCCTTGAAGTTGAGCTGTAAATCAAGTATATGTGTTGCACAACAAGTGGTTGCTAGTGCTTTAAGGTCCGGTTCAGTTCAGTTTTTAGCCCAAAATCTGAAGAACCAAAACTGCAACTGGTCCATAGTTTCTCCAAATCTTGCCAAAACTGAACCAAACTGCATATAATCAGTTCATGTAGCCAGTGGGGCATGAACCAGACTGGTTATAACAATAACTGTACTATAGAGTAATTAGTACACAAGGTGTGGATTTCTCATTTCTGTAATAATTTGTTGAAAACTGACTACCTGATTGCAGGAAAAACCCATGAGTCACCATGAGGTGCGGGTTTCTCATTTCTGTGATAATTTGTTGAAAAGATACAAAATTATTACAGAAATAAGAAACCTGCACCTCATGGTGCCCTGAGGCATGGGATATATCATCATGGGAAAGGACCCCACACTTCATGGTGACCTGACTTGTGGGTTTTGTTCTCGTGATCAGGTAGACTGATGGTTTGGTTCAAAACCAGTGTTAACCAGTTTTGCTATTTAAACACCTCACTTTTTGCTCTTTTCATTTGGGTATGCCCCATCTTTTTAATTACTAGATATGTACATAGTTATACTGTTGTATATAGTTATATATTTGTTACATTCTAACTTAGGGACCATAAGTCTAGTCGAGAACTGGTCTAAACCAGTCCTTGACAGTCCTAGTAAGTGTTGACAAGAATAAAAACCGAGGACTGGACTGCTTCAGGAAGTGGTTGAACCAGGACCAAAAGTCCAGTTACATCGGTTAAGGTCCAGTTTGGTTCCCAGTCTTTTTTCAGTCCATTGGACTGGACTTTTAAGCACTAGTTTCTTTGGTTGGGCCATAGATTTGTTGTGTTCAAATTTTCAATGTTGCTGCAGCCCCTGATTACTAGTCAACGCCACCAGCCTGTACTCCTGACCATTTTTTGGCTACAAAATCTACATAATTGAATCTTGTAATGTTCTTATATAGTCTTCTCATGCTCATTTTCAGTCATACTTTAAAAAAAAATTGGCCAGTCAGATTGGTGGCTATACAAAAGTAGCAGCCACTAGGTGACCCGTTCCATACACATTGCTAGCATGAGAATTTTATTTTGCATGCATCAATATGAATGTGCACATTGTTAGCAACAATGTACAATATATATAATGTAATATATAAACCTTGAATACACACCTAGGGGACTGCAGTTGTGTTCTCTTAGGTATTTCACCTATACTTGTGGTGCAAAACACCTTTCTCAACCAACTATTCTATTAATAACCCCTTGCATCAAAACCATCAATTTCTCCATCACACATGCACATCCCACCCCCTTCTTGTAGAGAGAACCTGCACAGTCTTAGCTAGCAGATAGTGGTTGTTGCCCTCACAGGATCCTTGGGAGATACTTGTTTCACATGTCTCAAATTAAATGGAGCAAAAGTGAACATTTGAGTCATTTTACAGAAATATCTGTGAAGAAGTGATAATAAAATAACAATGGCAGTATTGTTTATGCTTGGCCATCTCCATTAGTATTTAAATAGCCTCTCACCTTTTCTCTGTTCCTTCTTCCTTTTCCCCAAATTCTCCCCCCCTCCTTCTCTAGAGAGATTCATCCTTAATATCACATTGTTGTCCTATCATTCCCCTTCATGTGGTCAGATAGTGAGTAACCTCCTGATTCCTCCCTCCCTTCTCCATTTAGTGTAGTCCATCCCCTGACAACCAGGAACAGACTTCCAGAAGCTCATTGTTCATGTCCCTGTGGCCCATGACTCCATCTTCATGCCCTGGTTCCTGTCAAACTGATCTCCCCTGGTGTTGGTGGCATCCCATCATGGTGGTGCTGGGTGCTGGGTTCCCAGAGAGGCTAGGGCCATCAATGGAGTTGGTAGATGGATGATGGTTGGTTCTTACCTGGTGTGAGTGATGCTGCCATCCCCATCTATTGCTAATGCAGTCCTTGGTTTTGCAGCCATCACCAGCCCTGGTTTGCACCCTGGTGGTTGGGTGTTGGTTGTATCGCAGCAGTGCCCTTGTTAGTAGCAGTCCAGACCTTCAAAAATGAAAGAAAAAAACTTACCTACAGTCAGCCATCGTTTGGGCCATGTTGCATCCAAAATGGCTCATTTGCAGCCAGTACCAGTCCTTGTGTGGGAGTGTCACAGCTCGCACTTGCCCTCCACCCTACGAGCAGTGGCTCATAGGCATGGGGCATGTGCATTGTTGGTTTGGGACATCTTCACATTGTGTTGGTGTTATTTCCTGCTTTGGGGAGTTAGTGACATGGCACAGCTAGGGGATTTGTAGGTGTTTACCTGGTGGGTATCCCACTCCACAGGTCTCCCAGCACCTCTCTGCCATCTCCTATCCATTGTTGAGAGCCTCACATCCCATTTGATGGGGAGGGGAATAGCATGGTTGGGGGTGGGCATGGCCTATCTTGTGTTGGTGCCACTCATTACCATTCAGAACCTCTAAAAAAATAGTTCATATACACAAAATGAACAAAAAAAACTTGCCCAGTTGTTGTTTGGGCTCGCATAGCATCCAAATGGGTTGTTTGGGGCAAGTGGTGGCTCTTGCTGGTGTGGGAGCAGGTGTGGGAGTAATGGTGGTTGACAGAGTGGTGATGGTGGTAGAGGTAGAGGTAGAGGTAGAGGTGGGAGGGAAGGAGCAGCATCGTCCGGTTGTTGACACATCACAAATTTCAACATTTGTCATGTGATGTGTTGAGGGTGGGCCAAAATCACTTGAAGTAAACAATTATACTAACCAGTCTTTCCTGGGATCAGTGATTTCTGCAGAATCATAACCATGAGAGGTTGATGTTGAAACAACAGGTCTGTCAGACTTGGTGGATTGTGACAATTTTTTCTGGTCCCTAGAAAATACTAAAGGGGTAAATACTGCTTGACAACTTGTCATTGCTATTTGCTAAGTATGGTTTGCTGTGGGAAAGATCTGAGTTTGCTGATGAAGGTGTGAATGCAAAAAGTAAGAGTCTTGAACAAGGGGGTGGTGGGATGGGAATCCCAAACCTCCCCCTTGTGCAAAGGGCACCATGGATCTGTTCAACCAGCAGTGTCCCCCTTGTGCAGGGGGTGAAAGGTGGGAGGTCATGGAGGATGTTGTCAGAAGGTCCTTTCACTGAGGAGTGTCCTTGGTTTGTGGTTCATCAGGGTGTGAGTCAGGGCAGGCAGAGGTAGGGATATGGGACACACCTGGTGCTCAGGTCTCCCAAGGCTTGCATCTTGTCCATTGCCATCTCCCACCCCTGCATCATCCCATTGTTCATTGTTGTCCCAGTCCCTGGGTGGGGTCCAGGTTATTTGTTGTTGTTGCCCTTCCCTGTCGGTCCTGCTGTTCATTGTCGTCTGGTGTTGTCTGCCATCCCTGTCGCATCCTGTTGTTCATTGTTCATTGTTCGTTCAAGTCATTCCCTGTCCCTGTCACTGTGTATCGTTCATTATTGTCTGCTGTGGTTTGGTGTCCCTGTCACATCCCATTTGTTGTCGCATCCCCGTCGCATCCCATTGTCCATTGCTAAGAGAACATACTATGGGTAGTGGTCGACATCAAGTTTGTGGAACTCAAAGATTACTGTTAGGTAATATTTTTGATCAATAATTCAGAGAATAACATGTGCACGTGATGAGAACATACCATATATGGTAAGAGGGGGGAGGGTCTTGGCAAGCCATGAAAAAAAAAACTGACATCATATGAAAAATTCCTGTCCCACCACCCCCTTAGTCCAAAGCTGAGGTCCCGACAGTCAAAAGTCCAAAAGTAAAAGTCTTGAAAGGACAAAAAGTCCAAAGTCAAAGTATCATCTCCTGTACAAGATCTCTTCGAGACCGAAATGGTGGTCCTATCTGCAGTGATATCCCACTCATGAACATATGCCACAGCAGTCATCTTCTTCCCAGATTCAGCCTGTCTGCACCACAGGACTGGACCAGTAGCAATGTCCTGGACCTTTGTAACACTTTCTTTGTCAATGACTTTATGGAGAGACATTCATACCGAATATTTTGTATAGAGATTCAACCTAAGTGATACATGCGTAAACTCAGTCAGTGTATAACAGACTAAATTGATCACTACTGTACCTAAGCGATACACGCGTAAACTATAAATAGTACTACAGTAAGTGATCGAGTATATGGATCGAGCAATATAGTCTACTCACCTCAGTCAGTGTATAACAGACTGAGGTGTTCGGTAAGTATATGTGGATATATATACTAAGTGACTGACAATGAGAATAAGATAAAGGGATAGTTAGAAAGGGAGAAATAACAAGGGGAAACTTCGCATCATACAATGTTCTATAATTAGCACACCGCATCAAAGGGGCGCAAACGCGCCATTCACGGTGCAGATCTCAACATTTTGTTAATTTTTGCAAGTTACATTTACATAATTACAGAAGAATACAAAAATGACGAATGAACCTATTGTGATCAAAATAAACTACTTTTTTGGTTCATTTGCAACATTTCGTACCATTTGGTTCATTGATGTAAATTTTACCGTTTAGGATTTTCCTGACACTAGGTCAGAGACAGTCATTTCAATCTTGGATTGACCCTCACTGACCCAAATGGTAAAAACCCAGGTCAGTAACAACACTGGTCTGGCTGAGTGCCTGACCAAACACAATAACAATTATAATAATAACTTCTTATAGAAATACTGGAATATGTTCCACACCGACTGACTGAATTTTTCTGTTTGTATCACTCATTACTCTAAAATGGAGGACTCGTTCATGCCAGGCTTTAGCCATGGCCCGATTGGACAAGTCTATCAGTGATGGAAACCTTATCTCCGAGACGCGTCTGCCAGGGGGCGCCCAGCCGAAAAAGCCAGTATATCCGCCTTGGGTTTCTATCAGTGATCTCCGAGACGCGTCTAGCCTAATGAAAACCACCGGACTGGAGGTTCCCTCCTGGGAAGAATAAACTGATCATCGTGAACGAGTACAGAATCGGACGCGCATGGTACTGAACGCGAATACGACGCTCCCAGTGAAGGTGAGCAAGATGGCACATAGGGAGTACATGTCATCATCGTCCAGGACGGGGTGAAGAGTCTGACTTCGGCACTCGAATCTCCGTTTTGCCCTAGAGCGAATGTTCAATGTTCAACTTTGGTATTTCTTGTGATCGCAGGATGCTTGACAGCTTGCTTGCCGGATGCTTGACAGCTCGCATGTCGGCTGGCTTTTTTGTCAGACTTGTTTGCTAGCTGGCTGACAGCTTGCTTGCTGCTAAGGCATCGGAATGACTTGTAAACGTGACGGGACGCCAGCCTTAAATACCTGACTTGTAAAGCGATTACAGCCGCATCAACCAACCTCCAGGATTTTCAGATGAACAAGGTAGCCAGGTTAGACCTTGATGAGGTTTACAAGCAGGATCCGCCTCCTTTTGGGCATCAGATGCTACAATACTTCGCCATAGATCCAGAGTTTGTGAACTTGAATCATGGTACGCCTATCTTTTTGTTTTGCCATTCCGAAGCATCGTTCAAGATTGACTTCTGTAGGATCTTTCGGCGCTACCCCTTTACCAGTTTTGATCGACGTACACAAGATGAGCGTAGAGTTCGAGTCAAATCCGGATTTATTCCATCGCATCACGTATCTGCCTCGTCTCCGCACGGTTCGCGAACAGCTCGCAAAAATGATCGGTGCAGAGACCGACGAGTGTGTCCTCGTTACCAACGCCGCTACAGCCATCAACACCGTCTTGAGGAACTTCGATTGGAACAAAGAGGATGTCATAGTGACTTGTAAGTATCTTCGCGCATGATCACCCCGTCTGAGTCCATGCTAATTGATTCGTATCAAGTCAACACCACTTACAAGTCAATGGATAAAAGCGCGCAATATATGTCCGATGTACATCCACGCCCAGCAAGGTCCATAATCACTCTTCTCTTTCCATGCACTCATGCGCAAATCCTCGCTGATTTCGAGAAGCACATTCGTAAGCTTCGGAAGAAGAACAAGAAAAAGATCATTGTTATTATCGACGCCATCATATCCAATCCTGGTGTTCCTTTACCTTGGAAAGAGATGGTTGCGATTTGCAAACAATATCGCGTGTGGAGCATCATTGACGCAGCTCATTCTGTTGGGCAAGAGTTGAACATCAATCTGAGCGAAGCCAAGCCAGACTTCTGGGTCTCTGTAAGATTTAGACCTTGTTCTCGGAGGAAATAATACTGATGATGGTGTTAGAACTGTCATAAATGGCTCTACGCGCGACGTACTTGTTCCATTTTATATGTTCCCAAGCGGTCAGAATTTTGTTTCAATCAGTGAACTTGTTTCTTTGCTGATCTTGTCCTGTACTTGGCACAGTCACCTTCATATTATGAAATCGTCCCTCCCAACGTCCTACAAATATATCTCGTCGCACGACCCTGGCAAGGATGACCTGAACTTTATTGTTCAGCATGAATGTACGAGTGCATAGTTTGATTTGGATTGTTCTGACTAGGTTTGTTGGCAGGGGTTGGAACCATTGAT
This sequence comes from Tricholoma matsutake, assembly GCA_026075535.2. Classification (NCBI taxonomy): domain Eukaryota; kingdom Fungi; phylum Basidiomycota; class Agaricomycetes; order Agaricales; family Tricholomataceae; genus Tricholoma; species Tricholoma matsutake. Next base: position 1,532,691 of record AP026550.1, on the reverse strand, counting down.
TTCTCTCCGTATCTTACTGTCCCCTCAGGTATCATCTCTTGTTCGTATTTGATATGCCGTTGGTCGACTGACACGTCAGACAGCGCTTCGATTCAGAGAGTGGCTTGGTGGCGAAGAGAAGATCAATGCTTATTGCCACGATCTAGCAATCCGAGGCGGTAAACGACTTGCGGAGATTTTCGGCACCCGTGTAATGGATCCGGATGGAGAGTTGACTCTCAACATGGTTCATTTGGTGTTACCTCCTTTCGATGCATCGGCTTATGATTTGCTCTGTTGGCAGGTAAATGTGCAACTGCCGATTCCTGACACTACCCAATTCAGTAACAATTTGGACCGAAAATTGAATGAAGAGATGCTCATCAAGCGCAAGGCCTATTCCGCGTTCTTCCAACATAATGGGGTTTGGTGGACCCGATGCAGTGCGCAAGTCTTCACTGAGGTTTGTGCTCTGTCACTTTGTTTCTTAGCTTGTTTGGAAGGCTGATCATTGTTTAGATCGAAGATTTCGATAAACTCGGGAAAGCATGGTTAGAAGCAATCGAGGAGGTATTGGGAGGGCTCGAAATTGGGTGATCTCTGCGTGGACACGAAGATTGTCGGTGGAATAACTGCTTCAAGCAGAGCTCTCTCCCTCGTGCTAAAATTATCGGGATTTGTCTAGCCATTCCTTTTTAATTAGACTTTGTTAAAAGTTCCTACACGCTCCTTAGTCTATGGATAGTTTAATATACTTACTTACCTTCGATCTGTGTGTTTGATCCGCGGATTGGCAATTTTTGAGTACAACATGATTATCATATGTGTGAGACATTGTTGGACCAAGTAGAAAATTATTATGATTGGAAGATCTAGCTCATCATTTCTTCGGCCACTTGGCCTATGAATTTACGCAAATTTACGCTCAAATACTACGCCTTGGATTTGGGCAGAAGTTTCGGACGTTTTGTTACCGGCATAACCGATCTAAGCTTCCTCTGTTTGCTAGTCCCACCCATCCTCAACAAACCGAACCGCCACCACCTCCAACAATAGGTCTGAGCCATCTTCTCATTCCATACGGAAAACAAGGCTTTAGTGTATAGAAGTACCTGCTTTGGTATAGTGAGAATGAGCGGCAAGAGTGCTGTGCGCAGACAGAGTGTAAACATGAGTCCAGGCCAGCGGCAGAACCTGCAACTCGAACTGACAGCGGTTAATTGGCTCATGCTGACGTGAATTCGTGTCATGTCACATCGAGGGCATGTCATAGAGAGGCGTGCAGACAGAAGAAAGTCAACTCCTTTCTGGATTTTGTACCAAACATTGCATAACTCAGTCTCGTTACTGTACTTACGTCGGCGTAAAGACACCAGGATCGCGACGACTTGTCTTCCAGTAAGCATCCAAAGTGACAGATTCAATAAAAACCATCATATACGGTATACGATGAGTGATCCTATCTGCATAACATGGTAGCGATGATGAAAACACAAATACCACATTCATCCAAGCTGCATCCTGATCCCTATGACCCAAAGGCAGGATCCGATCAGAGCTTGCCAAGGTGAGCAGCAGTATGATTCTGCCCAGCAGCCTTCGCACGCTTACGAAGCATAGCAGTCGACTTATTGCCACGAACACCTCCACCCCACTGGCGCCTCTGCTCTTCATATTTGTCAGAGCTACGACACGAAATCAATACTTTTCATTCAATACCAGAACACCAGAGCACGTACAAATTGGCCTTGGCAGCGCTCACTAGCGTTCCCAGCTCCCTCTGGTCCTCGCTCTTCACCTCCTGGATGGCCACGACTGCAGCCGTCTTCTTGTGCACGACAGTGCCGAGACGAGCCTTGCCCTTCACAATGACATAGGGTACACCCATCTTGCGGCACAGAGCGGGAAGGAAGACTACGAGCTCGATAGGGTCCACATCGTGGGCGATGACAACGAGCTCAGCTTTCTTCGCCTCGACGAGGGCAACGACATGGTTCAGTCCATACTTGGCAAACAGGGGCTTCTTGGAGTCCTGCAAATATGTCAGTCTAGAAGCGTGAATAAACACAAGGAGTAAGGAACGAACCTTGACGTCCTTCTCCTTGTCCTCGGCAGTGGCGGCAGCAGTAGCCTCGAGACGGGTCTTCTTCTCCTGCTTCGATTCCGGGCGGTACTTGTTCAGAAGCTTGAAAAGCTGCGTGGCGGTGTTCTTGTCCAAGGTGTGCGAGAATTGTGCAATCGCAGGCGGGACCTTCAGGCGTTGGTTCAGAATAACCTTCTGGCGCTGGAGGCGAACGTATTCGGGCCATTTGACGAAACGAGTCATGTCCCTCGTCGGCTGAATATCCTGACCTAATTGTCGTCGACGTTGCATGAACTTGAAAAGAAAACGAGAAAAATAATCACATACCGATACCGAAGTTCTTGGCGTTGCCCTCAAAGAGAGGGTTTTTCTTGGTCTTCGTGGCCTTGCTGGCACCAAAAGGCGCAGCAGCAGGCTTCTTGCTGGATCCGGTCTTGGACTTGGGAGGCTGGTCATTGAGACGAGGTTTGGTTAGCAATGGTAACTAGGTTGTAGTTGACACTGCGCCTCGGAGCTCTAGCGTCGTGAGACACCGAAGTGTGCACAACCCAGCATACAACGCACATCATGGCTTCAAGAGTGCCAAGCGTTGTAGGAAGAAAAATCTTTCTGCGGCGGTAGAAACCACCAAGCGTAAGTTTGAAAACCGAAAGGTCATCCAGATGAAAAACATGGCATCCATCTCGTTGTTTAACGATTCTCGAGATATAGAACCGATGAATCTAGAGCTCGTCGGCGCCCAACAACGAACGCTTACCATTTTTTGAGACGGATGCTCTTGAGGTGTCGAGGATTGCCGAAAATGTGAGAACACGAAGTTTACTATAGAGTCCCAGCGGGATTAGAAGTCCGGCAATTGCCGATTTCACAATCAGTCAACTACGTAAGTACTAGGTGCCGCCGCGAGCGCCGGCAGAAACCTTGCTTATCATTCCCAGGCTGATAATCTACTCCCATGTTTCATTATGGCGTTGTAATACGTAGGTGTACGGTAGTTACGTCCACAGCTCGGCTGCGGTCGTTCCTCTCAACTCTACCATTTCAAAGGAGTCCCATGCCAAGCGCCAGGTAGGTTGGTCTCCCCGCAAGCTTTTCACCGTCGTCCAAGGCTTCAACAGCCCTAGACGCCGTGCCACCCCTTTCGTGCTTGAACCATCTTTAGATGACAATCCCCCAGTCAGCCTTGGCATGAGCGTGTTCACATCTACCGACCTCAACAGTCCTTCATGCCTCCCCTCCGCTGCCACCAAGGTGAATTCCAAAAAATTCCACTTCTTGAAGCCTACATCTCGTTGCATGTATGCCATCACCTGTTCTGATTCCTTGGAATGTGTTAAGCTGTGTGGCCCCAAATGTTAGCTCACAATTTACTATGATGTGAAGTAGACCAACTGGTGTACTGCAGTTAACACAGATTCCAGTCCTTCCATGTCCAAGGTGTGAAACTCGTGCGACTGGTACCCATCTCCTCCAAAACAGAGCATCCTCACTTGTTTGGCCTCGCTCCACGACCTTGATCTGACGATGCATCTCGCTGCTGCCACAATCTTCTCCTGCCAGTTCGCAGGCTCGAAATAGTTGAGGGTCGTCATAGCCAGTGCAATCTTGGCAGTGTACGACCCTTGGAGAGCGCTGTAAAATATCTCTTGTTCATGTTGGACAAGCAGCATCTCAGCTGATCCCATTGGACGCCACTCGAACAAATGTGATGCACACTCTGTAGTGCAATGTTTTGGTATGTTCCCATTCTCGATTTCCTGTTGCACTCTTCACCACTGTAAACCCTGTTGTACACTGCTCTCACGTCGCAACCCATTGTCGTAGGGTGCTGCACATTGTCTGTCCATAGCACCATCCTAAGAGCCAACATGTTTGCAACCCTGTGCTCCATGGTTGCCAAGAAAGCCAGGGTTTTCCTGAACATCCCAGCTTGTGAATTATAGAAGTTGAGCAAATGAGAAACCACTGTTCTGGAAGCGCGGTGAAAATTGCATGCCGCCGTACACGGGCTCTCGTCCAAACAGGAGCTGTGGAACATGCCTGTGATGTTGTGCAGGTACTCGCTGTATGCAGCCGCCCCTCATGTTGTATCAATTGGGATGTTCTTGCCCGACTCCAGGCCCAACAGGGGTCTGGTTGACTGACCCTCGCAGAGATCCTGTCTGCTTTGCTGCGGAGCACAGCTCCTGTGACGTCTGCTCCTATCACCTTTGCCAACAGCACATTTAGGTACTTGAGGCGTACTCCCCAGCATGTGCCTTCCACCTGTCCAGGTATTCATGCAGCCACCATAGCTACCTCGTCACGCTGACACATCTCCAACAGCAAATGGAAAAATCCTGGTTGGTTGTCAAAACGTTTACTGTTGTGAGTGGCCGCCCACTTTCCCATTTCTCGTGCTCCTCCTGTGGCCGCCAGCTTGAATGGCACATGGCCGTGAGGGAAAATGTGAGGGAATGCTTTGGCAAAAGTGTCGTTGTCAACCAGAGGGACTGTTGGTTCATTAGTCTTTGTCAAATTATGCCCATCATTACTTACAATCTTTGTAATGGTCGAATGCTCCGTTGAGCAACAGTGTTTCTAAAGGTCTTAGTTAGTAAGCAACTTGGTTATTAGTAACACTGTCAATCACCAGCTCTCTCTTCCACCTGCTGTGCAATCCAGTCTGGCAGACCATCTTCTGGCAGTTGCTGCACCCTGTCAGCATCCAGTGCCACATTTTCATAAAAAGGGTTGTTTGATTGCAGCCACTCGAGTGCTTCAACCACACGTGCTTTCCGGATAGTGAGTCACATAAGACTGGGCAGTGTCATTGACTTTTACAGATGCCAATCAAGAAGCACCACATGCTGGACATCGTGGTTTCTCAAAGGCAGTGTGCAGTGTGTGATGGCGCACATTTGGGCTCTGGGAGTAATCTTCAATGACAGCATTGCTGTTCCTGAGTCAGAAAATGAGACAATGTACTCCAGAGGTAAGCACAGCGCTATGTACAGTGTCTTGAGAAAAGTGAGGCCCTGGAGTGCATTAGGAACTGTGCCAATGTTGTGGTTGCCGTTGAGTGCCGCCCCAGGGGCATGTCCTTCGTGTAACTGATCTAAACACTCCTTGCAGACCCTTGCACTTTGAATACCATCTTGTGCTGTCAAACCATTGTGGCAGAGCATCATCCCTTCTGACAATGTGTCACCTCACAATTTACTCTCTGGCAACGGCCCCAGTGATCCGCAGGAGGTGAGGTCGACCAGGCTGATGGTTTGCAATTCATACAGCCCAAAAGTGTGAGCACATACTGCGCAAGCAAAGAACCCCTTCGTATGAGCCATTTCCTTGACAAACGTAGCAGCGTTCTTCCATCTTCTAGCCTGTTCAGATTCGGTGGGTTGAGTTAGGGGAGTCATGACTGCTGGCACAACTTGTTTCCTGTACTCCTTTTGTGCCCGGGCTGTTCTTTTGTGGGCTCTTTTTTGGGATATAGGCCCCTTTAAATGTGAGCCCCTCCCTACCCCCTCTTTCTTTTTTGGTAGCTGTTTTTTTTTGGGACACAGGCCCCTTTCGAGGCAAACATTCACGATCTCTCAATTTATTGGCATCCATTTACGCTTCATTCCGAGGTCAGTCATAGTTTAGGATGCGAATTTACTTTTTTCTTTGAGTGCCCCCACCTCCAACGATTGCAATGTAGTGGTTTTAAAAATGGCCAGTGCTAACAATGTTATTCCAAATTCGCTTGATGACCTGCCGCTCGTTCTAGCACTTCTGTCTCAGTAACAAGATCTGTCACTGCTTCACGACCAGCATCGACACTTAGCAGTCTTGTCAGCCACAATTTATACATTCTCTGTAAAGAATCTCTACCCTAGACACTCGTGAGCTTGTGCAGTTGGTGCCTTTTTCTACAATTGAAGTGCCTTGACTGGTGGATTATCCTATGTAACATTGTTAGCTATTCAAGAAATCTCATGGGGGATGCAGGCTCGCTTACTCATGTAACAGGTATTCTACCAGAGCTCTATCCCGCTCCTCGATGTTGGCAACCCCTATATGTGCCTGTGTTTTGAGTGCCAGCACTTCACCAATGACAGGTGCCATCAAAAGTGACAGCTTCTTGATGCAATGGTTATGCACAGCACAAACATCATCTTGCGGCTGGAAGAAGAAGTGGAAGGTGTCGCTGCCAGGGAAGAGAGTTACTGTCTCGTGATAGTAAGGCAAGTTATCGCAAACCCCCTCTTCGTCATGCTCATACAACCAGAGATCTGTATGCAAATCTCTAACAGCCACAATAGCTGAAGGCCTGACTTCGAGAGGCACCGGCACGAAATGTGTTGTCGAAGATTGAGTTCCAAAGAGCAACCCTTGAAACGTCATTGACACTGGCTGGCAAAGGCTCCAGATCCAGGCTTGGTAAGCTGATGAAGCACACTCACTGGTGACGCAGTCAACACCTTTGCACATCGAAGTGATATGGTACTGGAATTCATCTGTGGTGTAACCAAGAAGAGCAGAGTGACTCGATGGGTTGTCGAAGTCAGAACAACCACATTTATAGCACAGGAACAGGCATGTCAGATATATACCCACTTTTTGCTCCTATTGTCGAACGATCATGGAGATTTGTGGTATGTTCACGAGTGGCAATAGTGGTGGCATTCCTTCGCCAGCAACCACAGGAGTTCAGTATACATGAAAGCTGACTTGGGGCAATTTCTTATCCTCCCGCACCGTTGAAAGCCTTGTTACAGAATGCCAATAGAATGTTCCCCTGTGAAGCAACAGAAAAAAACCCCTAGACCTGTTATGAAACGTTGTCTGACTGTCCGCTGCGTGCCACATTCGAAACCAATGCTTCTAGAAAACCCCTACACCTATGGAAAGTTTGATGGTCGTGCTCTCATAATTAGCTCTAAATGAACTTGCCACTTATATGGAGAGGAGGTGTTTCTCATGGAGAATCATACATCAACCCAAATTGTGAACAACCTGCAGTGACAAAACATCTATATATACAGCTGGAGAATATATACCAGTGGCAGGATGGAACTCCTATATGACATTTACACCAAGAAACTGCTAGATACCCTCAGAAATCTCTTCTGCAGGACCCTTGTCAATCAAATCTTTGATGGGAGCTCCCACTGTCTTCCGCACTTTTTTTGCCACAGAATGCTCACCGTCCTCCAAGGCATGTTTCCCAGCAGCAGTGATCCTAACATTGTGGACGATTGTGGTTGCCAAGTCAGCATTTGCCAGCAAAACCGTATGCATGGCTACAGTAATGCCAAATCAGTTCTGCAATCTCCCCATATCATATATAATGAGCCACGTGCCTTGGTTATCATGAACTTGTATGACCATTGAGTTTGGAATAACCCCACTTAAATCTGCACAGGCAACAATCTCCCGAGGGGCCACAGCAGACTCTGCAACATGTCAGGAACAGCAAAGGGCATAGAAGATAACATGGTCAAGCAACTCATGGTGAGGCATGGAGAGCGGAGCAGTTTGCAAACCGACTTGTAAAGTGTTGGAGGAGATGGCTTGTGGCCCTTCGCGAACAGAAGTCCCTGCTGCAGCAATGTCACAAATGTGATTGGCTCATAGGAGAGACAACATACATTGGTTTACTACCAAAGTGGTCGAGGTGGGAAGTGGCACAGGGCCAGCCCTGATATCCTGATGAGTAGACACCGTAGCATGACATTTAAGGACCATCACTTGTTGAGGGATGGCTGAAAAGGAGTCATAACCTTCCCTCTTGATGTGGTGATGTTTGAGGATGTAGTGCACTTTGACCAATGCGCCGAGAAGCAGCTCATTGGCCTCGGAGCATTCAACAAAAGAACCACGCTCGTCATAGATAGGAAGGGGTGAGAACTGATGTGTATGAATCAGCTGATTGTGAGCCTCCAGGTGTTCCACAGGGTAGGGCCACTTCAGAGTCTCATCATCAACTGATCCCTCTTCATTCACCACATCTACAACTAAACTGATGCAATGCTAACCTTCTTCACAGTCTGTGTCAAATGTGGATGCAGTGGTAGACGTGAGAGTGGGAGTGAGCAGGCGCTTATGCTACAGACAAGTCATACTTTAAATGCCCTCCTCCCAAAAAAATAATGAAAATTACCCTTTTAACCCATGCAGGTACCGCAAAACACGCTGACATGTCTTGCACAGTCGATCCTATGAAAAATCTGTCATCCTTCGTTGACATGATATTTCCCTGGACGGTGAGTGTGGTTTTTAGAAAGCGGTCGAAGTCCTCAGCCAGGCCAGCATGTTGAGGGTGTGTCAGTACAAAAGTGTTTTTGGTGTCTTGTAAAGGTTTAGGATATTTGTCGTTGTAATTTCCCAAAGGACCGCAGCAAAGGCGGTCATCGATAACCTCACCCACTATAACACAGACAACTTCTGCGCCATTGTCCTTGGTCACTAAAACATGGCCAGTGCCATGTCTTTTCCAACTGACTTTGGAAAAAAAACCAGTACTTGCAACATACGAAGGTGTGGCAAGCAGGCGTGCACAGAGAGTAGCAATATCAAGCATGTTCTGTTCAGAGGATGGTTTGGTACAGTATGACGCCTTCCTGTCACAATACTTATATACACTCACACAACCCCAATAGAGCTGCAGAGGGGTCCCAACAGGCGACTGTCTGAAGACTGCGGCAAGGATGTCTCACCTCTTCGACACAAAAAACTTTTTGCCAACGGTTTCAGCCAAGCTGTTGGGAAGCCATGAGATCGGTGAGTAAGCCAGCTGACATGCAGAGAAACATAAAGTAACTTAACCAGTCAGTGTAAATGTCCTGTTTGCACCGTCTTTGTCCTCGTTGTCTGCGGTTTTACTCCTGACGAGCAGTCTTGCCCTTTTTCCCCCAGTGAATTCTTGCAGAACAATGATTGTTGTAGGTCTGGCCAGATTCTGCAACCCTTTTTAATCCACAGACACTTACAGTACTGGCAGTCTTAGCATATAGTGCTCAGGGCAGAGGGTCGGAATACATTTCCTTGTTAATATTTACAGACATTGCTTGGTGAGTGGGAACACGCTCCAGGCCTCGCACCAGCTGACATAGGGGTAGGACGTCCCCAGAGGCCTTCATAGACTATGTATTGCATTTATAGACCAAGGGAGACATCTGCGGCTGTGAGACTAAAGTAGCATCAGAGTATAAGGGGTCGATCTGTGGGCAGGCAGTTGCATATCCACACATCTGCTCAATTTCTGTAGTCATACATTAGGAGAAGCTTGTTTTTCATGAGTGATGGTATGGACATGGCCTCCACACGTGTTAGCAATGAAGAGATCGACCATGTAGTCTCGTCCATGACTTTAGCCAAAGTGTTCAGTATTTGCAATGCAATTACCATGTTGCCTCCACCATGCAAAAGAACGAGGCAGCTGCTTGCGTTTCAACTTAAGCATACATCAGAGGTCTCCAAAGAAGCCCTTATGCAAGCTCTACCATTCAATAAAAAGTGGAAGGCTCCAAGGAAGCCAGAGTCAAGAAATGTCTGGCCATTCCTGCAGTCAGGGGAGGAGGGAGGATGTGAACCATTTCAGGGGCCAGCAGAGGGCTTCCTCAGAGTGCCATCCATGTTGACAATCCATGACTGTATTACACAATACATTGAAGGGATGTCTAACGAAGCCCTCCAACAGATCATATGCATAGTTTGCACACAGGAGTTTTTGAAGGGAGAGGCATCACCATGTGCATTGGCAGGGTTGTCGAACACCCACTTGCTGGTACCCACAGAGACTCACCATTCACACCACTTGACAGATGGGATGTTGCTTTACCACCTGGCAATTGACGAGGAAAGGAAAGGGCATTTGTGCCACGAATGTGAATGCCACTTGAAGTCCCAAAAAAAGCCCCCGTTAGCCTTGGCAAATGGCATGTGGGTAGGTGAGGTGCCTTTCCAGTTGTCAGTCTTGACTTTGCCAGAATGAATGCTGATCGCCAGATATTTTCTGGCGGCTTACATTGTCAAAATGTTTCCAAAGAAGAAGGGTGCTTGCTTCTGGGACAAGAAAATGATGAAGAGTGGTTTGAGAGGGAATGTATCCATGTACAAACTCAACATCAGCGATCTTGGTGATATGGTCACAGGTGCAATCATGCCACCTCCTGCTCAGATCCTTGCAGCGACAATAGGAATCACATTTGCAGGCCCTACAGGCTTCCAAGAGCGTACCCTTCCAGATTTTTTCTGGGTGTGGAGACAGCAGGTGCTAGACGCCCTGCTATGGCTAAAAGGCAACAATCCTTTATATGCTGACATCACAGTCACAAATGAAAGGCTCGACCAACTACCAATTGATGGTATTCCGGAGGAGCTGCTCGCTGTAACCAAGGTGTCCAATGACACCAGTTTGCTTGCACAGGAGCATGCTTCATACATTCCACAGGACGATGAGGACAGCACAGAGTTTGTGTTGGCAGCAGGGGCAGCAGGTAGGTGAATTCACTACACCGCTAGCCTAAACTTGAAAACAGTTGTGTTGTACGTAGGAGTGATGGACCTGGATCTGCAACCACATGCAGAGCTGCAGGATGAGGTTGCAAAAGGTTAGTCTATTGAGCAAATGATTGACAATCCTACAAAACTGTTAACAGATCCTGTGATCATTGCCTTCCAAGCCATGGGTGTGGTAGATGTTGCAGGAGCCAATATACCACACAGCGACATTCTTGCGCACACTTTTTCAAACACGGTGAATGTGCCTATCCCAGACTTCACCATCCAGTGGAGCAGTGCCTTTGTGAATGAGTATCCACGAGTTAATCCGCTAATGGGTGAACGAAGTGATGGGGGACCATGTGACCCAAATCACTTGTTAGGTGCATTCCCTGTTCTGTTCCCATTTGGCAAAGGGGGGTTTGAAGTTGGGCGAGAAACAGTGGTACCTTATGAGAAGCATGTATGCTGGGCACTGCATTACGCAGATTGCAGGTTCAGAAAGGACCTGCATTTCATCTTTCAGGTTTTTGGTGTGATACAAAAGCATCAAGTATGTTGCTCGGCTGCCCTTCAAATCAATCGCAGCAGCTTCCGGGCATTGGAACCGGTCATTGCCAAAGTGACCAGCTCAGATTTGAAACGGGTGAGTGCTGAAGAAAGTCGCAGAGTGCCATTCTCCAACCCAAGTGTCAAAGCACTGAGGTCACAACTCACGGCTGTTTGAGCAAACGTCATGGGAACAGATGAGTCCCAGACACAAATTAGGTCGAAGATATGGTCAACAGCTGTGATGAAAGGTCCTCCATCCTTGTGGATCACTATCAATCCATCAGACACTCATGATCCAGTGGTGCAAGTTTTTGCAGGAGAGGAGATCGACATGGACACTTTTGCAGCCACTAGTGGCCCAGACACTACACAATGGGTACTTACGATCGCCGCAGACCCCTATGCAGCTGCAAAGTTTTTCCACTTCACTATCAATTTGGTGTTGCAGGCTCTTTTTGGGATCGATGCTGGGGCAAAGAGACAGAGGATCAGGCACAAGGAAGGTATATTCGGTAAAATTGGTGCCTACATAGGCACTGTAGAAGCCCAAGGGTGGGGAACCCTCCATCTCCACATGATCTTATGGATAGAAGGCGCGCCGTGTGCTACCAAAATGAAGGAGTCACTGGGGGATAATAACTTTAGACAGCAAGTTAAGATGTATATCCAAACCACCATTCGTGCAGATCTGGATGGCATGGGAGCAGCAGAGGTGCTGAAGATAGAGAAAAAGAAAGCGGTTACATATGCCCAACCAGCAGATCCATGAGCCAGGGATGCAGAGGAAAGTTTGAAGCAGATCGAACGACATTTGGCTCGAGCAGTCCAGATCCACCAGTGTTCTTTGGACAACTGTCTGGTGGTGAAAAATAGTCGCCAACAATGCAAGAGGCAGGCTCCGTTCCCCACAGCAATGGAGGATTGGATTGATGCCACAGGACAATGGGGACCATGTCGTTCTTATGGGTATTTGAACAACTGGAACCCAGCTTTACTACACTGTCTATGGGCCAACCATGATGTGAAACTGATCACAAATGGAGAAGACACCAACAACCTGTCATTTTACATCACGAACTACACTACCAAAAAACAGACTAAATCTTCGAACACGTCTGCACTGTTGGCCACCCGGTTAGCATACCATGTTAAACAGGAGAGGCACAACACAAATTGCATAGACGTAAACAAGAAACTCATTCAGAGGTGCACAAACACATTGACCCATCAACAGGAATTTAGTGCCCCGGAAGTCATGAACTACTTGATGGGTTGGGGAGACCGTTTCCTGTCACACAATTATGTTGACATTTATTGGGACACCATCCTCCATGCAGTGAAGACAGCATTCCCAGAGTTAAACCCGAGATGGTAAGCCGACACAGCACACTCAGATCCCGCACTCACAACATTTGCAGACCCTTCACTATGCCTTTGGTAACCCCTGAACAGGACACCACAGCCAACATCACAGTAAGAGGTGGTCTCACTGCTCCCCGAAGTGGCACCTGATGGTTTTTACAGGGGGACAATATTTGATTGTCGCTGCTAGGCGATAAGCTGGTGTTACAGGACCAACTCAAAGATTACTCAGACTGTGGGGAGGCTCTCGCCAGTCACTCCTTGTTGGATTTCTTTGTGGACACATACGAAGGTGACACCCCAGTCCAGAACAAACCTGAAGCATATACTGAACAGAGAAGGGGCAGACTGCGGAGTGGTCATGTTCCATACACTGAGGAGAGTGGGCAACAGGAGCATTGTCATATCATATGTCAGAGGGCCACAAGATGTTGCCTAATTTTGTGGGCCAGTGGTTCCCAAGCAAAGATGATGGTGACCATGAAGAGTTGTATGCTGCGAGTATGTTAGTGCTTCTTCAACCTTGGAAAACACTTCAGGATTTGAGGGGTGAGAGAGAGAGTTTCACAGAAGCTCTTGCCCAATTCCTCTGCCTTGCAACACTGAAAGCGCTATACATTGTGGACAACATCCAGTACCACTACGAATGTTCAAACTGCGCTGGCAAACACTGACAAGAAAATGAGGCAGGGTCACTCACAGGGCTTGAAGTGGGAGACACCCAAGATGAAGAAGGAGTAAATGATGAAACCCCTCCTTCCGAACCTGTGCTTTCAGAGGAGGATGTCCAATTAGCACAAGCATTGGTGTGGGACAAGCGCGACATATGGTATGCAGATGCCGCGATGTTGATTGCAGAGGAGTGTGGGATTTTTCTGACAGGCCCAGTGAGCACCACGTTCAGGGCACCAGCTGAAAGGGCGACAGTTGAGGACCTGGAAGTTTATCAAGAATGGGAGCATAAGCTGCATAGCATAACCTGGAGTGCACAAGACACGATGGGCACAAGAGTAGCAGAGAGCTTCGGAACAATGTTGGGGGGCGAGAAGGAGTCAGCTGCAAATGCAACAGCAGAGCCATCACTGCCTACGCAGCCCGACATGAGTCTGGGGTTGTTGAAACCTGACCAACGACGGGCGCATGATATTGTTGTGCACCACTTGGAAGCCCACCTCGCAGGTCAACAACCTGTTCAGCTTTTAATGATCATACAAGGTGCAGGGGGAACAGGCAAGTCAATGCTAATAGAACAAATCACTAAAACATTTGAAACACTGCACGCTGGACACATGTTGGCAAAAACAGTGACCACGGGAATCACAGCCAGCCTGATCCAAGGAATGACATTGCATGCATGGGCAGGCATCCCTCGAAATGGGAGAAGCACTCAGAATGCCAGCAAGAAGACGCGAACAAGCAGAATGGTGAATGTTAAGGGGAAGTGGTGCCTAATCATTGATGAACACTCAATGCTAATGAAGGAAGTCACCACTTTTCTATCAGAGGTACTGGGGAATGAGCGTAATGACACAGATGGTGTGGATGCTACTACTCCATTTGGGGGAATGAACATTATTCTTTTCGGGGATTTTCACCAGTTCCCCCCTGTTGGAAACACTACCGGAGCGCTGTACTGCACCGAACACAAATCTCAAAGGCAGCAAGTAGGCCGCCACCTTTTTGAGCAGTTCAATGTGGTTGTTGATCTGCGTGAGCAGATCAGGGTGCAAGACACACAATGGGTAGAGCTGCTCGCGAGGCAACAAGAAGGAGAATGTATGGCAGAAGACGTGAAAGAGGTGAGGAAGCTGGTGTTAATGAGTGAAGAATGTGAGGTGCCTGATTTTACCAAATTGCCATGGTCAGAGGCAGTTAGTGATGCCACCTCATTCTGTTTGGACAAGGTGGAACAGTGCGGCTTTGCAGCGGCATTGTGTCAATTCAGGCAGGACACTCTTTATTGCACCTGCAGAGGACACTACAGGTACCGACCGGGCAAAACTGAGCCTAGAAGCATGGGTGATAGTTGCAGGCATGAAGCCCAAGGACACTGAAAAGTTAGAGCAGACCATGGAACTTGCAGTCGGAATGAAAGCGATGGTGATCATCAACATGAACGGGACACGTGGGGAGATCCGAGACATTGTCCTGGACCCTAGAGAGACTGTCGGTCCGTTTGGGTTTGCACCTGAGGGGAGAGTCCAATTGCAGTACCCACCCACGGTAATCATCTTCCAGCCAGCCAAGAGCAGTGTGCCTGCATTCACAGGTTTGCAAGAGGGGCTCATACCTATCTTTCCAACAGAATGAAGTTTTACAGTAAAGGGTCTGCGAGGCAACAAGTTCAGGGTGACCAGGTGACAAATTGCGCTGACGGGAGGATATGCCTTTACAGATTACAAAGCACAAGGTCAGACATTGGAGTGCGTGGTAGTGGATTTAGCAAAGCCACCCACAGGGAACATCACACCTTTTGGAGCGTATGTGGCACTATCTTGTAGCAGAGGACGGCAAATGATCAGGCTGTTGAGAGATTTCGACAATGCACTGCTGACGACGCACCCATCTGAGATGTTGTATGAGGAAGACCAGCAACTCTGCAAACTGATGCATGAAACAGAGCAAAGAAATTGGTATCTGACATAGAAATTTTCAACATATCGCCACCCATAAATACATACGTTCAGATTTTGTATTGTTGAAAAGCTTATGGATAATTAGACCGAAAAAAAGTGAATTCCGCCCCCACCTGGGTGCGTCAACCCTTTACCCATGCCTGTCGTTCTTGTTGACGAAGAGCTGGAATGTCGAGTAACTTATGTTGAACACAAGTGCCATGCACAGTAGCTCACCATGGCAAATGGGATGCCATCTTATTTTTCGTGAATTTGGGGAGGCCACGATGCAGAAAAAGGTCCTTACCTCATGGTGGCCCCACTCCCAGGGCTCCCTCATACCTCCCATGCAGTCTCAGATCCCATTTGCATGAGGAGGAGTAGACGGGCAGGCTGGAGCAGCCCTTGTCAAAAAGTTGTGGTAACCTCATAAAGAGAAACGAAAGTTATAGTCAGCTGAACAACAAACTAAAATGTAAAGGAAAAACTTAATTGTGCTAATCACAAGTTATAGTCAGCTGAATAACAAACAAAAGTGTAAAGGAAAAAATCAAATGTGCTAGTCAGAAGGATAAACAAAAATCGTGTAACTTATGTTGAAAGCAAGTGTCGTGCAAATCATTGGGTCAAAGGGTTTGTTAATGGTCAAAGTGGTCGCATCAGGTAGACACATTGCAGAAAAGAGCACAGCAAACAAAATTGACAAACAGAGGAAAGATCAACCAGCCAACTCATTGACGCGAAAAAAGAGGCAGATGGAGGTGAGGTGGCATGGGATGTTTGCGCATGTTGAAAAATCAATGAACCTTAACATTTTGAGGTGGAGAGACCTTGCAAGCAAGGTAATTAGTAATTTACAAAGCCTGCAGAAGCCATCACGTGACAATGGAAATCTTTCAATTTTTGTGCTCGTAACTATTTTCACGTGGATCTGGAATTACCTCAATCCAGATTTTTTGGGGAAACACTTATTATCAGCCTCTTTGAGTGTTTGTAGTCCATCGATAACTATTTTCATGTGGATCTAGAATTACCTCATTCCAGATTTTTTGGGGAAAAGAGCCGACACTTATTATCAGCCTCTTTGAGTGTTTGTAGTCCATTGAGAAATGACACAAGACCTACCATAGAAGCGCAGTAACAATGGTCATGTCAAAGAGATGATCAACCCAAGACAAGCTGCTCATTTGTAATAACTATTACTTGTAAGCTAGACAGACAGGCTAGCATTACGTTTGAAGGCCAGCAGAGATGCATGTACAGACATTAGTAAACAGGGAGGACTCCCAGGAAAGTTGGTAGTATCACATCAATTCTCCACCAATATTGAAGGAAGCTGGCCTGTGACTTCCATCATCCCTGAGCTGCGACAATGTCTGGACTAATTCCCTGCAGAAGCAACTCTGTCATGTTGCCAATCCAAAAGGAGTGCCCTAATACAGACTCCAGTCCAACCTGCACCCAAATTCCATTGCATGCACTCAGCATATCATCCTGAGTCTAAGCCTCCCAGCAGCCATCTCCTGTGGTATATGCAAACAGTGGTAAAACAGTGGTGCCTCGTCTGGTACAGATGCATTAACCATTCAGTGCCAAGCAAATGACTATATAGGATTGCTGAAATCCTCTCGGGATATAAGAAAAATGTCCACACCTTGAATATGGTACACCGGTAGTTTTGGACCAAGGGATGTGAAATACTGTGTATGGCACATCACTTCTCATCAATTTCCCTGAAACTGATGTCCCTTTCATTACATGATATTTGGAATTAAATGACTGCATAGATGGGGGAGTTGTTTTGCCTAACCAACAAGTACCCCAAAAAGTGGCTTCTGCCAGGGCCAGGAAAGCAACATCCTTTGAATTAGATGTAGAGAGCTGATGTCATAATGTGTACATGTGCTGCATAGTGACTGGAGACCTAGGTAGTAGTAGGTGCATGATGGGAAGTGGCTGGCACAAGTTTTTTGACCCCTTTACACACAATTTCAACCTGAGAAGTATTTCCATTCCAAGGTGCTCTGTGAAGGGAGTGCCAGAACTGTAAACCAGACATCCAATTTTTGCACAGTCATAAGACACTCAGTGAGCTGTGACATTTGCTAGGAATGCTGCCAGCAATTCACTGGAGGCTGGCATTTGAAGCTCTTCAGAGACCTCATGACTATCACAGAATTGTGTAAAGTGAAGAGGACCTGAAGCATAAGAACACTGGGTATTCAGTGCTAAACTAGCGATGGAGACATCCAGTAGTTGTCCATAAGCTTAAGATCCCACCAGCTGGGTTGTCAAAGTCTGTCCTTCTTCCACAAATGGTGTCGTCCAGGACGATAAACATAAAGAAGCAGTGACCTGTGGCCTGTATGGAGATACATTATAGTTAGGGATCTGCATGGGTAACCCATGGGTATTTCATGCTGTACCTGTACCCATACCTGTAACAGGTTTTACCCATAAACCCACTGGTCTGAGCTACAAAATGCACCAAAAATCAAGCAATTCTCGACCGTTTTGCTTGATTTTTGGTGCGTTTTGTAGCTCATGGGTAGGACTATTGTGACCCGTACCCATATTCACATGTACCCATACCTGTAACCCATATGGGTACACAAAACCCATGCAGATCCCTAATTATAGTTGTCTCCCTCTCATGATTTTCAGATCATGGATGTAGTCAGGGAGTATAAGACAAGGCCTCACAATAGGAGTGAAATATTTATTTTACAGGGGTCAAGTACAAGCCAAGCTCATCTAGTGTCACAGTATGAACAATACATAAATGAGCATCTGGCAAGATACCCCAAGAGATGGCATCTGCCTTGTTTATAGCAGACTCAACATAAACCGGTGCCAAGGATATGTTTGCCACCATGCAGACAATCCCAGCCCAACAAATTGACAAATTTGACATGAAATTGTGACTCTGTCCTCACTGGTGAGCCACTATCACTCCTTGATTTTCTGAATGGAGCAAAATGTGAGAGTCATAGTATCTGAGATTGATGAGGATCAGAGCCACCACTTCCACAGCCACTGTTTCCAGCCACCCGATATCACAACCCACCCCCTTCCAAACTGGCTTCAATCTAAAAGCAGCCCAGTGTTCCCCTAGAACAATACCAATACCCCATGCCATAGATGCATTGACCCAAAGGCCAATATCAATTGGAGTACCCTTCAGTATAAGAGATCGTTTGAAGGAGCCATCAGAGAGGGTCAGGGACCAAGCTTGCAGTGACAATAATACAGAGGGAGGAGGATATCGACTAGCAAAGGGATTCTCATGAAAGGACAATATAAAAACCAAGAGAGGCAGCAGGAAAGTCTGCATATGTACATGGACAAATGATAGATGGGATAGCACTCTAAAGAGCTTCTGGGTATCTCATAAAGTCATCCAAGATGTCGAGAATGAAGCCAGAGCTGAGTCGATGTGACCTTTGTTCTTGATCTGTTTAGGCTCTAAAATTGAAACTGTTTGCTCTGCCAAAGAGAAGACAAAGCCCAGAAAATTGAAGGACACCACAAAATCCTGTCCTTTCTGCTTGTGCCAAGGGATCCCCAGGTGAGTGATACACTCCAGAGCAGAAGTGTGGTCATAGTCAAAGTGAAACAAGGATCCCATTGATAGGTTGTCTCCTTGGCTCAAAGGCCGATTCACCATTTCAACCACATTTGAATCACATCGGCTAACTCCTACAATGTCCCAGACGCAGCATGACCCAGTCTATCGATCGCGATATCATATCGACCGCATCAAAACATCACCAGCGACATTGATCATACTGAGAGACCACATCACACAACCTTAGGACTACCTCGAAAGCCCCTAAGATCCCTCTGAATGACATCAAACATCTCCAATCAACTTCAAACTACCATGACCACAATCGAACATTGTCGATCATTGTTGAGTGTTATTGATCGATATTGAGAGACTGCAAGCAACATCGGGCACCACATTCATTATCTAAATGGTGGAATACCATGCGCCAGGAAGTATTCCAACTCATGCTCAAACCTGCTGATAGTAGGTCAGCCTTGTTTCAAGTCCCTATCACATACAGAACCTCCTGGATGGATTATTGTGAGACTTAGCATGGTTTATACACAAAGGACAGTCTCTTTTTAGTTCTATACCCTTTATTACTCCTTCATCACATGAAATATCTCTTTCTTGTTCAGATTCCAGTCTCCTTTTGGCCTCGTGTTTTAACTCATATCTTTTGCCTCATGTTCATGCGTACATGCACATATATATTGATGCATGTGAAATAAAATTCTTGTGCATCACTCATGTAGCATAATTCAGTGTAATTCAACATAGTAAATAAAAATGCAATTTTATTATGTGATGGGGCTGTTTCCTAACAGACATGATATGTTCCACATTCAGATGGCTCAAATATCCCAATCAAACCCTTGAATATGGCAAAAAATATGATGGGTATTGGAATAGAGAACCCTTTGTCAAACAGGTCTGTCTCAGACATTCTTATATAACTCATCTGACTTCAAACTATACAGCTGATCAAGAGGATTATACCTGCTTTCAAAAGGGCTCATGGACCATTATATCAAACATGAGACCAGGTGGCAAACAGGCAAAGATGCAGGATGGGTGGTACATCATGCATGGCAAGCAAATCACCCAAGAGATGTGTTTTCATGCTGGTCACCCAGAGTTTCCTGGGCAGCCAAAGGAAATGTATCAAGTCCCTGTCAAGTGGGGTCTGTGGAAGAATTGCCTTGTTATGCAATGCAAGAAGAACAAAGATGGATCAGGTGTGAAATGCAAATCAGGTGCCACCGATTGTTGTGTGAAATGGAGGCTTATAGGGATGGCTTGGGGGCAAAAGATGCACAAATACAGGTCAAAAAGTTCAGTTCCAAACACTACATGTCTCACAAAAGGGTTCCTGAGCATGTTGAACACATAAATTACCTTTTTAGGCAGGTTTACATAATAGCAGCAGAATTGGGCAGGAGCAATAATAATATCTCTATCAATTTTGAGAATTTTTCTAAATCTCTCTTGGGGATTTGTTCCCCTCATTAAAAACAAGCATTTTGGCTAGAGGAATGAGAAATCAGACCATTTTTTAAAGCTGAGTACCAAAAAATAGTGGTGATTAAGCACACAGCACCATAAAGTAGGCAGAATTAATTGAGGATTCCTACATGCCGTCTTAGGCTCTTTACCATCCAATATTGTAAGCATGCAAATGCAGGGCCATATTACTTACAATAATGGTAACTATTCCAAATCCGCATCCGTCATCCTCCCTCATGCGGAATAGTTACCTTTGGGGGATGGGGAGTGGCCACGAGTCTACATTGCCTCTGACATAGTGAGATTCTCAGAGTTGCATACTGCAAGTCAGAGTAAAAGTGGTGGCCAACGTGGGGATCGAACCCAAGACCTTCGCATTATTAGTACGACGCTCTAACCAACTGAGCTAGTCGGCCATTATAACTCCCGTGGCCATTATATATAATATACACATCACCCAGCAAGCAATGCACTGGTATAGGCTTATACCTACCACTACCATTTTTGAACCATTCTATTTCGAATTCAAGTTCCTGACGGGAGCAAGGAGGTGGACATCGAAACTGAAATCAAGTCGAAATATTATTTTGTGCTGTTTCATTGATGTTTCATTTACATAACCAAGGACAATTGACGCGTGTTGACGATTACAAAGCCTAGCAGCTACAGACGGAAGCAAAACTACAGCCTGCTACAAAAATGGTATTTTCCCTCTGGCT
Organism: Tricholoma matsutake; assembly: GCA_026075535.2. Classification (NCBI taxonomy): domain Eukaryota; kingdom Fungi; phylum Basidiomycota; class Agaricomycetes; order Agaricales; family Tricholomataceae; genus Tricholoma; species Tricholoma matsutake. The sequence goes on along the minus strand of AP026550.1, from coordinate 1,511,853 downwards.
ATAAAAGTAGCAGCTGAAACCCTTTACTCGTGCGAATCATGGACATCTAGGACGGCTGCTATCGTCCGCTCAGCGTTCGCATGGCATCAATCGGAGATTCGACCGAAAATAAAGTTGTACTACACGAACGCTGCTAGCGTGTGTATGATTCTTTCTCATACTAGTGAGGTCTAACAATTATCAACAGGCTTCATCCATTTGATTATTGATTTTCATCTGCATGCAAGTATATCAAGTTTGGGTCGCATTGTTTTTTGTCTGTTTTTTCTTCTTCTTTTCTTCGTGGAGTTGACCAGGCACTACTAATCGTTTTTCACGTGCGACTTATACCTCCATGTATCACATTGATATCTGACGCTTCGAACTCCACTAGCATCCCCATATTCTACATACACTAGTCCGATGCCGCGGGAAATCCAATACATATGTTCTCATGCGTGCAGACGGGTACTTCGGATTCCTTCCGCCCCCCTTGAACTCAATCGCTCCGACTGACCAACAACTGTGCAAAATGGCGAACGACTATATCTCTCCCGTTCTCACTAGCGAGGCAATCAGTGCTGCAGCAGTACACCACCATGAGAGCCTCCGTCTGCAGGACCACATCTGCAAGGAACGTCATATGAAAATCATCTGTATCGGCGCGGGAGCGTCCGGACTTCTGTTGGCATACAAACTCCAACGTTCTTTCAATAATTTCAGCCTCGTCTTGTATGAAAAGAATGACCAAATCGGTGGAACCTGGTATGAGAACAAATATCCTGGGCAAGCAGTTGTTCGCGTTTGCTATACACTATACGCTGACAAAGTCACTGTAGTTGCGCCTGTGACGTCCCGGCACATATGTATACATGGAGTTTCGAACCCAACCCTGATTGGTCCGCCGTGTATGCTAGTTCTGACGAAATTTGGGGCTACTTCGATGCGTTCGCAACCAAGTACGACTTGTTCAAGTACTGTAAAACGAAGCATATGGTCTCGGGAGCAAGGTGGAACGAATCGACCGGCGGCTGGGATATCCAAATTATTGACTTGAACACTGGTTCCACATTCCACGATCAGTGCGACATTTTTATTAATGCAGGAGGCGTATTAAATTCCTGGAAATGGCCATCGATACCTGGACTTAACGATTTTAAAGGAGTCCTCTTGCACACGGCTAATTACGATAGGACCACCGATTTAAAGGGTAAGCACGTCGGTATAATTGGCAATGGGTACGTCTTCTATGATTGCCTTCATCGATGTTCATGTAGAGTACTGTGCAGCTCTTCTGCCATTCAAACACTCCCAGCGATTCATCCAGTGGTTTCGAAGATCACAACTTTTGTTCGTCGGGGAACTTGGGTTGCTCCTGTTCAAGGATTTGAGCAACGTCTCTACAGCGAGGAAGATCGCGAGGAGTTCAAAACGAATCCTGAAGTCCATTTACAATATAGAAAGAGGCAGGAGGAGAATATAAACGCCCTTTTCCCAATGTTCAAACTGGATACGGAGGCGCAGTCAATCATACGTAGCACCATGCACGCGCAGATGAAAGAGAAGTTGCAAAATGATGATTTGGAAGCCAAGTTAATACCACAATTTGGAGTGGGTTGCCGACGATTTACGCCCGGAGTGAACTACCTCGAGACTTTGGGAGCCGATAATGTTGAAGTCGTCTACGGTGAGATTGAAAGAATCACGGAAAGGGGATGCCTGGCCGCCAATGGGAAGGAATATCCTCTAGATGTTCTGATATGCGCCACTGGGTTTGATACCTCATACAAGCCGCGCTTCCCTTTAATCGGCGCCAATGGAAGAGGCTTGGATGAAGTATGGGCTGACGAGGCGAAAAGCTATTTCGGATTGGCAGTCCCAGAATTCCCAAACTACTTCGTCGTTATCGGCCCTAATAGTCCAACCGGAAACGGGCCCCTTTTATGTGCCATCGGTAAGTTCATCATGTTAAATTTGTCGTAAAGCTTTTATAATCATCTACATCTTCAGAAGCACAAATTGGCTATATACTCAAGATGGCCAACCGGTGGCAGACAGAAAACATCCATAGCTTCTCGCCCAAGATGGAAGCAGTTGAAGATTTCATTGTCCATAAAGACCAATTCATGAAGAATACAGTTTGGGAACAGGATTGTCGGTCGTGGTACAAAAACAGCAGTTCTGGGAAAGTCACTGCTCTATGGCCGGGAAGCACTTTGCATTACATGGAAGCGATCTCGGAAGTACGGTATGATGACTGGAATATCGCCTATTCTGGCAATCGGTTTGCATATTTGGGCAATGGCTTCTCACAGACTGAATCTGACGACACTGCGGACTGGGCATACTACATTCGCAGCCACGACGATGGGCCGTATCTGAGCAGAGGTAAACAGATGAGAATTATAAACAAGTCGGGGACTGTCCACGGGCATGAGGACTCCAAGGCACGGTCTGGGACCATCCCTCTCTAGTTATTCTATGCTCCTCTTATGATCTACCCCGTACTCTTCATGTTTAGGCACTCTTCATGGCTACTTGGTTACGTAGTTATGCCTCTTTTTAGGTACGAAACTTTCATATTGACACTGCTACTCGGAAGCTCTTCTTTCATTCTTCGGTCCTTTGTCCTCTTGTTCCCATTTGTTCCCCCGGGAAGTCAAAGACAGGATATATCATGCTGTCCTCCGACTCACTCGGTACCCCCTCTACCTGAGCCACTGGCAGCCTGCCCTAAATTGAGGAGCACACTCCTCTTACCCTCAAAACAGCAGCACGGTGCCACAAGTGAGTCCAGCACTACTGACAGCTCATTTTCGGCATTATTATGCCTAGAAGTAAGGAATATTTATACAGCAAAAGAGAACAAGTAACATCGCCTCATGGAATCTCCACACCCCCCGTTTAGGGCATTTGATGAATAAACCGAGCATCATTTGTTCATGGGAGCCCACTGGCACTAGCCGGAGATATGGTGCTGTCAGACTGTTCTGAATCACCTGTATGATTTCCTTCACGTCACCCAGGCGCGCCGTGTGCCGTTTGCAGCTCGAATCTACACCTATTCAACCCAACGGAGGGTGACATCGACCATCGAACAACGTGACATGCTTGTAGAGATCCGATACCGCTGACTTTCATCGCAAACTTGACAGCGTTCGGGCAAAATTACGTCCTGCGCCTCATTAACATTCATGCCGTCTTCAGCGCTTGTCAGCCTGGCTTGGACAATTTTTTTGGGTTGCGCTATGGTGTACGACTGACGAATCATGCCTGCACAAAATAATCAAGCAGAATTGATTATGTAGGCAGCAAGAAAGCAACGAAGGATGGCATTGTAACACACCCAATCAGCTCCTGATGTGCCCTGTCATGTATCGATCCTCTGCAGCATATGTGGGTTTCTGAGGGTGCACAGCGAGCTGGTGCTTCTGTGGCGATGATGACCCTGTTGAGAATGCCCATGTGAGCGTACACAATCATGCCTCTGATGCGTGTACTATTTATAGCTTATCTCTTTGATGCGTCGTTTCGTAGGTACCTTTGTGCTGTTTATTCCTTTCATTCTTTGTGTAGCTGGCCTCACATATATATAGAGTAGACAGTCAATCGTTCACCTCAGTCACTTGTACAGAGACTGAGGTGACTGCATTTGTTATCACTCAATTATGGATCATTACTTACTGTACCTATAGTTAGTAGATTACGCTAGGTACAGTACTTGTATTATTTATAGTCACTTGTACAGAGACTGAGTTAGACTCTGATTATGCTAGGATTGATTTTCTATAGACCCCACTGTTCACAGCAACTTTCCTATGGGCCTTGGAATGAGTAAGGCTCCAACTGTTCTATCTATATAACCATCTTATACGGTTTATACTGTATATGTTTATGTTTATGTATAGGGCTTGGGCCTCAAGGTGGTGTACACAGTAGTTATACAGTATATAGATGGTTAAACAGTTTGCCTATTATGATCAATGGCAATAATGAATACAAGGATGTCACAAGGGGTGGCAGAACAGGAAAAACACATATCCACTTGCATTTTTTTTCTCGGCCCCTTGGTTGACCTCTTTCTGCCATATATGGTAATTTCCCATCACGTGCAGTTCTTTTTCCCAAGCAAATTTCACAGAAAATTTCATCGCTGTATAGTATACAGACTTCCTTGCATGCAATTCCTATGCTTCTTACTAGGCTAGCTGTGATTTTGAACCCATGTAACACTGGCAACTTCAATATTTTGTATGTGTTGACACAATATTGACAAGAAACCATGCCACATCATACCCAACTTGCTGATGACATGTCAACCACTTCCCTTGGCAACCTTCTTAGCAGCATAACACACATTTTCAGTAAATCTACAGTTTCTATTGGTTCAGGGGCTATTCTACAATCATCCTCAGTGAATCATGCCCAAGCAAAGCCATTTTTCATAATTTACATGTCTATAGAACCCATTTGGTGGCTCAATGACACCTAGTATAATTATTGTTTTCAGCCGTTATGTGGAAACGATAATGTTAGTCTTTCAACTGTGTATATCAAGTGTATATCTGTTTATCAAACAGTATATAGATGGTTATATGTTTTAGACAACTGTTTATGTATGTGGCCTTTGAGGAGTATACATAAACTAAACGGTTGGAGCCTTAGGAATGAGGAGCAGGGTGCACAAGAGTCCTTGCAAAACGTTGGAGTACCACACCGCGTTTACATTCCTTCTTAGAAGTCTTAGGAGAGACTTCAGTGACTAATGACTATTCGCCCCTGTCATCCTAGAAGCTGTGCCACTTCCTCCATATGAACTGGCTCCACGGCACTGGGAGCTTGATATTCATCTTCAGTCCTATGCGCCTTTGATTCCAACTCGTTCATAGTGATCAGTTTAATTTGCTTCCCAGGAGGGGATTTTCTGCGTCATTGATTCTGTTCCACGACTAGGGCCCCTTCCCACATCGACCGACTTCCCCACTGTATGTCCTGATATCCATGGGCAGCGCATCAGTACACTTGATCGCATGTTACCCTAAAATACTATTTGCTGATCAAAGATGAAAATCGAAGACGAGCATAGGCCCAGCTGTAAGTATGTGTGGATTTTCGGAGTAACAAAAGTTTGAGTATGTATGTGAAAAGAAATGATTATGTAAGTTATCTTCAGAGCAAAGATTGTCAAATCGCGACTTTTGCCGTCACCTCACGAATGAGATGTAACCAGGCTTTTCCTAGTATCTCAAAATCTTGCATCTAGATGTACAATCATCAACAAGCTAACATTCTCAGAAACAAAGTGACCGTAGCACAAACCTCAGTGAAGACTTGCGCACTGCATCGGGTCCACCAAATCTTATTATGCTGAAAATACGCAGAATATACCTTGTGCTTGACCAGCAGCTCGTGGTCGAATTGCTGCTCTAATGCTCGATTGAATTGGACACTAACAGGAATGGGCAGTTCCACATTTACCTGCCAACAGACCGAGTGATCAGCCGAAGCACGGAAGGGAGGCGGCGTCAAACAAACCATGTTGGCAGTCAAATCGCCCTCCGGATCCATCACACGGGTGCCAAAAATCTCCGCAAGTCGTTTACCGCCTCTCATCGCCATATCGTGGCAATAAGCATTGATCTTGGCTTCGCCACCAATCCATTCCCTAAATCTTAGGGCTACCGTGATCTATCTATCAGTCGGACAACTCTAGATCAAGTACAAGCAAGGGACAGCTACCTGAGGAGACAGTAAGATACGGAGAGAAATCAATGGTTCCAACCCCTGCCAACAAACCAAGTTAGAATGATCTAAATCCAATTATGCACTCGTACATTCATGCTGAGCGATAAAGTTGAGGTTATCTACGGTCTTCTCTTGCGGGGTTATATATTTATAGGACGTTGGGAGAGACGATTTCATAATATGCAGGTTACTGTGCCGAGTACAGACAGGAAAACATGAGCAAAGAGACATCCCTGATTGGAACAAAGTGCTGACCGCTTGGGAACATACAAGATCGAACAGGTACGTTTCGCGTACAGCCATGTGTGGCAGTTCTGTGATGCTTATCAATATTCTTTTCTCCGAGAAGAAAGTGAAGACCTTACAGAGACCCAAAAGTCAGGCTGGTCTCGGCTCAGATTGATGTCCAACTCTTGCCCGATAGAATGAGTTGCATCAACGACACTCCACACACGATATTGTTTGCAGATCTTAACCATCTGCTTCCAGGGTAAAATGACACCCGGATTAGATACGATGCTGTCAATAATAACAACGATCTTTCTCTTATTCTTCTCCCGAAGCGCACGAATGTGTTCTTCGAAATCAGCAAGGATCTTGTCATGCTTGGACGGGAAGAGCATAATGAATATGGACCTCCTTGGGAGTGGATATACATCGGAGAGATATTGCGCAGTTTTATCCATTGCCCTATACGTGGTATTGACTTGGTACGGCATCGATTAGCTGACTTAAAAGACGGGGTAACCATGCGCGAAGAGGTCCGGGCTTACACGACACGATGATATCGTCTTCGCTCCAATCGAAGTTCCTCAAGACGGTGTTGATACCTGTAGCCGCGTTGGTAACCAGGACGCACTCATTGGTGTCTGCGCCGATCATTTGTGCGAGCTGTTCGCGAACCTCGACGAGAAGAGGTAGATACGTGATGCGATGGAATAAATCTGGATTCGCCTCGAACTCCACGCTCATCTGATGTACAGTAGCCAAAACTGGCAAAGGGGTAGAGCCAAAAGATCCTAGAACGGTCAATCTTGAATGATGTTTCGGAATAGCAAACAAACATATGTGCGTACCATGATTCAAGTTCACATAATCTGGATCTAAGGCGAAGTATCGGAGCATCACATGCCCGAAAGCAGGGGGTTCTTGTGTGTAAAGCTTGCCAATGTCTAACCTGGCTACCTTGTTCATTTGAATATCTCGGAGGTTAATAGTTTTCTTTTAACTTAAGTACTTTCAGCTATTTCATATTTAAGGCAGGCACCCAGTCACCGTGCTGGCAGCAAGCAAGCTGTCAGCCACCAAACAAACAGCCAAGCAAGATGTCAAGCTGTCAAGCTTTCAAGCATCGAGCAAGCAAGCTGTCGGGCACACTTCGTGCCGGATCAAAACGGAGAGACGCCCGTGACATTGACAAATCAGAAATTCACACACACCAAAACGAGTAACACTGGGTGCAAGACACAATACTGCCTGAGAAGTACTGTGAAAGTATCCTGACAGTATTCTTAATATTGTCAACATACTTCACTAGAGGTATTTTGACAGTATTGTACTATATTTTGATAGTACTGAAGATACTGAAGTAGTATTCTAGATTGGTATGCATACTGGCAAAATATCCCTTGGTGAGTATGGTGGCAGTATTAGGAGTACTTCCAGAATACTGACATCATACCCTCTCAGAAGTATCTTGCTGTGCAGCCAGTGTAAGAGCACAAAATCAACACAAGTTGTGTACCACCTACAAGTTCCCCCACTGTATATTATTGTTAGCTCTTTGCTGCATATACAATGTTTGAGTAATTCACAAGTACTGCGTGCAAATTGTCCACCAGAAATATGTTGCAGGAGGAGAGTGGTTTCTCAGGAAAGTTACAAGTCTGAGGTACGAGGACTTGTCTTTTTAACCTGATACGTTAAGTCTGACGGCTGCTCGGCAGATGTTGGAGTTTCAACACCGTCTGAAGACAGGCTTATATTTTGAAGTCAGTCCAACTCAGCCCCTTATAGACTTTCACACTCAGCGGGTTTTATGGACACACGGATTTTGAATGAAAAAGGAAACTGTCACATTGAGTCATGCTTCCTCAAAAAGCTTAGCAGCACGATGTACGTGCAAAAGAGTTGTTTGTTGGGCCCTAAGTAATGGTTTTCAAGTTCTTTTCTTTTATTTTCTTTTCAACTAACTAATGTTCTAATTTGATCTTTAAGTTCTATTATCATGAGATGGCGCCAAGACAGCAGATCCACACGTGCACCACTGCTGTGAGCATCTGCTCGCAGGGTAGATAATGGATTATGACACAGGGATGGGGATGATGACACAACAAAAATAGCGACTGTGGCGGACAACGAGGGGGATGATGAGGATGGGACGAGAGGGAAGTGCAGGCAAAGGATGCAGCACTGTACAACAAAAAGGGTCCAAAAGGCGTCACCAATGTCTCTTGGGCTGTAGTTAAGTTTTTTTCTTATTCATTTCATTTTTTTTGGTGCTAACAAAGTTTCTAGGTATTAACTATGGACAACAATGACAACCCTGACCCAGCACCAAACCAGGACAACAATGATGACAGCAAGGACAGCAAGGAACATGGGAGAATGATGACAATCATGGTGAAGGCACAGCAACAATGGGGACAACAACAACAACAACTCCCAGGACGATGACAGGGGGATGACACAACCAAAATGAAAACAGCAGCAGCAGCGACCAGGGTGGGACAACAATGGCACACAAGGAAGGCACAGGAGACAGAGATGGCCCATACAATGACAAAACAGGCCCAAGAGACGTCTCTTGGGCCTGTAATATGTTTTTTTCTCTTTCATTTCATTTTCTTATTACTAACACAACTTTTTAGGTACTACAAACTCAAACTACTGATGACAACAACTGGAATTCCTGAACCCACTGCCACCACCACTGCCACCAAAACTGAGGGACTGACAATGGCTAGTGAATAACCCAGGTAACCCTGGGGTAAAAAAATCTGACCCGTACCCTTACCCATGCATACCCGTACCTGTGAATGAAGGGTAAGGGTAAGGGTAGGTAAGGGTCAAGGGTACAGCGCAGGTATGATGGGTCTTGTTGTCCATCACTGGCCATCAGCTCGACCCACCCTGCGAGCAGGTGCTCACAGCCATGGAGGGGAGCTGTGGTCATGGTGGGTCCCCTTTTCAGCCACATTGTGTCAAGATGCTGCTGATTCTGTTTTGGTGGGGATAGGTGGTGTTAGCATTGACATGGCTGATTACAGGTGTAGGGTGCGTACCTGGTGGGTATCCCACTTCTTGGGTCTCCCTGCTCCTGTCATCTCCATCCCATCATCCCTCATTGTCGGCTGTTAGCACCCATGACCCACCCTGTGAGCAGTGGCTCGCAGGGCTGGGGGCAGGTACTGCATTGTTTGTCCTTGTTGCTCTGTCATCCACCCAGCAAGCAGAGGCTTGCAGCTGTGGTGTGGGTGGCCATAGGTTGCACTGCCTCGGGAGCTGTGACATCATTACTGTATAACCTAAAAATCAAAAGAAAAGATTAGTTAGTTGAAGATAACTAGAAAGGAACATGAAAAACAACTTACCTAGAACCCAGACAATGTTTGTAGTCATCTGGGCCTTGTGTCGTGGTTAGCAAGTTAGCAAAGAAAGAAAAACATACCTGGGCCTCGAGCCCCAGTTTCCATTGTTGTTGCTGCTGTTGCATTGCCCATGTTGTTACCGCTGTTGTCGAGCCTGTGGTGGTAGTTGATTGACGTGTTGTTGAGTCAATGGAGTCACATGTTTTCTGTTGTTGACACATTTTCGACTGTTTACACTGAACAAATATGTGCACACTCAACAATGTATAACCCCCACTTTTGTCCATCGCATCCTAGGCATGTCCCCCGTTTCATAAGTAGTAGTAAATACTACTAGATATGCTATGTTGTAAATAGATAACAAATGCAAAATGCAGAACTGAGTGCTAACAAAACCCGGCAACCCACGCTGTGGGTACGGGTTTGTAGAGGGTCACAAATTTCATACCCGTACCTGCACCCGCAACTACCCATGGCTAATACCCGTGCAGGTTTCAATACCCATGACAATCACTAACAATGGCAAGGACGACAACAAGCAAGAAAGGCCGACCAACACAGCGAGGATGGGGGCTATGGGGACAATGACAATGAGGAGGCAGATAGCAGTGACGACGAAAAGATGGCGGGGACAAAGACCAGGCCGGACTACAGGACAACCAGGCACAGGGATGGCAACAGCAAGAGACAGGGAGGAGAACAAGATGACGACAACAGCTACCACCATAGCACCCCCAACCACTAGGGACGGCGGCCAGGGACAATGGGAGTGGGACCCATGCACTACGCACCACCAAGATGATACATCCATGAGGCTGACACACTGGCGCCAATGCACAGGACCACATCCCCCTCTCCCTCGCATTTTGTGTGGGGTGGGGATGTTTTTGTTTTTGTTTTAATGCCCCTCCCCTGCATTTTGCGTGGGCGAGGGGTTTGTATATAATTGTAGTACTCCCTCCTCACATCTTGTGCGAGGGATGTAGTTAATCAATTTTTTGATCTTGATTATGTGACAAGCACCTCCCTCGAGGAAGATGAAAATAGAGTTTTGAGTGTGAGTGTCATAAACAAACCTTATAGTTATTACTAGTAATCTCCTGTGGCTCAACTAGTTGAGCACACTTGTACAGTGTGATCATACCATTAAAAGGTCTTGAGTTCAGTCTTTCCTTCACACAAATTTATTTTGTAGGCACTTCATGAAGTTTCAAAGAGCTTGGAACTTGAATATATCAAATTTGACTATCCAATATGGTATACTTTTGTCAAGTACCTGGAATCTGGTTATTCCAACCAGAATCCCCAGAGTCCAACTGGAATTGCTGGATTCCACATCTGTGAATGTTATGGACAAGTAGAGATTATCAGGGCCTGTACACCCCCTATCTACAAGCTTGCAAAGGGAAAACTAAGATATCTTATTTCTACTGAACATACAAAAATATGCATTTGCATTTTTGGGTTCTCCTGATGTCTGTGATAAAGAAGATGATTGATTCAGAGGACTTGTACATGCCAGGCACAGCCATGGCCCAACTAGAACAAGTCTGAGCAAGGGTGCCAAATGTGGTCAAGAAAAATTTGGGCTCCATCATCAAAAATTTGAACCCAGCTGCAAATATGCTCTAATATGAGCTAGAATTTCATGCCCACCCTCAACATCTAAGCAAAATGGCTGAAGAAGAGGTGAGCAAATGTGGTACTGCCAAATGATGCCTAAACTCTGAAAATCAGAAGGGCAGATGAGCTGGAATACACACCAGAGAGTACACATTTTTGCCCTGACTGTGACGAGGAAGTATGTGTTGGCATGGATGGCCCCAAAGCCTTAGATATACAACATGATCACACCTTGTAAGGCACTGCATGAATGCATGATTGCAGGTCAAGATAAACTGAGTGTAATCCTAGAGCTTACTCATCTGTTACTCATATTTGCACACCTGTCACTTTCCCCATATATACCTACTGGCTCAAGATTATTCTTCTTCCTTCCTTTTCTCCCACTCACATTCACCTTTGCCTACTGCTGTACTTCTCCTTATCCTCTATATTCTGGTCCTATTCTGTCTTGTCTGACTCAGTGAAGCTCAGCTCTATCCAAGGTGAGCTTACACTGAGGTGGAAGCAAGATGGCTCCCTTCTGACCTTTTTTGCACTGCAAGAAGCACTCATTCCTGTTGGATTATATAATCTGTCACTGCTTAATCAGTGCTTAACAGACCATAGTTTGCACAAACACACAAGTGATGTGATAGTTGTAGCAATCCATGTCTGGTTATATGGTATCCTTGTTCTGTTGAACCCTATAAGACCTGATAGCTCAGTTGGTCAGAGCATCTGGTATATGTCCAGGAGGGCCTGGGTTCAATCCCCAGTCTGGTCATCTTTTCTGTTTAACAATTCCATCAAGAGTAATGGCACCTCTGCTGGTACAGCCAACCTATGAATGTGGGTCAACTAGTGCTTTGAGGTCCAATTCGGTCATGGTTTTTTGGCCCCTCGGGCTGTAACCGGTGACCAGAACTGGTTATTATATTTCTCAATTTTGGTTGTAACCATCACTGGTCCAGGTTACAACTGGGCAACACAGTTACAACTCAGTTATGAGACCAGTTACAACTGGTCTCAACCTCGACTGGTCAGGACTGATTACTTATCACTATTAATGTTGGAGCAGACTATATATGCTGCACAGTGGAAGAGACAACACATTCCTTACAACCTACCTGGGGTTTACTTAGACTTACAGCTAGGGTTAGCAGAGGTAAGAACACTGTATTCCTACTATGGTACAGGTTCTCCTTATATACATAATAATAAGGATGTCACATGACTCAGGAATGTGTTTACCGCATGTATGCGCAGTAAGCTCAGTAACATGTGTATGCTGCATGTATTGCCTCATGTATACAGCATGCATCACTGGGATTAATTTCAACACCCCCCCTCAAACTGTACAGCGCTCTAAGCAGCTAAGTTTGAATCTCGAAAGTAATTCCGAGAGAGTCTCTAAATTTCCTGAATAGGACGGCGCCAAGGTTCTTTGTGAACATGTCAGCCAGATTATCACTTCCAGGAATGAAAACGACTGTGACTTTGTCATTTTCTATGCATTCGCGGGTGTAGTGGTAGCGAATGTCTATATGTTTGGTCCTTCTTTCCTGAACTGGATTTGATCCAATAAAGATGGATCCCTGATTATCAGCGCAGATTGGTACGTGCTTCAGTGTATATCCAAGTTCCTGGAATAAGGACTCTATCCACACTATCTGCTGACAAGTGTCGGAGAGAGCCATATATTCGGCTTCTGTGGATGACAGTGCTACAGTTTTTTGTAAACGGGACTGCCAGCACACAATGCCACTCGCCAGAGTAGCAAAGTAACCCGTTATAGATCGGCGCTTGACAGTGTCAGCTGCCCAATCAGAATCTGTGAAGGCCTGCAGCCCCTCGGATTTCTCTCCATCATAGACTATACTGTACTTCTGGGTTCCCACCAGATAGCGCATTATGTACATTGCTTTGTCTAGATGTTCTTGGCTAGGATTAGCCGAGAATTGTGACATCTTGATTACCGCATAAGCAATATCAGGTCACGTTCTGAGCATCAGATACAATAAAGATCCGATCACAGACTGATATTTCGATCTAAGCGCCGCGTTTGGCATCGCTGTGTTCTCCGATGGTTTGTAGCCAGTCAGGAGTGGAGTGGGGGCAACTTTGGCATTTGTCATCTTGAACCTCTCGAGCACTTTGGCGAGATATTCTGTTTGATCGAGTTTGACTTTTGTAGCGGTCTGGGTGACGCGCATGCCTAAGAATTCCATGACTTTTTCAGTACTACGGCACTCCCAATGCTTCAGGCAAGCATTCTTCTTTTCATCCACAAGTTTCTTGTTCTTGCCCATGAACAAGCCATTGTCAACATAGACTAGCGCAATAATGATGCTGCCTGTCTTAGGATCCTTGTGTATGAAGATGCCGGCATCGGAGCTGGCGTGCACAAACCCAATGGTGCGCATAAATGCCTCTAGCTCTTTCCACCATGCTAGTGAAGCCTGTTTAAGGCCATACAATGCTCGGCGTAAGCGCATTACTTTGCGCTCTTTACCCTCGAGTCTGAAACCCTCGGGTTGATCCATATAGATCTCCTCATCAAGTTTGCCATATAAAAATGCAGTTTTTACATCTAGACCGGTCATATACATGCCTTCTAGAGACGCAAGGGCAAACATGAGGCGTACGGTCTCGTAGCGGACTACTGGTGAGAAAATCTCATCAAAGTCAACGCCTTCGACTTGTGAAAAGCCTTTGGCCACGAGTCTGGCTCGTTTTCTTCCGTCCGATTTCACGGAGAAAACCCATCTATTTTTGATCGTTTTCCGATCATGTGGAAGATCGACGATATCATAGACTTGTCGCTTGTGAAGAGCCTCTAACTCTTCACGACAAGCCTGTTTCCACTCAAGTTGCTGCTGCCGGGGTAGGCGCGCAATATCACGAAATTGGTTTGGAACTAGGCTTTTTCCGCTTGATGGTATGACTGCTTTTGATAACAGCCAGCGGATAAGCTCATCTCCACCTTCCTTGGTTATCTTTTTAATATAACCTGCTTCATCCGGTTCCCCCATTGGGTAATCATGTTCTTGATTATTGGAATCGGGCACACTCTCGTGGGGTGCCGAACTCGGTCCAGTAACCGGTTCTTGCTGTTGAGGTCGTGGTCATGTTCGGTTATGATCCAAATCTTGACCCACAGACTTCTTCCAATATCGATCACGCGCAATGTCTCTCTCTATGTCAGAGGGGAGTCGCTGTTCTCCATAGGTATTGCCGGGACGGTTTGGGATTTTCCTCTGCCTGCCTGATCGATGGGGCAATTGCTGCCATTCCTGTTGATCTTCACGTCTTGGATGAAAGTCCTCAGTGTTAACTGGAGGCGGCGGAGGAGGAGCGTTAGTCGCATCGTCATGCGCCTTTTGCTCGCTTGGTAAATCATCATCATCATCTTCTAATGATGGAGGAAGGGGCGGATTTTGTGGCGGTATAGGGTCATCGCCATCCGTTCCAGATGAGTGGTCGTCATCTTCTGGTTCTGGAGGTGGAAAATCACCAAGGTCTGTCTTGGCAGGAGTTTTAGCTCTGGGACAGCATGGGAACATCGTTTCATCAAATAGTGCCATGGCACCAATGAATATTGTGCCATTTTGTCGCATGAAACAATATGCTTTAATGCCATCTTCTACTCCAAGGTACGTCATTAACTCCGATCGAGGAGATAATGTTGTTGGACGTTTTTCCTTTGGTAGATAGACATAAGCACCACAACCGAAGACCTTCAGATTGTTTAGATCTGGGCGGACCTTTGTCAGGTCCTCAAAAGGTGTCAGCCATTTCAGGTGCCTTATTGGGGTTCGGTTGTATAAATGTGTTGCATGTTCTATGCAAAATTCCCACCATGATTGTGGTAGACAAGCGGTGAATCGCAAGGTTTGCAACTTTTCCATTATTGTCCTTATGGCGCGCTCTGCGCGCCCATTCTGTTGATGAACGTGGGGTGCAGACATCTCTATTTTGATGCCTAAGTCCTTGAGCTGTTTTTGTAGCTCACGATCCTTGAACTCCCCCCCTGGATCGACACGCCAGCGCTTGATTGTAGCGCCATATTGGGTTTTAGCCATCGCTTGAAATTGTCTAATCGCTGCAGCAGCATCAGATTTCTTTCTGAGACATTGGACCCAAATATGTGACGTTTTGTCATCCAGAAATACAATGAAGTATTTATGTTTGTGGTACAATAGTACCGGGAGTTCCTTTAGGTCGGAATGTATTAATTCAAAGGATTTGTCAGCTCGTGAGTCTGACTCGGGAAAAGATTTTGAGGTCATTTTCCCTTCTGCACACCCTGGACATATAATTTTGTCTTTAGGAATAATTAAATTCCTTGGGAATTTTATGGTGCTTTTAGGCATTTTCCCTAGCACCTCTTTGGATGGGTGTCCAAGTCGCTTATGCCAAGTCAAGTAGTCAGCGACATAAATGGTCGCGACATTAACCTTTTTGGTGCTCAATATATGAGTCCGAGCCCAATAGATCGTGTCATTCCTCCTTAGAGGGACACAATGCATGATTGGGTTTCCATGCTTGATAAATGAAATGTGTGCGGAGGAACCACGCACATCACTTCCGTCTTGTAAAAAGACCCCCATTGACATCAATCGAGTATTAATGTCGGGTATGTAGTAGATGGGGTATAACCGCGTTTCACATGTCTCTGACTTCCCATGACATACTACCTGGTGTTTAATGAAGACTGCTCCTTTTCCTACTATATGAGTAGTACCAGTGGCCGTTTGGACCAAGGTAGAGTCCTTTCTCGGTAAAGGCTCGTAAGAAGCGAAATCTTTTATTTCACCAGTGAAGTGTTTTGATGCGCCTGAATCCATGATCCAGTCGGCACCTTTCTTACAATCTCCCTTTGCACACATAGCACATATATTAAGATCTAAATAATTCCATGATACATTTAATAGCGGTAAAATTTCACATGAAAAGTTCGCTGTATTCATAGGAATATTAATCTTAGTGCTTGTGGCAGGGAAAAGGACTGACCTGTCATCATATGCCCCTGTATTAAGGGGTTCATCGACGAGCATTTCGTCGATGGCTTTCCACACTTCCTCATCAGACACTGGAGGTTCAGATCCGAGGGAGACGGTATCGTCTTCTACCTCCTCGATCCTAGACTTGGGTTCTGGTTCTATCCTTCTTCTCTTTCCTTCTCGCACCGTCAGGTGCTCTTCCAGCGGTCGCAGATTTTTCGCGCTGTGCGGAAGTTGCATTTGCTCGAGGGTGTCTCGAGCTTGCTGATATTCGGCATAAACTGAACGAGAGGTAGAGGCCGCACCCGTATATGCCTGTGCAGGCGGTCGGTGGCGAGGATCCCTTGTGGGAGTGTGTTTGCATCTTTCGATGCGCTGTATAAGCGGCATCGGCGGTATGATGGTGCCATTACCATTTATGGTGGTATAGGCTTTGGAGGCGAGGTGGGTATGTTTATCCTTCGGCTTCTCCTCCTTAGTCTTTCTGTCCCCACGTCGTCCACGCTTTCGGGACGAGTCTCCGTTGCTGTTTTGCCCTTCTTTGGGCTGCCATTTGGGGTTTCCCCCTTTGCGCTTAACAGCAGAAAGTTTGTTGGCCTGAGGCTGGCCAGCGGGCTTTCCTACTGCTGTGCGCCTTGAGGCTTCAGCGACAATGGAGTCCTTGACATGTTTAAATGTCAAGGCGCTAGTAGCGGTCGTGTTAAGGACCGTTGCGGACAAGGAATCGTACTCGCGCGGCATCGCAGCAAGTAGAATCATTGCTTGCACTAGCTCGGGGATGGCGACGTTAGCAGCCATAAGGCGCTCAAATTTGTCTGCCATTCTAGCAATCTCTGGTGCGGGGTTCGCAGCCAGGATCTTGATCGCTATTGCGGACCTAAAGTCCGCGAAGACTTGGGAGGGGCCGTCCACACCATAATCAGTGCGGATGAGATCCCACACCTCCTCAGCAGTGTCCTTTGAGTTGGCACGCTGCTGAATGGAGGGGGCCAGGCGGAGCACTAGGCTACCAATGGCCTGGTCATTTTTGTTGCTCCAGGTCTGGAGCTTGGCATTAGCATCCGCTACCAAAGTAGCGTTCGTCGCCGGGGGCGGTTTTTGCTCCGCCCCGCTAGTTATTTGCCAGAGGCCCTGAGACCTGAGCCATGCCTTCATTGAGTCAGCCCATTGAATGTAATTTGATCCGTCGAAAGTTTGAACGAGTTTCTCAAGAGTTGAAGACATGATTTTGTGGTGGCAGCTGTTAAAAGTGCTCAATCAGTCTTTTTACTCAATAAAACATGTTTAACGTTCTCAGGAGAAAACACTCCTTCAGAGTGGTTAACCCTAGTCAACCTAGGTTTTATGTGCAGCTCACAGGGAGCACAATGCAGCTCACGAAGAGCGCAAGGTTATAATTTGGAGACGATGAAGTCAACGTCGTTCGCAGCCAATTAAGGCGCGTTTGCGATGTGCCCAGCAGGGCCCATAACCTGTTGGAGCAGACTATATACGCTGCACAGTGGAAGAGACAACACGTTCCTTACAACCTACCTGGGGTTTACTTAGACTTACAGCTAGGGTTAGCAGAGGTAAGAACACTGTATTCCTACTATGGTACAGGTTCTCCTTATATACATAATAATAAGGATGTCACATGACTCAGGAGTGTGTTTACCGCATGTATGCACAGTAAGCTCAGTAACATGCGTATGCTGCATGTATTGCCTCATGTATACAGCATGCATCACTGGGATTAATTTCAACAATTAATACTACTACTTATTACTATTAGTACTATTAGAAATATATACCAACTACAAAAACAAAACAAAAGTACTAATAAAAGAAAAAATGCACCTGCAATCCACCCTACGAGCACAGGCTTGGAGGGCTGGGCTGGGTGCTGCATCATTGTCCAATGATGTTGTTGTTAACACCTGCAATCCCCCCCACAAGCAGTGGCTTGTAGCAGGGGAGGTGGGTGCTGCATCATTTATGAGGGAGGGGGTGTTAGCAGTGATGTGGTGGTGGGGGTGATGTGGTACATTGATAGGTCTACTTAGAGTGCTGAGAACATTCTGACACACTGCCACACTTCCCCACTGAAGTAGTGTGTGTGGGCACACCTACTCCTGTAGTCACGTGACCATGTAGTTAGTAGAGCTGAACCAGACTGAACCATGGTCCATGCTTCAGTCTGGTTAAATTTTCTGAAAATAGTGAGTAACCGAACTGCAGTTTGGTTACTGGTTAAATTATTTCAAAACCATTCAAAAACTGTCAGAAAACTGGTTTGAACTGGTTGTAACCAGTCTTTGTACACTTAGATTACATAGCCTATAAAATGATAAACTAATGTACATATGATATATAATAAGCTAACTACAAGGGGAGATGCCATGCAAATTGGTGGGGTTTACATATGTTGTAGTAGTTGTACATGTTTGTTCACAGTAAACAAACACGTACACATTCTTTGCATCATGTGTTGACGTGTTTGTTTACACCAAGTGGCACCATTTGCGAGATGCTGCATCACCATGACCACAAACTTCCAACAAACACAAAGCAGGGGCCCAAACAACGTTAATTCGTTGTTTGGGCCCTCTGGGTATGTTCCTTTTATTTGATTTCTTTCTTTTACTAATGAACTAACTACTATTTGTTATTTTTAGTTTCTTGCGACCCCCACCTGTGCCCTATGCCACCGCTGTGAGCCTCTGCTCACAGGGTTGCAATGTGCCCCATTTCTGGACAATGACAACATGGAGCTGCCACATCACACAGTGCCACCACCCCGCCTGCGAGCCACTGCTTGTAGGGGGATACAAAGGTGCTGACAATGATGGGTAGCATGGATGATGAATAGCAGGGAACAATGAATGGGGCCAGGCCAATGAACAACAGATGATGAATGGCAGGGAACAATGATGGTGGGGAACGATGAATAGCAGGGAATGAAGACAAACAGCGTGGGTGACAAACAGTGGGGAACAAAGATGAACGGGGAATGAAGATGAACATGGGTGACGAATGGCAGGGAAAGAAGATGAACAGCGTGGGTGATGAATGGTGGGGAATGAAGACAAACAGCACAGGTGATGAACAGCAGGGAACAATGAACAGAGGGAACCAGGCCAACAAATGGCAGCAAGACCCCACCCTCGCTACAAATGCGAGATGGTGGGGCTGTTCTTTTTTCTTTTACTTTTTTGTTCTCTTTTGTTTTTCATTGTCTAAGTAGCTACACTGCACCGCTGTGAGCAACTGCTCGCACCTGTTTATTTTATTTTGTATACATAATTAAATTTAGTTAGTGTGAAAAAATGGGGGGAAAACCAGTCAAAACCAGTTTTTTGGACCATAACTGAACTGATAGGACCGGTCTCAATCAGTTTGGTTATGGTCCAACTGACTTGGGGTGCTGGTCTAGACCAGTCATGGTTACGGTTACCCTCTCAGAGGTTGAAAAACTGGACCAAACCAAACCTTAAAACACTAGTAGAGAGTCATGCCTGTTGGAATCACACATCCTATCACTATCTGTGCATCCACGGCCTAGCTATAGAGGAGACTCCTGGCACATCTCCATCTTGGTGATGAGAGTGTGATTGGACACATGCAACTGCTTTTGCTTTCTTCTGGTTCACACTTGCTTTTTTTCAGCCTCACATGTGATGTCACAACATGCAACTTTACGTCTAGTTTCGTTCAGAATCTCTAGCTCTTGAGTCTCCAGTTTGAGTCCCTAGCCCTAATCTCACAGAATCAGCTCTTAGCTCACAGAACCAGAACCAGTTACCAGAACCACAGAACCAGCTACACAGAACCAGCACCAGTCTCTCAGTCTTTCACTCAGTTCTCACACTCAGCATGCCAGGCCCAGGTTAAGGCAAATGAAGCCACAAAAAAAAGTGGCATGAGAATGCATTCAACATGAATGCAAGCATAGCGGCCATAAACACCATACAAACAGCATTGAGCACATCAGCTCCAACAGCTCCAACAATGGCCATACCAACAATGTTGCCACCTAGCATGGTTACTACTGCAGCTCTAGCAACATCAGCACATAGTGCCTTTACTATGGCAGCTGAGCCCACAGACAAAATGGCACAAGAAAGCTCATACACAGCTACACAACCTACTACAATAGCAACTGCTACGGCAAACACAGTTACCAACACAGCAACTGATGAGTCACAAGCTGTAGCCACAGCCACGTCACCAACAAATGATGTATCCTCACAACCACAGCCGTTTACTTACATGCATGAGGAGGTACAGCAACTTCTAGATGATGCACAGCTTGAAGGATGGCAAAAAGGATTTGAGGAAGGATTGAAGATGGAGAAGAGGAAGGAGCTTGAGAATGGACAAAGGAGGTATGAGGAAGGAGAAGATGATGGATTTGACAAAGGGTATGAGAGAGGACTTGAAGATGGTGTGCCGAGAGATGACAATATATTCAAGATGCTTAGAGAAGAAGAAGAGAAGGAAGCTCAAGAGGCCAAATATGCAAAAGGAATGGACAAAGGCTACAAAACAGGAAAGAAACAGGTGTCAAAGAGATGGAGAGAAAATGGAAAGATGGTCAGCAAAAGGGAATAGAGCAGGGAATACAGCTAGGAGAGCATGAAGAGAGAGTGAAGTGGCTAGTGGAAGGACATGGGCCTGGGATGTGTGTATCGGCACAACGACATACCAAAGAGATGGAAAAGAGCGAGGAAGATGACAGATTGAAGGAGATGGACACCTGGAAACATGGCTATGGCCACTGTGTACCAGTCAAGAAAGGGCATCTGATGGTTGTAACAGAAGTTGTGAAGGCCATAGTATTGAAGGAGGCCAAACTAACTACCCAGAATGACTCTAGCACCCAGACTGATGCCATCACCACCACCAACATTGACATCCAGACGACACCTACCTCCCCCACCACCATCAAGACAGTCACCCAAACTGAGGATGAGCCCACTGCTCTCATTACCAGCCCCCCCTTCCCGGCCAATGCTGCCATGTCTGTTGATGATGCCCACACGGCCCCCATCAGCCACATTGTCACTGCCATCAACAATGCCAACATTGTCGTTAACCACCACCACCATGCCTTCCCCTGCCCCAAACCAGCCCCAAACACCTTGCAAACAATGGCACACACTGCCAAGTTGATCTACAGTCCCCCAGCACAGTCCCCAGCCTCTCAGTTCATGCCCTGAGCCCTGCCATTTTGCTGCCATGCCACAGCCAACAATGGCAATGAAAACCATTGCAACCATCCACAGAATGACAACCTGGGCCCTGTCTAGCACCCAGATGGCCGCTGACACCCTGGAGACTGTTAGTGAGGCAGTAAGCAACCAGGATCAACTATCTACAGCCTGGCAAGCCAATTCACGAGACGATGAGCAAATACATTTGTCAAAAAGTGTCGTCTGGTCAATGGACAGACTCTGTCAGCCCCCCGTCGATGTCACCACACCCCTGTCACTGACACCCACTGTCCACATTGACTCCTGCACCCAGACCAAGGATAACACAGATATCATTGATCCCAATACCCAGACTGACAACACTCTCAACCCCTGCCATCATTGCAGACCCTCAGTGTGAGTTCCAAGGCTCTCACTCTTTGCTTCTACATGATGAGATGCTCAAATCACCACCAATGGGTCCTGTCATTACCCAAACATCTCCAACATTGACAGCCATACCACCCCCGGTACAGTTTGACTGGGCAGAAGATGCTGAATCCATACCCATTGTGTCCAAGCCACTAGTGTTTAAAGGTCCAGTCTGGTCCAGTTTTTGACTTCCAAATGGGACAACCGGCAACCGCAACCAGTCTAGGACTGACCCAGACATTTTGGGACTGCAACTGGACCATTTAGGACCGGTCCTAATTGGTCCATGGACCAAAAAAAGACTGGTTCATACCAGTCTTTTGTTGTAAAACTTTTTATAGGAAATAACCCATATTTATCTCAATAATTATAATCAATACCTTACATATATTAAACTAATGGATAGATATTGTAATTCCCCATAGACTGGTCTAACTTTTAAGAAATTCCACCAAGATTTGACTGAGATATGGCCAAAACCGAAAGGACATGCATTCAAGTTGTGGTTTGTAATTTGTAATTTGTAGTTTGTAGTCACAACTCATTTGGGCTGTTGAATCAATAAAACCACATGGTACAGATGGTTCAGTGTGTTGTTGTTATATTTATGATGTCCTATAGCTGTACAAAAAAAATCATAGCTCAGGTACTAAGCAATGCTCTGATACAACAAAATACTTGTACAAAAATGTTTTTGGTCATATCTCAATCAATTCTTAACCATTTTTGATGATCCAGGGACCAAAAATGAAGTAAATATGTGTGGGAGCAAGGTCAAACACACCTTGGGACAAAAAACTGGTTGCAACTGGTTTTAACTGGTTTTTCATCGGTCCTACTATATCTTTTAAAATGAAAGACCAGCAACTGGACTGCAAAAGACCAGTCCATAAATAGACCTCTGGTCCAGTCATTTCCAGCCCAATTCAGTCCAGTTTCAGTCTTTTTTTCGGTCCTATGGACTGGACCTGCAAACACTACAAGCCACCCCTGTGAGATCTCTCTGTGTTATGCTCGGCTACCATTCACCCCTTTGTCACGTTAGAGCACCGCTCACGTCAACATATCCCTATCATTCAACAATTCTACCCATCTTGCACTCATACCATTGACTGGAGTGCTGTTTACTCAAGACCCAATGTTGTTACATGTCAACATCCTTCTGGTATTGCACCTGGAAAACCTACTGTCATGATCCCATCAGGTACCCAGGCTCAAACATGAGTTGCTCAGAACATGATGGTACCACAACTTGACTGGGATGAAGACCCTTGACTGGTGGATCTAAGCTGTGCTCTTCATGCTTTGGGATGGACACCACCTTGCTGAGTTCTTCTTTACTTTATTTTAATATCAACCATAGAGTTCTTTTGTCTATATTATTATTACTTATTGTTTTGTCTTTTCTCCTTTCTGTGGTGATGAGGATGTCACCTTTTTGGATGTGGGCAGATGGAGTAGTGTGTCGGCACACCTACTCTTGTAGTCACATGACCATGTAGTTAGTAGAGAGTCACACCTGTCATAGTCACACATCCTATCACTATCCGTGCATCCATGGCCTAGCTATAGAGGAGACTCCTGGCACGTCTCCACTACCAATGCTTCAAACATGTACAAATACCTATGAACCCACAAAATGCCTTTAAAACTCTTTGAATCACTTTGCAATGCTTCGAACTACTTTGTAACACTTTGAATGTATCTGGCTGCTGTTCCCTCACCCTACCGACCTTTGGACATGTGCACCACAGCCTCCACACCTTTAGCCGATGCAGCCCAAGCACCCAGGACACATGGAGACAAGGCATTCAATTGTTTAGGACACAACGAGGTGTTTTGTGATAACTTCATGATTTATTACAACAACAAGACAAGTCCCTTTGATATATTATGACTCTCTCATATCATTTCTCATTTATTTTGTGATTCAGCTTCACTGCCTTATGTTCAGCCTCATGTTGACCTCATGGCCACTTTCCCTTTTTTGGTACTATCTCTCTAAAACTTATATAACTCTGTACTATCTACCTTTTGAAGAACAAGAATCATTGTCCCCTTTTGATATCGGTTGATTTAAGAGGTTCACTCTTTAGTCTAAGCCAATCATCTTAGTGCTAAGTTCTGCAAATCAATGCAAACTTCTTTGAACATCATATTAGCTTCTCAAAACTATTGCATATTGTCCACATTGTCTATCACCACTATTGCATATCATTGTTGTCATATACTATTGCCTTTCAACATCGTCCACATCTCCTATCCCCTTCAAAATTACTTTGCATTTGCATGAACTCCTTTGCACCACTTTGCAGTGCTTTGTAGCACTTCAATCATTGTTGCAGATCATCACACCTCATATACACCTCTTGGTTTGGTGTGGTGATATTTGGTACCACCTTCCTCTGACTCATGTTATATCTCCTGAAGCCAGTTTTTGTTGGTTTTGGTTGAGTTTCCAGGTTGAGTATTGTAACGGTTAGTTACTAGCTTTGAATACTTATGACTTACGGTGCACCCAACAGAGCAGAGTCCAGTCTATTTGGTAGCTATGTTGTGTACATTGTAAGTTAAGAAGTAATTGTCCTCCAAATATAGGTAAACAGTAAGTAATAATAGTTGGGTATGTAATATGTAATGTGGTACCCGTTACATACCCCCATTTGAGATTGCCACCAAGGGAATCTAGACTTCACATTGTAAGGAATTACTGAGTATAAGTACTCAGTACGTTACATGCTGGTGGAGACGACAGGCAGCTTGTGCAAACTAGAAGCATTGGTGGATTGCACCCAAATTGGATGAGGTGGTAGGGGCCCACAGCATCTGTCCTGTGAGTTCTTGAAAAATGGCAGGGGCGCTGACAAGGAGCCATTCACAGTCTAAGAAACATAACCTACCAGTCCCATTGTCTTCTCGACTCATCAGATACTGAATGTGAGTGATGTCATCATAGGTGGGGCTCCACCAACCATCCCATTGCGGTATAGCTGCAGGTACGCCTACAGATTCCAAACATCACAGATGTTTGCAATCCTTTCGATAGTGGAGGTCATGAAAGGGGCCGGCCCATAAATATGATTGATGATTTAAGTAATGGAGGCCAAAGGTATATGCATGGTCGATCTATTGTGGAGGTATCCCATGATGGATGAGGTGGTGAGCCACCTTATCCATGGTGAGTCTGGGCACCAGCTTTTCATTGTAGGGTTGAATGGTGAGAGTATCACCAGAGCACTCGATGAAAGGTGCGTTGGGATGGGATACATTCCAGATGCCGATGACCTCGCGATAGTACCCAGGGAGTGACACCATGCATCCATAGAGTCTCATAAAATTGGACCAGGAAGATACAGAACGAGGACTGAGTGCACGTCCCAATGAATATCTGAACACACTTCAACAGTCTGCTTGGAGGGACACATTCATAGCAATGCTGTGAATAGTATTGCTGCTACCGAGTCGTCTGTGGTGCATTGTGTATTGGGCCACTAGATCAATGTCCAATAATTGCTCGATGGGTACGGGTGGTAGTCCTGCACCACCAGTCTTCTTCCGTCGATTACCCGTGAACGCATCTTTGTCCCGATGGATGGGGAAGTCTTCCCACAACTGTTGATTATGGGGCCAAGGCTTGTAAACTCTGTGTGAGTAGACATCATCATTCAATATTTCTTGCATAGCTAGGTCCCAGAGCTCTGGTACAAAACCACCAGTGATGCAGTGGAATTCTGACAGCAACTGGTAGGCTTCGACCTGATTGACACTGGATTCCTTTAATTAAGGACCAATTAATGAATAATCCTGTAGCACCACTATCAAGCAATGCTTCCACATCAATTGCTGCATGTGTGTCCACTGTCTTCAGTCCCACAGTCAAGGTGATTTCAGGTTCTATTCATGCAGAGCGAATAAAGAATTTAGGGGTTTACGGAAATAGTGCTTGGTAATTTTCTTTGTCACGTGATTCGCAACAGTTGTACTCCTCCTTGATTTCCTTTTCTGATTTACTCTGGGTTTCCTCGGATACTAATACATTGTAATGATTCTGGGTCACCAATGGGGAAACCTTCACTGGGACTCTTCCACAAAATTCTTCTGCCTGCCTTCCTCCGGCTTCACTTCCTCGATTGTAGCTTCCCTAATCTTTCTTTTCTGCCTACAATTCCTAGCAATGTGTCCTAACTGCCCACAGTTAAAACATTTAAGTGGGGCTTGTCTCCCTGCTTGATTAGTGTTTGAAAGTCTGGTCCGGTCCAGTTTTTTCAACCCCACCAGGGGCAACTGTAGACCGGACTGGTTGCATTCATTCTCAAAATCCACACAACTGTGGACCGGACCAGTGTAAACCAGTCTGGTACGGTTGTGTAATGGTTGCTACACCGGTTGGGGTCAGTTCTGCACTGAACCAACCCCCAACCGGTTCAGGACCAGTGATGTAGCATATTCTACAGATAAATTAATGAGATATAACACATACTTCTACAAATAAATTAATGAGAAAGGAAAAAGCCCCTCACAGAGCAGAGGCTGTGAGCAGGCATCTGAGAGCTGGTAGTTGCAACCACCCATCATTGTCCCCCACCCATTGTTGTCCATCACCCCCCCTGTCCGTTGTTGCTCATTGCCCCTGCTAGGGCATGGCACAGGTATGGGTAACACCGTGTGTTTCCGGTCACGGGTATGCATGGGTACGGGTACGGGTATGGGATTGCCATACCTGGGCAACACTGTACCCTTTTCCACGGTGTTATGGGTATGTGCAGATATGCTGGTACCCGGATTTTGGTCAGGTGAGTGATCATCTGTGTTGAGATTTCGACTTTTTAATGACATATCATGGGAAAAACCCACGAGTCATGGTGACCTGACTCGCAGGTTTACACCCTGTGATGAGATGTGAACATCTTTTTCAGCAAATTTCTATCAAATATCATGAAAAACAACAGTAAAAAATGCAGGGGTACTTTTTGATGACATATCCGCAAGTCAGGGTGACATGACTCACGGGTTTACCCCCCATGAGAAGATGCAAACATTTTTTCCTATCAAATATAATGAAAAATATCAATACCCGTGAATAACCATGGGTAACCTGCAAAAACCCGTGGTAACACTGTACCCCTACCCATGCGGGTACGGTGTTCACGGGTATGGGTAGGGGTATAAGAAAATATACACGCGGGTTACCCATGCCATGCCCTAGCCCCTGCCCATTGTTGTTCATTGCGCCCCCTGCCTGTTGTTGTTCCTCCCCTTCATAGTCATCTTGTTGTCCCCCTCTGTCATGGCAGTCATCTGTCATCTCCCTGTTGTGCATTGTCATTGTCATTTGCCTTCCCCCTCCATCGTGGTGGTCTGCCATCCCCCGTTGGTCCGTCGTCCATCATTGTCCATCATTGTCCATCATTGTCCGTTATTTGTTGTTGTTTGTTGCATCTTCCATTGTCCATTGTCCATTGTCCATTTGCTGTTTGAGTCAGTGGTGGTATGGCAGTAGTGGGGTGTTGTTGTCACCTTCACGATGTAGCTGTTAGCACCCGCATTCCCCCATGCGAGCAGGGGCTCACAATGGGGGGGTGGGTGCTAGATGGATGTCATATTTGTTGAGCAGGTGGGGTTGGAAGCAGTGGTGTGACAGGCTTATGGGCTGGGGCTTACCTTGTATCTTGCTACATGGGCAGAATGCCCCCCTCCCACTGTCATCTCGGCTACCTATGGCATTGTCATTACCCTCGCAATGTAGCTGATGACACCCACATTCCCCCCTGCAAGCAGCAGCTTGCAGTGGCAGGGGCAGGTGCTGGGTTGATGTCATTGTTGTTGAGCTGTTGGGGTGGTAAGTCGTGATGTGGTGGGGTTACAGGTTGGTGGGGTGCTTACCCTGCCTATTCCCCACTGCATGTTGGTTTTAAATCTACAAAGAAAGAAAGAAAAACATGTTGGTGGTAAAAGAAATGATGCAACAATGAAAATAAACTTATTTTTTACGTACACGCATTGGTGTTTGGTGTGGTTGAAGGGGTGTGGCAGTAGTCCAGGTGGCCATTTACGTTGAGGGGGGTATAACCAACATCTGGTGGTTGTGGTTGTGATTGTCAAGAGTGGTTGTGGTTGTCGATGGTGTTGTCGATGGTGTTGTTGAGTGTGATGATCAATGATCGATATCAATCAACAGCAACACATGTGATACCCATCAAAGACTGGTTGCAGTCGGTTGTGGTCGGTCTTTTAGTGGTCCATCAATATCTTTTAAACAATGCAACTGGCAACCAGACCAGTCCACAACCACTTCCTTTTCAGCTGCCACACAGACCGGACTGCGGTTGGGTCCGGTTTGGTTGCCAGTCTTTTTTAGGTCCATGCAACTGGACTTTCAAACACTAACCACTCGTCCAACTTCTCTGGCATAGAAGGTAGTTGGTAGATAGACTTGAATAAAGAGCAATTTAATCCTGCTTTCAAAAACTCTACCAATGCAGCTTCTGCCATATCTGTTTGCAAAGCTTCTGCTTTGAACTGCAAAATAAATTCATCCGCCATTAGGGAACCTTGGCGCATAGTTTTTAATTTAGCATTGGCTGTCGCCTTTGGATTAGGGTCTCCAAACTGTGCCTCCAATCTCTCCAGAAATTCCTTGAAGGTTGCAAATGGTTTATGTCCCACAGCAATTTGATTAATAGCCTCATTTCTCCAGAACTGTGCTTTCCCCCCCTGAATGTATGAGAGAGGAAACATAATCCTAGACTTGGCTGTACAAAACTCTGGCTTCCTCCCATGGATGTACAATACTATAGAGCTGATGAAGGATTTTGTATTCTCCATGGTACTGTCAGAGATTTGCGGGGGCATGTACTTAGGTAAGCGCACTTTTCCATTTCCAGATCTCTCCACCATCTCATCCTCCTGCGACATCTGTCTGGCTGTACTTCCGCTTGTCTGGGCTGTGATGCTGCCAACACTGACACTAATTGTGACATTTGCACCATAAGCGCATCAATTTTTGCCTCTAGCACTGGTGTGGGAACAGGATTAGGGCTGGGATTAGAAGTTGAGGGTTCGGACATAATTGTTAGATCTGTGATAAATCACTTCTTGGACAAACTCAAGATTTGTTCTTCGAGACCTCTCCAAATGTCTACGGGTCACATGACAAGGCTTGTCAAGGTTCATCAATGGTTTGTCATTTGTCAGGTGCCTAATTTGACACTTCGGATCAATACCCCTTCCAACAGTGCCTGATCTCAGGGATAACACTGAATTTGGCTTGTAACTAAAATAGTTGTCTGAATAGAGTGATGTAAATCGTGACTAAACCAGATCCGATCAGTTGTCTGGTTGCAGCTGTCCCAATGACGAGCACTGCCTCTCGATCACTGGCGGTCACAATGTAAGGCGAGGCCTGGCGTCGGCTTATGAAAGAAAAGGTAGATTACGTATATACAAGTACTTCTGGCTAAGGTGTGACATGGGTACAGGTAAACCCATGATAATATGGTTACGGGTATGCACAGTTACAGGTATGGGTTGGAAGTTGCCGTACCTGGGCAATACCGTACCCATTTCCATGGTGTTACGGGTATGATGTGGGTATCTTTTGTTCTTGTTTTTTCCTAACTAACTAATGTTTTTATTTGACTTTTAGGTTCTAATGGTGCTATAACCGGCCCAAATGACATCTATCATTGTTTGGGCCCTAGGTATTTTTTTCTATCTTTCTATCTTGTTTTTTCCTAACTAACTAATGTTTTGATTCAACTTTTAGGTTCGAATGGTGCTATAACCGGCCCAAACGATGTCTATCGTCGTTTGGGCCCTAGGTATTTTTTTCTGTCTTTCGCTCTTGTTTTTTCCTAACTAACTAATGTTTTTATTCGACTTTTAGGTTCTAATGGTGCTATAACAATGAGACAACACCATCGACAGCACCGCCCCACCACCATTGCGAGCCTCTGCTCGCAAGGTGGATAACAGGGATGGGAGCAGCAATGAACAAGAAACGACACACCCCGCCCCCAGCCTCATGAGCAACTGCTTGTGGGGTGGATCACAGGTGGGACAACGATGACAAGCAGCAGCGGACCTGAGGACCACCACCACAATGGCACCCCCAACCGCTGCCATGAGCAACTGCTCATGGGGTGGAAATGGGGAGCAATGAGTTTCATTCTGGGCGACTATGGCCACCACCCCCCCCCCTCTCGCTGCAAACAGCTGCAAATGCGAGTGGGGGGGGGTTTCTTGTTTGATATATTAGTTCAATCTAGTGTAATTATATTATTAAAATACATATTCATGTCAAAACCCACAAATAATGGCGGGTAACCCGCCGAAACCCACAGTAATACCACACCCTTAACTGTAGGGGTATGGTGTTGATGGGT
The DNA here is from genome assembly GCA_026075535.2 of Tricholoma matsutake. NCBI lineage: Eukaryota > Fungi > Basidiomycota > Agaricomycetes > Agaricales > Tricholomataceae > Tricholoma > Tricholoma matsutake. Next base: position 1,481,941 of record AP026550.1, on the reverse strand, counting down.
ACGGGTGCGGGTACCACAAAATATACCTGGGGGTTACCCGTGTCATGCCCTACTTCCAGCTCATGCCAAAAGGATGAGTAATTGGATGTGGCGCAGTGAAACAATGATGTATGCGCAAGTAAGAGAAGGCACACTGATATGGGCAGTTGTGTTCTTCTGTTAGGGCGACACCCACTATCTGCTAGCTAAGACCATGTGGGTTCTCTCTACAAGAAGGGGCCGGGATCCACGTGCGTGATGGGGGAATTGATGGTTTTGATGCGAGGGGTTGTTTATAGATGAGTTTGTTGACAAAGGCCTTTCACACCACACACATAGGTGGAATACCTAAGAGAACACAACTGGGATCCCCTAGGCATATATTTAGGGTTTATATACTATGTTACATATATTGTACTTTGTTGTTACCAATGCACTCATACATGCACATACATATTGATGCGTGCAAAATAAAATTCTCATGCTATCAAAGTGTAGTGTCATTTAGTGTAATTTGGCGTAATGTAGCATAATTTGACATAATAAAATAAAAATGAAATTTTATTAGGTAATGGGGTGGTTTCCTAACAATCAACAAATGCAAGGGAGATTGACAAGGATGCCTACATATTATCTCATGTAGCAGTATCCTTCTTCAGTTTGTGTAATTCTGCCTCCAACAGATCACCCTGATGAATTGCACATGTCACTTTTTTGCACTCTATCTTCAGATTTGCTAGCTGTGTATGGAGAAATTCACACTTGCATACAGCTTGCGGGATTCTTCCAAATATCCCTCCTTGGCCCTTCTGGTAGCCTCCCCCATGAGCTTGGCAGCATCCTGGGCCTTGGAAAGGCTTTAAGCACTTCATGTTAGATATCGGAAGGGACAAGGAGAGTGTATAACCATACAAAGCTTGTAATTCAGCCTTCTCTGCCTTTAGTTCCATTATTTCACTTTGGTGGATGAGAATCTCCTTATCCCACACCCAAAGATTATTGTTAGTGATCTTCAGCTTTCCAGTTGGCTTATACCATAATAATATCAGCAGATAATCACCTGATATGCACAAGAAGATGGCATACTGTTGCATCACTTGCTGCACAGCCTTGAGTCCCTGGATTTGTGTCTCGAGTGCTTGATTGCTGTGAGGAAGTATCAACACCACTAAATACAAGATGGAGTATTACATACACATCCCACATGCCTGACAGGTCCTCAACTTCCTTAACCCTCTCCACTGATATCTGTTTCACTTCCTCCAGTCTGTTTTGATAGCAAATGAGTCAACAGGAGATACAAACAATATCCCATAAGAATCTCGCAATGTGTCTCTGATGCAGCCATGTTGTCTGGCCCTTTGACTGTCTGATGTTTGTGTTGCACAAGTTTCTGGACTAGAGCCTGAATCTTCTCTGCTAGATTGGTCCTCATTAGCAAATTACAATGGTCTGACATTTTGAAAAGCCCCACCAAGCCCTCTACCTGTTGGTTCTCCAACTTCAGCCAAGCTTGTGCCCCTTAATATTGCTACTATCTTGGACAACAGTCCTTTCTTGGCATCCTCCAACTCCCGTATGCGGTCCCTTGTGTTGGTGAGCTGTGACAAGCTTGTCGTGTAAAAGGTCATTCACATGTTGCACTATTAGGTGCAATTAAGAATGCAATGGATTAAATAATTGAATAGACATGGACAAGCAATCAATTAATCTTGCAGCTCCTCGACAAGGACTTTTACCTCTCCTGCACAGGTGTAGTTCTTGTTGGAGTCCAGAAGAGGTTCAAGATCTACCACGGTGATATGAGCTTTGTTTTTTACTGGTGAAAGGCTAGCACAACCATACCCCATAATCTGTCAGATGCCCATCCCCGGGCGTAATGCATCTAACTTAGCAGAGCTTCAGAAGTGTCATACAAATTCTTGAGGGAACCAAATGATGTCTGCAACATTGTGTAGCTACCAAGCAAAAAGTCAACAAAATGACAAGGAGTGAGATGAAATGTGGTTGGCATACTTTGTGCTCAACTCTGCCATCCCCTCTCTTATGCTGGACATCTTATGCTTCTGTCCTCTTTCTCTTCCTTTCGTTCCATCCAGACATTTTCCAGCTGTGCAGAAATCTCATTGAGTTCTTTGTGAGTCAGTACTACTGGTTTGACCAAAACAAAACATACATAGCCAGAACCTGAACAGATTCCAACAAGAAGCGACCCCAAAAGGGTGGCAAGAAGGACAGATTGAAGAGCAAGGCTTCACTCTGACTCTGGGATAAGAGATAAGATTAGTTGAACTAATCTTGAAGTTGAGTACCCCATGGGGCACCTCACTCCCACAGTTCTCGTCAGGGTTCAATGTTCACTGGCAACTGTGTTCTAATGCCTCATATCTTGTCAGACATAGAGACCTCCTTGTTTCTTTGTCACTTACTACATCAACCTGCTAATCCAACCCTTGTACCTGTAATCCAAGGACTCCACTCTTCTTTGCTGGCATTGTGCTCATCCTCAAGTTCAGCAGCGTCACTCTATAGCTCTTATGACTTTGAAAACTTATTTCAGGACTTTGTGGGGTCTGGTGAATCTCCTGAGGATTCTAGTGATGGAGGCCAGGAACCACCTTTTCCAGAGCTCTGGAATGAACACTATTCCCTGGATCTAGATACCAATGCAGATCTGGATGGACTCTCAGATGCCCTATTTGGCTACATATCTGACTGTGACTATGTTAGTGATGATCCACCTCCAACTAGCGAAGAAGACTTTGGACTGGGAATTTCCCCCTCAATGATTTTCCAGGATCAGGAAATTAATGAGGTAAGTATGATTTGTTGGATTCTAGCGCATTGGTTGACAGTTATACTTATTGCTTCTTAGACAACTGAAGATTGGGATACTTTGGATCATGGAAAGGAAGGTCATGAGTTCAGGGGTACCTGGGAACCAGAGGTTCATTGTAATTTTGGGTGGGCATGAGATCGATTTGATCACTGATTGAATGTTACTTTCCAGATAGAGAAAGAGACACTTTCAGGACATCTGGATAATTCAGCTGTGAACCAGCAGCAGGATAATTGCTCTGGAGAGGATGAAGTCAGGAAGGAAGGGATGAATGGAGAAAGGGAGGGAGGGAGGGAGGCAATAGAAGGAACAGAGAACCAGGAGCAAATATTGGAGGGAAGAGGTAGAGGAAGAGGTAGAGGGCAAAATAAGGGTAGAAAAGGGGGTCGAGGTGGAAAGGGAAGAGGACTTGCTGGTAAAGAGAGGAGGAAAGATGACTACGATAGTGATGGGCATGTAGAAGGTGGTGGAGATCCCCAAAATTATTGGATGCCTGACTGTCAGAGGGAAGGGAGATCAGCAACCTTGGTCTGGGCATCATCAGGGGCTGTAGAGGACTCTCAGTCAACTCAAGAAAAGATCATGCAGGGGTGGCCATCAGAGAGGCAACATTTTCATGACTGTGATTGGCATCAGCATCAGCAAGGCATCAGCATTCAAATATTTGGCCACTCATGTGTCAACAACCATCAAACCATCAGGTGCAGTATGAGTAGTGAATGTCACAGACAGCACCCCCATTTCTAGCCACTGTTGTCATGCACTCTCCTCCACATGCTTACACAGGTGCCTCTCTGCTAGACTGTAAAATAATGGTCACAACTGGCATCAGTATTGGCATTAACATACCGTTGATGATACTCAACCCAGGAAAATCACCAAAACAGCCAATGATATTTGCATGAGTCAGAGGAAGGGTGTGAGACATTCCAAATGTTCGTGGTTCAACCTATGGGAAGACAACTAGTTGGTACTAGTCATGATGGTAGTGCTATAGGAGACAAAGGTGTTTGGTGGGGTTCGATCAAGTATCGATCAATATCGAGGACGATCGATGAGATTGACTGTGAACAATGTTTATCATTGTTGATCGATGTGTGAATTCTGAGGACCTTTCGATAGGTCGATAGTATACAAAGGCTATAGCCAATGGCTACGAAGTGTTGAGATGGTTACTAGTGCTAACGATGACAGAGTCGAAAGAGGATTGAGGACGAGGATGATTGCAGAGGTTTCTCATCGATCGAGAAAACTTGTAGAAGCTTCGATTGTTTAGAGGATAGATCTGATTCTTAGAACTTTATACGAGATGATAGGTGAGGACAATTTCTTGTATTTCCCAGTAGATACTACAGAGTTTTATATGTTTTAAAAGAAACTTCCTAAAATGGTATAAGAAACATGTGTAGAACATGAGGCAAAAGATATGAGTTAAGGCACAAGGCAAAAAGGAGACTGGAATCCGAACAAGAAAGAGATATATCATATGATGAAGGAGTAATAAAGGGAAAGAACTAAAAAGAGACTGTCCTTTGTGTATAAACCATGCTAAGTCTTGCAATAATCCATCCAGCAGGTTCTGTATGCGATAGGGACTTGGAACGAGGCTGATCTACTATCAGCAGGTTTGAGCACGAGTTGGAATACTTTCTGGCGCATGGTCTTCCACCATTTAGATAATGAAGGCAGTGCCCGATGTCACTCATAGTCTCTCAATATCGATCAATAATGCTCAATGATGGTTGACGATGGTCAACAATGTTCGATTGCGGTTGCGGTTGGTTTGAAGTTGATCGGGGATGTTCAATGGTCATTTAGAGGGATCTTAGGGGCTTTCGAGGTAGTCCTAAGGTTGTGGGATGTGGTTTCTCGGTACGATCAATGTTGCTGGTGATGTTTCGATGCAGTCAATATGATATCGCAATCGATAGACTGGGTCACGCTGCGTCTGGGACATCGTAGGAGTTAGGCGATGTGATTAGAATGTGGTTAAAGTGGTGAATCAGCCTTTGAGCCGAGGAGACAACCTATCATCCTCCCCCTTACTGAAATTCTGACCATCCTGGTCAGTCGAGCCGAAGTAACTGGGTCATGTGACATTGTTGATTGTTGATTTAAGATGTGTCGTGGTTTGAACTTCTCTCTTTCCTTTCAATCTCTTTCATCGATCTCCTCGACAATATGTCCATCCTCAGTGAGCTCACTCTTCCTATTCTTGATCAAGGGAAATCAATGCCCGAGGCTGGCAAAGCTGAAGAACTTGACTTTGAGGTGTGGGGTTGTGAGTTTTGCAAGAAATTGGTATGTCTTTCCCCTTCCTTTGTTTATGTGCTTTCTGATCTCGTTTGATAGGCTGAATACGACGACCTGATCGGGTCATTCAACGAGGCATGCGATGACCATGTGCAGGCAACATTGGATGAGGCAATTGGCCTGTTTGCACCTTTTGCTCACAAGGCTTGGGTTTCTTGGGGTGGAAAATATCTTTTTGAGGAGTACTCAAGGAAAATCGAGGGAGAGAGGCAAAGAGAGGAGGAGAGAGTTGCTCGGGAGGTGGCCATCGAGGCCAAGGTGAAGAGGATTGAGGAGCAATGTGACGTGCTGGTCAAGGCTCATTGTGCGTTCTTGGCCGAAGTCCAGGCCAAGACTATTTCAAAGGATGAATTCTGTGATCGGACTGCTGCACTCAAGGTGATGCACCTCTCAATTGATCGAGACAAGGCAGAAGAAGAAGAAGAACCTCTGGTTGATGACCTACTGGTCATCGAGCAGATTGTTGAGAAGAGGAAAGCCGATGAGATGGACAAAGAGGAGGAGGGCAAAGACGAGCTCGATCAGGAGCCTGTGGTTGCAAAACAGGTGCGATTGGAGGAGGGTGATCTGATCACCTTCCATGGGCCAGTAAGTATTCATTCTCTTTTGATATTGTTCAGACTAATCAGGCTTTTGATATTGCTTTAGTGTGATTGTTGCACAGGACTGAGGATGTCTCAGGAATGCATCGTCAAGGAGGGCGCCACAAAGTGCAAGCGATTGCACACTACTGGGGCTGACCTGTGTTTCCCACAGAAACACAGCCTTAGAAACTTGTTTTAAGACTTCTGATGTGTATATCCTTTGGATATTCTTTAAAAGGAATGTCAGGGAAATATTTTACATGTATCCAAGCTGTATCTGCAAGGAACATAAAAGGTGTATTCTACAATGTTTCTTTCAGATCCCTTCTGGAAATGTTTTTCATGTTCCCTTTGTGTAAGTTAAGGAAACACTTTTTATGTAATTATGGCTGTATCTGCAGAAAACACTTGACATATATTTTATTATGTGTTTTCTATGGATACATGCAAAGAACAAAGGGGTTACCATGGTTACACATGTATCCCTAGGAAACACATAATAAAATTACATGTTAAATGTTTTCTGCAGATACAGGCATAATTACATAAAAAGCATTTCCTTAACTTACACAAAGGGAACATGAAAAATGTTTCCAGAAGGGATCTGAAAGAAACATTGTAGAATACACCTTTTATGTTCCTTGCAGATACAGCTTGGATACATGTAAAATATTTCCCTGACATTTCTTATTAAGAATATCCAAAGGATATACACATCAGAAGTTTTAAAACAAGTTTTTAAGGCTGTGTTTCTGTGGGAAACACAGGTCAGCCCCAGTAGTGGCACTCAAGGGCTTCAGGGCTGCTACTGGGAGGGAGTGTCGAGGTTTTGGAGAGAAAGTGGGAGGAATCCCAGTAGAAGTTGTTCTGTTGTTTTAATTTTATCATTTTTGTTGTGTCTGAGTGAGATAAGTTTGAAATGAGAAATATCGTGTACAATCAAAGCCAAGAAATGTAAGATATGTGCAAAAAAACAGAGGAGAGAAAAAGAAAAAGAAAGTAAGATGGACAATTTATCAAAATGAGACATAGGGGAAAGGCTCAGAACTCCTTCATAGCCAAAAAACCCCGTCGAGCTTGCGCGAACATGTTTCGAATGATATGGCAACTTGTAATAGTACACTGTTATAAAATCGAGAGTTTGTTTCAATATCGCAAGGAAAATAGAAGGAAAATGCTCTATTTGTCTTCGTTGAGGTCAGGAATACCTTCATTGACATCTCCGTCGACGTCTAATGTTGTTCGAAGTTGTTTGAGCCGACGATTGTCGATATCAAAGAAGTTCGGAGGAAGGGGAATTGATTTTCATGCTAGATAGGGTAGAACTCGGAAAGCAGCTACTGGTCGATGAAGAACTGAACCATCGAGCTCGCAAAGAATATAAGTGCCACCATAGTTTTGTGCGATAACAATGAGTGGGCTGAGATATTGAGCTCGCATTTTTCGATTAAGGGCTTTCTTGATCTGTGTGTTTCGCATGAGTACGAGGTCACCTTTGTCAAAATTGTAGTCTCAAATTGTTCGCTTGTGAATTTCTTCGAAGCATTTCACAGCTTCTTGTCGAGCGGTGTAGACTCTAGAGTAGAGTACCTCAAGATCGGTCGAGCATTTCTGTAGTGTGATAGCGCATCGGGCAATGAGATCGGTGGAGGAAAGTATTGAGTTGGGTGGCAGCTGTAGATATGTCGCTTCTGAGATGTCGAGAGGGATGAGTGGATGAGAACCTGTGATTGCAAAATAGGGTGAACAGCCCATTTGTTTTCAAACTGTTACCCATTCTGCCCAAAAGACTGAGTAGGTCCCAACCAACCATCGAGTTTGGTCGCCATCGACGGCCTTGTAGAGTGATTGTCATATGTCAAAGTGGGCTCATTCAACGAGGCCATTGGCACGAGAATTGTAGCCACTTATCCAAATGTGATTGATATGATAGCGCTTCGACAAGTATTCGAGAGCAGCAAGAAATGCTGGGCCGTTGTCAGTAATGATCTCGTAAAGTGAGCCCCATCGACAAATGATTTCTTTGAAGATCCAATCACTGATGGTCTTCGCTGTTTCATTGCAAAGCATCCTGAACTCTGGCCAGTACGATATTGAACATCAACCTTGTACTATATAGCGATATCCACCAGGAGGCAGCATGTGCATTGTGTCGATGTAGACTTTTCCGAATAGAGGGGTGGGGGTGGTGACAATTGGTGGAATAAGAAGATTTCGAGTTTGTTGCAACTGACAGTAGTGGCACGTTTGGATGTACCATGCGATATCGGCTTTCAGGTTGGGCCACCAGAATCGTAGGGCAACGTGAGACTTTGTGGCGAAGATCATTTTGTGGCTGATATGGTCATGCAATGACCGGATAATATTGATGCGACATTCTGGAGTCATGACAATCTTGTGTTCTCCGTGACGATCTTTTCGCCATAGTTTTCTGGAATCTATGAAGAACTCGGTGCAATATCGCATGAAGGTTGTTACAATTTCATCATTGTAACCGGCAAGATGGGGTACTTTATTTTTCCTCCGACTTGACATGACTCATCCTGATGGGACCCTCCAACCCAACTCCCACTGATTGACTGGCTGTGCCGCAGCGACCCCTGACATCAGATTCCTTGACATCAGATCCATGACATCGGACACCTCATGCTTGGCATGAGGCTCATTATTCTATTGTTCTTTCTATTATTACTTGACAAGGATCTCATATTCCGATTGGACGATAGACATCTCTGAACCATATATAAGCTACAGTAATACTGCCTGTATTCCTTAGCTTGACCTAATTCAATCAATGGTCTAAGAACTCATCTGAACACTTGACAGTTCAGGAAATCCCTGACTGTGATAAACTCGAACTCGACAGTTGGAAAGCCTCCAACTGTGATACACAAATGAATGGTCTACTCAGAAAGCCTCTGAGTATGGATAGCCGCGACAACTTGAGGAAGTACCCAAGTGCCTGATACACTAGGAAAGCCTCCTAGTGTGATATTGATACAGTTGGAAAGCCTCCAACTGCGACACACAACCCAAGACTGAGTTGAGACCGATAGTCTTAACAAAAGGTCAAGCTGATCTATGAAGTCCACCTACCTAGCATCTTTCAGAAAAAGCCCAGACAGACCTCTGACAGGAGCATCATCATCAGGAAGAACCTCGCGGTATAGGTACCAGGGTTGACTAGTATGATACTCTGAACCAGCACAGAAGTGGTTCTCAAAGCAAACAAGAGATGAGGAACCACAGTACCTCACTGACAAAGACTTCCGATCTTTGAAAGAAGAAGAAACCCCAGAATGAGATCCATTCTCCTTATCCAACAGTGACATCTACCACAACATGTCTACCGAACCCACCGCATCATCCAAGGAAATCTGAATCTGAACCCCATCTGACTTCGCAGGGGACCGAACCAGAACTGCAAAGTTCTTACAAAAAGTAAAACTCTATCTGAGAGTGAACCATGGAATCTATGACACTGAAGAGAAAAAGATCATCTTCACATTGTCCTTCATGAACAGAGGAACCACCGTGCCCTGGGCACAGACATGGGCAGAAAAGGAAGACCTAGGAACCTGGTCAACCTTTGAATCGGTGCTCAAGACAGCGTTCACACCAATTGATGAAGCTGGCAGAGCCAGGACCAAGATGAAAATGTTGAAGCAGGGACAGGACCTGGAGGACTACATTGTGCAGTTCTGAATCCTGTGAGAGAAGGCAGGAATCCATGACAACACTGCCCTCATTGAACTCTTTATGGATGGGTTAAACCCCAAGCTCCTCGAAAGAGTTTTTAACATGGAAACAATCCTCACAACCCTGGAAGGGATGATCAATGCTGCCTCCAAGTATGACAGACAATGGAGGAGAGCAAAAGCCATAACAGGGAGAGCACAGGAGGCCTTGGCAAGGAAGCTGCCCAGCTCCAAATCAAAGGAGGGCCCACTTGAGATTAACTGACTCTCCTACCAGGAGAGGATCGAGCATATGAAGAAAGGACTATGCTTTGTGTTCCACCAACCAGGACACAGAGCAACTGAACATAAGAAAGGGGAAACGAGGACCAAAAATCAGTCATTCCCGAAGAAGAAAGGCAAAGAAGCCTACTCAAAGATCTGAGTGATCATGAAAGAACTCGACGAAGAAGCAAAGGAGAAAGCTCTCGCCTTAATAGGGGATGAGGGTTTTTAAAGAGGTGGCCTGCCTTGATGCCAGGTACCACTGAACTCTCTGCCTGCTCTGTATTACTAGCCACTTTGAAGAATCAATCTATGCATTTAGACATCAAAGTGATAGGAACAGGCAGAGGGAAAGCCATCGAAACTGAAGCCCTGCTTGACTCAGGAGCAGGAGGAATATTCATGAGCCACGAGTTCGCAAAAAACGGCGGATTCGAGCTACTCCCCCTGGAAAGAATGATCAGGGTCAAAAATGTAGATGGAACCCCAAACAAGAAAGGGGAGATCTCCCACTACGCTAAGGGATTCTTAACGATCAATGGAAGATCTTTCCCAATGACCTTCCTCATTGCAGGATTGGGAAAAGAATCTATCATCCTGGGTCTGCCATGGCTCAGAAGAATCAATCCAGTGATTGACTGGAGAATTGGAACCTTCCAATTCCAAACGACCGACAGAACCCACCCCGAATTCTCATTTGGGAAAGGGAAAACCCTCATCGGGAGGGTGCAAACAGAGAAACTTGACAATGAACCTCTGGCATGGCGCCAGAAGATAGTCAAAGAAGAAGGGAGAGCCTTCAAAAGAGATGACAAAAGAAGAGAAATGGGCATGGGCCCAAAAGATGATCGCCAAGGTGAAAGAAAAGATGGCACTCAAAAAGAAACAGGCAAATGAGAAATGGCTAGCATCATGCCATAGAATTGCTGCTAGGGCAAGGGAAATGGGAGAAGCCCTCCAAACTAAACAGGGAGGGAGCAAGATGCCCATCGAAACAAGGAGAGCAACGATCAAAGAAGTAGATGATGAAGAGATCACCATCACTACTCTTCAGAATGTGGAGCCCATTGGGCCACAAGACAAAGAAGACACTGGGAAGGAAAACCAAGCACTGGCAAACCACGAACAGGCAACAGAACAGGCAATGAAACAACTGGAAGAAACACCTGAACAAGAGATTGCAGACGATGAGCTACTAGTCGCCTACATCTGAGGAGAACCCATCATCGGAATATTCGAACTGACTAAAACACCACTGACAGAGGAGTGTGATGAGCCAAGGTACGGATACTCCCAGACGACAAAGACAATCTCTCGGATCGTAAAGGCAAAAGGATCACCGCGATATGCATACTGACAAAATATCTGGATTAGGGCAAAAACATCGGTCTCACAGCACCTGACACATAAGAAGGAAGGAGACCCTGAACAGAAGACCCTGGATGAACTACTCCCCAAACAGTACAAGGAGTACCGACAGATATTCGAAAAGGAAGCATCGGAAAGATTCCCAGAATCAAGACCCTGGGATCATGTGATCGAACTGAAACTGGACTTTGTGGCAAAAGATTGCAGGGTTTACCCATTATCACTGGCAGAACAGAAGAAACTCGACGAGTTCCTCAATGAAAGCCTAGAAAAAGGATACATCCAACCATTGAAATTGCCCATGGCATCACCATTCTTCTTTGTTGCAAAGGACTCGGATTAGGGCATGGCATGGGTATGGGTAACACCATGTGTTTCTGGTCATGGGTATGCACGGGTATGGGTATGGGTATGGGATTGCCATACCCAGGCAACACTGTACCCTTTTCCACGGTGTTATGGGTATGTGCGGGTATGCCGGTACCTGGATTTTGGTCAGGTGAGTAATCATCTGACTTTGTTGAATACTCACGACATCTAATTCTAAACTATACGACGATCCAACCACCACCATGGCATGGCCCAAATGATGTGAATCGTTGTTTGGGCCTATAGTAAGTTTTTTAGTGTTTCATTTCTTGTTTTTTCAAACTAATTGATTATGTTTCTTCTTTTTCAGGTTCTAAACTACTGATAATGACGGATGATGACAGCTAATGACGAACACCCAGCATTGCCATGTCACCTGGGCCCAAACGATGTGATTGTGTTGTTTGGGCCCATGGTAAGTTTTTTTTTCGTTCATTTCTTTTTTCATAAACTAACTATTTTGTTTCTTTCATCTCCTAGGTTGGAATTCCCTCGGAATGAGGAGTTCACACAGAATGACCACGTCACGATGGCACACCACCCACCCCAGCCTCATGAGCAACTGCTCGTGGGGTGGATACCGGGTGGAATGACAACGATGACCGGGAGGAGGACCCGAGGACCCCACTGCCACCACGAGCAACTACTCGTGGGGTGGAAACGGGGATCGATGACTATGGGCATCACCCCCCTCCCTTGCTCCAAATGTGAGAGGGGGGTTTTTTGTTTTGTTTTCATTGACTATAGGCACCACCACCCCCTCCCTCACTTGAAATGCGGAGGGGGGTTTTCTATATTAATTTAATGTAATTTATTTATTAGAATAAGTCCACCACCCCCACCCCCCTCCCTCGCTCCGAACGTGAGTGAGGGGGTTTCTATTAACTTAGTTTAGTATAATAAATTATTAAAATAGGTATTGTTCTCAAAACCCGCATATAACCATGGGTAACCCATGGAAACCCACGGTAACACCATACCCGTACCCATGCGGGTATGGTGTTCATGGGTATGGGTAAGGGTATGAGGACATATACCCAAGGGTTACCCATGCCATGCCCTAACTCGGATGCCCTGAGACCATGTCAGGACTACAGGTACTTGAATAACAGAACAATCAGGAACACCTACCCACTGCCGCTGGTAGGAGACCTGTTGGATAAACTAAGAGGGGCGAAATGGTTCACAAAATTGGACATCCAATGGGGGTATCACCATGTCAGAATCAAAGACGGAGATCAATGGAAGGCAGCCTTCAAGACAAACAGAGGGCTGTTTGAACCAACGGTGATGTTCTTCAGATTATGCAACTCACCAGCAACCTTCCAGGCAATGATGAACGAGATCTTCCATGATATGATCAGAGAAGGGTGGCTCATAATTTACATGGATGACATCCTGATATTCTCCAAGGATCAGAACGAACACCAGGAAAGGACAAAGAGGGTACTGCAAAGACTGGCAGAAAACAACCTATACCTGAAGCCAGAGAAATGCAAGTTTGATGTCCATGAGGTGGAATTTTTGGGTCTGATCATCCGACCCAATGAAATTGCAACGGACAACACAAAACTGGCAGGTATACAGGATTGGCCCACCCTGACAAATGTAAAAGCAGTCAGATCTTTCCTGGGATTTGGGAATTTCTACAGGAAATTCATTGGACATTTTGAGGTCTTTACACTCCCCCCCCCCAATCTGATCGGACTCCACTCGGACTCCACTCGGACACTCGGACAGTCCTAGGACAGTCCTCGGACTTTTTTGGCTGAGAGTCCTGCCAAACTAAATGTCCAGTCCAAGCTGAGTCTGAGCTGAGTCCTCGGACTGTCCTAGGACTGTCTGAGTTGCTTATATAATTGACTGAAAAATCAGTGGCTACCGCAAGGATTGAACCCTCATAGTCACATGATAATGTACATTTAAGGCAACAATATAACTGTTAGACTAAAGTATCATTACAGGTAGATAGTTTTATCTCTCTATGTACCACCCTGGCTGTGATGACAAATCAACACAGCTGCGTCACCAATGATGATGCCAGCTCATCATTGATCATCACCAACCACCACCACCACCACTCGACAACGACGCCTCCCTCCCACATCCTGCTGCCACCACTGCCCCCTGAACACCCCACAGCCATGGGCCCCATGCCAGCACACGATGAAATGGGCCCAAGCGACAATAGAGTTGTTTGGGCCCCAGGTGAGTTTTTTCTTTTTTCTTTTCTCATGTTTTCTTTAAGCTAACACATTTTTTCATTAATTATAGGTTATATCTGTACTGTAGCAGCAAAATGACCCCAAAACCACCAAACAAGGAACAATGACGAGACCACTGCCCCCACCAGTGCGAGCAACTGCTCGCATGGGAGAGAGCAGCTGCTAACAATGACGATGATGACAGGGAATGATGACACCACCCACCCCAGCCCTATGAGCCACTGCTCGTAGGGTGGACGACGGGTGGAACAACGACGATTAGGGGAGACCCAAGAGACATCAACGTCTCTTGGGTCCTAGGTAAGCTTTGTTTTCTTTTCTCATTTCATTTTTTGATGCTAACTAACTTTTTATAGGTACAAACTACTACTGGCAATGACAATGATGGGGGGACACCACCACCACCACCACTGCTGTGAGCCCCTGCTCGCAGGGTGGAAGGTGAGGGTGAAGAGACGAGGGGGAAGGGAGACGAGGGGGAAGGGAGATGAGAGGGAAGGGAGATGGGAGGGAAGGGAGACGAGAGGGAAGGGAGACAAAGACACCTGCCCCATGCCTATGAGCATCTGCTCATGGGGTGGTTTGGGGGGGAGAAGAATGGGGACAGGAGAGCGAGACGGCCAGGGGACGACCCGGGAAGAGATGAACGCCTCCACGAGCAACAGTTGCTCGTGGTGGGTGTTTTTAATTTATTTTTATTATTGATAGTTATGGCCCCCTCCCCTCGAGCTTGCGAGGGGAGGGCCTAGTATTACACATATTAATTACCCCTCGCACAGATGCGAGGGGGTCAATTTGATAATCTATTCATGATATATATAAAAATTAGATTTCAGTAATAAATAGATATAATGTATGTGACTTTAAATGACTACTTGGCTTAAGTGGTAGAGTGTGCATGTTTGGTCATCATGTGATTGCTAGTCCAGAAGTCTGTTGGTTCAATGCCTGCTGTGGACACATCATTTTGTGAGACTTATAAGAATTTCTGAAGTCTGGAACTTGGACAATACTTTAAAGGTGTAAGTAAATGCACAATTGGTGTTGTCTGAGCAAAGTCCGAGTGCAGTCCTCAGACTTTACTCGGACAGTCCTAGGACAGTCTGAGTGTCCGAGCAGAGTCTGAGTGAAGTCCGAGTGTCCAAGCAGAGTCCGAGCAGAGTCCGAGTGTCTGAGTGTGTCCGAGCAGAGTCTGCTTGGACTGGGGGGGGGAGTGTAAAGTACTGGACATTTTGCGGAGACAAGCAGACTGCTTAATGAACTGACAAAGAAGGACAAGGCATTCAACTGGACAATAGAATGTGAACAGGCCTTTCAAATGTTGAAAAGGAAATTTGCAGAAGCACCAGTACTGCTGATGCCAGACCTGACAAAACCATTCACAATCGAATCAGACACCTCGAAACATGCTACAGGAGGAGTGCTGAGACAAAGGGACATGAATGGGGACTGGCATCCATGTGGATACATATTGCATGCGCTAACACCAATAGAACAGAACTACGAGATATATGACAGAGAGCTACTAGCCATCGTGCAATCGCTAGAGACCTGGAGACACTACCTACTGGGATCAGGACACCCAGTGGTAATCCTGTCAGATCACAAGAACCTGATGTACTTCTGAACAGTGCAGAAACTGAACAGACGACAGGCAAGACGGAGTCTATTCCTATCGGAATTCGACTTGCAGATCGTCCACATACCCGGATCACAGATGGTACAAAGTGATGCATTATCACAAAGAGCAGACCACGTACCAGCAGAAGACAACAATAATGAAGACATCACAATGCTGTCAGAAACGGTATTCGTGAAATTTATTGACACTGAAATGCATGATCTACTCGCAGGAAGCATCATGAAAGATGATCTGGTAAAGAGTGCGATCGAAGCACTGAAGACCAAAGGAATGCCCCTGATAAAATTAGCGTTAGAAGACTGGAAGATAGAAGACAGCCTTCTATTCTTCCAAGACAGATGCTACGTCCCTGACAACAGAGATCTATGGAAGAAGCTGGTGCAAAAATACCACAAAGGAGTAACCGGCGGACACCTGGGACAATGGCAAATGACCAAAATGATCAGAAGGGACTACTGGTGGCCAGGAATGATGACCAGTAATTTACACTCCTATTCTGATCAGACTCACTGGAGTTCCAGTGGATTCCGTCAGATTCCATTGGAGTCCAGTGGATTCCAGTGGATTCCAGTGGATTCCAGTGGATTCCAGTTATTCCAGTTATTCCGACCAGATTCTGGTTACTCCAGATGCTCAACTTAGAGTATATACCCTAATGGATAGTCAAATTTCAAGTCTTAAGTTGTCAAAGTGCCTACAAAATATATTTGTGCAGAGTAAGAATTGAACTCAAGACATCTTGATTAGAGTGATCACATGACAAACCAAACATGTGTGCTTAACCAGTTGAGCCACAGGAGAATTATTAGTTAGTAATATAATGTTTATTCATGACACTCTAATTTTTTTCGAAGTAGTTAAGATCAAATTTTTTTAATTAACCACAATTGAATGCGAGGGAGTGGGCATGATTGTGATTATATACATAAACAAAAAATCCTCCCTCTCACAAGATGCGAGAGGGAGTTTTATTTATATACATAAAAAGCTAACCCCTCATGCTGAACGTGAGGGGGAGGTAAAAACATGAAGAAAAAAATCCCTCCCCCACGCAAAACAGGGGAGGGGGGGCACAATACTAATAAATAATTCAAAGTACAAAAAAAATCCCTCCCCACACAAAGTGCGGGGGAGGGGGAGGGGATGCAACCCCGCTGTTGTCTGTCCTTCCACCAACGATCCACCCCACGAGCAGTTGCTTGTGAGGCTGGGGGCAGGTGGTGCATTGTCATCTCCTATCCCTGCACCTGGGCATCATTCCACCCACATTCCACCCCACAAGCAGTTGCTCGTGAGGCTGGAGGTGGGTGGCTTGTTGTTGTTGTTGTTTCACCCACAATCCACCCCATGAGCAGTTGCTTGTGAGGCTGGGGGCGGGTGGTGTGTCATCGTTGTCTCCTGTCCCTGCACCTGGGCGTTGTTCCACCCATGTTCCACCCCACGAGCAGTTGCTCGTGAGGCTGGGGGTGGGTGGCTTGTTGTTGTTTGTTGCCATCATCCCCCATTTGGATTTCTGTCTTTTTTTTTTGGGGGGGGGGGGGGGAGGGGTTTGGGCGCGTCAGTGCGACGTGGCGCATGTATGGGGGTTGGTGGGTGCTTACTAGGCAGGTATCCCCCTTGTGGGGTCTCCTGGCATCTCTCTGCACCCACCTAGCCCATGTCGACAGCCTCACATCCCATTTGAAAGGGGAGGAGGGGATTGGGTGGCTGTGGGCATGCATTGCACATTTTTCCATTGCACATTTTTCTGTTGTGCATTTTCCGTTGCAGCAGGTCATCCCCAGTAGTATATAGCTTAAAAAGCAATAAATTAAAATTAGTTGATTGATAAAAAGAAAAAGAAAAAAGAAAAAAACTTATCTATGGCCCAAACAACAATTGCTGTTAAGACTATAGGTCTTTAACTCAGCCTTGGCTTTGTATGTCACAGTTGGAGGCTTTCCAACTGTCTTGGTATCACACTAGGAGGCTTTCCTAGTGTATTGGGCTTCTGGCCTTCACTTGGGTACTTCCTCAAGTCGTTACGGCTATCCATACCCAGAGGCTTTCTGAGTAGACTGTCAGTTCATGTATCACAGTTGGAGGCTTTCCAACTGTCGAGTTTGAGTTATCACAGCTAGGGGCTTCCTAAGCTGTCGAGTGTTCTGGTTGAGTCATTTGAATTAGGTCAAGCTAAGGAATACAGGCAGTATTACTGTAGCTTATATACAGTTCAGAGATGTCTATCATCCAATCGGAATATGAGATCCTTGTCAAGTAATAATAGAAAGAACAATAGAACAATAAGCCTCATGCCTAGCATGAGGCATCCGATGTCACAGAGTGCTGCAGCGCAGCATGTCAAATGGTGGGAGTCAGGCATCGAAGCGTCTCCCGTCAGAATGAGTCAAGTCAAATGTGAAGGAAAAATGAGATACCTGGCCTTGCCAGCGTATGTCTGGTCATCCTGGGTTATGATAACGAAAATTGTAACAATTGCCATCGTTTGAGCCCGCATTCTGTCCAGTCAGCTCATTTGAAGGTGGTGGTGATGGTGGCAGTGGGGGTGGGAATGGTGGTGGTGGGTGCGCATGCAGTGGTGGTGGTAGAGTGGAGAGGAGGAGGAGGCGGCGTTGACAACGGTGGTGGTGGTTGTGAGCTGGCAGTCACATGTCACATGTCATGCAATATACATGTGTGCGTATTCTGTTAATGGCTGTAACTACACACCTTGGTTGGGTAATAAAAGTATTAGATGTATGTAGATGAATAATGACTTGGTAGCTCAGTGGTTAAGCATGCTGTTATGTGTGCAGACCCAAGGTCGAGTGTTCAATTCTTGTTGCATGTCAAATTTTTATTTGGGAAAGCACATGCATTCCGGTCATTCTGGTGATAGGTCCACCTTGTTGTTCAAGCTCGGAAAACACATCTATGATTGTCATCGAAGCTCTATGAACCCATACCAACCCCTCCAAAGCTCTATGAACCCCTCCGAAGCTCTATGAACCTCTATGAACCTCTACAAAGTCACGAAAATGCTTCGAAATTCTTCGCAACACCTCGAAATTCTTTGTATGCCTTCAGCTGCCATAATACAATTCCCCCGACCTTTGTACAGCTCAGGATATACACTTGGAACATCGTCAATGGGTTCCGAACCAGTTTCGAGCAATATTGCAGTGAAATTGGCCTTCGAACAAGTCCGATATTTCCTCGATGGACTTCGAAAATCATTGAACATTGCAAATCAACATCAGACACTATATCACTATCCGAATAATCATCGCACACATGCCAGACATATTCCATACCATTGTCAAACAATATCGCACCGATATCGGGCCATGAACAAAGTCTGAAGAAACTTCGAAAATCTTCGAAAAACATCGAACCTCGAAAAACATCGTCGGACACAGTATTTCCTATTCGAACAATCTTCGGATGCATGCTGGACACATGGGACACTATATTGAGTATATTGAACACATTTTGACCGCATGTGCACACATACAATCCGCTCAAAGCAGTTTCTGATCTTTTATTCAATTTATAACAAGGGCAGTCCAGTTTTAGCTATTCTTTCTTATTATTTCTTCATCATGTGTTATATTCACCCCTTCTAGTCTCGCTTTATTGTTCTGATATACTTATATTGTCTTTTGCCTCGAGTTTTCCACATGTTTGCCTCATGTTCTCTAGCCTTTTTAGGTACTTTCTTTATTTTATATAAAAAGATGTACTAGATACAAAGAAAAACAAGAAAGTCGTTGTCTTCCTCCCAGATCACAGTGATTTGAGAGTTCAGTTTAGTCTTATTCAGTCCGAAATTTGGTGTTTTACGCTAAACTTCCTCGAAATTCCTTGCATTACACTATTTTCGCTCTTGTTTCCCTTGATTTGCCTTTGCTTTGCTTCTACTACTCATCTAGTCCCCGATCTTGCATCCGAACATATTTGCGCACTCGAAATTCCTCGAAACTTCTTCGAAAAATATCGCGACATCTCGAAAATCATCACAAGTCCTTGAAACACATTCTTCTAGCTTTGAACTGCTTCAACAAGCAGTCCTTTTATGGCTATTTTACAGTCAATCTGACAGGTGACGTCTAGAGGGCCTCGCATCCTTCCTCTGACTTGTGTTATACCATCCGAAGCCATTTTGTGGGTTTTGTTTGGGTTTCTGGGTTGAGCATCATCACTGGTTATGCTAGTGCTGTGCATCCAGTTGATCCGACTGTTCCAGGTAAAAATGAGTCTGGGTAGATTCCGGGGATTCCAGAGGTAAAATTGACCCTCCAGTCCGATCAGAATTATGAATTGTGAGAAAAATATATGTAAATGGAATTCCCCGGAATTCTGGAAATTCTGACTGGAATCCGACCAGAATAGGTGGAGGAGTGTAATGTACTCATGATGACATATATCAAGAATTATGTTGCTGGATGCGCAACATGCCAGCAAATGAAGGTCAACACCCACCCGCTGACACCCCCACTACAACTGATCAAGTCCAAAGCGACGAGACCATTCGCAATGGTGATGACAGATTTCATAACTGACCTACCGGAGTCTGATGGTTATGATGGACTCATGGTCATGGTAGACCATGAACTTACAAAAGGGGTAATTTTTATCCCTTGCAGGAAAACTGTGGATGCATTGGGAGTGGCCACCCTCTACCTAGACAATGTCTACAAACGATTCGGCCTCCCAGACAAGATCATCTCCGACAGAGACCCCAGATTTGCCTTGCAGCTCTTTCAGGAGCTAGGAAGGCTGCTCAGAATCAAGCTGGCAATGAGCATGGCATACCATCCCCAGACCAACAGGGAGACAGAACGGGTGAATCAAGAAGTGGAAGTGTACCTACGGATCTTCTGCTTGAACAATCAAGAGAATTGGAAGCACCTTCTCCCAACCACAGAGTTCACGCACAACCAGAGAATGCACTCTGTACAGAAGAACTCCCCATTCTACCTTATGATGGGCTACGAACCCAAGGCAATCCCACTCCCCTATCTGAAAATGAACATACCAGCAATAGAGAAGCGAATTGTCACACTACAATGAGCCTGAGATGAAGCGAGGGCAACACACGAGTTGGCCAGACAAATAATGGCAGAAAGGACAATGAGGCACTTCACCCCATTCAAAGAAGGAGACAGGGTGTGGCTAGAGGTGAAGAACCTCAAAACAACACATGCAACAAGGAAGCTTGCACCAAAAAGAGAAGGACCCTTCACCATCGAAAAGGTCCTAAACCCACTCTCCTACCGATTAAAGCTGCCAGAACAGTGGAAAATACACCCAGTATTCCATGCGGTGCTCCTTTCCCCATATAAAGAAACCGAGACACATGGGCCGAATATCCCAAAACCACTGCCTGACTTGATAGAAGGCGAATCGGAGTATGAAGTGGAAGCAATCATTGGACCACAAGAAGAAAGGGAGGACCATGCACTTCCTAGTGAAGTGGGTCAGATACCCAACCTCAGAGAACTTGTGGGAGCCCGAGGAAAACTTGAAACATGCCAAGAAAATTCTAGGGGCATATAAACAGCGACGACAACTGTAGAACCCTCAAACCAAAAACCCCCACCTACAGATAGACAGAACAGACATGCCCGCTGAGCAAAGATTCACCCATGAATTCCTACGAAACACATTGAACGCTGATGCCCTCCGCACTCAGCTCGCTAATGACCTACCAAAATACCATCTCACCTGAATGTGCTTCTACTACTGAAGCACGATTGACCGGATGGAATGAAATCTCCAAGAAGCCATGAATGATGCAGAGACCCTTGGGATTGAGCAGGCAATCCAAGACATGGTCAGACAAACAGAAAGCGACCGAGGGGAAACCTCATACTCCCACAGATCCATCCCAATGACCACCAACCTCACCCTCACCGTCCAACAAGTGGAAGAACAAAAACAAACAACAAACCACCTCTGGAAGCACCTCCCACTCTACGAGGAACCAGAGGACCAAGGCATTAGAAGTCATAGACCTCACAACACCCAAACCTGAACCACAGATGACCCAGCCACCCTGGTCCCCCCCACACATGAGGAATGCCCGATGCTTCATCTGTCATGCAATTGGGCACTTCGGCCTGATTTTCCAGAAGCATGTCTGCAAGCACTGCAACCAATGAGGCCCTGGGCACTATAGTGCTAACTGCCCGGTAAAGTGACAAAGGGAGCTGGAGGAAGCAGAGCAAAGATGATGGGATTTCCTCGAGTCTGGATACAACGACTTTGACAACGATGCAATGAGGAACATGACTGGAGAACCCCACAGAAGGTTCTAGGGGGGTAATCTAAAGAAAAAGAAGAACAATGGTGATTGAAGTCAGTGACTTCAAAGATAGAGAGGAGGTAATGTTACAATTTCATTGTTGTAACCAGCAAGATGGGGTACTTTATTTTTCCTCCGACTCGACACGGCTCATCCTGATGGGACCCTCCAACCCGACTCCCACTGATTGACTGGCTGTGCCGCAGTGACCCCTGACATCGGATTCCTTGACATTGGACGCCTCATGCTTGGCATGAGGCTTATCTGTTATTGTTCTTTGACATGCTGCACTGCAGCACTCCGTGACATCGGACACCTCATGCTAGGCATGAGGCTCATTATTCTATTGTTCTTTCTATTATTACTTGACAAGGATCTCATATTCCGATTGGATGATAGACATCTCTGAACCGTATATAAGCTACAGTAATACTGCCTGTATTCCTTAGCTTGACCTAATTCAATCAATGGTCTAAGAACTCATCTGAACACTTGACAGTTCAGGAAATCCCTGACTGTGATAAACTCAAACTCGACAGTTGGAAAGCCTCCAACTGTGATACACAAACGAATGGTCTACTCAGAAAGCCTCTGAGTATGGATAGCTGCAACGACTTGAGGAAGTACCCAAGTGCCTGATACACTAGGAAAGCCTCCTAGTGCGATATTGATACAGTTGGAAAGCCTCCAACTGTGACACACGACCCAAGACTGAGTCGAGACCAATAGTCTTAACAAAGGTAGCGTACTCAGTGTCTGATAGATTTGGGGGTCGCACCATATTGTCTAACCATCTATGAACGAGCAGTAATTGTTCGTCTTCTTTCTTTGCTTTGTCCGATTGAGGTACATCTTTGTATGAAACATCCTCCCCCTTACTGAGGTCTGAAGCTTGGGCAAAAGTGGGATAAGTCACATGAGAGGGGAAAGGTCGAATCAAGATTGGGTTGATTTGGTGAACAAAACCATGATGTCATTTGTCGATCCAGTTGCCGAATTCTTCTTCTACTTTGATATCGTCATCTTCGGTTTGTCGAGGACATCATGAAAGACCATCCGGCCCATGGTGCATACCTGCACTAGTGTGAAGTGGAATGTTAGAATGGAAACAATCCATCGGTTGATGCTAGCGCTAGGCGTGATATCGGGATTGGAGAGCATGCCTTTGATATACCTTGCATCAACCTTGACAATAAGGTTTTGTACCCCTATCAAATATAAATGAAGTGCACCAAGAGCTTGATATAGACCATAAAGTTCTAGTTTTGGTTGCAAGAACTGGGATTTGCGGTCATTGAGTGTGATCGAGCTGAATCAACTGTAGTATCATTTTTGAAGGTTATCGCGGTCGCATTGCACTAGGAAATAGCCGATTGCAATGCTCGATGTGTCGACTGCAAGGATTACTGGGGCATTCGAGGTATAGTCGATTGCTCGAATTGCTGGCGAGTTTAGGAACGCTTGCTTGAGATCTTCTTGTGCTGCTACCTGAGATGGGCCAAATTCAAAGGGCACATCTTTTCGAGTAAGGTTGATTAGCACAGCTGCTCGATGTGCAAAACTCTGAATGAAAATTCGACAAACTCCAATCATTCCTAAGAACACCTTAACTTCTGTGAGCATATGACATGGACCCCACTTCTGAATCTTATCGATACACGTTGGGTCAGCCATTTGGCCTTGAATATTGCATCGATGACCTAAAACGATTATTTTGGGGACACAAGCAAATAACTTTGGTCCTGAGAATGTCCCAACACAATACTTCATGTGCTGGACGATGTGATTCAGGTTCTCGAAATGCTCCCATATGAATTGTCGAATGCCTGGGTTGTCCATGATTGTTTCATAAGACCCACCGATCATTCGATATTCCGATTTTGGACCCTTCACTGGTGTGTCATCGATATAAGGGATTGTGATATGAGGGACTTCGGGTTGTAGGATGAAAGTGACATTGTCGTGTAAGATTGGGACTGAGTTCGTCCAACCCATCTGTAGGGTAACGATTCGAAGTGCGCCAAATGGGGTCTGGAAAGTCATTAGATCTCGAGAAGATTCAGCTATGAGCCTTTCGTCGAATGCAACATATAAATCCAACATCCCACCACAAGCGCGTCCCCCAAACTGTTCAGCTAAATGCTCGGGGATCGGGATGACACCTGAGTGCTGAATCGTAACTTGATTTAGCAGCTCAAGACTGTGGACTATTTGGAGTGATTTTGCATCTTTCTTTGCAACGCAAAACCATCGCAATCGATAAGACGAGTTTGATGACTCGTAGACTCCTGCTTCGATCTTCTTTTTCAACATTTCACAGATCTGTTCATACAAACCAGGCAGTATGGGGATATTGCAACCAACCCAAGGAGTGTGAGGGACTACTGGGAACTTGATAGGGGGGAAGAAATCTGGTCAAAACCTTTCTCGTTCATTTTCAGTCCATGTGAACCCCACTTGCTGGTTTCAAATGAAGTCATGCATGAGATCTTGTTCTTGAGGCCATAGAAAATCACCTGGATGATTTTGATTGATGATTTTTTTGCGTTCGAGGTTATATTGGGTAGTTGGTTTGAATATCGGAGGATGGGGATTTAGTGGAGGCATGTCTTTGAGGGGATCGCCCTCGATGTGTCAAATAATTCTAAATTGATTGGGTAGTTCAGCCACAATTTGACAGACCTTCTGTGCAACTGGTTTATGCTTCTTCTTCGTCGATAAATAACTAGACTGGCAATTGTCGGAAATAACGGAGGAAGGGGAAACATACGATGAAGAAGTTTGCATATGTATGAACACCATCGAGGCATTTCGAGGAACGTGGAACTCGTCGCACACAGATAAATATAAGTCAGAAAGTGTTGTGGATAATTCTTTGGAGGAGTCGATTTCAGGGATATTTGCAGTGTGTTCAATAAATATAGAGGAGTCAGAAGAGTCAAATGAAATGATGAAAGTGCACTGTTCCAAAATTTCATTCTCTAACGCTGAAAATCCTCACGAACAACTTTTCGATGATGGTGCAATCTAGGGATCGAGGGAATGGTAGCGGTCCGAGTTGAGTTTGGATCGCATATCATGATCGTTTGCGCTTTGTTCCAGTAATTTCTAATGATGCTTTCCGTTAAGACGTTGAATGGTTGTCCGAGTAGAATATTGTAAGCCAGGTCCCAAATAACATGTATCTGCATATATAGGGTGATTCTGCTGAGATCACAGGGAACGTTGCGTGCTAAACCAAGTGTTTTTGTCTACAGTGCCATTGGCAGACTGCATCAGAAGCTGAATCAAGGAGTCATATGCTAGACTGAGTTTGTGACAGACATCTTCAGCCATTGATATGATTGAGGAACTGGGGTCAATGATGCTTTCTACCTGGTTGTTACCCTGGACATCCATAATAACTGATCTAATTGAGGAAGTTTCTTTAGCAATGACAAATGGCTGAGGAATTTCACCAGGGTGAAGACTGCTAATATAGGTCTCATATGAGTCAGGCACAATAATTGCGTTGGGGTTGAACATGTTGGTGGCATTGTTTCTGGTTTGTGGTACTCGTTTTGGTGTGACCTGTTCTCTCCATTTTGTTTGAACTTCAGGTGAAAGTGAGAGTAGTTCTTCCAACGTAAGCGTGATGATCAGCATCTTCATTGAGCACAAAAAGATATTGTGGGCAATTTTCTCGTTTTGCATGGGTGCCTGTGTCGCATATGATGGTCCATCTTTCTCCTTACCCTTTGATGCGCCAGCGAAGTTCCTTTCATGTGGTGGTAAATAGGCATTCTCCCTGACCGATGTGTATGGGTGTACCGAGGTTTGCATTGGGGGTATGGTGGTCGATGGCAAAGTGGTCGATGCAGGAGAAGTTGATGTCGATGCCAATGTTGGAGCCGTAGTTGAAGTCGAAGGGTTAACCGTTGTCGATGAAGATGTCGAGGGTGCTGGGACTGGAGCAGTAGACGTCGAAGATGCAGGAATGGGGATTGTTGTGGCCGGAACCAAACTTCAAACCTCTTTGTTCAGACATGAAAATGGTCGACCACTTCAAAGTGCAAATATTTTGCGCTCGAGAGCTGCTATTCTATCTTCGGAGTCAGCTGTCAACGTTGAGTTATGATAAATTCCTTTCATTTCTGATCCCAATGTATCAACTGTGCCGGACTCTGTTATCGAAGTGATCGCAGCCGAGGTTGAATTAGTCGAAGTCGAAAGTGCCGATGGCGCGATGCTGAATAAAAGTGTGGTTGCTGGGGTTGTGTCTGGGTTCCGTTTCCACCATTCATCGATGTGTTCCTTGATAAACCTGCCAGGAATACTTTGAGGGGTGAATTGTCCATTTGGAAGTACGATCTTTCCTTCCATGTTTTGCTTACACTTTCCTTCATTCAAGTACGACTGACAAACCATACAGTCAGGGATAAAATGTCCCGATAAACTGCAAAATATGCAAAGAAGTGTGTTGATGTGTGCCTGTCTGTCTGCCGAATTAGCGTGAGGAGATTTAGTACCTGCAATGTGCATAGCGATGGTGCTAGCAAATCGTTCAAACATTGTGTTTAAATCTTCAGCTTTGATCGTAATAGTTCCGGATAATGAGGTGACTGTATTTCCGACGTTTGATGTCGAGTGCAATGAAGAGGTTGATTGGTGGATTACCAAGTTCAATGTGTTAGAGCCTGCTAGTATGAATTTTGCCACATCGTGAATGTCGTTGAGTGGATATGGATTGTCGGGATAATGATCAGGGAATTTGAGTTTGAGTCATCAAGCAATTCGAGTCCATAAGCCGGGTTGGAATCCTCAAACATAAGCTCTGCTTTGCTTTGCTTCCAAGATCCTATTCTTTGCTTGCAAAAAGTGAGTAATGTTGTAGAACGCCCGATAATACATTCCTAGATTGTTTGCATCAAATATCCCAATGCGTAGCTGTTCTCCCACTAATTTGTCCATGTCTGATATGCTCCACTTGCATTCGTCTTCTGAGCCGGGATAGAGTTTATGTACTGCCATTCGAAATTTGTTGAAGGAAGTGCCTGGCTGATATTCTGGAAGTGATTCCCAGAGTTCGGAAGAGTCAATGTCAAGATAGCAACAAGTGTGTTTCTTCATTAGATTTGATTCAGTGATGCTGCAGGTCAGAAACAATAATTCAAGCTCTTCAAAGTATCGTCGGAGCTCTCGAGGTTGAGTAGGGTCAAATTTTGGAGCAGTTGAATCCCCATGAGCTGGCATAGCAGTTTGTGTAGTCATGAATGCGATGACTCTAGGGGTAGGGGTTAAGACTTGTGTGAAGGATGGTAGAGGTGTCGAAGTTGTTGGAAGGATGAACAAAGAGGTTGATGATGAGGATGAAGAAGTAGATGATGATGTTGAAGGCGATGATATAGGTGAAGGAAATAGTCTACGATGAGTAGATTCTGCTTTGGAAACTGGAATTAGAATATCTCCCAATTGTTCAAGAGATTCAAAGGCATGGCGAGTATCGATACAAAGGTTTCTCGCTTGTGTTGGCCTAAGCCAAGGAAGTCGAGGTTGGTCCAACAATGAAATGATTCAGAAACCCTTGTGGTGGGCTCCAAAAATGATGATACTCAACCTGGGAAAACCACCAAAACAGCCAATGAGGCAACCAATGATATTTGCACAAGTCAGAGGAAGGGTGCGAGACGTTCCAAATGTTCGTGGTTCAACCTATGGGAAGACAACTAGTTGGTACTAGTCGTGATGGTAGTGCTATAGGAGACGAAGGTGTTTGGCAGGGTTTGATCGAGTATTGATCAATATCGAGGACGATCAACGAGATTGACTGCAAATGATGTTTATCATCGATGATCGATGTGTGAATTCTGAGGACCTTTCGATAGGTCGATAGTATATGAAGGCTATAGCCGATGGCTACAAAGTGTCAGGATGGTTACTAGTGCTAATGATGACAGGGTTGAAAGAGGATCAAGGATGAGGATGGTCACAGAGGTTTTCTCATCAATCAAGAAAACTCATAGAAGCTTCGATTGTTTAGAGGATAGATCTGATTCTTAGAACTTTATATGAGATGATAGGTGAAGATGATTTCTTGTATTTCCCAGTAGATACTACAGAGTTTTATATGTTTTAAAAGAAACTTCCTAAAATGGTATAAGAAACATGTGTAGAACATGAGGCAAAAGATATGAGTTAAGGCAAGAGGCAAAAAGGAGACTGGAATCCAAACAAGAAAGAGATATATCATATGATGAAGGAGTAATAAAGGGAAAGAACTAAAAAGAGACTGTCCTTTGTGTATAAACTGCGCTAAGTCTTGCAATAATCCGTCCAGTGGGTTCTGTATGCGATAGGGACTTGGAACAAGGCTGACCTACTATCAGCAGGTTGAGCATGAGTTGGAATACTTCCTGGTGCATGGTCTTCCACCATTTAGATAATGAAGGTGGTGCCCGATGTCACTCGTAGTCTCTCGATATCGATTGAAAATGCTCAATGATGGTCGACGATGGTTGATGATGTTTGATTGCAGTCACGGTTGGTTCGAAGTTGATCAGGGATGTTCGATGGTCATTTAGAGGGATCTTAGGGGCTTTCGAGGTAGTCCTAAGGTTGTGCGATGTGGTTTCTTGGTACAATCAATGTTGCTGGTGATGTTTCAATGTGGTCGATATGATATCACGATCGATAGACTGGGTCGCGCTGCGTCTGGGACATCGTAGGAGTTAGCCGATGTGATTAGAATGTGGTTCAAGTGGTGAATTGGCCTTTGAGCTGAGGAGACAACCTATCACCATCACTTTGTCTGCTCAGGATAACCTTCCCACATCATTTTCTCCTGCTCAGTGTCAAGGACTGCCTTTTCCTCTGTAGTCATACTGTCAAAAACACTCTTGATAGCTGGCAGTCACATCTGGAACCATCCAGGTGTACTTGTGGTGGCATCCTCAACACCTAACAGGTGTCTGATCTCTTTGAAAACTCAGTCCTGGTATAAGCTCCAGATGGCTTCTGATCCCTTCACTTGGAAGTTGTTGGATTTTCATGAGAAGCCTTTGGTCATTTGCCAGTTTAGTGTTGCCTTGACTGACTTTTGGCATTTTTGTATATTGAGCATAACTTGATACCATGTGCCTGGACCACCTAGTGTTGAGAGAGGACCCATTGACCTTTGGGGTCATGCATCCATGTAAATACTTTGATAATTTTATAAATTTTATTGGAATTGATATTGCTCTTAACTTATTTTTTCAAGTCAACCAGTAAAACATAAGTCAAGGGCAATATCAATTCCAATAAAATGTATAAAAGTATCAAAATATTTACATGGATGCACGACCCCAAAGTCAATGGGTCCTCTCTCAACACTAAGTGGTCCGGGCACATGGTATTAAGCTATTCTCAATATACAAACATACCAAAAGTCGGTCAAGGCAACACTACGCCAGTTGTTCAAAAGCCAGGTTGTCAGTTCCTGGCAATGTGATCAATAATACAACCTCAACATGCTTGATAGTTCATTTTGGCATGAATGCAACTCTCCTCCTGATCCATTGGGGCCCTCTCAATTGACACCCAGCAATTGAATATTGCAGGGAGAATGTCACACTTGAGTATTTGCAATCACCCAGCTTTCAATTCCTGCAATCAGAATGCATCTTTATAAGGCTCGATGATCCTCCACTCTTCAAGTGTATCTGCTCCATTTCCAGTACTGTCTCAAACCCAGGTTCTCTGATGGCTCAGGTGGCATTGAAGAGGATTGATGTGGAGAAAGAATCATCCTATTCACCGGCATAACATATTATCAACATGAGGATCACACAAGGATCACATGAGGCTGATAGTACAATAGCCCATCAATGCATGTTGCTGATTCTCCTTAAAAACATCATGAGCCTAACAGGAGCTCTTTAAAAGCAAAAGAGAAGATCAAAGAAGAATGCCCCTCTGCATGAGGACAATGATGATGCAGTGGATACTGTTACATATGTAGAAGTTGAGGTCAACATGAAACATGGACCAAAAACAAAGTGCATGAAGGTCCCCCTGACTGCAGTTATGGAAGAACATTGTGAATCAAATTCAGGTATACAGTATAATCCCAATCTTGCTCCAGAATGGGATATGCAAGAACCCCAGGTGGCTGATGAGCCAATTTGGCCACAGATTGGCATTGTCAGCTTACACTGATTCACTTACCGAGGCTCATATACAACTAATGGAGACAGCAAGACTATGTCTTGGAGTTTGTAGGATGAGTGGATGAATTGCTGCAAGCATCCCTGACTCAGCAGGCATGGTCCATTGACAAACAAGTTTGCAACCACTGTCAACTGAATAAATGGGCAATTTGGAGATGTGTTGATTGTTCACTAGGAAGCACACTTTGCTGAACATGTATGCATGTAACACACAGGCAAAATCCCTTACATCATATTGAATGCTGGACTGGCACACACTTCTGCCATGCTGAGTTATGGGAGGTTGGCACGTACCTTTTAGTCGAGCACCAGACAGATCAACCAGTTTGCAATGCTCTTCACTTTCAAATAAAATATCTGGACACAATTGCAGACATGAAGGATAAAGCAGAGCAAGAGTTGGCCTATTGGCAGGCCAACCATCGGCTGGCATGCTTCACATGACTTGGCATCAGCCCCATATCACGACTCAGCATCGGGAATGACAGAGAGTACAGCAGATGAAACCGGGGTGGACGATGAGACTGGGGGCAATGCAGCTTTTTTTGACAGCCTTGATGCCCTTTGGCATCAAGGAAAGGGCAATATTGATGTCAAGGATAGTTTACAAGACTTCTTGGATGGTGATGATAAACATGAAGTTGAACATGCTGATGAAGACATCCATGGGTTTCAACCATATTTGCCTAATCCTATGGAAGGGAATCAAGCAGAACAATGCATGAGTACCAATGCATGGGGCAACTACCATGATGGCAACTGCCGATGCTGAGCTGACCAGTGCACTGCCAACTGCTGATGCCTTGAACAACAGTTATATCTGTGTGGTGCATACAAATGGAATACATCACTTAGCAATGGTTACCTGCCACTGTCAGGGGGAAGACCAAATTTCCTTGGACCTAGTGACCAGTCACTTGCTACCACAAGCTTCACCAAAATATGCACTCTTTTCACCATGCAGGTTCTAGACCACTTTTGGCTATTGAAGGCATCGGCCTATCAGTTTTACCAGCTGATTCAGCACATAACTTTGCCAATGAGGCCTGCCAAAGTGGTCAACCTCTACCATGAGCTTCTGTACATATCCTGCTTATGGCATTGGATGAAAAGATTAAAGTGGGCAGGGTATGGACAAAATTAGGTCAAGCCAGCGCTGCTGGCTTGACCATTGACCAGGCCATTGGGCTGTTGCATGTCCATGGCCACAAGGATGAATGCTTTTTTGCTATGCTCCATCTTTCATTCCAGGGTCTGGGATTGTAGCAGGGGAAATACTTGAGTCTTTGTGGTCATCACTGAACTCCATTTCCCCAACAGTCAGAACAGCAACATTGCCACATCAGACAGAAATGCTTGATGATCATGCTACAGATTCAAATCACAAGAAAATGCTCGGCATGGCAGTTACACTATGCTCAAAATCTCGAGAAGCCCTTCAGATCTCCACACAACTCAGCAAGCACCATGCAGAACTGATGGCAGCATTTGGCCAACAGTCAATTGAACAATGGGAGGATGAAGTGACCACAGTAGAATTGCTAAGGCTACCAGATGTCAAGGTAATGGATATGTATGCCACTCAGGGATCGGCACTGGCACCAGCCCCAGCATCAGAACTGGGATTGGCATCTTCTTTGAACAAATGCAGTGAGTTGTACTGCCTACCAGACCTGAATGTATTGCAAGCCATCATTGATCTGCACCAGGATTGAATTATGAGACAAAGTCCATTGGCTTGGTAAATCACCTCACATTTCTGACATGCAAGCTGTTGAACAGGAAAGAGAAGCTCTCACATCTCACATGGCAACCTTAACACATTTACAAAATGCTGCCGACATTGCTGATCATGACATTGCTCCCTCATGAATCACCCATGATGACAAAGCCAAATTTGACAACTCCAATGACCTAGACCCTTCTGACAAAGAGACTCCTGTGGCATTGGGCCCTTCTCATCTTCTGCCCAACCCAAACACTATTCCAGTTGAGGAGCAACAAGTATACCTCCCATGTAATGGAGATCTGGGTTGTTAAGCATCCTGTAATTTATGAGTGGTTGTGCAAGGATGCGTGCTGACCTTTCCCGGGGTACTGGAATTTGTGATGGTGATGTGAGATTTGATGGTGATTCAGGTATGTGATGCATTGCTTCCCCTCCTGGTGCTTGCTCACCCGAAGTCTGCTTGTCATTTTCTCCACTCTCCCCCTCAAGCTGCATAGGGTGAGTTACCTCCACTTCATCATATTTCTCCTCCACCACTGAAAATACCACATTTTGAGAGGTGAGGATTTGATGGGTTTGGGAATTATAGTACCTGTATCCTTTTGTACCATCAGCTATTCCCACAAAAATAAATTGGCGTGATTTTGGATCCAGTTTGGATCTTTTTCCATCCTGCAGCAGAACCCAGCACGTTCTGCCAAATTCCTCCAAGTGCAATATGTCTGGTTTCTTTGTTGGGATAGTCAATCCTAGCACAATACATTAGCACATCACAAGCACAACACTAGCGCATCACATATAAAAAATAGAACACAATGTATTTATAGATCACAACATATGTACATCATAGTATAGGAGAATACGAGATGTTCTACCTTGTCCTGAGCTCCCATCATTTAATCCCTTTGAACTTCTCCTTCACACCATAATCCCAATAGGTTATGGGCCCTGGCCCTTTTCATATTTAAATAACTCGTTCTGGACTTGGACATACTATGTCAGATCACCTCGTTGAACTGGAAGAGCCTGAGGAAGATGCACCCTCAACCCCTATTCAAGCCAGTAGAGTTTACACCTCTAACGCCTCTCGACAATAGCAACAGACCGTAGCTCAACCAGTAATCAAATTAATTCAGATGAAAGAATATTCAAATGTGAACAAAATCACTGAACGCGATCACTTAATGGATGAGAATTGGCACGAATGGAAAGAGAGAATGAAAAGGGTATTTATCAATTGTGATATAACTGGATATACTACTGGCAGTGTGAAACAACCAGATGAAACCAAAAATCCCATTAACACAAATAACTGGGACAAGAATGACTCTTGGGTGCAACAAGTAATCATGCATAATGTCACCTCCTCTCAAATGAATCACGTCGGATCAAAAACATCAGCTGAAGCGAT
This sequence comes from Tricholoma matsutake, assembly GCA_026075535.2. Taxonomy (NCBI): domain Eukaryota; kingdom Fungi; phylum Basidiomycota; class Agaricomycetes; order Agaricales; family Tricholomataceae; genus Tricholoma; species Tricholoma matsutake. Next base: position 1,449,048 of record AP026550.1, on the reverse strand, counting down.
GTATTCAGCACTTATGGTCACTCACAAGAACAAGGCACATCAAACAGTAAATCATATACAGTGCCAGTTATATGAGACCAAGATACAAGAAGTGGATGATCTCCCAAAGCACCTTGACATGCTTAAATCATATCACGACCACATCAATAAATTCCCCAATGTGAAATTCCATGTTTCGGACATGCACTTCAAAGCAATTATTTTAGCGTCTTTACCTTTGTCTTGGCAGACTTACGTTGAACCCTATAATGGGAATGCCAAATGATCCCAATGATCCGGACCCCAAAAGGAGAATGTCCTCAGATTCCTTTATTGGTTTATTATGGGAGGAATATAAGATTCATATGACGTGCTTGCATAACAAGTATTCTAATGGTTCTAGCACAAACCTGGTTAATACCCAGAAGAATAGTGGAACTACCAAAACTTTGGAAAAGTGCATCACCGATCATAAATCCTCCAACAAACCTTATTGCAAACATTGTAAGTGACCAGGACATTGGTCAAGTAAATGTCACAAATATGCTGGTAACAAATGTCAGAACTGTGGAAAAATAGGACATAAGGAAAGGGATTGTTGGAGGGAAAAGAAGGGAAAAGAGAAGACCAAAGAGAAGCAAAAAGAGGGATCAAAGAAAGGAACAGAAGATTCAAATGTGGGGGAGGAATTGATCACATTTCCAGTAAATGAAGAACTTTACAATTTTGACACATACAAAGCCTGTAACCTTGATGGAATTGATGAGCGATTGATCTGGTATGACTGGTTAGCTGATTCAGCAACAACTTCGCATGTTACACATCAAAGAGAAGCCTTTATTGCATACACACCTGTGGAAAAATGTTCCGTAACAGGTGTAGGTGGTAAAGAAGCGAAAATTGAGGGCTGCGGAACTGTTGAATTAATTTCAATATGTAATGGTCACAATTACATTTTATGCTTGGAGGATGTACTCCACATACCTGGAACATGGAATAATTTGATTTTGTTGGGGCGATGGGATGCAGCTGGGGGAAGATATACAGGTGGAAAGGTAAGAATTACCTTTGTCACTAAGGAGGGGAAGAAAGTAGCACAAGGGAACAAGGTTAACAACCACTTATACAAGATGGAATTAACTGTACGTGACTGACACCCAACACTTACAATAGAAGCCACCGATCACCGATCATTCATCAATAATGATGTGGTGCCCAATTGAGAAACTTGGCACAGGCGCTTCGGGCCCGTCGGGTATTCTGGCCTGCAGAAATTATTGGATAGGAATTTGGTCGACAGATTTAACGTCAATAAACACAGTCCTAAACCAGACTGTATCGCATGTACTGAGGCGAAGCAAAACATAGAACCCTTTCCTAAAATATCCACATGACAAACTGAACCTGGAGAATTGATGCAAATTGACTTATGGGGAAAATACGCGATCAAATCTATAAATGGAAACCAATATTACTTGTTATGTGTGGACAATGCAAGACACTACATAACCGTCCAGTGTTTGAAAGAGAAATCAGACTCAACACAAGCGGTAATAAATTATTTGACACATCTAATAACTCAAGGTTGAAAACCAAAGGGGATCCAAATTGATTGCAGGAAAGAATTTGTAAACAAGAAGTTGGAAAAATGGTGCAATGAATGCAGTATAGAAGTAAGACTAACTGCGCCATACTCACCTTCACAGAATGACATTGCAGAGTGAATGAATCGAACTCTTGTGGAACTATCATGCACCATGATAACTGCCAACCAACTTCCCAAATTTCTTTGGGAATATGCAGTTTTACATGCCACTTACCTTCGTAACCGATCATTTACAAAACATCTCCCAAAATCAACACCTTATGAAGGATGGCACAAAATAAAACCCAATGTATCACATTTATGGGAATTTGGAAGCCATGTATGGATATTATTACAAGGTCAAAAGAAACCCTGAAAAATGCTACCAAAATCAAGGCACTGAGCATATGTCGGCTACAATGATGGTGCAGGGGCAGTAAAATATTACAATGCGGAAACTTGCAAAGTACTTACCTCATGCAACTTCCAGAATATTACACCTACAGATAAACCAACTCCTGACCATATTGAAATTACACCTGATGTACTGCATGAGGGGGAGTCTGCAGGTAGCACGCTGCCAATGGGTGTAACAGATTCTGATGATACAACTCAGAATCTTGTGCCCAAGAAGTGAAAATGGAATGAAACACAGGAAGATATAGATATTGACAAACCACAGAAGATGCGTGGAATTTGTATTGATTATAAACACCTTCACAATCCTTTTGCATGTGAGGATGATGACAATTTCTTATCAATAGAAGAAGTCTATGCAATTGTTGCTGGAGATGAACTTAGGAGTCTCAAAGATGTGAAGAACTCCCTGGATTGGCCTGAATGGCAAAAGGCCATGAAGATTGAATTGGATTTATTATCAGAGAAGGGGACTTGGGAACTTGTCCAGAAACCTCACAATGCAGTGCCAATCAAAAATAAATGGATCTTTGTCAAAAAGCGCAATAAAGAAGGGGAAATAGTAAGGTATCAAGCAAGGTTAGTGGCGAAAGGATATGCACAATGACCCAGATTTGATTATAGGGAAACATTCTCACCGGTTGTCAGGATGGATACATTACATGCATTACTAGCACTCATACTTGAAAAGTGACTCAAGTTACAACAAATGGACGTAAAGGGCGCATATCTAAATGGCACTTTGCAGGAGCCAATATATATGCAACAGCCTGAGGGATGTGAAGACGGAATGGGTCGAGTATGCAGGTTAGTCAAAACGCTTTATGGTTCAAAACAGGCAGGCTGAGAGTGGAATAATGAACTTGATGGCGAACTCAAAATCCACGGCTATGCGTGCTTACTTTCTGATCCATGCACATATATACAACGCAATGGTAGTGACTTCATAATAATGGCTATCTGGGTGGACAACTCACTGCTTTTTGCTTCATCTGATAAAATGATGGATCATATGAAAGAAACACTCCACTCAGAATGGGAAGTAACAGACCTTGGAGAGCTGAGTAAAATTGTTGGCATTGAAGTTACACGAACCAAGAATGCAATAACTGTATCTCAACAGAGATATATTGAAAATATTCTCCATAATGAAGGAATAGCTGATGCAAATCCTACCAGTATACCCATGGACCCCAATATGAAGCTTGGACCAAATCTGGATGATAATGAACTGAATTGAAGCAATTCATATGCACAATTATTGGGGAGTCTGCAATTTTTGGAAAATTCCACAAGACTGGACATAAGCTTTGCAGTTAATAAATTGGCCACCTACACCGCAAACCCAGGTTTAAAACACCATGGTGCAATAAAGTGAATACTCAGATACCTGGTGGGTACAAAAACTCTAGGGATAACATATAGAAAATCCCAAGATGAAACTGGAACCGGAAACCTCTTCCATGGATATGCAGATGCTGCATACGCAAATGCAGATGACCTCAAATCCACAACTGGCTATGTTTTTCTATCAGCAGGGGGAGCAATCATATGGAAATCAAAGAAACAAACTGTGATAGCATTGTCCTCTACAGAAGCAGAATATGTAGTGCTGCCGGAAGCTGGATGAGAGGCGACATGGCTGAGAAATTTGTACAGTGAACTCAGACTCCCACAAAGCTCACTGACGGAAATTAAAGGTGATAATGAAGGATCCATAATATTGACACATAATCCTCAATTTCACCAGCGATCAAAACATATCGCTATTTGCCATCACTGGGTCCAAACACTAGTAACTGACAAAATACTCGATATACAAAACTGTCGAGACCCGGAACAAACAGCAGATGTCTTAACAAAGGCATTGCCAAGGCCAAAATATATACAACATAGGGCAGAGATGGGAATCCAGTTGATGCGCGAACTCAGTAGCTTTCCTCACATCTGAGTTGGTTTTTCCCATGGGGTTTTCCACCACATAGAGGTTTTAATGCACCTGAAAGGTGAGAAATTTAACATTTCAATTATTTATTAACCATTCCTATGAACTCAACCATGCTAGGCTTGAGGGGGAGTGTTGGGATAGTCAATCCTAGCACAATACATTAGCGCATCACAAGCACAACACTAGTGCATCATGTATAAAAAATAGAACACAATGTATTTATAGATCACAACATATGTACATCGTAGTATAGGAGAATACGAGATGTTCTACAGTTGCGGACAAACAAACACGACAACTTTGATATCTCGTGATCGGGATTTTTTGGCGAGAAACTGACTTCAGATTCGGATTCAGCTGGTCGAAATACATCAAAAAACACATCTCCGAAGTTTTTCCCACGAGGTTTTAGGGTGGCCAAATTTTTGGGCCAAAAAAATGAAACATTTTGTATGCTAGTTAGGGTTCAAAACAGCGTCAATTGACATCATCCCCCTGTTAGATACCTGACGGTGTTGTTGTTGCTTCCTAACAGCCCTTGTGGCAGCATTACCAGTAAGCCCCTTTTGGTATGCACTCATGAACCTCCAGGAACGATTGATAAATCGCCGGATCACGTCGGGAGGACATGCATTAAGATATCGCAATGCAATCTCTTTCGCTTCTGCGAAATTCTGCTTTGGCAGCTCGCGGTAACGATATTTGACCCATCCCCAGTACTTGAATAACATATAAGAATAAGAACAATCAAAATATAAAGTGTAACATACCATCTCAATTGGATTCAGCTCACAATGAAACTTGGGTAAGAAAATGCATTTGTGCCCTGCCTTCTTGATATGAGTCTCGAGCAAAGACTCTTGATTTATGAAATCCTCCTGTTTGCTGAGAAGGCGGACCATACAGCAATCACTATTTTCAAATGGACATACCGGAGCGCACTTGGCGCGCATTTTGTGGACATCGAATCCACGCTCAGTGAGGACACATTCCAAACCTTTCAGTCTGCCATCTGGAAGCATCATCTTTTGGGCTGTTCCTCGATGCTCAGCAACTGGGTTCGATTGAGGGATGATTGTGTCATGTTGTACACGCTGTTTCCCCCCATCTGACTTGTTCATTTCGGAGGCTTTGAGCACATCAGGACCCAAGGATGCGTGAGCCGACGACTGATCGAAAATAAAGAGAGCAATGCAGTTCAGGTGGGCTTTCTCAAAGACCTCGATTGCATGCTTAACTTGAGCAAGTAGCTGCTCTGTATCCCACCATGCATTGCCCTTAGAACCAGGATAGATAATTTTTCGAGCCTCATCCACAATGTTTCCTTGAGCATCATGAAGAACGAGACGACCCGTGATTGGGTTAATGAACTCTGAGACATGAATGAGACGTCCGCGCCCTTTCTTTTGTAAGATCGTCTGCCCAGGCCCAAGCCATGCCTTTGCTTTATAATCATTCACCGTGAGGCAGCTTTCATTGTGAAACTGGGGAATGATCTCTTTCTCGCCCTCTCTCAACGTTGGTGCTACCCTTGTCAAGTCAGGACCCTCGAACTTTGTCATCCGTTCCTCGAATTTTGCCATCGCAGGAAGAAACACCTCATTGCAATATTTTACAACATCATCTCTTTCATGTCCGTCCATGTATACCCCCTTTTTCAGTGTCTTCAAGCGCCATCCCAATTTAAGAAGCCATCGCCAAGCTGTTTGCTCACAAAGCGGCCATTTTAACGAGACAGAAAGTGCGGGAAGGATTTCCTTGTTAAGGGCATGCTGAAATTGACGAGGGGTGACTTGGCCGACTTGCTGTGAGGTGAGCCATGATCGCGCTGCTGTTTTGACGCGCTCATCAAGCAGTAGGCTACGCGCCATCTTCTCTCCTCCTCGTTTCTCTATGGGTAGCTGCTCGAAAACCTGATAATGCCGTGCCAGTGCTCGGACTTTTCGTGCATAGTGCTTTCCCTCACCCTCATGCCACTGTCGAGCAATCTCAAGGCTTGCTTCAATTTTCCCATAACCCTTCAATTGGAGGGTCGCAAAGTTTTGGAGAATGAGAAGCTGATTGATTTGGGTGATAGGTAAAGTGTTGCCAGCCTTTTTCATGTCTTTCTTGATCTGCTCTCGGAGAACTTCCCAGCCATGAACATCGACTTCACCGCCATGCACACACTCATCAATATCATTCTCCCATCCGTTCTCATCATCCTGACCACTGCCCGGGGCTGGAGGAGTCACCACCTCCACACTTTCTTCATGGATTGCAGGTGGGATCTGAACCTCGATGCTCTCTTCACGAATGGCTGGTGGGATTTCCATTTCAACACTTTCCTGCCTAACAGTCACCAGCTCTGAATCGAAGACAGCATGTTCTGTGCTGTTTTTTGATGGCCTGGGAATACGACCCGCCACGCATGCAAAAAACCCGAAGCCGTCCAGTTTTTTTTTGATCACTGTTGGCCTTATGGTAACGGCGTTGTGTGCGCTTTGATTTACTCATTATGTCGGGAACCTTTGCAAACTCTTTGGGCCGCTCTGGATTTCGTCAGGTGAGACTCATGATCATGCACGAGCATTATAGAAACTGACCTATTTTTGGCTTTCTCTTTTTCTTCAACTCATAAGGAAGCCAGTTTTCATCTGAAGGATCATCCCCTTCTTTCACTGCTAACTTGAACATTCTTTCCTGCAGATCCTCATCCTCCCAATCTTCACCCAAAGACAGTTCCTCGACATCTGAATCTGATTCCATGCCAGCATCATCATCATTAATAAGAAACCTTGTGCTGTCAAGATGAAAGCCTAATTCTCGTTCGGGCTTGTCAGACGAGCTGGGCACATGGGAATCATGTGGCACTTGTGCATTGGCAGGCTCGATGTCATTTCCAAGATGTTCCCCATTTGGCAACTGGGGTACACTTGACTGGGTTGACTGATTTCGAAGCCCAGCAGTATTTCGGGTGTGTTTTCGAGGCCGTCCGCGCACCATTGAAGACTGTTCAGCAGCTAGAGGTTGTTGTCTGTCTAGTTTTTTACATTTTTTTGCGCCACAAATACTAGACTAACCCAAAATATTTGAATGTAATCATGCTCAGCTCATCGAGAGCTCTCGATTGCACATTTTCTCGGATTTTTCCCGATTTTTCTCAGGGGGTGGCCAATTTTTTTGGGTTGTCAACCCAAAATTTTCGAAATAAGGAAATTAGCTCATAGAAATATCTTCATATGGTTCTACTATACACGTTTTTACGGTTTTTGACTACTCTGGAGGTTTGTGGCAGTGTCCAAAATTCAGTTTACAAACATTGTTGTGTTTGTTTGTCTGCAACTGTACCTTGTCCGGAGCTCCCATCATTTAATCCCTTCAAACTTCTCCTTCACACCATAATCCCAATATTCTTTCCCCAGAAGACCTCATCAGGTACCTTATGATCCTTGATTGATCATGTGGGAGATCTATTTTTGAGATGGGTTGCATAAGCGCTTTCCAAAGAGAGTGTGGGAGTGCGTGCTGATGCAGCATTGTGTGCGCTGATAGGTCCACCTTGTCATTCAAGCTCGGAAAACACATCTACAATCATTGTCGAAGCTCTATGAAGTTCTACAGACCTCTACAAAGCTCTACAAACCCATACAAACCCCTCTGAAGCTCTGCAAACTTCTACAAAACTCTACAAAGTCACGAAAATGCTTCGAAATTCTTCGCAACACCTCAAAATTCTTCACATACCTTTGGCCACTGTAATACAATTCCCCCAACCTTCGGACAGCTCAGAATATACACTTGAAACATCGTTGATGAGTTCCAAACCAGTCTCGAGCAATATAGCACTGATTTCGGGCCATGAATGAAGTCCAAAGAAACTTCGAACATCTTCGAAAACCTCGAACCTCGAATAACATCTTCGGACACAGTATTTCCTATTTGAATGATCTTTGGATGCATGCTGGACACATGGGACACTATCTCGAGTATATCAAACACATTTCGACTGCATGCACACGCATACAATCTGCTCAAAGCAGTTTCTGATGTTTTATGCAATTTATAACAAGGAGAGTCTGCTTTTAGCTATTCTTTCTTATTCTTTCTTCATCATGTGTTATATTCACCCTTTCTAGTCTCGCTTTATTGTTCTGATACACTTTGATTGTCTTTTGCCTCGAATTTTCCACATGTTTGCCTCATGTTCTCTAGCCTTTTTAGGTACTTTCTTTATTTTATATAAAAAGATGTACTAGATACAAAGAAAAACAAGAAAGTTGTCATCTTCCTCCCAGATTGCAGTGATTTGAGAGTTCAGTTTAGTCTTATTCAGTCTGAAGTTTGGTGTTTTACACTAAACTTCCTCAAAATTCCTCGAATTACGCTATTTTTGCTCTTGTTTCCCTTGATTCGCCTTTGCTTCACTTCTACTACTCATCTAGTCCCCTGATCTTGCATCCGAACATATTTGCACACTCCGAACTCATTGATCTAGCCATGAAATTCTCCAAAATTCCACAAAACACATTCTTTTAGCTTGGAATTGCTTCGACAAGCAGTCCTTTTATGACTATTTGACGGTTGGTCTGACAGGTGACATCTAGAGGGCCTTGCATCCTTCCTCTAACTTGTGTTATACCATCTGAAGCCATTTAGTAGGTTCTGTTTGGGTTTCTGGGTTGAGCATCATCAGCGCATGTTCTATCAGCATTCAGTTTAGTCATTTGGCAATTCCATTCTGGGAAGGTGAGTGAGGGGTGGTGACATCCAGTTGGATTCCATTGTCCAGCAGAAATTCCTTGAACTCCTTGCTAAGAAATTCCCCCCCTCCATCAATGTGAAGTTTCTTGAGTTTGCACACAGTTTGAGTTTCAACAAAACTCTTGTACTGTTTGAACTTTGTTAGCGCTTCAGATTTCTGTTTCAAGAAATAGGTCATTGTGCATCGTACCTTTCCATCAGTGAACATTATGAAATACTGGTCTCCCCCTGGAGCCTGAGCGTGTGCTGGTCCCCACAGATTGCTAACTGTCAGATCTCCAATCTCTTTGATCTCCAATTTGCTTTCTTTGGGAAATGGCCAGACTTGTTGCTTTGCAGTGATGCATGCTGGGCATTGCAAAGCTGGTTCCACCATCCTATCCACCTCCATTCCCAAAAACATTTCCTTTTCCTTGAGCATTTTTACTGAACCAATGTTCAGATGCCCAAAAGTTCTGTGCCATTCATCCCATGTTCTCCCATGTTTGGCAGTGTATGCTTGGTCGTGTTTGGCAATACCTTTGACATGGATATCAAATAACTGGTTCATGACCCAGCCTTCCATGATGATTGCTCCGTTGGGCAATCAGAATCAGACTCCTGGCACCATGAATAAAACAGCTGCCCCAGCCTTGAGTGCACGTGAAATTGAAATGAGGTTGAATGGTGTGTCAGGGGCATGTGCCACATCCTTGAGAGTGATTTTGGATATTTTTCCTCCCATGGTGCATTCCAGCCATATTGAGCCTCGTCCAAGCATGGGTGCCTTTCTGAATCCGGAAATCTGGTGTCCAGGGGTAGGGGTGTAGTCAGTAAAAATTTCTCAGTTTCGAGCAATGTGAGATGTGCATGCCAAATCAGCTAACCAAGAGTCTGGTGAGACAGCCAGTGCCACATCCTTTCCATCATCCCCATAGAATGTGAATTTGGCATCAGCCACCACATTTGCTTCCATCGTGCCCTTCTGCTTCCCTCCCAATTTCCACTTTCCTGATATGGACTTCATCTTACATTGCCAGCCTATATGCCCCTTTTCCCCGCATTCAAAGCATGTGATATTGGGATTGTCCTTCTTTTTCCCATGCTTGCCTATTAAGGCTGTATCATCGGCATTACACATGTTAATCCATCGATCATGTTCAAGGATGTGCGCGATCAGTTTTGGGGCATCTGTTAAGGCTGTTGTGTCAATAGAGACAATATAATTGTTCCAGGCTTTGGGAAGTGAGCTTAGCAGAATAATAGAAAATTCTTCCCCATCAATTTTCTGTCCCAAGTTGTGCAGCTCCTCCTGGTAGCCATGCAACATCCTAATGTGTTCCTCGATGGGTATTGATTCTTCACATTGAGCCCGAAATAGCTTTTGTCATGCCAACACTATGCTGAGCACCCCTTGCATTTCCAATAATGACTTCAGTGTGTCCCACACTTCCTTTGACATTGTTGAACTTGCAACATATACCAACATTTTGTCAGCAACCCTTAATCAGATCGTAGATAGTGCCATCCTATCCTTCTTTACCCATGCTGCTTTTGCCACCTGTGTCTGATGGCTGAATAGTTGATCTGTCAACATATTCCCACAAATCTTGTCCCATCAAGATGTCCATCATTTTGATCTTCCATACGGTGTGATTCTCACCTCCTGTCAAGGATTCGATCTGGTAAATGTTTGTGTGCATGTTTGATGTATCTGTCATTTTGGAAAGTAGCTCAGTGTGTTAAGAGTGAGTGTACACAAAAATTCAGTTAAGCTCAGGGCCCATAACCTGTTGAGACTTTGAGGACTTGATAATAATATAAAATGGACTTCTTATTGTGTTTATCTACAATGACTATTTATTTATACAAGTGTTTGATGCATTGATCAGTAATCATATTCAGTAATTAGAATGTCCTGCTATTTATAATCTGTGGGCACATCATTACTACTATATTCAGTGTTGGTGTTGGTGTCGCCTAATGTTCAATCGCTTATTCAACACTGAGCACAAGCCATTGTCCAGGATTTGGTTAACAAAATTGCCTTGCATGCCCGAATGTATAGTCATTGCCAAACCCAATTGGTGGCTGGATTGTGATGCTGACACATTAAGTATGTTTCAGTGGTTAACCAAGGATGACCTGAATGCTAGTACAGCTATTCTGAACCTGAATGCACCAGGCTCCACTAATATTTGTCTGTCCTGGATTTGGCATAATGCCCACATTTGGACCAGTGTCATTGCCCACAATGAGGGCGATGCTGTGGCCAGTGCTGGTGCTGATGCTGGTTGATTCTGGGAATGTAAATGTATTTCTTGGCCCTTCATTCTAATTGCATTAACATTTCTCATAGTCAGGTGAGTACATTGGCTTCGATCATGGGCTCAGAAAAATAGATGGAGAGAGGAATTTCTACTGGTCACATATGAAATGCAGTGGACTGTGCGGTATTTTATCTATCATAGCCAGCAATGGCAGTCAGCCTTGCACTCCAAGAATACCCTTCCTGGCCCACTAGCCTATGCTAATCGCCAGCAGGCTTTATGGCATGGGTTAGCATTGAGGGCTGACAATGCATTTAGATCAACAAATGCCAATTATATCCCCTCTATGACCAAAAACATCCTGTATTATGTAAACACAATTATCTTGATCTCTAACCACAATCACTATGTCAATTTTCTTTGCAATTGGGGCTGAAAGGTGTTAGGGCGACACCCACTATCTGCTAGCTAAGACTGTGCAGGTTCTCTCTACAAGAAGGGGGCGGGATGTGCGCGCATGATGGGGGAACTGATGGTTTTGATGCGAGGGGTTATTAATAGATGAGTTTGTTGAGAAAGGCATTTCACACCACAAGTGTAGGTGGAATACCTAAGAGAACACAACTGCAGTCCCCTAGGTGTATATTTAGGGTTTATATACTATGTTACATATATTGTACATTGTGGTTACTGATGCAGTCATACACGCACACATATTGATGTGTGCGAAATAAAATTCTCATGCTATCAAAGTGTAGTGTCATTTGGCATAATGTAGTGTAATTCGACATAATAAAATAAAATGAAATTTTATTAGGTAATGGGGCTGTTTCCTAACAAAAGGGCTGCTCCAAGCCTCCAACTGTGCACACAGGAGATTATTTGGTACATAGAGTCCCAATTCTGGCAAGTTTTGTTGGATATCAACTGGCCAAATTATATAAAACAACAATGGATGCAAAAAACTCTCTACTCTGAGCTTGTTAGTTGAGATCTTTTCTAAAAGGAATTAAGTAATAAGTCACTGAAAAATATCAGATGTATGTCATGCCTTGGGTCAGCATCACCACCTCCATTGGCCTTGTGATTGACATGCCAATCCTACTTTGCTCCTTGGCACAGTCTGGCCGATGGCAATTTGGAGCACCTACCCCTTGGATTCCATCCATCTCTCTTGGCCACATTGGATGATGGTGTCACCAAGGAGAGTCCGAGCCACCTAGTGCATTCAAATGCATGTGATTGGTGGAGACATAATAGGGAACCAGCACCAGCAGGTATTTTTGGCATCGACACCCTGGATAAGTGCCTTGATAGTTATTGGCAATATATCCCTGCCCCTGCAATCACCGACTCACCACCCACCCATAGCCAGCCAGAAATGATGGTCCTGATTCTGAAGCCGATTGCCGATCTTGCATCAGCCTGCAGGCTCTTGTTCATGATATGTTCAATGAAGCACATGGTATGCATGATTCCATAAATGGCTGCGAATCATCAGCAGATGCTGCAATGAATGTGAATGTCAGGAAAGTGGCTGGGTTACACCAGCTTCATGAGCTCGCCCTGCTCAAGGAGCTTCATTCCAAACCATCAACCTTGTCATTGGCAATGGCACCCACCATGACATCAAAAAAAAACCCTCGACACACTGGGGGACTGTCAAAGCAATCGGCCCTAACAAGACAATTGGCACTGGTGTCAGCACATGCACAGGCTGAACTCGAGTGCCTGAAGTCTCTTCCCCCCACCTCCCACAAGTGGACCTGGGGTGTTGACATCACAGAGAGTGATGTTTTGGTATCTAACCAGACAACTAAGAGCAAACATCATTCCGGGTATGCTCAGTCTCTGCCTGATGGTGTATACAATAAGGAGTGGTCAATCACAGCCAGTTTGCCAACAGCTGTCTCCAGTGCCTACAGTCCACCACCCGCAGTAACTGGTATTGATGCTGCCCTTTACTTTTCAGATCCTGGATCCGACTGCTTGTCACATTCTGATACTGGACCCAATGCCAATGCCAATGTTTTCCCCACTGCTGCCAATGCCAATGCTTTCCCCACTGCTGCTGATGCTGATGACAAGGTTAAAGAAGACATTCCCGATGCTGGGGCCAATGACAATGATGATGCCAATGCTGATGTGCACATGGTGCTTGGCCAGCCCACTGCCTCTGATGCCACTATTTTATGGGAAGCCGAAGATGATGTATCAGATGATGCTGATCAGCCTACTGCATTTCAGGCAGCCATGGCTTGGCAGGGCAATGATTCATCATCATCATCTTCCCATACAGATTCCCCAACTGGCTTTGATGTGGCCACCTTTTACATTGTGGATTCAATTTCTACCTCTTAATCTCCCCCATCTCCCCCTCCAACTTCCATTTTGACTGCTTTCCCCACTGCATCTGATGCAGCTGATGTTTTCCTCTCCTTGTCAGAGACTGATTTGGCCAGCTCCGATGCTGATTCTGATGAGGATAGTTCCAGAGCCAAGTCCCCCAGCACCTCACAGATAGAGAACCCTACTCCTTCTCGCATCACACTCCTGATCTATAGTCATGCAGACTTTAGTTATGTTGATGACACTTGGTTGCCTGACTCTGATGATATGATGGACACTACTGACAATGAATGATGCAGATTTATTTCATGTCCATATATATGGTGCTTGAACTTCTTGTAAGTATCTAACCAATAAATATTGCTGGTACTGATTTCCATCGTGTTTGCCAATGCCAAGGCACTTTGTAACTTGCCGCACTGATGCCTTGCCTAAGGCCAATGCCAATGCCAATGCCCCTGCCAAATGCTGACCCTGACCCCCCGATGCCGATGCTGAGGCATGCCTGTGTCTCATGCTATTTCATAGGTCACTGATATTACATTCTAGTATATGTACAGAAGTGTTGTAACAGTGCAGTCATTTGTTACTATACATACATATATGCATAGAGTGTGTTTGACATAGTCTAATCCCAGCTGCCTAATCCCAGCTGCTTGATGCCAATGCCAATGCCAATGCAGATGCCTGTGTCGCCAATTCATAGGTTACCCTGTCTATACAACTTCCATGCTCAATTATCTACTGTATTGTAATATACTGTACTGTCCAGGAAGCTATCCAATAGTGCATTCATTGGTTACTATACTAGGTACATATATATAGAGCGTTCAACAGCATCCACTGAACCTGTATCACTCGACACAATGTATATGTTTGATAGACCATATCATTTGATAGAGTGTAACTTACCTATGTGGCTGAATTGCTACTGGAGCACCACAAGATTCTTAAACAATGGGTTGAATTTCTCCCAAGTAACAATTTCTCTCCTGTCTTTCCATTTGGTGGCTTAGTGATCAACATGAATGTCACAACTTGTGTTCATTGAGACTGGGAAGACCTCAGTATCTGTTTTATTCTTGAAATCTCAGATTGTGAAGGTGGAGAGCTGTGTTTAATGGAACTGGGGTTGGTGATTGAACTCAGGAATGGTGACGCAGTGGCATTTTGTTCTAACAAGGTTACTCATTTTGGGGGTGAGATGGCTCAATGGTTAACTCCATCATCTCATTCAGGGGGACATACCCTTGCACTCTTGGTTCGAACCCTGACCCCCCCAAAGAGTTTAGTGGGTATTGCTGACAAACAGTGGAGTCCCACACTACCATCTGAAGATGGTGTGCTTAAAAGCATTCTCTTCAGCCAGTGGCCTGCTAGACATGCATCTTATGCATAGTCACAGTTGACCAGGGGCTTCGGGCCCCAACTGGTTACCAAAAAAAAAAAAAAAAAAAAAAGGTTACTCATTTTAATCTTGATTACAAGCGTAAACATGCTTCATTTGTTTTTCAGAGCGATAGAGCAAGTTTAGCATGGTCCAAAGATGGAAACAGCCAATATTTCAAGATGGCACTCCAAGTCAACTCTTTGATGCCTTCATTAATCCCCTTGAGTCTAGTGCTGTTCTGGCCTGGCTTGGCCTGAGGCGGCTTTGGCTTTCTCAACACACAGGCCAGGCCATGGCTTTTGTATGTAGAATGTTCAATTTTTGTGTACTGATCTATTAGTAGTACAGGAAGCTACTTGGAGGAATACATAGTCTTCTCGTGCAACAAATGAGACTATTATGCCCCCTAACATTCACTCAGGGTAGCTACAAAGTCAACGATACTAGGAAAATGTATCTATTAAGATTGTGCGAATGCGAATATCAACAAATATGTGACTTATAACACAACTTAACCCAGTTAGCAATTGAGGGGGAACAACAAATGAATATACTAGTACAAGAGATCCTTTCATGGGTATTGCAACAACGATCGCCCATCATCACGCCATTCATTGTTGTTGGCCCGCTGTCCTGTCTTTTGAGGGGTCCTCGCCGTTCATTGTGGTCAATCTCAAATACATTTGATCCTATGTCATGCATGGTTTCAGCCAAGATCTCGAATGGACATTTCAGTAAACAGAACAAAGGCATTCCATGGATTGACGTAAGTGTCGATGAGGCTGGTTCACTCTGCATGTGTTTGGCTGGTCTGCAAGGTGGGGTAGTCAGCGACAGCCATCGCAGGAGTGTAGATATTGCGTACTTCATTGGTAGCCTGCTGCACAAGCATCCTGATACCCGCCCACCAGCCTGCCACTTTGGTCTTTGCTCCCTATTGTGGTTTCTTAGCCTTTATGACGAGGAAAGAAGTTGTATTTAGCTTTTTAGTTTGAAGAATATGACAAACTTATCAAACTTATCAAGCTTATCACAATCTGAAGTCAGCTCAAGCCTCAGCAACATGAATGAGGCTTGTCAAATGTGCAACAAACATGTAAATGCTAGTGATGTAGCAACTTTGCTGGCACAGGGTTTGCTGTCAAATCAGGTTGAAGTAGAATGGTGGTGGTTGAAACCTGACTCGGAAGTTGATGGGAAAGTGGTGAGATCCCAGCCAGAAGCGGGTAATGTCGATGTGACATGAGTTAGGACGATGGTGTAAAGACGAGAATGTATTACCATATTGAGATAACTTTCCCACCACCAAACCTGCGACAAATTCATCGCTGTAACCCACCAAAAAGCCACGGCTTCACAGCCTGGCTTTGGCTTTTCAGCACCCCAAGCTGGGCCAAAGCCACCATTAAGCCATCATTGTGGCCTGGCTCACGGCCTGAGGCCGGGCCAAGCACAGCACTACTTGAGTCTAATAGAATACTTATCGTGAGTTTCGAAATCAATGTTGACCTGGAGTAAGCCAATCTATAGGGTGTGCAGGAAGGATATTTATAGCCAAAGAATCGGTTGCCCAAAGAGGGGCCGAGGGCATTTTCAGGTGCTAATTTCGGAAAGGAAGCATTTTGCAACATCTTGCAAACTTGGATGCCTTGTAACTAGACCGTAGTTTGCATACAATATTAGAATATTAGTTTTCAAGATAATGACAGCTATTCCTGTGCAACTTGGTCTGTTGCTGGTTGTCGAGGGTATTCTGCTATGTACCTAGAACTTAGGGCTAATTATTGTACTTATGTTTTCCAATCCCTGACAAAAGCATCATGATGTAAGATGGGCATACACTTGTCATATGCTGTGTTTCGGGGTTACTGGAATTAGTGATTTCAGCTGCTGTTCAAGGGTACATGAAATTAAAGATGCATCAGGAATCTTGAAACTGGAACAACATTTTCCTTTTTGTGAGTAGTTTCAGTGCGGCCGAAACATTTTCCTTTACAGCACTTTGCATAAAGCTTGACAGTTGCCGAAATCTGATAAACATGAGCAAATTTGATGTCGCGGTCATTTTATGGCTTCCACAATGGCTTTCTAGCATATATGTTGGGGAAGGAATTGTATATAAATGGTCTTAGGAGTTTACTACCAAGGAAATTTATATTCAACATGTCCTCTGAAGTGCTGTACTGAGAAATAACAATATTTGATCATATGCAAGCCAGAATCTTCTAGAGATCTATTTTGGAAGTATAAAATTATACACTGTTGAAATTAATTACCAATATTGTTGCATGTGCATATTCTCCCACATTAATTACCAATATTGATACATGTTTCATATGCATATTCCTCTGGAGTCATGTGATATCCTTACTATTATGTATATAAGGAGGACCTGTACTGTAGTAGGAATATAGTGTTCTTACCTCTGCTAACCCTAGCTGTAAGTCTAACTAAACCCCAGGTAGGTTGTAAGGAACATGTTGTCTCTTCCCCTGTGCAGCCTATATAGTCTGCTCCAACAGGTTATGGGCCCTGCTGGGCATGTTGTGAACGTGCCTTAATTGGCTGCGAACGACGTTGACTTCATTGTCTCCAAATTATAACCTTGCGCTCTTCGTGAGCTGCATTGCGCTCCCTGTGAGCTGCACTTAAAACCTAGGTTGACTAGGTTTAACCACTCTGAAGGAGTGTTTTTTCCTGAGATTGTGAAACATGTTTTCTTGGATAAAAGACTGATTGAGCGCTTTTACCAGCTGCCAATCATGTCTTCAACCCTTGAGAAGCTCGTACAAACTTTTGATGGATCCAATTACATACAATGGGCCGACTCCATGAAGGCGTGGCTCAGGTCTCAGGGCCTCTGGCAAATAACTAGCAGGGCGGAAGTCAAACCGCCTCCGGCGCCTCCTTTGACGGCGATGAACACTACTCTCGTAGCGGATGCTACTGCCAAGCTCCAGACCTGGAGCAACAAAAATGACCAGGCTATTGGTAGCCTAGTGCTCCGCCTGGCCCCCTCCATTCAGCAGCGTGCCAACACCAAGGACACTGCTGAGGAGGTGTGGGACCTCATTCACACCGATTATGGTATTGATGGCCCCTCCCAAGTCTTTGCAGACTTTAGGTCTGCAATAGCAATCAAAATTCCGGCTGCAAATCCTGCACCAGAGATTGCTAAGATGGCTGACAAGTTCGAGCGCCTCACGGCTGCCAATGTTGCCATCCCCGAACTAGTTCAGGCGATGATCCTACTTGCTGCAATGCCGCGCGAGTACGATTCTTTGTCTGCCATGGTCCTTAACACAACTGCTACTAGTGCCTTGACGTTTAAACATGTCAAGGACTCCATTGTCGCTGAAGCCTCAAGGCGCACGGCAGTAGGAAAGCCCGCTGGCCAGCCTCAGGCCAACAAACTTTCTGCTGTCAAATGCAAAGGGGGAAACCCCAAATGGCAGCCCAAAGAAGGGCAAAACAACAATGGAGATTCATCCCGAAAATGTGGACAACGCAGGGACAAAAAGACTAAGGAGGAAAAGCCTAAAGAGAAACATACCCACCTCGCCTCCAGTGCCTTTACCACTATAAATGGTAATGGCACCATCATACCGCCGATGCCGCTCATTCAGCGCATCGAAAAATGTGACCACACTCCCACAAGAGATCCTTGCTGCCGACTGCCTCCACAGGCATATACGGGCGCGGCCTCTACCTCTCGTTCGGTTTACGCCGAATATCAGCAAGCTCGAGACACCCTCGAGCAAATGCATCTTCCATGCACCGCAAAAAATCTGTGACCGCTGGAAGAGCACCTAACGGTGCGAGAAGGTAAGGAGGAGGATTGAACCAGAACCGAGAATCGAGGAGGTAGAAGATGACATCGTCTCCCTTGGATCCGAACCTCCGGTGTCTGATGAGGAAGTATGGAAAGCCGTCGATGAGATGCTCATCGATGAACCCCTTGAAACGGGAGCATATGATGACAGGTCAGTCATTTTCCCTGCCACAAGCACAAAGATTAATATTCCTACGAATACAGCAAACTTTTCATGTGAAATTTTACTGCTATTAAACGTATCATGGAATTATTTAGATCTTAATATATGTGTTATGTGTGCAAATGGAAATTGTAAGAAAGGTGCAGACTGGATCATGGATTCAGGCACATCAAAACACTTCACTGGTGAAATGAAAGATTTCGCTTCCTATGAGCCTTTACCGAGAAAGGACTCTACCTTGGTCCAAACAGCCATGGGTACTACTCATATAGTAGGAAAAGGAGCAGTCTTCATTAGACATCAGGTAGTATGTCACGGGAAGTCAGAGACATGTGAAACATGATTATACCCCGTCTACTACATACCCAACATTAATACTCGATTAATGTCAATGGGCGTCTTCTTACAAGACGGAAGTGATGTGCATGGTTCCTCCACACACATTTCATTTATCGAGAAAGGAAACCCAATCATGCATTGTGTCCCTCTTAGGAGAAGTGACACAATTTATTGGGCTCAGACTCATATAATGAGCACCAAAAAGGTCAATGTCGTGACCATATATGTCACTGACTACTTGACTTGGCATAGGCGACTTGGACACCCATCCAAAGAGGCGCTAGGGAAAATGCCTAATAGCACCATCAAATTCCCAAGGAAATTAATTATTCCTAAAGACAAAATTATATGTCCAGGGTGCGCTGAAGGGAAAATGACCTCAAAGTCTTTTCCAGAATCAAATTCACGCGCAGCAAAACCCTTTGAATTAATACATTCCGATCTAAAGGAACTCCCAGTACTATCATACCACAAACATAAATACTTTATTGTATTTCTGGATGACAAAATGTCACATATCTGGGTCCAGTGCCTTAGAAAGAAGTCTGACACTGCTGCAGCGATTAGACAATTTCAGGCAATGGCTTCGACCCAGTATGGCGCTACAATCAAGCGCTGGCATGTTGATCCAGGGGGGGAGTTCAAAGATCGTGAGCTACAAAATATGCTCAAGGATTTTGGCATCAAAATAGAGATGTCTGCACCCCACATTCACCAACAGAACAGGTGTGCAGAGCGCGCCATAAGGACAATAATGGAAAAGTCGCAAACCCTGCGATTTACCGCTTGTCTACCACAATCATGGTGGGAATTTTGCATTGAACATGCAACACACCTATACAATCGAACCCCAATAAGGCGCCTGAAATGGCTGACACCTTTTGAGGACCTGACAAAGGTCCGCCCAGATCTAAACGATCTGAAGGTCTTCGGTTGCGGTGCTTACATCTATCTACCCAAGGAGAAATGTCCAACCACATTAGCTCCTCGATCGGAGTTAATGACGTACCTTGGATTAGAAGATGGCATTAAAGCATACCGTTTCATGCGACTTAATGGTGCAATATTCATTGGTGCTACAGCACTATTTGATGAAACGTTGTTCCCATGCTGTCCCGGAGCTAAAACTCCTGCCAAGACAGACCTTGGTGATTTTCCACATCCAGAACCAGAATATGATGACCACTCATCTGGAATGGATGGCGATGATTCTATACTGCCACAAAATCCACCCCTTCCTCCATCATTGGAAGATGATGATGATGATGATGTACCAAGTGAGCAAAAGGCGCATGATGATGCGACTGACGCTCCTCCTCCGCCGCCTCCAGTAACCACTGAGGACTTTCGTCCAAGATGTGAAGATCAACAGGAATGGCAGCAATTGCCCCGTCGATCAGGCAGGCAGAGGAACATCCCAAACCATCCTGGCAATACCTATGGAGAGAAGCGACTCCCCTCTGACATAGAGAGAGACATTGCATGTGATCGATATTGGAAGAGATCTGTGGGTCAAGATTCGGATCATAACTGAACACGACCACGATCTCAACAACAAGAACTGGTTGCTGGATTGAGTTCGGCACCCCACGAGAGTGTGCCCAATTCCAATAATCAAGAACATGATCACCCAATGGGGGAACCGGATGAAGCAGGTTATATTAAAAAGATAACCAAGGAAGGTGGAGATAAGCTTATTCGCTGGCTGTTGTCAAAAGCAGTCAAACCATCAAGTGAAATAAGCCAAGTTCCAAACCAATTTTGCGATATTGCGCGCCTACCGCAGCAGCAGCAACTTGAGTGGAAACAGGCTTGTCATGAAGAATTAGAGGCTCTTTGCAAGCGACAAGTCTATGACATCGTCGATCTTCCACATGATCAAAAAATGATCAAAAACAGGTGGGTTTTCTCCATGAAATCGGACGGAAGAAAACGAGCCAGACTCGTGGCCAAAGGCTTTTCACAAGTCGAAGATGTTGACTTTGATGAGATTTTCTCACCAGTAGTCTGCTATGAACCCGTACACCTCATGTTTGCACTTGCGTCTCTAGAAGGCATGTATATGACTGGTCTAGATGTAAAAACCGCATTTTTATATGGCAAACTAGAAGAGGAGATCTATATGGATCAACCCGAGGGTTTCAGACTCGAGGGAAAAGAGCACAAAGTAATGCGCTTACGCCGAGCATTGTATGGCCTTAAACAGGCCTCACTAGCATGGTGGAAAGAGCTGGAGGCATTTATGCGCACCATTGGGTTTGTGCGCGCCAGCTCCGATGCCGGCATTTTCATACACAAGGATCCCAAGACAGGCAGCATTGTTATTGCGCTGGTCTATGTTGATGATGGCTTGTTCATGGGGAAGAACAAGAAACTTGTGAATGAAAAGAAGAATGCTTGTCTGAAGCATTGGGAGTGCCATAGTACTGAAAAAGTCACGGAATTCTTAGGCATGCACGTCACCCAGACTGCAAGCAAAGTCAAACTCGATCAAACTGAATATCTCGCCAAAGTGCTCGAGAGGTTTGAGATGACAAATGCCAAAGCTGCCCCCACTCCGCTCCTGACTGGTTACAAACCGTCGGAAAACACAGCGACGCCAAACGCAGCGCTTAGATCAAAATATCAGTCTGTGATCAGATCTTTATTGTATCTGATGCTCGGAACGCGACCTGATATCACTTATGCAGTAATCAAGATGTCGCAATTCTTGGCTAATCCTAGCCAAGAACATCTAGACAAAGCGATGTACATCATGCGCTATCTGGTGGGAACCCAGAAATATAACATAGTCTACGATGGAGAGAAATCCGAAGGGCTACAAGCCTTCACAGATTCTGATTGGGCTGCTGACACTGTCAAACGTCGATCTACAATGGGTTACTTTGCTACTTTAGCGAGTGGCATTGTGTGCTGGCAGTCCCGTTTACAAAAAACTGTAGCACTGTCATCCACAGAAGCCAAATATATGGCTCTCTCCGACACTTGTCGGCAGATAGTGTGGATAGAGTCCTTATTCCAGGAACTTGGATATATACTGAAGTGCATACCAATCTGCACTCATAATCAGGGATCCATCTTTATTGGATCAAATCCAGTTCAGGAAAGAAGGACCAAACATATAGACATTCGCTACCACTATACCCACGAATGCATAGAAAATGACAAAGTCACAGTCATTTTCATTCCTGGAAGTGATAATCCAGCTGACATGTTCACAAAGAACCTTGGCACCATCCTATTCAGGAAATTTAGAGACTCTCTCAGAATTACTTTCGAGGTTCAAACTTAGCTGCTTAGAGTGCTTTACAGTTTGAGGGGGGGTGTTGAAATTAATTACCAATATTGTTGCATGTGCATATTCTCCCACATTAATTACCAATATTGATACATGTTTCATATGCATATTCCTCTGGAGTCATGTGATATCCTTACTATTATGTATATAAGGAGGACCTGTACTGTAGTAGGAATATAGTGTTCTTACCTCTGCTAACCCTAGCTGTAAGTCTAACTAAACCCCAGGTAGGTTGTAAGGAACATGTTGTCTCTTCCCCTGTGCAGCCTATATAGTCTGCTCCAACATACACAGTCAACTATTTGCAGACAATGAATGACACTCTGAGACCATTTATCTACACCTCCTTCACCAGAATATAAGCTAGAAAGCCAATGTGGAAGCCATAAAATGACCACAACATCAAATTTGCTCATGTTTATCAAAAATCAGCAACTGTCAAGCTTAAGCTTTATGCAAAGCGCTGTAAATTAAACTCAATGCTTTATTTTCCTCTTTTGTTTTAGGGCTAGTAGAAACATGTAGTTTGTGGCCTAGTTTCGGACAATCTCAGAATAATAACTAAACTTGACATTTCAATCTTAATCTTAGCCCCATTGAAGTCTATAGTTCAAGTGCTACTTTCAAGCCCATGCTGTGAAATTGTAATATCAGGACTGCTTATTATATTTAAGATCGAATCATGTCATCTGGGAGGAATTGTAACATATTGCTAAACTAAAAAGCCTTCTCCTGAGCATATGCTTCGACTGCAATCAGGGCATCCTGTGCATCCGGCGCCGCATTCTGCATCCACGTGCCAAGCTTCACCAGCTCAGGCGAGTTATCGAAGGTAAAACTAGTAGACTCTAGAATGAGGTTTCCGACACTCCATATGTCCACCTCGGCTCCATGGTTATCCATAAAAACACGCGGAGAGTGTCCCTCCCGACACAAATGATTTGCTGCCACATTATTAGGGCCAACAGCATCGTCCCAATCAATAAGAAACCAGAGAGTGTAATCGTCGGCCTGCCGAAGAACATTGGGCCATCGGATATCTCTATGGAATAATGGCGGCGCTCGGTGGAGAACCTATGATGTGATATGAATTTACATACACGGGCGTAATAATATGGTACATACCCGGAGTGCTCGTAGAACACAGATGATGGCGTCTAGCAGTTCCTTCTTGTTGCTTGGTTTGACAGCGATTCCTTTCGGTTCGACATATATCATTGAGTGAGCTGCGTGGGTAAGAGCATCCACGTGAGGCACATCTTTCTCTTGCAACTGGCGATAAATGGTCTGGATATATCGAACCCGTTCTGCGCCTTGGTCGCCATGATAGACCTTTTTGACATTTTTTGTCCCGATTTCCACGGACTTGCCGTCCCTGAAATACAACATCAATCACACCTCCAAGATGATAGGAAAGGACACACCGTTCGATGACAGTGAACTCCGGGACGTCACGATATCCAATGAGCTTTAGTAGTGGGTAGAGATAAGGAGAAAGATTGATCAACCGACATAGGTTCGCGATGCGGTCACGCTTGAACCGCAAGTTGGCGGATGCCAGGTCTTGTACGACTGGCATTTGTGATGGTGTTGACGGCGCACAGATTGCCGTGAGCGTCAGGTCAGGCCCAATAGCATAATACCCTACACGAGATGGGGATAGTAGTGAGGAGAAAGGGAAGGATAACCATGCCCACCAAACACGTATGGCGCAGGGCTATAGACCCAAGTGAGCTTGTCGGACAACTCGGCTTTGGGATCGTCACGACTTTCCGGGGTTTTCTCTTCCCCCCGGAAAGGGCAAACGTTGTCCTTTAAAAAGCCATAGTCCGGTCTATTTTTTTGTGTACTGGTGCGGCGGCTGGAGTCCCGAATACTCTTCCCAGAGGGCACAAGCAGCTCCAAGATCTTTCGGATGTTGTCATCCCAGAATGAATGGAACGATGCCTCGGTTCCATCTTCTGGCGGCGGGTGCTGCACGGCAGCGTTATAGAAGATCAAGTGAAGTATTTCGCTAACCTCCGCATCACTGATACGGAATAGCCTCTCCACATCGTCTCTATAGCAGAAGTCTTTCGTCTCCGTCACGCCAGAGAGGAGGTTGTCAAACTGTATGCGGGTCAAAGGGATCTTTTCATCGTGTGGTAGAGGCTTGTCGAGGAGTCCAGGAAGCTCGGAGATCGAAGGAAGGCTGAGTTTGGACTTTTTAGACCAATGACGAAGGATGTCAGTACTAATGTCAGCTATATCTGCAATATCCAAGATTCCAAGAGTACATCTATCTCGAAGCGGATCCACTCACGAAGACGCTTCTCTCCAGATCCTTTGCCTGAAGGTGGATGTGCATTGTAAGCAATATTCAAATTAACACACAAATAATGGGACATTACCATCATCTGCGAGGTTGGACTCGTTAGATGCATGAACGATCAGCAGAGATGGGGGTGGATGAGGAACCGTGACAAGATTGAGAGTGGTAGAAACAAAAGAGCAACGGGACAGGTTTTGGGGTGAATCTTATCAGCAACGCTCAACCGCGGAGATTCGTTCTCACTCACCGGTAGCCGGGATTTTCACAATTATGTGGAGGTGCGTGGTGGGAGGTTGATCTGGCCAATATTCCAAGATGGACCTCCATGTCAACTTTTCGACGCCTTCACCAATCTCCTCGAGTCTGAGGTGGCTAATAGAATCCTCATCGTGAGTTTTAAGATCAATGTTGACCAGTTAGGGTGCGGGAGTAAGCCAGTGTCACTTCACATCGCGACTCATCCATGGCGCTCACCTTCCACAGTTCCAAGCTGTGAGCATCCTTTAAGGTATCCAGTGCTCTCTCCCTTCTTATCTCTTTCCTCAACTCGCCAACCACCCAATCGCACCCCACAGTAACTGGAAAGATGATAGTTTCGCCTTCGATAATACAATTAAGCTTGCGAGAGCCGTCCTGGCTCGGGACTGGGGTATCAAGCATAGTAGTGGTAGTGGTAGCCCGCGGAGAGGAGGCCTGTTCACGAGAAGAGGACTCCTCCAGACATGTCACGGGAAAAATCATGTGACTTCACAACATGACTTCGCACTGGGGGCATTTCCCAATTACTCGTCGTAAAAGCGGGTCCCAAGGGTAAGGAGCTTTTTTGTAGGCCTCTGCGCCACCTCAAGATCACGCATCTAGCTCCGCTACCCGCACGGTCTCAGTGAGCTCCGACCGAACTCCTATTTTTTGCATGGTCCGTGACTTGGTGCTAGGGGCTAGCAGATGCCAGGTTATAAGACAGTTGAAGTGCGACTAGGAGATCCTGTTTTCAACCCCCATCTTACTCATAAGCAACACAGGTAAGTGCACCGCACTTCATATTGTTTTCAGCTTCTTACCCTCTCGGTTTTGTTATTTAAGGCCTCGCCTCTCGTAATAACATTTCCTCGCTTTGTAAGAGCTCTCGCAATCTCATACAGATTAGACTCAACTAGATTCTCACTCAACAGGATTCTTTTGGGACTGTTTAATAGCTTCGCTACCTCATCCAGTTGAATTCTACGAGTGAGCAGGTGTTCCATCCACTTCTATCTGAGTCTATTCTTTATCTGACACAATACATGTAGGGTTCATCGAAGCATTCTATACATTGGATTTTCGTGGCTTACACTCCTTGGTCGTCTTCTCTCCTAATCTCCCTCTTATTGTCATCACTCCTCTTTTCTCTCCATGACTGATGTTCCTTCTTGCCCTGCAAGCCCCCCGGCTGACAAAACCATTCAAGCTCATGCAGAAGAGTGTCAAAGGATTGTGGACGAGGCCATCTCAACATCTACTTCAGGTCTGGTGTTCCTCGATCGCCTTAAATCAGCCGGAGTGACCCCAGACGAGGCACGAGATTATATTGAACAATATACACAATGAAGAAGGGATCAAGACGCCATTGGTACAGCTAATGTGGATGGTGAACCACCTCTTGCTCAACCGGGTGGAAACAATCCAGATCCGGGCAACACTACCATGATGGTTGCTTGGGCACTGCTTCATGCCAAGGTCAATCATTTCCAGCCAATCGCCTCCTCTCAGGCTGCTGCAGCTGGTGGTGGATCTCTCACTGATGAGCTGGCTAATCTTCTCGGGTTATCCAGTGCCAAAGGCCTGCCTCTGTGCTTGCAAAGGCACCTCATTTAACCAAGTTGTCTGACCTGATGGCTACCGACCCACACCTTGAGAAGACCCAGGAACTTCTCTCCATCTACAGTCCTCAGAGCTCCCAGGATATTCTTGTCAACAAAGCTCAGTTCGCTCCAGTCAGCGATCCACTTCCTCGGACCATCTGGCGGAAGATCCTCCTCGACTTGTTCATTGATTTCAAAAAGCTCTTTGCTTCAATGGACAAAGGGTACAATCACCATGATGATCCAAAAGATTTTGGAGCTGGTTATGCGCTTGTTAAGAAGGATCAGGCTTTCTCTAAGCGGCCGCTTTGGACGGAGGCTGATTGGATACAAGTTTTTGGTGCATGGTCTGCAGGTGTGGTTTTCTTCTTTCCTCACTGGGATTCTGAGCTTCAAGACTATTGTGCCATTGTCATGGACCTTGTCCGCGCTTCGCCATCAAATTCTCTTGTTGCAATTTCATTCAACGTGCATGTTCGCGACAAGTACTTGAAGCCTTTTCATCTTGATGATCGAGCCCAACTCAATTTTCTGCTCCTTGCCCAAATGCTTTCGCCAACTTCTCCAACCCTTCCATGTGCAAATAAAAGAGTTACTTCACCTCAAGCCTCATCTTCAGGCAACAGTGCAAAGTGTGCTGACATGCCTTGCCGCAACTGGAGCTTCGGTATGTGCAAATCCGAGACCTGTCCGAATTGCCGCAAGCATGGGATTTGCTGCATCTGTGGTGAAGGACACAGAGCAAAGGACAACGAACAGTGTTTCACTCTCCTCCAGACTCGCAACTGAGCATGAGTCTCTGGGAGCACGGGAGAACATGGCGACATTTGTTGAGAAAGGCCCAAGATCTTTGACTAATCCATCTTTGAAACATAGAAATTCAGCTACCCTTGATTCTCCTCATTTTCGTCGAGGGTTCATCTGGTTTGATGACCCAATAGATAAAATTTCTCCGTCTGCACTTTACACTGAAACTGCTCCTCCGCTGCCATCTCCACCCAAGCATCTACTAGATGATCCCACAATTCAAAAATCTATTCGTTCCTTAGGGAATGCAATCAAAGTTGAGACTCCATTCGATGTCAACAAGTTTGAGCTTCTACTAGTCAATCATCCTAATCAACCTTTTGTTTGTTCAGTCATGAAAGGTCTATGTGAAGGCTTCTGGCCTTTTGACGAGGGGGAATGGAAGATTGAGCTCGACAAAATCTCTCCTGAATATGAGTCCAGCCCCGAGGATGCGGAGGTGATCCACACCCTCGTGACTGAGAAATTGCTGCCAGTCGATGGTCTGACCCTCTGGACAATACTGAACTACTTCCAGGAATGAAGATTTCCCCACAGTTTGTGGTCTGGCAGAATAAGAAACCACATGTGGTAACAGACCATTCTCGTTCCGGAATCAATGAAGGCATTCCTCAGTCGGAAGAAAAGGTTAAGTATGATGACATGCGGACTTTTGGTCAAACTTTACACAACACGCACACAAATAATCCAGGGAAACGTCTGGTGACATTCAAATCAGACGTGGCTTCTGTGTTCCTCAACTTACCTGCCCATCCCATCTTCCAACTCTGTCAAGCTTTGAAGATTGAGGGCAAATTATTCATCATGCGACGACTTGTTTTTGGCAACCGTGCTTCACCTCATTGCTGGTGTGCTGTGTCAGGACTTCTGTGCTGGCTTGGGATTTGGAAACTTGGTATCTCTGGCCTCTATGTCTACATGGATGATTACTTCGGTTGGGACTATGCGGACAATCTTGTCTGGTATTGTGGCAAGCTTCGTCCCCAATGACAAGTTCAATTATTACTTCTTTGGGAATCAATCCCCTGTTCTTTCGAAGATCATAAACAGGAACATGGCAAAGTCTTGAAGATAATAGGCTTTTGGGTTGATATCAATTTGGGCAGTATATCTTTATCCCCATCTGCTGTTTCCGAGGTTATCACTAAGATTGATCTTTTCCTGGCTACATCAGACCGTTCTCCATCACTTTGTGCTTGGCAGCATTTGGCTGGGCATCTGAACTGGATGTTGAATGTGCTTCCTTGGGGTCGACTGGCTCTGACAGAGATGTATCGCAAGATCAGTGGTAAGGCTTGGTCACACCGTGGAATCCCAATCAATGCAGCTGTTATCACGGATTTAATGTGGTTGAAAAATATTATTCCTTCAGCGGTTGGGATTCGCTTCACTGACTCGGGTATGTGGTCTGATGACAACACCGACATGGTTATGTGGACAGATGCGAGCCTTCAGAATGCACTCACCTTTGTCTACTCTAACAAAGGGTTTCTCTATCCCATCAAGCCACCACCCATGGACAAGAAGGTCGACATCTTTTTCCTTGAACTTCTGGCAATTGCGTCTGCTGTTCATCACGCAGGATCACTCACGCGTCCACCCCGTTGCCTCCTCATATGGACTGACAGTCTAGATTCTGTTGCCATGTTGAATTTCCTTCACACTGCAGAGTCCTTGCATAATTCTCCTTTGTTAGTCATCGCTGATATCATTCTTCACACTGGAATGGATCTATGGGTTCGCTTTATTGAAGGGAAAAACAATGTGTGTGCTGATATGCTTTCTCGTCTTTTGATCGATGAGTACTTGCGCAAATTCTCTGCTGACTGCGTTGAATGCTTTACTCCATGGGAGCTTTTGCTGGCCCGATGGAGAGAGTACTTTTGAGCATGCTGGGGGGGAAAAGGACTACTGCATGTGTCCTTCGCCCCCATGGAGCTGGCAGACCTTGATGCTCGTATGCTCTATTTGCAGGTGAATTCCATTGAACGGTCCACCTCAAAAAACTATGCTACTGGTGTGCGTGACTATATCAACTTTTGTATCCTTCACTCCCTCCCCTTGGACCCTATGCCAACTACTCTGTCTTGCTACGTCGCATATTCATCCCAGTTCATTGCATCCGGACCAAAATATCTTACCGGCATGCGACATTTTCTCAAGGATCTCTACCCCAAATTTGATGCCAATCGTTCTCACCCTATGGTGAAAGCGACCATTCGAGGGGCAAAGAAGGTGTGAGCAGATCCCATGAGCAGGAAACTGCCCCTTCGCCTTGCACACCTTCAATCTTTCTTCAATGTGGCACACTGTACAGGGACCTATGACGACTTCTTGTTTATAGTTCTGCTCTCGTGTGCTTTTTATGGGTGCCATCGCATGGGAGAATTAGTTCAGAAGAATGATCGTACTTTGTTCGATTGGAGGAAGATCGTCAAACGGGCATCCCTTACCTTCCAGAATGGGCGCGCGCAATATTGCTTACCATATCACAAAGGTGACCCATTCTTTTGTGGAACGGACATCATTTTCACCTGTCAAGACATTGCTGACCCTGTCTTCATGTTACGAGACTACACATGCTTATGCAATCGTCTTCATGCTGCTAGATCTGCTTTGTTCCTTCGTGAAAATGGTTCACACCCCTCTCGTTTGTGGTTTGAAATGAAGTTCTTTGTGGTGCTTGACCGTCGTTTTGGTGGGCACTCTGCACGAACTGGGTATGCCACTTTTCTTGCTTCCTTAGGGGTTTCAGAGTCTATCATTCAAGCAGTTGGACGTTGGTCTTCAGAGGCTTGGAAAATATACATTTGCAAAAATCCTTCCATCAGGGTGGAACAACAATTAGCTGCATTGCGACTGCGTAACTAGCTTCACTGGTCATTGCTCCTTGCTTCCCATCTTTCTCTCACCTCCACCACCCTCACACACAACATTATCAGCTCTTTTTAGCATGTCCGCTTACTCGCCTATGTAATTTTGGGGTCCATCCAGGCGGGCCTCAGTTTTCCTGCTACTACCACTCTGAGCATGCAGCAGAGGTCATCATAAAAGTGGGTCCCAAGGGTAAGGAGCTTTTTTGTAGGCCTCTGCACCACCTCAAGATCATGCATCTAGCTCCACTGCCTGCATGGTCTCAGTGAGCTCCAACCGAACTCCTATTTTTTGCATGGTCCGTGACTTGGTGCTAGGGGCTAGCAGATGCCAGGTTATAATACAGTTGAAGTGCAACTAGAAGATCCTGTGTTGCTTCTTTTCAACCCCCATCTTACTCATAAGCAACACAGGTAAGTGCACCACACTTCATATTGTTTCCAGCTTCTTACCCTCTCGGTTTTGTTATTTAAGGCCTCGCCTCTCATAATAACATTTCCTCGCTTTGTAAGAGCTCTCACAATCTCATATGGATTAGACTCAACTAGATTCTCACTCAACAGGATTCTTCTGGGACTGTTTAATAGCTTCGCTACCTCATCCAGTCAAATTCTATGAGTGAGCAGGTGTTCCATCCACTTCTATCTGAGTCTATTCTTTATCTGACACAATACATGTAGGGTTCATTGAAGCATTCTATATGTTTGATTTTCGTGGCTCTCCCACCTCTGCCCTTATGTTGATGAATGTTTGGGCTCAAATCGAGCATTCGAGCCATTTGAGCCATGACTAAGCCAAGTACATACAAATAAAGTGTCTCATCTTCATTTCCTGGGTTTTACTTTCTGTCAAAATTTAGCTTACTCACCTATGTAATTTGCACATCCACTTACTCACCTATGTAATTTTGGGGTCCATCCAGGTGGGCCTCAGTTTTCCCGCTACTACCACTCTGAGCATGCAGCAGAGGCTGTGTATCCAGTGTATTCTTCATTTTCTATGATTTTTCCTTATTTTATTACTAATTTCCCTTTTTTTAATCATATTTGTGCATATTAACAGTTTTATATTTAGAGGCAGAGTCCCTTTCCAACATCCACCCCTTTGTGTGACATCATTTGGCAGCCTTGATCTGCCTATCTCTGCATTTTCTATTTTTAGGCTACTATTTGATTTTTGAAGTCTTCACATACACTGGGCATTGGCAAAGGGGTCCTTAGAGTGTTCTCTTCAGATTTCCCTTTGCTAGGTGCACCTCCACTCCCTGTAATATGTACCATAATTTTAACTTTGGATTTCCCTTTGCTAGCCCATTAGGGAGGGACATATGAGTTGGTTTTGTTGTCATGGTTCTCCTCTGTTGCTGCAGTTGTTCCCAGTGCTGTGAGTGTGATGTGACATAAGTGTCAGCATCAGGCCAGGTGTTGTTTGCCTTCATCAGGCAGTTGGTTTTTGTGGCCACCATGGAATTTGCAGCATCATGTACATCCAGCCTACTTCTCAAGAAGGGCCCACTCATCAAGTGTTAGGGCAGGCAACCATTTCTTTTCAGTGATTTTGTTTTTTCTGGCACTGAAAGAGGAGCTGCAGTTTGCTGATGGTGGGTCAGTGTGTTGAGAGAGCAAGTCCTTCTTCTAAGTACAGTGTGTTGCATTGGCAGCAGCAGAGCTGTCAATGAGCTTTTGTGTACAAGCATCTTTAGCCCTCATCCAGTCATTGTGTTCCTTAACTTTGAGGGCCCAAGCAGAAACCTCAGTGGCCAGTGCAGGCTCAAGACTGAGGTTGAGTCTCAAGTCAGGGGAGGTCTTTACTGTCCCCCATATATTCCGCATGGACTAGCTTAGACTGGCACCCACTCATTTGGCTCAAACATCCTGTATAGCAGTTGCTCAGACTCCTAGAGAGTCTGCATGGAGTCCAAGCTATTTTTTGACTTTTACTTGGAGTGCGCACAGACTTTTTCTGAGCAACATCAATTTACTTGGACTCAGATGGACTAGGACAGATACATATCTGAGTTGAGTCTGTGGATGCATAGCAGAGACTACAGAAAAATTATGTACTAAAGTAGAATCAAACCCCAAGCCTTGTAGCCATGCATAAATAGCAGCAGTTAACCACTACACCACAGAGCCATTGTCAGTAGTTGCAAACAATTGGATTATCTAACCATCCTTGTTTGAATCACGTGACTCACATGCAAGTTCACGATGCATCAACAATCATTGTTGAGAAACATTTTTGCTGACCACCACCACTCTCAAATGGGCCCAAACGATGTTGAATGTCATTTCCGCCTCAGGTAAGTATTTTTTACATTTCTTGCCTTATTTTTATGAACTAACTATTTTATTAGCAAACTAGTCAAGCTGATGCAATGGGACCCAATGAGCTGAGCTGACGCAACAGGCCCAAATGACAATAATTGTTGTTTGGGCCCCAAGTGAGTTTTCTTTTTTTCTTTTTGTTTTTATTAAGTAACTAATTGTATTTTATTAATTTTTAGGTTGTACAGTCATGGTGATGACCACTGACCACAAAAAATGCACAACACATGGGCACAGCAACCCAATCCCCCTTCTCCCTGCTCAAATGGGATGTGAGGCTGTTGACACAGGCCAGGAGGGTGCTGAGGGATACCAGGAGACCCCAGAAGGGGGATACCTGCCTAGTAAACACCCACCAACCCCCATATGCACGCCATGTTGCACTGACGCTCCCCAAACCCCCAAAACAAAATCACAACAACACCCACCTCCAGCCTCATGAGCAACTGCTCATGGGGTGGATGGTGGGTGAGCACTACCATGGTGATGAACGACACACCACCCACCCCCAGCCTCATGAGCAACTGCTCATGGGGTGGTTCATGGGTGGAACAATGAAGATGATGACTGAGGGGGACGGGGGTGCTGCGAGCCCCTGCACACCAAGTGGATGGGCAAGGGTGAGGGGACAAGGAGGGGAGGGGAGGGGAGGGGGAAAGGGAGGGCATGACGAATGGCCAGGGGATGACAATGTGACATCCACCACCACCACTGCAGGGATGACGACAACACAGATGATGAACTGAAACAACAACACCAGCAGACGAGAAGGGAAGCCGAACAAAAAAAAGGCCCAAGAGACATTGATGGGGTCAGGTAAGTTTTTTTTTCTTTTTTCTTTTCTAATTCCTTTGTTTTTTTTACAAACAAACTTTTTTAGATATTAATTTGAACTATAGACAATGAGAGGGGACAAGGAAGATAACAAGAGGGGGGGGAGCCAATGAGCACCACCTGCCTCCAGCCTCATGAGCAACTGCTCATGGGGTGGATGGTGGGTGGAACAACAATGAGAAGACGGCCAAAAAATGATGACAGGATGCCCATGGCACCACACCCCTCTGCTATGAGCAACTGCTCATAGGGAGGAAGGGGGGTGCATACAGACCAATGGCAGATGGTGAGGGGGATGAGAGGGGGCCACAAGAGAGGGCCGACAACAAATGCACCCACCCCATGCCTACAACCATCTGCTCATAGGGTGGTTTGAGGGTGCAGCCCCTGCTGTCTCACATGCTAGCGAGACGGTGGGTTATTTTATTTTATTCTAAGTCTACTGCCCCCCTCTTCGGCAGGGGGACAACTTTTTTTGTATTTAATCCTACCAATAAAATGTCCCCTGTTGTGGGGGCATCCTTGTTTTTTTTGATGTTGAAAGTATTTTAAATAGTTAATAAATAACATAAAGTGTTTGTTTATCATTGCCTGTATGGCAGAGTGGTTAATTTGTTGTGTGATAACATTGTTGTGACCTTGAGGTTGAGGGTTTGAGCCTGTTCTTAGTACAAAACTGTTGTGCAGCCACGGCCTTGAAAAATTCAAGTTGACATTTAATTACCTGGCATCTGTCTGTGTAGAATCTGTGTAGAGTCCTAGCTAGTCCATGCAGAATCTGACCTAGTCCATGCAGAGTCTGACCTAGTCTGTGTGGAGTCCGACCTAGTCCATGCAGAGTCTGACCTTGCCTGTGCAGTCCGTGCAGAGTGCACATGGACATATGGGGAGTGTAAAGTACTGAGTCAGGGTGGAGGTTGGATTGGAGTTGGTCCTTAAGTTGGACCTTAGTGAGTGCCTTTGTTGGCGCTGAGGTTCCAGAATGGCATTCAGGTTCTCAACCTCAATCTCCCAGTCCATGAAAACCTGGGTGCCTTGGGAAGAGTAGAGGATGGTTTTGAGGATGTCATGGGCCCAGTTCTTCTCAAGTATGAGTTGGGAAAGCTCTGTGAGGTAACCACCAAGAGAGAGTGAGTCAATCCAAGTTTGATCAGCTTGGTACCATGCCACAAGGTGCAGTTCAAACATGCCCTCAGCTATGTAGCTGATTATTTTGGCATCAGTCTTTCCACCATGCTTCTTGTAGCATTTACACATGAGTGTCCATGAGTGCATGATAAGTGGGGTAATCTTCCCAGCAGTGAGCACCAGACATTCCTTCACCTTTGTGACTTTGACCTCAGTGAGGGGTTGTCTAGGGTTGTATGGTGGGTGACATGGAAATTCATGCAGCAGGTGGTATGGCATGGTGAATGTGATGGTGAGTAATGGTGGTAGGTGCACTTTCATCAGAGGATGAGTCAGTATCAGTGAACAATGATGGCAATGGCAATGGAGGCACCAAGCTGGTTGGCTGGTGATCCATTTGGAAGTCAAAAACTGGACTTGACTGGACCTTTAAACACTACTGAGGAGTAGAGATCTGGTCAGGATCTGAAAAAACTTTTCTTCTGATTTTTTGTAGTCTTGTTTGTAATGAATGAAGTTTTGAATCAGACAAGGGCATGTTAAGTGGGAAGTGGTCTGGGTCTTTCTGGATAATGAGTGTGGAAGTCCACAATGAGTTCTCAGGCATAATCAAGCTCTGTGGCTGGAAGCCAGGCTTTTTCATCAGTTTCTCAGTAGCCTTCCCACATGAAGTAGAGTAACTTGCAGTGGCAACAGTTGTCGATTTTGGAGTCAAGGATTTCCAAAATTTTATACTCCAGTTTGTCATCTATAGTGACTGGAGGAGGTGGAGGTTGGATATGATTAGGAATTGTGTTAGAAGTGTCTTCTTCCAGTTGTGAAAGATGGAACACTGGATGAACAGCCCTGATATAATCTGGAAGCTGCAGGGTTACCAAGTGAGTACCTGGGTAGGCAATGATTTCAAGAGGACCATAGAATTTCTCTGAGAGTTTCTTGGATGGCTGGTTTGTGTGTAAGTGTTTGCCTTTGACATAGGCATAGTCTCCAATTTTGAAGTCAGGAGTGGGAGCCCAGCATTTGTCCACAGGACCTTGATAGCACCTCTGTGCTTCTGCAAGTTGTTTCTGGAGTTCCTGGTGGAGGTCATCAAGGTTGACCACAAAATGGTGAGCATATTGTGCATTCTGGGAAAACAGTGATGTTTGGGTGATAACTTTTGTTGGCAAAGAAGGGTGAAACCCTGGTGGAAGCTGAACGCACATTGTTGTAAGTGAATTCCCCTAAGGGCAAGAGTTTGGACCAGCTGTCCTGCTTAGAGTTTGAAGGTCCAGTCCCTCAGACTGAGGACCAGACTGAACTGATCCTATATATATTACACTAGTTATGTATTAGGGGACAGAGGCCTGGGGGATTATAATAGCAAAGTCTTGGGTTTATATACACTACACTAGTTGTGCATGTTTGTGTTGTTTGCATCCATTTGTTTACAGTAAATGAACATGTGAACATGTGTCAATCAAAGGTGGTGCGACTTTTTTGATTTTATTTTTTGTGATCCCACCCATCACCACCACCACATGTTGGCCATAAAACAATGGGTGCCAATGCAAGTGAAACCACAAGCATGCTAGGTAAGCCCCCCATAAACCTGCCACATCACCACTAACAACAAACTGCCCCAGCCTCCCCAATGACACAGCACCCACATCTCCTGCTACGAGCCACTACTCGCAGGGGAGATTGTGGGTCCAAGGACAACAAGAATGACACAAGAACGACACAACAACAACAACAACGATGCAATGATTGATGGCGACAACAACAATGATGACACAACGATGATGATGATGCAATGACAACAACAATGCAACAACAACAACAACAACTATGCAACAACAACCACAACAATGCAACAACAACAACAACTATGCAACAACAACAACAACAATGCAACAACAACAACAACAATGATGCGATGATGACAACAACAATGCTATGGCCCCCCTCGCTCAAAACGCGAGATGGTGGGGCCATTTTGGTGTTTTTTTTTTCTCTCTCCATTTTACTACTAACTACTAATGACATTTCATACCTCCACCCACTCACCAGAGATGCACCCACCTCCAGCCTCGTGAGCCACTGCTCATGGGGTGGATCACGGGTGCTACTTTTTTATTTTATTTTAATAATATGTATATTAGTTACATGTAGATACATAGCTTGTAGGACCAGTCTGTGGTTTGGTAGATATTTGAATAATATAGGACCAGGGTGGTCTGCAGTTCGGCCAAAAAAGGCAAAAAGACTGGACCAAACCGGACTTTCAAACTCTAGTCCTTCTGTTGCTGCTTCTTTTGTTGTCGTGCTCATCCCTTGTCATCATAGTGTTGTCTGCATTGCCATGCACCCCATATTCACCCCACAAGCAAAGAGGGCTCATAGTGGCAGTGGGAGGTGTGTACCTCATTGTTGTCCCAGTAAGTTAGAACCTAAAATACAACAAAAAAAGCATTAGTTAGTTATAATTCTTTTGAAATAGAATAGAAAGTGGTTTATCTGGGCCCAAACAACACTGGATGTCATTTGGGGCCCATTTTGTGCATTGAAAATGACCGTGTTGCTGGTGTTTCAGTTGCTGGTGTTGTTGGCAATGGGTGGGATTGAGTGGCATTGGTGGGAGTGTGTGAAACAAATAGTGGTGTCATGAAGATTAATTAAAAAAAGTGGTGTCATTTTTTGTTTGTGTGCACACATGACCAAATGGTCTGTGCATGGTGATGAGGTATATAAACCCTTGCAAACCTCCCACAATTTTTGAGGACTAGCCTCATTTTATATTAGTTTTAATTATATTTTGTATATATACTTTTGTGACTGTTGGTCAGGTCTGGGACCAGTTATAGCCAGTCCTGGTCAATTCTTTTCTTTTGTGTGAGCTAAGTGAACTGTAAACCGGACTGGTGCTAGGACCAGTAGGACCATGACTGATGGTCCTATAGAACTGGTTATGGTTTGGTTCAGTCCTCGGTCCTTTTCTGGCTCGAAGGACCAGACCTTGAAGTGGTGGGTACTGTTGCCAGTGTTTGAAGGCTTCAAAGATGGCTAATAGTTCCTTATCATAGTTCAATTTAGCCAGGTTGAAGGAATGGGAGTGGAATGCAACTGGGTGATTTTCCCCATCAGAAGTGTAAACTGAAAGGATGGCTGCAAGTGCATAGTCTGCAGTGTCTGTCTCTGTTAAGAACTGATCCTAGAGGCCGCTTCAGAATCCGACTGGACACTGCGGGTGATGATAGCGGGAGATTGTTGGGTCGATGTGGATTCTGCGGGAGGGGAAACAGAAAGGACTTGGCTTCAGCTTGTAAGAAGCTGCGCCCTTCACCTCGTCTGGTGTCCTAATTTCAAGTTGGAGGTTTGGAGGTAGGAATGGAAAAGTGCAGGTAAACGCAAGGAGGAGTATGGGGGGATGTAGGTTAAGTTCAGATAGGACTAGAACTTCAGAGGGAGACTAGAGGTTGAGTCAAAAGGAGTTCAGACTCTTAGGGAACAGAAGTAGGAGTAGAAGGAGGTTTAGATTGACAAGTCAAAGTGGAGTCTATGTCGATATACGAACTGAGGAATACAAGGCAAAACTAACTAAGCTTAAATACTGTAGTCCGGAATAATGTGGAACAGGAACGAAGACTGCAGCAGTGTCTCGACTGCGTAGATAAATTATCTAGCGGGAGCCACACAGGAATCCATAGTTGAATTTGCAATAGAGTCGGCAGCCTTGGGAAGGCAGCAGTGGATGCTGTACAAGGTGTCCTGGTGCACAGCAGTGTGGGCAGTGCAAGGTGGCCGGGAACAAAATCGGGAGGTGTAGGCAAAAGTCATGTTTGACGTGCGGGAAAGGGTCAGATGGATGTGGGTTCCGATTGGGCGAGGAATGGTTCTTGACAGTATTTCCCCCTTAGTGCCGAGCCTACGAGGCACATGAGGGTTTGAGTCCGAATGAGGAAGTTGGTTGAATTTTCTGAATGCAGCAATTGGTTGAAAAAATTTTCATGTTCTTTCCTTCTCCCATCAACTATCAATTATGTCCCCTCCAGCAGTATCCGCGCAGATCAAATTGGCCGCAATGAGGGCCCAACACGAACAGAGGGACCGGGCGATGAAGGAGCAGATGGAACGGGAGATGAAGGAGCTGGAGGAAGCGGCGAGGGAGGAGGAGCGCCGGGCGCAGGAGGCGCAGAAGGCAGCAGAGGAGGCTGAAAAGGCTGAGGAGGTGCACCAGGCAGAGGTGCAGAAAAAAGAGGTATCAGCCACAAGATGAGCGGAGAAGAAGTGGGCGGCTGTGGCCACAGGTTTGGAGGATGAGGCCGAGGGGAGCAAGTCCCCAAAGAAAAAGAAAGTCGCCAAGTCAAAGGCGTGAGTGGGGTTGGAGGGGTCAGAGGGTCCGGTGCAGGTGCAGGCCGCATTGCCTTGCAAAAGGTGTGTACTTGTTCCCTTTTCAGTCTCTTTTTACTGACAAGTGGCCTAGATGCAAATATCAAAAGATCACTTGTTTCAAGATGGGTGTGAAGGGACACATGTGCGACAACTGCACGCGTGTCAAACATAAGTGCGAGGAGGTAGTGTGGGAGGGGCAGGAAGCCCCTGCAGCAAAAACAGTGGGAATGACAGGGGCGACCGGGGATAACCTGGAGGTAATGCAACAGGTGATGAAGGTGATAAGGAAGGGATTCACTGAGGTGGCCAATGTGGTGCAGGAGTCAATGGGGGAGATCCAGGATGCCTTGGACCCCAAGTGGGTGGAGGAAGAGAGTGCTGGCGAGGAGAGTGACAAGGGTGACAAAGAGGTGGAGCGGGCAGTGTGAGAGTCCTGGCGGGAAAGACGCAGGATCCAAAAATCTGGAGATGACTGGGAGGCCTTCCAGAGATATCTGGAGAAAAGGCAGGCGGATGATGAGGAGGAGAGCAAGAGTGGAGATGAGGAGGGTGGAGAGAAGGACGAGGGTGGAGAAGACAGAGAGGGAGAAGCGGAGGTATTGTAGGGATCTGGTTGGATCCATAATTTTTTTTAATGAAATTTGTTTCTGAGTACAAACCGAGTGAATAAGTAACGTGAATAGTCTTTAAGCGGGTAATGGTCCGGGTTTCTGCGGGTAGCAGGTGTGAAAATCCGCAAGGAGTTCTTGGGTGTGGTCAAGTTCCATAACAGGTAGCCAGGAGGTCTCTTCATCGGTTCCCTGGTAACCTTCCCATCGGATGAGGTAGAGAATCTTGCAGCGACGTCGGTTGTCGACTTTGGAGTCGAGGACTTTGGCAATCTCATATTCGAGCTTGTCGTTGATGGTGATTGGAGGAGGTGGAGGTTGTACTCAATTTGGAATTGTGTTTGGGGAGTGTTTCTCAAGTTGAGAGACATGTAAAACAGGGTGAATGGCCCACATGTGATCTGGGAGCCGCAGGGTGACTGAGTGAGTGCCCGGGTGGGCAATGATTTCAAAGGGGCCATGGTGCTTTTCGGAAAGTTTCTTGGAAGGACGTGTGGTGCAGATATTTTCCGCAGTGACGTAGGCAGAATCACCAATGTTGAAGTCGGGTGCGGGTGCCCAATGTTTGTCCGCAGGACCTTGATAACGCTCTTGAGCGGCCGCAAGTTGTTTCCAAAGCTCCTGATGAAGGTCATCTAAGTCGATGATGAACTCGCGGGCGCGCTGTGAAGCTAAGTCGCATTCTGGAAAGACAGAAATGTTCGGGTGATAGCCTTTGTTGGCAAAGAAAGGGGATACACCTGTAGAGGTGGAAGGAGCATTGTTGTGGGCAAATTTGCCCAAGGGTAAGAGGTGAGACCAGTCGTCCTGCTGATAGTTGCAGAAGATCCGGAGGTACTGCTCCAAGGTCTGATTAAGTCATTCTGTCTGACCATCACCTTGCAGGTGATAACTGGAAGTGAAGTGGATCCGCATGTCGAGTGCTTTTCCAAGGGAGTGGAAAAAATGGGAGACAAACTCAGATCCCCGGTCGCAAGTGATGTGCAATGGAACGCCATGCTTGGAGAAGATGTGGAGGACAAACAGGTTGGCTAGTTCTTGGGCTGTGATCTCATTGACAGTTGGGATGAAGATGCCTTGCTTGGTGAGGCGGTCAACAATGACCAGGATAGCAGTGTGACCGTTGGAGTCGGGTAGTTGTTCAATGAAGTCCATGGAGATGGAGTTCCAAGGTTGTTCCGGAACTGGAAGTTGCTTTAGAAACCCATAGGGCTTGTGTCGAGGTGACTTGGATCGTTTGCAAGTGGTACAGGTTTTGCAGAATTCCTGCACAAAGGTGCGGAGGTTTGGCCAAACATATTCCCAGCGGACAAGCTGCTGGGTTTTGTTTTGTCCAAAGTGGCCAGAGAGGATGTGATCGTGTTTGTACTGAAGGACCTTGAGGCGAAGATCCGCGACATCCGGAACATAAATCTGGTCGAAGTGGTGGAGAAGACCTGCCTCATCTATGGTCCAGTTGGGGCCAACAGGTGTCGGAAGATGTGCAGATGATAAAGGGTCAAGGTGTAGGGAGGTGCAGATGTCATGGTGGAGTTTCTCAACATCCATGATTACTGCTTGTCAAAGAATGGGTGTGGCAAAATAGGTGGCATGGAGGGAAGAGGTGAGCTGTTCCTGTGTGAATACAGGTCAGAAGTTGGTTGGGTTTATGGAGGCGAAGTCACTATTTCCCCCTTTACGGTAGACGTCCCAACGTCTAGTGAGCACGTCTGGCTTGGCCCCTAGTTTTCCGGGGTGGAAGCAGATGATGAGATTGAATTGGGAAAGGTACTCAGACCAATGGGCCTGGCGGCAGGTGAGCAACTTGGTAGTGCTGAAGTACTCAAGATTTTTGTGGTCGGTGACCACATCAACCAGGTTTGCAGAACCCTCAAAGTACTGCCACCAGTGTTTGAAGGCTTCAAAGATGGCCAAGAGTTCCTTGTCATGAGTGTCGTAATTTAGTTCAGTGGGATTAAAGGAGCGGGAGTGAAAAGTGACCGGATGGATTTCTCCATCTGCAGTGTGAACCGAAAGGATAGCTGCTAAGGCATAGTCGGAAGCATCGGTTTCGAGTACCATCTGTGAGTCAGGTACCCATTGAGTTAAGATGGGTGCATGAGTGAATTCTTGTTTGAGCCTTTCAAAGGTGTTGCGGCATTTCTTGTTGAAGTCCCAAGGCGCAGATTTCTGCGTCAGGCGGGTGAGTGGGATGACAATGTCTGAATAGCCATTAATGAAGCGGCGGTAAAAGTTGCAAAAGCCTAAGAAGGATTGAATATCCTTAACTTTCCTAGGCTCAGGCCAGTCAAGCACGGTTTTGACTTTATCTTTGGACATCCGCAGTCCATCTGGTGAAAGGATGAAACCTAAATATTCGACAGTGTCTTTGTGGAACTTGCATTTCTGTGGAGAGGCATAAAGTCCATTCTTCCGGAGACGGCGGAGGACTTCTTTGACGTGAGCCCCATGCTGGGACTTGTCATCGGAATAGATTAGGATGTTGTTGAGGTATACGATGACACAAACATCCAGCATGTCGCTGAAGATGTTGTTCATAAACCGCTGGAAAGCTGCGGGTGCATTAGTGAGCCCAAAGGGGACCACCAACCACTCAAAGGATCCGTAGTGGGTGCAGAAAGTAGTTTTCCACTCATCACCATCAGCAATGTGGACTAGGTGATAAGTGTGCTGCAAGTCTATTTTGGTGAACAAGTGGGCTTTGCGGGGAGAGTCAAGTAGGTTGGAAATGAGAGGAAGTGGGTAGCAGTCTTTCTTTGTAAGACGGTTAAGTCCTCGGTAGTTGACACAAAGTTGGAGACTACCATCCTTCTTCTTGATGAAGAGAATCGGAGTGCCATGCGGAGACTTGGATGGGTGGATGAAACCTGAGCAGACGTTTTCATCAATAAAGACTCATAAGGCTTCTAATTCAGAGGGGGAGAGAGAATACATTCGGCCCGGAGGCAGAGGAGTATTGTCTTCTGTCTCTATCTTGAGGTCATAAGACCGATGTGGAGGAAGGGTATCTGCCTTAGTCTTATTAAAGACATCAGCGAATTCATGATACTCGGGAGGAATATTGAAGAGGTCGGAGGAGTAAGCGG
Organism: Tricholoma matsutake; assembly: GCA_026075535.2. Taxonomy (NCBI): domain Eukaryota; kingdom Fungi; phylum Basidiomycota; class Agaricomycetes; order Agaricales; family Tricholomataceae; genus Tricholoma; species Tricholoma matsutake. The sequence goes on along the minus strand of AP026550.1, from coordinate 1,406,566 downwards.
ATTGGGCAGAGTGGGCTGATAACCCTTCTGGAGCAAAGGTCATCTGAAAAGCTACTGCCCCAGGAAGTTTGCTAGCATGCACATAAGCGGCAGCATTGATGAAGGAGATGTCGGGAGGTGTAAACTTAGGAGGAATGGGAGGTTTGGAAAGTGCGGAAGAGTCGAGGATTTCTACCAGAAGATTTGGGGACAAAGGTGATATCAGGGGTGCTGGACCTCTATGATCTGCAGAGCGGAAAGTGAGTTGGCTTGAAGACCAGTCAATCAATGGATTGTATTGCTTCAGCCAGTTATGACTGAGTATGGCGGAACAGGAAGAGTCAAGCGAGGTTACATAAAATGACAAATTGAATACTTCATCAGCAGGGAAAGTGACCGGAAGTTTGACAATCTGAGTTATGGTGGAGTTGCAAGTTCCATCAAAGAGTCATAAACCAATTGGGTTAATGGATTCCGTGCTGAGTTGGTTATTCAACACGAAGGAGGAGTCAAGGAAGCAGTGGGAGGAGCCAGAGTCGATAAGGGTTTGGAAAGGGGCGGAAGAGTCAGGACAGGTTAAAAGAATGGTTAGGGAGTCAGGGTCAGAAAGAGTGGACACGTTGAGACGAATGTAGGCAGCCAAGTGGGTAAGGTCAATGCAACCCCCAGCCTCAATGGCTGTATCCTGAGGGTTGCGGACTATTTTTCCGAGTCCGTAGTCTCGGGAACAACAGTGGATGCACAGGCTTTTGCGGCTTTGGATTTCAGGCAGTTTCCTGCTATGTGCCCTTCCTCACTGCAGTAGAGACAAAGTCGTTCTCTCATGCGACATTCTCGTTCCTCCCCAGTAAGCTTGCCATTCTTCCCCAACTTATCAGAGATGGACGACTTGGGCTTGTCCCAGGAAGTGTTCTTTGTTGTGGAAGACTGCTGGTTGGAGGTGTTACTGTGGGCAGAGTTTGAAGTGGCTTGGTTTGTCGGCAGGGAAGAGTCCTTCCAACTAGAGTTACTGGAATTCTTTGTTTCGAAATGGGATTCATCCTCCTGCATCCAATAGATATTGTCACAGTCCTGTGCTTTCAAGTGCAGTTCTGCAAGGGTGTTGGGTTTACCACCCCAAAGAACTTCTATGCGAAGTCGGAGCGGAAGACCACGGAAATAGTGGTCACGAAGGGCTGCTTCATTCCAGTTGACCCTAGAAGCTAATTCCCAGAAGTCAACATTATATTTCGTGACCTTTCTTCATTGCTAAGTCAGAGAGAGCTTTTTCCGCATCTCTGACTGGGTCATGCAGACCAAAGTTGCTTTCCAGCTTGGCAAGGAAAGCTTCATAGTCCCACATCCAGTGTGCGGAATCTGTTGGGTCATTCAGACCAGGCTCAAACCAACTGAGAGCTGATCCCTTAAGATAAGAAAGGATAAATATGATCTTTTTCTCATCAGAGGAAAATACGTGCGGACGGTCGCGGAAATGAAGATTACATGAGACTAGGAAGTCTCTAAGTTTCTTTGGGTTGGAGCCATCAAAAGTGTCGGGATCGCAAACTTTGATTTTCTCGGTCTTAGGTGCGTTGTTTTGTTGGAGGCTGTGGATACTCTCCGAGAGGTTGTAAAGAACATCTATGAACCTATCCCCTGGATCAGGGTTTCCCCCTGCGGGAGGTTGATCATCAGGATCATTGGGATCGGGGTTGCCCCCAGGGCCGTCAGGACCGCTAGGGTCATCGGGTCCACTGGGAGGTCCGTCCTCTAGACCATGATCTTCCAACCCATAGGGTTCAGGCTGGTTGATGCCCCCTACATACTCAAGGGGAGTTCTTGATCAAAAACCTTCTGGGTTGCCGGAAGGTTGCGGGGCATGGGCAGACATGAGATTGGCACTGATTGAGGGAGCTCCTGAGCCTATTTGTCAGAAGATGTTTGAGGGTCTGGAAGACACTCCAAAAGTAGTGGCAGGTCAAGGGCCGGGAAGAGTGGATTGCTGGAATTGCAGAGATCCCTGGAATAGTACTGGCGCGTTGGGAATTTCTTGTTGTGCACTGGCGGGTCTCAGTAGGGGTCATAGAGAGGAATGGACAAGTGAAGTGTGAGTTCGTATATACTGTTAAGAACTGATCCTAGAGGCCGCTTCAGAATCCGACCAGACACTGTGGGTGATGATAGCAGGAGATTGTCGGGTCGATGCGGATTCTGCAGGAGGGGAAACAGAAAGGACTTGGCTTCAGCTTGTAAGAAGCTGTGCCCTTCACCTTGTCTGGTGTCCTAATTTCAAGTTGGAGGTTTGGAGGTAGGAACGGAAAAGTGCAGGTAAACGCAAGGAGGAGTACGGGGGGACATAGGTTAAGTTCAGATAGGACTAGAACTTCAGAGGGAGACTAGAGGTTGAGTCAAAAGGAGTTCAGACTCTTAGGGAACAGAAGTAGGAGTAGAAGGAGGTTTAGATTGACAAGTCAAAGTTGAGTCTATGTCGATATACGAACTGAGGAATACAAGGCGAAACTAACTAAGCTTAAATACTGTAGTCTGGAATAATGCGGAACAGGAATGAAGACTGCAGCAGTGTCTCGACTGTGTAGATAAATTATCTAGCGGGAGCCACACAGGAATCCGTAGTTGAATTTGCAATAGAGTCAGCAGCCTTGGGAAGGCAGCAGTGGATGCTGTACAAGGTGTCCTGGTGCACAGCAGTGTGGGCAGTGCAAGGCGGCTGGGAACAAAATTGGGAGGCATAGGCAAAAGTCATGTTCGACGTGCGGGAAAGGGTCGGATGGATGCGGGTTCTGATTGGGCGAGGAACAGTTCTTGACAGTCTCCAGGATCATCCAGGAGTCCAGTAACCATTGAGTGAGCACTGGAGCATGGGTGGACTCTTCCCTTAGTTTGTCAAAGGCTTCTTGGCACTTCTTGCTGAAGCCCCAAGGGGCATGTTTCCAAGTTAGTTGGGTGAGCAGGATGACAATGTTGGAATATCCATGTATAAAGTGTCAGTAGAAGTTGCAAAATCCAAGGAAGGACTAAATATCCTTGACTTTCTGGGGTTTGGGCTAGTCTAAAATGGTTTTGACTTTTTCTTCAGACATCCAGAGTCCATCCAGAGAGAGGATGAAGCCTAAGTATTCCATGCTGTCTTTATGGAATTCACATTTCTGTGCTGTAGTATAATTTTAACTTCAGATTTCCCTTTGCTAGAGGCTGAGGTTGCCCTTATGGAGGCAAAGACCTGGGGATGATCACAGAAGTGAAGATTGCATGAGACTAGGAAGTGCTTGATTCTGCTGGAGAGTTCAGAGACTATCCAAGAGATTGAAGAGAGCATCAAGGAACCTATCTCCTGGATCAGGATTTCCACCTATAGTCCACTGGGAAGTCCATCCTCTTTACCTGGACCTTCCTTATCAAAGGGGATAGGTCACCCAATGTCCCCTACATACTCAAGTGGAGTTGTGTTCTGAGGGGTCTCTGGAGGCTGTTGAGTCATGAGGTTTGCACTGATGGAAGGTGCTCCAGAACCAATTTGATGGAAGATGTTAGATGGTCTGGTGGATGCATCAAAGGTAGAAGCAGGTCTAGGGGATGGGAGTATATATTGTCAGATTGCTGATAAACCTTGTACTGTGCCTGCAAGGTGGGAGTTTCTTGTTGTCCATTGAGTAGGACCACAATGGGGGATGATGCCAGGGCAATAATAAACAGGGCAACAACACCCATGATCCTGATAACAACTGGCACCCCCCACCACTGCCATGAGCACAAATTTCCCTGAGTTTCCTCTGATACTAGTACATTGTAACAGTTTTGGGTCACCAATGGGGAAACCTCTTGCACAAAATTCTGCTGCTTGCTTTCTTCCTCCTTCACTTCTTCAATTGTGGCTTCCCTAATTTGTCTCTTCTCCCTGCAATTCCTAGAGATATGTCCTAATTTCCCACAGTTGAGGCATTTGAGTGGGGGTCATCTGCCCGGTTGATCAACCTCCATAGCATCTGATGCTGGTGGCACTGCAACAATAGGTGTCACTGCCATGGCCAGTGGCTGTGCCCTCAGAGTTTGTGCTGCCACTTGTGCCTGAGGCACCTTTCCTTTCTCACTCTTCCCCCCTGACAGCTTTCCAAATTTACTACTTCCATACATCAACTTTAATTTGGCTTGTTTCTGTTGATATTGCTGATCAAGGTGCATGGCCCAATTATGCCACTTGTCCAACCACTCTGGCATAGAAGGTAGTTGGTGGATAGACTTGAATAGTGAGGGATTTAATTCTGCCTTCAAACAAAAATTCTACTAATGCCACTTCTCCCATATCCATCTGTGAAGCTTCTGCCTTAAACTGCAAAATACATTCATCTGCCATTAAGGAACCATGGCACATGGTTTTTAATTTTGCATTGGCTGTTGCCTTCAGATTAGGATCCCCAAACTGAGCCTCCAATCTCTCCAAAATTTCCTTGAAGGCTGCAAATGGTTTGTTTCCCCCAGCAATTTGATTAATAGCCTCATTTCTCCAAAACTGTGCCTTCCCCCCCTGGATAATAAGAGAGAGCAAACATAATTTTTGACTCTGGTGTGCAAAATTCTGGCCTCCTCCCATGGATATACAGTACTATAGAACTGATAAAGGATTTTGTGTTTTCCATGGTACCATCACACATTTGGGGTGGTGCATACTTAGATAAGCATGCCTTTCCATTTTTGTCTGCACATCATCCCATGAAATCCACTCCACCATCTTCTCCATCTCATCATCTTTGTCTGCTGTTGTCTGTGGCTGTGCATCTGTTTGCCTGGGCTGAGATGCTGCAAGTACTGACACTAGTTGCGACATTTGCACTGTAAGCACATCAATCTTTGCATCTAGTGCAGGTGTAGGAATAGGATTAGAACTGGGCTTAGAAGTTGATGGTTCAGACATATCAGATAGATCTGTGCTGAATCACTTCTAGGGTGTAGCACAGGTGACACCATGGGTTTCACTTGTTGAGATCTACACTGTTGATGATGCTCAACCCACAAACCCTAACAAAACCTACTAAATGGCTTTGGATGGTATAACACAAGTTAGAGGAAGGATGTGAGGCCCTCTAGATGTCACCTGTCAGACCGACCATCAAATAATCATAAAAAGACTGCTTGTCAAAGCAATTCAACGCTAAAAGAATGTGTTTCATGGAATTTCAGCGAATTTTGTGGCTAGATCAATGAATTCGGAGTGCACAAATATGTTTGGATGCAAGATCAGGGGACTAGACGAGTAGTAGAATCAAAGCAAAGGTGAATTGAGGGAAACGAGAGTGAAAATAGCATAATGCGAGGATTTTCGAAGATTTTCGAAGAAGTTTAGCGTAAAACACCAAACTTCGGACTGAGTAAGACTAAACTGAACTCTCAAATCACTGCAATCTGGGAGGAAGACAACAACTTTCTTCTTTTTCTTTGTATCTAGTACATCTTTTTATATAAAATAAAGAAACTACCTAAAAAGGCTAGAGAACATGAGACAAACATGTGGAAAACTCGAGGCAAAAGACAATAGAAGTATATCAGAACAATAAAGCAAGACTAGAATGGGTGAATATAACACATGATAAAGAAATAATAAGAAAGAATAGCTAAAAGTGGACTGTCCTTAGGGTGTAGCATGGGTCACACCATGGGTAAGATTTCACACACTGCACCCGCACCTGCCAACACCACACCCATTCTAACACCGCAACCGCGGTGACAGGTTTTTACCATGGTCTGTCATGAAACACCGCAGGTGTGACACCACATATATACACCATGGATTTTTGCCTCGTATTTGATGTTCTATGCTGTTAAACATCCTGTATTTGTATTGTATAAGCCCTTAACTAACTTAACTACACCCTGTACACAATACCTAAGCTATGATTTTTTTGTTAAATTTGAATTAACACAAATCCTCCATTACTTATTGATATACACCCACATGATCAATCTCATGTAAGAAAAGATATGAACAATGGGATTTTATTCTGGAGGGATTTATTTACTTAATGATTCTATACAATACTACAAAAGAAAAAACCCGCCGTCTCGGCAAGGGTGAGAGGTCGTCATGTCCCCCTTCTTTGCAGTGGTGCCCTTCGGATTCCCACTTGTTGCCTCCCACTGTTGTCGTGGTCCCCTGCCCCTTATGGGTGGCACTCCTCTCCCCCATTGTGGTTAGTTGGGGGTCGTGGTCATCGCCCTTGTTGTGGTCCTTGTGGCCCTCCTTGTAGGTGTATGGTCGTGCTACCACCTAACCACCCCATGAGCAGGAGCTTGTTGCAGTGGTGGGGGTGGGTCAGGTGGTGCCAGTCATTGCCATCATTGTAAAAGCTTTGTTAGTAACAAAAAAAAAATGAATTGAGGGGGGAAAAACTTACCTATGATGTCTCTTGGGCCCTTTTGTTGGTTTTCCTTGCCATACGCCGCCACCTCCGTCTCCTGCAGTGGTCCTTGTGTGCCATTCTTGCACCTTGTCCTTGTCCCCATTGCCGTGCCCTCGTCATCATCCCTGCCCTTGTTGCTCCTCGTTTCCACCCCATGAGCAGTCACTCGCGGCGGCGGTTGGGGGTGTGGTGGTGGTGGTGGTTTGTTGTTCATTGTTGTCCTCTCCCCCTCGTGGTTCCTCGTCCTCATCCCCATCTCCTGTTCGTTGTTCGTTGTTCCCCTTCCCTATCGTTGGCTGCTAGCACTTGCAATCCACCCCACGAGCAGTGGCTCGCAGGGCTGGGGCGGGTGCTGGGTCGTTCGTCATCTCCATCGTTGTCAAGTAGTACAAATCACTGTAATGTAGAAAATCGAACAGTTAGTTAATTGAAACAAACAAACAACTTACCATTGTCGACCTGACACTGTAATCTAGAAAAAGAACATCTAGTTAGTTGAAAGAAACAAAAAAACTTACTATTACGATGGGCGATGCAAAGTCAAGCATGGTTGAAGAGGTAAAAGTCATGTTTGATCGGTGTACTGGTAACAGCCAGATCCGGCAATTCAAGTAACCCATTAATACCTGTGACACCACCAAAACGGGTATGGTATGTCACAGGTCCGGCATTTCAGCAACCGTACCCATACCTGTCAAACCTGTGGGCCGTTTACCGCGGGTTTACCCATACCCGTGCTACACCCTAACTGTCCTTGTTATAAATTGTATAAAACATCGGAAACTGCTTTGAGCACATTGTATGTGTGCACATGCAGTCGAAATGTGTTCAATATACTCGAGATAGTGTCCCATGTGTCCAGCATGCATCCGAAGATCATTCAAATAGGAAATAGTGTGTCCAAAGATGTTTTTCGAGGTTCAAGGTTTTTCAAAGATTTTCAAAGTTTCTTTGGACTTCGTTTGTGGCCCGAAATCGGTGCAATATTGCTTGAAACTGGTTCAGAACTCATCGACAATGTTCCAAGTGTATATTCTGAGCTGTACGAAGGTTGGGGGAATTGTATTATGGTGGCTGAAGGCATGCAAAGAATTTTGAAGCATTGTTCGAGGTGTTGCGAAGGATTTCGAAGCATTTTCATGACTTTGCAGAGGTTCATAGAGGTTTGTAGAACTTCGGAGGGGTTCGTATGGGTTTGTAGAGCTTTATAGAGGTCTGTAGAGACTCATAGAGCTTCGACAGTGATCGTAGATGTGTTTTCCAAGCTTGAACAACAAGGTGGACCTATCACTGTAAATGTGCCCTTTGATGCAGCATGCTAATTATAGTACACAAAATGATGCGTGTTTCCCCTTGTCCATATTCCTTTCTAATAGTCCCTTTATCATATTTTCTATTGTCATACTCATGGTATATATATCCAACTAGATAGACATAGACACCTCAGTCCATTATACACAGACTGAGGTGAGTAGATTTGCTAGCGCTCACTTTGATCAGATCACTTACTGTACTATTTATAGTTTATTCATATATTATCTAGGTACAAATATACAGTCCATTATACACAGACTGAGTTTATTCATGTATTATCTAGGCTGGATTTCTATATCACTGGCAACACCACACCCATCACCTGTGACACCATACCTGTACAAACATCATATCTGCAGGTACAGGTTATAAGCACAGGTTTTGTATGGTGTTTCAAAACTACAGTAGCACTTGAGTAACATGGCATAAACTATGTGTAGCTAAAACAAAGATAAGAGGTAGCTATACTAGAAAGTTATCCAACTTTTCTATACTGCTTCAACACTTGAATCCACATATAAATTATGATATAATGTTCAATTCTTTCACAAAGAAACTAGACCTGATATCAGATATATCACAACTCAAACCTGTGACAACCTGCAACACCATGAGTACAGGTGTGGTGTTGCCACAGGTACAGATATACAAACCCATACCTGCACCTGTGCTACCTGCAGGCAGAATACCACAGGTTCACCTGTACCTGTGCTACACCATAATCACTTCTTCAGCTAAGGTGGATCTTGGAGTTACCACTGAATTCAGCTTGTAACTAAAATAGTTGCCCAAATAGAGTAATGTAAATCATAACTAAACCAGATCCAATCAGTTGTCTGGTTACAGCTGTCCGAATGACAAGCACTGCCTCCTGATTGCTGGCAGTTGCAATGTAAGGTGAGGCCTGGTGTTGGCTCATGAAAGAAAAGGTAGATTACATATGCACAGCTACTTCCAGCTAGTGTATCAAGGTTCAGTCCATAGGACCGAAGACCGAACCAGACTGAACCATGGTCCATGCTTCAGTTTGGTCCCTTTCTCTGAAAAAGTGAGTAACCAAAACCGTGGTTCAGTTACCGGTCAACTCATTTTGAAAACATTTGAAAACCATTATAAAACCGGTTTAAACCAGTTTAAACCAGTCTTTTGCATTCAGACTACAGGACAGTAAACTAATGTAGATAACATATAACAAACTAATGTAAATACTACTAATATTGCCATTATAAAATGAAATGGGATGAGCCTGGGGAAAAAGAAGTCATTTGGTGAGGGTTTATATACCTTGTGGCCATGCACAGACCATGTGGTTGTGTTTGTGCACAAAAAGAATAAAAGTGGCGCCATTTTCCAAGAATCACGTGTGTCCATCACTGCGCGATCACTCAATCTGGCAGTTGCTGGACAATATGATGCTGGGCGCCCAGATGCCATTTTGCTGCACGTCGAGCACCAGAAATGAGTAGGACCTTGTAAACATGTAGTAATTTATATTTATGCTCCAAACCTCACCTCCCAACAGTGAAAATCTTATTTGAAAGGAAAGAAAGTGAGTAACAGGGCAGGTGACAGTTTTGATAGTTTTACAGCTATAACTTATCTTCCAATGAGTCAAATTTAAAAAGCCATGCAGTTCTAGATTCCCCCAAGAATATAGAATAGATTTCAGAGTGAAAATGGCAAGTTGTTATTTCTCACATTTTTGCCATTTGTGAGCTTAATACATGTCAGAAAATAGTTCAAAGGCTTGGAAATAAATCACAGAGTGTATCAGTATGTTCTGGAATAAGTAGTTAAGTGTTTTATGTGATGTGGAAGGGTTGTGGCCAGATATACTGCAAAAATGCATTGATTTGAAGACTTGATCAACTTGAGTTTGACGAGTTCTCATGCATTTGCAATACTAAACATAAAAATGAAATTCAAGTTGTAGTAGATTAATACAATACTCCCCCACATTATCTCAACCATATTTTTACCATTGGCAACAGTGGAGGAGGCCCCAGGGTTGTTGAGATCAATGTGCTCACTGCATTGATCACTATCCGGCAATTGCCGGAACGAGTGATCGATGATGTGCATACACATTCGTTTTGGCAACTCAACATTCCCTCCTTTGTTCATCTGCCCTCTGGGGCTTTTCAATGCCACATCACCACCCTGTCAGCACCCATGACCACACAAGCCAACAAACACAATGCAGGGGGCCAAACAACAAACTAACGTTGTTTGGGCTCTCGGGTATGTTTCTTTTTAGTTGATTTCTTTCTTTTAAACTAACTAAATGTTTTTCTTCATTTTTAGGTTCCAGAATCTTTATAATGACATTGTCCACCAAACGACACACACGAACCCTGTAGGTACCCCATGCAATGCTGCTGCGAGCCCCTGCTCGCTGGGCAGCAATGGGCCTGTTTCTGGAGCATGATGAATGAATGGCGAGGATGGCAAATGACAGGGACAACAGATGGAGAACAATGGGGATGACAAAGGGGGATGAAGAATGACGAATGACAAGGACAAGGAATGATGGGGCGATGAATGATGGATGAGGAACAACAGAACATTGTTCATCGTCGTTCTGGCCCTAGGTGAGTTTCTTCCTTTTCTTTTCTTTTAACTAACTAATGGGTTTCTCTTTGTTCTTAGGCTTAACATATGCTATAACAACACCCCATGCCCAACCCTGGCACTCTGTCCTGAGCCACTGCTGCGAGACCCTGCTCGCAGGGTGAATGGGAGGGTGCAATGATGGCAAACAGCTGGGACAACAAATAGCCAGGACAACAAACAATGGTGACAACTAACAGTGGGGAAAACGAACAGCGGGGATGGCCAATGACAAGTGGCAAGAACACCAGAACCCACACCCTCACTACAAGTATGAGAGGGTGCAGCTTTTTTTTTTGTTTGGTTCTCATTTTCATTTTCATTTTCATTTTCATTTGTTCATTCTCTAGCTACACCCCACCGCTGCGAGCACCTGCTCGCAGGGTGTGAATGTAAATAATTTTATTTACTATGTAATATAATTTATGTAGACTCGAAAACTGGTTGAAACCGGTCTAAACCAGTAGACTGAACTGATTAGGACTGGTCCTAATTGGTTTGGTCACGGTCTAACTGACTTAGGGTGCTGGTCTAGACTGGTTACGGTCCCAGTTAACCCTCTTAGAGGTTGAAAACCAAACCTTAAAACACTACTTCCAGCTCATGCCAAAAGGATGAGTAATTGAATGTGGTGCAGTGAAACAATGATGTATGTGCAAAAGAGAAGGTGCACTGATATGGGAAGTTGTGTTCTTCTGTTAGAGCAACACTGACTTATCTGCTAGCTAAGACTGTGTGGGTTCTCTCTACAACAAGGGGACAGGATGTGCACATGTGATGGCAGAATTGATGGTTTTGATGCAAGGGCTATTAATAGATGAGTTGATTGAGGAAGGTGTTTGGTGTAGGTGGAATACCTAAGAGAACACAACTGGGGTCCCCTAGGTGTATATTTGGGGTTTATATAGTATGTTACATATATTGTACATTGCTACCAATGTGTGCATACATGTGACATATTGACGTGTGCGAAATAAAATTCTCACCCTTCATGCATGTAGCATCATTCAGCATCATTCAGCATCATTCAGCATAATTCGACATAATAAAATAAAAATGAAATTTTCTTAGGTAATGGGGCTGTTTCCTAACAACATATATTGTACAATGTTGCTACCGACATGCACGTACATGTGCATACATATTGATGTGTGTGAAATAAAATCCTCATGCCTTGTGCATGTAGTGTAATTCAGCATAATTCAATGTAATAAAATAAATATAAATATATATTAGGTAATGGGCTGTTTCCTAACACCATCAGACTCCTATCAGATTCCTGTAACCTCACTTTGTATTGGAATTAACTTGGAATAATGTTGGAATTTGATTGGAGTTTACATGGAGTGAACATTGGCAAAGAAAGATATCCAGTCCATAGGAATCCAATCAGATTCCTAGGATTCTGATTGGACTCTGATTGGACAAATTGGACAATTCAGAGTCCAATCAGAATGGGTGGGGGAGTGGAAAGTATTGGAATGTGGCCAGAAAACAAACTCTGATACCCCTGTACCAATACTGTCTATCTGACAATTTTTGGTTGTTTGGTAATTCAGCAACTTACCATAAACTAAGTATAGTGTACCATTTCATTCAATTTGTTGGTCACATGTCACAGGCCTTCCAAAATCAACAAAATGTCACACCTGTCCTGCATCCCACTCTCCAGGTGATGAATCCACTGGAGGAAAATGTCACAAAATTGTCCAAAATCAGCCATTACCTGATGAAAATCAGCACAAAATTTTCCAAGGTCACATGGCTATGCTGCAACTGACAAAACCAAAAGTTCAGACAAGTGGTCACACATCACAAGGGGTGACAGATTGAATGAAATTGTAAAGTATAGCATTTTACAGATATGCTCACTATGGGGCCTGCAGAGTAGGAAACCCATCCCACATTTCACACCTTTGAATAGTGTAAATTGATATATTTATGGTATAGTTTTCATGTATTGATAAACCCCAGAATGGAATAAGTTTCATCAGGAGTTGGACTGAAAATCTACCCCTAAGAGGAGTGAAAAAGGAGGTTTTTTTCTATATGCAAGGGATGAGTCAATGGGATGAAAACCTCCCGAATTTTGTCCCCAGTTCATCCTACACCAAATTCATCCTATGGGATGGTTTTCATCTTTATATGGGCAAAAATAACACTCCTCTACATGGGCTGAATTTCATCAACTGTAAGGGGAATGAAAGAAGGAATTTCCCCCCCCCCATTTAAGGGTGTCAAAGGGATGAATTCCTCACAGAATTTGTCCTAATTCATACCATCCCATGGGTTGTTTTCATCTTTATATGGGTGAGAATAACAACCTCTACCCAGGTTGGATTTCATCAACTTTCCAGGCTCTTTGAGAGTGGAAGAATTCATCTACTTTATGTAGTAGTTTTATCAACAGGTTTCATACTGCTAGCAGTGACTTTTCAACTGTTATGGGTAGTGGTCCCCCCCATTGGAAATCATTTGTTATTGGCCGAAATTCAGGCCATACATACAGAGCATGATCACATTTCAAGCATCATCATCTGAGCTACCCCTATCCTCTTCGAGTCCCTTGCCCTTGTCACCTTCATCCTCCATGTCTTCCTCCACATCCTCCACATCCCCTGCATCCCCCACATCATCCTCCGCATCATCCATATCCTCTGTGTTGTCCCTATCCTTCTCATCCTCATCCACTACATCATCCAAGTTTGTCATTACAGCAAAATATCTGTGTTTACGGGCATAGGCACGCTTGTTCTTCAGACTGGACTTAATAAATTCTTCAACCACCCAACCATGCGGGAAACGCTTGAAGTAGTAGTGGTGCTCTTGAGCCTAGGAGATCCATCTAAGAATGAGGTAAGAAAGCAGATAAGAACATACCATTGCAATGATTTTGGCAACGACCGGCTTTGGTTGGCGGTGCCACATAACAGAACAGTCAAGCCTGGCTGTGGCGGTTAAGTCCTGGACACAATGCTACTAATCCTCAGAAAGGCTATGTGCACAAGGGATCAACTTATGCGAAGGGCAGTGTACAAATCAGTATCATCCTCAAGGCGCATCGCAGTTTGTAAGTTGAATCCATTACCGGCAACGCTGCTTCCTCTGGGTGGCCGTGGTATCATCATCGTGGTGTTTTCTTTAGCAGCTGCAGCCTTGCACAAGACATCGTTCTCAGCTGATGATGGTTGTCAGGAATGTATGAAGGAGAAAAACAGCGACTGCACCCTTTAGTTCCTTCAACTGAGCCTCCAAGGTTTTTGCTGCTGTCCCTAGTCAAGTGTAGCACAGTAAGCGATACCGTCTCAATGCAAAATAGTGAAACACTAACCTCCCACTTTCTTTGCAAGAGAGGTCGACGCTGACTTTGCCTTACCACCTTGCTTGGATTTCTTAGACACTGACATTTTCACCATGAGGATTGGTAGGTAACAACATGCTCTTAAGGACTCAACAAAGGATAAGATCCCTGTATAGTCTATGCGCTGCAGAGGCGAACCACAAGATAAGTCTTCTGGCACAAGGGTCAGAAAAACTAGAAGTTGAGGACCACATTTTGTGCAGAGGACAACTTGAATGTTCCTGGAAATGATGACAGGATGTGATCAATGCATTCAAGGGGACACATTTCATGTAGACTGGACTTAACATATGTGGCAGCTCATTGCTCAAGGCCAGAGCTTGTGTGTTGGGAGCAGGAGGCGCTGTAAAGACAGGGATGCAATTAACACATTCAGGGCAATGAATTTCTATAGACTAGACTTAATGTATGGGTGGAAATTGTGCTCATTGCTTGGGGCCGGAGCTTGGGCATTGGGTAAGGGAGTTGGCGCAAAGCCAGAGATGCAATTAACATGTTCAGGGGATGCATTTTGCTAGACTGGATTTGGGCTCAAAGTACATGGCGACTTTCATTGCTCTAGGCCAGAGCTTGGGCATTGGGTAAGGGAGTGGGTGCAAAGCCAGGGATGCAATTAACATGTTCAGGGGATGCATTTCGCTAGACTGGATTTGGGCTCAAAGTACGTGGTGACTCTCATTGCTCTAGGCTGGACCTTGGGCGAACAATGTTAGTTGATGGTATCAGAAGCTAACGGATGCAAATAATGTAAATGCACAGGGAGACATTACATTGCTAGTGTTCCGGATCTTCAACTTGGTGTGGGTGGTCGCACGGGTAGACTAACGAAACCTGCAATATATAAAGTAGGTTACAAGTCAGGAAAATAGAATGTCCACAAACCAGAAATCCCCCCACATTTGCCCTGCTATTCACCATCATGTTGGGAGTGTTATTAGCATCAGTGATGGCACCTCCGATGTTGAGGAAAGTCTGACAGAACCAGATACAGAGCTTGAAAGTTATATGGTGGAGAACCAACTTGGCCTACTGGAGAATAGGGTGTGGGTTGACTGTCCTGATGTCTCCAATGTCTCGGGTAAGCACTGGTTTGTCTGCAGGCAAATGGAAGCTGAAGACTCCACATAGATACCAGACAAGCCAGCCCAGTCCCTAACAGGGATGTAGATGTCAGTACCCAACCATCAGAACAAAAGGTATGCAAAGATACTTACTTGATAGGTTGCCATGACATACCATCAGAAATACAGGAGAACGTCACAATCCAGATCTACATTGATAATAGCCACCTAGTGAACCTGGTCTTCAACATGAATGTCCAATGAGTAAAGAAGCAGGGCAGAAACAAGAGGACGAGAGAAAGAAAGACGATGAGAGAAAGAAAGACGACAAGAGAAAGAAAGATGACGAGAGAAAGAAAGACAATGAGAGAAAGAAAGATGACGATGGTGGGCAGAATAAGCAGCGGAAAGTAATTATAACAGGCACATAGGATAAATTATAGAGTATCTAGATATTCTATGCTTCGTAAAAACTTGATCACTTATCTGCATGCGTCTTCCTCGCCTCCTTGCAAAGACCAGACATCAGTCCATTGTTCCATTGTTTTTCCTCCTTTGTCTCATGGCTGACACACAGTTCATCAGGACTGAACTCCAAGCATTCCTCCAAGAGACTTCCTTGACCATCCTCCATCCGATGGATAACAGCCACCATGACAATTGGTCGACCATCTTCGTATCAATGGTGGATTCGGTGAACATTTTTGCCACAGTGCTCACCGTCAATCACAACAAGTGGCCCATTGTTGCGCATCAGGTGAGGGTGCTTGGGAGAAACCTGTTCCAGAGGCAAAAATCCTGATGTCTTGTAGTGCGAGAACCGGATGGATAGTTGCCCAGATACTTGCATAATTGTAACAGTCACTTCCTTATCTTTATGTTCTCCACCCGTAACCGATACCTTCATTTTTGCACCAGTAAGTTGCGAGTCTAGTAGAGGGTGCACTGGACGTTGCTGCTGTGGGGAGATAGGCAGCTGATGAGAAGAGGAAGCCAACTCGATCTCTGGGGAATCAGGGAGGGGAGTCCGTGGAGTCCATGATGATGGATTCCAAGCGGGCAATGAGAGAATGTAATTTGGCATGGGGGTACAACTACCACTATCAGCTGGGGTTTGCCGGGGTGCTGGAGCCCTCGCAGGATGTCTCAGAAGAGGTTTGAAGAGGTCACTCGAAGACGGGGAAAAATCATATAAGTGGAGACCGGAACTTGAAGGAAATTAGTCACAATGCCCACCGACAGAAATTAGAGTAACATATGATACTTCCACAAGGTCATCATAGTCCAAAACCTCAGTTTTGAATGGATGGGCAGGGTTAATGTGGGTGAACTGAGCGGTTATTCTGAGGCCACTTAAATTGTCCTGCAGAGGCAGAACATCCTTGATGATTGCATGATAACCCTTCATTGGATGCTTGACCTTGCAGTCAACGACTTCCATTTTGATCCATGGTGCACACTCTGATAAATCCGATGCGAATGGACAGGTTGGGTGGGCAATGAGCAGATCTGCTGATGTACTGCTTGACATAGACTGTTGCTTTGTAAATGTGAGTGGTGGGTCGATAACCTTGACCCAATTTATATGGACATGGTGTCCCTGGTAAAGGTTGATTAGTGGTTGGTTGCAAAAGTTTGGCCATGTACCTACCATTAGGATGTTGTGAAGCACTCCGCCATGTATGCTGCCCCTTCCAACAGCTGTTATGCCACCACTTATTTCTTGGCATTCGGACCATTCAGTGATCTGAACACTTTCAAATTCATCACCACTAATTTCTACTACCCATCCTTTTTCTCCACAGAGAGCTCCACTTATCACTTTGGCAAAGTTACCAACAGCAACATACTTTCTCAAATTGGACCAAGGGACATTTGCTATGCCCTTGCCATCCTCAAGATCCACCTCCACTGAATGAGGATGCACGGCTTTAATAATGCCTCGCTTTTCTGAGGGCTTAATGGCTACCACATGTTCACCTTCAGAAAATTTCCATTCTGAAGGGCAAGGGAATGTTGCGTTCATGATGTCTGGGTGAGGGGCCTTTTTAAACTCGTAAAATGTACTACTAGGCATGGAGACAGAGGTAGACGAGACTGAATGGTGGTGGAATGTCCTAACTTCGAGAGCATGCTTGAACTTATGACCCAAGATGGTCCACCATGAATCGTCCTTCCCTTTCTGGAATTGTGTGACGCCGTGGTTCCTCGCAAAGTTCATCACCATGTCCTTGGTAAACAGGCGGGGGTCGGTGTGGGTACCAGATCGTTTCCTTTTCCCGGAAGAAGAACCAACCATGGGAGGGGAAGGGAGGTGAGGAACTAAAAGAAGGGTGATTTGACCCCAGTTCTCGATGGACCAAACATAGCCTACATCCCCTTTGTACAACCCACGGCGCATGGTAACCCAATCTCCAACAGAGGGGTACCTTTCATCATCCATATCCAATAGCATAGTCCACTCTTCCATGTCAATCGCCCCAAAACCCTCTTGTGGGCAAATAAGTTGTGGGTTAAAATGTAGCAGCTTAGACAGCATGGGGTTCATGAAGGCCTTGATATAAAACCACCCACAAACTGAATCCTGCGAGAATGCAGACCTCAACTTGTGTTCTGATTGCACAACCCTAAACAGGTAGGCTATGGTGTCACTCTCCTTCCCTGGCTAGATATAATAAGTCAGTAGGCTATCACAAAATTGTAATGATTGAGGCTCACAGCACAGTGAACCCTCAGTAATGGATAGTCTGCATTAGTTGGCATGCATGAAGTGATGGCAGCCAGGGTGTCTGAGTCATTGGAATCAACATCGTCATCATATCTTGGCCGCTGTGCATTGAGGTTACATGACCGTTCCAAGATTCCTGACAAGAAGTCATTCAGATCCTCCTTGCCTTGGTCAGGCAGCTTGTTCCCCAGGAGCCCTGGCGCATCTTTTGGTTGTCCAACCTGATTGTCAATGAAGTCATCTAGAATGTAAACAGATTAATGGCTAATGTTTAAGAGTCCAGTCCAGTTCGGTTTTTTGACCCAAAAACGTAAAGACTGCAACCTAAACCAGTCCAGGACCAACCCAGATACTGCTAGAACCGAACTTGACCACCTAGAACCAGTCCTTTCTGGTTAAAAGACCAAAAAAGACCAGTTAAGACTGGTTTAGACCGATGTTGTGTCATGAAATTTGTCATATCAATATAACCCATATGTATCTTAGCAAATATTACCCGGACCTTATAACCACTATACAGATGGATAGACATTGTAATTCCACATCATTCGGTCTAACTTTTAAGACATTTCATCAACATTTGACTTGGCTATGATCAATATAAAAATACATCTCGTGCTGAACACCAAGAAATGTAATGTGACAACCATAAATTATGTGATGCATAGCATGCATTGACAAATGGTGGGAGTATTATTATACATGTTAGTCCTATGATCATTAATAGAATCAAGCAAATGATCAACATATGAGTAAGATGAAATGAAAATCAATCTGATACAACAAAATACTCATACAAAAATAGATTTGGTTATATCTTGCTCAATTCTTAACCATTTTTTATGAACCAGAGGTCGAATTCTCCGGATTTCATGTGGGAACATGGTCCAATATATGTTCCCATGATAAAACCGGTCCTAACCAGTTTAGACCAGTTTTCTTCGGTTTTACAACATTTTTCAAAATGGAAAGACTGCTAACTGAACTGCAAAAGACCAGTCCATAAATAGACCACTGGTCTGTTCCGGTCCAATTCAGTCCAATTTTTTTCGGTCCTATGGACTGGACCCTTAGGGTAAGACATAACCGGATAGCCAAGGATTGAACATTCCGAACAATATCAACATTTGTTTGCCGGGTTTCGCACACTTTCTCGCTTTCATCCCAACCACCACCTTCAACTTTTCTTGGTCTGCCGTCCTCCTCATTGCCCCCCTTGAGTAAGTTCCTTTTGATTCATTTTGCTAGTCAGTAAAGTAGATACATAGTACATGCCAAATGAATGATAATACAAAAAATAAGCCTAAGAATCCAATAAAAATCAATACAAAATGCTGATATCTGCTCATAGAAAACTTAGGAATGTTGCTGAAGGCACGATGCACAGTGTTCCGCTGTTTCATTGATATCAAGGCTCAAGTTGACAACGAGGAGGACGATAACAGGTGTGGAGAGGTATATTCTGGTGAGCTGATCCCCGTGTCCCTATGAGCATGCCCACTAACATCTGCTCCTCAGTCATGGCCCCTAAGCGTCTCTGTGCATGTAATTGTGGCAAGTTGGTCATCCGGAAGACTGAAAGGCATCATGAGACAGGGCAAGGTCCTTCACTTTTGATGTCGAGTATCCTTGCACAGAACCAGCCCTCAATAAGGAAGACCAGACAAAAGAAATCATCTCGCCCTTCACTGAAGCAACAGGTCATTGGACGCTGAGCTCCTGCTCAACGAGCCCTTTTGTTAGTGGAGGATGCCATGCATAACTCTACTATGGGTGAGGATTTTGACAACTATACATCTAATGATCTCCCAGGAAATGTCAACGATCAAGGTTGTCCATCGCAGGTCATTCCGGAAGCAAATCTGGACTTGCAGATGGGTGAGGCAGGACCATCTGGAGTCAACAATGGCTCCCCCGAACCGTCGCCATCATTTGTGCCACCCCTTGGTGATGAGTACAGTTTGACCAACTTATGCTGCTCCCATTGCATTGCCCATTGTGTTGAGCAAGTTGGCTTACAATGATGGGGGCATAACCATGTGCGGCAGTTTGTTGTCGAGGAGAGTGATAAGGAAGATGAGGAAGACGAGGTCACAGAAGAGAATCAGGTCATGCAAGAAGATGAGGTCATGGAGGATGAGGATTTCAACAGCAACGAAGACTTCCAGGAAGACGAGGGTGAATATGAAATGCCAAGCGCAGAGTTGGGACAGGAAGGGGTCTCAGTATGGGACCTCCTCAGTGAAAGCTTCTTGAAGGAAGCCTCACAATTAGGTGAGTTCACGTCAAATTATACCTTTACCATTGTCTGACAGACATACTTACAGAGGGCAATATCCTGGATGAGAGTGACCTGACCCTCCTCCGTGCCTATGCCCTCAAACTTGAGGAACGCCTCACTGACAAAGCATTCAACAAACTTCACTTCATTTTCCCTCAGTTTCCAATGGACTCCCTGAAGAATACAGAGAAACGTGTTCAGTTTCTCTCTGGTTTCCAGCCCGTGCACTATCACTGTTGCCCCTCCTCATGTGTCTGCTATACTGGCCCATACAAAACCCTCAAGAAATGCCCAAAGTGCAACACTGACTGCTATAAAGCCAATGGGACAACACCACAAGCAATCTTCGAGTATCTTCCCATTATTCCCCGTCTCCGCGCAATGCTTGCAAGTACTTCCTATGCAACGAAAATGCAGTACTGGTCCAAACACGAAGCTGACCCAACAAAATTAACTGATATTTTTGACGGCACTCATTATCATTCACTCTGAGAGACCCTCATCATGATTGACACTGAAGAGCTCCCAATGTGGTTCTTTTCCAATCCTCAGGACATTGCACTTGGGTTATCCGCAGATGGCTTTGGCCCCTTCAAGCGCCATACCAAGACTGCATGGCCAATTATTCTATTCAATTATAACCTCCCTCCCAAAGAGCGGTTTCTCAAGTGGAACATTATCTTGATCGGAGTGGTTCCTGGACCAAAGAAACCCTGTGATTTTGATTCATTTTTATGGCCCCTAGTCCAGGAACTTCTGCAGCTTGAGATTGGTGTTTCTGCTTTCAATGTGATCACCAAGGTTGTCTTCCTCTTACATGCATATCTGATTGTCGTCTTTGGTGATATACCGGCTGTCTCGATGATTATGCACATGAAGGGCCACAATGCAATCTCTCCATGCCACATGTGTACAATCAAAGGAGTCCACATTCCATCCTCGCGAGTGACGACGCACTATGTTCCTTTGTGCCGCGATGGCTTCCCAGGCTCACAGGAGCAATACAACCCATGTGTGCTTCCACTATGAAATCACATGTCATTCATGGAGCAAGCAAAGGAAGTCCAGTATGCGTCAACCAATGTGGATTATGAAGGCCTTGCAACCAAGTACAGCATCAAAGGTTTACCGCTGCTCAGCACCTTAAGCTCCCTCTCTTTTCCTGTGTCCTTCCCTTATGATTTCATCCATCTGATATGGGCTAATCTCATTCCCAACTTGATTTGCTTCTGGACTGGAGAGTTTAAAAATATTTCCCATGACAACAAAGGCTACGTGTTGGGACTGATGGTAGGCTATTGGAGAGGCCACTGCAAAGGCAGGAAAAACTATCCCTGCAGCATTTGGCGCTAGGGTTCCGAATATAGCATCAGAGAAGGCACAGATGATCGCCAAAACTCATTCAATCTGGACATTATACATCACCCATACTCTCCTCAAAGGCCAATTTGTGCATCCACAGTACTACAAGCACTTCATGGAATTAGTTCAACTGCTAACACTCTGCCTCGAATTCGAAATCACCCAAGATCAAGTTAATGACCTTGAGAGAGGTTTCCAGAGCTGGGTACAGAAGTATGAACAGTATGTGTTTCTTGTTGCCAGCAGGATGCTGTCTGATAGATGAACAGTCTATACTACCAAAATGATCCACTGTGCATAGCCTGTTGTCCCATCACCGTCCATGTGTTGCTTCACATTGCACTGAGTATCAGGGCTATGGGTCCAGTCTGGGCTTATTGGGCATTTCTGATGGAGCACCATTGTGGCGACATCCTCCGTAACATCAGGAGCCAACAGTTTCCCTATGCAAACATCAACAAGTATGTTACCTCTCATGCACAGTTGATGCACATAACCCTCCTCTATGGCTTGCATGAACAACTTATTCTCTTACCTCCTGTCCATCATGATACAGATGTCAAGTTGCCCTCATGTAAGTCTCTAGTCATGTTGATGAACCCGCTCCCTTATCATAGTGAGCTAGACCCGTTATATGTTCTTACTCCCCCCAAGGGACCTGTGGAAACCCTCCCCACTCCTCTGAGGACAAAGCTCATTGCCACCCTAGCCACTCGCTTTAACAAGTCTGCGTCAATAATTCGGGAGCTTATACCCCGGAATACTCAATTTGCCCAATATGGCTGTGTGCACCAGCTGGAGGGTGGTGATGTTATGCATGCTCGTGACTTTGTTCCACTCAGATCTGACAGTCGAGATATGTCATTTGTCTGGGTAAGCCTCCCACTACACTATTTCATGCATATTAACTTACTCATCCTCCAGTGTTGACAAATTTGCTCATCTACCACGTCAAACACCAGAGTTTGATCTGCAAGATTTCTTCAGGCAAATCCTCTGCTTTGTCATTGTCGATATCCCTCACTCCCCTATACATAACATCGAGGCCGATTCTTTCATCTATGCATTCATCAATCAGGTCAAAATTTCAGAGCCAGCCACTAATCGATGTGGGATCAACTACTATGAAGACTTGGGGCCTATGGAATTTGTTGATCTCAATCAGATAAAATGTGTAGTTGGGTGTATTAAGGACTGTGGGAGGTGGTCCATTATTGACCGAAATAGAATATCATCACAGGCTGTAGCTGAAGGCAATTAAATTTCTGTTATGTCATGAGAGTTGTGAGAGTGCCATTTAAATAGTTTCAGAATGGGTGCCTTGTGCAGTGGAACAAGTGAGTGGAAGAAGAAGAGGCTCAACAATGCGGTGAAGTTGCAAGTGTGGTGACATGGGCTGGGGGAGGAGAGGATGGTGGGAGAAGTGATGAGGAGGCGCTGGCAATTTGATCAGGTAGAATGTGCGAGGGTGAGGGTACATTTTGTTCTATTTTGAATGAAGGTTGACTGACATTGGGTTAGATATTTTGTTTTGGCTGGCGAGGAGCAGTGAATCTGATAGTTGGCTTGTACTCGTAAGACAAGCTTGTTTCTTGCTTCTGCGTTCTGTGTCAAAATCACAGCTGTGAGTCCAGCATCTCTGCGTTATTTCTGGGGCATGCTGACCTTGCTTGCAGTTTGCCATCTGCTGTTTCCCACCTCGAAGTTCTTGATATTCTCCTATCCTCCATCGCAACTGAAAACTTTCATGGTGTTCATGGCCCGTGCATCATCAGCAGCAACAACAATGATGGCAATGACCCCAACACCCACCCCCACTGCCACAAGCCACTGCTCATGGGGTGTATAGCAGGTGTTAGCTGATGGCGATGACAGGTGGTAGTGGCGGTGAATGGCTAACAGCAACAACATGCAAATGACAGCCCTACACACAGAGAGTTAAAGTATGAAAAGCTGACTTGGGAAACATCCTTTAGAGTTGTGAAAAAATGAACTCCCCACTAATCCCCTAGATGTCAGAAAACCACATACAGAAACATCCTGTCTTTCAGATGAAATTAATATCCTTTCGGATTGAAAACTAACCCTAGAAGTCAGAAAATCACAAGCTGAAACATCAAATCTTTTGGATGATATTCATACCCCCCCCCCTAGATTAAAAACATCCCCTAGATGTCAGAAAATCACATACAAAAACATCCTGTCTTTCAGATGAAGTTCATACCTTCCTGTTGAATTAAAAACATCCCCCACTTTTCATTCTTTTGTGAAATGAAATTTCATCCCATTGACATATGGAAATTTTGTAAAATAATACACATGAATTCCATACCCTAAACGGCTTAAATATATGGGCTGAAAATTCATCCCAAATTCATCTACCGCAAATTTAGCCATTTAGATTAGAAAATTCATGTTTTGGCACTTAGATGGCTGAAATCGCTACCGTGCTGGGTCCACAGTGTATGTAATCTATAGCTACATCATGATTGCTCCAACTTCAATAAGTTGTAAAAGAGGTGCACTCGTTGTCGGCATATTTCTGAGTGTTTTGGTGTTGAACTTGCAATAAAAATTTCACGTAGTCCTTTGAGGGGGAGTTTGAATGTGCCGAGTGCTGCCAGCAGTGCCGAAGAGCAGGTAAAATGCATTTTTGCTTCATTTTTGTGATTTTTGCTTTCGGAAGTTCCGTCACTTCCAGGGTGTTCACGATAGCCATTTTTCACATCATTTTTCGTTTCATTTTTCGGATCATTCTGACAATACATACTTCTGCTAACATGCGAAAATGGGCTAAAAATGAAGCCGAAAATGTTTACTGTGAACAACCCTGATATCATAAGGTTACTTCGGACGGTTTTCGAACACCCCCTCAGTGGCAGTCAAAACTTATTTTCCGGCCGTTCCTGAGTAAAATTTTACTTGGCAAGTTCGCCCCACTCACGTGAATAAAACCATTGTGGACCTCCACAACAACTTCGAAACTCATTCGTCTACTTGACTGGACTTATTAACAGAGACGCGTAACATGTATACACGACTCAAGAAAGCTGAGAGAATAATCTACTTATTCATTCAGCAACGACGCGGTCACATGCGATGACAGGTCAATGTACTATGTAGCAACGATGTGGAGCAAAGAGCGCTCAGTCAAAACGTGGCAGATTTCGGTCGTTCGATTCCACTTTGACCAGGATTTGCAAAGTGCTCTATCATAGATGGGAGTGGAAGACATAGTATTCGACCTGTATGTATGAATTTTGGGATACCAGATCCTGGATAATTACGTGGTAAGCAGAAAATGACAAATATCATAGAGCGTTGAATAAATCAAAATGAGGATTGAGAGTTGGGAAACAGACGGGCGATCAACGCGTAAACATAAGGCATAGACACGCTGAATAAGAAAAAAAGGGAGATTAAGAGCCAGACCTATTAGTTCTCTTTCATGTCCTCATCAATCCTACTATACCCCATTCCTACCAAAAACGACCTATCCCTGTCTTTCACAGCCGACAAGGCAGCATCAGAAGAAGACCTCCACGTAGCAAGGGGCGGGCGCGCACTTGTGACTGAGCCCGCAGCAATGTTCGTGTTTGTGCTCGTGGTGGAATGACACGAAGGGAGTGCACTGGAGAAGGGTGCGCTCACTGGGGGTGGGGAATTCAACTTAGAAGAGGGGGCGGGCACCAAAGATGGGATAGCAGGTAGAGGTGCAGTCGGCGGGGGAGCAGGGGCTGGGACAAACGCAAGGCGACGCACAGCCATACGGGGTCTAGGTATTGGTTTATTGTTCAGTTATATATGAGTTGAAAGCGTGAACTGACCGTAGAATGCTGCCTACACTGCCGCTACGCATGCGGCCCATGAGACTAGTGCTCTCACTGGCGATATTCCCAATTCCTCCTCCATTGTAGATGCCTGTTTCGTTGGCTCTGTTGAAGCTTCCACTGCGTGAACGTGAAGGACTAGTTGTGAGGTGGAGTTGGAGTTGGAGGGCTGCTCCTGCGTTGCGTGTTGGGGAACGGATAGCTGTCATGGGGGAAGTACGAATTGTTAGACTTGAGCGGCGTTTTCGTAGTCTTGGGCGTGTCGATGACTGAGCGG
Source organism: Tricholoma matsutake (assembly GCA_026075535.2). Lineage (NCBI taxonomy): Eukaryota > Fungi > Basidiomycota > Agaricomycetes > Agaricales > Tricholomataceae > Tricholoma > Tricholoma matsutake. Next base: position 1,381,371 of record AP026550.1, on the reverse strand, counting down.
GTAGCTGGGGAGTAGGTGGGAGGACCCGAGTTGGCGTATCTTCATGCTCGGTGTCTACCTCGATGTCGCTATCGGGTAGAGAAGAAGAGGGAATTATTGGGGAAGACTTGTCATAGTTGAATTTGTATTGAGTACTAGGAGGAGCAAGCAAGCCAGAAGAGAAAAAAGCAGAATACGACGCCATTCCTTTGATGGTCAAGAGCAAGTTGAACTTTCTATAAATACATACATAAATAGAACAAAGAGTCGCGTCGTAAAAAAAATAAAAAAAAATAAAACAACTAGATGGCCAACGTGGGGATCGAACCCAAGACCTTCGCATTATTAATATTAGTACGACGCTCTAACCAACTGAGCTAGTCGGCCATTAACTCCACCCAGTTTATGTAACTCTCACAATCTGAGTGGAAACCTTACAAGTTTCGAAGGACCAAAGTAAACATCTTCCGCAGATGGCATCAAAAACCCTTTGGAAAAAGCTACTGGCCGGCGACAAGCAATTGGGAGAATTCAAGAAAAGAGGAGAAAAGGGCGGAGAAGAAATTTAAGGATTCCTAGCCACTCGTCTCAGCAGCTCGGGATGTATACGAGATGTGACTCGGAGACTCATTGCTGTGAGGTGCCAGTCAGCATATAATGAATGGATGTTATATAATGCTACTGCTACGATGCGATACAAAAATCCGTACGATAATATTAAGTGCTTGTAGCACCTATGCTACAAGACATGACACGCCGTTAATGCTAAGTACGTAAAGGTCCAGTGAACGAGACGATGAAATGTATGTAATGATGCAAATTAGAGAGAGATATACCTACTAATGCCAGTCTGAAGAGTCCTATCGTTGCGATCGTCGGCGTTCAATTGTATCTCGCAGGTTAGCCATCATGAATGACCATGGAATGCCAATCCACATTCAATTGATCCGCTGTTTCTTGTTCGGGGAATAGGAACACGCTCCCTCGAGATGCTCCAACACTTTATCAGGGCGCGTACACAACTGTCCACACAGCCGACACTCGTACTTGATCACTCCGAAGTGAATTTCAGATATATGCCTGCCGTGGCTCGAACGTTTAGTAGCGTCCTGCCCACAGCCAGGCCAGAGACATCGGCTCTTTTCGTTGATGTCCAGGCCGCGGTAGTGCGTTGCGTTGAGGTGACTTTGTACGCGTCCCTTTGTCGTGTGTTCGGCAGCGAACGTCGTGCTACATCCAGGGATCTTGCAAGGACACACCCCATCCTTTATCCGAACGATGTAGTTTGGGTGTTCGTCTGTGTTTCTGCCTCTGCCCCTGCCTCTGCCCCTGCCGCTTGTGGCGAATGTCGATGCCACGGGTGCTGGAGGTGACTGGACACTGGATACATAACGATTAGGAATAGTAAGGCTACTTATCCGAGAAAAAGCATACGGTTGACTATTTGCAACGCCGCCAGGTAAGGCTGGGAACATCGAGGCGGGAGGAGGGAAGATACTGAAACGGATTATTATAAACAGCGGTCATAAAAATTTTGCGAGAATCGTACGGTTTATGGTTTTTGACGCCATTCTCGAGATGCGGTCCACCAGTGGACACCATCCCAATATTGGCGGCACGTGGCACAGGAAACGTACTGCAGAAAGTCAGCCACGTACGAGAGACTATTTTTGACGCCGCCTACAAAGTGAAAACAGGAGGCACCTGTTGATAGTGGACCTGTGACTGGCAATTCGGGAGGCGAATCACGCGAGGGCCTGACCGAATATTACAGTGCGAGTAAGCGTTCATTTGAGGAACACCCGAAGTAGGGGGTTGTAATTTATAAGGAGCGTAGGCTTGATGATTTACCGGGTTGGCGAAGATTTGCTGACCAGCAGTTGCAGGCTTGAATTGATGAGAGAAGTATGCTTGATTATTATTATCCGGCAGTATAGGAGTGGCATGGGTGTTGGGAGGGTAAGGATAGACGTTGCCTGGGGCAGGCATAGACTGTGTTCGACGGTGAATAGAGTAATGAGTGGTGGCTTTGTACTGGGATTGGAGAGGCCCGAGTTCGACAGGATGGTCCTGTTTATTGTCGGAAACATGCCCGCTTGCGGGATTCAAACGCAATAGTTGAGGGAGCTTGATGTAAGGACTGGAGGTGCGATGAAAATGAGAGATATCTTTGGGAATGGAAGAATGAGGGAAACATACGATTTGGGAACGAGTGGCATTGTGCCACTCCCGGCCTGCGGTCCAGTAGCGTCGTAGTTGGAAGGAGCGACGGGCTCGGAGTGAGGGCGTGTGGGGTATACCATGTCCAGATGGCTGGGTCCTATCATTGAATTGCTTCCATTATCTGCAGAGGCCGAGCCGATGAGAGGCACAACCTGGTTTGCCCCAGTGTAGTAAAACTGGCTCTGCTGACCAGCAGCGTAGTGCGAAAAATCGTCGTTGTGGAACGCGACGGCATTGCTTGGGATTTGGGAGACAGACGCTGTGGGAAGGACGGTGTCGAAGACTCCGTCCTTGACCTCCTCGTCATGGTCGCGTTCGATATAATCCTCGTTATCGATCGCGTCATAGCTCCTCTTCGACCCAGCAAGCATCCCTTCTGCGAGCGGAACCTCTGGGTAGTTAACTGGAGTCGCGCTAGTGTCTTCGCGTCGAACATTTCCGGACTGGCTTAGGAAGAAATCTGTGAAAGCCATGTCTTGCGCAAATTGTTGACTGCAACTGGCAGGTAAGAGGGAGTCAAAGCTCGGCGCGACGTCGTGCGAACTGTTCTCTAGATAGGGTTCGTCGAGCTGGGCCTCGCTTTGGCACGATGGCTCTTCATTGCCAAAGAACTCTGACATGAGACGCCTGTGGCACATTTAGCGGTCAAAGCGTATTAGAAAGCAGCATAATTATGTTACTTTAAGTCTTCGAGAGCTCTGTCCTCCGAAATCTGATGCATGGTATTCTGGGAAGGGGGTATACTAGTAACACTCTCAGCTTTGGCAACGAACTGTGGCATGGTAAATATAGATGCACTCACGTGTCATGGAAGTCGGGGAATGAAGGGGACCCATCCACAGGAGGGAAGCACGCCATGATAGAGGAAGTGAATGAAGAGAATCAACTCGGTTCGCGTGCGTATGTTTAATAGTCTCGTGACCAGATCACAATATACGCGCAAATACATGGGCAATGCAGTTCAGGATGGACCATTGTTCTGGAGGAGCTGGGAGTGAAATGCCGGCTGGGCCATCCAATAACATTGGAATAATTCGTTTTTTGGCGAACTCCCGTTGGATTCGCAGTATATGAAAGCGCGGAGACCGAGAATTGTGCCATTCAAGTTATGCACCCCTATCAGACTGGTCCAATCCTACTCGAAGAGGAATGCTCGGGTTCGGCATGACCTGGTTAAATTCCACCAAGTGCAATGTTTATTCAATTGAACTTGCAGATTTGTGCCCACCGCCAAGATGCAGTTCGATTTGTAAATGCAGGATTAGAGTCGGACAAGAGAGACTGCCTGTCGGATCCAGGGGTGGCAACTGCCCTATGAACTGACACACACACGGCGGGTACCACGCTGCCATCGTTTTGGTACTGTCTTTGGCGAAAACGTCCCAAGTCACAGGCGAAAAGAGACCAACCAGAGAGTAACCGTACTGTGCCAGATCATGCAGCAAATTAAAGGTCCAATATCCATTTGATCGGTCTGGGCCATCCCACTACGGAAGATGCGATTTGACATAGCAGGGCAAGATAAGGGATGGTGCCGAAGCAAGGTACATCACAAAAAGTGGTTGGCGATATTCTTTACTTGAACGTTGTAGGTTTTCTTCACCAGATACCAACGATCAGCGGAGGGAAGGGATCAACAGTGCCAGTGACATCAGAGAGTCGACAGCTGGAAGCCTGGAACACCAGACATTTCACGTGACCGGCCCGAGAAAGCACCGAAAGCTAAAATCAACGAGAAGGACGTGCCTCCCATAAATTAGCCATCATATTTCAGGAGAATGTAGGATATAATAAGCCAGTGTAGCTTAATGGTAATTTGTGATCCTCGTAGAGTGCTACGCCCGATGGTTGAGGGTTCAATTCATTGACAGTGCACTTTTTGGTCTACATGTACAAAGTTCATGTTCCGAGTTGTAATTACGAGTGTGCCAACCTCCATTTATGCATGGAATGACTAACAGTTTAATTATGTCTGTCGCTGCTTTTTTTTTAGTGGTTAATTTCCTCAATTGAATCTGTTAATGAAATTTGAGTCTGAGTCTGTACTCAACGATGTTAGTGTTTCAAACGGCCAAGCTGATCAATTTCGAAAATCAATTCAATATCACTCTAAATAAAATAGATAAAATTCTGAGAATATTTGAGCATATACATCTCCCCGAACGCCAGTGGGTCTTCTGCCAACATTAAGTGTGAAAGTTAGTGTTTCCGGAGGTAATTGACTGGCTACAAATGGCTCAATTTTTGAGCCATTATGTAGCTGGTCAAATATCTCTTCACTGGCTATATGGATCACTTAGCATTGGCAGAGGACCCACTGGCATTTGGGAGACATATGTTCTTAGAATGGTATCTATTTTATTTAGAGTGATACTGCATTTAGTTCAAAATTGATCGGCTTAGCCATTTGCTACCCTCCCCGAGAGTAGCACACAAAAAATAACAGCAAAATGCATTAGGATTGTAATACCTGTCGCTGGCTTCTAAGTGCATAAAATTATCCTAACATACATCAAACACACATCAAAAGTTCATTTGATCCGATGCATTGATTGTTTGTGTCCACGCATCAAGTCATGTGACATGTCTGGGGAGGGGTTGAGCTTGGGTTGCTCCTGGAACAGATACTTCTGAGTAGTAAGTAGGTATCAAAGCTTGAGGGAAGAACCTTGCTAAGTCCCAAACCTTTAATTCACTCGTCCATCTATTTCTTGTGCTGATTTCTTCGTATCTCCATTCCTTCATTCATCTGAAGATCATATGTTTGCTCATTCCTTCCTTACTACGTGGGTTTGTCCATCTATTCATTTCACCTCTTACAGAGTGTATTACGTAAATTGCACACGTTGTGATGCGTGACACTCAGTAAAAAAGGATTTTCCCATAGTCATGTGACTGTCAGGCTATGTAAATGTCAAAAAAACAACAAATAGTCAGGTAAGTCAAAACAAATAGTCAGGTAATAGTCAAGAGTTTGTCATTTTTTTGACATTTACATGACTATAGTCTGACAATCATGTGACTTCCTGGAAAATCCTTTTTTACTGAGCATGATGCATCCCAAACTATCATCATTCCATCGTGGTACCACTTGGTTGAACCTGTTTCTGTGATGAAGCAAGGGATCCACATGTTTAGGTCATGGGGTATACAGGTAACCATTGCCGAAATGCCCAAGGTCCTGGTTTTCCCACAAACCCAGCCTAATTATAGTGGGTGATCCCATTCCTCACTATAACTATACTCATTTGTCCAAGGGGGTGTCAGAAAAAAATTAAGCATATCAGGTTGATTTTTTTTTTTAATGGCCTGGGTAGGGGAACTAACTAACTAGGTGTGGGAAATAGTTACTATATAAGGAAATTTTAACACCACCCTCATTGCATTATCCTCACCGCAGCTTTCCACCATGTCTCTGACTATTCCTAACATACTCAAGATTGATGCACTGTAGGTGGTACTGGATGGACTATCAGCCCTGTGATTCCACTGTACAGAAGATTCTTTACTCACCCATCTCATCTTGCATCCTACCATTGTGCACTCAATAACATCTTGGTCCCTCAACATTTCCTCGTGCGTAACAGTGCTTCTGCAGGTACAAACCTCCAGGATGGCATGCAAATCTCTGGCCTTTCACTTTCATCCAATCCATGTTGCTGGCCTGTCAAGCATAAAGTGGTCTTGCTCATTGTCTGTTTGGTTATCCAGGTGCAAATCTGATGCTGCTAAGTCTGTATTTGATGCGTGTGGTGCTGCCAAACCTGTAGAAGCTTCCTCAGGCATTGTTGGATATGAGTGAGACCCTGGTAAGCACCATCTATTGTCATTTATGTCCCACTCAAGCTCATCATTGATTGGGTTTTCTTTGACATTCGCATCTGCAGGATCACTTCCAACACTGTCATCTGCCACCTCTCCATCTGGATGAACATCATCTTTGTCTTGATCTTCCTGATCAGATCTGTCATCCTCAGCAACATTCCTGCTTGTGCATTAATGCTTAGGACTAAAATAGAACTGAGCAAACTAACTGCAAGGTGAGCCGTGAACTATGCACCTCTGATATAATTAAAGATGTCGACTGATTTTTCTTCAACTTCCATGTCTTCCTCTCCTTGCAATGGTTCTCCCACACTTCCTTCAGTAATTGTTGCTCAACATTGGTGATTTTCCAAAGCGGCTCATGTGGAGTTAAAGAGATTGTCAGGTGTTTTGCTAGCATATGGTGCATGAAATTGTATTGCCATATGCATGGTCCAACTGATGGACATATGAGGCAATGGAGTGGGATGTTGGAACAGGGACTTGATGATGTTGATGAGCTAGCCACTGCATATGAAAAATATACCTTGTTTGTGCACATATACCACGCAAAGTCAACTTGATCACTTGCACCAGCACCCTTTTCTTTTTTAACATAGAACTTGCAGAGAGGATATGACCAAAGACATAAGCCACACAGCTCGTCACTTCACTTGATGCTAGAATCAAAGAGAATATGTGTGGCCATGTGTTCCAGGATCCTTGGAGCTTGTTTTGGGAGAGCTAGTGAAGGACTGCATGCTGTGCATTCATTAGCAACTACAAAATTTTGCTCTGCAAGTTCATCCTCGCAGAGAAAACATGCCTTGCCTGTTTGAATCTTTTGAGGTGTGTATCATGCTGAGATATTGGATGTTACATACCCATCTCTTCATGATAAGGGAACTGATCTGATTTTCTGACCTCTGGTAAAAGGTTTCTAGTGGCAGATTCAAGTCGTTCGAATATCATTGCTCCAATGGCCATATAAAATAGACTTCCAGTTACCCATGTTGAGATACTCAGATTTATGGGTTGAATGATATGACCAGCAACTCAATGTGAGGACCCTCTTCTACCAGACCACTTCCAATCATACTTGAGATCGGGATCATCCTCAACTGTAGCTGGAATGACATAAAGTATTTGATACAATATGAATACTGAAGGCTCAGTGAGGTATTCCACAGCAACGTGATCAGTATGCTGATTGTTGACTGTGATGTCATTGACTTCACCAATGCACAAGAACACACGTCCATCAGATTGGACCAATGATGCAATAGGTGAGTCCATTTCAACCTGGTTCTCACCCGAAGTGGGATCACATTCAAGTATATTGGTGTGACTTGGAGTATTATTGGGTGTTTTGATGGCATAACACTGAATATTGGCCACACGCTTCAGGCGGTCAGTAGAACCTGTCTTCTTGTAGTTGGCAAACACTTGGTTCAGGTATCAAGATTTGTAAATTTGCTTTCCATTGAGGTCAAAACATGGACTATGTTTTCCATGTGGATCTTCTTCTGCGATAGCATCCTTGAGATCTGGACCAGGTGGCAGTTCTGTGTTTTTGGACACCTCTGCATGATGACCCTCCAGTGTATCATCATAATCATCTGGATCATGTGGGCCCTTGACTAAATCCTTGCCAAACGGCAAAAAGATGTCTAATGAGGAGTCGGTAGCAGCCTGTAAGATAGGAGCAAGAAATGGAAAATCCTCTTCAATTTGTCGCTTTCCCGGCTTCCAACAAGTTTGGAGAACAACTTGAGAAACATTCACATTCCCATGCCATGATGAGGGATTGATGTGATCAACATGATTGTGAATTACAAGCCCATCTTTTGATAAAGTGGGGAGTTTGAGTCAATGGGGAGCTCTATCCCAGTGGGGATACTTAGCAAGAATTGTCAACACTTCAATAGTCCCTGTAAGGCAGAGACCAAACTGCAGAAGATCAAGATTTGCATCATTTCTAACCATAGTACAAAGAATGCTGTAGAGCACCTCCAGATGGTCTGTCCCCAATAAAATGATCCAAAAATTGGCTTGTGGATCATCTGCCTTAGTCTTCACAACACAAAAATATGGGTTCTTGATCATTATCATGATGTCAACATAGAGTTGTGTGGGCATCAGTTTTGTCATATCCTCATGAAATAATGTGAGCAAAAGATGAGTGGCTGCACTGAGATGTACAAGCTGTTCAGAAAGTGAGAGATTGATGCATATGTATGGAATGAGGATGTGGTAAAACAGTTGTCTGAGAATCTTGAAAGAGCCTCTGGCTTGGGCAAACCCAGGTAATGCATCTGGAGGTGGTTTGGGAAGGGACCAAACATCCCTGAGCATATCATATGCCAGCTTTACATATTGGTGGTTGTTTGGATTGAGCAAGTAGTCAATCTGAGTTGAAGTCAGATTTTTGGAAGCCAAGTGTGAGCAAATAACAGAAGGCTTTATATGTACCTCATGGACATGAAAACCTTTGTCTCAAAGCATCAAATTCCAAAGATGTTTAAAAACATGCTTATAATTAAGGAGTGTCATGGGTACGGGTAACACCGTGAGTATCTGGTCATGGGTATGCATGGGTACGGGTACAGGTTTGGGATTATCATACCTGTGAAACACCACGGGTATATGGGTTTTACTAATCTCATTTACAGCTGTTTTAATGTTTCAAAGAGACTAGAGGGTCGCGTTTGCTCATTCTTGTCCAATGCCAACATCTTTGTTGGAAGGGAGGTAGCAAGAGAAGGTCTCATATCTAGGTGAGTTCTCTATCGTTTGTTGCGATCTTAGGCTTAATTAAATGTAATATACAGTTGCTTCAATGTTGCGAAGAGATGAGAGGGTTGCGGTTAGTCGTTCTTTTTTGATGCCAACATCTTTGTTAGAAGGGGGGTAGCAAGAGAAGGTCTCATATCTAGGTGAGTTCTCCATCATTTATTATGATCTTAGGCTTAATTACAATGTAATATACAGTTGCTTTAACGTTGCAAAGAGATGAGAGGGTTGCAGTTGTTCGTTCTTTTTTGATGCCAACATCTTTGTTAGAAGGGGGGTAGCAGGAGAGGGTCTCATATCTAGGTGAGTTCTCCATCGTTCTTTGTGATCTTAGGCTTAATTATAATCTAATATACAGTCATTTCAATGTTCTGAAGAGACGAGAGGGTTGCAGTTGCTTGTTATTTTCCGATGCCAACATCTTGGTTGGAATGGTGAGAGGGCTCATATTTGGGTAAGTACTCTGTCATTTGTTAGGTTCTAATCTACTTTACAGTTGTTCTGAAGTCCTGAAGAGTAGTAGAGTAGTAGTATATGAGTGTCCCATCCCCCAAACCCTCAGCTTTGTGGGGGGTTTGGGTATATGATGTAACATGTAGTAATACTTGTAACATCATAGCATAGTAATACCTGTAACACCACAGTAACACCGTACCCTTACCCGTGTGGGTACAGTGTTCATGGGTACAGGTATGGGTATGTGAAAATATACCCAAGGGTTACCCCTGGAGCTCACTACTTATAATCTTTGTCAGCAGTTAGATCATCATCTCCCACTTCCAGGTTCATGAGCAGGAGAGCACACAGCATGTCATAGATAGGGGATGTGGGATCAAGATGACATTTGAAAGTCATCTGCACAAGTGCTTCCCCACATTGAGATTCACCATCAGAAGCAATTGAAATTGTTCTGAGTTTGGATTTACAGCTGGCAAGATAACCTGTATTGATTAGGGCAGCATGTTGAATTCCTGTCTCATGTTTGCATGACCCTCATATAAGGATGGGACGGGTGCTATATAACCATGTTTCACTGCTCAACACGCCGAGTGCTCCAACGGTTGCCTAGGTTGAGTCATGAGAATGTGCCAACAAATGTCAATGGCTATCATTGACTCATCACTAACCTCAACTGCCAGATGGACCTCCTTTTGATCAATTGCATCCAGTAACAGATCGACTCCCTTCTCAGAATTGAACTCCAGACTGGTTTTATGCCCATGCTCATGGCACACCCCCTGGATCTTGTTGCTATCAGGATCGTGTTGAAGTCTCTCCTTGGTCTTCAGTTCATCAAGCATGAAGATTTGATGCACAACTTGGTGTGTCTCAAGAAGATTGTACACATTTTCAAAGTTGCTGATGATGTTCATTTCAACTTCAAGCCTGGTTGGTATAAGGGGAGATACTAGTAGTTGAGGGATGAGTGTGCAACAGTGAAGTGTGCTTAATGATGGGAGGTTCAGAGCATGGTGAGCAATTCCTGCAACTCTGGCACCACCAAGTCTCCATAACAAAAGCCCTCACAGATCATCTTCTTCTGTATAGTTCTGTGGGTGATACACTTGTTTTGCAGCATGATCATATAAATCAAGGAGATTTCGAATGCTGCCTTTCCTTGCAAGGTTCACTCTGACCAAGTGATCTACTTGTTCCACCTTCCCACTGCCAACAGCCATCACCCATCACTTCATATCATCCAGTGCCACAGCCTTGCCTGCAAGTTTCTGGGCATCATTCAGTCTCAGATGTAATGCCCATACTTTGTTAATTTTTCTCCTGACCAGCATTATGAGCTCACTGACACTATGATACACCAGGCACATGTTTTCATATATGCCAGTTTTGATTTGTCGAATAACTCCTTGAAGATTTGCATTTTCAGTGAGCATCTTGCAGTGCTTACAGTGTCCTGAATCACTGGGTTGCTGTAAATTATTTGAACATCATTTAGAGCATATTATCTCACAGCATAATCCCATGGATCCCCAAGCTCATCATGAATGCCATAGGGGTACAACAAATGTGGACTTGCCCCTGCTGGGAATGTAATCTGGATTCCACAACATTGCTTTGGGGGTAATGTCAGTGAAGGTTGATCCTGAAGTGCATCCACATCTATGGGAGAGGGGTATCTCATGTTGCTATGCATATCAGGAATGGAATCAGTATCAGGGATTGTTGCTTCATTGGAGGGTAACACTTGAGGCAGTGATCTGTATTCTATTAGGTATAGGGGGTAATGTGGAAACAACAGCCTACTCTCACCCACCCAAACCAGGTCTCAGAGCTTCTCAGGTGGCTGTTGAAGTAATGTGTTCAGTGGTCTGTCAAATTTTTCCCATGCATCTTTGTCCTCCCCAACACATCCCACAGGATCCCCCAAAAATACTGTGAGCAGATGGTTTAGGTTGGCTTCACCCACATCTGGCGGAAGTGCCTCCACACACATATGGAATTTGTGAAAAAGTGCAACACCAACAGGACATCCAGTCAAAGCAGGACTCAGGGGTGATAGGTGTGTAATATTCACCAAGGTGTGTGTGTTCAATGAAGTTGAGGGGGTGTGTGCAGGCTTTGTGAGTGTTGGTACTGCTACAGTGGGTGGCACAGCGGGTGCTCGAGGCCAAAACCACTTTATCGTGTTTTCCTTTGCCTTTTTGGCCCTCTCTGCAGATTTCTGCTTCTTTTTATTTGCTGCACACTGGGCTGTTCTACAATGGTGCTGCAGAAAATTCCGCACCCCACCATTCCTGGTTCTGACCCATGTTTTACAGTCTAGACAGAGAACACATCCATCCTCATCCACTGTTGGTTCCTTCTCTGTTTCAGTACCTTATGCACATGCTTAATAAGTCTCTTACCTGATCAGTCATTCTGTGTGCCTCTGACCACTCAGTTGGCACCTGCTTTCCAAAAGGGGCTTGTTGTAAGTTTTTTTGCATCAGGAAGGTGCCATAGGGCCCTCACGGTACAATTATCATGTGACTTCCAAAAAAAATTAAGAGGCTTGGGGCGGGGACTAACTAACCATCCTGATATGGTAAATTCAAACTCTGACACCCCCTTGCATTTGTCTTAAAACCTGACACCAGCATTAGCTCACTCCTCAGCTAGCCTCTAGACTTCAACAAGGTAAGCCTACGCACTATGCTCACATAAGCATCAACTTGGGAACATGTGGAACTCCTCCTCAGGCTGACAGTTCCCACTGCCAGTTCCCACCCTGATCAACAAACTGTCTCCCACAGTTGATCATCATATGCAAGGGGACACTGGGATTGAAAAAAAAGACCCAGGATTGATTTTTTTGCTAAGGGCATTCCAGGGTAGACTAACTAACTAACATAATCAGGCACATATCCAAATATAGTAATATGACATCATCTGCATTGGTGCTTCCCCCCGTGTCCTCACTCTGATGCCTCACAAGCCATGCACACCCAATTTTGTGGCTCTTGCTCAAGTTCTACACACTGAAGGTGATACTAGACACATAAGGTGGGTCAGAAGATGGATCAGCACCCACAATACAATGTACTTACCCACTGAGTCTTGCAGCCAGCTTGTTTGCATCAGCGCTCTCAAAGACTTGCCACTGAAAATCTTTAAAGTGCTTTGTTCCATGTTTCTATACTTCTTTTGGCATAGTTTCTCCAGGCCATGCCTGTGCTCTATTAGGCATGGGTGGTACTTGTGTGGTGCTCGGCCCCTCTGGAATTTCAGGCTCTGCAGGCTGAACCACTGCAGTTACACTTCGAAGGTCTCTGCACCAGAGGATCATCCTGGCATTTGCGGCATAGGCATTTGTCATCCCTCAGTTGGATTGTTGAAGAGGACATTGAGTTCGTCTGGTATACATGGAGCTGTAAGTAACTGTGTCATGCTGACATCCATTTTCTCTTCTGCATTCCAGCCTTCCTGACCCTTGAACTTCTCAACAATTGCTTGAGCTTTTGCAAGAGCACCTTGGGTATAGTAGAGAAATGCCCAGGGATGTAAGACTGCTTTGCGGTTGCAACTGATACACCCAATCTTTTGGACAAATTCATCAACATCGTCCAGCTCACCCAATAGAACCACACTTTGAGTATACTGGCTGTCCCAACCAACACTGAGCATATCAGTTGCAATTGTTATTGAAGATTCTCAGTTATTGTTCAAAAATCCAAGTGTATCTGAATTGTAGGACAGCCAATTAAGAGAATTGAAAAGACAGATATGCCTATCAATGTTTGACATTCCTTTAGACTTTGCGAGTCTCCAGAAATATGATGCGATGGAAAGCCCAATACAATTGTTTTGCAGAAAATAACAGTGTTATCACCTTCTTCAATGATCCAATCAAGCTCGGGGAAGGAATAGCTGGCTAATCTGCAGTTCCCAGAAGATGATTTGGATGTCATGTTGCATATTTGAGCAATGAATTAGATGATACTGCCCAGGTACAAGGCCAAGAATCTGTGAGATGGCTTCCATGGTAGGCCCAACATGTAAAGTGGCTGTAGTAGCTAGGGATGCCAAAGTTTGGTTCAGTTTGGTTCAGTTTGGTTCTTCAAAGATTTTGCTGAACCTAGAACCGGACTTCAGGTTCGGTCCAGGCAATCTGCTGAACTTTGAACTGGACCATCAGTTCAGGTTCAAGAGGGTTTGGTTCTAGGTTCAGGAGGGTCTGAACCCAGAACTGAACTTTTTTATACCAAAGATTCTCTAAAATGGCTCTCAGCTTTGTATACAACTACATAACTACAAAGACAAGATGCAAAGGAGCAGTGGTAGAATCCACCATCAAGTATGTCAACCATGCCTCCCGACCGCTCAGACTATATAAAGTCAACAATTTTTACTTACATATATTTGACTACACATCACCTGTATCTTATCCCCCCTCAAGAGGTTTTCTTGATATGACAGAAATATTAAACTAACTAGTAACTGACTAATAAAATTTTTTGCCCCTCCCATGTCATGAGCGAGGGGCCGTGAACTTAATTAAATAAAAATAAAACACCCCTTGCGCATCTTGCACGCAAGAGTTGTCATCTATTCTGTCCTGCTGTCCCTGCCACCTGCATGCCAGTAGCACCACCCATCCAGTAGTCCTTGTGGTCTCCCTTGTCCCACTCCCCGTTGTGCACCTCCCGCTGCCATTCTCATCCATGCCATCAAATGTAGGTCCTCCATTGTCGTCGTGGGTCATGCTCAGTTGTCACCTCGTTTCTGTTGTCATAGTCATGCTCATGCTCATGCTCCCTGTTGAGCTGGTGCTCATTGTTTTGTCGTATGCTGCTAGCACCGACCACCCTGCGAGCAGTGGCTCACAGGGCTGGGTGTGTGTGCAGTCATCCATTGTCGTTGTGGGGTGCTGGGGTGGGTGCTGAGCTGTTTCTCGTTGACAGGGGGCCCTGGTGCTTGGTTTTGTCATTGTAGGCTGGTTATCCATTGTCATGGTTGGGCATGGGCTAGTATGGTTGCCATCATTGTAACATGTTTATGACTTAAAACTAATGAAAACAGTTAGTTTGTTGAAAGAAGAAAGAAAGAAAACTAACCTAGGGGAGACATGATGCCCATTGTTGTTTGGGCCCATTTTGGGTGTGATTGCCCATTTGCAGTCAGGTGTCGTCTGGTGCCGTTTTCCGGCGTACGCATGGAAATTTGGAATCAACAGAAATGTTCCCATCACATGAGTACAGGACACATGATGCATCAAAACCTGCTGCCATTTGGTGGAGTCAATTGCACAACAATTGCATTCAATACTACTCACAAAAGATGCAACAGAAAAAGTTTGGTTCAAACTAGGTTTGGGCAAGGTTCAGAGATTTTGAACCTTGCCCGAACCTAGAACCCAACTTGTGGTCCAGTTCTACTCATCCACCTGAACCTTGGACCAAACTTTGGTTCAGAACCGGACTGCGGCATCCCTAGTAGCAGCTACAAGTGACACCCACCATCCACCTACAAGTGGTAACTGTGCGCGCAAATTTCTGATCTGTCGAAAAGCTGGCTGGAAAGCATTTCCCCACCAATAAAGCAAGTGTACCTTGTCCACTCCAAGCATGCAGACCCTGTCGCTAAATTCTCTTTGGTCAAGCAGCTGAGCAAAACCTCGAGTAGTCAATTCCTCGGGTGACATGAGCACCATGGTATACTGTGTGCATGCTTCAACCCACAGGTCTCTTCCTGACTTCTTGGCTTCTGAACGTGTATCAGAGTCAGTTACTAAGGTTTTCAGGCCAAATTGAAGGCTCATCTTGGCACCCTATGTGTACTACTATGTTAATGACAGTCTGAGATTACAGAAAGAACTGTTTATGGCACCATATCTGCTTGCAATGCTTTGGTTGGGCAGACCACAATTATTGCTGGATCTTTCGAAAAATTTGCTCCTTGAAGTGCAAGAGTGGGATCTTGGGAAATCACTCTGATGACAAGCATAAGAAGGATAAAAGATCCAGTGTTACCTGTGCCTGTCACCATGGTTGCCAAAACATCCTCCCCATCCATCACAGGGCAGATACCATCAATTTGGTAGTTGTGAGGCTCAAAGGAAGGTGGGAGACATTCTGCAAGGATCTTCCAAACAACCACACAGCCTTCTGGTGTATTATAAACTGGACCATTTTTAGGTTCTGGATTAGGTTGGTTTGACTCAATGAGCAGATTAAAACTATCCATGACATGTAGGAAAAGGAGTGGATGTGATAAATAGGGATTATAAGATGTATAGTAGCAGCCAAAACATGGATCAAATTCAGGTGATGCATCAATTAACAGGTGCGTCACATCCAGTTGGCCATATATTTTTATCATGTGAGCTACCAAATGTTCCATCAATGGTTTTGACCCCACATGTAACAGAAAATCTGGGTATTGGAAAGTCCCGATCAGTCCCACCCATCCTGTCCCATCCCGCAGAGATTACGTCAAATCACACTGAGTTCAAACCAATCTCGAGTGCGACGCGCATCTCCCAATATTGTCTGTCCTCTCGTCTTGCGCAACCTCCATCTGCTCCCCGCTTAACACACAAGTATGTACAGCTATACCTACTACTGTGAGTTGTTGTTTCTCGGCTTTAACTGCATAATCTAACGAAGAACACAATCCTCTAATAGCAATGATAATACTAACTGGTACGAGTATCTTTTTTGTGCAGATGATAATGATCACTGACGCTATGTACTAGCTACTCTTTCCACAGGTACATTTCCCTCATGAGTCAGGTACCGCCTGTCTTCAACTGCAACACCTGTCAGCGGTTGCTCGTTGTGAAAATCTGCAAGAGTGACAAGAATGGTAATGCTGGCAGGGCCTTCACCAACTGCTACAAGAAGCATGCCAACGACACCCGCTGTGACTTCTTTGCATGGATTGATCCAACACTATCCCCTCCCTCGTCACAATTTCCCTCATCCTCCCCAGTGTCCTCGCCCACTCTTTCTGCCCCGCCTTCAGCACAACCAATGGCAGGCCCTTTAGCAACTCAGAACCTCTCGAATGCCCTATGCACTGCTGAACCAACTTGCTCTAAACCTGGGAAAGTGCATTGTAACACCACACAACTCCATGCTGCGTGTGCTTGCAAGATGTGCCACCAGCATTGCGTGGAAGCTGGAGGCTGTCAGGGAACAAAAACACACATGGTACAAAACATGGCTACCTTGTCAGGAAAGCAGTGAGCAGCAGTGTCACCCTTTGACCTGTCATCGCCATCCTCCTCGCTGCCGCCACCAGCTACCGCCCTCACGAGCACATCAACTGCAATGGACCTGTTTGCAGACCCACAATATGCATCACAGATGACCGCTGCTTTCATGCAGCAGTATGCTGATAAGCATGCACTGGAGGAACAACAGCGAGCAGTGGATGCAGAGCGCCTCGCAAACATTGAGAAGGCAAAGAACCACGTCATAATATATGCATGGCCAAAGGTCCCTCGTCTCTTGTTTATGCCCGACCTTTACTAATGACATGTTTTCAATAGGAGGATGTTGAGGCTACTGTGTTCGAAGTCCAGGGTGGTTTCAAATGGCCGCTGTTCCCACTGACTCCAGCCATTCTCTACGATACAGATCTTATGCTTCTGGGTGAGCAACAGGCATGGTTCAAGAGGTATAACCCCTCTATACACACCTGGACTCAGGTCCTGGTGGGCCACATTGTCACCCTCAAGGCCAGCAAGCACATATTTCTCAAAGGGTATGATGTCGATAACTGCCGGGACTTCGACCATCTTCTCTCAGCAAGCCAGGAGTCTGCACCCCACTTCTTTAAGAACATTTCCCATGAGTGTGCTTATGTTCAACGAACATTGAAGGAGAAGAAGGTCTCGAAGGCTCACAACATCTTGAGCTCTGATGACGAGGAGGATCAGTCTCAGGCTAGCTCAAAGATAACCCCATGGCCACTTACCCTACCTCGACGATTCAAGGCAGAGCCGTCCGATTTTGCACTCGGTTTTGTGGCCTCTGACAGTGATCCGACCTCTCATCGGATGGCCAGTTCACCACGTCATGTCATCAAGGTAGAGCCAACCTTCATTGATCTCACGATGTCTGATGCAGAGGATAATGCTCTCGCTCCTATGGATGATGTGATGCCTGTTCCAACAAAGAAAAAACGCGCACGTTCCTCCTCGTCACCATCGCTGTCACTGTCTACCCCTCGCTCATCTCCCAATGAGACTGAAGAGAGCTCTGATGACAGCCCACCTGCTTGGCCAGCAGCGTTCTATGTGGTGGATATTGTACGGGGTTTTGAGAAGTGTGATGAGGCATGTCGTGAATGAAGGAGTGTAGAGAAGGCATTCTTCAAGTGTTTCAAGGTTCCATTCCGGAGCATGACTTTCTACAATCACCGTCGAAATTGGGATAATGCATCGGCTGCCTCTCGAGATGCAGCCTTGCGTGCTGGCCATACCTCTGCTGGACTGTGGACAACATTCCTCAAGTGTAGCCATGCTAAGGCTGTGGAATTGGTGGACAAGAAGCAGAAGAAGAAGAGGGTCCCCAACCAGTTTTACTACATTTTTACTGCATTTTGTCGGTAGTTTCTTTTTTTTTTTGCACTCATTTTGTTGTACTGTAGAATAGTGTACTCAGTAGAATTTTTTTATTGGACTTGCTTTGTTGTACCGCAGAATAATGTACTAGATTTATAAAACTAGTGTGTGCTATCATGAGGGTAGAGCCAATTGAAGGGTGATTGACCTTGCATTGTGAGCTTCTCTTGTGTCATGCGGTTTCTGCGCAAAATCATTTCATCTAAAAAGAAGTTATACTTATCAACCAACATCTCCCAACAAATTGCATGGTAGCTTCCAAGCCAAACATTGGTCTGCTCGGCAATAGATGAATTGAAATACCACCCCTTGTTGTCTTTCAGAGATGAGCTCAGGGTATGCAGCAGGGTTGCAGTTCTCCTGGCAAAATATATCCGTCTCCGAGTGTTTTGACTTGAAGTGGAAGACATCGACAGTAAGCCCAATGTTGTCAAAGAAGATATGGTCAGGCTTCATGTCCTCATGGAATGTACGCTTGATCATCTCCTGTTCCCAGGTGAGTGAGAAAGTCTATGATGATGCTAACGATCTTGCTTACGATTACACTCCCAACACCCTCTGCCCCATAAAAGGTTTCCTGAGCGATAATCATCCCACAAGGTGCCACAATGATTTGCTCATTATGTGTGCGTCTCCGACCTAACTGTGCCCGGATCTGTTCCTTCTTTGCACTCTGTTCAGAGCCACCAATCTCAAAATCCTCCACCTCATCATCCACATCAGCGACATCTGTACCCTCTTCAGCGATCACATCATTCGGATGAGCCACAAGCGCACGCTGAAGGCATTCCTTGAGCTGAAACCTAGCCTGCCCTCTTTCCCGATGAACCCGCTCGACCTCTTGATGTGCAGGTTCAGAACACATGCGGCTGTCAGTCATGATCGGAGAATCACAGCCAACTACCACACAAATTGTATTGCGGTGTGCATCTCAGGGGCAGTAGCGATGCCGATTGCTCTCAAGTGGGATCTTGCAGTTATGCACTGCGCAGCATGGACAGCCAACAGTTACTCCATCAATAACTACGACCCAGACTTTTTTCCCATCCTGGTAAACACATAGACACTTTTTGCAGCAATGCCGCAGCTCAGGTTGCCCATGAAGACGGAAGCAGAGATTCCGAGCATGCAGTGCATCAGTAAAACGATCCTTTTGGGCACCTGTATGTGGCACTGCAAGTGTCTTTGACCGACTCTGATGGTCTTCCAACAGTGCTAGAATCACGAAAGCATCCCAGACCTGTTCTGTAGTGACCGAAAACCCAAATGCCCAATCACCAGGTGGAACTGTGTCAGAGAGAGATTGTATAAGCATGCACAATTGGTAGCTGAGGTCCTGCAGGATGCATTAAGATGTAGAACATAGGTTGCATAGGATGAACACTTGCCATGAAACCAACATAAGCATGATCCAGAGCTGGACAAGCCGTTTCTCAGCAAACTGATGTTCACCCACCTGAATGATCGCAGGGATTCCATCATAGTAGGTATGAATGCCATCTTTGACATGGAAGTTGTGGTGGTAGTTCGTTTGGCATTCTATGGAGGGAAATGGTAGGATGACTTGGAGTCTGATGCAAAGTTGGTTGAGTCAAGACTTACCATTGCAATAGAGATGAATAGAGCGGACAGGGAGTGCCCCCTTGTCCATTGTGTATAACACAGCCTGCCGCTGCTCTTCCTTCTTCAGCAACTTCCCAGTTCTGCTACGCGAACAGCTTGTGTTGGTACAGGTATGTTGAAGGGGATACAGAGTACAGGCATCTGGCAAATAACAGCACAATGAAGAAGAAAACCTGGTTACTGTGAAACATGTACTACGTACAAAGTCCAAGAGAATGACCATGCACTGCAAAATCACGTATGAGGCTGTCCTCAAGGCTCTGTGCATCATGCCAGATCGTTAGTTTCAGTGTGTCCCAACAGGCCTCAACACAAGCCGCAGAAATGCTGCAGCTATTTTTCAAGAAAGTGGATATTGTTGGTGGGAGTACATCCGGAGGATCAAGTGCTAGTACAGATGACGGCTGTGCGAGAAGAATATCATCCTTCAATCTTGAAGCTAGGCATATGAACTGTTGTACTTGACCAAAGGAGAGCTCAGGATGCTGATCAGTGAGGAGGACTGCATCCTGCAGCCTTAGAGAGGACATTGCTAGGTGTAGTCAAGTCTACAGACACTCTATCGACGTCCTATCTACTCATGGAACTGATCGGGACTGATCGGGAGGGACCGGGCGGGCGCGGCGGACGGGACTGATTGGGAATTTCCAATACCCAGATGTCCTCGCACGTAAAGACAGACTAGAATGGCGGTGGTCCTTTCATGGCTCGCGACGCCGCCGTTGGAAGTACGAATGGGACATCATTGACTCGGTTTAAAACGAATGTAGACCCAGGACTAGACTCGTATATAAATTGAATAAGTAGCTTACTAGACTCAGTGATCCCGAAACAACCTTCCTAGTTCGTGGGTAACAACTTTTTTACAACTATGTCTGGTACAGTATCCAAGTCTCCTCTTCGTTCAATTCCATACTCACTTCAGCCAGACGACCAGATTTTCATCTCATCCCCGCCCTTCGACAGCATCTCATCCGTTCGGTACTCACCCACAAACCCAGATCATCTCCTCGTATCTTCATGGGACACCGTACGCCATCCCACCGCACTCTTAACCAACCAAAACTAACAACTAGCAACCCGCAGTCAGTCCGATTATACCAAATAGGTAACGAGTCCGAGCAAATAGCGAAATTCGACCACAGAGCAGCCGTCTTGGCATGTTGCTTCAACTCGAACGGTACACATGGGTATAGTGGGGGATTAGATACGACCGTCAGAGTGTTCGTTCGCCCATTTTATCTGTCTTTTACGCGTTCTGTTAACACGATACTTGGCATAGGCTAGACCTCGGATCGGAGAGTCCACGTCTTCTCGGATCGCATAACGATAGTATATCAAGTATGACATTTTCACAACAATCCAGTACGCGTACCCTTCCACCCACCCATCCCGTCTCTCTCATTCCACCCCATCCACAGACATCCTAATAACCGGTTCCTGGGACCGCACGCTCCGCTTCTGGGACCCACGCGCCGCCTCAGCCCAACAATCCTCGCACGATACACCGGAGCGGATATACCAGCTCGACCTAGTGAACCATACCCTCGTCGTGGCGATGGCCAGTCGTCTCTTCCATATCTACGATATACGGAAGATGGACTCCCCCACGCAGCAGCGCGAGAGTAGTCTCAAGTATATGACGCGCTCGTTGGCGTGTATGCCTGATGGCGAGGGTGGGTGTTTTATACTCTCGCTTTTGTTTTTTGTGCTCGTTTGGAGGTACTGATATGGTTTTTTTGTTTGTTAGGATATGCTACGGCTTCGGTGGAGGGTAGGATAGCAGTGGAGTATTTCGACCCCTCCCCGGCTATCCAAGAGAAAAAATACGCGTTCAAGTGTCATCGACAGACTATCGACGACGTAGACCACGTATGGCCCGTAAACGCTCTAGCTTTCCACCCACGGTAATTCTTTTCTCTTTTCTTTTCCCCCATCCCCTAGATACTAACATAAACCACCACTACTACTACCTCTACCATCCAGCTACTCCACATTCGCCTCCGCAGGCTCAGACGCCACTGTCTCCATCTGGGACCACAAAGTGAAAAAACGCTTGCGGCAGTACCCGAAATACGCCGGACCCGTATCGTCTCTGGCGTTCAACTGTGATGGGACAAAGTTGGCTGTTGCGGTGAGCTATGCGTGGGATGAGGGTGAGGCTGGGCTGAAGACGGCGGAAAGACCGGCCGTGGCGATTAGGAAACTTGGGGATGAGGTCAAGGTGTGTTTGTGTTTTTCGCTTTTTTGTTGGTACTGATGGGTTTGGGTTGGGTGTTAGCCGAAGGGATGGACGGGTGCTTGAAACTTGATTAACGTTGGTGATGTCGGTCAGGTGTCGGTGGTTGATAAAAACCTATTTATGGTTGGTTGGCGGGTTACAGAGGTGGTTGCAAACTGCTACTCTTCGACACCTACAGCAAGCTCCCAAGGCTTTTTTCTTGGTGGTGCCGTAGACTGACTAGGAGGTGCTTCCTGTATTAAAACAAAAAAAAAAACACGAAATCAACACGTTGAGAAAAATTATACACAAAATGATAGCCTTGCATTCAACGCGTCTGGGATGATCTTGTTATTCGGAATAAGATCTTCCTTTCCACTTTCAATCAGCGCCTGTAGTTCTGCGAACGTGAGAACACCGGATTCGTTTTCGTCGTCATCCTGTTTAGGGAGTGACGAGGCTGCGGGCGGTACGGAATCGTCCGTCGTCGTAGTAGGTATTATCGCATCTGCCTGGGATGATAACTCGTATTCCCGAACCTCATTCATCGATATCGAATGTCCCATTACGCTGAGCGCATAATTGTCGGTCAAACACCAATACAAAATAAAGCTGTAACTCACCGATTAAAATAAAAAACCCTTGTTCTACGCAAAATCTCATCTTTCACGTCAGGAGGGGGGTTACCGTCCAATGCGCCGCCTGCAATGAGGCCTGCGAGACCTTGCTTGCGGGAATATTAATATCAGGTGGTTAGAATTTGGATGGAGAGATGGAGATGGTTTACTTGGTAGGTGTCATCTTTGGCGAATGGGTAGTTGGCGTAGAGTTGTATGGGGGTGGGTGAGATTATAGGCACTGGCACAGTGGACATGAGGTGACCGAGTGGGATGGAATGGCGTCGCTTTAGGCGCCGTGACGAGTCGACTTGAATCTCTTTACTGGCACCAAATAGGTTTACCTGAAGGTCAGTAGATATCTACACAAAAACATTCGAACAGATAAACCAATACGCCTTTTTCTGTAGTCATCTTCACCACCAAACCGTGGTCTTAATCAACAAAATTTCAACTGCTAGAACTGAGTGACACTAGTCTGCATTTCCTCGCCGTAGTGAAGTAATTGTTGATGGCATCAATCACGTGAATGTACAAACAGAACTTAATAACGCGACCGCGTCAATCTAATCGCTGATAGACGCGCTGATAGGGCGGCATAGAACTCGGATGAGCTCGACCGAAACCTTTTCACGTTCGCATCAACAGAGACGGCTTGTGCAAAAAATCCTCGTAGATGGTCTTCCATTTGAGCCCCACAATGATCAGATTGCAGGTGTCTGCAAAACCTTGGATGGGATTGATATCCTGATTGTACAGGTAGTGGGAAGACAGTATATTTCTTAATGGTGCTCATAGTCATCATTGCGATCAACAACAATCTGCAACTCTGCCCATCTGCAAATTTAAGAAAGACCCTGCAATGATTGTACTGTGTCCTACCAATGCTCTAGAGGTTGAAATGGTACATCAAAAACCAATCATGGATGATTGATGCTGGGGTATAAGTACTGTTTCCCTTGAGAAAGGGATGTATGTGCTGCATGACTTTTGGAGCAATGGATACTGGTTTTGTCCTCCTCTCCGTAAGGGGACTAGGGGGGATGAGGGGGTCAGGTGCCCTGTGTATTTCTCCTATTTTTTACATTTGTCCTATATTTTTCCTCACTTCATTTCCTTCTATTCTTCATTTTCTATGATTTTTCCTTATTTTATTACTAATTTCCCTTTCTATCACATTTGTGCATGTTGACAGTTTTATATTTAGAGGCAGAGTACCCCTTCCAACATCTACCCCTTGGTATGATGTCATTCAGCAGCCTTGATCTGCCTATTTCTGCCTATTTCTATTTTTAGACTATTATTTAATTTTTGCAATCTTCACATATACTGGGCATTGGCAAAGGGGTCCTTAGAGTTTTCTCTTTGGATTTCCCTTTGCTAGGTGCACCTCCACTCCCTGTAATATGTACCATAATTTGACCTTCAGATTTCCCTTTGCTAGTAGTCCATTAATTAAGTGGCTTCTAAGGTTGCCCTTATACTCTCGGTACTGAAAAGCATAGTGGAGAAATTCTGAAAGATTCCAATTCACCTCTTTGATAGCAGCAAAAACAACCTATATTCTATCATCTGTGGTATGGGTATCTTGAGTATACTTCCTTCTCTTCTGGGAGACATCAGGAACTGCAAGAGGAGATAGAGTGGCAGAGTCAGTGTTCTCGTCATGGCTGCATTTGGATGTTGGAGGTTGTAATGCATGTATGACAGATGCAAATGATGGGGTATATATTAGAAGACATGTTGGGAAGTTGCTGGTGGTGTAGCATAGAAATAATCTCTATGAACAGGATAACTAGTGGGTCAGACAGGAGTGGCAGATGATATGATGTTTCCATTGACTAGAGCATAATTTCCCCAGCTTCCAGGACCCATAGAAACTCACAGAGAATTTGGTAAGGGCACTTAAAGATTTATATGCGATGCAACATGACTCTGTTGATCAGGTCACAGGATACTGCAGCACCATTGGCATGTCTTATGCATCAACAGATTTTGGACTCAGAAGCACAATTGGTGCACAATGGTTCCACTAGCAAAAAATAGCAGACCATAAGAATTCATCAATGTCTTCTCATATAAAAAAGTTTTGAATTCTGTTTTTTGGTCTACCTATGGGAGACTAGAGTGACATGTGTACATTTGGGGAAACCCAACCAAGGAGTTACTTATTACACAAAGAG
This sequence comes from Tricholoma matsutake, assembly GCA_026075535.2. Lineage (NCBI taxonomy): Eukaryota > Fungi > Basidiomycota > Agaricomycetes > Agaricales > Tricholomataceae > Tricholoma > Tricholoma matsutake. Next base: position 1,356,861 of record AP026550.1, on the reverse strand, counting down.
TGAGAACGATGGGAATTAGAGATGATATTTTAAGACCATCAAAATGCTAGAAACACATTCAGTTTTTTATTCATGTCCATAGAATTCAGATGATTCAGTACATGGGGAAACCCAAGGTGTGTAGACTTGAATCTTCTTCACTGGCACTGAAGGTCAGTACTCTAGAAGTAAATGTTTGCCAGCAAACTCTGTGGACTGATAAACTGATATTGATAGGGGTAGTAGTAGTAGTACCAGTGTTGTTACTGACCTTCCAGAACTCAAATGACTAACCCAGGTGATAATGGGTCAGTGGGTCAGTCAATTCAAATATAGAAATTTGGCAGGTCAGTAGGGTCAGTACTAGGGGTCAGTACCCAGTCAGTACTGGGTGCAATGAGGGCTCACTTCAGCTGCAGTACCCAAAATGTTTGAGGCATCTTATTATATAGTACTATATATCTTATTTCTCATTTTCTCTGCTTTGACCATGTGTCTCCCATCCTGGCATTGGGATCACTTCTATAAGGGCAAACATGCAAATTCCTTCCACTTGAAGGCTTACTGTAAATATGACACTAAGTACCATCTCGAGTTGCTGAAATGTGATGTAAAGGTGGCTTTTGATGCTGGGACAATTGAGGTGGCATGAACAAAGGATGTACTTCTTCCAGAGGGTGTGTCAAATGTGTTATAATACCAAACTTGTCTGATCAAATTGAGTTACTTACAGCACAAGAAGTGGCTGGAGTTACAATGGGGAAGATTTTGACACTCAACAACCACCTCATAGCATGCCAATTCTGTCCTGAGGAGGTGAAGTTAGAGGGTCTGGCAAATGCACTGAAAGTAGATAGTGGGTCTAGGAGGTGGGAGTATAGATCATTGAATTGCTAGTATTCCCTGTACTGTGCCTGCATGGCAAGAATTTCTGGTTATCCATTGAGTCTGTGTTTCTGTGCAGGTCATAGGATGGTACAGAAGATGGCAAAAGATGATGAGAGAAGCATGAGTTCATAAATACTGTTAAGTTCTAACTCAAAGAGCAAGAGATGTCAGGTTCCAGTCAGATCCAGTCAGGAGAAGTCAGGGGTCATAGGAAGGATGTTGGGGAATCCAGGCAGAATCCAGGACAGAATCCACTTAGTGTAAAACACCAAGTGAAAGGGGGAACTGAAAGGACTTGGCTTCAACATATAAAAAGTTGTGCCCTTCTCCTTGTCAAGTGTCCTAATTTCAAGATGGAGGGCTGGACAATTATCCAGGAGGAAGTAGAGAGAGGTAAGTGGTAGAGTCAAGGGTGTAGAGAACTTTGGTTGAATAGCTTATTGAGAGAGTGAGACTTTGTTGAGAGGATTGAGCTTTGTTAATTTACAAACAGAGGATTGGGTGTAGCATGGGTCACACCATGGGTAAAATCTCACACACCGCAACCATGGTGACAGGTTTTACCATGGTCTGTCATGAAACACCACAGGTGTGACACCATATATATACACTGTGGATTTTTGCCTCATATTTGATGTTCTATGCTGTTAAACATCCTGTATTTGTATTGTTTAAGCCTTTAACTAACTTAACTACACCCTGTACACATGACCTAATCTACAGATTTGAAAAAAAAATTGAATAACACAAATCTTCTATTGCTTATTGATTTACATCCACACAATCAATCTCATGGAAAAAAAGATATGAACAATGGGATTTTATTCAATAATTCTATGGCATCCACATGCAAAAAAGACACCATGGTCTGGAGGGATTTATTTACTATACAATACTACAAAAAGAGAAAACCCACCATCTCACTGTGAGTGAGACAGCAAGGGCAAGAGGTCATCGCAATGGTGACCCTCCCCCTTCTTTGCAGTGGTGCCCTTCCCACTTGTTGCCCCCTGCCATCATAGTGGTGCCTCTGCCCCTTATGGGCGGTGCTACTCTCCCCCATTGTGGCAGAATTCCTACCCTGCATTGTGGTACCCTCTTGTTCCATTCACATTTTTGGGCCTCCAGCAACCCCTCCTCCTCCCATTGCTCCCCATTTCCACCCCACAAGCAGTTGCTTGCAGCGGCAGTTGGGGGAGCTGTTGTGTGGGAGCCTCATCATTCTCATCCCTGTCATCTGGTCCTCCACATCCCCATATCCCTGTCCCACTATCTCAATGTTGTCATTGTCATGCTCCCACTCCCTGTGGTCATCCTCCCCTCATTGTCATTTGTGGGCTCCTCATTGCTGCTGTTGTTGCCACTGCTCCCTATACACCGCTGGCTCTGTCTCCTGTGCATGGTCCTCGAGTGCCATTTTTGCACCATCCTTGTCCTTGTCCCTGTTGCCATGCCCTCATCATTTTCATCATCTCCCCATCATCCCTACTCTTGTTGCTCCCCATTTCCACCCCACAAACAGTCACTTGTGGTGGGGGTTGGGGGTGCTGCAGTGGTGGTGATTCATCATTTGTTGTCATCCTCTCCCTCTTGTAGTTTGTCATCGTTATCATTGTTCTCCTCCTTTTGTCCCTTGTGTCCCCATCTCCTATTCATTGTTTGTTGTTCCCCTTCCCATTGTCCCTTGTTGTTGGCTGCCAGCACCTGTGATCCACCCCACAAGCAGTGGCTTGCAGGGCTGGGGTGGGTGCTGGGTCATTCACCATCATTGCTCCATTATAATTCATCCACCCTGTGAGCAGGGGCTTGCAGCAGTGGATTCTCCTGGTCCCATCCCATTGGGTTGTCATCCTAGTCTGTTATCCACCCTGCAAGCAGAGGCTCACAGGTGGCATGGGAGTGCCATCTTGGTGCCATCTTGTTGTTATACAATATTGGTAGAACCTCTAGAAAAAAGGACAGTTAGTTAAGTGAAACAAACAAACAACTTGCCATTGTAGAGCTGACACTGTAATAGAAAAGAGAACATTTAGTTAGTTGAAAGAAACAAAAAACTTACTATTACAATGGGCAATGCAGAGTTGCCCATGGGTTGAGGAAGAAAAAGTCCAAAAACTATTTATTGATTGGTGTCTGGCAAGAACTGGATCCAGCAATTCAAGAAATCTGTCAATACCCATGACACCACCAAAATGGGTACAGTATGTCACAGGTCTGGCATTTTAGCAACTGTACCCATACCCATCAAACCTGTGGGCTATTTACCACAGGTTTACCCATATCTGTGCTACACCCCAACTGAGGAATACAAGACAGAAATGGCTAAGCTAAATATTAATGTCTGGAAGCAACCACTGGATTTTCTGAGGCAGTAATAGTAAGTAACTGGCTTCCCAAGGCAGTGAAACTAGAACTGCCTCATTGTAATAGAAACAAAGTAACTAGGTGATAACTAAGTGAACATGCTGTGTCCTAACTACAAAGTAACCAATACTATGAGGCGGCCAGAAAAGTCAGTGGAAATGATCAGAAATCCAGGTGAAGCAGGTCATAACATCATGTAAATGCACTCTGTGAAGCCACTCCTTTTTTGGTCATGCTCAACTTGATGTTTGAGGCATGCAGGAAGGCTGCCAAGTTTGGTGGCCTACATTAACTTAGGGTTGTCAGTGGTGACAGGATCAAGTTATCTTCATTGCATGGGAGTAAGAGTCAGTACAACACATACAGGAATAATATATATAACTTATACCTTCATTGCATGGGAGTAAGAGTAAGGCAACAAAGGGGAAAAATATAGTATATATACAATGATCCAAGACCATGGAAATACATGTCTGCATCAAGTGTAGCTGTGTGATTTAGGTAGGCCACATCAAGCATAGCCCAAAAAGAAGGTACTGCATCAGAGTCCAATGTCCAATATAGGTGTGTTGGTAGTGTGAGGTCACATGACTGTGTGACCACACTGCAGGTGAGTGCAGGCATCCATTGGCGGGTGATATATCTGACATGTTGTGAGTCTGTTAGAGCCAGACTTAGTATTCACTCCTCTCCACTTGAGAAAATTGAGTGGGCCTCAAACTTCTGTCCCATTTTCATCTTCCCATCTGTCAAGGGCATCTGTCTCGGCCATCTCTGAACTGGGATGCCACCCATTGCATTCCTTCCCATATCCTTCATAATGTATCATATTTCTCACACATGGTGACCATGTCATCTGTTTGGCAGCTATTGAGCAGCCAGGCCTGATAGTACTATGGGTCGCCATGCCATCGGGGACATGTAGTCAGGTTTTCCCAGTTTCTCTAGGATTAGTGTTTCAGTGAGTGCCCATTCCTGTGGGTAGTACTTTAGCATGTTAGTGGCTCGAAATAGTGGACCTAGGTGTGGGACAAGTTCTTCTCTGGCATGTACGAGGACTGAATTTGGTATGGTGTCGCTTCTAATGGCTTTGTGTGACTTCATCTTTTTGATCATGCAGTGTATTTGTTCATTGGTGATGTTCTTGAAGGTCCATCGTGGTGGTGGGTATCGATAGTCTTGGGGTAAGGGCATCATTGTTGGATTTGGTGGTGGAAACCTGGCTTTGCCTGCATCAGTTGCCAGTGATGTTACCAGTCTACTTGCCTGCCAGATGCTGGACCCATCCAGCCCTTCTAGCCATTCTATCCAATGTTCCACCTTTGCTTTTCATATCATCTCTGAGTATTGGTTCCATTGTTGTCAATATTCTTCATGTACTGGGTGGTGAGCATTTGTGCAATGGTATTTTGCCCTTCCTCCGAGTTGTTGCATCTTCTTTTTTCCTTTTGCTAACTCAGTAGACCACCTTCTTTTTGAGTGTGGGCTTGGTGTTGTTAGCTTGATGTGTTTCTCAAATTTCAATTGCATCTTGTATTGCTTCATTTAGTGCCCTGAGCTTGGTGTCAAATTCTCGTATGATCACAATTTCTGTGGGTTGGAGAGCATTAGTGAGATTGCTTTCTAGGGGTTTTACCAGTTCTGTCCAGTCAGCCATTCTGAAGTTGCACCTTGGCTTCCATATCACTTTTGGTGCATGGATGTTGAGTTGCATGATAATGGGATAGTGGTCCATTTTTACTGGTCATGATGCATCATCTGTGTCACACTTGACTATTGCATCCAAAAGGCCTTCTGTGCAGAAAATGTTGTCTACTCTGGTGTGATTGCCTGTGCTGTGTGAGCATAGCATTGGTATAGGTGCAGGTAGGGCCATCTTCATGTTGTGTTGGCCTAGCATGTTCAGTAGCAGTTGTGTTAGTTCTAGATTTTCACGTGTGAATAGGTGTGTATTTCAGGCCTCATCCCATATGGGGTGGTGTCAGTTGAAGTCTCCCATCCATAGTGTGTGTATCGGGCCAATCATGTGCTGTTGTCTTTCTCAATCTCACATGTATGTGGATACATGTGTCAGTGTGCCATTATTTTTGCAGTCATTGTATACATTGATAATGCATAACATACCAAAGTCACCTTTGATCTCAATCGCAATTATGTCCAGGTATTGGAGCTGTATTTGCTTCCATGCATCTGTTAGTAGATTAGTGTTTACGAGAATGACAGATCTTGTGCTGTCCAGATGTTCCTGGTGAGTGTTGGGGTATATTGTTGTCCAGTTTCAGTTAGCTTGTGTTTTACCATTGAAATCAATGTATGGCTCTTGTATCAAGCATACATTGTAGTTGTTCTGTTTTAGGCTCTCTAGGAGGTTAAGCTGGCTTACAAGTGATTTGTTGATGTTTTGTTGCCATATCTGTAGTGGTCTTTGTGTTTCATTTTGTTCTTGGTGTTCAGACATATTCTAGGGGCATAGGTTCTCTTCTATTTGGTCGGTTTTCCAGTTCTGGGCCTGGTCCTTGTTGATTTGGGTCTCATTTGCCCCATGGTACATTGTGCTGGCTGGTTGTACCCTGGTTTGGGTGCTGATCATTTGGTTGTGTGGTCTTCATGTAGTTGTCTAGAGTCATTTGTGTTGGCCTCACCAGCCAGCCATTGTTGGGGGCTCTTTCATAAGTGTCTGTTCAGTGGTTGTTCTGCATACCTTGTGGGCAGTCATATGAGGTTGGGTGTCTGCCTTGCTGGTGGCGCACCATCTGCCATTCTTCCATGAAGTTTGTGTCCTGCATTGTTTTGCTGGGTCCAGGTGTTGCTTTGCTGCCATTGTTGCTGATGGTTATCTGTATGGTCTAATTCATTTAGTAGCATCCAGGTGTTTGTGCTGTGGGTTGGGAAGAATTTATATTTGTTTTCTGGGGTGCATATTTGTAACTTTTCCTTTTCTGCTTTGAACATTAGGCAATTCCTGTCCACCACTCCATGTCCTTTGGCTTCCGACCCTGTGCAGTTAGCACAGCATAGGGCTGCAGTGTCTGTGATATTGCATGCTGTTGTTTGGTGTTGTCCACCACATTGAGTGCAGGTGTCTGTTTCTGCTTTGCAACCAGGTACAAAGTGTCCGAATTTCTGGCATTTCAGGCATCTTCTTGGTTTGGTTAGCATCTTTCAGATGTTTACATGTTTTCCTTCAATGAACATTCCATACTGGATTGCTAGGTTGGTGTCAGCTTGTTCCTTGAAGCCAAGTATTGCATGAGCAACTTTCTGGTTGCCATTATGGAGGTGTGGTGGCTTGATGTATTTTGAGTAAGCAATGCTCTCTGGGCTTAGCGAACTATCCTCTTCTGCTTTGGCATGTGCATAGCTCAATCCTGCATCAAAAGTGGTGGGAATGAACTCAGCTATAACATGATGCAGCTTATTGCACATGTTTGAGGTACCCCCATAGTTCATCATAAAGGCTTTTTGTACGTCAGTTTGTTTGATCCAGTTTACTGCATCTCTCGAGTTTAGCTGGTATAGTATGCTCCCATTTCATAGTTTCTTTGCTCCTACAAAAGCCATGTCTGGTGGTTCATCAGCGGCTTCCATGCCCATCAGGTTGAGGGTTGTGTTTGCCTTCCCTCCAAGGTCTTTTTCTAATAGGCTATCAAGGGCATTGTCAGTAGCATTAGGGTCTTTCTGTATCATGATCTGCTTATCAGATATGTCTCCTCTTGCAATTATGGATTCATGGGCTGGGGGCACGTGTTGCTGTGCAATGGCTGCATACACTTCTGGTCTGTAGGTATAGGCTGGCGTGACCTCAGTAGTTTTCTCTGCAAGTTCCTGAGTTGCTTGTGCTAGATGGTCAGCAGTTTCTTGAAATTCATTATTGAATTCATCCATCCTTCCTGTGATTTCCTTTGCGGGGTCTTGTACATGTTCCACAGTGTCTCGCATGGTCTCTACATTGGGACAATGTGTTCTTTTAGTTGTGTTTCAACCATTGTGGTGATTTCAGTGGCCATTTGTTGAGCACTGGTATTGGCAATAAGAAAGGCCACTGCTCATATCCTATCTGTTAGAATCTTTGGCATTTTTGTTGTAGCATTACCAAACTGTAATAGGATATGAGATAGTGTCTGCAGATCAACTGGTTTACCCAGTATGAGATATTCTTCCATTGTGAGGAAAGTTAGTGCTTGTTCCTTTATTTGTACATTGGTGTTGATGCCGTCTGCTCTTTCTGTGATTTCCTCATCGTTGTGGCTCCGCTTGCTTGCAGGTGTGTGTGTGTAGGGGGTTGGGACATGGTGTGAGGCTAGTTCTAGGCTGGTATGTAGTGTATTATGATGCTATACTATCCTTGCACTTGTCCTCCTTCACTTCTCTCAGCCTCACAAGCTGTGGGAGGTTTTCAAGGTGGTGGCAGTACAAGACCAAGGGGTGTCCAGTCTTATATTTAGAGGTGGAGTCCCTTTCTCACATCCACCCCTTGGTGTGACATCATTCAGTGCCCTTGATCTGCCTATCTCTGCCTTTTCTATTTTTAGGCTACTATTTGATTTTTGAAATCTTCATATATACTGGGCATTGGCAAAGGGGTCCTTAGAGTTTTCTCTTTGGATTTCCCTTTGCTAGGTGTGCCTCCACTCCCTGCAATATGTACCATAATTTTGACTTCAGATTTCCCTTTGCTAGCCCATTAATTAAGTGGCTTCTAAGGTTGTCCTTATAGTAGAAAACTCTCTCCTAAGGCTCAGAATTGCAAATGCACTGCCAAAATAGGCAGGTATGGAGTAGACAATGCCTCCCAGAGCTCAAATAACTCCCTACACACCATTCCAGACACCCCCACCTTAAGTAATCACTCATTTTCCCATAATGCACCACATAGCATGTTATGATTTGTCTACAGGAACCCACAAGTATGGGTAGTTCATTTTTTCTTATTTGACTCGACTCTCTTCTGACGGAAGACACCTTGATGCATGGTGACTCCATGCACCCAAACCCACTCTCACACGCGCCGTGGTACAACACCCCCTCTATACGAGGTCTGTGACATTGGACCCTCACGATCGACATGCTGTGCTGCAGCATGTCCTTGACACTGGATCCTTGACATTGGATCCATGACATCGGACGCCTCATGCCAGGCATGATGCTATTCTCTTATTGTTCTCTGATATGCTGCGCCGCAGCACTCCTTGACATCGGATGCCTCATGCAAGGCATGAGGCCTATTGTCTCTATTGTTCTTGTCTATATTTACCTGATAAGCATCTCACTTTCCAATTGGATGATAGATAGTCCTGGAACAGTATATAAGCTGTAGCTACACTCTGTGTATTCTCCAGCTTGACCTAATTCAACCAACGGTCTTAGACTCAACCAGAACACTCAACAACTAAGGAAGTCCCTTAGTTGTGATACACTCGAACTCGACAGCTTAGGAAGCCCCTAGCTGTGATAACCCGAACTCAACAGTTGGAAAGCCTCCAACTGTGATACATGAACCAATGGTCTACTCAGAAAGCCTCTGAGTATGGATAGCCGTGACTACTTGAGGAAGTACCCAAGTGAAGGCAGGAAGCCCAGTACACTAGGAAAGTCTCCTAGTGCGATATGAGACAGTTGGAAAGCCTCCAACTGTAACACACGAAGCTGAGGCTGAGTTAAAGACCTATAAGGTCAAGCTGATCTACGAAGTCCACCTACCTAGGTGCAGACACAACGTCTTTCAGACAAAGCCCAGACAGACCTCCAACCGGAGCATCATCATCAGGAAGAACCCCATGGTATAGATACCAGGGTCGACTAGTATGATACTCAGAACCAGCACAGAAGTGGTTCTCAAAGAGAACCAGTGACGAAGAACCCTGATACCTCAACAAAGAGGATTTTAGATCCTTCGATAAAGAAGAAACCCCAGAACAAGACCCATTCTCCTTATCCAATGATGACATCCCCGATAACATGTCTACCGAACCCACCGCATCTACCAAGGAGATTAGAATCCGAACCCCCTCTGACTTCACAGGGGACTGAGCAAGAACTGCAAAGTTCTTGCAAGAAGTGAAACTCTATCTGAGAGTAAATCACAGAATCTATGACACAGATGAAAAGAAAATCATCTTCATGTTGTCGTTCATGAACGGAGGAACCACCGCGCCCTGGGCACAGACAAGGGCAGAAAAGGAAGACCTAGGGACATGGTCAACCTTCAAAATGGTGCTCAAAGTAGCGTTCACCCCGATCGATGAAGCCAGCAGAGCCAGAACTGAAATGAAAACACTAAAGCAGGGACAGGACCTGGAGGATTACATTGTGCAATTCCGAATCCTGCGAGAGAAGGCGGGGATCAATGACAATACTGCCCTGATTGAACTCTTCATGGATGGGTTAAACCCCAAGCTCCTTGAAAGAGTATTCAACATGGAAACGATCCCCACAACCCTTGAGGGGATGATCAACGCTGCCTCCAAATACGATGGACAATGGAGGAGAGCAAAAGCAATAACTGGGAAATTACAGGAGAGCTGGGCAAAGAAGCCCACGAACTCTAAACCAAAGGAAACCCCACTAGAAATCAACCGACTCTCTAACCAGGAGAGGGTCGAACACATGAAGAAGGGGCTATGCTTTGTGTGCCACCAACCTGGGCACAGAGCAACCAAACACAAGAAAGGGGAAACAAGAACCGAGAACTAGTCATTCCCAAAGAAGAAAGGCGAAGAAGCCTACTCGAAGATCCGAGCAATCATAAAGGACCTCGATGAAGAAGACAGGACGAGGGCTCTCGCTGCAATAGAAGATGAGGGTTTTTAAAGAGGTGGCCTGCCTCAATGCCAGGTACCACTGAACTTTCCGTTAGCTCTGTACTACTAGCCACTTTGAAGAATCAATCTATGCATCTAGATGTCAAAGTGCTAGGAGCAGACGGGAGGAAAGTCATTGAAACCGAAGCCCTACTCGACTCAGGAGCGGGAGGAGTATTCATGAGCCATGAATTCGCAGAGGAAAATGGACTCAGACTGCGCCCCCTGGAAAGAATCATCAAAGTAAAGAATGTGGATGGAACCCCAAACAAGAAAGGGGAAATCTCCCAATACACCAGGGGACCACTAATGATCAATGGGTGAACATTCCTGACGACCTTCCTGATCACGGGATTAGGAGGAGAAGCAATCATCTTGGGCCTGCCATGGCTCAGGAAGATTAACCCTGTGATCAACTGGAGGATCGGAACCTTCCAGTTCAGGGCGAAGAACAAGAGTCACACAGAACTCTCACATGGGAAAGGAAGAACCCTCATCGGGAGGGTGCAAACCAAGAAACCCAACGAAAGGTGCCTATTGTGGCGCCAGAAGGGAACCGAGAAAAAAGAGAACCCCTTCGACATGACAAAAGAAGAATGACAGACATGGTGCCAAAGAATAGTCGCCAGAGAAAAGGAAAAGATCAATCTCAAAATAAAGACGAGAGAAGAGCAACGGGTGCAATTCAAAAGGCTAGCTGCCAGGGAAAGAGAAAGACTCCTTTCCAAGACAAAGACACCAATGAAAGAAGAATGGCTTGAGCAATGCTGAAGAATCGTCGCCAAAGCAAGGGTGATGGGAGGAGCCCTCCACACCAAACCAAAAAGAAACAGAATGCCCACCAAGACCAGAAGGGTGACGATAGAAGAAGTGAACAACGAAGAGATTGCAGTTACAACTCTTCAGGATGCGGAGCCCATTGGGCCACAGGACAAAGAAAGCACTGGGAAGGAAAACCCAGCATCAGCAAACCACAAACAGGCAATGGAACAGACAACAGGACAACCAGAGGAGACACCCATGCAAGGGATCATGGACAACAAACTACTAATCGCCTACATCCAAGGGGAACCCGTCATTGGCATTTTCAAACCAAGGAAAACCCCGCTGACAGAAGAGTATGACGAGCCAAGATACTTGTACTCCCAATCAATGAAGAAGATCTCCCGACTCATAAAGGCAAAAGGAACACTGGGATACGTCTATGGGCAGAATGTCTGGATTAGGGCAAAGACATCGGTCTCACAGCACCTGGTGCATCAAAAGGAAGGAGACCCGGAACAGAAGACCCTGGACAAACTGCTCCCAGAGCAATACAAAGAGTACCAACGGATATTTGAGAAGGAAGCATCGGAAAGATTCCCAGAACCAAGATCCTGGGATCATGCGATAGACCTCAAATCGGACTTTATGGCAAAGGATTGCAAGGTATACCCACTGTCACCAGCAGAACAAAAGAAACTCAACGAGTTTCTCGACAAAAGCCTGCAGAAAGGATACATCCAACCATCAAAATCACCCATGGCGTCACCATTCTTCTTCATTGTGAAGAAGGACTCGGATGCACTACAACCTTGCCAAGATTACAGGTACTTGAATAACAGGACAATCAAGAACACCTACCTGCTGCCGCTGGTAGGGGACCTGTTGCACAAACTAAGAGGGGCGAAATGGTTTACAAAATTGGACATCCGATGGGGATATCACAATGTCAGAATCAAAGATGGAGATCAATGGAAGGCAGCCTTCAAGACAAATTGGGGGCTGTTCGAACCAACAGTGATGTTCTTTGGATTATGCAACTCACCGGCGACCTTCCAGGCAATGATGAATGAGATATTCCACGACATGATCGGAGAAGGATGGCTCGTCATCTACATGGACAACATCCTGATATTCTCTAAGGATCAGAATGAACACCAGGAAAGGACAAAAAGAGTACTGAAAAGACTGGCAGAAAACAACTTATACCTGAAGCCAGAGAAGTGCAAGTTCGACGTCCATGAAGTGGAATTCTTGGGTCTAATCATCCGACCCAATGAAATTGCCATGGACGACACGAAACTGGCAGGTATACAGGATTGGCCTACCCCGACTAACGTGAAGGCAGTCAGATCCTTCCTAGGGTTTGGGAATTTCTACAGGAAATTCATCGGACATTTCATGGAGACAAGCAGACCACTTAATGAACTAACAAAGAAAAACAAGATGTTTGACTGGACAACTGAATGCGAAAAAGCCTTTCAGATGCTGAAAAGGAAATTTGCAGAAGCACCGGTACTGCTGATGCCAGATCCAACAAGACCATTCACAATTGAATCAGACACCTCGAAACACGCAACAGGAGGAGTGCTGAGACAAAGAGACATGAATGGAGATTGGCACCCATGCGGATATATATCGCATGCACTAACACCAATGGAATGAAACTACAAAATCTATGACAGGGAACTACTCGCGATAGTATGATCGCTAGAAACCTGGAGGCACTACCTGATGGGTTCAGATCACCCGGTAGTAATTCTCTCGGATCACAAGAACCTGACATATTTCCAAACGGCACAGAAACTAAACAGGAGACAGGCAAGATGGAGCTTATTCTTGTCAGAATTTGAATTACAGCTTGTTCACATGCCTGGATCTCAAATGGTGCAAAGTGATGCTTTATCACGAAGGGCTGACCACGTACTGGAAGAAGACAACAACAATGAAGATATCACAATGTTACCAGAGACGGTATTCATGAAATTCATTGACACCGAACTACATGACCTCCTTGCGGGGAGCATCATGAAAGACGACCTGGTGAAAAGTGCGATTGAGGTGCTAAAGACCAAAGGAGCACCGCCAATAAAGTCGGCATTAGGAGACTGGAAGATCGAGGATGGCCTCCTATTCTTCCAAAATCGATGCTACATCCCTGACAGCAGGGACATACAAAAGAAGCTGGTACAGAAATACCATGAAGGGGTAACCAGCGGACACCCAGGACAATGGCAGACAACCGAAATGGTTAGAAGGGACTACTGGTGGCCAGGAATGATGACGTACATCAAGAACTACATCGCTGGATGTGCTACATGCCAGCAGATGAAAGTCAATGACACTGCCCCTACAACCAATCAAATCCAAAGTGACAAGGCCATTTGCAATGGTGACGACCAATTTCATAACTGACCTACTGGAGTCCGACGGTTATGATGCGCTCATGGTTGTGGTAGACCATGGGCTTATGAAGGGGGTAATTTTCATCCCTTGCAAGAAAACAATCGATGCACTGGGAGCAGCAACCCTCTATCTGGATTACGTCTACAAACGGTTCGGCCTTCCAGACAAGATAATATTGGACAGGGACCCCAGATTCGCCTCACAGCTATTCCAAGAATTAGGAAGATTGCTCAGAATCAAGCTGGCAATGAGTACAGCATACCACCCCCAGACCGATGGAGAAACAGAATGGGTGAATCAGGAAGTAGAAGTCTACCTGCGGATCTTCTGCTCGAACAACCAAGAGAAATGGAAGCACTTCCTTCCAACAGCAGAGTTCATGCACAACCAAAGGACGCACTCCACCCAGAAAAGCTCCCCATTCTACCTGATGATGGGCTATGAACCAAAGGCAATCCCACTCCCATACCTGAAAACAAACATACTGGCTATAGAGAAACGAATAGTCGCATTGCAATGAGCCCGAGATGAAGCAAAGGCAACTCACGAGTTGGCCAGACAGCTGATGGCAGAAAGAACTACACGGCACTTCACGCCATTCAAAGAAGGAGACAGGGTGTGGCTAGAAGCAAAAAACCTCAAAACGACACATGTGACAAAGAAACTCGCACCCAAAAGAGAAGGACCATTCTCCATCGAGAAGGTTCTAAGCCCCCTCTCCTACCGACTGAAGCTACCAAACCAATGGAAAATACACCTGGTATTCCACGCAGCACTCCTCACCCCATATAAAGAAACCGAGACACATGGTCCAAACTTCCCAGAACCTCCGGACCTAATAGAAGGTGAATTGGAGTACGAAGTGGAAGCGATCATTGGACATAAAAAGAAAGGAAGGACCATGCACTTCTTAGTGAAGTGGGTCGGATACCCGACCTTGGAGAACTCCTGGGAGCCCAAGGGAAACCTGAAACATGCCAAGAAAATCCTTGGAGCATATAAACAGCAATGACAGCTGTAGAACCCCCCAGAACCAAGAACCCACACCCCAACATGGCAGAGCAGACACTCGTCATACCCCCCAAACAATGTTTCAACAAACAATTCCTACGAGACCCATCAAACATCGACACCCTCCACACCCACCTTGCCCATGACCCAGCCAGATATCATCTTGCGAGAATATGCTTCTATTATCAGAGCACTATTGACCGAATGAAGAGAAACCTAGAAGAAGCCATGAACAACGCTGACGACCTCGGTATTGAACAGGCTATCCAAGACATGACCAACGCACAGTCAGACAGAATGAGAGTGGTTGAAAGAAACCCTCACACCTCCACAGATCACCCCAGATGCCAACAAAACTCTCCCTCGCCCTACAACAGGCAGAAAAACAAAAAGACCACATGCACCACCTCTGGAAATGCCTCCCCTTCTACGAGCAACCAGACAAACACCTCCCTAGCAATCATCGACCTCACAACACCAGAACCTGAACCTCGATCGACCCAACCACCATGGTCCCCTCCCCACATGAGAAGCGCCAGATGCTTCATTTGCCACCAGATCGGACATTTTGGCCTCATCTGCCAGAAACACATCTGCAGGTACTGCAAACGACGAGGCCCCGGGCACTACAGCCCTGACTGCCCGACAAGGCAGCAGAAAGAACAGGAGGAGGAACGAAGATGACTGGACTTCCTCGAGGTGGGATATGATGACTTCAACGACAAAGCAATGGCGAATATGACTGGGGAACCCTACAGGGAAGTGTAGGAGGGCGGGGAGAATAGTTCGAAGTCGAAGTCGGTGACTTCAAAGATAGATGGGAGGCGATGTTATGATTTGTCTACAGGAACCCGCAAGTACAGGTAGTTCATTTTTTCTTATTCGACTCGACTCTCTTCCGATGGAAGACACCTTGATGCATGGTGACTCCATGCACCCGAACCCACTCTCACATGCGCCATGGTACAACACCCCCTCTACACGAGGTCTGTGACATTGGACCCTCACAATCGACATGCTGTGCTGCAGCAAGTCCTTGACACCGGATCCTTGACATCGGATGCCTCATGCCAGGCATGAGGCTATTCTCTTATTGTTCTCTGATATGCTGCACCGCAGCACTCCTTGACATTGGACGCCTCATGCGAGGCATGAGGCCTCTTGTCTCTATTGTTCTTGTCTATATTTACCTGATAAACATCTCACTTTCCGATTGGACAATAGATAGTCCTGGAACAGTATATAAGCTGTAGCTACACTCTGTGTATTCTCCAGCTTGACCTAATTCAACCAACGGTCTTAGACTCAACCAGAACACTCAACAACTAAGGAAGTCCCTTAGTTGTGATACACTCAAACTTGACAGCTTAGGAAGCCCCTAGCTGTGATAACCCGAACTCAACAGTTGGAAAGCCTCCAACTGTGATACATGAACCAATGGTCTACTCAGAAAGCCTCTGAGTATGGATAGCCGTGACTACTTGAGGAAGTACCCAAGTGAAGGCAGGAAGCCCGATACACTAGGAAAGTCTCCTAGTGCGATATGAGACAGTTGGAAAGCCTCCAACTGTAACACACGAAGCCAAGGCTGAGTTAAAGACCTATAGTCTTAACATAGCGCCATGGATGCATCAGAGTGCCTTGATGCACTTGAAAGCAACATTACTGGAATACACACACAAATTGATTTGCTCAAATCTACAATCAAAAACTTTGTCAGAACCCTTCAGGCTAGCTCCACAACCAATATTTCCCCCATTATGACCCCAAGTGCACCACCAAGCACCCCCAGATCAAACCATCCCCCCCCCCACCAAATTTAATGGTGCATGTGCACAGGGACATGCATTCCTTAATTCCTGTGAGTTGTACATCAGTCTCCAGTCACATCAATTCATCAATGATGCTGAAAAAATTTATTGGGCTGTCACATACATGAAATCTGAGCATGCCTATCTCTACATGGACCATATTCTGTGCCAAATTAAGGAGCTTGGTTCTCTACCTTTCTCCACTTGGGGTGATTTTTGAGCAGAGTTTGTGCACCATTTTTGTCTCCTCAATGAGTGCCATTGAGCAGTGACACACTTTGAGTCGCCCTCTTACCACCAGGCATGTTGATTTGTGGATGATTATATCGACAAGTTTAAGGACTTGGTGGACATGGCAGGATATGGGAGTGGGCTGCTAGTGGTGGTGAAGTTCCAACATGGTATCAATCAAGAGATTCAGGACCAGATTGCACAGATGTTGGAAGGGCACCCTGCAGACAACAATATTTATGCTTGGTATGAAGCCACTTCACTCTGTGATGAGAACCGACTCACAAATGTGGTGTTTAATGCTGCATTCCATGCTCCAACTACTACTCATGCACCCTACACCTTCAATCAAACCCTCCCTCACCCCAACCAAATTCCTGTCTGTCAGACTCCTGCACCAGCCATCAATGCCCCCATACCAATGGATGTCGATGCAGCCCATAGTCATGCACATAGGTTGGATCTCTGCTACCACTGTGGGGAGACTGGACACATTGCCAGAGTGTGTCCCCATCATCAGGATATCTGCATGCTCACCCCTGAGGGGTGAGATGAACTCCTTCAAAACCTGTTGGCACTTGAAGATGTTGAGGAGACAAAGGAGAAGGGGAGCAAGGAGATTAAATCTGAGGTTGTAGAGGAGCAGGATTTTTCCACCCACAATGAGTGAACTGTACACCCTCATTGCCTGTCCATAACCACTTTGAAGTTCTACCTGTTGAATCTATAGAGGATGAATCTAATACCATGACTATTCCTCCCTCAAACTCTCAGGTTGGCTAAAGATGTACCTGCTCCCCCTCCTCATCCCTCTACCAATCACACCAAAATTAAATTGTGGGAGTGTAAACTGTCATGCAAGTATAGTGGCATCCACCCCTTCACTCCTTAGCATTGAAGGTCAAATTGCAGACTATTGACACAGGGCAAGTACTTGGTGTCTCTGCTCTTCTGGACTCAGGTGCAACTGGTCTTTTCATCGACACTCGGCTAGCACAACAAAGACATCTGAACACTCACTCACTTTCTCATCCAATACCTGTTTATAATGTGGACAGGTCCCTGAATGAAGCTGGTGCCATTCGAGAGGTTGTTGATCTGGTTCTCTGTTACAAGGATCATAGTGAACAGGCCCTGTTTGCCATCACCCAGCTAGGGAAACAGGAAGTGATTCTGGGCTATCCATGGTTTTGGGGTCCACAACCCAGAAGTCAACTGGACAACAGGAGAAGTTACTATGAGTTGGTGCCCCTCCTGTTGCCACACATGCTTCACTGAAGCCAGACAAGCATGCCATGGACAAAAGGCCTTGACAACATGCATGCAGAAGTGTCATGCTGGGCCAATGCCTGTGCCTGATGTGGAATTGGAGGATCTTCCTGACCTCTCACCAGATCCCAATGAGGAGGATGAACCAGAGGAAATTGAGGAAGGTGATTGGATTTTTTTACACTGCAATCAGTCCATCACATGAGGTGTGTGCTACATTGAACATATCTGAACACCTTGCAGAGGCATTCCACAAAAACAACACTGCCAAGTCTTTTGCTGACTCTGTACTCCCTCATCTTCATGACTTTGAGGATGTATTTTCCAAGGAGTCTTTCGACTCTCTGCCAGGACACAAACCATGGGATTATGCAATCAAGCTCATTCCAGGTGCAACACCCACAACTCTCAGTGACTTTAGACCATTATATATGGACTAACTAATGGTGGCTTTAGGCCATATTTAATGGTCCATAGACTATAATAGACCATAGAAGATGTGTGGGCTCATCTGGCAGGTATAAATTCATTTAAATAGAATGGGCTCATGGGTGAAATGAGTAGAGCTTTATACCACATGTGATGGGTGGGCCCATGGGATATGTTAGTATTGGAATAGACCATAGATGATGGGTGGGCTTATAGGACATGAGGACTTAGCAGTAGACCATGTATGATGGGGTGGGCCCAAGTGTAATTTTGGGACTGGTATGGATCATGTATAATGGGTGGGCCTATGTGATATGTTAGCATTGGAGCAGACCATGGCTGATGGGTGGGCCTATAGGACATATTGAAGCAGTAGACTATGAATGTTATGGTAGGCCCATGTAGGTCATGTTAGCGGTGTATTAGACAATGAGATGAGGCTCATACCATTGCTACATCTTAGCCTTCCAAGAAACTACATGGTAGCAAATGCCCATATTACATATCAGCATCATAGTAGACCTTGAATACTTATTTGTCCTCTACTTGTGGCTGGATTGAACCATCGGGGTGAGTACATCAGGATTGAACCATCTAGGTGAGTAGATCTTAATTGGTCTGTTGGGGTAAGAATGTTGGGATTGAACCATCAGGGTAGGTACATCGGGAGAATATTGGGTTCATCAATGTGAGAACATCAGATCAGAACATCAGTATATTTCCACTTTTCTATACTTTTGTTGGACTGTTCCAGACTAATATATTTAAGTAGTGTTAGTGTCAGTGATAATATAATTCACTCTGATGTACTCATTCCTGCTTCAAGCTTACATCCCAAGATTGGCATTCATTAAAATAATGTAAACTACAACTCAAATTTTGAATTGTTAGCTACATATGTCTTGAGGCAATCATGCAGTTGTTCAACACCAGCTGCAAGATATAACTCTGCTTCCAACAACCTGGAGAGCAGGATGGCCTGCTTTTTCTTTGCTGTTGTCCTTACCTCAATGCTTCTCCACTTCCACTTTCCAAACCCAAATCCTTCATCAACTCCTCGATGCCGGGCCGCAAGAGGAAGGAGCAGACTGAAGCCACCAACTCTTCAATCATTCCTTCCCCCCGATCCTCTACCACTCTCCCCTTTCCCTTCACCACTTTCCCAGATCCCAGCATGATGTTGTCCACTTCCACTATCCCCACCATCTCCTGCAGATTCCCCTCCTCCACAAACACCACCTCATCCGATTCATTGCCATCATCATCCCCCAGCTGGTCCACCTGCTCCTCTTCCTCAGTTTCTGGTTCGGGTGATCGATCATCTTCAGAGGTCAGAGAAGGTGGTGTATGAGATTGTGGCCATTTCTGGGATGGCTGTTCCTTGCCGCATATTATCGTTCCGACATCATAGTCAGGCATAGAAGCAAAGTTGATGGGGTCAGAGGCTGGAGATGACAGAGTTTTCAGGATGGTGACAATCAGGGGTGTTGGTGGGTGAGGAATGAATACAGGCCATGTCCTGAGAGGAAGAGGTGGGGGCAGCAATGGCAGTAATGGCAGCAGCGGTAGCGAATCCAACTTCACATTTCCTTCCATAATTCCTTCCATCCGGTGCTTGTTTATAGTCACCTGTCATATGTGGAGTGGGGTTCCCTCCTCCAGTGGACTCTTGAGCCTCACATGTCTATCCTCACCCTCCTTGACATATCCACCAAGTGGAAGTGTGAGCACTGGCATGCCATAGAATTGGGAAGCCGGAATGACTGCCCCCACAGAACCCTCTTGAAATTGGGGATGGATAGCTGGCAGTCTCATCATGGGCTATTGGAACCTGAGGAGGTGCCAGTGTTTTGGGGAGGGTGGAGGTACTGGCGACCATCAATCTGCTCAGTTTTGGACGAGTTCTCAGTTTTGAAGATGGCTGAAATCCAGAATGAACCATCGGAGGCTCGATTTCAGCAGTAGAAAGAGCTAGTGGAGCTGTGTTGGGGTTGGGGACAGCAGAGGTAATGCCATCTGAAGATAAGTCCAACTTTTGATGCTTTGTCAGTCTGGACGAGGGTTGGTAGTCCGGCATTGAGGGAGCAGGTTGTTTTGATTTCGGAACCACCTGAAAACAATGTAATTACAACTAAATTAGTATCACAATTCACTTACCTTGATCTTTGGCATTGGAATATTGGTTTTGGGGATGTTTGAACTTGTTTTAGTACACATGTTCTCGATCGATCAATTGACTGACCACATGGTTCCAATCCAATTCTCAAAAACAATACCCATCCACTACTTCAACATCGTTCACTCAATTAATTAACAATACTTCACCCTTCAGCTTTGGATATCAACTCTACAAATGCCTTCCTACAATCAAGTTGCCAAATCTTACATCAACAACATCCTCCCTTCCATTCAACCGCATCTCCATTGATCCATCACAAAGGCCATCTTCAGAGGTGATGAAGATCTTTTGCTACTCCTTCAAGAACTTCCAAACTCACCAGTATGTTTGCTAACTATCCAAATTCCATCCTATAATGTATCATTTCTATCAAATCAGGGATTGAATACCCTCATCGGGCAACAGTTGTTGGTATGGATTGACGAGTGCAAGCTGGAGATCATTCTTCTCCAACATGGCCAAGGCTATACAGTAAATGAGGAAAAGTTGAAGAGTTGGATTGTAAGTTAACTCAATTTATCTGTCAATTAGTTTCTAACTGTATTTCCTAGTTCACTACTTCATCGGGTGCTCAAGATGTACCAGAATGTGAGGGAGATGGCTGATACAACTTTGTCCCATCTTGTCTGCTCATCAGCATGGCCTTGCAGCTTGACCGAGCTGATACTCAAGGAACAGAAGTCAACTTTGGCAAGATAAAGCAGGAGGACCCCTTGTTGTGGTACCACTCGATGCTTTCAGAGGAGGGCAGCAGTACTCAGGAGTGGTTTTCAGAAGGGCGTCAGACACCAGGTAGGTTTCACTTAGTTTAGCTTAAATTATCTACATATTGAATCACATATAGTACCTTGTGCAGTTCGGAATGGAGTGGCTGCCTCTATCATAAATCCAATCGTCATCCCAGGCAACATCCAGATTCATTTGAGGGATGAAATCTTACAAATCATTCCCACCTCCCACTTCAACTGGCCTGGCTTCAAGTCATCATAGCATTCCCTTGGCCAGAATGACAGTGGATCCATCCAAACAATACCAGCTTTCGAAAATGACTCCCAAGGGATAGAGGAGCCATTCACAGACTCATATCAAAAGCAGCAAGTATGTGAATGACTCTTCTGATGAGGCGAGAAAGGAAGAGGCCCCATTGGAAGAAGCAGGAGAGAGAGGGTGGAGCAGGATGAAGAAGGAGGACATTAAAGGAAAGCAGAAGGATATGGCAGAGGATCATGAAGAATCAGGGACAAAGAAAATTGGGAATACAGAGGTAATGGATGTGGATTCGGAGGAGGCCGACCAGCTTGCAGAGGGGTCATCACAACCCTCAAGAACATCACAACCCAAGGCAACAATGTCCAAATCAAGCATGAAGCCTGGAAAAGAGACCGCACCTACACCAAATGTGGGCAACATGGAGGCTTGTGCAAGGTGTGTGAAGCTGGAGGTGAGATGCATGTATGCGGGCAACTCAGCTTGTTTGTCATGTTGAGGTCACAAGCAGAAGTGTACAAAGGTTGTTGGGGAGTGGTGGACAAGAGGGAAAGCAACAGTGACAAAGGAAGGAAAGACACAGGTCATCAAGTCAGAACCACTAGCAACCCCAACAACACCTGCATTGGGTGAGGAAAACATGTTGGAACCCTCCTCATTGAACCCACACCTACAGCAATCAACCAGGACCCGAAGCACTTCAAGGCCACCTGAGGCAGCTAAGGCTTCATCAACCCCAAGCAGGGGATCAATGCCAAAGCCACCAGTGACACCAAAGAGAGGGATGACTTCAAAACCAACAAGGACAGCAGTGGCGACACCAAAGGCGAAAGGAAAAGCAAAGCCAAGAAGTTGATCCAAGTTGAAATCCAGGAAGACAGACGAGGACAAAGCCATGTCGGATGGTGGAGAGACCTGCCGAGGGAGTCCAGGGGCAGTAACAGTACATCCATTGGGGCAGGTACCATCGGAGTACCTTTACTTTGTACATTGGAAAGGGGAACAGGTCAGTGAGGCTGTCCGAGTTGTCAACAACAGTGAGGTGAGCATTGAGGGTGAAATGGTGATGGTGCAACAGCTTCAATGGGAGAATAACTGACTAACAAAGGAAGTGGCAGAGATTTGAGAGGAGATGAGGAAGATGAAGGAGATGATGGTAGCAATGGAAATGAGCCAAAGGGTGCTTATCAGCAGCCACAATACCCATACTGCACTCCTGGAACAGCATTGGCAAACATTGACTACAGTCATGTCCCAACCTACAATGCCCTCTGACCACCGAATGCCTGAGGATGGAGGTGCCATGGAGTGTTTCAGCATGCCACCATCCCACTTTTTGTTATCACCCTATCCCTCACATTCTATGAACATTGTCCCATATCCATCCCCTTATCCCCCTGATCATTTCACATCACCCTTTATCACTCCGAGGAGTTCAAGAGTCTTCAACGACATTATTCAGCCCAGCATGTTACAGCTGAACAAACTCAGGATTACACCAAGTCTGAATCCTTCTCATCAGTATCATCGAACTGCTGACATTGCAATGGAGGAAGAACGACCTGTTGCAGGACCATCCCATGCAGTTTGGGCCAGTGGTCAGGATCATCGAGAGATGTGCTCACAAGTAGTAGCCCTGGAGGCTGCCTTGAATACCATGTCAGAGGTTGAGAATGGAGATGAGAGTGGTTGTGCATTGACAAAGGAAGAGGAGGCTGAGCAACCTAGGATGGTCATGCCCAGGATAATGCAATCTCTGGTGTCAGGGATAGAAGATGAATATGATACAGATTCTTTTGCCATGGCCATCAATGAATCTGATGAAAAATTGGACAGCAATCATCAGCATAACTGGGAAACATTACTTTAATGTGAAGTAGTGTTAGATTTATTATCCTCAACAGCTTTGGTATGATAGTAGTAAATGTGCATTTATGGCTTACTGCATGCAATCTTGAGAAAAGTGCTCATACATAAAATGACCCGATAAAATGACCCAACAAATGACCAGACAGAATGACCCAACAAATGACCTGACAAAACAACCTGACAAATGACTCAACAGAATGACCTGACAAATGACCCAACAAAATGACCCAACAAAATGACCTGACAAAATGATCCAACAGAATGACCTGACAAAATGACCTGACAAAATGACCCAACAGAATGACCCAACAAATGACCTGACAAAACACATTTTGTTGGGTCATTTGTTGGGTTATTTGTTGGGTCATTCTGTCGGGTCATTTTGTCGGGTCACTTTGTCTGATCATTCTGTTGGGTCATTTGTTGGGTCATTTTATTGGGTCATTTTATTGGGTCATGGGAGGTTGTGTCATGTCATAACCCTCAACAAATAAATGGTTCATACTTACTGTATGCAAGGATAAATACATATAATGAATGTTTGAAAATCAAAATAAAGGGCCACTATGCTTGTCTGGATACTTTTCTATCTTTACATTTTCCTTCCCTTTGGTTTCTTCATCTCTGTGTTCTTTGGAATAATCTTTAAATTAGACTGCTCACTTATTGGTACTGGTTTTTCAGTTGGACCACCTTGGAGGGGGCTTTAAAACTGCAGGACATTTCAATTATTCATCATCTTGGACAAAATAGACCAAGCTTACTCAAAGACTGTGAATGAGCAGGAACATTGATAGAAAATTTTGCCTTCTTCTTCGGTGGTTCCTTTATCTTCTCAGCCAACCTCAATTTCATCACCTTTCCTTTCTGCATCATCTCTGGTTCCTGCTGATCCCCCCCTGAATCTCATACTCATTTGTCGCAGTGTTGGCACTCTTCCCAGTATCCATGGCCCTACCAGTCTGTTTGCTTAATGGTTGCATCATACTCTTTCAAACAAGTTCCTTCCCCAGGCTGAGCTTCTGCTGTTTCCTAACTGGATGCATCATGCTATCTTTGGAATTTCCTGCAATTGGAATTGGTGTCTTGCTTGGCCCGGCTTCTGGTTGTCCAGACTGTGTTACATCTTCCTCTTCCGATGACTCCATCTGATTGACCAATTTGAAACCAAACACTTCACCTGATTCCTCATCCTCATTTAATGTGGAGCCCTCCATTTATGCCATCTTGAATCTGGAACAATATGGTCAGTCCACCTTTCCTCAGGCTTCTCCACCCTCTTTTCTTTGCCTTTACCCTCCCTCTGACTCTTCCTGGTCCTTGGGCGGCTTGGGCAGCTTGGTGTTTTGGCATCAGAATCAGCATTTGAATTTGAATTGGAATTGGAATCATCTCTTGATCTTTTCTTTCCCCTCAATTTTTTGTCTCGATAGAATTTGAAATCGAAACCATCACTTTCCTGATTAGAGTACCAAAATGTCAAAATCTCCTTGATCTGGTGGTCCTTCATCTTTGATGGATCCATAAGCTTGAAACCATCAGGAATCTGATCCGACCCAAAGTACTTATCGGGATCTTCAATGAATGACATCCAAGGAGGGATTGCACATACATCACTGCAAGCCAGACCTGACAAGTCATCAGGGATGAGAATGAAAATATGATTGCCGACCCACTGATGATATGCTGACCCGACATGTGACCTGATTAATGCTTTCTTATCCATTCATTTGCTCAGCCAGTCAGTAGGCTCAGGAAGCAATGGATTCCTGTTGGCATCCATATCCAACTGAACATATGGCTTTTGACTTGAGGTTCCAATCGGAACTTGGAACTTTGCTTCTTCAGCTGCAGCTAACAAAAGACAATTATTTTGAATCTTTCCCATGAGAAATTATCCATTTACAATACATCTCCTTTGCATGCATGTTTAGAAGCCCCATGATTGGCTTGGTATCCCAATCTTTGTTTACTTGGAAGAAAGACTTCCCTCTGAGATCTCCCATAGATTCATGCCTACAAAGAAAAAGGTTTAACTGGCAGAAACAAATTCAGACAGTGAAAAGACTTAACGTGTTCATGACAAGTACTCCATTCACGTCCTTGTGGCATGTTAATACCAAACAGTCCATTCTGCAAGACTTTTTCATTTGCTTGCAGAAGGACTTCACATGCTTATGAGCCTGTTTTGCATTCCTGTTCTGCATTAGTATTGATAATACCAATATTCAATGTGAATGACCTACCTTGCTTGCTCCTCAGCTGGGGGACCCATTCGATTCCATATATCAGCCAGGTCCTCCATCTTCCTTTTCTCTGCTTCCAATGTCTTCCCCCAAATGTTACTCAACTCCTTCTGGTATGTGCCAAATGCCTTTTGATTGTCTGCTTTGCATGAAGTATCTTCTACCCATCCACCTGTTTTTCCTTGAATCATTTCCTTTAACTCCCCTTTTGCCTGAACAGTGAGAACCCTTCTACCTGTCCATTTCTTGATCCCCTTAAATTTCTCGGATGATTCTCTAGTTCTTCTGTATGTATGGAACCAAGCATATACACCCTGTTCAAAAATGCCCTGTTCAAACCCATTGCAAAATACTTTTCAATTCATGAACTGACCTTCTTCCTCAACTCCTTATCTTCCCTAGACCAGTGGGGATTCTTTTTCTTCATTTCATCCTAAACTTTCTGACCAATTTTGTTCCACTGTGAATGATCTCCCACTCACCATTGTTCCTTTCTGGCTTCTAGGATTTCCATGTCTTCCCCTGTCAGCTTAAAGTGGATGAGTTTGGGAGGAACATGGGCTTCAGCCTGTAATTTACCCTCCCCCACCTATTCCGGTTGGAGTCCAGTTATTCCAGTTGGAGTCCAATTATTCTGGTTGGAGTCCAGTTATTCCGGTCAGAGTCCAGTTATTCCAATTGGAGTCCAGTTATTCCGGTTATTCCGACCAGATTCTGGTTACTCCAGATCCTCAACTTAGAGTATATACCCTAATGGATAGTCAAATTTCAAGTCTTAAGTTGTCAAAGTGCCTACAAAATATATTTGTGCAGAGTAAGGATTGAACTCAAGACATCTTGATTAGAGTGATCACATGACAAACCAAACATGTGTGCTTAACCAGTTGAGCCACAGGAGAATTATTAGATAGTAATATAATGTTTATTCATGACACTCTAATTTTTTTCGGAGTAGTGAAAGATCAAATTTTTTTAATTAACCACATCCCTCACATTGAATGCGAGGGAGTGGGGATGATTGTGATTACATAGATAAACAAAAAATCCTCCCTCTCACAAGATGCAAGAGGGAGTTTTATTTATATACATAAAAAGCTAACCCCTCATGCTGAACGTGAGGGGGGAGGTAAAAACATGAAGAAAAAAATCCCTCCCCCATGCAAAATGGGGGAGGGGGGGCACAATACTAATAAATAATTAAAAGTACAAAAAGAATCCCTCCCCACACAAAGTGCAGGGGAGGGGGAGGGGATGCAACCCTGCCGTTGTCTGTCCTTCCACCCACAATCCACCCCACAAGCAGTTGCTCATGAGGCTGGGGGTGGGTGGTGCATTGTCATCTCCTATCCCTGCACCTGGGCGCCATTCCACCCATGTTCCACCCCACGAGCAGTTGCTTGTGAGGCTGGGGGTGGGTGGCTTGTCACCATTGTCGTTCCACCCACGATCCACCCCACAAGCAGTTGCTCATGAGGCTGGGGGCGGGTGGTGTGTTGTAGTTGTCTCCTGTCCCTGCGCCTGGGCATCATTCCACCCACGATCCACCCCATGAGCAGTTGCTCGTGAGGCTGGGGGTGGGTGGCTTGTCATCATTCATCACTGTTGTCCCCTGTCTGGATTTCTGTTTTTTTCTTTTTTTTTTTTTGGGGGGGGGGGGGGGGGGGGGGTTTGGGCATGTCAGTGCAACATGGCACGAGTACAGAAGTTGGTGGGTGCTTACTAGGCAGGTACCCCCCTTCCAGGGTCTCCTGGCATCCCTCTGCACCCTCCTAGCCTGTGTTGACAGCCTCACATCCCATTTGAATGGGGAGGAGGGGATTGGGTGGGCGTGGGCGTGGGTTGCACATTTTTCACTACCTAGGGCAGCGCAAACCAGAAGAACCTGATCATGGTCCGAGTTTGGACATGAATTATTCCTCCATCATACCCCTCGACCCCAACCTACCCACATAACCAGACCACGCCTGATCAGACCACGAAGGAGAGACAAAGATTTAGGTCAAAGTGTGGAACTGGTGTCAAGGAGTCAGTAGTATCGTTGAAAGGGGGGCGTTGCAGGATGGCAAATTCAACGTCTGTAATTGGGGGCTCAGGTTCTGTTCAGAAGATGGCATAGAGGCAAAATGCGAAGGTTAGGTCTGCCACTGCATCCAGGGTTGTGCCAACGACGATGGCAAGGATTGTAATCCCTGTGAGCATGGGTCTGTCTTGTCATGCCATCGTCTTGAGCTCTGCCTTTTAAATCCTTCTATATGGCTCTCCTGTCATGTTTCCCATCGCGTCGCCATCAAAATCATTGTATCTGGAGTTAAAGAAGAGCCGCTGTCTGTGTTTTGCTTCTCTTTGATTGGTCTCTCAATCTTTCTGAGGTTTCTCCAGGCAGTTCATCTTATAGTGTCCAGGGCCTCGCTGTTTGCAATACTTGCAAATATATCATGGGCAAATCAGGCTGAAATGGCCTATCTCTTAGCAGATGAAACATCTGGCATGTCTCATGTGTGGGGGGGGACCAAGGTGGTTGGGTGGTTTTTGGTTCGGGTTCAGGGATGGTCAGATCAATTATTTCAGGTGCCCTAGGCATGATCTTTGGGTTCTTCATAGAACAGGAGGAGCCTCCAGAGAGAGCTCGTTGTTTGTCCCTGTCGCTCTGCTCGCTGAATGGCGAGAGCAAGGTCGGTGGTCATCTGTGTCGACCTAAAGGGGTGTGAGGTCTCTCCTCAGCTGTTCTCAGTCTGTCTGACTGTGGTGCAATCATTTCCTGGATTGTTTGCTCAATCCCCAGGGTGTCTGCATCGTTCATTGCTTCTTCTAGATTTTGTTCCATCTGTTTGATAGTGCTCACATAGTAGAAGCACATCCTGGCTAGATGGTATTTCAGTGGATCGTGGGCGAGGTGAATGCGAAGGGCGTCAGCGTTCAATCGGTTTCATAGGTATTCTTGGGTAAATCATCGTTCGGCAGGCATATTGGGGAGTGTCGTTGTGGGAAGGGAGGGGGGTTTTTGGGTTTCCATTAGAGGTGGTACCTCTTCTTATATGCTGTCAGGATCTCGGGGGCATTCTTTAGGTTTGATTTGGGTTCCCATGTGTTTTCGGATGTCGGGTAGTCAACCCATTTCATGAGGTAATGGCCTGTCTTGCCGTGCTTCTTGTGTGTGATGATCGCTTCCACCTCGTATTTGTTTTCTCCTTCCACGAGGTCAGGTGGTGGAGTCAGGAAGTTTTGTCCATGAGTGTCGTTCTCATGGTATCGTGTGAGTAAAGCCGCATGGAATACCAGGTGGATCTTCCATCTCGGCAGCAGTTTCAATTGGTATGTCGTTCTTGACAGGGCATCTTCAATCATGAAGGGCCCTTCTCGTTTTGGTGCCAATTTTCCCATTGGGTAGCCAATCTTTAGGTTCTTGGAGTCAAGCCATACTTGTTCTCCAACCTTGAACAGTTTGTATCACCCTTTCGTTCAGGCAGCCATAGCCTGTCTGGCTAGTTCGTGTGCGGCAAGAGCTTCCCTTCTTGCAGAGAGAAGTTCTTGGATTCTCTGTTTGGTGGCCGGCATGTTCATCTTTTCATAAGGGGTGGGGATAGCACGTGGCTGATATCCCATCATCAAGTAAAACAGCGAATGTTTTACTGTGGAGTGCGTCTTCTGGTTATGCGCGAATTCTGCTGTTGGGAGATAACGCTCCCAATCTTCTGGTTTGTTCAAACAGAACATGCAGAGGTAAACCTCTAGTTCTTGGTTTACTCGCTCCATTTCTCCATCGGTCTGGGGGTGATAGGTGGTGCTCATGGATAGCTTGATTCCAAGCAGTCGTCTGAGTTCTTGGAAGAGTTTGGATGTGAATCGAGGGTCTCTGCCTGAGATGATTCTTCCGGGGAGTCCAAATCTTGTGTACACATGGCGCAGGTAGAGGTCTGCAGTGCCAAGTGCATCAATTGTCTTTGTGCAAGGGATAAAAATTACCCCCTTCATAAGACCATGGTCTACCATGACCATGATTGAGTCAAATCCATTTATTACGGGCAGGTTCATAATAAAATCTGTTGTTACCAGCTCAAATGGTCTGCTGGCATCGGATGATATTGGTGTCGGGGGTGGGGTCGTCGGGTGGGTGTTGATCTTCATTTGCTGGCACTTTGTGCAGCCTTCGACGTACTTCTTGATGAAGTTGGCCATTCCTGGCCACCAGTAGTCTCGTCGGATTAGTTTGATCATCTGCCATTGTCCAGGGTGCCCTGTCATGATGCTATCATGATATTTCTGTATGATCGCTTGGTGGAGGGTCTCATCCTGTGGCACATAGCACCTGTCTTTGAAAAAGAGCAGGCCATCTTCAAATTTCCAGTCCTCCAATGCAGACTTGATCGGGGGGGTTCCATTGTTCTTCAGGGCTCGTAAAGCATCATTTACAAGGTCGTCCTTCATTATTGCTGAGACCAGGGCTTCCTGGAGCTCAGTGTCAATCGTTTTGACAAACAGTTTGTCAGTGAGGATGGTCTTGTCCTCATTATCGGTGTCTTCTTCAGCTATGTGATCTGCTCTCCTCGATAGGGCGTCAGATTGTACCATCTGTGATCCTGGTACATGTTGTAGCTTCAGGTTGAATTGTGACAAGTAAATGGCCCATCTAGCCTGTCATCGGTTTAGTTTCTGTGGCTGACAGAAGTATGTCAGGTTCTTGTGATCGGACAGTACCATCACAGGGAATGGTGTCCCCTGTAGGTAGTGTCTCCATGTTTCCAGTGCTCGGATTACTCCCAATAGTTCTCAGTCATATATCTCGTAATTTCTTTCCGCTTCGTTGAAAGAATGCGAGATATAGCCGCATGGGTGCCAGTCTCCATTGGTGTCCTGTTGTCTGAGTACTGTGCCTGTCGCAAACTTTGAGGTGTCAGATTCCACCACAAATGGTTTTGTTGCGTCTGGCATCAGCAGTACTGGGGCTTCATTGAACTTCCTTTTTTATCGCGTTGAACGACTGCTGGCAGTCGTTTGTCCATTCGAATTTTTGGTTTTTCTTCATCAAATCATTCAGCGGTCTAGCCAGATCCATGAAGTGTCCGATGAATTTTTGATAGAAGTTCCCAAATCCTAGGAAGGATCTTACATCCTTCACTGTCCTTGGTGTGGGCCAGTCCTTGATCCCAGCCAGCTTCATGTTGTCCATTGCAAGTTCGTCAGGCCTGATGATCATGCCCAAGAAGTCAACTTCTTGCACGTTGAACTTGCACTTCTCTATTTTCAGGTAGAGATCGCATTGCTGTAGTCATTTGAGGACCCTTTCGGTCCTTATCCAGTGTTCTTCTTCTGTTTTCAAGAAGATCAGGATGTTGTCCATATAGATGACGAGCCATCCTTCATCTAGCATATCTCGGAAGAGATCGTTCATCATGGCCTGGAATGTTGCCGGTGAGTTGCACAGCCCAAAGAACATCACCATTAGCTCAAATATCCCTCGGTTAGTCTTGAATGCTGCCTTCCACTCATCTCCTTTCTTTATCCATACATTGTGATATCCCCATCGAATATTGAGTTTTGTGAAAAATTTCGCTCCCTTCAGCTTGTCCAAGAGGTCTCCAATCAGTGGGAGGGGGTAGTTGTTCTGGATTGTTCCTTTGTTCAGATAGCGATAGTCTTGGCAAGGTTGTAGAGTGTCGGAGTCCTTCTTTGACACAAAGAAGAACGGGGATGCCATGGATGATTTTGATGGTTGGATGTATCCTTTCTCCAGGTTTTCATCTAGAAACTCATTGAGTTTCTCTTGTTCTTTCGGCGTCAATGGGTAGACTTTGCAATCCTTCGGTACAAAGCCTTCCTTCAGGTCAATCACATGATCCCATGGTCTTGATTCTGGGAATCATTCGGATGCGGCTTTCTCGAATACCTGTCTGTACTTCTGGTATTCTGGTGGCAGTAAATCGTCCAGGGTCCATTGGCTAGTCTCCTTTCCCTCCTCTTGCTCGTGTGCTAGTTGTTGGGATATGGATGTCTTTGCTCTGATCCATATGTCCGAGTTGAGTAGGTACCATGGGGAGCCCTTGCCTTTCATGAGCCTGCTGATTGTGTTCATTTTTTGGATGTATCTGTGTGTCGGCTCTCGATGTTCCTCCATCAGGGCCAGTTCTATGTCTGGTCCGAATAGGCCAATGACCGGTTTGCCTCGCACATATGCGATCAACACCGAGTCATCCTTGATTGTGTCTCATTTGGGGGTCTGGTTCGTCATTCGTATGTCCATGCCTGTGTCTGCCAGTAGTTCTTTGTCGGGTACCTCTTCGATCTTTACTTGAGGTGGAGTCTCCCTGGGCATAGGTATTCTGGTGTCATTAGTACCATAACCTGGGGTTCCATGATCGTGTATCAGGGTAGCCTCCTGATGAGGGTCTTTTGTCCTATTTCGTAATGCTGTTTTCGAGTGTTGTTTGCTGGTGCTTTCCTCCCCTGTGGAGGTCAGCAGTTCCTTCATCCTTTGCACGATTCATCGTGCCCTGTCGCATTCATTGTTTTTACCCTTTTCCAGTTGTTTCTTCTTCTGGTTCTCTTGGGTTTTGGTGACAGCACGTCGTGCTGCTTAAAGGTTTCTGGTTTCTTTAGGAGTATTGCTGCTCCTGGTCTTTGCGACAGCTATCTGGGCGGAATTTAGTTCTTTGGCTTTCTTTTCAGAAAGCCTTTCCTTCATTTTTGCCATGGCTAGTCATGCTCAGGCAAGGTTTCTCTCCTTCTCTTCGGAGAGTCTTTTTCTTGTTTTTGCCACAGCCAATCTGGCTCGGGCAAGGCTCCTCTCTTTCTCTTCAGAGAGCCTCTGTCTTGTTTTGGCCACGATGTGTTGAATTCATGCCATTCTGTCATTCGGTGCCTCCCTTTCGGCATCTATCCTAGGAAGGTTTAGGGTGTTTGGGAGGGCCCGTTCGGCTCTTCTTGTCTTCTCCAAGATTCGTTTGATCTGAGCCCGTCGTTCTTCATCTCGGAACTCAAAAGTTCCCTTCTTCCAGTCGATGATCAGGTTTATCTCCTGCAGCCATGGCAGACCCAGGATTACTGATTCTTTGCCTAGTCCAGCGACTAGGTATTCCATTGGGTAGCTCCTCCTGTTGATGTGGAGCCTCCCTTTCATGCATCTGGTGATCATTCCCTGCCCATTCATGGTTCCATCTACATTTGTGGCCCAGATGGTGCAGCCTAAGGGATATGTCCTGATCCCTTCTTGTTCAACAAATTTTGAGTCAATAAAGACTCCTCCTGCTCCAGAGTCAAGGAGCGCGTTCATTGCAATGTCTTTCCTGTTGTCTGACTCAGCTACCCGAATAGACAGGCGCATAGATTGTCTATTCATGGTAGCTAAGAGTACAGACCCTAGGGAGACTACAGCAGTGACTGGCGTCATATCAGGCCACTGTTCTAAAAACCCGATTCCTCCATGAGGTTGAGGGCTCATTCCTTTTCTTCTTCATCCAGTTTGTCCAGCATTGTGCAGATCTTCTGGTAGGTGTCCACCCCAGTCTTCTTCTGGGTGAAGTGGTTTTGGTAAGGAGGAGGCACTGACCCCGTCTGGGTGGGATCTTTTCCATCCTTGTGGTCAGATGATCGGTGTCCGGGTTGGTGGCAGATGAAACACAATCCCTTCCAGAGGTGTTCCACACGTTCTTGGTTCGTCAGTCGGTTGATGTCAAGAGAGGGCTGTCCTTTCTTTGTTGTTTCGTTTGTCTTCTGGTTTTGCCTGGTCTTTCCCAGGATTGCCATGGCCCATTTCCATTGGCCTTCATATTTCGAAGCTGCCTTTATCCAGCCTTCAAGAGTGTTGGGCACTGTCTCCATTGTGTGTACCCTCTTCAGTAACTTGGGATGCAGTCCATCCATGAAGTACTCAATCATGGCTGCATCTTCGGTGATTCCCATCCTGTCTTTCAGGATGCGGAAGTTCGCCACATATTCTTCGAGGTTCCCTGAACCTTGTTTGAGATTCTTAATCTCTGTCTTTGCTGTTCCGGCATCGTCGATCAGTAAGAAGGCCTCTAGGACCTTCTGTCAGAAGTCTGCGTATTCTCCGAGTCCTTCGGACCAATGTTGGTTGACAAATGCCTGTGCCCAGGCAGCTGCTGTCCCTCCATTCATGAAGGACAGCATGAAGATGATCTTCTTGTCATTTGTGTCATAGACCTGGTTGTTGATTTGCAAGTACAGGTCTATCTCCTGCAGGAACTTGGCGGTCTTGGTCCGCTCTCCTGAGAAGTCTGTGGGTGATTGGATTTGAATGTCCTTCATGGACATTGTTGGTGCAGTTGCGGCGGGTTCAGACATCTCATTGTGGAGGTTGTTGGTTTCGTCTATTAGGAAGCGGGTGGATGTTTCGGGTGGGGGTGTGTGTGGTTGTTCAAAGTCTTCATCGGTGAGGAAATCTCCTCTTTGTCTGTTGGTTGATCCGTAGAACCAACACTGTGCTGGGGTCGAGTAACGGACTTGTATCGGTACCAAGATGAACCTGGCTGTGGTTCTGCTTCTCTTGGTGGTCAGTCTGGGGTTTGTCTAGACCCAGGTTGCTGTGGTGTGTTTCGAGACATATTGCCTACACCTAGGTAGGTGGGCTAGCAGATAGTTTAGATCTTATGTTAAGGGCAAAGCCTCAACCACTCAATCTAGTCGATGTCGTTCGACAAGGTGCTTCCTCGATGAGTCGTTTGACACTAGTCTTACTCAGAGCATCTGATGTAAGATAGGTAGTGCACTCTAGCAGGGCTTCTGCATAGAGTCGTTCAGGTTCACGCACTAAGGGGCTTCCTTAGTGGTTTCGAGTAAGTTCATGAGTTGCAAGTTAAGGCTGTAGAATGCCTAGATCTAAACTAAGGACATCCCTACTACAAGTCACAGTACTTATACTAGAAGGGAGGTCCCTATCGTCCAATCGGAATGGTAGATGTGTATCAAGTAACAATAGAAACAATAGGCCTCATGCCTTGCATGAGGCGTCCGATGTCAAGGACATGCTGCAGCGCAGCATGTCGATCGTGAGAGTCCGACGTCACGGACCTCATGTCAAGGGGCTGTCATATCACAGCATGTGTGTGAATGGGTTTGGGTGCATGGAGTCACCATGCATCAAGGGTGCTTTCCATGGGAAGGGGATTGAATGCATGCAGTCAGCATGTGTCATGCATGTGTCTGGTGTCAAGGTCATGCCCTAGGCATGAATCATGGAGTGCCTCCTGTCTGGAGGGGATTGCCGGGTCGGTCAGGTCGGTCAGGTTCCATGAGTTACAAGGAAAATTGTAACAGTGTAGGTCTACACCAAGGGATATCATTTCTCTTGTTAGGTTTTTGTCTTTCAGAATGAAGAGTGGGAGTGTCCATCTACCTTTCCCTATATTGGGCATGCGGTTATCGGGGATTCTTGCTGATATTAGCTGATGGTCTGTCATGATTCCTGGGGTGGAGATGTCCCAGTCATTGCTGAATGGTATTAGGGCATTACACAGATAGATTCTGTTGATTCTGGAGCTGCTACCACCTTGTGCAGGGGATTGGGAATAGGTGAAGGTAATATTATCAGGGTTTGCTTGACGCCAGCCATCATGGAGGTCAAGGTTTGATTTGAGCACCGAGAAGGAGTCTGTTATATTTTCACTGTCATATCTGGAGGGGAGCCTGTCAAGGGCATCTTCTACAAAATTGAAGTCACCTAGCAGAATATCTGGGGGAGGAATTAGAGGATCTCTCAGTTTGGACACAATGTCAGACCAGAATTGTTGGTTCTCATTCACAGAATTGGGGGCGTAAATAACTAAGATGTGAATTTCCATGCTTCAGTGCCATGGGATTGATACTAGCATGGCACAGCCTGGGATGAGTACATATTTCTTAATGTTGTGGACATTAGCAATATTTTTGTTTAGCACAATTGCTACACCACCCGAGATGGTGTGTTGCAGATCAATGGAAGAAATGATGTGAAGTCTTTGTTTGAATAGATTATTAAGGCTCATTTCTGCAATGGGGGTGAGATGAGTTTCTTGGAGGGCTAGAATACCAATTTTCTCTGTTCAGACAAGTTGGTTAACATGGTTCCATTTGTCAATGCTGCCGTGCCAGCATCCTCTCATATTTAGCGAGGCTAATTTTAGTGAAGCTTTTGTCCTTTTGTGGAATGTTTGGGGAAGTTGCTCCTGGTGAGGGAGTTGGGACAGACAGTGTCTCCATTGTCTAGACTGATGTGGTCTGTTATTAGCTTGTGGGGCTAAGGAGTTTGTTCCTGAATCCCTTGAGGTAATTCCAGGAGGAGCAGTGTGCTCATTCTGTGGGGGGCATCAGTCTGAGGAGTATGAGAGGCACTCACCTGGGAGCCATCTGGGTTCCCAGCTTGACCATCATCAGGGTGACAGGTGACGGCTTCCTGAACCCCTCCAGACAAAGCTGGGTTGGGGTTCAGGCCATACAATCCTCCCATGCAATTTTCTGTATTATTAGCAGTTGAACAATTACATACCCATTTTTACAACCTTGATTATGGGACGTGCAAAATCTTGTTTGCGTCAAAGGACTCTGTTGCAAAGGAGAGCAGTTAGTAGGGGTGAGGCATTACTTACTGATCCTTAGGACTTCAGCTTCTCAGCACAGCTCATCTGTTGACCTTAATAGGTTGCCATTTACTTGTTTGTACCCGGGGGCTTTCCTGTCCCATTAGCAAGCTAACGACCAGTAAATGTGGGCCCCCCAGCAGTACCATGATTAACAACTATTCCTTCTATTTCTTGAGCAAGGTGCCAATTCCCTCATGAAAAGGCAGTTGTTGCGATAAGGTGATCGAGCTCATGTATTGGAAACTGTATGACATAAAGGGACATGATAGTATGGAAGGTTTTAACAAAAGTATATATTATTTATGGGATCTTATTTATGACCCCTTCCATGCCTTCCTATGGCAGGGGTGTGAGGAACCTGGCCAGTGTTCTTGTATCGGGCAGGGGGTGATTTGGGGGAGGTCACAGTGTAGATGTCAGTATCTTCTTTGATGCTGGCAGATGGGCCAAGCCATCCCACAAGGCCAGGGAAGGGGCAGAGACCAGAGGGGTGGTCATAGGATTTGCAGTTCAAACAAAAGAATTGGTTGTCGAAACAGTGGGCGGCACCCATGCCGTAGTCGAGAGAGTTAAAACGGAGGGTTCTGATTAGGTCAGTCCAGGCATGGAAGTCGTCGAAGGATAGGTGAGGGGGGTTGTCACAGTAGACGTTCCAAATTGTGTGGAGATCATCAGGGGAAATGGGTAAACTTTGCACTCCCCCCCGTATTCCTATTGGAGTCCTAGGA
Source organism: Tricholoma matsutake (assembly GCA_026075535.2). Taxonomy (NCBI): domain Eukaryota; kingdom Fungi; phylum Basidiomycota; class Agaricomycetes; order Agaricales; family Tricholomataceae; genus Tricholoma; species Tricholoma matsutake. The sequence goes on along the minus strand of AP026550.1, from coordinate 1,320,331 downwards.
GTCCGAGTTTTCCAATAAGAGTCTGATCAGAATCCGATAGGAGTCCTACTAGTCCGACACTAGTCCTAGGAGTCCAATCGGAATGTATCTTGATGACCATGTACTTTTATTTCCAAGAAATTCCTAGTAAATTCTGAGTAAAGTCCTATGCAATTCCAACAGGTAGTAATCGGAATACCACACCATTTCGGAAGACTTAACTTGATGAAAGTGCTTACAAAATAAATGGGCAGAGCAGGAATTGAACTCTAGACCTTGGGATATAAGTGACATGACTACCAAACAAGTGCTCAACCAGTTGAGCCACAGGAGCATTAATAAATATGTAATATAAAGTCCATTTAAAGCACTTAGGATTAGTTCACTTATTTTTAACCTCTCTCACAAGAGCTCAAAAAAAAATTGTTGAGCCCTCGCATCTTCGCAAGGGAGTAGATAACTAATATAGATTTTAAAAAAAAACCCCATGCAAACGCGAGGGGGAGAATTAATTATACTATTTAATTATACTATTTTAAATTCTACAAAAAAAAACCCCCCCCCCCACAAAATGGGGGGGAGGGGGTGGTGGTGCATCGCATTGGCTGTCTCGTCAGCCCTGTCCCATCATTTCCCCTCCCTCTCGTCTCTGTCATGTCTCGCCTCCCTCACCTCACCTCCCCTGTGGCTTCCCTCCCCTCCCTTGTTGTTCCACCCACCATCCACCCCATGAGCAGTTGCTCTCAAGGCTGGTGGTGGGTGGTGCATCATATGTTGGTGGCAGTGTTTGTCCATCGTCCCCTCCCTCCCTCCCCCTCCCCTTAAACACCCTACAAGCAGATGCTCATAGGCATGCATGGGGCGGGTGTCGCCATCGTCTCCCCTTCTGGTCGTCATTTCCCTTTCCCCTTGTCGTTTCATCACCCTTGCCATTCATCCCCCTCGTCATCTGCACCCACGAACCACCCTATGGGCAGCTGCTCATAGGCGTGTCATTTGGTGCCGTCGTCATCCCTCCACACCGTTCCCGTGTTCTTGCACCCCATATACACCCTGCAAGCAGTTGCTCACAGCAGTGATGGGGGGTGCTGGATGTCATTGGTGTCATGGGGGGTCCATGCACTCACGATCCACCCTACAAGCAGCAGCTCGTAGGCATGGAGTGGGTGCGTTGTCAGTTCGTCAGTGATGTGGCTTGAGGGGAGGGGTCAGGTGGTGCTTACCAGGTGGGTATTCCCCTTCTGGGGTCTCCTGGTGTTGCTCCCCGTGCTCCTGACCATGATCGATACCCTCACATCCCGTTTTGATGGGGAGGAGGGGGGTTGCCAGGGGCATCATTGGGTGTGGGTTTGGCTCGTGTCAGTCCATCGTTACTCATGTAGATTAGAACCTAGAAACAAAACAAATGAATTAGTTAGTTTACAAAAGTAAAAAACAAATGAAAAAAAAAACTTACTATGGCCCAAACGACGATTGCGTTGTTTGGGCCTCGTTCGGTGTTGAAACCAGTCGTTTCCAGTCTTGGGGGCTCATCTAGAAATGGGGGTGAAGTGGGAGTGGTGGGAGTTGCTGGGTTGAGGTGGTTGAGGTGGGGGGGATGGAGGTGGCGTGCTTGTCATCATTGGTGGTGGTGGTGGGAGTTGATGAGCTGGCAGGTGTGATGACGCAGCTATGTGCTTTGTCATCACACCCATGGGAATGGTATGTAGTGTAGTATGATCACCTACCTGTAATGACTGTTTAGCCTAATGGTATTGTTGTTGGTTTATGCTTACATAATCTTCTGTAGTCAAGTGTTCAATTCTTGTCTGTGCATTTAATTTTTCATACTATATTACTAAGCAAGGCTGCTTTCATTCCTATCGGAATCCTATGTTGTCTGATGTCTTAGCATAACTTTGGACTAGTCCTATGTGATTTCTATGATTGGAAATTCCTAGGAAATTCCAATAGTCTGATCGGACTCTGATCGGACTACATCAGACTGACCTAGGACTAAATGTGCCATTTCATGTCAAATTGGCTGGTGAAAATGACATCGGAATATGGTTGGATTCATCGGATTCCTATAGGAATACGGGGGGAGTGTAAAGACCTCAGAAATGGCAATTTTTAGGCTTGAGATGCATATGGAGCGGAGGACTTTGATGGCTGCCTCTGCATCAGGATTAGGGAGCCTGCTGTGAATAAAGGAGGAAATGTCTGGGTTTGAGGTTATCGTGGAGCAAATGAGGGCTGCAACCAGTGTGTTGCTCTCGGGAGCATTTGGGTAAGTTAGGTTTTCAACGGTGCAGATGTAAGAGGGTAAGGCTTGTTGGAAGGGGGTGAAGAAAACAGTGAGCTCAGTGGTTGAGCAGACTGCAAGCTGGGTGAGAGCGTCTATGACATCCTGGGAGAAGCCCATAACAAGAAAGTACCAGGGGGAGGTGAGACGTTCCCCATTGTCAAACTTGTTTGATGGGGGGCTAACAATTACATCTTTGGGGGATTGAGGACCAATAATCTTGGAAATGAGAGAGAGGATCCTCCCTATGATGCCCTGGGCATTTTCCTCATAGTGAGCACGCCATGGGCAGGCCCAGATTTTCAGGCCAGGCTTGGGAGACCAGTGGAAGACTAGCTCATCTGACACATTGTGCCATATGGGGCAGCAGATTTGTGGTGTGTGGAAGCCATCGGAGGGGGGGGCAGTGATCCGGAGACCATTATCGAGTGTCATGGTACCATTACGTATTTTGCCCTGTAAGGTAAAGTGGGGATGGGAATGGGGAGGCCGGCGTTCAATTGTTCAGGGGATCCTTGCAGGGGGGGATGAGGAGTCGTCCTTTGGTGGGGTCAGATTAGAGAAATTGGAAGTGCAGGAGAAGCTTACTTGAGGGGCATCACTCAGTTTGTTAGCCGAGTGGCTATCAGCTGTCGAGGAGGCAGAGGCACCCTGTTTGTCTTTGGCTGCTTTCTCGACTCAGGCATCTGAGTGGCTTCCAGAATAGCCGCACTTATTGGGGCCAGAGTCGGTGTTCATAAACTCAGAGGGAGGCATGGGAAAGTTCGTGTGAAGTGTTGTGGAGATTGTTGCAGATAGAAGGAAGAGGCTGGGGGCCATGGTTGTGGATTGGGGAGTTTTTGTACTAGATGAGGTCACTGGGTCATCAGGTGCCAAGAACGCATGTTGTGATGCTAAAGACAAGGGTGATCCCTTTGAGCATCGGAGCATGTTGATTGTGGTGTTTCTTGGGCGATGCATGCACATTAGGGCCAGCTACATCAGCGGGTGGCACTTGTCCCTTTGTTCAAAGGTTTGTCATTGGTGGGGGGATTGTTTGTGCTCTTGGCTCAGTTAACAAGTGGCTGGGCGACTCTCAAGATTCTGGAGAGGCTTATGGCAAAATGGGGGCTGCCAAAGTGGGTCTTAGAGCACATTGGTGCATTCAAGGTTGAAAAACATCTCTGTTTGGTGGTAGAGAGACATCCAGTGATGCAGAGTAACAGTGCCACCATACTTCATATATGGTAGTACAAGTTCAAGAGCCCTGGTCCACTGCAGTATTGATATAACCCATGGGGCCATCCATCATATGATCCACTACAGTGTTGACATGACCCATGGGCCCATCCATCATATGGTCCACTGCAGTATTGACTTGACCCATGGGCCCATTCATCACAGATGGCCTATAGCAGTACTCATATCACCCATAAGCCCATCCTATTTCCATGACCTTATATCTACCACATGAGCCCACTTATCTACTATGGTCTGTTATAATCCATGGGCCCAGATTAGCTGGACCATTTCAAACAGCTTAAAGCCACCATTAGTTGGTCCATTTGTAATGGTCCAAATACACTGAAGGGGCTGCAACACCTTCCTCCTGCAAAGTCTATTCTCTAGGTCCCTGAAGAGCAATAACAACTCAATAAATTCCTCAATGAGTACTTAGCTTCAGGCTGCATCCAACCCTCCAAGCTGCCTATGGCCTATCCCTTCTTCTTTGTTAAGAAGAAGAATGGCTCACTCTGACCCATTCAAGATTATCAAAGGCTCAATGAACTCATGGTCAAGAATTGTTAACTATTACCCCTCATTTCTGAATTTGTGAACCAGCTTCATGGGGCACAATACTTCACCAAGCTTGACATCCACTGGGGTCACAATAATGTTCAGATAAAGGAAGGAGATGAGTGGAATGCAGCCTTTCATACCAACCATGGTCTTTTTGAACCACTTGTCATGTTCTTTGGTCTCACTAATAGTCCTGCAACCTTTCAGACAATGATGAATGATATCTTCCATGACCTTATACTCGAAGGTGTTGTCTGTGTCTATCTTGACAACATTCTCATCTTTACATGCAACACCAAAGAACACCATCAAATCACACACCTCATCTTCAAAAGGCTTTGACAGCACAAACTCTACCTTTGACATGACAAGTGTGAGTTTGAGAAAACTAATATCAAGTACCTGGGTCTGATCATATCAGAGGGCCATGTGGAGATGGATCCTGTTAAGGTGAATGTGGTCATGGGTTGGCCTATGCCCATGAACAAGAAGGAGGTCAGTCCTTTTTAGGCTTTACCAACTTCTATTGGCATTTTATCAAGGACTTCTCTCACCACACATAGTGTTTGAAGGTCCAGTCCATGGTTATGTAACAGTCTTTTGGAATTTTGAGATGTAATCTGCTTGTTAAAGCCTTACAACTTATCCTGGCATTTCAGGACTTCTTGTACACAATGTCAAGATAGGACTGAAAAGATTTTGTCATTATACCTCAGTGGTTTTTACAGAATTAAACATATTAAACACAATACCATACAAGTATTTTGTCATATCACATTGACTTTCATTGCATCTTACTCATATATTGATCATTATTGATGAGCATAGGGCTAACATGTATTATAATACTCTTACTATCTGTCAATGCATGCTAGGCACCACATCATTTATGGTTGTCACATTACATTTCTTAGTGTTTGGCACAAGTCATTCATTAGATGTGATTTTATAGTGATCATAGCCAAGTCAAATATTGATGAAATCTCTTAAAAGTTAGACCAAACAATGGGAAATTACAATGTCTATCCATCAGTATAATGGTTTTAAGGTCTGTATAATAGTTGCTAAGATACATATGGGTTATATTGGTACAACAAATTTCATGACAAAATATTGGTCTAAACCAGTCTTAACTGGTCTTTTCAGGTCCAACCGGAAAGGACTGGTCCTAGGTGGTCCAGTTCAGTCCTCATGGTATCTGGATCAGTCCTGGACCAGTTTATGTTGCGGTCTTTCCATTTTTGGGTCAAAAAACCAAACTGGACTGGACCCTTAAACACTAGGAGCTTGTCTCACAGAATTATTGGTGGCCACAGATGTCATGACTCATTGGTCAGTACTGTTGTACTTGTGACCTTTGCTTATGCATAAAGATTCATCGACACAAGCCCATTGGCAAGTTACACCCTCTTTCTGTTCCAGAAAATTGTTGGGATGTTATTAGTGTGGACTTTGTGGTGGAGTTACCAGAGTTGAATGGGTTTGATGTGGTAATGTGCATAGTCAACTCAGCAGGGAAGAGAGCTCACTTTATTCCCACTCACACTACCATTACAGCATTGGGTGCAGCCTGACTCTACCTTCACCATGTGTGGAAGCTACATGGACTTCCTGGTGCCTTCCTTTGTGATTGAGGACCTCAATTCATTGCCAGGTTCACCCAAGAACTGTACCATCTCCTAGAAATTCAACTCCTTGCTTCTACTGCCTATCACCCACAGACTGATGAATAAACAGGTCAATCAGGAGCTGGAGCAGTACATCTGCATCTTTGTCAATGAGTGCCAAGATGACTGGGAGGATCTTCTCCCCATGGCTGAGTTCAGATACAACAATCACATCCATGCATTCACTCAGCAAACTCCCTTCCTCCTGGACACAGAACAACATCCACACATGGGCTTTGAACCTTGCCAAGCACCATCACAGTTCAAGACAGTGAATGAATTTACAGAGCAGATGAAGAATAGCTTGGAAGAGGCAAAGGTGGCCCTAGTTAAGGCAAAGGACCACATGGCATGCTTTTACAACCAACACCACTTGCCAACACCCCAGTATAAGGTTGGTGATCAAGTTTACCTGGACTCCAGTGACATCTCTACCACTTGTCCATCCAAGAAACTTGCACACTGCTTCCTTGGACTGTTCTCTATTGTCAAGTGTGTTGGAACACATGCCTACCATCTACACTTACCAGCATCCATGTCCAGACTCCACCCTGTCTTCCACATCATCAAACTGCTGCCAGCACCAGTGGATCCATTCCTGGGACATTGCTCACACCCACCACCACCTATAGTGATTGAAGAGGAGTATCATGATATTTTCAAAGTATATCTTAGTATGAAAAACATATGTGAGAAGTACCATGATACTTTATATATATAAGTTCACAATAATGTAGCTATCAATATGGTAAAGAATTACTTTGATATTTTTACATAACTTCATGTTGAAGTATTCAAAAAGTATTTTGATTTTGACTGGAATATTTTTTCAATATTTTTATAATATTTTGGCACAAAATATTTGGCTGTGTATCCAGTGTATTCTTCATTTTCTATGATTTTCCTTATTTTATTACTAATTTCCCTTTTTTTATCATATTTGTGCATATTAACAGTTTTATATTTAGAGGCAGAGTCCCTTTCCAACATCCACCCCTTGGTGTGACATCATTTGGCAGCCATGATCTGCCTATCTCCGCATTTTATATTTTTAGGCTACTATTTGATTTTGAAGTCTTGACATACACTGGACATTGGCAAAGGGGTCCTTAGAGTTTTATCTTCAGATTTCCCTTTGCTAGGTGTGCCTCCACTCCCTGTAATATGTGTGCTAGAGGGCCACTGCTTCACACACTGGGTGCAAGGCACAATACTGCCTGAGAAGTACTGTGAAAGTATCCTGACAGTATTCCTAATATTGTCAACATACTTCACTAGAGGTATTTTGACAGTATTGTACTATATTTTGATAGTACTGAAGGTACTGAAGTAGTATTCTAGATTGGTATGCATACTGGCAAAATATCCCTTGGTGAGTATGGTGGCAGTATTAGGAGTACTTCCAGAATACTGACATCATACCCTCTCAGAAGTATCTTGCTGTGCAGCCAGTGGCATGTCATGTCCAAGTTCTTAGGGGTTAGAGGTGGTTTATTTCTGGGATTGTTCCCATGTTGCTTGATTTATATCTAATATCTATATATTGCCAATATTGCATGAGAAAGTTGTGCTGAGGTTGTTCTGGATTCCTTTCTAAGAGTGACTCCAGTCAGAATTCCATCATGAAACCACCACTGATTTTCATGATCTAAGAAATGGCTGGTAAAGTGTTCATGAGCTAGATAAATGATACCACACAGATGGTAAGTGTGATATATTTTCAGCAGCTATATGCAGTGTGCTACTAAGAGTTGGAGCATTTATCCCCCATTCAAATGCTAGTAAAGGTTGGTGAGACACTATTGTTGTTGGTCTTAGTTGATGCTGATTGCAAGTCTGGCATCTTCATGGCAGGGGTTCTTGGAAATGGTTCATAATACTTTGTAGAGATTGGGATGGCTCAGCTGCAAACACTTTGATCATTGCATTTCTTACAGTTGTCTCATGGAACATTGCATGGTTTGAATGCATACATTGTCTTGCAGTCTTTGTAACTGCAGTCTTCCTTTGTAATAAAGTTAAAAAAATGTTGTGTACACTTGTATAGTGTCCATAATGAAATGAAGAATCTGATAAGCTGGCAAAATGATGTCTCTCTTCCTGCATTGCACAAGGCTTGCTGTGTACTCCTAATTTTGTAGTCTTTTTAGCTGGCAGTTGATCATGCTTAAAATCTTCTGCTTTTCTTTTGAGTCTGCAATTTGCTTCTTTATCTATAGCCTGTCATTCTTTTGCCTTTATGATTGCCCATTTGGACAACCGGACAGTCCTAGGACTGTCCTCAGACTTTGCTCAGACATTGCTCGGACATTTTTTGGCTAAGACTCCTGCCAAACCAGGATGTCCAGTCCGAGCTCTGTCCTAGGACTGTCTGAGCATCCGAGTGGAGTCTGATCGGACACATACTTGTACAGTCCTAGGACTGTCCAAGTCAGAGTGTTTGTTGTTGTTATTATTAATTAAATAAAATATGTTACACCACAAAGAATTGAACACCTGTCCTAATGACAAGATTACATAATCAGTAGACAACAATAACCATTGCACCAAACAGGCTTGAAAGGTAGGTAGAAATCTCACAGCTAGTGTTTGAAGGTCCAGTCCATGGTTATGTAACAGTCTTTTGGAATTTTGAGATGTAATCTGCTTGTTAAAGCTTTACAACTTATCCTGGCATTTCAGGACTTTTTGGATGTAATGTCAAGATAGGACCAAAAAGGTTTTGTCATTATACAACAGTGGTTTTTACAGAATTAAACATATTAAACACAAAACAATTTTTCCAGTTCATACACTTTTCTCAAAACCTCGGAAAATGTATAGACTGAAAAAATTGTTTTATGTTTAATATGTTTAATTCTGTAAAAATCACTGAGGCATAATGACAAAACCTTTTCAATCATATCTTGACATTGTGTACAAAAAGTCCTAAAATGCCAGGATAAGTTGTAAGGCTTTGACAAGCAGATTACATCTCAAAATTCCAAAAGACTGTTACATAACCATCGACTGGACCTTCAAACACTATGAGTCACAGCCACAATTTTTTTCTTTTTCTTTATTTTAATTTGAAATTTGAAATTTGACGTTGAAATGAATCCAGGTGCCCATTGCATGTATCCCATCATGGTGATTTCAAAACCATAGAAATCAAAGGGATGAAGAAATGTATAAAACATGGGAAAGTGCATTCTACTGAGGGCAGTGTGTGGGTCCACAATTTGTATCCCTGTCTGCAGTGTGGACACAGCATTGAGAGACACTTTCAAGTCAGTATCTTTTGCTCAAGTTCTGCATTCTGATAATTCAAGGGTTTATTCTACAGTCACATGTCAACACATGCAGAGGTCATGCACAAGGCAGCCAAACCTCCTCTGCATCTGTGCCGCCCCCCACTCTTTGTTCTACCAAACCACCCTGACCATTAAGAACAGGACCTCACAAGGTGGAAAGCCCCATGTCGCCTCCTGGATTGGGTATTTTCCCAACCAGAGTCACACCTGTTGATAGGTCCACCTTGTCATTCAAGCTTGGAGAACACATCTACAATCATTGTTGAAGCTCTATGAGTCTCTATGGACCTCTACAAAGCTCTACAAACCCATATGAACCCCTCCAAAGTTCTATGAACATGTATGAACCTCTAGAAAGTCACAAAAATGCATCAAAATACTTTGCAATGCTTCAAAATTCTTCATATGCCTTCGGCCACTGTAATACAATTCCCCTGACCTTCAGACACACATTCCACACTTGCTACATGTTGCCACATCACATGCCGAGCACACCAGACATGAGCTTGTGACAAGACATTTCGCTTTTTAGGACACATTGCAGTGTTTTTGACATTTCCATGATATATTGGAACAATAGGACAAGTACCTTTGATATATTATGTTCTACATGTTTCCCCTCACATTGTTTTTCATTTATTTTGTGATTTGGATACTTCTTTATTGTCTTATACCTTGCCTCATGGGAGCCTCATGGCCTTATGTCCTTTTTAGGACTATTTCCCCAAAACTTATATAGTCTTGTACTACTATAGACTTAGGAGTTTCCCTCTTGAGTTCCAGCACCTCACCTTAGCTCTAAAGTTCTGCGAATTGTCATGAACTTCTTTGAAATTTGTCATACCATCTCTAAACTATCTCCTATCATCTCAATCATCTCTTGTCACCTTTGACTCCCATCGCCATTTTGTACTATCCACACCCTATTCTTGTCACTATCCTCAAAAATCTTCAAAAATCTTTGCACACACTCAAAATTCTTTGGACTTCTTTGCACACACTCAAAATTCTTTGAACTTCTTTGCAAGCTTTTGCAGTACTTCATACAGCATCACAACACATCACATTCACACTCATTTGCTGATGGCGATATTTAGTACCACCTCACACCCTTCCTCTAGCTTGTGTTATACCATCCAAGGCCTATTTGTGGGTTTTGTTTGGGTTTCTGAGTCGAGTATCATCACCATTGGCCAGCACTCCTCTGCCTTGAGCTGCCTTACTTCTTCCACCAAACAACTATTGGCAGTTGTGAAGAGGACCTCATGCAAGCACAAGCACTTTATGTACATCACCTCCCAACTCGGGTATCTTTTCCATTGGGTTCATTTGCAGGAAACAAATCTAACACTGTATATAGTGCCCCCAATGTTGATGCAGGTCATCAACCAGCTCATCCATGTCTCTGGCCTTCTCAGTGATCTCTCAGGTCAGTTCATCAGCACTACAGACCCTGTGCCACCATGGAACATTAATATAAACCTCAATCTTGTTGGAAATGGTGAGTTTTCTTTTCTTGCTTTGTTTTTTTCCTTGCCTGATAGTCTGCAGGAGCCACACACCTCCTTGCTGTCCAAAGATTGGAGCAAGGTCAACCTAATAAGTGCCCTCTGAGTCAATATTCTATACCTCAACTATTTTGCATGGACTTAGTGACAAGCCTGTGGAATCAAGGTATGGTTCAGCATTTCACATGGAGGTATATATTTACATGTCTTTAAGTTATAGGGTTGGCCTCAGGTGCTCGACCTGCAGCCTCATTGCAAGCAGCCTGCAACTGACCAAATGCTTTGAAACACAGGATTCAGGACATGCCACCCCTCACACTGGCTATAAATGCCAATGCTGAAAACAGTGGTGAGTCCAGGTGGTCCCCATACCGATCACTGACATGACATTCTAGCAGTGGCGTCAGGGGGTCTGTCTGCAGGTCCATCTGCAGGTCTGTCTGCACCCTCATCATGCTGAGTTCAGGAGCAGCCATGCCCTTTACCATCCAATGCTCAAAACAGCAGTGAGTTCAGGCAAGATGTCATACACTGATAAATATATCATATTTCAGCAATCCTGACTACCATAGTCACTCAGGATGATGCTGTGGCTCACCTCATCAATATCAAAAGAAGGTTGGATGGCCTCTCCAATCAATGCATCGTCTGCCTCGCCGACAACCAACCCAATTCCCAACATAGCCTAACAAGATGTCCCCAAGGCATCGTGAATGCCTCAGACCTAGACTTCATACAATTCAGATGCAACCTCAACTTTGGAAGGAGTGCCTACTATGGATGTGGCATGTTGTTAAAGGTAAGTGCAGAGATTGCCTTGGCATTCGCACTACAAATGGGACTGATCTCAGACTGTCTACATGGATCCCAACAATAACATCCGTATCCGATTCCAAGACCCCCACATAGGAAAAAACTGCCCATGGAGGGACATTGTCCGTCCCCTGTTGTTCTTGATCCACCACTGACCAGATTTTTGAGCATGTGTCATGCTTCTTCCAAAGCTAGCCAAATTAGCCTCCACTACCAGTGAAGGACTGACAAACCTCCTTGCAAATCCCACTATTATCTTCAAGACTCTGGAGGTAATCAGATTGCTTTCCATCTGAAAACCTGCTTTTGTCATGCCTGCCAATTTCGCCTCACTGTATCCTGCTTTTCGATAATCTGGGACTGACTACTGATCACTTATTGTGGTGCATTGTCTGCTGACTTGATACTTATGATAATGTCTCGCTAATTTTATCTTGCTGCCTTGCAATCCTTAGCCTCTGTAATACAAATAATCGTGTTTTTGCAAATTGCTTTTTTTACATGTTTGCTGGTCATGCAGAAGCTTGTAGAATTTACTAGAGAAATAATAAGCTTTAGTGCATTGTGACTTGTGGAAGCATGCCTACAGAAAAAGACCCAAGGGCCAAAGGCCCAAATAACATGGAAACAGTATCAGCAGCCAAAGGAGCATGTTAATACATAATAGTTGACACTGCAATGCATCGATGCAACCATGAAGGCTATCAACAACAAGACCTATGGAACATTTGCTATTTCTCTGGCCATAACTTGGATAATACTGTCAAGCTCATTGTCATCATCTTCTACAGGGAACTGGTGGTGCCCAAATTCACCGCTACTCAACATCAACTCATACACATCCTGCAATTCCAAGTCTCAGTCCTGTGAGATGAGTATGGTTGCTACATTTGAGACTAGCAAATGTTCAACAAAAAGCTGAAATGTCAATGGTTGCAAATTCTTTATCAGGTACTGGTTTTGAGGAAACATCTGTATCAAGGTATTTTGAATAATGAAGCTCCCTTTTTCTCCATAGCTGACATCAAGTGGGGTTAGCGTTATGATACATTTTATTGAACTGAAAACAAAAGCTCACTATCCTGGTCTGGTATTCCATAAATTTTCTGCTTGCATTTCACTACATCTCAAAAATTTGAAGATATCGCAACAATGGGCTTGGAATGACTTCCAAACAGGAGTCCATGCCAATTCTTCACTGTATATGATGACATGTTGGACCAAATCGCACAAGCCTTGAACACGATATGATAGCTCAGCAAAGTTGATTACAAATAGCCATCCATTTTCCTGCGCCATGACAACTGAATCACTGGACAACCTGCTGGACTTGATCTCCAGACAAATATCTACATCATACTGGAAGACAGCTGCCGATTTGTCCCCATGCACATTTATTAGCTCACTGTGGTTAGCAAGCATCAAGGCCAATTCCTTGGATGGATGCAGAGGCATGGGATCTTCACAATAAATGCTTGGGCAATGTGACTAGGTGTCATCTTTGTCAGGGCATGGTTTTCTTCCTGTGCACTAGGAGTTGATACACTTACCTCTTGGTTTGATGGCCCTGGATTCTGAATTGGATGACTTGATTGCTTCTGCTGCCGAGAACTTTTTTCTCCTCACTTCTGTGGATGACTGCCTCACCCCCCTCTTGACTTGGTGGCCTTACTCACTTCTGCCACCTACTATCTCCTTTACAGCCTGAGCGAGGCCACTTACTTGGCTGTTGATACTCAGTATTCCCATTTGGATGGTGCTGGTGTGTGTTTGGATGGTTTTGTGGTCAGACAATTGCAGGTGTCAGTTGTTAGTTACATACATCATCTTGATCGTGGTGCAGATGTGCATCACCACTCTCTTGTGAACCCATCTCATCTAAAAATGTTTCAACCCATGATGCCAGATTGTTACCAGCCAATACCCTAACCAACTGCAGTAAGGTTCTTCCTGCTTGACTTCTGTTCTCTTGCAGCATGCAGTCTTGATCTCCATCTGCCTCAGTTTGTTGAAGTTCCAAGAGTTCTGTCTCGATGTGGTCCAAGAAAAATGTGAGGGTCTTGCCAAAATTTCATGATTGGTTGGTCACTTTGACTTGCACATTGATGGACCAGAGAGGATCCAGCAGTAGCCTGCGCCAAACTGGAAGAGATTACTGCCACATATATTATACAGATTTAACTAAGACTTACCACATCATACAAATGATGAATGTGGTTCCAAGCAGCCTCAACCTTTTTGTGCCTGGCCTTGAATTTTTGCCATGCAGACTGCTTCTTTTTCTTTCCCAGCTGGCCTGCATACCTTTTGGCCTCAGTAATCGCCTCTTGTCCTGCAATGAACAATCTGTCCAAGTAATCTTTTTTCCATTCGCGACCCTCTGGGGTCATACCCATGTCCCTCCAATCAGCTGAGAATTTGAGTCCATATATGGCCCACATGACAAAATGGACATGGGCAGTAATATGGTCCATCTGACTTGTGTCATTTAAAAACTGTCAAAACAAGTGGGTGGAGGCAAAATCTATATATGTAAAGAAGTAGAAACCTGGTCCCTTTCCAACATTCACTCTGTAGGGTCTTTGATGTCATCAGTGACAATCACCTGGTCATAAAGAGTGCTCCATAGACTCGAGGCTGGCTTGAGGTGTTCAAAAGCAGATTCCTATGTTTCCTCAGCAATTGATGTGCATATAGTCAGCCCTTTACTGACTATATCAGGCAGCTGAATGTTGCCATATCCAACCACCAGTCTCAGGAAGGCATCCTGCTCTTGATCCTTCCATTTTCCATCTCTACCTTTGCATAATAGCTTTTTAAGGCTGCCAATTCTGAATGCTCCATAGGGCACAGCACGGGTAACCCTCGGGTATATTTTCTTATACCCCTACTCATACCTGTGAACACCGTACCCGCATGGGTAGGGGTATGGTGTTACCACAGGTTTTTGCGGGTTACCCATGGTTATTTGTGGGTATTGATATTTTTCATTATATTTGATAGGAAAAGATGTTTGCATCTTCTCATGGGGGGTAAACCCATGAGTCATGTCACCCTGACTTGCGGGTTTTCCCCCAATATGTCATCGTGAAGTGTGGATTATCAGAAGGTATGTTTGAAATGAAAAGCTGGTAGATGTACAGATTGATCTGATTCTCCTTGTTTACGCTTCTGCCCCAATGGAACATGATCTTTGGTCATGAGTTCAGAGAGATCATCTGCCATTTGCTTCAAGTCATTGGGCTGTACTAAGTATATGCATGGCCTACCCCATTGTTACACATCGTTTTCACCTATGGCTTATAAAAATCTGTCCAGTACTTATTATTCTATTTGTGCTGTAGTATGAGTGACTAGGGTCAGAACTAAACATGCTATAACTCTGTAACGAATTGACGCGCTTTTAAATGGTTGTTACACATCATTTTCCTCTTTGATTTATAAAAATCCGTTGAGTCCTTACCATTCTGTGGTCACTTCAAGTTGGGTTGTATTATGATTAATTGATCTGACATGTAATCATGCTATATCTTTGGAACGAAACAATGCATTACCACAAAAACTAGCGGAGCATTTGGGCCTCATCATTTGTCATAGTTTCGACCCTTGGTTCATAAAAATCGGTCCAGTATTGACCATTCTATGGTCAGTTCAACTTGGGCTGTACTATCATTAACTGATCTGTCATGTAATCTTACTATATCTCAGGGGGGAGAGCACAGATTTCCAAACTGATTGTTGGAGCATCTGGGCATCGCAATTTCGCATTGTTTTTGTCAAATGAACAAAGGAATCCATCAACTATTGGCCTTTCAATAGCCAATATAGTGGCCACCTCTGAACAAACATCAGTAATGTTGGGGTCAACTACACAGCACTACATAGTGCTCTATAGCATCATAGTGTCGTAGCATGGTTCTTTCATTCTGTAGACATCCATAGCACCCTACCTTGTTTACATAGTCTCATACTTCCATTATGTAGTGCTATGTAGTGCTTCGTAGTGCTCTCTAGACAAGGTTCTATCAGCAAAAATCTATTATTAATCTTACAGCTATTTTATGTTCAATATCTTCAAGACATTAAGAGTGAAACAAAAATCTATTCCACAATATTATACTACTACTACCTATTACACTTGTATTGTCTACTGAGAAGTTCATATCTGTCCATTAACAAAACTTACATGACCAACCTGGCACATTCCATGGAACGTGCGTCGTTGCACATTGTGCAGCCCATGTCAAGGGTGCACCCACAAACTACCCTACGAGCAGTTGCTCATAGGCATGGGGGGTGGGTGCTGTGTTGATCGCCATCGTTACATAGGCTGGGGATTGTCTTGTCTTCAGGTACCTGGTGCTGGTGTTGTTGTCAAGAGCCACTGCTGTCGCGATGAGGCATGCTGCAGGCTCGCAGGTGCTGGTTTTTTGGGGGGTTGGTTGTGATATAGTGCAGAGGTGGGTCCAGGTGGATGCTTAACTGGCTCTCCTGGCGCTCGGCCACCATGATGCACACCGCAAGTGGGAACTCGCAAGCATTGGGGCAGGAGCTGGGCCTCATGGCAAACAGTTCCTCTTTTGGGGAGGGTGAGCTGTGATGTGGTAGGCAATGGGGTTCAGGTGGGTACTTACATGGCTCTCCCGGCACTGAGCCACCACTGATGCACACCGCAAGAGGGACCTCACAGGCATGGGAGCAGGCGCTGGGCCCCATCATCCCTGGTTTCAGGGGAGGTTAGCTGTGATGTGGCATGGCAATGGGTTCAAGTGGGGGCTCCTAGCGCTGCTACTTGGTCTCCAAGACATAAACAAGCCCCACATCCCATTTGGATGGGGAGGGCCATAGATTGGGCATGGTTGGGCATCGTCTTGCATCCGCATTTGGCATTATGAGTAGCTTACATCCTAAAAAGATAAGTGAGGCAATATTTAGATGATAAGAACAAGAAACAAATATAAAAAAACAGCTTACCAAGGGCCCAAACGACATCTACCATCGTTTGGGCCTCCCTTGCATTCGAAATACCATGTTTGCCACATGGGCAACACTTTCGGCACGGCGAGTGGTGGTGGAGTGGTAGTAGTCCTGATGGAGAGAGGAAGGTGGCAGGATCTGATGAGACAATGACAGGGGAATGGACAGAAGGCTAAGCTTGATGGGAACGCTGAGCTTGACAATTTTCTATGAAATTCAACATACATGTGACTTGACATTAGGGCAGGGTTACTCAACTTAGCACAAAGATTGAAATGAGTTCTCAGAAATGTCAAGCCGGTGATGCTGGCAACAATGGCAAGAAGTGTGGGAAACAATTTGGCCAGGCAGATTAGTTCCCACAGTTCTTTGTAGTGGAAAAGCAGTGGTTCCTAGAATCTAAAAGGGGTAAATGCTAGGTAGTGCTATATTGAGCACTGTCGTCGTTATGGGCACTATGGGCACTATGTCATTTGGCATGTTTGCTATGTGTGCTATAGATTGCCATGGGAAAACTCCAACATTGCTGATGAAGGCCTAAATTTACAACAATAGCAAGCAAGATTTCCAGATTTTCAAATTTGGGACAATGGGTGGCATGGCTGCTGAGGCCTATATAAAGGCAGGGTTTTGACACCCTTCCATCATAATTCTTCCTTCCCCCCCCATCACAACCATGTCTGAACCCACCACTATTGTTACCACAACCACTATTCAAGCACCTGCAAAGGTTAGAGCTGCCAAGAAGGACATGGACAGTGGCCTGAGGGTAAGTTTGGCAATGTATTTTTTGTACAATCATACAGCTAAACTATCAATAGCTATTGAAGAGGCACCACCAACAACACAAGGCCCATCCTGACACACCTCAGCATCACTTCAAATCAGTGATAACCAGTCTGTTGGCTACTTGTCATGAAGAGGACCACAAGTCAACATATGAGTTTGCTACCACTCTGGGGGCAAACAACCAACTGGATGTCAAGACCTTGCTTGTCAAATACAAGGATATCATTCTCTTGTTCCAAGACTTGTACAGGTTTGAAATATTCAGGCAGGCAGACTTTGTGCCCAGGAAATTGCTTAACTGCAAAAAGACTATCTGGGGGGTAAGTCAATGTGATTACAAGGGTGAGAAGGGTTTAATTTATGATTGAACAGATTCTGGGACCTTTTTTCACAGCTGGATATGAGCAGATTGTCTATATGTCCTCTGCATTGGATCTCCCTCTGTCACCTGAAGAGAATCTGATCACTATGGCTCCTGGTGTAATGGCCATTAGAATCTCTGGACAGCTCAAAGAGGCTAGAGCTGTAAACACTCTGGGGTTTTCAGAACAAGTGGCCAAGCTAGTGTTGACATTTTCTGCCAAAAACTTTCAGACTTTTCTGCAAGACCAATTAGCTTACTGTGGTCAAGGCAGTGACCTCTGGGCCCAGAGCTATGAGGACTATCAAAAGGCTATGATCAGGGACATCAAGGGTCAGGTGGCTATTGAACTGAAAAAGACCACTTACAGCTCTGAGGAGTTGAAGATTCTGGAGCATCTGGTGCACAAGTTGATTGCTCTCCTGGATAATCAAGTCATGACAGGTGCCCCCCTTGTACCTTTGCTGGATGGAAAGATGCCATTGACATGTCCCACCTACATGATGGACATGATGTCCTTGTGGACAAGTTTGGAAAAGCCAGTGTCACTGGTGAGTAGCCAATTTTCTTCAACTATATTATCTGGTTAAAGAATTATTTTAATTTGCTTCATGGATAGTTCCTGGGCTATTGGACCATCAGAAGCAGAGGAAAGGCAAAGCCACCAATGAAAAGGAGGCAGAGTTTCACTCTGATACAGAAGCCATATATTATTCCCTTCAATATTTCCAACATCAACATACAGAAAACCTGGGATGGGCATACAGCAGTGTTGATGAAATTTCCAAGCTGCAACTTGCTGGAGATGAATACACTGCAGGCTATTATGCCATGGATGGGTGGTACAAGGTATTTGCAAGTTGTATTGATCACACTCTTGGACTAATTATCATGACAGTTGATTTCACTCATCTTCAAAAAAAGAAATGTCTCTCTGCTGCCTTGCATTGAAGAGATCACAGCAGCCTTCAATTACAAGTCTCCTGCTCTGAACAAGAAAGGATCCGATGAGCAGAAGCAACAGGCTGAAGACTTGGATGACTTTTTGGAGATACTCAACACATGGTCTGCTTCTGCTCTCAGGGAAGAAAAGGCCAAGATCCCAGGCTTTTTGAAGATTCAACAGCACCTGCGACACAAGCAAACCCCAGATGCCAACATCAATAAATCTGTGGTCAAGCTCAAGGATGTCCACTATCGCATGGTGTACAGGGGCCTCAAGTGGACCACATTCAACTGGTTCACATCTCCCAAAGGCAACAACACTCAGGCCATGCAATCATGCTTTGTCAAGTCATTGTTGGAGAAATCTCAGATGCACTTTGATGTCAGAAAGCCCCTGCTCAAGACTGTGCCTCATCTCTATGAACTTAGGCAACAAGTGCTGGATGTCATTCAAGCTATTCCTGGACTTGGCAAGTTTACATTCTGGAGCCAGTTTTCAGAACCAACAGAAACTGTGGAGGCAATCAACTATGATGACAAGCTGGTTGCCAGCAATATCAGGAAGGTGCATTATGAACACCTTGATCAACAGATGACCAAGGCATGGGACAATTTGGTCAGTGCACTCTGTAAACCAGGCATACTTGGCATTCCAGTTGCAGGAGCAAAGCATGGCAGTGAACCAAGTTATCAACTTCATCCTGACATGTACAATGTCTTGCTCAAGGCATACAAGGCAAGTTGATTCATATTGATATACTTTCTTTAAGTTGATGGCCATGCTATAGAGAGCAGAAGTCTTGCAACAAGATTGCAGGGCTCTTCACACTGAAGAGCTGACTCATGAGCTTGCCTTCAACAAGGAGCTCAATCTTCACTCTGATCCAGGCTGTCCAATCCACTGGAACTTGGCACCAGAAAGCTCCCTCAAAGAATACTATGCCACACTGAGGCCTGAGGGTGATGAAGAGGATACTGAAGAGGAAGTTTCTTTGAACAAAAGGAAGAGAGGTGATGAAGATGAAGAGGAGGATGAGGATGAAGATGAAGACCTGCACATCTCCAAGAAAGCCAGGGACACAACTTCACCTCCTCCTCCAAATCAGCAGGCCCTTGCTAATGAGCCAGAGTCAGGTGATTAAATATGAACACATACAAATAAATATATGCTTGTATATGTAGTGTCCTGTTGCCTATGCTTCTCTTTCTCTTTAACCACCATCATGTCCTTGTCTTATACCTGCTTATGTAATGCTTCTTTTCCCACTGAATCTAAACTGGAAGAGCATGAAGAATTCTGTGGATTGGAACAAGTAGATGATGTTCTACCAAGTGCAGTAAGAGATTTTCCAGGCAACAGCAAAGATTTCTCTTGATCTGAACCTCCTTTAAAGAATTCCATTCCTCTTTTCACAATGCTCAATGGTCATTCAGATCTGTTGGAAATGAGCATCCTGGCAAAATATTCCTTGGCCATCAATACCACAGTGGCCTTGTTCATCTGTCTGATGTGTGGAGTGGGCCAAACCTCGACATCTATCTGGGAACATCTTGATACCAAGCATACCAAACTTGCGATGACAGCTCTGGACAAGAACCACTTGAAGGATATTATTGAGCAAGGTGAAATCTCACCCTCCTACCCAGAAATTGAAAGCAGCATCATGCCCTGTGCACCAATCTCTGGCCTTGCTATTCATGACTCTGTAGGATGTCCACACTGTGCATATGCTGCAGTCAAAAAGGTGGTTGTCAAGCATATGAAAATGGAACATCCTGGACAATGACTGTTGCTGGGTGTGCAGACTCAGGTTGTGAATCCGGGTGTCACCAAAAAGCTGTTCTGGGTTGCAGTGCATACAGAGTGGACTGTTGTGTCATCTATTTTGCAAGACATTGCTCAGTTTCACTGGAAAACAGCAGGCAATACAGGTGCTATTCCCAGTGCATGTCTTGTCAGCCCATGGTTAATGTGAACAGGGTGGCATACACATGCTCAGCCATATGATGTTTCACAGCTGCATAAGCTTGTCACGATGCCTGATGCAGACCTGTTTGTAGGTTTGCATGATACTATTTTGGCCTACTACAACCATGTGCCATGGATCTTCTTGATGAAACAGATGAACTTGTCCTTCAACAAATTAATACTGCAGATCCAGAAAACATGCTCACATCGTGATCGGTGTCACTTTCTACCATGAGGGATTGTTCAAATAACTTCTGCACGTCACTCATTCCTGTCTGCAGCTGCCTCCCATCATCACATAAGAACATGTCTATCTTTAGCAACCTTGTGTGGTTTGGCAAATCATTCAGACTTGTTACCGTGAATAGGGTGTAGCATGGGTCACACCGTGGGTAAAATTTAACACACCACACCCGCACCTGTCAACACCACACCCATTCTAACACCACAACCACGGTGACAGGTTTAACCCATGGTCTGTCATGAAACACCACAAGTGTGACACCATGTATATACACCATGGTTTTAACTACATTTTTGCCTCGTATTTAGACAATCTACACTGTCAAACACCCTAAATTTGTATTATATAACCCCTTTACTAACTTAACTACACCTTGTATACAATACCTAAGCCAAACCTAGGCTACAGACAACAAATCTTTTTACAGATGGACTTTATTTAATTATTTTTGAAAAAAGACACCTCCACCACTCAAGAAGAGCAATGGAGGAATTTATTTCATACATAATTCTATACAATACTAAAAAAAGACAAAATACTGTCTCGCTCGCAGGTGAGATGGGGGGTGAGGGGTAGGTCATCCCTTCATCTCTCCCTCATCTTTGCAGCAGTGCCCCTGCGCATCATGATACACCCCCATTCCATCTGTGTGATCATTGTTGGGTTATGATGACCATCTGGTGGCCATCCCCTTTCCTGTTGTTTCCTGTTTCCACTCCACAAGCAGTTGCTTGGGGCAGTGGATGGGGGTGCTGCTGTGGTAGTGGTGGTGGTGGTGGTTTGTCGTTGTTGTTCTCATCCCCCTCATTGTTCTCATCCCTCCTTGTTGTTCTTGTCCCTCTCATCATTCTCTTCCCCCTCGTCATTCTCCCCCCCCATCATTCTTGTCCTCCTCATTGTTCTCTTCCCCCTCCCTTGTCGTCATCCTCATCCTTGTTGTGGTCCTTGTCCTTGTCCTCACCTTGTCCTTGTCCCTGTCCTTGTCCTGTCGTTGCTCCCTGTTTCCACCCCACGAGCAGTTGCTCGTGGCAGTAGTTGGGGGTGCTGCTGCCGTGGGCATATGGTCTTGCCACCACCTAACCACCCCATGAGCAGGGGCTTGTGGCAGTGGTGGGGGTGGGTCAGGAGGTGCCTGTCATTGTTGTCAATAGTAAAATCACTACCTAAAATTGTTTTGGTTAGTAACAAGGAAAAGAAAAGAAAAGAAAACTTACCTGTGGCCCAAGAGATGCCAACGTCTCTTGGGCCTTTTTTTGCTTGTCCAGTAGCATTGTTGACCTGTCTTGTTGCTCCCCATTTCCACCCCATGAGCAGTTGCTCAAGGCGGCAGTTGGGGGTCCTGTGGTGCTGTAGTGGTGGTGGTGGTGGCCATTGTCATCATCATCATGGTAGTTGCATCGTTGTAAGGGAGTTAAAACCTGTAAACAATGAAAATAAAGTTAGATGAATAAAGCAGAACAAGATATGAACAAAGAACAACTTACCTGGGGCCCAAACAACAATAAAAGTCATTTGGGCCCATTTTGTGTGTGTCATGTTGCCAGAGTAGGACCTAAAAAACACTGTTAGTTGTGAAATAAGAAAGTGAAAATACTTACAAATGATCATTTCATTGTTGTTTCTCACGATGATCAATGTCTGGCATCTTCCACGGCTGGTGACTTAAACACCATTAATATCTGTGACACCACCAAAATGGGTATGGTATGTCACAGGTCTGGTATTTTGGCAACTGTACCCATACCCGTCAAACCTGCCACCTATTTACTGCAGGTTGACCCACACCCATGCTTTACCCTAACCGTGAATGGCCTGGAAAGAATATGGAGTCAACACTTCGACAACAGAAATCAACAAGAGAAAGAGACACCTACACCACTCAAGATAGCGAGACATGCAATGACACCATCCCCTTGACAGCCTTCAAGAATTGCATTGGGTTGGGCTTGGGCTGTATACCCTCATTTGAGTCAACCATGTAGTCCTTCAAGCTCTGGAACCCACTCGTGCTCCTGACAACATATGCATTCAGACCAGGCATTGTAGGATCTGTGCACAGGGATACATATCAGCAGGTGGTCGATCAGACAACAGGTAGACCTACCAGGCACTAATCTCACTATCATGCTGTTGTCCATAGTGTTTTAAGGTTCGGTTTGGTCTGGTTTTTCGACCCCTAAGAGGGTTAACCGGTCTAGACCATTACCATAAGTCATATGGACCGTAACTGAACCGATGAAGACTGGTCCTCATCGGTTCAGTTACCCGATTTAGACCGGTTTCAACCGGTTTTATGAGCTAAATAAATTCTAATATATAGTAAATAAAACTATTTAACAATCACACCCTGCGAGCAGGTGCTCGCAGCGGTGGGGTATTGCTAAGAGGATAGAAAAAGAAAAAGAGTTAGAAAGAAAAAAAAAACAGCCCACCATCTCGCATTTGTAGTGAGGGTGGGGTCATTGTGTCATCCCAGCCATTCATTGTCCCCGTGTTTGTCATCCCTGCTGTTTATCGTCCCTGCATTTGTCGTCCCTGCCGTTAGTCATCCCCATGTTCGTTGTCCCCACCATTCCCTGTTGTCATTGTCATCATTTTTGTCATTTTCTCCCTGTCCCCGTCCCCATCCCTGTCATTGCCGTTGTCAACAGCGGCTCATTCCTGGCCTGGTGCTTGCCAATGTTGTCGTTGGGGTGTTCTGTGGCCATTTTTAACTGGTGGCGCTGGTGTTGTGGTCATAGTTGTCTCCCTTCTTTTTGTCTCCCCTCCCCTTTGTTGTTGTTGGTGTTCCACCCATGATCCACCCCCCGAGCAGTTGCTCGTGGGGCTGGGGGTGGGTGGTGTGTCGTTCATCGCCATGGGTGGTTGTGGTGGGGCCCTGGTGCTCATTTCCATTGTCATCATCTGTTTTGGGGGGGTTTGGGCAGGTCAGCATGACACAGCGTGTCTACAGGGCTAGTTGGGTGCTTACCTGGTGGGTATCCCCCTCCCGGGGTCTCCTGGCATCACTCTCTGCACTCCTGACCCTAAACGACACCCTCACATCCCATTTAGACAGGGAGGAGGGGATTCGGTGGCCGTGGCCATGAGTGGGTGGTGTCCTGTCGGTGTCCTTCATTACCACTACAATGGAATCTAAATTATAATGAAAAGTCAGTTTGTAATTTCATAGAAACAAGAAAGGATAAAACTTACTTGGGGCACAAACAACATAATTGTCGTTTGTGCCTGCATTGTGTGCGAGGTGGCTCGTTAGCTGCCAGTGGTGACTTTCAAACACTAGCAATCGCACATGCATGATTCTTGGAAAATGGCGCCACTTTTATTTTTTTGGGCACAAACATGACCACATGGTCCGTGCATGGCCACAAGGTATATAAACCCTCACCAAACAACTTCTTTTTCCCCAGGCTTGTTCCATTTCATTTTATAATGGCATTATTAGTAATATTTCCATTAGTTTATTATATATTATCTACATTAGTTTACTTTCCTGTAGTTTAACTAATCACTCGTTTGGGAGACGAAAATAGCTGGGAGAGGTAGCCAGAAGATGGGCACACCCTGAAATCAGTGGTGTTCCCATGATTTGATTGCACGCATACTGCTTACTGCTACTATGTATTACTAGTAGGTGTGGCTGCACCAAAACCTCTGCTCTACTCAAAAAACCCAATGGAAAAAAAGCAGAGCATGAGGAAAGCTACCACAGTTGTGGGAGGGTGGGTAAGCACAAATTCAGAAGCTACATGCACGAGAGTAGATAAGAAGGGAGCGACCGATCAAAGAAAAGAAGACGCACCCAAGGCACAAGAGTAAGAGAAGAAGGAAGTGACAAAGAGACTCTCGTGCCATGGGTGAATACATAACAAAGCAAGTGAGACTGATGTCATCATAGTGAGGAAAGCTGACATGGCAGCCTGAGCACTGAGCACATATGATGAGAGGGGGCTGGAAGCTTGTGAGGTGTTATGCAAAGCATGTAACCTTGAGAAAGGGCCACGGAAATGGCATGGCAATGGGCTATTTGGTCAGGATCCCTCACAATGATTAGCCTTGAGTAAACAATAGTTTAAACCCAACTAATCACTCGTTCAGGAGACAAAAATAGCCGGGAGAGGTAGCCAGAAGATGGGTGCCCCCTGAAATCAGTGGTGTTCCCATGATTCAATTGCACATGTACTGCTAAAAGGCTAATACATGGAGGAGGGGGGAAAGTAGAGTAAGCTGGAAGAGGGGATAGGGAGGGTCAAAAGAGGGTCAAAGAGAAATATGCAATACGAGAAATACACAACTGTGAGAAATATATTGAAGAGAAATATGCATTATGAGAAATACACAACTGCAAGAAAAACACACTACAAATACACTAGTATGATACAGGAGGTGTGAATGAGAGAATGAAGAATGATGGTGCATGCAATCAGCTTGAAGGAGATTTAGGAGAATGGAGGCCAAAAAGAAGAGAAGCGAGCAAGATGGGATGGTGCCAGATGTATATCTGAAAAGCTTCTGAACTCCAATGGCCTATAGCTTGGATCATGTGAGGTGGAATTCCAGATTCAGCAAGTGCTGTTGCACCGCCTGCATGCATAGAGTGACCACCAACATCAGAAGCAAAGTGATGATGCAGGCAGCAGATAAACCAAGACCTGGTCGGAATAGAGCCATCTTCTCTTAGCCATAGTTCAGGCTGGAAAGGGAAATGCTGATCGTGGACGCAAAGATACATGATAGGGGGTTATTGTCACATTGAGTAGCTTGTATAATGACTTCGTTGCCTTCAAAAAAATGATCAGCTTTATGGCCTGGGAGGAAAAACTCAAAAGAGTTTTGATTAATGCGGACTGAGTTGCACAGGATAATCTTCCGATAGTCTTGTAGCTTTTTGTGATCAGGCCAGACTAGTTCTGCTAGATGCAAGAGACCATGGAAGTAACATGAAGAAAAGATTGTCATCGTAGGAGTGTGAGGATAGATGTTGACGTGAGAGTGCTTCCAGGTCTGACCATGCGAGGGGCCTTTTGCAAGAAGGGGGGGAAGGTCGAAGTTTTTTGCAACCTTGAATAGTTCTGACCACTGATCTGTGTCATCTGTTGGCTCGGACATCAGGGAAGAATGGTTTGAGTTGGTTGCAAATGCCAGATAAATAAGAGTCAACAGATTTGGGTTTAATGTAGTGGCACATGTAGATGGCGAAGAAGCTCAGAGTATCAGGTGTTGGTTCAACTGGGAAATCATGGGTAGTGCAAAAATTGATATACGAGTTTAGCACAGATGAGTAGGACGAGGCAGAGCTTGGTTCAATAGCACTGGCAATAGCGATTACACATTCTTGAAGCAGCCGCTCCTTTGTCCAGGTTTCCCAATGGGGTTGCCTGGACAACGATGACAAGTGAATCATAATGACGCCTCCCCCGACAACTTAGTGTGTACTGTAGAAATCCAACCTAAGAATATGCAATAAGCTATAAATAGGACTGTAAGTAATCTTCATATGTAAAGGTAGTGTTGTCTACTCACCTCAGTCTTGGAAGAGATTACTGGACGATCACCTGAAGGCTGGCCATATACAACCATCTTCCTCAGAATACACCTCACCAGCATTCTGTGTCCTGAAATACATAGCCAGTGTACCAAACTTATTGGTTGACCCTAAGTGGGTAAACAACTACTGAGCACTCAACAAAAACACTATATGAGATACATAGTTTCCCCCTACCCCACATCAACAACATACTTACAGACTGCGTGAAGGGAAAAGTCTTTGGGAAGATGGATATGACTAACTCTTTCTTCCAAACACAAGTACACCCTGATGGCATTCACCTCACTGCTGTAAGGACACCATGGGGCCTCTATAAATGGACTGTCATGCCACAAGGTGGATGCAATGCTCTGGCCACACAAATGACTGATGCACTCCAAGAATTCATTGGCAAAATTTGCCATGTACATCTTGATGACATCATCATATGGTCACAAACTATGGAGGAACATGAATGGAACTGCACCACAGTTCTGGAGGCCCTCCAGAAGGCCAGTATTTACTGCAACAAGGAAAAAATTAACCTATCTGCCACCAAACCATGCTTCCTTGGACACATCATCTCTGGGACAGGCATCAAACCTGACCCCCAAAAAATCATCCAAATTCCATCCTGGCCCCAACTGATGACTGCCATTAATGTCAGGGGATTTCTGGGACTCACCAGATCCTTCCTACTGGCACTTGCTGAATATACAAGTGTCCTCACCCCCCTCACTACAAAGGAATATGACCAGGTGTTCCCCATGTGGACCATGGAACACCAAGCTGCTTTTGATCACATCAAATATCTGGTTCTCAGTGGCAACTGTCTTACTGTAATTAATTACAAGGACAAGGTGTCAAACATCTATGTCACTACTGATGCCAGTGACCACCACACTGGCACCATATTGAGCTTCAGAGCAACTTGGGAAACTGCATGCCCTGTTGCCTATGACTCCTACCAACTCAATGATGCCAAGAAGAACTACCCTGTCCATGAGAAAGAACTCCTTGCCATTGTCAAGGCATTGAAGAAATGGAGATCTCATCTTCTTGGTCCTCACTTTGAAGTCTTCACTATCACTGAACACTTGAGTACTTCCAATCACAGAAGGAGATGTTGAGAAGACAAATGAGATGGTCAATGTACCTTGCAGATTTTGACTATACAATTACATATATCCAGGGTGAAGACAGAACTGCTGCAAATGCCCCATCTTGCATGCCTGACACCATGCCTGATGCCTGTTTTGCAGCATTGCAATTGCATACAAACACAATTTGCCAGCTACACACACTGCAGGCATATTAAACATCTCTGCAGATCAATCCCTCTATAAGGGAAACCTTAGAAGCCAATTAATTAATGGGCTAGCAAAGGGAAATCCAAAGTTAAAATTATGTTAGACTGAGGAATAGAGAATGTTTCAAATCTATTACTGTGGGGATCTCTGAGCCCTAGTTCATATGCTATATATAGATTACATCCTGAGCTTGAGTAAGACTCAAAGCTATCGATGCGGCAACTGCCGAAGATGGCGGGCACAGCTCGGCCTCACTACCTTGTCTCTGAAACTGTTGACATCTGCTGCCTCCATTCCCATGCCCACTCTCCCATTAACTAACGCCGCCGACCATCGCCACCCATGTCTTACACTGCCCCTACATCATTAACAATTCTGTTGACACCTTTGGACACCCCCCATTCACTGCCAATGCCCCCATTTTTATCATTTCTCACTCCCACCTGGCAACAGGAAAAAGAAGCATCCTGAGCCACCCATTGACATTGCCACATCACTGTCGACAACAGTGAAGTTGCAGATCAATTAATGATTACATAATTGAGCTCAACATTGTGATGGACGTCGGCAGCGATGATATTAGACTCGCTGCTCACATTCGCCACCTTTTGCTTGACTATGTACATACACACCTCACTACTGACTTTGGACCATAGACCAAACCAGACCAAACCACGGTCCATGCATCGGTCCAGTCCATTTTGCTGAAAAAATGAGTAACCAAAACCGCAGTTCGGTTAATGGTTAACTTGTTTTGAAAACATTCAAAAACCATTATAAAACCAGTTTAAACCAGTCTTTTAGCATTCAGACTACTTGGGTTTAAACTATTGTTTACTCAAGGCTAATCATCGTGAGGGATCCTGACCACATAGCCCATTGCCACACCATTTCCATGGCCCTTTCTTGAGGTTACATGCTTTGCATAACACCTCATGAGCTTCCAGCTCCCTCTCGTCATATGTGCTCAGTGCTCAGGCTGCTGTGTCAGCTTTCCTCACTATGACGACATCAGTCTCACTTGCTTTGTTATGTATTCACCCATGGCACGAGAGTTTCTTTGTCACTTCCTTCTTCTCTTACTCTTGTGCCTTGGGTGCATCTTCTTTTCTTTGATCGGTCGCTCCCTTCTTATCTACTCTTGTGCATGTAGCTTCTGAATTTGCGCTTATTAAAATTTGTTCCTCACATTGACTTTGTCTCACGATAGCATTATGACCCAACATGGTGAAACACCAACCAGCAGCACAACATTGCCAAGCCAAGGGACTGGAAGCATCCTGGAAACATTCCACCTCCAGAAAGGGACTGTGGACAAATGCCTCGAAATCATTCAACAATTCAGAGCAGACAAAATTTCAAAACCAAAAGCCACCTTATTACTTCAACAAACAATCCCGCATGAAAGCATCGAAGAAGAATCTTTTGTCTCGGCTTACGGATCCTATCTCAATATGCTCGACAACTTTGAACAATACCAAACAGGTGCAGGAAGGAGAATTGATGAAACAAGGGAATTGCTTGGAGGAAATCAGTCAGGCAAGTGGTGCGATGTGAGCGAACATCCAGAGCAAGAAGCCCACATTGCTGGCCCGTCTAAGCGAGCCTGTTCACCTTCAGGAAATTCAGATGAGGGAGATGAAGACTATAAGTGATGAACACAATTGGACTACAAAGCATGAACCAATGGATGCGGTGTTCGATTCAACTTCAAGGCTATCACCATCCTTACAGAAAACCCAAGCTCTACTCAAGAATTTCTCTCGGGATGTCAAATGTGCAAGATTGTCATTGCTCAACAGTAACTGAGCCATGCCCCAATTTCCTCAATCCAAATGGCTCAACCTCCTTAGTGGCAATACCATCGACCTTGATCATATCTTCTCAAATCTCTACACTATCTCCCATGAAACTCGAGAATCCATTGAGCTTGGAAAGCACGTCAAATTGCTCCATGGTTCTTCCATACCAGCCAAAATGGTCAAAACACATGGCGACTGGGTTATCGCTTGGGAGGCACTGGTTGAAGCCACCCTCTTCATCTTCATACACCGACAACAAGAACTTCTCTTGTATAGCAAGCACATCCAATGGTTCTTCACTTCACTCCCCATACAGCTCCACTCTCGAGTCATTAACTATGACCATGCCATCCGAATCCAATCTGCTCAGTGACGCGACCAGGAATTGTCGAACTTCACAGAGTTTACCGACCTCCAGATCCAATGGATCCACAATCCAATCAACCCTGTTACCTCCACATCCTCAGAACCTACCAAGCCTCGACAACTTGTGAACTGTTGACACAGCCCCCTTGTCAAAGATGGAATGAGCACAGGTGCCCCAACTCTGCAACCACTTGCAACCACCTTCATGTCTGTTCCAAATGCTCAAACAGTGGCCACATTGCTGGCGACTGTTCAGTCCCCAACAAGAAATAGAGCATCTCCATTGGGCTCTCATTGGTGTAAACGACTGAAGTATGTTCAAGAGTATGTCTGGGGAGCGGATGAATCATCTTGTGTCTCGACCACCCTGTTCAGTGAATCTGCACCTCCAGTTCCACATCCCCCTCTTAATGAACTCAATAATCGAGTCGCATTAGCGACAATTAACTCTTACCCTCACCTATTTCATATTACTACACCTGTAAACACTGAATGTTTCTGCGAATTACTCACGTCTCACCCAAATCGAGCCCTCGTTCTATCTGTC
Organism: Tricholoma matsutake; assembly: GCA_026075535.2. Lineage (NCBI taxonomy): Eukaryota > Fungi > Basidiomycota > Agaricomycetes > Agaricales > Tricholomataceae > Tricholoma > Tricholoma matsutake. The sequence goes on along the minus strand of AP026550.1, from coordinate 1,290,171 downwards.
TGCCGAGGGTTAGAAGAAGGTTTCTGGCCATGGGAAATCACAGATCATTCTGGTGCACCTAGCATAGTCAATAATGCATCATTGCAGAAGGTTAAGAACCCAGAGCACCTCAAATTTATCAGAGAACAACGAGACAAAGAAATAGTGTTACAGCACTTTTCCAGTCCTTTCCCCTCCTTGCTACCTGGCATGACTACTATTCCGCTTTGGGTTGTGCCAAAGCCTCATTCAGAAAGACTTTGCCTAGTCATTGATCAATCGGCAGGCGAGTTCTCTCCAAACTCATTCATTTCATCAGAAGATGCTAGAGTGCATCTTGACACTCTTCATGCACTTGGCTTAGCTCTCATTCATGCAAGAGAACAGTTTGGTAATACTCCCTTTGTTCTCTTTAAGACAGATGTGTCACAAGCTTATTGACACCTTCCGATGCACCCTTTATGGCAATTGCACCAAGTAATTACTATTGATGGCAAGCACCATGTTGACAATAACAATGACTTTGGCAATAGAGGAGCAGGCCATCTGTGGGTAACTTTCTTCAGTCTTGTTCTCTGGATTGCCATCTACATCAAGTTCATATCTGACCTATTTTCCTATGTGGACGACTCATATTCCTGGGATTTCGCTGAGCTCATGGAGTTCTATGGGCCTTATGGCAAAATGTGTCCTAGCAAACAAACTCGTCTCCTGAGTCTTTTTGATGAGTTAGGAGTGCCTCATGAGGAATGCAAACAAGTTTTTGGTTCTCAGTTAACGATCATAGGGTTCAACATAGATCCCAATGCTATGACGATCACCATGCCATTTGAAGCATGCCAAGATCTCCTTGCAGTGATTCGTGCATTTGCCAACCCCAATCAGTGTCAATCTCTCAAAGACTTTCAGCATCTTGCTGGATGGGTCAATTGGTCCTTGAATGTTTATCCTCTTCTTCGTCCTAGCCTATCCAGCATCTATGAGAAGATGCACTGGGGGTTGTCCCCATTTCAGAAACTCTCTATCAACAATGCCATCTGTAGTGAACTCCATTGGCTCGCAGACCACATTGAGCATTCAGATGGCGTACACATCATTGAGTCTCGGGAATGGTCAAGGTCAGATGCACATGACACGTACCTTTCTGATGCCTGTCCATCAGGCATGGGTTACTGGTCGCTGAGAACCCGTGAGGGTTTTCAATGTGCAATTCCTCATAATACTCATAACAGCATCTTCTTCTTTGAAGCTCTATCAGTTCTATCAGCTCTTCATCATGTATGCGAGCACACTCCTCCAAAACCTCATCGTCTCGCAATTCTCACTGATAGCTCTAATACTTTTGACATGTTCAACACTCTGCATGCCTTACCAGCTTACAATCCCATCCTTATCACAGCTATCGATCTTCTGGTGAAATCGGGTATACAGCTTCAGGTCTTCCACATCCCTTGAAGTGAAAATAAAGTTGCTGATGCTCTATCACGGCTGGACGGATGCACTGCACGTCTACTCGAACCCAAATTAGTCATATCTAACTTTACACCCCCTTGATTTATGCTATTAGGAAAATCATTACACTGTACCATATCAGAGAGAAATTGGTCAAGCAGGAGTAGAATGTAATATCATGGCATACTACATAATTTGTTTGTAGTATTTCAATCATGTCCTACGATGTAAACCAAATCACATTCCTGACAGCACCCTTAAGTTTCTCAATATCATCATCACAGAGATGCTGGCAATGCTTAAAGGAAAGCTGCGTGACTGCAGCATTATGCTTCAGCCTGTCTTCCAAGCAGATCCTTAGTAATTCCAAGCACGTTATGCCATCCACACTCTCATTAAACCTCCATCCCTCGATTGCTAACTCTTGCAAAGATGATATCTGTAGAAAATCGCGTTCAGTGGATTGCCCCACTTGTGAGACACGGAATAAAGCTCGAAGAAAACTAGTTCCTGAGTCCTCAGTAACATGTAGGCGCTTCAAGTTCGTCGCTGCAGTCAAGTATTCAAAAATGTTAGACCATATGTCCTGGAAAGCCGATTTCTGGACGACTCGCAAAGTTTCCAGGTCTTTCATGGGAATTGCTGCCCACAATGCCCGGAACATCTTTTCCCACGCATTATCACGAGTGGTTTCGCCAGGGACATAAAGCGCTCCGGAGAGGGTGAGGTCGATTTGAGGTCTATATGTTCTTTGTTGTGAGATAATAATACCGGGTATATCAGACGTTGTCAGCCGAATGGCTTCAGGCTCGGTAAGGTATTGTGCTGCAATATATCGAATAGGTTGAAAGGCGCTAAGGATAGCGCCCAAGCGATGTATAGTGTGGGAGAAATCGAGCGAATCGGCTGATCTGGATCTCACAACGCAGACAAGCTTGATGGAGACCGTAGGAGGGTAGGTGAGATGACTGAGGAAGTAAATACACTCAGGCATATCAGACTCAAGGCGTACTTGAGTAAGATGGGTAAGAAGAACAGTGGGTTCAGAGTCACTTTCACTGGCGGCATCCACGAGGGCCGGAAGTGCATGACGAAGGTCGAGAACTCGAAGGTTGGGCATGTTGCGTAAAGCATTAATGGCCTCCCTCATTGATGGGCGTGCCGTGTGCACGACGGAATCGACTTTTAATACAGTGAGATTATGGAGGAAAGGAGAGGCCCACACAAGATTGCAGTTACGAAGTACCAATTGACGCAAACGAGGCGTTTGGCCAGAGAAAACGTCCCGTGGAAGGGCATGAGGTTTCATGTCCTTCATAGATAGTTTGAGCCTTTCCAGAAGTGGCGCAGGAAGGACGAAATCCTGCAAAATTGTCTCCAGCACGTCCTCATAGCCGTGATTGTGATAAAAAGAGAGCTTCCGTATCCGAGGCATGTTTTCTAAAATATTCTGAACCAAGTGCCGCCTTCGCGAATCGTATTTCGAATCCGATACATCAATCAATACTGTCAAGGGTGTCTCTTGAGACCTCTGCAGTATTTCTTTGGCCCATTTGGGGTATGAAGAGGCGATGTTGGTCCACAAGCTTCGACACTCCAGTGCAACTCGTCGCCAATGGGTGCAAACGTGTGAAATCTGGATCCATTCCATCCTATAGGCATATCGGAAACTGTCCGCAACGTATCTAAAGATCGTGGAAAGTATCTCAGGAGGAAGTCGAGAGATGATGCTTAGCGTGTTATGACGCTCTTTCCATGATCTGACAGCTGCCTCTAGCCAATTAATCGCATCTTGGATCTGTTTGTACGCTGCTTCCAAAACCCTGCTGCTGCTGAAAGCAGACACACCGATCATTCCAGTATCTGGGAGCGTTCTCAGAAACTCGGATTCTGCAAGTTCTTAAGTCTTATGTGAACTAAATGCCAATCAAGTATGCACACCTTTCATTATAGATTCTCGTGGTATTGACACGAAAGAACATGACAGCGTGAAGTTACTTACTGTCACAAGTCTAGCACGTGTCAGCAACAAATTCCCACGCACGCCAAGTTGTATTCAACCAAGATAACCTGAAGTTGAATGCAGTCAGCCAAGATTGTTTTGCAATGAATGAATGGTGTGATATACTCGAATGTCAGCATAATGAGTTATACATAGTATTTGCAATGATAACTTCTCATGAGAAAGGTGACAAACTTCAATGGATTATGAACTATTCTCGAGCAACATAGCTCTAAGGACTGGGCAAGATGGATCGACCTTCGTGTTATCAGCACGACGCTCTAATCCACTGAGCTAATCGGCCGACATAACACCATACAGCAGCAACCTTGGGGAGCGTACTTATTTCGTGGGAGTGCAACGAAGCTGTGCAGATATTGTTGTGTTGCTGCGCATCGAATGGCCAAGGGATTCGAAATCGCTTTACTTGCTCGGCGTTGGGGCTCCGCATCGTTGGAAACTATGATAATTCCGATCAAGGGGCAACTTGGGGTGCCACAGCTTCCCCAAGATAAACCTCGTTCAGATAAGTTTGCGCAGCCGAGTACATAGAAGCAGCTAGAAGGCTTCAGTCTGTTGAAGCAGAAGAACCAGCAGGAGCTTGATTATAAGAAACTGCAGCAGATGAAGCACACATGAGATGATGGGGATATGTTTGTCGCCGAGTGGCTGTGTCGCGCTCATTTCTCTTGAGACACAGAGGACAACAGTCGACGTGTCCTCGCCACACCCACCATGATCCTCCGACACAGAATTCTCCTTTTCTCGTTATATTCCTGCTTTTCTTGCTTTCTATCAGTTGTCGCTCAGAAACCGGAACATTCAATAACTTCTTTCTCATCTTTACCAGCAAAGTTCTTCTTTTTCGATGATACTGAGGTGCGATCGCTTTGTGGCGTATAGCACTTGTGCTCAAAGGTTTACAGTTTGCTATCTACCATGACTCTATGGAAGGTAAGGTGTATGTGTCGTCGGACGAGGGCAAGTCGTGGAACGTAGCAAGCGACCTACCTGCGGGAAAGATCATGATGGTCATCGAGCATCCTTTTGACAATCGTTTTGTGGGTCTATCTATCCAAGTTTCTCGTAACCATATAATAATGCTCTGCAGGCTTTTGCATTGACCGACGACACGACCCATTATCGAACAGAAGACCGAGGCAGGACATGGAGACCTTTCGATGTGCCCATCCCACCAGCGATGGTTGCAAACCCTTTGTCCTTCCACTCTGACCTCACAAAGTACGGTTACATTCTGTATCAAGGAGTACGGTGCGATCGACACGGCTGGGGCACTGTCTGCCATGACGAGGTGAGTCTCACCTATCAGCTGCGGTTCGCATCCCCAATGACTTCACACTTCAGACATTTTATACAAAAGAGGCGTTCAGCGACGACCTTAAACTTCTTCTCGCCGAAACCTCACGATGCCAATTTGTGCACAGCAGCAAGAACTTCAAGGCCGATGCGCCCTCAGACCTCATCTTCTGCGTCGCCTTCGATACTTCCTCCTCCACCGGTTCACATGCACTCTCTTCATCGCGCCTCTTCTCCACTACCGATTTCTTCACTTCAGACAACAAATTCGAGGACCTTGGAATTGGAAAGAACGCCAAGGGCGTTGTAGCATTTGCTATCGTCTCAAAGTATGCTGTGGTGGCTATGCGAGATTTGTCACCTGGGAATGACGGGGAGATGTTGTTGTATGTGACGATAGATGGAAAAACCTGGGCCAAAGCGCAGTTCCCGCACTCTTCGAGTGCGAAGCTGAAAGAGAATGCTTATACTCTCGTAGAGAGTACAACGCACTCGCTTGCTGTGGACGTCGTGCTCCATCAAATGATGGCCACTGGTACGCTGTTCACGAGTAATTCCAACGGCACATTTTTCGTCGAGAGCTTGAAGGATACTAATCGGAACGAGTTGGGTTTCGTGGACTACGAACGGATATACGGCGTCGATGGAGTGGGTATGGCGAATGTTGTGATGAATCCAGTGGACGTGGAGAGCCGTGGCGCGCAGAAACAACTCAAGACATACATCACATTCGATGATGGTGGGTTCACCGACCTTTCCGATTCGAAATCGTCTGACCGCTATTTCCTATAGGCAGTAACTGGTCCCTCATCCGAGCACCGGGCGATAGGCACTCTTTTTCATGTGATCCCACCAAGATTGAAGAGTGCTCCCTACACTTGCATTCCGTTACCACCCCGCATAACTTTGGGCGTGTATTCTCATCCCCGGCACCGGGCATCGTTATGGGTGTCGGCTCCGTTAGCGAAGCGCTTCTCCCGTATGAGGAGTGCGACACATTCCTGAGTACGGATGCTGGGGTGACGTGGACTATGGTTGTGTCGAATGCACATAAGTATGAGTTTGGGGACCAAGGCAGTATACTGGTGGTTATCAACGATGAGGATAGGACGGATACCATTTCGTATTCGGTGGATCTTGGTCATACTTGGTGAATACTTCTTCTTTATTTGTGAAAGGATTCGGGTGCTGACTAGGACTTTTTCTTTGTGCGATACAGGCGGAGTTACGAGATTGGGGTAAAACTGCGCGCACGCGCGCTGATGACGCTTCCGGACTCGACGTCCCAGAAGTTCGTGCTGCTGGGCCAGGTAGCGCGTGCTGACCAAACTAAGGACATAAGCCGTGTTGTCACTGTCTTCCTAGACTTTTCAAAGACTCGGACCCGGAAGTGTCAAGAAAACGATTTTGAGAAGTGGTATGCAAGGCCGGCGAAGACAGAGTGTTTCATGGGACATAAGGTTTGTGATTTCGTTCGTGTGGTTGTTCGTCCGTATGGCTGATGTCGTACAGCAATGGTATAAGCGTCGAAAGGCGAACGTGGATTGTTATGTGGGAGAGAAGTTTAAGGACCCAGTTGAATATGAAGAGGATTGTCAATGTACAGCGGAGGATTATGAGTGGTGCGTTTGCATAGGCGTCTTCGTGTCTTTTCCTCGAACGCATTGTCAATGTTCATTGATTTTGCAGTGATTACAATTTTGTGCGGGATGGTGATGTTTGCGTGCCTGTTGGGCCCGAGCCCATCCCAGCTGGTGTGTGCACTGGCAATCCGGATCAACTGTATAAAGGATCGTCTGGGTATCGTAAGATACCTGGGAACACATGTGTGGGAGGCGTGAAGAAGGATGAGAAGGTCGATAAGAAGTGTTCGGAGGGTAATGTCTTGACTTTTCTCCTTCGCTTGATATATTGTTGATGATCCTCGAAAATAGCTCAACCTAAAGAAGGGGAGATCATTCATCAGACTGTCAGTTGCCTTGAAAATGTCTTTATGCTGTTGACTGATATATTTTCCGTTTTCAGTTCGAGTTTGATGGTCAGATTGTGCAACACGCATATTTCAATGATTCAACCGTAGGGTTTCTTCATCCTATCCCCTTCCTTGTAAGCTAAGTGGCCACTCTTTCACAGACCATTCTCGTCCGATTCGCAGACCACTCTATCTGGCAATCAAGCAACGAAGGATACTCCTGGAGAAGGCTCTACCCAGACCAACGTTTCCTTGCCTTTTACCATCACAAATACACTCCCGACCGTGCCTACCTCATCACCGACACCAACACATTCTTCTACACCACTGATTCTGGGGCCAATTGGCACGCCTCCAGCGCACCAACGCCCCCCAACTCCTTCAACGCACAGGTCTTACGCTTCCACCCAATCTCGGACAACCTCATCTGGACAGGCAACAGAGACTGCGAGGGAGCGGGAGAGAAATGCCGCGCTGAGGCGCAGTACTCGCGGGACAACGGCCGCAGGTGGACTTTTGTGGAAGATTATGTGCGGAATTGTGCGTGGACGATGGATAGGGAGATTTTCTCGGAGCCGAATGAGATTTTGTGTGAAAGCTACAGGGATAAACGGGGTTCGCAGAGGGCATTCATGTCGGACAATCCACTGGAGTTGGTTGTGGGGCAGAATTTCTACACGAAGAAGAAGAAGATGTTTGATCAGGTTGTTGGGTTTGCGAAGTTTTCAGAGTTTCTGGTGGTTGCTGCTGTGAGTTCTGTTTGGGGCATGAAAGGAAGTGGGCAAGTACTGATAACGATTCGTAGATGTCGAGTGGAGGTCGCACTCTCGAGTTAGAAGTTTCGCTGAATGGTATAACATTTGCAACCGGGCAATTCCCCCCGAGTATGCATCCGGAAACTCATGTGCGTCGGCTTTCCTTCGTCGTTCTGAAGATGTCATTTATCCTAATACAACCCTATTCAGGCGTATACCATCCTCGAATCTAGTACAAATTCACTGTTCCTGCATATGACGATGACGGATCCACCATTGCCTTATTGGGGGAACATCCTCAAATCCAACTCGAACGGAACATATTTTGGGGTGTCGGTGGAGCATGTAAACCGCGATGAAAGAGGATATGTCGATTTTGAGAAGATGATTGGGTTGGATGGTATTGCGCTGATCAACGTGGTTTCGAATACCGATGAAGCTATCGTGTCAAAGAGAAAGACGCTGCAGACTCGGATTACACATAATGATGGTAAGTGGCCGATCTGGATTCTCGCGCTTCGCTCATATGTGTTTCAGGCGGGACTTGGAAACCACTTAGTCCACCAAATGTGGATTCCCAAGGGAGTAAATATAAATGCAATGGCGCCGTAAGATAATTCTTATCGCATTGTTAGCACGGACTGATTTCTGACAGAAATGTGCCCTTCATGTTCATGGATACACGGAACGACTCGATCCTCGAGCAACCTACAGTAGTCCGAGTATCGTCGGTCTCATCATGGCTGTCGGAAATGTGGGCGAGTCGCTGGCTCCATACACCGAGAGCGACACCTTCCTTAGTCGGGATGCTGGTTTCACCTGGGAAGAGGTGCACAAAGACGCGCATCTATGGGAATTCGGGGATTCGGGATCTATTCTTGTCATGGTCAACGATGAGGAGCCGACGGATCATGTTCTATTCAGCACGGACGAAGGACTAAACTGGCGAGAATATAAATTCACCACGACTGAGAAGATACGTGTCAGGTTTATTGTTACGGTACCATCGGATACAAGTCGGAGGTTCATATTGTTGGGGCAATATCCGCGATCATCTGGCTCGGTTGCTGTTCATCTTGATTTTACTCAGTTGACTTCGAAGCAATGTGAGTACCCTTCATCTCGTGTTTGGTTAATAGGGAGCTGATATTCTCCAGGTATGCTCGATACCGATAAACCCGGACATGACGACTTTGAGCTGTGGAGTCCAAGCGAGGAACGGACAGAACGTTGTTTATTCGGTCGCCAGGTAAGCTTCTTCTGTTTCTCTGGGTCGTCATATCGCTAACGACGGCTTAACAGACTCTCTATCACCGCCGAGTACGCAATACTACCTGCGTAGTCGGAAAGCAATCCAAAGTTGAATCACGCGTTGTGAACAACTGTCCATGCGCGAAGATCGATTTCGAATGGTATGCCAATTGATTATCTTCATCTTGTTCACATCGATTGATATATATGGCATTTAGTGAATTCAATCACGTAAAGAATAGCGATGACCAGTGTGTCCTTGTTCCTGGGACGAAGCCTTTGCCAAATGACGACTCCTGCAAGAATGGAGAGGACCATTGGTATGAGCGGACAGAGTACCGCTTGATTCCATACTCAAGCTGCGTGGACGGCAGACGGCTCGATCGTGGCACACACCATCTCTGCCCAGGATTCAGGGCTCATGGTGCCGTCTTCTGGATGTTTATGATAATAATACCGTTTGCCTTCACTGCGTTGGTAGGATATTATTATTATCGCCGCAGCGGCCTTGCTCGAGGGTTAGTCACTTTCATGGTTAATTCCTCAGTTTATCACCGTGTTGATGGACATCTTTGCAGAACTATCCGTTTGCCTGGAGATCGAAGACCTTTATACAGAGGGGACTCTGGAGTTATGGATACAATAGCTTCTGTCCCATGGTTCGTGATTGGTCTTGCGGGTATCGCGTGGGAATGGGTGCTTTCGCAGATGGATTATGCAGGCTTCCGATCACGCCAGGGATATAGAGACTTGCCGGTAGATGAGGATGCTCAGATACTCCGATTCGAGGATGAGGAGTGAAATGTAGATGGGTGGGAAAGGATGATAATTATGTCACGCCTGCGTTGGCGTGGACTATTCTCTGATGGATATGCGCATGCGACTCCCGCTATCTAGTATCCCGGCGTTGTAGCCGTTATGGGTAGTCATGCGCATTGTACCCTAATACTATTTATTGACTATTCTTGTTAAACATACGGTCTCCAATTGTCAGCTCCTCCGAAGGGATTTGAGTATTCAAGGGACATTTCGTTGAGATGGCTCCGAATGCGGTGTTATGGTGGGTGCACAACACCTAGTCACCACCTCTTTTGGACAGCACTGTGGCCAAATTGGTTGGGGAATTTTTTTTTTTTTGGCTTTTTTGGGAACCACCTAATTTGCCCTAAGAATGTTGTCCAGTTTTTTTTCTTTTACAACCTATTTGGTACTTAAAATGCTTTGATTGGGCCATGCCCAGTTGAAAGTACATTTTGTGTGAAGATAGGGTCCTACCACATATGGTGATTCAGGCCTCAGGTCCAAACCCATCCATGATAATATGTCCAAACCCATCCATGATAATATGGCCAAATTCTCAATGACAAATGAAAAAACTCCACCAATTTTGAGTATTTTGACAAATGCTCTGGTAGATTTAATCCTCTTGTGAAATGGAGCATTTTTACCAGAGGAATAAGAAAAATGAAGTTTTTCTGTTTGGCTATTTCCAGTGTACAAAAGCATACAACTTGGATGTGCAAGTGAGTACTTGAGTAGATACCTGCCAGTGGACATGTAGGTGCTCAGACATGGAAGTAGATACTTGCAACAGCAGACCTGCATGTGCAGACATCTGCTAATAATACTTTCCCAATTTATCAAATTTCTTCTTATATACTTCCCATAGAGTAGTTTGACAGTATTCACTTCAAGGTGGTGATTGGTGTTGTGCACCATAGATTGTTAGATCATCAACTAATCACATGCTCAGGAGTTGGCATGAGGGACAAACATAGCCCAAAAAATGGTGTGCTCTGATATCAGCAGCATGACCAGTCATAAATTGTGTGTGTACTGCTCATGTAGTGAACATTAAGTAAAGCAAATAGACTATGAAGGTGAAGAAAAACAGCTGAAAACCCTTGGCATGAGTGATCAAAACTTCCAAGTTGCTGAAAAGCCCAGTGGGAAAAAGAGAAGCAACTGGTGAGGAAAGCTACCAGCCACCAAGGTTGATCATCAGGTTTTCTGAAAAAAAATAATTATGGGCTTGTATATTAAATGTAACATAAGTAAAGGACATATTATCCCATAAGAGTTTACATCTCACCGACATGTAATTGTACTTGTACTCTTACCTGATACTTAGTAAGCTACACAATCACCTGATCTAACCCGAAGTATATATACACACATTCACATGTATCACCTCCTCATAGGCTTGTACTCTCACAAATATAACTTGTTCCATTTTTATTCTTGGGTTATCTTAGTGTTGGATGTACATACATCCTTCCACTTTTAAAAAAAATCAAATGAGCCACTCTCAATCAATCTCTCCCTTTTCTCCCACTGCATTCTCACCCACCCTATCACTGCATTATTACAGACCCCCTTATCACAATCAAACCCTGCCTATCAACACGTCACTTCCATCGCCCATCCAAGTAAACCTCATATCTGAATACGGTGACCTAGGAATTCCAACTCACTGCAATTTCCATGCATCACACTTCCAAATACCATGGCTCTGATGCTGTACCCCACAACTTCTACCTGCCGCTCCAAACATTCATTAAAGAACCACCATGCTTCGTACAAGAGATACATGCACAAACACCCTCCTAGAGGATATAACAGCCCTACCACCTAGCTCATTGTAATATCGACAACCACCCACATCCACCTGCCCATGTTTACACCCTGAAACCCCCATCCACCACCCCACCATCCTCACCACTTCCACCTCTGATGCCCTCACCTTCTTCACAGACAAACCTACCTCACACCTGCCAACCATGTTCCTCTTCCTCAGACTCTGACTCAACACCCTGGTTTGCACTGCCCAACATGCATGCTGTAGACCCCATCATTGGCAATATGCCCTGTGCACCTGCTTCTGTTCTCCAGACTGCCACAAGTCAACCCATGCTCTTATCAGCTGGATCTATCACTGTTGCCAACCTCCACAGATTTGACTATGCATGCAAACCCTTCTTTGCATGCAAAGAGATCACTCCTGCAGACCAAGTTGGCTGCATCATCTGCTCCTTTGAATTGGAGTTCATGCAGTCATGGATCAAATCAGACAGTGCAAGGCTGATCAGTCTCTCCTTTGCCAATTTCATGCTGGAAGTCAAGTGGAAATGGTTACTGTCCGACTGGGAAAATGAACTGATCCAAGAACTCATTGCCCCTCAGGGTGACCACAGATTTTATGAATGGTCTGTCTCTATTCGCAAAGCTAATAATGAACTTGAGGCTGCAGGCTCCCTACGGCATATCCCCACTGCTCATTTCTGCACCCACCTTGTTGCCCACCTCAACCCTGCACTTTGCCTTGCCTATTGCGCTGCAAAGAAAGAGCTCAACGCTATCAGAGACATCAAAGCATGGATTCACCATATCATTATCCTCGATATCCAACTTGCCACGCACCAGAAACAAGTGATACATGAGCATCCAATAGGAGGCAGTAGATCCTGCACAGGACATTGTTCATATGCTCGATGTCCAACTTGCCACACACCAGAAACAGATCAGCACCAGCATGGCAATTGCTGCCAAGAATACTGAAAAGACTCAAACCAACAGCCGAGCATCAAACATGTACACTGCACCTTCCACTGGAACCTCTGCAAACACATCTGCCAACATGTCCTTGAACACCACCAACCCCCTTGTCAGTTTCATCACCCTCCCCAAGCTCATGCAAGCAGAGAAGGACCTCCTCAACCTGCACCAAGGATGCTACAAGTGTAGGATTTTCTATGCAGGACACTTCTTGTGTGCCTGCACTGGCAAGAAACCCACCTTAGAAACATGCAAGAAAGTCATGCCTGCCAGTGCCCTGCATGCCAAAGCAGCCTTTGATGCCCAGAATGCACCCATGGTGGGCACTGTCTTCAGCACTGGGCTAGATGAGGATTTCATTGATGAAGACTTTGTGGACTCCAATGAATTCAATGAGTATGTAACCCCATTCACCTTACCCCTCTCCCTGAACACCTCTGGTGGGACTGTTGTATCGATGCCCCCTTCACTTGCGCACCCTCACCAATATGAGCACTAATTGACCATGGTGCTTCCTCAGTTCTGATATCTGAAGATGTTGCTGAACTCTATGGCCTAGAACCTCACAAACTTTTCAAAGCTCTCACTGTCTCCACTGCCTTTGTCTCTGGCCAACCAAATTCTCAAACTGTACAATTAACACATTTCTGTAGACTGAATGTAATCTTGCCCAATGCCCACTGGAAATCATGAATTCTCAATGCAATTATTTGTCCCAACCTTCAGACTGATCTCATCCTTGGACTTGACTTTCTAGTGAGAAACAGGATCGTTGTTGATGCTGAGCTATGCACTGTGATAGCAAAGGAATTGGGCTTTGACCTGATAAACCCCCCTGACCCTGTAAAAGCCCATGGTACCATTGCAATTTCACTGGCTGTGCGACACAGATGCAAAATGTGCCTCCTGAAAGAGAGCCATGCTAAGATTTGAAACCTCTGCAAATTGGTCCATTGTGAACTACTACTACATTTCAAAGAGCACAAGACTAAGTTCAACATGATACCACACACCATCGGCAACCATAACATCATTGGAAGCATCAAAACATGCATTGAACAACTAGCTGCAGAATCAAGGCTTAAGAAATTAGATGAGAAACTGAAAATGAAATATGCAGACTGGTTCCCATTTGACATCCCTCATGTCCATGACTTACCCAAAGATGTCTACCATCACATTGAAGTAAAACCTGGAGTTGGCATATCCACAGCTTGTGCATATTCATGCCCTCAGAAGTACCATGAAGGGTGGAAAGCCCTGATAGACCAACATTATGCTGTGGGACACATTTGACTGTCTTCCTCCCAATACACCTCGCCATTGTTTATAGTCCCTAAAGCAGACATCACCATTCTACCCTGGTGGGTAAATGACTACAGAAACCTAAATTGTGCCACTGTCCCCGACAACTACCCTCTACCATGAATAGATGATATCCTTGCTGACTGTGCCAAAGGAAAGGTATGGGGGAAGATTGATATGACTAACTGATTTTTTCAAACACTTGTCCATCCCAACCACGTCAAATATTCAGCTATACTCACCCAATTTGGCCTCTGGGAGTGGGTGGTATTGCCTATGGGCCTATGGAACTCCCCTGCAACCCATCAACACCATATAACCATGGCCTCAAAAGACCTCATCAGATGCATATGTCATGTATACTTAGACGATATCATTATATGGTCACAATCTCTGGTGGAACATGAACACAATGTCACCCTGGTACTCAAGGCCTTAAGAACCGCACACCTATATTGCTCTGCAAAGAAATCACATCTATTCAACACTGAACTGAATTTCCTGGGACACACCATTTCACAACGTGGCATCAAAGCTGATGGCTCTAAGGTCAACCACATTCTGAACTGGCCCACACCTACCAATGCAAAGGAAGTCCGCCGATTCCTCAGTCTAGTACAGTACATTTCCACATTTCTGCCAGCACTGGCAGAGCACATGACCATCTTGACACCTTTGATGCACAAGGAATGCAACACCATTTTTCCTACCTGGACAACCAAACACCATAATGCCTTCCAAGCTATCAAAGCCCTCATCATCTCACATGACTGCCTTACAATGATTGACCACCAAAATCCTGGCAACAACAAAATTTATGTTACCTGTGATGCCAGCCAAAGACCTGTGTTATCATTTGGGCCCATCTGGGAGACAGCAAGGCTGGTAGCCTTTGAGAGTTGACAATTGTGTGGCATGGAACTACACTATCCAGTACATGAACAGGAGATGTTAGCCATCATCTATGCACTCAAGAAGTGGAGGAGCGACCTCTTGGCCTCTCACATCACCATTTACATGGATCACCAAATCCTCCAGAACTTCGAAGGACAGAAAGAACTCTCAAAATGACAAGCTAGATGGATGGAGTACATGTCACAATATGACTGTACTATCCACTATATCAACAGATATGATAATTGCATAGCAGATGCTCTCTCTAGACTACTGGACACCGTCAATAATGAATCCCATGTTGTTGGTGGTGTTTTGAAATTAGATCAGATCTGACCTTCCTCCAAGACATCAAAGACGGCTACCACACAGACCCATGGTGCAAAGCACTTGTGACTGACCTTGCCAGGGGGATCGTCGATCAGAAATTACACGTCATGTCACGAAATGGCCTAATTTTCATCAGCTCGTGACTTATCATCCCCAACAACAAACATCTTCATGAAAACTTATTCCGCCTCACCCATGACAATCTAGGCCACTTTGGAACAGATAAATCATACCATGTGCTCCAGAATGACTTTTACTGGCCTAATATGTGCCATGATCTAATCAATGCCTATGTCCCGTTGTGCATCAAATGTCAACATAACAAAAGCCTGACTTCTAAGCCTGCAGGACCCCTGCACCTGCTCCCAATCCCTGACAACCATTTTGAATCAGTAGCAATTGATCATGTACTACTGGCAACAGCACACCATCAACAAGACTACATGCAAAAGAAGGATGGCCACATGGCAAAATTTATGCCAAGATTCAACAGCCCTTTCAAAGTCACAATGGCATTCCCAGAGGCATCCACATTGTTAAGTACTGAACTTGAAGGGGAAGTCATCAGAATTCTGGTCATACCTGGACAATAGAAGTTGTAGAGGATGGATCGAGTAAGACAGGGAATCCTACAGAAATCCAGGGCAGGGTTTACTTGGTGTGTCGTACCAAGTGGGGGAGCAGAAAGGACTTGGCTTCAACTTATAAGAAGTTGTGCCCTTCTCCTCATCAAGTGTCCTAATTTCAAGGCGAGGGTAAGGAAGATGACCAGAGGTCCAGAGAATTTCTGGAGAGGATGAGTCAGAGTTCGAGAATGACTTAAGAATGTAATTGGAGTTTTAAAGAGGATAGGATTAAGTGGGAGACTTGGTTGATTTACAAACTGGCGATACAAAACAAAAGTAGCTAGCTTAAATACTAAGGTTGGAGTTTCTGAGGCTGTGGTTAATATGAAATCCGGCTTCCGAGGCAGTTCCTGAAACTGTTTCACCTAATTGGAAATGAGGGAATTTTGCCTCTAGGCAGTGCTGCTGATAGGAGGTGGGCTGTGATGTAAGGTGGCCAGGAAGGGGGCAGAAAATGATCGGAAGTCCAGTTGGAAGAATCGGTCTTGACACACATACACGTTGCATCTCCCAGACTCCAGTAAAATCCATCGAACATTCCACTCCTCCCTACTGCAACCTTGTCTTGAAAATGATGACAAATTATTCCCCTCACGAGCACTGGAGAGACCTGGCCCAATTATGACAGCCAACGGGGAGACCAAATACTACATCGATGAAATAATTGACGAATGAACACACGGTCATGGAAAGCAATACCTAGTATGATGGCTAGGTTACAGCACTGAAGCAGACCTTTGGTTGACACAACACAAACTTGCAGACATGGACGCCTATGCCAAATGGGTCGAGAAACACAAGTAAGCAATTTTTTTAAACTATGGGAGAGTGTAAGAGTACTTGTACTCTTACCTGATAGTTAGTAAGCTACATGATCACCTGACCTAACCTGAAGTATATATACACACATTCACATGTATCACCTCCTCATCTCGTACTCTCATGAATATAACTTGTTCCATTTTATTTCTTGGGTTATCTTAGTGTTGGATGTACAGTAACACAAAAAAGTAATGCACACTTGATTTTTGGCAAATCAATTTCTCCTTCTCACTCACTGAAGTCAAATTCCATCACTTTCTTGATTGACGCAGAGCCGCCATAGTGTAACTTTCATAAATCATAGATCAAATTTGTATTATTCTACCATTTGAAGCAATGGTATGATGATTTCTGAAATTGACCCTGTGCAGTACGTTTTCAACTATGTAATATTCTTATCTGTAATGATGAAATGAGCTCGAGTTCAAAAAGTATGAAATAAACTGACCTAATACTTTGTCCAGGACCCTTTTGCCTTCAAAAGTGCAGCCACATGATTTGGCATGCTTTCATAAAGCTTCTCAATGTACTCCTCCTTGATGTTGGCCTATTATTCCTGCAGCGCAGTCCACATCTGGTCTCAATTCATTGGTAGAGGGCTCCGGGTGCTCACCCTCCTATCCAAATACTCCCATACATGCTCTATGATTTTCATGTTGGGGCTGCTTGGTGCCCAGTCCAACACATCGAGCTTGTTCTTCTTGAACCATTCCTGTGTGGCTTTGGAGGTGTGCTTTGGATTGTTGTCTTGCTGGAAGTACATGTCCTTTTTCTTGATGGCAAGGTCCTTCAGGGTCCCTAGTACATTGTCCTTGAGGATTTCAGTGTAAAGTGCGCTGTCCATGTTGCCATCAATCTTAACAATGTGGCCCATTCCCTTTGCAGTAACACAGCCCCAGACCATCACATTCCCACCACCATGCTTCACCTCCTTCCTGACATATCTCTCATCGAATTCCTCTCCAGGCTTCCTCCAACACCAGTGATGACCATCAGACCTGAATAAATTGAATTTTGACTCATCACTGAATATGACTGATTTCCAGTCCTCCACGGTCCAGTGTGCATGTGCCTCTGCCCATTCCAGCCGCCGTTTCTTGTGTGCATCAGACAAGAAAGGTTTAGTATGACATATGTATGCCTTTAACCTGCATTTTGTGAGTCTCTTCTGGATCATATTGGCATGAAGATTGGGTAAATGCTGTCTTTGGAGATCAGTGATGTCATGTGCTCAGGTACTAGCCAAAATTCTCACCACGATGTGAACATCATGGGTCGTAAACTTGTGAGGGCAGCCTGATTTCTCCTTTGCATGATAGAAGTCTTTAGATTCCTCGTATCTTTTGACAATCCAGTTGACTGTGCTTCTGTCAACTGAATACCTTTCAGCAACCTCCTTCTCCGAGACACCCTGCATCCTCAGCAAGACAATTCGGGCCTTTTTCATGGGGGATGTATAGGTCATAGGGCCTCAGGAGCAGGAGAAGATCCAATGGAAGTATCCTGGGATGGTAAAGGTTGTCCAGTAGTTCAGAATGTTGATGGTGCTCAACCCGGAAACCCAAACAAAACCTACTAAATGGCTTCAGATGGTATAACACAAGTTAGAGGAAGGATGCGAGGCCCTCTAGATGTCACCTGTCAGACCGACTGTCAAATAGTCATAAAAGGACTGCTTGTCGAAGTAATTCGAAGCTAAAAGAATGTGTTTCATGGAATTTTGGTGAATTTCATGGCTAGATCAATGAATTCAGAGTGCACAAATATGTTTGGATGCAAGATCAGGGGACTAGACAGGTAGTAGAAGCAAAGCAAAGGCAAATTGAGGGAAACGAGAGCAAAAATAGCATAATGCAAGGATTTTTGAAGATTTTTGAAGAAGTTTAGTGTAAAACACCAGACTTCGGACTGAATAAGACTAGACTGTATTCTAAAATCACTGCAATCTGGGAGGAAGATGATGACTTTCTTGTTTTTCTTTGTATCTAGTACATCTTTTTATATAAAATAAAGAAACTACCTAAAAAGGCTAGAGAACATGAGGCAAACATGTGGAAAACTTGAGGCAAAAGACAATAGAAGTATATCAGAACAATAAAGCAAGACTAGAAAGGGTGAATATAACACATGATGAAGAAATAATAAGAAAGAATAGCTAAAAGCAGACTGTCCTTGTTGTAAATTGCATAAAACATCAGAAACTGCTTCGAGCAGATTGTATGCGTGCACATGCAGTCAAAATGTGTTCAATATACTCGAGATAGTGTCCCATGTGTCCAGCATGTGTCCAAAGATTGTTCAAATAAGAAATACTGTGTCTGAAGATGTTTTTCAAGGTTCGAGGTTTTTCGAAGATTTTCGAAGTTTCTTCAGACTTCATTCATGGCCCAAAATCGGTGTGATGTTGCTCGAAACTGGTTTGGAACTCATTGACAATGTTCCAAGTGTATATTCTGAGCTGTACAAAGTGTTCAAAGTCAATTGAAAGTGCAAAAACTGACATAAGTTGAAGAGCACCATCGCATCACATGCCTTGTCCTAGAATGACTTTGACAGTACAAACTCTACCCTCATCAGGACAAGTGCAAGTTTGAGAAGACCAAGATCGAGTACCTCAGCCTGATTATCTTGGAGGGTCAGGTGGAGATGGATCCTATCAAGGTGAATGGGGTCACAGCTTGGCCGATGCCCACGAATGAGAAAGAGGTGCAGTCATTCCTGGGCTTCATCAATTTCTATTGGCATTTTATCAAGGATTTCTCACATCATGCACAACCACTGTTTGACTTGAGAGGAAAGGAGGCATGGAGGTGGGATAATGCACAACAGGAGGCGTTTGAAAAGCTTAAGGAGATGTTCACTTCTGCTCCCATTCTTACCTTTGCTGATGATTTGCACCATTTTCATGTAGAAGCCGACAGTTCTGACTCTGTGACAGGTGACATGTTGTCTCAGCAGTCTCCAGAGGACCAGAAGTGGCATCCTGTTGTGTTCTACTCCAAAAGCCTTAGTGCTGTAGAGCAAAACTATGAGATCCATGACAAGGAGATGTTGGCGATAATGCATGCGCTTGAGGAGTGGTGACACTTCCTTGAGGGTGCCCAACACAAGGTGGATATTTGGATGGATCACAAGAATCTCGAGTACTTTATAATGGCGGAAAAATTGAACTGTCGTCAAGCTCATTGGTCCCCATATCTATCCAGATTTGACTTCTCCTTGCACCACTGTCTGGGTCACAGCATGGGGAAGACCGATGCCCTCTCCCAATGTGCAGACCATGGGGATGGCAGCGATGACAATCAAAACATTGTGTTGTTGCAGCCAGACCTGTTCACCATTTGGGCACTGGAAGGCATTGCACCCCAGGGCAAGGAGCGGGACATCCTATGTGACATTTGTCATGCAAACCTGTAGCAGTTACATGAGGATGTTGTTGCCCGAGCTGTTAAAGAACTGAGGAAGGGATCCACCCTTTCCTTGCATGCGGCAGAGTGGGCTGAAAAGGAGGACTTGTTGTATTTCAGGGATCACATCTACGTCCCCAATGACCCAGACCTTTGCCGGTGCATCATATCCCAACACCATGACTCACAGATTGCTGGTCATCCTGGACACTGGAAGACCTTGGAGCTCACCTCGCAGAATTATCGGTGGCTACAAATGTCATGACTCATTGGTCAGTATTGTCATACTTGTGACCTTTGCTTATGCACCAAGATTCCTTGTCACAAACCTGTTGGCGAGCTACACCCTCTTCCTGTTCCAGAGAGTCATTTGGATGTTGTCAGTGTTGACTTTGTGGTGGAGTTGCCAGAGTCGAATGGGTTTGATGTGGTGATGTGCACAGTTGATTCAGTGGGAAAACATGCTCACTTTATTCCCACTCACACCACTGTCAGTGCCCTGGGTGCTGCCTGACTCTATCTCCACCATGTGTGGAAATTACATGGACTTCCTGGCGCTTTCCTCTCTGACCATGGCCCTCAGTTCATGGCAGAGTTCACTCATGAGCTGTACCAACTTCTAGGGATCAAACTCCTTGCTTTGACTGCCTATCACCCACAAACCAACAGCCAGACTGAGCAAGTCAACCAGGAACTGGAGCAGTACATCTGCATCTTTGTCAATGAGCGCTAGGACAATTGGGGCAATCTTCTCCCCTTGGCTGAGTTTGGATACAACAACCATGTCCATGCTTCCACCCTTTCCTCTTAGACAACAGACAACATCCATGCATGGGATTCAAACCTCGCCAAACTCCCTCACACATCAAGATGGTGACTGAGTTCACAGAACACATGGGGGATAGCTTGGAGGAGGCAAAGGCAGCCTTAGCAAAGGCAAAGGATGACATGGCACACTTTTACAACCAATGTCATTCTACGACCTCTCAGTACAAGGTTGGTGATCAAGTTTATCTTGACATCTCCACTACGCATCCATCCAAGAAACTCGCTCATTGCTTCCTGGGACCTTTCCCCATTGTCAAGTGTGTTGGAATGCATGCCTATTGTTTATGCCTCCCAGCCTCCATGTCCAGACTCCACCCAGTCTTCCATGTCATCAAATTCCTTCCAGCTCCCCCAGATCCATTCCTGGGACACCATTCACGTCCACCACCACTGCCTACAGTGATCAAGGGAGAACCCCAGTATGAAGTCAAGTCGATCTTGGACAGCTGGTTGCATTGAGGAAAACTCCAGTATTTGGTGCACTGGAAGGGTTATGGGTATGAGGAGAACTCATGGGTTGAAGAATCCAATGTGAATGCCCCTCAGTTAGTCAAGGAATTCCACTGATGGCACACTGCTGCACCGTGTTGCATTCAAGTCACTGACTTTGGTTGTATGCAATTTCGAATGCATCAGGGTGATGCATCTTAGAGAGGGGGTGATGTAAGAGGACTATGGGGGACTCAGGGGGGTGCCCTGTGTGTTTCTCTTATTTTTTACATCTGTCCTATATTTTTCCTCACTTCATTTCCTTCTATTCTTCATTTTCTATGATTTTTCCTTATTTTATTACTAATTTCCCTTTCTATCACATTTGTGCATGTTGACAGTTTTATATTTAGAGGTGGAGCACCCATTCCAACATCTACCCCTTGGTATGATGTCATTCAGCAGCCTTGATCTGCCTATCTCTGCCTTTTCTATTTTTAGATTATTATTTGATTTTTGCAGTCTTCACATATACTGGGCATTGGCAAAGGGGTCCTTAGAGTTTTCTCTTCAGATTTCCCTTTGCTAGGTGCACCTCCAATCCCTGTAATATGTAGTATAATTTTAACTTTGGATTTCCCTTTGCTAGAGGCTGAGTGAGGTTGCCCTTATAGTGGGTTTACTATGGGTTTGGATGGTTTTCACTCAGTTTTCTACAGTTATTATAAATATATATAATTAAGCTACAAAACCCTCCACTCAGATTTGGAGCGAGGGAGGGGGTCATCATCATCATCGTTGCCCAGATCAGAAGAGCCCCCCACTTGCATTTGCAGTGAGGGAGGGGGTTGTTGTTGTTGTTGTTGTTGTTGTTGTTGTTGTTCAGAACAGAAAGATCCCCCTGCTTGTGTTTGCAGCAAGGGAGGGGGTTGTCATCTTCATTGCCCAGAACAGAGAAACTCCCCCACTTGTGTTTGCAGCGAGGGAGAGGGTGGTCATTGTCATTGTCACCCAGATCAGAAGAACCCCCACTCATGTTTGCAGCAAGGGAGGAATTTGTCATCATCATCATTGCCCAGAATGGCACAAACCCCCATTGTTGTTGTTGTCCCCCCTTCATTGATGGTTGTTAGCACCTGTTATCCACCCTGTGAGCAGTGGCTCATAGTGATGGTGACAGGTGCTGGGTCATTGTGGTACCTTGTCATTCCTGTCACCTGTATAGAATCAGAAACACCTCCACTTGTGTTTGCAGCAAGGGAGGTGGTGGTGGTGGCCATAGTTGCCCAGAGTTGTCATTGTTGATGTTGATGTTGATGGTTTTGGTGTTGTTGATACTGTGTACCAACACAATCAATTTGTCAGGGGGTGTGACCTGTGACCTACCTGACAAAACATCATTTTTGTCAGGTTGTGAAAATTTCTGTGACCTGGGCAAAAATTCAACCAGAAACACATCTAAATTGCCATTTTTAGATGCCTTTGGTGTTCATCAATTCCTGTTGTGACCCATGACCTCTGTGACCTTTCATTTCGACTTGAGGGCCTGTGACTTGTGACTGACAAACTGATTGTGTTGGTACAGTAGTTGATAGTGATCAACAATGTCATATGATTATGCACCTGACTGGCTGTCAGTACCCATAAACTGTAGGTAAGGGTATGGTGTTGCCCAGGTACAGCATCTCACAACCCCTACCCATATCCGAGCATACCCATAACCACATTGTCACAGTGTTACCTGTACCTATGTCATGCCTTATGCACAGCCCCCATCAATGCTGTCCACATCATCGACAATGGTCATTACCACCTCATTCCTAGCTTCAAAACAATGAGCTACAGCCCCAAAATGATGGCACCTGCTGCCAGGCTGGCCCACAGCACTCTCACAGCATCCACAGCACCTTGTCACACACCTTGAGCCTCCCCTTGCCACTGCAATGTCACAGTTGACAACAGCAACAGCACCTGCTTCTGCCACCCCTGAGATGATGACTTGGGCCATGGCTGGCACCCAGACACCCCAGAGACCATAAATCAGGCCATAAATTACTTGCAAAGATGGTCTAAAGCCCAGACAATGGAGTTACACAATGATGAGCAGGCATGTTTGTTGGGATGTGTTGTGTCCTCGACAAAACAGCCATGTCTGCCCCACCATTGCCAATGAAGCTCTAGGAGGTTATCTCCAGCACCCAGCTCCCAACTCACTCCCCTGACCCTTGTTACACATCTCAAAATGCCCAGCATGACTGCCATGTCACTGTCAACAACAGCCAAACCTCATGCTCTGCCCCACTCTGGACCACAAGCCACACATCTGGAATGACAACACATGCTCACAGACATGCCTGAATGCTCCCAAAAACCACCCAGCTTGCACTATACCATCACATTGTCATGCGATGGCTAGAGAGTACCTCAGCCTACTCCATTGTCAACCTGCTCCTCAATGTTCACTAGCAGCTGCAACTTCCCCCCTTCTGACAGAAAGCTGCATCAGAAATGACTTTCTGTTCTGCTTTTATAACCACCTGAATCATGATAGACTACTAACAGGTATCTCATTAGTTTATGAGTCTCAAGAAATATTCTATTACTACTGCTGATGGTGTGATCATGGCTTTCCATACAGTAAATACTACATAGTAACATGTAAGTATATCAATGTTTGCATGAATTAATTGTTGTGACTTCCCACCAGTTGCATAAACCAACTCCAAGCATGGAATGGATGATTGCAGTTAGGGAATTGCATGGGTTTTACCCACAGGTTTCCCACACTTTTATTTCCTAATTTATTCAATGAGTTTTGTATGAAAAATCATGAAAAAAAGATTTTCTGGAAGCTTTTTGGTGGCTCTTTGTGATCTAACACATAAAACAATATTTGAGTGACATCTGTCATGTGACAAGGTTGAAAATAAATTATTTTGTCCCTTGTATCACAAGCATCCATTGAACAGCTATCAGAAAATCATTTTTTCATGAGTTTTCATGCAAAACTCATTGAATAAATTAGGAAATAAAAGTGTGGGAAACCCATGGGTAAAACCCATGCAGTTCCCTAATTGCACTTGTTTTCCTACACATTACCCCCATCCCCCTCTGAGAGAACTTGGACATGCCATGCAGAGCAGCAGCTCTCACAGCCCAAGTTGAAGGTGGTGAAATGGCTTTCTTCCCCCTATGTGGTTTGGTGATTACTTCAGTAGGGATAGGCAAGTTATTTGTTATCATGTAGATTCTTATGATTATAGTAGTTTCATATTATGAGTCTGAGGTATGAGGACTCATCTTTATAACCCGATGAACATGCCATCAAAATACAGGTTTAAGTGCGGTGCCAAATAAGCTTTCTTTTGAAAGTCAGCCCCTACAGATTTTCAAGGTCAGCGGGATCTTCTGACATGCAGATTTTGGACCCAAAGAGAAACTAAGTCTCATGGTTCACTCCAACTACCAGCAACCACCACTCCGTCTCCACCTGCCACCACTCTCATGCACACTGCTACAACAGCACCCTAGGGTAAGTTTTTTTTTCCTTTGTTTTTTACTCAACTAATTAATTGTTTTTCTGTGTTATTTAGGAACCAAACTCCATCTCATGAAGGGTCTCAACATGAACAAAGCTATCACACCAATGGCCACCAAATCTCCCCTCCCTGTGCAAGCGGGATATGAGGGTGTTGATAAGGGTCGGGAGCGAGCAGGGGGATGCCGGGAGACCCACCCAGTGAGCACCCATGATACAACATCAGACTCAAACAAGTGCCATGTACCCAGGACAATGAGGAATAGACCCAGGACCCCACGACAACAACAAAACAAAGAAGCCAGCACCAACGCCAGCAAAGGCACCAGCACCAGTACACCCAAACCCCCAGAATCGACCCTGCAGGCCCCAGCGACACCCAAACAAGGCACTGAGGTCCAACCACAGTGACAAACAACACACCACCTGCCTCCAGCCCCATGAGCAACTGCTCGTGGGGTGGATCGTGGGTGGAATGACAAGACAATGGGGCTGCCACAACATTGTGGGCGAATGGAGGAGGCGACAGACGATACCTACCAGTGACACCAACACTGCCAACACACAACCCCAACATACAACTCCATGATGACAATGAACAGCCCCAGGACCCCACGATGATGACAATGAAATGATGACATCAGTACCAACACCAGCACCAGCACAAACAACAACAATGCCAGCACAAACAACAACACAAACAACAACAATGACGATGATGGGGAGGCCATTAAACAATGCCCATGATGACCAGCACCCCCTCCCACTGCTGCCAGCAACTGCTCGTGGGGTGGAGACAGGGTGCAAGAGGCAAGGAGACAGAGAGTGGTGGCAACAGCAGCAACTAGCCTAAGGGACGTTGTCAACATCTCTTGGGCCATAGCTAAGTTGTTTTTTCTGTTTATCATTTCATTTTGTTATCAACAAAAATTTTAGGTACTAACTACTATGCGGGTGCTAGCACTTGAGGACGATGCCAGCACACCCAAACAACTGCAGCTGACCTGGCAGGCCCCAGCACTGGTGGAACGACAACAATGGGTTCAACTACCACAAACAAAGCACCATCCACCTCCAGCCTCGCAAGCAACTGCTTGTGGGGTGGATGGTGGGTGGAACAGCGATGACAGCCAAGGGGGAAGGGAGGCGACACTGACAGGGAGACCACCTGGGGGAATGAGGGGGAGGAGGGGAGACAGTGGGGAGGGAGAACAAGAACGACAATGCCACTGCCACACTGGTTCCAAAAAAATGTATTTGCATTTGCATGTAACAGTGGTCATACAACCCCAAGAAATACTATATAAGTGTTCTATAATTATGAATTAATTTTGAATATATTAAGTGGCACCACATCGAAGCAATGTTCATCTGGAGGCTGTGGATTCAAGCATTTGGCCAGAGATGCATGTAGAAAATAATGGGCAAAGGAATCAATCTCTTCCTTGTAACTCATCTACCCCAAGACTAATGGCAGTGAGCACCTCATCAGTGCATTGGTCATTGCTCCCATCTTCAGGATTGTGATCACAATCCTGCTCTGGCAGAGAGCTGCCTTCATCTACATTGTCTGGTTCTGAATTTGTGGTATCACTGCCCTCCACATCCTCCTCCTGGTCCAACTCTAACCCATTATCTTGGTCTCAAAAAACATAGTTCTCTAGCCAGAGCGACTCTGTGCACCATTCAGGGAAGACGATGCAGGCTTGTCAAATAGAGGGAAGATGAATGTGAAACATTAGGTTTGCAATTCCAGGCTCAAGGATGAGCGTGAGTTCTGTAAGCATGGGCCATTTGATTTGTGGTAAATCAGTGGGGGTGAGCTCAATGCCATGAACAGCAATAACAGTGTCCTCCAGTTGCAGTAATTTACACTCCTCCACCTATTCCAATCAGACTCACCAGAGTCCAGTGGATTCCAGTGGATTCTGGTTATTCCAACCAGATTCTGGTTACTCCAGATGCTCAACTTAGAGTATATACCCTAATGGATAGTCAAATTTCAAGTCTTAAGTTGTCAAAGTGCCTACAAAATATATTTGTGCAGAGTAAGAATTGAACTCAAGACATCTTGATTAGAGTGATCACATGACAAACCAAACATGTGTGCTTAACCAGTTGAGCCACAGGAGAATTATTAGTTAGTAATATAATGTTTATTCATGACACTCTAATTTTTTTTGAAGTAGTTAAGATCAAATTTTTTTAATTAACCACATCCCTCACATTGAATCCAAGGGAGTGGGCATGATTGTGATTATATACATAAACAAAAAATCCTCCCTCTCACAAGATGCGAGAGGGAGTTTTATTTATATACATAAAAAGCTAACCCCTTGTGCCAAATGCGAGGGGGGAGGTAAAAACATGACGAAAAAAATCCCTCCCCCAGGCAAAACAGGGGAGGGGGGGCACAATAATAGTGAGTAATTGAAAGTACAAAGGGGGAGGGGACACAACCCCGCTGTTGTCTGTCCTTCCACCAACGATCCACCCCACAAGCAGTTGCTCGTGAGGCTGGGGGTAGGTGGCTTGTTGTTGTTGTTGTTCCACCCATGATCCACCCCACGAGCAGTTGCTCATGAGGCTGGGGGCGGGTGGTGCATTGTCGTCTCCTATCCCTGCACCTGGGCATTGTTCCACCCACGTTCCACCCCACAAGCAGTTGCTCATGAGGCTGGAGGTGGGTGGCTTGTCATCATTGTTGTTCCACCCGTGATCCACCCCACGAGCAGTTGCTCATGAGGCTGGGGGTGGGTGGTGTGTCGTCGTTGTCTCCTGTCCCTGTGCCTGGGCGTTGTTCCACCCATGTTCCACCCCACGAGCAGTTGCTCATGAGGCTGGAGGTGGGTGGCTTGTCGTTGTTTGTCGCCGTTGTCCCCCATTTGGATTTCTGTCTTTTTTTTTTTTGGGGGGGGGGGGGAGGGGTTTGGGTGCGTCAGTGCAATGTGGTGCATGTACAGGGGTTGGTGGGTGCTTACTAGGCAGGTATCCCCCTTCTGGGGTCTCCTGTCATCCCTCTGCACCCACTTAGCCCATGTTGACAGCCTCACATCCCATTTGAATGGGGAGGAGGGGATCAGGTGGGTGTGGGCATGGGTTGCACATTTTTCTGTTGTGCGTTTTCTGTTGCAGCAGGTTGTCCCCAGTAGTATATAGCCTAAAAAGCAATAAATTAAAATTAGTTGATTGATAAAAAGAAAAAGAAAAAAGAAAAAACTTATCTATGGCCCAAATGACAATTGCCGTCGTTTGGGCCCGCGTTCCGTCCAGTTGGCTCATTTGAAGGTGGTGGTGATGGTGGCAGGGGGCATGGGAATGGTGGTGGTGGGTGTGCACGCAGTGGTGGTGGTAGAGTGGAGAGGAGGAGGAGGCGGTGTTGACAATGGTGGTGGTGGTTGTGAGCTGGCAGTCACGTGTCACGTGCCATGCAATATGCATGTGTGCATATTCCATTAATGGCTGTAACTACACACCTTGGTTGGGTAATAAAAGTATTAGATGTATGTAGGTGAATAATGACCTGGTAGCTCAGTGGTTAAGTGTGCTGTTATGTGTGCAGACCCAAGGTCGAGTGTTCAATTCTTGGTGCACATTGATGATACTCAACCTGGAAAAACCACCTAAACTGCCGATGAGGCAATTGATGATATTTGTGATGAGTCAGAGGAAGGTTGTGAGTTGTTCCAAATGTTTGTGGCCCAACCGATGGAAAGATGACCAGTTGGTACTAGTCATGAAGATAGTGCTAAGAGAGACAAAGGCATTTGGTGCAGTCTGATCAAGTATCAATCGATATTGAGGGCGATCAATGAGATTGACAGTGAACAAGTTTATCGTCGATGGTCAATGTGTGGATTCTGGGGACCTTTTGATAGGTCAATAGTATATGAAGGGTGTGGCAAATGGCTATGAAGTGTTGGAAGGGTTGCTAGTGCTAAAGATGAGAGGATCGAGGGAGGATCGAGGATGCAATGATCACAGAGGTTTCTCGTCAATCGAGAAAACCTGTAGAGACTTAGATTGTTTTAGAAAGTTGGTCAGATGCTTAGAACTGTATACGAGACAATAGGTGAAGACAATTTCTTGTATTTTCCAAGTAGATACTACAGAGTTTTATATGTTTTAAAGAAACTTCCTAAAATGGAATAAGAAACATGTGTAGAACATGAGGCAAAAGATATGAGTTAAGGCACAAGGTTAAAAAGGAGACTGGAATCTGAACAAGAAAGATATATATCATATGATGAAAGAGTAATATAGGGTATGGAACTGAAAGGGGACTGTCCTTTGTGTAGAAATTGCGCTAAGTCTCGCAGTAATTCATCCAGCGGGTTCTGTGCGCGATTGGGACTTGGAACAAGGCTAACCTACTATCAGCAGGTTTGGGCACGAGTTGGAATCCTTCCTGGTGCATGGTACTCCACCATATAGATGAAAATGCAGCGCCCAATGTTGCTCGTAGTCTCTCGATATCGATCAATGACGCTCGATGATGCTCAATGATGCTCAATCGTGGTCACGGCTGTTCGAAGTTGATTGGGGATGTTTGATGGTTGTTTAGGTGAATCTTAGGGGCTTTCAGGGTAGTCCTAAGGTTGTGCAATGGGCTCTTGATACGATCGATGTTGCTGGTGATGTTTTGACGCAGTTGATATGATATCGCAATTGATAGACTGGGTCGCGCTGCATCTGGGACATCATAGGAGTTAGCCGATGTGATTAGAATGATGCTAAAGTGGTGAATTGGTCCTTGAGCCAAGGAGACGACCTATCAACGTTGAAATTCTTTTTGGGAAAGCACATGCATTCCGGTTATTCCAGTTATGCTAGTGCCATGCATCTGGTTGATCCAACTGTTCCAGGTAAAAATGAGTCCAGGTAGATTCTGGGGATTCCAGTGGTAAAATTGACCCCCCAGTCCGACCGGAATTATGAATTGTGAGGAAAATATATGTAAATGAAATTCCCTGGAATTCTGGAAATTCCGATCGGAATGGGCATTCCGACTGGAATCCGACCAGAATAGGTGGAGGAGTGTAATGTACTCTCCAGTTGAGGTAATGGAACTAAGAAGTTGTAGAAGGTCCAGGGCATGGATGCATAGAGCCTAGGCTGAGGCACAGCAAGACCCGGGGTCATGATGGTTAGATGTTTGATAGACAATTGGAAAGTGCTGGCAGCAAAATCAATGCAATGAGTATCAGCCAAATAAAAGTGCCCTGTTTCCAACAGCAGAGCATCTATCCTGACCATAGGAAGTAAGGGACTGGCATGGTAGTGACCTGCTGCCCAAATAAAGAGCTTGGTGGCAGCAGGTAAATGGACTGTCCTGAGATCATGCAGCCAATTTACTTTGACAGAGATTTCAACTTCAGTCAGGTTTTTTGTGATAGTGCAGAAGTCTGTGAACAAGGCCTCTGTGCTCACCAGGGTGTGGTGAAGAGTAGAGCCATACTCTGTGATGCTGCACACACTTGTACAACACATCATCAGCACTGTGACAGAGGGAAGCTTTCCAAATAACACCTTTCCAATTCCATTGGTATCGACAACAAGGTGTTTAAGTCTAGGGAGCTTGATTTGATATCTAACAGGGGATGTCTGATGCAGCATGCCTCATACTCAAGATGCAGGTGGGGACTCCTCTCATCACAGTGTACAGGTGTTTGAGGTTTGGAAACACAGGAATGGCAATGAAGTGAGTGAATGGTGATCTAACTTCAATGTGAAGCTCAGTTAAGGCATCGAAAGCATGTCTTCCTTCCAACATGTCAAATATTTGATCAGTAATTCCAGTATGCATTGTTGATCGATGGTTGTCTGACTCAACTACCACCAAATACATTGACATGTTTGATGTTTGCAAGCTATCTATCAGATCCAGCCACCGCCCAAAGTAGAGGAATGTTTTAGCAACCGGTGCTTTGTGAGAGGCCATATCATTGTCAAATTTGATGTTGAATATTGCAAAAGGGTTGGGTGATTATCGAGGATAGTACAGAAGGTAGTGGATGTATGTTGCAGAGTAAGCCAGTGTAGATGAACTTCTGAGCATGCAATACTGCTGGAATGGGACAAGCTAATAAAACTGAGTCCTATGATCCAGTTGATTACTTCATAGCATAGAGAACCATATGGATAATTGCTAGGAGGCATGATCAGAGAGGAGCAGTTAGTCTCGAGGGGTGGTCTCAATGAGAATCTTTCACATCTGTTTTCTATTGACTGCTTTTGCTCACTTTGCTGTCAGATTCTTACTAAGAAACTCAATGGCATTGCAAATACTTACCCATGTCACAAAGCCTGCTGTGGTGCTTCTTTTTTGTGGTTGCCTCACCCATGGAACATATTTCATAGCCTTGATGTCACAGTTGCAGCTGTGTAATAGCTGTCTGCCCAACAACACTGAGGTTGTGGCCAGAAGGCACAGCTATTACGGCAATCTGAAAGTTACCTTGATATGTGGTTGATCTAGGGTTGATTTCAAGTTCTCCAGTATTACAATGGTCTGTCTGACCTTCCAGGCATCCGATTCTATGTGTCCGATCTTATACATCATCCTCGGCAATCAATCTTGATAGTTGCCGGATATAACATCATAGTCAATGCCTAGCTGGATGATTGGATGACTCTGGCCCTATTCTCCACCCCCATGCCCAGGTTGTTCCCTCCCCTATTCCTCTCATCTATTTCCATTCTGCTAAGCTTAGTTCTAGCCTCTGCCTCTTGTTCATATTTTTAGACTTGCTGCTGGTTTTGCCAGTTGAACCCAGCCAGAAGATTCAAATGGCACCAGTGTCAGTTTGAAAAGAAAAATTGGTGATGTAACTGTCAATGAAAAGTTGACTGTTAAACAGCCACATAAAAGATTGAGAGTTAGCAGTAATAAAAGTTCTGATACAACAGGTAATGAAGTTTACCATATCTCAGTCCCTCTTGGTACATATAATATGGAGCAATAACAGTTGTGCATATGACTCTGTCTTTTCTATCCTTTATGCAGTGTGGCAGACTAATCCAGAGTATTGGAGTCATACTTTTGGTTCTATAAATAATGATATACTTGCAGATATATGCAATGGATTTCAAAGTCATTTAGATGGTCAGACTTTATTAGAAAATGTGAGGGACATATTTAGACATAAACTGGATGACTTAAGAATTGCTGGCTTGCGGTGGGGTAGGCATACATCAGTGGTTAGATTATCACAGCTTATGTTTACAACACCCACTCAAATTGAGTCCTCACAACTTACATGTTCTCAAGAACATACATTGACTCAGGCTCAAACTCGTCAACATTCTGTTCAGTCTTGCATTTTATCTTCTGGAACAAGTCCTTATGTATCAATACAAGATTGGATTCAGAATCATCAGGAAGGTTCAATGTCTAGATGTTCTGAATGCAATCAACATCTCATATGTTCATATTCTTTTGTGTTTCCAGCTATACTTATATTTGAATTTGAAGGAAAAAATTTAAAAATAGACCCAGAAGTGACAATTGTTAGCAGAAATAATCAGCCTTTTACAATAAAACTAAAAGGTATTATCTATCATGGAGAAGCACATTATATATCACACATTGTTGTTAATGAGCAACTATGGTTTCACAATGGTATTACAACTGTAAGACTTCCTCTTACATCATCACAACAATATCACATGCGACCCAGTTTATCACATGTTATTCTAGTAGTATATAGTCTATACTTTGAATACTTGTACTGTATTCTAGAATCCCCCCTCGAAATATATTCAGTTCCTTATAGTTCTCGGTCCCCTTTAGTGTTGGAAGCTCCAGCTTCCTTCCACTTTTTTTTATAATGAACTTACTATACTCACTCTACACTCTCACACACATTCTTTTCTCCAAAATCACCCCGACCCTAAAATTTCCGAAACAGTTGAATTTTTTTCACATGGCACACAAGTCCTGAAACTATCAAGAACTACTCTCGTTTATACACTGCCTATACCCCATATCAATCCCGCCCATCTCACTCAGCTCCAAACACTTGAAATGACCCAGCACACCCATTACCAACCCTGTATAACTCCACCATCACCGCGACTGGTTTTCCAGCATGGACCCCCTCTACAAAGTGCTTGGGAGTCTCATTTCTAAACCGATCCAATGCCCTCTAGGTGACTGCCTGACCCGACTTGGAACCTACCACCCTGGAGGACAACCACCTGGCTGTAGACGATGCACGAACACTGTTGACAGCCCAGAAAATGCAGTTATGCTATGTCTCCCACCAGCTACACCAACAATGACCTATACCATTCCCCACACACCCCTGCTTGCTGCCAGTTGCCCCCCAGCTCATTCCCCAGCCCCCTTCTGTGTACCCTGAGCCTACAGAATCTGCCATGTTAACGTCGACGTGTTCATCGTCAT
Source organism: Tricholoma matsutake (assembly GCA_026075535.2). NCBI lineage: Eukaryota > Fungi > Basidiomycota > Agaricomycetes > Agaricales > Tricholomataceae > Tricholoma > Tricholoma matsutake. The sequence continues at coordinate 1,257,302 of AP026550.1, read as the reverse complement.
CAACCATACATACTGCTCTGGACCACTCTAGAGCATGGACAGAACTGAGCCATTTTACCACCATGTACATCCTACACCCTGGCCATGTCACTAACAACATCATCGACACCTTTTGACACCCCCATTCACTGCCTATACCCTCGTTTCCACCTGTACCCCCCAATCATGCTCCTCATCGACCTACTGCTCTTGCTCACTGCCTATCTGCCCCAGCCTGCTCCAATTCAATGCTATGAACCAGAACACTCATGCAACAGGCCCCTAAGCACCACAGAAACAGAGTCTAGTGCTGCGTTGAGCACACATACAAGTCCACCACCCTGGAGGCCCACCACATAGCTGAAAACAACTCACCAACACTGTTGACAGCCCAGAAAACACTGCTGCATTCATTCTCGCCCTCGAGCTCACTGTTGTGAGTCTGAGGTTCTCACTTGTTTTCATGCTCACCATACCCACTCCAACTCTCCTTCTACCTTGTGAAGAATGGCCCGATGCTGATTTCGATCTCCCAGACGGTGTCCCTATCCATACTCTGTTTGAGAAGGACAACAATGACGAAGATTGGGATATACAGATGGACTTTGCCAAGACCGCAGGCCCAAAGGTAGAAACAGTTGTTCCTGGCCATGAGGTCAATTCTGACTCATCCTTGTCCCAAATGTTTATAATTTGCCAACCACACTCCCTTCCCGATATTGATAATGAAGATGATGTCAATGATGAAGGGGTCTCCACCATTAAAGCCCCCGCTTTCCCAATATCAATATCTAAGAGCCCCCAATCTGCCATTGATGAAGACTTTGAGGATGGGTTTGCCCTGCCCTTAGACTTGACTCAGCTTTCACTTGCCCCTTTGTCACTTAATCACCGCTCATCAAAGATTTCACCCACAATGCAATCCTCTGTCTCAAGCATTACACCTTCTACTACCTCTTCTTCTACTTCATCATCCAGCAATTCCACCTCGTCCTTGACATCTACGAGTTCCATGACTTTGTCAAGCTTGTTAGGCTCATCCTCGCTCCCCAGAGTGCTCCTCATCCCCTCCTCTCGTGTCCCGAGCCCCCCTGTTTGTCTGCCACATCACCACCAACAATGATGGCAAACCCGACTCCAACACCCTGGAAATGGTGTCTAGGGCCTCATCTAGCACACAGACTGAACCCATCAGCCTGTGGAACCACCAACTAGCTGTAGACAATGCAACGACACCGTTGACAGCCCAAGAAAAATGCTGTTACACAAAGTCATACGGATGTGTTCCTCTGAACATGTCGTGTACTCAATGGCACCCACAGCTGCCCCAAACCTCGCATATGGACGTGTTCCTCTGAATGCGTCGTGTGACCTACTACACTCCAGCAGAGGCCCAGCCCCCCCATTCTGTACCCTGAGCTGCCTATCACCACCGCCACTTCATTGTCAACAACGACACCCACAGCTGCACCCACAGCTGCCCTGAACCTGCCTCCAGCCCCTCGAGCGACAGCACTCACTCACAGGCCAACCTACAGCACTCCTGCAGACCCCTTGGCCCCTTCCTTCACATCCTGAGACACCCATTGCCACTGCAACGTCACAACTGCCAACGTCAACGCTACATGCTAGAACCTCTTCTGAAATGGCATCTAGTGCCACGTCTGGCACACTGCACCCTCCACCCTGGAGACCCATCAACAGGCTGTAAACAGTGTACAGAGACACTCTACAGCCCAGCAAACTGAGTTGCATGATGATGAGCAGCTGTGCTCATTGAAGCATGTCATCTATTCAACGGAACCACTCTGCCAGCCCAACAAGCCCCAACAATGAGCCAGGACACCTCCCCGACCCCTCAGTTCCCCCCAGCCCATGCTGCTACTCCCCGTTACACACCTTGAATGACCCTGCCCTCCCCATCTTCGACAACAGCCAGCACCTCTTCACCCTACCAACGACACTGTCTGCACCAGCAAGCATGCCCCATTCATGCCATAGATCCAGTTCACGCCCCCACCCACCCTGGCTCACATCTAAGCCCCCATTCCACACCTCAAACCACCATTTCCCATGGCAATATCATCGTCAATACCCCCTGCCGTGTCGTCATGAACACTGTCCACGCCCTGGAACACTCATTGTACACCCACCTTTGTCAATGCCAACCCACTGTCCTCGTCAACACCCACTGTCCTCATCAATGCCCACTGTACTCATCAACACCCACTGTCCTTGTCAATGCCCCCTGTCCTCAATGCCCACCATCATCACCCACTGTCATCATCAGTCCACTACCAGGCAACTCAATGTTTTCACCAACGTGTAAAGTGTGCCTGCGACTGGTTGATTCAAGCCCCCCCCCCAGTCATTTTTTCTAGAGTATGAGAGAGTGTAAGAGTTCCTCTTACATCATCACAACAATATCACATGCGACCCAGTTTATCACATGTTATTCTAGTAGTATATAGTCTATACTTCGAATACTTGTACCATATTCTAGAATCCCCCCTCAAAATATATTCAGTTCCTTATAGTTCTCAGTCCCCTTTAGTGTTGGAAGCTCTGGCTTCCTTCCAACAACTGGTGCTAACATGGTATATGAGGGACTATTGCAATCTACGACAGATCTAATGCATTGCAGAGGGAAAGAAGCAGTTGTGGCAATATATGCAAAGTGATGGTGAAATGCAAACTGTGCATTACATTATGGATTATGAACTTCTGTGATCCTGTTTCCATATCTAGTCCTCACCTAGTAACAATTATAATGATAACTTCTTATAGGAATAACTTGAACTGTAATATGTTCCATACTGGCTGGCTGTAAATTTTTCTGTTGTATGACTCATTACTTTAGAATGGAGGACTCATTCATGCCAGGCTTTAGCCATGGCCCAATTGGACAAGTATGTATGATTGTTTATTTTTACATATGGTGCAAGTAAATGCATTATGCCTACAACTATAGACTAAAAGTATCAGTAATGTGAAGAAAATGACACTAATTTTAAGGAGACAACACTAGATTGGACACCATTGCCAAAGGGACCAGTTTAAAATTCCCTAATAGTGGAAAATTCACTAATTGACAGAAAACTCACTTAAGGCAACAATTTTGGGGAATACAATGAAACTTTTAGTAATTATGCCAAATTAGAAAATGAGGTTTTTCCTGATGCTAAGTCTATAAAATCCAAATGAACAATCCTGAAAGTCCCAGTAGTGAAACTCTGAAAGCCCTGACAAAAAGATTCAGTTCTACAAGCCCAAAGACAAGGAGCAAACAAGGAGTTCGGAGTGTTCGTTCCTGATGCACGCTGATGCCCGATCGGTGCCTGGATCGCAAAGCTCAACTGTTCAACCAACAAGTTCTAACATTAAACACTCTAACAGGAACAATGATCGGCGTTTACGCGTACGATCCACATGGACCGTGAGAGGCGAGATGTTTGTGGACCCTGGAAATAGTGAAAAAGTCGATTTTGCGAGCGGGAAATCTTGTACCAGTCATGGTGTCATTGCTCTTCTGGGGAACAAGCGCCGCTCTCCTCGTCGCTGTCAAGGCCCAGAATGCCTCATCATGGTCTTGCCTTGCCGAATCGAAGGGAGTCCATGTGCCCGGCACAATCCCATGCAACCCGTACGAACCTCTCCAACAGCGTCTTGCTTATGCGGGTGAACTTGGTATGACAGTTAGCTGGAGCACTTTCGTTCAGCTCGATACCCCTCAAGTTTGGTACGGAGAGTCTCCGTTCTCTCTCTCCCAAGTAGCAACTGGTGTTTCCGTTACATACCCAACCTCGAGATTCCATGAGAACCATGTGAAGATAACTAGACTCAAACCTAACACGAAGTATTGGTATCGCACCTCTAATCAGTTGAGTTTTGCATTCCAGGTCCGCCATGTTAGAATCTTCTCATTATAGTCGCTCGCAAAGAAATTGCCCCGGATGTGCTTACAGGCCCACTGATACCTTTACGACGGCGCGTGCAGCTGGCGACAAGACCCCGTTCACTGTTGCCGTTGTTGTGGATCTCGGTCTCATGGGTGCTGACGGCCTTAGTACACGTGTCGGACCTTACGGTGATGCTGCAAACCCCCTAGGTTCGCATGACCTAAACACTATTCAGAGTCTTCTGGAGTACAAAGAGTATGTGCATCGCGTTCTTCTCCGCCTGTCAAGCAGTTCAACTTGTGACAGCACCTATGAATTTATCGCTCACTGGGGTGATATCGCTTACGCGGACTACTTCATCAAGGAAAGCTGGCAGGGATATTTCGGCGATAACAGCCTCATACCGAACGTCACGAGCGTGCTCGAAGGTGTTAACACCATGCTAGAGCAGTACTACGACCAGATGACTCCCCTCACAAGCTCAAAAGCGTATATGGTTGGTCCCGGAAACCACGAGGCTAGTTTGTCATTATACTACACCGCAATCTGCACTCTAACACATACGACATAGGCGAACTGCGATAATGGGTAAGCGCAGACTTCTGAATCCCGATGCCATCCTTTTTGATACAGAGCATTTTCAGCGGGACAACTGATTCCGTACACAACATAACATACACCACCTCAATTTGCTCTCCTGGGCAGACGAATTTCACAGGTTACAGTGCGTTCAGTGTTATGGCTCATATTTCCCACCGAGCTTCCTAATCTTGCACACAGTTAACCATTTCCGCATGCCATCCGATGAATCGGGTGGCAATGGCAACTTCTGGTACTCCTTCGACTACGGTCTCGCGCATTTTATCACCATCGACTCCGAGACTGACCTCCCAGTGGGCATTCAGTCCCCGGATGAATTTGGAGGCTCCGATGCGGGGGCTAACAGCGGCCCTTTCGGATATCCCAACGAACAGATTCAATGGTTTGAGAAGGATCTTGCCAGTGTCGACCGCAAAAAAACCCCTTGGATTATTGTTGGCTTGCATCGTCCATGGTACATCGGCGCTACCTCAAACGATTCATCGACTATTTGTCTCGATTGTCAACGGGCCTTTGAGCCACTCCTGGTCAAGTACGGCGTGGACCTATACATGCAGGGCCACGTACACGTGAGTTACCGTATCCGCTTCTTAATCAGTCCGCGGACATTAAAGGTTGTCATCTTAGGCTTATGAGCGTAATAAGCCAATGTCAAACTGTGGGTGTGATCGCTAGATCACTACCTAGTACCTAGCCTTCCGTCCCACGTACTCACCACCTGTCTCAATAGATTCGGTCGATCTGGCGGGTCTTAATAATCCTAAATACCCATGGAACATTGTCAATGGCGCTGCCGGCCACTACGATGGGTTGGACCCCATCAACGACACAATGCCTTACTATGCTGACGTGGCGTTCAATACGTATGGGCTATATCTAATTTTGTACGTTCTTGTCTGATCGTATACACAGTGCGTACGGGTGGTCGCGTCTCACGATCCACAATCGAACGCATCTGACACATGAGTTTGTCGCAAGTGCGAATGGAAGTGTGCTGGACAGTGCGACTTTGTACAAGGAACACAAAACTGACTAACGAAAATGAGTACTACATAGTGGCAGTAGACACGTATATACCTCCTTCTTAACGAAATATTACTTCTACTGTTAACAGAAGTCAAGGCACTTAATCCTAGTCGTGACAAACGATAGTAGTGTAATATGATACAGCACTACGGAACGAGGTTTTAGTAAATTGTACTAATACGAGGGAGTGGGCTGATACGTGTTCCCGTGATGCCGAGATGAAAAATCCGGGTCATCGGAAAACACAGTAAGAACAGAGAGTTTGTTGCAAAGTGCGGGCAATACTGTTATTGATGGAATCAGGTTGTAATGAACGAACCTTGGAATTGTAATTTAAAGTTGTGTTGGTTCAAAGACAAAATATCATGAGCCCACCAAAGTAAACTGCATTAAATGGTATGTGGGAGGATTTTAACGATGCACAACCATTGAGCAGACAGTTGAGTCTTGCATAAGTGAATATATCTTTGATATATCCAGGAATCAGAAGGCAATGGAGACTGATGTGTGAAGCCTGACCTGAGTCGTAGCTCAATCATCATGCATCATGCACTATGTATAGGATTTCGATTAGCGACGACGTCGATAGCGCTACCAAAGAACGATCACGTGATTTACGCGGCGACAAGTTGATTTCTCTCAACATCGTCCCAAACAGCGACCACGATGTCCCGTTTACCGCGTCTCCACTCTCCGCCAGATAGAACCGTCGCTGGCCCGTCCATTACTTCTCTCAAGCGCAAATCAATCCAAGAAGAAGAGGATGAAGCTCTAGATCAGCCAAGAAAACTCCCCGCAATCGGAGCCAGTGGCCCAACGCGACCCAATCGACCGCTTCAACCATCTCGAACGACCCCAAATCTTTCGAAATCTGGACCGGTGCTACCAAAACCACTCACTATACCACGTCCTCCACCTCTTAGTCGGTCTGCTACTACTAGAGGAACTAGTGCGCCTCCCCGCGCAGCATCTTCAAAGTCTGCCTCTGTTATGCGAAATCCCCCCGGGCGTACCGTTTCTGGGCCTTCCAAAGGTACCTCGGATGATAAACGCTTCAGCGATCTCCAATCTCAGCTCACCTCTGTCGATTCGGCTCGTGCAGCCGACACCGCCAGACTCGCCGCTCAGATGGACGCGGAGCGCGCCAAGGTTTCAGATCTGCAGGCTAACCACGCCGCTCTGACTAGGGAGCTCCAAGCTGCCAAGAACCACGAGTTGACTCAGTTGCGCGAGCTTTCTCACGCCAGTGACGAGCTACAGGAGCTGAAGAAGCGGCATGCAAGGGAGGTGGCGGATCTCGAGCTAGACGTGGAGAAGCGAGATAGAGAACTTAGGGCGGTCAATGAAGATCTGCGGCTGTGCAGGAGTGATTTGGAGAGGGAGAGGGAGGCAGTGGCGGCATTGAAGGGGGCGCTGGCGCAGCAGTCGATGACCCATTTGACGCTGACGACGCAGACTACGATAATGCAGGCCCAGATGACAGCCCATGAGAAGACCATGCTCGAACTGACAGGAAAGCTAGCGAATGCGGAGAGGGAGATCAGTGAGATGAAAAAGGAGGCGATGGAGAGCGAACTTGTGCGGAGGAAGCTGCATAACTTGGTGCAGGAACTGAAGGGAAATATACGAGTGTTTTGTCGCGTCCGACCAGTGCTTGTGTCGGATCTGGGATCGTCAACTGGGGGGCTAGACTTGGAGGCGAGTTTGTCGTTCCCAGACCAGAGGGATCATAAGGAGATCACCATCTCCTCTTCAAGCGAGAGCGCCACGGGCCAGGAGAGGAAAGAGATATACAGCTTTGGTTTCGATCGCGTATGTATAATTATATCCCTTCACTATATATCAGCTTCGACTGCTTTTGATCAGGTGTTCGAACCTCAAGCCACGCAAGCAGAAGTCTTCGAAGAAATATCACAGTTAACGCAGAGCTGCACAGATGGATATAATGTTTGCATTTTCGCATATGGTCAGACGGGATCTGGCAAATCCTTCACGATGGAGGGTGGTCCAGTAGGGACTTTCCTTTTTCATCCTCGAATGTCCAATTAATGGTTGTGGCAGACTGAAGAAACTGCAGGAATGATTCCACGCGCCGTCGACCAAGTTTTCCGCGTTGCCGAAGAAATGAAGTCCAAAGGCTGGGAATACCAAATGGAAGGCCAATTTCTCGAAATCGTGGGTCTCTCTTCTTTCTTCCCCTATCCTCTAACTCTATCCACAGTACAACGAAACGATCAACGACCTCCTCGGGAAACACGACTTTGACAAAAAGAAGCACGAGATCAAACACGACCCCAAGACTGGTTCGACACGAGTAACAGATATCAACGTTGTGTCCTTGCACTCCGCCTCGCAGGTCCGCACGCTCCTTGCACAAGCACAAAAACGGCGTAGTGTCGCTGCGACGATGGTCAATGAACGGAGTTCTCGGTCGCATTCGGTGTTTACACTCAGGATTAGTGGGGCTAATGTCGGTCTGGAAGAGGGAGGGGCAGGAGGGACCGATGAGAGATGTGAAGGTTCACTGAATCTGGTTGATCTGGCTGGGAGTGAGAGACTGAATGTGAGTTTTGCGAATGGGGCGGAGAAAGAAAGGGTAAAGGAGACGCAGGCGATCAATAAGAGTTTGAGTGCACTGGGGGATGTTATTGCAGCCCTTGGAGAGAGGGGCGCAGCTGGAGTGGCTGCGGCTGGAGATGTTGGCAAGCATATTCCCTATAGAAACTCCAAGGTCGGTTTTATGTTTTACGTTTCTGGGATCGGATCTGAGGATTTTTTGCAGTTGACGTATCTCTTGCAAAATTCGTTGAGTGGAAACTCGAAGACCCTCGTATGGTTTCTGAAATTCTTCTGCGCGTCGCGTCACTCACTTGCTTTTCCTCATCTCTGCAGATGTTCCTTAACCTCTCCCCGCTTGCTGCACATCTGAATGAATCGTTAACATCATTGCGGTTCGCTACCAAGGTATATTTAGGATTATATCTCTCGCATTATATATGGCTGATGGACGTCTAGGTAAATAATACGACAATTGGGACCGCGAAGAAGCAGTCTCGCTCTTCGTGACATTCTCGAGCTTTGTACCTTCCTACGGCTTTCGGTCTTGACGAATGCAGGGTCGAGGGCGCAATGTGATGCCCTGACCATAGTTTCGTTTTTGGCAGCTTTTACATTCTGGGCATCACTCTGAAACGTTCAACATTACAATACACTATTGTGCATCTTTTCATCGCGAACCCGCAACAGACCGATGTTCTACGTAAAATTTTTGTACTTGATTGGACAAGATACAAGATAGTAACAGCAACGTAACATACAGGTGACTTGTCGGGTTTCAAACTTGAGGGTCGCCGAAGGCGTCGTTTAGGTCTGCCAGAAGGGTCTCAAGTTATTGGGTTCATCGAGGTACATAGATATGACTATTTTACGAGAGACCGGATTTTTTCTCATTCGCTCTCACACAAGGCCAGCCTCATAATTTCCCCTTTCTGAAATATAGTCAGAAATTCTTTGCAAAATATTATATTTGAGACTAAATTTCTACAAATAGAAATTCAAAAAATTACCCATTAGAAATATACTTTGAAAATCAATATTTCTGGTTAAATTTCTCATGACATTTCAGTGTAGATACTGGAAGTATTTCTGTAAGGTGATGTTTAACTTATCAATTGCCTGAAAGGCTTTCAGAAATTAGATCAGAAAGTTTTATTTTCTGGTCATGCTTTCTGATCTGTAAAAGAATTTCTTTCTGGTTGGTCAAAGTCTGTGTGAAAGCATGACTTTCACAAAGACTTTCAACAAGCCTTTCAGCAGCTGTTCAGTTTAACATTCTGGGAGTGGAGGGGCTGGCTTTCAATCTGCAGAAATAGTTTCAGAAAGGCTAGCTTTCAACCTTGTGATTGGTATAGTGAAAGTAATAATTTCACATCAGGTTTTCAAGATCACAAAAGGCAAACATTCTAATAGAGATTTCACCACCTAGAAATATTAAATTTCAAATTCGTGAAAGGCAGTGCCCACTAGTGCCCGCCCATGAAATTTAATATTTCAAGGTGGTGAAATCTCTATTAGAATGTTTGCCTTTCGCGATCTTGAAAACCTGATGTGAAATTATTACTTTCACTATACCAATCACGAGGTTGAAAGCTAACCTTTCTGAAACTATTTCTGCAGATTGAAAGCCAGCCTTTTCGCTCCCAGAATGTTAAATTGAACAGCTGCTGAAAGGCTTGTTGAAAGTCTTTGTGAAAGTCATGCTTTCACACAGACTTTGACCAACCAGAAGGAAATTCTTTTACAGATCAGAAAGCATGACCAGAAAATAAAACTTTCTGATCTAATTTCTGAAAGCCTTTCAGGCAATTGATAAGTTAAACATTGCCTTACAGAAATACTTCCAGTATCTACACTGAAATGTCATGAGAAATTTAACCAGAAATATTGATTTTCAAAGTATATTTCTAATGGGTAATTTTTTGAATTTCTGTTTGTAGAAATTTAGTCTCAAATATAATATTTTGCAAAGAATTTCTAACTATATTTCAGAAAGGAGGAATTATGAGGCTGGCCTTGTGTCAGGCTGGCCCAGGTGGGAATGGCCATCATCAGAGCCCCCACGATGATGACCAATGGCACAGCACCCGCCTCTATGGTGAGGGCCTGAGGTGCTGTGTGTACGCACACACCTTGTCTCGCTGTTAGGGACTACTGTAACGATGTTACTTATTTACCACTATTTACTGGACTGCACACTCGGACAGATGTGGATGGGGCAGGATCATCTTTCCTTTTCCTCTTACCACCACCATTATCCATACACACTGATAGAGATCTCAAAATCATCATATACCTCTTGGGCCTGTTTATTTCTGGTCTGATCCAGTGGAGCACTGTGCGTGCTTACACTTTTTTTCAAACTTCACTACATGAGGTTTGGCTTCTTACTGGCATTGCATTATGCTCTCACTGTCTCGCTGATCATTGATCAGCCCCACCGTTTGTAGGTCGAAAGACCATGCCATCCAAGCTGCCTACCACGCACAAACAAGCACTAGCTGCTCCTGATGCCTTGCAAGGCCCGTTGACCCCATCGTTGCCTTCGCTGACACCATCAGCTGGAGGTTCATGTTCCTCATCTGCAGACGTTGACGAAAACACTGTTCCTGCTGTAAAGACCCCAATTCCCACTGTAAAAACCTCAGGAGCCATGCATATAGCAACCCCATCGACTGCCGACTCTGACTCCGATGACTCTTCATTTTCTTATGATGACTCCGTGCATATAGCGACTTCAAAGATGTCACCGATGGGTGCTGCCAAGTGCCTGCATGCTAAACCTAAATGTATTCCATTGCTCACTCCTGGCGTCGTATCACTGATGGTTATGCATCAATGGGAGATGGCGTGCTCAGACTTCTTCAGGGCTAACAAGAAGATTGCGGAGAATGAACAAGTATCTGCTGTTCTACCAGGATTAAAAGATATGCGTGCCCGCAATTGGGTAGCAACTCATGGAGATCACCTTGCTGGACTGAAATTCCCAGACTTCGTGAAGGAGCTACAGGCGGAATTCCTGCCCAATGGGTGGGACGATGAGCTACATGCCAAGATACGCAATGCACAGCTGAAATCTGCCGACTCTTTCCCCACCTGGGTGAATGATATCTGTCACTTGAACATTGTCTTATGAAACACAGAGTACTTTTTCTCTGATGTTGCCCTGCATCTTCAACTCAAGAGCTTATTAGATTCTGACCTACGAAACTGCTGCAAGAACTGAAATATTAAGGAGGTTGTCGAGAAGGTGACCAGGGATACTACTGCAAAGACTGATGAGGCTCGATTGTCTTGCTGGATTGCTGAGGTCCGGAAGCTAGCGGAGGAGCGAGCGAATGACACAAAGCACTACCTAGAGGCTGCAAAAGATCTTCAGCGCCTGCCAAAAAGACAGGCTCTAGCTAACCCATCATGGAATGCGAATGCTGTAAGCAGCTACAAGCTGCGTGGTTTAGCCTCATCATCAGCACCCGCTGCATCAAGCTCCGCTTCCCGAAAGCCACCACGACTGACAGAAAACAAATGCGCCTTGCTTTACAAACACCTCAGCTGCTTGAAGTGTCAGCGTGGATATCAAAATCACCGTGTGGCAGATTGCCCAAATGATTTTCCGGATGGACAAAATTATAAGGAGGTGTCTGAAGAGAGTCTCCTGAGTCAAAAGTGACAAGGGAATGTGCTGTCAGGTGCCAGGCCAGTGGGAGTAGTGGGAGGTGCCTCTGTGCACGTTGAGGAATCGGATGAGGAGGAAGATTCGTTTGTGGTGGGTGCGGTGATGCCATCGGCTGTATTGGGGTCAGGTTCCGAAATGGAGGAGGAGGTGAGCCCCCTCACCATCCCACACCTTTGCTGGCTTGCTCTCTGTTGGGACCCGCAACTGATGAACCTGTTACAGTAAGCAGTATGCTTGACTGTGGGGCACATGTTGTTCTCATCGATGACATGCTGGTGGGCAAGCTGGGCCTTCGTTGATTCCGTCTACACAAACCACTGCCGATTTCTGTGGCTCTCAATAACTTGAATGCTTCTGAAAATTACTTGCACAAATATGTTAAGATTGTGCCTTTCGCCTTGAACTCTGCATGGACATCTTGTACTGTAAAAGCTGTTGTGACTCCAAATCTTTGTGTCCCTATTCTGCTCAGGCTACCATTCCTTACTGCTAACTGTATTGTCACCGATTTCAAAGATAGAACTGCAACTGATAAAACAAATGGCTATGATCTGCTAAATACAAATGTAATTGAGCGTTGGAAAAGTCAACCAGACCCGAGGAAAGTCATCGCAAACACGAAGAAAAATAAGCGTTTGATGTTGATGGAGCTTGTGGAGGTTTGCAAACTGCGTTTGGCGGATGGAAAGATGGTGCCCGAGTTTGTCAAGCCCCTAGATGTTGCAGGCATGATAAAAGAGTGCATTGAGAACCTGTGTTTTCAAGAAAAAGTTGGAAAGATAGAGAAGCAGATACTGACTGAGTTTGGGGATGTTTTCCAACTGCTACCACATGTTGACAAACTTCCATGGAATGTAACAGCCAAGATCAAGCTGAAGGATGTGGAACAGACTATCAAGACGCGTACATACGCATGCCCGTGAAAATTTTGAGATGCATGGAAAACATTGATCCAGGAACATTTGGATGCTGGTCGTATACAGCCTTCTTCTTCACCACATGCATCTCCTGCATTTATCATCCCAAAGGCTGACCCATCAGTACTTCCTAGGTGGGTGAATGACTATCGACAGCTAAATAGGAATACCGTTGCAGATTCCCACCCACTGCCGAGGATTGATGACATCTTGAATGATTGTGCCAAAGGTAAGATTTGGGGGACTATTGACATGACAAACAGTTTTTTTCAGACACCTATGGAGCCGTCGGATGTCCCACTGACAGCTGTCTCCACTCCTTTTGGCCTATTTGAATGGATGGTCATGCCTATGGGTTTGAAGAATGCGCCTGCAATCCATCAACGCCAAGTGATGGCTGCCTTGCACGAGTGGATTGGAAAAATCTGTCACATCTATTTAGATGACATCGTGGTTTGGTCAAACACTGTTGAGGAGCATCACGAAAATGTGCGCATTATCTTGATGGCCCTGCATGAAGCAGGTTTGTACTGCAACCCGTGGAAGACGCACCTTTTCCAGTTGGAGATCAACTTTTTGGGTCACCATGTCTCCGCGCAAGGAATTGAGGCAGACACAAAGAAGACAGATCACATATCACTGTGGCCATGTCCCCGATCTGCAAAGGAGGTCTGCCAGTTCTTGGGCCTAGTACGATATGTATCTTCCTTTTTGCCTCACATAAATGAACACATGTGCATCCTAACTGAGCTGACCACGAAAGAGTGCAACAAATTGTTTCCAGATTGGGAAGAAAAGCACGAGTTGGCATTCAAATCGATCAAGGATGCGGTGATCAGTCGGGAATGCCTGACGACGATAGACTTTGCCCTTATGCCTGGGCATAGGGTGTTCGTGACGATGGATGCAAGCGATTACCAGTCGGGTGCAGTGCTCTCTTTTGGTGAATCATGGGAGACTGCACGACTGGTAGCCTTCAACTCCATGACCTTCAAAGGTGCGGAATTGAACTACCCCATGCATGAGAAGGAAATGTTAGCAATCATATGGGCATTGCAGAAATGGCGGTCTGATCTCATTGGGGTTCCTTTCACCATTTACACTGACCATAAAACACTGGAGAACTTCGACTGCCAGTGGGATTTGAGCCTTCAGCAGGCACGGTGGATGGAGTTCATGTCTCAATATGACTGCAAAATTGTGTATGTGAAGGGGGAGGACAATTGTGCTGCCAATGCCTTGTCACAGACTTCTTTTGAAGTGGAAGTCACAGCCTCAATCCCCTACCCACCCGACAACTGTACTGCTGTGGGAGTAATTATGGGATTGAAACTAGGTGTGTTCAGGTGCGCACATACTATGACCAATCTGGAGATGTTGCCTCCTACCATCAATACTTGTGCAGCTACACTTACAATTTCAGCAGATGAGGAGCTCTTGGACACAATTTGATCAGGTTATGCAGAGGACAGCTGGTGTGTGCGACTCCTCACAGCTGCTTTCCTACCTCACAGAGTGAGAAAATCGGATGGTCTACTGTATGCAGGTGATCGGTTGATTATACCAAGAAAAACATTGGTGTGTGAAGCATTATTTCACCTTGCTCACGATGTCCTAGGGCATTTTGGATTTATGAAATCCTATGGATCCCTCCACGATTCTTTCTACTGGCCAAATATGCGGCGTGATCTAGAGCTGGCCTATGTACTGAGCTGCACCGACTGTCAATGGAACAAACCAACAACGAAGAGGCCTATGGGTCCTTTGCATCCACTACCAATCCCTGATCAGCGTGGTGACTCTGTAGCTATTGACTTCATTGGACCCTTGCCAGAGGACGAAGGGTACAATTGCATTGTAACTTTTACTGACAGGTTAAATAGCGACATTTGGATTGTGGCAACTCGAACTAATATTACCATGGAGGAACTAGCCATGGTGTTTTTCAATGAGTGGTACTGCAAGAATGGACTGCCACTTGAAATCATCTCCGACCACGATAAGCTGTTCATTTCAAAATTCTGGGGGGCTTTGCACAAAATTACAGGCATGAAGCTAAAGATGTCTTCGGCTTACCATCCTCAGTCAGATGGCACAAGCGAGCAGTCCAACAAAACAATAAATCAATGTTTGCATTTTCACGTCGAGCGTAACCAACTAGGATGGAGGAGGGTGTTGAGACGGGTCCATTTCCACATCATGAACACCATCAACGGATCTACAGGATTCTCCCCTTTCCAACTATGAATGGGATGTAGCCCACGGGTGATTCTGCCGCTTGTCAAGTTGCTTGAGGGGGAAGTCGAGGATATATGGGCTGTCGATGTTATTGAAAGACTGCAACAGGATGTGAAGGAGGCACAGGATAACATGCTTCGCGCTAAGATTTCTCAAGCGCTGTCTGCAGATCAACATCGTACTGATGAATTTCCTTTTTGTAAAGGGGGTCGTGTGGTGCTGTCTACATTACACAGGCAACGGGACTACAAGGCTAAAGGAGAGAAACAGGTTGCAAAATTTATGCCGCGGTACGATGGTCCATACCTGGTAATGGAGACGGTGTCGGAGATTTCTACAATCACTGTGGAGATGCCTAATAACCCGAATGTGTTCCCCACGTTCCACACATCACAAGTGCGGCCATTCTTGGAGAATGACAAGGAGTTATTCCCATCCCGAGAACATGACTGTCCTGATCCTGTAGTAATCAATGGTGAGGAGGAGTACTACGTGGATAAAATTCTAGAGGAGAGGAAATGAGGGAGGGGAGTACAATATCTGGTAAGATTGATAATACTGCTCCAGTAGCAAAGTCGGATGCATCTGATTCCACTCATAAGGGACGCATGAAATCTACTGGGGCTAATATTGGTCCCTCCACAAACTTCCTCTTCAACTCCTCAAATGCTGTCTGCTGCTGTTCTCCCCAACTCCACACTACTCCCTTTCATGTAAGGTTATGTAAGGGTGCAGCAATTTTGGAAAAATTATGCACAAAGCGACGATAATAATTTGCAAGGCTTGAACCTCCTTGACACGGGTGGGTGCAGGCCAATCAGTGATCGCCTGTACCTTGATCAGATCCATTTTGATCCCATCAGGGCCAATCAATAATTTTAGGAACTTGATCTCGCTTGCCCCAAACACACACTTCTCTGGTTTCAACAATAGATCATTCTCCACTAATCTCCATAGCACCTCCTGCACTATCGCTTCATAATTTTCTTCATCCTCCATGAATATCAGAATGTTGTCAATGAATATTATTACCATGCCTTTGTCTATTATGTCCTTGAGAATGTTGTTCATCATATTTTGGAAAGTCGGGGGACTATTGGTCATCCCAAAAAACATGACAAGCAGCTCGAAAGATCCTCAATGCATGGCAAATGCAGCCTTCCACTGATCTCCTTTCTTTATTCATATGTTATTGTATCCCCATCGTAAATCCAATTTTGTAAAGACCTTGGCTTTTCCCACCTTGTCAATTATTTCTGAAATCACTGGCAAAGGGTATGCACTCTTCACTGTCCACTCATTCAGATACCTATAATCTGTACACATCCTCTTCCTCTGGTCTTTCTTTGGCACAAAGAATATTGGTGACATCTGCAGTGATTTTGAAGGTCGTATGTATCCTTTGTGCAATTGCTCATTTAGGAACACATCAACTTCTTCTTGTTCCATCAGAGATAATGGATATACCTTTGACTTCTTTGGCACAAACCCTGGCTTCATCTCAATCACATGATCCCATGGATTCCGCACTGGCATTCGCTCAGACTCCTTCTTCTGAAAGACTGACAGATATTCATGATATGCTTTTGGTACCCACTCCTCCACTGGCTTCTCCACCTTCACAATATTCTTGTCCCATGACTGTCCTCCATGAATTGCTCTAAAAGTTTGCCTCTGCTCTTCCTTTTCGATCATGATCAGAACTTCCCCATTTGGCATTTCCTCATCCTCCACTTCCTCCATCGTAACAGAATACTTCCTCGGACATTCTTTCTCTTTCTTTTTCCTTTTCTCCTTCTTCATCTCCCTCCCATACACATTACATTCCTTAGGTCAATGAGTCATTTGTACTTTCCCAGTTTTCCAATCAATTTCAGGATGAACCACAGACATCCAATTATTAGATTGGTTTTCCCAAGATCACACACTTCGAATATGGCTCGTTCCTGATGCTCCTGATACTTTAGTACCATGGTCACCTCCTCCTTGATAGTTCCTCCACAATTAACTGTTCCATCAATATTATACACTATTATAGGTTGTGCCAGCTTGCATGTGCTAATACCATTTCCAGTAATTAAGGACCAATTAATGAATAATCCTGTAGCACCGCTATCAAGCAACACTTCCACATCAATTGCTGCATGTGTGTCCACTGTCTTCAATCCCACAGTCAAGGTGATTTCAGGTTCTATTTGCACAGAGCGAATAAAGAATTTAGGGGTTTTTGGAAATAGTGCTTGGCAATTTTCTTTGTCATGTAATTTGCAACAGTTGTACTCCTCCTTGATTTCCTTTTCTGATTTGCTCTGGGCTTCCTCAGATACTAATACATTGTAATGATTCTGGGTCACCAATGGGGAAACCTTCACTGGGACTCTTCCACAAAATTCTTCTGCCTGCCTTCCTCTGGCTTCACTTCCTCAATTGTAGCTTCCCTAATCTTTCTTTTCTGCCTACAATTCCTAGCAATGTGTCCTAACTTCCCACAGTTAAAACATTTAAGTGGGGCTTGTCTCCCTGCTTAATCAACCTCCATTGCCTCTGCTGGTGCTGCTGACTCCATAACTATAGGTGTCACTGGCATGGCCGGTGGCTGTGCCCTCGGAGTTTGTGCCTGAGGCACCTTTCCTTTCTTGGACTTTCCTCCTGACAGCTTTCCAAATTTACTACTTCTGTATATCAACTTCAATTCTGCCTGTTCCTGCCAATATTGCCAATCAAGGTGCATCACCCAATTATACCACTCATCCAACTTATCTGGCATAGAAGGTAGTTGGTAGATAGACTTGAATAAAGAGGGATTTAATCCTGCTTTCAAAAATTCTACCAATGCCACTTGTCCCATATCCATCTGCAAAGCTTCTGCTTTGAACTGCAAAATAAATTCATCTGCCATTAGGGAGCCTTGGTGCATGGTTTTTAATTTGGCATTGGCTGTCACCTTTGGATTGGGATCCCCAAACTGTGCCTCCAATCTCTCCAGAAATTCCTTGAAGGTTGCAAATGGTTTATTTCCCACAGGAATTTGATTAATAGCCTCATTTCTCCAGAACTGTGCTTTCCCCCCCTGAATGTATGAGAGAGCAAACATAATCCTAGACTCAGCTGTACAAAACTCTGGCTTCCTCCCATGGATGTACAATACTATAGAGCTGATAAAAGATTTTGTATTCTCCATGGTACCATCAAAGATTTGTGGGGGCGCATACTTAGGTAAGCACACTTTTCCATTTCCAGATTTCTCTGCTGCCTGCACATCATCCTGTGACATCCACTCCACCATCTTTTCCATCTCATCATCTCTTTCTACTGTCATCTCTGGCTGTACTTCCGCTGGTCTGGGCTGTGATGCTGCCAACACTGACACTAATTGCGACATTTACACCATAAGCATATCAATGTTTGCCTCTAGTGCTGGTGTGGGAACAGGATTAAGACTGGGATTAGAAGTTGAGGGTTCAGACATAATTGTTAGATCTGTGATGAATCACTTCTTCAGCAGACTCAAAACTTGTTCTTTGAGACCTCTCCAAAGGTCTACAGGTCATGTGATTTGGTAACTCAGTTACCAAACTTGGCAAAACCCATTTGTTTGTCAATTGTTCATCAGGCGCCTAAATTTGGCACTTTGGATTAATAACCCTTCCAACAGTGCCTGATCTTGGGGATAACACTGAATTTGGCTTGTAACTAAAATAGTCATCTGAATGGAGTGATGTAAATCACGACTAAGCCAGATCCAATCAGTTGTCTGGTTGCAGCTGTCCTAATGATGAGCGCTGCCTCTTGATCACTGGCAGTCACAATGTAAGGCAAGGCCTGGCGTCAGCTTACAAAAGAAAAGGTAGATTATGTATATACAAGTACTTAGGCAATAGCATGGGTACCCAGAGCTCTACCCATACCTGTACCTGCACAGGTAGCAACCCGTCGACCTGTGGGTTAGTACATGGCAGGTACACATGGGTACATGCGGGTGTTGCTTCCTGCACGGGTTTCACCCAGTATATAAATTATTTTATCTAAACTAATAAATATGTAATTACACTAAGAACCACCCCCACCCCACATTTGCGAGCGAGAGGGGGGGGGTGGTTGTCACTTTGGGACCATCATCCCTGTTGTCCTGTCCCCTTCCATCACCCTTTGTCGTTGGCTGCTAGCACCCGTGATCCACCCCGCGAGCAGTGGCTCGCAGGGCTGGGGGTGGCTGCTGGGTCATATATGTGAAATGTTCATATATGAATGTTGGACTTGACAGAGAGTTGATGGACAAGCAGATGGTGGAGATATGCCGCCTACAGCTGGAAAACGACGAAGCACGTTGTTTACATGAAGAAAAGATTAGCAGATGTTGGACGATGCATAAAACATCACCCCAGATGTACAAGAGAGAAGACGAACCTTTTCCCCAGCATCCCACACATTAAAAAATGCATAACAAATTTTCTTATGGCCCCCAAATGGCCGCATTGTTGATCCAAATGTGTTCCCAAAAAGGAACATGTATGCTTCGGTCCAGAGGTTAAAACCCTATAATTAATGAAAAGCTAAGTTAGTTGAAACAAAACAAAACAAAATGAGCATTAAAAAACTTACTTGGGGCCCAAACGATGTCTATCATCGTTTGAGCCCATGTTACGATTTGTTATCTGGACCCGCAAGACCGGGCACTTCATTTTTCTTGTTCGATTCAACTCACTTCCGATGGGAGACACCTTGACGCATGGTGACTCCATGCACCCGAATCCACTCCCACACACACCGTGGTATGACAACCCCTTTACATGAGGTCCGTGACATCAGACACCTCATACTAGGCATGAGGCTTATCTCTTATTGTTCTCTGATATGCTGCGCCGCAGCACTCCTTGACATCGGACGCCTCATGTGAGGCATGAGGCCTATTGTTTCTATTGTTCTTGTCTATATTTACCTGATAAGCATCTCACCTTCTGATTGGACGATAGATAGTCCTGGAACAGTATATAAGCTGTAGCTACACTCTGTGTATTCTCCAGCTTGACCTAATTCAATCAACAGTCTTAGACTCAACCAGAACACTCGACAGCTTAGGAAGCCCCTAGCTGTGATAACTCGAACTCAACAGTTGGAAAGCCTCCAACTGTGATACACAAACCAATGGTCTACTCAGAAAGCCTCTGAGTACGGATAGCTGTGACGACTTGAGGAAGTACCCAAGTGAAGGCAGGAAGCCCAATACACTAGGAAAGTCTCCTAGTGCGATACCGAGACAGTTGGAAAGCCTCCAACTGTGACATATGAAGCCAAGGCTGAGTTAAAGACCAATAGTCTTAACAGCCCATGCCCATCGTTTGATGGCATGCCAGAAGCAGTAGGTGTCATTGGTGTAGGTGTTAATGGAGTTGGTGGTGGTGTTTGCGAGTGAGGGGAGGTGGTTTTGACACAGTGGCTGTACCGATTGGATGTGAACTTGAAGCGAGTACAAATGTAGATAAGTAATGCATCAACAATCAACAAAGACACAACATATTGCCATGTGCACAACAAGACCAAATGGTCTGTGCGCATCCTGGGTATATAAACCCACCCATTTCTAACAGCTTAGCTGGGGTCACCCCCTTTTATTTTTTAGTATAGTTTTACATACATTACTAGACACCTTAGTAGGTAATAAGTATTAGAATTTGAACCGAAGCCTTTGGTGATGGGTAGGTCGCAGGTTATGGGTTATGGTTTCATGACCCATACCTGTACCTGTGATATTGCCTACAAGTACTTCCGGCTCATGCTGAAAGGATGAGTAATCAGATGGGGCATGGTGAAACAGTGATGTATGCACAAGTAAGAGAAGGCACACTGATATGGGAAGTTGTGTTCTTCTGTTAGGCCGACACCTACTATCTGCTAGCTAAGACCGTGCAGGTTCTCTCTACAAGAAAGGGGTGGGATGTGTGTGCGTGATGGGGGAATTGATGGTTTTGATGTGAGGGGTTATTAATAGGTGAGCTTGTTGAGAAAGGCATTTCACACCACAAGTGTAGGTGGAATACCTAAGAGAACACAACTGCAGTCCCCTAGGTGTATATTTAGGGTTTATATACTATGTTACATATATTGTACATTGTTGTTACTGACATGCTCCTACATGTGTGTACATATTGATGTGTGTGAAATAAAATTCTCATGCTATCAAAGTGTAGCATCATTTGGCGTAATGTAGCATAATTCGATATAATAAAATAAAATGAAATTTTATTAGGTAATGGGGCTGTTTCCTAACAGTTTCAAGGCAACATGCGCATCAAGTAAAGCCAATGTATTTGACCCATCTCACTTGCAATACTTGCTCTCTATACATCACTCAGGGATATCTGTCTGTGGGTGCTTATACTTTCACAACCAGGGGGGTGCATGTAAACACCTCTGAGCACTTCACATTCACATTGATTATTGGGTCTGGAGTGGCATGGAAACAACATTTACCTTCCCCACATCTCTTGCTGATGCACAATGGATTCAGGCCTATACTTCCTTAGCACCACAGCCTCCAACCATGGACTCTACGGACTGTTCCACAGTGCTTAATTTATCTATGCTACAGGTACTAGCTAACGACCCTACCACAATGGATCAAGTGGAGAGTTCAATGCATTTGGAGGAATCTGATCTGGATTTGGGATGCAATAGTGAAGCAGATGATTCTTTGGTAAGCTAGTGTTACAGTCTTGCATGGATGTCAGCTCAGTTAGACTGCAACTTGCTCAGACCAGTGCTTCAAGTCAAAACCAAGCCATTGATTTCCAAATTCAATCTTGGATTGATTTCAAAGTTTCAAAATTGTTGCCTCATTTACATGGCCTCACAAATCTTTATCTTCCTTGGACTTACTGGAAGGGAGTGTGAGCTCCCAACACTCAAGAAGAGGCAAAATGAGATGAACTTGGTATGGATTCAAGAGATAATAATGACTACAAACAAAACATGTGATAATCAACTAGCTACACGTGATATATGAGTGACTGTGCTGGATGTCTCGTGATCTCAAGACTTGTAGGAGAGGGATCTCTTACACTCCCTCAATGACCAAAAAATTGTTAGGTCTCCCATCTCGAAATCTCCCAGGACACAAGGGCTTCTGTGTCCAACAATTCTGACTGGGATAACCAAAGGTCAGATTCTGCGCCATAGCCTAGCCATCACACAAGATATTGTCTACCTTGTCCATGGGG
This sequence comes from Tricholoma matsutake, assembly GCA_026075535.2. Taxonomy (NCBI): domain Eukaryota; kingdom Fungi; phylum Basidiomycota; class Agaricomycetes; order Agaricales; family Tricholomataceae; genus Tricholoma; species Tricholoma matsutake. The sequence continues at coordinate 1,235,194 of AP026550.1, read as the reverse complement.
CCTTTTGTTGAGGATTCGTTCGATGAAGTATTCGGTTGAGCCATTCTCTGTGATTATAGGGCCTGGTCATTTGTGCTCGCATGATGGAAACAATGTTGCATCATTTTTGTTATGTGGTTGGAGTTGTGAAACATGGAACCAGGGGATTTGTTTTGAGTAGGCGGGGAGGAGAAGTTTGTAAGTGGAACTCTCGGGGTACGCTTCTAGGATTTCATAGGGGCCATCATACCTAGCCATAAACTTAGTGACTCAGCCATCCTTTGCCTGCATATATTCACGTCTTCGTTTCGCTGTTGTCAGCATTACATGGTCTCCCACCTGGAAGGATGGTTCAGCCAGGCAATCTTTGTTGGCATGATGTGCTTGAGAGATCTTGGCAGCAAGCATGCAATCATGAGCCCCATGCACATCATTTTCTATCGATTCAATCAGTTGTTCCACATTTACACTTTTGGTGCTATGGTCATCATTGATGGTGTTCCTGAGTAGAGGTGGGAGCAAGCATGGTGAACACCCCATTTTAAGCATGAATGGTGAGAAACCTGTGGAGGCATTAATGGTGTTCATGATATTGAACCTAACCTTCAGCAGTGCTCTCGCCCAACCCCATTGGTTGTGTTTGACATGGTAACGCAGACATTGTACCACCATCTTGTTTGTCCATTTGGATGCACCATCCATTTCTGGGTGATACACTGTGGAGAGTTTGTCTTTGATCCCTGTTAATTTCATGAGTGCCTTCCAAAACTTCGAGATGAATAGTTTGTCTCGATCACTGATGATCTCGAGCAGGCACCCGTTCTCACAGTACCACTTGTTGAAGAACACGTTTGCGAATTCTTCTGCTGTTATTTTGGTTGAGCAAGCTGTCAATTGGATGTCTGAGCCAAGACGGTCGGTCATAGTTATGATCTGATCAAAATTGTCATCAATGGGAAGGGGGCCAATAAAATTGATTGCGACAGAGTCCAAATGGTGATCAGGGATAGGCAGTGGGTGGAGTGGCCTGGGTGTTTTATGTGTCCATGACTTGTTGCGCTGGCAGTCAGCGCAGGTGGGAATGTAGGCATTGAGGAGATCTCACCTGATGTTTGGCCAGTAGAAATTATCTCGTAGAGAAGCATATGTCTTCTCACCTCCAAAGTGGCCCAGATGGTCGTGTGTGAGGCGGAATAGATTTTCCCATAAATTCAGGTATTTGGGTATCACTAGTCAAGAGCTGACAAATAATACCCCATTCTGCAATCTGATATCAAGTTTTGTGTCGATGACCCCCCATTTCAAGTCATCTAAAATGCCTGTGCACCAGGTGTCCTGTGCATATCCCTTGTGGATCTTGATGAATAGTGATGGGTCATTTTCAATGCTGAAAGTAGCAGCAACTGGTAAGGTTTCCGGTGTATCATCAATGGGTAAACGCGATAGGGTGTCTGCAACTGTGTTGTTCTCACCCTTGATATATGTGATGGTGTGCTTGTACTGAGAGAGATACTCCATCCAACGTGCCTGACAAAGTGATAGGTCCTTCTGGGAATCAGAGGTAGAATACTTCCTAGTGCATGGTACTTGATCATTGAGTGGAAGTCTTATGGTTGGTGTAAATATGAATATGTGTACCCAGGAGATCCATTCACCACTTTGCTAGAGCGTGCATGATGCTGAGGAGCTCCTGCTCATGTACTGAGTAATGCAACTCTGCTCCCCTCAGCTGTCTGCTCTCGAACGGGACTGGCGTCACAGTTTCCCAACTTTCTCCAAAAGACAACACTGCACCTGTTTGTTGTTTACTTGCATTGCAGGTGACAAAGATCTTCTTGTTGCCCAGATTTTGGTGCTCTATCAATGTGAGGCAATCCCAGCTTAGAACTAGTCCTTTTATCACTTTGAAGGCCCTCTGGTGAGCAGTGGTCCATTTGGGGAAAACCATGTTGCATTCCTTTTTGGTGAGTGGGGTGAGGATAGATGTATGTTCTGTGAGGCTGGGTAGGAAGGTGCTGATGTAACGGACAATGCCAAGGAATTGTCTGACCTGTTTCACAGATGTAGGTGTCAGCCAGCTCATGACACATTTGACTTTTCATGTGTCAGCTTCAATGCCTCGTGCAGAGATGTGATGCCCGAGAAAGTCAATTTCTGTGCAAAATGGTTGCAATTTTTTTGACGAGCAGTACAAGTGTGCTGCTTGTAGTGCTTCTAATACACGTGTTATGTTGATTTTGTGCTCAGCCAGTGAGGAAGCCCAGATGATGATGTTGTCCAAGTAAATGTGGCAAATCTTGCCAATAAGGTCAGATAGAGCTAGGGTGATGCATCTCTGGTGTGTTGCTGGTGAATTTCTTAGTCCCATCGGCATCACCACCCACTCCCAAAGCCCAAAGGGCATGAGTGTCACTGTGTATTTTACATGGTCAGGGTGTACAAGCATTTGGAAGAAAGAGTTCATCATATCTATTTTCCCCCAAATCTTGCCTTTGGAGCAGTCTGCAAGGATGTCGTTGATGTGCAGTAGGGGATAGTGTAGTCATTTACCCATCTGGGAAGTACAGTTTGGTCTGCTTTAGGTATTATGAATGAAGGAGATGTGTATGGTGATGATGATGGATGGATTCGTCTGGCCACTACATGCTGGTCAATCAAAGTCTTCCAACCTTCCCTGTATTTTCTGGGACAAGAGTACACATGTCCCACTGAGATCGGGAGTCCAGGTTTGATTTTGATATGATGGTATACATCTTTAGGCAGGTCCTTGGCATGAGGTATGTCGCTAGGGAAACAGTCTTTAAAAGAAAACTTGTATTTCACATCGAGGGCCCGTAGGATCTTTTGTGTGGCCAGTTGCTCAATGCATGTGCGAATGGAGGCAATACGGTCAGGTGAACTAGTTGTGTGTGTGTCGAAGTTGAAACAGGACAGGTTTTCCTCGAATAAGGTAACAAGTTCACAATGCACTAAACGATAAAGTTTGCATGTCTTTGCTTTTCCATCTTTGATGGTGATTTTCTCTGCTTTCCTCCATTTGTGAGGAGACAGCTTTGGACTTAGAGGAATGGCCGGTGTTGCATTGAGAAGATCATAGTTTGCTTCCTTTGCAATTGCAGTCTGGAGATCAGCATCAACAACAATTTTATTTTTTGCTAAGAAGTCCAGCCCTAAGATGAGGTTGGTATGAAGGTTTGGGCAAATGACTGCATTGACAATGCATGCTTTCCATGAGGCATCTTCTGACTGCAGGTGTAATATACAATATTCATCTCAAACAGAAATAGCATCTGAATTTTTCCTCTTGCTTATGAAGGCACCAGAAACCAAAAGGGTCTTGAAAGGTTTGCGATGAGGCAGGCACATGAGGTCAGTGAAATCAGACAAAATCAGCACTGGGGTAGAGCCATGGTCAATGAGAGCACGGATAGGGGTTGGCATGCAGGTGGCAGGGGCATCAATGCAGCACGTCCACCAGAGGTGGTCAAGGAGAGAGAAATCAGAGTTCACATAACTCTTTGGTTTCTTCCTCGCCTAATGCGATGTCACTATCATCACTGTCTCTGCCGAAAACTGTGGCCACTGTGGTAGTAGTCTGTCTCTTCTCGAATGCAGCTTTTGCTTTGAGCGCATTCACCAGCATACAATTCTTGCAAGCTTCAGGGCTGGGTCATTCATCAGGACCAAGGGTGCAGTTTGGCACCACATGTCCTATGTAGAAAAGGCAGCAATGAAAACATCCACAATGAGCTTTGAGGAGGTCATATTCGGCTTGGGTGAGCTTGGGGGTTCCAGCACCACTGTATGAAGAGGCAGCACAGGTGGTGGTGTTTGCAGCGGTGTTGACAGCTGAGGAGTTACAGAGAATTCCTCGCATCTTCGCAGTCAACTGGGTTCCCTCCATCGCGACTTTCAACCACTGTGCCTGCTTGTTCTCAAGTTCAACATCAAGGAGGTGCTGCTTGTTCTCAAGTTTGCTATCAGGAGGTGTACATGTTCAATCCACATGTCCAGGTCGGTGATTTTATCAAGGTCAAGATGGGTATTACTGGCATTGTAGGAAATCTTCAAGCTAGGGGAGAGTCTAGGGATGAAATGAGCACATAGCTTGTTGTCCTCAATGTGGTAGCTGGATTTTGCAATCCCAAGTTTGGTGTTCACTTCACACATAGCCTCTGTCCATGACAGGAAAGGCTTAGATCCCTGCATTCAAATTTGTGTTGCAACAAGGTCATCTTGCCAATTTTGTGGCAGGAACTTCTTCTTGAATTCCAGAAGGAATTGATCAAAGGTTAGGGCAGTGAGTCGAGCAAGGTTCGTGTTCACCCACGACTGTATGTTTGAGCCTTCAAAGTTGTAGATGATGGACTCAACACAGTCAGCTTCGGCAATGGATTTGTGCTGAAAAAATCTGCAGCAAGCATTCTCGAATACTCGCATGGCCGCGATGGTGATGTGGCCTGCGGAGAGGACTTGGGCATGGCTGGAAGACTGCTGTTGGACAGTGGCAGGTGCATAGGGGATCTCGGGGGACATGCTGTGTTTTCTAGGGCAGGGCAAGGGTCTGGGCAAGTGTTCTAGTTCTGAGTCAGAGGACTCAGAGTCTGCAGTGCATGTGGTCATGTATACATGGGTGGCTATATGCATGGGGGGAGGCGAGGGCATGAGTGGGGGCAGTTGCATAGACAAGGCAGATGAGGGTGTTGTAGGATGCTGTATGCATGCACATCTGCATGTGGTGAGTGGGTGAAGTGTGGATGGTTTGTGAGACAGCTTGTTCTTGGTGTGTGTTGGGCAATGGATGAGGGCAAGGAATAGGTGCAGTGTTCTCTGTTTCTCCATTTTCTCAGGTTATATATGGGTCAAATCCAATTGTGTGGGTCAGTGACGTGGGGTGTCGGGGGCGCAATGATGTATCCTAAGATATTCTTTGGGCAGGTGCAGGAGAAGCAGGAGATGATATGATAATGTCCACGAAATGGCAATAAGGTGGCAAAAAGGTGATGGGTTCTGAGATTGGTTGCTCTGAGGATGCGGTAGCTCATATATGGGTCATCTGGCGACCACATTCATCTCAAAAAAAAAAAGTGGAAGGGAGTGTGAGCTCCCAACACTCAAGAAGAGGTGAAATGAGATGAACTTGGTATGGATTCAAGAGATAATAATGACTACAAATAAAATGTATGATAATCAACTAGCTACACGTGATATATGAGTGACCGTGCTGGATGTCTCGTGATCTCGAGACTTGTAAGAGAGGGATCTCTTACACTTACATTCAACAAACCTTGTCAAGTTTAACAAAGTGCTCCACACATTGACAAGGGCACTCCATCATCTCCCAAATTCCTCTGTTCAAGTTCAACACTCTGCAGTGCCCAAATCAAATGTCACACTCATCTCCAGTATGAAGGCTGCACCAGTGACAAAGCGCGACTGCCATGTTCTCTTACCACCATCACCCAAACATAGACAGTGTCATAAAAACTCACATGCACCATTCTAGAAAGGATTTAATCAATTCAACATAGTTTGTAGTCTTCAATGCCCCACTTCTCGTGATTGTGTATTGGTTTTGAGTCAAAAAGTATCTTGATCTCCCCAACTAGACATTATACAGTAAGGCTAGCCTAATAATCTGTTAAATCACAAACATGGGCATTTGCATACTACAATTGTGAGGTAATGATACAACAGCAACCCCAACACAACTCAAACACTTTGAAAAATTCATCGAAGGGCATCCCTGCAAGGTCCTCCAATTTTCTCATCACCAGTGGAGCTGATTGGCCTTGGTGATCAGCTGTGAGAGCCGGTGATGCTGAGTTTGAGGCCATGGCTAACATTGAGGCTGTAGCAGCATTGGATGGAGAGTTGGACTTCAAGCAGTGATGAGAGGGACAGCATCTGCATTGTCAGAATTGTAAGAATCACATAGACCATCAACTAGTCACCACACTCACCAATAGTCCCAAGCTCGGTGTTCAAGGCACCATCATGGGTGAGGATTGGCACCATATCCCTTTTGGTGATGGCATGAATGGGCCCTGGTAACAAGACAAACACAATCAGAATATTCCAAGAAGGAAGAAATGAGCAATGCTACCTCATCGATGTGGATGAACTGTTGCAGGAGTAGCCTGAGGACTGGCCAATTGGGAGAGATCTTTGGGCAATAGATCTGAAAATCCAATTGGAACCTCAATGATGTTGCACATAATAAGGCACAAACCTATCACCAACTGCAGGCCATCACTTTGAGGAGGTTCAGTATCACCAACTGCAGTATCCACTTCATGACCTGTGAGAGCAAGATGACTCAGATGAGCATCGTAACCATCAAGAAAGGATTACCTTCAGTTTGTGGTGCATAACAGCCTGTCCAAAGATTCAGTTCTTGGTAAATAGTTGTGATCCAAACTGCACCAATAGTTAGATGTTACCCTATGTAGTCGGATGGAAAATTTGATACAGACCCTTATATAGAATACTTCAGCAAAAGCATATCTGGCCCAATGGCCATGACCCTGCACAACCCATGTGTGAGCAGGAATGGCATGGAAACATGCCAGGGTCAGGTCATGCATTTGGATGTAGTTGTAGAGAGTGTTGAGGACAATGCGAAGTCCAGAGGTGTCCACAGGGCTGTGAATCTTGTCAGTCTTTATCATCATGCTGTGTCAAGTAAACATACTATGGTATCTCCTGCATGATGCCAGGTAAGGGAAAGGAAACAAATGTTGTGAGGTTTTGAGCCCTTTGCTGTTGGTGTTGGAGATTGCTGAAGAGCATCCAAGCCAGCTGAGTACGGTGTAACACAGGGGCCATCATGGAGGTGCACATTGCTGGCATGGTGTTGCTCATTTATGATATTGGAGGAGGGGTGGTGCATTGAGAGAAACCCATCATCATGCCCATTATAATCATAGGAAAAGCACAGTGAAAAAAACAAATTGAAAAGTTGAAGAACCCATGTGTTGTGCATTCCAATACGCCGTTGAAAGATCTTGAAATGATTTGCAGAATACAGGTTGCAGTGTCAAAGTATAAAGCTTGAACACAGAACAAAGCTGAGTGTGACAATGTTACAGAAGAGAGCAGATGACACCTAAAGTGGCAGGAAGACAACAATCCTGAAGAAAGCTGACTGTATCAGGGGAAATGAAAGGATGAGGTATGAGAAGCCAAGAAGGCTGACTAAGCTTTGGGTGGACTGAGTATTCACCAGCCTGTCACAAGCATGTCAAACTCGAGTCAATGAGTGGATGAGGTGTTTCACAACCTGTGTGATCAACTCCCTCAGTCATCACACCTCCTATACACCTTCAGTGTCTGCTACCTTGTGCACTGAAGGCTCTTCTGTAATTTTCCCATTCTTCCTCTCTTATCAGCCAGGTATTTACACTTGATTTACTAGTAGTACACCAGTGCACCTATTACTTATTTGGTAATCTCGCAAAGGTGAGACAACCCCAATCAGATATTTTGTTTGGCCTTGGTTGTTTGGCCTTGGTGAGCTCACAAGGCAAACAGATTGTGTGTCAGACTACTGCAACTGCAAACCATGACAAGAAACCTAAGAAAACTAAATATAGAAAACAAATAACAGGGGGCAGCATCACGCAACTTGCAAACCCAAATTCCAACAATTTAAATACTTTGAAAGAATTGACAAGGTTTGGTGGTATTTCCAGTATAATGCTGCCAATGCATTATTATAATATACTAGGGAAGGTCAGGAACAACACTGAGTGTGGGCTGGAGGCTGAATCTGCTGCATTGGGTGGGGAAACCAAGAGACAGAACATGTTTTGGAGCCAAATTTGCAGCTCTAGAGCACCCTAAACATGACCTGACCTTTCAAAACTTCGATGTCAAAAAAAATTTAGTGGCCCCTCCCCAAGGGGGCACCGGCATTGGAAAAAAACATGCAGTGTCAAATTTTTTTTCAAGGCCAGCTGAGCTGAACTGACTGACTATGTAATCAGGCACATTTCCAAATATAGTAATACTATGATATCATTGCCTGCACCTCCCCAGACACCTCACAAGCCTCGCAAACCCATCTTGCTGGTGCCTGTTCAAGTTCCAGACACTGAAAATCCATTTTTCTTTGCTTGTGCATTCTTGTCTCGTTTTCCCTTTGTTTCCAGGCAGATCTTCATTCTGCAGTGTTGCTTTTCCAGGTTTTCAAGCCCAACTGTGCCACAATGTATGCAATCGGGACATTCAGTGTATCCCCCAGTATCGAGGACTGGCTGGATATTCTCAGAATTAGTAATAGGGCATTCCTGTAAGGATATAATGAACACATACCTGTGGTATAGAATTCATTTTAGCAGTGAGGTCATGTTGCATTGAGTGAATGGCATTATGGCAAAGTACCCTAACCCCAAACATGGTATTTTTTTCTTTGAAAAATTGGTTCGTTATTTAGATTAAATACTCAAATTCTACTGACCAGTGATATTTCAGGATCCTACAGTGCTTAAATTGCACTCCAGGTTCATTTTTTTCACTGAAATTGTTGGGTGCCCAAAAGAACTTTTGTGGCCATAGGCCGGACTAACCAGGACCCTGTCCGGGATTATCGGGCTGGTGCCCCCTTGCCCCTTCCCCCCCCACCTGATGTGCGGGATTTGGGTGCCAACACCCCCTTGTGTTCTACTCATCTCATGGGCATTTTGAAGGTACAGTTAAACACTGTAACATGGTTCAGAATTAATCATGGTGGACTCATAGCAAGAGGTACCTAAATTCAAGTCAGACAGCCAAAAGTCATGTGACTCAAACAATATCGATTAATAGGCAGATTATGAGTTTCTCCGACATGCATAGATAGCTTAAATCTGTGGAGAAGACTGGCAGTATTAGCAGGTACTCAAATATCAAGTTTGGCAGTGGTGCACTCATAGGACTGGGCAGGATGGGTGGGACTCGTGGGAATTTCCAATACCCAGACTTTCGGCTCGATATTGATGTTTGTGGGATTTCTGCTTTCTGCACAAACATCAATATCGAGCCTTTCTGAACTGACAATAACTCATTGATCGACTACGTGTCCTCAGCTGACGGATCACGCGCAGGTATCAGAGACTGAAACTAAACCCTTTCAAGGTGAACTTTCCTCTGTGGTATTCTCATAGCTATGTATGGTTTAGCCTGGCTTCTATTAGAAGCTTGTTCACGTCATTCAAGGATGGGCAGATGATTCCCTTCCTGACAACCGTGAGTTCCGATATTCCGCTGTGGTGGATGAAAATTTTAATCAATTTCGACAAGAAGTTTGCCCAGCTGTTTTCTGGTAAGCCCTAGACGGCAGATCATATCAATGGCATTTCGCCATGAGGAATTTTTGAAGTATGTGCGTGCTCTATTCAAATTGAATTTTGTAGGGTTTTCCAAATGTTTGGTGGCTTTACCAGTGTGGGATCGGTATGCACTACAGTCTAAACTCTATTAGTATCAAGCCCATCTATCGATTACACGCGAAGCATCTCACTATCGGCAAACGGGTGCCTCCTCAGATCCTCATCCGTGCTCATCCGTGCTGCAGATTCTCGACTGTTCGAGCTCCAAGAACTGCTGCCATCATTCAAAGTCCTCGTTTTCGCAGGCAATACTTCACAGCCGTCGCAGAGAACCAGAGTAAGTAACGGCACTCGCCGCTGAAATGAATCTCGCGGATGGGTTCCTCAGATCGTACTCTCCACACGGGAATATCATTTTAAGCTCTGATGCAGCCCAAGTTATGACGTGTGCATGCATCAAGCATCCGTTATAAGTACTACCAAAGCTGTATTTCATTCTCTGCACGCCACCATCATGATCACAGTCGTGTATCGCCACTGGCCAGATTATCAGGAAGCGAATTTTGAGTTATGGCAGGTTATGGCCCGGCCACTTGCGGAAATGGCATAATTTGATCGTATAAGGCGTGATGGGTTTAGACGATACGTACGGCCGTGCTCTACTTAGCTAGACTTCAGCTGAGGTCGGCCTCGGAGACAATACTTGTTTTCAATTATGGTATGCGCACCACCAGGCCCGTTGCATTATAGATTTGTTGTTGGGCCTAACCGCAACGGGACTCCGTATTGTTCCTTTGGAGACCAAACTTAATACAAGGCACGTGTGGTTTCAGGGTTAAGGTTCCGATTTGTTTGGTTGACAAAGTTGGCAAAGAGTCGCTCTTCAAGCTTCAAAGTCCAACGATGCCTGTCACCACCATCCCCTTCTCTTCAAACAACCAGCATCCCCCTTATCCTGCATTATATCTATATCCTTTGAACGATTCTTTCATTCCAAAACATATATCTCTCCTTCATAATCAACGCGTTAAAATCGGGCGCCAGACAAACGCAAAGACTGCACCAGGCGAACGAAACGGTTACTTTGACTCCAAGGTTCTAAGCAGACAACATGCCGAAGTATGGGAAGAGAATAACAAGGTATGTGATTTTCTCTTTCAGTGGCGTATGTGAAAATGTTCAATGTGTTGTGACGCTAGATTTTCATCAAAGACGTCAAGAGTTCAAATGGCACTTTTATCAACGGCGAACGACTCAGTCCTGAAGGTCTTGAATCGGATCCATATGAACTAAAGAGTGATGACATTGTTGTACGCTCTCCTAGCCTCTGCTATTTTTTACAATAAAGTAAATTCGGGTATTTTTTTCCCAGGAATTCGGGATAGATATCGTAGGGGAAGACAACAAGACCATAATTCACCATAAAGTCGCCGCACGTGTAGTCTGCGTCTTCACAGAGCAAGACGTCCAGGTCGCTGCACGCGCCGAGCAGCATCAGGCACAGCAAGCCCAATCTCAACAACAGCAATATCGTGACCAATCCTCCTCTTCATCCTCATCCTCCTCCCTCCTCCACCAATCCCCCGGTACCTCTTCTTCCGGCTCATCATCGTCATCATCCGCATTCAACTTTGCCGGGAACCAGTCTCACCGCCGCCCTCAACTTGCTCAGCAGGGTATAGCCGGCATGGGAGGCATGGGCGGGAGCATGCGGCCCCCCGGTAAGAGTGGGTTGACTTTCGACCATATCCTTAGTCGATTACAAGGTGAGCTCCAGAAGAGCCGTGAGACCGGTGCCGAGCTCCATACGCTCACCAATGCCATGACGGAGATCCACGATACCCTCGGTGGTACTCTCGTATGTTTCTCTGCATTCACTAATCTGTTATTATTTCAAATATGTTTTATTTTAGCCCCCTAACCTCCCGCCATACCCTCAAACACTCCCTCCCGTCCGTCCAGGCCTCGTAGGCACACAACCACAGCCACAGCCGGAATCCCAACCGCAACCTCAGCCCGGTATCACTCAACCGCCAACTGGGCAATCACAACCTCTATCCCAACCCCAACCTTCCACATCACAACCCCAGTCCACATCATCGGAACCCACTACCTCTCTCACAGACCTGCAAAACCAGCTGCAAGAAACCCAGTCCTCCCTGAGTATGCATGTAGATAAAGTGCGTGCGCTGGAGGGCGTGTTGGCTGAGCAGGAAGCTATTCGGAGGGAGATGAGGGCGTTGAGAGAGATGATGGAGCGTAGGAAGGGGGAGGACGTACGTTCAGGTTCTCATCTCCATGCGCACGAACATGAACATGGGTATCACCGCGAAGACCTTGATAACGAAACCGATGATGAATTCCGCCATGAAAGCCTTAAATTGCTGGAAGAGCCCCGGTGTGGGTTTGATCTTGAGGATGAGGACCAGGACCAGGACCAGGAACGGGAACGGGAACGGGCACGACAACGGGAGCGGATTGTTGACGATGACGATGATGCGCAGAGTCTCAATACTGTTGTACCACATGAGCTCGAGCGTGTGGAGGAGGAAGATGAAGATGCGCTCGCTGATGGCGATGAAAGTGAGAGTGAGGGCGTAGAAGGCCGATATGAGGATTTGGAGATTGAGATGGGGGAGAGGGCGCATGAGAGGAGAGACCATCCTGATGAACTGGATTTGCATTATTCTCATTCTACTTCCCACTCGAGTTCTCAGCTAGATGGAGATCTGGATTCCCATGATCGGGATGAGGACCAGCACCAGCACGAGGATGACCCTAACCATCGCGATACTTCTAGGTCTACGTCTGACCCTGAAGATGCGGAGGGAGTCTTGGATGGAGAAGCAGAGGGTGAGGGTGAGGGTGAGGGTGAGGGTGAGGAAGAGGGAGATGGAGAGGACGACGAAGCCAGCAGACGTAGGCGAAGCGCCGAGCTCGGTCGTCCGCGTACCCCCGAACCTGCCTCACTCGGTATGGGAATGGGCAAGGGAATAGGCATCGTCAAACTATCCGCCACGCGCCGCACGCGATCTCCCACGTCCCCGCTTTCACAGGTCATGCCCAGTTCTGCTCCTAATGGAGTCAGGGTGAGAATGCAAGGACATGGACATGCGCATGGACAAGGTGGGAAGGAGATCGAGGTGGAACAGGTGATGGAACAGGTGGGGACGTTGATGGCGCTGACGACGGCTTTGGAGGCGCAGCATGCTGCTGCGCAGAATACCATTGCGGCGCTGGAGAGTAAAGTTGTGGCGTTGGAGGCGGAGGTTAGGGCTGCGCAGCAGGTTGTTGTTTTGCCTAGTTCGCCTGTTGAGGTTCAGGATGTGGAGGAGCATAAATCACAGCTTGAAGAGGGAGAGGTAGCTTCGGGTCCTGCCCGTGTTCCTACACCTGAGCGTGAGCAGGAGAGGGAGAGGGAACAGGAGAGTCTGACGGCGATGGTGAGTGAGTGGACTAAGACGATGGAGGGTAAATGGAGTAGTGTGCAGGAGGACTGGAGCAAAGAGCGGGAGCGGCTGAATCATGCGAGGGAAGAGTGGGAGGCGAAGACGCGGATGATGGATTCGGGGCTGGAGAAGTTGAGTTCGTTGAGTGTGGCGCTGCAGGAGAGGGAGAGGGAGTTGAGGGGGGAGAGTGGTGGTGGTGGGGTGTCGTCAATGGGGAATGGGGAGGCAGTGAAGCATGCAGGTGAGAGTGCGCCTGCGGGTGCGAATCCGATTGGACTGGTGACGCCTCCTAGTCCGAGGAGCTTGAGCTCTGATTCTGGGAGGTCGAGGAGGAGGAGGGGGAGAGGGAGGGGAGGTGGGAAGGGGTCAAGGAGTGTGTCCCCGGATACAGATACGGATGTGACGCTTGCTTCTGAGGAGGGGGTGCATGATCATGAGGAAGCGGTGAAGGCGAAGGTGCACGCGTATGCGTATGCGAATGGACTGGGGCATGAGCATGAGCATGGGCGTGGACATGCTGTGAAGATTGGGGAGGGGGATGGGCATGAGGATGGGGAGGAGGAGGAGGAGGAAGAGGAGGATACGGTGTTGGGGGTGAGGTCGGTTGCGAAGGGTGTGCGTGATGGCGCGGGGACGCTGGCTACGCCCGAGTCGTCGGTGTACAAATTGGAGAATTCGGGAGAGTTGGATGGCGAGGAGGTGCGGGCGCCGGGTGTGGGTGTTGGGAAAAGGGATTATTTGCCGGTATGTGTTTACTTTTTTTTTGGAGAGGGGTTGGTTCAAGGTGTTGATTTGGTGGTTTGTTATTATAGCATGCGTATTATATCCAGACTGCAATTGGGGTTTTGGTGTTGAGTGTTGCTGCTGCTGCGGTGATTTGGAGGGTGAAGCCTGAGACGTGAGTCTCGTGGTGGTGGGTGTAGGAAGGGGAATGGATGATTCGGGCACGACGGCTAGGACGAAACGGAATATACGGAAACGAGCCAAGCTCTCTCACAACGCACGCGACAATCTCAATCTCTGGATGAATCTTCAATCTCTCACTCTCACTCTCACTCTCACTCGCTCGAGCATGCAAAAGAGAAATCAAAAAAAAGCCTGCAGGGCAACACATTTACGCATATGTACACTCATGCACGTTGAAGGCCGTACGTACTACTTAATATCTCCTCACCTCTTTTTTTTTTCTTTTCATACGCATCCTTTATGTGTTTGTTTTTAGACTATTTTATTTGTTTTTTTTCTTTTGTTCCTCTCGCCATTCTACTTTTTTCATCATTGTTTCTTTGACCCTTTGTCTTCCTTTTTTCCATGTCGATTAATACATATACATATATCGTTTCTCTACTTTCAACTGTTTCAGAGTTTGATTTCTTTACATGCATTCCTTTATTCTGGCGTATGTATTTATTCTGATGAATCGCATGGTGCAATGAATCGATCGATCGTTTCCATGTTTGTCCGAGTCCTGGCGTGGTTCTTTCGAATGTATAGAGTGTGGTCTTTTCGAAAGTTACATAAACTTGCAGGCTCCCTCTTTGTCATTTCCTCTTGTAACTATGTACTGTAACTATGCTTTGTTGTTACGGACACGGAACACGGCGGAATCCGGATCGATGATCACCGGATCGCGTGTCAGACAGCGGCAATATCATTTCTAGTGTTGCCGCGATGTGAGGTTTGTGGATTTAATGCATGATATAGTGGTAGTAAGTACCAAACACTGATGCATATTATGCATTAGTCTCACAGCATCTGGTACGTTGAGGTTTTTTACTTACTGATTACCGCATTAAGAAATAACTAGCAAGAAAGACAGTCGGATGAACAGAACTTGTTATAAACAAGTATACTATAGGCGTAGAGTAGATAGCGATCCGGTCATCATCCATCAGATTCACGACCTGCTGCAGGTAGCGATTTCTTATTTTGATGGCATTTCGGAGCTTCCAAATATGGTCGCGTGTTCTGTGAACTCTAAAAAAAATCTGGTTTGCCTTTACGTCGACAGTGAAGCAGTTGCCAGCCAAAAGATGTGTGTCCTGCTCAGCCTACTTAAGTCATGTTGTTTATCGCAGGACACGGCTAAAATCCCGTGGGACATGCTGGAATCTTTGCCATCAAAAACGGGGTGGTATAAATCACTACACTGCACCGTATTGGGAGCTCTGCAGCAGCTCAAAAACAATCTTGTTCTGGGTGAATACATATTACAAGAAAATCTGGGAGATCTGAACAATGTTGAGCTTGTGTGGTGCGTATATTATTATCAAGCATCAGCGGGTTGTCAGCGGGACGCCACGCCAGCCAAAAACGGAAATCAAGTAAAAACACGGCAGTCGCGCCGTCTCTGCAAATCCCAAACAGTTTTTCAGAGGGTTATACCTTATACATTCCACCACTTTACATAACCATGACGCTGAAACATTTGGGCTTTCAGTCTGTCATCGAAAGCTATTTCTTCAACACCTTCAGACGATTCATTACCCCCGACTCAGGTCCCCAAGATCCACCATGCGCATTCTTCTTTATTCAATGCAGAGGAATTTTCTATCAATACACGCTACTGCAATCTTACACGGGGAAAATGATGACGACGTGCTCTTTGTGAATGGCGAGCCAGTCGTCGTCGTCAGCAGCGACGTTTCGCGCTTCGGACATTCACGATGATGGAGATGACGCCCTTACATGCAGATCATTCGTTCTTGGTGCAGCTCTTTGTCAGGTGTGTCACTTCCATCAAGCTTGTATTCGTGTGTTCATCGAATTGTGATATGTCTATTCGAGCCTATACGAATCTCCATTTCGACTGTTTTCTTTTTGGGCCGTGTGGTTGGAATGTCTGCCACAGAGCACCAAGATCAAGGGAACTTCTTTCCAATTTCCGGCCCCGATCTTCGGCTTCATAAGCCCCGGTGCATTCAAGTAGGAAGAGGCGTACTGCGTCATAGTTTCTCTCATTGCATCTACCGCCTCAGCTGGAAGTTCATCACTGCTAAATTTGCGGTTCGTCTCCGATAGCCTGTGGTGGATTTTCCCTGCTTACGTCGGTGCTTAGCTCTACTATAACAACAGCGGGTGGACTCACTGCAATTTTTGCGACGTTTCCACGGCATGCTTTGGGTAAACGTCAATCATGGATACGAGAGACATACTCGTCAAACTTAGGTTGTTTGGTTACGGGCTCGTCGTGTTATTACGTCCTCTTTCGGTGTATCCGTCGGAAATGGTCTACTGGACAGTGTGTCTGATCTATTATAAGTCGGGATTTGAGCGTAGTGGTTTCTAGTCTCTCTCCATCGTTTCCATATCCAGGGTAAGGCCCACAACAATATTTGGTATAGCGTTTGTAATACTGCAACAGCTCGCAGTGCACTTCAAGACAATGAAAGGCTGGAACTCTTCTCCTTATCATTTGATCGGCAGCACTTCGTTTCTCAGTAAGTGATCGTGTTCGTTCTACTTTCGCTCTCGTTATTTACGGCTTGTGAAGGTACTTAAGTTTACCACTCATCCGGCAAGGTTGGTAACTGATCGTTGTTACTATCCGGCAATACATTGAGATTGGTTTAAACAGTGATCCGTTTGTTATATCGCGATTCTAGGTTTAGATTATTTGAATTCTTGGAACGTACGCTTGTGGTTCTTAACTGATCTTGATCTTTATCGCCTAGTCCTTGAACTATCCAATGCTTTCTACCTCTATCTTCTATGCCAATGGGTCTGTGTATGACCAATCTGCGGTTTCCGGCTCCACTTTTCAAGTTCAACGAGACATCCCTGGATATGTAAATCCTCGCCATGAGCCCGTGATGGCGTTCATTTGAAGTCCTAGGAGTGTTATCTTCGGCCAGCTCTCGGCGCTCCTTCTGCTGGGGTTCTCATGGTGGGTTCTCAAGGATCTGATGGAGATCAGCTCTATGTATGATTTTCACAGGCCGGCTATTTATGTCTCCAACTGGCACAGGTTGCTGTACATGTGGTACGGGTCTACCCACCTGTTACTAAGTAGTAGATACACCCACCAAGATCGAACTTGTTCGTGGCCTGCCATAAACAGGAGCAATGCTGACAATTGCGGTGAGAATAGATTGGAAGTATTGTACTTCGAATTTTTTGATCACAGCACGGTCATAGTATGAATGCGGGCTCCCGATGGGATGGCTCGAAAAATAACTTCATATCTGGTTTACCTTTCAGCATCATGCGCACAGCCCACCGGCATAAGACAGACAGTCCGACTTGCAGATTGACACTCTTGATGATCAGCATAATGCCTCACCCTGAGTCACCCATGAGACAATAGGAGCATTGGATCCTAAAATAGGTGGATGTTGTCAAACTCCCACCTGCTGCCAGCAATGCGATGTACAATTGATACATTGCGAACAGTATGAATAGCCTGAGTCTCAGGACCAACTGGTGCTTACATATAAACCACCTGCTTTTGCATATGTGCGGCCTTAGCTCCTTCAGCACCTCTGACTGTCATGGTTATCACATCTGAAATGGATGGGATGTATTGGGGTATGTATTCAGCTTGCAGATTTGGAAATTTTACGATGGCTGTCTCTTAGGTGTTGTGCTATCCACCATGTATGTGCATTCAGTTATGAGTTGAGTCACCTCTTTGAACCTTTGGAACAAGTATCTTTGGCATCACTATTTCTCAAGGCTGGATTTATGTCAATACTAATCATGACACATGGCATCTTCGCCTCCTTGTAAGCCTGTTGTTTAAATTGCTTGAGGAAGTTGATTGATGTGAGTCAGGTTGCAGTTATCATGTAGGTGGAATGCACTGGGTGTTAGTAAGTGACCTGAGTAACCTTTCTTTGCAGCCTGCTGGATTTCACTACCACATGTCTGAACTGTCAGTCTATGCGGTACTATTTGGTATTTATGCTACATCTTTTCGTTTGTCCAACTAGCTTCATATATTTGCCCACAACAGATGTCAAATTATGGGGATCTCAAGGGGCTTCTTACCTTACCACCGTATGTTTTATCTTTTAATATTGGTTGCAATATTTGGTTGATACTGCTGTATTACTAGAAGTATGGCTGCAGTGATAGTTGTTTCTATTCCTATAATCTACTTGTTTGTTTTCCAACACCTTCAGTGTGCAGAGTTATGTACCTTCTAATCCAATATGCAGGGCTCAGCTTTTTTTTGCCTCACGGATTTATTTGCGTGTGTGATGTTTACCCATTTGGCTTCATGTATTCTTTGATTAACATTTTCATGGATTTGGACCTTACATCAGTTGATAAACACAGTCCATGGGTTCCAGGAATTCTTGTGAGTATTGATCTCCAATGTACTAGTAGTTTGTGTTTATAGCATGTCAGATGTTTTGTTCCACTGGAACCTTAGGTGAATTCCCTACCCTCTTCATTGATGTCTATGCTAACATTATGCACCAACAACACTTTAGTTGCCTTTTCCCGTGAGTCAACACCTTTGCTTTGGCAACCTTGTTCTGATATATAGCCAGTTGAAGCTCAACATGCTTTGAAGAGTTCCAAAAATGCACTGGTTGCTCAGAACTCATCTACTAGAGAGCAGGTGCACTTGTTACCTAATGGTTTCTCAGGTTACTGATATAGCAGCTTCCAGAATTTGTTGCTAATGGGGGTTGGTCTTGGCCTAGCTGCAATCACTGAACTCATCACAACAACTGTACTGCTGAGAAAACTATCCATCCCAGACACTCATTTTAAAAAGTGATATTCACATCTTATCATTTTACACACCTGAAAATCTGAACAAGGACGATAGAACACAGTCACTACTGCGAAGGCTGATCCTATGGCTTACCACAAGATGTTTTCTTGTGACAGCCAATCAAATTATTTTTCTAATTGTATATATAACACAGCAGTCAACCCTGGATTGGTGAATGCTTTGTTTAGCATATATTGACACTAAGATTCTCATGTCACTCTGCACTAGGTTACCATTTCTCATGCTTGAGCCAAAACTCCATGTTGTCACCATATGTGAGTGTGGTTGTCTTCTGGTTAACAAAGTGCTAAGCAATGTACTGCAGTGGCTATGTAAACAATTCAGCTGGCTCCTATATATTGGACACTGAACATGTAATGAATGCCACAGGCTGAACTCACGGATACAGCAGGATATTGAATCAAGAAATGATGGTATTTATATATCAACATCATCTGCTTTGAACCTTGGGAGTAAAGAGGAGCTATCCCATAAGATGTCTGTTGCAGACAGATGCCATAGTGCCAAGCCTAAGCTTATGCATTTTTCTATATCAGACTCACATGTGGTGAGCATAGGCATTTCATGCAATATTCACTCCTCACTGTTCTCTGAGCAGTCTGGAAAACATGGTGACATTATGAATATCCATCCTGAGCATAAGAAGATATCACATCAGTAATTATGTTCCTGACTGGTAAACTTAGAAGCTTCCCAGATATCTCAGGACTTTACATCCTTTGAGGGTAATCCAGCAGGTTGTTAGGGATCAAACTATCCCATTCTTTAGCCACAGTAAATTCTCACCTGGATATCTGTCCATATCCCTTGTCTCCCACCTTACTATACCTTTTAGCTATGTCCTCCTAGCAATGCTGCCAACCTGGTTATCTAGAAGTTAATCAGAAGGACTTTACAATCTGTTTTTTCTGCAGACCATTTATCTACCCATGATAAATCCAATCCTAGAGAAGTACAAAAATGATACAAGACATGGTGATGAGTCTGGATATGTGCAAGCCATTCTGAACTACATTATCCTTTTGCATGCTTACTCTGTCCCTTCTGCACACATTCATTTGGTGGACTTATCCAGCATCATAATGCAGCACATCCAAGGACAAGACCTGTCAATAAAGAAGACTATGTTCATCTGTGGCATCCTCATCTGACGGGTATGTTTTTATTCTTCTGTGATTATCTATTATCATGTACTGATGTGTACTATCCACATCAGGAAACCAAGGAGGAAATGATAATATTAGACTATGCTGTACAATATCTGATAAGCTAGATCTTTGGTATAACATGTCCAATTCTTGTACACCCTCTGCTAATGAAAGATATAGCACAGTAGAGTTGGCCAATTCCATCAGATCTGCCAGACTGATGGATTTGATCATTGACTGGCATTTATCTACATATAGGTCAAACCTTGTAATTGGAACACAAGAAGAAAGGAAAATAGTACCATTTTTGTCCCATTTCATTCCATTTTTATGAGATATACTTTGTTGTTGTTCAGAAGTTGACTTAGTAAAGTTGTTGAATTGTTGCCTTATAAATATAATTAACTTAATATTTGTTCATTTGTTTGTCTCATTTCACACAATCTTACATGCTTACTCACACACCCATGTTTATTTGTGGCTGAGGTCATGATCAGTTTTTTGCATTTTGTTGAGCTCAAGGGGTTGTGGCTGTGCAGACTCTGTTTTTTGAAACATCCTGAATCTTATACTCTGACAACAAACCAGCCATATAAAAATGTTGAGTTCAGCTACTGGCAATGTTAGCATTCTATTATCTGTGCACTAGTAGCATTTTGAGTTGTTTGGGTATATTTGACTATATAATCCAATTCTGGCAGGTGGACTACAATTAGCTACAAGACTGATGGAATATTCTCATAGCTTTTCAGCTCTGCAACATAATTGCAAAACAATTATCATGCTTGTCCAATGCTGTCTTAGACTTGTATCAGATGGCCCAAAACTCCAATACTGCTTTAACATTGCAATGTTAGCTCTGGTAGTAAATTACTTGTAGTATAAAGATAAAAGTATTTAATTATATCTCATTATATAACATTTTGATGACTATTTGTCACTATTGACTGGAAATACCAGCATCTCCACAGTTTCCTGATACACCAGCTTGTCCTTGTGCAGAAGACAGGACATTCTTACATCACCCAAACCTGACACCATTGCCAGTGCATCCACCAGATGCTCTGCTGGACAATCCCTGGGCACCATTTGGGAACTGAATTGCCTTTGAATGGGCCCAAGAGTGATATGTTGAGTTGCAGGCTTCAAAAAAGCAAATTGGCTGAGGTCTTGATCTCTGGAGCGCCATCCTTCTTAGGGAGAAATCCAAATGCAACATTCCTTGGAAATCTGCAGAAGAATTATATGCCACCATTGACTTGATCCAAGTGGGTGATGCCCCTTGGTTTACTCACAAGTTACAATATAATGGCCCCAAACTGATTGGTACCATCCCGCAGTGGATGCAGGAAACATGCCATGTTGTTCAGCTTGTGAACACAGAGTTTGATGGCAATTTTGACTATTCACCCTATAAAGAATATGGTCCTGATGGCCACCGAGTGTGGACAAATCTCATGTCGAGAGACTGGGTGTACCAGGAAGCAGTAATGATTTTCTTGCTGTTTTATTCAAATTTATAGTAACATTTTTGTCTCTCAGGATGAGATTGCAAAGGATCCAGCAACTAACAGTGCGATAGTTGTCCCTGTCATCAGCGGAAGTGACAAGACTACTGCATCTGTTTGCACTGGTCAGCAAGAGTATCACCTCGTATATGTATCTATTGGTAACATTTCCAACACTGCACAACAAAGCCATGGCATTGGAGTTCTTCCTGTTGCATTCCTTCCAATACCCAAGGGTAAGTGGCTGTGTTTGCAATTCATTAACTGTGCTCATCTGGATGTAGTTAGCAAGTCCCAGCGGAAAAAACCAGCCTTCAAGAAGTTCACACAACAACTATATCACAAATGTCTGGAGCTTGTATTCAGTCCATTGAAGCCATACATGAACACTCCCAAAGTTGTATGATGTCCAGATGGACATTTTTGGTGAGCCATCTTCAGCCTTGGACCTTACATTGCTGACTACCCAGAACAAGTATGGCTTGCTGGCGTTGTCCAAAACTGGTGTCCAAAGTGAATCTGCACCTTTCTTTGCAATACTGCATGCTAATCATGTATGTAGATGTGATGCAAAGCCTTCCTTGCTTGACGACCCTGGTGCCCACTCTCGCTCGCATGAACAAACTGACTTTCTATTGAAAAACTTTGATCCCCATATTTTGTGGGACAAATTTGGCATTCAGGATGACGTTGTGGTCTGTGGCAAGCCTAATTGTGTCCGTTCATCCTTTTCATGAATGATTTTCTCAGCTGTTCATGCACAGGTTCCCATGTGCTGACATACATCAACTTCTTGTGCCTGATATCCTTCATCAGCTTGTCAAAGGCATATTCAAGGATCACCTTGTTGAATGGGTTAATGAATACCTGAAGCTCGACTTTGGGCAAGCAAAGGCAGATGAAATAATTGAAGACATCAATCGCCGGTGGATACTCATGTATTTGCTCCTAGTTTTGTGTTATGATCTGGATTAGTCTTGCTGCAGTTCCCGCATTTCCTGGCATTCATTGATTCCCTGATGGTTGTGGTTTTAACTAGTGGACAGGTGATGATTCGAAGGCATTAATGAAGGTGCAGTTTATGTTTATATCCTCTATGTTGACTAACTTCTCTTGTATCTGTCTAGATATACCTTTCCACTATTGCCAGTTACTTGCCAGGCTGGGTTGTGCAATGTATTGCAACATTCCTTGATGCCTGCTACATTGTGCATTACAATGCCATCTCGACTCCTGTTCTGGAGCACTTTCATGACTGTGTCAACAAGTTTCATGAGCTCCAGCAATTTTTTATTGATGCTGGTGTTCAAGTATCAGTATCCCTACCCTGGCAACATGTGCTATCACACTATTTCCCCCTGATCATGCTCTTTGGATCGCCAAATGGTCTCAGCTCATCAATCACAGAGTCCAAGCATATCAAAGCAGTCAAGGAACCCTGGCAGCACTCCAATCACTTCAAGGCCCTTGTTCAAATGCTTCGGAGCATTCTGCGGATGGAGAAGATGGCCGCCCTTCATTATAGCTTTGCTCAATGTGGTATGCTGAAGGGAACTCTCCAGGCACATGTTGTTGCTGACATAAGCCCAATGATATGGATGAGGATGAAGAAGCATCCCAGGACGATGACTCTGAGAGTGAGGGTGGCGTAGAAGATGAAGATGAAGACAATGTGGCGAAGGCTCTGCAGCATGATCATGACATGCAACCAGCATGTGGGGATTGTCAGTTGACATTGGAAGACAAGGTATCAGATGTCAAGCTTGCTACTCAGATTTGTGTGTATTCCCCTGTTTCCTTCATTTCTTTATACTAACTGACATATCTAGAGCCCAGATGTCCACAGTATCTCAATAGCCTTGCTTCATACATGAATCAGCCCGAGTTTCCCACTTCCCTTCACCGATTCCTATTTTTCATTGATAACCCCTCAGCAAAACAGATACCAGACAGTTTCGCACTACAGAAATTCAAGGGGAAGATTAGAGCACTCTGCAACTGCCACATTCTATGCCCCAAGTGAGCTCTGTGGAGTAGGAGGGCTCCTCCATGAGAGGCACTCTGCACCCTGCTTTTGTGGTGGTCCCTGTCATGATACAGTCTTCGTCGAGTTAGACAGGGATCAACCCAGTATGCTTGGCATGGTTGTTGCTTGTGTCCTTCTCTTTTTCTCCTTCCAATATCATCGGAAGGATTATTCATGTGCTCTCGTCAACTGGTTTGTCCATGATACAGATGCTCCAGATGATGATACTGGTTTATGGGAGGTGAGGCTTGATTCAGGCAACCTGTTGTCGATGTCATTCACATGGATACCATTGTTTGTGGTGCACATTTATTACCCATTTATGGGACATCCCGTGTTCCCAAACGATTTAGCCACTTCAAAGCACTGGATGCTTACAAGTCATTTTTTGTGAACCATTATATAGATCACCATGCCCATGAACTTATTAGTTGAATTGCTGTCCCAACTGCTGCATGTATTTTAGACTACGTAGTTTCTGAGTTTCTGAGTTTCTGAGTTTCTGAGTTTCGAGAAATTCAGAAAATGATGAGAAACACCAAAAACCATCAAAAATCGGAAATTAAATTGATGGTTTGCTGATGCCAAGCCATCAGGAAAATCTGATGCTGACTTATTATGCTTAATGCTTCTTAAAGTCAAAATTAAGCAGAATTAAGCAGAATTAAGCAAATGGCTGTTAAGGAGATCTTGCTTAGAATAAGTAGGGTCATTTCCTGAATTAAGCAAAATTCACTTAATTTATCCTTATATTGCTGCTTAAACTGCTTTTCTGCAAGTATCAGCTCTCAGGGGGCTGCCTAGCCATGTCAATAAGGAAATTAAGAAGACATTTAAGGAGACATTTGAATCATAAAAATATATATATTTGGCTATTGAAATAGAGTATACTACATACATACATCATCACCGCTAACTAACCCTCCTCACGCAAGATGCGAGGGGGGTGGGCATACAACATAGATAAAAAAATGATGCAGATCCTGTCATCAGTGCATCGTTGTGGCCCCTGCTGTCTCTGTCCTGCTCTCCTCACGTCATCCCTGTCCCCGGCCTTGTTTCATCATCCTTGTTGTTGTCCTGTCCCATCCCCATCATTGTCGTCCCATTCCTGTTCCCCACGAGCAGTGGCTTGTGGAGGTGGTGCAGGGCGGTGGTGGCGGTTTTCCATAGATACAGCAACAGTAAAACCTAGAAGTTAAAGAGTTGATAAGTTGAATGAAAAAAAAAGAAGCGAACATGAAAAAAAATTACCTGGGGCTCAAACAACAATAGACATCGTTTGTGCCCCTCATCACCCTTCCCCCACCGCCTGCACCTATTTGTGTCCCTGTTGTTGGGTTGTCCATTGTTGGCATCCTCATTGTGGGCGCTAGCCCTCCTGGTCATTGTCGTCGCTGGTCCTTGCTACCTCCTGGCTGCCCCCCCATGGAAGTGGTGGGGGGGCAGGTGGGGCCAGTAGTCATTGTCATAGTCAAAATCACAAGTTTGTACCTAAAAATATTTGTTAACAAGAAAATGAAATGGGAAAAGAACAGAAAAGATACCTATAGCCCAAGAGACGTTGATGACATCACTTGGGCCCTTTTTCGTTCTCCCTTGTCGTTGTCTCCCCATCTTCTCCATCTGTCCAGGCTGCTCCCCATTTCCACCCCGTGAGCACTTGCTTTCGGCATTGGTTGGGGGTGCTGTGGTGGTTGTGGTGGCATGGTTTTGCTGTTCCTGTCTTCTCGTCATTGTTCATCAGGTGTGGGTGCTTCTTTTTTTCATTGTCGTTATAATACTGTTAGAACCTATAAATTATTATATGTTAGTTGAAGCCCAAAAAAAAAAGCAGGAAAAAGAAAACGTCGTCTGTGCCTATTTTGTGTGCGATGCGGCCCATTTCCGTCATTTGCTGACGAGGTGGCAGCTTTGGGTGCATTGGGTGTGGATGTTTACAAACCGGTGGTGGTAGTGGAGGGAGGAGAGAGGGAGGACAGCAGCGATGGCATCGGCGGCATCAACAAATGGTGATGACCTGGCAGACACGGTTGATGACGACGTGTCGTGGTTGCATGACGAACACGTGAATTTCCATTTTCGGGAAATGCCGAGGGACTTGGAAGAAATTTCGAACATAAGTCAAGCAGTCCTTAGGGCCTTAAGGACTTACAAGCTTCTTACAGCCTTTATTTGCTGAAATGTCACTTATCCGCTTATATCTGCTTGACTGGTCATCAATTTTAAGGAAAAAATTGTACTTATTTTCCTTAATAAGGCTTAATTTCCTTAATTGGACTCTAAGCTAAATAAGCTAAATAAGTCGACCTTTGATTTTGCTGATGGCCAGGTGGCCTGGTCTATTATTGAACATGGTCTATTTATAGATTGTAACATATGCATAGGAGAATGAGAGACATCTGTCTCTGTGCTTTACTCCCTCTATCTCAACCTTAAGAACACTCTCTGCTACACATAATCCCAAGAGCTGTCAAGACAGCTTGGAAGAGAGCAATGCTTCGCCCGTCTATGCAGACAGTATCAGTGAGGTGCAAAGGAATACGTCAATTCAATCCATAGATGCTGCATACAAGGGTCCATGAAACATAAAATACAAACGATGAGGTAAAACGTTATCTGATAAGCTTACTACGAGACTGAGACCTAGAGCGATTCTCTATGATATTTCCCGCACCCCCTCGCCCAGTCGATTCGTGGTCACCGAGTGAAGGTTCGTGTTTCTCAATCCCTGGCTCTCGGATGGTCGTCAAGTTGGCTAACCCTCCACGACCCGTCGAGTGACTTGAAAATTTGTATAAACAAATAATCTCATAACGTCAATATGGGAAACTCACATTCCATCCGCGCGGGCATATCTCAAGCGTTCGTCTTCGTCTTCTATCTCTATCTGTAATGCATTGAATTCCCCAGCGACGATGTTTCCTGCACCGCCTCTCCCTGTGGAATGTACTAGCGGAAACTGAGTCGAGGCTCGACCACGGGAACGAGAACGTGGAATAATGTTGCCCGCACCGCCACGTCCAGTGGAATGCTGATCAACAGATACAGTCAATATTCACTCATATTCTGGAGAGAAGGTAAGCGTACGGGGGCATCTAGTTCAGCCGCCGCATGGGCCTTGATAATCCGCTCTTCCTCTGCGAGCGCCCTCTCCCTCAATTGAGGAGTAAGCGGCGACTGTGGAGCATCTCGAGAGGGAGATCTAATGTTGCCTGCACCCCCACGCCCAGTCGAGAAGTTCTAAATTCAAGAGTGTAGCCAATCAGCATGCGACTCTTTGATAGTTTATTTGAATGACATACTTTTCCCATCTGAGTGAACCCTGGGCCGGGCTCCCTACCACGGGAATGAGAAAAGTCATCTGGACCATCTTCTGGTCGCCTCTCGCGAGAGACTGATGTGCTGCGGATATTACCTATCCCTCCTCTGCCGGATGATTGCTAATTTTGGTTGGCTTAGTGATAAGACACCAGTAGGATTGACTCAAACGGTGACTCACGTAGACATCGCGGCCTCTGGAAACTGAGCGGTCTGGAGTAGACATAATAGGTGGTTAGCCAAGCCACGTTGCAACGAAGATTTTAAGCAGCAGAAGCGAACGCTCTGACTGGGGAAAGGATTGAAGGCCGCACGACAAGGGCAGCAAAGATAAGATACTTAGATCTGAAAGATAGACAATCCCTTATCGCACTTTCCCTCTTATCATCTCTCGAAGCGGAGTTTTATATGTGCTGCTTGTTACTCACTTTTCTCACTTTCCATCAAGACACTCTCAGGCTCGCGATCGTCCCCCCCTAGGGTTGCGTCACTGCTCAGTGTCCGCGATATTTTTGCCCCTATTGCGGATATCTTGTTCGAGAACGATCGATTGCCAGGGGATTCGGATACTTTGCGGTCAGCCATAGTTGTGGAAGTCTGTCGCTGATGAGATGGAAGTGGAGGCTGTATATGTAGCGGTTAAGGTGTGTAGATCCGGGACATGGTGACTTCAACCTGCGCACCACAAATGGAGTGGTCACCCGTTTAGCCGGCTACCCGCTAATTTGAAAATAAGAAGGTTCGTACATTTACTGCTGTACTCCTTTCGGAAAGCTCACTGGTGCCGGCAGCGTGATACCAAGGATCAAGATCATCTTCTCATCGTCTCTACGATTTGCCTCAGTTGCTCAACATTGATCAGTCATATAACGACATTCCCTCAAGAAAAAAAGCTCTGATCGCTGCCCGACGCCTCGGCCTATCTTTAAAGAATGACCGGCTGAGAGATCCGAACTTACAGCAGCGTTGCCACGGCCTGTACTCTGTGGTGATGGAGCATAGAGAACGCCCGAAGAAAGCCGAATGGACAACCGGAGCCGCGCCGCGTCGGTGTTCAATTTGTTGTACAACGTGTAGGTCGCCAGGTGAGGTCGGTATTTGTATCTTCAGAACATATGCCGGAGATATCGTACGTCTAAGAGCTCACAATCTTGGAATTGCATAGGGTATCGTGCTTTGAGACATCGAATGGACCGGGAATATCGGGTATGAATAGCCGGTTGTGCGACATCAGTAATTAAGCATTTTAGTTTCCAGTGGTTTCTCAACTCAGGCAACCCAAACCGAAAAAAAACACTAAAAACATCAAAACTTGGAAACTTGGAAACCTATGTACCATTTTCCAGAAACCTTGTAAGAACAGGGGATGGAAACCTGGAAACCAAAGAAAACACATATATTGGTATAGTTAACTAAAAATGCAAACATGCAAAGTGGGGCTTACATAGAAATTGTTGATGGGTTTATATACCTGCCTAGGGTGCATGGACCATTTGGCATAGTTTGGCAACAAACCACAATTTTGTGGTTCATGCCAAATATTGTCAAATGGTCTGTGCATGTTCTTGTTAGGAAACACCCCCATTACCTAATAAAATTTCATTTTATTTTATTATGTCGAATTACACTACATTACACTGAATGACACTACACTTTGATAGCATGAGAATTTTATTTTGCACGCATCAATATGTATGCATGTGTACGAGCATGTCAGTAACAACAATGTACAATATATGTAACATAGTATATAAACCCTAAATATACACCTAGGGGACCCCAGTTGTGTTCTCTTAGGTATTCCACCTACACTTGTGGTGTGAAATGCCTTTCTCAACAAACTCATCTATTAATAACCCCTCACATCAAAACCATCAATTACCCCATCATGCCCACGCATCATGCCCCCTTCTTGTAGAGAGAACCCGCATGGTCTTAGCTAGCAGATAGTGGGTGTCGCCCTAACAGTTCTATGAGTATAAAAGCCATTTCACAACGCAATACAATTAATTCCCAGCACACCCCAAGTGTTGAAATTTTTTTCATTCACTTATTTATTTATTATCTAGTATTAGAATAATAATTAATACATATATGAGCTGTTGAGGTCTGCTGAGCTTAGGTTTCCTGGTTTCTGAGATTCTGAGTTTCCAGTAACCCAGAAACCATTGAAAACTGATGAAAACCCAGAATCTATTTTGACATAATGCTGATATTGTGTGTGACACTTGAAGATAGCTAGACAAATGTCGAAGTGAGGTGGAGAAAGGTTAATGAATAGCATCTGCTGCCTGCACATTTGCCATTGGTCTAAATGAACAACGTTGAACCTTAGCTCAAGGTGCCAGCATGCAAGGAATGAGCAGGCTGGCAACAGCATCCTGCTGAGCAAAGTAAGTAAGTTAGCTATGCAGTAGTCATGTGCCCACATTGTTGTTTCTTCCTTACTTACATTGAGACTCAAAAACTCAGTTATTAGTAACTTTCTCGCTCGTTAATTTCAGCCCTTGTCACCCTCCCTAGTATTTGTCTCATAGGCTTAGTGATTATAAAGGACAGGTCATTCTACCTCAGGCTTATGTGCAGAGTCAACAAATCATGCATTTTAATCCTGCCCACCCAGCAGCTCGAATTGCTTGCTGATCCAATCTGAGATGGCTTAGCAAGATGTAATGGCACACCAAGTACACAGCATAGCATTTTTTGATAAGACATTGCTCAATGAAAATCATGATCAATGATCAATTCATTGAACCAAGCAGATTAGTACATGGCACAGGTATGTACACAGGTATAGGTTAGATGGGTATTGGTCAGGGACCACCATTTGAAACCTACACCCATGCAATGGTTTTGGCAGGTTCTTTCAAGGCACCATTATTCTAATCTGCTATGTATACTCAGCTGCATGTTCCTCTCATCTTAAATCTGTATGAAAATTGGTTAGGATCAATCCAAAATTCAGCCTGAATACAGTGGGACATTCCTCTGATCTCATCAGATGATGAAATGGGTTAGGATCAATCCAAAGTTCAGCCTGAATGATGCACAACTCAATTATCTATTCTGCTATATCTAGCTTTCTTGTAAAATCACTATATTGAGAGAATGTGCCACCGTGTTTCTCTTGTCTCATTGGATCTGAGATCTGAGATTAAAATGGGTTAGGATCAATTCAAAGTTCAGCCTGACCAATGCACAGCTCACCTAATAGAATTACCTATCCTTCTATATCTAATTTGCTATAAAATCACTATATTGAGAGAATGTGGTGACATGTTCCTCTTGTCTCATCAGATATGAAATTTGTGATGGAAATGGGTTATGATCAATCCCAGGTTCAGCCACTCATGAGTTGGTACACCCTAAGATCAAAAAATCTAAATGCATGGGAAGGTAACAAGCTTATGATCAGAGTAATGGCAACAATGGAAAATGACATACTTCAAACATTGTGCAACAGACTTAGCCAGATGGTAGCAAGGTATAAGGGCAACCTAAGCCTCTAGCAAAGGGAAATCCAAAGTTAAAATTATACTACATAATACAGGCATTGGGGGCGCACCTAGCAAAGGGAAATCTGAAGAGAAAACTCTAAGGATCCCCTTGCTGATGCCCAGTATATGTGAAGACGACAAAAATCAAATATAACCTAAAAATAGAAAAAGGCGGAGATAGGCGGATCAAGGCCGCTGAATGACATCATACCAAGGGGTATGTGTCAGAAGGGGTACTCCGCCTCTAAATATAAAAGTGTCAACATATACAAACATGATAGCAAGGGAAAATTAGTAATAAAATCCGGAAAAATCATAGAAAATGAAGAATAGAAGGAAATGAGGTGGGGAAAAATATGGGACGAACATAAAAAATAGGAAAAACACACAGGGCACCCCCTTAGTCCCCTTACACAAGGTGGGAGTGATGCCTGTCATGACGGATCCACTTAATATATGGTGACTCAGAGACACAGATCCTGAATGTTCATGAGGGTGAAGAATTGCGATGTCAAGTTACTTGTCATCAATAGTAGTGCTGTAGTGGTCAAAGTAGGGTGATTATTGTACGATTATGAATCAAAAAATCATGTCAATAATCTGAGTCACCTTGACTGTGACGATTATTGAGGGCAATTATGGGGCAATTATGGGACACAATTATGACAGATCTATGATCTTCTGTATGATGTAAGCAAAAATGTAAGCATGTCAAATAATTGCCTTTGATAATTGTATAGAAATAATCATCAAATCACCTTCAGAGGCAATTTGACAATTCTGCAATTATTACAATAATTGTGGTTATCTGTTGATAGTGTTTAAAAGTCTGGTCTGGTCTGGTTTTTTTGACACTTTTTATGTGAACCAGACCCACAACCGGTCTACATAAACTCAAATAAGCTACAACCGCAGACTGGACTTACAAGAACCGGTCTATAATGGTTCAGTTTCAGTTCAGCGACCGGTCTCAACCAGTTTCTCACAGGGTCAGTTCAGAACTGGTTCAGAACCAGTCCACGCAGGTTCCAGACCAGTCTTTCAATACAAAACATGTATACTAAGTCAGTGAAGGTAATCGAAAGTCCTATGCAGGAGGCAAGTAACAAGTAGAAGTTATAACAGGGAGAGAAAGATCTATTATATATCAGAGTTAGATGAGAGCGGACAACATTAGACTGAAAAGTTAAAACACCCTCGACAATCCAGAAAAGGTATGTGTAACAAGCATTCATTAAGATGAAACCTCTTGAGTGGTAGCCATCCTTGCAAGGCAAGGGAACACAAGCTGATTTTGCTAATGCAACGTTAGCGAACAAAGTGCAGATGTCGACGTGCTTACACACCACCAAAATTAGCTGTATGCACACTTTACACTCTTTAGATAGAGACAAAGCATAATTATATTAAAAATGAATGGTCTACTCTAATTCGACGTGTCCAAACAGATACTAATCTAATTTTATGCAGTCATAACACACTTTATGGATAATCTATGACCATTTCATCCTCCAGCTTATTGAATTCAGCAAACATTGCATCAGCCTCTAAAAGTTCTTCATAACATCCAAGGTCCACCTCCTCCGTCTCAGCTGAATTCCATGCAGTGAGGTCAGGGATTGTGTTGCACCACATGAACTTCATTATCTGAAGCTCTTCAAATTGTGTCACACCCAAACAAGCACGGCAGTCCACAGCAATCTGTTTACTTGCCGAGAAGAGATGTTTGCAGGGTACTGACAATGCCTGACAGGGGAGAATGTCGAGTGCAATCTGTGTGAGTGTCAGAAAGAGCTGACAGTGATCCTAAAATCATATGTTAGATAACTAGGTAGATAATCAAATGAAATGGCATGAACCTGCCACCATTCCACAATGTCGGTCTCCTTCATGACATCCGCAGGAACATCCTTGAGATAATGCTGTAGTTCTGCAGCCCAGCCTTCATCCTCCTCCTGCATCAGAAGATTTTGGCAATGTCGGTAGAACTTGGACAGAAATGATGTGGTTGTACTAGGAGAGTCGGGGGTAGCAGTTGGTGTTGTCGCGATTGGCGCTCGAGGCCACATCTTCCAGTAATCTTCCATCTGCAAAGAACTGTGTCAGTGGATTGAGAACAAGTCTAGGGTCACATATACTGTTGTTTCAAGAATTTTCTGGGCCTCATCTTGCCAGTTCTTTGCATTCTGGTTTCCTGCTGCACATTCCTTGGCCTGTTCCTTTTCTCCTCCCCAAGCCAACTTGATATACTGGAGTTTGTAGTATGGATGGAGAACTGGGGAAGAAATTTAGCATGGAATTAACGAGATATCCATTCACATACCTAATGAGAGTACATAGTAAGGTTTCTCATCAAATTGAGAATAATACTTGTTGAGCTTTTCGAGCCCATCTGTGATTGTGGTGTTGTATGCGGTGTATCGCACATCATCACACTTGACTTCCCAGGCTGTCTGTAGTTCCTCGATCACCGGAAGAGCATGCCACAACATTGGCTGCCACTCGGAGGAGAAGTAATGTTGGATGGCATTTGAATCCTGGAGTAGTAGTCAATAATGGGAAGCAAGAGAATTAGTTTTGTAAGTATGTACCACTAAGATGTTCCTTGCATCACATACTCGGTTCCAATCACTTTCGGATAGTTTGAATGCTGCCCATGGAATATGCTTGATGATCCATCCATCCTTTCTGACAGTTGTGATGTTCCCATAACGTTCATCAGCAGATGCGATGAAATGATTGATTGGCTGTCAATCATTGTCAAATGTAGAATATAAAATGTAAAAGGACTCACTTGTTGAAGGGTACAGTGCTCGAGATTTTGCCCGGCGCTGCCTGTTTTTTTTGTAAGCTTGTGTTGTATGTATCTGATACTCTAACTTACGAGGATATCACCCTTTAACTCCTCCAACCGTTTGACAAATTGATTGTGGATATATGTTGTGACATTGTGAGTACTTGGTATATCCTTGGTAATTGATTTTGGTCTCATTGATACCAAACAGTTATGGAACGAAGCCTTATTAGCCACAGCTAGAGACTTGATAGGTTCAATACACTTCAACCAGGTCTTCAAGGTCACAAATTCTCACCTGGTCATTGCACACTACGAACTGGGACACTGCATCCAGAATGCCATCATGCATGAACTCTTTTGGACCCATAACTCTCTCAAAAGTCCCATCCAACTTCAGCTGCTTCCCTTTCATCTGCCTCTCCTCCTCCCTTGCCTTCCAGATCACATGGGGAATTGCCCAGTGGTGAATAGGTATATGATTTTCCTTACATTTCAACTGATACAATTCCCAGTGCTGTCGTGCATGCCTGCGGCATGAGGAGTTGCTTCCCTTCAAGAATGCCTTTTGCATACCCTCATGTTTGGTCATTTCTGTGTTCACTCTATAGTTTTGTGAGTATATGTATTCTCATTGTCTATGCTTGAAACTTACTTGGAGGTGTTGCACCACTGCCCCTTCAGGGTCTTGTAGCTACCATCTTGCTTCTTAAAATTTACTGTCATGCAGTCCGAGAAGAGTAACTTGATGTCTTTCGAGGAGTCCGTCTTCACTTTGAGTGTCCTGGGGATTTCACTGCGATGGTGTTCATCAAGTTCACCATCATTATCATCATCCTGTTACTCCACATGTGAGAAGGTCCCCACACGAATGATAAACACTGACACAAACTTCATCATCTGTAGGTGGCCATTGGGTATTCTCCAAATTGTCAACTATCTCAACATCATCCTCTTCAGGCTCTTCATTGGTGACATCCTGTACGACCTGTTTACATTTTTTCGGTGGTGGAGGCTCGTTGTCACTGGACGACTCTTTGTCATCACTGCTTTCATCAGCTATTTGCCTTTTTCAGGAGGTGGCCTTCTTCGGGGGCAGCACCTTGGCTTTTGGAGCACAAGTGCGAGGTGTTTTGGCTGCAGAAGGTTTCTTCTTTGGTGGGGCCTTTGCTGTGAGTTTTCTAGGTTTCATGGTTGGACACTAGTGTACATTATGAACAAATGATGATCGTGATTGCTTTTTTATTTGTCATTGTTCCTAGTAGCATATTTGAGTTCCTTATACTTTGTACCACATACATACAGGTTAAATGTAGAAGAACTGGGGCATGTATTCCTATAGTTCATATTTTGAGCCTGCTGCAACCAAAGTTTGGTTGAAGACTGGTTCAAACTGGTCTTCACCTGGTCGATTAATATATTGCATTGTTGATGGACCATGAACTGCATGTGTGATGACCATGTGGCAACCACAACCGAAAGTCTGGTTGCCATCAGTCCAGTTTGGTCGAGTCCACGGTCTTTTTTCGGTCCTATGCACCGGACTTTCAAACACTATCTGTTGAGCTGCATTTTTCACTATCTTTGGAAATAAATTACGTAAAATCCCTAAAATATTTGAGGAGCTAGATCCCATCAAAAGCTGAGGAGTCTCCTGCCAACTCTAAGCAATCGGAGCAGCTGTTCCTGAGGTATTTAGGCAGCTTTGAAACAGCTCAAGCCAAGCCATTTCAAAGCCACCTGAATATCTCACACTGCTGGCACTAACCTGTGTTTCCCACAGAAACACAGCCTCAGAAACATGTTTTAAGACTTCTGATTTGTGATATTCTCAAGATGTATTTAGATGAAATACTAAGGAGATATTTTACATGTATCCAAGCTGTATCTGCAAGAAACTGAAAAAGTGTATCCTACAATGTTTCTTTCAGATCCATTCTGGAAACATTTCTCATGGTTCCTTTGTGTAAGTCAGAGAAACACTTTATATGTAATTATAGCTGTATCTGCAGAAAACACTCAACATGTAATTTTATTATGTGTTTTCTAGGGATACATGTGTAACCATGGTAATCCCTTTGTCCTTTGCATGTATCCCTAGAAAAAAGTGGCATACAAACTCAGCTCGAAAGTCACCCCAAGTGGAGAAAGGTAGAGAACCAAGTTCTTTAGTTTGATGCAGAATACAGTCCACATAGAGATAGGCACGTTCAGATTTCATGTATGTGAAGGCCCAATAAATTTTTGCAGCCTCATCGACAAATTGATGTGACTGGAGATTGATGTACAACTCACAGGAATTAAGGAATGCATGTCCCTGCACACAAGCGCCATTAAATTCAGTGGGGGGAGATGGTTTGATCTGGGCGCACTGTTTAGTGGCCGCGTTTGGCAGTACATCGTTGTTGGGTGTGCTTGGAGTCGCAATGGGGGGAATATTGGTCATAGGGTTAGCCTGTGTTAGGGCGACACCCACTATCTGCTAGCTAAGACTGTGTGGGTTCTCTCTACAAGAAGGAGGCAGGATCCACGCTCGTGATGGGGAAACTGATGGTTTTGATGCGAGGGGTTATTAATAGGTGAGTTTGTTGAGATAGGCCTTTCACACTGAGAACGTAGGTGGAATACCTAAGAGAACACAACTAGGGTCCCCTAGGCATATATTTAGGGTTTATATACTATGTTACATATATTGTACATTGTTGTTACTGACGCACTCATACATGTGCGTACATTTGATGCATGCAAAATAAAATTCTCACGCTATCAAAGTGTAGCATCATTTGGTGTCATGTAGCATAATTCGACATAATAAAATAAAAATGAAATTTTATTAGGTAATGGGGTGGTTTCCTAACATTACCCCCCTTTTATGCCTCGACTTCCAGGTGAGAAAATATTATGTTTGTCCCCTCTGTGAAATTTTGGTAAGGCCAGAATTTCATCCCCTCATACACCATTCTTGCAATGCGACATGGAGCATTCGGATTACGTTTAAAGAATTGGGCGATGGCGTTATGTGCTCGCTTACAATTCTCTTCAGGTTCCCACAAATCATTTTCATCGGTATAGTTTTTCCACTTTATTAAGAACTCCAATTTGTTCTGTCAAAGACGTGAGTCTAGAATTTCTTCAACTATGTATTCTGGAGCACCTTCTACCATTATCGAAGGTTGTGGAGTAGTTTGTTGGCCAGGAATAGTGGGCGGACGGTAAGGGCGTAAGCGGAATATGTTAATCTTGGGATCAATCTTAAATGATCGGGGTAATTTTAGCACTACCGCATTAGGCGAGATCACTTTAGAGATTGCATATGGGCCAACTTGTTTCTCCGTAAGTTTCTTCGAAGGTCATGGATTGTTCAGGTCCTTGGTACTTAGCCACACCAAGTCACCAACTTTGTACTCTGGAGCGCATGCTCGAGTACGATCTGCATGTGGCATCATGTCATCACATGCTTTCTTCAATGCCACCTCTGCTTCCTCTTGTACCTTTTGCATCTTAAATACAAAGTCTTCTACCGACTGTACTTTGACTTCCCTTCTGGGTTCTACTCCCATGCGAGGATGATATCCATAATTTGCAAAAAAGGGTGACATACAAGTAGCCGAATGGAATTTGTTATTGTGGGAAAATTCGGCAATTGCCAACCATTCAGGCCAGTCGGTTTGTTGGTAGTTGACAAAGGTACTGCTCCAACTCCTGATTCATTCTCTCTGTCTGCCCATCAGTCTGTGGGTGATATGCCATAGATAATTTAGTTTGAATTCCCAATATGTTGTTTAGTTCTCACATAAATGCAGAAGCAAATTGTGGTCTGCGATAGGAGATAATGGTATCGGGTAACCCATGTAACCGCCATACCTGATTTAGATAGAGGTGCGCCAAGCCCAATGATGAGGTTTCTGTAGTAGTAGGAATAATATGGACCTCCTTTGTAAAGTGGTCACATACTACAAATATTGCATTGTACCCTTGAGCCTCGGGTAATCTGGTAATAAAATCCACAGATATATCTTGCCACGGCGCTGTAGGTATAGGGTTCGGCATTAATTTTCCTGCAGGTTTCTCTGGAAATTTCTTCCCCCTTATGCATGTATCACATCCATCCACATACCCACATACTTTGAAATTCCGGGCCACCAATAATTTCTCATTACTAATTCTGACGTCTTCCATCTTCCTGGGTGTCTGGCAATCAGCATATTGTGATGTAACCAGATGATCTCCCTTCGCAAATCCTGATCTTTCGGTACATACACTTTTCCTCGAAACAACACCAACCCTTGTTCCTCAGCCCACTCATCTCCTTTGATATTACCTTTCTTCTCTCCCTTCAGAGCTTTCATGGCTTCCACTACTTCATCGTCCATTTCCGAACATTGTCTAATTTTAGACAACATTTCCGTTTCCAAGCTATCTATTAATAGATGCCCTTGACGCATAGCGCAAATGTGAAAGTATTCGGGTTTGAGTAAGGTGACATTTTTATTGTCCTCCTCCACCCCCCTTTTATGATCAATACATCTGGATAATGCATCTGCTTTCCTCATTAAGCTTCCTGCTTTGTGGACCAAGTGAAAGTTGAAACACGATAGGAATAGTGCCCAATGCGCTTGCCAGCGATTAAGTTTTTTAGCGCACATAAAGTATTGCAGATTTTGATGATCTGTCCAGATCTCAATCTCATGCATACATCCCTCCAAATAATGCCTCCACGCCTCCAATGCTCATATTATCCCCAACATCTCTTTGTCATGCACATCATAATTCCTCTCCACATCATTCAACCCTTTTGACAAGTATGCACAAGGATGCCATTTGTCATCTTCGCACAGCATTGATAATACCACTCCAGTAGCAAAATCGGATGCATCAGATTCCACTCACAAAGGGCATGTGAAATCTACTGGGGCTAATATTGGTCCCTCCACAAACTTCCTCTTCAACTCCTCAAATGCTGTCTGCTGCTGCTCTCCCCACCTCCATACTACTCCCTTTTGCATAAGGTTATGTAAGGGTGCAGCAATTTTAGAAAAATTGTGCACAAAGCGACGATAATAATTTGCGAGTCCCAAGAAGGCTTGAACCTCCTTGACACGGGTGGGTGCAGGCCAATCTGTGATCGCCTGTACCTTGATCGGATCCATTTTGATCCCATCAGGGCTGATCAATAATCCTAGGAACTCAATCTCGCTTGCCCCAAACACACACTTCTCTGGTTTCAAAAATAGATCATTCTCCACCAACCTCTGTAGCACCTCCTGCACTATCGCCTCATGATTCTCTTCATCCTCCATGAATATCAGAATGTCATCAATAAATATTATTACCACGCCTTTGTCTATTATGTCCTTGAAAATGTCATTCATCATATTTTGAAAGGTCGGGGGACTATTAGTCATCCCAAAAAACATGACAAGCGGCTCGAAGGATCCTCGACATGTGGCAAATGCAGCCTTCAACTCATCTCCTTTCTTTATTCATACATTGTTGTATCCCCATCATAAATCCAATTTTGTAAAGACCTTGGCTTTTCCCACCTTGTCAATTATTTCGGAGATCAATGGCAGGGGGTATGCATTCTTCACTGTCCACTCATTCAAATACCTATAATCTGTACACATCCTCTTCCTTTGGTCTTTCTTTGGCACGAAGAATATTGGTGATGTCTGTGGTGATTTCAAAGGTCGTATGTATCCTTTGCACAATTGCTCCTTCAGGAATGCATCCACTTCTTCTTGTTCCATTGGAGATAATGGATATACCTTTGACTTCTTCAGCACAAACCCTGGCTTCATCTCAATCGCATGATCCCATGGCTTCCACACCGGCATTCACTCAGACTCCTTCTTCTGGAACACTGACAGATGTTCATGATACACTTTTGGCACCCATTCCTCCACTGGCTTCTCCACCTTCACGATATTCTTGTCCCACGACTGTCCTCCATGAACTGCTCTAAAGGTTTGCTTCTGCTCTTCTTTCTTGATCATGATCAGAACTTCCCCATTTGGCATTTCCTCATCCTCCACTTCCTCCATCGTAACAGAATACTTTCTCAGATGTTCTTTCTCTTTTTTTTCCCTTTTGTCCTTCTTCATCTTCCTCCCATACACATTACATTCCTTAGGACAATGAGTCATTTGTACTTTCCCAGTTTTCCAATCAATTTTGGGATTATGCTTCCATAACCACAGACATCCTATTATTAGATTGGTTTTCCCAAGATCGCACACTTTGAATATGGCTTGCTCCTGATGCTCCTGATACTTTAGGATCATAGTCACCTCCTCCTTGATAGTTCCTCCACGATTGACTGTTCCGTCAATATTGTACACCATTATAGGTTGCACCAGCTTGCATGTGTTAATACCGTTTCCAGTAATTAAGGATCGATTAATAAATAATCCTGTAGCACCACTATCAAGCAACGCTTCCACATCAATAGCTGCATGCATGTCCACTGTCTTCAGTCCCACAGTCAAGGTGATTTTGGGTTCTATTTGCGCAGAGTGAATAAAGAATTTAGGGGTTTTCGGAAATAGTGCTCAGCAATTTTCTTTGTCATGTGATTGACAACAGTTGTACTCCTTTTCATCACGTGATTCAAAACAGTTATACTCCTCCTCGATTTCCTTTTCTGATTTACTCTGGGTTTCCTCAGATACTAATACATTGTAACGATTCTGGGTCACCAATGGGGAAACCTTCACTGGGACTCTTCCACAAAATTCTTCTGCCTGCCTTCCTCTGGCTTTACTTCCTCGATTGTAGCTTCCCTTATCTTTCTTTTCTGCCTACAATTCCTAGAAATGTGTCCTAACTGCCCACAGTTAAAACATTTAAGTGGGGCTCATCTCCCTGCTTGATCAACCTCCATTGCCTCTGCTGGTACTACTGACTCCATAACTATAGGTGTCACTGCCATGGCTGGTGGCTGTGCCCTCAGAGCTTGCGCCTGAGGCGCCTTTCCTTTCTCAGACTTTCCTCCTGATGACTTTCCAAATTTACTACTTCTGTACATCAACTTTGACTCTGCCTGTTCCTGCCGATATTGCCGGTCAAGGTGCATTGCCCAATTATACCACTCGTCCAACTTCTCTGGCATAGAAGGTAGTCAGTAGATAGACTTGAATAAAGAGGGATTTAATCCTGCTTTCAAAAACTCTACCAACGCGGCTTCTCCCATGTCTGTTTGTGAAGCTTCTGCTTTGAACTGCAAAATAAATTCATCCGCCATTAGGGAACCTTGGCGCATGGTTTTTAATTTAGCATTGGCTGTCGCCTTTGGATTAGGGTCTCCAAACTGTGCCTCTAATCTCTCCAGAAATTCCTTGAAGGTTGCAAATGGTTTGTTTCCCGTGGCAATTTGATTAATAGCCTCGTTTCTCCAGAACTGTGCTTTCCCCCCCTGAATGTATGAGAGAGCAAACATAATCCTAGACTCAGCTGTACAAAACTCTGGCTTCCTCCCATGGATGTACAATACTATAGAGCTGATGAAGGATTTTGTATTCTCCATGGTACCGTCAAAGATTTGTGGGGGCGCGTACTTAGGTAAGCGCACTTTTCCATTTCCAGATTTCTCCACTGTCTCATCCTCCTGCGATATCCACTCCACCATCTCCTCCATCTCATCATCTCTCCTATCGTCTCTGGCTGTACTTCTGCTTGTCTGGGCTGTGATGCTGCCAATACTGACACTAATTGCGACATTTGTGCTGTAAGCGCATCAATTTTCGCCTCTAGTGCTGGTATGGGAACAGGATTAGGACCAGGATTAGAAGTTGAAGGTTCGGACATAATTGTAGAATCTGTGATGAACCACTTCTTCAACAAATTCAAAATTTTTTCTTCAAGACCTCTCCAAATGTTTATGGGTCACGTGATAAGGTTCGTCAAGGTTCGTCAATCGTTCGTCGTTCGTCGGGCGCTTATTTTGACACTTTGGATCAATAACCCTTCCAACAGTGCCTGATCTCAGAGATATCACTGAATTCGGCTTGTAACTAAGATAGTCATCAGAATAGAGTAATGTAAATTGTAACTAAACCAGATCCGATCAGTTGTCTGGTTGCAGCTGTCCTAATGATGAGCGCTGCCTCTCAATCACTGGCAGTCGCAACGTAAGGCGAGGCCTGGCATCAGCTTACAAAAGAAAAGGTAGATTACATATATACAAGTACTTCCGGCTCATGCTGAAAGGGTGAATAATTGGATGTGGCATGGTGAAACAATGACGTATGTGCAGGTAAGAGAAGGTGCACTGATATGGGTAGTTGTGTTCTTCTGTTAGGGCAACACCCACTATCTGCTAGCTAAGACTGTCCAGGTTCTCTCTACAAGAAGGGGGGGGGATCCGCGCTCGTGATGGGGAAACTGATGGTTTTGATGCGAGGGGTTATTAATAGGTGAGTTTATTGAGATAGGCCTTTCACACCGAGAACGTAGGTGGAATACCTAAGAGAACACAACTAGGGTCCCCTAGGCATATATTTAGGGTTTATATACTATGTTACATATATTGTACATTGTTGTTACTGACGCATTCATACATGCGCATACATATTGATGCATGCAAAATAAAATTCTCATGCTATCAAAGTGTAGCATCATTTGGCATCATGTAGTGTAATTTGACATAATAAAATAAAAATGAAATTCTGTTAGGTAATGGGGTGGTTTCCTAACAGTCTGGAGGGTCCTGACAAAGTTTTCGATTGTAGATTTAAGCGAATAGATTTGCGCACGCATTCCGGAAATGTCACTTTCAAGCACGTCGAGGCACTCTGATGTGTCCATGTCGCCAGGGGGCACGTTTGGCAAAAATGGTGGCACAGTAAAGGCGAGACTGTCTGGAACGGTGTGTAGGGAGTCTGTGGAGCTTTGGGAAATGTCATCCACTCTGTACCTGCCTATCTTGGGCAGTGTGTTTGCGATTTCGAGCCTTAGGGGAGAGTTTTCTACTATAAGGGCAACCTCAGCCTCTAGCAAAGGGAAATCTGAAGTTAAAATTATACTACATATTACAGGGATTGGGGACGCACCTAGCAAAGGGAAATCCGAAGAGAAAACTCTAAGGATCCCTTTGCTGATGCCCAGTATATGTGAAGATGACAAAAATCAAATAATAACCTAAAAATAGAAAAGGCAGAGATAGGCAGATCAAGGCTGCCAAATGACATCATACCAAGGGGTAGATGTCAGAAGGGGTGCTCTGCCTCTAAATATAAAACTGTCAACATGCACAAACATTATAGAAAGGGAAATTAGTAATAAAATCCAGAAAAATCATAGAAAATGAAGAATAGAAGGAAATGAAGTGAGGAAAAATATAGAACAAATGTAAAAAATAGGAGAAACACACAGGGCACCCCCCTAGTCCCCCTAGTCCCCTTACAGGCATTGAGAATGATCATGCACATACTGAGGATCCACAGACATCCCAAAATGGTCAGAGTGACTTCACACAGGCATTGAG
Organism: Tricholoma matsutake; assembly: GCA_026075535.2. Classification (NCBI taxonomy): domain Eukaryota; kingdom Fungi; phylum Basidiomycota; class Agaricomycetes; order Agaricales; family Tricholomataceae; genus Tricholoma; species Tricholoma matsutake. The sequence goes on along the minus strand of AP026550.1, from coordinate 1,192,928 downwards.
AATGATCACGCACATACTGAGGATCCACAGACATCCCAAAATGGTCAGAGTGACTTCACACAGGCATTGAGGATGATCACGCACATACTGAGGATACACAGATATCCAAAAAATGGTCAGACTCTGGGTAACTTTGCACCAGGATAGAGACAGATACTTTCTGTCCTCAACACATGTCAATGACATCAAGGTTGACAAGATGCAGTACACCCAACTCACCTTTGGATTCCATACATATGAAACAGTGGTCTGGTTAGCATGATTTCTCTAGAATCACATGTACATACCACCTGTCATGAAGTCCGTTTCACAATTGAAAAAAATACCATTTGAACACTCACAAACTTGTGTAGATAGGTGGAATTTGTCATTAGCAATTGTGTTTCAAAAAATGATCACAGCTCAGACTGACTTTCTACAGCAAAAGTTCAGTCTGTAACCCTCTATGTGAAAGACCCAAGTCCTACCTCAAGTATTCCAGAAATACTTCTCAATTTCTGCTCCAAGACTTGAGTCCCATCTCTCTTCATTAGACCCTGGAGCTAGTGTCCTCAATGATGATTATCAAGATTCATGTAACACTCTCTTACCTTTTTTTGAGTTGACTCTCCTCTCAAATATGGTACACCTGCCCATACCAATGCTTGTACCAACCAAACCTTTACCCATTTTAAGTCAATTTTCTTGACTAATTCCTCAGCTTCATCTTTTAGCCCCCTAATCCTTCATTAGCACCAAGTGCAGACAAGAACAAAGAAGCATGATGATGCCATGATATAAGAGCATATGCTGGTGCAATGCTGCCATCACTGAAAGACCTTGTAATTGCTCTGAGACATCCAACCATGAGTTGTCCATGAGACATAGCAGGGGTATAGAAGAGGGTATTTGACTGGGACTGATCAGTGAGGAAGTCTCGTAGCGATGCATGATGGAACTTGATCTCAGTATTATCTCTCAGGATGATCATGATAGAGTGGCATCCACCTAATGCAGAGTGAATGACATTACTCTCTAGGTTGTTGTCATAGGTGAGTAAAACCGACTCTACAGAGATGATAGTTGAAGCACTAAGTGAAACGTGGCAGCAACTCACTGTTGAAGATATGGACGTCTCCACCCCAGCCCCCATCACCACCCACTCCCACCCAGTCCACCATCTCCAGCTACCAAAAAATGTGGGTGTCCTGCCTAGGGAAATCGTATTACATACCTTTGATATCTCCCTATTAGGGGATCATTGGTTAGTGCATTATTGAAGGGACATATTAGTAGTTGCTTACAATCTTAACATTCATTTCTTCAATGAGATGATAGTGACAGGAAATCAGTTGTCTCACTTTACATAAGCTGACAAACTTGCATCGAAAGTCTTTTCACTGTTATTTGTATTCTTTTTAATAACTGGGTAGCATGCTGGCGAGCGGCAGCAAAGCCCACTACTTTCATAGTGCAAACAATGGCGAATGAGAGCACATGTTGATGGTGGGATGCAGACCACTGACTTGTCCACTTTGTATTATGTAGTTTGGCCTTTCCATTTGGATACTTCAGATCTATCTAAAAAGAGAGACATGATTTCTTCTACAGAAGGTGGTAAAATAGTGGCAACTCATTGAGGCTGCTGGGGATAAATGATGATGTTCCCATGAAATCCCCATTGGGATTGTGGGAGGGTGAGTCCGGAGTCTTGCTCACTTAACTGGACGATCCAACATTTTGCATGACACAACGCGATCATTGATTCTTCTATTAGTGTCAGATCTCTCAATTCTGATGGCACTGGTCCAACAAACATTTGATTCGCTAATGCAAGTGTGGGAATTTTTTGTTTTTGGATTGCTTTCAAACAAGACATACACAGATTGATTTCATATACATCATCTCCCACCTGACGAACACCTGAGGGATCGAGAACAACATTTTGTAATATTCCACCTTGGTACAGAAGAAGAGGACGAATAGCCTGAAAGAATAGTGTTTCATATGTGCTTTCATCACAGTGAGTTTCAGGACATCAGATACAATCGAGATTTAACAGTTTCATTGAAATCCATTCACAGTCAGACACGGGAGAAGATTTGGCACAACATCTGCATGTACTTTCTCGAAGGGCATCGCTGCTGGTTTTGGAGTGAAACAATTGACTTATTTTATTTTTCAAATCATCAGATACAGTGGATGGCCAATTTCTTTTGATTTTGGCTTGTCTTGAATTTGTCGGTGGAAATCTGCGAGACTGCGCTTGCATCACAGATGTTTTCCCTTTCTGGAGTTGATTAATGTACTTCTTTAAAGTTCGACAGAGAACATTAAATGATGCATTGGTGTCATGCTCTATGTTATACAACTGAAGTAATCTGCACAAGGGACATTGATGTATATTATTGCTCAGTTGTGTCAAAAAGAACACGCGCATATCATCATCATTATCAGGCATCTGTGTCAGCTTGTTTGGGAAATCATCTCATAGTTTAGCACATGCGGGAGGTAGTGTAACTTGAAATTGAGAACATGCTCCTTCACTGATGTGCGCCATAATTGTATTTTTAATTTCATCCAGTGTCCCAAGAGGGGATAGTCCATAGCTAGCAGCCATAGCTAGCGCTTCAGATCTAGTTAGATACTCAAACTTCTTTAAGGAATCCTGAAAATTTGGAAGAACACCATCTTGAAGAGTATCATGCCGAGCTCGCATCCAATGTAACAATTGCTGATGTTCAAGCACGTCCAATTTGCATTGATACCCCAGACTTTTGCAAAGAACACAAAAGATATCGAGTGGAGCATTGAGGACATGGGTCAAAACAGCCAGCACAACATTGAGAACATTATTTGTCATCACAACAGACTGACAGCCCACATGAGAGCTGTAAACACAAACACCATTTACAAGATGATGAATAAGTGCCATTCGAGAGAATTGGAAGTCATCATGCACAGGTATTTGAGACTGAAGGAATATTTCCAATGAAGGAGATGGGCCATCACAATAGATGGGAGACGCAGGATTTAATAATATTTCATGAATTATAGGGAGATTATTAACAGTAGGCACCAAACTGGAAGAAGCAAGGGAAGTGGAATCAACAACAATCATTTGATCATCATGACAAGTGCATCCCATTGTTTCCCAGGTTGTGCTCTGGTTATCTACATGCAAAAATTAAACACAGTAAAAAGAGAAACAGAAATCAACGACTCGCCTGCATTTTTCACCTGCTGCTCACATTGGAACGGCCTGAACACCACCAATCCCTCCAAAATGAGATATTCTCGATAGTACGTCATCCAATCTCTCCCAAGTACAACATCAGAACATAGTTCATTATCAACTTCCAAATTCACAACGCAAGTAAAGCATCCAGAACCCATGTCAGCGTTGATGGGAAGTGAGACATTGTTGCTAAGCACGTTAAGCGTAGTTGCCAGTGTTTGAGATATCCTAGAACCAGAAAATGAACCATCAAAGGCTGCGGAGACAAGTTCACCAAGAACTCGAGCTTGCGACATGACGATAGGCAAACGGAAATGACAAGGAGTAGTCAAGCGACACGACTCTTTCCTGACGACATGAGAATCGAAACAGTCACGATTTGTGACCGATTACATACAGATGCAAATCGGGCGAACATGGATCTTGCGCATCATCAGACAGTAAAACCCACTACTAAAGTAGTGGGAATTACTAACTTACAATCTTTGTCTATTCATCATTAGGTTATATCATGCACGGATCGGCCGATTAATACACGAAGAACTCGGAACTAAGCAGCCTGCTCCATATGTAAAAAGTTTCAAGTTTCAACCTACATATCTGATTAGCACAAGTACCGAATATTAAATTTTTTAATTATCCTCTTGTCAGTCGGTGAATTTATGCGCAATAAACGTCTCATCCCAGGAGGAATTTTTCGATTTAAGTGTAGATCCAGAGCGCCAGGGTTTAAACAAAGTTAGCATAGTTGTGCAATAGAACTCTGGTCACGACGAGGAAGAATCTGGCCTATGAAGTTGGGCACGAGTGGAGATGGTAGATGCCTCAAACCATGTGTTGAAGACAAAGGATGTTGTGAAGTAAATCGTAGAATGGGATTAGCTTTCTTTTTTCCAGTGCTAGCACTTTTGTCAGCCTGAGCCGATTGCTCCAAATCGTCATCCGTACTGTCCTGCTCAGCTGCAGCAAGATCCTCAAATTCGTCTTGCTCAGGATGATTGGTTTGTCCTGCATCACTGTCATCAGGTGGGTCAGGCTGAGCAGGGATCTTTGTCGGAAACTTTTCACGTTTGTAGGACGATATCCATTCATAGTGACACATTTTCTGGATAACCAGGATCTATACCATAAAATCGTTTCAGACTCAATCAAATTCCCTCTTCTCCGCAAGGCTCCCTTCTTCACTCTCGCGCACGACGCCCGATTCAGTAGCCAAGTATTTGGGATGTGGGGCGATCCCTAACGCAGCTGCTTCCTCAAGGGAGAATGTTGCAAACACATCCTGTTCGTCGATGAGACCAAGACCTTCTACAGGTAAGACCGTATTTAAAAAATAATGGACGACGAAAGAGATTGCGAAACCGCTAATGTATGCTAGGTAGAACATCTCTTTGCATCCGCTAGGGACACTAATGGTCGGCTGAACAGCGTTGATAAATCCCGAGAGTGCAGGAGCCACGCCGACCAACCAAGATACAAGAGCTCGCCAGTTGAATCCGTGATGAAACCAATAGATGCTATGGGAATTAGGCATGTAGAGGTGACTCAATTTGAGCTTGCGGTTACGGACAACCCAGAAATCACAGATCATCATCCCGGCCATGGGGCCAAGGAAGACACTGTACCCGTCAAGAACGTTCATGAATGCGTTTGCAGAATTGACAAACTGCCATGGATTGATAACGATGCCAATAACAGCTGTGAGTAAGGCTCCACGGCGAATGTTAATCCACTTTGGAAAAAGACCAGCAAGGTCGAAACCACCCGGCCAGCCGTTATCTACTGCGTTAACAGCGATAGTGCTGACGAAAAAACCCAAGCAAGTGAAGAACCCGCCCGCGCGTGCCTTGGGGGTGTAGTCTTGCATCCACTGGATGGCGAGCTCAGAGGGGTTCCAGAGAACTTGACTGTACAGCTTTTCAGCAGCGGAAGTGGTCAGAGTGCCCATGAGCGTGACAAGCACGCCAACGATGATCGTGGCATAGATCTGACCAGTGATCTGATTTCCGGGCTTTGCGGCAAAGCGGTTGAAGTCGGATTGGTTGGTTAGTGAAACGGCGATGCTACCAATGACAGTAGTGATGCCACGGATGATGGCCCATGCTTTCTCGGAAGTCGTGTGCAAGGTGCTGCTTTGTCGTAAAAGAGGACCGCCCCCATGAGCGCTGGAGAGGGCCCAGACGGTTACGCTGAACATGGTAGCGCCGGAAAAGAGGTTGCAGTAGCGAAAGAAGATGACTGTCTTCTCAGGCGGAATGTAGAGGAAAGGGATTTGGATAGAGCAGAAGACGATGAACCCAACAAATTCTTGAGTGGTCATATGAGTAGATGATGGCATCGTGTTCTTCATGTGACGGTAAGATGGAAAAATGGCGTAAAGCATTGCTGATGCCATTTCGCCACCTATCCATGCTTGAGAACCTGAAAATTAATGAGTCGAGACAAGTCGGGTGATGCTGGTAGGCTTACCATACCACACCATGACTAACATGATTCTCTGTAGAAGCGCAATGTAGGAACCTCGCATGCCCCAGACGGAGCGATTTCCCACAGTAAAGCCGACATGCCACAGTGCCCCGAGCCAGCCATTGAGGATAGCTACTAGGCTTATTAATATCTGGGGCATCTTGGCATAAGCATAACTAATAGAGTTAGGGACTCGTGAGACTAACCTTGGCGATGATAGTGACGATCATGGCTTCCCAAACACTCAGACCAAGAACGATAAGAGAACTACCAGTCTGCCATCCGACAACGTTGAGTTGGACAACGGACCAGAACCCTAGAAATCCCCCTACAGTCCATGTTCGACGCGACGGAGGCAGCGGCACAAGATCGTGGTTGTTCCAAGCTGTCGCTCTGGCATCGTTCAAATTATGGTCCCGAGGGACCTCGAGAAATTCGCTCAGACGCTGTAGGCGCAATTTGGCAGGCATTTACAAGGGGGAAAAGGTGTGTTAAAATCATAAAATGACCATGCTTCTCCCCAGTTTAGCGGGCGATAACATAAATAAGCCAGATAGCGCGAGTCACATGGGGATTGGAAAAGGGTCGATCGTGATGGCAGCCGTCAAGCTCAAAGCTTTGTGATTGGTTAGGCGTAGCGATTTCGACGAAGCTTGGGAGGATCGAGCAGTAATGACATTTCAATGTCCCCAAAAAAAAGGTGTGATCTGTGCCACGGATAAGTAGGCGGCGTGTGTTCCTTATGCATCCTCTGATCGACAATACTAGATTCTGATGGCCCGAGTGCATTACGGCGAAATTCAGTGCTGAACCATGAATATTGTCGTATCGCAAGCACCTATCTTCGGTTCACCTTCGCCTTTTTCCCGTCCTGCTTCGTCCTTGCCCTATCTTACCCACTCACAGGACTTCACAACATCGGATTCGTCAGTTGCCGCATCCTATGTTGGGCAAGCGAATTTGAGTGTACACCTGTAATCATATGTAATGAACGTAATAATTTCCGCCGCATGCACAGAGCAACTGCCAACTACGTTTCGTAACTCTCAGTCCGACAACCGCCAATTGTTAAACAAGAAGGAAAAAGATTATCGCCGTAAGACCGAACATTCAAGGGCGATGATGAAGAGCGGGGACATCTGGGATGGACACGTGTATAGCCGGGTACGATGGTGGAGATGTGGCGAAGGGCGGTGTGAGCGTTTCGGGATGTCATTTTCAGATTGGAGAGCTATCAGGAGAGGAGCTGCGGACGTGTTATCGATAGATGAAGCCTACTCCTGCTCTTGATCTAACGTCGTCTTCAAATACCCAAGGTCCTGGAGAACCCGAAGCTTGATCACAGATGACCAACGACTACCACGATCACGATTAGTATGTCCTCGTCCGACTGAAGCTAGACTTTGAGAGCAAGGAATTAAAGTACGGGAAGATGTCAACAACAAAGACAGAAAACTGAGGAGCGGATATGAGAGAACTCAGCATGTCTTCGGAAGATGAGGCTTATCCTCCGATTTGGGCTAGCGTGGGAATTGGCACACTAGCTAGTCTAATTAGATCATAGATCATGGACATGGACAGCGGAGTTTGATTGATTTTCCCCAGCCGAACTCTACGTTTATCGTCGAGATCACAAATCCTCTCGCTCTGACCGCCTGCCTGGCTTCGCGGGGCCTCTCCTCCACAGTAAACTGTTCGCGCGATGGCGATCTAACACGTAAATAGTGTATCATCGCAATACCCTCCTTTTTATACATTCTTTTACTTCTGTTCATAATGAAAGCCTCAAACGGTCGCCAGATTCTTTGCGAAAGATGTAGCATATATGTATACCACGGACACACCCGATACCCTACCAATGCACTGGCACAACACCAACGAAGTAAGGAATGTAGGCTTAAATATCTCAGTGGGCAATAATCTCATTCTCCGGGACCTCTACAATGACTCTCCCTGCCGGTTGCGCACCCCACTTTCTGCTGATCCCTCAATCCCATTACCTACATTTGCTTTATAAACTATCAGTAAAATCTAATACATAGTTATAATTCCTGTATTCAATACTTCGTTGCGCATTTACTGGATGACTGCCGTGAAGCCGACTAGATGACAAAACATGTCTGCCGAGGACATGCCGCCTAGTGGAACACCCTACTTAGTTAGGAATTGTCAAGCGCTCGATCATTCCCAGTGAAAAGTCGGTCGAGCTGGATCAAGCCGAAATGAGTGAAATCGAGCTCCCTAAAAACTATTCCAAATGGCTTGACTAGGCTCGAAATCTCGGACAAAAATGAAGCTGGATTAAGCCGTTCTGGTGAAACAATGAAAGGTCTTCAATTGGGCTCGATAACTATTCATGCTACCCCTGCCGCTTTCCGCGCTACCCCGCCACACTACCCCTGCTGCCACCCCGCTGCCACTTTCTGTCACATGGACCACACCCGCTCCCACAGGACCAAAAACCTATCAGAGGCATGCCCCAGGCTAGCGCAATACGTTGTTAGTAGTGTAGTTGCAACAACGATATGCCACGTACCTTATCCACCTTCCTCGACACCGTGGACTTTGCCTGAAGTTTCATAAGGACACATATACAGGTAACCTGAGTGAGCACTTACAAGTGCTTTTGCTGTCGCTTCGTAACACTAGAGAGTGCACGTTGGTAATGTGAGAACCGACAACAATAAATGACTCACCCACTGTCCTTCTATCCCAAGCGATATCCAATATGTTGCAAACTCGGCTTCTGTCCCTCCTATCTGACCAACCCACTCTCGTTTGCATACACTTCTGTAGCTAGTCATTAGTACTTACAAGGTAGGAGATGATATGAGGTACATACTTGGCATTCTTTCCGTCACCAGCATGTGCTTTCTTCAATTTCTTACCAACCGTTGGCATACTTGATGTCGCCAACAGAGAAGTGGCGGACAGAGAAGCGATGGATGGGGTGAGGGCAGGAACAACGGGTGCTGGGATAGTTGGATTAGACACTCCTCCCACCGATGCGTTGGCTGCGAAAGTAGCAGATGTGGCGAGTAATGCCAGGGCCGAGGTTGACGATCCTGTCGCTAGCTGTGCAAGGCCACATGATGGTGCAGTGAGTACTGGTGACGGCTCGGGTGGTGCTGACGTGGACTGCGTTGACCCAGTCAGCAGGGGGATCGAAGTTGATTAAACGGGGGCCATGTCGGTAGGTGGAATGAGGCCTGAACAAATTTCGATGTCACTAAAGACCCCAGCGCTAGGGAGATGTCAGAAACCTGCTACGTAAATTCCAGTTGTACTCACAGAGGATTTGGAATCTGTCACATAAACAAAACATTACAGATACGTATCATCACAGCGACCCACATACCTCCAGTACTTTATCTGCGGTTTCAGCTATTGACTCCTTTGTCAAGGCCCTCTCACGGAAACTCCCTTCTGCTAAACTCGACGAGCTATGATTAGCATCGTGCTCCTCACTTACCATATTTTGAGACTCTCCGTTGGAAGGATTGGTTGTTTTCAGTTTCTTTGATGGTCGCTTCATTGAGGGAGATCGTGAGCGCTTGAATGCCTTCGAACCAGAGTATTTGATATCGGCACTTGTTGGATCGCTCTCCACAGGTTCTGACTTGACTTTGGCCTTGCGTCCAATGCGCTTTCCATACCAAGAAGAGTAATTGTCAGTCGCAAGCATGTGCGCCTTCCAGTTGCTTGCGCCATAAGACAACACAGGGAAACACTGAGTCATGTGGTGTTCATAGTAGTTATGCGCCGTGAGGTTGGCATCCGCCCAAGTCGCTGGCGCCATTCCAGAATCCAGTAGCAACTGCCAGATCGGTCGTGCGTAGGCGCGCATATTCTCAACAGTATCTCCATCAACAGGCTCGCCAGTCTCGTCCTCCACGTACCACGTCATGATGTTGTCGTTAGTCTCGATTTGATGAAAACCTGTTGAGCTCTTCCTGTTCTTCTTTTCCGTTGTGTAGTCCTTCTTATTCCAGAATTTTACGTCTTCATAGTCGACAGCATTGAGCAAGGACACAGACAGAGAGGCAGCAGACAGGGATGTTGACAAGGAGGAGGAACCAGGGCCATTATCTAGAGCAGCACGGAGCAGAGCATGAGACGAACTGGCTATGCATATTAGTGCATGGTTGTCTGAAGATTCATAGGATCAGAATGAAGAGATATATGCGCACTTGAGACCAGAGATTTCAGATGAGAGGCCCTTTATTACGGTCAACAGAGCACTATGAGATGATCTATCAATCTAGGTTGAATATCGTATGGTTTCAAGAAGCAGGCGGTACACACGATAAACTTTTGAGTTCTGCCTGAATAGACAACAGCACCTCCTTCATTTCATGATGTTCAAGATCCAGTGGATGTGTGTGGTGACTTCGGTGGTCATGTTGTCCTTCGAATCCAAGCGTTTGTGGGCGATGGTGACGGTAGGGACCAAGGCGTTCACTGTTCGAAGGTGTGGGATAGAATCCGTCATAGGGACTTGATAAGTCAGAGAGGCTTGGAACCCTAGGCGGTGAGAGCAATCTATGTGCCATGGCAGGAAGAAGGAACGTTGTCACTGTTGTTTGGATTGTGTGGTCACCAAACAAAGTGATCAACTTGTACCGTATTCGCAATTTTGAGTGGATTTAGGACATAGAAATACAAGCTACAATTCATCGAGAACAGCCTCTGTGACACCCCCCATAGCAGCAACGTCAAGTCCTGGCTTTTCTACCACAAATACTCGATCAGCCCATTCTGCACCAACCGAAGGAGGGACCATAGCGACTACTGCCTCAATGGCTTTCACATTGAATATTGAATATTGCGACAACATTCAACGTTGAATGTTGTTGGATTCGAGATGGCTCGATTGGTTCTATTTGGCTTGAATCGGCTCAATCCGGCTCAACGGACTTTTCACTGGGGATCATTGTCGACCAGTCGCCGCCGGAATCGGTCGTTGTCTCTGGTGTGACCTCACCCTTCCGATCATCCATCACCTTCTCCATGAGTTTGTGCTCGCTTCAACTCTGGCATCCCCTCCAGGCCTCACAGCTGATCTATTGATTTGGTGGCACAGCAGCTGACTCGACCAAGATATCATCAGGCTACAGTCCAATACATGATATAAACTGATTGATTCTCTTTTTGGCGTGCTTCACGATACCATTCCCACCCAAATCATATCATGGAAACTGACACGGCAGTCGACCCCCAACTTGTCCCACACCACTGCTCGCACAAAGGTTGCCCAAAGTCGAAGAGCACATGCCCCAACCATTACTGGATTTGTAAAGGCTCGGATGTTAAACATGATGCTACCCGGGTGTTTGAGAAGAAGGCATGCGAGAGAAATGTAAAGAGAAACGATAAGGTGGAGAAATGTGGGACGAGTGAGTTTCCGTCTCCGTTACTATGCGCACAGCATTAACACACTGATAGAACAATAAACGAAATAATTTGGAAGTCATACAAAGAGGGGATGGCACGAAGGAGACTAGAATTCGGCATTCACACTGATCATAATTCCGATCCCTTATGCACGCTTTCTGCTCTCGCTCGCTGTCACCTGAATTTCCAACTTCGGCCTTACACATAACACATGTTACTGGTTACTGTTGTGACATGTAAGCATCAAGTACTTAGAAAAACCTAAGTACAGAAACAGGACCAAACTGCGGACGATTCTAGGAGTGTCTCTATGAATGCAAACATTAATCTTGATGCTTTTGAGCGCATCGTCATCGACCATTTTCGCGTGGCTGTTCGTCACCACTCCCCGATGAACAGGGGTTCGTATGCGCGGGTGTTTTTGTTCACTCTCGAGAACAACTTTCAAGTAGTTGGACGTGTCGTGCTTCCTGTTCGCGAGGCGGTCAAGACTGAAGCTGAGGTGGCGGCCATGGAAATGGTCCGATGTAAGCATCTGTTTTAGTGCGCCCCTGCCCTGATCCCCTGATTCTCATCAATCTAGCACGCACCGACATACCAGTGCCGCAAGTATACATATACTGCTCCTCAGCCAACAACCCAGTCGGAGCTGAATGGATTTTGATGGAATACCTACGGGGCGAACTCCTTGGAGATTGTTTCGGGAGGCTTACGAATCAGCAAAAGTTGCGCACCAGCGTCGACTTGGCTATGGTCATGTCTTCGTTGTTTATAATAACGGCGTCATATATTGGAAGCCTATTACCAGAGCTTCGCAAAGATGACTCTAACACTGGCCACTACCCCCTTCGGTATCCCTTGGATAGCCACCCTTTATGCGAGGCCACAACTTTTACTCAGGACGTCCGATTCCGTATCGGGCCAATGAACGACGTTACTTTGCTAGATTACCCCAACCAAGTCCCAGCTAGCCTTTGTGGACCTTTCGATTCTGAATTTGATTTTCTCGAAGCGTTCGCCTTTCGCGGTCGACCGCCCACAAGGCCGAACAATAAACTGGACCGTTGGGCTTTTAATAAGGTATTCGAGGTATACCACACCATCCGGCCTCTCTACAGAGGTTTTATAGGCTCATCCTCTGACCTGCCAGACGAAACATTCCATTTCTCTCATGGTGATCTCAGTAGCTGGAACATTCTTGTTGACCCACAGAGCGGCACGATCACCGGCGTGATCGATTGGGAGATGGCCGGCTTCCGTCCCGCCTGGCTCGCAGCCGTTGCTGGTGGATGGTTTAATGACGACCAGGATCGGTTCCTCATGACTGATGACCAGAGCCGTCATCTCGAATATGGGGATGACAAGTTGGGAGACGCTGAGCTCCGCTCCCATTTCCGTTTACAGCTCGCGGGGCGGAATATGGAGTTGTTTTGCCACTATTGGCTCGGTCCGGAGCTTAGAGCTATTTTTTATGCTTGCTGTCACGCATATCCGGGAAATGCAGAGATCTGGTTGGAGAAATATGAAAAGCATGAATGGGACCTCGAGCTGCGTGGACCTTTTCCTTTTGACTTTATGGGATGGATTTTGGAAAAGCTGGATCTCGAGGAGACGTCGGTCTAACTTCTTCAACGGCGCAATCTACATCTAATTGTTCACTTTAGATTACGTACGGGAACTGCGGGAGAAATTCCAGAGTGACAATAAAGAGAAACACTCAAACCACACTCCGATCGACAACAACTGAAGTCTCTCGATCCAGAAAACATTCTTTCTGTTTCGTTGCACCAATGTGTTTGTTGCGAATAAAGAGTGTGTATAGTTGGATAGGGAATTAACTAGCTACATACCTTGGTATATATAGTATCTACATGGCACTGGTATGTCTAAACTGTAAACAAGAGGTTGTATATAAATCTACGAAGCTATGTGTGACTAGCGTGATGCGCAGTATTACCCACAGGCGATGTTCCATATATGGTGGTGGAGTTGTCATTCGGCTTCCCGATTCCGAGTTCTCAGTATTGAGAACGAGGCTTATCCTCCGACTTGAGCTGGCGTGGGAAGAATGGCACACTTTCTAGTATTGCGGCAAGTGCCGACAAGTGATGACTAGTGATGGCTGATTATGTTAGCTTCATCTGCAGGTTGCGTGCACAAAATGCTCTTTCTATTGCGGCAAATGCCGGCGGGACACGTATCTACTGTCAGCGTTTCTGCTTTGGTTTCTTCGCGTCAACTTTGCATGTTCCCTGTGGAAATGCCGCTGTGCTGCTACCTGTTGTTTTGCAAATGCTTTTTTGAACATGTGCGCTGAATTTTCTCTTCGCCTTTGCTCCTTTATAACGTGCCTTTCTTTTCCTCCCAGTATCTACTCACACTTGTCGTGGCCTACTGAGCTGCTATGCAAGATCATATCGTTATGAGTCCGCGAGGATTTTTTTGGTCCATCATTTTCATCCCTGGTGGCTCAACATTCGCTTCTCAGGCCCGTTCCATGACATTCTCACGAGACATCCCAATCCCTATAGCAGTCTTTGTACAACATTTCATGGTGATCACAATGACTTTGAGGCTTGCAAAACACGTATCCACTCCTTCCATCTCTCATCCCTCGACCATGCCATCGATCTTCCCACATTTCCTCACCTAACGCACGCATTCCTGTCTTTGCATACTTCTGGTCCTAATGTTTCCCCATATCGGTATACTTACTATCACCAGCGCCCTGACCAACATTATTTTGACACAATCCCTCATCTCTCTTCTTTTGTCAACTATTCTTTGGCCTTTACCACATTCCTGTCTTTGCATACTTCTGGTCCTAATGTTTCCCCATATCGATATACTTACCTATCGCCAGCACCCCGACCAACATTATTTTGACACGATCCCTTGTTTCTCTTCTTTTGTCAACTATTCTTTGGCCTTTTACTTAATTTCAGTTTGATAAAGTTTGTATAGTATACTTGTAGTATACTCATGTATTTAATTGTATTTTAGTTTGGTGCCTCTACTGAGTCTACTCTGATTCTCGGTTGTAGTTGTGTGATAACCTGCCAAAAATTCCCACTACTTTAGTAGTGGGTTTTAGGGTGCTGTAGCACCAAATGCAAAATGAGTGCTGGATTGAAACATGTGATATTTCTGGGCCGCTCAATGTACCGCAAAATTCATCTCACGCCATAGTTGTTTCAGATTTCTCAGCTTTGATTTCTTTCGCAACAAACCACCATGAGTGCATGTATAGCTGGTCAATCTGTTTCTGTTGTGTTCGATAGTTGTTCATCTCATTCATATATTGCTCGGGATTGGGCATTGCTACACAATATTCATTCTGATACGTTAACAATTGGTGTTAATGCTGACATGGGTCGAGGCATGCTTACTTGTATTGTTGATCTTATTGTTGGCAAGAATTTAGTGGCCGATTTGATTCTTGGAGCAGATTGGCATACTTACTATGGGGAATATTTGGTATCGGAGGGACTGATCTCTGAATGGAATTATGAAGTCGATAGATTCTGTAGTCCTTGTGAGTACCAATTGGTCTATTTTGGAATTGTTGCTGAGGACCATCGTCATCACAACTTCAATAATTTTGATAATGATGAAACTATGATTAATCGAAATTGTTCTTCTACACGTTATAATCTGCCTTTTGTGAAACAATTATTGCTGGACCCAACCTCAGCCCTTTATACATTTCCCTGTGATTTCGAAGATGTCTTAGGTGGCCATGGCATTCGATTTTCAGTTGAAAATCCTCGTTCTTCTCAGCTGGCTTTAATACATCATATATTGAATGGACTTTGCCCATCTAATTCAAATCATGACTGTTGTCTTTTATCTGGCTCTGTTCAACTTGTTGACTTATCTCTTGCTATGTGTGGTGCCATAGCTGATGCTCCCATACACCTTCTTCAATTGATGTGCAGAGGGATTGGTTATTTGTCTACTGATACTTTGAATGACATCAAATTGTTGAAAATGATACGCATTCATCATGATGCTTTGTTGAAAAATTCTTTGCATTCTATTAACACTTGCCTCTCTGATTTTGAATATATGATGAAGCCTGACACATTGTCCTTTGCAGCTGCTCATGGACTTTCTCTGTTAGGAACTCTTGATGATATCAAAAATACCATTGTTCATCATATTTCTGAAGGGATGTGCAGACAATTCCATCATTGTACTACTCCAGGATGTGCTACAATACAGCTTGAATATCCTGGAGACCTCATGCACAATAGTAACAATTATGATGATCTCTGAATTTTTTTCTTGTCAAATTTGGTGAACAAAATTTGGTGTCAACCTTTGGCTCGCTTGTTAGAAATTTATGGGATCCCTCATGATCATCAGTGCACTTTGAATGATTTATGAAGATGTTTGAAGATTTATATTGATAATCTATGTAAGGGTAAAAAATCACCTCTCACTATTCTGCGAGCAGTTAATAAGAATACTACAAAATGACCAAAAATCCAGAATATATGGCCTCAACCGATATCTCAAGCACTAAAGGATAAAATTTCAGAATGTTTTCAAAGGGAGACTTCTCATGATGTTCTTTGGCAATGTACTTGTGCCTCTTGTGCAGAACTATGCCTAGCTTCAGATTGTGAATGGGTTCCAACTGCTTCTTTGGACCTTGATTGCATTCGTTGTCCAGACTTCACAGCATTGAGAAATCAAAATATTCCTTTGGAAACAGACTCTGAGATTGAGACTGCTTATGTGTCTCCATGGATATCTCCAGATGTTGTGCCTCCTCCATTGCCATATGATGCTGGTGTTCTTAAAGATGTTCTTGTTGATCCTTCAGGAGTGCGATCTATGTCAGATGATAATTCAGCTTATGAACTTAATTTGTGTTCATCTTGTTTAAGTGCAATTGATAAACATAAACTACCTCCGCTTGCATTGGCTAATCAATTGTTTTTAGGTCCTGTACCACCAGAATTACAGGATTTGGCACCTATTGAAGAATCAATGATTGCCCTCTGTCGTGCTAAATATTGGATTGTACAATTATCAGAACAAGATCCTAACCTTAGTTTCCCTCAGAACCAGCATGGATTTTATGGAAATATTATCATTTATCCTCAATCAGCTCAAAAAATAGCAACAATGCTTCCACCTTCCATAGAGGAAATTACTTTGCCAATTTGTATTATTTTTGTTGGTTCTTCTCCACCTAGTGCTCAGTGGCTTCATGAAAAAACAAAACCATTGACAGTTTGTGGCAATAAGGTACAACAAGCATTGCTATGGTTAAAAGTGCATAATCTTCTGTATTCTCATATTGACATCAATTACGATGTGCTTGATAAACTACCAGAAAATGATATCTTACCTTTCCATATCAATCATGTTTTGCCTAACAATGATGGTGATGTGTTAACATCTCGATATGATAAAAATGTGCCTCCTATTCCTTCTGATGCAGATATCGCTTTTCAAAAAGTTGTCATTTCAGATGTTGATGGGCATGCATCCCCTAATGAATTGCGTGCAGCTGCATTGAACCACATTCAGAAAAAGAAAGGTGGTTATATCAAAATTCCTCATGATCCAACCCCAGAAAATGAATTTGTCATTCCAAACCTGTTCCCAAAAATCTATCCCACCTTATTCCCTTTTGGGCTTGGAGGTTTTGAGGATCACAATTGAAAGCAACGAGTATCTTTGAAGCGACATGTCAAACATTTGTTGCGTCTCACTGATAGGTCCACTGTGCGCTCTAAACTCTGGGACCATCTCTAGAGGCATCGAAACATCAAAATGCATGCTCCCAACCCCTACGAACCCTGCGACACCACTCCGAAACTATCTTGAATGACTTCAAACAATATCACAGCACTTCAAATGCTGTACACCAATCGCACCACCCTTGGGATACACGCAGCACACCTTGTAAGAGTTAGTGCATCGCATATCAAGCACCACCAGACACGAGGAGATACAACAATGGGATTTTAGGATGCGATTGTGGCGCTTTGACACCTCGATGATATATTAGATCAATGGGGACAGGTACCAGTGATAAATCATGTCTCTAGACATTTCCCTTCTTATTGTCTTTCATTTATTCTATGATTCACAAAGATTCTCTATTGTTTTATATCTTGCCTCATGTATTCCTCATGTGTTATTTCCTTTTTAGTATCACTTCTCCCAAACATATATAGCCTTGTACTAGCTACTTAGAAGAATAGAATACATCGTCCTCTCACTTCAATCGTCTGATTTAAGAGCTATTCTCTTGAGTCCAAGCATCTCAACTTAATCTTGAAATTCAGTGTTTTATGCCAAATTTCCTCGAACCCCTCATACTAGCTTCACAAAACTATCACATATTGTCTATCCTCTCTAGACCCCTTTCTACGTCCTCATAGTCTATCCTCAGTCACCGTCAAAGGCGTCTTCGTCTTCTATAAAGACCTTCAAACTTCATTGCACTTCTTTGCACTTCATTGCACTTCATTGCACCTCTTCGAATACTCATTGAACTTCATTAAATTTTCCTCAGATGTTATTGCAGCACTTGGTATGCCCTCGATTATTATTGAACTTCTCTCAAACATCATCGCAGCGCTTCAAATACTTTTCAGCCTCTTCGAACCTCATCGCACCTCATCACACCTCATCGCACACCCTTTAGAGTCGTTTTCATACCCCTGGTTTACAGCAGTGATATTTAGTACCACCTTGCAACCTTCCTCTAACTAGCATTATACCAAGCGAGCCCTTATTGTGGGTTTTGTTTGGGTTTCCTGGTCGAGTACTATCATTTTGGAGCTCACTGTGAGGGGTTTCTAAATCATTTCATTGCCTAATCCATCTCGAATCTCCTGGCTTAGGCCAACACAAGCTAGAAACCTACAGATCGACACTTGTCACACCTTTGAATCTCTCAAACAATCGGGAGATATTCTTATACCTGTTTCCGAAGCAGAATCGACTCATCGTCAACTATTCCCTTCACCAATATCATCGCCCTCAACATCATCTTCTACTTCTTTGTCTTCATCATCTACATCTTCATTCATCCTTCCAACAACTTTGACTCCTCTACCATCCTTCACCCAAGTTTTAACTCCTACTCCTAGAAACATCACATTCATGACTACGCAAGCAACAATGCCAGCTCGTGGTCATTCCACGGCTCCGAAATTCGACCCTACCCAGCTGCGAGAACTTCACAGATACTTTAATGAACTCGGATTGCTTTTCTCGGTGTGCAACATCACGAACTCAGAGGATATGAAGAAACACGCCTGTCGCTACCTTGATATCGACACTTCCGAACTCTGGGAATCAATTCCAGAATATGATGCCAGCATTTCATTCCAGAACTTTCGCATCGCAATTCACCAACTGTACCCCGGTTCTGAAGACGATCGGAAATGGTGGACTTCGGACATGGACAAACTCGTTGGCGAACAACTTTGCATAGGTATTTACAATGCGAGCGATTTGGGATTATACTACTGGTCATTCTATAACATTACAAAGTTTCTATCTACTAAAGGCAGGGTTTCCAATGCAGAACAAAGCAGAGCCTTTGTCAGGGGTTTCCAACCAGGCTTATGGGCTAGAATCACTCGATGACTTGAACTAAAATTCCCCGATCACTACCCCGACAACCCCTACCCACTTGACAATATTCACGCAGTGGCTAAATTTGTTTTAGTGGGATCTATTGGCTTGGATTCGACATCGCTACTTAGTTCGCATTCTTCAGCACCTTCAGCAATCCCAACAACATTGACATCTTCACCCCAAATTAAATCAGAAGACCTTACAGCAATCCTCGAGAAATTTGCAGCCACTCTTGTAACAGCTTTAGCAGGTTCGAAGACCACGAACACTACTCGACCTAACAGCGGATTTCGTTCGGAACAGCTCGAAACATTAGTTTGCATCTTCTGTGGGCTTACAGGACATTTTATTAGTGACTGCTTGGTTTGCCAGTCTTATATCAATGAAGGAAAGTGTAAAAAGAACACAGAAGGCAAAATCATTCTCCCAAACGGTCAATTCACTCCACGAAGCATCCCCGGTCGTTTTATCAAGGACAGGATTGACGAATGGACTCGACGAAACCCTCCATCTAACCTTACCCCTTCGCTAATGTATAATATTGCACCTTCAACAGTTTCTTCGATGCCATCCAAGGGTGTTTACCAAATTAACGACTTATCCACAACAGCTGAAGATCGTATCGCACAACTCGAACAAGAGATATATGCTTTGCGAAGTGGTAAACCTTTTACGCAAACTGATTTGAATGTGCCAGCAGCTCCTACCTCACAGCCCTCGATCCCTGCGATGGTCGAACGATTCGTCCTGCAACCACCGGCACCATCGATATCGTCCACAGTGACCAACCCACCTACTTTGAATACAGCACCATCTTCGATCTCCAAGCGATCATCGCAACTGGTAATACATCCCTACAATGGCGCTAAAGAAAACTCGTACCTACCTCCTCACGAATGTAACTTCGCATCGATAGGCAAAGCAAAAGACAGCCCATCATATCATACCCAAGCTCCCATTCAAAAGGACAAAATCACCAAAGATGTCTTCACTCGATCAATGAAAACACCAATTATCACTCTAACCCCCAAAGAATTACTTTTGCTATCACCCAAAGTTTGTGCGAAATGGAAAGAACAGGTCACTGCACATCGTACACAACAACCCGAAGGAAATAACGCTACAAATCTCCTTCACGATGACATATTCATAATTGACGACCCTTACAAAACCTATATTAGCAGTCTTCGCCCTGGAGAAATACCCGAACCTTTTATCGCAGTGAAGGAATCACATTCTATTAGATCAGTTATTATGAACATCAACAGAAGAAATCCAGTCAAAAGTGTAGTCAACCTGGGTTCATCAATCATCGCGATGTCGGAAGAAGTCTGTCACAAACTTGGTCTCGCATACGATCCTTCGATACACATCCCTCTGCAATCGGCTAATGGTGGTATTGACCAGAGTCTAGGTTTGGCAAGGAACGTACCTTGCAAAGTTGGTAGCATCACTCTCTATATGCAGATACACATCATCTGCGATCCAGCATATGATATTCTGCTTGGACGACCATTCGATGTTCTCACAGAGAGTATGGTCAAGAATTATCGAAACGAAGCACAGACAATAACTATATTTGATCCGAACTCGACACGATCCTGCGCTATTCTGACTATTCCCCGATCTAATCGATGAAGAAGAGTAGTTCATGAGGATTTTCACAACTAGAGGATAAAATCTTGGAGAATGACCAGTGTGCCCTCATTATTTCTTTTGACCATTCTAATTCCTCTATAACTATTGAGTACACTGCGATTATTCCCGATATTGACTCCTCAAACTCTTCGAACCCTATTTCCTTTTCTTTGATCCTTGCAAATTTATATTTAATGGCTAGTCACCAGTATGCAACGTCTTTATTGGGCTCGATGGCGACCTCTATGCATGACTTCACTATCATATCCCCTCCCCACGTCTCGTCAACCAACTCTATATACCCAATCTTTGCAGCATCAAAGAAGAAATACAAACCAGTCGCACAGAAGGTTCGGCTGGTTATTACTGAACTACCTGATCAATTTCGCATCATTCGAAAAATCACTGGCAACCCCCTCGAGCAAATGCCAAAACTCAATCCTCACCCCCCATCGTTTGTCCCTTCTCCCCGATATACACTTGAACGCAAAGCTATCATCGACAAAAACCATTCCGGCAATTTTCTATGGCCAGAAGAACGAAAGCTTATGCACAATTTTATTCGAAATCACAAAATGGGTTTCGCATGGACTGAACAAGAACAAGGAAGCTTTTGCCCTGACTTCTTTCCTCCTATAGAATTCCCTGTTATTCCTCACACTCCATGGGTCGAACGTAATATCCCTATACCCCCTGGTTTGTACGAACAGATCTGTGGGATGCTAAAAAAGAAGATAGAAGCAGGAGTATACGAGTCGTCGAACTCGTTGTATCAGTCACGATGGTTTTGCATTGCAAAGAAAGATGCAAAATCACTTCGAATTGTTCACAGTCTCGAGCCTCTTAATCAAGTAACGATACAGCACTCTCGTGTCGTCCTGATCCCAGAGCATCTAGCCAAACAATTTGGTGGATGCGCTTGCAGTGGAATGTTGGACTTATATGTCGCATTCGATGAAAGGAAAGTCGCAGAATCATCTTGAGATCTAACAACATTTCAGACACCTTTCGGAGCGCTTTGAATCGTCACTCTACCGATGGGTTGGACAAACTCGGTCCCAATCTTACACGACGATGTAACATTTATCCTACAACCCGGAATCCCTCATATCACCATCCCTTACATCGACGACACACCAGTTAAGGGTCCAAAATCAGAATATCGAACTATTGGAGGATCTTATGAGATGATTGCTGATAATCCAGGCATTTGATGCTTCGTTTGGGAGCATTTCGGGAATCTAAATCGTATAGTCCAACGTATGAAGTATTGCGGAGGAACCTTTTTGGGTCTGAAACTTTACCTTTGCATTTCTGAAATAATCATTCTAGGTCATCGATGCAATATCGAAGGTCGTATGGCTGATCCCACTCGCAT
Organism: Tricholoma matsutake; assembly: GCA_026075535.2. Classification (NCBI taxonomy): domain Eukaryota; kingdom Fungi; phylum Basidiomycota; class Agaricomycetes; order Agaricales; family Tricholomataceae; genus Tricholoma; species Tricholoma matsutake. The sequence goes on along the minus strand of AP026550.1, from coordinate 1,171,224 downwards.
CGCAGCAGTTAGCAAGTGGGGGCCTTGTCGAAGTCTTACTGAAGTCAAGGCATTTCTAGGAACCATTGGAGTTTGTCATATCTTTATTCGGAACTTTGCTCAACGTGGTACAGCTCTAATACACCTTATGTGAAAAGATGTCCCTTTCAATTTCGGACTGAAACAAATTGCAGCACAGGAAGACCTGAAACAAGCCCTTATCACCTCGCCAGCCATTCGTGCCATCAACTATTCATCCAACGCACCAGTCATACTATCGGTCAGCACTTCACACATCACCATTGGCTTTTTCCTCGCCCAATGCGACCCCGACAATCTTCGAAAGTGCTATTATAGCTGATTCGGTTCCATTACACTCAACAACCACGAATCCTGATTTTCGCAACCAAAGCTCAAACTCTATGGACTTTATCGAGCCCTCGGCACCCTTCGACTTTATATTATCGGCATTCGCAATCTTATCATTGAAGTTGACATGAGGTACATCAAAGGCATGTTATCAAACCCCAATATCGCACCTAGTGCTAGTATAAACTGTTGGATTGTTTTGATACTCACCTTTCACTTCACCCTCGTCCATGTTGCAGGAACCCATCATGGTCCCGACGGACTCTCGCGACATCCACCACAAGCCAAAGACAGCCAGCTCGATAATGAAGAAGACTTTGGAGACTGGATAGATTGACTTCACAGCTTTGTACACCAGATAAACCCGATATTGACTCGGCCATTCCCCTGCCATCAACAACCGATACTCGCCCTCTCCTCTGATATCGCTCAGCAGAATGAAGTTACCTACAAAGGCATCCCATGAAGTAACAACACGAAAAAGGATGATGCACAACTACTTCGTGTTCGAAAGTGGTTAGGTGACTTGGTATGACCTCTCAATCTATCAGACGTAGAATATGCTACCTTCGTCCGATATTGCACCGAATTCTTTATAGATTCAGGCAAACTATGGAGAAAAGACTCCCACAGCGCTCACAAAATTGTTGCCATCTCCGAACACTGCCTCGAAATCATTCGTGCAGCTCACGACAACATTGGACACAAGATGGTGTTCACTACAAAGTCCCTGATCGCTTTGCGATTCTGGTGGCCCAACATGAAGGCTGACATTGCTTGGTATATTCAAACATGCCATCTCTGCCAGGTTCGTCAGACGTGAAACCTTCTAATTCCCCCCATAGTTGTGACACCAGCTCCTCTATTTGGCAAAGTTTATGTTGACACTATGCAAATGCCTCCATCAGCCAGATTCAAGTACATTGTCCAAGGCCGATGTTCGCTCTCGACATATCCAGAGTGGCGAAAGCTTCGATGCGAGAACACAACAACCCTCAGCGACTGGATCTTCAAAGACATTATTTGTCAATGGGGCTCTCTTTACGAGATCGTCAGTGACAACGGAAGTGCTTTCATTGCCGCGATTGAGTATCTCTCCAAGCACTACCATATTAACCACGTTCGCATTAGTGGTTACAACTCTCACGCCAATGGACTCGTTGAATGAAGCCACTTCGACATTCGCCAATCACTATTCAAAGCCGTCGACGGAGACCAAAGCAAATGGTCAAACAGAGTGCACTCAGTCTTTTGGGCAGAACGAGTTACAGTTCATAAACATATGGGTTGCTCCCCTTACTTTGTTATTACAGGATCGCACCCCCTCATTCCACTCGATATCTCCAAAGCCACCTACTTGCAACCCCTCCCACTTCGATCCTCTCGACTACTGACCTCATCGCCAGATGTGCCATTGCCCTACAGAAGAGATCCTCAGACCTTGAAGTCCTTCATTCGAAAGTCTTTTTGGCATGGCTCGAAGCTGCAAAGTGCTTTGAACAAGTTCACCAGCGAACGATTTGTGATTACAACTTCGTGAAAGGTGACCTCGTTCTACTTCGAAACACACAGATCAAGAAATCACTCAATCAAAAGATGCGTGCACAATACCTAGGTCCACTCATTGTTATCGAACGAAATTATGGTGGTGCTTACATCCTTTGCGAATTAGATGGTTCCATACTTCATCGACCTGTCACCGCATTCCGACTCCTCCCCTATCTTGCCAGAAAGTCCATCCCTCTTCCCCTGAACTTCCTCGACATCGACTCAAACCATCTCGAAGGACTTCGAAAGACTTCAGACGTTGACTCCGACATAGACAAAAATTTTCCAGATATCGAACCCGACTAGCTATTCTTTTCCTTTGTATTGAACATCGAACTTATAACTTCGTTCTCATTTAGTGTACATTACAAGTCGCAATATCGCCATATAGAGTGGTCGCACAAACTCAAAAGGGTTTTTTGGCCATGATGATTTACTGAGCCTTTCCCTTATTCTCCTATTTCATTTCTTTCCTCTTTCTTATCGTTTTCTTTCGATTATTTACGAAGTTTTATTTAAAAAGATAGAATACAAAACAAAGTCCACAAAAACACAAAAAGAAACCCGTCCTACTCAGCCAGCAACCCTTCCAACCCCTCTATCTCATCTAACAACATCTCCAAATCAACTCGCCTCTCCGCCAATCTCGCTACCCCTTCTTCCATTGCCTTGCTATCCTCCACCTCTCGAACCTCCTTTGCCTTCCCCTTTCCCTTCGACTTCTTTCCCTTCGCCTTATCCCCTGACAGCGTTGAAGGTCCCGCAACGTTTTCAATGGGCTCAATCACCCTCACCGCACGAATTTGAATGACTAAAACAATTGATTAGAGAGCTCAAAACACATCAAATGACACTTGTACCTGGTTTTGGGTGCGAATCTGGTTTGGCAGCCCCAAATCGTCTTGCTTCACCTTTGCGAAGTCCCTGCCTTGAGACACCTTGCCAGTAGCAACCCTGTGCTGCCTGAGTGCACTTCGTGCACTTCGGGGCTCCCTCATTGACAATGCACGATGGCTGGGATATCATTTTAGCACATCAATCGCACTACAACATTGATTAGCAGCCCGAAAACCCTTCGAAAACAAAGCGAAAACTCACTGGGCCTTCGAAGTCGAGAAGTCCACCCTCAGCGAACCTCCTCCGCTTGCTCTCTACCCTGTCCTTGATGATCTCGTCCCCATCATCCTCACCTCCCTCGATCTCCAATACCTTACACTTCCCAATCCTGATTATCAGCAATCCTCCTAAATCTTCTTCCTTGTCCTCCTCTCCAGCCTCTAGCCTCTCGATCGCTTGTGCCTCCACTGCGAGCTCCACATTTTGTCGCTGCAGTTCTTCCTTTGACAAAGTTTTAGCACGAAACTCAGCAAGGGCTGCATTTCGAGCATCTACTAACGCCCCCCTCCGAGCCTCGATCTTCTCCTTCTTTGCATCTTCCTCTGCCCTGTGAGCCTCCTCCTGCTCCTCCTGAACCCATCTCGCTTCCTGTTCCCTTCACTCTCGCTCCACCTGCTCACTCAGATCTGCAAATAAAAAGTCTCCCCCCCACGAAAGCCATCCGCATCAAGCCATTGGTTTGAAAAGCTCAAAACCCTCATCGACGACCTGTTGCATGGTTGAGTCATGTTCCTCGCCCAAATTGTCTGCCAATTCGTCGTATTCTGCCTGAACATATTGCGTTAGAATCCGAATATCGAATGGGAATCAGAAACTTACCATCTTCTCACAAAAACCTCTCCCCCACACTTTGAAGTCGAGGTCTTCAGCGACACTGTGATTGGGCATCGATTTGGCATATTCAAGGATTTCAGTGTTGAGTTTGGCGAGAAGAGACATGATGAAAAATAGTGTCAAAGGTTTGGAGAGGTGACAAAGAAGAACGAGAGGTTTTTCAAGTTTTGTTTACAATTTCAACACGATCACGCATTTCGCACGTGACTCCGATCGGCTGACTGGGACAGTCAGGATTTCAGTAAGGGGGAGGATGATAGGTCCACTGTGTGCTCTAAACTCTGGGACTGTCTCCAGAGGCATCAAAACATCAAAATGCATGCTCCCAACCCCTATGAACACCGCTCCAAAACTATCTCGAATGACTTTGAATGACTTTGAACGATATCGCAGCACTTCAAATGCCTTTGGCCGCTGTACACCAATCACACTGCCCTTGGGATACATGCAGCACACCTTGTAAGAGTTAGTGCATTGCATATCGGGCACCACTGGACACGAGGAGATACAACGATGGGATTTTAGGACGCGATTGTGGCGCTTTGACACCTCGATGATATATTAGATCAATGGGGACAGGTACCAGTGATAAATCATGTCTCTAGACATTTCCCTTCTTATTGTCTTTCATTTATTCTATGATTCACAAAGATTCTCTATTGTTTTATATCTTGCCTCATGTATTCCTCATGTGTTATTTCCTTTTTAGTATCACTTCTCCCAAACATATATAGCCTTGTACTAGCTACTTAGAAGAATAGAATACATCATCCTCTCACTTCAATCATCTGATTTAAGAGCTATTCTCTTGAGTCCAAGCATCTCAACTTAATCTCGAAATTCAGTGTTTTACGCCGAATTTCCTCGAACCCCTCGTACTAGCTTCACAAAACTATCGCATATTGTCTATCCTCTCTAGACCCCTTTCTACGTCCTCATAGTCTATCCTCAGTCACCGTCAAAGGCATCTTCGTCTTCTATAAAGACCTTTGAACTTCTTTGAACTTCATTGCACTTCTTCGCACTTCATCACACCTCTTCGAATACTCATTGAACTTCATTAAATTTTCCTCAGATGTTATTGCAGCACTTGGTATGCCCTCGATTATTATCGAACTTCTCTTGAACATCATCGCAGTGCTTCGAATAGTTTTGAGCCTCTTCAAACCTCATCGCACCTCATCGCACCTCATCACACACCCTTTAGAGTCGTTTTCATACCCCTGGTTTACAGCAGTGATATTTAGTACCACCTTGCAACCTTCCTCTAACTAGCATTATACCAAGCGAGCCCTTATTGTGGGTTTTGTTTGGGTTTCCTGGTTGAGTACTATCATTGCTGATGCTTGCTTTCAAGAGCATACATCATTTATGTTTATTGCATTTAATATCCTCCAGCATCGTACTCTGTTGTTGCATGCAAGTTTGAAAATGAAGCAAAGACAGTTTAAATCTACTGCAAAGACATTTGCCTCTGTGCCACCTGATGCAATTCACCGCATGATGGAAAGGGTAGTTCGAGGAGATCTAAGTAGTGCATATGATGATGATGAACGCCATGTTCTGAAATTGATGCAAGATGTTCGAGTAATTAATAAACACATTCCTGGCTCATCAGCTGCTTGAATTGAAATGGGAAATGAGATTCATCCGATGATGCACTGGTTTGTGCAGGATTCTCACACCATATGTTAAAGAGCACTACAAATACCGCGTTGTATGCACAGCTGTTGTTCATCCAAGTTGTGCTGAGTGGGACACTCAGGCAGATGGCCTCAGATGGATCAACAGGAGAGTGAATAAATTTGATTTTTTTCACTGTTGGCTGCTTATTTGCAGGAATGTTATAAGAAGACTTGCATTTTAAATTGCTACAACAACCAACAGTCGAGCACAAGCATGAGCAAGCAAATGGTCACATAAGCCAGGCCTTGTAAGAACACATTCAGCAGGCAAGCCATCACAAACTCAGGATTCAACACACTATAATCAACTCAAAACCTCAGGAAATCATCATTCACAAGCACGGCAGTCATTTTGATGATTTGCTGCTAGTCATGAGAATACTACTTGATACTAGTAAGAGAGGTACAGGCAAGGGCTTACAAATGATGTAAATATAGCATTGAGCCTTCAAGGCGCCAAAGGCATCCACAGACAACTTGACAGAATCCAAATGTAGGATTGAGTGACAAAAAGTCAGACCTGCAGGTGATGAAAAATGAGTAGGAGAAAATGGAGCACAGAAAGAAGTGGCAAACTTCAAGTTGGAAGTAGCACTCGGACAAACTTGAACTTCAAGCTTTCAAGTTCAAGTTCAGGCTCAGGCTCTTGAACTTGAAACTTCTGACTCAGCTGTCTCAAGTTCTCATGCTAATGTAGGGTTAAGGTTAACTGCAGGCAAATCTTACACAGCCACCAAAATTCAAGTTCCACCCTTACATAATTATAAACAAGTCATGGAAAGTTCAAGTTGAAGTGGCAGTGCTTGACTTCTTGTTCAAGTTCTCCCTCTCGTCCTTCCTCACTTCTGTGTGTGCTGCTCTTATATCCTGGCCCTGCAGGTCTGACTTTTTGTCACCTGCCTGGTTGTGTCTGACTTTTTGTCACACAACTGAGGTCTTTACACTCCCCCACCTTTCCTAGTGGACTCCACCTGGAGTCCACTGGGACTGGTCACCAGCCAACTGCCTGCAAAGTTGCCAGTCCAGTCCCAGTCCAGTCCAACTGGACTCCGAGTGGAATCCACTCAAACACCGGATTCCACTTGGACTGGTCCAGTGGAGTCCAGTGGAGTCTGGTTGGAGTCCAGTTGGATTCTGCTGAAAAAGTGTGTAAGAAAAGGAATCGAACCCAGATCCCTATAGGTTGCTTATGTAATAATAATAATACACAATATAACCATTACACCACAGTACCTTGTGTAAGGTATCATCTACTTGTGTTAGGTACCGTGGTGCGGCTGTGTATGACAAAGCATATAGCTGCATCATCAAATGTGCCAGCTCATCACTCACCACCACCACCACCCCCATCGACACCGCCTCCCTCCTCTCTCTACCACCACCACTGTGTGGACACCCACTGCCACCACTCCCATGCCCAATCTGCCATCACCACCACCCACAAACGAGCCCAATGGATGGGCCCTACATAAGTTTTTTTTTCATTTGCTTTTTGTTTTTATAAACTAACTAACCTGTTTTTTTAGCTTTCTAGGTTATAATCTACTGGCAATGATGCCACCACTTGCAAACAAGCCAATGCGGGCCCAAACAACGCAGATCACGTCGTTTGGGCCCTATGTAAGTTTTTTTCGTTTGGTTTTTGTTTTTATAAACTAACTAGTTTTTTTAGTTTTCTAGGTTATAATCTACTAGTAACGACACCACCACCTGCAAACGAGCCAACACACCCACCCCACACCTACGAGCCCCTGCTCGTAGGGTGGATCGTGAGTGTGTGCAGTCGACAATGATGACGACACCGCCTACCAGCACCAGGACCCAGAACGACCCAGACCCGACGACACCCATGCCAGCCACCTCCTCCCCATCCAAATGGGATGTGAGGGTGTCAATAAAGGATAGGAGACGGCAGAGGGGTACCGGGAGACCTGCAGAGCAGGATACCCACCTACTCCCTCCCTCACATGCCACATCCTCCCAACCCCTCCGAACTAGGAGACCCACAAAACTGACAACACACCCACCCCATGCCGATGAGCACCTGCTCGTCAGGTGGATGGCAGGTACACCAGGGTTACGATGACCACAGCACCCATCCCCACGCCTATGAGCCTCTGCTCATAGGGTGGATGACGGGTGCAGCTTGCTACAGCGATGGACGCATGTGAGGAGGGGTGGGCAATGACACCCACCCCAGACCGCATCCCCCAACCCCTCCTCCCCCACATTTTGCATGGGGAGGAGTCTTTATTTTTTGATTTATCTCTGCCCCCCCCCTCACACCGAATGCGAGGGGTATATATATTGTAGTACTTATGAATCCCCCCCTCACGCCGAACGTGAGGGGTTTAGTTTTTTATGTACATAGTAATAATCCCCCCCCTCTCGCATCTTGCGAGAGGGTTTTTTTTTTTGTTTATTATTATATTATACCCACTCCCTTGTGTCCTACATGAGGGATGTGGTTAATAGAAATTTTTTGATCTTAATTGTTTGAAAAATGCCTCCTCGAAGAATATGAAAAGTTGAGTCATAAATAAACCTTATATTGATCCCTAATAAATCTCCTGTGGCTCAAGTGGTTGAGCACACTTGTTTGGTTTGTCATGTGATTCCTTATGGTGAGGTCTTGAGTTCAATTCCTGCAGTACACAAATTTATTTTGTGGGTCCTTTATGAAATTCACCAACTCTGAGCTCATATCTAATTGACTTATCATTTGGTTGAAATACATTCCACTTGGACTCCAGTTGGACTCCAGTTGGACTCCAGTTGTGGAAGAGTCCCAGTGAAGGTTTCCCCATTGGTGACCCCGAATCATTACAATGTATTAGTATCCAAGGAAACCCAGAGTAAATCAGAAAAGGAAATCGAGGAGGAGTATAACCGTTCTGAATCATGTGACGAAAAGGAGTACAACTGTTGTCAATCACGTGACAATTTCCATGCATCATTTCCAAAAACCACTACATTCTTTATTTGCTCTGCGTGAATAGAACCCGAAATCACCTTGACTGTGGGATTGAAGACAGTGGACATGCATGCAGCTATTGATGCAGAAGTGTTGCTTGATAGTGGTGCTACAGGATTATTTATTAATCAATCCTTAATTACCGGAAATGGTATTAACACACGCAAGCTGGTGCAACCTATAATGGTGTACAATATTGACGGAACAGTCAATCGTGGAGGAACTATCAAGGAGGAGGTGACTATGGTAATAAGGTATCAGGAGCATCAGGAGCGAGCCATATTCGAAGTGTGCGATCTTGGGAAAACCAATCTAATAATAGGATGTCCATGGTTATGGAAGCATAATCCCGAAATTGATTGGAAAACTGGGAAAGTACAAATGACTCGTTGTCCTAAGGAATGTAATGTGTATGGGAGGAAGATGAAGAAGGAAAAAAGGAAAAAGAAAGAGAAAGAACATCCGAGAAAGTATTCTGTTACGATGGAGGAAGTGGAGGATGAGGAAATGCCAAATGGGGAAGTTCCGATCATGATCAAGAAAGAAGAGCAGAAGCAAACCTTTAGAACAATTTGTGGAGGACAGTCATGGGACAAGAATATGGTGAAGGTAGAGAAGCCAGTGGAGGAATGGGTGCCAAAAGTGTATCATGAACATCTGTCAGTGTTCCAGAAGAAGGAGTCTGAGTGAATGCCAGTGTGGAAGCCATGGGATCATGTGATTGAGATGAAGCCAGGGTTTGTGCCAAAGAAGTTGAAGGTATATCCATTATCTCTGATGGAACAAGAAGAAGTGGATGCATTCCTGAAGGAGCAATTGTGCAAAGGATACATACGACCTTTGGAATCACTGCAGATGTCACCAATATTGATTGTGCCAAAGAAAGACCAAAGGAAGAGGATGTGTACAGATTATAGGTATTTGAATGAGTGGACAGTGAAGAATGCGTACCCCCTGCCATTGATCTCAGAAATAATTGACAAGGTGGGAAAAGCCAAGGTCTTTACAAAATTGGATTTATGATGGGGATACAACAATGTATGAATAAAGAAAGGAGATGAGTGGAAGGCAGCATTTGCCATGTGTCGAGGATCCTTCAAGCCACTTGTCATGTTTTTTGGGATGACTAATAGTCCCCCGACCTTTCAAAATATGATGAACAACATTTTCAAGGACGTAATAGAGAAAGGCGTGGTAATAATATTTATTGACGACATTCTGATATTCATGGAGGATGAAGAGAATCATGAGGCGGTAGTGCAGGAGGTGCTATGGAGGTTGGCGGAGAATGATCTATTTTTGAAACCAGAGAAGTGTGTGTTTGTGGCAAGCGAGATTGAGTTCCTAGGATTATTGATTGGCCCTGATGGGATCAAAATGGATCTGATCAAGGTACAGGCGATCACAGATTGGCCTGCGCCCACCCATGTCAAGGAGGTTCAAGCCTTCTTGGGACTCGCAAATTATTATCATCGCTTTGTGCACAATTTTTCTAAAATTGCCGCACCCTTACATAACCTTATGCGAAAGGGAGTAGTATGGAGGTGGGGAGAGCAGCAGCAGACAGCATTTGAGGAGTTGAAGAGGAAGTTTGTGGAGGGACCAATATTAGCCCCAGTAGATTTCACATGCCCTTTGCGAGTGGAATCCGATGCATCCAATTTTGCTACTGGAGTGGTATTATCAATGCTGTGCGAAGATGACAAATGGCATCCTTGTGCATACTTGTCAAAAGGGTTGAATGATGTGGAGAGGAATTATGATGTGCATGACAAAGAGATGTTGGGGATAATATGAGCATTGGAGGCGTGGAGGCATTATTTGGAGGGATGTACGCATCAAATTGAGATCTGGACAGATCATCAAAATCTGCAATACTTCATGTCCACTAAAAAGCTTAATCACCGGCAAGCACGTTGGGCACTATTCCTATTGCATTTCAACTTTCACTTGGTCCCACAAAGTGGGAAGCTTAATGAGGAAAGCAGATGCATTATCCAGATGTATTGATCATAAAAGGGGGGTGGAGGAGGACAATAAAAATGTTACCTTACTCAAACCCAAATACTTTCGCATTTGTGCTATGCATCAAGGGCATCTATTAATAGATAGCTCGGAAATGGAAATGTTGTCTAAAATTAGACAATGTTCAGAAATGGACGATGAAGTAGTGGAAGCCGTGAAAGCTCTGAAGGGAGAGAAGAAAGGTAATATCAAAGGAGATGAATGGGCTGAGGAACAAGGGTTGGTGTTGTTTTGAGGAAAAGTGTATGTACCAAAGGATCAGAATTTGCGAAGGGAGATCGTCTGGTTACATCACAATACACTGATTGCTGGACACCCAGGAAGATGGAAGACGTTGGAATTAGTAATGAGAAATTATTGGTGGCCTGGAATTTCGAAGTATGTGTTGGGGTATGTGGATGGATGTGATACGTGCATGAGGGGGAAGAAATTTCCAGAGAAACCTGTGGGAAAATTAATGCCGAACCCTATACCTAAAGCGCCATGGCGAGATATATCTGTGGATTTTATTACCGGATTACCCGAGGCTCAAGGGTATGATGCAATATTTGTAGTATGCAACCGCTTTACAAAGGAGGTCCATATTATTCCTACTACTACAGAAACCTCATCATTGGGCTTGGCGTGCCTCTATCTAAATCAGGTATGGCAGTTACATGGGTTACCCGATACCGTTATCTCTGATCGTGGACCACAATTTGCTTCTGCATTTATGTGAGAACTAAACAACATATTGGGAATTCAAACTAAATTATCTATGGCATATCACCTGCAGACTGATGGGCAGACAGAGAGAATGAATCAGGAGTTGGAGCAGTACCCATGTATGTTTGTCAACTACCGACAAACCGACTGGCCTGAATGGTTGGCAATTGCCAAATTTTCCCACAATAACAAATTCCATTCAGCTACTCGTATGTCACCCTTTTTTGCGAATTATGGATATCATCCTTGCATGGGAGTAGAACCCAAAAGGGAAGTCAAAGTACAGTCGGTAGAAGACTTTGTATCTAAGATGCAAAAGGTACAAGAGGAAGCAGAGGCGGCATTGAAGAAAGCACGTGATGACATGATGCGACACGTGGATCATACTTGAGCACGTGCTCCAGAGTACAAAGTTGGTGACTTGGTATGGCTAAGTACCAAGGACCTGAATATTCCACGACCTTTGAGGAAACTTATGGAAAAACAAGTTGGCCCATATGTGATCTCTAAAGTAATCTCACCTAATGTGGTAGTGCTAAAATTACCCCAATCATTCAAGATTGATCCCGAGATTAATGTATCCCGCCTATGCCCTTACCACCTGCCCACTATTCCTGGCCAACAAACTACTCCGCAACCTCCAATAATAGTAGAAGGTGCTCCAGAATACATAGTTGAAGAAATTCTAGACTCATGTCTTCGACGGAACAAATTAAGTATGTTTTTTTTTGTTTGCTTCTTGTTTTTTCATACTAACTAACTTGTTTCATTTGTTTTATAGGTTCTACTTGACTGCCAGACATAACATGGGCCCAAACGACGTGATTGGACAGAACACAGGCCCAAACGATGCAGATTGCGTCGTTTGGGCCCTAAGTAAGGTTTTTTTTGTTTGCTTTTTGTTTTTATAAACTAACTAACCTTTTTTTTAGCTTTCTAGGTTATAATCTACTGGCAACGATGCCACCACTCACAAACGAGCCAACACAGGCCCAAACGACGCAGATTGCGTCGTTTGGGCCCTATGTAAGTTTTTTTTGTTTGGTTTTTGTTTTAATAAACTAACTAACTCATTTTTTTAGTTTTCTAGGTTATAATCTACTAGTAACGACACCACCACCCGCAAACGAGCCAACATGGGCCCAAACGACGCAGATCGTGTCGTTTGGGCCCTATGTGAGTTTTTTTCATTTGCTTTTTGTTTTTATAAACTAACTAACTCGTTTTTTTAGTTTTCTAGGTTATAATCTACTAGTAACAACACCACGAGCCAACACACCCACCCCACGCCTGCAAGCCCCTGCTCGTAGGGTGGATCGTGAGTGTGTGCAGGCAACAACAACAATGACGCCGCCGTCTACCAGCACCAGAACCCCCCAGAATGCAAAGCATGGCTGCCAATGACAATGGACAATGATGACAGGGCCAACGACACACCACCTGCCTCCAGCCCCACGAGCCACTGCTCATGGGGTGGATCGTGGGTGGAATGATGCCCAGGCACAGGGACAGGAGACAACAATGACACACCACCCACCCCCAGCCTCATGAGCAACTGCTCGTGGGGTGGATCGCGGGTGGAACAACAATGACGACAAGCCACCCACCCCCAGCCTCACAAGCAACTGCTCATGGGGTGGATCATGGGTGGAAGGACAGACAACAGCGGGGTCGCGTCCCCTCCCCCTCCCCTGCACTTCGTGTGGGGAGGGATTTTTTTTGTACTTTTAATTATTTATTAATATTGTGCCCCCCCTCCCCCATTTTGCGTGGGGGAGGGATTTTTTTCTTCATGTTTTTACCTCCCCCCTTGCATTTGGCGCAAGGGGTTAGCTTTTTATGTATATAAATAAAACTCCCTCTCACATCTTGTGAGAGGGAGGATTTTTTGTTTATCTATGTAATCACAATCATCCCCACTCCCTCGCATTCAATGTGAGGGATGTGGTTAATTAAAAAAATTTGATCTTTCACTACTCTGAAAAAAATTAGAGTGTCATGAATAAACATTATATTCCTATCTAATAATTCTCCTGTGGCTCAACTGGTTAAGCACACATGTTTGGTTTGTCATGTGATCACTCTAATCAAGATGTCTTGAGTTCAATCCTTACTCTGCACAAATATATTTTGTAGGCACTTTGACAACTTAAGACTTGAAATTTGACTATCCATTAGGGTATATACTCTAAGTTGAGCATCTGGAGTAACCAGAATCTGGTCAGAATAACCGGAATAACTGGACTCCGACTGGAATAACTGGACTCTGACTGGAATAACTGGACTCCAACTGGAATAACTGGACTCTGACCGGAATAGGTGGGGGAGGGTAAATTACAGAAGTGGCTGCACAACCTCACCGCTGACAATGCATGCACAGCCCCCATCAATGACGCAAACATCGTCGACAACCACCACTACCCCATCCCCTGCTCCAAATCTGCTCCCAATACCTTGAAAACGATGGCATACACTGCTGAGATGACCGATAGCACCTCAGTCAAGTCCCCAGGCTTTCCATTTGTGTCCTAAGCTGGCCACTGCTGCTGCCGCATCACAGCCAACAATGGCAACCAACCCAGCTGCAACTGGCCCAAAAACGATGACTATGGGTGCGTCTAGCACCCAGACGACCACCACCACTGCAGGTACCCCCCCAGCAAACCCTAAACAATGCATGGAGCCCATCTACAGCCCAGGAAACAGTGTTACATGCTCACACACATTTGAACATGCTGTCTGCTCAACAGACAACTCCTGCCGGCCCCACCATCTCCAACGACGACTGCTACAACCCCCTACACCTCCCAGTCCCTCCCTGCTCAATTCCCAGCTCCTTGTTCCACACCACGAGCCCACTGTGATGCCTCACACATCCACCAGCTCTGCCAGGTCATCGTCAACATGTTTGTCAATGACAGCTGTATACCCTGCTCTGCACCACTTGGGGACCATGGACTACAGCCCAAAAACAAGAGGATATGCACCCAGACCCACCAGAATGGCCCCCAAATGCATCCCAACCACCCTGCTTTCCCCAGAACCCCCCGCTACAAGCCGTCTCACTTCCACAGTTCCATGCCCTCGCCCTGTTCTCGCCACTGCAATCAACACCAGCACTGCCCACATCACCAGCACCGTCCACATCACCAGCACCATCCACATCACCAGCACTGCCCACATCACCAGCACCATCCACATCACCAGCACCATCCACATCACCAGCACCATCACCGGCCCATCCACATCCTTGTCCTTGCCCATCCTTGTCAGTGCCCACTTCTGACTCAGTGTTCTTGCAAACATGTAAAGTTATTTTTGGTTACCATGACCATGTTTACCTTGCCACCTGCCCCCCCCCCCCCCCCCCCCCCCCCGGTCATTTTTTTGGAGTATGAGAGAGTGTAAGAGTGTCTCTTACATCAGCAAGTCTTATCACATGTCATTGCAGTTATCACATGTTATTCCTGTAGTATATAGTCTATACTTTGAATACTTGTACTGAATTCTAGAATCCCCCCCCCAAAATATATTAGGTTCCTTATAGTTCTCAGTCTCTGAGTGTTGGAAGCTTCAGCTTCCTTCCATTGGACTGGCACACACTTTTGCAGGGCTGAGTTATGGGAGGTTGGCACATACCTCTTAGTTCAGCACCAGACAGATCAGCTGATTTGCAACACTCTTCAGTTCCAAATGGAATATCTGGAAACATTCAAGGACATGAAGGATAAAGCAGAACAAAAGTCAGCCAATTGGGAAGGTGATGATCAGCATCGGCCTTCATCACATCAATCAGCATCGGCCCCATATCATGAGTCGGGAGCAGCAACAGCAACAGCAACAGCAACAGCAATGGCAATGGCAACAGCAATGGCAATGGCAACAGCAGATGAAATGGGGGACAATGAAGCATTTTTTGATTCCCTTGATGAGCTTCTGATTCAAGTGCACGATACATATGTTGATGATAGCCTACAAGACTTCTTTGATGGCGATGACACACATGAAGTTGAACATACTGATGAAGACATCCATGGGTTTGATCCATATTTGCCTAATGCTACTGAAATAGCTGAATGCATGAGGACTGATGCCGCTCCCGCTCCTGCTAGGCCTGCTCCCACTCCCGATGCCGATGCTGATATTACATTCAGACCACCCACTGCTGATACCTTGAACAACAGTTACATCTGTGTGGTGCATACGAATGGAATACATCACTTGGCGATGGTTACCTGCCAGTGTCAAGGGGAGCACAGAATTCCCTTGGACCTGGTAAGCAGTAACTTACTACCCACCAGCTTCAACAAAATATGCACTCTTTTCACTGTGCATGTCCTGGATCATTTTCGGCTCTGTAATCTGGAATTGAAGGCATCAGCCTACCAGTTTTACCAATTGATTTGGCGTGTCACATTGCCAATGAGGCCTGCAGAAGTGGTCAACCTCTACCACGAGCTTCGGCACATGTCCTGCTTATGGCATTGGATGAAAAGATTGAAGTGGGCTGGGTATGGTCACAATCAAAAAGATCCATTGAAACCTGATCCAGGATTACTTGCCAACTTCTGTCTAGCTTGTCCTCAAGTAGGCATAAATATACCGGAAAATTGGAAGAACAATGAGAACCGGTGGGTGATTAAGCACCTGCTTTGTGCAGTGGTCTCTAAAATGATATTACACCTTAGATTTGTTTTTAAATGCATATTTGTGGCCAATGGCAATTTCAAAGCTGACCATGTTCAGCAGAAAAACTCTGATACTGATATATGGCTATAGGATGGAGCTGTGATGGCCCCAAATCAGGCTGAATACAAGCAGTTTCTCCAAGATGCCATAGAATGATTAACAGTAAGTACACTTCCCTTGCCATTGCCACTGTCGTTCCTGTGGCTGTGGCCATTCCCACCCCCGCTCCCATGCCTGCTCCCAATCTGATCTGATCTGATCTGTGCCCATTTTGCAGAAGGCACCTTGTGAAAATAAATTCCTAGCCATTGTGAATGTTTTTCTGGCATTGAAGGTAAACTTTGCACTCCCCCTTGTATTCCTATTGGAGTCCTAGGAGTCCGAGTTTTCCAATAAGAGTCCAATCAGAATCCAATAGGAGTCCTACTAGTCTGACACTAGTCCTAGGAGTCCAATAGGAATCTGATTGGAATGTATCTTGATGACCATGTACTTTTATTTCCAAGAAATTCCTAGTAAATTCTGAGTAAAGTCCTATGCAATTCCAACAGGTAGTAGTTGGAATACCACACCATTTTGGAAGACTTAACTTGATGAAAGTGCTTACAAAATAAATGGGCAGAGCAGGAATTGAACTCTAGACCTTGGGATATAAGTGACATGACTACCAAACAAGTGCTCAACCAGTTGAGCCACAGGAGCATTAATAAATATGTAATATAAAGTCCATTTAAAGCACTTAGGATTAGTTCACTTATTTTTAACCTCTCTCACAAGAGCTCGAAAAAAAATTGTTGAGCCCTCGCATCTTCATGAGGGAGTAGATAACTAATATAGATTTTTAAAAAACCCCCCACGCAAACGCAAGGGGGAGAATTAATTACACTATTTAATTATACTATTTTAAATTCTACAAAAAAAAACCCACCCCCCCCCAAAACAGGGGGGAGGGGGTGGTGGTGCATCACGTTGGCTGTCTCATCAGCCCTGTCCCATCGTTTCCCCTCCCTCTCGTCTCCATTGTGTCTTGCCTCCCTCACCTCGCCTCCCCCGTGGCTTCCCTCCCCTCCCTCGTTGTTCCACCCACCGTCCACCCCACAAGCAGTTGCTTGTGAGGCTGGTGGTGGGTGGTGCATCATATGTTGGTGGCAGCATTTGTCCATCGTCTCCCCTTCTGGTCGTCATTTCCCTTTCCCCTTGTCATTTCATCACCCTTGTCATTCATCCCCCTCATTGTCTGCACCCACGAACTACCCTATGAGCAGCAGCTCATAGGCATGGGGTGGGTGCATTGTCAGTTTGTTAGTGATGTGGCTCGAGGGGAGGGGTCGGGTGGTGCTTACTGGGTATTCCCCTTCTGGGGTCTCCTGGTGTTGCTCCCTGTGCTCCTGACCATGATCGATACCCTCACATCCCATTTTGATGGGGAGGAGGGGGGCTGCCAGGGGCGTCGTTGGGTGTGGGTTTGGCTCATGTCAGTCTGTCATTACTCATGTAGATTAGAACCTAGAAACAAAAAAAATGAATTAGTTAGTTTACAAAAGTAAAAAATGAATGAAAAAAAAAACTTACTATGGCCCAAACGACGATTGCATCATTTGGGCATCGTTCAGCATCGAAACCAGTCGTTTCCAGTCTTGGGGGCTTGTCTAGAGATGGGGGTGAAGTGGGAGTGGTGGGAGTTGCTGGGTTGAGGTGGTTGAGGTGGGGGGGATGGAGGTGGCGTGCTTGTCATCATTGGTGGTGGTGTTGGGAGTTGATGAGCTGGCAGGTGTGATGATGTGGCTATGTGCTTTGTCATCACACCCGCGGGAATGGTATGTAGTGTAGTATGATCACTTACCTGTAATGATTGTTTAGCCTAATGGTATTGTTGTCGGTTTATGCTTACATAATCTTCTGTAGTCAAGTGTTCAATTCTTGTCTGTGCATTTAATTTTTCATACTATATTACTAAGCAAGGCTGCTTTCATTCCTATCAGAATCCTATGTTGTCTGATGTCTTAGCATAACTTCGGACTAGTCCTATGTGATTTCTATGATCGGAAATTCCTAGGAAATTCCAATAGTCCAATCAGACTCTGATCAGACTACATCGGACTGGACTAGGACTAAATGTGCCATTTCATGTCAATTTGGCTGGTGAAAATGACATCGGAATATGGTTGGATTCCTATAGGAATATGGGGGGGAGTGTAAAGACCTCCATCAAAGGCATGTGATAGGACTGGAGTAGCTGCCATTGCATGTGCACGACATGGATGTTATGCACCCAATGCATTGGTAGACTTGTTCTGGGGAGAACAGAAAAAGAATGTTGACTTTGCTTTCCTTCAAGCACTGAAGACTACCAGGGTTGACCCTCAACAGGGAGTAATGTTGATTTATGACATTGTCTGCCAGTACATCATCTACCTTCTGGAGCACATTGGTCCACATCTTCCAGCTGACCTGACCATTGACCAGGCCATTGGGCTTATGCATGTACATGGTCACAAGGACAAATGCTTTTTTCACTATGCTCCATCTTTCATTCCAGGCTCTGGCATTGTAGCAGGAGAAATACTAGAGTCCCTGTGGTCATCACTGATTTCCATTTCCCCAACAGTCAGGACAGCGACCTTGCCACATCAGGCAGAAGTGCTTGATGATCATGCTACAGACTCAAATCACAAGAAAATGCTTGGCATGACCGCTATGCTGTGTGCAGAATCTCAAGAAGCCCTTGAGATCTCCACACAACTCGGCAAGCACCATGTTGACCTTACAGCAGCATTTGATCAACAGGCAGTCCAAAGATGGGAGGATGAAGTGACTGCAGCAGAATTGCTCAGGCTGACAGATGTTAAGGCCATGGATATCTATGCCACTTGGGGATCGGGAGTGGGAGTGGGAACAGCAATGGCATCGGCAATGGGAGCGGCACTGGCACTGGTTCAATCTGTGGTTGAGGAGTGGATTGATTTCGCAATCATCGTTCAACAAATGTAGTAAGTACTGCCTAACATACTCATATATCACAACCCATTGTTGGTGTACACCAGGATTGAATTATGAGACAAAGTCAGCCGACTTGGTACATCACCAAATGTTTCTGACATGCAATCTGTTGAAAGGGAAAGGGAAGCTCTCGCATCCCACATGGAAACCTTAACAGATTTACAAAATGCTGCCAATGTTGCCGACCATGACATTGCTCCATCACAAATCAGCCATTACAATGTTGACAACTCTGATGACTTAGACCCTTCAGATGAAGACACACCTACAGCATCGGGGCCTTCACATCTTCCAGCTGACAGAAATGCTATTCCAGTCGAGGAGCAACAAGTATACCTCCCATTTAATGGCCCTCTGGCAGAGGTGGAGATTCAGCTCAGGAAGAATCAGGCAAGCTGACTGCTGCATTGGCTGTGGGATCTCATTGTGGACAAGTTGTTTCAATATTCACACATTATTCGAGTGGCCCCAAGAAAGGTAGTTCGCACACGAGCATGAGCCACTGTCCAGGAGTTGGTTAACAAAATTGCCCTGCATTCCCGAATATACAGTATAACCATTGCTGAACCAGATTGGTGGCACTGGATTGTGACACTGACACCTTAAATATGTTTCAGCGGTTAAAAAAGGATGACCTCAACACTAGCACAGCTATTCTGAGCCCAAATATGCCAGGCTCCACTAATATTTGTCTGTCCTGGATTTGGCATAATTCTCACATTCAGACTGGTGTTACTGCCTTCCCTGATGCTGCTGCCACTGCCATACCCACTTCTGTACCCGCTCCTGCTCCCACTTCCTTTAATGGCCCCACTCCCAGTCCCACCAATCGATTCTGGGAATGTACATCTATTTTGTGGCTATTTGTTTGCATTGCACTGAACTTCTTGGATAGTCAGGCAAGTACATTGGCTTCACTCATGGGCTCAGAGACATAGATGGAAGGAGGAATTTCTGCTGGTCACATATGAAATGCAGTGGACTGTGCGGTATTTCATTTATCACAGTGAATGGTGGCAGGTCAGCCTTGCACTCAGAGAATACCTTCCCTGGCCCCCTAGCCTATGCTAACCATCAGTGGGCTTTATGGCATGAATTAGCATTCAGGGCTGACACTGTGTTTACATCAGCAAACATCAATTACATCTCCCCTCTATGACCCTCTATTACATAAACTCAATCATCTTGATCTCTAACCACAATCAACATGTCAAATAAATGTCTCTCAGTCTTCAACCCCTTTTCTTTACAATTGGGGCTGAAAGGTCTGCTCCAAATGCATACACAGCAGATTGTTTGGTATGCAGAGTCCTGTTTCCATCAAGTCCTGTTGCACATGCAAGGGGCAAATGTCTTAAAGCAAAAATTGATGCAAAATATTCTATATTGTGAGCTTGTAAGCAGGATCTTTTATGAATCAAGTAAGAGATTTGTCACTCAAAAATATTGCAGCTGTGCATCATGTCTCAAATCAGCTTTGCCACATCAATCAGCCTGGTGTTCGAGGTGCCGATCCTGCTTTGTTCGTTGGCTGACAGTCTTGCTGAGGTAAACTTCGACCGCCTACCACTTGGATTCCATCCATCCCTCTTGGCCATGTTGGATGATGGTGTTGCCCCTGAACTTACAAGCAGTCTAGTACCTTCATATGCCCTGGATTGGTGGAGACATCATAGCAAACTGGCAGCAGACAGCATTATGGGCATCAACACCCTGGATCAGTGCCTTGATCACCATAAGCAGTACTTCACTGAGTCTGACTCACCTGCTCCCACTTCCCAAGCCATTGCCGCTCCCACTGTCGATTGCCAATCCTGAATCAACCTCCGGGGTCTCATGAATGATATGCTGCATGAAACACGCAGTATGCTTCAGTTTATAGATGGCTGTGAATCATCAGCAGATGCTGCATTGAACACCAATGTCAGGAAAGCAGCAGCATTACACCGAGTTCATGAGCTTGCCCTGCTGAAGGAGCTCCAGGCTGAACCACAGGCTTTGGCAACGGGATCAAAACCCCCTCAATGCACTGGGCAACCTTCAAGGCAAACAGTGGTAAGAAGAAAATTGGAACTGGTGGCAGCAAATGCACAGGTGGAACTTGAGCACCTGAAGTCCCTTCTATAAGGGCAACCTAAGCCTCTAGCAAAGGGAAATCCGAAGTTAAAATTATACTACATAATACAGGCATTGGGGGCGCACCTAGCAAAGGGAAATCCGAAGAGAAAACTCTAAGGATCCCCTTGCTGATGCCCAGTATATGTGAAGACGACAAAAATCAAATATAACCTAAAAATAGAAAAAGGCGGAGATAGGCGGATCAAGGCTGCCGAATGACATCATACCAAGGGGTATGTGTCGGAAGGGGTACTCCGCCTCTAAATATAAAAGTGTCAACATATACAAACATGATAGCAAGGGAAAATTAGTAATAAAATCCGGAAAAATCATAGAAAATGAAGAATAGAAGGAAATGAGGTGGGGAAAAATATGGGACGAACATAAAAAATAGGAAAAACACACAGGGCACCCCCTTAGTCCCCTTACATCACCCCCTCTCTAAGATGCATCGCCCCGATGCATTCGAAATCGTATACGACCAAAGTCCGTGACTTGAATGCGACGCGGTGCAGCAGTGTGCCGTCGGTGGAATTCCTTGATTAACCGAGGGGCATTTACGTCAGACTCTTCGACCCATGAGTTCTCCTCATACCCATAACCCTTCCAATGTACCAAATACTGGAGTTTTCCTCGACGCAAACGGCTGTCCAAGATTGACTCGACTTCATATTGGGGTTCTCCCTCGATCACTGTAGGTGGTGGTGGTGGGTGTGAATGGCGTCCCGGGAACGGATCTGGGGGAGCTGGAAGCAATTTGACGACATGGAAGACGGGATGGAGTCTGGACATGGAGGCTGGGAGGCGTAGACGATAGGCATGTGTTCCAATGCACTTGACAATGGGGAAAGGTCCCAAGAAGCGATGAGCGAGTTTCTTGGATGGACGTGTAGTGGAGATGTCACTGGAGTCAAGATAAACTCGATCACCAACCTTGTACTGAGGGGTTGGGGAGTGGCGCTGGTTGTAAAATCGCGCCATGTCGTCCTTCGCCTTTGCTAAGGCTGCCCTTGCCTCCTCCAAGCTATCCCTCATGCGTTCTGTGAACTCATTCACTGTCTCGATGTGTGAGGGAGTTTGGCGAGGTTCAAATCCCATGCGTGGATGTCGTCCAGTGTCTAAGAGGAAAGGGGTCTGTTGAGTGGAAGCATGGACATGGTTGTTGTATCCGAACTCGGCCAAAGGAAGGAGATCATCCCAATCGTCCTGGCGTTCATTGACAAAGAGGCGGATGTACTGCTCCAGTTCCTGGTTGACTCGCTCCGTCTGGCCATCAGTTTGTGGGTGATAAGCAGTTGAAGCGAGGAGTTTGATCCCCAGGAGTCAGTACAGCTCACGAGTGAACTCTGCCATGAACTGAGGGCCACGATCCGAGAGGAAGGCACCAGGAAGTCCATGTAACTTCCACACGTGGTGGAGGTAGAGTCGAGCGGCACCTAGGGCACTGACAGTGGTGTGAGTGGGAATGAAGTGAGCGCGTTTTCCCACTGAGTCAACTGTGCACATCACCGCATCAAACCCGTTTGACTCTGGCAATTCCACCACAAAGTCGACGCTGACGACATCCCAACGACTCTCTGGAACAGGAAGAGGGTGTAGCTCACCAATAGGCTTGCGACGAGGGACCTTGGTGCATAAGCAAAGGTCACAAGTGCGACAATACTGACCAATGAGCTGTGACATTTGTGGCCACCAATAGTTCCGTGAGGTGAGCTCCAAGGTCTTCCAGCGTCCGGGGTGGCCAGCAATCTGTGAGTCATGGTGTTGGGATATGATGCGCCGGCGAAGGTCTGGGTCATTGGGAACATAGATGCGATCCCTGAAATACAACAAGTCCTCCTTTTCAGCCCACTCTGCCGCACGTAAGGAAAGGGTCGATCCCTTCCTCAGTTCTTTAACAGCTCGGGCGACAACATCCTCATGTAAACTGCTACGGTTTGCGTGACGAATGTCACGTAGAATGTCCCGCTCCTCGCCCTGGGGTATGATGCCTTCCAGTGCCCGAATGGTGAACAGGTCTGGCTGCAACAGCACAATGTTTTGGTTGTCACCGCTGCCATCCCCATGGTCTGCACGTCGGGATAGGGCATCGGTCTTCCCCATGCTGCGACCCGGACGGTGGTGCAAGGAGAAGTCGAATCTAGATAGATACAGGGACCAATGAGCTTGACGACGGTTCAATTTCTTGGCCGTCATGAAGTACTCGAGGTTCTTGTGATCCGTCCAAATTTCCACCTTGTGTTGGGCACCCTCGAGGAAGTGTCGCCACTCCTCAAGCGCACGCATTATCGCCAACATCTCCTTGTCATGGATCTCGTAGTTTCTCTCTACAGCACTAAGGCTTTTGGAGTAGAACGCAACAGGATGCCACTTCTGGTCCTCCGGAGACTGCTGAGACAACACAGCGCCCGTCGCAAAGTCAGAACTGTCGGCTTCTACACGAAAAGGACGCGAATCGTCAGCAAAGGTAAGGATCGGAGCTGAAGTGACCATCTCCTTAAGCTTTTCGAACGCCTCCTGTTGTGCATTATCCCACCTCCATGCCTCCTTTCCTGTCAAGTCGAACAGCGGTCGTGCATGATGTGAGAAATCCTTGATAAAACGCCGATAAAAATTGATGAAGCCCAGGAAAGACTGCACCTCCTTCTTGTTCGTGGGCGTAGGCCAAGCTGTGACCCCATTTACCTTGATAGGATCCATCTCCACTTGACCCTCCGAGATAATCAGGCCGAGGTACTCGATCTTGGTCCTTTCGAACTCGCATTTGTCCTGACGAAGGTAGAGTTTGTACCGTCGAAGTCACTCTAGGACGAGGCGCATGATGCGACGGTGCTCTTCAACCGTGCGAGTGAAGATGAGGATGTCGTCGAGATAGATGCAGACAACGCCTTCGAGGATGAGGTCATGGAAGATGTCGTTCATCATGGTCTGAAAGGTGGCAGGGCTATTAGTAAGGCCAAAGAACATGACAAGCGGTTCAAAAAGACCACGGTTGGTACGAAAGGCTGCCTTCCACTCATCTCCCTCCTTTATCCTCACATTATTATAGCCCCAACGGACATCGAGCTTGGTGAAGTATCGGGCTCCACGGAGCTGGTTTACGAGTTCGGAGATGAGGGGTAGTGGGTAGCGATTTTTGACCATGATGTTGTTGAGTCTTCTGTAGTCTTGAACCGGTCGAAGTGAGCCATCCTTCTTCTTGACAAAGAAAAAGGGAGAGGCCATGGGTGACTTCGATGGTCGAATACATCCAGAGGCCAGGTGCTCGTCGATGAACTGGTCAAGCTGCCGTTGTTCCTCCGGAGAGAGAGGATAGACCTTGCAGGATGAAGGGGTTGCGCCGGGGGTGAGTTTGATCGCGTGATCCCATGGCTTACGCACAGGAAGAGAGTCGAATGACTCCTTGGAGAACACGTCTTCAAACTCATGGAGATGAGGGAGTAAGGAGTTAGTAGAGGATTTAGCAGCGTTGTTTTTGTGGAAGGCCTCGGCGAGGCATTGGGATATGTTCGATGTGGCACACACCTCATGCGATGAGTGAATCGCAGTGTAGAAGATCCGATCACCCTCCTCCACTTCCTCTGGGTCCTCATCATCATCATCCGAGTCCGGCATTAGATCAGGAACCCCTTCCAATTCCACTTCAGGTATAGGCAGGGGTCCAGCACGACACTTCTGAGTTCGTCGTATTGCCGCCTTCTGTCCACGACGTTCTTGCCTGGCTTCTGTGAAACACGTCCGACAGCGGGATGGACATCGGCTCATAGTAACCTCCCCGGTGCGCCAGTCGACCTCTGGGTTATGGTCTCGAAGCCATGGATATCCCAAAATCGCCTTTTGCTTTCCTAATTGAGTGACAGCAAAAAGGGCACGCTCACTATGATCTTTGTAACGGAGAACCAGGTCTGCAACCTCTCGGATGGCACCAGCTTCATTTGGGGATCCATCCACATTATATACAGGTATCGGACGTGAGAGTGAGCGAGTATTTAGACGATGTTGTTGTACCAGATGGGAATCAATGAAGAGACCAGTCGCACCAGAGTCCAGGAGCGCAGAAACACCGAGTATCTGTCCAGTGTCGGTCGTCTGCAGTTCGATGGCTAGGTTTAAGGAATGTGCAGAGGGAGTGGATGCCACAATATACTTGCGTGGTAGTTTACGCTCCCATGATTTAATTTTGGGACGTGGAGTAGAAGGAGAGATGGGGAGAGCAGGTACGTCTTTAGCCAACTTCGAAGGGTCAGAGAGGGGAGCAGTCACAGAAATGGATTCATTCTCCAGGGATTCAACTGACAAGACTTCAAAGCGGTTATGGACAGGCAGTGAGGGCATACGATTCACTCGCTGCGAATAGGAAAATCCTGCTCCTCTACAACTTCCAGCTTAACCTCCTCTGCAACTTGATCCTTTGCTTCCTCAACATCTACAAGTGCCAACAGATCTTGCAGGAGTTCGTCTCGTCCCTCGGGGGTGAGCATGCAGATATCCTGATGATGGGGACACGCTCCAGCCCTGTGTCCAGGTTCCCCACAACGGTAGCAGAGATCCAACTTACGTGCACGGCTGCGGGCTGCATCAACATCCATTGGTACTGGGATATTGACGGCTGGTGTGGGAGTTTGACGAGCAGGAATGGGGTTAGGGCGGGGGAGGCTTCGATTGAAGGTGTAGGGTGTATGAGTGGTAGTTGGAGCACGGAATGCAGCATTAAACGCCGCATTTGTGAGTCGGTTCTCGTCACAGAGTGAAGCAGCTTCATACCAAGCAAGGATATCATCGTCCACTGGGCGCCCTTCCAACATCTGTGCAATCTGGTCCTGAATTTCTCGGTTGAGCCCCCATCGGAACTTCACCACCACTGGTAACCCACTCCCATACCCTGCCATGTCCACCAAATCCTTGAACTCATCGATATAGTCGTCCACGGATCGACGTCCCTGGTGGTAAGTGGATGACTCAAGTCGTGTCACTGCTCGGTGGCGTTCATTGAGGGGGCAGAAGTGGCGTACGAACTCAGCTCGAAAGTCACCCCAAGTGGAGAAAGGTAGAGAACCGAGTTCTTTAGTTTGACGTAGGATACGGTCCACATAGAGATAGGCGCGTTCAGATTTCATGTATGTGAAGGCCCAATAAATTTTTGCAGCCTCATCGACGAATTGATGCGACTGGAGACTAATGTATAACTCACAGGAATTAAGGAATGCACGTCCCTGCGCACGTGCACCATTAAATTCGGCGGGGGGGGACAGTTTGATCTGGGCACGTTCCTTAGTGGACGCGTTTGGCAAAACATCGTTGTTGGGTGTGCTTGGAGTCGTGAAGGGGGAACTATTAGTCGTAGGGTTAGCCTGGAGGGTCCTAACGAAGTTTTCAATCGTAGATTTAAGCGAGTTGATTTGCGCGCGCATTCCGGAAACGTCGCTTTCAAGGTTCTGATGCGTCCATGTCGCTAGGGAGCGCGTTTGGCGAAAATGGCGGCGCAATAAAGGCGAGAGTATCTGGAACGGTGTGTAGGGACTCTGTGGAGCTTTGGGAAGCGTCGTCCAGTCCGTACCTGCCTATTTTGGGCAGCGCGTTCGCGATTTTCGGGCCTTAGGGGAGAGTTTTCTACTATAAGGGCAACCTAAGCCTCTAGCAAAGGGAAATCCGAAGTTAAAATTATACTACATAATACAGGCATTGGGGGCGCACCTAGCAAAGGGAAATCCGAAGAGAAAACTCTAAGGATCCCCTTGCTGATGCCCAGTATATGTGAAGACGACAAAAATCAAATATAACCTAAAAATAGAAAAAGGCGGAGATAGGCGGATCAAGGCCGCCGAATGACATCATACCAAGGGGTATGTGTCGGAAGGGGTACTCCGCCTCTAAATATAAAAGTGTCAACATATACAAACATGATAGCAAGGGAAAATTAGTAATAAAATCCGGAAAAATCATAGAAAATGAAGAATAGAAGGAAATGAGGTGGGGAAAAATATGGGACGAACATAAAAAATAGGAAAAACACACAGGGCACCCCCTTAGTCCCCTTACACCTTCCCCCTGGCTCCTACAAGTGGACCTGGGGTGTCGACATCATGGAAAAAGATGTTTTGGGTGCTAATGAGAAGACCAGGAGCAAGGGCAAACAACAGCATTCTGGGTATCGGTTGTCTCTGCCTGATGGTGCAAAGGGAAGAAGGGTGTGGTCAAGCACACCAATGGTCTCAACAGTTGCATCCAATGCCTATGGTTGACCACCCACAGTATCAGGTGATGGAGCAGACAATTCATTGCCTCCCGGCCCTGCTCCCAGCCCTGCTGCTTCTCCCACTCCCATCCCCGATGCCTTGCCCGATGCAGAAGCCAGCCAGCCCACTGCCATGGTTTGGCAAGGTGAAGATGATGCTTCAAGTGCAGATCAGCCCACTGCCTTTTAGGCAGCCATGGCATGGCAAGGCAAAGACGATGCATCAAGTGATGCTGATCAGCCCACTGCCTTTCAGGCAGCCATGCCATGGCAGGGTGACAATGATCAGTCATCATCTTCCCCTACAGGTTCCCTGACTGGCTTTGATGCTGCTCCCTTTTATCTTTCCGATTCTACCTCCTCATCTCCAGCTGCCAATCCAACTTTGACAGATGCAGCTGCTTTCCCCACTGCATCTGATGCTGCAGATGCTTTTCTGTCATCCTCAGAGACTGGATCTAATGGTGAATCTGATGCTGAGGCTGATTCTGATGTAGAAGATTCCACTACCACATCACAGATAGAGAACCCCACTCCTTCTCATATCACTTTGCCGACCTACCCTCCTGTGGACTTCACTCTGCTGATCTACACTCCTGCAGACTTCAGTTATGTCAATGAGACTTGGTTGTCTAGCCCTGATGAGATGATGGACACTGACATTGAATGATGCATCATGTATATATAGTGTTGTGGGTAGTAGTACATTGTACATAGTAATATCATTGTTTTTGTGGTCCTGTCAAGCCCCAATGTAAGTGCTGCTTCCCAGTCCTGGTCCCCACCCCCACCCCTGCCCCCATCCTCTTCCCCTGCAATTGCATTTCAAACATTACTAATGTCTGTACTATGTTCTTAATGCACATCTATCAGTACAGTACAGCAAGTAATGTAGTAATGTAGTCATTATTTAATTAAAATGAGTATGTACAAATATATAGTGAGTTCAACGGCATCCATAAAAACAGATAATACAATGTATACAGTCAATAGTCCCCATCCCTGCTCCCATCCCCGCTTCTGCCCCCACCCCCATCCCCTTCCCCTGCAATTGCATTTCAAACATTACTAATGTCTGTACTATGTTCTTAATGCACGTCTATCTGTATGGTACAGCAAGTAAAGTAGTAATGTAGTCATTGTTTAATTAATAGAGTATGTACAAATATATAGTGAGTTCAATGGTGTCCATTGAAACAGATAATACAATGTATACAGTCAATAGTATTCATAGGTTAATATTGCCCATTCCCATGTCCATGCCCAATGGCGATGCCATGGCCATCCCCATGTCCATGGCTGTGTCTGTGCCCATTGCATTTCAAACATTACTAATGTCTGTATTACATTCCTAATGCATGTCTATTGTAAGGTATAATGATCAGTGTACAATGTAGTTGTTGGTTAATATAGTATAGTGACTTTATATAGTGAGTTTGACAGTGTCCATCAAACCCATATCATTTGATACAATGTATGTGTTCGATAGGTTGTATCATTTGATACAATGTAGCTTAGCTATGTGTACCCAACACAAGGTGGAAATTTGGATGGATCACAAGAATCTTGAGTACTTTATGATGGCCAAGAAATTGAACCATTGTCAAGCTCATTGGTCCCTGTATCTATCCACATTTGACTTCTCCTTGCACCACCATCCAGGTCACAGCATGGGGAAGACCGATGCCTTCTCCTGACATGCAGACCATGGGGCACACCCCAGGGTGAGGAGTGGGACACCCTATGCAACATTTGTTGCACAAACCATAGTGCTTTACATGAGGATGTTGTTGCCCGAGCTGTTAAAGAACTGAGGAAGGGATCCACCCTTTCCTTGTGTGTGGCAGAGTGGGCTGAAATCAAGGATTTGTTGTATTTTGAGGATCACATCTATGTCCCCCATGACCCAGACCTTCACTGGCACATCATATCCCAACACCATGACTCACAGATTGCCAATCATCCTGGATGCTGGAAGACCTCAGAGCTCACCTCACAAAATTATTGGCAGCCACAAATGTCATGGCTCATTGGTCAGTATTGTTGTACTTGTGACCTTTGCTTATACACCAAGATTCCTCGCCGCAAACCCATTGGCGAGCTACACCCTCTTCCTGTTCCAGAGAGTCATTGGGATGTTGTCAGCGTTGACTTTGTGGTGGAGTTGCCAGAGTCAAATGGGTTTGATGCAGTGATGTGCACAGTTTATTCAGTGGGGAAATGCACTCACTTCATTCCCACTCACACCACTGTCAGTGCCCTGGGTGCTGCCTGACTATATCTCCACCATGTGTGGAAGCTACATGGACTTCCTGGTGCTTTCCTTTCTGACCATGGCCCTAAGTTTGTGGCAGAGTTCACTCATGACTCGTGAGCTGTACTGACTTCTGGGGATCAAACTCCTCACTTTGACAGCTTATCACCCACAAACTGATGGCCAGACTGAGCGAGTCAACCAGGAACTGGAGCAGTACATCTGTGTCTTTGTCAATGAGCACCAGGACAATTGGAATGATCTCCTCCCCTTGGCCAAGTTTGGATACAACAACCATGTCCACACTTCCACAAGTTCCACTCAACAGACTCCTTTTTTCTTAGACACCGGATGGCATCCACACATGGGATTCGAACCTCACCAAGCCCCCTCACACATCCAGATGGTGACTGAGTTCATGGAATGCATGAGGGATAGTTTGGAGGAGGCAAAGGCAGCCTTGGCAAAGGTGAAGGACAAAATGGTGCACTTTTATAATCAACACCATTCTCCAGCCCCTCAGTACAAGGTTGGTGATCAAGTTTATCTTGACTCCAGTGACATCTCCACCACATGTCTGTCCAAGAAACTCGCCCATCGCTTCCTGGGACCTTTCCCTAGTGTTCGCAGGTCCAGTCCATAGGACCAAAAAAAAGACCAAAACTGGACTGAATTGGACCGGAAAAGACCAGACCAGAGGTCTATTTATGGACCAGTCTTTTGCAGTCCAGTTGCTGGTCTTTCATTTAAAAAAATATAGTAGGACCAATTAAAAACTGGTTTAAACCAGTTGCAACTGGTCTTTTGTCCCAAGGTGTGTTTGACCTTACTCCCACACATATTTACTTTATTTTCAGTCCCTGGATTATCAAAAACAGTTAAGAATTGGTTGAGATATGACCAAAAACATTTTTGTACAAGTATTTTGTTGTATCAGAGCATTGCTTATTACCTGAGCTATAATTTACAACCAGTTTTAACCAGTTTTTCATCAGTCCTACTATATTTTTCAAAATGAAAGACCAGCAACTGGACTGACAAAGACCGGTCCATAAATGTTAGGGTGACACCCACTATCTGCTAGCTAAGACCATGCATGTTCTCTCTACAAGAAGGGGGTGGGATCCATGCACATGATGGGGGAATTGATGGTTTTGATGTAAGGGGTTATTAATAGATGAGTTTGTTGACAAAGGCCTTTCACACCAAAAGCATAGGTGGAATACCTAAGAGAACACAACTGCAGTTCCCTAGGTGTATATTTAGGGTTTATATACTATGTTACATATATTGTACATCGTTGTTACCAATGCGCATACATGCACATACATCTTGATGCATGCAAAATAAAATTCTTGTGCTGTCAAATTGTAGCATAATTTGGCATCATTGGGCATAATTTGACATAGTAAAATAAAATAATATTTTATTAGGTAATGGAGTGGTTTCCTAACATTACCCCCCTTTTATGCCTCGACTTCCAGGTGAGAAAATATTGCATCTGTCCCCTCTGTGAAATTTTGGTAAGGATGGAATCTCATCCCCTCATACACCATTCTCACAATGTGATGCGGAGCATTCAGATTACATTGAAACAATTGGGCAATCACATTACACACTCGCTTACAATTCTCTTCGGGTTCCCATGAATTATTTTTGTCGGTATAGTTCTTCCACTTTATTAGGAACTCCAATTTATTCCATCAAAGACGTGAGTCTAGAATTTCTTCAACTACATATTCTGGAGCACCTTCTACTATTATCAGAGGTTGTGGGGTGGTTTGTTGGCCAGGAATAGTTGGCGGACAGTAAGGGTGTAGGTGGGAAACGCTAATCTCAGAATCAATCTTGAATGATCGGGGTAATTTCAGCACTACCGTATTAGGTGAGATCACTTTAGAGATTGTGTATGTGCCAACTTGTTTCTCCATAAGTTTCCTCAAAGGTTGTGGAATATTTAGGTCCTTGGTACTTAGCCATACCAAGTCACCAACTTTGTACTCTGGAGCACGCGCTCGAGTACGATCTGCATGTTGCATCATGTCATCACATGCTTTCTTCAATGCTGCCTCTGCTTCCTCTTGTACCTTTTGCATCTTAGATACAAAGTCTTCTACCAACTGTACTTTGACCTCCCTTCTGGGTTCTACTCCCATGCGAGGATGATACCCATAATTCGCAAAAAATGGTGACATTCACGTAGCTGAATGGAATTCATTATTGTGGGAAAATTCGGCGATTGCCAGCCATTCAGGCCAGTCAGTCTGTTGGTAGTTGACAAACATACATAGGTACTGCTCCAACTCCTGATTCATTCTCTCTGTCTGCCCACCAGTCTGCGGGTGATATGCCATAGATAATTTAGTTTGAATTCCCAATATGTTCTTCAGTTCTCGCATAAACATGGAAGCAAATTGTGGTCCACGATCAGAGATAATGGTATCAGGTAATCCATGTAACTGCCATACCTGATTTAGATAGAGGCGCGCCAAGCCCAATGATGAGGTTTCTGTAGTAGTAGGAATAATATGGACCTTCTTTGTGAAGTGGTCACATACTACGAATATTGCATCATACCCTTGAGCCTCGGGTAATCCGGTAATAAAATCCACAGATATATCTCACCACAGCACTTTAGGTATAGGGTTCAGCATTAATTTCCCTGCAGGTTTCTCTGGAAATTTCTTCCCCCTCATGCATGTATCACATCCATCCACATACCCCAACACATACTTCAAAATTCCAGGCCACCAATAATTTCTCATTACTAATTCCAACATCTTCCATCTTCCTGGGTGTCTGGCAGTCGGTGTATTATGATGTAACTGGATGATCTCCCTTCATAAATCCTGATCCTTCGGTACATACACCTTTCCTTGGACTAACACCAACCCTTGCTCCTCAACCCATTCATCTCCTCTAATATTACCTTTCTTCTCTCCCTTCAGAGCTTTCACAGCTTCCACTACTTCATTGTCCATCTCCAAACATTGCCTGATTTTAGACAACATTTCCATTTCCAAGCTATCTATCAATAGATGCCCTTGACACATAGTGCAAATGCAAAAGTATTTGGGTTTGATTAAGGTAACATTCTTATTGTCCTCCTCCACCCCCCTTTTGTAATCAATACATCTGGATAATGCATCTGCTTTCCTCATTAAGCTTCCTGCTTTGTGGACCAAGTGAAAATTGAAACACAATAGGAATAACACCCAATGCACTTGCTGGCGGTTAAGCTTTTTAGCAGACATGAAGTATTGCAGATTTTGATGATCCATCCAAATCTCAATCTGATGCGTACATCCCTCCAAATAATGTCTCCATGCCTCCAACACTTGGATTATTCCCAACATCTCTTTGTCATGCACATCATAATTCCTTTCCACATCATTCAACCCTCAGGACAAATATGCACAGGGATGCCAGTTGTTGTCTTTGCACAGCATTGATAATACTGCTCCAGTAGCAAAGTCAGATGCATCTGATTCCACTCATAAGGGACACATGAAATCCACTGGGGCTAATATTGGTCCCTCCACAAACTTCCTCTTCAACTCCTCAAACACTGACTGCTGCTGCTCTCCCCACCTCCACACTACTCCCTTTTGCATAAGGTTATGTAAGGGTGCAGCAATTTTGGAAAAATTATGCACAAAGCGATGATAGTAATTTGTGAGTCCCAAGAAGGCCTGAACCTCCTTGACGTGGGTGGGTGCAGGCCAATCAGTGATCGCCTGTATCTTGATCAGATCCATTTTGATCCCATCAGGGCCAATCAATAATCCTAAGAACTCAATCTTGCTTGCCCCAAACACACACTTCTTTGGTTTCAAAAATAGATCATTCTCTGCCAACCTCTGTAGCACCTCCTGCACTATCACTTCATGATTGTCTTTATCCTCTGTGAATATCAGAATGTCATCAATGAATATTATTACCATGCCCTTGTCAATTACATCCTTGAAAATGTTGTTCATCACATTTTGGAAAGTTGGGGGACTATTGGTCATCCCAAAAAACATGACAAGTGGCTTGAAGGATCCTCGATGTGTGGCAAATGCAGCCTTCCACTCATCTCCTTTCTTTATTTGTATGTTATTGTATCCCCATTGTAAATCCAATTTTGTAAAAACCTTGGTTTTTCCCACCTTGTTAATTATTTCTGAGATCAATGGCAGGGGGTACGCATTCTTCACTATCCACTCATTCAGATACCTATAATCTGTACACATCCTCTTCCTCTGGTCTTTCTTTGGCATGAAAAATATTGGTGATGTCTGCGGTGATTTTGAAGGTCATATGTATCCTTTGCGCAATTGCTCATTTAGAAACACATCAACTTCTTCTTGTTCCATCAGAGATAATGAATATACCTTTGACTTCTTCAGCACAAACCCTGGCTTCATCTCAATTGCATGGGCCCATGGCTTCCACACCGGCATTTGCTCAGACTCCTTCTTCTGAAAGACTGACAGATATTCATGATATGCTTTTGGTACCCACTCCTCCACTGGCTTCTCCTCCTTCACAATATTCTTGTCTCACGACTGTCCTCCACGAATTGCTCTAAAGGTTTGCTTCTGCTCTTCTTTCCTGATCATGATCAGAACTTCCCCATTTGGCATTTCCTCGTCCTCCACTTCCTCCATCATAACAGAATACTTCCTTGGACGTTCTTCCTCTCTCTTTTTCTTTTTCTCCTTCTTCATCTTCCTCCCATACACATTACATTCCTTAGGACAATGAGTCATTTGTACTTTCCCAGTTTTCCAATCAATTTTGGAATTATGCTTCCATAACCATGGACATCCAATTATTAGATTGGTTTTCCCAAGATCGCACACTTTGAATATGGCTTGCTCCTGATGCTCCTGATACTTTAGTACCATAGTCACCTCCTCCTTGACAGTTCCTCCATGATTGACTGTTCCGTCAATATTGTACACCATTATAGGTTGCGACAGCTTGCGCATGCTTATACCATTTCTGGTAATTAAGGATCAATTAATAAATAATCCTGTAGCACCACTATGGAGCAATGCCTCCACATCAATTGCTGCATGTGTGTCCACTGTCTTCAATCCCATGGTCAAAGTGATTTCGGGTTCTATTTGCACAGAGCTAATAAAGAATTTAGGGGTTTTCAGAAATGGTGCTTGACAATTTTCTTTGTCACGTGATTGACAATGGTTGTACTCCTTGTCAATTTCCTTTTCTGGATTGCTCTGGGTTTCCTCGGATACTAATACATTATAACCGTTCTGGGTCACCAATGGGGAAATTTTCACTGGGACTCTTCCACAAAATTCTTCTGCCTGCCTTCCTCCAGCTTCACTTCCTCAATTGTAGCTTCCCTAATCTTTCTTTTCTGTGTACAATTCCTACCAATGTGTCCTAACTGCCCACAGTTAAAACACTTAAGTGGGACTCGTCTTCTCGCTTGATCAACCTCCATTGCATCTGCTGGTGCTGCTAACTCTGCTACTATAGGTGTCACTGCCATGGCTGGTGGCTGTGCCCTCGGAGCTTGCACCTGAGGCACCTTTCTTTTCTCGGACTTTCCTCCTGATGGCTTTCCAAATGTACTACTTCTGTACATCAACTTTGATTCCACCTGTTCCTGCTGATATTGCCGGTCAAGGTGCATTGCCCAATTATACCACTCGTCCAACTTCTCTGGCATAGAAGGTAGTCAGTAGATAGACTTGAATAAAGAGGGATTTAATCCTGCTTTCAAAAATTCTACCAATGCCGCTTCTCCCATATCCATCTGTGAAGCTTCTGCTTTGAACTGCAAAATAAATTTATCTGCCATTAGGGAACCTTGGTGCATGGTTTTTAATTTGGCATTGGCTGTCACCTTTGGATTAGGGTCTCCAAACTGTGCCTCCAATCTCTCCAGAAATTCCTTGAAGGTTGCAAATGGTTTATTTCCCATGGCAATTTGATTAATAGCCTCATTTCTCCAGAACTGTGCTTTCCCCCCCTGGATGTATGAGAGAGCAAACATAATCCTAGACTTGGCTGTACGGAACTCTGGCTTCCTCCCATAGATGTACAATACTATAGAGCTGATAAAAGATTTTGTATTCTCCATAGGGAACTGCACAGGTTTTACCTGCGGGTTTCCCACTCTTTTATTTCCTAATTTATTCAATGAGTTTTGCATGAAAACTCATGAAAAAATGATTTTCTGAAAGCTATTCAATGGATGCTTGTGATACAAGTGACAAAATGATTTATTTTTGACCTTGTCACATGACAGATGTCACCTAAATATTGTTTTATGTTAGATTACAAAGAGCCAACAAAAAGCTTCCAGAAAATCTTTTTACATGCAAAACTCATTGAATAAATTAGGAAATAAAAGCGTGGGAAACCTGCAGGTAAAACCCGTGCAGTTCCCTAGTTCTCCATGGTACCATCAAAGATTTTCAGGGGCATGTACTTAGGTAAGCGCACTTTTCCATTTCCAGATCTCTCTGCCGTCTCATCCTTCTGCGACATCCACTCCACCATCTCCTCCATCTCATCATCTCTTTCTATTGTCATCTCTGGCTGTACTTCCACTGGTCTGGGCTGTGATGCTGCCAACACTGACACTAATTGCGATGTTTGCTCTGTAAGTGCATCAATTTTTGCCTCTAGCATTGGTGTGGGAATGGGATTAGGGCTGGGATTAGAAGTTGAGGGTTTGGACATAATTGTCAGACCTGTGATGAATCACTTCTTCAACTTGTTCTTCAAAATTTCTGCAAGCATTGATGAGTCATGTGACATTTGTCAATTGTTTGTCAATTGTTCATTTGTTTGTCAGATGCCTATTTTGGCACTTCAGATCAATAACCCTTCCAACAGTGCCTGATCTCAGGGATAACACTGAATTTGGCTTGTAACTAAAATAGTCATCTGAATAGAGTGATGTAAATCGTGACTAAACCAGATCCAATCAGTAGTTTGATTGCAGCTGTCCTAATGACGAGTGCTGCCTCTCAATCACTGGTGGTCGCAATGTAAGGCAAGGCCTGGCATCAGCTTATGAAAGAAAAGGTAGATTACATATGTACAAGTACTTCCAACTCATGCCGAAAGGATGAGTAATTGGATATGGTGCAGTGAAACAATGACATATGTGCAAGTAAGATGTAAGTCTGGCCCCACAGACTCACGACATTACAACAAGTTAATTTACCTATGCTGCCATTACACACTTCCATGGTGCCAGCACACCACACACATCGCTGACACAACCACCCTCGCCACCGACACAGTCACCAGTGATAGCACAGCCACCTACAGAGCATAAACAACTCACCAACACCAGACATACCAATGTTTGTGTTACATTACTACACCACTGTTAAACACTTCCATGGTGCTGGCACAGCCACACACATTGCTGACACAACCACCCTTGCCACCAGCACAGCCACTGGCAATGGGATAGCCACCTATGGCACATAAACAACTCACCAACACCAGATATACCAATGTCTGTGTTACAGTGAGTTATGGCCACCCTATGCTGCCAACACACTCCCACAGTGCCGACACAGCCACACACATCACCGACACAATCACCCTCGCCCCCAGCACAGCCACCGGCAAATACAACAACAACAACTGGCGACATGCATCCTGGCAATGGCACCATACATCCTTATCACCCTTCTATCCACATCCAGCAGTGCCGACATTATCCTATTGATGTGGTACCTTCCTATTTTGTGACTATGCCCAATGCGGCCTTCCCAAATCACACACTATGTTTGATGCAGCCTTTTACTTACACAGTCAATCTTTTTCTTATATATTACTTATTTTTTATTCCTTAACCTTCATTCCTACTTCCATGCAACAAAGGTATAGTAACTTCCTATTCTTTTATTTGTAGTAACTTATGGTTCCTACTTCCATGCAACAAAGATAATTTGATCCTGTCTTTTAGTAAACTTAAGTCTAGTGTAGGCTGCCAAACTTGGCATCCTTCCATAAGAGAAGGCCCACTAATATGGGAAGTTGTGTTCTTCTGTTAGGGTGACACCCACTATCTGCTAGCTAAGACCTTGCGGGTTCTCTCTACAAGAAGGGGGCACATGCATGATGGGGTAATTGATGGTTTTGATGTGAGGGGTTATTAATAGATGAGTTTGTTGACAAAGGCCTTTCACACCAAAAGCATAGGTGGAATATCTAAGAGAACACAACTGTGGTCCCCTAGGTGTATATTTAGGGTTTATATACTATGTTACATATATTGTACATTGTTGTTACCGATGCGCGCATACATCTTGATGCATGCAAAATAAAATTCTCATGCTGTCAAAGTTTAGTGTACTTCAGTGTCATTGGGCAAAATTTGACATAGTAAAATAAAATAAAATTTTATTAGATAATAGGGCAGTTTCCTAACAATAAATAGACCATTGGTCCGGTCCTAATTGGTCCAGTTCAGTTCAGTTTTGGTCTTTTTTTCAGTCCTACAGACTGGACCTTTAAACACTATTTGTAAGCATTCAGAGTGCCATGGGAGTCTGATACAAGGTTGCTGTAATGTATGGGAGTGGTTTTATAGCTCTAGCTGTGAGTTGGACCTATTAACAACCTCTAACAACCTAGATCATACTTCAAACAACATTGCATGTCTCAGAAACCTTGTCGAAACACCTTACAATACATTTGATCAACCATTGAGCACTTTTGACCAATATCAAACAACATTGGCTGCCATATTTTCTATTTGAATAATCTTTAGACACATACTTCACACTATTTTGAGTATATCAAACACATTTTGACATGTGTGCAGCATACAATCCACTCAAAGCAGTTTCTGATCTTTTTATTCATTTTATAACAAAGGACAGCCCACTTTTAGTTATTCTTTCTTATTATTTCTTTGTCATGTGTTATATTCACTCTTTCTAGTCTTGCTTTATTGTTCTAATTTACTTATGTTGCTTTGCCTTGAGTCCCACATGTTTGCATCATGTTCTCTAGCCTTTTTAGGTAGTTTCTTTATTTTATATAAAAAGATGTATTAGATACAAAGAAAAACAAGAAGGTAGTCATCTTCCTCCCAGATCATATTGATTTGAAAGTACAGTTTAGTCTTATTCAGTCGGAACATGTTTTACATGAAACTTCTTCAAAAATCCTTGTATTTCACTCTCGCTCACCTCGATTTGCATTCACTTTGGTTCTAATATTTGTCTAGTCCCTCAATCTCACAGTCTGATGGTTGGTCTGACAGGTGATATCTAGAGGGCCTCACAACCTTTCTCTGACTTGTGTTATATCATCCAGTGCCTTATCAGCACTTTTGGTAGTTTTTACAGGTTGAGCATCATCAACAACTGTTTCTGGATCACAAACCATGGATATTCTGGGGTTGGGATTTTCTGGTATGGTGTGTTTAGTGAATAGCAGGAGTTACCCAGGGGTAAGTGACAGTATGGGGGTAATCAGCATGTAGCCTTTGTTTTTGTGATTCTAACACACTAATTTTTATACCAAATGGTCAAGAATTGGCCCAGATATGCTCATTCTAAATTTTAGCACCATAGCACAATATCTGATCTCACTCACCCTGCTCCAATCTTTCCAAAAAAAGTCACCCCAAAACTCCAAAACCTTGGATTTTGGATAATATTTTGGAAAGATTGGGCAGGGTGAGATCAGATGTTGTGCTATGGTGCTAAAATTTAGAATGAGCATATCTAGGCCAATTCTTGACCATTTGGTATAAAAATTAGTGTGTTAGAATCACAAAAACAAAGGCTACATGCTGATTACCCCATACCTGTCACTTACCGGTGGGTAACCCCTGCTATTCACTAGGTGTGTTATGTAACATGTAGGTTTCTAGTGCAGGAAATTCATCATCAAAGATTGCAGAAGCTTCAACATCTGGGTCCATGAGTATGAGAATGGTAATGGTCCTCTTATCAACAGTATCAGTTTAGTTGTTGTTTCTCATTATTTGATATGTATACACAAATCTTTTGCTCAGGCAACATTATATAGCCTTTTATTGTAAAAGCTGTGGTGCAGGCCACTCATCTAACCTTTTCATGCCAAAACCCTAATGTCTAACACAGCTGTTATATAGAATAGATTTGAGACATTAAAGAAAGGTTTCTCATAGGAGTACAATATTAGGGCCCTAAGGTCAATCACCACTACTTTTATAAAATAGAGTGAGCACTACAGAGAAATGTGTTTAAATGCCAATATTATGGACCCTTCTAACATTATCATATTGGGCAAGAGGTTGAACTTCTGTTTAGCAAACTAAAGATGAGGCAATATGTCAGAGATTAAGCCCAAAACTAAATGGACAACATACAAACTGCAAAGATAGTAATAAAAAGAATTACATGAATGAATTGAAGAAAACAAACCATCTGAAGGAATACAAATTAGAAATAATGAGTACAAGCCAGAAAGATTTCAGCAAGATAGTAACACACATTCTAGAATTGTTGAGACCCAGCAACAATCATTAGCATGCCAGCATAGAAACTAATCACATACAACCTGGGCACATAAAATTGAAATATCAGTTGAATAGCATACAAGCACTTTAAATGCATACTCACATCCTGTAGAGGGAAGTTAAATGATAAGAAGGTGTATTCCACAAGAGTATTTGAGAGCTGAAAGCATTACAGACCTCCTGAGAATAAAGACATGAACAGATAGTCAGTGCCTCAAGAAAAGATTACACACCTCCTAAGCATACACAAGCAGTGCAAGGTGAGCA
Source organism: Tricholoma matsutake (assembly GCA_026075535.2). Classification (NCBI taxonomy): domain Eukaryota; kingdom Fungi; phylum Basidiomycota; class Agaricomycetes; order Agaricales; family Tricholomataceae; genus Tricholoma; species Tricholoma matsutake. The sequence continues at coordinate 1,131,144 of AP026550.1, read as the reverse complement.
AAAAAGAGTTTTCACAGGCATTGAAATAAATCACCCACAATCTAAGTATCCACATACATCACAACATGGTCAGGGTGACTTGACACAGGCATTGAGAATGATCATGCACATACTGAGGATCCACAGACATATCAAAATGGTCAGAGTGACTTCACACAGGCATTGAAATAAATCACCCACGATCTAAGTATCCACATACATCACAACATGGTCAGGGTGACTTGACACAGGCATTGAGAATGATCATGCACATACTGAGGATCCACAGACATATCAAAATGGTCAGAGTGACTTCACACAGGCATTGAGAATGATCACGCACTGGCTGAGGATCCACAGACATCCCAAAATGGTCAGAGTGACTTCACACAGGCATTGAGAATGATCACGCACTCACTGAGGATCCACAGACATCCCAAAATGGTCAGAGTGACTTCACACAGGCATTGAGAATGATCACGCACTCGCTGAGGATGCACAGACATCCCAAAATGGTCAGAGCAACTTCACCCAGGCATTGAGGATGATCACGCACATACTGAGGATACACAGACATCCCAAAATGGTCAGAGCAACTTCACACAGGCATTGAGAATGATCATGCACATACTGAGGATGCACAGATATCCAAAAAATGGTCAGACTCAGGGTAACTTTGCACCAGGATAGAGAAACATACTTTCTGTCCTCAACACATGTCAATGAAATCAAGGTTGACAAGATGCAGTACACCCAACTTACCTTTGGATTCCATACATATGAAACAGTGGTCTGGTTAGCATGATTTCTCCAGAATCACATGTACATACCACCTGTCATGAAGTCTGTTTCACAATTGAAAAAAATACCATTTGAACACTCACAAACTTGTGTAGATAGGTGGAATTTGTCATTAGCAATTGTGTTTCAAAAAATGATCACAGCTCAGACTGACTTTCTACAGCAAAAATTCAGTCTGTAACCCTCTATGTGAAAGACCCAAGTCCTACCTCAAGTATTCCAGAAATACTTCTCAATTTCTGCTCCAAGACTTGAGCCCCATCTCTCTTCGCTAGACCATGGAGCTAGTGTCCTCAATGATGATTCTCAAGATTCATGTAACACTCTCTTCTTACCTTTTTTTGGGTTGACTCTCCTCTCAAATATGGTACACCTGCCCATCACAATGCTTGTACCAACCAAACCTTTACCCATTTTAAGTCAATTTTCTTGACTAATTCCTCAGCTTCATCTTTTAGCCCCCCTGATCCTTCATTAGCACCAAGTGCAGACAAGAACAAAGAAGCATGATGATGCCACGATATAAGAGCATATGTGGGTGCACCACTGCCATCACTGAAAGACCTTGTAATTGCTCCAAGACATCCAATCATGAGTTGTCCATGAGACATAGCAGGGGCATAGAAGAGGGTATTTGACCAGGACTGATTGGTGAGGAAGTCTCATAGCGACGCATGATGGAACTTGATCTCAGTATTATCTCTCGGGATGATAATGATAGAGTGGCATCCACCTAGCGCGAAGCGAATGCCATCACCCTCTAGGCTGTTGTCGTAGGTGAGTAAAACCATGGAGAGCTGATCAATGGGAAGTGGATATCGAAGGTGCATCAGGGTTCCCATGACAATGTCACAATAATCCCACTTCCTGGCCTCCCCGATGACTTGAGTATACAAGGGATCCAAACCTTTATGGAGTTCCAGAACATCTGCCAGTCGCTTCTTTGGATTGCCTTCCCCGCTGATGTATCGGACAGCCTAGCTGCGTACACGAAGAGACCTTCCGATTTCTCCACGAGTTCGTGGACAGATGATTTCGGTGGCCAATCAGACAGTCCTTGGGATGAGAGGCGCTCTCGTTTAATCTTCTCAAGTTTGACAAAGAATTTTCGGATGTCGTCTTTCGAATCTGTAAGTGAGGGCAACAGGACATCAGTGCACCCGTCGCCGGGTCGAAAACAAGCTTCGATTTGGGGCTCAGGTAGACTCGTAAGAAGGAATCGGAAAGGAGGGTTGTTTCTTCGAAGCCAGTCAATCAGGCGGCGAATTCCTTCCTGGGAAGCGCATTCATCAAGTCCATCGATAATGATAAGATTGGGGCCGGCGGAGTTGACATTGGCAACCGGTCCACGGACGAGAAGTTTCGAGAGCTGAGCTTCGAGGGACAGCGCGGGGAGGGGAACCCAAGCCTCGTTCTTCAGTTCCATAGCTTCCTCCATTCGCTCCTTCGCGGATGAGATCTTCTTCGCGATTTGCCAAGCCAAGGTAGGCACAAGCCTGTTGATGTTATCACGATCTCCTGTCTTCCTCCAGAAAAAAAACGTAGCCGCAAGTCGTCCACGTTTGTTGTATTCCTCCGCGATGGTATGTGCGACCGTGCTTTTGCCGGCACCTGCAGGACCACTCAACCAGCATATGAGGGTGGACGACGTGCTATCAGCCCAAGATCGAATTTCCTCTAAGACTCTGGTTCGGGTCTCGGGTTGGCAGGTGACGGCGTGCTCTTCACTTCTCTGAGCGGAATTGTAGAGGGCACTCCAGACGAGGTGGTCGTTCAAGACTTCGAAGATCGAAGGAGGCGACTCTACAGATATGATAGTTGAAGCACTAAGTGAAACGTGGCAGCGACTCACTGTTGAAGATATGGACGTCTCCACCCCGGCCCCCATCACCACCCGCTCCCCCCTTGCCGCTCCCACCCGGTCCACCGTCTCCAGCTACCAAAAAACGTGGGTGTCCTGCCTAGGGAAATCGTATTACATACCTTTGATATCTCCCTATTAGGGGATCATTGGTTAGTGCATTATTGAAGGGACATATCGGTAGTTGCTTACAATTTTAACATTCATTTCTTCGATGAGATGATCGTGACAGACTGACAGGAAATCAGTTGTCTCGCATTACATAAGCTGACAAACTCGCATCGAAAGTCTTTTCACTGTTATTTGTATTCTTTCCAATTACTAACTTACAATCTTTTTCTATTCATCATTAGGTTATATCATGCACGAACCGGCCGATGAATACCTCATTCTTCATACGAAGAACTCGGAACTAAGTAGCCTGCTCCATATGTTAAAAAGTGTCAACCTACATATCTGATTAGCACTACTTATCTTGAACTGTCTGCCAGCTACTACCTTTATCTTCACTCTTCTACTACAGGTACAAAGTAGATCTTGCAGGAGAATATGAACTTCATGCCCACTCTTTCGACTTTATCAGACGATCTTCGTCTCGAGATAGTGGAGCACTTTCTGGGGTCGGCATCATACTATCGTCATCAGAGTCCGAGGATGCGGCGTAAAGAAGAAATTCGTCTGCTAAAATTGCTCACTCTGAAGCAGCTTGCGAACCTAGACACACTTGGTCTGCATCATGGTGCCCTGGATACCATATCGTTGTTCAGCGTGCGTATGATCTATATACTGCTGTTGGGACCACAATTTGAATCGTACCATAGTGCCAAGACCTTACCAGTATCTCTATAACGTATGGTCAAAATGACGATGTCCTATTCAACCCGACAACCATCAGCCTCAAAAGAATCGATATCGAGATTGATATGCACAATGGGAATTTTACAAACCTATTGTTCGACTTCTCCAATGTACCTGAAGCAGTTATATCCGTTAAAGCAACATTTTACGTTGAATACAAGATGCATGTCCCGGTACGTGCCTCTGTTAAGCCTGAGGTGTACTACTAAACATTGTTCTATCTGTCGAATGTAGTCAGCGTGGTGCAGACATAAGCCTAATCTCCAACGAATGTTCGCAGAAGACTTGCGTGGATATGACGTTGACCGCGTTGATTCATGTGTTGTCATGATCACCCGCCGTAGCAAGAAAGGATGGAAGCCATCGAACCAAGTTCATCTTGAAGGTCGCGAAGCGGAGCTTGAGGAAGAAAGATCGATGCAAGCTTATTATAAGATGAGGATGCAGCAGCAATTTGGCACGTTGAGTTACGGTAATTAAGCGGTCCGTCGCTAGGGACATAGCGTACCGCGTGTCCACGATGTTGTCTCTGTATTCGGCTAAAACAAATGAACAAATGAGCGAGTCAAAAAAGCAAATATGGGCGCATCACAGGAATAGAAGTAGGGATTGATACGTACACTGGATGGCGACGGTTGGAAGTTGGGGCGTACATCCTGCAGAAAAGCCCCAAAGCACCTGATATCCAACAAGGTTCGCTTCAGTAGTCGTCTCGTTGATGGTGTATTCCAGCCCGCTGCGATGACATCCGGATACAAATCAACACACAAAAGGAAATAAAAGAGACAACAGACTGACGCGGTGACTGACGCGAGAAGCGGGACGCTGACAAGGATATGCCAGTAATGCCCACATTTGGTGACGAAGACACCCGCAATTGCGCTGAAGGCGGCAGTCACTAGTGAATATGGGATGAGGTCTATGCCGGAGCGAGTCGGACTGTGACCTGTACTATGCGAAGAAGAGAAAAATTATGACCAACTGGACTTGTAAGACGGTAAGCAGACAAAAACAAACCCTTGACCGCTTGATACCACGTTGTAGGATAAATCACCCCAATCCTAACACATCCATCAGCATCATAGTCGCAAAGACAAAGCCGAAGCCCATATGCACACCATGTTCATACACAGGAAGAAATTGGCAAGCGACGCTCCGATCACTGTCCTATTCCTCAACAGCCGAAGTGGGAGCAGCGCTTCCGTCCCGCGATACCACGACCACGTAACCCAAGGAGTACACCTGAGGTCACGAAAAGCTGTTCGTCTCCATCAATGATCGGAGGGGGCAGGATATTGTAGAACTTGCGCCGATGACGATACCGATGTTCCACGGATGAGCGTTCCCACCTTCAACGAGTGGATACAAGAATGTGATGCTCGTGCCGAGCGCGAGGACAATACCTGGGGGCAGAGTTATTAGCGTGTATCATCCTGGTTTGAGTAGCGTTGGTGTTATTAACGTACCAATGTAGTCGACAGCGAGTAGTAACACCTTGCATCCTTGTCGGTTTGCACGTCGTGCGAGGTGCTGGGTAACTTGGCATGAAGAACAACACAGGGATTAATCAATCACTAGTGGAACCATATTTATATTGGAACGAATAACGTACGAGATCGAAGCCTCCGACTACACCCAGGATTAATGCCGTCGTCTTTACACAAGAGATCTAGACCAAAACTCACTGGGAAGATTCTACAGGAGAGTGGGAGACGAAAATAAATCTCGGTTGCCGATGAAGATGAAGAACGAGAAACAATAGGGCACGATGTAAAAGTACCGCCGCCATGATACATGATCAGTCAGACCTCCAATAAGCGGTCCTACGAGAGTCAGTCATTGAATTCACCATGTAAATGGCAGACCTCATAACTGAGCTCAACCCAAAGCTCGCACCACAATGCCGGACGTTTCTTCAACGGCGCCACCTTGAATGCATCTCGACAAAAATCCAACCAAAGATGAACTGAAGAGAACTCACCTGAGCTACCGCCGTAAAAATGCACACAACAATCCCAGCCCCGCCTACCCCCGCTACTCCTCTCCCAAACAGTAAAAAATTCATCTACATGTAAAAAACAAATCCTGAACATCAACCAGAAAGCGGAACCCCACCTGGAGTAGATGCTCACGTTGAAGGAGACGGCACAGAGGAGACTACCAAGTCCGGATATGATTACGGAGGATATGATTGCCCGTGGTGCGAGGTTGAGGAGTTGGCCGTAGACCTGTCAGTTGTGTGTGAGTGAACAGCATGAGCAAAAGTGAGCATGGAAATCGTACGATCATGAATCCAGGCATCGTCAGAAAATACGCGTTCGGGGTCCACGAGATCTACAATAGATAGTTCATAGATTGGATTTCAGGGAGATAAGTAACTGTACCTCGGCCAGAGAGTTGAACTGGCTGACAATCCGCGGCATAGCAGTCGCTACAACAAGTCAGTAACACCAACTATGAGGGGACGAGGTGGCAACGCGTACTCAAAATAAGTTGGTCGAGTGAAGCTAAGAACACGCAAAGCATAAGACCAACCACCACAAGCGAGGGGAAATCCATCGAGATAGGTCCCCTCATCTTCCGAGGTTGTTCCATGTGCAGGAGCAAGAGGCTCGTCGTCTCTTGGCGCACGAAAAGCAACCTGAGAACTAAAACCCGCTGCACTCATATTCAAAGTGCGGCGGTGGAGGGTAAAGAACAGAATGACAGCCGGACTTGGATCTCGTTTTATGGCGGAGCATGGATACGAACTAAAGCGATGATCATGGGGACTGATCATCTGGTAAGTAAATCACCGAGAAGCGTTGATTATCCGTGAATGTTATGGGACCAAAGATCCCTTTAATCATGGAATCTAAACCGAATGATGGAGTTTTCGTTATTGCTCCACTGGCACCTACAAACTTGTATGGTCTCATGAGATCCTATGGACGTCCACACCAGGCTGGCTAATGGAAACATGCATTGAAAAGACAGCTGTATCGATATCAGCAATCCCGAGAACTGCTGTCACGATGCATCATGCATGGCATGATTCAAGTTGGTGTCTAAGCATACTCAAACAAATGCTAATAACCGACGTTGAACTCAAACTCGCAGAACGTGGACGAGCGCAGTAATCGAAGTTCACTGACCGCTACTAATATGATCTCTTACTAACTGTATTACATGCAATCTCAACAAGAAACATGAATGTGCAACCGTGGCCTTATTACATCGACGATAAATCGCGAGCCTGCGATTATCGCGTGATTTGAGCACGTGAGGCACCCTCACGCTTGTTGCTGTTCGCTACCAACTTTTTTCAGAACTGGAGATTCCGTTACAATGTCTCGTTTTGTTCGAGCATCCAAGTATCGGTAAGTTTCTCAGTGAAACCAAGGAAACCATTTCCAGATTTCGATATCGTTCATTAGCCATGCATTCGGACAACCCGCGAAGAAGGAGCGTGGAATATTAGAAAACGTCAAAGTAACTAACAGTCCTTGGGACACAAACATAATCTCTGCATCTGCTGTAAGTCTTTCCAGTAAACCAAAATTCACAGATCTTTATCTCCCCAAAAACAGCGATACATCAGTGTAAACTGGAATGTAGGAGCTGGCGGTGCATTTGCCATCCTTCCTCTCCTCTCCCCATTTCAGGCAATCCCTGGTTTCCCTCATAAACTCCCAGACACCATACCACTCGCGCGCAGCCATACAGCTCCCGTTCTTGACACTGACTGGTCGCCTCACAACGACTCCATCGTTGCTTCCGGCGGTGAGGACGGAAATGTTATGATCTGGAAAGTAGAGGGGGCCGAGTTTGAGGGGTGGGGTTCTGAGGGTTGGGTGCCGCGCGACTTTGAGCCCGTGTTGCGCATCGACGGATCGCCCCGCAAGATCGGGCAGGTGCTCTTCCACCCGACCGCAGCAAACGTGCTGGCGAGTGCTTCTGGAGAGCATACTGTCAAGTTGTGGGATCTGGCGAATCCGGAAGAACCGAGGGCGGTGTTGGGTGGCCATGGAGATTCGATTCAGAGTATTACTTTCAATTCTACGGGAACAGTGCTGGCGACGACATGCAGGGACAGGAAGCTGAGGTTGTTCGATCCGAGGGCCGGCGGGGAGGCTGTGAGGATTACGGATGGTCATGGTGGAATTAAGGGCTCGAGGGTGGTGTGGATGGGCGATCTGGATAGGATTGCGACAACTGGGTTTAGTAAAATGTCGGAGAGGCAGATTGGGATTTGGGAGACAGGTGGGCTCACGAATATAACAACTATCGGGCTGGATCAGTCTGCAGGTGTCATGATGCCCTTCTGGTCAGACAATAATCTGCTCTTCCTCGGTATGTTAACTTCCGTGTCGTTATAGCATCTTCGATTGACGCGATCGTTTTTTTTCCAGCGGGAAAAGGGTGAGTTTATTTCGAATATATGCATACTTTGGTCTGATCATGATAATTGCCAGCGATGGTAACATCCGCTACTACGAATACGAATCCAACACTCTCTTCTCCCTCGACGAACACAAGTCCTCCGAGCCTCAACGTGGGATGTGTTTCCTCCCCCGACGAGCTCTCAATGTCTCAGACTGCGAGATCGCACGTGCCTACAAACTTCATTCCAACTCCATCGAGCCCATAGCCTTCATCGTCCCACGGAAAGTACGTCCTCTCCCTCCTCGTATAGTAGTATAATACCTATCAACATGAACGCAGGCCGACACCTTCCAAGCAGACATATTCCCCCCAGCTCCATCGACCGAATCATCTCTCAGCGCGGCCGAGTTCTTCGCTGGCAAGTCCGCCCCTCGTATCCTCGTCGACCTCTCCACCGGATCTACCGCACCAGGACTCCACGCCCATGCACCGACCCTAGCCTCGGTACCGATGGCAACAAAATCATTGAGTGCACCGGCACCGGCACCGGCGCCCGTCCCTGCACCTGAACCACGCCCACCGTCGCCTGTGCGTCAAAAATCATTGGATGTGCCCGTGCCTGCCCCCGTCACCGTAGCTTCTCCTGTCATGCAGTCGAAACCTGCAACAGCTACTGCTAGTCCTGTCGTTGCTCCACCTACTAATGCTATCTCTCGTTCCCAATCTTTAGGTCAGACTGATGTACGTCGAGCTTTCCGTGTAGTATTTTTTTACTGATGTTTTTATCGTACAGCCTGGGTTGAAAGATGATAATGCTCGTCTGACAACGGAGCTTAGGGAGGCGAGGGAAAAGATTAGGAATTTGGAGCTGCAGGTGGAGAGTATGAAGGCGAATGCGCGCAAGGCGGCGCAGGCGCTGTTGGATGGATGAGATATGTGAATTACATATGTAATTGTAGATTGTAGGATGTGATTTCGGACGTTGCATTTTGTCACTTGTATGTATGGTATGCATACTGCATAATGCCCTAAAATACACATTGTTTAGCCACAGGTTGAAGGATGACATTCTCCTTGAGGCAATGCGATTGATTTACGGGTGAAGGGGTAACGGGCTGGAGAAATGAAGTCCCGAGCTTCAGCAAATGTAGTAACCTGACATTTTGGTCTCGACCTTATGGTGACTAATAAGCAGCTAATGACTTGCAGATAAAGAACTTGGACGTCGAGTGCATACTCTCACTGGATTGTTACGGGTTGCCAAGCATAGCTGTACCAAAGACGGGGTAAGATACAGGGGTTGAAAAGTACGTTCTAAATAAATTTGTCTATATCGGTAACTGACAGGATAAAATTAACGCTACAGTGAGTGGGGGGATAACGATAGGAAAGATAACATGCATTGGCCTAAAATTTACATTGATCTCACATTTCAGCGTTGATTTCTGAATCGGGGACAACAACAGTGGGATCAGGCAAATGATTCTCTCGGATATCAAGCGTCTTCCCATCGGGGGACACACGAATAAGCACGTTGTCTCCATCTCTGAAATAGAAAAAAAAAAAAAGTCACGCTGCATGAGAAACACATATGCCAAAAAAGAAGCCCAACACTCACCTAATCGTGCCTTTCAATAGCTTTTGCGCCAATGGGAACAGAACATCTGTGCGCACTACACGCGCAATCGCACGTGCACCGTACACCTGCGAATACCCCTGCTCCGCAAGCCACTCTGCAGCAGTGTCGTCCACATCCAGCGTAATTCGCCGGTTTTTCAGCCGATCCGCAACATCCTTCAGACGCAGTGATACTACTTCCAGGATGGACTTCTTGGAGAGCCTGTTGAATACGTGCATAGAGTCGAGACGGTTCAGCAGCTCGGGTGGGAAGTGTTCCGAGACGCGTTCGAGGACTTCGTCTTTCGCCTCGGCCGTTACGACACCATTGGCGTCGCTTGCTGTGGGATGAGCGAGAATGTCGCTTCCTTGAAGAAGCTTGAACCAGTATTTCATGCAGGAACATGCAGGAACACACCAAGGTTACTCGTCAGACAGATAATTGTGTTCTAAGAGACGATTATGAACTAGCAGGAGAATCTAAGTAGTGATCGCACCTTGAAGTCGACCTTCCGTCCCTGACTGTCAGTGATATTGCCTTCGTCAAGGATTTGCAGGAGGATCATGGCGACATCCTAGAACGATGTGAAAGAGACATAAGAAAACCTTGCCCGATAAGACCATACCTTGTGTGCTTTCTCTAGCTCGTCAAGTAGAATGACAGCTGAACAGCAAGTCAGTATCAATGCCACGAAAACGACTGTGACTAAAACAAACGAACCGTACGGCTTGCGGCGCACAGCTTCTGTGAGCTGACCTACAATAAACAGTTGGATTCCAGGAAACGAGATCGGGAATACGAACGTACCCCCCTCCTCAAATCCGACGTACCCTGGTGCGGCTCCAATCAATCGAGATATGGTGTGTCGGTCATGGTACTGTTCAACTTTTTAGCATCAAATGAAATATATGTATACTGAATACGAACCTCAGACATATTGATATTAATCCTGATTTGATACCAGGCTCAGCAGGATATAATAAAGAATGAGTACCAGAACATACAGCCCACGTAGTTCGTCATTGAATAGAAATGCAGCAAGGGCTTTGCATAGCTCAGTCTTTCAGATCCATATAAGCAGCAAAGTCCACAATAAGATGAATGAAAAGAACATGCCTTCCCTACACCTGTGGGCCCCATAAGCAAGAACGACGCAACGGGTCTATTTGGCGCCTGTAGTCCAGCTCGCGAAATTCGCACGGCATCACTGATAGCAGCAAGCACATGATCCTGCCCGACGACTCTTTGTCGAAGCGCATCTTCCATCTGCCGATAATTCAGCTCAGTCCTGCATCACGACACTGACAAGGAAAAAGAAACATGTACATGAACCAGCCGATCCCGTTCGCCTTTCAACAAGTTCTGCACAGGGATACCCGTGCTCTTCGCTACGACCCGCGAAATATCATTCGATGTGACCCGATCGTGCAGCATTGCCAACGGTGACTCGATGTCCTCCTTGCCAGGCTCGCCCTCTACCGGGAGCTGCCTCTCCAAGTCGGGGATCGTAGAGAAGCGCAGCCTACTGGCGACCTCGAATTGGCCTTGCCGCTGGGATACTTCGAGCTGCTGTTTTGCATCTTCAAAGCGCTTCTTGAGGTCTTTGATGCGGTCGAGGCGGGCACGCTCTGAGGGTACGATATATATCAGCTTGTAAGGTGATAGTTAAAGAAATGTAAGACGCACCTGCTTGCCACAGCGACGTTAATTTGTCAGCTTCCTCCTTCTTCGAGGTCAAGTCCCACTCCAGTTTTTCCCGCCGTTCGACGCTGAACACGTCCGACTCGTTCTTGAGACTCTCGAGCTCGATTTGCAAGGTGATGATTTCGCGGTTGAGACCTTCTAGTTCATCTGGCTTAGATTCCTGCGCAAGGCGGAGAGAAGAGGCTGCTTCGTCGACTAAATCGATGGCCTTGTCGGGCAAGAACCGATCCGAGATGTACCGTGCACTATAAACAGCAGCTATTGCATTGTCGTTATCAGCAACATGAAGTGGATGAATAGTCAACAGGTATTATACCTGTGACGAGAGCACTGTCCGAAATTTCGACACCGTGATGAACCTCGTATCGGGCCTTAAGGCCACGAAGAATGGAGATGGTTGATTCGACTGTGGGTTCTTCGATTTGCACTGGTTGGAAGCGCCGCTCGAGTGCTGCGTCTTTACCGATAGTCTTGCGGTATTCATCGGCTACATTTTTTCTGTTAGTTGGGGTTCCACGGTGAGAATTTAGGTATACACACGTGTCGTAGCTCCCACCAACTGCAATCCTCTTGCCAGGGCTGGCTTGATCATTTGTCCGGCGTCGATGCTTCCTTCCGCCTTTCCCAGATTGAACAGCGCGTCTAAAGGCGTGAATCTCGAGTCCGTACGAAAATTGACATTCAACGAAAGAGGACTCACGGACTTCGTCTATAAAACAAATGACATTGCCGCCCTAAAAATATGTGGAACCTTAATGTTACTTCTCCTGCGAAGGCGGTCTGGACCAACCTCGTCTTCGATATCTCGAATGAGCCCTTTAAATTTCTCCTCGAATTGACCACGGATTCCAGACCCTGCCATTATAGCCGCAAGATCTAGCGAAAGAACACGTTTGTTTTGCATTGACTATGAAGTTGAGAACTAAGTACGTCATGCATTACAGCACCAGGCCAGAGAACTCACCTCTGGCACTTCCTTTGACACTATCCGGCTAGCAAGCCCCTCCAAAATTGCAGTCTTGCCAACACCCGGAGGACCAATGAGCTAGAATGCGAGGGTCAATTATTATTTTAGATTGCGGGTAATAATGATATTTTTGAGACCTACGACCGGATTGGACTTTGTTCTCCTAGAAAGGACTTCAGAGTTGCATCAATATAAGCTCAACGATCCGCAAGGTCTGGAAATACTTTGGATAGTACGACGGATCTCTGTCGCGAGAACGTGAATGTCTTGGCCTATGACTTTATAGACATAGATACCTTCATCTCGGCCAATGATTGGATCCAACTTTCCATTCCTTGCCATTTCCGTCAGATCAACGCTCTGAATTTGCAAGCCATTGAGCTCTCGTGTCGGACCGCGGAATACGAACAACTTACATACTCCTTCAATGCCTCTCCCTTCTGGTGCTGTGGGCCTAATGCGAATCCAGGAAAGCCCCCACCTGGGGGCTGTGCATAGTTTCGAATGAAATCCGGAGGAAACTGCCGTCGCACATGGTGACCAGCGCGTAAGGTTGCACCAATCAGTCCCAACCAAAGACCATTTTGTACTGGTGGCTTGACTAAGGATTTTGTAAAGATTTTTTGACCTGAAGTGCGCAGCATCACAAGTTCCAGATATTCAAAGACGTGGGTAGCTTGGCGACATATAATATATATAGGCCGTACTTAGAGAACAGAAAATATAGACGTCACGTGGAAATACGTGACTACTTACGATAACTCATCATCTGCAAATTTAAACTCCGAAAGTGGTACAGGTGTAGTAGTAGTAGTAGTAGTATATTACTGGCATGGTCCAATCGCTGAACGCCAGGGGTCCGAGAGTTTCCCGATGTCATTAAGTACAGGCAAGCTATCTAACTATTATACATCTTTGTCTCGGGCCCATGATCATGACTTCCAGCGGGCGAAACGGCCTTCGATGTTGATCACTAGACAGTTATAACCATGGGCAAGGGGTATAGAACCCCGCTGAGAGTTTCTCCTTTTTTTTTTTGAAGCGGATGTATCATTCAAATACAGCATTCTCAGATACATAGACTGGTACAGCCTGAAAGAGCTCTAACACTTCATATGTAAATTTTGCAAGCAGTCTGATGGTAGTCCTTTCCTTCAATATCATTTTGAATAGATCAATAGAAGAGACCATGGGACACTGGGGCAAATGTGGTATCTCAGTGTACATTCTGTCTGAGAATTTCTTGCGAAGGTTATTCAGCTCATATGAGCCGGTGCACTCCAGCAATGCATGTTCAGGGCTCTCCACCGAATTTTTACAAAGATGGCATAATCTCCATTGTTGCTGGACACGTGGGCAGTGATGTTCCTGCCATCTTAGGCATTCTATAGCCAATGCATGCAAAGAGAGCAGGAGACTTGTAAGTGCTTTTCTATGAACACTGTTGGGTACACTGAGGTAATGTCTGAAATGAAGTGTCTTATGGCTTGGAGGACAATCTTTGTCAGGTTCAAGTCTATTTTGAAGAAGATACAATTTAGGGGAGGCCTCAAGTTCACTTTGGATATAGGCTTCCATCTTGACTTTAAAAAGCTTTGTCACCTCATCCACTTGAAGAGGTGTGATGCTTTCAAGGTCAGGAAGCAGGACATGGAATGGCAGATTCAGAAATATGTATTGTAGATCCATTGTCCATGATGCTTTATTCTCCTTTGCAAGCCTTACTGAGTCCATGTATGCCTTCTTTGCATAACGCTCAGTGGGTAGGCTTGTGAGGTAGCGCAGATAACCAAGAGTGAGTATAATTCTCCGAAACCACAATGGTACCAAAGAGGTCTCTGTAAACAGTGGTGTTATCATTGACCTTCTATGTAAACCCAGGACCTGACAGAGATATGATGTTTGCACATCAGAGAGTTTCTCCAGAAGAGGAAGGTCAACATCAAGTATGACCTCATATCCATGGATAAGGTGGGGGTCAATCTGTGCCATATAGAGCTTCTTGGCCTCCCATGGGGGAAGTGTGCCTATAATAGACTCCATACCTAGCACTGTATTACCAACTGATCAAGCTTTGCTTGCTTTATTTTTGTAGTGTTTAGCAAAGATGTTGCATTGTGTAGACTGTAATGTTATACCAACATATGTTTGCTCTGTCTTCAACATGACAGGTTTGTCGCCAAACAGGAAGAGAGGTAGTGTGTGGGGAATTGGTCCAAATATCATGATCAGTGATTTCACTGCACTGAGTAACATGAAATTTAGGCTACACCACTGCCATAGCCCATTCATCTTTTTCTGAGCCCCCTTAGGATTTGTCGATATGAGTATAATGTCATCAGCCTGCTCCAGGTTTGCTATACTAGTACTGGCCAGTTTGATATCATCTGAGTCAGGATCCAGGTGAAAATCAGCCATATATAGTGTCCATAGGATTGGAGAGTTGTCACCAATCAATATTCCTAGTGTCGCACAGAACAATTGAGACAACTCAGTGCGATGTTTCACCACATATGACATTCTTTGGTACAGCATTCAAAGCCAGTCAAAGACATGGCCACTTGCACCCATATTCCTCATCTTGAGCCATAAAGTGGCTTGTTCTGTAGAGGGGAATGCATTGCTAATGTCTGCAAAAACCATATATAGGGAGAGACCAAGCACACGGGCCTGCTCAATGGCACATCTCAGAATAAAGACATTGTCATTAGTCCTGAACCCCTCACAAAATCCATTTTGTGAGGGAGGGATACAATCTTGGGCTAGGCACCAAGCAGTGATCCATTTGTGAATAATGAGTGTCATAAGCTTGAGTAGGACACTCTCGAGCCCAATTGCATGATGTTCATTTGGATCATTTTTATCTTTTCCTCTCTTGATGATTGCAACAAGGGCAGCTGTTAACCAAGTAGAAGGGGCTTCTAAAGTGTGCAGGCACTTATTGAGTAAGAGACATAATTGGTCATTATCAATTTCCTCAATTTCAGCAAAGCCAATTTTATCCAGTCCAGGGGAGGTTGAAATGGCAGCATGCTTATGGAAGTGCTCCTTTGCAGTCTCAATTTCTGCCTCTGTTATGGGGGCAGAGAAGAATTGTTCTGGAGTGGTATCAATTGTATGTTTTGGCATTGCACTAGAAACAGTGAGATTGAGCTCAAGTCTCTCTTTATTGAATGACAGTGGCATTGGAATAATAGGGTTCATCCTCAGTTGAAACACCTCTTTAAGAGTTTCTGCAGATATGTCAGCCTGTGGTTGCTTTGAACCCATTATTTTTTTGGCTGCTGTCCAAAACTCCTTTTCTGTTTTGGCATCCAGAATTAGTGCTCTTTGCTCCATCTGGCGCTCACTAGCTGATGTACGATTCCTGTGACTTTTCAAGATCTGTGGTTCTGGATTGGGGGAGAGGACCTTTGGATTTAATGATCTGTATAGGACCTTGTCTGTTGTTACTGGAGTAGAACCATTTGGGGGTAGGGCAAGTTCAAGGGGGTGGTAAGGAGCCACTGGCATCAGGGTTGCCCCCAAATTGGCCAGTCTGTCAGCCTGATCATGTTTGAAGTTGCAGCTGTGTCTCTTGACCTGAATGAACACAATGGATGCTGATCTCTGACAGATCAGAGTAGCTATGTCCCTGAACAGATCGCCATTGATAATCTTCCAGCCATGAGCTGCCTTTGCAGCAGCATGAATTGTGATTGTCTCCATTGCATACTCAGAGTTGCAGTATATATGCAGAGTCTCATCCTCATGGGCTGTCTGTAATGCTTTAAGGATGGCATAAACTTCTCCCCTGTTGTTCATCTGTGCATCAGGGACTCTCAGCGCTGAGTTGTGTGGACTGTTTTCACCCCAGTATACACCACTGCCAGCCTGTGCATTGGGTTGGCCATTGTTATGACATGAACCATAGACGTAGACACACGTTGGTGTTGAAGTCCTTGTGACATTCCCATAGAGACGATGTGTTCGAGACACCATGTCGCTCCTCGAGTCCAGCACACATTTTAGAAGTATATCAATAGGACTATCTGATGGAAGTATATTGGGTGAGGTGGTAGCACTGTCCACAGTAGGTCTGGGTAGCTTCCTAGGATGAGGAAGTTCTAGAAAGGGGATTTCAATATCTAGTTCAAGTGGTGTATGATCTTTTTCATCATGGGCTAGACACATTACTTGAAAGCATGATACCAGTTTTGCCCCCATATAATTTGTGATGACGTAGTCAATGATTGAATTTCCCATTGGTTGAATTGACGTGAAGTCACCACTACCTCCATAGGTTATGTTTCCATTCAGTATTTCTAGTGTGAGGTCATGGCAGAGGTCTAAGAGTAGACGTCCCCTTGTGTTGACCACATCATCTGCTGTGATCCAGATATGTTGTGATGGAGACAATGATGCAGTGCATGCATTCAGGTCTCCCAAAATATAGAGAGGTTTATCCATGCTACAAAGCATGTGAACTGTCTCACAGAATTTTTGGAATGGATCAGTGTCCACAAATTGTTCCCACCTTGCCTCATCTGGTAGAATGTAGGTATTGATTACAATGAGATGATTACATTCCAGAACCATAATGTCTGGGCTCGACAGGTCATTCCTCATGATGAGGTGAAGATTGTCCCTAATAAGGGCCAACAGCCACCAATATTCCAGGACTTAAACAGTACATGGGAGGAAGGCAACACTTCATTGACTATTGTTGTAGTACATGTGGTAGGTGGTCACAAACATAACATATCCTGTAGTACTAGCTCACCCACCCCACTCAGTTTAACGCATGGGCAGTAACATCTTGATAGGCAGCAGGGTGTGGTCCCGCAGCCCAGATTGTAACAAACGAGATAGCATCGAGGTTGGAGTTGAAGTGGACCTTCAGAAATCCCGGCCGGGCATGAAACACATGCAGTTGATGAGAGATGTGGCTGAGGTTGGGCATGAGACTGAGAAGGGCTTTGAATTCCCCCATGATATTCTTTCCTCAGTCTACTGACCCCACCTTGACATAGACATTGGTGCTCGAGCCATGTGGATTGCTCAGCACAGCTGGGGCAGGAGGACCAAGCGATGCAGCAGGCTGCACAGCAGGAGCACCCCGCACTGTTTCTGAAGCAGGGGCCCCAAGGGCAGACTGGGTAACAGCCATTGGAAGAGTGTGGCCCCCACTATGGTAGGTAGCAACTGTATGAGGGATGGGCGCAGGTGTAGCTTGGGGGGGGAAGGTAATTGGTGGGAGAACATGTCCAGGCTGCGCAGGGACAAAGGTTGCACTCAAAGTACATAGCTGTTTGCTTGAATGGAATGTTGGGGAGTCAGGCACAGTCGGGTCAAATGCATCAGACATGCAGTCTAGACGACAATCAGCATTGTCCAGGGCATGTCCCATCTGGGTAAGATGAGCACTGGTTGCAAGGATTGAGTCATGCAGCTGTTGGTTTCAGCTCGGAGGGCCCCAATAGCAGCGACTGTGTTGTTGTTGGAACGAATGAGGTTGCCAATTGCAACAGTGAGATTGGAGGAGGGTGGAGCAGGTGCAGGCGGTTGGCTGGAATTAGTGACATCCGCTGCGAGGCTGACGATATGGGCACAAAGAGTTTGAAGTTCCTCCCTGAACTCAGCACTGCTAGCATCAATGCGAGCCATGAGGGCATTGTGGTTGATGTCAAGGCAATGGATCCCAGCAGTCGCCATCTCAGCCTTCACAGCCAAACACGTACCAGAGGTAGTCAACATAGTCTTTTCGAGGCTGGAGGGGCCAGCCCTGCTTTTCCCTTTGGACAGAGATGCAGAGGCAGTGAGGGCACCATCTCTCATATTAATGAGGGGGGAGTCACAAGAATATTCCAGGGACAGGATAATGGAGTCAGAGACGATGTGGCTCAACAGGGGCTGAGTGCAATGAGAAGACGATGTGGGGAGGTTATCAGGCTCACTCTGAATGCCAAGTATTGAGAGGTCCACAGGATGAACAGGAGAAGGAAGGCACTGGGAACAATCACCGATGTTGATGTGGCAGGTCTCAGCATCACAAATGATCGAAGGGCACATTTTTCTTCTTTTTTCTTTTTTGAACCACCCAAAAGTGGGATTTATCATACTATACATGCAACCTGTACCTATGAACTCTAACACAGAATGTCTTTCTGCAGTCTGCTAAGCAGTAACTGAGGTGGGATGGGTTTTATCTGGTTTTCTGAGTTTTGATGGTAGATCTCCCCCTACACAATGATTCATGTATACTTTACTATCACTTACTGAGTGTTTTACCACAGGTACTAGTGTTTCACCACCACACTGATAACACTTTCTAAGCCCCAAAACATCTCCAACCATCTTCAAATTGACGATCTGAGAGGTTATAAGTATTACAAACATTCCTCTGATTTTTCCCTGATTTTTGGTTGAGGTCGAGGTTGGTAAAAGCTACATTATGAGGGGTGAATCACATATTTCTGACATTGAGATATGAGGAGTGAACCAATCCTTCCCATTTTTTTTTTCAAAGCAATAATATCTATTTCCCATAGACTGAGAGTAGTTTCACCATGATCATAGAGCAGTTTGTGGTTTTCTGGCTCACCATGACATTTCATGGACAGAATTTAAATGCCAACAAGTGTGCTATTTTGGGCAAACTTGATCAACAAATGTTTTTACGAAAACATACTTCAGCTTGTCAGATGCCAACATTGGATCACAGAATTCTGCATTACTTTTGGGTGACATGGTGGTGAAAGACTAGGTACTTTTTGACATGGGGGCTCATCATTGCTTCATCCTCACCTTTCATTGAGATAATTAGATTTTCTGGAAGTAATGAAGCCTGTCTTTTGAACCATATATGCAATCAGTATAATTTTGTAGTTGATGTGGTGTAATTTAGTAATCAGTAAATTGTGGTGAAACACTCAGTAAGTGATAGTATGGAAGAAGAATTACTCTAATAAGCCCATGTGCATGAAAAAATCTTCGGAGTGGAATTTTTTTTAAATGGCTTAGTTCATCCAATCTGATCTCTTGGACATGAATATCTCAAGAACGAGGCCTTCATTAAAAAATCCACTCCGAAGAAGTTGATGAGGGGTGTTCAAAATCTTGATTCCACATTTTGTTTGAGGTGAAACAGTCATGTGGAAGTCTAGCAATGTTCATCGACGACACTTTGTTGTCCCCAAAAGGCAATACGATATTACAGAGGCAGAAATTGACACAATGGTAACACTTTCATTGGATGCACAGCTGAGGCCCACTACCTGTCCATCCATTTTTATCCACACTTTGACCCCAGGGATTTTTCCCAAAATGTTCAACTTTTATCCACATAGGCCTGTAGCATTTTGTGATTTTTACACAATTTTTATCTGCACCTGGCTCAGGGATTTGGTAGGGATTTCAGGGGTCCTGGACAAAATTTAACTTTCCTAAAAAGGAAGGACCACTTTCTCTGCTACACTTTTTCTGCCAGCCCTGCCAGGCCCTACTGCAGAGCCCAATCCAAGGGGGTGTCACATGATGAATTCGTGATATGGGGTTGGTTAGTCCCCTCCTCAAAGAGGTCCTTAAATTTTTGTTGGAGGTCAATTTTTTTAATATCATTGGAGGTTGTTCTTTTGCAGTTTGAACCCTCTACAAACCTTCAACTACACATTCTAAGGTTGAGAAACTACTCAGTACTGGAGACTTGATGTTGAACACTAAAATATCAAGCATATTGCAAATTCCTTGTCCTATTCTGAGGGTTGCTGAAACTGCCCCATTCTGCAATTACCACCCAAGCCAAAATGGAAGTGCCAGAATCCAGCAGCATGGGGTGATTGTCAACTATAACTTGATTAGTTTCTGTTCCTGATACCATATTGTGAATTAAGCTCACCATGGACTTGAACAATAATGTTAAATGCACTGATTGTCACACCACTATCAAGCTTGGGTCAGTTGGCATGCCTAACTTGATGCATCACAGAGGGAGCAAGAAATGCAAGGCCAACAAGAAAAAGTTGGACGATGCCAAGACACTCAAGAAGGCTCAGAGTTCATTGCATGGCATTTTGAGGCCGCATGTGCCTCCTATTCCTGCCAAAGCTACCTCACTGTCCCTTATTGAATCAGCACCCACCACATCTCAACTCAGCAGTGTTGATAATGCCCATTATCACACTGTGAGCATACATAATCATGCCTCTGATGTGTGTACTATTTATAGTAGACAGTCAATGTTTCACCTCAGTCACTTGTACAGAGACTGAGGTGAGCACATTTGTTATCACTCGATTATGAATCATTACTTACTGTACCTATAGTTAGACTCTGATTATGCTAGGTACAGTACTTGTATTATTTAAAGTCACTTGTACAGAGACTGAGTTAGACTCTGATTATGCTAGGATTGACTTTCTATAGGTTATGGGCCATTCTCATTGTTAGAAACAATGGTAGAAGCTTCCTAGCCACTTGATGATATACGTCATCTGGTGCCTTTTCTTTTGATCAATCATCTCAATCACTCTTGCCATTGTGGTAGGGTGATGAGTTCCACTCGTCAACCCCACCATTTCTGGAGTTTGCCTTGAAGTCTCTTGTCACACTACGATGACCTCACATCATTGTATATTCTTGATGCACTTTCATTTCTTACTTGTTTCATCCTACTGATTTATTATTTGGTATCTTTACTTTGCAGATCATTTATTTCTTCTCAAGCATGACACACAACTCACACGACAAATCAGTCATGCATTTGATCATGTTTTCCCACCTCTGCATCAACAGCATCACCTGTTCCAAGGGATCAGGATTTGGTACCAGCATCTTCATTTCATTTTCATTTACCTTTTATGGTTTTATTTTTGTACCTTAATATTTCAACAATCCGCAACATCAAGTATCAACATATTCCAGCTGCCTAAAATCTGACTCAACAGGTCTAGCTACTGGATGGTAGGGTCAAGGGGTCTCATTTGGGTGCTCTCCGCACTTGCTGGGGGCACAAGTCACATCCTGCAAATAGAGAGCCTCAACTATGAACTCTTCCCTGAGTCATTCCCAGTGGTGAAACCTTTAGACGAGGACTCAACAACATCCTTGACAGCAACTTCTCGTGCAGACATTTTATTTTTCATGGTCTTTCCCATCACCTTCCAAAATAGATACTTCATTACTGATTTCTGGTTGTTTGGTCCTGTCGATGCAAGAGAACACATGTGATCAGTGTTTGGCTCATAGTTACCTGGCATTTGTATAAGGTGTCCTCCCACCTTCGAATGGAGCATCTCTGGCATATTCAATCTTTTTTTCCCTCAGTCCCTCAAGTTTCTGCACACCAAGGTGCAGATTTTAAGCTAAGTACTCAAGTCTTAAGTTTATGGCCCCAAGGAGTCCTCTTTTCTCTTACTTTCCCATTATACAAGATCTTACCATACCATCCTTGAGCCTGTTTTCATTGTGTGGTCAACGACCCATGGTTCTGATGCATGCATCATGTGACTCTGTTGATTGCATCCATGTTTAGTTCTTACCCTCTCATTTTATTGACCCCACAGTCTCCATTCACATAACAAAGTTATTTCTCACCTGTTGTCTTCCTTCTTTCATATTCTTATTTTTCCACTCATCTGCGTGTCATGCTTACCTCCTTCTTTGTGATGTGATGACCATTGTCAATGAACTCCTAGTAGACCATCCACCCTACAACACCATCCCAGA
The DNA here is from genome assembly GCA_026075535.2 of Tricholoma matsutake. Lineage (NCBI taxonomy): Eukaryota > Fungi > Basidiomycota > Agaricomycetes > Agaricales > Tricholomataceae > Tricholoma > Tricholoma matsutake. Next base: position 1,109,286 of record AP026550.1, on the reverse strand, counting down.
TCATGGACTTTATTTTGTGCACAGCCCAATAATTCTGGCACGTGTACTCCTTTGTTGCTGCTACACATCTTCCTGCCACTCCACTGGATGAATCTCCACATTAGCCTGTGATGGTCAAGTCAACTACGGCTTCTGATCCTACTGCCCCATCCATCCCACTCATCAAATTATCTGTCCAGTATGTTGGTGAGAAGCTCAATAAACTCGAATCTAACTACAAAGAATGGTGTGAAGAAATCACCATTGCTCTCACTCTCAACAGCCTCTATGACTATGTCACTGGTGATATCACTCAACCACCCTTGTCCGATTGCCATGCCCTCACAAATTGGAAAGCCAACTCCTGTTTAGCCTATGCCTTTCTAGCATCCAGCATTGCTCCCTCTGAGCGTCTGTTTATTGATATGTCAAAGGGTCCTAGCATTAATTGGAAGGCCCTCCAGGATCGACATCAGAAAGAAGGCCCAGTTCAACAGGTGCAGCTATTACAGCAGGCCCTCTCCATTCAGTGCACAAAGGACACTCCCCTCCCCAAGACCACTGAGAAAATCTGCACTCTTATTGAGCATGCTTTTGCCATGGGAGACATTAAAGCTGACCTCCTTTGCTGTATTGCATTGCTTAGTTCCCTCAGTGAAAAATTTCCCCATGCATGATCCATTATTTCTTGCAACATTGCTGCCTCCACTGCTTCATCTCCTTACACATCCAAAGATATACAAATGTTTCTTGAAAATGAGCAGTCTCTTCTCAAGAATGACCACCATAGTAATTCCTCGATTGCACTCTCTGCCCACTCCAAGCTGTCGAGGCCTCCAAGTTTGTATCTTTGCATAAACCCTGTATGTAAGAAGCCTGGGCATACCATTGAGTATTGCATCAAACCTGGCAGTGGTATGGCAGGCAGGTCTATTGAAGAATCAGTTGCAGCCCAATGGACAGCACAGGATAAGGGAAAGAAGAATGGTACCTTGTCTCAATTGAGCTTCAGGGTTCTGATCACTGTGAAGGACATTAACAGTCTGGCTTTCACTGTCATGCTCGACTCTGCTTCAACAGCCACCCCACCTGACCCACCAGTGGCCCATGTGACAGGTTTCATTGGACTGACTAGTGATCAGCTTCCTACTGCCACTGATGGATCAGAATATGAGGGTTGGATTGTCACTGAGGATGAGGAAACAACTAGTATTGATTGGGCTCATAATTCTTTTACACCCATCACTGACACATTTTCTGTCAAACCTCTCAATCAGGCAAGCTGTTCTCAACTATCCATTGACAATCATCCATTTATTGTTGATACTGGTGCATCTGTCCACATTTCCCCCAACAAATTGGATTTTCTCACTCTTCATCTGGTTCAGCCACATTCCATCAAAGGCGTTGGTGGCACATCAATTGTTGCTGTCGGAGTTGGCAACATCAAATTGCGGATTGCTTGAGGTGCATCAATCACATTATGTAACACCCTTTATATTCCTAATGTGGCAGTTCAGCTTATTTCTGTGGGAATGCTGGCTGATGACTCTAACACTACAGCCCATTTTGACAATTCCCTATGTTGGATCGCTGACAAATCCACTGGTGCACTCATTGCCCGGGGATCTCGACTCTCCAAAAAACTCTACACTCTTAACCTATATTCTGCTGCTGCTGATCATGTGTTTACCATACACAAACCTCTCAACCTGGAAATGTGGCACTGCCATCTCAGTCATGCAAATTATCAGTCTCTTTGGGATATGGCCAAAAATGGCACACTCACAGGTGTGCCTACTAGCTCTATCCCTAAACCTCCTAAATGTGAATCTTGTGTTCTCAGTAAACAGACCAGAACTCCTGTTCCTAAGACATGTGAAGAGGGGAGAGGACATAGGGTGATGAGAAAGTTGGAAAAAGTGTGGGTGGACTTATTGGGCCCCCACACTGTCAAATCTTGAGATGGGAATTTGTATGTTATGGATATAGTCAATGATTACACATCTTTCCCTTGGTCGATACCTCTGTGAAATAAGGATGACTCTGTTCCTGAACTGAAAGCTTGGGAACTTGCTCAGGAAAATGAGACTGGACTGAGAATCGGGACCTACATCACTGATAACAGTGAACTGAAGTCAACAATTTACTGCTCCACATACTTCTGCTCACATTGGTTGTGTGGAATGGATGCACCACACTCTCATGGCAACCATTTCTTTGGGATGAATTTTCTCTGTTAGGAAACAGCCCCATTACCTAATAATATTTTATTTTATTTTATTATGTTGAATTACACTACATTACACTGAATGATGCTACACTTTGATAGCATGAGAATTTTATTTCCCACACATCAATATGTATGTGCATGTATGAGTGCGTCAGTAACAACACTGTACAATATATGTAACATAGTATATAAACCCTAAATATACACCTAGAGGATTCCAGTTGTGTCCTCTTAGGTATTCCACCTACACTTGTGGTGTGAAACACCTTTCTCAACAAACTTATCTATTAATAACCCCTCACATCAAAACCATCAATTCCCCCATCACGTGCACGTAGAGAGAACCTGCATGGTCTTAGCTAGCAGATAGTGGGTGTTGCCCTAACAATCTCATTTACATGCAAAAACCATGACACAATCACTACAGGGTGTTACACCTTGGGAATTATGGTATGAGTGCAAACCTGATTATTCATACCTGTGGGAGATCAGCTGTTGAGCTTGTGTACTCATTCCTAAGAAGAACAATCCCAAAATCTTCAAATGGTGATAGGTCCACTGTGTGCTATAAGCTCTGGGAATGTCTCCAGAGGCATCAACACATCAACACACAAGTTCCAAACCCCTATGAACTCTGCAACACTGCTCCGAAACTACTTTGATCAACTTCAAACGACTTCAAATGATCTTGAACAACTTCAAATGACTTTGCAGCACTTCAAACGCCTTCGGCCACTGTACACCTATTGCACCGCCCTTCAGATACATGCAGCACACCTTGTAAGAGTTAGTGCATTGCATATCAAGCACCACTGGACACGAGGAGACACAACGATGGGATTTTAGGACACGATTGTGGTGCTTTGACATCTTGATGATATATTGGATCAATGGGGACAGGTACCAGTGATAAATAATGCCTCTAGATGTTTCCCTTCTTATCTTCTTTCATTTATTCTATGATTTGCAAAGATTCTCTATTGTTTTATATCTTGCCTCATGTACTCCTCATGTTTTATTTCCTTTTTAGTATCACTTCTCCCAAACATATATAGCCTTGTACTAGCTACTTAGAAGAACAGAATATATCATCCTCTCACACCAATCGTCTGATTTAAGAGCCATTCTCTTGAGTCCAAGCGTCTCAACTTAGTCTTGAAATTCAGTGTTTTACGCCAAATTTCCTCAAACTCTTTGTACTAGCTTCTCAAAACTATTGTGTATCGTCTATCCACTCTCAATGCCTTTCTACATCCCTATAGTCTATCCTCAGCCATCATCGAAAGCATCCTCATCTTCTATAAAGTCCTTTGAACTACTTTGAATATCATCGCACCTCTTTGAACATCTTTGAACTTCATCGCACCTTTTTGTACTTCTTTGAACTTCATCGCACCTCTTCGTACACTCCTGAACTTCATTAAACTTTCCCTTGAACATCATTGCAGCACTTTGTACGCTTTCGATCTTTATCGAACTTCTATTGGACATCATTGCAGTGCTTCGAATACTCTCAAACTTCATCAAACTTCATTGGATACCCTCTAGAGTTATTTTCATAGCCTTGGGTAACAGCGGTGATATTTAGTACCACCTTGCAACCTTCCTCTAAGTAGTGTTATACGATTCAAGCCCTTATTGTGGGTTTTGTTTGGGTTTCCTGGTCAAGTATCATCAATGGTTGATTGAATGTGTATTGATTGGTTACGACCCCAAATCTAAATCATACCATTGCTACAACCAGGCTACTAGGAAGGTCCACAGTTTGTATCATGTTAGATTCCTTGAGAGTCATGATGGCCATTCACCACACATTCCCCCTACTCTACATTCCAAGTCAACACGCATGGAGATTCAGGACAATAAACCTACTCATACATACCTACCTGTGAATGATGATGATGATGATCCCTTCCCTGCCCACAACCCCACCATTGAGGTCAACAATGGAAATGAATGAGCATCGATACCACTAGCATCCCCTGTACCCCTGCACTGTTCTTCTCGAATTCCTGTCCATACTGAGAGGCATCCTGACGGTGGACCAACCACCACTAGGACAACAATGGCCATTCAGGAATCCCAAGAAAGTGCCATAGATGTCAAAGAGGCATGGGTGGTAGCTGCTCGATCACTTGGCCCTGATCAAACACCCCTGACTGATGGAAATAACCTGCCAACCAGCAATCATGATTGGGACCATGACATCATCAAAGACCTACATTGATCATTGGATAACCTTGATCTAGGTGATCAGGCACATCAGCTTTGAGCCCTGATCTCGGAGATGGTGGACTTTGATCTGGAATCCCTTCAGTTTGAAGACGAACTGAGGACATGGGAGGAGGCTAAGAACACCATCAATGCTGAGAGATGGAGGGAAGGCTATCTTGATGAGTTGAAATCCCTGAAAGACATGGGAGTTTACAAGCTTATTCCACAAGCCGAGATACCCCAGGGGAAGTGCATCAAAAAGGGAAACCGGTCTTCCATATTACATGAAATGAAACTGGGAAGCCCATCTGCTGGAAAGTATGTGCCATATTCAAAGGCAATGAGCAAATATATGGCAGAGACTATACTAAAACCACCTCATCCACTGCACACATGGAATCTTGGCAGATCCTATTGCATATTGCAGCCTCTTTGGGTTGGGGTGCACAAAAGATTGACATAAAGACAGCTTTCCTATATGGGCTTTTACCAGATGATGAAGTACAATACATGCAACAACCATCTGACTTCAAAGAACCCAGAAAGGAGGACTGGGTATGGAAACTTCAACGTGGGTTGTATGGTATGAAACAGAGCAGATGAATATGGAATCAGACACTTAATGCACAGATGATTAAATGGGGATTTACTTGTCTATCTTGTGAGTCTTGCATATACTATCGCAGATCGGACTCTGGCATTGTTATTGCAGCAGTTCATGTTGACAATTACCTGTCAATTGCTGATTCAAAGGAGGAAAATGAGCAGTTTAAAGACCAGATGCATAAGGTCTGGACTATTTCTGAGCTTGGGATGGCACATTTTATTGTAGGGATTGCCATATCTTGGGACCAGGCCACATGTACCATTGCACTTTCACAGATGACACTTATTGACAAGATAGTCAAACAATTTGGTCAGAAGGAAGCACACCCAGTCTCTGCACCTCTGGAACCTGGTTCCAAACTATGATGGCCTAACCCTCAGCTCATTTCCTCAGAAGACTGTCTACAGCTCTCTAAACTCCCATACCAATCACTTGTAGGATGTCTCCTATACTTGGCAATTTCTACTTGTCCCAACATTTCACATGCAGTACAACAACTATCACAGTATCTCGACTGTTACTCTTTCAAACATTGGGCTGCCGCCATCAGACTGGTGAGATACATCAAGGGGACAAGGGATCTGAAACTCTATCTTGGTGGTGATCTCCCCATAAATCTTCATGCTTTTAGTGACTCTGACTGGGCTAATTGCCTTGATACGTGTTGCAGTGTTGGAGGCTATATTTGTTCTCTTGGGTCTGGCACTGTCTCTTGGACATCCTGTAAACAGAAAGTTGTTGCCACCTCATCTTGTGAAGCTGAATAGATAGCTGCATTTGAAGCAGCTAAAGAGTGTATTTGGCTGTGCACTCTTCTACATTCCATCAATTATCAACAGACAATCCCAACAACTATTTACTGTGACAATTCAGTGACAAAGACCCTGTCTGAAGACCCCCTTCTCCACTCTTGTGTCAAACATATCAATATCAAATACCATTTCCTCTGTGAGCGCATCCAATCTAATGACTTACATCTCTCTTATGTGCATACCAATGAAAATGTTGCTGACATATTCACAAAGGCCCTTGATGTTAAACAATTTACCTATCTGAGGAACTTCTTGGGTCTCCACTAATGTGATTCCATGAAAGGAGGAGTGCTCATGGTGAGGAGGAGTGTTGAGAATGCCCATTATCACACCATGAGCATACATGATCATGCTTCTGATGTGTGTACTATTTATAGCTTATCTCTTTGATGTGTCATTTTGTAGGTACCTTTGTGCTCTTTATCCCTTTCATTCTTTGTGTAGCTGGCCTCACATATATATAGAGTAGACAGTCAATTGTTTGCCTCAGTCACTTGTACAGAGACTGAGGTGAGCGCATTTATTATCACTCAATTATGGATCATTACTTACTGTACCTATAGTTAGACTCTGATTATGCTAGGTACAGTACTTGTATTATTTAAAGTCACTTGTACAGAGACTGAGTTAGACTCTGATTACACTAGGATTGACTTTCTATAAGCAGTCATACCATTTCTAATATGCACAATGCCATACCTGTTGACAGCTCTGCCCTCCTAAAGGGTTGTCCAGAGGTGCATCAGATCCTGTCCAAGTTCCTAAAATGCTACCTGCCTTGGTTGGTGAAGCCACTGATGATTAGTGTTAAAGGGTCCAGTCCATAAGACTGAAAAAAGACCAGAACCATAACCAAACTTAACTGCAAGAGACTGAACTGTCAGTCTTGGTCCATCCAAAATGGCCTGCAGTCCAGTTTGCAATTGATACTGATTTAAAATACTTAAAAACTGATGCAAAACTGGTCTCAACTGGTCTTTTGTACCCACAAATAACTATGTATTTATCTACCTAAAATTACTTATACATCACAACAATGAGAGGGGGATGCCCCAAGAATAAGTGGGGGGGGGTTTGGGTTTATTTATCTTGAAAGTGGTTGTACATGTTTGTCTTAGTTGTACATGTTTGTTCACAGTAAATGAACACAGACATGTCATGCATCAATGTGTTTGTTTGTAAGTACAAACAGTCAGGCAACATCAATGTTGCATCAACTGTGCTGCATCACCACCCTGGTCCACAACCATGACCATGCAAACCAACAAACACAAAGTAGGGGGCCCAAACAACAAACTAGCATTGTTTGGGCCCCTAGGGTATGTTTTTAAAGTTTACTTCTTCTTTCTTTTACTAACTACTTGTTTTTCTTCATTATTAATTTATTAGATTTTTGCATCTTGATAATGACACTGCCCACCCACCAAACAATGCACACAAGCCCAGCACTGTCACTGCAAGCCTCTGCTCGCAGGGTGGCAACAAACCCTTTTCTGGATGACAATGACTGCCAACGACCAATAGCGGGGACAATGAGGATGACAAATCAGGGGGGACAACAACAACAAATCAAGGGGACAACAATGAATCAAGGGGACAACAATGAATCAGGGGTACAACAACAACAAATCAGGGGGACAACAACAACAAGTCAGGGGGACAACAACAACAAATCACAGGGATGACAAAGACAATGAATTGCAGGAATGACAAAGACAACAAACCACAGGGACATTGACAACAAATCAAAGGGACAACAAATAGTGGGGAAAGGGACCATGGCAAGCATGAACAAGACAATGACCCCCCTCACTACAAATGTGACAGTGGGGGTATTTTTCTTATCTCATTCTTTTTCTTTTTCTTTTTCTTTTGGTTTCTTAGCAACACCGCTGCGAGCAACTGCTTGCGGGGTGTAAATATAGTTAGTTTTATTTACTATATAATATAATTTAATTTGACTCAAAAAACAGCCTGAAGACTGGTTAAACTGGTCTTTTTTGGTTGCAGTCTTGCCATTTTGAGTGTTGGTTTGGACCGAACTGGACCCTTAAACACTACTGATGATCATCCACTTGCACAGTTCTCAGGTAATCCTGTAGGCTGCATTAGTGAAGACAAAGATGCCTGGGAGAAATTCAATAGACCTCTGGACACGGTGTTATGAAAACAATCAGAGGAATTATGCAAGCTTGTTAGAATTGGTGATAGGGGGTTGATTGGACTTCACTGCCTACTGGAGTACCTGGTAATTCACCATGGGATTTGATTGAGAATAAGATCAAGAGGTTGATGTGAGCTATGAATAGTGTTTAAAGGTCCAGTCCATAGGACTGAAAAACAGACCGAAGCTGAACTGAACTGGACCAATTAGGACCAGACCAGTGGTCTATTTATGGACCAGTCTTTTTCAGTCCAGTTGCTGGTCTTTCATTTTGAAAAATATAGTAGGACCAATGAAAAACTGGTTTCTCATCTCAACGTATGTGGGACCTTACTCCCACACATATTTATGTCATTTTCGGTCCTGGGATCATCAAAAATGGTCAAGAATTGGTTGAGATATGACCAAAAACATTTCTGTATGAGTATGTTGTTGTTTCAGAACAACTTTGATTGCATTGCTTATTACCTGAGCTATAATTTTTTTTTGTACAGCTATATGACATCATAAAAGTAACAACAACACACCTAATTATCTTTACCATGTGATTTTATTCATATAACAGCCCAAATGAGTGTGACTACAAACTACAAATTACAAACTAAAAACTGCAACTTGAATGCATGTCCTTTCAGTTTTGGCCATATCTCAGTCAAAGCTTGACGGAATTGCTTAAATGTTGGATCAGTCTATGGAGTATTACAATCTCTATCCATGAGTATAGTTTATCTGAGGTAATGGTCATATTTGTTGAGATACATATGGGTTATTTGGCACAGTAAATTTTACAACAAAAGACCAGTCCAAACCAGTCTTTTTTCAGTCCATGGACCAATCAGTACTGGTCCTAAAGGGTCCGGTTGCGGTCCTCCAATATCTGGGTTGATCCTAGACTGGTTGCTGTTGCCAGTTGCCCCATTTGGAAGTCAAAAACCGGACTGGACTGGACCTTTAAACACTAGCTATGAACAAATTGTCAGTATGCATACTGCTGAAGAATATGATACAACTCACTGAATTATTAGTTCACCAGTAATGGCTGTCAACACACCCAATACTACCAATCATTCTTCACTTCAGCCACCATCACTGATTGATGTTGATGTACTACTAAATCTTCCAGATGGAGATGTAGATGTCCAGCATACTGAGACCAACCTTCCTATTTTGGTTACATCACCAAGTTCAACATGTACTGGGGTTGTGGTCGATATCCCACCTGGGAAAAGTGTGCACAGTACCTACTCATTTGGTCTTCATGACGAGTTAGGTGATCCTTGGAACTATTCCATGACAAATGGGGTGCTTGTCCTTCATGCACAAAACTACAAGGGAAAGATAAGCACAGGTCATGAACAATGCCCAAGTTGCGATACAATTACCAAAAATCTGACATTACAAGGCATTCTGGACCGGATGGATGGTGGAGTGCACAAAAATTCAAGACTAGTGTATCATGGGGTTGGTGGACTGGTTAAAATCATATGGCAGAGAACTCACCAAGTGGAGGCTCTCCACCTTCAAAAGTTAAATGATGCATCGATGCTAGTTGGAAAAGTGACTGCGCTAGAGAGCCACAAGGAGTGGATGATGGCCATTGGAAGTGGAAAAGTTGAATGCATTGACTGCCTTGTACATGCAGGTCTTGCTGCCAAGAAAGGGATCTGGGGAATGTTGGAACTGCATAACTGCACAGCTCAGAAGGTGTATCACACTCAGAATTATACTGAGGAAGATGCCCTGCAAGGATTGCTCCTTTGGTGCTTGTGGGGCTCGAGTTGCTGGAATTGCTCACCGATTGTTAAACCTCCCATCACTCAGTACACTCTGCCACTGGACTGTCTTGCCACCAATTGTAGCATCTCCAGGTCAACCCACTAAAGCCAAAGTTGAGAAGAATGTTGCTGCATGTCTTGAGGGCATCAAAGATGTCATTGAAAGCCAAGGTGTGGTTCATCAGATCTTGATGCTTGACGAGTTGAAGGTTGAAGAAAGACCACATTGGGATGACAAGTCAAACATGATCATGGGGGTTTATCAAGAGCATGGAACCCATACCAGCCTAGAATATATGTTCAAACATGAAGTGGATTTTCTGATAGAAAGCATTCAGGCAGGAGATGTTCATCTTGCAGTGGAGGTATGGTCTTCATTTACTTTCTCACATACAGCTGTTTATCACTGCAGCTATACCAATAGGTTACAGTGGGTGCTCTTGACTCAGTTATGAGACTTGCATATATAGTGCCTGACCAGTCCTTGTTCCAGGGTCATGCAAATGAGAAACAGGTGCTAAACACATGCAGTTGATTTGGACAACCCTGGAAGGTAGCCACAAGACAAGGTTGAGGTAGTGTTGCCATGGCTCAGCCACATTTTTTGCTACTTTGGGAAATAAAATGGCTAAAATTCTGAAAATATTTGAGGACCTAGATCACATGATAAGCCGAGGGGTCCTCTGCCAACTCTAAGTGATCTGACCACCGGTTCCCATGTTATTTAAGTGGCTTGGATGGTGCCGCATTTTAAGCCACTTACATAACATGGGAACCAGTGGTCGGATTACTTAGAGTTGGCAGAGGACCCCTCAGCTTATCATGTGATCTAGGTCCTCAAATATTTTCAGAATTTTAGCTATTTTATTTCCCAAAGTAGCAAAAAAATGCAGCTGAGCCATGGCAACACTAGGTTGAGGACAATTTGTGTAGCCTCCAATGGTGAATCTTGGCATGGTGAAGCTCTCATTATCAAAACATTCAAACACTCCCTATCACCTGAATCACCTATCTATTCCTATTTGCAGTCGTTGGAGATGATGATCTAACAGCGGATAAAGATTACAGACATGTCTTCAAGCAGTTGTGAAATCTACTACTTCATCTCAGGGGTTTCAAAATCCATGGTGTCCACATTATGCAGGCTACAATTTGGTCACATCTCCCATCCAACAGTCTTAATGCAGTCTGAATCAAAAATTTGTTGAAGCCTGATGACAAGCAAGATGTTTGTTTGGCATATGATCTTCTATGAGAGATCTGGTTCCTACCATCAATCTCTACACCTTCACACCCTGGATTTCAGAATACACAAGAATCATTCTGCATACTGGGGGAGCTAGTATGACATATCATCCTGCCTTACAGCTGTATCAATCTCTTGTTATCAGAACAGCTGGTCCATCTCAGTGCCACCACTCACATGCTCCTTGCAATGCTGTGTGAGTATAAAGCAGGAACACAGCTCATGCCAACTCAGCTATACTTTGACACTATGATCATGATAAAGAATGTCTACTTCTGTGTTGCCAAATGCAAAGTCAATGATCCCACAGGAAAATCCAGGGTTATTCTATTAGGAACTGATTGACTGAAGGAATTGTTTGGGATTCTGCATACAATGGTTGGAAACAATGCCAATCTGGATGTTTTGCAGCTCAATCTTCATCTTACTGGCACCACAGAAGTCTCCACCATTCTTGTAAAATATCCCCATTGGGATCAAGCTCCTCGCCACCTCAAATTGCCAGCACTAGGGCAAGGCAGGGGTTACCCCTGGGTGTCAAATCTCATACCCTTACCCCTACCCCTGAACACCCTACCCTTAGGGGTAAGGGTATGGAAACATATAAGGGTTGCCAAGGGTATGGGAGGGTTTGTCAAGGGTACAAGGGCTTGGCACAAAATCAACATATTTAGAGCAAAATTCATTTGAAAAGTGTTGATAACTATTGTATTTACTATTAATATCACATATTAATACCTCTTATTAACATATGAAAGCCATTATCATGTTGGACAATCCCAAAATCTGAATTTAATTGATGAAAATCTTGAATATGAGTCTTTGTAGCTGAAAAAATCAAATGATATTCTTACATAAGCATACCCCTGGCATGAACTTCCAAACCCCTACACTTACCCCTCATACCCTTAGCCCAAAAGCACAAGGGTATACCCCTACCCCTGCCTTGCCTTAGCCAGCACTATCCAAAGATGGTCTTGATATCCATGACAGCATTGATCACATCAAACCTGCTTCTTGGCATGGAAATGTAAAGGTCTCACAAATCAACCTCCAGACATGCTGGAAGCTTGGATGTCAGTTAGTCCACAGTCAAACTCTCTGGCTTGGCAGGGTTCTTGAGGAGATGGATGCCGAAGGTGATGAGGGTTGCTTGATTGATATTCTATATCCTCTTACCAGGGATCTTGTAAAGGCTGAGCATGCTGTGTATGATTATGATGACACTGCAGATGATTTTGACAAAACCACAGCCCCCAGCTCCTGACCCAGATCTCAAGGATGCTGTTGCAGAGGAAGAGACATGACCTCTGCTTTGATTTGGAGGGAAAGAAAGTTTACAAGGCTCAATACCTTAATCAGATATTGAAGGATTTCAAAACACCAGGCTCACAAGATTGCCTGAAGTGTGTTGCGAATGTCCCACATTATGCTGTCAAGCAGGACTTTCATCTAGATATCATCAATGATGCTTCAGATGAAGCACCTAGTCTCCAGCTTGACTCTCCAGTTGCAATGTTAGTCAAGTGTGAGGGGCATTATTTTGTCTGTGTTGGAGAAGTGAACAACATCATATGGGACTCAAAACATGTCGAACAAGTGGGATTGGAAGTCCTATCCAATCCAACCATCCAAAAGTTTTATCAGATCTTATTTCTGGTTCCAGCGACTGTCAATAATGATCCAGGGAAAGGAATGACTGGCGTTAGACTTTAGTGTTGCCACAGCTCAGCCATGTTTTTTGCTACTTTGGGAAATAAAATAGCTAAAAAATGTGGCTGAGCCATGGCAACACTAGCGCTAGTCTAGGAGATGTGGATTGAGCCACCATGTTATAGGTCAACTTGTGGAACCACTGAACCCAACAATCTGCACTCACAATCCAGGAGAACCATTTTATCTATTTGAAAGTAATATTTTGATGGCAATAGGATTGAGTCTTCTGGAGTGCCTTAATCCTGAATCTGCAAAGACCCTTGTTAAGCTGAAAAGGTCAGATGATTTTCCTTACCATGAAAATCCTGGTATGATGTTGTCACTCTGTCAGCTGTAGTCAATCACTGAATATATATACCAGGTAATCATGCTTCGTTTGTGAGGATGCAAGCAAACAATGAGAATTAGTCAAGGGAAACCAATGTCTGAGCTGCTTGCCAGTGATGGAGCTTCCATCATCAGGTCCAGCAGTCCTTGCACATATGGCAGCACATTTTCATTTCAATTTGAGAACCAGTGCCACATCAGAACATGTCTACATACTTTGCCTCACTGTACATTTCACCTGAAGAAGGGGAAGGGTGCAAACTCAGGAGTCCAAATTGACTATGACAAGTCTACTTGTGCTAATCTCATGAACTTCTCTTCCATCACAGCATCATCCACTGCTTCAAGCCCCTGCTCTAATGTTCCTTGTCCCTGGTGCTCAAAGTCAGGACCCGCTGTTTGGCGATACAATATGCCACATCACATCAAATCTAAGCATCCCCATGTCTCACTTAGAGAAAATGAGGGGATATGGAAAATCAGAAACTCAGAAAAGCAAGAACTCAAGAAGATTTGGGAGAGACACCACAAAATCAAGAGGACACAAATGGAAGAAGAACTTGAAGCCATCACTAAGGATCCCTGATGCACATAGCTCTCACCACACACTCCAGTAAGGCTTTCATCATGTTATTCTGCAAGTGTGCTTAAGGGGTAATTACATAGTGATATGGACCATGAACAAGATATTGAGAGTGATGACAAGAATCCTGAAGACTGGCCAAATACACAACCAGCTCACTCTATGCAGCACTGTTTGGTAGAGAGTAGTAACAAAAGTGACATGGGAGGCACCATGCATGGTAGAGACTCAGATGTGGCAGACAACAACAACAATATAGATGAGAATGAGGATGTGGTAAGTGTAGTAGCAGATTTTGCATATACAATGTCTCCCAGATTCAGTGCTCTCCAATACCAATAGGTGGAGTCAGAACTCCTACAGATGACTCAAACAGCCAACCTGTAGCCTGCCGAGCTGTCACTCCACCCATTGCTTCATAATCCCAAGCTCTGCCATTCCTAGTTCCCCTACCAGAGCCTGAAACCATGACTCTCCCAACCCCCGAGACTTTGCTGTCACAGCAAGCCACAGAGATGCCCACATTCTCAACCATGGAAACCAGTATGTGAGAGGATAACCCCTTCATGCGAGCAGCACCTGCAATGTGGGTTGGCCATATATGTCATACTCGAGACTCGGCCATACATTTGGAATGCACTTGCAGAGTCACAGTTGAACAGCAGGAGATTGCTGCTGGACATGGTGTGATCCACTGTAAAAGACCTGGTTGTGAAACAAAATGGGTCAGTCTTACACCTTCTGAAGATCAACAGGGACTTACACATGGTTTCAGTACCATCTTTCATGTGTAGGGCTTGAGTATCTGGCAGGTAGCTGGATCTGCAAAGCTTGTGGGTCAGATCATCAAGGAAAACAATGTTGAGGATGAATAGCATGACATGTCTCCTTCAGACCAGCAGGACTGGACCTATATATAGTAATCAGTTCCCACACTGGGTTAGTTAGTCTCACTTGGGACAGCTTTAAAAAAATTTGACCCCGGGTGCTTAACCTTTTTTATGACACCCCCTTGGACCAATATTCTGGGTGCTCTGAGGTCTTTACACTTCCCCATATATTCTGCACAGACTCTGCACAGACTGAGGGTCCCATAAACATTGATTTTATCAATTTTACTTGATGGAAACACACAGAGTCCACACAGAATCACTCAGACACTCAGACTTTACTAGGACAAGTCCAAGGAAATTGACAATTTTTTGTGCATGTAACATGCGAGTAACATCTGAGCAGGTTTCCAGGGTGTTGGGAAAACAAATGTAATAGCTGAGGATTGAACTCACAAGTATGTACCCATGTGAGAAGCATGAATGGTGTTAAAATTTCCAGTGATTGGTACAGGGTGTTAGCCCCCACATCAGGAAAATGATGTGTGTCTGGAAACACTGGTGCCAGGCACCACCAGATCACCCAGGTTTCCCAGATTCCCAGCTTGTTGTCTGGGTCCATAAAAAGAAGTCCAGCTCCAGCACGATATATCACCCAGATGAGTCAGGTTTTCTAGCAGTCCCAGTCATTATAGACAAATTTATAATATTGTAGTTTTTGGAAGATACATAATATGGACATGTATATAAAACCCTACCTACAGCAATTATGTGACCTGGTATCAAGTACCTCATTGTTGAGCCTCCCAGCACTTTCCTGGGGTCATCCTAGCTTTGACTGAGGCTTTACATCTCTTGAAACAGGCAGCAGAGACAGCAGGTGTGGTATGTTGACATTCTGAGTAGATGGGCATAAACTAGTAAAGAATCAAAAAGCCAATTAGTATTGAAAAGAATGACAAGAGTGCCAAAACACCAACATACCTTTATTTCAGGGGCCCTAGGCCCTGAGAGATGGGCACAATGGTTGAAATTTGCCTGTGACATGGCACTTTTGCAGCTGCATGGATTGCCATTTTGGATTAGTTGTTGGACACTGGATGTCCATTGAACAGGGAGAGGGATGGGAGTGTTCATCAATGAAGTTATCATAAAAGTTCTGGCAGAGGTTTGCACATGGGGTGTAGAGATGTGGACCCAGGGGACTGAGGTCATCAAACTGCAGAAAAGTTAGAAGCTTTTGACCCAACCACCCATCTAAAGCAAAGCTTGCAATATGATCAAGATACTGGAGCTCCATCATGTCATACCAAAGGACTGTCAAGAACCATTCCTCACCCGATCAGAACCCACACCCATCTGACCCTTTTCCACATCTCGAGCCCAACATTCACTGACTCCTTCCACTTTTGTTCCCAGCTGCCTTGCACTGCCCACACTGCTGTGCATCAGGCTGCTGTCTCTTTTGCAAATTTGACTATGGACTCCTGTGCAGTCCCTGCCATTTTTTCTCCAGGGCCTCCTGCCCCTCCCACACCACCTCCTCACATTTGTGCTTGATGTGCATGCAATTGTCGCACATGTGTCCCCACATGCCCATCTTGAAACACAAAATTTTTTGATATTTACATCTATGCCACTCATCAGTAAAGAAAGACAGATAAGTAAAACAAAAACCTACCTTTTGCAGGGCAAGGCCACCTGCATCCGCACCAGCCTCTCAGACTCCTCCGACCCTGCTCTTGCCTTTGACTTGGTGACCTTCTTCTTTTTTGGGGACTTGCTCCCCTTCACTATGGGGCCTCCTCCCACATTTTGTCCCCAGTTCATCCCACACCAAATTCATCCCATGGGATGGTTTTCATCTTTATATGGGCATAAATAACACCCCTCTACCTGGGTTGAATTTCATCAACTTTCCAGGGGTTTAAGAGGAATGAAAGAACCTGCCAATAATGTTTTTTCATCCCATTGATAGTATAGTTTCATCATGTATCAGAGTAAATTTCAAGCCACTAAGATACAAAATCTACTCGAAAGAAGTGAAAAAATCCCCCAGACCCCTGATGCCTCATTGTCAGCCTGTTGTCCCATCATGTCCCCATCATCATCGTCCCTGTCCCTGTCCCCCTTGCCGTGTTGTCTCTGCCTCCTACATACCAGCCTTACTCCCTATGAGCAGTTGCTCATAGCGGAGGGGTCTGGTGCTGTGGCCTGGTTGTCTTGGTGGTGGTGCTGGGTGCTGGGTTGCACTCATCGTCACCCTCATCCCCATCGTCAGAGGATGCATAAGCGATCCACCCCACAAGCAGTTGCTCATGGACGTGTGGCAGGTGCTGGTTTGTCGTGCCCTGGGGAAGGTGGTGGGGGGTCATCAGTGTGAGGTGGCAAGTAAAAAAGGGGTGGGGTGCGTACCTGCCCTATACGGGCCTCTGAGCACTGTCCCCTCCCATTGCTGTCTGTTCCCCACTCCACCCTTCTCATTTCCTCCTTCAATCATCACCCGGGGCATGGGGTGCCCATTTACGGGGTGATTCCTCAAGTTTTTTCCCTAAAAGATCAATTAATCTAATGGTTAGTATGATTGAATAAGAAAGAAAGAAAATTAAAAAACTTACATGCCCCAAACGATGATATGCATCACATATCATTGGTTGGGGTTGGGGTGCCCATTTTCAATGTAGCTGGTCGAGTTTTTCCCTAGAAAATGAAGTAGAATTGTTTATTAGTACAATTGAATAAGAAGAAAAGAAAAGAAGAAAAACTTTCAGTCATCATGGGGCTCATTTGCAGGTGTTGTTGTTGTGCCCCCTTGTTGTCATGTCGTCCCCACCACCCTGCATCCTGTCATTGTCCTGCTGGTGCTGGTGCTGGCAGTGTCATCCCCTCCTCGCACTGTCATTGTAGACAGGCTGCACCTGCAATCCCACCCTATGAGCAGTTGCTCGTAGGCATGGGGGTGGGTGCTGTGTCATCTGCAGTGGTGTGGTGTGGGGCATGGATGGTGTTGGTGGTGAGCACCCATGATCCACTCCACGAGCAATCGCTTGTGGGCATGGGGCGGATGTTTCTCAGATGTCGTTGTCAAGCTCTGGGGAAAGAGGTGGGGGCATTGTCGGCATGACGTGGCAGGTAAACAAGGGGGTGGTGTACTTACCTGGTGGGTCCTGCTATATGGGCCTCCTGCTGCTGTCCCATCTTCTGTCACCATCACCATCATCATTGTTGTTGCCCGTCTCCGCCCCTCCCATTTGTCATTTGTTGTTCCCATCATTCCCATCATGTGTCGTAGGCCTCATGTTTTCCCTAAACATAAAGTAATAGTTTAGTTAGTAAAATGAACACGAATTATAGAAGAAAAAAACTTACTATGGCCCAAATGACATGAATCGTCATTTGGGCCACATTGTGAGCAAGGTGGCTCGTTTGTGGCCACAGGTGGTGTTGCCAGTGTTGTGTTTGTTGTCGTGGGAGTCAGCGTTGATGGCATTGGGGTCATGGGAAGAGAGAGGAGAGAGGGGGGACATCATCATCATCAATGGTGGTGGTCGTGGTGAGATGAGATGGCAGCATGGTGGTTATGGTTGATGTTGATGTGACGTGATGTTCAACATTCATCATGTGATGTGTTGAGGGTGGGCTGCAAATGACTTGTCAGTAAAACAATTACAACACAAATGAAAAATCCCCCTTTTTGGGATGAAAAAAATTCTCTTAACACTTGTAATCCTGAAGTGTGAAAAGTATCCTCTCATTATGACTGAAAACAATAACAATAATACCTGAGGAAGGAACAGTCAATTCAATATTTAATGAAAGAAATTTCCCTACTAAAATCATCTCATAATAGTATGAAATTTGTATTTTATTTCAGGCTGAAAACACACTCTGTTATTCACACGTCTGTGGCAGGAAACACTATCCCATAAATTGTTGAAAAGTTTGATGAAAATTCACACATTAAGATGGTTGCAAATCCATACCCTCATCTTGGATTAAAATTATCCCCTGTATTTCATCCCCTTGTAAAATGAAAATTCATCCCATTAGGTTAAGAATATTTTGTAATGTAACACATATGAACTCCATCCCTTGGATGGCTGAAATATTTGGGATGAAAATTCATCCCAAATTCATCCACCCTGAATTCAGCCATTTATGTTAGGAAATTCACATTTCCAAATTTAAATGGCTGAAAATCATATTGTGCTAGGTCCACAGTGCTTGGCCTCTTTCCCCAAACCTGTGGCTGCAGCTGCCCACCTCTTCTCTGCTTTTTCTGTGGCTGCCGCTTCCTTCTTCCGTCCCTCTGCCTCCTTGCATGCCGCCTCAGCCTTGGCAGCCTCCTCTGCTGCCTTTTGCACCTCCTGGACCCTCCGCTCCTCCTTTTCCTGCCTCTTTGCCTCCTCCTCTAGCTCCCTCACCTGCTGCTCCATCTGTTCTTGTTGGGCCTTCATAGCGGCCAGCATGGAGAGTACTGGGGGTGACATAGTGGGTTGATCGTGGTGGTAGGAAACAATGTTGGAATCTTTTCAACCAACTTTCTTATTCAGACTCAAATGCCCATGTGCCTCATAGGCTTGGCACTAAGGGGGAAATACTGGCAAGAACCATTCCTTGCCCAATTGCAACCCACACCCATCCGACCCTTTTCCACATCTCAAACCCGACATTCACTGACTCCTTCCACTTTTGTTTCCAGCTGCCTTGCACTGCCCACACTGCTGTGCATCAGGCCACCTTGTACAGCACCCACAGCCACCTTCTCAAGGCTGCTGTCTCTTTTGCAAATTTGACTATGGACTCCTGTGTGACCCCCGCTAAGTAATTTATTTATGCAGTCGAGACACTGCCACAGTTACCAAGATGTTCTGCTCTGATTCTGTACCCCAGTATTTAAGCCTAGTTAGTTTCAACTTGTATTCCTCAGTTCATATATCAACAAAGACTTGACTTAGACTCCACTTAAACCTGTCAATCCAATATCGTTCTACTCCTACCTCCATTCTCTAAGAGTTTGAACTTCATTCAACTCGACCTCTAGCTCTCCCTCTGAAGTTCTGTTCTCAACTGAACTTAACCAAAGTCCCTCCACACTCACCCTCCTGCACTTCCTGCACTTACCCACTCCTACCTCCAAACCTTTGTCTTGAAATTAGGACACCAGACAAGGTGAAGGCACAACTTCTTACAAGTTGAAGCCAAGTCCTTTCTGTTTCCCTTCCACAGGATCTGCTATGACCAGACAACCTCCTGCTATCAACACCCACAGGGTCTGACTGGATTCCAATGTGCACTTCTGGATCAGTTCTTAACAAGGACATGCTGCATACAAAGTGCATCTACAAATTGTTTCAAACCCATTCCATAGTTGAAGGATGACCACATCCATCAGGAAAATCTGATGCTGACTTATTATGCTTAATGCTCCTTAAAGTCAAAATTAAGCAGAATTAAGCAGAATTAAGCAAATGGCTGTTAAGGAGATCTTGCTTAGAATAAGTAGGGTCATTTCCTGAATTAAGCAAAATTCATCCTTATTCACTTAATTTCTCTTTATATTGCTGCTTAAACTTCTTTTCTGCAAGTATCAGCTCTTAGGGGGCTGCCTAGCTATGTCAATAAGGAAATTAAGGAGACATTTAAGGAGACATTTAAGTAGGCAGAAGGTTAAGCAAAAAAGTAAGAATCATAAAAAAGATGTATTTGGCTATTGAAATAGCACATAGTACATACATCATAACCACTAACTAACCCTCCTCACACAAGATGTGAGGGGTGGGCATACAATATAAATAAAATGATGTGGCCCTTGTTGTCAGCTTGGAGTGCTGTTGTGGCAACATCCCTGTCACCATCCACCCTACCACCCTGTCATCCCTGTTGTTGTTGTCCATAGCACCCATGGTCCACCATGCAAGCAGTTGCTCACAGCGGTGGGGATGGGTGCTTGGTCATCCATGGGCCATGGGGTTGTTCGGCTGTCCTCCTTGCTTACTCACAGCAAAGGTTGGGGGTGGTGGTAGTGTTCATCGTCATTGTGCCCCTCTCCCTCTCCCTCAGCCCCATTGTAATTGTCCTCACTGTCCTTGCCATCCTTGTCCTTGTCCATCCCTGCCATCCCTCCCAGCTCATGGTGGTGGTGCAGGGTGGTGGTCATAGGTTTCCATAGGTACAGCAACAGTAAAACCTAGAAATTAAAGAATTAAGTTGAAGAAGCAAACATAAAAAAAATTACCTGGGGCCCAAACAACAATAGACATTGTTTGGGCACATCGTCGCCTTCCCCCTTCCCCCACTGCCTGCACCCATTCGCTTATGCGTCCCTGTTGCTGGGTTGTCCATTGTTGGCATCCTCCCTTGTCATTGGTGGTCTTGCTACCACCCAGCTGCTCAGTGGCAGTGGTGGGGGGAGGATCAGGTGGGGCCAGTAGTTGTTGTCATAGTCAAAATTGCAAGTTTGTATCTAAAAAACTTTGTTAGTAACAAGAATACAAAATGGGAAAAGAAAAGAAAAGATACCTATGGCCCAAGAAATGTCAATGATGTCACTTGGGCCTTTTTCCATTTTCTCCCTCATTGTTGTCTACCCACTGTCCCCATCTGTACTGCTTGCTCCCCATTTCCACCCCATGAGCAATTGCTTGTGTTGGCAGTTGGGGGTGTTGTGGTGGTTGTGGTCATGGTGGCATGGTTTTTCTGTTTCTGTCTTCTCGTCCTCTTTCACCCATGTCCCCATTGTAGGTGTGTCATTGGCCACTCATCATCATCATAGCCATCTCACCATCCCAGTTGCTCCCTGTTTACTAAATTCTATTTACCCAGCAGGTATGTGATGCAACCACATGATATGCAAACAATGCCAAAACACATTGATGCAGTCAATGAACTTTGACACATACTAATAAGTGTCTTTGAAGGCTCTTTTACAAGTTTCAAATCATAATAAGCCTTTTATAAGTTCAGTTAACAGGAAATGATTGAAAATAATATCATTGAACAATTGAAAACAACATAGAAAAGTACTACAAATGTCTGACATAGCTAAAGATGAACCACCTGTCACCAGGTGCCTGTCATAACCCCTTTGCTTTGTCGCTACATCTCTGTTGACCCCCTTCAAGTTGTCTCATAAGGCTCATGCAGCCACAAGCATGCCCCACCACATACCACCTAGGTTGTCATGGGAGTCCTGCTTGGGCTCTTCTCGCTGGTCCTGTCACTGCCCCTCGCCTGCATGGTGTTGTGGGGGGTCATTGCAGTGGTGTCGGCCTTGTCTGCCTGGCGTCATTTGTGTTGTGGTTGTTGGTGTGCTATTGGGTGTAGGTCGTACTGTAGTCCTGCTCATAGAAACATTGTTAGTGTTCTTAAAATTGAAACAGAAAAAAAAATCACGATAGGGACTGGGAGGTCTCCTTGTTGGTCCCCCCATCCCCATCATTCCTGGGGCTGACTGGCCACTGCTGTTGTTGCCATTGCTGCCTTGGTCCAGCCTTGGTGGTGGCAGTTGTTCCTGATATTGCAGTGCCTCACAAGCCACTCGTGTTGTCATGGCTCTCATTCTGTTCCATATGCATAGTCTGTTTGTAAATAATCATTAGTAGAGTAAGAAATAGTTAGAGAAAAAAGAAGGCTTACATGAGAGCCTCCTGAGCTTTCACATGTGCACTTGCAGCCAGTTGGTGCCTTGCAATCCCCTGTTTAGCAAAGAACCAAAAACATACCTGGGCTTGAGATGCAGATGTGCATCTTGAGCCCCACTTGTCATTGTTGCTGCTGTTGCTGGAGCCTGTCATCATCATCATCATTGTGGTGGTGGTCATAGTGGTGGTTGTTGATGTTGATGTTGATGTTGATGCTGATGTTGGTGGCAAATTGATGTGTGTCAACAGAAATGTTCCCATCACATGTTGCCAGAAGCTCATGTGTTATGTCACAACCTGCTGGGTGAATTGCATTTACTCTCCCTGTTCCCACCCCATGAGCAGTTGGGGTTGTTCTGTGGTGGTGGTTGCTCCACCCTGTGAGCAGGAGCTCATAGCAGCAGCCTGGGGTCAGGTCTGCTGTCGTTGGGCATGGGTGTTTCATTTTTGCATCATTGTGTCATTATAATACAGTTAGAACCTATAAATTATTAAAACATATGTTAGTTGAAACAAAAAACAAAAAAAGAGGAAAAGAAAAAAACATACCTGGGCATGGCGAGTGCATGAAATATGACATTGTACCTAAGAATTGGTCATGCAGAAGTTGCAAAGCAAGTGCCACAACCACAAAATGTCATTGTACTTGATCTGTAAACTGCTAACATTGTAGGAAATATGATTTTTTGCAAGGGGGTGGCAGGGCAGGAATCCCAGACTAGACGTAGGGTAGGTGTGGGGGTCCTGCTGGAGGCTGAATTTTGTTTTTGACCATGGTGAAAATGATGCCAATAGGCATCGTTGAGTGCTAGTTTGTCATGGTCAGGGTCCTGGAACAACCAAATAGCATGTATTACACATATTATCTATTACTACAGATTCCACCAGAGGTTCAAACCAAGTGTACATAAATTCAAAGTTAAAATGACTCTTGTAAGTATGCTAGAACTTATACTATGCAGTGAGGATGCTGCCAACGCATCCTGATAACTGATGGAAATTTGAACAGATGTCCTTGGCAACATCACCATTCTCAACAGGCCAGAGATCTTATTGGGTTTGGTTCCCATGCCATTGATATGAATGTACTCGCACTTCAAGATGTTGTCATCCATTAGCTGCTGTTGGCTCATCATCCTGGCTAGTTGTATTGTTTTGGATGCATCGACAGTGATTGCGATGGTGCCTGTCTCAAGGCCCTGGCATCATCTTTGTTGTTAGCACCCCGGTGGTTCTATGGGTGTAGGCAGTGTGTACCTCACTCATAGTTTCCCAATTCCAACTCCACAGGCCCAGGGCCCAGGCCTCTGAGAACCCTCCCATCGTATTTCCTGTTTAGACAGGGAGAAGGCATGGTGGGTGTTAATTGTCATGGGTAACAGCAGCTTGTAACCTACAAAAACAAAACATTGTAATTAGTCAAAAAAGCTGGTGAATCAAAAAACTTATTATGTTTTGGCATCTCAAATGGGGTTTGCTATTCATCAAAAGGGTTCGGAAGTGGTTGAAATGGCCAGTTACAAATGATGGGATGGTTGGCATGATGGTGAGAGAGGAGGTGGACGGTGCAAGGGGGTGTCAGAAAAAAATTAAGGATACCAGGTCAAATTTTTTTTTAAGCCATGAAGTGGGGAACTAACTAACTAACCAAGGGAACCATTTTACTAATAAGGCAATTTAGCTTACAAATCTTCACTGACAAAAAAAAAACCCTTTGCATCTTGCAGTATCATTTGTGTTGCAGCTGCTTTCACAATGACTTTCTTGCTTAGCTTTGGGTGAAGGTATTGTAGATAAAGTATCTCAGAGGGCCTGTGTCTGTAAAATGATAATAATAATTTACTCTTGGTTGTGTCACATGCATAATTCTGAACTATTTCTTGAAATCCATCTATTGCAAGTTGAAAACTAGCTTAGATTTACATTTGAATAGCAAGTAATATTGACATGCTGTGTTTAAACAATTTCTCCACCAAGAATAAAAGCCAAGTGTGCAGAAATCACTGAACTTTACACTGCCCCACATAGTCCTGGAGGAATCCTGGTAGTCCTACCAGGAAGACCAGGAATCCTCCAGGAATCCAGTAGGACTCACCAGGACTCACCAGGAATCCAGTGCTCAGTACCCTAAAGTCATACCATAATGGAAACTCAATTTGAGATATCTTACAAGTTTCAAGTGCTTCGGACTTCATGAATTTCACAAAGTACCTACAAAATAAACTTGTTCAGAGCAGGGATTGAACTCTAGAACTCATGATCAAGAATCATATGACAAACCAAACAAGTGCTTAACCAGTTGAGCCACAGGAGAATTATTAGCTGCAATGTAAAAGTGTATTTATACCCTCAAACTCAAACTTAGCTATTTCTCTCTCGAAGCTCACAATTAAGATCAAATAAAATTTATTAACTACATCCCTCACATTGGACGCAAGTCCTTGTGAGTCCTGGTTCAATCCTACTGGATTCCTTGTGAGTCCTTGTGAGTCCTGATGAGTCCTACAGAGTCCTGGTTACTCTTATAGAGTCCTACAGGATTCCTGGTCAGTCCCTCCAGATTCCTGAGAGTCCAAGTCCTGGGGAATTTCTGGAATAGTACCAGGAAGAGCCTGATTTACCAGGAATATACCAGGACTGAACCAGGAATCCCACTGGAGGAAAAACAGCCAGGAATGCAACATTTGGTGAACAATGGCTGTGGCAGGGATAACCAGGAATACGTGGGGCAGTGTAAAGAGCTCAGAAATCAGGACATACCTGCCTGGCAGGTGTGCAGGTGCTATAATTCCTTCCACAACACATTTCAAGCTTCAATTTTGGTAACAAAAATGACAGTATGATCTTACACATTTAAGTAGATCACCAGAAGATTCTGGCTTGTACTAGTATGTGACTTAAAACTTATCATTGTTCTCCTTCTTCACAGTAAAATACCCCAGAAAACAAGTTAAGTAATATGCTTACTTGATAATCATCTTCTGAGATCATTTATCTATGAGACCTTCACCCAATAGTAAGCCAGAAAGTTATTGTAGAAGCAATAAAATGAGCTGCAATGCAGCTGATACTGCAAGATTATATTTGCTCATGTTTATTCACCAAGGGCCAGCTCCATTCAGTGCAAATACTGTACCAATGCAATCAGTTCATCATGGGGTGTGACCTGTAACCTCCCTGATAAAGATCTGAGTTCAGCAATGAGGTCAGTGACCTGTGACCTCCAAAAAGTTTTGTCAGGTGTGACAGAATTTCAACTGTTCTATCAACCAGGAGTAGCAGATCATCCTACATGATATAACATCATGTTGCAGTTCACAATTGTTCCATCTTTAATGTAGGCACCATAGAATTTGCAAAACACAGCTCAGTTATGTTTACTGTGGAGTGCTTCTCAACTTTCGATCTCAAAAATCCCCAATCCATCTCACATTCCACAACATGTTGAACAGATCATCTTGCCTGATAGAAACATGTCAGTTGTTGACTTTCTGGACTTCAAGCTTCCTCTGGTCATGTTCCCAACAAAATTTGTCAGGGCCGAAGATTATTTCTCTACTGATTTGGTCACAACAGATGATGTGGACGAGATATGTTCATTACCATCTCCATCAGTGGCAATAGTCCAGCTCCTATCGCAAAGCCTCAGTTCGAGCAATCCAACATCAGTCTGTTGTCCTCACATTGGCAACATGGCTGGCAAGCAATTTCCACCCTGGATTGTGAGCTTTTGGTCTCAACTTGTAAGTATACGGAAAGTGTGCTGTAGTTGGATGGAGGCAAAGGAATATATGGAGAAAAGACGAAACAAGTGGAGTTACAAGGTATCAGATGAGTTGGCTAGACTGATAGATGAAGTTAACAATGCACTCTGATGCATCCCATGGTCTGGCTCGATTCATGGCTTTGAGGTTGCAATACCCACCAGCTTCCTCTCAGTATATGGAACACGCGAGTGGTTTAGTGACAAACATGAGGATCAGATGCTCGATCTTCTATGGCGGGAAATGATGGAGAGTGGGATCAGCAGCTCTGCTGATATCAAGAATATGCAGTGGTCAGTAAAACTGAGACAGGCATACAGACATCAAGAGCAGTGTGGAACAGGTGCCAACTATGGATGGCTACATGCAACAGGCGAAATGCTTGCAGACAGAACCTGGGATGAGATAGGAATGATCGCTAATATCAACCACAATCACTGGGTAGCTGTGAGCCTCAATTTTAAGAACTGTCGAATCCTTTATGGCGATTCTCTTCGAGATACCCTAAATCAAAAACTCATTCATGCTCTGAAATGGTGGACACATCTTCACACTGGGCACATCTTTATGGTTGAAGACCTACCAATATCATGCCAACAGGATGGATATTCTTGTGGACTGCTCGCATGGAATGCCTTGATGGTTTACTTCCTTCGAAGCAAGAACTACACATTGATGGATCCCAAAAACGTAGATGATGAGAGACTGAAGGTCCTACTGAGAATCACTGAATGACATCAGGATCAAGTAGGTGCTTACTAAACAATATTTATTGCAGCTAATGTGTTTTATAGAGTTTTATGTTTCAATCTGAAAGTCAAGATTTTCAGTTCATGTTCAGAGCCACTACTGAGGAAACGGAAGCCAATGAATCAGAAGTTGAACATATCAAGACCACCTGTATATCTCGCCAATCATTAAACAGTGATTTTAGCATCGCTGCAACACCCCCAAGTTCACCATCGCTATCGTCTCAGTCTCTTCGTAATCACACACCTTCATCTGACAAATCAGAGAAGAGCTGGAGCCCCCCATTGGACCCCCAAACATCAACACCTCCACCTCCACCTCCACCACGATCCACCACACCACCATTGCTACAGGCAACATCCAAGTGATTCCATAGTGACCACACAGTAAATTCTCTGCCAGTAAGCCCAAAGAAGAAGAAACCCAAAGTTCAAGTTTTATTGGCAACACACATGGCAATAGAGATGGACACTGAAGCAAGTAGCGGAGAAAAGGCCCGTGATTTGTTACATTTTTATCGCCCATCGACATGGCAGGTGGAATTTAACCAGACCGTAGTCAAGCAAATTGAAGAAAGGAGATTGGAAAAGGATGAGAGGGAAAAGCGGCAGGAGGCTGATGCCATACAAAAGGAGGCTCATGAGCATGAAAACACCAGGATGAGGAAGCAGAAGTCAAGACTGATAAAGAAGGAAAAGGAAGTGCACATAGGCATTCACAGTCCAGGGGGCACCAAGCACAAGTTCAAGGAGCTTGAACTTGAAGACAGGCCATCCTCATTCAAATCACAGGAGAAAGGCTTGCCTGAGTTGTCTAGGCCAGCACATGAAATCAAAAAAAAAAAATCAAAGTTGCAACAAGGAAGCCACAGGGACCCAAGCCACATAAAGTTCCGAGGCAGGCGAAATATATGAACTGGTTTTCTCCATTTCTATGGTCCCAGATCAACACCACAGCTTGAGTTACAGGATGGAAGATGAGTGCCACAGAAATTGTTCGTGAGTTGCGCAAGCATAATCCTGAAACTTTTGGAAAAATTAATAGAACAACTGTGAACAAGTGGATCGACCACACAGGTGATCAACCACGATGGAGCAATGCTGTATTGGCCAAAGTAGGACAAGGGAATGATCCTGGCCATAACAAGGGAGGACAACACAGAATTCTAGTATGTTATTAATGGTGTATCCAATGATACTAATCACTTACAAGATTACATGCTAGGCACCATACCCTGATGTTGTCACTGTCATTAAGAAAAGACTTTCCACACTTCAAAAATCCTCAGCACCAGTTAGTCTCATCACAGCTCTTGCCATAATGCTGGCAACCATCATAAAGATGAAGCCGGAAATTCTCGATCTAACATTTCATGACGGGTCAAAGTTCCATGCTTCAGACACTTTCGTACGAACCTGGCTGGGCAGTGCAATGGAGTGGTCTCAAAGGAAGGCAACACACGCAGCTCAAAAGATTCCTGATGACTGGGAAGATCAATGTGAGAGATCATTCTTTCAAAAGGCATATTGAATAAAAGAGCATGACATACCTGCACCGCTATACATCAATTCAGACCAAACGAATGTCATACATGCACCAGGGGATAAGATGACATGGGCCAAGAAAGGGAGCAAGCAGGTAGCATTGGTCGGTAGTGAGGAGAAATGCATGTTCACAGTGATGGTGTCGGTCACAAGTGATGCGACACTTTTGCTGTTCCAAGCCATCTACCAAGGAAAAAGTAAAGTGTCGTGTCCCTCGTCCAAAGCACGATACCTTGCAGAAGCAAAGGCTGCTGGAATTCTATTCAAGTATTCTGGGACAACAACATATTGGTCTGATCAGCAGATGATGCAAAGCTTCGTGAACAAGATTCTCGCACCTTACTTCGATGGCAAGAAGCAAGATCTAGGCTTGCCCAAGACTCAGTGCGCACTATGGCAGATCAACGTTTGGTCGGTTTATCGATCACAGGAATTCTGGGACTGGATGAGAGATAAGCATCCAACAATTCTTGTCGATTTCATTCCAGGAGGCTGTACAGGTATTCATCAGCCTTGCGATGTAGGTATCCAGTGCCCTCTCCAGCTATCTCTCAAGTGTTCATATCATGAGGATGTCATAAATCAATTCTTGACACAATTTGACAAAAAGGAGGATGGAGAGCCAGAAGCATTGATATTCAATTAGACCCTTGGCATGCTGAGAGATAGTAGTGTGCGATGGCTGTGGGATGCTTCCAATGCAGTCAACAAACCTAATCTGGTTAAAAAGGTAAGTCATATCTCAAGACAATCTGATTGAGACCTAGATTCTAACTTCAACACTTGAAGCCATTCCAGCTTTGTCGCATCCAAGAATGGAACCTTTCCTATGAGTGTTTAACAAGTTTCGCAGCTAGAGAACGACTTTGAAAGATGAAGGAAACTGACCCAGAATTTTGGAAGGAGCTCACAACAGCGAAGACCCCAGAACTACCAGCCAAGCATGTCAAGTTGGCAGAGGATAAGCTTGATGAAGACGAGGATGCAATAGATGATAGTGAGCTGCCTCTCAGTGTCATTATCGAAGCTATCACAGATGGACAGTGTCCTGAAGGATTTGCTGTTTGTCTGGCAGGTGGCCTTATGTCAGTGGTAGATGCAGAGAGGTTAGACATTGATGTTGAAGATCCAAAGGAGCTCACAGACCACAGAGTTGGGACGCAGAAAGCGAATCCACAGGGCAAATAATCTGTACAGCTCATCGACATTCTGGAGACACCATGACGACGATGACTCAGATGTGGAAATTGAGTGACCATGACTTTTAGAAGTACTTTATATATATATACTGTCTTATAAACTGTACATGCATCGTGTAGTATGCTTCCCAGGACACAGGGAGGTGAAAAATGGATTCCAAGGCAGAAAAACAATGAAAATTTAGCCTACTATTCATTATTCGTCAATCCCCATTGTGACCCATGACCACCGTGACTTTTCATTTCGACCTAAGGGCCTGTGACCCATGACTGACGAATTGAATGTGTTGGTACAGTATGGTGTTAGAATAGTACAGTATCTGCCCTGTTAGTGTCTCTGTGTGAGATTGTCAGTGTCTGGCACAAAATTATGCTACCTAATTTTTTTTTTTAACAGCTCGAGGGCTGGACTAACTAACCATCCCTATATGGTAATTTGACCACGTGACACCCCTTGGGATGGCGTCGTCGTTTGGAAGGATGGGAAATATTCATTGTTTAAAAACAGCACGTGATCAAAACATACCATATATGGCAGGAGGGGGGTCTGGCGAGCTGCGAAAAACAAGAACCAACGTCATATGAAAAATTCCCGTCCCACCACCCCCTTGATTTTTTGAGTTGTCTGTATGATAGAGCACATGATATGAAATTACTATATACAGGAGGAAGGGACTGCATGCTGACCTCTGCTGCGAGGCTCAAAAGAGAGAGTAGCACAAACCGAGGTCTGCACTAGACGGACCCCAAAATCGATTGGGCGACAGAGCTACGAGACTGAATAGAAGGCGACGGAGCTACGGAGCTATAAGACTAGGTACGAGACTGTACACAAAAAATACAAGACAAAAAGATATGGGAGAGGTGGGAGGGTCGTGAGAAGAAAACTTGATGATAGCTTGAACGATCGAGCAAACCTGGATTCTCTGTGTGAGGACCACGAAGATCATCCAAGAACGAAGCTCACTTTTAGGATTCAACTGGTTACCAGCAAATCAATGAATAGGCAGTTGAATCCTGTAAAAAGTGAACAATAAGTTTTCATGCGAGACGCCCAAGGTAAAAATGAAGTCTCACAATGAAAAGTAGTCTCTGTTTGTAGAACAGGAATGCACGAGTGGCGAAGCCACGAGAGCCAACTACTTTGAAAAGTGAGAATGCCGTTAGCTTGGATTGGTGTGCGGCGCACCGCGGTGCACTCACCTGTGCTGCTTGACGACGAGATAGGGAGATGAAGGAAAGCAGCACTAGGTGAAACATTCCCTGTGTCGAGTTCATCCTCCGACGAGGCCTCTGCTAAACTTTAGCACCCAGCCGAGGCGGCACAGAGAATGGATGAGTAATGTGTATAGTCGTCGGCGAGGCCAACGACACGTGTTTTCTTTGAAGCGGCGCAGAGGCCTACGAAAACGGCTCCTTACCTTCGGAACCCGCCTTTACGACGAACCAAAAGTTCCGACCCTATATGCAGAAGTCCCGTTCCGCCACCCCCTTGGTCATCTTCTTCATCTTTGGGTGCACAGAATTTCAGCAACGGTACCAGTACCCAATAATCCAAAATGTCTGGTCATTGCTGACACATCAGCGGGGCTGAGAGATGGCCTGGTGCACTCAACAACAATTTGGACACGCTTGCTTTTTCGCTCTTCTCCCACGAATTCTGATTCTTATCGGGTTCGATCGTGTTGACTATTTCACGAACGCGTCGATCCACGATGTTTCCGCTCAGATAGTGGTTCCTTTCAAGGATCCACGGCCTAATACATTTTCTCTAGGTTTATGCGTCTCCTGACGTGTTTTCTCCATTTATTCTTACCCTGTTTGCCGTGACAGGACGACCAAGGTCGTACCTTCAGAGTTCAGAGAATACAACTTGAATGCCCTTCCACACCGAGATCTTCGAAAGGAGAAGAAATCGATACTAGGAACCAGGCGGGTCGGATACGCGATTACTTAGGCAGAGTCAGGAGGTTTTAGGTAAATAGTGTCGCAGACAAGTCATAGGCGAGGTCAGAACATAGTCAAATGGACATCGTAATGCACGGTCGTGTAGGTACTGGTGAGAAGTATAGGTACAGAGGATAACTAAAGGACTAGAGGTTTAATGTACACCGTCCAGGTCGGAAGGTACCAAGAACTTGAAATAAACATCCCCTCCGTAAATCTGGCGTAGCGCGTAAGAAGCGGAGACCTCACCATATCTCTTTGTGAAGATAAGCAGAAAATGCAATGTAGCATTAAAGACCCATTTCCACCAGCTTTTTCTTGCACTTCTCAGTACAATTCTCCCTCTTCCTCGTTATACCAGCGAGGGAGGCCCCCGAGGCGCGCGTTACACTCATCGTTCCACTACCGCTTGCATTCAAGTCACTTGACATAGTCGCATAATCCTCGCTCATGATCTCCACAGTACTTTCCTTTGTTGTGAGAACATAGCCTCCCCAAGAACCAACATTCCAAAACTCGCTCCAAGCATAGAGGACGAACGCCATCTTTGATTTGAACGTGTATTTCCTTTGGTAAAATACGAGATATGAGCGAGGAGGGATGGTCACAGTGATTGTGAGGGTCTTCGACTCCGTGGTCTCCGTGGACTGGAAGACCTTCTGCTGGTAGTCAAACCCTATGGACATGCCCTTGAATGCGGCGGCGAGAGAAAATCCCTTGGTAACGTCTGAGCCGTCGGTGACCGAGAGTTCGGTCTGGTACTCGATGGCATATTGCTGAGCTACATCTGTGTCATTCCTCCAAGACATAAGGGAGATCCAGGTGGTCTTAACCAGGTAGGTGTTGACGGCAGCATACATAGACTCGTCACCTGGGTAAGAATAAATTGTCTCCCGAGAACCCTTAACTAATGTGTCGCCGCCGCTTGGTACGTAGGTGATATATTTGTACAAGTCATTGGTGCTCTGTCACCGAACAATGTCATGATCGTCTGGATAACCGCTCAAAGGCGGACGAAAGAAATCTCACCATGTTTGTCAGTATTATATCGCCACGAATGCTTTCTCGAAGTTAAAGAGAAACGTTATGATCTGAGGTGGAGTAGTTCAGACGTTCGTCTTTTATAGAGACTGGCAAGAGAATGGTCCCAATCAAGAGCCTGAGTATCCCCACTGATCGGGAACAGACGAGTTTGCGATGTCCCAATCCTTTTTTCACCTGTCACCACCCGCAATTCAACAAAGAGGAATGATGTGATGCTGCCGGAGGCAAGCAAAATATCAACGTCGACGTACTCCAGGCAGCGAGCGGTCGGTGTACGATAGTCACCAGTGAGCTCAGGCCTACACCTATCTTCCGCATTCGAACTTTCGTACAGAAGAACCAGGTCACAGAAGAACAATAGCGCCGCAATCCAGAATAGAAGCGTGTCGTCATCATGGTTGTAGCGGTGGACCGAACAATAAGTACTGCCGCTTGGCGAGTTGGAACCCTATAACTTTCCCATGGAGAAGGAGAAGGTCCGAAGTATTTCCTATGTACAGACTGCCCAAAAATACAGTCTTTGTCCGAAACAGTTTGCATACGCACCAACGAGTTTCGACTCCGGCTGCACGAAAGACTCGATCTGTCTAGTACGATCTCATCAGAGAAGACGACGATAGCACAACACGTCAGAAGTTCATAAATGAAGCGTCCATCACTAGCATCAATAGCCACAACCACAAAACCCCAAAGGCAACCACACACAAAATACGAAGAAATAACCTTGTGCAATGTGTATACCTGTATTTCCCTCGCAAACGTCCGTAAAATGCTCTGAAGTCTATATGGCCCATCTCAGTAATACCCGCTTCCCTGTTAACAATGTTCTTTCTACAATTACTTGCTGTCTGAGCCTGTCTCGATGGGATTCACCTGTTGTTAGGAAAGAGCGGCTAGACGGCGAGTTGAACGCCATACATTCACAACCTTCTTACCTCAAACTGAACGTCCTAGGCAACAGATTCAAACTGTTGGTGGGTTCCACTGCGTGCTATTCGCACATGCCTTCCCATTCCATTCTTTCCGCGGGCGGTTTCTGTCTCGGTGTCGCCTCCAACCGTTACATCCGACAGTGTGGTTCCCTGCAATGCCATCGGTTGTCTGCATGTATGTGTCCACTGTTGAGAATATTAGATTGTGTGTTTCGTGAACTGCTCTTGGTCCAAATGTCTCGCCGCCTGGCTCTTTCAGAGATCCTCAATCCGCTAGAGGATGTCCCAGCTGCTGCTGCCTCCTACGTAGATGTTCAGCCTCACTTGAAGGCTCTTACTACTCTTGCAGAAATGCAGGACCCAATACATGTGCCAGCGCATGTTGCAAAGTGGCTTTCCGAGACTGTGAACTATTAAACCAACTACCCACTAGACACACCTCGGGCTCATCCCTGCCAACATCCTCTTCACGCTCCTCTTCGCGTCAAGATACGCCTGTTCATCTCGCTTCCCTACCACCTAAACATTTTTCTCCTGCGGCGTTCCCTTCTGCTGTGACTTCTGCTGTGCGAGTCATGACTGATGCTAAATTGAACCGTGTAACCACTCTTTCATATTTGTATATTTATGAAGACATCTATGCCTGCATTGAATATCCCGAAACAAGTGAGGGTGAATTCATAATAGCTCATACAGAAGGGAAGATGGGAGGGAAGACTGGGCCGATGTTCTCTTCTTTCATTTGATGGGATGAGTCGAACCAGACAGATCGAGTGTGGACTCCTCCCCTCAGAGCCTACCGATTCTTCGGCTGTAATAAATTTTAGGTGTTCTTCGACCACTTCATCAGAAGGGCATGCTTCACTCCTGCGCCACCTCATGCTGACCCTCAAAACTTCCGACGGCGCCGACGGGCGTAGATGACTTGAAAGTTGTCCAGGGTTGTCTCGTTACTGGGACGGTGCTTTTTGAATCCAAGGACTTCTTGCACCAGTCTTACGGTCTGCAGCTTTTCCCACAGAAGCCAACCTGAAGGATAACACAGCGTGACAAACCCCAAACTTCTTGAGGCCTTCAAAGAAATCCCTGGCCCAATTACATATTGTAAAGGGGAGTTTTGGATGAACTCGTTGGTGCTTGTATTACACATTGTACAGAGAGTTTTGATTCTTGAATGCAAACTCGCGTTGGTGCGTATGCAAATTGTTTTGGACAAAGACTCCATTTTTTTTTAAATTAATGCCGTTCACACAGTAGGCATGACTTCGGACTTTCTTCTTGGGAATGCCATGGAGTTCTAAACCACTAAACGGCACGTGCCTGCCGGTCCACCGCTACTTACAACTATGATGACGACACGCTTCTGTTCTGGATTGCGGCGCTATTATTCTTCTGTCACCTGGTTCTTCTTCTGTTCGAAAGTTCAAATGCGGAAGATAGATGTAGGTCCCAGCTCAGTGGTGACCATCGTACGCCTCCAGCAGCATCACGTCATTCTTCTTTGTTGAATTGCAGGTGGTGACAAGCGGCAAAAATGGTTGGGATCTGTATCGTTGATGGACGGCACTGCGAACTCGTCTGTCACCGATCAGTGGGGTTACTCAGGCTCTTGATTGAGACCAGTCCCTTTCCAGTCTATAAAAGACGAACGTCTGAACTACTCGTCTCAGATCACAACGTTTCTCCATAACTTCGTGAAACCGTTTGCGGCAAATATCATCCTGACAGCATGGTGAAGTTTTCTCGTCCGCCTTTGAATTCATTATCTAAACGAGCATGACACTGTTCGGTAGAGCGAAAACGATTTGGTTAAATATGTCACCTACGTACCGAACCGCGGCATTGCACGGGTGAAGGCTGGTCGGGTGGAACTATATAGTACCCAAAACGATGTCACACTGTATGCTGCCGTCGACACCTACCTGGTTGACGCCACCTGGATCTCAAGGATGACCTGGAACAATGATACAGATGCGGAACAGTCTTGTGTCGTCGAGTACGAGACTGGACTCAACATCACCGAAGGCGGAAAGATTACCAACGGATATTCTGTTGGGGCAGCGTTCGATGGCTTTTCCATATCATTTGAGCAGCAGCAGAAGGTCTTCACGACCACAGAGACCAAGGAGGCGAAGACCATATCAATTCCTGTGACCGTTCCTGCTCGCTCATATGTTACATTTTACCAAAGGAGGTACAAGTTCAAGAACTCGATGTTCTTCATCCTCGATACCGGAAACCAATTGTACAATATTGGTTCTTGGGGAAGTTATGATCTTTCAAGGTTGGATTGCATCTTGGAGATCATGAGCGAAGATTATGTGATTTTGTCGAGTGACTTGGATGGAAGTGCTGCAGGAACGATAGATGTAAAAGGGCTCGTCGAGGCGGTCCCGAGCGTCGGTCTAACTTGGAAGAGGGAGGATTGTCCCGAAGAGTGCCAGACAAGGCTAGAGGATCTGGGTGTTTAGTATCGCATGTTTTTTTCATCTCTCTGCTTGTATTCACGAAGTGGTAGTACGTCCCTCATTGTCCTATATGCTGTGGTCACCGATTCTTGAACCACGCGGTAGGCCGAATTGACAGAAAAGACTTTCTTCTTGGTGCCTGGGCGTTGTACATTATCTTCCTAGTCTTCTGGTATTCTCTTATGCCCACACCTCCCACATGACATTTGCATCATTATCGTGTTCCGACCTTGTCTATAAATGACCCTCTGTATGTTTGCTACAATCACAATTACCTAAATTCTATAGCGCTGGCAGTGGTGTGCTTCATGAGTGCATGTAGCCTGTATATAACTGTGCCATGCTCAGATCGTACCGCATGACTCTGGGCATGTTTTCTACACAAGGGGCAGGGCAATAATTTTGCCCCGCCAAAATATGGTAAAAATATGGAAGAAATAACCCCTGTCACCTACGAAAATACGTGGAGAAAATTTAGGAGAAACAAGATATTTTGGCAACATTTCCTCGCCAAACTCCCAGGAGAGAAATAAGTTATTTATCCTCGGCTGAAAACAATATGTGTGAAGAACAAGTTTTTTTTCATTGTTTTCTACATTTTGACCAAGGGGGTGACAAGCCACGAATTTTAGACATCCACTCATAATTTTTTTTAAACGGCCATCCAGGACCCCCCCTCACCCGTCCTTCTATATATGGATCACGTGTCGGCCTATTTTGGGTAACTCCCCGGATCAAAATCATCAACCAGCGTGTCACACGCATGTCAAACTCGAGTCAATGAGTGGGCGAGGTGTTTCGCGACCTGTGTGATCAACTCCCTCAGTCATCACACCTCCTATACACCTTCAGTGTCTGCTACCTTGTGCACTGAAGGCTCTTCTGTAATTTTCCCATTCTTCCTCTCTTATCAGCTGGGTATTTACACTTGATTTACTAGTAGTACACCAGTGCACCTATTACTTATTTGGTAAGAGCTCACAAGGCAAATGGATCATGTGTCAGACTACTGCAACTGCAAACCATAACAAGAAACCTATGAAAACTAAATGTAGAGAACAAATAACAGGGGGCAGCATCACACAACTTTAGTGTTTGAAGGTCTGGTTTGGTCCAGTTTTCCTCCAATTTGGAGGCGAACTGGGACCACAACTGGTTCTATTAAATTCATATACTAAATAAAACTGAACCAGACTGCAGGAAACCAGTTTCTTGCAGTCCAGTCCAGTTTAACAACCAGTTGTGACCAGTTCAGGTCACAACTGGTGTCAGTCTAAACTGACATTGCATAAGATATATAAACATGCAGGTGCCTGTGAGCGAGCATGTACATAGTGCAATATAAAAAAATGATACACCCCCTACCTCGCAGGATGTGCAAGGTAGGGGGGGAGTCAGTTAGCAAATGTACTAAGAGTGAAAAAACCCTCCTGCACTTGAAGCAGGAAGGGGCTGTTGCTGTCATGGTGGTGTTGGCATTGGAGGTGGTGTTGGTGTTGGTGTTGGTGTTGGCATTGGAGGTGGTGTTGGTGTTGGTGTTGGTGTTGGTGTTGGTGTTGGTGTTGGTGTTGGTGTTGGCATTGGCATTGGCATTGGTGTTGGTGTTGGCATTGGCATTGGCATTGGTGGAGGTGGTGATGTTGGTGGTGGCATTGGCATTGGTGGAAGTGGTGTTGGTGTTGGTGTTGGTGGTGGGGGTGTTGGTGTTGGTGTTGGCAGCATTGGCATTGGTGGTGGTGGTGTTGGCATCAGAGGTGGAGATGGTGGTGGTGTGGTGTTGGTGTTGCCATTGGCATTGGTGTTGGTGTTGGTGGAAGTGGTGGTGTGGTGGTGGTGGTGTGGTGGTGGTGTGGTGGTGGTGTGGTGTTTGTGTTTGTGTTGGTGTTGGCATTGGTGGAAGTGGTGGTGTTGGTGTTTGAGGCAGCAATGGTGTTGGTGGTGGTCATAGTTGTCCCTCTCTGTCCTTCTGGAAGCACCCCATCTCCCCCTGCAAGCAGTGGCTCACAGGCTGGGTGGTGGTGCTGTGTCAGGGTGGTAGTCATTGTGGGTCGTCATCATGAAGGTATGTAAAAAACCTAAAAGAGAAAAAGAAAAAGAAAGTTAGTTTATGGTTGGTGGGAACTCCACGGTACGTTTTGACTTTTGCACTTTGATTTTTGATGTTTGGCTGATTGCTGACAGATTTTATTCCCACTAACCAGAAGAGTTCCAAACAAGTGCACACATCATGCTCAGCGTGCCCAACGATGTAGCCTGCTATTTCCTCCATTTCCCCTCAGTTTCTTGGGTTCATATGGAGTATTTTTTTTCCATGTGATATCCAGTCTATAATGCTTAGTTACCATGCTACTGTGTGTACTGTTCCAGTTGTGAAAATATTATGCTCACTTGGGCATGAAATTACAAGCCCATAGAGTGACCTGTAGGCTAAAATCCCATCAATTGTTTGATATTTCAGGTCTCTATCATTGTAATACAAAGGGGAAATATCACTGAAGGGTAGGAAGTGTCCACTGTCACTAAAACCAAGGATTTCAGACATAGCAGTGGGGATTTAGCCTACAGGTCACTCTATGGGCTTGTAATTTCGTGCCCAAGTGAGCATAATATTTTCACAACTTGAACAGTACACACATACAGTAGCATGGTAACTGAGCATTATAGACTGGATATCACACAAAAAAAAAACATATATACAGCTATATACTCCATAGGAACCCAAGAAACCAAGGGGAAATGGAGGAAATAGCAGGCTACATCGTCAGGCACGCTGAGCACGATGTCGCTTGTTCAGAACTCTCCTGGTTAGTGGGAATAAAATCTGTCAGCAATCAGCCAAACATCAAAAATCAAAGTGCAAAGGTCAAAATGTACCGTGGAGTTCCTGCCAACCATAGTTAGTTGAATAAAAGAAAAAGAAAAGATACTTGTAGCCCAAACGACGACTGGCATCATTTGGGGCTGCTTGCATTCAGTCTTGGCATCCACCACCATTGTCAGCAACTCCAACTCACCCTATGAGCAGTGGCTCACAGGCGCAGTGGTGGTGTTGTTGATGTTGTTGGTCATGGGAGTGGTGTCCACAAGTGGCACCACTTTTCTGTTTGGGTGTGCAAACACAACCAAATGGTCCATGCACAGCCCAGGGTATATAAGCACTTGCTTTTCAACCTCATTCCATGGGCACACCCCACTTTTATTTTATTTCATTAGATATTTATTTAAAATAGATACAGTATATATACATCTAGTCAGTCTCAGTTGCAACCGGTTAGGACCAGTCTTTAGCAGTTTTCAATATATATATAATATGGGGCAACTGCAACTGCAACCACAACTGTGATGCAACTGGACCGCAGTCAGGTCCGGTTCAGTTGCAGTCTTTTTCTGGTTCAATGAACTGGAGTTTCAAACACTATACAACTTGCAAACCCAAATTCCAACAGTTTAAATACTTTGAAAGAATTGACAAGGTTTGGTGGTATTTCCAGTACAATGATGCCAATGCATTATTATAATATACTAGGGAAGGTCAGGAACAACACTGAGTGTGGGCTGGAGGCTGAATCTGCTGCATTGGGTGGGGAAACCAAGAGATGGAACATGTTTTGGAGCCAAATTTGCAGCTCTAGAGCACCCTAAACATGACCTGACCTTTCAAAACTTCAATGTCAAAAAATTTTTAGTGGGTCCTCTGGACCCCCCCCCCCCCCCACCTGATGTGCAGGATTCAGGTGCTGACACCCCCTTGATTTTGACACATCAGAAAATAGACATTTCCATGACAGGAATATGTAGATCAATTCTGGGTTAATATATATCTTTTTACCATCTTTCTCTGGGAGAAATATCTGCCTGTAGGGTGTGACTTGGGTAACCCCCAGGTATAATTTCATGTACCTGCACCCGTGAACACCGTACCCATTATGGTTATGGGTGCAGTTTTACTGCAGGTATGGGGGGGTTTTGGTCGAGTATGACATTAATAATTTATTATAATTCTAAATATATCTAAATACAATGAGGAACCACCCCCAACTTGCGATTGCAAGCGAGGGGGGGTGGTGGAGGTGATGTGGCAGCCATTGCGAGAGAAACAGACCAAGAACCACCCCCACCTCACATTTGCAAGCGGGATGGGGTGGTAGTCATGACATGGCAGCTGTTGCGAGAGAAACAGACCAAGAACCACCCCCACCTCATGTTTGCAAGTGAGAGGGGGTGGCGGCACTCCCGAGTGAAACAAACCCAGAAACACCCCTGACTTGTGTTTGCGAGTGAGAGGGGGTGGTGGCAGTGATGCCGCAGCCATTGTCGACTAGAGGGGGCCATTGTTGATGAGAGGGGGCCATTGTTGTTGTTGTTGCCTAGTAGAAAAAACACCCCCCACTTGCATTTAGAACAGGGGGGGCATGTCGTCATTGCCTAGTAGAAAAAACACCCCCCACTTGCATTTAGAATGAGGGGGGTGTGTCATTGTTGCCTAGTAGAAAAAACACCCCCCCCACTCACATTTAGAATGAGGGGGGCATGTTGGTAGCAGTTGTCATCATTGTTGCCTAGTAGAAAAAACACCCCCCACTCACATTTAGAACAAGGGGGGCATGTCATTGTTGCCTAGTAGAAAAAACACCCCCCACTTGCATTTAGAATGAGGGGGGTGTGTCATCATTGCCTAGTAGAAAAAACACCCCCCCACTCACATTTAGAATGAGGGGGGCATGTTGGTAGCAGTTGTCATTGTTGTTGCCTAGTAGAAAAAACACCCCCCACTCACATTTAGAATGAGGGGGGCATGTTGGTAGCAGTTGTTGTTGTTGTTGAGCCATTGTTGTTGTTGTTGAGCCATTGTTGTTGTTGTTGAGCCATTGTTGTTGTTGTTGAGCCATTGTTGTTGTTGTTGATGTTGATCAACAAAGTCATTTGATAAAACATGTGACCGTTGGACCGGTACCATGATACCCGTAACACCGTGGGTACGGTTTTGCCTCGGGTACAGAAATCCAAACCTGTACCCATACCCAAGCATACCTGTAAGCAGAAACACACAGTGTTACCTGTACCCGAGTCATGCCTTATCTGCCTGAAATGGATCATTTTTACCACATTTTCTTCACATTTTCTCTTGGAGAAAAAGAAACTCCTGCCTGCTTACTTCATCCAGACCATCCAGCAGCACCTAGCCAGAACAGCACCCAGTGCCAGCTCAGGAGCTGGATTCCTTTATGTAATGCTCTTTCAGTTGGCATAGACGTCAACATGCTTGAGATGCTATGTACAAAGTACTAGATATATAGCTGTAGCACACTTAAGCTTGTTTTACCTACATGCACATTGTGTGTAAAGCCCACCAGTAGCTATCAGTGGCTTGTAAAATAACCATCTACTAGAACACAGACTGTATGCATACTCTAGGTTAGAAGGCCATTTTGCAAATATTGTTCTTATTAGATATACTGTTTGCAAAATATCATTCTGACTAGAGACCCTGGTTTGCAAACTGCATTAACATCATCAGGCTGATGATATACAATGTCTATATATAGGTTCTATACCATTCACCATGACACACTCAACAACTGACCTTTTGGAGATACTTATGTAAACATACTGATAAGAGATCAAATTAGGGATCCATGGCAGATGGCACCTTCATCATGATGGGCAATTTAGCAACCTCTGACAATGCCATCACAAGTTGCCACACCACATCATGCTCATCATTCCCGATGATGAGCACACTGTTCCACTCATTCTGGACATTTTCCCTCTGCTTTTTTGGTAGATAACATTTACATATGTATATAGAGTGTTAATAAACAGTTATATTTGTTTTTACACCTATATTCAGCCTGTAGTAAGTTTGCTCCCTATAAGGGGAGGAGGAGGAGGGGCCTCTTCTCTTGATTGAGAGGCTCTACTATATTTACAGGGCTGAATAATTATATGTATAGTTATCTACATGACTGGGGATATCCCACATGAGTAGGGAAGGTGTGAAACAAACACTTCAGTCTTCAAGGTTCTCACTTGAATATTTGCTACTACCACCAAGATCTGCACTAGAGGCTGTTTCACCTAGCATCACTGCCAAGGCTTCTTCACTTACCTCCATGCCTGCCTACTCGTCAGCACATCACTTCAACACTCACAGTGAGGTATGGGTATCACACTTAAGTGCCATCCATTTTCAGGCCTAGTTCATTTGGCAGGTGAGTTGTTACACACTCCTTAGCAGATTCTGACTTCTATGGCCACTGTCCTGATGTCTAGATGAATTAACACCTTTTGTGGTGTCTGATGAGCATGAATTCCAGCACCTTAACCTTGTGTTTGGTTCATCCCACATCGCCAGTTCTGCTTACCAAAAATGGCCCACTAGAAACTCTCAATTACCGGGAGGTCCAATCAAGAGATGACCTGTTCTTACATATTTAAAGTTTGAGAATAGCTTAAGGTTGTTGCAACTAGGGAACTGCATGGGTTTTACCCACCAGTTTCCCACACTTTTATTTCCTAATTTATACAATGAGTTTTGCATAAAAACTCATGAAAAAAAGATTTTCTGATAGCTATTCAATGGATACTTGTGATACAAGGGACAAAATAATTTATTTTCGACCTTGTCACATGACAGATGTCACACAAATACTGTTTTATGTGTTAGATCACAAAGAGCCAACAAAAAGCTTCCAGAAAATCTTTTTTTCATGAT
This sequence comes from Tricholoma matsutake, assembly GCA_026075535.2. NCBI lineage: Eukaryota > Fungi > Basidiomycota > Agaricomycetes > Agaricales > Tricholomataceae > Tricholoma > Tricholoma matsutake. The sequence continues at coordinate 1,066,794 of AP026550.1, read as the reverse complement.
TTTTCATGCAAAACTCATTGAATAAATTAGGAAATAAAAGCATGGGAAACATGCAGGTAAAACCCATGCAGTTCCCTAGTTGCAACCCCAAGGCCTCTAATCATTTGCTTTACCACATAAATCTGATATGAGTTTCTGCTATCCTGAGGGAAACTTCAGCAGGAACCAGCTACTAGATGGTTCAATTAGTCTTTCACCCTTATACCCAAATTTGATGATCAATTTGCATGTCAAAATCACTACGAGCCTCCACCAGAGTTTCCTCTGGCTTCACCCTATTCAGACCACTTACCTGCATTCCTGGGTCATCCCCTTCTACAATGTGCATGAAAAGAGAATAGAATAGTTATAATAAGAAATATGAGAAACCCTTTGAAAGCTCTAACACTACTGGGGCTGACCTGTGTTTCTCACAGCCTTAGAAACTTGTTTTAAGACTTCTGATGTGTATATCCTTTGGATATTCTTAATATGTATGTAAAAGAAATGTCAGGGAAATATTTTACATGTATCCAAGCTGTATCTGCAAGGAACATAAAAGGTGTATTCTACCATGTTTCTTTCAGATCCCTTCTGGAAACATTTTTCATGTTCCCTTTGTGTAAGTTAAGGAAACCCTTTTTATGTAATTATGGCTGTATCTGCAGAAAACACTTGACATATATTTTATTATGTGTTTTCTATGGATACATGCAAAGAACAAAGGGGTTACCATGGTTACACATGTATCCCTAGGAAACACATAATAAAATTACAAGTTAAATGTTTTCTGCAGATACAGGCATAATTACATAAAAAGTGTTTCCTTAACTTACACAAAGGGAACATGAAAAATGTTTCCAGAAGGGATCTGAAAGAAACATGGTAGAATACACCTTTTATGTTCCTTGCAGATACAGCTTGGATACATGTAAAGTATTTCCCTGACATTTCTTTTACATACACATTAAGAATATCCAAAAGATATACACATCAGAAGTCTTAAAACAAGTTTCTAAGGCTGTGAGAAACACAGGTCAGCCCCAGTAGTGTAATAGCAGTCAGAATAGGCAGAAAAGAGAATAAGAGGTCAGGAGGAGATATGCTTACCCTGTGAGATCCATGGCACCAAAATGTTTGCTTTCTTTGATTCCTAGGCCTAATAATAAAGTAGAATGAAGGTTAGTATGTCCCATGGCATAACTGGAAGCTCCTGGCTTGCCAGAGCCTGGGTATATCATCAACAGAGATGAACTTCTGTGCATGACAACATCACTGCTGAAAGGGTCTTTCAGTATCACTACACCAACAAACATAGGCATAGTGAATCAGAAATATGACCAGGAGCACTGGTCTATCTACAAAGAACTTGGCATTGCCCAAGGTCCATGCCAGCAAACTCCTACCAAAGTATATAGGACCTTACAAGGTCCTCTGTGCATTTCCAGCCACCTCCAACTATGAGTTGGAGCTACCAGAGGAACTGAAATGCAGGGGTTTACACCAGCATTTCCATGTCAGTCTACTATGCCCTCACCATGCAAACAATGATGCCCTGTTCCCTAACAGGTGTTACCCTGACCCTTACAACTTTGGTGCCACAGAGGACACTGAATGGTTCATTGAGGAGATTATCGCCCACTGTTGGAAAGGCCATGATGTGGAATTTGAGGTCAAGTGGAGTATGGGAGACACCACTTTGGAACCACTGGCAAACTGCAATGAGCTTGCAACTATGGATGCATATCTGGCACTCATGGGTGCCAGAGATTGGCAGAATCTGCTAAGATGGGAGTAAATAAATCCTTGACTTCTTTACTTGTGTCAAACAGGTGACATGTCTGACATCCAAGTGATTGAACTCTGCTGCTGTACAGTCAACAGACATGGACTTTGAATTTTTTTCCTCAGGTTTGCTTGGTTTTAAATGACCATGGCAAATTTTTCCCAAGATGCAGACAACCCCATGGGGGACAAAAATGATCAAGAATACCACCATCGCTCACAAAGGACATGCAAGACCAAGCCCCTGGAATGGTCTCAAAGGGGGAGGGGAAAGGAGAGACTGAGAGAGTCCAAGCCACTGAGCTTGGACAGAGAAGAGGACTACCATTCACACAACATGGGTGAACACACACCAAGGAGCCACATCAACAGACTCGCAGCTCAACCTCAACAGTCACACCAAGATGGTCCAGGCACCAACATGAGTAACAACAACTTGTGGCATGCCAATGACCATGGCAACCTAATTCACAGAGGTCCTTGCCCAATGTGCAAGGACTATGCAATGCATATATACAACTACATGCTGGATCAGGATGAGGACTTCCTCAATGCAAGAGACCATTGAGACTTGGACATATCCAGTGGGGAAATAGCCTGAGCAGATCACAGATATGATGAGTACAAACTTGACATCTGAGGGCTCAGGTCTACCATTAGGAGACTTGAGCAAAAAGCCAACCATCTTTGTGACAAGCTTGATGGACATTGGTCCAAGCGAGTGAGGACTTGTGAACTCTCTACCTCCCCTGAGAGACCTTAGAGGAACCTTTATGTGAGTGTGGCCACTCAGCCTGCACCACCTTGACCTCCTGCAGTCAACATACCTGCATCCTATCCTGCTGCTGCCACCCCCCAGGCTGTGGCCTCCTCTAGTTCTTCACACCCCATCACCATTGACAAAGACACCCACATGCATGAGGCATTCCCACCTCTACCAATCCAACCTCAACTGAGGATCACCACCTCAGTACCTGGGCCCCCAGGACAGGTTACTTCACTCCAGTGGTATGACTGCATGGAGCCATTCCCTCCTCTGTGCACCTCAACTGAGTGCACGAGTACATGCACTATGTGAACAAGGTTCCATCAGTGGTGAGGACACTGTTGATGCTTCACATCCTAGCCAACTGGAGGCTTCCCAGCTGGCTCCCCATAGAACAGCAGTTGACACAAGGGTTGCATCAACTCCAGAACCCCCATCAGTTGGAGAATCCAGGGCTTTTGGACTCACCCAAACATTGGGCACAGTTCATGCACTGCAACCTTCACCAGTAGAAAGGGCTACCTGGATTTGTGATGAACCAAGACTAGGTCTCACTTCCTCACATCAGGGGATATCTCCTGACTCATCAACAACTGCTTCTGGGGGCCTCCCAGAGGCAAAAGTTTGGTTTGAACATCTGCCTGGCAGAGGTGTTCACCTTACCCAGACTCTACCACCTGACTCACAAGCGGTATAACATCATGATTGCCCCATCTCAGCATAGACAACCTATACCGAGTCTCACCAACAATACCACCATTGAGGAAGTTGTAAGGCACCTCATGAACATGGGTGTTGCAGATGGAAGTCCATGAAGCACATCACTACACTGTGGGCTGGCACATGTCCATGGTGACTCATACTTCCTCCACTCACCTCAAGGAACCTGCCACAGCCTCAGAGATCTTGAATCATCTGAGGCAACATCCTAACACTTGGTCAGAGGACAAACCTCTGATGATGCCTGTGCATGTGGACACCCAGCCCCAACAACTTCTCCACTTGTGCTCCTCATACAAAGAGGAAGCGAGACTCCTCCACCCTCAGGAGGGGAGCAGCACCTTGACATCCAGCTCAACCCCAAGCTGGAGACTATGGGCATGCTGATATGCTGGATTACTCCAGTGTACTCTACAAATTTCCACGTGCAGGCCCATCCCATGTCAACTTCAATTACCAAGCTGTAGCTAGTACCTCAGCTGCACATTTTTCTGATGAAGGAATCTACCAGTGGATGGCAGGGAATCCCTGTCACCATCAAGTACACCCAGGCCCAGAAACAGGCCCTTGATATTAAGCGTCGAGTGGCCACTGGCATCCCCCTGTCAGGGTACAGATGGGGCCAGTTCTCAAATCAATTTGGCACCATCACCAATGTCTCCCATAGAAAAAAAGCAGGGCAACAATGATGAGGACAGCACTGATGACATATCCAATAAGGAAGACTTCTCATTGTCCCTCTCCCACTGACTGGACCTCTAGAAAGGGCCCAGTCCATCAACACCACAACTCTGACCCCATTCTCAGAGTCCCCCATCTCTCAGGTCCCATCACTGGCTTCCAACCTAGCAGTGACCATCATATCTGAACCTGCTGTGCCAGAGCACGAGTGGCTCATCTCCCTGTCCCTGAACCTGGTGGATGCCCCCATGGTGGTGGACTCAAATGTGCCTATCCTCTCATCTCACAATGATTCCCTACAACAACAAGCAGCCACTTGGCGAGTTCTGATATGGGATGACTCAATATACTTGAATCATCAAAAAAGGCTTCCACCTTTGGTTGAAGTCTAAGGGGGAGGGTGTGGTGATCTGGGTCTTTGCCCCAGTGTATATACTTATGTAATCTACCTTGCATTGACCTCGACTGATCCTTTATAAGGATCAGTCTTATATAATTTACTTTACCTTTTTTACTACAGTCACAGTACCATGAACATAATATACATTAGTCATGTTTGTTGTTTAGTAAAAGGATCCCCCTGACTCACTACAGTGGTCAATCTGAAACCCTAGCATCCTTACATCTTAAAGCTCAGGATGCTGATGACATCTACTGGATGCAGGAAGAGGAGACCCACCTTGAAGCAAAGACCTCTGGAAATCCTGGAAACTCTGGGAAGAAAGATTCTAAAGGCTCACATCAAGGAGGTTCTCCAGAGACTCCAGAAAAATGGGCTCTACAATGCCACACAAAAATGTGAGTTCCACAGAAACAGCATGGAATACTTAGGCTTTATCTTCTCCCTGGATGGACTCCAGATGTCCAAAAAAAAAAGTCAAAGTCAAAACCATCCTCAACTGGCCAAAACCTCAAAAAGTTAAGGATATTCAATCCTTCCTTGGATTTTGCAACTTTTACCAACACTTTATCCATGGATATTCTGACACTGTCATCCCACTCACCTGACTAACTCGGAAACATACCCCTTGAGGCTTCAGCAAGAAGTGCCAAGAAGCCTTCAACAAACTAAAGGAAGAATTCACCCATGCCCCAGTGCTCATGCAATGGCTTGTGGACTCCCACATTATCCTGGAGACAGATGCTTCAGACTATGCACTTGCAGCTATCCTTTTTGTCTATACTCCAGACAGAGAAATTCATCTGGTGGCATTCCACTCCTGTGCCTTCAACCCAGCTGAATTGAACTATGAAACCCACAACAAGGAACTTTTGGCCATCTTTGAGGCTTTCAAACACTGGTGACAGTACCTAGAAGGCTCTGGAAACCCCATAGACATGGTCACAGATCACAAAAATCTGGACCACAAAACTCCTTACCTGTTGTGAAGCCCAGTGGTCAGAATACCTGTCACAGTTCAACCTTGCCATTTGCTTTCACCCTGGAAAACTAGGGCAAAACCTGATGTCCTCACTAGATGCTGGGATGTCTACTGCAAAGGGGGAAATAGCAACTTCACCTCCATAAACCCAAGCAATTTCCAACCTGTCTTTACCCAAGAACAATTCACTTCTGCTCTCCAAGCCACTTTCCTAGCAACACATATCATCCGACAAGCTGTTCTCATGGATATTGGGAAACTCCACAATGATATCTGATCCTCACTCCCTCTTGATCCCATTTCCTCATCATGCCTTCTGTCACCATCTGCTCCAAATTGGTCTCTAGATGACAGTGACCACTTTGACTGGATTTACATTCCAGATGTTGTGGACCTCTGCTTTGAAGTCTTGCAGTACAAGCATGACCATATCCTATCAGGCCACTTCGGACAAAACAAAACCCTCCAACTCATCCAATGTGAATATGTGGCCCAACCTCCACACCTTTGTGCAGGACTTTTGCAAGTCTTGTACATATGCAAATGCTCCAAGTCTCCCCAACACAAACCCTACAGATTCCTGAAGCAACTTCCAGTCCTGGAAAGACCTTGGAACTCAATCTCAATGGACTTCATCAAACAGTTACCTGACACAAATGGGCACACTGCCATTCTTGTCATTGTAGACTGACTCTTCAAACAAGGCATCTTCATCACCACAGTGAACAAAATCACTGCACAAGAACTTGTTAACCTGTTCATCATGCATGTCTTTTCAAAGCATGGTGTTCCTTCTGTTAGGAAACAGCCCCATTACTTGATAAAATTTCACTTTATTTTATTATGTTGAATTGTGCTACACTTTGATAGTGTGAGAATTTTATTTCACATGCATCAATATGTATGCACATGTATGAGCGCGTCGGTAACAACAATGTACAATATATGTAACATAGTATATAAACCTTAAATATACACCTAGGGGACCCCAGTTGTGTTCTCTTAGGTATTCCACCTACACTTGTGGTGTGAAACACCTTTCTCAACAAACTCATCTATTAATAACCCCTTGCATCAAAACCATCAATTCCCCCATCATGCACATGCATCCCGCTCCCTTCTTGTAGAGAGAACCCACATGGTCTTAGCTAGCAGATAGTGGGTGTCACCCTAACAGAAGAACACAACTTTCCATATCAGTGCTCCTTCTCTTACTTGCACATACATCATTGTTTCACCATGCCACATCCAATTACTCATCCTTTTGGCATGAGCCGGAAGTACTTGTATATATGTAATCTACCTTTTCTTTTGTAAGCCAATGCCAGGCCTTGCCTTACATTGCGACTGCCAGTGATTGAGAGTCAGTGTTCATCATTAGGACAGCTGTAACCAGACAACTGATTGGATCTGGTTTAGTCACAATTTACATTACTCTATTCGGATGACTATTTTAGTTACAGGCAGAATTCAGTGTTATCCCCGAGTCTTGGCTCCTCAGATCTCCCAGCAACTGCGGGAGTGGATTGTCATCTGGTGGTATGAAGAGCACAAGAAGGCAGCTGAAATTACACTCCTTGCTGGCTGTGCTGAAAGTACCGTTGTAGCTGTGGTGGCAGCACCTGGCAGAGTTAGAGATACAGTCACATGACTGCATGCTAGATATCCATGTAGGCTACAGACTGTTTGTCCATTGATACCACTGCTATAGAGGTTCTGCCCATGCTTTAGGGCCTTCTGCTTGCATTCCCCGCCTGTTCTGGTGAGATGGCACATCTCCATCTGGTGACAACAGGTCGTTTCAACTCCATTCGCAACAGCTTTGTTTCACAGCTTTTCATTTTGGAGCATTTTCATTTCCCTGGGCTTCTGTCTGCTTCTGGTGACACAATCTGTCTACTTTCCACTGTCTACTGTCTACTGCTTCTGTCATCTGTCTCCTGAATCTATCACTGGAACCTTATCAGCATGGGAAAGAAGAAAACTGCAGCAAAAACTGAATCACCAGCACCAGCATCAGCGAGGGAAGACCTTGCAATTCAGGCTCTCTTTATGCAACAGAACCAGCCAGAACTCTATGAGGCCATCATGGCACAAGGTTGTGAACAAGCATACAATCTCATGAAAGCAACGATCACGAGGACCCTGGAGAAAGGGAGAGCCTCGATTTTTGAGGAAGGGAGGAAGGAAGGCCTTGTACAGGGACGAAGCAACACACTGACGGAGGTTGCGTCTATGCGAGACGTCATATCCATACCAGCTGCCAGTGGAACTCAAACCACATATGAAACAGCTGACTTCAGCTGTCAGACCACCACCACCACCGCTGATGCCCCAATGCAAACCACACCCCATGACAACACCCCCTCCAGTCCGTCATCACCACCGCTATCTGCCATGCCACCACTGACAACACCTGCACAGCCCCCATCAACGTCGCCAATGTCATCAACAATGACCACAACCACTCCATCCCCAGCTTCAAACCAACCACCAGCACCTCATGAACGACGGCACTCGCTGCTGGCTCAACCCACTGCACCCCAGCAGACACCCCAGCCCTACGTTCTGCACCCAGAGCCTCCCAGTCCCACCGCCACATCACTGCCAACAACGGTGGCAACTCCTGTTGCAACCACCCCCGAAATGATGGCTAGGGTCTCCTCTAGCACCCATACGGCTACTACCACCATGAGGACCCATCATCAGGCCATAAACAGTGCACAGAGACCATCTACAGTGCAGCAAACCAATTTGCAAGATGATGAACAACTGCGTTTGTCAAAACATGTTGTCTCCTCTATGGATGAACTCTGGCCCCACCAGCATCAACAATGATCCAGGAGCCATCCCACACCTCCCTGCACCCCCCAGCTCATTCTGAAAACTCCCATCGCATACCTACAGCCTCCCACCGATGCTGCCAGGTCACAGCCACCAACGTCGAAATCCCCCACTCTGCCCCTCTCTGGAACACAAGCCACAGCTCAGGAACAACGAGGCTCATACCTAGACCCACTAGAGCACCCCTGGACTGTGCCCCAGCCACTCAGCTTGGCCCGAACCCCCTGGAAACGCACCATTTCGCCCCCACCCATATGGTACACCCCACCTGCATCACCAATGACGCCGTCTATGCCCCGGAACACTCCCCACTTGCCCACTGCATCCTGCACACTGCCCATATGCCCCAGTTGACCCCAGCTTGGCCCTAGACAAGCCATTTCGCCACCTCCTGCGTGTTTTGACTGGGCAGAAGACGCAGAATCCCTGCCTGTCTCCCTACCTGCCACACCTGCACTCCCATGAGACCTATCTGGTCTTCGGTCTGACCAACCAGCCCCATTTCGAAATCTCCAGAGATGTGTTTGACGACATCACACTTTTCAATGATGAGCCTCACCCCATTTACTTTCACCCTCACGACAATTTCTTCATGCAGGCTCGTTTGTCCACTTCATTCCCAGCCTTTCATTACTCAACAGCATCCATCTGGCATTGGGCCAGGCAAACCTGTTGTCATTGTCCCTTTTGGAGAAGCACCTGCACCTGCACCTGCAGTTCCAAGCCTGGACTGGGATCAAGACCCCCCATCTCGCAAATCTGAGTTGAGCTCTTTGTGCTCTGGGTTGGACACCACCTTGCTGAGCTTCACCTTTTATTTTCATATTTTACCTGCATATATTATCATTGGACATTCATTCAGTGCACATATCATTGGGCATTTTAGACATCGTTTCTTTTCATCTAGAGTTGAGATTGCAATGAGGGCGTTGCTATTGTGTAGGGGGGCACATGTAGCCATGGCGGCAGCACCTGGTGGAGTTAGAGATATGGTCACATGACTGCATGCTAGATATCCATGTAGGCTACAGACTGTTTGTCCATCAATACCACTGCTATAGAGGTTCTGCCTGTGCTTTAGGGCCTTCTGCTTGCATTCCCTGCCTGTTCTGGTGAGATGGCACATCTCCACCATCACTGAGTGACACTGACAGGTTCTATTTTAGGTGAAGACAAAGCTAACCAAACAAGAAAATTTGTGGTGATTGCTCCAGTTTACCCAGCCTCCTTCCCATGCCCAACTTCACAGTTGAGAGGAAATCGGTACTCAAGGCTTTCTCTGAATATTATCTTATCTGTGTGATTATCTGGCAAATTTCAAACCTAGCATAACTTTATTTCCTTCAACTGCTCCATAGGGCCTGGCACAAAGCACCAGTAAACAAAGCCAGCCATAGGCACAAGTGATGGCGGAACACAAAAAATACCATAGGATATCTATTTATGAATATTTATTACATATCATTATCTTGAATATACTCTTGAGTCCAGTTGCGCTCAACACTCATTGCATGATGGACTCCCAAGACCATGTGCTCAACATTCTTAGACTCTTTGACTCAGAGAGCCTTACTATCTCAAAGTTTCTGCAAGTTTTGCTTTCTAGCAGACAATATGCAGACCATCCACTGGTTGTGGATTTGGTGCAGTCACACTCACATACAATATCTCTCTTCTGTTTGCATGGGGCATTTGAGGGACCTGCACTGCAATGGGTACATGGATCAGCTGAGAAGCAGTATCAGAGCAAGATCCAGGAGCTGGTCAAGATGAAGAATGGATGGCAGTTCAATGCGCTGCATGCATCAGCAGAACAAATTGAGATGTTCCAGATTGAGGTAATGGCAGAAAAAATGGAGAGTCTTGCACCACATCTGTGGGTGCTCCTGGATAAGCTCTTATCAGCGACACACACAGGTGAATCTAAGAACAGGGCTGCAGCAGGTACTGGCTGTGAAATACTACAAGAAACAGATGATGCTGATTATTGGGATAGTTTTGATGAGATAGACCTTCAAGGAGTTATCGAGGAATTCAGAGACATCCCACAAACACATGAACAGAAAAGATTAGCAAGGCGCAAGGCAATAATCTCCATTGTATGGAAATTGTTATCTGAATAGTCCTCAAATAATAGCTGACAAATGGGCCTAACAGAAAAAAGTTGTTATACTTAGCATCATGATGCAAAGCACCAATTCATGAACAAATGCATTGGAGAGCATCATAGGAATTTTCTTACACTCTTGCGGCACACCTGAAAAGGTAATTGAAGCCCTCGCACATCTTGGAATAACTATTTCAGTCAACGCAATTCATCATGCAATAACATCGCTGTCAACCAAATCAGCTGTGGCCATCCAACAGCTTGGACAAACTTTACTTGCCTCATATGCATACAATAGTTTTGATGTTGATCTAAAGACATCCACGCCAACCACAGAAAAATCAACAGACACCCTGAAGCACCTAACATTTGCTCTGCTTTTCCCTCTTCAACATGGTGTTACCCCTGATGACATGAAATGCTCAGATGAGCTATGGAAAAAATCTCAACTCAATCCCAAGGCCAATCCTTTGGATCTTCAGGAGGAAAAAACATGGAAGAATCTTCTCACACTTCATTCTGAAGTGGTGCATCCCATGGGATTAACCCACCATGACTGTGGTTGCCAAAGTTCAGTTCAGTCCAGTTCTTGGCACTTTTTGCTGAACCATGAACTGAACTTTCACTAATTTTCTAGAACCAAACTGAGAACAGAACAGAACAGGAAAGAACTGGTTCTCAATGGTTCTGTTCAGTCTGGTTCTTGGTTCAAACTGGTGAACTGAGATTTAAAAAATTAAAAAATGCTATGTACCAATTTCTGCACACCAGACAAGCCCAGTGACATGTACAACTTCAAGTACATTCAGCTGTTAAAATCTTATGTATTCGGAGGTACAACACTATTATGTACATAAAAAAAAATAAGCCCCCTCATGCAAGCGCGAGGGGACAGAGCAACAATATTAAACTGAAAAAATAATAATTCCCGCCCCACACAAAATGTGGGGGGAGGGTCATCCCATCATCCAGAGCATTTAAAATAAAATAAAACTAGAGTACCCTCCTCTTGCAAAGGATGTGAGGAGGGGGGTTAAAGGCATGGGCCCATGGTACCATCATGTTGTGTCACGTTGTCGTCACCTTCCTCGTGGTCATCCCACCGTTTGCTCGTCCCCCATCTTTCTGGTGATCCAATTGGTCCTCCTCCTCCTACCACCCTTGGTTCATCATCGAGCACCTGCCTGTCATCATTGTCAGCAGTTCTGGTTAGTACCTGAGAAAATTTGTTGGTAACAAAATAATGAAACGAGAAAGAAAAAAAAACTTACCAATTGCCCAAGAGACATTTGACGTCTCTAGGGTCTTTTATTTGCTTGCTTTGCCTCCTTCTTGTTGTCTCCCCCTCGTCTCCCGCCCTCTCGTCATTCCATTTAGTTTGGTGGTGGTGTTGCCATTCTCTCGCGGATTAGTTGGATGCATTCCCATGAGCATTGACTTGTGGTGGTGGTTGGGGGTGCTTCCGTGGTCCTTTTAGTGACCACTGTTGTCACCTGGGTGTCATTTTGTTGTTATAAATCAAACCTATAAGAAATGAAAAATATAAGCTGAAAAAAATATAGGAAATGTCAGTGTGGGGCACCCCTCAAAAAGTTCAGTTCGAACTGGTCCGAACCTCGGTTCTCTTGCCACACCCATGTCCCAAACTGAGAACCAGAACCATTACATCCAGTGGCTGGACCAAACCAGAACTGAACAGAACCGTCAGTTCAGTTCTACTGGTTCTGGTTCTTTGTGTCAGTTCGGAACTGAACTTCAGCAACCCTAGCCATGACCAATTCAATGCCTGGAAATTTCTTTATGACCTTTGCCATTATGGTCCTAAATATTTTTCACAGTTCTGCCCGGTGCTTGGTGAGCCTGAGGAAATTGAACAGATTCCAGTTATCAAGACAAAAATAATACCTGCGCATGCTATGGAATTTTCAAACTCGACCATCTCAGGAAACATCAGCACCATACAGAATCTTGCAAGACAAGGCAGCATTGGAGATCCTAATGATCCTGATGAGCACTTTGATGTTACAGACCTCTCGGAGCATGTTCTACTATTTCATGGAGATCTAGGGATGGGTGATCAAATCCTCAGCATTCAACTGCGACGGTCAATCGAGGACTCCCCATGGAACCGGTTTCAATTTTCTGTATTCATTCCTGGTCTATTTCATGTCAAGATGGCCTGTGCAGATGCTATCTGGCGCATTTTTATCCAGCCAACAGATGCAAGATTACATGACACCTGCCTGATGCAAGATATCTCAAAACTATGCCCAAAGGAAACAGGAATCATTTCCTCCAAACCTGGATTCTGCTGAATGCACCAGGTCATTGGACACTCAGGCATTAGTAGGCGTATTGATTGTTGGAGGGTGGAGGCTGCATGGAGGAATCCAGAACATACATCACTCGAAAAATTTGCCACCTCGAAACCAAGTCTGGAAGACTTGAAGAATATAGCAAACTGGCTAGCGACACACTATGTTGCAGATAGCAGGATGGAGTGGTTGCAAAATCAGCCAAAGCACAACAAGATCAACAGTATGAGAATGCATTGCTTCTCAACAAATACTGTCATTATGTCCCACTAACCCACAAGTACTACATCTACTCTTTGAGTGATTGGCAGTAGTTGTTGATGTTGGTAAACTTGGAGATGCAAGATTCAAAGCAGGTGTTGACAGATGCATTAGAGTGGGAAGTGTCCTCAATGGAGTGGTAGTTAGGGGAGATGCTGCAGACACCTGGGGGCATAAATGTTGAATGATCTCTAATACCTCATCCCCACACTGCTCAATCTCATTCCATCGGGTTTCATTTTTCAGCTCAGAGGTTGAATTGATCTTGCAGTAGTGTGCACAATCAATGATGCAGTTGAGCACATGATGAGTGTTGGTCCAAGGTCATGGAGGTGAGCCCAGCCATATCAAGCAGCTGTTGCCTTCTCCTGCCAATTGTCTAATGCCTCTCGTAGCTGGTGATCCTTGCCTACCATCTTGTACCCTAGCACCAACTGTGACCAAGGTGGGAGTCAATCAGACTTTCGAGGTGAGACTTTGAAGAAGTTGAAGGGTGTTGGGTTATGAAGGTTGCAGCAAAGCCATGAAGTGGGAAGAGCGCAATGGTGACAACCCTCAGGGACAGCAGGATTGCATTGCTGGTGATCCTACACTGGTGAGAAGATAGAAGATCAACAACGCATCAAAGCATCCACAAATGGAAGGTACCAACCAGCTCTGCCATTCTCAAAGTACACATTGAGTGGGAGTCGTCAACATGGAAACCCTCGAGCACTGGCATTAATGAGGTCATCCATGACTGGTTTGAGGGCATGTTTTGTTAATTTCCTCTTCCCCAGTTTATTGCCTGGTTCCAAGTATCTTACGCACATTTCCTCCAGTTTGTTCTTGCATTCATCTGCTGAGTCATCTGATGATCCTTTAACGTCGACAGCCTGAGATTCCTCGGTCTGCAACACTGTGGATGTGGCCTGGGTACCCTTGTGTCTATGAGGCCGTTTAATTGGAACTGATGCCACAGCTTTTGCCACCTTTCGTTTTTTTTGTCTCTTCTTTCTTCTTGCATATCTCATTGAAATGTTCCTTTTCAATGAAAAAAACAGCAGTAGCCTCAAGGGCTGGGTCCCCACCTGCATGTCCAAATCTTTGCCATAAAGTCAACAGTGTACATGTTGCTTTCCACTGTACAACTAATTCCACATCAGGAATATCTATCCCCTAGGTTCTTGTGAGTATTAATTATTTATAAAGTACATGATCATACTAGCTCACCATTCCAAAAGAATCTGTAGTGAATAAGCCCCATGTATCGCCTCCACTAAATTGAGTAGCTTCACCATCTTTGAAGATGTTCAACATGTCAGAATTGAACCACTTGATCTTGTCTCAAAATTCCAGTGGTAAGAGTGCCCGTATATGATTACAAGCACGTATTGATTCATTTATGTCATCAAAGAAGACCAGAAATTTGGGTGGTGGTGGGTCTCCCAGCTTCCAATGTTGTAGCACCAACTCAAGATCAGCAAAGCTACCTAGAGGACTGAGGGCTTGGTGTACACATATGTGAATATTGGGACAGTCATTTGATTGGCAGAAGACAACAAGACTTTCTGTTCTGAGCTGAAGAATGGATCTGACATCATTGAATACCAATGATGGGAGTGTTGCCAAGGTGATCATGATTGGAATACTTCTCGGGAGTACAAACCGGAGATGTCCAACTTCTTTGTATTCAGGGCAGAAATCTCCCCAAGCACTGATACAATGTGCCTTGTCAAAAACCAAACTGATGATTTGATCCATAAAACCAGGATTTCTCGCAAGCCACTCAAACCCTCCATCTGATTTCATCAGCTGTTCAGGATTAATGACGACTGCATGGTACTCCAGATTCTCAATAGCCTTGGGTCATACACAGACTAAGTCCCCCTTTTATGCATCCAAACAACAAGACTTACACGAAAGTTCTCTGCAGTGGCTGTATCAGCACTGATAAAAATAGCCTTGAAGCCAGCCTTGGCGAGAGCAGAAACATTCTGTTTGCCCAAGATGTTTAGTGGTGTAACAATTATCTGAACACTACAAGGAGGTCAAAACAACAGTGGCATCCAGAATGTGAGAGTCTTGCCCATGCCAGTCCTCGCTATGGAAGCAATATCTCTATCTCCTTTCAAGACTGCGTCAACTACTTTGATTTGCCACAGACACAGTTGCACTCCAAAATACTTTTTGGTGCAATTACGGATTCTGAAAAAGATGGAACAGCCTCCGGAACTGTATTAGATGCCTCTGGTGTAGTAGACATGGAAGCAGAACAAGACAAGCAGCAAAGAACACCCTCGTAGTGTTGTCCAGTGACATGCCATGATGTGGTCTGTTGATATGTAATAAATATTCATAAATAGATATCCTTACTCATAAATAGATTGTATCCTATGGTATTTTTCAAGAGGCTTCAGATCTTCTGATCACAGATGTACAACTCACATGGGTGGGGGGGGGGGGGGGGTACCGCCACACAGCTCTGACAGCAAATGAGTCAGAGAGCAATTCACCATCAATCTGGCAACAGAATGCTGGTAGTGGATAACAAGTAGATAACGCATCTTGCTGAGGCGACACAATGCGTTGGAAGTGACTGTCATAACTTTGACATGCATGCCAACTAACATTGTATATAGTGTATCCACACACTCTCCTCATGTCCATAACTCTCTGTCAAATAGTTCATTGAAGGAGAATGTTCAACCAACCTCAGATGGAGTTCTTTGCAAAATCTGTTACAAGCGCCTTGATCAAGACAATTCCTCTTCCTCTAATACCTTAACTCAACATCAGAAAAGTAATAAATGTCGCCTAAAGTTTGCGGGTAAGCTTTTGCCTCAATTTTGTCTAGTTTACAATCATAGTACTAACCTGTCAATCTTTTGACTGTATTCTTGCTGAGAGAACTCAAAGGCCACTCCCTCTCTCAACTCTGTGTGAAGGGTTCTCTTACCACTGGTCCCTTGGGACACCATGTCACACTTACCCCCTTCCATTGCATGATCCATCTTGCCATACCAAACCCAGCTTCACCCTCCTCTCTATCGAGCCTTCAAGCTTGATCATCCATGTCCATGCCCTCACCTGCCAAGGGTTCTCACCAGCTGGATCCAAGTCTTGCCTCTCATGCCAAGATGAAGCACTTACAAAGCGAGTCAAGGCCATTGAGGATCATGCATGAAAGGCCCCTACACATCTCAACTTCGCTACACTCAGCCAAGAGCAGTGTCAGAAATATGTTGGAAACATTGGGAAACACTGGAAAATGGACAGGTGCAAGGTATGTCTTAGTTCTCAATGTAGAACTGTATATTTATTCTTTGCCAGGGTTTGAATGCAAAGAAGGCATTGGGGCATGCCTGAGACTGCGAAAAGATGTGGAGGACCCTTGCAAATCTCATTGGCACTCACAATGTCCTGGCCTTGCATCGGCTCTTCCAAAATGCAAAACACTGAACTTGGAGCATAAAAATGTTATTGGAGATGGTCCAGCTGTCACTTGACAGAAAATACCTCGCAAAGAGCTACAGTGATCTCGAGTATGATCTCGCAATGGTGGTGTATGAACTTGGCAGTGGTCATTGTCTAACCGCTCTTCAGAAATCTCCCTTCACTTTTCCATCACAGAATGCACTTTTCAAACATTGTCAAGAGTTCAAGCTCAAGATTACCATCAGGAAGCCCCGCATATGTGATCTTCTGGATAGTATCAAGATCATGTTCAAGAATGTTCACCCTGGGCACCAACCTTGCGGAATCACACTTTTGATGGACGAAGTCACGAGCAATGGTCGCCTCTGTTATCTGACAGCTACTGATGAAATTGCGGGTCTCTGTGAACATGCGATGGAAGAGTTAAGTTCTGTCAAGATGGGGAAGGATTTACATGTGGCTTGTGCCATCAGGCAGGCAATATGGGATGGAAAGGTTCATGTTGGGCAGGAAATATTTGTGGCTGCATTCGCTCAGAATGACGAGATGGATTATGGGGCTTGGCCAGTCTTGTTGATGCCAACATGCAAACAAGGCTCATTTCGGGATGCTGCTCTCATTATGGAGATGCTCCATCAAGCATGGAAGATATCACCATTCAGCGAAGCGCTCCATGGCACTATCTGGTTGATAGCTTCAGACAGCGATCCAAAGTGGCATCCTGCACTCTATCTTCACTGCATGATTCAGGAACTTACACCTGCTGATCCTTTGCATCAATATGTTGGGAAACTTTGTGGAATGAACCTGTATACTGGTCTTGACGGGATGACCCAAGACCTTGATGTCAAGCATGATTTGAAGTGTAAGCATATTGATTTGGTTTGGCTTTAGCTTTCTAACATGAATGTTGCAGGTGTCTGTAAAACTCTTGGTACTCGTGACGGTATCCTAATCAACACAATGATTATCAACAAAAGTCTTCTTGCTTCCTGGCTCGAGTGTCTCACAGACGTGGATTGGTCTGACAACCCAATCTACTCACTTCTCAAACCCGACTCATCCATTGTAGATGCGATTCACACCCTACTCAGCCCAAAGGATCCACAAGACATTCCAAGAGCAATCAAACTGTTGAGGCTTATTGCCAAGCTTTGTAATCTTGACACTTCCAACTTTAATCCATCAAAACACACCACACATTGAGCCCTTTCTTTGCTTGGAGAGCTCATGAATGCCCTCATTGAACCATTCATCGACCCAGAGTTCTCGATATCACAGCAAATTACCAGTCTTGTAAAGTTTGCCCATGTAGCCTGTGCCTTGTTTCTCAAGCATGAAGGTGCTTTTCTTCCTCAGCATTTGTACAGTGATCTTCAATGTATGGTATGGACTGCTATATTTCGAATAACACATACAAAGATTCTTGATCCCGAATGCAAAGTCTTTCTCTGTTTGCTTGGTGATGATGTACTCGAAGTGCTCTTTGGGCATGTACGGATGATCAGAGCCCATTCACCCAATTTTAATGCTGAAGAAATGCGAAACCAAGTTGGCTCTGCACTTTGGCTGGATGCTATTTTCAAAAAGTATCCAAAATGGGAAAGTCGACCTTGACGACTGAAGTTCGAATGCAGTCGGGATGTTGACCATCTCAGCCCTCGACAATGGAGGGGAGAGCTGCATGCATATACCTGTGATCTACATGCATGTTGGGAGGATGGTGTACATCAAGCAGAAATTGTTCTTGCACAACACGGTTACTCAATCAATTTTGAGCAAGTCTTTCAAGACTGGCATCTATGGGGTGTGGACTTAATGAGACCTAAGGGAGGGAAATATCCTGGTATCTCAGTGGAGGTGGATCGATCACTAGTGCAAGAGACATTGCAGATGGAGACCGGGGAGGATATTGAGCTGAATCTTGAATACGGCTTTCAGCAGTTCAATGCAAAAGTAGCTCTTGATACTGAACTACTATCTACCAACTCAACTCACTATCCACCCCACAAAATTTGGATGGAGATTGAGAGTGGGAAATATACACACAAGAAGACCATTCTCTGTTACTTGCTCGATTCAGGACTTGACATTGAGGATGGAAAAAGCAGTGATTGTCTGCTTTGTGTTCACTATTTTTCAGATGGCCAGAGTGACTGGGATCAGTCGAAACTTGACCATCCTGTCTCTGATCCCAGCACTTTTCAACTTGGATCACTCTATGCTACATTGGTGTCAATTGACCAAACGAAAGTTGCCACTGCCATTCTGCAATGTACATTATTGAAGTCTGGTTCAGAATACCTCAACCATGTATCACTCGACGAGATATCACTACATGATTCAGCTTATGAAGTTTCTGGCAAAATTCTATCCTTTATTCCTCTTCCTGGCAGTACTGATGGCGTGCTAACCTTGTCATGGTTATGGGATGGTCAGTATGTCTCGCTGAATCCAGCCACCAAATCCAAATCAAATTTGAGTTGCCAACCAATGCAGCAGACCTCAAATGCAACCACCTGCCTCCGCCACCTCAGCTTCTCTGTCAATGGCTCACTTGTCTACCCACTTGCTGCATCACAGATCTCATCCATATCAGCTGACAAGATACTGTCAGAAGAGTCAGACATAATCCCAGGATATATGGATACAACCTGGATCATGATGGAGAATAATCTGAACGAGATTGAAAAAGTGCTTGCACAACATGTACATGAGAACAATGATCTGAGGCAAAAGATTCCCATCTTTGGGCCAGTGTGTGAGGGAGTATTTCTCTATAGTGCTACATACAGTAGGTGATATGTTTATTTCTTCTTGTGGCCAAGCTCATGTCTTATGATCAGATTCAATGCTGGTTGCTGAGCACTTAATCACATCCATACAAGCTCCCACAGTTGGCCTGACATTTCAAATATGCAAAATATGCAGCAAAACTGTCTCTAGTGAGCTCATGCAAAATCATATGGGCAGACATATATTGTGCAAGTTTAGAGGTGTCCAACAGGCTAGCAAGCATCTGGAAATGGTATGTCGACTTCAACTCAACTTTATTTATTAAAAGCATGACTTCAGATTTCCTCGGAGTATCCTTGCAGCTTTTGTGGTCAATCGAGCATGAATGGCAAATGTTATGTCTCGATACAAAGTGGAAAAGCATGCTCAACATGCCCAAAGGCCTACAATTTTATGATTCATGCTGCTGCAAAGATGTCCACTAAGAAATCTTGTACCAATGTTCCTATCAAGTGCGAATTCTGCTCAGACATACATTGGAAGTACAACATTCATCGACATCTTCAAGAACGACATGGTTCATGGGAGCAGCGAAGTGACCACACAAAGTTTCATGAGAAAATTACCATCTCACCAGAGGAGGAGGAAAGGTTGGGGATACCTGATGACCTTGTCAGTCACTCTGTGATGAGGCACCTCAATTATGATACTGCTCATATGGATCACCTACCAATGATCCATGACTTACATGGTGAGTCCCCTTGATGAGCTCGTCATACACAACCAATCTACAACCCGGCGCCTGTGCCGTTTGCGTTGCCTGCTCATACAATTATTACGTCCAGCCACAAACAGATGTTTTTCATTGAATAAACTCAGAATAAGCTATAGTAAGCTCACTGCGCCGATGCCAGCCGAATTGATTTCATTCTTTCTGCCGAGCTGTGCCGACCATGGGAAAGTGATGTGTTGGCCAGGCACACATTTGGATCTGACGTCCGCCATCGCTGGATCTGTGACCTCTTGGTATTTTTTGTGTTCCGCCGTCACTTGTGCCTGTGGCTGGCTTTGTTTACTGGTGCTTTGTGCCAGGCCCTACGGAGCGGTTGAAGGAAATAAAGTTATGCTGGGTTTGAAATAGATAATCACACAGATAAGATAATATTTGGAGAAGCCTTGAGTACCGATTTCCTCTCAACCGCGAAGTTGGGCATGGGAAGGAGGCTGCGGTTTACCGTTTATTATGCAAAGCACTGTAACTTCAATGCGCCTCCCCACGAAAGTTCGGTTCGAACCAGTCCGAACCCGGTTCCCCTGTCTACCCCAAGTCCAGAACCGAGAACCAGTCCAGTGGCCGGACTGAACCTGAACTGAATTGAACTTTCTGTCGGTTCCGGTTCTTTGCGTCAGTTCGGGACTGAACTTCGGCAACCCTACCCACTTCCAAAAATGAAACATCAAAAGCTGAAATCTACAAACTCCACGCCCACAAACAGCTGAGCTTACCGATGATCATTCATCGTCGCAGCGATTCACGATCTTCGACTGCAGATCGCCTTGGGTCCACGCAATCATGGCTCCCTCAGGCTCTCGCATCTACATCACAATAGAATAGGGGAAGCCACAGGACTCATCACTCATTCAAATTCCTCGTGATGATTTGTCGTTTTCAGTGCGATGCACCGACAGAATCAAGCTCAGTCAACTTTTGGCTATGGGAGCTAGCCGAGGGTCAGGAAGAAGCGAAAGCTTGGACGAGCTACCTGAAAGTTGAAAACACTCAATTGTGATCTAATAGACCGATAAACGTAATAAATGTCGGCGATGGTGATATGTGCAAGTCTATTGTACATACACCATGTGCAATTGCAGTGAATACCGAACCTGAAAACCTAAGATATGTAGAACGAATGATGCAAAATGCGGAACAAATGATACGAAATATAGAACGAATATTGTGAAACGGGTAAATATGAGGTGCTCCTGTTACTCCTCAAAAATAAGCAATGATACGATGATTGACCTAAAAAACAGTGAGACAAATGAAAAAGGAGAAATGGAGGAAAACTTACGATGATAGTAAGATAATCAGGAAGGACTAGTCGTGCGAGTATCTCAAGCAACAACACAGCCAGGGCCGGAACCTCCTCCACCGGTATTATCATCTCGAGGGATGTCATCGTCATCGTCGACGACCTTGGTCTTGGCAGCAGCGCTGCCGCCCTTCTGCTTGCTCCAGGTGACTGCTGATAAGGTTGCAGTGAGAGTGGAGAAAGCGTCCATGATGTATTGGTGAGGATGTCAAAATTTAGAAGAGAAAGGGTCGAAAGGTTGTTGGGAGCCTGAGGTAGTAGACGAGTCTGGAAATCGAGCATCCAACCGACAGAGCTTTTATATGCATGCAGCCTCGGCTACAGTAAGTGATGGAGAACAGTAAGGACACTGGCATGGTGAACAAAAAGGAATAAATTGCAACAAGATCGAGCATCTGAACTTGCAATTGTTGTGTTACAGCCACCAGCATAATCACCGAGGATAATTAAATGAAAAATGACATGACTAGTGACAAAAGACGCTTCAGGAGTAAACAGATCGCATGACCTAGATTGCCGGTTTTGTTTGCAAATTTTATTTCCAAAATCATAAGTTGCAGGTGCCTACTTGGTAGGCTCATAACCAACGTGCTGATGCACCGGTCGCGAGTAGCTTGGCAAGCCCGTCTTGTAGCAAGTATTGGTGAAGATAGTCGTTTATTGTTTATTGTTGTAGTGTAAGTCGCTCGTGCGCGTGATCATCCGTCTTTTGTTTTGGCGGAGTTTACCTAGGCAGCCTGAGTCTAAAGGTTGAGCGAGCCCCTGTCCCTTCTCCCTCCGGCAAATTCACAGGTACTATATCCTGCAGAGACTGAATCGACGTATGAATCACCATCCAAAGGCTGATAGTCAGAGTAGACGATTCCCTCCGATGAATCAGATCTGAATCGGCACTGAATCGGTGACCTGAATCGCCGTTAAATCACCTACTCTGACTGCTACTTATGAAACATCGCTCCTCACTATATAATCATTGTTGCCTAGCAGTAATAAAGCTAAATAAATAAGAAAGGCGTCAAGCCATTTGAATCATTGGATCCAGATCTGTCAACTCCCAGAGAGAGGAAGAGTCCTTCATCAGTTCTAATCTGGCCACCATCGCCACCGCGCGCAACGTAAGTACCGCATCTAGGTCGGCCCAATGATTCGCGCTGCCTACATGCATATCGCTCCATAGTTCCTCATGGTCAAACCTCCCATCGCTCATCGACCCAGGCACCCCTTCTGCTAGTCTAGCCAGGTAATTCTTCGCAAATGCAATTCTTGTCGCCTTCCATCCACTAGTGCGCAGTGCGCTTCCAGCCATCAATGCTGCCTCAGATGCATACTTTACATCAACGGGCACGCTGACATCTGCCGGTGCGTGGCCCGTCATAATTGTCTCCACTTTTCGAGCTATCCATGTATCGAACATCATAACTTGCAGCCAAAGCAGTGAATTAGCTCGCATTCGACGTCCCTCGTTATGTTCGTTTATCTGACTAGCATTCAATTGCCTGCCCCATGTCGCGTCTAGGGTTCCATCAACGAGCAATGACTTTAGATGAGAGAGGACAGGGACTGCATCCGTCATTCCCACTAGGGACCAACATTTGCTCATCCGAACGGTGAACTCGACGAAATTGGTCGTCAGCCATCCACGTAATCCACCATGCTCACAACCCCAGTTGTTCGCTGTCTTGAAATCGTCCATTACGACTATGTCAATATTACTGCTTTCCATAGTTTCGAACAAATTGGCTGGTGCCTCCACAAAGCCTAGTCTGTTAATAATACGACGAGAGGCTGATTGGGATGCTATTGTGCGATGTCTGGGTGTCCACTGACTGAGATATTGATGTGGGAATGCGTTTGCGACTGCCATGTTGCTGCAGAGTGACAGTAAGAAGGGAAGAACAGGTACGGTGGGTTTATTCCATTTCCCCATCCACCGTACGCTGGAGTCTGGCTCTATCTCGTGCATAACACCGCGGATATCAACGTTCTCCCAATCCTCGCCTTTCAGAGATCTCTGAGCAACGGCAAAGATATGAATCACGGAATTGAACCCCCAGCTCGTGATGGGAGCAAGCGAGTCACCGATCTGTATCATTCCATGCGCCGTGCGTAGAAGGATCGACAGTTCCTTAGGGGAACAACGCAAAGCAGCTGGATTCGGAACCCTCGGAGCCAAACCGGAATAACGCGTGAGCATTCCAACACCCTGTTGATAGTGCGTTGTGATGTTGGAATGTTTCCCAATCATGTCAACGACACGCTCGTTCACGCTGAATTTACCGAGCTCCATGTCAAGCAGGAAACCGAACAAAATTACATCCGACATCTGGATGAACGTCGTTGGCGTATCAAGTGCGGTAGCGATCGTATCAGCATCCACGTACTCTTCCCCGTCCATATCGAGCGGATCCATCCCGAGATCTGTCATCAAGTTGCACCACGTAGCTTTGCAAGGCGATACTCTTGCCTGAGATTTCTTCATTTCTTTCTCAAGAACAGCAACGGCAGCCCTCTGGGGCCTTGTAAGTTTCGAAAGCGGAATGGACTCTTGCGCTTCATCTCCAGGGAGTGTGATGATAAACCTTGTGTTACGCGCGCCAAGACCCCGACGCGGTCCATCGTCAACGTCGGCAACCCAAGTCAAGTCGTACCCTGAAAGCGTCGAAATAGTTTTATTGTTCTGCTTTTCGCTCCGCTGTTCCATCCTTTTGACATACTGTCCAGCCGAGAGCTCTGGACGGGCGTATCTAATGCGCAGTCTCCACTCCATGAATGACCAACCGTACTTGTTTCTGCTGGCCCATGCCCCTATTGCCGCCCGGTTGACTTTGCCACGAGTAGCAGTGGAGGATGCATACTGTTGAACCATTTGCAGCAAAGAGACGAGAAGTGCGGCGAGTGCGACGATAAGTGCGGTCAATGGTGTAGAGACCATGATGATGAAGATGGTCGTCAAGAACTATGACTCTGTCGAGGTTCAGAAGCGGGAAATAATCTTAGTAGGCTGTTCCATGAAAAAAAGCAAAGAAATGTCCAAAAGATTGTTTGATAGATACAAGATTCGGAACTCACTACGCCTTTTCGACTCTGAGGCCTGAACAAAGAAAGTGATGATGGTAAGAACGTCATCGCAGCTGCCCTTTATATTCTCTGTGCGAAGCAACGTCAATGCGTTTTAATGAACCATGGCCTTGCGGAGAGCACATTATGCGTGTTTTTAATTTGGACCGCATGTGCAACGCACGCCCCTCTGGATGAATATTGATGCCCATCGACTGTTGCTTAATACCTGTGATACATCCTCCTCCTCTTCCAAACATTCAAAACAGTGTAGTAGGAAAGTGATCACCTAAGCACGCAATGGCATGACCACAAAGACATCTCCCTCAAGTTGTTGCTAGCCACACTGAAGCCTCAAGGCATAGTCAGATTGGAACAGCATGTCCAGAAGGAGATGGTCACAGCTTGACCGATTCAGATGACGGGCGCGGGCGCACAACACCTGCAAGTTACTTGGTGGTAATTACTTCCATACTTGACTCATTGAAAAACTGAGCAAACTGAGCCAAACATGTGCAATACGCCATCAAACGTTTAACCGTGTTTATCTGAAGCTCTGGCCAAGCTCTGGCGCTCATGATCATCAGCTAGTGCCACCACGTGGATAACCCTTTGTTACATCTCTTGTCGCCGCCCTGCAATCAACCTGCGACAAGACCTTGTCAAAGACCTTGTCAACAGCAGTGGCCAACGCACGGTCCTACGGAACAGGTGTCAGGACTGCAGATTTCGAGTCTTCTTCGCATGTTTTCTGCTCAATCAGTCTAAACTATCACGCCGAAAGATCGGATGTCCGCTGTTCGCATTTCATCCAGAAAACATTAGTGGGCTGATCCAGGCTGATGATACCCAGCTCTTGCTTAGTATAGCCATGCAAGCTTGATGAGATCAGACGCCCTCTCAGCCACCACGTAAGTAGGTACTGCAGTATGCATGCTAGGAATGTACGGCTGTGAGTTTTGCCACTCAGTTTACCATTTCTCAACGAAGAGGCCAGAACTCACGAAAACCGAAGCATCGACGATCCTCACCCGAGCCACCTTTTTCATCTTCAAATCCGGATCCACAACGCCGTACGACGCTCCTATCGGCGACATACTCGCCGTGCCTACGGGGTGCCAGATTGACTGCGCATGTTCTGCAATGTATGTATCGAGTGCAGCATCTTGATTTGTCGAGTTTAGCACAGTTGCAAGAGCGCTTGTGGGGCCAATAACATAACCCGCCCACGCATGTGCAGTCGTGAAGTGTACAGCAAGTCTTACGGCTTCTCGCATCACTGTCCTGTCAAAATCAGAATTAAGGAGCCCTGGGTCAATGCGGGGTGCCGCGAAGGGGTCATTGGAGGCCAACGTGATGGTCCCACGCGCAGCGGGAGATACGATGGCCGTGGCAATCCCCAGGAAGTTACCTGATGGTGTGGTGGGGAACACACCATTCTGGGGAACCAAGAACGCGACCGCGGAATATCAGGCAGTGAAGAGGAAACACGAGAAGTACGCACAGAGAAGATGGACTCGTGATGTCCTGATGTTGGGCCGGCTGACGGATCTGGTATTGTCTGGAAGATTGAATGGTTGGCTGGGAGTCGCATGAATCCTACATGGGAAGCAACGGTGTTGGTCAAGGGTCCTTTTCCTGTCCTTTCCCAGACTACGATTTCCTGTTGCTGGAGTGTCATATTCCGCTCAAACTCGTCAAAAGTCCCGGTTCCACTGATACTGAAAGCATTAAAGAGGACTGGATGGTCAGTCAAGTTGGCGCCTATGCCAGAGTGATCGACGATGGGCGTGATGCCGACCGATTTGAGCTGGTTAGAAGGGCCAATTCCGGAGTTCAACAGGATGTGTGGCGAGCCCACTGATCCTGCTGACAGAATGACTTCTTTAGTTGCTGACACGGTTTGCAGCGCTATATTCGGTCAGATTGATAAATGTCATGGCACAATCAGATGACAGTGACTTACCTCCAGTCCCAATCCGGTATTCGACACTTTGAAAAGCAGGTACACCATTCACAGTGCCAGTTTGCAGGATACGGGAGACTTGAGCGCCTAGCACAACATGAAGGTTTGGCCTCCAGAGGAAATTGGCTGCAAGGTAAGATGTGGCTGAACTGTCCCGACTTGGCCCGTTAGCGTTATATTGCAACCAACCTGGCAAATAGGAAGATTATTATCATGATTATCAATAATGCATCACTCACCAATACCTAGACCATTTCCACTGTTGTAATCGAGGACAAACGATTGGATGCCTTTTAACTGGTTTATTGCATCAATGATGCGCCCATTGATGGGCGTGGGGAAGCCGGACAGTGTGTTGGCCACCATGCCGTCGAACCCATGGATACTAGGATCGAATTGACCGGCGATTTTATGGCCGTCGACAGGTGGTTGGAAGCGCTCGTTTTTCCTAAAGTATGTCTGCATATTATTCCAAGACCAACCACTATCTCCTGTAACTTTAGCATAGCGGTTCCAGTCATCTCTTGAGCCACGAGTGTGCATCAGGAAGTCTAAGACAAACCAATTATCGGGCTATTTCAAGCTATAGAGAAATAACGAGGTACTTACTAACAGAGCTAGAGCCACCTAGAATATGACCCCGCGCGTAGGGGATTGATCGCCCACGGAATCCTACCTGTGGTGTCGTGGTATAGTTCCAGTCATACGGCGTGTTGGGTGTTACATGCGAGCACATAAAGGGGATTGCGACGTCAATGACTCCTTCGTCGCTAAATTTGTCAGTACAAGTCAATCGCTTCCATCTGTCCTGTCATAATGAATATACTTGCGATTGTCCGGCTTCAAGAAGGAGAACATTCCAGGCGAAGTTCTCCGAGAGTCGGTTTGCAAGGACATTGCCAGCGGTGCCACCTGGGCTGTCAAATCTCAGACGTCTAAATGTGAACAGAGAAAATGAAAGACTCGCCGCCAACAATAACAAAGTCGTAGTTAGTGGTGCTTGAGGGAGCAGCAACGATAGCCGCGCGGCATAGGGCTAAGGATAGTAGACAAGATATGGTAAGCCTGCGCACTATGGAGGAATACATGGAGAAATGACTGATGATATGGCGAGGATATAAAAACTGTGAATCTTTCCTTCTTATACGCTACTGGAACAAGAAAACTCCTTCTGGAAAATAGTAGATGTGACCATCGGAGACAATTATTGGGCGAACAGAGGTTGTAACGGTCATTCTATTAACGGCTAAAACAATAACTAGGCCAGGTTGAACGCTGTTGAACGACGTCGGTAATTTTACAGTGCGATAGTGCGCAGTGTACGATTACTTGACGTACTTCTTGATCTTCTTCATGGTTCGTGGCAATGTAATGTAATGATCGGCTTTGCTAATTATTCAAAGATCACGATTTTGCCTAGAAGTTCTCGACCATCGTCAACATGAGACCGATCCGACATCCACTTTTTTCCCTTTGCCCATCCTTCCAAAAATACATAGTAAGTTTTCAGCGTGGGTGCATGTTTTCGTGGTTTGTAACTTTTGTTAGGGATATAGGAACCGAAGCGCGCTAGCGCCGCATTTGCAGCTTGGCAGTGATTAATAATAACTATGATGTGTAGGCAAGCTTTCTTCGAAGTGAGATACTTAGTTCCAAGTTCATGAAAACATAAAATATAGAACTTACCTCGGCTTTGGTGGTCTAGATCATTACGTATTACATAATTACGTAGACATCTACGCGAGACATGATTGTCTAATAACAAGGGGGTTCCAAAAATTTAATGGAATACCCGGGGTCGAATTTTTTATCTCGCTAGGTTTTGCTGAACCAAGCACCCACGTGATTCAGAGACGCTTCTATATAAGGTAATTATGATGTCATTCGATCAACGGCGCGCGAGGAGTCGCAAACCCAATTTTGGGGCACTTGTTCAAGTTCCACACACGCGGATGACACTAATGCTGAAGTGAAGATAAGCATTTTACTTCATTTATGTTAATAAAACTTACCCATTTTGATTCGCAGCCCATTTGTTTGCAGGGTATGACAGTTCAGTAATTTGCTTTCTTTGGGCCCAGAAACAACTGCTGATGGTAATGCAGTAGACACACATTCACCTGGAACTGGCAAACTGTGTATCAAGGGGATAGGCTGCACAATGCCAGCCTGGGGTATAGAAACCCATCCAAGGTTCCATTCTTGAGTCTTTTCTTTTCTCGATGCTTCTTCCGAGACAAAGTAAAATCATACTAAAATGAGGATACATCCCAGATCAATGCAAATGGATGTGCAGAATGTCCAGATTGTCACAAGAAGATCAAAGTTGGGACTGCCATGATCCAGAACATGCACAAAACACATTGGAACTCTCAAAACTGCTGAAACACTATAGCAAACTGATACAATGTTATTTTAGACTTACTTCTTCCATGGATGCCATTTCGTGTCAAGATGGACTACAAATAAATTTTTCCAGCTTGTACAAATCACACAGATCAGTTAGGGGTAATATTGGTATTAAATTTCACTCTTGATTCACATTTTTGTGTCCTTTAGAGTCCTATGTAGTATATAATGAAATTCCATCATTATTAGTGCTCAAACAGGCCTCAGAGAGCAAAAAAATTGATGATGTCCATTTTTCTTTCAAGCCTCTGGCAGCAACCAACCAACTGGGGTCCAGTCTGGCATTCTGATCCTGGAACCCCCTCAGCTAATAATAAACTTCCTTCCTGCATCCATACTGTACATCATGATCATGGGCTGAAGGGCATCAGCAGCATAGAAATGATTGGTAGAAAATTGATACAGCTCAGAAACCATAAGGGGAAACCTGTTTTAAGAGGTACCTCCTCATCGACCAGGCCATCAAGGGGGTGTGAGAACCTATGTTCTGTGTCCAAGTATGAAAAGAGTTTTCAACTGATGCCAACATGGGAAAGTCAAAAGGAACAAAACACAAAGCCAATGAAGCTGCAATCCCATCTATACAGGATGTAGGTCTTCCGAATAGGTGGATGCAGAAGCTTTTGGCACTTGGGCCTGATCTTGCTTACATTCTTGCATCACTTGCCAATGATGGGCAGATCACTGCCTCTCAGATAAAGAAAGCCAGAATGGGTCTGCTGTCCTTCTTGTATGTGAAATGAAGTGAACTTGCACCCAATTTTGATCTTCCTGTTGATCTTACAATGGCCCAGTTCAACTCCTTTTTGATTGCTCCTGTTCTTCTCCCCCCGTCTTTTCATGAGACTACTGCCAGGTTGGCATGGCACATCCAAGACGTCTATTGAGAATGACTTTCTCAGGATAGGGAGGAGGTGCAAGTTAGAGTTTCTGACACAGTATGTCCAACTGTAGTAGAATTCTTTCACATGCTCACATTACATCAAGTACATTATCCCAATGGTTGGATTATTCCAAGGTTGGATTATTGATAAGCCAGAGCACCCAATGATGTTGACAGCTTACTCTGGTGGAGGTGAGGTTGAGTATGGGGTGAGTGTATTGCTCAATATATGTTGACTTTCTGATGGATACTTGGTGCAGCTATTCATGATTGGGGGTATTCTTTTCATCATAATCAAAATGAAGCTTGGTTATGAAGGGCAGGACACCATCACTGATAGGTCCACCTTCTCATTCAAGCTTGGAAAACACATCTATGATCATTGTTGAAGCTCTATGAGTCTCTACTGACCTCTATAAAGCTCTATGAACCCATATGAACCCCTCCGAAGTTCTACGAACCTCTACAAAGTCACAAAAATGCTTTGAATTCTTTGCAATGCCTCAAAATTCTTTGTATGCCTTCAGCCACCATAATACAATTCCCCCAACCTTCAGACACACATTCCACACTTGCTCTACATTGCCACATCACATTCCAAGCACACCAGACATGAGGAGACAAGACATTTCACTTTTTAGGACACATTGCAGTGTTTTCAACATTTCCATGATATATTGGAACAATAGGACAAGTACCTTTGATATATTATGCTTCTACATGTTTCCCCTCACATCATTTCTCATTTATTTTGTGATTTGGATACTTCTTTATTGTCTTATTCCTTGCCTCATGGGAGCCTCATGGCCTTATTTCCTTTTTAGTACTATTTCCCCCAAACTTATGTAGTCTTGTACTACTATACAACAAAAAGGGGGAATATATTGTCGCATCAGTCCCTCGTATATCATATTAGTCTGACTCAGGAGTTTCCCTCTTGAGTTCCAGCACCTCGTCTTAGCTCTAAAGTTCTGTGAATCATCACAAACTTCTTTGAAATTCATTGTACCATCTCTAAACTCTCTCCTATCATCTCAATCATCTCTTGTCACCTTTGACTCCCATCACCATTTCGTACTATCCACACCCTATTCTCATCACTATCCTCAAAAATCTTCAAAACAACTTCGCACACCCTTGAAAATCTTTGGACATCTTTGCACACACTCGAAATTCTTCAAACTTCTTCGCAAGCTTTCGCAGTACTTCATACAGCATTGCGTCACATTGTATTCATGCTCATTGCTGACGGCGATATTTAGTACCACCTTGCACCCTTCCTCAGACTCGTGTTATATCATTTGAAGCCTATTTGTGGGTTTTGTTTGGGTTTCTGGGTCAAGCATCATCATCGCACAACTACTCCTTGAGCTACTTTGTAAGCCTAAATTCCTGTTCTTGAGTTAGGCTGAGCTTATATACAGCAGCCATTGAAATGAACAAGAATGCCAAATTTGAAGGCCTGCGTGTTCATGGTTTACTTACAAACCTCGTATGATCAAAGCCAAAGGAAGTGCCTTTGATGAGATGCTGCAAGCAAGCACCACAAGAGAAACATTGATGGCAGATATGATATGTGGCACATGGTCATCCCATTCAGCTTTCTGAGGGCTAATTTTCTTCCATAGTGACAAATAAAGTATTTAGTGCCATTCTATTTGCCTACTTGGAAGGTCTTGCTGCCTCCATCAAAGTGAGTTGTGAGAGGCCCTGCATCACCTGTTAGTTGATTGTTCCTAGATCTTATGGCAAAAATCTCTAATGCCTCTCCAGACTGGTTCCTCGCCCGCTCTGCAAATGTTGTGCAATTGCACGGATGACAATGTAAGCCAGAAGGAGACAAGTTGTGCTCATGACACTGATGGTCATGTAAGCTCACAGACTTGTTCTGGTCCTTGTAAATCAACTGAACAATGAGAAATCATGCTTAACTTTGCCATGCAATGTCTGAATAAGTTCCTGGAGCCGGTTTGTACTGTTGAAGATGTTGAAAAACAGTCTTGTGAAGGGATCAGATTGTTTACAAAAAGGCATGTTCACAATGTTTTGCACCTTCTATAAGGCCTTATTTTGTAATGCTGTTCTAGTGTCTGCTTTATCCTATGCACTTCTCACTATTAAGGAAAAGAAAACCCATCAACTGAAAATGAACTGAGGGCGCTGGCTCATTGCATTGTTCATACAGAATATATGACAATGGTTGAGGCTTAGCAATGTGACTGAACAACACACTGCACCAGATGGTGGGTAAAATGTTTGTGCAGTCAAAATCGCAGTTTTGTCACCTTTCCTCCACATGAAATAAAGATGAAAAAACTTGTATGTCCAGATATTTATTATAAGAGATGGTAATTATAATTATACATTTATTTCCATCTCTAATCTATATCTTTTTGGGAGTGAGGGAGGTTCACAGCATTCATTACAGCAATAGATACAGAATGCCCATCCCTGATGGGTGAACAAATCTTTACACAGTGTATGACCTTTGGTTGCCTGCCTAGGGTATAAGATGGGTTGTACTGTGGGTAATTTTGATGCACACTGCACTCATACCTGCTAAAACTGCACCTGTTATTGTAACACACCCACAGTAACAGGTTAAACTGTGGGTTTTATCATTTTACTGTGGTGTATAAACACTGTGGTAACTGTATGACAATACCACAGTCATAGGCTGTGGTGAGGCACCCAAAACTATACAACTCAACTATAGTAATTCACAAGAAAGAAAAAAGATTTCAAGAGTCATCAGATTCCTCCAGCACCTTGCTCAGCTCCCTCTTATGCTTCTGATTGCTGTACCTGATGGTCTCAACAACATTATGAGAATCAATCAAATCCTTCCTGCTCCAATCACCAAAACACAATGAGGCTTGAATTGAACTTCCTGACAACTGGTTGCATGTGAAATATAGTAATTGCTGTCCCTGCAAGAACACACCTTCAACAGCAGACTGCAGTAGAGGTGGCTAGAATAATAGAGGGTCAGAAATAAGCAACAGACATGAGTTCCAAAACATATGAGGCACACTGAGATAGTTGAACACTATCTTTGACAACTTGGGGTAGCTATAAGGGCAACCTTAGAAGCCACTTAATTAGTGGACTAGCAAAGGGAAATCCAAAGTTAAAATTATGGTACATATTACAGGGAGTAGAGATGCACCTAGCAAAGGGAAATCTGAAGAGAAACTCTAAGGACCCCTTTGCCAATGCCCAGTATATGTGAAGATTGCAAAAATCAAATAATAGCCTAAAAATAGAAAAGGCAGAGATAGGCAGATCAAGGCCACCAAATGACATCACACCAAGGGGTGTCAGAAAGGGTACTCCACCTCTAAATATAAAGCTGTCAACATGCACAAATGTGATAGAAAGGGAAATTAGTAATAAAATAAGGAAAAATCATAGAAAATAAAGAATAGGAGGAAATGAAGTGAGGAAAAATATATATAGGACAAACATAAAAAATAGGAGAAACACACAGGGCACCCCTTAGTCCCCTTACATCACCCCCTCTCTAAGATGCATCGCCCCAATGCATTCGAAATTGCAACCCATCAAAGTCCATAACCTGAATGCAGTGTGGTGTAGAAGTGTGTCATTGGTGGAATTCCTTGACTAGTTGCGGGGTGTTTACATCAGATTCCTCAACCCATGAGTTCTCCTCATACCTGTAGCCCTTCCAATATACCAGATATTGGAGCTTCCATTGGTGCAACCTGCTATCCAGGGTGGACCAAACCTCACACTGTGGTTCCCCTTCAATCACTGTAGGTGGTAGTGGTGGGTGTGAGCGATGTCCTGGGAATGGATCTGCTGGTGCTGGCAGTAGTTTGACGATGTAGTGTAGTGTGAGTTGGAATAAAGTGGGCTTGTTTTCCTGCTGAGTCAGCTGTGCACATTACCACATCAAACCCATTCAACTCTGGTAACTCCACCATGAAGTCTACACTCACAACATCCCAATGATTTTCTGGAACAGGAAGAGGGTGCAACTTGCCAATGGGCTTGCATTGAGGAACCTTGGTGCATAAGCAAAGGTTGCAAGTATGGCAGTACTGACCAATGAGTCATGACGTCTGTGGCCACCAATAATTCTGTGAAACAAGCTCCAATGTCTCCCAGAGTCCAGGATGCCCTGCAATCTGTGAGTCATGGTGTTGAGATATGATCCATTGTCAAAGGTGTGGGTTGTTGGGAACATAGATGCAATCTTGGAAGTACAACAGATCCTCCTTCTAAACCCACTCTGCAGCAAGTAGTGAAAGGGCTGACCCCTTCCTCATTTCCTTGACAGCTAAGGTGACAACATCCTCATGTAAACTGCTATGGTTTGCATGACAAATGTCATGTAGGATGTCCTGCTCCTCACCCTGCATCAGGAAAATCCAATGCTGACTTATTATGCTTAATGCTTCTTAAAGTCAAAATTAAGCAGAATTAAGCAGAATTAAGCAAATGGCTGTTAAGCAGATCTTGCTTAGAATAAGTAGGGTCATTTCCTGAATTAAGCAAAATTTGCTTAATTTATCCTTATATTGCTGCTTAAACTGCTTTTCAGCAAGTATCAGCTCTCAGGGGGCTGCCTAGCCATGTCAATAAGGAAATTAAGAAGACATTTAAGGAGACATTTGAATCATAAAAAATATATATTTAGCTATTGAAATAGAGTATACTACATACATACATCATCACCGCTAACTAACCCTCCTCATGCAAGATGCGAGGGGGGTGGGCATACAACATAAATAAAAAAACGCAGATCCTGTCATCAGCGCATCGTGGTGGCCCCTGCTGTCTCTGTCCTGCTCTCCTCATGTCATCCCTGTCCTCAGCCTTGTTTCGTCATCCTTGTCATTGTCGTCGCTGGTATCTCCATTGTTGTTGTCCCATCCCCGTCATTGTTGTCCCATTCCCGTCATTGTTGTCCCATTCCCGTTCCCCATGAGCAGTGGCTTGTGGAGGTGGTGCAGGGCAGTGGTGGCAGTTTTCTGTAGATACAGCAACAGTAAAACCTAGAAGTTAAAGAGTTGATAAGTTGAATGAAAAAAAAAGAAGCGAACATGGAAAAAAATTACCTGGGGCTCAAACAACGATAGACGTCGTTTGTGCCCCTCATCACCCTTCCCCCGCTGCCTGCACCTATTCGCATCCCTGTTGTTGGGTTGTCCATTGTTGGCATCCTCGTTGTGGGTGCTAGCCCTCCTGGTCATTGTTGTCGCTGGTCCTTGCTACCTCCCAGCCGCCCCCCCACGGAAGTGGTGGGGGGCAGGTGGGGCTGGTAGTTGTTGTCATAGTCAAAATCACAGGTTTGTACCTAAAAATATTTGTTAACAAGAAAACAAAATGGGAAAAGAACAGAAAAGATACCTATAGCCCAAGAGACATTGATGACATCACTTGGGTCCTTTTTTGTTCTCCCTCGTTGTCGTCTCCCCATCTTCTCCATCCATCCAGGCTGCTCCCCGTTTCCACCCCGTGAGCACTTGCTTTCGGCATTGGTTGGGGGTGCTGTGGTGGTCATGGTGGCGTGGTTTTGCTGTTCCTGTCTTCTTGTCATTGTTCGTCGGGCATGGGTGCTTCTTTTTTTCATTGTCATTATAATACTGTTAGAACCTATAAATTATTATATATTAGTTGAAGCCCAAAAAAAAAGCAGGAAAAAGAAAATGTCATCTGTGCCTGTTTTGTGTGCGATGCAGCCCGTTTCCGTCATTTGCTGGCGAGGTGGCAGCTGTGGGTGCATTGAGTGTGGATGTTTACAAACCGGTGGTGGTAGTGGAGGGAGGAGAGAGGGAGGACAGCAGCGATGGCATCAGTGGCATCGACGGGTGGTGATGACCTGGCAGACATGGTTGATGACGACGTGTCATGGTTGCATGACAAACATGTGAATTTCCATTTTTGGGAAATGCCGAGGGACTTGAAAGAAATTTCGAACATAAGTCAAGCAGTCCTTAGGGCCTTAAGGACTTACAAGATTCTTACAGCCTTT
Organism: Tricholoma matsutake; assembly: GCA_026075535.2. NCBI lineage: Eukaryota > Fungi > Basidiomycota > Agaricomycetes > Agaricales > Tricholomataceae > Tricholoma > Tricholoma matsutake. Next base: position 1,031,392 of record AP026550.1, on the reverse strand, counting down.
ATTTGCTGAAATGTCACTTATCCACTTAATAGATTATATCTGCTTGACTGGTCATCAATTTTAAGGAAAAAATTGTACTTATTTTCCTTAATAAGGCTTAATTTCCTTAATTGGACTCTAAGCTAAATAAGCTAAATAAGTCGACCATTGATTTTGTTGGAGCAGACTATATACGCTGCACAGGGGAAGAGACAACACGTTCCTTACAACCTACCTGGGGTTTAGTTAGACTTACAGCTAGGGTTAGCAGAGGTAAGAACACTGTATTCCTACTACGGTACAGGTTCTCCTTATATACATAATATTAAGGATGTCACATGACTCGGGAATGTGTTTACCGCATGTATGCGCAGTAAGCGCAGTAACATGCATATGCTGCATGTATCGCCTCATGTATACAGCATGCATCAGGGATTAATTTCAACAGATTTTGCTGATGTGGGGAATGCCTTCCAATGCATGGACAGTAAACAGGTCTGGTTGCAACAGCACAATGCCTTGATTGTTGTCACTCCCATCCCCATGATCTACATACTGAGAGAGGGCATTGGTTTTCCCCATGCTGTGACCTGGATGGTGGTGCAAGGAGAAATCAAACCTGGACAAATACAAGGACCAGTGAGCCTGATGACAATTCAATTTCTTGGTGGTCATGAAGTACTTGAGATTCTTGTGATCAAATCTCAACCTTGTGTTGGGCACCCTCGAGGAAGTGGTGCCATTCCTCAAGCGCACACATTATTGCCAACATCTCATTGTCATGGATCTCATAGTTCTGCTCCACAGCACTAAGGCTTTTTGAGTAGAATGCAACAGGATGCTACTTTTGGTCCTCCAGAGACTGCTGGGACAATACAGTGCCCATGACCATCTCTTTAAGCCTCTCAAACACCTCCTATTGTGCATTGTCCCACCTCCATATCCCCTTGCCTGTGAGATCAAACAGTGGTCATGTGTGGTGAGAGAAGTCCTTGATAAAACACTGATAAAAGTTGATAAAGCCCAAAAAGGATTGTACCTCCTTTTTGTTCGTGGGCATAGGCCAACCTGTGACCCCATTTACCTTAACAGGATCCATCTCCATGCAGCCCTCCAATATGATCAGACCCAAGTACTTGATTTTAGTCTTCTCAAACTCACACTTGTCATGTTAAAGGTAGAGCTTGTGCTGTCAAAGCCTTTCAAGGATGAGGTGCATGATTCAACAGTGTTCATTAATGTCGCATGTGAAGATGAGAATGTCATCAAGATAGACACAGACAACCCCTTTGAGTATAAGGTCATGGAAGATAGATACTGTTCATCATGGTCTGAAAGGTTGCAGGACTATTAGTGAGACCAAAGAACATGACAAGTTGCCACAGCTGGCATTGATCTCTCTCATTCGACGTTCCCATTGTTCTATAGAAGCCATCTATTACCATCACTTCGAACCAATGTCAACACTCAATGAAACCCTTCTGGAGGAAATGCCACGCCTTGTGGAGCTCAGCACTTCCCTGATTATAACAGACGCTACTCTCACTAGAATCGGGACAGGCGAGCTGATTCCATTGCTGAATCTGAACCGTTTGAGCTGTTCTGTCAACTCTCCGGGAGCTTTCAAGCATATGGTAGAACGAAGACAGTCAAGCTTGAATAATTCTCCTGGCCTTTCTTTTGAATACTCTGAAGAAAATGGTGTATTCTGCGTATCCCGGCATCCAGAAGACACTTGAAAACTTGAATTCCATTGCGACCGTTTACTCTCTAGCGGAGCGTGGGGGTGATGGATCACCCCGCTTTTTTATGGAAATAGGAGCATTTGAAGCTGGGCATGAACTGCTTATGCTACACGAAGTTCTGTACCTCTAAAACCATCATCGTTGTTTTAAGGATTGAAAAATCATGTTACGTATACCAGTTGAATGTAGGCAAACAATCGTTGACTCGGAGAATCGGCCGTTAGCATGTTTTAATATTTCAGAGACACAGAAGCAAAGTAGGTGCGATGGCACTTTAGAGTCTCTATTAGGCGTGAAAAAAAAGGGTTGGCTGATACAGAGATTTACAGCCGATTCTGAATCTCATATAGGGTGGACGCCAGAGGCAGAAAGAGTGGAAATTCATGTTTCGTCCTCACGTTCCTTGAGGGTACTTCCCTCACCTGCTCGCTCTTGTTCATCCAACTGCTGCGTCTTGATATCCTTCACCCTCTTGCGTACCCCGTTCCGCCGCTCCTCCCCCAGCTCTCGTGCTTCATATCGCGCCTGGCTAAGGTTTGATACTGCAGATCTATGCCTTTGCTCAAATCGACTTGGCAGCAAGAAGACACCAGGGATAACACCTGCTGCGAGGGTCTACAACCAAAAGGATAAGCACCAAACCGTCACTAACAAGTGACTATATTTTAGAGTGCTTACTACTAGCCCCACGATAATAATCACTCTGTCCTTCCATCTATCGTCCGGGCTCGCAGTCCACTCACGCCCTGGGTAGGCATACTCTGCTCGCCGGTCGTGATGTGCCTGATAGAAGTGTTTACGGCGATGGACTTCTGAAGAATATGGATCTACACCCGAGTGGGGTGAATTCTGTGATTTTCCACGGAGAATATCATATGCAGATGTTATGGATTGAAACCGTGCATGTCGCACAGAGGGTGAGAGTAAACGGCTATGTACGGAATCGGGATGGTGAATCCGAACGAGATCATAGTCTTCATTGAGATTAAACAAACTGGTGGTTAGAGAACCACTGCTGTCAACTGAAAGGTAAAAACGACAAACATCGCGCTTTGATGTCGTCTTGAGAAGCTCCTGGTGGGAGATGGAATATCTGGTGCGGTGTTGGCCGTGAGTGTGTTGGATATAGATATAAGTTATTCGCTTTGCTATGAGAAGAGGTAGTCGTGGATGCGAGCCGATGTACAAGGAGGCAGAGATGGTTTGGAAGGTATGGTAGTCGACAGGAGAGGATGGAGGCCATGGGTGCAGACTCGGGTGCATTCGGGCCGATCAAGTAACCGCAGCCAACTTCAGCCAACTTCAAGAGCATAGCCACTATACACTATACTGCACAAAGAATCGTGATTCGTGATGATCAAGTGATGATAGCAAGTGAAATGAGGATGATGGTTGACATCAAGATGGCAGAAAGCGGAGCCCCGTTATGTCCAAGCTATGGATTTCGCACTAGTTACGCTGGGTACGCCATTCCTGTATACAGTTATACTGTCAGGTCGACATTCACAATCTTGACATGATGTCGTTCCCATCAATCAATTGTGAGTTAGCTCCGACAATACTTATGTGAGAGAGACGAATTGTTTATAGGTGCATCTGTCGTTAAGGAATCTTCCTCGACATGTCCAACAAAATCAACTCTACAATATGAATCCGTCGCTGATATCATGATTCATGATTCATCGACATCTGTCATCTATGTCACATCTCCCACTGGCACGTTGTAATATGTTTAACACGAAAGTCTCTCCATTCTAGGGATCTAGGCAGTCATGGATCAATGTGTTGAATATAGAGCATAGCTTCCTTGCAATTCTCGAACCCTGGTTAAGAGTCGCAGACTCGCGATGGGATGGTATTCTTAGCGCCTGGTGAGACTCGAACGCGTTTTAGATCGATGACCGAGTACAAAGTACACCTTGGACGTTTATTTGGAGCGAAGCCAGGCTGCTGGAAGCACCTTCGTTTCCCTTCGCCTTCGTCTATCCTCCCCAGAATTCAGTTCTATGGTTCTGAATGGGACATACGAGCCTCTGGTATTTGCCTGATCCTTCTAGAACTCTTCTAGAACAAGGTGAGCTTCACCCGCTGGCAGACCTCCTCCCTATCCCATATACCGCATATTTTACTATCTTCCTCACCTAGGACTCCATTCTGAGTTTTGAGTCTCGAGGATCTCAAATCGCACTATTTTCCTGACCGGTGCTGGAGACCTGGATGATAAACATTAGTTCTCCGTGATATTCCTCAGAGGTGCGTGATATACGGACCTTGGAAGGCTTCTCACATGCGACCGCATGGATTTGCTACGCGTCGTTGATTTCATGGCAGATGGAGGCTGTTGACAGACTTGTAAGTGTATCGTATCATTATAAAGCTCTAGAACATCACTAATGTGTCTTCATTCTTTCCAACAAGCATGAAGTCGAAGTCTGCCAACGTTCTCAAGGACCACTCGGACTGCAGCGGTGGGAGAAGACCGGGCGTCACATCGTTCCAGGCTGTTTCGGCACGTCGATAGCCCGTTTTAGCGGGTACTGGCATATGTAGGCGTATGTTGTATATGGGTGGTCTGATGAAGGCGTTTCATGACCGATACAAGTTGTGGAAGATGGGCGAAACGCACTCTATTGGCGGGGTTATGGGTGATGGCAATGGTGATGGTGCTTCCTAGGCAGAGTCAGTGATTTGAAGGTCACTTTATATCACGGCGCCTCTGTAACGTACCACAGGAGAAGGAAGGAACAGGCGCTTTTCCTGGATTGCTCTTACGCTCTCAATAGAACTTCGTGCTCTCTTTCTGCCGACGATGCAATGCAACATCAAGCTTCCCGCAATCAATGCTTGAAAAGCTAGTAAGATCAATCCCGCGAATTGGACGCCTCTATTCGAAGGAGTGTTTCGTTCCGACCTCAAAGGGCCTTTTACCGTTGCTTGGATTGAAATACCAAGCGCCACAAGCCACATCCCAAATAATAATATGATGCATCTGACACTTCTTCCGGTATAGGCAATGGCAGTCGGTGGAGTAACCCTTGGGGCGCTAGATCCGTCTGCATCCCCCGTGGATACTACAGTCTTCAGGGTCCTTCTACAGGAGAGAACCATGATTGCACTGTTATAGACGATCGTTGAACCTGCAACTATCATATTGAGCCAAAACGAGACGGCGGCGAACGAGAAAGGAGAGAGGGCCAATATCGATGAGGAGAACACGAAAGATAGTCCGGTACCGATAATGAACGTGTGGGGCATTACTGCATGTTTTGCGATCATCAAGATCTGAGAATGCCTGCTAGAGGTAGTAAGAAGAATTTGAATCCTCCGACCGACGTCAAGTGAGGCAAGTGGGATTGAACCTGGATTGGTGATGCATGCTGTTCGTATATAGCATATCCTTTACAGACACCACAACATCAATAGGAAGTGGTGATATCGACGTTCAAACGTGATGTTACGTGGGAAACGAGAAACAATGAAGGGCAAGCTGGCGACGCCCACGCTAGAATTAGAACAGGCACAACTTGGACTGAAATACAATACACCCTTCATTCCTTACCCCAGATGGATAAAGAAAATTGTGCATTTCTACTTTCCGTATCTGTGATTCGTGCAACCATCATCTTGGGCGATGAACTCGAGGGATGAATTTTCCAGTCGTCTGTTTTATCGGTAATAGGTATGCAGCGAAGAAGGTAATATAATTCTTGCACCAATCATTAGCCGGGGAGTGCGCTGCATGATGAAGACTGCGACATTCAAGGTAACATTCAATGGGCGCATCAAGAAAATTCAGTGCGTAGTACATGCGTCAATGTTGACACACGCACTGGTTCGGGTCCGGGTTTAAACACTGCTTTGGGATGATCGACTTGGATTACCGGGAATCACGGGAAATAGCTGTGTATGTGATATCCGCTGGAATGAAAACGGGACAACCCTCTGAATTGGAAAGAACGGCGAAAATTTCAGTCGTGGGTATAAAATCGGATAGATGGTCCACATTTTCCCAGGGTTATGAAGATGAAGAACGGATGTTTATCAGCAGCTGCGTAATGATGCGCCCCACGTCCAAGTTATCTGTATCGTCAGATCGACACACTGAAAAACATTGACAGCGAGTGAGAGGCAATCAGATACAAGCCAAGACGACGTGGACAGACTCTACCGCAGTTGAAACCATACGGCTTAAGAGCTCGAAACGCCCAACTGATCTAGGCCGAAAGTATCCGGTAACAACTGTCCAAGCATCGTTTCTCTTACCCCACTTGGGTCAGAATCCCGCGACGAGAATGATGGGCATATCTGCGGAGCAGAAGTTGCGTAGAACTTGGCGGCCACAATAAGGGTTAGCACATGATCGAGATGAAAACGAATTACCCGACAACAGCAAGACCGGTGATCATGAATGGGCGCACACCATCGCTCTATGGACAAATGAATATCGATATATATATATAAGCACGGTGTTGAGACCGACAACTAACAACAGCTTTCACGATGGCCGTTTGTTCGGCACATATATTTGCACCTACAAAGCAGAACAAAGATCGGAAGGTAGAAAGAAAGCACCCAGTGAATAAAGACCCACCGTAAGATTGTCGATACTTGCACCCTTGATTAGTGTGCCATCGACTGCAAGTAGACAAGCTCCAACCGGAAATTTGGAGTATATGCTATATGCGGCCTGCTTTGCTGAAGAAGGTTCGAGTCGGTAGGAACAGGGCAAAGAACCATATTCCTCACCTTCAAAGGCTCCTTGAATCAGTTTCTTCTTGTCTTCACTGGACAGAGTGGTCGCCTGTGTACCCATCTTCTTAGGCGGTGATAGCTCTGACAATGGACAACAAGGTCCGACGAAAAATATCACGTGCGTAACATCGTCGGCGCCTGCAGCCTTGCAGGACATTCGTTTCTTATTATTACACCTTTGGTAATTCCAATTCTTCCGGTCCAAAACTATCAGGCAACAGTTCCTCAAGTGTTGTCTCCCTTACTCCACCTTCCGTTACCTTTCCAAGCTTCTTTTCGTCCTCCATAGACGGTTCTGACTGAGGATAATCGCCGGGAACGAGGAGAATGGGCGCGTCAAGGGGTAAGAATTCACGGAGGACTTGACGACACAATCCACATGGAGATATAGGGGAAGGAACGTCGCTAGAAATGATTGAGTTAAGAAGGGCTGTAGCGAATTGGAATCAACCGACGTTACGACGGCAAGCCCTAGGAATGAGCGCCTGCCTTCGCTCTATATCACAATCAAAGAGTGAACATGACTCCCGATGCAGTGAATTCAAATATAATCACTGACGACAGCTTTTACTATAGCAGTTCGTTCGGCGCATATAGTTCCACCTTCGTAGGCAAGTCAAATATGATGTCAACCAGAGCACTAGGACAAGTATAACGTACCATACGAAGCGTTCTCTATGTTTGCCCCTGTGATATATGTTCCATCTATTGCTAACAAAGCAGCACCCACAGGGAATTTGGAGTATGGGCTATATGAGCCCTTCTTTGCTGAAATAAATTCGAAAAAGGTGAATGACTTGTATAAAACCCGTATTCACCGTCAAATGCGGTTTCGATAAGATTTTTCCGCTCTTCGTCAGACAACTGCCGCGCTCTAGTACCCATAGAAGCCCAGTATATCTGCTCCCCAAGTACAAAAACAAGAAACTGGACAACGTTATGTATAACGTAAGTTTAAGTGCCAGCCAAGGATTTTTCCGAACATCACGTGCAGCGAAGAACTTGCTTCTTGTTTACTTACATTCACCTTGCTCAATGTCCTTGAAGTATGGAACTTTGGAAGCAAGTAACTTGCAGGTGTTGTGCGCCCGCGCCCGTCATCTGAATCGGTCAAGCTGTGACCATCTCCTTCCGGACATGCTGTTCCAATCTGACTATGCCTCGAGGCTTCAGTGTGGCTAGCAACAACTTGAGGGAGATGTCTTTGTGGTCATGCCATTGCGTGCTTAGGTGATCACTTTCCTACTACACTGTTTTGAATGTTTGGAAGAGGAGGAGGATGTATCACAGGTATTAAGCAACAATCGATGAGCATCAATATTCATCCAGAAGGGCGTGTGTTGCACATGCAGTGCAAATTAAAAACCACGCATAATGTGCTCTCCGCAAGGCCATGGTTCATTAAAACTTCACGCATTGACGTTGCTTCGCACAGAGAATATAAAAGGCAGCTGCTATGACGTTCTTACCATCATTACTTTCTTTGTTCAACCAGGGTCGAAAAGGCGTAGTGAGTTTTGAATCTTGTATCTATCAAACAATCTTTTGAACATTTCTCTGCGCTTTTTTATGGAACAGCCTACTAAGATCATTTCCCGCTTCTGAACCTCGACAGAGTCATAGTTATTGACGACCATCTTCATCATCATGGTCTCTACACCATTGACCGCACTTATCGTCGCACTCGCCGCACTTCTCGTCTCTTTGCTGCAAATGGTTCAACAGTATGCCTCCTCCACTGCTACTCGTGGCAAAGTCAACCGGGCGGCAATAGGGGCATGGGCCAGCAGAAACAAGTACGGTTGGTCATTTATGGAGTGGAGACTGCGTATTAGATACGCCCGTCCAGAGCTCTCGGCTGGACAGTATGTCAAAAGGATGGAACAGCGGAGCGAAAAGCAGAACAATAAAACTATTTCGACGCTTTCAGGGTACGACTTGACTTGGGTTGCCGACGTTGACGATGGACCGCGTCGGGGTCTTGGCGCGCGTAACACAAGGTTTATCATCACACTCCCTGGAGATGAAGCGCAAGAGTCCATTCCGCTTTCGAAACTTACAAGGCCCCAGAGGGCTGCCGTTGCTGTTCTTGAGAAAGAAATGAAGAAATCTCAGGCAAGAGTATCGCCTTGCAAAGCTACGTGGTGCAACTTGATGACAGATCTCGGGATGGATCCGCTCGATATGGACGGGGACGAGTACGTGGATGCTGATACGATCGCTACCGCACTTGATACGCCAACGACGTTCATCCAGATGTCTGATGTAATTTTGTTCGGTTTCCTGCTTGACATGGAGCTCGGTAAATTCAGCGTGAACGAGCGTGTCGTTGACATGATTGGGAAACATTCCAACATCACAACGCACTATCAACAGGGTGTTGGAATGCTTACGCGTTATTCCGGTTTGGCTCCGAGGGTTCCGAATCCAGCTGCTTTGCGTTGTTCCCCCAAGGAACTGTCGATCCTTCTACGCACGGCGCATGGAATGATACAGATCGGTGACTCGCTTGCTCCCATCACGAGCTGGGGGTTCAATTCCGTGAATCATATCTTTGCCGTTGCTCAGAGATCTCTGAAAGGCGAGGATTGGGAGAACGTTGATATCCGCGGTGTTATGCACGAGATAGAGCCAGACTCCAGCGTACGGTGGATGGGGAAATGGAATAAACCCACCGTACCTGTTCTTCCCTTCTTACTGTCACTCTGCAGCAACATGGCAGTCGCAAACGCATTCCCACATCAATATCTCACTCAGTGGACACCCAGACATCGCACAATAGCATCCCAATCAGCCTCTCGTCGTATTATTAACAGACTAGGCTTTGTGGAGGCACCAGCCAATTTGTTCGAAACTATGGAAAGCAGTAATATTGACATAGTCGTAATGGACGATTTCAAGACAGCGAACAACTGGGGTTGTGAGCATGGTGGATTACGTGGATGGCTGACGACCAATTTCGTCGAGTTCACCGTTCGGATGAGCAAATGTTGGTCCCTAGTGGGAATGACGGATGCAGTCCCTGTCCTCTCTCGTCTAAAGTCACTGCTCGTTGATGGAACCCTAGACGCGACATGGGGCAGGCAATTGAATGCCAGTCAGAGAAACGAACATAACGAGGGACGTCGAATGCGAGCTAATTCACTGCTTTGGCTGCAAGTTATGATGTTCGATACATGGATAGCTCGAAAAGTGGAGACAATTATGACGGGCCACGCACCGGCAGATGTCAGCGTGCCCGTTGATGCAAAGTATGCGTCTGAGGCAGCATTGATGGCTCGAAGCGCACTGCGCACTAGTGGATGGAAGGCGACGAGAATTGTATTTGTGAAGAATTACCTGGCTAGACTAGTAGAAGGGGTGCCTGGGTTGATGAGCGATGGGAGGTTTGACTATGAGGAACTATGGAGCGGCATGCATGTAGGCAGCGCGAATCATTGGGCCGACCTAGATGCGGTACTTACGTTGCGCGCGGTGGCGATGGTGGCCAGATTAGAACTGATGAAGGACTCTTCCTCTCTCTGGGAGTTGACAGATCTGGATCCAATGATTCAAATGGCTTGACGCCTTTCTTATTTCAGTGCCGATTCAGATCTGATTCATCGGAGGGAATCGTCTACTCTGACCATCAGCCTTTGGATGGTGATTCATACGTCGATTCAGTCTCTGCAGGATATAGTACCTGTGAATTTGCCGGAGGGAGAAGGGACAGGGGCACGCTCAACTTTTAGACTGCCTAGGTAAACTCCGCCAAAACAAAAGACGGATGATCACGCGCACATAAACAATAAACGACTATCTTCACCAATACTTGCTACAAGACGGGCTTGCCAAGCTACTCGCGACCGGTGCATCAGCACGTTAGTTATGACCCTACCAAATCCACTGGCAGTTACTAGGCACCTGCAACCTGTGATTTTGGAAATAAAATTTGTAAACAAAGCCGGCATCTAGGTCATGCGATCTGTTTACTCCTGAAGCGTCTTTTGTCACTAATTTTTCATTTAATTATCCTCGGTGATTATGCTGGTGGCTGTAACGTCCTTTGGAACAACAATTGCAAGTTCAGATGCTCGATCTTGTTGCAATTTATTCCTTTTTGTTCACCATGCCAGTGTCCTTACTGTTCTCCAGCACTTACTGTAGCCGAGGCTGCATGCATATAAAAGCTCTGTCGGTTGGGTGCTCGATTTCTAGACTCGTCTACTACCTCAGGCTCCCAACAACCTTTCGACCCTTTCTCTTCTAAATTTTGACATCCTCACCAATACATCATGGACGCTTTCTCCACTCTCACTGCAACCTTATCAGCAGTCACCTGGAGCAAGCAGAAGGGCGGCAGCGCTGCTGCCAAGACCAAGGTCGTCGACGATGACGATGACATCCCTCGAGATGATAATACCGGTGGAGGAGGTTCCGGCCCTGGCTGTGTTGTTGCTTGAGATACTCGCACGACTAGTCCTTCCTGATTATCTTACTATCATCGTAAGTTTTCCTCCATTGCTCCTTTTTCATTTGTCTCACTGTTTTCTAGGTCAATCATCGTATCATTGCTTATTTTTGAGGAGTAACAGGAGCACCTCATATTTACCCGTTTCACAATATTCGTTCTATATTTCGCATCATTTGTTCCGCATTTTGCATCATTCGTTTAGGTTTTCAGGTTCGGTATTCACTGCAATTGCACATGGTGTATGTACAATAGAAGTGCACATATCACCATCGCCGACATTTATTACGTTTATTGGTCTATTAGCTCACAATTGAGTGTTTTCAACTTTCAGGACCTTAGCTCGTCTAAGCTTTCGCTTCTTCCTGACCCTCGGCTAGCTCCCATAGCCAAAAGTTGACTGAGCTTGATTCTGTCGGTGCATCGCACTGAAAACGACAAATCATCACAAGGAATTTGAATGAGTGATGAGTTCTGTGGCTTCCCCTATTCTATTGTGATGTAGATACGACAGCCTGAGGGAGCCATGATTGCGTGTACCCAAGGCGATCTGCAGTCAAAGATCGTGAATCGCTGCGACGATCAGCTGTTTGTGGGGGTGGAGTTTGTCGAGTAAATTTGGTGTTTCATTTTTGGAAGTTGGCCCCTGATGTGGGTGCCGACACCCCCTTGGGTGAAACAGCAAACTAAAATTAACCAATGACTAAGCTGACTGTACTGCCAGCTGATCGTCCTCGACCAATCACGCGCACGACTCGACTTGGTCACGTTGACGTGAAACCGGACAGGACACTAAAACCCACTACTTATAAGTAGATACTCGGTCTGCACAGCCACTGACAGAAGCATTACTCGCCCCATGTCCGTCTACGTTGACTCCACCACAACTCCACACGTAAGGCTGAACAGTTTCCATTCCAGTCCTCCAAGCCAAGTTACATAACGAAAAGCTGTGACCGAAATTCGGTCAAAGATAAAAAAGTGAGCGAGCCTGCTCGAAAGCGGATGGTTTATCTCATCTATTTCACACTTGCAGTGCTTCGCGTAAAAGGGTACATATCTACATGTTCAATGTTCATCCGGAAGAATTGCAGTCCGCTCTCGCCTTCCTTGACAAAGAGGAGGAACGAAAGTTAATGAGGTTGGCTGCCATCGTACGCAAGTGCTTTTCCTGACTTTGTTTTTAGGGTAACATACAGCGATGACTACAACTTCATCGTCAGATATATGCCCAGTAAAGTCCACGAAAACGCCCACCTCGAATTCACTACCCTCCTTACCGTTGCTCTTGTGCTATTGACTGCGGCACCACATCCTCCAAGGCCTCCTGGATGCGCAAACGTCGGAGCAACAAGTATGTTTGATAGGACGCATAATTTGAGTCTCGGTTTATCTTCCTTCCTAGCTTTAGAACTTGGACGGAGGATGAAGGAGGCAGATGCTGGTGTCCGGCCCACTGCATCTGATTCTGACCTTCCTAGTGTCGTGCTTGAGATTGGGAGTTCGGAAAGTCTTACACAGCTGAAAATTGATGCGAAGCTTTGGCTTGAACATACCCCAGAGGTTAGCCGATTTTTTTCTTGCAACTCACTCACCAGACCTTCCTCAGGTACGACTGGTCATCCTTATTTCAATCGACCCCCCCATTGCCCCTAACCCAACTTTTCCGAGAATCACCGTCCAGTTGTGGAGAGGATTTGATTTTTCACGACTCCCATCAGCAGTGTTTCAGGTAAGGGAAGCCCGCATGGTCTGGGCCGCTGACTGGACAGTTGCGGCAACACCGTTATACATACTGCTTGATGACATCTTCAGAGGACAGGTGCCTGCAGAGTATGGTAACAATGATCGAGTTTATTTGGATACTAATGGTTGGCGCCAGACAATTATTACTGCATGGTCATAGCTTTGATAATCCACCTTGTATCCCAGGTAGCATGCACACTAGCAAGTACCGAGAATTCTAAAGAAACCATACCTTTAAGGAATAAATTTGGGATCTATGAAACCTCTGCTGTCCAAGGCATCGGCAACTTGAAAAATGGGTAAATGAGAAATCTTTTGTGAATGCTCTACTGGCCAGAGCTGCAACAACAGGGAGAAAAGACGAGATTCGAGATCCAAGAGGTTAGAAATCCTGTCCCTGTCCCTATCCCACCCCCGTTGCTGCTCCTGTTCCCTGTCCCAAGGATAATTGCCCTTTGAGACTCCATAACCCCGCATCCAGGACCGATCTCAAAGAAGGTAAAAAACCCACCAACCAGATGGGTCGTGTACCACAGCCGGAGTGGCGAAAACAGCCCAAAAATATGACGACACGCAGGAAAGAGGATACATGTAGATGGCGCATCTCTTGCGTGAATTCGAGAGTACCTCGTCAACGGACGAGATACAGGCTGAAGTGACCGATGGTCACAAAAACCGGTTGTCGTAGACACGTTGGTCGTGCGTGAGGCGAGCAGGATGTCGAAAAATGTCGAGGAACACTGTTGTTCTACCAGGAGCATGTTGGAACAGACAATCCTATGTAGTACGCTCGTTTACTCATTACTCTATTTATGGGACTCAGGAGTCCTAATTCCTTTCGTTCCATTTCTACGCAACGCAACATCTTTGCTAAACACTACAAAAATAAAGCAAGCAAAGCTCAATCAGTTGGTAATACAGTGCTAGGTATGGAGTCTATTATAGGCACACTTCCCCCATGGGAGGCCAAGAAGCTCTATATGGCACAGATTGACCCCCACCTTATCCATGGATATGAGGTCATACTTGATGTCGACCTTCCTCTTCTGGAGAAACTCTCTGATGTGCAAACATCATATCTCCGCCGGGTCCTGGGTTTACATAGAAGGTCAATGATAACACCACTGTTTACAGAGACCTCTTTGGTACCATTGCGGTTTCGGAGAATTATACTCACTCTTGGTTATCTGCGCTACCTCACAAGCCTACCCACTGAGCGTTATGCAAAGAAGGCATACATGGACTCAGTAATGCTTGCAAAGGAGAATAAAGCGTCATGGACAATGGATCTACAATACATATTTCTGAATCTGCCATTCCATGTCCTGCTTCCTGACCTTGAAAGCATCACACCTCTTCAAGTGGATGAGGTGACAAAGCTTTTTAAAGTCAAGATGGAAGCCTATATCCAAAGTGAACTTGAGGCCTCCCCTAAATTGTATCTTCTTCAAAACAGACTTGAACCTGACAAAGATTGTCCTCCAAGCCATAAGACACTTCATTTCAGACATTTCACATGCATTGGCTATAGAATGCCTAAGATGGCCAGAACATCGCCGCCCACGTGTCCAGCAACAATGGAGATTATGCCGTCTTTGTAAAAATTCAGTGGAGAGCCCTGAACATGCATTGCTGGAGTGCACTGGCTCATATGAGCTGAATAACCTTTGCAAGAAATTCTCAGACAGAATGTACACTGAGATACCACATTTGCCCCGGCATCCCATGGTCTCTTCTATTGATCTATTCAAAATGATATTGAAGGAAAGGACTACCATCAGACTGCTTGCAAAATTTACATATGAAGTGGTAGAGCTCTTTGAGGCTGTACCAGTCTATGTATCTGAGAATGCTGTATTTGAATGATACATCCACTTCAAAAAGAAAAAAAGGGGAAACTCTCAGCAGGGTTCTATACCCCTTGCCCATGGTTATAACTGTCCAGTGATCGACGTTGAAGGCTGTTTTGCCTGCTGGAAGTCGTGATCATGGGCCCAAGACAAAGATGTATAATAGTTGAATAGCTTGCCTGTACTTAATGACATCGGGAAACTCTTGGACCCCTGGCATTCAGCAATTGGACCATGCCAGTAATATACTACTACTACTACTACTACTGTACCCATTATGACACAGCCCCTGTGTTACTTATAGTTAGTGTAGTTACAGTCGACTCCCTCAGACTTTGCCACTACATTGAGTGGGCTGAGCTGAGGCGAGTACCCTTCACTTACTTTACCTGCAGACACTATTATTTACATTATTACCTATAGTCTCGTACTTTACAGGTAATATAGTTAGACTTTGCCACTACATCGAGTGGGCTGAGCTGAGTCTCGTACTTTACAGACTATACTCACTCTTTCAGGTTATGGGCTCTGCCCTTCCTTGAATTTCTGGAAAACAAGTCTCACATCACACTTGTTGATTTTACCTATCCAACAAATTTGCTGTCTGCTACCATATTCTTGATGTCGACACCCACCCCTGTCTCCATTAGTGAGTTTGGCTCTGCAGTGGACAAGCTCAATGCATCTGGGAAGAACTGGGTCACCTTCCAGTGCTGTTTTGTCATCGCAGTGAAGCAAAAATGAGTCTATGGACACTTTGATGGTACTGACAAGAAGCCTACACCCTCATCATCCCCTACAGATGATGAGACCAAGGCCTTGAACACTTGGCAGGAGAAAGAGGACACTGCAATGTACCTCTTATCACAAAAGCTTGCTGACTCGACCCTAACCAAGTACATGTGGAAGAGCACTGTCGCAGAGATGTGGTCAGCAATAGTCCTTGAGTTCACCCAGAAGAGCATGCTTGTATGCTCAAACATGCACTTGCGATTTATGGCCATGCACTGCATGCCAGGTGCCAACCTCCACACCAAACTGGACCGAATTCACGTTGAATACGAGACACTCCTGAATGCTGATGTCACAGTCACTGATAATGACTACCGCACCCTCATCATAAACTTCCTTCCTTCCCATCTCGCTTCCTTCATTGCCCAGATATCAGCAAATACAAAGGCCATCACAATGGTACAACATGCTGCCAGTGCAACGAGCATGGCAACCCCTGTTGCACCCTTGGACCTGAAGCTGCTTGAGAGCCATGATGACCCTTGCGTTGGAGGAGTACAACCGTCAATCAGACAAGAAATCCTCAAAACCTAAGGATGCCAGTGTTGCAGCAAGCACGATTGCCACTGAAAGACTGGGCTCAAAGACTGGAGGTGGCAAGGGAGGCAAGGGGAAAGGTCCACAAAAGCCGAAGGGAGTTTGTTGGAAGTTGGAACTGTGGCGGCAAGGGACACAAGTCCAATGTGTGCCCAAGCCCCAAGATGGACAAGAAGTTGAAGGACACCAAAACCAATGATGCAAAAGGGAATGGAACACCAAAGTCCGTGACCAAATCACCAAATACTGCTGCTGCAAACACCACTGCTAGCGCCACCCTCGATGAGGTTGCTGGAGCATGGAGCATATTTGACTCATACAAAGACCCTATTTACGATGGATCACTGTGGGGACTTGTACTCCCCCACAGCCTGCGTGTCATACCTGATGGTGGCGATGACGACACACTCACTGACCCTGACATGCCTGGCCTGATCCCTAACAACCCATCTGAAGAAGGGGAGAACATAGCGGAGCACCATGCAGTGGTCATTCATGTTGGCCAGTGCTGAGATAACAACCTCAGGAACAACTTACCTGATGATGAGGACCCAGACATTGTGGGGATTCTTGAGCTTGATGAATGTGATGATGAGTTGCCGGAAGCTCACATCACTGATTCGGTTGCCAACCACATTTCCCCTGCAAGCACCAAGGGGGAGGATGATGATCCTCTGAGCCCGATGGATGTGCCAGCACTTGTTGCTGAGTGGGATGTGGTATGGGGCAAGCCTATCCATGCATCTTCAAGAAGTCTAGCCTTGATGGCATCACCTGCCTATTTGAAGGGTCAGATATGGGAGCTATACAATTCAGGGGCCAGTCACCACATGCCGCCGATTCATGAAGACTTTGTGGAATTCCAATCCACAACACCGAAAACCCTGACTGCAGCTAACCAGCAGGAGTTTCATTCGAATGGGATAGGTGACATACTCATAAATGTCCCAAACAGCCACACAATGACGAGAATCTGCCTGACCTCCGTTTTGTATGCCCCATCAATTGGCATGACCCTGATATCTGTTGGACGCATCGACGATGCAGGTTACATGTCCCTATTTGGCAATGGACACTGTGAGATACGCAAGGCCAATGGAGAGCTCATTGGTACCATACCAAAGAGGCAGGCTCTATATTGCGTCATCCGAGACATTGCAAAACCATCTACACATGTCGCAAGCATCACAGAAGTCACTGTAATGGACCTACACCATCATATGGGCCATATTGCACCCCGTGCTGCCCAAGAACTGGTTACAAAAGGACTGGTCACAGGCCTGAAGATCGTCGCATCTGATGAGCCTGAGGAATGCGATGCATGCATCAAAGCCAAACTGACACGCCAGGAGATTCCCAAGGTATGCCAAGGTGAGCATGCAGCAAAATTTGGCTGGGAGATTTGGTCAGACTTATGGGGCCCACTGAGTGTAGCCACTCTAGGAGGGCGGAGGTACTTTGTCAGCTTCACTGATGATCACAGCCACTGGACAACAGTCTACCTACTCCGAACTAAGGACATCTTTGAAGCATACAAGGCATTTGAAGTATAGGTCAAAAAACACCTTGATACTGGAATAGCATGCTTACATTCTGATCGTGGGGGGGAGTACATGTCAATCACAAGGCCAGCCTCATAATTCCTCCTTTCTGAAATATAGTTAGAAATTCTTTGTGAAATATTATATTTGAGACTAAATTTCTACAAACAGAAATACAAAAAATTACCCATTAGAAATATACTTTGAAAATCAATATTTCTAATGGGTAATTTTTTGAATTTCTGTTTGTAGAAATTTAGTCTCAAATATAATATTTCACAAAGAATTTCTAACTATATTTCAGAAAGGAGAAATTATGAGGCTGGCCTTGTGAATGGAGCTCATTGCATACCTTGACAGCAGAGGGACTGCACAAAAGCTGACAACCCACGACACCCCTGAACACAATGGTGTTTCAGAATGGCTCAACCGCACGTTGATGGAGAAAGTCCGTGCTATGCTCTGGGCAGCCAGATTACCACGATTCCTGTGGGGGGAGGCACTGTTGCAAGCCATATACCTCAAAAACCGGACTTCTATGAAGGCGTTAAATGGTCACACACCTTACAAAGTTGTCAATAGTCAAACACCTGATCATGGCCTTCCTGAGTGGGTCTGCAAAGTGTGGGTTCACAACACAGCTAGTGGAAAGGTGGGTAACTGTGCGAGTGAAGTCCGCTGGGTTGGTTACGACAACTTGAGCGCCACACATCATGTCTACTGGCCAGACAAACACTCAGTTAGTGTCGAAAGAAATATCAGATTCTCTACTACATATGAAGCTATGCCTGTCGATGATGACGTTGAGCTCAAGGGGGAGGGAAACGGACTTGACGAGCCCACCGCTTCAATAAAATCTCTTACCCAGAGGGCCACTCAACCTCGCACTACTGCACCTCCTACTCCAGCACCTACCCCTGTACCTACCCTTGAACCCAAGAAACGCCCCACTCACAGCTGCAAACCCTCACAATATGTCAGGGACATCCAATCTGGCAAAGGTAGCGCACACGGCTTGAACAACCAACCCCCCATGCCATGCGGCATGCAGGTACCCAAGGCTACCATTAATGAAACTGCTAAAGATGAGAATGCAAATGGTAAGGGGGAGCTCACAGAGGAAATCCCTGGTGTGGTGATGGCAGCCAAGATGGCTGAGGCACATGGAATGGAGCCAAGAAACCTTGCTGAGGTGAAACGAAGCCCTGACTGGACGAGGTGGCAGGAGGTGATGGAGGTGGAGAAAGCAGCACTGGAGAAATTTGGAATGTGGCACTTGGAGAAGCCCCCACCCAACGTGAACATTGTAGGATGCTGCTGGACATTCATCATAAAATGTGATGCAGCTGGAGCAATCACATGCTATCGCACACAGCTCATTGCCCAGGGATTTTCTCAGGTCCCTGGAGTCGATTTCTTTGAGACATATGCACCTGTCACCAAAATGGCATCCATGTGCGTCTTGCTTGCAATGGCCACACATCACGATTTCGAGATCCACCAAGTCGATATCAAAAGCACTTATCTAAATGGTGAGTTTGAAGAAGGCAAAATTATATACATGTGTTTGCCTCCCGGCATCCATTTAACCGATGACAAAACCCTTGTCCTCTGCCTCCTCAAACCCCTCTATGGATTACGCCAGAGTGGCAGGCACTGGTACCAAAAATTCTCGAGTGTCTTGATGGGACCACTGTGAATAAAATGCTGCGAAGTCGACCAAGCAGTCTTCTACCATGTTGAGGGGGAGTGTTAGGGCGACACCCACTATCTGCTAGCTAAGACTGTGTGGGTTCTCTCTACAAGAAGGGGGCAGGATCCGCGCTTGTGATGGGGGGATTGATGGTTTTGATGCAAGGGGTTATTAATAGGTGAGTTCATTGACAAAGGCCTTTCACACCGAAAGTGTAGGTGGAATACCTAAGAGAACACAACTGGGGTCCCCTAGGCATATATTTAGGGTTTATATACTATGTTACACATATTGTACATTGTTGTTACCGACGCACTCGTACATGCGTGTACATTTTGATGCGTGCGAAATAAAATTCTCATGCTATCAAAGTGTAGCGTCATTTGGTGTCATGTAGCATAATTCGACATAATAAAATAAAATGAAATTTTATTAGATAATGTGGTGGTTACCCCCCTTTTATGCCTCGACTTGCAGGCGAGAAAATATTATGTTTGTCCCCTCTGTGAAATTTTGGTAAGGCCAGAATTTCATCCCCTCATACACCATTCTTGCAATGCGACACGGAGCATTCGGATTATGTTTAAAGAATTGGGCGATTGCATTACGCGCTTGCTTACAATTCTCATGAATTATTTTTGTCGGTATAGTTTTTCCACTTTATTAAGAACTCCACTTTGTTGCGTCAAAGATGTGAGTCTAGAATTTCTTCAACTATATATTCTAGAGCACCTTCTACTATTATTGGAGGTTGCGGAGTAGTTTGTTGGCCAGGAATAGTGGGCGGGCGGTAAGGGCATAGGCAGGATACATTAATCTTGGGATCAATCTTAAATGATTGGGGTAATTTTAGCACTACTGCATTAGGCGAGATCACTTTAGAGATTGCATATGGGCCAACTTGTTTCTCCATAAGTTTCCTCGAAGGTCGTGGAATATTCAGGTCCTTGGTACTTAGCCATACCAAGTCACCAACTTTGTACTCTGGAGCGCGTGCTCGAGTACGATCTGTGTGTCGCATCATGTCATCACATGCTTTCTTCAATGCCGCCTCTGCTTCCTCTTGTGCCTTTTGCATCTTAGATACAAAGTCTTCTACTGACTGTACTTTGACTTCCCTTCTGGGTTCTACTCCCATGCGAGGATGATATCCATAATTTGCGAAAAAGGGTGACATACGAGTAGCCGAATGGAATTTGTTATTGTGGGAAAATTCGGCAATTGCCAACCATTTGGGCCAGTTGGTTTGTCAGTAGTTGACAAACATACGTAGGTACTGCTCCAACTCCTGATTCATTCTCTCTGTCTGCCCACCAGTCTGCGGGTGATATGCCGTAGATAATTTAGTTTGAATTCCCAATATGTTGTTTAGTTCTCGCATAAATGTGGAAGCAAATTGTGGTCCGCGATCGGAAATAACGGTATTGGGTAACCCATGTAACCGCCATACCTGATTTAGATAGAGGTGCGCCAAGCCCAATGATGAGGTTTCTGTAGTAGTAGGAATAATATGGACCTCCTTTGTAAAGCGGTCGCATACTATGAATATTGCATCGTACCCTTGAGCCTCGGGTAATCCAGTAATAAAATCCACAGATATATCTCGCCACGGTGCTTTAGGTATAGGGTTCGGCATTCATTTTCCTGCAGGTTTCTCTGGAAATTTCTTCCTCCTCATGCACGTATCACATCCATCCACATACCCCAACCAATGTCTTCCATCTTCCTGGGTGTCTAGCAATCGGCATATTGTGATGTAACCGGATGATCTCCCTTCGCAAATCCTGATCCTTCGGTACATACACTTTTCCTCGAAACAACACCAACCCTTGTTCCTCAGCCCATTCATCTCCTTTGATATTACCTTTCTTCTCTCCCTTCAGAGCTTTCACGGCTTCCACTACTTCATCGTCCATTTCTGAACATTGTCTAATTTTAGACAACATTTCCATTTCCGAGCTATCTATTAATAGATGCCCTTGACACATAGCACAAATGCAAAAGTATTCGGGTTTGAGTAAGGTAACATTTTTATTGTCCTCCTCCACCCCCCTTTTATGATCAATACGTCTGGATAATGCATCTGCTTTCCTCATTAAGCTTCCCACTTTGTGGACCAAGTGAAAGTTGAAACGCGATAGGAATAGTGCCCAATGCGCTTGCCAGCGATTAAGCTTTTTAGCGGACATGAAGTATTGCAGATTTTGATGATCCATCCAGATCTCAATCTGATGCATACATCCCTCCAAATAATGCCTCCACACCTCCAATGCTCGTATTATCCCCAACATCTCTTTGTCATGCACATCATAATTCCTCTCCACATCATTCAACCCTTTTGACAAGTATGCACAAGGATGCCATTTGTCATCTTCGCACAGAATTGATAATACCGCTCCAGTAGCAAAATCGGATGCATCGGATTCCACTCACAAAGGGCATGTGAAATCTACTGGGGCTAATATTGGTCCCTCCACAAACTTTCTCTTCAACTCCTCAAACACTGTCTGCTGCTGCTCTCCCCACCTCCATACTACTCCCTTTCGTGTAAGGTTATGTAAGGGTGCGGCAATTTTAGAAAAATTGTGCACAAAGCGACGATAATAATTTGCGAGTCCCAAGAAGGCTTGAACCTCCTTGACATGGGTGGGCACAGGCCAATCTGTGATCGCCTGTACCTTGATCGGATCCATTTTGATCCCGTCAGGGCTGATCAATAATCCTAGGAACTCAATCTCGCTTGCCCCAAACACACACTTCTCTGGTTTCAAAAATAGATCATTCTCCACCAACCTCCGTAACACCTCCTGTACTATCGCCTCATGATTTTCTTCATCCTCCGTGAATATCAGAATGTCGTCAATAAATATTATTACCATGCCTTTGTTTATTATGTCCTTGAAAATGTTGTTCATCATATTTTGAAAGGTCAGGGGACTATTACTCATCCCAAAAACATGACAAGTGGCTCAAAGGATCCTCGACACGTGGCAAATGGTGCCTTCCACTCATCTCCTTTCTTTATTCATACATTGTTGTATCCCCATCATAAATCCAATTTTGTAAAGACCTTGGCTTTTCCCACCTTGTCAATTATTTCTGAGATCAACGGCAGGGGGTACACATTCTTCACTGTCCACTCATTCAAATACCTATAATCTGTACACATCCTCTTCCTTTGGTCTTTCTTTGGCATGAAGAATATTGGTGACATCTGCAGTGATTTCAAAGGTCATATGTATCCTTTGCACAATTGCTCCTTCAGGAATGCATCCACTTCTTCTTGTTCCATTGGAGATAATGGATATACCTTCGACTTCTTTGGCACAAACCCTGGCTTCATCTCAATCGCATGATCCCATGGCTTCCGCACCAGCATTCGCTCAGACTCCTTCTTCTGGAACACTGACAGATGTTCATGATACACTTTTGGCACCCATTCCTCCACTGGCTTCTCCACCTTCATGATATTCTTGTCCCATGACTGTCCTCCATGAATTGTTCTAAAGGTTTGCTTCTGCTCTTCTTTCTCGATCATGATTGGAACTTCCCCATTTGGCATTTCCTCATCCTCCACTTCCTCCATCGTAACAGAATACTTTCTCGGATGTTCTTTCTCTTTCTTTTTCCTTTTTTCCTTCTTCATCTTCCTCCCATACACATTACATTCCTTAGGACAATGAGTCATTTGTACTTTCCCAGTTTTCCAATCAATTTTGGGATTATGCTTCTGTAACCATGGACATCCTATTATTAGATTGGTTTTCCCAAGATTGCACACTTCGAATACGGCTCGCTCCTGATGCTCCTGATACTTTAGGATCATAGTCACCACCTCCTTGATAGTTCCTCCACGATTGACTGTTCCGTCAATATTGTACACCATTATAGGTTGCGCCAGCTTGCATGTGTTAATACCGTTTCCAGTAATTAAGGATTGATTAATAAATAATCCTGTAGCACCACTATCAAGCAACACTTTCACATCAATGCTGCGTCCACTGTCTTCAATCCCACAGTCAAGGTGATTTCTGGTTCTATTTGCACAGAGCAAATAAAGAATTTAGGGGTTTTTGGAAATAGTGCTCGGCAATTTTCTTGGTCACATGATTCATAACAGTTGTACTCCTCCTCAATTTCCTTTTCTGATTTACTCTGGGTTTCCTCGGATACTAATACATTGTAACAATTCTGGGTCACCAATGGGGAAACCTTCACGGGGACTCTTCTGCAAAATTCTTCTGCTTGCCTTCCTCCAGCTTCACTTCCTCGATTGTAGCTTCCCTAATCTTTCTTTTCTGCTTACAATTCCTAGAAATGTGTCCTAACTGCCCACAGTTAAAACATTTAAGTGGGGCTCATCTCCCTGCTTGATCAACCTCCATTGCCTCTGCTGGTGCTGCTGACTCCATAACTATAGGTGTCACTGCCATGGCCAGTGGCTGTGCCCTCAGAGCTTGCACCTGAGGCACCTTTCCTTTCTCATACTTTCCTCCAGATGACTTTCCAAATTTACTACTTCCATACATCAACTTTGACTCCGCCTGTTCCTGCCGATATTGCTGGTCAAGGCACATTGCCCAATTATACCACTCATCCAACTTCTCTGGCATAGAAGGTAGTCAGTAGATAGACTTGAATAAGGAGGGATTTAATCCTGCTTTCCAAAACTCTACCAACGTGGCTTCTCCCATGTCTGTTTGCAAAGCTTCTGCTTTGAACTGCAAAATAAATTCATCCACCGTTAAGGAACCTTGGTGCATGGTCTTTAATTTAGCATTGGCTGTCACCTTTGGATTAGGGTCTCCAAACTGTGCCTCCAATCTCTCCAGAAATTCCTTGAAGGTTGCAAATGGTTTATTTCCCGTGGCAATTTGATTAATAGCCTCGTTTCTCCAGAACTGTGCTTTCCCCCCCTGAATGTATGAGAGAGCGAACATAATCCTAGACTCAGCTGTACGAAACTCTGGCTTCCTCCCATGGATGTACAATACTATAGAGCTGATGAAGGATTTTGTATTCTCCATGGTACCATCAAAGATTTGTGGGGGTGCGTACTTAGGTAAGCGCACTTTTCCATTTCTGGATTTCTCTGCTGTCTCATCCTCCTGCGATATCCACTCTACCATCTCCTCCATCTCATCATCTCTTTCTCATATCGTCTCTGGCTGTACTTCCGCTTGTCTGGGCTGTGATGCTGCCAATACTGACACTAATTGCAACATTTGCGCTGTGAGTGCATCAATTTTCACCTCTAGTGCTGGTATGGGAACAGGATTAGGACCGGGATTAGAAGTTGAAGGTTCAGACATAATTGTAGAATCTGTGATGAATCACTTCTTCGACAAATTCAAAATTTTTTCTTTGAGACCTCTCCGAATGTTTATGGGTCACGTGATAAGGTTCGTCGAGGTTCGTCAATCATTTGTTGTTCGTCAGGCACCTATTTTGACACTTCGGATCAATAACCCTTCCAACAGTGCCTGATCTCAGAGATATTGCTGAATTCGGCTTGTAACTAAAATAGTCGTCCGAATAGAGTGATGTAAATTGTAACTAAACCAGATCCGATTGGTTGTCTGGTTGCAGCTGTCCTAATGACGAGCACTGCCTCTCGATCACTGGCAGTCGCAATGTAAGGTGAGGCCTGGCATCAGCTTATGAAAGAAAAGGTAGATTATGTATATACAAGTACTTCCAGCTCGTGCCGAAAGGGTGAGTAATCGGATGTGGCATGGTGAAACAATGACGTATGCGCAAGTAAGAGAAGGTGCACTGATATGGGAAGTTGTGTTCTTCTGTTAGGGTGACACCCACTATCTGCTAGCTAAGACCATGCGGGTTCTCTCTACAAGAAGGGGGCGGGATCCGCACTCATGATGGGAAGATTGATGGTTTTGATGTGAGGGGTTATTAATAGGTGAGTTCATTGACAAAGGCCTTTCACACCAAAAGCGTAGGTGGAATACCTAAGAGAACACAACTGGGGTCCCCTAGGCATATATTTAGGGTTTATATACTATGTTACACATATTGTACATTGTTGTTACCGATGCACTCATACATGTGCATACATCATTTGGCATCATGTAGCATAATTCGACATAATAAAATAAAATGAAATTTTATTAGATAATGGGGTGGTTTCCTAACAGGGAGTCAGTGATGGCATTAGCATGGCATGTTGACGACTTTTCGGCTATCACTTTGTCTCTTGAGCTGGAGCAGGAGATCAAAACTGAACTTAAGAAAGTGTTTGAGATCTCTGACCTTGGTGAGATCAACTGGATCCTGGGTATCACCGTCAAATGTGACCATGCTGCACGGACAATTGGGCTATCCGAAAAAGCCTACATTAACTCAATGCTAAGCCAATATGGATTTGAGAACATCAAGCCTGTCGCAATGCCCATGGACCCCAGCGCTCACTTCTCCTCCTCTCAAAGCCCCAAAACTGTGCAAGAATTCACTGAGATGAAAGACAAGCCATACCACGAAGCTGTTGGCTCGTTAATGTATGCGTCGCTTGGCACAAGGCCTGATATCACCTATGCAGTCAGTATTCTCTCAAAATATGCTGACAATCCTGGATTAGTGCACTGGAACACCATAAAATGTGTTTTTGCCTACCTTGCTGGCACCAAAGACCTATGGTTGACATATGGTGATTCATCAGGCAAACTGGAGGGCTACACCGATGTGGATGGTTCAATGCACGAGGACAGGAAAGCCATATCTGGCTATGCTTTCCTTCTTGATGGAGGGGCCATTTCATGGTGCTCAAAGAAACAGGAAATCATCACGTTGTCGACAACAGAGGCAGAGTATGTGGCAACAACCCACGCTGCCAAGGAAGCACTCTGGCTTTGATCTTTGATCGGAGAAACTTTCGGAAAAGTTACCGGTCTGACAATACTTTACAGTGATAACCAGGGCACGATCGCACTCACTCATGATCACCAATACCATGCATGCACAAAGCACATTGACATCTGCTTCCACTTCATCTGCTGGATCATTACTGATGGAAAACTCAAACTGGTTTATTGTCCCACAGAAAATATGATTGCTGACACCCTTACAAAGGCCCTCCCAAGCGCCAAAGTCAAACATTTTGCCTACTCACTCAAACTATGCAAGGATTGAGGGGGAGTGTTGGAACAGACAATCCTATGTAGTACACTCATTTACTCATTACTCTATTTATAGGACTCAGGAGTCCTAATTCCTTTTGTTTCATTACTGTACCCATTATGACACAGCCCCTGTGTTACTTATAGTTAGTGTAGTTATGGTCGACTCCCTCAGACTTTGCCACTACGTTGAGTGGGCTGAGCTGAGGTGAGTACCCTTCACTGACTTTACCTGTGGACACTATTATTTACATTATTACCTATAGTCTCGTACTTTACAGGTAATATATTTAGACTTTGCCACTACATCGAGTGGGCTGAGCTGAGTCTCGTACTTTACAGACTATACTCACTCTTTCAGAGCATTGCAGAACAGGTCCCAGCACCCATAATCAAAGGAAAGCCTGAGAAACATGATGTAGATCATCATTTGCCGCCACCTGAACGCAAATTCATGCCAAAATGACATGCAGATCCCATGGCAGTGGAGGATCTCGAGGTGGTTGATATAGACAAGGCCTGACGTTAGCTGACAACAGGCCAGCCACCAGCAGCGCCAGAAGCCAGTTCTGTCCCAAAAAATGTTGATGAACAGTGTTCCTCGACCGGGAGCATTGCAGAACATGTCCCGGCACCCGTAATCAAAGGAAAAACGATGTAGATATGTTGGAGAATGAGTCCTAGCACCAGTGGCTGAGAGGAAACTCGAGAGAAATGATGACAAGCGTCGCTTACCACCATCTGGATGAGGTACATGTCAAAATTACGTGTAGTACTTGAAACAGGTGGAAGGTCGGCCCATCAGGAAAACTACACATTGTTTGACTTTTGAGACTTTGAGTTCTTGGAGACTTCAGGGCTTTGTCTTTGGACTTTCAGTCCTTTCAAGACTTTTACTTTTTGGACTTCTACTTTTTGGAGACTTTTGAACTTTTACTTTTGAACTTTTACCTTTTATTGACTTTCACCCTTTTACTTTTTTTACTTTCAGGACTTGTAAGACTTTTGGTTCTTGTTCAATGACAATGTATGAACCAAGTGAGAACTAACTTGTATTCCAAATAAAACAATAGTGCTAATATACTAAAAGCCTCATAGGTTCATGTTTAACAGTAGGTCTGAGTCTTTGTACACACAAGTGTAACAGAAGTACTCTTGTACAACTGGCACTCAGAGGGAACAGAACGATGTAACTGGAATTTGGTATGTATTCAAGAAGAGTGAATATCTAAGACATCATACAAGAAAGTCAACCTAGGTGCACATGACCGTGTGTATTAGTAATCACAGTGGTATCATAGTAGTGGTAAGAGAATTGGAACTCTCTTACAGAAGAGTGAATATCTAAGACATCGTACAAGAAAGTCAACCTAGGTGCATGTGACCACATGTATTAGTAATTGCAGTGGTATTGTAGTCGTGGTAAGAGAATTGGAATTCTCTTACAACAAGATATGGAGAAATAGTGTTTATGAATTTTGTGGCAATGCATCTCATGTTTTAGGCTTGTGGGATACTGGTTCAGGACTCAGACCTATTGTAAGTACAGCCAGTGGTCAGTAAGTATTACTATGGGCAATCACCATACACAAGAGCCAAGGCCTCACACTAGAAGATGTTGTGATTGACCTTGGACCAAAAGACTTTTCATCTGGGCTGTCATTTGTTGCAATTTCACGTGTTAAAAAATTGAAGGGTTTGGCATTTCATGTCCCTTTTGGAATCCAACAACTACAACATGGTGAAGAAACAGAGTCAATGAAGATGTTGAGAGAGGATAATACATGATGGGAGGCATTGGGATTCACTCTAGACAGGCATGGGTTGGATCTTAGTGAATATGTATTCAATGAATAAGTATATGTACTCAGATAAGCATTGTGTGAAAGACTGGGATAAAGCAAGCTCCCCATTATGTAGGTGAGGCACTCACATACAAACATACTTGCTCGGCCTGTCCAGCTTTGTATTGCTTATTTGATTAATGTAACTTGTTGCCATTTGAATTGCTGGGTTAAGTTAACCTTATGGATGAATATTCATGCATATCGTCTGAGTATTTATTTCCTCCAGTTGATATTCAGATAACACTGGAAATGCCTTCCCAATTTGAGTCCTTGTCATAGATAATCTATAATAGTGATTCAAGGATGCCTCTGAAAGGTTTGGATGAGAAATGACACCACTCCTTGGTGAATTGGTGGTCTATGTGTAGTGGAGGCAGAGGTATGGGAAGTTTCATGTATTCACATAATTATTTTGATATCTACACTGCACCCAAATATATACCTGTCAGTGCTAAAGAGACTTGCTAGGAATTAATTGAGTTCTTCTTGTATGTAATCCAGTACCAAATGATCAACTCCAATCCATTATAAAATAAGTGAGGCTGTTGTTCCTTTTTTGCCCAGTTGATAATATCAGCAAGAGGCATTTCTTCTCTAAGCCCTATAAAGGTAGAGCATGCCTTTTTCCAAATATCTTCAGTGTGAATAATATGCCAGATCAATAGGGCTGCCAGGTCATCAAATGGACAATCCACTATGAAACCTGGCTTAAAAACTGGATGAGTGACAGGTCTAAAGTCCCCTTGTGGAAGACCACATGACCAACAGTACTGGTACCTTTCAAACTGAAGCTCATGCTTTAGTTGAATCCATCCAATAGCATGCCAGACAAACCCATCCTCTTGAGTCTTGCAGTTAATGAAATATTGGTGATTGATGGTCTTGAGTTGCCATGTATTCTTCCATGCCCAGCAAATGACACAGTAGCAAGGGTTGCTACCATCAAGAATACCCCCAATAACTTTTGTCATGGCTGACAACTCAGCAACCTTTGCCTTCTTTTCTTGCTGTATTCTGAGATCCAGGGCATGATCCAGACACAGTGACATGGAGGGTCCAGACACTAAATTTTGCTGAGGGAGAATAACTTGAGTACTTGGACCAGATGATGGAGGTGTGGGGCCCAAGACACTCTCATCAAGCAAAGGTAGTGTAGTATCATCCCAACCTCCAATATCGTAATCAGGACTTGGATCACAGACTGGCTGCAACAGCTTTTTGGAAGCTACCACCAATGGATGATTAGGATTGCAGTTGTCACAACTGGCTGCATTATGGAGATCAGCACACTGGACAGGATTACCATCCATGATATCTGAAAGGATCAACTGTCTGCATTCTGATCCATTTTCAACATATCTGGTACCTTGTATAATACCAGCAGGGTCAATGGTATTTGCAGGTGGTGAAATGAATGTCATGCAATAGTTAATCAAGAAGACATGTGCTGGTGCACCACTGCGTCCAGCCCAGCCCCCACCTGCACAAAGTTTGTTAATCCATAAGGCATTTCAAGAAAAATGACAGTGTCAACATCGGAATTGTTGATGCCCTGAATAAATCCTGTTGTTGCTACCATCCACCAGTGACCAGGAGAGTTCGTGTTCCATTTCTCTTGGAACTCCATGTGATCATCTAGTGTCATGTCTGAGTGACACTTGGTATTGCCAAAGAATGCAGCAAGTGTATCCACTTCAGGGTGAGACAGGCAAAAAATGATTCCTTGGGATGTTTCAGTCCATGTCTCCTTCTCCACCAGCTGCACAAGATCAAGGAGAACATCATTGACTTTTCGGACTCTCTGCTCAACATGCAACACATGATACATGAGATTTTTTTGGTTTGTTGGCTCACAGATGATGAGGGTGGAGCAAGGCAGATACACCTGTTGAAGAAAATAATCTTCCAAGTATTCAGCCAGTGTTGCAGTCAGGAAAATCTCTTGCACCAGATACTGGGCCAACTCTTTGACTGCATCAAATTTTTTCTGATACTTGTTGCAAGTAGAAACTTGATGACATTCATCAACAACAAAACATTGGACTGAGTTCTCATTGTCTTGGTACCAGCTATTTCAATTAATTTAGTTCAATAAATCTTTACATTTGATTAAATTCATAACATTTAAATTTATAACTTGCAAGACTTTCAATTGCAATTAAAATCAATGCTATGTCCTTCATGACCCAGTCAATGATGTCAACAGTCCATTGTGCACATGAAATATTGAATTTCAGTGCCTTCTCTAAGGTTTCTGTAAGCAGTGATTTGTTTGGTATAATTACCAATGTCTTCTTAACTGTGCCACCCAGTGCTGTATCAACAGTTGCAGCAAAGGCTGGAAGAAGGAATACCAAACTCTTTCCACCTCCAGTAGGAAGAATACCAATAAAATTTTGAGTCCCAGTCAGAGCCAATTCAACCATTTGCTGTTGACCTTTGGAAAGAAATTTGGGCTGTGCAATATCTTGGTAAAGCAGCTTCAGATAATGAAGTGCTGTTTTACTATGTGGTGCCAGATCAATATCCATTGGATCTGACACAAGAGTATCAGAGCTGGAATGTGGCATGAGCTGTGTTGCAGCAGGTGGTTCAGCAACAGTAGGCAAATCAATGTCCATGACAGTGTCTGTAGCTGAGAGGGTTATTGAAGGTTGCTGGGAAACAGGAATGTGTAGAGAACCCTGACATGACAGAACTTCAGCAATACCAGCAGCAACCCCCAACTGAATAATTTCCTCCATTTCATTTTTTAGTGAATGAACTGCACTTCCAATACTTGCAGAAATAATAGCAGCAAGTCTGTCCTCGTCAAGATGTGCTGCTGGAACTGGTTGAACAGCGTGAGCAGCAGCTGAGTGGTCTGAAGAATCAAGTGGTCTGTAGTAGATATCACTGCTTTGCTGCTTGCATTGGATATCCAAGGGAAGAAGAGGGGCTTTTCCAGGTGCAAACTGAGTCAATCTCCACCACCACTCTGACATATATCCAAAATGGAACATCAAGTCTGAAGATAGAGTAGTAAGATAAGTCAATTGAACACCATAACAGTGCCAATCTGCTAAAGCTCCATGGCCTCTTTGTTTAATCAAAGCATCCTCCTCCTCCTCAAGCTCTAGCTTGTATTCTGTGCCAAGATATGCATGAGCAATCACAACCACAGATTGACAATAGCCTCTAACACCCAAGCTGCATTTAAAATACTGTCCAGTCCAATGCTTGAACTGAATATAGAACTGTGACTCCAGTAGCCACTGTCCATCAATCACATATAGATATTCATGATACAGGGAGGCAACCTGCTTGCCCCATAGTCTTTGGGCAAAATTGATTTCCACAGGGTGGATTATCAAAAGATAAATTTTGTACAGCTGACAGAGCTCAGGTGAAAGTTTCACTGGAATGAATTCCTCATGTTGGATAAGTGTTTCTGGCTTGACACATCATACAATGAGCCACAGATTGCCATGGTTGTAAAATATGTTGTGTCCATGTAGTCCATTGCAAAGCCTAAAGTCACAGAGTTCTGCAATCCAACATGGCTGTCCAGGGACAGTATGATGAAGATTGGCCATCTCTTGATCCAGTTCTCCAGCTGTTTGCATCCATGACAGTTGCCATGCAGAATTCCATATAAGTGTTTGATCATTGCCCATCTTGCAGGGTGACTCACTGCTTGTGTTGCTCATCAAATACTTCATGAGAGCCTCTGAGTCCACTCCTTTGACAGAATCAACCCATGAATATCCATAGGTGGTATCTGTCATATTGTTGACAAAGTTGTTGGGGAGTTTAGGAGAAATCCTTTCCTCAACATAGAACTTTGATCAAGAAGATGCAGTTGTTATAAGCACAGTGCAAGCCAGCTATCCAGTCATCAAGATGCATGGTTTTGTTCTTGTATGTTACTTGCTTTGCATCAGATGAAAGAGTGGTAGTGGGTGGAGATGGTTTTGCAAATTCAAGTGCTGATGCAAAATGCTGATACTCCATAACAGTGTTGAAAGGATGAAGGCCACCAGTTTTGATGTTTAAGTTGCAATAATATTCAACTGCACTGATAGATAAATATCAATTAGTATACAATGTTTGATAATTAATAAAAGCAATTTACACATATAGACTCTCAGATAGAAAATCTTTATGATGAAGACAGCCTTGATACAATGTAACACCATGACAATGATACTCCATCTTTGACAATATTCCTGTGAGTTCAGAGGCCTCAACAAAGTTTCCCTCTGGCTGTAAAGCATACAAAGCAAGCCAACATTCAAGAATCATTGACCATTTGTTGCCCTCTTGTATTGATGACTGTGCTGAAAGCAAGTAAAATATATAAATGCATGGAAAATTGGAATGTGTTCAAGAGTCAGAGGCTGTTTCAAGGAGGATTCCAGTGCAATTATATGCTGAGCATACTTTGGTGGCAAGGGGAACTGGTAGTTGGATGGATGACCTTTATGAGCTTCTAAAATAGCATATGCCAAGCTGTGTAAAGAATATGCATATGTGCATTGAGTGTCATTTGTAAGATGATATTGCCATGGCTGAACCTTTTGCTGTACACTGATAGGCAACAAGTTGTAAGTTGTCATTAATAATGAAAGCAGCAGTGACTCACCAAGGATATTCCATGAGGATACACCTTACTTGCATACTTGAACTTTTGGCAACATCAACAAATGCAGACATATAATTCCACACTAGCTTCCACAATGGACATTTTGTATAATGTGTGGGATGTGCAAGGGTTGCCAAAGTCCTGCATTTTCTTTTGTCTGTTATGTATGCCTCCAAGTGTTCATGCCACCTTGTTTGATACAACAGAGGAGGAATTTCATGTGGTGCAGCTGGAATTGTAACATCAAAAGCTTCATAGGTAGGCACCTCTTTCTTCATATAAATATCAAAGAGTGGAGTTGAATTAGGAATTGGTGGATCAACCTGAAAGTACCAGCAGTTGATATGAGGAAAGAATGTTTGGACATGTCCTCTGCAGTAACACTCGTCAGGTGAGATATGATTTGACAATCGATGGTTGGCACTCCAATGGTTTGAAAAAGAGCAAGAGGTTAAAGCACCATAGTTACACAGATTGCCACAATAGGCATCAGAATGGATCTTGAGAAGCTCCACAGGCTGGCAGTTGGAAAGTGGAGAAATTGAAGTCTCGGTGGTGACATTCAATTTGTTGACAAGATTATTCCAGTTCCCTTTCTCATCCTGTGTTGAAGGGATACTATGCTGACTGCATGCCCCAGAGCACTGCTAGGGAATACACCAAACTTGCATGTGACACAGATTATGATATGGTGAGTTGTGTGAAACCAATCAGTACTTTACACTCCCCCCTAGTCCGAGCAGACTCTGCTCAGACACACTCGGACACTTGGACTGTCCTAGGACTGTCCGAGTTGTCCGAGTAAAGTCCAAGGACTGCACTTGGACTGCACTTGGACTTTGCTTGGACAACATCAATTGTGCATTTATTTACACCTTTAAAGTACTGTCCAAGTGAAGTCTGAGTTCCAGTCTTAGAGAAAGTCTTATAAGTCTCACAAAATGATGTGTGCACAGCAGGAATTCAACCAACAGCCTTGTGGACTAGCAATCACATGACAACAAAACATGCACACTCTACCACTTAAGCCAAGTAGTCATTTAAAGTTACATACATTATATCTATTTATTACTGAAATCTAATTTTTTATATATCATGAATAGATTATTAAATTGACCCCCTCACATCTGTGCGAGGTATTAATAATATGTATAATACTAAGCCCTCCCCTTGCAAGCTCGAGGGGAGGGGGCTGTAACTATCAATTATAAAAATAAATTAAAAACACCCACCACAAGCAGTTGCTCATGGCGGCATTCATCTCTCCCCAGGTTGTCCCCTGGCCATCTCGCTCTCCTGTCCCCATTCTTCTCCCCCCCAAACCACCCCATGAGCAGATGCTCATAGGCGTGGGGCGGGTGTCATTGTGGGTGTCCCCACTCTCATTGTCATCTCCCTTCCCCCTTGTCTCTTCACTCTCACCTTCCACCCTGCGAGCAGGGGCTCGCAGCAGTGGTGGTGGTGGTGTCCCCTTGTTGTCATCATCGCCAGTAGTAGTTTGTAAAAAAAGTTGGTTAGCATCAAAAAATGAAATGAGAAAAGAAAAAAAAAACTTACCTAGGACCCAAGAGATGTTGACATCTCTTGGGCCTTTTTTGTCTCCCTGTCAGTACCTGCACTCTTGCACCCCCCATCCACCTTGCGAGCAGTTGCCTGCGGCAGTTATGGGGGGTGCTGGCTGTCATTGGCATCTCCCCTGATTGTCATCATTCCACCCATTGTCCACCCTATGAGCAGTGGCTCGTAGGGCTGGGGCAGGTGGTGTTGTCGTTCCCTGCCATCATCATCACCGTTAGCAGCTGCTCTCCCCCATGCGAGCAGTTGCTTGCACTGGTGGGGGTGGGTGCTGGGTCGTGGTCTCATTGTTGTTCCTCGTCTGGTGGTTTGGGGGTCATTGTGCTGCTACAGTATAGATATAACCTATAAGTAATGAAAAAATGTGTTAGCTTAAAGAAAACATGAGAAAAGAAAAAAGAAAAAACTCACCTGGGGCCCAAATGACTCTATTGTCGTTTGGGCCCATTTTATTGTGTGCTGGCATGGGACCCATGGCTGTGGGGTGTTCAGGGGGCAGTGGCAGCAGCGGGACATGGGAGGGAGGCGGCGTTGTCGAGTGGTGGTGGTGGTGGTGGTTAGTGATGATCGATGATGAGCTGGCATCATTGTTGGTGATGCGGCTGTGTTGATTTGTCATCACAGCTGGGGCGGTACATAGAGAGATAAAACTATTAACCTGTAATGATACTTTAGTCTAACGGTTATATTGTTGCCTTAATTATACTTTATCATGTGACTACAAGGGTTCAATCCCTGTGGTAGCCACTGATTTTTCAGTCAATTCTATAAGCAACTTGGACAGTCCTAGGACTGTATGAGTGCGGGTCCACTTGGACTCCACTCAGATGCTTGGACAGTCCTAGGACAGTCTGAGGACTCAGCTCAGACTCAGCTCAGACTGGACATCTAGTTTGGCAGGACTTTCAGCCAAAGAAGTCCAAGCAAAGTCTGAGCAAAGTCCTTGGACTGTCCAAGTGTCTGAGTGGAGTCCACTCAGATTGGGGGGGGGGGAGTGTAAAGACCTTGAAACCAATAGCCAAAATAATCCAGGATTGGATGAGAGACCAAAGCTGAAAGTGCAGAGGAACCTGAGGGAACATGATGCTCTACAGATGCATCTCTGGTAACAGCAGATTGAGAAGAAGGTTGAGAAGTGGGAATACTGTCCTGGAATGGGTGAAATCTGTGACTTTTAATAACAGGCAGTGAAGTCTGCTTGCAACTTGAAGACATGGGACTGATATGAAAGATGAGTAGGTTTGAAATGAGAAGAAATAAAACTAAATACCCATAAAAGGACTCAGGTTGTTGAGAGAAATTTCAAGAAAGAATGAGATAATGAGATAAAAAGTCCAAGGATAAAGGCACTATTGAAAGTCAGTAGAAAAGATAATGGATGCAAGAGGAATAGACAAAAAATCTAAAGGGATGGGGGAGTGTTCTGAAGGAACATGGACTTGATCTCAGCCTTATATATATGTCAGCTTATATAATAACAAAAAACTATGCAAATACAAACAAATAGCAACAAGTTACACTAATCAAATAAGCAATAGAAAGCTGGACAGGTCAAGCATAAACTGACAGGATAGTTGGGTTCCATAACAAAACACCCAAGAGATGACAACAGCAGGAAATACTCCGAAAATGCACAAGGCAATCCAAGAAAGAAATATCATGTGATATGAGGGCATAGTGGGGCATTACTCTGATGAGACCAACCCTGGCAGACCATTTTGCAAATAGTGTTCTTATTAGATGTACTGTTTGCAAATTATCATTCTTATTAGAGATCTTGGTTTGCAAACTACCTTGTCATTGTCAAGCTGAAAACTACAATGACTAAATATGGGTTCACTGCGCCGCTCACCACAAGACTCAACAACTGAGCTTTCCATTTTGGGAACCTCCAGTCTAGCACCCATTTGTTCTATTTTAGGAATTTATCAGGTTATACTGGAACCCCTGCACCATGCTCTTTGGTGTGTGCATGCAGCCCCAGGTGTCTGTTGACTCGGACAGGCCAGTTAAGGATCCATTAATATACTGCCTGTTCATTAGTCCAACTTGAAGCACTTATTTCTGAAAATAGAAACAGCTCAAGGATTCTTGCGAAAGCCCTTATGCCATGTTCACTGGTACATAGATGCAACCCTCCGTTGGTGGGCTTACAGTAACTAAAATACAACAACCTCTATATCATCATCAATGTCCTGTGCTGATGGAGGCACCACATCTCTGGCCCCCAATGCAATATATTCTGCCACATACTGCCACAGATGCTCGCAATGAGAGTGCATTATGTTGTACTGCACCGCCTGCTCACTTGCAAAAGCACATAGACCCTCAGCCATTGCTGGGTTCACGCCAAGTGTTTCACTGACAGCTGCCACTTTCGACTACCACTGTTCCATGTGTGTTTTGAAAAAGTATTTTACCCATTTCATCTCCTCTTGTAGGAGTTTTTTTTTTTTTTTTTTTTTTTTGGTGGAAGCATTTTTCCCACAATGTGTGGGAGGCTTTGAGACACTAGAATTCCATTTCTGGAAGACCATCCTGCTGGGATGACAATGTTACTGCTCTCGCCACCTGCTTAGGGGTTCCGAGGAATTTGAACCTCAGAGTAGGGTTACCAGGGAGGAAATGCATTTTATGCACACTGTATGATTACAGTAGTGTGGGACTCATCACATTGGATAATACCCACTAAAACCCCCCAGTGGCTGAACAGGGGCAGGATTTGAACTCAAGACCTTTTGCCTATTGTCAGTTGGTCACAGGGCCTAGGCCAAGTACGATGGTTGCCACTACACCATCGTGCCCCTCCTCTTGTAGGAGTTCCACCTCCTCTGCCCAATGATCTGCATGTGCCTTGCTCTTGCAGAATTCAATACGAAGGTCTGAAGGAGTTGTGTTAGTTAACATGAGAGAGGTAAGTGCAAGATACCAACCATCTCTGGCTATTATGTCCTTCTGATGTATAAAAGAACTGTAATGACAGGTTATACACTGATATATGCAGGCCTGTAATTACAGGTCAACATTATATATCACAAATCCATGTGATGTTCAGATTATGGTGGGTTGGCTCCACGCTGCCCCTGCACATTGGGCGCATTTCCCACCAGCTGTTTGGTTGCACCCCCCACCCCAATAAATCCTTTTATATCCAGGATTCTTTTCTGTCAATCAATCCATCGCTGTTCCTGGGATATGGATCTGTGAGTGATATGGACTGGCAGGCAGCTTGGCAGCGTATTAATAGCTTGTGATCAATGACAGGTTGAAAGTGTTAGGATATGGAAATGATAGTTCATGAAAACATAGCCAGCCAGATTTTTTTGCCCCTGCTTCAACACATTGCAATTATCGTGGCAAGGCAACCCTTCGCATAGGAGTGAGAATAAATTATGATATGTTATATAGTACATGCAGTAGTGCAACAAGTGAATCCCAAGAAACTAGACTTGTGAAACTACTGACTAGTCTGCACAGCAACAGTGACATAACCAAGAATGACCAAGACAGAATGCACAAGACATGTGAAATACTGAGATTACTGATCAGGCAGCACAGCAAATGAGTTATGATGACTAGAAATCTTCAAATCATCCTCTTCTTTGCCATCCTAGTAAATAATGTCAGCATAAGGAATGACACAGGGAAATTGTGGTGTTTACCTTGAATCACTTAGCTTTGCTGGAATCGGAACTGCCACATCCACGAAACAGGAAGTCAGATCATTGATGGCATGCATCCACATGTCACCATTGCCACCAGCCAAATGCCAATACTTCAAGCTGATCAAGACCATGACTAATCCATTGGGGCCACCTTTGTGTAACAACCGGAGGTTGTGGTTTGATTGGCGCTCAGGATCAAGCGCGACCAGTAGAGCACCATGGGTCTGTGCTTTCCTCCATGCTGGTTGCAAAGCATTCCACCAGACTAACCACTATAGGCCGAATGCAGCAGGGTCAGGTATCTCTGGGGGATGGAAGTAATCCCTTGTACACAGCCACTCAGAAAGGGCTTTTGGATTCAGGAAACCTCAACTAGAATGGTTAGGTTAGCACATATGATACAAACATTCCAGAGCAATTCCACACACTGACGTGACCTTGTCCACAGAAAAAGTCCCTTCAAATGCGAACCAGGCAGTTACACAACGATCCCTACTCGGTCCAGTAGTTTTATCTACAATGAACTCTTGCACAAGTCACAGCCATTCCGGAACCTTCTGTGATGCGTCCATAAGAGAAATGATCTCCTTGGTTGTGGGTGCCTTGCGCAGGTGCTGACCCCTTCCACCTTCACCCATAGGTTCACCCATAGTAAGCACAGTTTGCTTTGCAGCACGTTTCTTTGGAACAGTAGTTATGCTCAACATAGTTGATTGTGCTGTCCCTGGGTCACTGTTGCCAGAGGGAGCGACAATGTCTGGCAGGTTAGATGGTGACATGGGAGCAGGGGGTTGATTTTTGGGTGGAGCGATGCTTGAAGGGCACATGAAAGGTGAGGGTGCATTCACAGATTGACCATTGCTAGAGGGAGTGGCCAGACTCAGAGGAGCAGTAGATGAAGGTGACAAAGCTGTCAACAGGCTAGCAGCTGGAGCACCACCAGGAGTGGCAATGACTAGGGGGTTAGATTGTGATGTGGGGGCAGGGGGCTGTTGATTTTCGGGTGGAGCGATGCTCAAAGGGCACATGAAAGGTGAGGGTGCATTCTCCAAGTGAGCAGCAGGTTGACCATCCACAGGCATCAATGAATACTCAAGTGGCAGCTGCATGGCATCTCCAGCATGTGAATATGGTAAAGAGGGGTGAGTTCCCGTGCATCGGTGTATTGATGATGCACCATCCGCAGGATTGAATACACTTTGCAAGAGTGGATCGATTACATCTTCAGCAGGTGGATCTGGTGAGGAGGTGGATGCAGCAGTAGAATGCTGAGGAACAGGAAGTACATGATGCTCTTGCAGTGGCAGGAACACAGAATATGACAGGTCGAGACTAAGTACCTCATCTACTGTTGCTCGGGAAGGCACAGATGTGGAGATAGAAGGCACTGGTGAGATGGAGCATAGATGAGCACTGGAAATTGTTTCCATGTCAATTGTGCCAGAGAGCACGGCCATGTCAGCTGCAGTTGTTGGCAGGTCATTTATGTTGTTGGATTTGATGATGATAGCATGACTTGCACACACATTTGAGGCTGGTATTACATATTCAGGCCCAAAGTGCAATGGAAAAAATGGTGGAACTCACAAAACACCTGTTTGACAAATCCAGCAAATGGCTTCAAGAAAGTAGCCTGGAAGGATGGGTGGGCTGTTCCAAAAGCAAGCCCAGGATCATTTTTCCTGCAGTCATACCTAAAATTAACTAATGAGCAGGGCATTGATGATTGTGATGAACACATACTCGAGTGTTCTGATCTTGCCGCCATTAATTGGTTCTGGGCTTCCTGCCAGGACAGTGAATATCCACCCAGTTCTCTGAGCCAACTCTTGGAAGAAGTCATCTAACATGGTTGGTAAAGCTGTAATTGTGCTGTAAGTACACCACATCAGTACATGCTGTAATAACATAAGTTAAGATGCACGTATGTGGCATAGCTTTCTGGTGTGTTCACTTCTTCTGATTGGGAATCATCTGTTCTCGTGATCTTTGTGGCAGCTGCTTCAGCATATATGGCCTCCTTCAACTTGGGTGGTTCGGCTTCAAATGCTTCCGCAGTGAGCCATTTGATCATGCTAAGGATTTGCTTTTGGGTAAGTCCCTTGTCCTTGATTTCAGCCTTGACCTTGTCGTGTACACACTCATTGTAATATTGGCGGGAGTAGATTTCCAGGTATTGTAGTTGATATTGTGGTTTCATTTGGATTTGAAACCATTTGACTCCATTACATGACTGCTTAGTAGCCTTATTATTATTGAACCAGGACTTAAGGCACTGATAAACTTCAGTTCAAGATGAGCTTAGTGTGACAGATGTCAACATACATTTTTTTGTTTGGTGATGAGTGCCTTTTCCTCTTCTTGATAGGAATCTAGCTCTTTCTTGTCAACAGGAACTGGTATATCAGGGTTGTTGGCTTCTAACAGCCAATGAGAGAACCATTCACAGTGCAGAGCAGGCCAAAAAGTGACAGTTTTTTCTCCTTCTGCTTTTCTAGAAATTCATTCAGCTCACTTCGGAGAAACACAAGTTGTTCTTCATTTGCCCAGTAGTGTGGTGCCATTGAACTTTTGTACAAATCATTAGACATTGGAAACCGGCTATGAGTAATTCTCCCGATGTACCTTGAATCTGATGATAATATTACTGATCAATGACATAGCCAGATCCCATCACCAGATTGTGGGGTGGGTAGCAACTGTATAGTTCCTCATATATATGGACAAGCTCACTCTGGTAACTCAACTACATTCACCGATCGGCAATCAGTAGCTTTTCACTAAAAAAAAATCTCCACATCCCCGCATTGCCCCACATGGCCTTTACTGTTGCCTCCACCACCAAAGCCACTCCAGATGCAGCTCAGTCTGCTGAGGCACAGCAACTGCTCTCGCGGCTGCGCAAGATGGGGATCTCACTTCCAACAAGTAAGTTTACTTCATCTTTTTGCTTGCGATATAATTTTCTCACTTCAATCAGCCCTGAACCCTGCCTCAACTGCTACCACCAGCAGTTCTGCCAGCGGTAATGCCATCACCGTGCATGTCACTGCATCCCCCAGTGACAACGGGACCATGTCCTTTGCATGTGGCGCATGCTCAGAGTATAATGTTGTCAATGTTGCCCGAGACATGTTTTACATTGTCACTGCCAGTACCAGTGTTGGTGTTTTCCATGAGGCAGTGAGTTTACTTATAATTGCAATGACTGACTTGTTAACTGTTTGCTTCTCCAGTCTCTCGCAGACTCGTTTGTTGTTGGCGTGAAGTGTGCTGGGCACAAGAAATACTCCACCCTCGAGGCTGCACTTGGAGCATTCCAGGCTGCATTGGCCCTTGATACTGTCAAGTTACTGTCCAAAGACTAGGGTCATACTGGCATTGATAGGGTCACATTGGCAGGGTCGTGTTGATGTGGGCATTGTATGTACAGTATTTGCTCCTCGTTTTGCTAGCCACATGTACTGCTGTTGATATATCTTGCTTTGCTTCAATGCTCTGAATGTGCTGAATTAAGTTCAAACTGCTTGATACATAAGTTGTTTTTCAGCATGCAGTGTACTCAACCCCTCAGGATCAACTGTGGCCAAGCAAGATATCTCCTCCACCCAATCTACAACCTTGCACACCTGTTTTTACAACTTGTTGGCCTTGCACCATTCCAAATCTATCCCTCCCAACTGCAATATCTTGTCCTCATAGTGCTGAACAGACTTTTGGTACCTTGAGACAGTCAGAACTGCATTGCCCAGAAGGTCCTTGTTGCCTGGTGATGCATAGTAGCCAGATAACAGGGTGTCGACATATTTCATGGGGTCCACATCAACAAGCATATTAAACTTCAGAGACAGTCATGCAACTCTCTCATACCAGTAGTGAAGATCTCTACAATAGTCGTTTGAATATATGGTTTTACTTGAGGAGCCACGTACCTTTGCTCAGATGAAGGTTTGCCATTCAGAGATGCTGATGCAGAAACCGCCGCACCAATGACTACACTACAATAGGTATATTAGAATGAGCTCAAAAAAGATATTGATCCAATTTAAACATTAGTAAGAAACATACTTGTTTTGTAACATGCTCTCATGATAATTTGATCGCCGTCTGTCTTGAAGTTCAATTTTGTTCCTAACCCATGTTACAGCTGAAGCCTGAGTTAGAAATACGAAACTTACCTCTGATAGTGCCTGTGACTTTTGGCCCTATTCGCAATGTGTTGCTGCTCAGGAGTGTGGTACAGGCAAGGACACCCCATTGAAGGTATGACCATATGAGAGTTTGGACGAGTTTACAGCCTTCAATACTTTCATCTGACCTTTACTCAGGACTTGCATATTATAATTTGCAACATTGGTAGAATGTCTTGCTAATATTGAAAGGACCTCAAATATGCACTTTATTTGATTATTGAACCTGTAGCTGCCCCAGAATTTGAAATGTATTCATGTCTCGACAAAGTTCAGAATTTTGGATCAGATGAGCAATCAACCCAAAAAGTCAACCTACTGGCTAGAACAGAGCATGTGTAACTGTTATGTGGTACTGTACAGTTGATTCTTTGAATCATCCATGCCCCCTCTCCAACTTTTTAAATTTTTGCTCTGCCAGTCACTGCAAAAAAACCTGATTGCAACTTCACTCTCTTCTTAAGTTTCCCTCAACTGGTAAGTAACTAATGTTCGGCCATCTAACACCACCCTGATCGATCAGATCTAGATGCCCCAAATTGCCAGCGTTCTTCAAGTGGACAAAAGCACTTTCCTAAAGACACTTACACTGTATTATGTGCAGGCAGAGGAGCAAGACAAGCTTGATGCCTTCTTTGACATCCTCATCATTATTTGGTTGGACCGTTATCCGATCGACAAGTTCTGCGACCCTGTCTTTCATGGTGATCAAGAGTACTACGAGTGGGCGGTAGTGCACATAAAGGCTGTAAGTTTTATAAATATTGTGTTTAAATATTTTCTTATTATGGTCCCTGTGTATTGTGCACCTGAAAGGATCTTCATAATCTAGCTCGATGGAGCACCCGTCGGGTACCTGAATCATCCAATTGGGGGGATGAGGTAACAGTAGAAAAGATGGGACATATTTCAATGGCGGGTAGATCATTATTTCTCTGCCTTTCTCATCTACCACTTACTTACATGGATGCACCATGGCCAGGAACCTCGAGTTCCCCAATTAAACCTAGGAGATGAAGTGCTCTCACTCGTAAGTAAGAGTTTGATGGCATATGTTGAGGGTCAAGATGCTGGAATGCTGTGTGGTATTCCACATATCTATTAATTATTTCTGTCCTTGTACCTTGGACACTGTTGAGACTACACCCCACTAGCCCATACAGCTGTCTATAGTAGTGAAATTTGCCAATGCATATATCTGTATGACATTGTTAAAATGATGCATTGTCAGGTGACCTTGTTGAACACTGTTCCTGAGAATGGGGTGATCAGTGATACATTTTCCTACATACCCATTCAACATCACTGGCACCTATCATTCTGATCCACCTTTGCAGCTGTGTGTCCTGTCTGGTCAACATCTGCAATGGTCTCAGTTGGATCTGCATTCTGGGTCCTGTTCAATGGGTCCCCATCTGAGGTGTGTTGTGAAGTCAAAGAACCAGGAGCAGAAGAATAAGCAAAAGAGATATATATTCCTCAAGTCCAAGTAGTATTTGAAGGATTGTAAGGCAACCCATCCTTTCAATTCACCCCCTACCCCACTAAAATCATGCCCCCAAAGTGTAAATGTCAGATAATCAAGTACATCAATAGTGACAATGACAAAACCAGCACCTCTCAGCCAGCGCATGTCATCCAAACTCACACTTACATCCAACCTGCTTTCCGTGGCCTCTCTACCAGTAACACTCACTATGAGATGCTGGCATCACCCCAGAAGTGGCTTGCTCGCACGGCTCCCAAACCCATCATCTGGAGAGAGAATGAATCTATGGACGATATCATGGTGGTATCTAGTGACGATGAAGAGGATACAGACCATGCCATGAGGATGCTAGAGCCCAGATATGTTAGTACTGTACGCAACGATCAGGTTCAAGTTAAACGCAAGCAGCAGTTGTTAGGGGTATGGTTTTTAATCTCTTTTTCCTTCACCAGAACTAATGCAGCATAGGATAATCCCCTTTTCTCTTGGATGCCCGAAATCAATGTCTTTGTTCAAGAACTTCTCCATCATGAGGGATGCAGCGATCTAGATGAGCCATGTCCTTCCTGTTCAGGAGAGCGAGGTCACATCCAATGTATTGATTGTTACGATGCTCAGTTGTTTTGTAGTGTCTGCACCATCAACAATCACCTTGCATCTCCATTCCATAGAGTACAGGTACTTGATTTTTCTTATACTTTGTTGCTGTGCTCACGGCGCATTCATAGGAATGGAATGGGTCATTTTTCAAGTCAACCTCTCTTAAGGCTCTGGGCCTTCGAATTCAACTTGGGCACGCACCTGGAATGCGATGCAGGAATCCTGCCCTTGCAATGAAGGATGACTTTGTTGTTGTTGATATCAACACCGTCCACTCAGT
This sequence comes from Tricholoma matsutake, assembly GCA_026075535.2. Lineage (NCBI taxonomy): Eukaryota > Fungi > Basidiomycota > Agaricomycetes > Agaricales > Tricholomataceae > Tricholoma > Tricholoma matsutake. The sequence continues at coordinate 986,904 of AP026550.1, read as the reverse complement.
TTCATTGGCTTTCTGTGATTGCGAGCATGCACAGCAGTGATATGTGCAGCTACTTCGCGCTCAACTATTACCAGCCACTGTGTTAGAGCCAAAGACTGCTGCTACATTCAATGTCCTAAAGTCCTTTCAAATGTTGAGCTTCATGTTGAAGGTCTCAGCTTTCGAGTTTTATCACTCCATTGCTCGCCAGACTGACAATACTGGGACTCACCTGCCCCCTGTTTGTATGTTCATATTCTCAAAGTATCAGTCCAACTAATTGCTATTACAGGACCACTATTACTCGTTCTTAGGAATTGTTAGAGAATGGCAGCACATTAGGCTTCTCAGACATATGGGTCGTGGTCATGACCCATCAGGTGTCAAGGGTACCCAGGAGGGTGAATGTGCAGTGCAGTGCCCTGCCTGTCTGCAGCCTGGAAAGAACTTGCCACCAAACTGGAAGGATGCACCTGAAAATCAACAGTAATTTTTTTTCGACCTCACCCAGATATTTACTCATCATTGCATGGCAGGTGGTTGCATACCCTGTTCCTAGGAATCGATGTGAACTTCCACCTCAAACACCTGAATGTCTCTAGTCAGGAACGTGATCCTGGTCTCAACCACGGTTTTGCATATGTTGTTGACGAAACAAAATTCAAGTGCTATCTCGAAGAATTTAGTAACAAGATCCCTGATGACGTGAGCACCTGCAACAATCACGATGCATTGAAATCAGCAAGTATGCATGGAGGCAAAGGTACTGCAGCAAGTGGAGTTGGCACTGTGGACTGCATCTGACATGACATGAAGCATCCCGTGGGCATCGGGGATTTGCAGAAAGGAGAGCGGCAAGTATTTTTTTCCTTCGTTATAGTCACTCTTCTTGATGTGGTAAAGTTATGTACTTACCGCGTATAGCTGATATATGCACAGCTGTAATTAGAGGACAGATTGAATCAAAACCTAGATGCTTCCAGATCCACAAAACATCTCAATGGCCCTCCAACGGATGAGAACCTCTCAAGACCCTATCTTGAGAATGTCAAGAAGCATGTAACCTTTTGTAATATTTCGGCAATGCACCAGATAAAACACTGATGAATGGTTGCAAGATGGTCACCAGATTCTGGCAGGATGATATATAAACACCCTGTACTTACCACGTATAGCTGATATATGCACAGCTGTAATTAGAGGACAGATTGAATCAAAACGGCTGTAGTTACCTTTTTGTCATCCCTCTCCTGGTTGATGCCTCAACCGATGACCAGCCATGCTGCTGGTTGTTATCCTGCCATTGTTTGTGCACCGTGCGGGTAATTATAACTTGCATTCAGATCTGTTTTTGAACCGCTAGTAGAGGATGTGCTTCTTATGATTGATGGTTGATTGATGCTACTTCTACTCCTCCTATTCTCCGTTTTGACAGGCCTGCCATGTTTCAAATTGTCTTCCCTTCGCTCCAGTCCACTTGTTTCCTGCTTGATATGTTTTCTACTTTCCAATGTTTTGTAATTTGTTTAAAATGAGAAAAATTCCAGAAATAAATTGGGCCCTTCTCAAATGTTCCTTTGAATCGACTGACATGTTTTCCACTTTTCGATCTTTTGTGAAATTCTATTTTCCAGAAATAATTATACCTACGAATGTAAAAGCCCCATACATCGCTGCAATGCGCAAGCATTGACTCACAGATATCAGCATGATGAAGAGCATATGAAGCTTGCCCTTCCTGATTGCCATCACCACAGCTGTGCACATCATCAGCTCTTGTCTTCCACATCTTGATCTTCCACATAAAAGATGGGTTATTAGAGGATTTGGAACATAGTAGATTGACTTAAACCCTAGGCTATTAGTATTGGCTTTGGCACCACCTAGGTGGTGTCAAGTGGCTGTGCCCTGTCAAAATTAATTCCAAAAATAGAATAGTAACCTTGCGTAGGCTCTCCAAGCGTCCACCGGTCACATGATCCCATACCTGCATTCACCTGTAAAAATAGAATAGCAACCTTGCGTAGGCTCTCCAAGCGTCCACCGGTCACATGATCCCATACCTCCATTCACCCGTAAACATAGAATAGTAACCTTGCATAGGCTCTCCAAGCATCCACCGGTCACATGATCCCATACCTCCATTCACCAGTAAAAATAGAATAGCAACCTTGCATAGGCTCTCCAAGCGTAGGCTCTCCAAGCATCCACCAGTCACATGATCCTGTACCTCGCATTCACCCCCCTCCCGCCCCCCCTGTTGACATGTTCAAGTGCCTGTTGCTCATCCCCTCCCCTCCTTCACCTCCCTCTCTCTCTTCTCACTTTTGTGCTCTATATGTTCACCTATGCAGTGCTTCATATCACTCTTGACTAGGTTCTGCCAGCACAAATCAATTCTTTATTTTGATTCTTAGTACAAGGGCGACATGTGCAGTCAGATAACTTTGCCAAAAATGCCAAATGCTAATACAACTATCTAACATACATATCGAGGCAGCCTATGGAGTGGGCAAGTTGAAATGAGGGGCAGGCGTGTTGATAGCCCTTCTGGAAGCTTTTTGTTGGCTCTTTGTGATCTAACACATAAAACAATATTTGGGTGACATCTGTCATGTGACAAGGTCGAAAATAAATTATTTTGTCCCTTGTATCACAAGCATCCATTGAATAGCTATCAGAAAATCATTTTTTCATGAGTTTGTATGCAAAACTCAGTGAATAAATTAGGAAATAAAAGCATGGGAAACCCGCGGGTAAAACCTGTGCAGTTCCCTAAGTGCAAATGTGAAAGTATTCGGGTTTCAGTAAGGTAACATTTTTATTGTCCTCCTCCACCCCCCTTTTATGATTGATACGTCTGGATAATGCATCTGCTTTCCTCATTAAGCTTCCCCCTTTGTGGACCAAGTGAAAATTGAAACGTCATAGGAATAATGCCCAATGTGCTTGCCAGCAATTAAGCTTTTTAGCAGACATGAAGTATTGCAGATTTTGATGATCTGTCCAGATCTCAATCTGATGCGTACATCCTTCCAAATAATGCCTCCACACCTCCAATGCTTGTATTATCCCCAACATCTCTTTGTCATGCACATCATAATTTCTCTCCACATCATTCAACCCTCAGGACAGATATGCACAAGGATGCCATTTGTCATCTTCGCACAGAATTGATAATACCGCTCCAGTAGCAAAGTTGGATGCATCTGATTCTACTCACAAAGGGCATGTGAAATCCACTGGGGCTAATATTGGTCCCTCCACAAACTTCCTCTTCAACTCCTCAAATGCTGTCTGCTGCTGCTCTCCCCACCTCCACACTACTCCCTTTCATGTAAGGTTATGTAAGGATGCAGCAATTTTAGAACAATTGTGCACAAAGCGATGATAATAATTTGCGAGTCCCAAGAAGGCTTGAACCTCCTTGACACGGGTGGGTGCAGGCCAATCTGTGATTGCCTGTACCTTGATGCTCCTGATACTTTAATACCATAGTCACCTCCTCCTTGATAGTTCCTCCACAATTGACTGTTCCATCAATATTATACACCATTATAGGTGGCGCCAGCTTGCATGTGTTAATACCGTTTCCAGTAATTAAGGATTGATTAATAAATAATCCTGTAGCACCACTATCAAGCAATGCTTCCACATCAATCGCTGCATGCATGTCCACTGTCTTCAGTCCCATAGTCAAGGTGATTTTGGGTTCTACTCGTGCAGAGCAAATAAAGAATTTAGGGGTTTTCAGAAATGACGCATGACAATTTTCTTTGTCATGTAATTCGCAACAGTTGTACTCCTCCTCGATTTCCTTTTCTGAGTTTCCTCAGATACTAATACATTATAACAATTCTGGGTCACCAATGGGGAAACCTTCACTGGGACTCTTCCACAAAATTCTTCTGCCTGCCTTCCTCTGGCTTCACTTCCTCGATTGTAGCTTCCCTAATCATTCTCTTCTGCCTACAATTCCTAGAAATGTGTCCTAACTGCCCACAGTTAAAACATTTAATTGGGGCTTGTCTCCCTGCTTGATCAACCTCCATTGCCTCTGCTGGTGCTACTGACTCCATAACTATAGGTGTCACGGCCATGGCTGGTGGCTGTGCCCTTGGAGCTTGCACCTGAGCTTGGACTTTCCTCCTGTATCACAAGCAAGAATTGTAAAAGTGTATTCATTTGATACTACATGTTATACATACTACGAGAGCATTCGACAGACATCCACCAAACCCATATCATTTGATACGCTGTATGCATTTGATAGACCATATTATTTGGTACATTGTAGCTTACCTATCCTCCTAACCCATATTTACATAGTTGTTCAGAAATGAACTTTTATGTGAGATTACATAGGAGTGGGGTTGGATAGTACCCAGATTGAGCTTGGTCTGGTAATTCAGTTGATTGTGTGTTGGCTGGAACACAAGTTTTGGCTATCATGGACAGCCTATTGACATGATATTGGCTGTAATGCAGACTAGGATATCTTTGATTGAAGAGAATGATCACATCACAAGGTCTGATGGGAGCCATGTGTGGTGTGGGAGGAAATCATTAACTTCCCCGACATACTTAAGTGTACATTCCATCTGTCAGTCATCTGTCACCGACATGCCAGCAACCGTCTGTATGATTCTCCATTCCATTATCCTGAATTTCATGCTGATGATCTGCAGATGAATCACTCAAGTCTTGTCAATCATGCAGCTTGACTTCAAGCATTAGAAAACATCTACCTTCATGGGCTGAGGGAACTCCAGGCTCTCCAAACACAGGTCAATCTCACTATTGAGCAATCAAGGAAGGGAATCAAGATACCCTCCAATTTTCCTAGACCAGAATTGCCTGTATCCTTCACCCCATTAAAACCCCTCCACATCATGTGGCCATCCATCATGTTCATTCTTTTTACAACTCATAAGACCATCTCTAGCTTCTGCTTCAAGTTAGCAAAGACTGATTTCTCCTGTATAAGCCCCTGGGCCTGAATGATCTCAGAAAGCCAGACGAGTGGCCAAGCAAGGAGGGGATGTGTGTGGGACTTCATCCAGAGGTTCAATGTTGTAGCATTTGCTCTGAGTCATGTTAATATTTTGCCTTTTCTATAAAACTACTGATAGTTATTAGAATGTGTATACCGCCAGGGTGAGGATGTCATGTGCTGTGGGTTCTGATACAACTTTGAACTTTAGCTAGTGGGGTACTCCTTTGGACTTGTGCTGTGAGGGCCACTGCTTTGCATGGCATGTCCAAGTTCCTTCAGGAGCAGAGATGGGTTATATAGATAATCATGATGATGCAGTAAGTGCAGCTGGCATCAACTCATCAGATTCAGCGACTGTCCAGTCAACATTCCATTGTGGAACCACACCAGTATGTGGTCATGGAATCGGAAGCAAAGGCTTAATGGAAGCATCAGAGGACATCGTAAAAACAGGTGGTCACATGAATAGTAAATACACATACATGTCCATAGAAGAGTGTACCTAGCTGACATGGTCTACCAGCCAGGTGGCTCATGCGAGATGTCCATGAAATGTCCTATCATGCTTTATGCTGTAATGGACATGTGTATATCAGTATACATGGCCATGCATGTCAGCTTGCTCAGGCTTCTGATGGTGACTGTAATAGGTTACCATATCACTATCAGTTTCTTACAATAATACATTGGTTGTATTAGCAGTGTAATCTACAACATATTGAGTAATTACAAGGTCATCAAAATCAAACATGAGAGGAATCTTAAATACAATACCAATGAAAATATTTGACTTGCAGCAGTGGTGGGTGGTCATATGCTGTGGACCTTCTTTCAAGAGACAAAATCAGTGGATAGAGGGGATTGAATGTGGCTGGTACATATGGCAGGTACTGTACAGGCCTCCCATGTCTCCCCATTGTCATTCTGGTGCTCTTCCCACATTCCTGCTGTAGTCCGCATGTTGATCTTCTGGGTCATTGCTCCTGCCCACATCATCCCCATTGTCTTTGTAAAAATCTTCACTAGTGTGGTCACTTGAGTTTTGGCCATCCACTCCAGGGTTGGGTCATCTGATCAGATGTTGTCATCAATCTATCCACCCTGTGAGGCATCACTTCAAATGTGGGGGATCAAGGTTGTGGTCCTCTCATCATCCAGTTGATGTTATGGGCCATGAGCTTCCCCCTCTATCCACCCTGCAGGCAGTGCGGAGGGGCTGGGATAGTGATGTTCTGGCCCAGCTTGGCCCAAAAGCCCTGGCTTTGGCCTATGGAAATCCTGGGCCAAGCCAAAGCTGCCACTCATGGCTTGGCTTTGGCCTGGCCTGGCTCAGGCCATGGCTTTTGGCACATAAAGTCGATTGTGATAGCATAGGGGCTGGGGGCATAGGATGCAACTACTGTACAACAAGTTTAACAAGTTTTTTTCGAGGCACCATTGATTTAATCTGCTATATCAAATTTACTTGTAAAATCACTATATCAAGAGAACACAGGTGCATATTCCTCTCATGTCATCAGATGTTAAATATGTATTAAAATGGGTTAGGATCAATCCAAAATTCAGCCTGAACCATGCACAACTCACCATATCTAGCTTTCTCATAAAATCACTATATTGAGAGAACACAGCAGCACATTCTTCTCGTCTCATCGGGTCTGAAATCTGTGAGGAAAACTTGTTAGGACCAATCCCAAGTTTAGCCTGAACAATGCACAACCTAGTAGCACTACCTATCCTGCTATATTTATCTTTCTCATAAAATTGCTATATTGAGAGAACACGGTGTCGTGTTCCTCTCATCTCATTGGATCTGAAATCTGTGAGGAAAACTTGTTAGGATAAATCCCAAGTTCACCCCAAACAATGCACAACTCACATAGTAGCATTACTTATCCTGCTATATCTAGCTTTCTTGTAAAATTGCTATATTGAGAGAATGCATTGGTGTGTTCCTCTCATCTCATTGGATCTGAAATCTGCTAGAAAAACTGATTAAGATCAATCCAAAGTTTAGCCTGAACAATACCCAACTCACCTAGTAGCATTAGCTATCCTGCTATATCTAATTTGCTTGTAAAATCACCATATCCAGAGAATGTGGCGACATGTTCCTCTTGTCTCATCAGATGTAAAATCAGTAATTAAAATATGTTAGGATAGATCCAATGTTCAGCCTGAACAATGCAAGACTCACCTAGTAGCCTTAGCTATTATTCTGCTATATCTAATTTACTCGTAAAATCACTATACAAAAAAAAAATGTGGCTGTGCATTCCTCTTGTCTCATCAGATCCCAGAAAGTTAGTACACATACAGTGTGTTGATGTCCCAGGAAGCGATGCACATCAAACTTGTGTTGACCATAAGATTATCATTGAGTTGGGGCCATGTCAGTGAACAGAAATGTGAAACACACCCTGTGATGTGAAAAAACCCTCCCTATCTATGCACTTCACCTCCTCCACACTTCCATCACCCTGGAACAAGGATACCCAGTCACTACTAATTCCATGTTCATGTAAATGTTGATCAAGATGGTGTTGTTGTTGTTAGGACAACAAGTAGTAAACCAAAAGACCTAGATGCGCTTTGAGGTAACAAGCTTATGATCAGTATGATAGTCATGAAAATGACAAGTGAGATACTTCAAACTTGTGCAGCAGACTTGGCCAGATGGTAGAAGAAGCAGTGGAGGTTTTGTTGTGATATGCATATGGTTGTTCAAGTTACATGTTTGATCAATGCTTGGCTATTTCCGGAACTTGCAACTGAACTGTGTCGGCATGTCACAAGCTACATGTAATGAACAGAGTACATTTCAAGAAAGTCGAGTTAATACAAACTCTACAAAGACATGATTTACAAGAAGTTTCAATCAAAATTTAGTACAACTAAAGCTGCGGCCTGAGCCAGTGGCTTTGGCTTTCAGCTACTCTGAGCCGGGCACATCACTAGTCAAGCTGTTCATGCTGAACTTCGCAAAATCCAACAAGTGGATCTGGGAAGAAAGTGAGTGTGTTCAGCCCTCCAACTGCCAATAAGGCTCCAACCGTTTAGTTTATGTATACTCCTCAAAGGCCACATATACATAAACAGTTGTCTAAACCATATAACCATCTATATACTGTTTAATAAACAGATATACACTTGATATACACAGCTGAAAGACTAACATTATCATTTCCTTCCTTTATCAACATAACCACTGAAAACAATAATTACACTAGGGTATATACAATGCTGATAGATGTCATTGAGCCACCTAATGGGTTCTATAGACATGCAAATTATGAAAAATGGCTTTGCTTGGGCATGAATCACTGAGGATGGTTGTAGAATAGCCCCTGAACCAATAGAAACTGTGGATTTACTGAAAATGCATGTTATGCTGCTAAGAAGGTTGCCAAGGGAAGTTGTTGACATGTCATCAGCAAGTTGGGTATGATGTGGCATGGTTTCTTGTCAACATTGTGTCAACACATACAAAATATTGAAGTTGCCAGTGTTACATGGGTTCAAAATCACAGCTAGCCTAGTAAGAAGCATAGGAATTGCATGCAAGGAAGTCTGTATACTATACAGCAATGAAATTTTCTGTGAAAATTGCTTGGGAAAAAGAACTGCATGTGATGGGAAATTACCATGTATGGCAGAAAGAGGTCAACCAAGGGGCCGAGAAACAAAATGCAAGTGGATATGTGTTTAGAGAATACCAGGGGTAACCCTGGGGTAAAAATTCTCTACCCGTACTCTTACCCTCCAAAACCCTTATCCCTTCACAAGGGTAGGGGTTTCTGGGGGTGAGGGTAAGGGTACAAGAGGGACATAATACCCTTGACCATGACCATGACTGAAAGAGACTGGACTAATGGCAAGTTAAAGGACTGACCCCCATACATATCTCCTTCAATCCCACTCCCTGGTTCATCCAAAATGGTTCAGAACTGAGAAAGATATGACCCAATCCATTTTCATACCACTATTTTTTCATGATTAGAGTAACTTTGATAGTACTGCTTATATATAACCTGTGCCACAAAAATACTGAGGGCAATTGGACATCATCCAAGGCATTAAAATAACACACATAAACATTTGCACCATGTAGATTTGATTCAATTAACATCCCTGACAAGTAGCAACAAATTCTGAACTACACTGCAGCCAGGCATGACTTCAGATAATGTACATTTGTGTTGCCAATGACTAGATTAGATCTTGATGAAATCTCTTAACACTTGGACCAAACACTGGGAAATTACAATGTCCATCTGCCTATACCTCAGTCTGATGGTCCAAGTAATAGTTTCCAAGATACCAATGGTATAACAAATTTCATGACAAAAAACCAGTCTTAATCAGTCCTTTTTTGGTCTATTAACCAAAGTAGACCAGTTCTAGCTGGTCTGGTTCCCCAATGCCTGGGGTTGTCCTAGACCAGTTACAGTCTCAGTCTAAATTTTTTAGGGTAAAAAAACTCTGGACTGGACTATTCTGAAGAGATATCTAGTTATGTTGAGTTTCAGTTCTCACAATCATCAACTCCATCGCTGAAATCTCACAATATGACAGCCTTTTACTTTGAAAGGGCACAATCATACCCTGCCATACCCCTGCATACCCTTTCCAAGGGTAGGGGTAGGTCAAGGGTAACAACTCCTGTACCCTTACCCCTACCATCACATACCTTCACCATTACCCTGGGGGTTTTGCATACCCCTGGTATTCTCTATATGTGTTTTTCCTATTCTGCCACCCCTTGTGACATCCTTGTATTCATTATTGCCATTGATCATAATAGGCAAACTGTTTAACCATCTATATACTGTATAACTACTGTGTACACCACCTTGAGGCCCAAGCCCTATACATAAACATACAGTATAAAGCATATAAGATGGTTATATAGATAGAACAGTTGGAGCCTTAACTGCCAATGATGCTCTCCCAGACCTTGTATAAAATAAAGATATGATAGGGTGGATCATCAACCTCTTGACCCGCCTCCTGTTGTTCAGCTTCATTTGTTTATGGTCTTCAACCCGGGGTCAAGCCAGGAAACCGAGGAGGAAATCTTCAAGTGAGCTACTTGGATAGTAGATACAGAAGGAGTTACTCACTCTTCAATGCATGATAGCGGGATCCAAACCTTGGGATTGTTATGTACAGTTGATTTGTTCCCTGTGCCCCCGCAAAACATTGCAAGAGATTTGGTGATGCACAAACTTGTACCTTTCAATCAACCACCACTCCCTTCTCCTGGACCCTCACATGTGAAGGGTTCCACTGATGCTCCCTTCACCTTTGTACCCAATGAGTATCCCATGGAACAACCTAGTGTACAGCTTTTGCTGCAACCTCGACATTGTACCTCTGGGTTCCCTGTTCTGTTGCCTTCTGCACCAGATGTCATTCACTGTGTCAATGATTTCCCTATCACCAAAAGTTCCAAAGTGACACATAGATTCATTGGTTGGCGCAACCTTCGTTCAACCTGCCATTGTTGACTACCAGGGCCAGAAGTCGATGATGTTTGTCTTTGCTGTTAGTTTTGAGCCGATTGCCTTTCCCTGGGTCAGATTGACTTTTCTTCCTATGCACAGGACCTTGCAGTGAAAGTCGAGGGTAATTTTATCCTTCGATACCAGGTTTTTGACCTCTTTTCAAAGCCATGTAATCACTCCAGTTTGGCCATTCAGGCTGAATGCTATGGAGGGAGTCTCCAAATATATTCAACAAAAGAGTTCCCAGGTCTTCAAGCATCGATGGAGTTGACAAAGGTGAGCACTTCGCTCTTTGTTAACAGAGACAACCTGACTAATTGATGTCCTATCTGTAGCAACTGGCCTGCTGGGGTGTCCACCTTAATAACTGAGAGACAGAACATAAACACAGGCCCAGAAAGAAAGGCAAGGCCCCAAGCACCAGTCCACCATACTCTGGAATTGGGAAAAGGAAATCTCCCAACAAGGCAGACAGTGATAAGAATGGCGAGGATTGATCAATGCCTTCGGCCACCCTCTAGCTTGTAGGATGGTCCTTTAACTCAACACTTCATATATCACTGTCTGCCTTGTTGGGAGATTTCCTTTTCCCAATTCCAGAGTATGGTGGACTGGTGCTTGGGGCCTTGCCTTTCTTTCTGGGCCTGTGTTTATGTTCTGTCTCTCAGTTATTAAGGTGGACACCCCAGCAGGCCAGTTGCTACAGATAGGACATCAATTAGTCAGGTTGTCTCTGTTAACAAAGAGCGAAGTGCTCACCTTTGTCAACTCCATCGATGCTTGAAGACCTGGGAACTCTTTTGTTGAATATATTTGGAGACTCCCTCCATAGCATTCAGCCTGAATGGCCAAACTGGAGTGATTACATGGCTTTGAAAAGAGGTCAAAAACCTGGTATCGAAGGATAAAATTACCCTCGACTTTCACTGCAAGGTCCTGTGCATAGGAAGAAAAGTCAATCTGACCCAGGGAAAGGCAATCGGCTCAAAACTAACAGCAAAGACAAACATCATCGACTTCTGGCCCTGGTAGTCAACAATGGCAGGTTGAACGAAGGTTGCGCCAACCAATGAATCTATGTGTCACTTTGGAACTTTTGGTGATAGGGAAATCATTGACACAGTGAATGACATCTGGTGCAGAAGGCAACAGAACAGGGAACCCAGAGGTACAATGTCGAGGTTGCAGCAAAAGCTGTACACTAGGTTGTTCCATGGGATACTCATTGGGTACAAAGGTGAAGGGAGCATCAGTGGAACCCTTCACATGTGAGGGTCCAGGAGAAGGGAGTGGTGGTTGATTGAAAGGTACAAGTTTGTGCATCACCAAATCTCTTGCAATGTTTTGCGGGGGCACAGGGAACAAATCAACTGTACATAACAATCCCAAGGTTTGGATCCCGCTATCATGCATTGAAGAGTGAGTAACTCCTTCTGTATCTACTATCCAAGTAGCTCACTTGAAGATTTCCTCCTCGGTTTCCTGGCTTGACCCCGGGTTGAAGACCATAAACAAATGAAGCTGAACAACAGGAGGCGGGTCAAGAGGTTGATGATCCACCCTATCATATCTTTATTTTATACAAGGTCTGGGAGAGCATCATTGGCAGTTAAGGCTCCAACTGTTCTATCTATATAACCATCTTATATGCTTTATACTGTATGTTTATGTATAGGGCTTGGGCCTCAAGGTGGTGTACACAGTAGTTATACAGTATATAGATGGTTAAACAGTTTGCCTATTATGATCAATGGCAATAATGAATACAAGGATGTCACAAGGGGTGGCAGAATAGGAAAAACACATATAGAGAATACCAGGGGTATGCAAAACCCCCAGGGTAATGGTGAAGGTATGTGATGGTAGGGGTAAGGGTACAGGAGTTGTTACCCTTGACCTACCCCTACCCTTGGAAAGGGTATGCAGGGGTATGGCAGGGTATGATTGTGCCCTTTCAAAGTAAAAGGCTGTCATATTGTGAGATTTCAGCGATGGAGTTGATGATTGTGAGAACTGAAACTCAACATAACTAGATATCTCTTCAGAATAGTCCAGTCCAGAGTTTTTTTACCCTAAAAAATTTAGACTGAGACTGTAACTGGTCTAGGACAACCCCAGGCATTGGGGAACCAGACCAGCTAGAACTGGTCTACTTTGGTTAATAGACCAAAAAAGGACTGATTAAGACTGGTTTTTTGTCATGAAATTTGTTATACCATTGGTATCTTGGAAACTATTACTTGGACCATCAGACTGAGGTATAGGCAGATGGACATTGTAATTTCCCAGTGTTTGGTCCAAGTGTTAAGAGATTTCATCAAGATCTAATCTAGTCATTGGCAACACAAATGTACATTATCTGAAGTCATGCCTGGCTGCAGTGTAGTTCAGAATTTGTTGCTACTTGTCAGGGATGTTAATTGAATCAAATCTACATGGTGCAAATGTTTATGTGTGTTATTTTAATGCCTTGGATGATGTCCAATTGCCCTCAGTATTTTTGTGGCACAGGTTATATATAAGCAGTACTATCAAAGTTACTCTAATCATGAAAAAATAGTGGTATGAAAATGGATTGGGTCATATCTTTCTCAGTTCTGAACCATTTTGGATGAACCAGGGAGTGGGATTGAAGGAGATATGTATGGGGGTCAGTCCTTTAACTTGCCATTAGTCCAGTCTCTTTCAGTCATGGTCATGGTCAAGGGTATTATGTCCCTCTTGTACCCTTACCCTCACCCCCAGAAACCCCTACCCTTGTGAAGGGATAAGGGTTTTGGAGGGTAAGAGTACGGGTAGAGAATTTTTACCCCAGGGTTACCCCTGGTATTCTCTAAACACATATCCACTTGCATTTTGTTTCTCGGCCCCTTGGTTGACCTCTTTCTGCCATACATGGTAATTTCCCATCACATGCAGTTCTTTTTCCCAAGCAATTTTCACAGAAAATTTCATTGCTGTATAGTATACAGACTTCCTTGCATGCAATTCCTATGCTTCTTACTAGGCTAGCTGTGATTTTGAACCCATGTAACACTGGCAACTTCAATATTTTGTATGTGTTGACACAATGTTGACAAGAAACCATGCCACATCATACCCAACTTGCTGATGACATGTCAACAACTTCCCTTGGCAACCTTCTTAGCAGCATAACATGCATTTTCAGTAAATCCACAGTTTCTATTGGTTCAGGGGCTATTCTACAACCATCCTCAGTGATTCATGCCCAAGCAAAGCCATTTTTCATAATTTGCATGTCTATAGAACCCATTAGGTGGCTCAATGACATCTATCAGCATTGTATATACCCTAGTGTAATTATTGTTTTCAGTGGTTATGTTGATAAAGGAAGGAAATGATAATGTTAGTCTTTCAGCTGTGTATATCAAGTGTATATCTGTTTATTAAACAGTATATAGATGGTTATATGGTTTAGACAACTGTTTATGTATATGTGGCCTTTGAGGAGTATACATAAACTAAACGGTTGGAGCCTTATTGGCAGTTGGAGGGCTGAACACACTCACTTTCTTCCCAGATCCACTTGTTGGATTTTGCGAAGTTCAGCATGAACAGCTTGACTAGTGATGTGCCCGGCTCAGAGTAGCTGAAAGCCAAAGCCACTGGCTCAGGCCGCAGCTTTAGTTGTACTAAATTTTGATTGAAACTTCTTGTAAATCATGTCTTTGTAGAGTTTGTATTAACTCGACTTTCTTGAAATGTACTCTGTTCATTACATGTAGCTTGTGACATGCCGACACAGTTCAGTTGCAAGTTCCGGAAATAGCCAAGCATTGATCAAACATGTAACTTGAACAACCATATGCATATCACAACAAAACCTCCACTGCTTCTTCTACCATCTGGCCAAGTCTGCTGCACAAGTTTGAAGTATCTCACTTGTCATTTTCATGACTATCATACTGATCATAAGCTTGTTACCTCAAAGCGCATCTAGGTCTTTTGGTTTACTACTTGTTGTCCTAACAACAACAACACCATCTTGATCAACATTTACATGAACATGGAATTAGTAGTGACTGGGTATCCTTGTTCCAGGGTGATGGAAGTGTGGAGGAGGTGAAGTGCATAGATAGGGAGGGTTTTTTCACATCACAGGGTGTGTTTCACATTTCTGTTCACTGACATGGCCCCAACTCAATGATAATCTTATGGTCAACACAAGTTTGATGTGCATCGCTTCCTGGGACATCAACACACTGTATGTGTACTAACTTTCTGGGATCTGATGAGACAAGAGGAATGCACAGCCACATTTTTTTTTTGTATAGTGATTTTACGAGTAAATTAGATATAGCAGAATAATAGCTAAGGCTACTAGGTGAGTCTTGCATTGTTCAGGCTGAACATTGGATCTATCCTAACATATTTTAATTACTGATTTTACATCTGATGAGACAAGAGGAACATGTCGCCACATTCTCTGGATATGGTGATTTTACAAGCAAATTAGATATAGCAGGATAGCTAATGCTACTAGGTGAGTTGGGTATTGTTCAGGCTAAACTTTGGATTGATCTTAATCAGTTTTTCTAGCAGATTTCAGATCCAATGAGATGAGAGGAACACACCAATGCATTCTCTCAATATAGCAATTTTACAAGAAAGCTAGATATAGCAGGATAAGTAATGCTACTATGTGAGTTGTGCATTGTTTGGGGTGAACTTGGGATTTATCCTAACAAGTTTTCCTCACAGATTTCAGATCCAATGAGATGAGAGGAACACGACACCGTGTTCTCTCAATATAGCAATTTTATGAGAAAGATAAATATAGCAGGATAGGTAGTGCTACTAGGTTGTGCATTGTTCAGGCTAAACTTGGGATTGGTCCTAACAAGTTTTCCTCACAGATTTCAGACCCGATGAGACGAGAAGAATGTGCTGCTGTGTTCTCTCAATATAGTGATTTTATGAGAAAGCTAGATATGGTGAGTTGTGCATGGTTCAGGCTGAATTTTGGATTGATCCTAACCCATTTTAATACATATTTAACATCTGATGACATGAGAGGAATATGCACCTGTGTTCTCTTGATATAGTGATTTTACAAGTAAATTTGATATAGCAGATTAAATCAATGGTGCCTCGAAAAAAACTTGTTAAACTTGTTGTACAGTAGTTGCATCCTATGCCCCCAGCCCCTATGCTATCACAATCGACTTTATGTGCCAAAAGCCATGGCCTGAGCCAGGCCAGGCCAAAGCCAAGCCATGAGTGGCAGCTTTGGCTTGGCCCAGGATTTCCATAGGCCAAAGCTGCCTCAGGCCAAGCCAAAGCCAAGGCTTTTGGGCCAAGCTGGGCGAGGTCTTTACACTCCCCCACCTTTCCTAGTGGACTCCGACTGGAGTCCGACTGGAACCCACTGGGACTGGTCACCAGCCAACTGCCTGCAAAGTTGCCAGTCCAGTCCCAGTCCAGTCTGACCGGACTCTGAGTGGAATCCACTCAAACACCAGATTCCACTCAGACTGGTCCAGTGGAGTCCAGTCAGATTCCACTGAAAAAGTGTGTAAGAAAAGGAATCAAACCCAGATCCCATAGGTTGCTTATGTAATCAATCATTATGCACAATATAACCATTACACCACAGTACCTTGTGTAAGGCATCATCTACTTGCATTAGGTACCATGGTGTGGCTGTGTATGACAAAGCATATTGCCATGTCATCAAATGTGCCAGCTCATCACTCACCAGCACCACCGTCGACGCTGCCTCCCTCCCTCCTCTCTCTACCACCACCACCACTGCATGGACACCCACTGCCACCGCTCCCACACCCAATCCACCATCACCACCACCTGCAAACAAGCCGAATAGATGGGCCCTAGGTAAGTTTTTTTTCATTTGCTTTTTGTTTTTATAAACTAACTAACCATTTTCTTTAGTTTTCTAGGTTATAAACTACTGGTAACGACGCCACTACCCACAAACGAGCCAACTGGATGGAACGAGGACCCAAACAATGCAGATCGCGTTGTTTGGGCCCTATGTAAATTTTTTTCGTTTGCTTTTTGTTTTTATAAACTAACTAACTCATTTCTTTTGTTTTGTAGGTTCTACTCTACTGGTAACGACCGATGGCCAGACACGAGACAACCCCACACACCCACCCCATGCCTGCGAGCCCCTGCTTGTAGGGTGGATTGTGAGTGTCACCAGGACCCCCAGAACATGAAGCAACGGGGCCAACAACACACCACCCGCCTCCAGCCCCTTGAGCAACTGCTCAGGGGGTGGATCACGGGTGGAATGGAGGTGACAACGGTGAACGACGATGATGGCGAACAATGACAGGGCAACGCCAATGCCATCCCCATGCCTACGAGCCTCTGCTCGTAGGGTGGATGACGGGTGCGGCTTGCTATGGTGACAGACGCGTGCGAGGAGGGGTGGGTGACGACACCCACCCCAGACCGCATCCCCCAACCCCCATGGGGAGGGGTCTTTATTATTTTTAATTTATCTCTGCCCCCCCCTCGCACCAAATGTGAGGGGTATATATATTGTAGTACTTATGAATCCCCCCCTCGCGCTGAACGCAAGGGGTTTAGTTTTTTATATACATAGTAGTAATCCCCCCCCTCTCGCAAGATGCGAGAGGGGTTTTTTTTGCTTATTCTTACATTATACCCACTCCCTCATGTCCTACATGAGGGATGTGGTTAATTAAAATTTTTTGATCTTAATTGTTTGAAAAATGCCTCCTTGAAGAATATGAAAAGTTGAGTCATAAATAAACCTTATATTGATCCCCAATAAATCTCCTGTGGCTCAAGTGGTTGAGCACACTTGTTTGGTTTGTCATGTGATTCCTTATGGTGAGGTCTTGAGTTCAATTCCTGCAGTACACAAATTTATTTTGTGGGTACTTTATGAAATTCACCAAGTCCAAAGTCCTTTGAGCTCATATCTAATTGACTTATCATTTGGTTGCACTCAGACTCCAGTTGGACTCCAGTTGGACTCCACTCAGACTCCACTCAGACTCCAGTCAGACTCCAATGGGAGATTGAACTCTACATGACTTAGTGTAGTTCAATTGGACTCCACTTGGACTCCACTTGGACTCCAGTGGACTCTGGTCAGTCCAGTCAGAGTCCACTAGGACAGGTGGGGGACTGTAAAGTACTGAGCTGGGCCAGAACATCACTACGCTTGACCAGTAAATTGGCCAGATACAAAAAATATGGGTATCAAATTAGTTGCATGGGTATCTTGAGCTACAGTGGGCAGCTCTGCAAGCCCTGAAGATTGGTATTCCCCTTGAAAGTGGGCATACATAGCAAATCCAGGGAGGATAGAATCTTGTGAATGACTACTTGAATCCCCAGGCCCCCCTGTTGCCACATTGCAAAGTTTGGAGCAGAAATCCCAGACCAGGGCTCCAACTTCCATGAGAAACACAGATCTATATTGGGAACCTAAACCACAAATGGTAACCTACCAGCCCCCAAGATTAATGATATTGAGATATGTTGCTAGACTAGTGATGTTCTGGCCCGGCTTGGCCCAAAAGCCATGGGACTCAGCTTTGGCTTTCTCGAGAGCTGGGCCGAGCCAAAGCTGCCACTCACGGCTTGGCCCTGGCTTGGCTCTGGCCGAAGCCCTGGCTTTTGGCACACATTCTCATCAAATTCTCACATCAGGTAGTGGGAGCAGCAGAGGGTGTGGTGGGTGGTGAAGGAGGTGTAGCATGGCAGAAACTGACAGAGCATGTTGTTTAGCACCTTCTGAACAAGTCCTGCATCAATAAGACACAGCAATCTTGAGGCAGATGGACAATCCAAATACCAGGGGGAGAGGGGCATGACAATGAATAAGATAAACAATGTTTTAAGTTTTAACATATGTCAGTGAGTAAAAACATGAGTTTGTCAATGTTTGAGTCGGAACAAAGATGTGCGTCGAAACTTGAATTTGAGCTGACAATTCAACCTAAGCCTTTCATCTCATGAGGGGATCAAACAATATATATATGGATTAGAATGGAGTATAAAATGATAAGAAGCGAGTTCTGCCATACCCAGGTTGTAGCCACTATATAGTGAAAGCATCAAAATGTGAAAGAACAGCACAATGTAGCCCTCTCGTCTCACTAGGCCCTTTAAACTACATGTAAATATATTAGAATCAAGTATAAGATGATAAGAAATGAAGCAGAAATCACCGAGTTCTGCCATACCCAGGGTGTGGCCACTACATAGTGAAAAACTCGAAATGCAAAAGAACGGCATGTCACAGGACTCTTGTTGCACTGGGCCCTTTGGACGACATGTAAACACATTAGAATCAAGTGCAGGATGACAAGAAATGAAGCAGAACTCACTGAGTTCTGCCACACCCAGGTTGTAGCTACTACTAATGAAAACATCGAAATATGAAAGAACAGCACACAGTGGGCCTCTCACCTCACCAGGCCTTTTAAACGACATGTAAATTAATTAGAATTAAGTATAAAATGATAAGAAATGAAGCAGAACTCACCGAGTTCTGCCACACCCAGGTTGTAGCTACTACATAGTGAAAACATCGAAATGTGAAAGAAGGGCACACTGTGGGCCTCTCGTTTCACTAGGCCATGTAAATAGATTATAATCAAGTATAAAATGATAAGAAACAAAGCAGAACTCACTGAGTTCTGCCACACCTGCAGAGATCATTGTACTGATGCATTGTTGATGGCTGTTTACCAATGTCATGCTTGTGTGAGCCATGTCAAATGACAAGCTACATGATGTACTTCAAATTACAAAACAGACTGGGTTCACACAAGGTTTGAAAAGCAGTAATTTATGCATATTTCAATGATGAAATTAGTATGACTACAGCTGTTGCTGGGCTGTCACTAATGGCCTGGCTTGGCCTGGCTCATGGCTTTGGGCTGGGCTGGGCACATCACTATGCTAGACACCTGGCAAACATTCAGAAAGAATGGCTCAGATGCTTTGTGGACCAAATGATAGAGACATGACAACAACCAAAGATCAATTGATCAAGCTTTCAAATTTCAAGTCTCACAAACATTACACCAAGTTATGTTATGTAATATGCATAGCTCCAAGCACAAGTCATCATTCACTTCATCATTAATGAGTAAAGACCATATAATCTATATCACCCCAAGATCTTATGTGTATGAGATATAAATGAGCAATGAGCTGATATGGTACCCACGGCCACATGTTTCCTCACATGAATGCACTCAGCAGAAGTCTTCTCGATTCAACCATGAAAGCAAAATGAAACACAAGTAGTTTGTATTTGAAATAGAGGGACTGTGGTGTGGACAGTGGAATCAGATTGATTGGAAAAGTACTTGTAATCATTAACATTCTGAGTTCTCAGTCCAGGTCAAAATTGGACTGAGAAAGAATGAGATCCAATGATTTCTTTACTCAAAATCAATTTGTATCAATTTATTCCTTTGTCCTACATTCACTGATCATTCATCTGCATCTTCATTGAGTCTCATTGATAACTAGCCTGGTAAGCATAAGCTATTGGCATATCACTGACACTCTTTCTACAGCCCTTGCATATGGCATGCACATGACATGCATGACATATCTCGAGCCAGACTCCCCCATCCACCTTGTTTGTAGTTTGTTACTTTTTGCAAGGCAGGTGCCTGGTGCCCATTCCTGTTACCATATAATTCATTCAACTTACCCATATACAGATTCAGTACTTCAGTTTCAGCACCATAAAGCATTCTCCATGCCTCTTCAGCAAACCCAGACCTTCCTTGACCTCAATAATCTTGATGTCGACAATACCCATGACTTGGTGTGTCCCATGACCAATTTGATTTCATCTGTTACTGAAGCAGCCTACTATGTATCTACCTCTACTTCCTTCCCTACATGCACAGCCAATGGACCCATCCCCACCAACCATCTTTTTACCTATTGTCAAAAATCCAAAGCTCTGAGCACCACGGCAATCTCTTTCTCACAACCATCCAATATTTCCACCTTCCAAGCCAATGGATAATCTCTATTGCAAAGTACTGGTACTGTACTTGAAGAAAGGCATCAAGGAACAGCAGGATCACAGAATGGTGTCTGCTGCTGATGCATATCCAAGAACATGGCTTGAGTGGATGATAACCACAAAGAGTGATGATCAGGTAATTGTGGTGGATCATCCTACTGACTGCACATACTGCATTGTTGATGAACAAGATATCATAGAAACCTTCAGTGATAGCAAACATCTCTCCATGCCTGTCGCATCCATGAACATGGCCAAATAGGCAGTAGTGCTCTATTGTGGTTCGTCTGTGAGGGAGGTTGCCTGCAAGGGAGGAGACATCTATTAGTGATTGATTGATCAATTATACCAATGATGCAGATGCAACATGTTGCTTGATGCATTTACATTCCTATGTTATTTTCTTGAAAGTATTCCACTATAGCTAATGCAATTATAGAACATATTATATACTGTCATGCATTGTGGCCAATTGAAGATGGCCAGAAATCAATGGGAATCAAACAGAATAGGACTCCAATTTTCATGGCCACTATCACATGTCTATGATGCTGTTTATGCAGTATGGTGCCCACTACTTCTGGAGGACACAGTGCTCCTGCTAGATCTTGAAAACAATATTCCTGTGATTGTTCCTGGTATTGCAAGGGCCATCAGACACACATCAGCCATGCAACATACCAAAGACATGCTCCTTCTTGTCAAGCTGATGTGGACAACAGAGTAGCATGCTATAGACCCAATGGCCATCCACTTTCAATGGGGGCTCCTCATGGGGCTGGTCAGTCTAATGCAAGCCAAACACCACTTGCTGTAGGACCCACTGGGATGCAGATACCTCAATCAACAGAAGTGGAAACATATTTTACAGAGTGTGGTGCACCTCACCTCAATCCACTCATGAAACAAGCAGAGCAACATATTTTTACAATCCCACCAGGACCTCAGTTGCAAACCCAATGGGCAGATAGGGAGAGTGCAGAAGAGATGCATTATTGATAGATGAAAACATGGGAGATTATTGCTGACTTGTGGGAAAATGGTGGATCACTCTCTCACTTTGCAGACTTTCTGCATGGGAGTGGTTATCTCAATGCAGTCCAAATGGATCACATCAAGGACACCAATATGGTTCTCATGCTATCAATCAATGGTGCACAGCTGTATGAGCACAGGACCTCCAATGTTTGGATATATATTTGGGTTATCTTTGACCTTGCGCCTGAGCTATGTTACAAGAAGAAATATGTTCTTCCTGGTGGTTTCTTTCCTGGGAAGCCAAAGATTGTTGAATCACTTCTTTTCCCATGCCTACATCACCTTGCTTCCTTACAACGCGAGGGCATTAAAATCTGAGATGCATATCACAAGATATGATGTTCACATCAAAACCCTTTCTAGCATTGGGTACCGCAGATGGCCCTGCCATGACATACTTAAATGGCCTTATCAGACATAGTGGAAAATATGGATGTCGTTTATACTGTTCACTTATTGGACAGTGCAAACCTGGTGGACCACACTACTACCCTGCCCTTCTAAGCCAAATGACTATGAGGTTGAAGGGTGTGATCATGGTGACATATCATTTGCAGCCCTTCCATCCTGCTCTCCAGACCTCTATCTTTTGAACCTTCATTATCTCCTGGCATCTCCAAATGAGACACAGTATAAGGAACAATGGCTTGAAACTCGAATATCAAGACCAAGTATCTTTCTTGGATTGCATCCCGATAGAATACTTGGTGTCCTAGGCTGTTTTGGATCTGACCTCATGCACCTTGCCTCATTGAATTTGCCTGACCTTTTAATTAACTTATGGCATGGTATGCTTGATTGTGACAAAAATGACTGGTCCACATGGGAATGGGCTAAGCTCTGAGGCACAACATGGGATGAGCATGGTTGGCAGGTTGCTGCTGCAACCCCTTATTTACCTGGTTCATTTGACAGCCCACCACACAATCCAGCCGAAAGAATCTCTAGTGGTTACAAGGCATTGGAGTTTCTCTTATATCTATATGGACTAGGCCCAGGGCTACTCTTCAATATCCTCCCGACCACATATTACAAAAACTATTGCAAGCTTGTCTTTGGAATATGCATCATTCATCAGTACCACATCAGCTGGCATGACCTCCAAAAAGCTCACAAGGCCTTACTGGACTTTGCATCTGAATTTGAAAAAATTTATTATCAATGTCAAGTAGAACAACTTCATTTTGTACGGCAAAGCATCTGTGCTGTAGCCCACCTTGGACCTGAGGTAATTTGGATTGGACCACCTACCTGTTCATCCTAGTGGACAATGGAGTGAACAATTGGGAATTTAGGTCAGGAAGTATGTCAGCCATCCAATCCATATGTGAACCTTTCTCAATGGGGTCTTCTGCATTCTCAAATCAATGCACTATATGCTATGATGCCAGTTCTAGATCCCTCACCACCAGTTGTGCCCTGAGGTGGAATGGACATTGGCACTGGGTTTATTCTACTGTGAGCAAAGGATAGAGTTCTAAGGGCTATGCATGACTGTGAAAGACAGTCTTTTGCAGACTACTTAAAGGATATTCATGCACTGGAGGTTCCTGATGGCTGGTGTCCTGCAGTTGCTAGGTGGGCGAGGCTTCATTTACCAAATGGTTGAGTGGCAAGGTTGGCTTGGAAGGAGAAGTTAAAGCCTCTGGAGAAAGAGAGAATTGCACATAATGTGAAGGTAAGTATTATTTTGTCTCTCTTACACTGTGATGATAATGTTCTGGGAATCTAGGTTCAATATGAAAAGAAGATTTGCTTTGCAGAGGTATATTACTATTTCCAATCACTCATTGGAGGATCAGAAATGACCCTCACTATTGTTTCACTCTATTCACATCCTCACAAGGATCTTCTAGAACATTCCTATCATACATTACTATCATGTTCATATGCAGGGGATGCTGCGCTTCATGTGATTGATGTGAAGGCAATCATGAGTGGTCCCTCACCTACCATTTCCTGGGGAGACTCTGACACATATTTTGTTGTTGAAAAGCCCGGTTTAGATGTAGCTGTCCTTGGAGGTGTTGAAGAGGCTATAGCAGATGAGGAATGATAATTACCATTGCCAGAGCCCAAAAAAATCAGTAGTATATAGTTATTTATTTTTTAATACAGTATAGTGTCACAACAAGTCTGACAGCTTTCTTCATCTTTGTCTTCATCTGTGTTATATTAACTGCAGCATCTGTGACTTCTGGCCTCACTCTTTCCATTAATTTGCCCAGCATATCACTCTGGAATTTCCCTTTTTTATATCATTCCTTTCATCATGCTGTGCTACTTGTTATTGCATTACTTTTGAACCGAAATGACTGCATTTCATCCTATATCCACTTTTTTTGACTCAATGTGCTTCAGTCTCTTGTATCCAATTATTCCATAATCCAAATCCAGGCCACATGGAAACTCCACTACCCCTCCCTCACCAGTCTCACCTCTCTTATCGCAATGCCCAGAGC
The DNA here is from genome assembly GCA_026075535.2 of Tricholoma matsutake. Taxonomy (NCBI): domain Eukaryota; kingdom Fungi; phylum Basidiomycota; class Agaricomycetes; order Agaricales; family Tricholomataceae; genus Tricholoma; species Tricholoma matsutake. Next base: position 962,901 of record AP026550.1, on the reverse strand, counting down.
AAATATCAAGTTCCACAGCTGCAGCCAAAGTGGCCCATCCACATTAACAATATGGGCATAGCTAGTCAAACCAATCTTCTTTGGGCTGCTTTCAGTGTGCCTGCATCTAAAGCAGCCTCTGCATCCTTTATTTCATGCATGTATTCAGCCCAACTCCCTCACTACTCTATGAGCCCTGAACACCTTGGTGCTGCCCTCCTGAAGGAGTTGAAACCACACACCCTTACTGCCAATGATGATTTTATCGATACAATGTTTTCACCTTCCCATTGTCCACTTATAGTCCCTGACACAATTGTCTTGGCTGCATTGTCAAAGCCGATTGGTCAGAAACCAGCCTTGTGGGACCAGGTGAACTATGTATTGAAAATTTGGAGTACAAGGAGAAGGATCTTGGAGAGTGGCTTAATCAGATGGGAGAGTACCTAAAGCAGCTCATTGGCCGTAAACCTCTTTGTTGATGGTCATATCATAACTGCAATGTCCCACCAGTTGGGTCCTCCTCTATCAAATGAAAGCCTGATCTGATCCTTCTAGATAATGAGCTTTATATGGAGCTCGAGGCCAATCCTATGAAACCCACAGACTGGTGCATTGTTGCGTCATTTGTTGTTGTATTGTTGTATGTGAGTTAAAACCTGTAAATAACAATCATTTGCAGAAGTGACAAAATCTACTGAGGAGACACAATGACTAAAGGATACCATAAATGCCAAGTCCTACCTCTCCTTCCTTTGTCAACCACATCAATGCTTTTCAGTTGCCCTCACATTTACAGGTGATGCATCACTGATTGTCAAGGTCACAGATCGCGAGGGCCAAATTCAGTGGTGCACTAGTCTAGCTGAGGGCCAAGTTGGCAAACACATGGCCATGCTCCTTCACATCCTTGCCTACCTGAAGTTCAGCACACCTACTGACATTGGACTTGACCCACATGTCCATATTGATGAGAATGTGAAATGCACTAGTACCACAGTTGAGGATAAACTATTTGCAGTGCATGACCTGATATACAAGCTGGACTTGGTTGTTGGTCATGGCACATGAATCTGGGTTGTGTCCCATGCTATGTGCTATTATGTTCTAAAAGATTGTTGGATACAAGATAAACGGGTTGATTCAGAAATTTTGATGCTCAAAAAAGTCAGTGCATCAAATGAGCTGAAGAACTGTGTTCCTAGTCTTTTCTGCAGTGGAGATGTTATAATTAATAGTGAAGTTGACTCCACTGATATATATTGTGCAGGTTTGACTGGCCACCCACAGTCATTAACTAGGTGTATTCACCAATGCTTGGTCACCACACCTATCGGAGAATCCCTGATTTCATTTTGCTCCAAGAAGGAATTCATCAATGCAATGAAATCAATCATTATCAGTGCACAATTTTTTCTACTAACAAGTATCACAATGCTCATTCCAAGTTTGTAGCACACTGCATATTATTCAACAAGTTTGTTATCTTGCATTGTGATGTTAGTCTCAACAATGTTCTGCTGTATCAGCCCAGTGAAGATGTTGCAGTGGATGGCCTCTTAATTGATCTTGATTATGGCAAAGAGGTTGAACTTGTTCAGGAGGAAGATGTTGATATGGAGGGCACCAATGCTGCTGATGAGGGTAAAGCCTCAAATGATAGCGTGGCAGTAGGCAAAGTGACCAGCAACAAAGCTGCAGCAGGCACTGGCAACAATTTTGACATTGTGTTTGATAATGTCCACACGGTATGTCTTCATGTTCGTGGCAAGTATTGGCATTGAATAATTGGCACTGTATCTTAGGGAACTCCTCTGTTCATGGCCATTGAGGCTCTCATTGCCCCAAGGGATGTTGAATTTGCCCACATGCCATCACATGATCTCAAATTGATTCTTTATGTCATTCTTTATATCTGCACATTCACAGAAGGACCAAACTGGTCTGTCTGCCTGGATTTTGACATTCCTGAATCACTTCACATAAGGACATGGTTCTCGAATGACTCTCTTCAAACTATTGGTGATTGCAAGATTGGACACATGTCTCAACCAGAACAGACCATCATTCCAGGCCTCACTCAGTACTGGGAGGACTTCATCCCTTATACAAGGGAGTTGATTCAACTCTGCTCCCCTCCAAAATACAATGCTGACTGTCCAAATCTTCTCACTCATGAAAACATGCTGACTGTACTTGAGAAAGCATATCATTCTGTCGAGGAAGCACATATTACTGGTGTGAAGCAAAGCCAACCATCTAGTCACAAACCAGTCATTGTTGAGAGAAAGAGGTGGAGACTAGGAAAGTTGAAAGATTGAAGTGGGGCAACAAACACAAGATCCTTAATTGCTGAGATGGACTTCAGATTTTTGGATGGGCACTGGACATGATTGCATGATCTTCTTGCCTTTGGTTTCCCTTGAATTGGTTGTGAATGAGTTCCGTGTGCACAACTGTTGGCTCTGTGGACTGTAATGTTTTACCTGGCATTGTTAAGACTATAGGTCTCAACTCAGCCTAGTCTTCGTATGTTGCAGTTGGAGGCTTTCCAACTGTATCAGTTCTTCGCAGTAAGGGGCTTTCTTACTGTATCGGGTTCTGTTCAGGACTTGGTGCTTCCTAAGTCAATATGGCTATCTGTACTCAGAGGCTTTCTGGTAGACCGTCGGTTCATGTATCACAGTTGGAGGCTTTCCAACTGTCGAGTTTGAGTTATCACAGCTAGGGGCTTCCTAAGCTGTCGAGTGTTCTGGTTGAGTCTAAGACCGTTATCTGAATTAGGTCAAGCTGAGGAATACAGGTAGTATTACTACAGCTTATATACGGTTCAAAGATATCTATCATCCAATCGGAATGCAGGATCATTATCAAGTATAAATAGAAAGAACAATGGCCTCATGCCTTGCATGAGGCGTCCAATGTCATGGAGTGCTGCAGCGCAGCATGTCAGGGATCAATAAGAGAATAGCCTCATGCCTAGCATAAGGTGTCCAATGTTACGGATCCGATGTCAAGGATCCGATGTTGATCGTGAGTGTCCGACATCACGGACCTCATGTCAAAGGGCTGTCATATCACAGCATGCATGGGAGTGGGTTCGGGTGCATGGAGTCACCATGCATCAAAGCATCTCCCGTCGGAAGTGAGTCGAGTCGAATAAGAAAAATTAAAGTACCCGGTCTTGCCGGCGTACATCTGGTCGCCGTGGGTTATGATAACAGAAAATTGTAACAGGCATAGCATATGTATATATATACATGTACCAGCCAGTCACCACACGAGTCACCAGCCTAGGGGGGGCCCAGTCATATACTCTATGTACTTGTAGCTTGTAGTAAATTTTAGTACTTTTAATGTCTCGAGATGTTGTTGGGTTTTGTCGATTGTCATCGAGAGCATTTTGGGGACCAAATAGATATCATGAATGAGTTTCCTACATTGGTAACCTTGTTCTCAACTCTCGATTCTTGACTTCCTTTCCCACTAGCATAGTGTGGGTGCTACATGTGCTATGCTCCAGCTTTCCAGGATGTTTCCAAGTCCTTATTCTAACCTAAGATCACTGAGCTCCAACAGCTCTGGTTGCAATGTGAATCCTATCGGTATCACAGCAACTGCCAGTGACAAGGCTAGTGCCAGTGAGGGGTCATATCCTCCATTACTTTCTGACAGTACTAGCTCTCATTACCTTTTTTGGGGGTCAGCGCCAATGTCAGACAATGTTTTTGCCATGCATGCACATCATTATTCTCCTGTCAATCCATTGCAAATGTCATATATGCATATCCAGAACCTTCAATGTCATGCTGCTGAGCTGGAAAAGCAGCACATGTTGCTTCAGGAATGACACAATGCACTCTGGTAAAGTTATTGATTACATTCAGGGCATCAGATAGTCACTGACACAAGCCTCAAGTGATGCATATGATGCCTTATTGAAAGCCATACCAGGTTCAGAAGCTGGCAAAAATGTTGGAACAAGCCCAGATATGCCCACACCCCTGTGTCAAAAGGACTATCTGAAGATTAGGTTTTGGTTCAAATGCCAGTGGACCGAGTTTTCAAATGTTCAACCAGCAAATGCAATCTCAAGTTTGGGACTCCTGTCTCATGGAAGGAGCCATGCAGCTCAAGGGAAAAATGTCACGATGCAGTATGTTGAACATGAAGATGGTACTGTAATAGATGGCAATGGGGCAGCCAAAATCCGGAAGTATGCACACAGGGTTTGGGTCTCACTTGCTAAAGATGGTGCTCCACCATCAAAGTGGGGACAAGCTGATATCCAGGCAAGACAACAGTATATCAAGTCGATTGGCTCTTGCTTTCCAGAACTTCAATTGTGCGACCTAGACTGGAAGGTCGAGCAGATTGCAATGGACAACTACCCATCATGGTATATTACTTGGCTATCCAAGCATAATGCAGAAGAGCCTGTCAAACTGGAAGAAATTGCTGATGCACCTCCTCAAACAAAGCATCCCTGGAAGGTGTGAGCAAGGTCTGTAGTGAAACAAACAAAAGTGGAGGTCCCACATAGTGGCAGTCCAGATAGCATGGCATTGGCTGTCAACATTGGACATGTAGCCACTCAGGCTACTACTGGTACTGATATATTACCAATGTCCTCCATGATTAACATCCAGATGAACATGCCAGAAGCTGAGAGCATCCATTCTTCCATCAATCTTGGTTCAAGTGAAATTGACTTGGATGTGGTACAAAGCGATCATGATCCTCAAATCCTAAACCATGTTGTTGGTTCCCAGGTTAGTCTTCAATATTAAACAAGTATTTCAAGCTTACATCTTCAAAATCCCTCCTATTTGGTGGGATGTGTCAATTGTGGACACCAGTGCTATTAGTTGATGTGATAGAGAAGAGCACAGGTCTAAATCTCATAACTCCAGGTGCAGTAGAAAGGTGGGATACTACATTTGAGGTATGTGGTCTTCTTGCATGGTTTTAGTGACAATAACTACTTACATTGCCATAGATAAATGACCAGCTGACTATCTCAAATGACTTAGCTTCCAGATTAGAAGATAATACTGCTAGTGCTCCAGTACTCCCTGTTTCATGCACTTCTATGCTCATTCCAACTGCATCAGCATCTGCAGACCCTCCCTCTGCACCCTTGTCAGAATTGCATTCCTCTATGTTCCCCCCAATGGCATTGGGCATAGCCCTGCTCTCACCCACACCAGTATCCATAAACAACCTTCCAATGGAGTCACAAATGGCGCATGGACTCAACTGCACTCCTCATTTGGCAGCTATTCTCCCACAAATCTCTGCCCTCCTTCCAACAGCATCGACAACAATGATTGATCTTCATGTGTCACAAACAGCTCACGATGGACAGTCAGCCAATGTTGCGAGTATTCCCTCTCCTATACCACTTCTCCAGACCTCCACTCAAACAGGTCTGCCAGTCCCATCATTATTGACATCACCAATGGCTCTCCCCACAGCCTCGCAAAGAGGTTAAAAGCTGTAACCCAGGTGTCACTGTCCACATCAGACATCAATCAAGTTGATGGCTCTACTGATGAAGGTGGAAGGGCAATGGCTCCAATGAAAAAGCCTGCAAAAATGTGGCCTTAGACGTCAAACACAGCATGGTGAGTGACTACCATCAATCAATGAAAGGCTCCTTCCCTAATTCTCATTAATCTCAGGAATTTGTGCTCTTGAGAATGGTGTCAGCAAAATCCACAGGGGACTACAGCTGAGTTCAAGGAATATTTTGATAACCTCTTGCCAGATGTTTTGAAGGTGCGTGAAGCTCAGATAGAGGTGTTGCATTAATCTGAGCTTTCTCTTCAGCGATATGAACACTCAGCTACAAAACAGGCTTACACAAAAGAAAAAAGTGACTGCAGCACTCTATCACCATATTGCCAGCTTCTGGATTGATATAATTGCAACCACAGGATGCCTAGAGATTGGTTGCAGTGGCAGGTCATGGTTATAGAAATTCTATTTTTAGCTCACTTGTCATGTGAATTATGCAATATCAATCAGTCTTGAATAGATTAGATGTCCCAGATTTTGAAATCTGAAGCAGTCAAGGCAGGTTGAGAAAAATAATATATTGAGAGCCTCAGCTCACTAGCAAATTGGATTGAAGAGAATTGACAAAAAGATGTATCAATTCTTTTGTATTGAATATACTTTGACTAGTATCAATGTAAAATTGATGTAGTGCATCAATTTTATTATTGGATCAAATTTGACAGATATCATCAGTGTTTCTCAATTTACCTCACTCAGATCAGAGTTGATTTTGACTGGGTCTCAGTATTGAGAATGAGGTATTATACGGCTTTTTTGATCTGGTTCCAATTGCCAATTTCAGAGTGAGGTTTTGCTGGGGTTGTGGGAAATGCCCATGCTATCATTGCGGGCATTGCCAAGCACCCGTGTCCTTCCGATATCCTGTGAGAAAGCACACATCAACCTTTATCAATTCATTCTATTGGAGCTGGTCTCACTTTCCCTGTATCATCTTACTGCTATTTTGAAAAGATGACACTTACCTTCTTCGATTATCTGCTGTCATGCTGGTCATGGTGGCTATACCTGTCCCAGCAAGCCTTTGGGTGATCTCAACCCTCAAATCCATTACAATATGTCTGCGTGTCCATGGCCATGGTGTTACGGTCAGTGTGCTTCTGTTGTAGCTGTGTGCCAGTAAACAAAATACAAAGCCATAAGTGTGTATGTTGCTGCTTCATCAACTGCCATCCTGTCCTTTTTCCTGCTTGCATCTGATTCTTCATACCCCACCCATTGCTTGATTGAGCCAAGCTTAGCCACTGATGTCATGGTCTGCTCCTTCTTCATGGGCATGTTGTTGGCCTGTTCATGGGTTTGGAAAGGGCCTTATGCTTTGCTCAAGGTATGTACATTTGCAAAGTGCCTGACTAGAAGTGCAATTGATCAAAGAACTGAAAGCATTTTGCATTTCCCACTATATACTGGCACCACTATGAAGGAGACTTGTGCATGCACGATGTTGCAGATGTGGAATGATTGTGGGTTGCATTGTTCGTATCTGGCAGCGGTGTATTACCTTCCATCAAAGATTGTTTGAAGCTGGTTGGTGTTATGCTGTGGCAAGGAGGATAGTCTGCTGGTAGTCCATTGACCGCATGGTCACGTTGCAAGAGGTCAGCTATGCGGGGATGGCAGTATAGGTGTATAGGACAGAGTGGACAGGCCTTTAGCTTGTTTGGGAGGGGATAGAAGGTGAATAGAACACAGTGATATGTTTGAGGCTGAACGTGTCGTGTAAGAATTATTGAAACCATGATCGAAATGTGATCAACAGGGTCGCGTGCAAACATCATCAAAAATGGGAAATGGGCACATCTGGTAGAAACAGCTCGATGGGTGGATAAAAAGGAACTACTCTGCTTGGGATATAACTTGTAATGATAAAACTTCTGAAAAACAGGGAAACCTAAGCTGACAGACTTGAAACTTAAATACTTAGCTTGTATTCTACACCTTAGTGTGCAGTAAACTTGAAGGGCTTTGTAGTCTTTGAGGAGAAACTTAAGTGGAGACATAAACTGTGAGAAAAAGTTGGATACTCCATTTGAAAGGTGGGAGGACACCTATATACAAATCAATGGTACTGAAAATGAAAAACCCTTATCACACGCATTCACTTGCACCCACGGGACCTATCAACAAGAATGATAAAATATCTAAGAAGCATGAAAGTTGGATCTGGGAAGTGTTGATGATCTTCAAGATTGTCGTGGTGTTTGTGAGGCAGATGATATTGGGGTGGCATCGTCGAGTCCTCATCTCAGGGTTTCACTAACTGGGAATGACTTGGGGAGAGGACTGTCTTCAAGGCTCTCTATTGACATGATGCAACTTGTGCCCCCAGCAAGCATGGAGAGCATGCAATTCTGAACCCTCGACCCTACCATCCAGTTGATCAACCTGTCGATCTGGATGTTGACTTGCCACTAAAGGGGGATTTGGGTCGATAGCTGGATTGTTGTGGTAAATGGTTATTTTTAGTGAGAAGAATTGTAATAAAAGGTAAATGAAAAAAACCAGCTCTGATTCTTCTCATCAAAAATGGAGCTGTCAGCACGAGGACCAAGGAAGCATCAAAACTTGAAGGGATGTGTGATTGATGTATTGTGTGTGGAAGTTGTCATTGTCATGTCAGAAGGGATCAGATAATAAACTATAAGTAATAAAAAGAAAGTTAGCAACATGAAATATTGATGAATGCGAGAAACAGTGCACGTATACAAGAGCCCAGCTGTTCTGGTGCGCAATGGTGCAACTGTAACAAAGTTCCCATGAACGGGAAAGTTGGCAAACAGGCCAACTGACCCATCCACAATGCACCTGCAATTTCCTGTAGAATCTTTGTGGCCATTGTAGTAGCTAACCTGATTGTCTCCTGTATGGATGTACATGCAGGTTCCATCTCCTCTTGCCAGGTCGTGGAGTAATCCTTTTGGGTCAATGCTGGGCAAGAAGTTGATATCTTCCATGTCTCCAGCTTCGGATACTGGTGTTAGGTACCTATTCGAGAGGTCTATGATTTCTGCCCCCTTGTCTTCCATCCATGGCTCAAGTATGCCTTCCACAAATTGATGGTCAAAGCACCTGTGGATATCCTTGGTTGCCCTTATTGCATTAGTGAATGTTGGGCTTCACAGGCCTCCCAGTGATATGCTCTGTTGTACTTGTATTGATGACTTGTGATCCTGAGTAATGTAAGCCTTTGCCTTTCCAGGCACTCCTGGACACACCTAGGCTTTCCTGCACAGGTGGTAGATCCTTACCTTGAATAATACCTTGTATGGTGAAGATAACTTCCTCTATCGCAGTCCTGTCATCTGATCATTTTAGTATCTGCCAAGATACTGGGTTTGTTAGCTGCTCTATCTTGTTCTGGTCCCAGAAAGTGCATTCTTCCTGCATCAAAATGGGTGTTAGTTCTGCTGCTCTCACTGCTTGCTGTGGTCTCACCACTTACTTTGACCAGACTTGCTAGGTGGTCGTCATATCAATCCACTGATGACTCCACTGCACTCTGCTCTAGCACATTGCCTGTCTCGAGATGAATTGAATTCCAAGCCACTGTCAGTCCACTCGAGACTTATGCACTTAATTTGCATTGTATCCTTTGATTCATGCATGGGCAGTTTGGAATGGATGTCTAAAATCCCCTGGAAGTGGGGTGCTAATATTGTTTTTTTGGTGCACTTCCTTGCTAATCTGCAGTGCCCTGTTCTGATGGTGTCCCTGTGGCTGCACCATTGCTTTGTTCCTGACACAAGGATGTGCTTTTGAAAGGGTAATTAATTAGTGATGTCAGAATTAAGACATCATCCGCCATTGTCTGCTCTTGATACATCTTCCGATCCTGCTTCAGTTTCTCTTTTCAGGAACCTTGTCATTTCTATCACTGATCCTGTCCTCTTGGTTTGGATTATGAGGTGCATATCCTGCACCTTGTCTCCTTGCATTATTGTTGCTTTTCTTTGGTCATACTTCTGGTGACGTGTGTCCTCACAGAGTGTTATGTCATGATCAAATTTGTTTCCATGTGCACTCCTTTGATCTTTTAAAAATTTGATGGCATTTTGGCTCTCCTCGGGTTTTCCAAAATTGACTCATTGTTTAAGGCTGCATGGTATCTATTATTATGATTTTCCATTTCACTTTGTTGTAACATCTCTGATCCATCAAGCATCAGCCTGTTCTTCCTGAAGTGGTACTTCTTGGAGTGGTAAAGCACACTCAATCTGTGGCCACATGCTGTCCACAGCCCCATGTCTATCTGTTCTTCATTAGTTGCAGTTTGGTTCTGATTTTTTCCGTCATAGAATGAGCCCTGTTTGGTTGCCTGTTGCACTGCCCTGTGCTTGCCTTTTGTACTTCACTTGAGATATATAAAAAATCAAGAAACACGTTCAGCTACTATGCCTAATACTTTGTGCATTTATTTGCCTGTGAGCTCTTTCATCTTGCCTTTGAGTGTTGTTTTGACCTGTCACAATAGGATGGGTGTGAACCTCCAGGAGTAAGGATGACGCTTGTTCATTTGGATCCTCTTTGATGCATTTCTGTGTAGCCTTGTTGGCAGCTACTTTGTCACAAACAATGCCCATCTTGTGAGTTGTTTTTGTGTAACAGGCTCCGCTTTTGGCATGATTACTCCATGATCAATTCTTTGCAAAATAGCTCTCATAATAAGTGCAAGGACCAGACCCAGGACAGCAGTGATGACTCTGATATGTTGGTGTCCATTATGTTGTTGTTCTTTTCTTGCAACTGATTTTGCCTTGCAACAGTGAGGTTTTGGCTACCTCCCATGAGCCCAAGTTTTTGTGTGCAAGCCGTCCTGCTCCTGGGTCACCTGGCTTCGCTTCCTTGCCTGCAGTTTCTGTTATGTGTGTACAATAATTGACCAGATTGTATATGTCTGACCATGAAATAGAGCTGCCATTGATGTGGCTGTCCATGATGGTGTCCTTGCAAGCTTTCCAATCGTCTTTGGAAGTCAGTGGTATACTTCTTTTTGTTGTTGTTGTTTTTTCCCCTCCTCTAATGTGTCATGACTGTTTTTCTGTCCGCAGTCCTAAGTAGGCCTTGCCTGTTTTCATTGCTGATGTTGCTTATATTTATTCAAGATGGAAAATTAACAAAATGGCGAAAGTGATTGCCAGCAAGGAAGAGCACATTTCTAAGTAAGCATTTGTCATTTGATGTGGTCTTCTGTCTGATTGCAACAGATTATCAAAAAGTGCTGTCGACTCCTCAGGAATCAATAAATTAGGGATCATCAGCAAGCAGGAGCTCTCTTCTTTATGAATATACTTTTGTCTTCATCTTTTTTTGTCATCTCATCTGGATATTCAGGCCAAGCATAACTCCTGGCATTGAGTCTGCTGGGCTTGCACTGGCTTTGTTTGCATCTTGAACCACTGTGTGAGTATGACCTTCTCTGGCTCTTCATTACCTTACTTGCATCTGTAGCCCTATTGTTGGTTGCAGATTGTCCAGTGAACACAATCCAGAAGTCTCCACAAATTGTGAGCCAAGTGCTTCTGAAGTGGCAATGTCTCTTTTGGCATCAAAGCCAATCTCAATCTTGTATGTCCTCAAACTATTCTCTTTGCATTGGCCTTTATCAGCATTATTAGCTCTCAATCATGCACACCATTCTCTTGTGGTCAGCAGGTTTTATCTGCTCCTTCTACGCTGAGGCCTGGTATGGTCAATGATGACAGTGATGGTTTGAAGTGTAAGTCCCCTACATGTGTGGTGTTCAGAGTGTGCAACTTGCTTATGTCTCTCAGTATCCATCCAGATCAGATCATCAGTCGATCAGGCACCAGCATCATGCTTCCAACTTGTACTGGCTAGCTTTTACAACAGTCTCCCTCATATACTATACATTTCGCATTTCTGCCCTGTGCATCGCTCTCAATGTAATTTATTAGCTGTTTCTGTGAGGTTACCCCATTTGTTGGTGGGGCTCATTCACTTCAAACCCCATTTGCAGAGAAAGTGAGTACCATGAAGCAAGACAATATTCTATATACCTTTTAAGCAGTAGGTCAGGGTTGGGTCTGTGTTGGGTCTGTGTTTGGTGGTGAACAGTTGTGCAGGTCGAACACAGGACTTGCAAGGGCATACAGTCGCATATTGACCTTCAAGAATATGCACCCATGCAAGTTGATGCTATTTGACTTGCAAGCTGATGCATCCTCACAGGTTGAGGCTATTTGACCTGTGAGATGATGCACCCTCCCAGGATGACTTGACTTGAGAGAGTTGTACATACTTTTTAAGCAGTTGGGCCTGTGTTTGGGGGTGAAACAGCTTGAAGGTCAAACATATTTGACCTGCAATGCATTTCCTGAATTGAGTGCTATAAATCATGACTTGTGTAAGGGATGGATAGTGTAGGCCACAGGGGCATGTACAACCTTCATCTCTAGCACCAAATGGACTGATGACATCTTGTACTGCAATGAGGAAATGAATGCAGGTCAAACATATTCGACCTGCAACCCATGTCACAAACAAGGTTCTATGAGTCATGACTTGTGTCAGAAATATGTCCCCCAGACCTGTATAAGACCCCACAGGTTGATCATGTTCAACCTGTGAGTATTTCTGGTAACTTGAACATATTTGTTATAAGAAACCCCAAGTAGCACTCTCAGACCCTCACAGGTTGATCATATTCAACATTTACAACATGGAATATGCTTCACAACTTGTGTAAGGGACAAATATTGTAGTCCAGAGGGCGATGTGCAACCTTTGTCTAACACCAAATTCCTTTCTTTATTCACCTTGCTGAACGTCATCAACACTTGCGTATCAATGGGGATGACTCCTGGGCATGCTCCAAGTAGGAAGCTGCAAGATGGATGCTCAGTAGTGACCTGGGTAGGGAAACAAAGGTGTCTCAGTCAGTCAACTAACCCTCATGACCTACATGAATGGATTCTTACACAGTCCGACCAGCCCTTAGAAGTGCTCAAGACTCAGTTTGGCTTCCATGCAGTTTGACAAACATGTGATTTCCATCTGGAGGCTTATCCCATTTACTGTGACATGCTACCAGATGACCCAGTTCGATGAATCATTCAAACTCTCATTACACTGTTGGTAACTTATGTGATTGTGTGATCAGTCAGGTGATCAGTGTGATCAGTCAAATGGTCATATGTTGAACTTAGTCAGAATTGGGAGCATCACATGCACTTTAAATATTGGCCCTACAATGTGCTCTAGGAAGGTGGAATAGCCAAGTATATAGAATAGCGAGAATATGGACAGGAACTAGTTTTTGTCTGCTTGGCTCTCACGAGGACTTTTGATGGTTATGCTACAACATCTGAACCCTATTCGCCAGACGGTTCTGATGGTGGTATACCACCAATAATGAATTGAATAATTAATTGAATATATAATTGAAAAACTCATGTTAGGTTGTAGCTCCATCTCAGTTAGAGTTGTCTCAGTGGCCAAAGGCCACATTAGGGTTTGCTTAGCTGCTTAGGGTCAAAACATTGAATGAGCCCCCCTTGGGGGGTTGAGGGGGCATTGTCTCTGGAGGTGGCCATATGTATCTTATCTGGGAATATGGCCCATATTCCACCTCTTTTCAGCCTTACCCCACCCCAAACACTCTTTTTTTTGAGTGGATTCTGTCACAACCTGCCCTTGACCCGGAATAGGGGATTTTGGGCCCCTATTCTCACCAGAGAGAGTCCTGTTAAATTTTCTTTTACTGACTTCCACGTTAAACACCTGGATATACTCATTCTTGACAACATCCTCTGCATTTCTTGATCCATCTTTGCATTTACAACTCATTCCACATTGAAAGACTGTTACAATGTGTTGTAGCTCTGGAATAGGGGATTTTATTTTGCTCAAAACACCTGTCATCTCTCTGGAATAAGGGACTTGGGTCCCCTATTCCTGCAGTCCATTGTAGTCTCTCAATTTTTTCAACCAGGAATAGAAAATGAATAAAGTCATATGCATGTACAACCCATTAATGTACTAGTGTCTCCTCCTTATCTTCCAAGGGAACGGCAGGATTGGAGGTGGAGGTGTGGTTAACAAGACTTGGATTGCACACAAACTCAATCATCAGGCAGCTGATGAACCATGTCGAGACTCCGAAGAACATGCTGAGTCTTCATCGATTCGACCTTTTCAGATACCAGTTGGCATTTGGAGCACAGTGGATGAAGAAGCATCTCCACAATGTGTCAGGTGGAGTAAACAATAACATGTATTCATCATGACAAAAACTCATGCCTGTTAGATTATCTCATATGTGGTGGAATATATGTCCAACATACTAAGCTCACTAAGTACACCGATGGGATACTTCGAAATGGCCAACGATGCATGGTGGAAGTCATACCAGAAGGAGTTATTGACAGATGAACCATTGCCGGATATAGTAGCAAGAGGAATGCAAACATGGAGAGCATTGACAGACACCACCATTGTGGAGAAATGGAGGATGACGGATGGCATAATAATGATAGATTTCATGAACACATTGGACCAAGTGATGGGGAAAGAGACCACTGAATGCATGTGGTTCAAGACCAGCAGGGAAGAATTCACAATGTACTGTGATGATGTTGAGGGGCTCTTTGGTCAGTTCATATACAAATGGCCCAAAGCACAAGAGGCTCTATTTGTCCTCACTGCCTGCACAGTTCTGGCATTTGTTTGACCCACTCAGTCAATATTTCTATGCAGGTCTTAAAACAGCGACAGAGGTGAAGGACTAATCTGCATGGGTGCTGCTTTTCACCATGCAGAACAAGGAGAGCTTATTCAATACTCCAGAGACTGCAGCATGTGAGGTATGATCTTTGCATATTTTACTATTAACCTTATCTCACTTTTATAGTTGGCCCACTTCATCATGAAATACCTCAACGTGTTTCTACAAATGGAGTGTGATATTCAAAAGTTCAACATACAAATCTCTGCCTGCCCCTCCTCTCAGTCTCCTGCAGATCTCATGGCCTTGAGAGAGGCCTATGCCAGTGAACAGATTGACATCTACAAGTTGGAGAAGATTCCCAAGATGCGTGAGGCTGCAAAGGGTCGCAGCATGAAGAATATTACATTCAACAACTACATTCTTGATTGTTGTGGGCCTCATGATTGGCATGAGTCAAAAAATCCAGCACAGGACTATCCTCACATGGCTCTCATTTCCTTCATTGAACCTCTCCTTGTCAAGAAGTATTGTAAAGATCTCATTGCAAAATCACATTCTGCCCAGTTCCTACATGTTACTGCACAGGAACTTCTCTCCCATTTTGTGAAACCCCGTCAAATCCTCAAACTATCAATGCAGAAATTCATTACCATTTGTTGATACAACTTCCCCAATGGCCTCAAGGCTGCCACCACCAAGCTTGAGCCGATTAACGTTGAAGATCTGCTCTGGCAGCTATCCAATTTTCACAACATTGTTGCACATCTCGACTTACTCAAAGCTACGATCAAGAAGCTGGAGAATCTCCTGTTTGCCCTTGCCCATCCAGAACTAGCTCTCCTCACTCCTTGAGTCAAGGAGAAGACAGATAGTATGCAGGAGTACTCATTTCCTATCTTCTGTATTTCAGATTACTCTTGATATGTTAGGTGTTGGAGGACAATATTTACTGACTCTCATTGATGCACAATAATTAAAAGGATTACTCACTCATTAACCCTCTTGATCCCAAGTGGAAAGCGAAGTTTGAGCCTATGGAGCTTATCTGCAAGCCCGTTTGGACAGTCAATTGCATAAGTTCTATTCCACATTATTCACAATCTTTTCCCTTACCTTTTTCCATACAGAAAGAGGCTAAGGCTACCAAGGCAGCCCAGGCAAAACAGAAGGCTCTCCAAGACAAACAGAAGGCTTGCAAAAACAAGACTTTGCAGAAGAATTCCTGTGCAGCTAGTTCTGTAGTTGGAGGAGGATGGATCGCATAAGAAGGATGAGAATGAGGAGGATATGGATGAATTGGATGAGGAGGGCAAGGAGGGCAAGGAGGGCAGTGAAGGCAAGGGCAAGGGCAAGGGTCAGGAGGAGGAGGATGAGGAGGATGAGGAGGTGGAGGAGGGTGGGGAGAATCAGAATGGTCAGGAGGAGGAGCATGAGCATGGAAATACAGTCGATGAGGGGGCTGCTGATGTTGTTGACACAGCCAGGATGTCTACCACCCCCCCTGCAAACCAACTGTCTATTCAGACATGTTCACAGAGTGTTGACAAGTCTATTCTGTCCTGGGTATGTACTATATTACAACTTCTTCACCAATATCATTTAATGCAACTACCAGGCTTCATTGTGCCCTCTGAATGTCATCAACCGGCACAGTTCTAAAAGGTCCACATCTGGACAAATGGTATGTCTTTGCCAACTCCTAGGCCATACACTAAATATGTGCCAGTCACAGGGCATCAAATGGCACCAGAAACCACTGTCAGTGATCACCAAACTTTCACAGGACTTGTACCTCGACCATATGGAGCTTGATACACAGGTTGCTACACAGGCATACATAGGTACTTGCCCCTTCATCCATTTCAACTTGATGACGATGATGATGAGCTTCTCAATCGGCCTGTCATCCAAGGTATCACCTTACAGGGTTACAATGCATTACTGAATTACACACATGGATGAACTGCCCAACATCACGAAGTTCAAGTCAGTCAAGTTACTGCTGCTTTGGCTGGAATGTTTGCGAACACGCCTCAGCACATAAATATATGCAGATGCATAACATGGACTTGTCAACAGGCTTTGCCTCATCAAGCTTTTGCAGAGAAAGTGCAGAGCACAGCTATTAGCACAGATTTATGGCTTGAAAATGTGTTCTGTATTGACATGAAGGCACTCAGATCTGAGCAGAGAAATGGATGGTAATGTTCAGTATCATCTCCGATTATGACATTGTTTCATTTGGGCATTTAGAATGGTACTTGAAGATATATTGCTTCCTCTTTCATCTGTGTGGGAACATGGTGATTTGTTGTATAGACTCAAGGAATCTGTGGTTCTATTTAAACCAGAGGTACCTGTTTCTTTTGCAATTGCTATATTGTGATCATTGATTTTGTTCCATGGAAGAAGAACATGAGAGGGTCAAGAGCAGCACAGGCAATGGAGTGGATTATACTGCACAAAGGAGGAGGATCATCATTGTATCCAATGGAGCTTCCACAAAGTACTAGGGTGTAGCAGAGGTCACACCGTGGGTAAGATTTCACACACTGCACCCGCACCTGTCAACACCGCACCCATTCTAACACCGCAACTGCAGTGACAGGTTTTTACCATGGTCTGTCATGAAACACCACAGGTGTGACACCACAGATATACACCATATATTTTTGCCTCGAATTTGATGTTCTATGCTATTAAACATCCTGTGTTTGTATGGTATAAGCCCTTAACTAACTTAACTACACCTTGTACATAATACCTAAGCTATAGATACTTTTTTAAATTTGAATAACATAAGCAGTGGGATTTTATTTAATCATGCTTATCATCCACATGCAAAAAAATACACCTTGTCCCTCGTCTCGAGTGATGGAGGTATTTATTTACTTAATAATTCTATACAATACTACAAGAAGCAAAAACCGCTGTCTCACTCACAGGGAGACAGCAAGGGGCAAGAGGTCGTCATGGTGGTGCCCTTCCCACTTGTCAGCAGTTTGTTGTTGTCATTCTCATCTCCCATCATTCTTGTCCTCCCTGTTCTCATCCCCCCCCCTCATTCTTGTTCTCCCTGTTGTTCTTGACCATTCTTGTCCCCTCCACCCTCATCATCATCAATAGTATAATCACTACCTAAAACCTTTGTTGTTAGTAACAAGAAAATGAAATGAGAAAGGAAAAACCAACTTACCTATGGCCCAAGAGATGGCCTCATCTCTTGGGCCTTTTTTTTCTTTCACCCCATCACCGTCCTCTTCCTTGTTGCCATCGTGGTCATTGCTGCCCATGTCATGGTCATTCATCCCCCTCTCTGTCCCTGTCCCCTGGCGTTGTTGTCCCATCTCATTGCTCCCTGTTTCCACACCGCAAACAGTCATGCTCGGCAGCGGATGGGGGTGCTGTGGTGGTGGTGGTGGTTTGTCGCTTGTTGTTCATCATCCTCATCCTCATCCTCTGCCCTGCATGGTTCATCTTCATCTTCATTGTTCTCCTCCCTTCATCCCTTGTGTTCCCATCATTCGTCATTCCCCTTCCCATTGTCCTTTGTTGTCAGCTGCTAGCACCTGTGACCCACCCCACGATCAGTGGCTTGCAGGGCTAGGGTGGGTGCTGGGCCATTTGTCATTGCTTCCTTCATAACTCATCCACCCTGTGAGCAGGGGCTCGCAGCAGTGGGTTCTCCTGGTCCCATCCTGGGTTGTCATCCTAGGCATCTTGGCGCCATCTCATTGTTACAACATAGATAGAACAAAGAAACAGTTAGTAAATTGAAAGAAATAAACAACTTACTGTTGTTGAGCTGACACTGTACCCTAGAAAAGAGCACATTTAGTTAGTTGAAAGAAACAAAAAACTTACTATTATGATGGGCAACACCCATGGGTGAAGAGGAACCAGAAATCTGAAGTCAATCGGTAGTTTGGCAACTGCCAGATCCAGCAACTCAAGCAACCTGTCAATACCCGTCACACCACCAAAACGGGTACAGTATGTCACAGGTCCGGCATTTCGGCAACCATACCCATACCTGTCCAACCTGTGGGCCATTTACCATCGGTTTACCCATACCCATGCTACACCCTACAAAGTACTGAGGATGTTGTGCAAGAATCTGTGGAGAACACAAGAGATGAAGAGCCAGGAGTGGAATGGGAAATACCTGGGAAATTATATGACATGCAAAATCTGTGGAAGAAGAAGTGCTGCCAATGGACTGGGATATCAAACATGCATCATTAGAAACACAGAGACTAAAGCCAGAAGCTGAATATGTGTGGATGACATATGAGTTTGTGGAGAGCCACTATGATGGAACCTACTGGATGTATCATTTGGCTCTTATATGTGGGATACTTTTCTCTTGTGTTGCTCCATTGATATTCTTTCCTTGAAACACTGCACTGCCCAAAATGATGGGGATACACAAGCAGAAGAAGGTGATTTGAGAAGTCCCTTGGATTAAGAACACAGCAGGGAGTCATAAAGGAATGACTGCTCCAAAGCCATTCGTAACTATGCTGACAACAGCATTAATTGGATTTTGGGATACGTGAATGGAATTCAACAAACACCTTCAACGTAGTAAAGGGTCACAAGGTGATAGTTGGACAAGTAAACATGGTAAGAATGGTGAGTGTTGTGCACATGAAATATACTAATATACTGATACAGGCAATAAAGATATCCATGCAGTGAACTTCATTTGGATGGGGCTTGCTGAAGCTTATCACCTGAGTGTCACAAGACTGTCAAAATATGGGTCAAACTGGAAGTTTGTGGCACCAGAGAAACTGAAGCAGCTGTATCAAAGGCTACAGGAAATGCTATTGCATAATGATTACAGTGAATATTTTGCAGTGCAAAAACTGTTTGGGCAAGAAATTGCAACAGAGTTGGCAAGGCAAGGGCAGGTCATATCACTGAAGAAGGTATCATGACAATGTATATAATAGATTAAGCTTAGTCATGCACAACATTAGTGGACTAAGGGTTGGAAAAATGCGCCAGTCAACCACATATGATTGGAGCATGTTTCCTGTAAAAAAGTCATAATGGTGATGAGCATTTGCAGCATAATCCCAGAAACTGTGCCAGTCGACTTGGTTTGAATGGCGCATGGAAAACTATGTATATCTAATGGATAGATTAGTGGACTTGCAAAGTTCATCAAGTATGAAAAGTGTGCCAGTCCCAGTCATCACATCTATTCTCTTATATATAAAAATCAGGAGGCCTTGTACACGTACGCGTACATCTGTATGCTGTGCATCAAAACTCTTGGAATTTTGTCTAGATCTTTATAACATACAGTAAGCCTTATTCCCAAGGTTGTGTCATGCCGCATGTCTGCCTAACTGCCAGACACCATATTCATAGTTATAAGGGGATCTCTGATGTTGATGGACCCTTACTAACCAAGGATACGATTACGATTGAGCATCTACCCGAGATCTCAGAAGTACCTCAAGTTGGTTTGCGTTCAAGTATTGTGCCTGCACTCCCTCAATGTCATCTTCAGACTGGCAGGAAGTGCAAACCTCTTTAAGCCAACATTCAAGAACCTCTACCTCCAGCTTTTCATGCCATTGCACTGGTTTGTTGACTATCACACAGAGTTATACACTAACTTAGTTCCTCTAGAATTGAAATATCACTTTGCTGCGTTTGAGCATTCCTATTCTCAATATCGATGTCCAAGTCACAGCGCATCGGATTCAAGGATACCCCATATGTTCTTGCTTGTAATGTCTACTATTCATTATTAGTCTGGGTCTTCTAGTCGGTCCACCACCTTCCAGCTCTTCAAGCAACAGTAGGGATGCTGCTCATGCTTTGTCCAATTCAGGTGAACCTTGAGCTACTGCAGCTTGATCCAGAGTTTGATGCTTCCTATAACATAGTGTTTTCTTTCAAACCTGGTCTTGAAAACGTCTTTGGTCAGTTTCTGCGGTTTACACTTGGAATATGGCGACAATCTTATCACAAAATGGTTCAGGTACAAGACTGCGTCGCACCACCCCAAGCTTACAAGATGTCTATACTTCTGCCATTTTGCCAGGAAAACTGAACAATCATATTCGTACATCCACAGATGGTGCATTACTGCAATGTGCTATGCTTATCAAAGAGATGTCATGTATCCTTGTGTAGTTAGTGCCGATGTGCCCACCCATGCAACCATGATGAACATGGACCATGGTGCTTCTTGGATGGATATTCAAATTTTGCTGCCAACACCGACGCTGGGAGGTTCATCTGGGGAACCTCACAATCAGGCCTTGCGCAAGAACAAAGGCAAAGGGAAGGAGAAGGCTCCACAATTGTCTGATGAAATTCAACACTGTGAGCATCCCTTGTGTCCAGGCCAAGTTCCCCTTCCACCCCTCAAAGCTATTCTGGATGTGCCAAGGCGAACCATTGCCTCCAGTACTACCCTTGTGCCTCCAACAAATATACCCATCCTCACAGCCCCTGTGCCCTCAACAGATCAACCAGGATGACTGAGGTCGCCCATCAGTGGCAGATTAGAACCCTTACATGGAAGGAGTCGATTTTATTATTCCAGAGCAAGATGGACTTCCCCCAGCCATGCCAGTAATGAGAGCCAGCAAAGGTACACTGATGCTCAGCGATCTTTTTCCGATTCACTAGACCAACCAAAGGGTAATGATGACAGTGACAGCGACAACCACCACCAGCAGCAAGGGGAGGACAATGAAGAGGAAGAGGAGGGGGAGGAGGGGGAGGACAAGGAAGAGGGTGAGGAAGAGGAAGAGGACGAAAGTATGTCCCAAGTTGCATCAGATTTATCGAGCTAATACTCCAGACATCTAGGATTCATATCTGACCCATCAAGAATTTGCTGCTTTTCAACAACAACTCAGTTGAGACATACAGTCCGGATTTGCTGATATTTTGTCTGCCCTGTCAGCTCAGAATTCGCATAATATTCCAGTCGGTTCGGAAAGCTCAGACAAACGGAAGTGGAAGCCGAAAATCATGCAAGGCCCAGTTCGTTGTTCCTCTGAAACCAACATCAAAGCTGTGAGCAAACCTTCATAGTCTCACGAAGCTGCTCATTCTCAATATTTCAGGAGGCTGTATGTAAAAATATTAATATGGCTTAGATTTTGGTCCTCAATCAGCTTCCTTTTTCCCATCTCTTATGTCAGGAGATTGGAAATGGAAAGGTGACCCCTATGGATATCCAAAAGCTGCTGTCTTTTACTGCAACCATGCTATGCATGAAAGGATGTTTTCTGCAATTTTGTGGTATTCCAGTATCTCTTATCATGACTGGCACTTGATAAAGGGCACATTTTTGCATTGGGAGACTCCAGAAGAGCAGGCTATTGTGGAGCTCAAGACAGGAGTTTCTAGGCTGTTGTGGATAAAGAAGGCAGCACTAGGATTTATGGGCATCACCCAGCAATGTGTTTCCTGTACAGCTCAGAATCCTTCTGGGTGTGACATTGATCGATCCATCACTGAGGCTAGTATGGACAGCCACTCCTCACACCAGGTCAAACTTAAAGCCCCCCAAAGTGGAAAAATAGCAGTACAAACTTCTTCCCATCAAAAACCCTCTCAAATCCATCTGGAATTGTCAAACCACTAGCACTTCCAAACAACAATGCACACACTGAAGCTCATAACAACCATCCATCTCCTGATCTCCAGTATGATGATTATGCCAGTGTGCCACTACATGACAGTACACCCCAGATCTTTGGTCCTTTGATATTACTGGTCTCTCAATTATTCCTTGAATATGGGCATCCTGGAAAGATTGGGGTTACCGATTGCATCCACAATTCTCATCAACAATTTTATCCAAGCTGCCTGCTGTGAAGATCACCTCCTGCCATTCTTACCAAATACTCTAGTCGACATGGATGACAAAAGCAAAGACTGTGCTCCAGACTCAAAGATTTATAGCCTCAGTCAGCTTCTGGATTAGGCTGGGTCAGTGGAAAATGTTAGGAAACCACCCCATTACCTGATAAA
The DNA here is from genome assembly GCA_026075535.2 of Tricholoma matsutake. Classification (NCBI taxonomy): domain Eukaryota; kingdom Fungi; phylum Basidiomycota; class Agaricomycetes; order Agaricales; family Tricholomataceae; genus Tricholoma; species Tricholoma matsutake. The sequence goes on along the minus strand of AP026550.1, from coordinate 940,643 downwards.
ATGTCATTTTTATTTTATTATGTCGAATTACACCAAATGACACCAAATGACACTAAATGACACTACACTTTGATAGCATGAGAATTTTATTTTGCACGCATCAAGATGTATGTGCATGTACACATGCATCGGTAACAACAATGTACAATATATGTAACATAGTATATAAACCCTAAATATACACCTAGGGGACCCAGGTGTGTTCTCTTAGGTATTCCACCTACATTTTCAGTGTGAAAGGCCTATCTCAACAAACTCACCTATTAATAACCCCTCGCATCAAAACCATCAATTCCCCCATCATGAGCACAGATTCTGCCCCCTTCTTGTAGAGAGAACCCGCACGGTCTTAGCTAGCAGATAGTGGGTGTCGCCCTAACAGAAGAACACAACTTCCCATATCAGTGCACCTTCTCTTACTTGCGCATACGTCATTGTTTCACTGCGCCACATCCGATTACTCATCCTTTCGGCACGAGCTGGAAGTACTTGTATATACATAATCTATCTTTTCTTTCATAAGCCAATGCCAGGCCTCACCTTACATTGTGACCGCCAGTGATCGAGAGGCAGCGCTCGTCATTAGGACAGCTGCAGCCAGACAACTGATTGGATCTGGTTTAGTTATGATTTACATTACTCTATTTGGACGACTATTTTAGTTACAAGCTGAATTCAGTGATATCTCCGAGATCAGGCACTGTTGGAAGGGTTATTGATCTGAAGTGTCAAAATAGGCGCCCGACAAACAACGAATGATTGACAAACGATCAACGAACCATTGACAAATCATTGACAAACCATTGACAAACCATCACGTGACCTGTGAACATTTGGAGAGGTCTCGAAGAAAAAATTTTGAATTTGTCAAAGAAGTGATTCATCACAGATTCTACAATTATGTCCAAACCTTCAACTTCTAATCCCGGTCCTAATCCTGTTCCCATGCCTGCACTAGAGGCAAAGATTGATGCGCTTACAGTGCAAATGTTGCAATTAGTGTCAGTGTTGGCAGCATCACAGCCCAGACAAGTGGAAGTACAACCAGAGATGACAGGAGAAAGAGATGATGAGATGGAGGAGATGGTGGAGTGGATGTCGCAGGAGGATGAGACGGCGGAGAAATCCAGAAATGGAAAAGTGCGCTTACCTAAGTACGCACCCCACAAATTTTTGACAGTACCATGGAGAATACAAAATCTTTCATCAGCTCTATAGTATTGTACATCCATGGGAGGAAGCCAGAGTTTCATACAGCTGAGTCTAGGATTATGTTTGCTCTCTCATACATCCAGGGGGGGAAAGCACAGTTCTGGAGAAACAAGGCTATTAATCAAATTGCCATGGGAAATAAACCATTTGCAACCTTCAAGGAATTTTTGGAGAGACTGGAGGCACAGTTTGGAGACCCTAATCCAAAGGTGACAGCCAATGCCAAATTAAAAACCATGCACCAAGGTTCCTTAACGGCGGATGAATTTATTTTGCAGTTCAAAGCAGAAGCTTTGCAAACGGACATGGGAGAAGCCATGTTGGTAGAGTTTTTGAAAGCAGGATTAAATCCCTCTTTATTCAAGTCTATCTACCGACTACCTTCTATGCCAGAGAAGTTGGATGAGTGGTATAATTGGGCAGGAGGATGAGGAAATGCCAAATGGGGAAGTTCCAATCATGATCGAGAAAGAAGAGCAGAAGCAAACCTTTAGAGCAATTCATGGAGGACAGTCATGGGACAAGAATATTGTGAAGGTGGAGAAGCCAGTGGAGGAATGGGTGCCAAAAGTGTATCATAAACATCTGTCAGTGTTCCAGAAGAAGGAGTCTGAGCGAATGCCGGTGCAGAAGCCATGGGATCATGCGATCGAGATGAAGCCAGGGTTTGTGCTGAAGAAGTCAAAGGTATATCCATTATCTCCAATGGAACAAGAAGAAGTGGATGCATTCCTGAAGGAGCAATTGTGGAAAGGATACATACAACCTTCAAAATCACCACAGATGTCACCAATATTCTTCGTGCCAAAAAAGGATCAAAGGAAGAGGATGTGTACAGATTATAGGTATCTGAATGAGTGGACAGTGAAGAATGTGTACCCCTTACCGTTGATCTCAGAACTAATTGACAAGGTGGGAAAAGCCAAAGTCTTTACAAAATTGGTTTTATGATGGGGATACAACAATGTATGAATAAAGAAAGGAGATGAGTGGAAGGCCGCATCGAGGATCCTTCTTGGTGTGCTCAAGTACGATCTGCATGTTGCATCATGTCATCACGTGCTGTCTTAAATGCTGCCTCTGCTTCCTCTTGTACCTTTTGCATCTTAGATACAAAGTCCTCTACCGACTGTACTTTGACTTCCCTTCTGGGTTCTACTCCCATGCGAGGATGATATCCATAATTCACAAAAAAGGGTGACATACGAGTAGCCAAATGGAATTTGTTATTGTGGGAAAACTCGGCAATTGCCAGCCATTAGGGCCAGTCAGTTTGTTGGTAGTTGACAAACATATGTAGGTACTTCTACAGGATTTGCGAAGGGAGATCGTCCGGTTACATCACAATATGCTGATTGCCGGACACCCAGGAAGATGGAAGACGTTGGTTGGGGTATGTGGATGGATGTGATACATGCATGAGGAGGAAGAAATTTCCAGAGAAACCTGCAGGAAAATGAATGCCAAACCCTATACCTAAAGCGCCGTGGCGAGATATATCTGTGGATTTTATTACCAGATTACCCGAGGCTCAAGGGTACGATGCAATATTCATAGTATGCGACCACTTTACAAAGAAGGTCCATATTATTCCTACTACTACAGAAACCTCATCAAACTGACTGGCCCTAATGGCTGGCAATTGCCGAGTTTTCCCACAATAACAAATTCCATTCGGCTACTCATATGTCACCCTTTTTTGCGAATTATGGATATCATCCTCGCATGGGAGTAGAACCCAGAAGGGAAGTCAAAGTACAGTCGGTAGAGGACTTGATTTTGAAGGTCGTATGTATCCTTTGCGCAATTGCTCCTTCAGGAATGCATCCACTTCTTCTTGTTCCATCAGAGATAATGGATATACCTTCGACTTCTTTGGCACAAACCCAGGCTTCATCTCAATCGCATGATCCCATGGCTTCCACACTGGCATTCACTCAGACTCCTTCTTTTGGAACACTGACAAATGTTCATGATACACTTTTGGCACCCATTCCTCCACTGGCTTCTCCACCTTCACAATATTCTTGTCCCATGACTGTCCTCCACGAACTGCTCTAAAGGTTTGCTTCTGCTCTTCTTTCTCAATCATGATCGGAACTTCCCCATTTGGCATTTCCTCATCCTCCACTTCCTCCATCGTAACAGAATACTTTCTCGGATGTTCTGTCTCTTTCTTTTTCCTTTTTTCTTTCTTCATCTTCCTCCCATACACATTACATTCCTTAGGACAATGAGTCATTTGTACTTTCCCAGTTTTCCAATCAATTTCGGGATTATGCTTCCATAACCATGGACATCCTATTATTAGATTGGTTTTCCCAAGATCGCACACTTCAAATATGGCTCGCTCCTGATGCTCCTGATACTTTAATATCATAGTCACCTCCTCCTTAATAGTTCCTCCATGATTGACTGTTCCATCAATATTATACACCATTATAGGTTGCACCAGCTTGCATGTGTTAATACTGTTTCCGGTAATTAAGGATCGATTAATAAATAATCCTGTAGCACCACTATCAAGCAACACTTCCACATCAATCGCTGCATGTGTGTCCACTGTCTTCAGTCCCATAGTCAAGGTGATTTCGGGTTCTACTCGTGCAGAGCAAATAAAGAATTTAGGGGTTTTCAGAAATGACACGTGAAAATTGTCATGTGATTGACAACAGTTGTACTCCTTTTCGTCACGTGATTCAGAACAGTTGTACTTCTCCTCGATTTCCTTTTCTGATTTGCTCTGGGTTTCCTCGGATACTAATACATTGTAACGATTCTGGGTCACCAATGGGGAAACCTTCACTGGGACTCTTCCACAAAATTCTTCTGCTTGCCTTCCTCTGGCTTCACTTCCTCGATTGTAGCTTATCTTTCTCTTCTGCCTACAATTCCTAGAAATGTGTCCTAACTGCCCACAGTTAAAACATTTAAGTGGGGCTCATCTTCCTGCTTGATCAACCTCCATTGCCTCTGCTGGTGCTGCTGACTCCGTAACTATAGGTGTCACTGCCATGGCCGGTGGCTGTGCCCTTGGAGCTTGCACCTGAGGTGCTTTTCCTTTCTCAGACTTTCCTCTGACTTTCCAAATTTACTACTTCTGTACATCAACTTTGACTCCACCTGTTCCTGCCGATATTGCAGGTCAAGGCGCATTGCCCAATTATACCACTCATCCAACTTCTCTGGCATAGAAGGTAGTCGGTAGATAGACTTGAATAAAGAGGGATTTAATCCTGCTTTCAAAAACTCTACCAACATGGCTTCTCCCATGTCCGTTTGCAAAGCTTCTGCTTTGAACTGCAAAATAAATTCATCCGCCGTTAAGGAACCTTGGTGCATGGTTTTTAATTTGGCATTGGCTGTCACCTTTGGATTAGGGTCTCCAAACTGTGCCTCCAGTCTCTCCAAAAATTCCTTGAAGGTTGCAAATGGTTTATTTCCCATGGCAATTTGATTAATAGCCTTGTTTCTCCAGAACTGTGCTTTCCCCCCCTGGATGTATGAGAGAGCAAACATAATCCTAGACTCAGCTGTATGAAACTCTGGCTTCCTCCCATGGATGTACAATACTATAGAGCTGATGAAAGATTTTGTATTCTCCATGGTACTGTCAAAAATTTGTGGGGTGCGTACTTAGGTAAGCGCACTTTTCCATTTCTGGATTTCTCCGCCGTCTCATCCTCCTGCGACATCCACTCCACCATCTCCTCCATCTCATCATCTCTTTCTCCTGTCATCTCTGGTTGTACTTCCACTTGTCTGGGCTGTGATGCTGCCAACACTGACACTAATTGCAACATTTGCACTGTAAGCGCATCAATCTTTGCCTCTAGTGCAGGCATGGGAACAGGATTAGGACCGGGATTAGAAGTTGAAGGTTTGGACATAATTGTAGAATCTGTGATGAATCACTTCTTTGACAAATTCAAAATTTTTTCTTCGAGACCTCTCCAAACGTTCACAGGTCATGTGATGGTTTGTCAATGGTTTGTCAATGATTTGTCAATGGTTCGTTGATCATTTGTCAATCATTCGTCGTTTGTCGGGCGCCTATTTTGACACTTCAGATCAATAACCCTTCCAACAGTGCCTGATCTCGGAGATATCACTGAATTCAGCTTGTAACTAAAATAGTCGTCCAAATAGAGTAATGTAAATCATAACTAAACCAGATCCAATCGGTTGTCTGGTTGCAGCTGTCCTAATGACGAGCGCTGCCTCTCGATCACTGGCGGTCGCAATGTAAGGCGAGGCCTGGCGTCGGCTTATGAAAGAAAAGGTAGATTACATATATACAAGTACTTCTGGCTTGTGCCGAAAGGATGAGTAATTGGATGTGGCGCAGTGAACCAATGATGTATGCGCAAGTAAGAGAAGGTGCACTGATATGGGAAGTTGTGTTCTTCTGTTAGGGCGACACCCACTATCTGCTAGCTAAGACCGTGCGGGTTCTCTCTACAAGAAGGGGGTGGGATCCGCGCTCGTGATGGGGGAATTGATGGTTTTGATGCGAGGGGTTATTATAGAGAACACAACTGGGTCCCCTAGGTGTATATTTAGGGTTTATATACTATGTTACATATATTGTACATTGTTGTTACCGACATGTGCATACATGCACATACATCTTGATGCGTGCGAAATAAAATTCTCACACTATCAAAGTGTAGTGTCATTTAGTGTCATTTGGTGTCATTTGGCGTACTTCGATATAATACAATAAAAATGACATTTTATTAGGTAATGGGGTGGTTTCCTAACACTTAGCTAGCAGATAGTGGGTGTCGCCCTAACAGAAAACACTGTTCAGAGCTGAAAAGCTCTACTTGGTGGTTGGGACAGAGCCAACAAATTGATTCAGTTGGACTTGGAAAAAGATGGAGTCAAGCTACCCATCAACCAGGTTCAAATATCTGGCAATATTGACAGTCTTGTCTGGATTACCGACAAATTCTCTGCAAATTCCATGGACTTGCATCTGAATATCAAGTTTGGAGGCAGACCCCCCTTTTCTGTTGACAATTTCATCACTGTCAACTTAATACACCCCCCATAAGATGAACCAGAGAAAGGGATTCCAAGGAATCAGCATTGTGGAGATGTAAAGCTGAGCAATATTCCACACATGGAATTTTCTCACAGTGGTCAAGATCATTGACGAGTCAACTTCATTGTTTTCTTTCCTAGAATTATTGGGAACCATGGACAGAGTGGGAGACACCAATATCAGTCCCTACTACCAAAGGATGTCCAGGAACTGTGGATCTCAGAGGTCATTATTCCTGCATGCAAGAAAATATTTGCAAATGATCTTGGGATCAACGAATACCTTCCCAGTTCTGTCCAGGAGCTACACTGGAAGTCAGGAGATTACAAGCATCATTCTGTGACACTCACATCAGCAGCCTCCATTGCCAACCTCATTTGCAATATGAAACATCAAGTGCAGATTAATCCAGCTCTTCTTGGAAGATATTGCTCTTTTTTCTTTACAGCAGATGCTCATGGAATTAAACTTGTAACAAAGCAGTGTTTTCAAGGCCAAAGTCATCCAGAATTGGCTGATATTTTTGGTGCTTTTCCTGATCTGAACTGGAATTACATGCTGGACAGACGCAAAGGAGAGCTTCACCTGGATCTTGGCCAGTCATTTCACACAAGACAAGATATTCCTGTTGTGGGACTGTGGCGACTTGACAAGTTACATAACTCTTACAGGCTTATGGATACAAAGAAAGAAGATGTCCATCACTTTAGCACCCTTGGAAATTTTGGTGGTCAAAAGGCAGCTCTGAAAAAAGAAAGACAGCAGGCTGTTCATCTTATCAGTTGGATATCCTACAATCTTGCTTTTGAGATTGTGCAGAATCCTGGACCAGCAGAATACATTTGCAGGAATATCAAAGCTGTGAAACTTAGTGACTGCTTCACAAAGGCCTGCCAATCTTGGCTGAATTTGCTTAATGAAGGAATGGAATGATCATATGGAGTCTGTGATGAGGACAGGGGAACTGCAGCAGCAATCCAGGACTTGCTGAAAGTGGCACACTTGAAGGTACAGTGCTATATTTTGAATAGGCCATTGCTGTTTGTGTTGAGTTTGTTTTTTAGGGACAGGAATTTCTGAAAGATGGTCCAATTCTGTGGATACCATCAGCAATGTTTTTCAAGTTCATATCCAGGTGATTTCAAGAATTATTCAACCTCCAGAAGCAATTTGGTTTAGCAAGAGCCTCAAATTATGGAACAATCAGCACACTCCTAATTCATCTCATGTGACATGTTATGGTGACTCCTCAAGTCACCCATGGCTTCCTTGCAAGATCATTAAGGGACTTACACTTTGAAGAGGTCATGATGACATTTGGACTATTTTTTCTCCAAGACCTTGATGTGGAAAAAGCAATACTTCCAGAAATTGAAGAAGAAGATGATGTTGAAGTGCAAAGGGCTTATGGAAATGCTCTCAAGGTGTCTTCCAAGAAGAAGATACTGGAATATCCTCCTTTGGCACTCACAAAGCATACCCTACAAGACGAATATCCATGGGGTTCCATAATATCCTGGAAGCTTTTGGAACAACTTCTCTCTACAGTTCCTCACCAGTTTCTCCGACCAGTGGATTTCAATCACAACAATATTTATCTGCAGGAATCAAAATTCCTCTTCTTGCAGTTTTCAGGTCAAATCTGGCTAAGTACTGACCCATACTATCTCAAGGGCCAGCAATCTCCCTCCCTTTATAGCTTTGAGGCTGCAATAAATCTATGGACCATAAATGGGCTTAGAGAAGTAGTAACAGATTTTGTTATTCTTCCCAGTGGCCATGGACTACTTGGATGTCCCATTCAACATTTGGATTCTCAGAAATCCTTCAAGGACCAAATGTCCATATACTTTCCTGCACCAGCCTCCCAACAAACATCATTATTGAAGCATTATTCTCAGAATATGGCTTATCTGGAGATATACTACCATATCTCAAGGAATAGAAGGATGAGAAAAAGGACCTCTTGAACAAGGATTTGAGATTGATTTTCTCTCACATTCAATGTCTTCCAGCAGTAGCCAAGGATAAAAAGACACTTGTCATATGGAAAGCCCATCAGAACCACATGCAATTCATTGCCAACTCCAAATATTATCCTATCACTGAAATTGGCAAGCCCATCAAATTACCACAACCAACCCACAGAGCACAGCTTCCTGGAACAGTTATAGAATGACAGATATTTGAAGACAGGTACATTGTTTATTTACTACTATAATTAACAAACTAATTAATGTAACAAACACAAGGCATGGTCATGGATCATTCAAACCGAAAAGGAAGAATAAGTTTTGACATAGACAAAGAAGATGATAATTGGTAAATAGAGAATTCATTAACTTAGATCTTTAATTTCTTACAGAATAAATCAAATTCAGATTTCAGTGACTTGGGATACTTTGAGACCAGAATATCTTGATGTCCCATAGAAAAAAAAGAGAGCAGATAATCTGATCTTCCTCCTCAATTGTCTACATTGGGTGATGGTCCACTGTCCCTCTGGCATGCTTATAAACCCTTGCCTTTAGCATTGCACTCACTAATACTTGATCATGCCTCTGTCATGGCTCTAGCTTGTCCGGAGGTAAGGCTCCCAACCCTCAAAAAGACCAGTAATGTATAATATCCTTAATGTCAGTCTTTGGTTCATTGAAAAGGAAGCAGTTATGTAGGATTCAACTACAGCCTGGTAAGTGATCTAGTTACAGATTCTAACCTCATCAGCTAACATTGCTCATCTGATACCCAGAAACCTGTGTGCTCTAGATTGGAAAAAACATAACCCCCCATTGTTCAAAGATGGATTTCAAGCATGATGACAATCTTTCTGCAGAACAGAAGAAGGTTTGCATGCATATGTATGTTCTATAGTATACTGATAATTCATTTGCAAAAATTGTGAAGCCTCTGCAGTAATTGACCAAAATCTCAAAAAAGAAGCCAATGCTACCAAGCCAGGCCTGTTGATTCAATCAATGATTGACAAAGCAGTCTCTGCTTGTCTTAAGACATTGCCAAAACCAGTGAGTAACAATATTAATGCTTATTCAACCAGTACTCATTCTCTTGTAGCAGTCCCTGAAAAAGGACGGTTCTGGCAAGAAGAAGAAATTGGCAACGACAAAGAAGATTTCGAAGCCAGGTCCACTTCCTCAAGCGACCCCCTACGTCCCCAAGCCAGGGTGCAGAGTTCCGGATGCCACCAAAGGTGCCCAGAAGCAGCAGAAGTCAAAGAAAGGAAAGGGAAAAATGTGTGTGACTTAGGTTGCAAGTTTATTTGGATAGATAACAATTGGTATGTCAATCCTATGCTTATTCCGGATATGTTGCTAACTATACCTTACCCAGATGCAGTCCAGCTACTTATTCTTAGTACGCCTGTAAATATTATACAGGCAAATTCCTATAAGAATGTAGTACATAGAGGACCAAGTGTAAACTTGCCTTTAGACATACAATTAGGCTTAAGTGTTGGAAGGAAATTGTAAGGGGACTAGGAGGGGACTAGGGGATGCCTCGTGTGTTTTTCCTATTTTTTACATTCATCCTATATTTCCCCCCACTTCATTTCCTCCAATTCTGCATTTTCTATGATTTTTCCTTATTTTATTACTAATCTCCCCCTTCTATCACATTTGTACATGTTAACAGTTTTATATTTAGAGGCGGAGTACCCCTTCCGACATCTACAGTTGCAGACAAACAAACCCAACAAATTTATTGACTGATTTATTGACACCCCAAGAGGCCAATAAATAGTCCGAAAACCATCGGAATAGCTAGGAATTGACTTGCTCTAATGATTGGTACGAGCCAATTCCCCCAAAGTGAAGATTTGTTAGAAAAAGGGTCCAAAAATTTGGCGCAGTACGAAAGAAATCGATAAAATCTCGAAAAAATCATTTTTGAACAGATCTCGATGAGTACTATCTGATCCCACAAAAAAAAAATAAGATAATCTTTTCCTCCTGCTGCAAAATAATTCCTACTATGCCGCCCAAACCCAGAGGCCATCCCCCAAAAAAGCATCGCAATCTCACAGGACTCCAAAATAACTCATCTTTGAGCGTTGTTCCCTTGGCAACATCAAATTCCCAAGCCTGTCACAATGTCAGAATCATTGGATTGGGCAATGCAGCGACCGCGAGATCTGAAGGGTCAGTCATGAAGGATCAGGCAAGTAGTGAAGCTGAGGATTCTGATTCTGAGGGAGAAGAGATGGATGCTGAGGATTATGCAGAGAGTGATTGGGATGAGCTTGAGGATCAAGAATTTGCTGAAAGATTGGTTGTGATGGCAGTTGAAGACAATCCAAATGATTTGGACTGGGTGCCAGCTAAAGTGCGCATTAGGCAAACTGCAACTAAAAAAGGTAATAAGCTGCTCAATTAAAAAGTACTATATGCTTATGTTTCAATGCAGCACATCCAGCAACATATGCTAAAGGCCCAGAAAACTTTCAAGGATGCAAAGGAAGCAGCCCAGCACTTCCTTGAAGAATGCCCAAAAGAGGTTATCCAGCATTTCATAAACCGATCGTGGTGGTTTATGAGTGCTTACCATAAGGGTCTAATGGGTGCTGCTGCTGTGTGGGCAGTGCGCAAGCAAAAGCAGCACCATGCCATCAACCGGATGGTCATGATGGCCATCGATGTCTTGATGAACCCGGCAACCCCAGTTGCTGGGTTCACCGAGTCCTAGGTACCAAAATTTAGCCATTTGTAGCCCCTAACATTTGAAAAATGTTGCTCGAAATTTTGGCGCGGCCGAAAACCCATGGGAATAATACAAAAAGACCATTTTTGAGCTCCTTTTACCCATCTGATTTCAGATTTGTTGTCAGAATTCTGCCAAAAAATCTGGTTCCCGAGATAATTAATTTGTTGGCTTTAGTTGTCCGCAACTGTACCCCTTGGTACAATGTCATTCGGCAGCCTATCAAGGCCTATCTCCGCTTTTTCTATTTTTAGCCTATTATTTGATTTTTGTAGTTTTCACATATACTGGGCACTGGCAAAGGGGTCCTTAGAGTTTTCTCTTTGGATTTCCCTTTGCTAGGTGTGCCTCCAATCCATGTATTATGTAGTATAATTTTAACTTTGGATTTCCCTTTGCTAGAGGCTGAGGTTGCCCTTATAGTAGAAAACTCTCCCCTAAGGCCCAAAATCGCAAACGTGCTGCCCAAGATAGGCAGGTATGGAGTGGGCAATGCTTCCCAAAGCACCATAGACTCCCTACACACCGTTCCCGACCATCCCACCTTTATTGCACTGCCATTTTTGCTAAATGCACCCCCTAGCGCTATGGACGCATCAAAGCAGCCTCAATGCACTTGAAGGCACCATTACTGGAATATGCACACAAATTGATTTGCTTAATTCTACAATCAAAAACTTCAGCAGAACGCTTCAGACTAGGCCCATTAATAAAATTCTGCCCATTACGACTCCAAGCATGCCTTATGACACACTGACTAAGGCATGGACCCAGATCAAACCATCCCCCCCCCACCAAATTTAATGGTGCGCATGTGCAGGGACATGCATTCCTTAACTCTTGTGAGTTGTACATCAGTCTCCAGTTGCATTGGTTTGTCAATGAAGCTGCAAAAATTTATTGGGCTTTCACATACATGAAATCTGAATGTGCCTATCTCTATGTGGACCGTATTCTGTGCCAAACTAAAGAACTCAGTTCTCTGCCCTTCTCCACTTGGGGTGACTTTCGAGCAGAGTTTATATGCCACTTCTGTCCCCTCAATGAGCACTACCAAGCAGTGACACAGCTCAAGTCATCCTCCTACAACCAGGCACATCGATCCATGGATGATTATATTGACAAGTTTAGAGATTTGGTGGACATGGCAGGATATGGGGATGGGCTACCAGTGGTGGTTATAAGGGCAACCTCAGCCTCTAGCAAAGGGAAATCTGAAGTTAAAATTATACTACACAATACATGGATTGTAGGCCCACCTAGCAAAGGGAAATCCAAAGAGAAAACTCTAAGGACCCCTTTGCCAGTGCCCAGTATATGAGAAAACTACAAAAATCAAATAATAGGCTAAAAATAGAAAAAGGCCTTGATAGGCCACCAAATGACATTGTACCAAGGGGTAGATGTCGGAAGGGGTACTCCACCTCTAAATATAAAACTGTCAACATGTACAAATGTGATAGAAGGGGGAGATTAGTAATAAAATAAAGAAAAATCATAGAAAATGCAGAATTGGAGGAAATGAAGTGGGGAAAAATATAGGACAAATGTAAAAAATAGGAAAAACACACGAGGCATCCCCTAGTCCCCTTACATATATGACATTTCTTCCCACTATCGGGGGTCCTATAGGAAGTTGTGAAGGAGTCCCAGGATTCTGGTAACAACATAATAATGATCGACTTGAATTCTTGATCTGAGATGCACTCTCCCATATTTGTAAGTGCATTATGCTGTTCTCGGAGATGATTAATGTAGTCGACAATATTAGTGTTGTCTTCTGCTCCTGTATTGAGGAGATGATGCTTGGTGGCCATAATGACAGCTAGCCCTACAGTCTCATGTATTGACTTTAATTTCTCCCAGATTTCAGCTGAGATGGTTGCATCAATGACATGATTCATTTGTTGATTATCAATGTTATTAGTGATTAGCGCCTGGGTGCCGCCATCCTTCCCCAACCACTTTCATGCTCCTGCAGGATCCTCAGGCATTGGTTTGACACCATGAATAACATCAGCGATGTCAAAAAAATTGAAGAATTTATGGATCCTGGTCTTCCATGATATCCAATTACCTGCCCTTAGGGGATCCACTTTGCACATTGAAAGTCCACCCAGATTGGCATCAGTGAGTTTATTTTGGGCAGCTATAGTAAGGGAGCCACTCACTGTACAGTTGCAGACAACTAAAGCCGACAAATTAATTATCTCAGGAACCAGATTTTTTGGCAGAAATCTGACAACGAATCTGAAATCAGATGGGTAAAAGGAGCTCAAAAATAGTCTTTTTGTATTATTCCCATGGGTTTTTGGCCATGCCAAAATTTTGAGCAACATTTTTCAAAAGTTGAGGTCTACAAATGGCTATATCTTGGTACCTAGGACTTGGCAAACCCAGCAACCAGGGTTGCCAGGCTCATCAATACTCATCGATGGTCATCATGACTGTCTGGTCAGTGGTTGATAGCACAGTGCTGCTTTTGCTGGTGCATCACCCATGCAGCAGTGGCACCTGTTAGACCCTTACAGTAAGCACTCATAAACCGCCATGATCAGTTTATGAAATGCTGGATCACCTCTTTTGGGCATTCTTGAAGGAAGCACGGGGCTGCTTCCTTTGCATCCTTGAAAGTTTTCTTCTTGCCCTCACAATAATGGTACTTAAACTATCACCAGTACTAGTAGCCAAAAAACCTATCAGTACATATGATGGTGGTTAGAATAACAATTCCATACCATCTCGATAGGGTTAAGTTTGCAATGGAACTTTGGAAAAAAGATGCACTCATCCCCTCGGGAGTGAATGTAAGTTTCTGTTAGGAAACAGCCCCATTACCTAATATATTTTTATTTTTATTTTATTATGTCAAATTATGCTACATGACACTGAATAATGCTACACTTTGATAGGGTGAGAATTTTATTTTGCATGTTATGTACACGCTGTATGTGCACATTGATAACAACAATGTACAATATATGTAACATAGTATATAAACCCTAAATATACACCTAGGGGACTACAGTTGTGTTCTCTTAGGTATTCCACGTACACTTGTGGTGTGAACAGCTATCTCAACAAACTCATCTATAAGTAACCCCTTGCATCAAAACCATCAATTCCCCCATCACACATGTGGATCCCAACCCCTTCTTGTAGAGAGAACCCGCATGGTCTTAGCTAGCAGATAGTGGGTGTTGCCCTAACAATGGCTGAGAATTTTTTCTTTCATAAGCCAACACCAGGCCTTGCCTTACATTGCGACCCCCAGTGATCGAGAGGCAGTACTCGTCATTCAGACAGCTGCAATCAGACAACCGATTGGATCTGGTTTAGTTACAATTTACATTACTCTATTCGGACTACTATTTTAGTTACAAGCCAAGCTCAGTGATATCTCCGAGATCAGGCACTTTTGGAAGGGATATTGATCCAAAGTGTCAAATTGGGCACTTGATGAATGACAAACCTTGACGAACCTTGTCATGTGATCTGTAAACATTTGGAGAGATTTCGAAGAACAAGTCTTGAATTTGTTGAAGAAGTGACTCATCCCAGATTTCCCAATTATGTCCAAACCCTCAACTTCTAATCCCAGTCCTAATCCTGTTGCCACACCAGTGCTAGAGGTGAAAATTGATGCGCTTACAGTGCAAATGTCACAATTAGTGTCAGTGTTGACCACATCACAGCCCAGACAAGCAGAAGTACAGCCAGAGAAAACAGGAGATAGAGATGACGAGATGGAGGAGATGATGGAGTGGATGTCGCAGGAGGGAGCAACAGGGGAGAAATCTGGAAATGGAAAACTGCACTTACCTAAGTATGCGCCCCCACAAATTTTTGATGGTACCATGGAGAATACAAAATCTTTCATCAGCTCTATAGTATTGTACATCCATGGGAGGAAGCCAGAGTGTTGTACAGTTGAGTCTAGGATTATATTTCCTCTCTCATACATGCAGGGGGGGAAAGCACAGTTCTGGAGAAATGAGGCTATTAATCAAATTGCCATGGGAAATAAACCATTTGCAACCTTCAAGGAATTTTTGGAGAGATTGGAGGCACAGTTTGGGGACCCTAATCCAAAGGCAACAGCCAATGCCAAATTAAAAAGCATGTGCCAAAGTTCCCTAATGGCAGATGAATTTATTTTGCAGTTCAAAGCAGAAGCTCACAAACAGATATGGGAGAAGCCATGTTGGTAGAATTTTTGAAAGCAGGATTATATCCCTCTTTATTCAAGTCTATCTACCAACTACCTTCCATGCCAGACAAGTTGGACAAATGGTATACTTGGGCAATGCACCCTTGACTGGCAATATCAGCAGGAACAGGTGGAATTGAAGTTGATTTACAGAAGTACCAAATGGGGAAAGCCATCAGGAGGAAAGTCCAAGAAAGGAAAAGCACCTCAGGTACAGACTCCGAGGGCACAGCCATTAGCCATGGCAGTGACACCTATAGTTGCAGAGTCAGTAGTGCCAGCAGAGAAAGATCAGGGGAGCTATATTCAAGGAAGTGAAGCAGGAGGAAGACAAGCAGGGGAATTTTGTGGAAGAGTCCCAGTGAAGGTTTCCCCATTGGTGACCCAGAATCATTACAATGTATTAGTATCCAAGGAAACCCAGAGCAAACCAGAAAAGGAAATTGATGAGGAGTAAAACTGTTGTGAATCAGGTGACAAAGAAAATTGCCACATGCTATTTCCAAAAACTCCAACATTCTTTATTCACTCTGCATGAATAGAACCAGAAATCACCTTGACTATGGGATTGAAGACAGTGGACACACATGCAGCAATTAATGTGGAAGCATTGCTCAATAGCAGTGCTACAGGATTATTTATTAATAGAGAAACAGTATTAGCATGCACAAGCTGTCACAACCAATAATGGTGTATAATATTGATGGAACAGTCAATTGTGGAGGAACTATCAAGGAGGAGGTGACTATGATATTACAGTATCAGGAGCATCAGGAGTGAGCCATATTCAAAGTGTGTGATCTTGGGAAAACCAATCTAATAATAGGAAGTCCTTGGTTATGGAAGCATAATCCCAAAATTGATTGGAAAACTGGGAAAGTACAAATGACTCGTTGTCCTAAGGAATGTAATGTGTATAGGAGGAAGTTGAAGAAGGAGAAAAAGAAAAAGAGAGAGGAGGAATATCCAAGGAAGTATAATGTTACGATGGAGGAAGTGGAGGAAAAGGAAATGTCAAATGGGGAAGTTCCAATCATGATTGAGAAAGAAGAGCAGAGGCAAACCTTTAGGGCAATTTGTGGAGGACAGTTGTGGGACAAGAATATTGTCAATGTGGAGAAGCCAGTGGAGGAGTTGGTGCCAAAAGTGTATCATGAATATCTGTCAGTGTTTCAGAAGAAGGAGTCCGAGCGACTTCCAGTGTGGAAGCCATGGGATCATGTGATTGAAATGAAGCCAGGGTTTGTGCCAAAGAAGTTGAAGGTATATTTGTTATCTCTGATGGAATAAGAAGAAGTGGATGCATTCCTAAATGAACAATTGTGCAAAAGCTATATATGACCTTCAAAATCACCGCAGACATCACCAATATTTTTCATACCAAAAAAAGATAGGAGAAAGAGGATGTGTACAGATTATAGGTACCTGAATGAGTGGACAGCGAAGAATACATACCCCTTGCTGTTAATTTCAGAAATAATTGACAAGGTGGGAAAAGCCAAAGTCTTTACAAAATTTGATTTATGATGGGGATACAACAATGTACAAATAAAGAAGGGAGGATGAGGGGAAGGCTGCATTTGCCACCCATCAAGGATCATTCGAGCTACTTGTCATGTTTTTTGGAATGACTAATAGTCCCCTGACCTTCTGAAATATGATGAATGACATTTTCAAGGATGTAATCGACAAGGGCATGGTAATAATATTTATTGACAACATTTTGATATTCATGGAGGATGAAGAAAATCATGAGGCGATAGTGCAGGAGGTATTGCAGAAGTTGGTGGAGAATGATCTATTTTGAAACCAGAGAAGTGTATGTTTGGGGCAAGCGAGATCAAGTTCCTAGGATTATTGATTGGCCCTGAAGGGATCAGAATGGATCCAATCAAGGTACAGGTGATCACAGATTGGCCTGCACCTATCTGCATCAAGGAAGTGCAAGCTTTCTTGGGACTCACAAATTATTATTGTTGCTTTGTGCATAATTTTTCCAAAATTGCCGCACCCTTACATAACTTTATGTGAAATGGAATAGTATGGAGATGGGGAGAGCAACAGCAGACAGTATTTGAGGAGTTGAAGCGAGAGTTTGTGGAGGGACCCATATTAGCCCCAGTAGATTTCACATGTCCCTTACGAGTGGAATCAGATCCATCCAATTTTGCTACTGGAGTGGTATTATTAATGTTGTGTGAAGATGACAAATGGCATCCTTGCATATTTGTCCCAAGGGTTGAATGATGTAGAGAGAAACTATGATGTGCATGACAAAGAGATGTTGGGGATAATATGAGCATTGGAGGCATGGAGGCATTATTTGGAGGGATGTATGCATCAGATTGAGATCTGGATGGATCATCAAAATCTGCAATACTTCATGTTAGCTGGAAAGCTTAACCACAGGCAAGCATGTTGGGCCCTATTCCTATCGTGTTTCTATTTTCGCTTAGTCCACAAAGCAGGAATCTTAATGAGGAAGGCAGATGCATTATCCAGATGTATTGATCACAAAAAGGGGGTAGAGGAGGACAATAAAAATGTTACCTTACTCAAACCTGAATACTTTTGCATTTGCACTATGCATCAAGGGCATCTATTGATAGATGACTCCGAAGCGGAAATGTTGTCTAAAATTAGACAATGCTCAGATATGGACGATGAAGTAGTGGAAGCTATGAAAGCTATGAAGGAAGAGAAGAAGGGCAATATCAGAGGAGATGAATGGGTTGAGGAGCAAGGGTTGATGTTATTCCGAGGAAAGGTGTATGTGCCAAAGGATCAAGATTTGAGAAGGGAGATTGTCTGGTTACATCATAATTTACCAACAGCTGGACATCCAGGAAGATGGAAGATGTTGGAGTTAGTGATGAGAAATTATTGGTGCCCAGAATTTCTAAATATGTGTTAGGGTATGTGGATAGATGTGATACATGTATGAGGGGGAAGAAATGTCCAGAGAAACCTGCAAGAAAATTAATGCCAAACCCCATACCTAAAGCACCATGGTGAGTATATCTGTGGATTTTATCACCGGATTACCCGAAGCTCAAGGGTACGATGCAATATTTGTAGTATGCGACTGCTTCACAAAAGAGGTCCATATTATTCCTACTACTACAGAAATCTCATCATTGGGCTTGGCGTGCCTCTATCTAAATCAGGTATGGCGATTACATGGATTACCTGATACTATTATCTCTGATCATGGACCACAATTTGTTTCTGCATTTATGTGAGAACTAAATAACATATTGGGAATTCAAACCAAATTATCTACAGGCTGAGAAGACTACAGCATATCACCTGCAGACTGATGGGCAGACAGAGAGAAAGAATCAGGAGTTGGAGCAGTACCTACATATGTTTGTCAACTACCAACAGACCCACTGGCCTGAATGGCTGGCAATTGCCGAATTTTCCCACAATAACAAATTCCATTCAGCTATGCGTATGTCACCCTTTTTTGCAAATTATGGGTATCATCCTCGCATGGGAGCTATAAGGGCAACCTCAGCCTCTAGCAAAGGGAAATCCAAAGTTAAAATTATACTACATAATACATGGATTGGAGGCACACCTAGTAAAGGGAAATCCAAAGAGAAAACTCTAAGGACCCCTTTGCCAGTCCCCAGTATATGTGAAAACTACAAAAAATCAAATAATAGGCTAAAAATAGAAAAAGCGGAGATAGGCCTTGATGGGCCACTGAATGACATTGTATCAAGGGGTAGATGTCGGAAGGGGTACTCCACCTCTAAATATAAACTGTCAACATGTACAAATGTGATAGAAGGGGGAGATTAGTAATAAAATAAGGAAACATCATAGAAAATGCAGAATTGGAGGAAATGAAGTGGGGAAAAATATAGGACAAATGTAAAAAATAGGAAAAACACACAAGGCATCCCCTAGTCCCCTTACATCACCCCCCCTCTAAGATGCATCACCCTGATGCATTCAAAATCACATACAACCAAAGTCAGAGACTTGAATGCATTGCAGTGCAGCAGTGTGCCATTGGTGGAATTCCTTGACTAACTGAGGGGTGTTCACATCGGACTCTTCGACCCATGAGTTTTCCTCATACCCATACCCCTTCCAGTGTAGCAATTACTGGAGCTTTCCTCGACATAATTGGTTGTCCAAGATTGACTTGACTTCATACTGGGGTTCTCCCTCGATCACTGTGGGTGGAGGTGGTGGACATGAATGGCATCCTGGGAATGGATCTGGGGGAGCTGGAAGGAGTTTGATGACATGGAAGACTGGGTGGAGTCTGGACATGGAGGCTGGGAGGCGCAACCGATAGGCATGCATTCCAACACACTTGACAATGGGGAAAGGTCCCAGGAAGCGATGGGTGAGTTTCTTGGATGGACATGTGGTGGAGATATCACTGGAGTCAAGATAAACTCGATCACCAACCTTGTACTGTGGCATTGGAGAATAGCATTGATTGTAAAAGTGTGCCATGTCATCCTTAGCCTTTGCCAAGGCTGCCTTTGTGAACTCATTCACTGTCTTGATGTGCAAGGGGGTTTGGTGAGGTTCAAATCCCATATGTGGATGCTGCCCAGTGTCTAAGAAGAAAGGAGTTTGTTGAGTGGAAGAGTGGAGGTGGTTGTTGTATCCAAACTCAGCCAAGGGAAGGAGATCGTCCCAGTTATCCTGGTGCTCATTGACAAAGATACAGATGTACTGCTCCTGTTCCTGGTTGACTCACTTGGTCTGGCCATCAGTTTGTGAGTGATAAGTGGTCGAAGCGAGGAGTTTGATCCCCAGAAGTCAGTACAACTCACAGGTGAACTCAGCCACAAACTGAGGGCCACAGTCGGAAAGGAAAGCGCCAGGAAGTCCATGTAATTTCCACACATGGTGGAGATAGAGTTGGGCAGCACCTAGGGCACTGACAGTGGTGTGAGTTGGAATGAAGTGAGCATGTTTCCCTGCGGAATCAACTGTGCACATCACCACATCAAACCCATTCAACTCTGGCAACTCCACCACAAAGTCGACACTGACAACATCCCAATGGCTCTCTGGAATGGGGAGAGGGTGTAGCTCACCAATCAGTTTGCGATGAGGAATCTTGGTGCATAAGCAAAGGTCACAAGTACAGCAATACTGACCAATGAGCCATGACATCTGTGGCCACCAATAATTCTGTGAGGTGAGCTCCAAGGTCTTCCAGCATCCAGGATGACCAGCAACCTGTGAGTTGTGGTGTTGGGATATAATGCATCGATGACGGTCTGGGTCATTGGGGACATAGATGTGATCTCTGAAATACAACAAGTCCTCCTTTTCTGCCCACTCTGCCGCACACAAGGAGAGGGTGGATCCCTTCCTCAGTTCTTTAACAGCTCAGGCCACAACATCCTCATGTAAACCGCTATGGTTCGTGCAATGAATGTCATGTAGGATGTCCCACTCCTTGCCCTGGGGTATGATGCCCTCCAATGCCCGGATAGTAAACAGGTTTGGCTGCAACAACACAATGTCTTGATTGTTGTTGCTGCCATCCCCATGGTCTGCATGTTGGGAGAGAGCATTGGTCTTCCCCATGCTGCAACCCAGATGGTGGTGCAAGGAGAAGTCAAACCTGGATAGATACAGGGACCAACACACTTGACAATGATTCAATTTCTTGGCCATCATAAAGTTTGCTAGGTGCACCTCCAATCCCTGTATTATGTAGTATAATTTTAACTTTGGATTTCCCTTTGCTAGAGGCTGATGTTGCCCTTATACCACCCACTATTCCTGGCCAACAAACCACCCCACAACCTCCAATAATAGTAGAAGGTGCTCCAGAATATGTAGTTGAAGAAATTCTAGACTCACGTGTTTGATGAAACAAATTGGAGTTCTTAATAAAGTGGAAAAACTATACCAACGAAAATAATTCATGGGAACCCAAAAAGAATTGTAAGTGAGTGTGTAATGTGATTGCCCAATTCTTTAAACATAATCCAAATGCTCCACATCACATTGGGAGAATGGTGTATGAGAGGATGAAATTCTGGCCTTACCAAAATTTCACGGAGTGGACAGATACAATATTTTCTCACCTGGAAGTCAAGGCATAAAAGGGGGGTAATGTTAGGAAACAGCTCCATTACCTAATAAAATTTCATTTTTATTTTATTATGTCAAATTATGCTACATGATGTCAAATAATGCTACACTTTGATAGTGTGAGAATTTTATTTTGCACGTGTCATTATGTACACACCTGTATGTGTGTGTCGATAACAACAATGTACAATATATGTAACATAGTATATAAACTCTAAAAATACACCTAGGGGACCCCAGTTGTGTTCTCTTAGGTATTCCACCTACACTTGTGGTGTGAAAAGCCTATCTCAACAAACTCATCTATAAATAAACCCTCGCATCAAAACCATCAATTCCCCCATCACGCGTGCGCATCCCACCCCCTTCTTGTAGAGAGAACCTGCACGGCCTTAGCTAGCAGATAGTGGGTGTCACCCTAGTATGGAAGCCTGATTCTTGAAATCATCTTGTTGACTGAGGGGACAGGCCATACAACAATCTGTGTTTTTGATGGGGCATACCAGTGAACATTTTGCACATAATTTTTGCTTTTTTGGGGGGTGGCCTCTGGGTTTGGGTGGCATAGTAGGAATTATTTTGCGGCGGGAGGAAAAGATTATCTTAATTTTTTTTTTGTGGCCAGAACTCATCGAGATCTGTTCAAAAATGATTTTTTCGAGATTTTATCAATTTTTATCGGACCACACCAAATTTTTGGAACCTTTTTCTAACAAATCTTCACTTTTGGGGAATTGGCTCGTACCAATCGTTAGAGCAAGTCAATTCCTAGCTATTCCGATGGTTTTCGGACTATTTATCGGCCTCTTGGGGTGTCAATAAATCAGTCAATAAATTTGTTGGCTTTGTTTGTCCGCAACTGTATATAGAGACTGGGTTGCCGGCTCATGTATAGCCGGCGAAACCTGCGGCTGTGAAATGATGGGGTTTTGCGTCACTGTCGGATCAATATCGGCAGTGATCTCTTGTTCGGCTTGATCTCCGTAGTCGACCATATCGACCATATCAGGATTCAGCTTCTACTTGCTGATCAGACATTGGGTCTGTATGTATCGAGTGAACGTGTATGTCTCAGATATGTAGATATAGCAACGCGCCTATAACGGGCTTCCAGGGCCCGTAACCTGTTGAGATATGATAGTGCGGCGTGCGTATAGCAACGGCTTTAGGCGGTTACGAGACGTCGGGATACGTATTTAGCTTAGTGTGTGAATGCACAGTGTGAGCGCGTCTTCGTTGACATCATTGTTGAAGGTGGTGACGGCGTACGATCAACCAAGCAAAAATATCGCTGATGCAACATGGTTCCTGGCCCAAATGCCCCTTGGGGCCAAGCGGTGCACAGGACGTACCGGCGTCCAAGGTTTCAGGTTTTGTTTGTTGTCGTGGCGATGGGCATAAGTTCCTGTCTACAATAGGCAAGAGGGTTCGGGAATCACAATCGGTTAGTTAGTCCTGGCCGAAGGGCCCCAAAAAAAATTTTGGACCTCTCCATATACAGGTCTTGGAATACGATTTTGAAGGCTATATTGACTACTCAGATGTTGTACATAGCTATAGGAAGTGAACAAAGTCCTTGAGCAGTAAAAAGCCCCTAATTTAATCAAAATACAATAGTGATCGGGCCAGATCGACCAATTTCCAAAGCGGCAGAAAATTTGACAATTCCGATTTCCAAGCAATTCTTGTTGAAATGGAGCCTGAAAAGAAGGTAGGCAGCACATTACTGGTTATATTTTGACCTAGCATTAACATTGGATGCAGCTTGCTGTCCTCGAAGTGGATGGTTACGCTGTTTGTCCAGATTGCGGAAAACTCCGAGGACATCGTGACAATGGTCAGAGAATCATCAGCTAAGGGCAGCGTGAGTGTTATCATAACCTTGTGAACGGCAATTACTTACGAAGGCATGCAGGGACATGAGAATCCTGAAACCTTGCAGGGACGCCTGCTGAACGGACCGACACTGACAATGGTTGAGCTGGAGATAAAACCACGGAAATCGCTTTGTGCGGCTTGCGAGGCATCTGGGCAAGCGAGAGGGAAGTGACAGCATCGATGATGATGTCATATTTCCTTATGTGCCTGATTACATAGTAGTTTAGTTAGTTCAGCCTAAATGGTCGAAATAAAAAATTCGACCCTAGGTCGTATTTTTTATTTCACGAACCCCCTTGACAATAGGCACAGTTATATGCCTTGTTCATGATGGAGAGAGGGTAAGGGGTGTCTAAAGATGCATATATGTCAGTTTTACACAGAGCGGGAGCCTAGAAAATGCCACTTACCGCTGTGCCATGTGCTTGCAATGCGTCGAAGTTGAAAAAAAAACCATGGGAAGTGGCTCAGGGTTGGCTCAGGGCTGTGCGTAGTCCGTCGGACAGCCGGCAGGCATAGCTGTCATTATTTTGCAAAATAATATTCTAATAAGAATAAATGCTGCATGGAAATGGTTGAAACCTCTGTAGGGCTACAGAGCCTCCTGAGGCATCGTAGGTGGATAGGTTAGTCCTGGATATGGAGGTAGCTGTAGGAATAGGGACACCTAGATAGGTCATGAACGGTTACTATAGGAATCATATGTGCAACACATGTGTTCATAAGAGCCATAGGCGGAATAGGAATGAAGCTTGCCCTGTATACTTAATAAGTTTTTCCCCTGTGATTTACATATCTCCTGTTACACTTCCCCCTACCCGCACCCATAGTTCTGGATTCTCTTGTCGAATGTAATTTTTATCTAAACCACAATTCCCGAGCCAAAACTACACACAATTCCACGAACTCACAGCCTCGTCGAAACGATCGGGCCGCCACTCCAATTCCGGTTCCACTGCATGTGCAGTTGTCATGCCAACATACTCAAAGATAAATTCAATCTCGCTCCAACCCATTCTGCAGCTGGTCTCATCCATTTCTGAATCTCTCTACCTAACCTCACCAACCATTAGCTCACCACATGGTTCATATTTCGACTCTTCTCATAGTGACCTGGTTCACTGCAAGTTCCATAGCGTTACCCGTAGACCACAACGACCTACCAGAACGTGCGACCTATGAAATTCTCAGTGATAAGTGAGTTGACTATTATCTTATGCTATCTTTCTTTCTCATCTTGAGGCGTCTAGCTCCGCAAATGCGCACGGGTCACATTGTGATCCCACTCATCCGATCCCAAGCTGCTCAAATTCTCAGGTACCTCCACCTGAGGTGCACAGGTCGCATTCTGATCTCACCAATCGACAATCAAGCCCCTCTATTGATGGAATAACAGAAGATGCACTAAAAATGTGGACAAGGCACTTGCTTAACAGCAAGTACAGAGATACCATAGAACAGGGTTTCCTCGTGAAGTAGGTAGGTTTGTATCACTTCCATCCTGTTGAACTGACTCTGGATCTGTAAAGTACGAAGCCAACATATTTTTATGCTGTGGATATCAATTTCACCCGTCGTCGGAACAAACCAGGAATAAAAGTGAGATACCAAGGTTTATCAACCCAACAAAAACTCCATTATAACACACTATACCGTGCTTACAATACTTGGGGACGAAAACAACGAACACGTTACGGAGAATATTGGTGGAAACAATACGAAGATAGCTCAACAGCAACATAGTGTGGTGTTAATTGAACACCAGGTGTAGTATTGGGATTATGGTGTGGAGTAGAAGTTCATAGGGATTTTATAACGGGTGTTCAGAGCAAGGTAGAACATCTTGTATTCTCCTATACTATGATGTACATATGTAGCAACATGCTTGTGAAGGTTTGGATGACGTTCAGCAATTTCTAAGCGCCTTTGGAACAACTGCAAGCAGCTGTTTAAGTGAAACAATGTCAGATAGGAAATAAAACCTACATTATATTTCCATTGATGATGTCGTGTATCGCACGCTGATATAAGATGTTCGGCAGGCTGTAGAAGACTTAGCTTGTAATCTCTTTTGAGTGTCTTCAATCTCATATAGAAAGACTCCATCACACTTTCCATGATGTCTGGTGTTGATGGAAGATCCCTGTCCATAATCAAGTCATCACAAAACACATGAGCCGCAGATCAATTCCATGGGCTGTGAGGTGTTCCAAGAATGTAGAATCTAAAATGAGATGCATTGCAACAGGGATGGGAGCTCTCTCCTTCATCGACGTTCCACTCAGCAGCGAACAATGCGGCTTCTTACTGAGTGACCATAGGTTGAAGGAGACTCCTTTCTCCAACTAGTTAATATATCAGGGTAACAACTTACAGAAATCCAATTTGCATCAATAACTCTTGGGTTCTGTTCATCATACATCCAGCCCATAGTAGCTGATATTTTAGTCCAGTGCTGCTGACCATTCCATCACCTCCAGTCTTGATGGCCATGAAATTCCTGGACATTGTCACTCTGTCCTAAAACAAGCACCATTGCTTTTTCATAATTAAAAACCACTAGTTGTGGCTAGTGATCAATAGCCTGGAGCAAAAAAATTACAGGAGCTTTGGGCATGGGAGTTTGTAGAGTTAAACTGTTCTTCCATGTTTCCATTCTTGATATATCTTTTGATGTTCAAAGATCAAGATAGTATGCTCCAGGATTTGCACTCTTGCATCCATACCATTCATTATAAAAGTAGAAGTCAAGAGCAGCCAGGTCAACTATTGTGGACTCTGATGCAACTGACCAAATTCCATTGTATGCTCTGGACCAAAACCATGGGTCAGCTAGAGCTGGTCCATGATCAGTAGTTATAAAGTGTCATGGAACTAGTGATAAATCCATACCAGTTTGAACAATGAAGTTGTGTATCCATGTTTCTAAACTCTTCCTCTCTGCTACTGGCAGACAAGTTGTCATCACATTGTAAACTTTGTTTACCAGTGGTAGGCAATTGAAAGGATATTGAACTGTGAGATCCAACAGCTGGTGATAGCAACTCCTTCTCACTGTTTTAGCAAAAGACTGACTGAATATTCAACCAAACTTTCTGTACCATGAGTGAAGCTGATGAATGGACCTCAAAACTACTTGGGATCTAGCAACTAATGTCAGTCATTGTATGTGAGAGATGGAGAACTGCCTGGACTTTATCCATGATGCTTTCACTATATTTATCAGGATCAAATCGTGCCTATATGTCTTTTAAGTTCTGAAGGCATGGCTACAAGGTATACACTTACCAGAGAGTTTGTCTGTGGGTTGCATGGCGATAAACTATTATCAAAGCTACTTTGGCACTAACACTAGTGTTAGGCCCCATTTTGAAGAGGACAAGAGCTGGTTAAAGGACACAATTTACCTTTTCCATAATATCTTCACTGGATTGATCCATATCAAATTGTGGCTGTATATTCATTCAAAGCAAGCATAGTATATATTGATCAATGAGAATTTACCAGAATGTTTTTTGGTAACCTGCATTCCAATGATAAACTTGTATCCCAGCTGCTTGGGACCTAGCAAATTATGTCAGTCATTATTGTAGAAACAGACCAAAACTGCCTGAACCTTGTCCATGACACTTTCACTATATTGGTCAGGGTGAAACCATTGCTGTATACTGTTAAGAAAAAGCTCTGTATTAGTTTATAACTTAGTTTATGACTGTATGTCTACCAAAGAATGTTCCTGCAACCTGAATTCTGATGATGAATTAACATTAACCTGAAAACCACTTGGACACTAAAAGCTATTATCAGCACCAAAGGTAAAACTTATAAATGTCTCTACCTTGTCCATAATGCTTTCACTATAGAGGTCTGGGTCAAATTTTACCTGCATATATTGTTTAGAAAACGCTCTGTATAGCTCATAATTATATGTTTACCAGATGGTTTTCCTGTGATCCCCATGCTGATGATATATTATCCTGAACACTGCTTGGACACTAGAAGTGGTGTTATCCAAACAGAAAAAGTTGTTAAAATGTTTCTACCTTGTCCATAATGCATTCACTATGCAAGTCTAGGTCAAAGTTTGATTGTAACTACAAAATTGATCTATTAAGCCAGAACCATATGAAAATAGACAGAAACAAATCATGTTACCATCACCTCATGATTGTAAGAAATAGATTCATTACTTTGGTCATCAGCTTGAAGGGCAAGCTGTGAAAGCCATGCTCTGACTCGATTTGCCATCTGTTTCTATAAGTTATTATAACAGATTGGAGTTTGAGAAAAGAGAAGACAAAAAGAAAAAAGAATTGTCTGTATTATTGTGAGAAGTTTGGCTCAGGGTCCTGGACCTCCCTGAGCTAGCCATATCAATGCTGCTAGAAATGGAAGAATTGTCCATGCCCACCAGCTTCTTCTGGTTCTCTCTAATCATGTGGCAATAAAAAAAATTCACCAAGTATAGATAGGCTATTACTTTCTTTATACATGCTCTTGCAAAAAACCCCAAAGCATACTGAGTAAGTTAGGATTTCTTATCTGGAGTTATCCTCTAGCTGTGTGCTATCTTGCCCCATTGATTCCTTAAGTGTTGTCCATTGAAAAATCTTTTGTTGCTTATTTTTCACTCAGGTGCATCATGGTGTTATGGAACAGTTGAGAGACTTTTGATTTTTTCAGCCCACCCACCAGTCCCTCTCTGTTCCTTGTTTTACATCATGCATATGTAGGTCACATGGTCTCTGGATTGATAGCAATATATAATTGAAATTCTCATGTTTTAGTAGTATATCTCCTTTCTCCTTCACCTGTTCATTTTGGTGGACCTCTGTTTATTCTAAAATCTGGTCTTGAGCCATGCAGCAGTGGCACAAGGATATTGTGAAGTAGGCACAATATATCAATAATATTGTTTAATTGACAATTGACTAAGCAAGGATATTGCACATAAGTTACATGGATAATTTGTGATATAATGATTAGGCAATCACATTGCTCAGAAGTCACATGATTAATTTGTTATATAATGATTAGACAATCACATTGAACAGAAGTCACATGATTAAGAAACATTAACCAGCTTGTTCATAACTCCTCATCACCTCTTTACACATCCTGCCCATTCCCTTTTCCATTAGATTCTCAATGTTTTAGAACAAGGTGCAGAGTAGGAATAGATCCTCAGCAGTGAACTTGCCCCATAGGAAAGTAGACTGTAGCTCACGCTGTGGGAATTGACATTGAGGAATGAGATCTGCACATACCAAAAGATGTCAATGCTTATCGGCTCCCCTTCCCACCAGTGAAAAACATTGTGACTTACAGTTCCCCATTTTCATTGGCCACTTCCTCCTCTCTTGCTCTCGTGTTTTCTCACATTTGTGCACATACCAACAGTGACGCCATCTGATTCCAGCTCAACTGATTGTTGGACCGCATCACTTTGCATGCCTTTTGCCAATCCTTCCTGCTACCTGCTGCTCCTCTCCTTACCTTCATCATGGATGACTTCACACCATATGCTCACATAACCTTGGGCTCTTCAATGCTTCCATCTCTGTGTTCATTGAGAATGCATTAACAACCATACAACTACCTCATCCTTCTTCCAATGTCATCTCCTTCAGGCTTTATGACCCCTAGCCACCATCCAAGTAACACTATTTGCAGGCATGGTCTGCATACTCTGCAATGATTCAACTCTATGCACGAAGCAACCAACTTGACTCAGCCTTGAACCTTTACTTCCATCTCCATGGCAAACACCAGCCATGGTGCTAGTTTGGCTTGCCTCCCTCCAATTTATGCATCATATTTTCACCCAATGCCCTCGATTCATGAGGCTTCATGATAACTCTTTCCAGAGTCTGCATCACTCAGTTACCATCTTCCTTGAGTCATTCCAGAGTGGCTTTTCTTGTCACCCTCACCTCCACTTTTTCCTTGACTCCATCTTCACTGAGAATGTCATTTGGCTGACATCTGCATTACTATATTATCTTGGTCTCATTCCACCCCTGCTGGAGTTTCTTGATGACACTGAACTTGGCCACCTCACCCCATTGCAGCAGAAGTGGCTTGATTCCAGATTGGTGAGTGACTGTCACGCGGTGTCCATCTGCCTTTCAGGTTGAATCTGGGGAGTTGTGCATTGTTCTTTCTCACCTTATTGTAGCTCTACCACTACATCACAAAAGCCATACATCTTCCACCTATCCTACCCTGTATTGTACCATCTCCCACTTCACCAGTCTCGGTTACATATTCCTCTGTCTAACTGCTTTTTCTCTCCTTTTCTTTACTAGGCACCAGCAAGGTATGGTTATCCTTGCCTGAGTTACTTATGTAACATAGTTGAGCCAATTGTATCATTATCATTATCATAAACAACAATGTCATATATTTTCATCAAATTGAGTTGAAAGCACATTGAGGGCAACACACAACTTTTTGTATAATGGCACCCAGGCAAATTTTTATTAACTATTTTCGAAAACAATGTCTCAACTTTGGAGACAAAACTTTACAGTTCTCCCACAACAGTTGCTCACTATCCCTAGTATTTCCAAGGCATCCTAACAACATAGGACATCAGCTTTCCTCAGGGCCAAATTTTCCAAAAGGTCACCAAAAGGATTCTACAGATGAAATATGTTTAAAGTGGCAGATTCACATGACATCATCATCCATGAAAGAGGTCTATCTTATATGATGAATATGCCATCATGGTACTTATATTTCTGCACTGATTTATACTTAAGAAATGAACTGTTTTTCTCCACAAGGCTCCAAACTATGAACAAACTTTTCTACCACAAGTGGATTGCAATGAAAGATCATGTTATTCTGATGAAAATGGTATGATTACATCCCTGCCTGACATAAAGGACAGGTTAGAAAGTTTGGCTAAGGACCAGTAATTGTTCAAATCCATCCCCTGCGCCTTTGTTCTCTTTAATATTATGCTCATCTTCCATAAAGCTCCTCCAATCTTCTTCTGTTATATCACCCTCATCTCCAACCTCCTGAATGTGAGCTGCAAACCAGTTGTGGCTACCCACTATTTCATCCCATATGCTGTCTTCCAGTAAGGCTTGTGCAAACTTCACAATGCACAAATTTCCTGCTGCAAAATGTGTTGAGCCCCCATGAGCAGTTGGCTGTAATGCTACTCTGAGAATGGTTGTGGGAAGCTGATAAAGCCCCATTGACTCTCGAATTTCTTCTACTGTTTGGAAATTTCATGGTCTTTCAAGCACACTGCATGAAACCATGCATCACAATTCCAGCAGTAACATTGTTCCTCTGTATGTGGATTCCATAGTCTGGTGCAGTCCTTTTCTGTACAATGGCTTGTCTGCTCTCCCTACAGGAGTGATATCAGGGGCATATAAACACTACTCTGCAAGATTCACAGACCAGAAACTGTCTAGTGTTTGATGTCCAGCTATATCTGTAAACCCCTTGGTCAGTAAGATCCATGGATGGATTTGGAAAGATGCATTCTGACCTTGCAAAATAATCATGAATAGGAAGTAGCAACCCTGCTCCTTCCATTGTAAGAAGTTGTATATAAACTTTCCCTGCTCAGAGTAATGAATATACATATATGCAGGTGTTGGAAAAATAAACCCTCAATAGATGTTCAGAGGCTCAGGGGAACAGCCTTATGCTTGAGGTGCAGCATAAAATGAGCACAAATATATATAGCTGAGATAATGTGCTTAGGTCATGATATTGTACATTTCCAGGTCTCCAATTTTGATTCAAGTAGTGAAAAATGCTTGGTAGATCATGGGATTCTCTGGAGGTTACATATAATAAGGGGTTGGATCAATTTTAATAGAGTCATGGCTTCCCCTACTGGTGGTGACCCCTCTTCTTGGTTGGATGATCACAAGATTCAGGTGGAAGAAGACATATGGTGGCATGTACCATCCCTTCGGTATTGCAAACACAGTGATCTTCCACCATCCTCTAAATGGACTGCCAGGGCTATTCCAGAAACATCCAACATGACTCTTGCTGTTGGTGAGAATACACTGACTTTCCCAAGACCCTGGATCAGCATCTGCTTCCTCCTCGATCTCCAGCAACTGACTTCTCTTGCTTGTGCCATCTCATCTGCAACTCTGAATCCTGCATTTTCAGACAGACTCTACTCAAATGTCTGTTTTATAGACCATCTTCGTGCCCATGTCATTCGACACAGACTTCAGATATCAAGGACAGAGGTTGACAGTAGCTGGATACCTCTAGCATTGGAGCGATGGATGCTTAGGCACTTCTGTGGCTTGACAAATGAGAAGGGAGCATACATGGCTTTGGAACCAAAGTTTAGTCAAGTATATTGAGGGGATATCCAAATCTGGGATCTAGGTAATAATACTTATGCTTTTATGAAGCAAGTGATAGATTTACTGGCCTACCATATATTTCATATCATGGACCAGAGCTCAGATAGACTGTATTGCAAAGGCGATGACAGATGTCTACTTCACTGTACTCAGTGAAGAAATGATTTCACAGCCTCCAGCAGAGTCAGCACAAAGATGGGTAGATACCCTACTCAAGCAGCTGGAATTGGATGGGTTTGGGACTGGAGTATCCATTGCCACAATACCGAAAGATGATGCTCAGGTGGCATTCAACACATGTATGTATCTTTACACCTAAATTGGAAGTATACTCAACTACATATTACCATGTATAGCTCATCAAAGTGCAGATGTTACCAGTCAGTAGTCTCAATAATAATAGTAATGTTTATGAAACTAACTTTCAAACAGCCATCCAGAAGAACAAGAGGGGAAGACCCAGAAAGCAGGGACCAGATTCAGTAGGGAATAAACAACAACAAGATGAAGGGCACAAAGATTTAAGGAGAACAAGGTTTCAGCAGAAATTCTTCTCTTCAACTTCAGATCCATTTTCTGCACTCAATATGATGCCTAGCATGACTCCCAAGTCTCCAAAGAAGGACTGCTCTGGTGTAACATCAAACATATATGTATCCAAGAAAGGCGAGGACAACAAGTTTGTACAGAATTTTTCAATCCCCATTGGTCTCCAGGGTCAGGGCGTGAAAGAAAAGGCATGTCATCAGAAGCACTCACCCGATTTGAAAACTGCTGACCGAAAGCAAATCAACAGGCAACAGGTGATCCTGTAGTCCAGGTATGCACTGGCAGAGCCTCACAAAGAAGATGGAACTTAACATGAACTCCAAGGTCAAGAAACAAAAACATATCCAAAATACAAGCAATGAACCCACTTGCAACAAAATTGTCATTGATGACCATAAAAAGGGGCCACATGAACAGGTACATTTATATTCTGTGTTGTACTTTTTACTGCATCATCCCCAATTGCCATCAGATCTCAATGGAGACACTGGTCACCAAAATTCTCCACTTTCAAACTGGCAACAATGAGAAGTTTACAAAATTGGTGTCAGAGATCACAAATATGAACTTTGACTACCAGAAGTTCATACAAGTTGTGAGCAGTATCAATAATTAACAGGTGTGACTTCAAGGGCTGCCCTTTTATTTCCCGTTGATATCATTTGAAATTACATAGCTTGTCAAAATCTGGTTTCAAACAGTCAAGAAATGTCTGGAAGAACATGAAGTGGAAATCAAAAAGAATATCCAGTATATCAGACTTGTGAAGACCATGTGGGTAACACATTTGGAAATGAAGACCAAAAGGGAGGAAATGAAGACTAAAAAGAGGGCAGAGGTTAAAGATTGAGAAGTTATCTCCACCTTACATTTGGTACACTGTCACTTTGTACTGCAAGCCAACTGGTACATTTCTGTAGTTTTGGAAGGGATTATGAGAGACCAGTATCTAGTGTATGTTTGGGGCAAGTGAGATCAAGTTCCTAGGATTATTGATTGGCCCTGAAGGGATCAGAATGGATCCAATCAAGGTACAGGCGATCACAGATTGGCCTGCACCTATCTGCATCAAGGAAGTGCAAGCTTTCTTGGGACTCACAAATTATTATTGTTGCTTTGTGCATAATTTTTCCAAAATTGCCGCACCCTTACATAACTTTATGTGAAATGGAATAGTATGGAGATGGGGAGAGCAACAGCAGACAGTATTTGAGGAGTTGAAGCGAGAGTTTGTGGAGGGACCCATATTAGCCCCAGTAGATTTCACATGTCCCTTACGAGTGGAATCAGATCCATCCAATTTTGCTACTGGAGTGGTATTATTAATGTTGTGTGAAGATGACAAATGGCATCCTTGCATATTTGTCCCAAGGGTTGAATGATGTAGAGAGAAACTATGATGTGCATGACAAAGAGATGTTGGGGATAATATGAGCATTGGAGGCATGGAGGCATTATTTGGAGGGATGTATGCATCAGATTGAGATCTGGATGGATCATCAAAATCTGCAATACTTCATGTTAGCTGGAAAGCTTAACCACAGGCAAGCATGTTGGGCCCTATTCCTATCGTGTTTCTATTTTCGCTTAGTCCACAAAGCAGGAATCTTAATGAGGAAGGCAGATGCATTATCCAGATGTATTGATCACAAAAAGGGGGTAGAGGAGGACAATAAAAATGTTACCTTACTCAAACCTGAATACTTTTGCATTTGCACTATGCATCAAGGGCATCTATTGATAGATGACTCCGAAGCGGAAATGTTGTCTAAAATTAGACAATGCTCAGATATGGACGATGAAGTAGTGGAAGCTATGAAAGCTATGAAGGAAGAGAAGAAGGGCAATATCAGAGGAGATGAATGGGTTGAGGAGCAAGGGTTGATGTTATTCCGAGGAAAGGTGTATGTGCCAAAGGATCAAGATTTGAGAAGGGAGATTGTCTGGTTACATCATAATTTACCAACAGCTGGACATCCAGGAAGATGGAAGATGTTGGAGTTAGTGATGAGAAATTATTGGTGCCCAGAATTTCTAAATATGTGTTAGGGTATGTGGATAGATGTGATACATGTATGAGGGGGAAGAAATGTCCAGAGAAACCTGCAAGAAAATTAATGCCAAACCCCATACCTAAAGCACCATGGTGAGTATATCTGTGGATTTTATCACCGGATTACCCGAAGCTCAAGGGTACGATGCAATATTTGTAGTATGCGACTGCTTCACAAAAGAGGTCCATATTATTCCTACTACTACAGAAATCTCATCATTGGGCTTGGCGTGCCTCTATCTAAATCAGGTATGGCGATTACATGGATTACCTGATACTATTATCTCTGATCATGGACCACAATTTGTTTCTGCATTTATGTGAGAACTAAATAACATATTGGGAATTCAAACCAAATTATCTACAGGCTGAGAAGACTACAGCATATCACCTGCAGACTGATGGGCAGACAGAGAGAAAGAATCAGGAGTTGGAGCAGTACCTACATATGTTTGTCAACTACCAACAGACCCACTGGCCTGAATGGCTGGCAATTGCCGAATTTTCCCACAATAACAAATTCCATTCAGCTATGCGTATGTCACCCTTTTTTGCAAATTATGGGTATCATCCTCGCATGGGAGCTATAAGGGCAACCTCAGCCTCTAGCAAAGGGAAATCCAAAGTTAAAATTATACTACATAATACATGGATTGGAGGCACACCTAGTAAAGGGAAATCCAAAGAGAAAACTCTAAGGACCCCTTTGCCAGTCCCCAGTATATGTGAAAACTACAAAAAATCAAATAATAGGCTAAAAATAGAAAAAGCGGAGATAGGCCTTGATGGGCCACTGAATGACATTGTATCAAGGGGTAGATGTCGGAAGGGGTACTCCACCTCTAAATATAAACTGTCAACATGTACAAATGTGATAGAAGGGGGAGATTAGTAATAAAATAAGGAAACATCATAGAAAATGCAGAATTGGAGGAAATGAAGTGGGGAAAAATATAGGACAAATGTAAAAAATAGGAAAAACACACAAGGCATCCCCTAGTCCCCTTACATCACCCCCCCTCTAAGATGCATCACCCTGATGCATTCAAAATCACATACAACCAAAGTCAGAGACTTGAATGCATTGCAGTGCAGCAGTGTGCCATTGGTGGAATTCCTTGACTAACTGAGGGGTGTTCACATCGGACTCTTCGACCCATGAGTTTTCCTCATACCCATACCCCTTCCAGTGTAGCAATTACTGGAGCTTTCCTCGACATAATTGGTTGTCCAAGATTGACTTGACTTCATACTGGGGTTCTCCCTCGATCACTGTGGGTGGAGGTGGTGGACATGAATGGCATCCTGGGAATGGATCTGGGGGAGCTGGAAGGAGTTTGATGACATGGAAGACTGGGTGGAGTCTGGACATGGAGGCTGGGAGGCGCAACCGATAGGCATGCATTCCAACACACTTGACAATGGGGAAAGGTCCCAGGAAGCGATGGGTGAGTTTCTTGGATGGACATGTGGTGGAGATATCACTGGAGTCAAGATAAACT
Organism: Tricholoma matsutake; assembly: GCA_026075535.2. Lineage (NCBI taxonomy): Eukaryota > Fungi > Basidiomycota > Agaricomycetes > Agaricales > Tricholomataceae > Tricholoma > Tricholoma matsutake. Next base: position 905,026 of record AP026550.1, on the reverse strand, counting down.
CGATCACCAACCTTGTACTGTGGCATTGGAGAATAGCATTGATTGTAAAAGTGTGCCATGTCATCCTTAGCCTTTGCCAAGGCTGCCTTTGTGAACTCATTCACTGTCTTGATGTGCAAGGGGGTTTGGTGAGGTTCAAATCCCATATGTGGATGCTGCCCAGTGTCTAAGAAGAAAGGAGTTTGTTGAGTGGAAGAGTGGAGGTGGTTGTTGTATCCAAACTCAGCCAAGGGAAGGAGATCGTCCCAGTTATCCTGGTGCTCATTGACAAAGATACAGATGTACTGCTCCTGTTCCTGGTTGACTCACTTGGTCTGGCCATCAGTTTGTGAGTGATAAGTGGTCGAAGCGAGGAGTTTGATCCCCAGAAGTCAGTACAACTCACAGGTGAACTCAGCCACAAACTGAGGGCCACAGTCGGAAAGGAAAGCGCCAGGAAGTCCATGTAATTTCCACACATGGTGGAGATAGAGTTGGGCAGCACCTAGGGCACTGACAGTGGTGTGAGTTGGAATGAAGTGAGCATGTTTCCCTGCGGAATCAACTGTGCACATCACCACATCAAACCCATTCAACTCTGGCAACTCCACCACAAAGTCGACACTGACAACATCCCAATGGCTCTCTGGAATGGGGAGAGGGTGTAGCTCACCAATCAGTTTGCGATGAGGAATCTTGGTGCATAAGCAAAGGTCACAAGTACAGCAATACTGACCAATGAGCCATGACATCTGTGGCCACCAATAATTCTGTGAGGTGAGCTCCAAGGTCTTCCAGCATCCAGGATGACCAGCAACCTGTGAGTTGTGGTGTTGGGATATAATGCATCGATGACGGTCTGGGTCATTGGGGACATAGATGTGATCTCTGAAATACAACAAGTCCTCCTTTTCTGCCCACTCTGCCGCACACAAGGAGAGGGTGGATCCCTTCCTCAGTTCTTTAACAGCTCAGGCCACAACATCCTCATGTAAACCGCTATGGTTCGTGCAATGAATGTCATGTAGGATGTCCCACTCCTTGCCCTGGGGTATGATGCCCTCCAATGCCCGGATAGTAAACAGGTTTGGCTGCAACAACACAATGTCTTGATTGTTGTTGCTGCCATCCCCATGGTCTGCATGTTGGGAGAGAGCATTGGTCTTCCCCATGCTGCAACCCAGATGGTGGTGCAAGGAGAAGTCAAACCTGGATAGATACAGGGACCAACACACTTGACAATGATTCAATTTCTTGGCCATCATAAAGTTTGCTAGGTGCACCTCCAATCCCTGTATTATGTAGTATAATTTTAACTTTGGATTTCCCTTTGCTAGAGGCTGATGTTGCCCTTATACCACCCACTATTCCTGGCCAACAAACCACCCCACAACCTCCAATAATAGTAGAAGGTGCTCCAGAATATGTAGTTGAAGAAATTCTAGACTCACGTGTTTGATGAAACAAATTGGAGTTCTTAATAAAGTGGAAAAACTATACCAACGAAAATAATTCATGGGAACCCAAAAAGAATTGTAAGTGAGTGTGTAATGTGATTGCCCAATTCTTTAAACATAATCCAAATGCTCCACATCACATTGGGAGAATGGTGTATGAGAGGATGAAATTCTGGCCTTACCAAAATTTCACGGAGTGGACAGATACAATATTTTCTCACCTGGAAGTCAAGGCATAAAAGGGGGGTAATGTTAGGAAACAGCTCCATTACCTAATAAAATTTCATTTTTATTTTATTATGTCAAATTATGCTACATGATGTCAAATAATGCTACACTTTGATAGTGTGAGAATTTTATTTTGCACGTGTCATTATGTACACACCTGTATGTGTGTGTCGATAACAACAATGTACAATATATGTAACATAGTATATAAACTCTAAAAATACACCTAGGGGACCCCAGTTGTGTTCTCTTAGGTATTCCACCTACACTTGTGGTGTGAAAAGCCTATCTCAACAAACTCATCTATAAATAAACCCTCGCATCAAAACCATCAATTCCCCCATCACGCGTGCGCATCCCACCCCCTTCTTGTAGAGAGAACCTGCACGGCCTTAGCTAGCAGATAGTGGGTGTCACCCTAGTATGGAAGCCTGATTCTTGAAATCATCTTGTTGACTGAGGGGACAGGCCATACAACAATCTGTGTTTTTGATGGGGCATACCAGTGAACATTTTGCACATAATTTTTGCTTTTTTGGGGGGTGGCCTCTGGGTTTGGGTGGCATAGTAGGAATTATTTTGCGGCGGGAGGAAAAGATTATCTTAATTTTTTTTTTGTGGCCAGAACTCATCGAGATCTGTTCAAAAATGATTTTTTCGAGATTTTATCAATTTTTATCGGACCACACCAAATTTTTGGAACCTTTTTCTAACAAATCTTCACTTTTGGGGAATTGGCTCGTACCAATCGTTAGAGCAAGTCAATTCCTAGCTATTCCGATGGTTTTCGGACTATTTATCGGCCTCTTGGGGTGTCAATAAATCAGTCAATAAATTTGTTGGCTTTGTTTGTCCGCAACTGTATATAGAGACTGGGTTGCCGGCTCATGTATAGCCGGCGAAACCTGCGGCTGTGAAATGATGGGGTTTTGCGTCACTGTCGGATCAATATCGGCAGTGATCTCTTGTTCGGCTTGATCTCCGTAGTCGACCATATCGACCATATCAGGATTCAGCTTCTACTTGCTGATCAGACATTGGGTCTGTATGTATCGAGTGAACGTGTATGTCTCAGATATGTAGATATAGCAACGCGCCTATAACGGGCTTCCAGGGCCCGTAACCTGTTGAGATATGATAGTGCGGCGTGCGTATAGCAACGGCTTTAGGCGGTTACGAGACGTCGGGATACGTATTTAGCTTAGTGTGTGAATGCACAGTGTGAGCGCGTCTTCGTTGACATCATTGTTGAAGGTGGTGACGGCGTACGATCAACCAAGCAAAAATATCGCTGATGCAACATGGTTCCTGGCCCAAATGCCCCTTGGGGCCAAGCGGTGCACAGGACGTACCGGCGTCCAAGGTTTCAGGTTTTGTTTGTTGTCGTGGCGATGGGCATAAGTTCCTGTCTACAATAGGCAAGAGGGTTCGGGAATCACAATCGGTTAGTTAGTCCTGGCCGAAGGGCCCCAAAAAAAATTTTGGACCTCTCCATATACAGGTCTTGGAATACGATTTTGAAGGCTATATTGACTACTCAGATGTTGTACATAGCTATAGGAAGTGAACAAAGTCCTTGAGCAGTAAAAAGCCCCTAATTTAATCAAAATACAATAGTGATCGGGCCAGATCGACCAATTTCCAAAGCGGCAGAAAATTTGACAATTCCGATTTCCAAGCAATTCTTGTTGAAATGGAGCCTGAAAAGAAGGTAGGCAGCACATTACTGGTTATATTTTGACCTAGCATTAACATTGGATGCAGCTTGCTGTCCTCGAAGTGGATGGTTACGCTGTTTGTCCAGATTGCGGAAAACTCCGAGGACATCGTGACAATGGTCAGAGAATCATCAGCTAAGGGCAGCGTGAGTGTTATCATAACCTTGTGAACGGCAATTACTTACGAAGGCATGCAGGGACATGAGAATCCTGAAACCTTGCAGGGACGCCTGCTGAACGGACCGACACTGACAATGGTTGAGCTGGAGATAAAACCACGGAAATCGCTTTGTGCGGCTTGCGAGGCATCTGGGCAAGCGAGAGGGAAGTGACAGCATCGATGATGATGTCATATTTCCTTATGTGCCTGATTACATAGTAGTTTAGTTAGTTCAGCCTAAATGGTCGAAATAAAAAATTCGACCCTAGGTCGTATTTTTTATTTCACGAACCCCCTTGACAATAGGCACAGTTATATGCCTTGTTCATGATGGAGAGAGGGTAAGGGGTGTCTAAAGATGCATATATGTCAGTTTTACACAGAGCGGGAGCCTAGAAAATGCCACTTACCGCTGTGCCATGTGCTTGCAATGCGTCGAAGTTGAAAAAAAAACCATGGGAAGTGGCTCAGGGTTGGCTCAGGGCTGTGCGTAGTCCGTCGGACAGCCGGCAGGCATAGCTGTCATTATTTTGCAAAATAATATTCTAATAAGAATAAATGCTGCATGGAAATGGTTGAAACCTCTGTAGGGCTACAGAGCCTCCTGAGGCATCGTAGGTGGATAGGTTAGTCCTGGATATGGAGGTAGCTGTAGGAATAGGGACACCTAGATAGGTCATGAACGGTTACTATAGGAATCATATGTGCAACACATGTGTTCATAAGAGCCATAGGCGGAATAGGAATGAAGCTTGCCCTGTATACTTAATAAGTTTTTCCCCTGTGATTTACATATCTCCTGTTACACTTCCCCCTACCCGCACCCATAGTTCTGGATTCTCTTGTCGAATGTAATTTTTATCTAAACCACAATTCCCGAGCCAAAACTACACACAATTCCACGAACTCACAGCCTCGTCGAAACGATCGGGCCGCCACTCCAATTCCGGTTCCACTGCATGTGCAGTTGTCATGCCAACATACTCAAAGATAAATTCAATCTCGCTCCAACCCATTCTGCAGCTGGTCTCATCCATTTCTGAATCTCTCTACCTAACCTCACCAACCATTAGCTCACCACATGGTTCATATTTCGACTCTTCTCATAGTGACCTGGTTCACTGCAAGTTCCATAGCGTTACCCGTAGACCACAACGACCTACCAGAACGTGCGACCTATGAAATTCTCAGTGATAAGTGAGTTGACTATTATCTTATGCTATCTTTCTTTCTCATCTTGAGGCGTCTAGCTCCGCAAATGCGCACGGGTCACATTGTGATCCCACTCATCCGATCCCAAGCTGCTCAAATTCTCAGGTACCTCCACCTGAGGTGCACAGGTCGCATTCTGATCTCACCAATCGACAATCAAGCCCCTCTATTGATGGAATAACAGAAGATGCACTAAAAATGTGGACAAGGCACTTGCTTAACAGCAAGTACAGAGATACCATAGAACAGGGTTTCCTCGTGAAGTAGGTAGGTTTGTATCACTTCCATCCTGTTGAACTGACTCTGGATCTGTAAAGTACGAAGCCAACATATTTTTATGCTGTGGATATCAATTTCACCCGTCGTCGGAACAAACCAGGAATAAAAGTGAGATACCAAGGTTTATCAACCCAACAAAAACTCCATTATAACACACTATACCGTGCTTACAATACTTGGGGACGAAAACAACGAACACGTTACGGAGAATATTGGTGGAAACAATACGAAGATAGCTCAACAGCAACATAGTGTGGTGTTAATTGAACACCAGGTGTAGTATTGGGATTATGGTGTGGAGTAGAAGTTCATAGGGATTTTATAACGGGTGTTCAGAGCAAGGTAGAACATCTTGTATTCTCCTATACTATGATGTACATATGTAGCAACATGCTTGTGAAGGTTTGGATGACGTTCAGCAATTTCTAAGCGCCTTTGGAACAACTGCAAGCAGCTGTTTAAGTGAAACAATGTCAGATAGGAAATAAAACCTACATTATATTTCCATTGATGATGTCGTGTATCGCACGCTGATATAAGATGTTCGGCAGGCTGTAGAAGACTTAGCTTGTAATCTCTTTTGAGTGTCTTCAATCTCATATAGAAAGACTCCATCACACTTTCCATGATGTCTGGTGTTGATGGAAGATCCCTGTCCATAATCAAGTCATCACAAAACACATGAGCCGCAGATCAATTCCATGGGCTGTGAGGTGTTCCAAGAATGTAGAATCTAAAATGAGATGCATTGCAACAGGGATGGGAGCTCTCTCCTTCATCGACGTTCCACTCAGCAGCGAACAATGCGGCTTCTTACTGAGTGACCATAGGTTGAAGGAGACTCCTTTCTCCAACTAGTTAATATATCAGGGTAACAACTTACAGAAATCCAATTTGCATCAATAACTCTTGGGTTCTGTTCATCATACATCCAGCCCATAGTAGCTGATATTTTAGTCCAGTGCTGCTGACCATTCCATCACCTCCAGTCTTGATGGCCATGAAATTCCTGGACATTGTCACTCTGTCCTAAAACAAGCACCATTGCTTTTTCATAATTAAAAACCACTAGTTGTGGCTAGTGATCAATAGCCTGGAGCAAAAAAATTACAGGAGCTTTGGGCATGGGAGTTTGTAGAGTTAAACTGTTCTTCCATGTTTCCATTCTTGATATATCTTTTGATGTTCAAAGATCAAGATAGTATGCTCCAGGATTTGCACTCTTGCATCCATACCATTCATTATAAAAGTAGAAGTCAAGAGCAGCCAGGTCAACTATTGTGGACTCTGATGCAACTGACCAAATTCCATTGTATGCTCTGGACCAAAACCATGGGTCAGCTAGAGCTGGTCCATGATCAGTAGTTATAAAGTGTCATGGAACTAGTGATAAATCCATACCAGTTTGAACAATGAAGTTGTGTATCCATGTTTCTAAACTCTTCCTCTCTGCTACTGGCAGACAAGTTGTCATCACATTGTAAACTTTGTTTACCAGTGGTAGGCAATTGAAAGGATATTGAACTGTGAGATCCAACAGCTGGTGATAGCAACTCCTTCTCACTGTTTTAGCAAAAGACTGACTGAATATTCAACCAAACTTTCTGTACCATGAGTGAAGCTGATGAATGGACCTCAAAACTACTTGGGATCTAGCAACTAATGTCAGTCATTGTATGTGAGAGATGGAGAACTGCCTGGACTTTATCCATGATGCTTTCACTATATTTATCAGGATCAAATCGTGCCTATATGTCTTTTAAGTTCTGAAGGCATGGCTACAAGGTATACACTTACCAGAGAGTTTGTCTGTGGGTTGCATGGCGATAAACTATTATCAAAGCTACTTTGGCACTAACACTAGTGTTAGGCCCCATTTTGAAGAGGACAAGAGCTGGTTAAAGGACACAATTTACCTTTTCCATAATATCTTCACTGGATTGATCCATATCAAATTGTGGCTGTATATTCATTCAAAGCAAGCATAGTATATATTGATCAATGAGAATTTACCAGAATGTTTTTTGGTAACCTGCATTCCAATGATAAACTTGTATCCCAGCTGCTTGGGACCTAGCAAATTATGTCAGTCATTATTGTAGAAACAGACCAAAACTGCCTGAACCTTGTCCATGACACTTTCACTATATTGGTCAGGGTGAAACCATTGCTGTATACTGTTAAGAAAAAGCTCTGTATTAGTTTATAACTTAGTTTATGACTGTATGTCTACCAAAGAATGTTCCTGCAACCTGAATTCTGATGATGAATTAACATTAACCTGAAAACCACTTGGACACTAAAAGCTATTATCAGCACCAAAGGTAAAACTTATAAATGTCTCTACCTTGTCCATAATGCTTTCACTATAGAGGTCTGGGTCAAATTTTACCTGCATATATTGTTTAGAAAACGCTCTGTATAGCTCATAATTATATGTTTACCAGATGGTTTTCCTGTGATCCCCATGCTGATGATATATTATCCTGAACACTGCTTGGACACTAGAAGTGGTGTTATCCAAACAGAAAAAGTTGTTAAAATGTTTCTACCTTGTCCATAATGCATTCACTATGCAAGTCTAGGTCAAAGTTTGATTGTAACTACAAAATTGATCTATTAAGCCAGAACCATATGAAAATAGACAGAAACAAATCATGTTACCATCACCTCATGATTGTAAGAAATAGATTCATTACTTTGGTCATCAGCTTGAAGGGCAAGCTGTGAAAGCCATGCTCTGACTCGATTTGCCATCTGTTTCTATAAGTTATTATAACAGATTGGAGTTTGAGAAAAGAGAAGACAAAAAGAAAAAAGAATTGTCTGTATTATTGTGAGAAGTTTGGCTCAGGGTCCTGGACCTCCCTGAGCTAGCCATATCAATGCTGCTAGAAATGGAAGAATTGTCCATGCCCACCAGCTTCTTCTGGTTCTCTCTAATCATGTGGCAATAAAAAAAATTCACCAAGTATAGATAGGCTATTACTTTCTTTATACATGCTCTTGCAAAAAACCCCAAAGCATACTGAGTAAGTTAGGATTTCTTATCTGGAGTTATCCTCTAGCTGTGTGCTATCTTGCCCCATTGATTCCTTAAGTGTTGTCCATTGAAAAATCTTTTGTTGCTTATTTTTCACTCAGGTGCATCATGGTGTTATGGAACAGTTGAGAGACTTTTGATTTTTTCAGCCCACCCACCAGTCCCTCTCTGTTCCTTGTTTTACATCATGCATATGTAGGTCACATGGTCTCTGGATTGATAGCAATATATAATTGAAATTCTCATGTTTTAGTAGTATATCTCCTTTCTCCTTCACCTGTTCATTTTGGTGGACCTCTGTTTATTCTAAAATCTGGTCTTGAGCCATGCAGCAGTGGCACAAGGATATTGTGAAGTAGGCACAATATATCAATAATATTGTTTAATTGACAATTGACTAAGCAAGGATATTGCACATAAGTTACATGGATAATTTGTGATATAATGATTAGGCAATCACATTGCTCAGAAGTCACATGATTAATTTGTTATATAATGATTAGACAATCACATTGAACAGAAGTCACATGATTAAGAAACATTAACCAGCTTGTTCATAACTCCTCATCACCTCTTTACACATCCTGCCCATTCCCTTTTCCATTAGATTCTCAATGTTTTAGAACAAGGTGCAGAGTAGGAATAGATCCTCAGCAGTGAACTTGCCCCATAGGAAAGTAGACTGTAGCTCACGCTGTGGGAATTGACATTGAGGAATGAGATCTGCACATACCAAAAGATGTCAATGCTTATCGGCTCCCCTTCCCACCAGTGAAAAACATTGTGACTTACAGTTCCCCATTTTCATTGGCCACTTCCTCCTCTCTTGCTCTCGTGTTTTCTCACATTTGTGCACATACCAACAGTGACGCCATCTGATTCCAGCTCAACTGATTGTTGGACCGCATCACTTTGCATGCCTTTTGCCAATCCTTCCTGCTACCTGCTGCTCCTCTCCTTACCTTCATCATGGATGACTTCACACCATATGCTCACATAACCTTGGGCTCTTCAATGCTTCCATCTCTGTGTTCATTGAGAATGCATTAACAACCATACAACTACCTCATCCTTCTTCCAATGTCATCTCCTTCAGGCTTTATGACCCCTAGCCACCATCCAAGTAACACTATTTGCAGGCATGGTCTGCATACTCTGCAATGATTCAACTCTATGCACGAAGCAACCAACTTGACTCAGCCTTGAACCTTTACTTCCATCTCCATGGCAAACACCAGCCATGGTGCTAGTTTGGCTTGCCTCCCTCCAATTTATGCATCATATTTTCACCCAATGCCCTCGATTCATGAGGCTTCATGATAACTCTTTCCAGAGTCTGCATCACTCAGTTACCATCTTCCTTGAGTCATTCCAGAGTGGCTTTTCTTGTCACCCTCACCTCCACTTTTTCCTTGACTCCATCTTCACTGAGAATGTCATTTGGCTGACATCTGCATTACTATATTATCTTGGTCTCATTCCACCCCTGCTGGAGTTTCTTGATGACACTGAACTTGGCCACCTCACCCCATTGCAGCAGAAGTGGCTTGATTCCAGATTGGTGAGTGACTGTCACGCGGTGTCCATCTGCCTTTCAGGTTGAATCTGGGGAGTTGTGCATTGTTCTTTCTCACCTTATTGTAGCTCTACCACTACATCACAAAAGCCATACATCTTCCACCTATCCTACCCTGTATTGTACCATCTCCCACTTCACCAGTCTCGGTTACATATTCCTCTGTCTAACTGCTTTTTCTCTCCTTTTCTTTACTAGGCACCAGCAAGGTATGGTTATCCTTGCCTGAGTTACTTATGTAACATAGTTGAGCCAATTGTATCATTATCATTATCATAAACAACAATGTCATATATTTTCATCAAATTGAGTTGAAAGCACATTGAGGGCAACACACAACTTTTTGTATAATGGCACCCAGGCAAATTTTTATTAACTATTTTCGAAAACAATGTCTCAACTTTGGAGACAAAACTTTACAGTTCTCCCACAACAGTTGCTCACTATCCCTAGTATTTCCAAGGCATCCTAACAACATAGGACATCAGCTTTCCTCAGGGCCAAATTTTCCAAAAGGTCACCAAAAGGATTCTACAGATGAAATATGTTTAAAGTGGCAGATTCACATGACATCATCATCCATGAAAGAGGTCTATCTTATATGATGAATATGCCATCATGGTACTTATATTTCTGCACTGATTTATACTTAAGAAATGAACTGTTTTTCTCCACAAGGCTCCAAACTATGAACAAACTTTTCTACCACAAGTGGATTGCAATGAAAGATCATGTTATTCTGATGAAAATGGTATGATTACATCCCTGCCTGACATAAAGGACAGGTTAGAAAGTTTGGCTAAGGACCAGTAATTGTTCAAATCCATCCCCTGCGCCTTTGTTCTCTTTAATATTATGCTCATCTTCCATAAAGCTCCTCCAATCTTCTTCTGTTATATCACCCTCATCTCCAACCTCCTGAATGTGAGCTGCAAACCAGTTGTGGCTACCCACTATTTCATCCCATATGCTGTCTTCCAGTAAGGCTTGTGCAAACTTCACAATGCACAAATTTCCTGCTGCAAAATGTGTTGAGCCCCCATGAGCAGTTGGCTGTAATGCTACTCTGAGAATGGTTGTGGGAAGCTGATAAAGCCCCATTGACTCTCGAATTTCTTCTACTGTTTGGAAATTTCATGGTCTTTCAAGCACACTGCATGAAACCATGCATCACAATTCCAGCAGTAACATTGTTCCTCTGTATGTGGATTCCATAGTCTGGTGCAGTCCTTTTCTGTACAATGGCTTGTCTGCTCTCCCTACAGGAGTGATATCAGGGGCATATAAACACTACTCTGCAAGATTCACAGACCAGAAACTGTCTAGTGTTTGATGTCCAGCTATATCTGTAAACCCCTTGGTCAGTAAGATCCATGGATGGATTTGGAAAGATGCATTCTGACCTTGCAAAATAATCATGAATAGGAAGTAGCAACCCTGCTCCTTCCATTGTAAGAAGTTGTATATAAACTTTCCCTGCTCAGAGTAATGAATATACATATATGCAGGTGTTGGAAAAATAAACCCTCAATAGATGTTCAGAGGCTCAGGGGAACAGCCTTATGCTTGAGGTGCAGCATAAAATGAGCACAAATATATATAGCTGAGATAATGTGCTTAGGTCATGATATTGTACATTTCCAGGTCTCCAATTTTGATTCAAGTAGTGAAAAATGCTTGGTAGATCATGGGATTCTCTGGAGGTTACATATAATAAGGGGTTGGATCAATTTTAATAGAGTCATGGCTTCCCCTACTGGTGGTGACCCCTCTTCTTGGTTGGATGATCACAAGATTCAGGTGGAAGAAGACATATGGTGGCATGTACCATCCCTTCGGTATTGCAAACACAGTGATCTTCCACCATCCTCTAAATGGACTGCCAGGGCTATTCCAGAAACATCCAACATGACTCTTGCTGTTGGTGAGAATACACTGACTTTCCCAAGACCCTGGATCAGCATCTGCTTCCTCCTCGATCTCCAGCAACTGACTTCTCTTGCTTGTGCCATCTCATCTGCAACTCTGAATCCTGCATTTTCAGACAGACTCTACTCAAATGTCTGTTTTATAGACCATCTTCGTGCCCATGTCATTCGACACAGACTTCAGATATCAAGGACAGAGGTTGACAGTAGCTGGATACCTCTAGCATTGGAGCGATGGATGCTTAGGCACTTCTGTGGCTTGACAAATGAGAAGGGAGCATACATGGCTTTGGAACCAAAGTTTAGTCAAGTATATTGAGGGGATATCCAAATCTGGGATCTAGGTAATAATACTTATGCTTTTATGAAGCAAGTGATAGATTTACTGGCCTACCATATATTTCATATCATGGACCAGAGCTCAGATAGACTGTATTGCAAAGGCGATGACAGATGTCTACTTCACTGTACTCAGTGAAGAAATGATTTCACAGCCTCCAGCAGAGTCAGCACAAAGATGGGTAGATACCCTACTCAAGCAGCTGGAATTGGATGGGTTTGGGACTGGAGTATCCATTGCCACAATACCGAAAGATGATGCTCAGGTGGCATTCAACACATGTATGTATCTTTACACCTAAATTGGAAGTATACTCAACTACATATTACCATGTATAGCTCATCAAAGTGCAGATGTTACCAGTCAGTAGTCTCAATAATAATAGTAATGTTTATGAAACTAACTTTCAAACAGCCATCCAGAAGAACAAGAGGGGAAGACCCAGAAAGCAGGGACCAGATTCAGTAGGGAATAAACAACAACAAGATGAAGGGCACAAAGATTTAAGGAGAACAAGGTTTCAGCAGAAATTCTTCTCTTCAACTTCAGATCCATTTTCTGCACTCAATATGATGCCTAGCATGACTCCCAAGTCTCCAAAGAAGGACTGCTCTGGTGTAACATCAAACATATATGTATCCAAGAAAGGCGAGGACAACAAGTTTGTACAGAATTTTTCAATCCCCATTGGTCTCCAGGGTCAGGGCGTGAAAGAAAAGGCATGTCATCAGAAGCACTCACCCGATTTGAAAACTGCTGACCGAAAGCAAATCAACAGGCAACAGGTGATCCTGTAGTCCAGGTATGCACTGGCAGAGCCTCACAAAGAAGATGGAACTTAACATGAACTCCAAGGTCAAGAAACAAAAACATATCCAAAATACAAGCAATGAACCCACTTGCAACAAAATTGTCATTGATGACCATAAAAAGGGGCCACATGAACAGGTACATTTATATTCTGTGTTGTACTTTTTACTGCATCATCCCCAATTGCCATCAGATCTCAATGGAGACACTGGTCACCAAAATTCTCCACTTTCAAACTGGCAACAATGAGAAGTTTACAAAATTGGTGTCAGAGATCACAAATATGAACTTTGACTACCAGAAGTTCATACAAGTTGTGAGCAGTATCAATAATTAACAGGTGTGACTTCAAGGGCTGCCCTTTTATTTCCCGTTGATATCATTTGAAATTACATAGCTTGTCAAAATCTGGTTTCAAACAGTCAAGAAATGTCTGGAAGAACATGAAGTGGAAATCAAAAAGAATATCCAGTATATCAGACTTGTGAAGACCATGTGGGTAACACATTTGGAAATGAAGACCAAAAGGGAGGAAATGAAGACTAAAAAGAGGGCAGAGGTTAAAGATTGAGAAGTTATCTCCACCTTACATTTGGTACACTGTCACTTTGTACTGCAAGCCAACTGGTACATTTCTGTAGTTTTGGAAGGGATTATGAGAGACCAGTATCTCTTCAGCAAGATGGAGGGAGAAAACAATCATATCCAAAGAATGTGATGATGCCATCAGTTCTTGGATTTAGTTGCCCAAATGTTCAGAGTGGATGAGGCCATAGTTGGCATTGAGAGAGTGACTCTGTTGCTTGGATCTTACTGGTTATAGGTAACAAGTTTGTCACAAGATTCATTTTAGGCACTGGTGTGTCAGCAAGTCACACAACAACTACAACTACAACTACAAACTACAACTGCAACTACAACTACAAACTACAACTACAACTGCAACTACATCTGCATCAGAGGATGGAACCTCTTCAAGGTATTATTTCAACAATTATCTTGCTCCTTAACATTCTCCATTTCCCTTTATAGATATGCAACCTCACTACATGGCCAAGGAATTTACCCATCAATGAGTACTTTACACTCCCCCACCTATTCTGGTTGGATTCCAGTTCATCCAGCAGGAATTTCCGGAATTTCTGGAATCTGGTGGAATTTTTTTTTGTATGTAGTTTTCCCTATGCAGCACAATTCCAGTCGGAATAAGGATCCAATTTACAGCTGGAATCCCTGGAACCTGACCGGACTCATCACAACTGGAATAACTGGAATGCATGTGCTTTCCCAAACAAAAGTTCAACACACATCAAGAATTGAACACTCGACCTTGGGTCTGCACACATAACAGCATGCTTAACCACTGAGCTACCAAGCAATTATTCTTGAGCATACATTTAATACTTTTATTACCCGACCAAGGTACGTAGTTAATCACAGCCATTAACGGAATAATTAATAAGTATGCATACACATGACACGTGACATGTGACTGCCAGCTCACAACTACCACCACCACTGTCGCCAACACCACCACCTCCTCCTCTCCACTCTACTACCACCACTGCATGTGCACCCACCACCACCATTCCCACACCCAATGCCACCATCACCACCACCTTCAAATGAGCCGACTGGACAGAACGCGGGCCCAAATGACACAGATTGCATTGTTTGGGGCCTAAGTATGTTTTGTTTCATTTGCTTCTTGTTTTTTCATACTAACTAACTTGTTTCATTTGTTTTATAGGTTCTACTTGACTGCCAGACATAACATGGGCCCAAACGACATGATTGGACAGAACACAGGCAAACCAGAGTATCAACAGGAGAGCTGGGGTTATCCCCAGAGATGAAGTAAGCCCTCATTTTGAATGCCTGATTTTACTTGAATTGAACTGTTTGCAGGCTAAGGACTTGGCTGTGGTCATGGGAGAGGCTCTCACCCACAACCAGAGTATCAACAGGAGAGCTGGAGTTATCCCCAGAGATGAAGTAAGCCCTTATTTTGTCCCTTCTCCTTACCTTTCTCCTTATTATTTCTCTGTTTTGTCCTTTTTAAATTTATAGGATATACCTGCCCAAGGGGAAAAAATTGGCAGTGCTCCCAAGCATGCTAATATGGCATTTGTAAGCCTCTTTTATTTATTTTTCTTGTCTAACTCCCTTTTACTGTTATTCACCTCTCTCCCTTTTAATATCTATAGGTACTACTGCCCCCTGCTCCATACAAAATGGGTAAAGTCACTCTCCCAGCAGTGGGTTCTCAGCCAGGGCCCTCCACTGCTCAGCAACTCCACCCAATGGTTGTGAGTCACTTTTTGACTTTAACTATTTTTAAAATGTCAACATTATTTTTTCTTTCTATTTTTCCTTTTCAGACTGGGAAGCATTATAGGGAGGTCACAGACTCGGAAGATGAGCAGGTATGTATATCAGGATCATATTTCCTTTTCTAGTTTTTTTTTTTTGACCTGTCAGCAGGTCGAAAAGGCTACCACCAACTGTCACCAGAAAGAGAAGACCTTAGAAGATGAGCAGGTATGTATTTTTAGGATTCTATTTCCTTTTCAATTTTTTTTGACATGTCAGCAGGTCAAAAAGAAAACTACCAACTGTTGCCGGAAGGAGAAGGTATTGTACAATTTTATCATTTATCAATATCAGTGATATATTTATTATAATTGTCTAATAGAATGTCAAACCACTGATCCACAGACCAATCATGGTGTGTGATTTTACTTATGCAGAAAATTTTATTCACAGTCATGCATACCAGGATGACCATAACCAAGCCCAGCGCCATGCAGATGAGAAGAACCACATTCAGCCTACAATGGGTGCAGTGCTTCCATTTACAGTCCCCACCACTGTGGAAGCTGTAAGTTGTGCTTTTGTTGTATAGCTCAAAGCTTACTTACTTTCTTGCTCTATAGGTTCAAAATTCCCAACAAAAATCAATCTGGAAAGCCCAGCATGTAAGTTTCATTTCAATAGTCCTATTTGATTTTGGTCATTAAATGGTAGTTCCTTCTATTTATAGTTGAAGGATTGCAACTTAAACCTCAATGTGCCAGAAACCTCTATTGCTAATCAAAGGCATCTCAGCAAGAGGGCTCACAGGGAGTACTCAGCACTGTCATCACAGAATCGCATTTTGGTCAACTCAAATAATCAGTATACCCTCTTTGTCCAACATCATGCTCATAATGCATGGTACAAGCCTTTCATTGCTGATTTCCAGCACAACATTGAACAGGTACTTTCTTGTAGTCACTGTAAGTCATTTTTTATTGATTCTTTATTTAAATCAAACTATATCATTTGCAGGTCACCAAACATATGAAGATGAGGATATCCTTATGGTCAAATTCAAACCCAAGCAGATCAACATAGACAATCTTGATGATTTAAAGGTTATCGACAAGGTTGGTTTGAGATATGGCATCAATGTGTCTCATTATACATGCCTCACTAAAAATGCTGTCTGTAATATGGTGGTGCTTGGGCCCTCTCCTGACTCCACTGCTTTCCATCGTGAGGTTTTTTTCCATCCAAACATTCGTGAAGATGGATGGACTGATTTTCAGGATAATTGGAAGGAGATGTTGAAGAAGGGTTTTGGGAACTATCCCTGTCCTGCTGCCCCCTGATTGTGGACTGAATCTGTGACAGGCCCAGATACTATCTGCTGGCCTCCCATAATTTTTAAACAGTGGGTGGAGATGGCAAATAAAGGGCAGACCATGTCCCTTGATGCTGGATTACCTGTAGCTGGCTCTTCTGGACTTGGCCAACAAAATTCATCTGCCACTGCTTCCTTTAAAATGCCAACATCACATCCACTGCCATCTCCTCCTCCTCCCTCACCTGCCAAAATGCCAACATCACACCCACTGCCATCTCCTCCTCCTCCCTCACCTGCCAAAATGCCAACATCACACCCACTGCCATCTTCTCCACCACCACCACCTGCCAATCTGCCAATAGCACCCCTGCCATCACTACCTCCTCCCCTCTCACCTGCCAATGTGCCAAGAGCATGTGTCCTGTCACTACCACCACCATCTCTACCTCCACCTCTAGCTCCTGCTGCTGGACCTCATGACAGTCCCACAACTAGTGATGATGGAGATATGAGTTTGTGGAAACAAATGGAGGATCTTCCATGGGTGCCCCTTCTGTAAAACTAATTTTTTATGGTTTTTCTTTTTTTTTCTTTTTGCTTACAACATATTCCTTAATACTTTGTTTCTTTGTTTCTTTCTTTTTCTTTCTCTTTTTATTATGCTCTTTTCCCTTTACTCTCCTTTTATTCTATGGTTCATGCCTTTTCTTGTTTTTAAATATGCAATAAAAATATATATCCATGTTTATAGGTCCTGCTGGCCTTGTAAAAATTTTCAGTACATGGAGGGCAGGTCCCAGTGATCCCTACCTATGCCTACAATTTTACTTAGGAGCCCCAATTTTGGTTGGCACTTGTTTTAGACTCTAGTTAATGTTTATTGTGCTCTGCTGTAAGGTCACCTTCTGCAGACAGCTGGCCTCCCCCTCCTTGCCAGGGGTGGGAGGGTGGTCCTAGAAGGTGACAGCCACCCCTCCATGGAGGAGGGGGGAGGGAAGCACCCTGCCAGGAGGCCTCTGTAAGAGTGTGGGTGGGGGGTGATCAAGACCTCATGCAGGCTAGAGTATGAATGGGCTCTGTACTGAGTAAATGAGGTACAAATGGATCTGTCACTACTAGTGACAGGTAGTCACACTATGCCTGACCCTGGGGATACCCAGGGTCAACAAGACCATACAGGGTGGCTGTAGCCCCCTCACATTCTCCCCCTCTAGATTAGTCACTTGCAACTTAGGGGAGGCCAATTCTGATTTAGGGCAGGAAATTTGACTTAGCAGAATTCAGCACAAGGATATAAACAACTACAAACAAATACACTTGAAATATCAGGCCCATTCTGATTTAGGGCAGGAAACTAGCAGAATTCAGCACAAGGATATAAACAAATACAAATATTTCACCAGAGTGGAAGGCCCCTTGAGTCATAACTCTGTTTGTTGCTGCCCTATCTAGCATGGGGAGATAGTGAGCACATAGCACTTTTGAGTTGCAGAGCACTCAATGGCCTCCTGGAGGCCAAGGAGCAGGAACTGCCCTGCCAGGTGGCCTCAAAGTTGGTCATGTGACTTCTGGGGGTGCCCCTGACACACCACAATTTTCCCAGGATTTATTGATAGGCAGGAAAAAAAGTTCCCACACTCTGGTACTGCAATGATTATGTTAGATAGATAGGGTCTTCGTTGGCCCACATTCCTGGAAAGCCACGTTTTGTTGCTACAATTATTGTTTCTTGGTTAAAAAGCATGGGTGCGGAAGGCAGCGGGAAGTTGTGGTGCATTTCTATCCAGTTTCTCCTCCTCTTTTCTGACTATATAAATGGTTAGTTAGAGCAAACATGTGTCGGCAGCCTGGTCGTCTTAGACGACAATGGTGAAGATGACATCTACAATCTACATGATATATGGAGGGTCTTTGGTAGGTAAGTGTCTTTTCATTCATTCTTCTGTATTCCACCATCTAACAATCCAATCCCACAGATAGCTTAATATTTGTACTCCCTACAATACACTCATCCGGCTGTTCAGTTGATTCACACAATAGAAATACTTATGAATTATGCGACATCCTCCTTGGCCAGTGCTCCGTGAGTAACATCCCTGCCCACTCCATATGTCCATTGGCTCAATTATATATATATATGCTAGTATTCATCCACTTGGAAGGCCCATGTATTACATGCATTTCCAAATCTTCTGTCCAATTACCTGTTTAACTCATGTATTTCCCTCTTGCTGGCCCCCTGCCTCCCATCTCCCATATGTCCATCCACTCAAGTATATATATATATCTGAGTATTCATCCACTTGGAAGGCCCATGTATTACATGCATTTCCAAATCTTCTGTCCAATTACCTGTACAACTCATGTATTTCCGAGTCACATGTTGAAGCACCATAATCAGCACATTGAAGCAGCATTGACCTGCCTCTACTATTCAACTAGCATTATCCTACTTATTGACATGGTATTACTGGTCACTAATACTAAGATATATATTACCATGATATATACCTATCACAATTTGTCTGTTCATTCACCTGTTTAACTCATCCATTTTTCCTCTCTCTGACACCCCATGTCGACTTGTGCCCCCGCTCTATCCCTGCTCATCAACCCATGTCTCACATTGATCTGAGACATGGCTTCATATAGTATATCCATGTCGTTCACTTTCTTCCTTACTCATTGCCTCTTTACAGTAACATAATCATCTTACCTGATGGTATTGACCATGGCTTATTGTATTCACATCTTGGAAGCAAGAGGCTGAGTAGTCAAGTCTTCATACTGTATTAAAGTGTTCCATCCCAATATTATCCTGGTGTTCCAGATCATCCTGGTCTGATTTCTCCCACATGTGTCTACGCTGATGTTGGACTTCACTGTTCAGACCTGCGAGTCATGTCAACATGACATGCAGGTTCCAGCACCATACTCAGCATGCATACATCTGTGCCTTGGCAACATGTGAGTCAGGTCGCCATGACACGCGGCTTTACATCTAAAAACAATTTCCTTATGATACCCTCACACCTCGTCTATCCACCTCTTTTGAATCCTTTTCTAGCCTTTCCTTTCCTTTCCTAGCCTTTTGTTGCCTTTTCTAGCCTTTCCTTTCCTTTCCTAGCCTTTTGTTGCCTTTTCTAGCCTTTTGTTGCCTTTTCTAGCCTTTTGTTGCCTTTTCTAGCCTTTTCTGCTTTTCCTTTCATATGCAAATCAGCCCAAGGCTAGCCTGGCTAGTCCCCTAACCTGGAACCTCATTGAAAAACCCTATATAATTTGTTGGCCCAGTATGGTAGGTGGTTTGTATGGTTGTAAGTGGGAAACATTAATTGGCGCATCAATTTTGAATGATGGCAGCAATTTTAGGTCTACTGCATTGGGCAAGATAATTTTAGAAATTGGGTAGGGACCAATGTGTTTCTCCATCAATTTCCTAGATGGTTGTGTAGTATGTAAATCTTTGGTACTCAGCCACACTCTATCTCCTATTTGGTACTTGGGCACATCGGCGTGTGAGTGATCAGCATAGTGCTTCATGTCATCATGCACGCTATGTAACGCCACTTTCACCTCTGCCTGCACACTCTTCATTTGCTGTACAAAGTCTTCCACTGCTTGTACCTTTACTTCCCTTCTTGGTTCAAATCCCATATGGGTTATACCCATAATTGGCATAAAAGGGTGATACCCATGTAGACGATTGGAATTCATTGTTGTATGAGAATTCGGCAATTGCCAGCCACTCCAGCCAATCTGTTTGGCAGTGGTCAACAAACAACCTCAAATACTGTTCCAACTCCTGGTTCATTTGCTCTGTCTGCCCATCTGTTTGGGGATGATATGCCGTAGATAATTTGGTTTGAATGGCCAAGATTTTATTAAGTTCCTTCATGAATGCAGCTGCAAATTGCAGCCCACAATCGGACATAACTGTGTTAGGTAAACCACGTAACTTCCATATGTGATTGCGATATAGGTGCACTAAGCCTAAGGAACTCGTTTCCTGGGTCATAGAAATAATATGGACCTGTTTCATGAAGCAATTGCATACAACCAGAATAGTGTCGTAGCCTTGCACTTTGGGTAACCTGGTAATGAAATCTACTGAGATGTTGATCCAGGGTCCTGTCAGGATTGGGTTTGGCATCAATTTCCCTGCTGGCATCTCCGGATAGGATTTGCCATGCTGACAAGTATCACAACCATCCACATAACTCAGTATGAATTTCAAAATTCCTGGCCACCAATAATTCCTCATCACTAACTCCAGCATTTTCCATCTGCCTGGATGTCCAGATATGGAGGTGTCATACACCTTTCCTCTGAATAGTATTAACCCTTGCTCTTCTGCCCATTCTTCTTCTTGATGGTCTTTTTCTTTTCCCCTTTCATTTCTTTTATGGCTTTTACTACTTCTTCATCCATATTGGTACAATTACAAATCTTAGATAACATTTCCTTTTTGGAACTGTCTATTAATAGATGACCTTGGTGCATCGTGCATATATGAAAATATTCAGGCTTCAACAATGTAATGTCTTTGTTGTCATTCTCTACCCCCTTTTTATGGTTGGGTCTCTGTGATAATGTGTCTGCCTTCATCATCAAGCTTAGCAATTTGTGAATTAAATGGAAATTGAAGTGTGATAAAAATAATGCCCAACACACTTGATGGCAGTTTAACTTCTTGGCAGACATGAAATATTGAAGGTTTGCATGATCCATCCAAATCTCCAATTCATGTTTTGCTCCTTCCAAATAATGTCTCCACACCTCTAATGGTCGGATTATTCCCAACATCTCTTTATCAGGCACATCATAATTCCTTTCCACGTCATTCAACCCTTTTGATAGAAATGCGCATGGATGCCATTTCCCATCTTCACACTGCATTGAGAGTACTGCGCCTGTAGTGTAATCAGATGCATCAGATTCTACCCTTAGCAGTCAGGTAAAAACTACAGGTAGTAGTATGGGACCTTCCCCAAATCTCTTCTTCAACTCCTCAAACATTCACTGTTGAGTTCCTCCCCATCTCCATACTACTCCCTTTCATGTAAGATTATGTAATGGTGTGGTGATTTTAGAAAAATCATGTACGAATTGACAATAGAAATTTGCTAGACCTAGGAATGCTTGTATGTCCTTGACCCATTTAGGAATAGGCCACAATGTAATGGCTTCTACCTTTATCAGATCCATTTTGATTCCATCGGGACCGATGATCAACGCGAGGAACTCGATCTCTGCTGCATCAAAAGTACATTTCTTGGCTTTCAGAAACAAATCATTCTCTTTCAACTTCCACAAGACCTCCTTCACAATCTCTTCATGCCCTTCTCCACTAAGTATTGGGCCGTGCTCACCTTTCGTGTGTGTAGTCTTCTGATGAGTGATTGGCTATCCATTAGTAAAGTTATTGGTAATTGTCCTGCTATATGTTCCGATCTTATTAGCCACGTTCCCAGAATTGCCCCTACCACTTCAGCCTCGAACAAAGTGTATTCCTTCAAGGTTCCCAATCTGTATCTTAGTATCTTCGCTGGAGTAGCCCTACCTTTCCTATACATTACCACAGCCACTCCTATATTTCTGTCTACTCCTGAGCTGTCTGTATAGATTTTGATCTCTGGGGTGTCATTCACCTCACTTTGTATGGATGTGGTTCTATCCTGTGCGATTTCCATTGTGAAGGTCACTATTTCGATTGCTGAGGATGTTGTATTGGGTGCTATGTTCTCGATTCTATCTGGATTTGTTTCTATGAAGTGACCCAGAAGGTTATGAAGCGGTGTACAATGTCGCTTTGCATCTACCAGGCGGTATTCGTGTATTAAGCTGGGTAAGGGGTGTGTTTCGGGGAGGGTGCATACATGCATTAAAGACCTGTAACAAGCTTTCAGCATATTTAGCTCCACGGGGGGTATACCTGTGTGCATGTCCAGTATGTCTGTCGGCATAGTGCATAGTGCTCCATTTATAGCTATCGTAGCCATTCGCTGTATTGTAGTTAGCTGTCTTGTTACCCTTGCTGATCCTGTTTGTCTTTTAGCGCCTGGTTTCCTCTTCGGGGGGTCATACCATATTTCTGCCCCATAAGTCATCTTGGGTATCGCTACTGACATGTATAGCTGTTGCATAAGTTTTGGGGATAGACCTGAGTCCGTTTTTGCTAGCCTCCAGCATTGCAGAACCCATTTTGTCGCATTGTCTATGACCCTCTCCTCGTGTTTCCTCCATGTTAGTTTGTTGTCAATGACTATACCTAAGTATTTGTAGCTGTCCACCGCTTTAACCTCTTTGCCTTGCAATAATAGTTTTGGCCTGTGCATTTGTCGTGCACTTCCATTTGGCGATCTTTCTTTCTTGTGTCTGAGGTGTAGGACTGCCAGTTTTGTGATTTCAAATCTCGAGTTGTGCTCGGTGGACCAGTTGAATCCCCTGCCTTCTCCTTCCATGTGTTCTTGTATCGCCTTGGTGGTTTCTTCATAGTTTTTGCCTGTTGCCATTATCATTGCATCGTCCACATACCCGAGAGCCTGTAGGGTGTCATTTAGTTCCAACAAGTCCGTGTTATAGAAGTTAAAAACCGGGAGTGATACTGGGTCTCCCTGGCCCACTCCATTGTCTATGGGTATAGCATCTGAGACATAGTCGTTGAATTTGAGTCATGTGTTCCTTCCATCCAGTAATTGCTCCATGAACTTCACTATTGAACCTGGCACTCTTCTCTTCTTCAGGTTGGGTAATAATCGGTCCGTTACTGCATTTGGGAAGGCCCCTTCGATGTCCAAGAATAGTATTGATACTACCTTCTTTTTCCTCCAAGCGTCCTTGACCTGATGAACCAGAAGGTGTACCGCATCCGTCGTACTTCTGCAGGGCCTTCCTCCAAAATGCGTCTCCAGTAGCAGTTGATGCCTCTCTGTCACTGCAATTAGCCCTTTGGATACTATCGACGTGAGAACTTTAGCCATAGTGCATAGTAGGGCTATAGGGCAGTATGCTTTGGGTGTTTTGTAGCTTGGTTTTCCCCCTTTCTGTAATACACAGGTCATTTACTCTTGCCAGCCACAATAATATATGCCTTGCTCCAGTATTGCCCTGTAGATGGGTAGTAAGTACACTATTATTAGGTTTACCAACCTTTGTAGAACTATGTTCGGTATCCTGTCCAGTCCAGGGGCTTTATATGGCACCAATTTCTGCACATGTACCCGTATCTGCCTTTCCGTGACCTGTGGCATTTCTGTACTTGCTTCGGGGTAGTCGTATCCATGTGGTACTGCTGAGATGATTGGCTTCGGTGGGAAGAACGCTTCTGCTAGTACCTTCGCCTTACCCTCATTCATGTTTACCTCTTTTACCCTTCCATCTTCATCCTTCACCTTCAAGGTCGGGATCCTTGTTTGTCCACCATCTCCTGTGGAGTTCGATAAGTACCTGTTTGTTGTCCATATGTCTGTGTTCATCGCGTTCTCCAAGAATTCGTTCCAGTGAGCCATTTTAGTCCTGACTATGTCTTTTGCGTACTCCTGTCGTATCTGTTTCAACCTTTGGTGACATGGGTGGTCCTCTACTGCCCAGTTCTTGTAAGCTTTGGCTCTCGCACGGTTTACCTCTTTTTTCTTCTTCTTTAAGTCATTTGTCCACCACCTTTTGGAGAGAGGGCACGGCTTGTTTTTCATTACTTTGCTTTCCATAGTTTCCTGTATCGCTTCCGTCAGTTGGGTTATTTCTTTACCTAGCTCATCCTCCGTTGTTATCTCTGTTGGTACTGGAATCATTGCGAGCTTCGCCTCCAGATGCTTGTTGAATTCTTCCCAGTTCGTCGCCCTAAAATTCTTCGATTCCCTGTTTCCCGTCCTTCCCTGCGTGATTTCCAAGACTATCACTATTGGGAAATGGTCAGTTTTACCTGGCTGTGCTTCTGGGATCGTGTCGCATTTGATTACACAGGCAGCGAGCTCGTCCGTGCAGAATATGTTGTCCAGCCTAGTGTAGCACTTCATAACCATATGTCGAAGCATTGGTATTCCCTTCAGTAAGACCATTGTCATTCCCGTATCTGCTACTAGCTCTATCAGTTCCCTGGCATCCTCGAGTGCTTTTGCTGTGAAGAGATGAGTGTCTTCATCCTTGTCCCACATAGGGTGATGCCGATTGGAGTCCCCCCCCCAGATTATGTGGCAGTCTCTTCCTTCTCTGGGATCTCCCTGGCTGTCGAGTGCGTACTTTTGTAGTGTTGATAGTGCGTGTGAGTTCTCGCCCGCGTTGCATACACTGTAGACCTGTAGTCTGCCATATTCTCCCTTCAGTTCTATTGTGACTATGTTGTTTGTTTCTGGTATATCTAGTATTTTCCAATCATTAGTAGTCAGCGTGGTATTTACCCATATTGTGGATCGGACTGCCGTGTCCAGCATTGTTCTTGAGGTGGGCATTACTGATATGAAGCGGTTTGGGGTTCTGATGCTGTTGAAAAATGTTATATAAGGTTCCTGGATTAATACTATATCTCATTGGGCTGCCAGTGAGTCGTTGATAAGCTCCAAATGCGCGGTCAGTGATTTATTTAGATTCAATTGTAGTATCCTCAGCTTCATCATATTATTCGGTTTGCTATTCATTTAGATTCGTTCTTGAGTGCATTTGGGTGTTGTCCTGATCTTCAATATGTTGTGAATGCAATGCTTGGCTTGCATTTCTGTCCCATGAGTGGCGCTCCAGTTCCCTCCCGTTTGGTGCTATCTGTCTCTGTGAAAAGGTGAGCTGGGCTAGCCTCAACCTACCACCTCCTTTAGGGCGCATGTAATCTGCTAGTCCCGCCAGTACTGCTGTTCTCTGTCCTCCCAGTGGCATGGCTTCCCACGTCCAGGGTTCTGTCGATGGATAGAAGGGTAACGCGTTTTCTGGGTTCCTCGTATCATGTTTCTCACATTTCCTGAGGAAAGTGGGGCAGGTCCTATCACTACTCGCATGCCCATGTGTGTCACAGGGGGTGCATCTGAGGGTGGTCGCATGGCATAAGTTTGATCTGTGGTCTTCCCCACATTTGGCACAAATGTCTCTCCGAATTACGCATTCGTTCGCTACATGATTGTAACCTTGGCATTTTAAGCACCTTACTGGTTCCTTTTTACACTTAGATACCGAGACTTTCTTGTTGCAGATGATGAGCCCATTTAGAATGGCTTTGTTTGCGCTGTCTGGGTCTGTAAAAGTGACAATCATATGCCCTACCAGCTGATTCGGGTTGCGACGCTCAGGGGCCTTTGCCCATCTACACTGGCTGATTGAGTCCCTGTTTAAGCCATTAGTTTCCAATACTTCTTCTACGTGTGTCTTTTCTGCTGCATTGAAAGTTAGTGGGACAAAATACGCCATTACGTTGTAGTTGCGCATTTCGTTCAGGATGGTGGTACCCAGCTTGCACTCCATGTGTAGGATGTTTGCCTCGCTGTGTAGCAGTTTTCATTTGTTGTCTTTGCCACCATGGTCAGTTTTTCGTTCAGTTTCTGTAGTAATTGTGGGGCCGCCAGTGCCCTCAGTCCCAGGGTGTTGTCCGATATGGTCCATAGGAATTGTCTGGCCCTAATGCTCTCCCTCGCTCTGTTCCTTGGGTCTATCCTTACCGGTGGGCTGGTTGTGCTGTGAAGTAGGGGATCCCTCACTTCCCTTTCCTTTTCTGTGGAGTTAGCTATACCTTTAATTACCTTATTCATCTCTTCTGTCGCAGCTTTGGCCTGAGCCATTATTTTGTTGGTGTCTTCTCGCAGTTTAGCAATGGCCTCATCTGATTTTTCCCTAAAAGTATCCTGTATTCCATTTAGGAGAGGGGTCAGCTCTTTTGTCACTGCCATTGATACTTCCTTTGTTATGTTCTCGGTCTCCAGCCCTCATAGTAGTAGTGCTACTGCCCGAATTCCATTCAATGTCTGTAGTGGGGTGTTCGGCAGAGTCCCTACTAATAAAAGTGCCTCAGACAGTGAGGTCAGCATCAGCGCGTTGCCTGAAGAAACTAGTAAGCCCTTAGCTGCTATCCATGTGCGTCCTGCCTCTGCATCGGGGATATCTCCTAAGTTGTTCTCTGTCAGGCCAACTGCGGCTGATCGCCTCGTGGTCCTTCCCTTTTCTGCTTGCAGCGGTACAGGGTTCTTTTCTTTTGTGGTCTGTTCTGGAGTCGCAGCCATAACGTTTGACCTTCTTTGGGTTGGTATGGCGTTCTCTCACAATGTCGTCTGCCATAACCCCAAGGTACCAGACGGTGCCTGGTTGTCTGGCATGTCGATAGTCGCATTTTTAGCGTTTTTAGCCTTTTTCAGAGCATATATACACTTTTCTACGGCCTAGTTGAGCAGTCCCCCCTTGAAAAAAACTCTGTTAGACCATGGGAATTTTCGAAGCAGATGGCGGTGCTAGGTCAAGGTGTGTGTAGGGAAACTTTATTCACTCAGAACTCACCATCAGTCAGGAATAGGGGATTTTGGTCCCTATTGATCTATAACCCAAACAACATCTCTGTGGAATAGGGAAACTTTACTCTCTCAGAACTCACCATCAGTCAGGGATAGGGGATTTTGGTCCCTATTCTCAAGACCCAAGCTCTTCAATCAAAAACAAAATTGATCTATAACCCAAACAACATCTCTGTGGAATAGGGAAACTTTACTCTCTCAGAACTCACCATCAGTCAGGGATAGGGGATTTTGGTCCCTATTCTCAAGACCCAAGCTCTTCAATCAAAAACAAAATTGATCTATAACCCAAACAACATCTCTGTGGAATAGGGAAACTTTACTCTCTCAGAACTCACCATCAGTCAGGAATAGGGGATTTTGGTCCATATTCTCAAGACACAAGCTCTTCAATCAAAAAGAAATTGATCTACAACTCATAGTACACCAGTTGGTCAAATGGCCAATTTTGACCACCAAAATAAATTCCAAATGATATTTTATATACATAGAGCACATCAATAGGGATCATATTCATCACAAAATTATGAATTTTGGTGGACTAGTTCTTGAGATATGGAGGAAATTCTGAAAATATAGGTTTTATGAGTTTCTGCATGAATGAGGCACTCAAAAATCGGGTTTTTCTGACAGTTAGTCTTGGAATATGTCCCAGTAGGTTAGAAAAATGGTTTGGTGATTTTTACTCTCTTACATAAGTTCTGAAGATGAAATTATGACAACTGGAAGTTGTATCTTGAACATTACACATGCAAAATTTGTGATTTTGACTGTTACCCAGTCCCTCAGGCCTATCAAAGTTGGGAATATAAGTATCTCAATTTTTTGTGGCCAGAGTGCAGTGCAATGGCCAGTACTATCTCAATGTCAAATGTGCATGTGACTGTTCTGAACTGTCATGTGCATTAAGATGCATGTGACAGTTCTGAATAAATTTATTGTCAACAACATTACTTTTGATGAGAGACATCATGTGTAGCCACTTAGAATGCTAAGAAAGTGCATGTGACAGTTCAGAACCATCACGTGCATTGAATAAATTTATCATCAACAATGTGAGGTCATCTGGGTATTGGAAATTCCCATGAGTCCTGCCCGTCCCATCCATCCTTCTGAGTCCTGTCCCTTTCATTCCAATAATTGTGAGTTCAGAGGGTGTCTATTTTTTCTCCCACTATCCATTCCGCCACTGTACAAAAGTAGGGGTGACTAAGCACACAGCACCATAGTCAAGCAGTCTTTGCATGCTTAGAAAGTGCACATGATGGTTCTGAACTGTCACATGCATTGAATAAATTTATTGTCGACAATTGTTCCACTTGCTTAGGGGTTTGAATATGGAGGAAATATTAAAAATATAGGTTTCATTTTCTGCATGAGTGAGGTATTCAAAAATCAGGTTTTTCTGAAAGTTAGTCTTGGGACATGTCCCAGTAAGTCAGAAAATTGGTTTGGTAATTTTCACTATCTTACATAAGTTCTGAAGGAGCTAATCATGAAATTATGACAACTAGAAGTTGTATCTTGAGCACTACACATACAAAATTCTTGATTTTCACTGTTCCCAAGTCCCTCAGACCTATCAAAGTTGGGAACATATTTATCTCAATTTTTAGTGGCCTGAGTCCAGTGCAATGGCCTGTACTATCTGGATGTCAAATGTGCATGTGACAGTTCTGAATAAATTTATTGTTGACAACATTACTTTTGATGTGAGACAGACATCACGTGTAGTGACTTTGGAAAACTTAGGGTTATGTGTAGTGCTGTGCATTTAGTCACCCCTACTTTTATACAATGTCTTACATCAATAGTAACATTGTCGACAATAAATTTATTCAATGCACATGATGGTTCAGAACCATCATAGTACACCAGTTGGTCAAATGGCCAATTTTGATCATCCAAATAAATTCCAAATGATATTGAGTACTGACCTGGAACTTGAAGACAATTACAATTCTGCTCAGTGTGGTTACTTCCCTATTACCTCCATAGTCTCCATCCCCATCTGCCTCCTCTTCAACCTTAGTTGCTGTGGAACACTCGCTGCACACAACCCTCCTCCCTGCTCTTTCATACTCCTGTCTACTGTATCACCCACCTTAGTAGGGTGTGCCTGTAGATCTATCTGTCTCACCTCATCCCATCTGAAATACCAGTCCTATAGTAGAAGCAGAGGCACAACCCTTCAGGAAAGTGGTTGAAGGCAAAGAGCGATCCATCCAGTAAGTGCAGTTTTCTGCCCAACTCTGTCCATGACCTGCCCTTGGCCAGTAATGGTTGAGTTCCAACATGCCTGTACTATACCCACCTTTATAGTCGTCAGGTCATGACCATTTGTGATAGCTTTGCTTAGGGTCATAGCTTAGTGTAACATAGTGTAACATATTGTAACATAGCATATCATAGTGTAACCAAGTGTAGTTGTATCTTGATCTTTACATATCCGAAATTCATAATTCCAACTGCTCTTGGGTCCCTCAGATTTACTAAGGTTTGAATCATAGGCATCTCAAATTCTGGTGGCTGGAGTCCATTGCAATAGCCTGTACTATGCAGCTGCCAACTGTGCATGTGATGGTTCTGAACTGTCACATGTGTTGTAAGTATTAGCATCACAGCTTAGTGTAACATAGTTTTAAGGGTGCAGGATAGGTATCCTCACTGAGTTGGAATGGTAAGACAAGAGTTACAAAGTGGGAATGTAAGTTACTACCAATGGGCAATATAAAAACTACTATACCATGGAAAAGTGGGAACAAAGGTATCTAATTAAAAGGTGAAAGATATATGTGAAAAGATGGAAAGGCCAACCATGTGTTTTAATAGGGCTGCATTGGGCCTAGCCATTGTAAGTAATTAGTCTGCATCAGAAAATCATGCTGATGAGTCTATGTTTGGAAAAGGTGATGTGTCAAGGAGTACAGTGACACATTATTGTGTTGGGGAGCTGTCATAGTATTTCATGTCCTGCACCAGGACTGGGTCAAGTTATTCCAGGACTGGAAACAGTCCAGCATGTGTGTGGCCGGTATGTACATGTCCCAGTGCCAGAAAGAGTTGAGCAAGCCTGGGTTGAGAAGAGCTGATGATGAGTCTGAGGTTATGAATTAGTCCAGGGCAGCCAGGAAGTGAGGCAGTCCAGGATCAGAAGTGCTGTATGTCAATTGTTCATCAATTGTTCATCCATCATGTGACTATTGCTTGTGATTGTTTGTCCATGTGTCATGAGTCTGTAGGGGCAGACTTACAATAGCATAGCATAGCATAAATGTGCCTTATATCCAGCTTATCCTACTTAGCATAATATGACCCAAGATATCTGTAATTTACCCTCCCCCACCCATTCCGATCAGAGTCCAGTTATTCCAGTTATTCCGACTAGATTCTGGTTACTCCAGATGCTCAACTTAGAGTATATAACCCTAATGGATAGTCAAATTTCAAGTCTTAAGTTGTCAAAGTGCCTACAAAATATATTTGTGCAGAGTAAGGATTGAACTCAAGACATCTTGATTAGAGTGATCACATGACAAACCAAACATGTGTGCTTAACCAGTTGAGCCACAGGAGAATATGCAGTTAGTAATATAAGGTTTATTCATGACATTCAAACTCACAACTCTAATTTTTTTTGAAGTAGTTAAGATCAAATTTTTTTAATTAACCACATCCCTCACATTGAATGTGAGGGAGTGTGGATGATTGTGATTACATACATAAACAAAAAATCCTCCCTCGTACAAGATGCAAGAGGGAGTTTTATTTATATACATAAAAATCTAACCCCTCACGCTGAACACAAGGGGGGAGGGAAAAACATGAAGAAAAAAATCCCTCCCCCATGCAAAATGGGGGAGGAGGGGCACAATACTAGTAAATAATTAAAAGTACAAAAAAAATCCCTCCCCACATGAAGTGCAGGGGAGGGGGAGGGGATGTGACCCCGCTGTGCTAGGTGTCTTGTCTGTCATTCCACCCATGATCCACCCCATGAGCAGTTGCTCATGAGGCTGGGGGTAGGTGGCTTGTCATCATTGTCGTTCCACCCACGATCCACCCCACGAGCAGTTGCTTGTGAGGCTGGGGGTGGTGGCTTGTCATTGTTGTTGTTCCACCCACAATCCACCCCATGAGCAGTTGCTCATGAGGCTGGGGGTGGGTGGTGTGTCATTGTCATCTCCTGTCCCTGCACCTGGGTGTTGTTCCACCCACAATCCACCCCATGAGCAGTTGCTCGTGAGGCTGGGGGTGGGTGGCTTGTCATCGTTTGTTGCTGTTGTCCCCCATTTGGATTTCTGTTTTTTTTTTTTGGGGGGGGGGGGTTTTGGGCACATCAGTGCGACATGGTGCGAGTACAGAGGTTGGTGGGTGCTTACTAGGCATGTACCCCCCTTCTGGGGTCTCCTGGCATCCCTCTGCACCCTCCTAGCCCATGTCAACAGCCTCACATCCCATTTGAATGGGCAGGAGGGGATCGGGTGGGCGTGGCCATGGGTTGCGTGTTTTTCATCATGGCAGGTCATCCCCAGTAGTATATAACCTAAAAAGCAATAAGATACAATTAGTTGATTGATAAAACAAAACCAAAAAAAAAAAACCAAAAAAACTTATCCATGGCCCAAACAACAGTTCCTGTCATTTGGGCCCATGTTCCATCCAGTCAGCTCATTTGAGGGTGGTGGTGATGGTGGCAGTGGGCATGGGAGTGCTGGTGGCGGGTGCACACACAGTGGTGGTGGTAGAGTGGAGAGGAGGAGGAGGCGGCATTGACGATGGTGGTGGTGGTTGTGAGCTGGCAGTCATGTGTCATGTGTCATGCAATGCATGCTGCTATGTGTATGCCCTTAATTGGGTAATAAAGGTATTAAAGGGTAATAATGGTATTAAATGTATGTATGAATAAAGACTTGGTAGATAAGTGGTTAAGCGTGTTGTTATGTGTGTAAACTGGTGTAGACCCAAGGTCAAGTATTCAATTCTTACTGTATGTGAAACCTTTATTTGGGAAAGCATGTGTATTCTGGTTATTCTGGTTAGTCCATGCATTCCGGTAGTCCAGTTGTGATGAGTCCGGTCAGATTCCGGGGATTCCAGGTGTAAATTGGATCCTTAGTCCGACTGAAATTGTGCTGCATAGGGAAAACTACATAAAAGAAAATTCCACTGGATTCCAGAAATTCCAGAAATTCTGGCTAGACAAACTGTAATCCAACTGGAATAGGTGGGGGAGTGTAAAGTACTCCAAGATATGTATATGTTTGAGATGAGTCCATAAACAAAAGTAAGCCACTTTCCCATTTCACATAATTCCCTCTTGTGTGGATTTTCCTATTTTCTACACACATCCCTTCTTATTTGGGTATATTCCTTGCTTGTAGCTAAGCTGCCTCTCTGCTCCTTGCATATCAAGTGGTGGGAAAAAGTGCCAAACCTAATACATGAGGATGTTAGGTGCATATGTGACCCATCACATGCATATGTAGATGTCACATGATTGTTTTCCACTCTTAACACCTCAACATCCCTGTTTGTATGACTCCCATTTTTGTGCAGGAGAGCTCATTGAATCAAGTGCATCTCTAGCCAAATTCAAATATGCCTAGTTCTTGGGGATCACAATGCATGGCATGACCTGACTTCACAGACTTGTCCTTCTCAAGATCAGGAAATGCTCGGAGCTGGTCAAACTTCACAGATTCTGATCAAGTAATGCATACTCAGGAAATTCATGCTCAATCACCTCCCACATCAGCACAGGTGCACACAGGTGGCTCTTGGGGCCCATTCCCCTCATTGTCTGCATCAGATTGGAGCCCTTGTCCACCATGGTCTGCATTGGATTGGAGCCCATGCCCACCATGGTCCACATCAGAGAATGGTTCTCACCATCAGAAAGAACACTGGGATGTGGAAAGCTTTCTGGGCTCTCAGCCTAGTAATAAATGTGATGAAGACTACAATCCAGGTTCCAAATTCAGCCCACTTATCCATCCTCCAAAACCCCAATCAGAAAGTAATGCATCAGATCCCATAACACAGCTGGCCCCACCAATTGGTATGTCAACATCTATACTGGGTGTTCACTAGCCCATACATTATTCATTATCTAGCAATGCACCTTGCAAATTCATTTTTTTGAATAGATGCCTATCATGATCTAGAAGCTCTGAAACCTGGATGGCTTGTTGTTGGAGCAGACTATATACGCTGCACAGGGGAAGAGACTACACGTTCCTTACAACCTACCTGGGGTTTAGTTAGACTTACAGCTAGGGTTAGCAGAGGTAAGAACACTGTATTCCTACTACGGTACAGGTTCTCCTTATATACATAATAATAAGGATGTCACATGACTCGGGAATGTGTTTACCGCATGTATGCGCAGTAAGCGCAGTAACATGCGTATGCTGCATGTATCGCCTCATGTATACATGTGTATGCTGCATGTATTGCCTCATGTATACAGCATGCATCAGGGATTAATTTCAACACCCCCCCTCAAACTGTACAGCGCTCTAAGCAGCTAAGTTTGAATCTCGAAAGTAATTCCGAGAGAGTCTCTAAATTTCCTGAATAGGACGGCGCCAAGGTTCTTTGTGAACATGTCAGCCAGATTATCACTTCCAGGAATGAAAACGACTGTGACTTTGTCATTTTCTATGCATTCGCGGGTGTAGTGGTAGCGAATGTCTATATGTTTGGTCCTTCTTTCCTGAACTGGATTTGATCCAATAAAGATGGATCCTTGATTATCAGCGCAGATTGGTATGCGCTTCAGTGTATATCCAAGTTCCTGGAATAAGGACTCTATCCACACTATCTGCCGACAAGTGTCGGAGAGAGCCATGTATTCGGCTTCTGTGGATGACAGTGCTACAGTTTTTTGTAAACGGGACTGCCAGCACACAATGCCACTTGCCAGAGTAGCAAAGTAACCCGTTGTAGATCGGCGCTTGACTGTGTCAGCTGCCCAATCAGAATCTGTGAAGGCCTGTAGCCCCTCGGATTTCTCTCCATCATAGACCATACTGTACTTCTGGGTTCCCACCAGATAGCGCATTATGTACATCGCTTTGTCTAGATGTTCTTGGCTAGGATTAGCCGAGAATTGCGACATCTTGATTACCGCGTAAGCGATATCAGGTCGCGTTCCGAGCATCAGATACAATAAAGATCCGATCACAGACTGATATTTTGATCTAAGCGCCGCGTTTGGCGTCGCTGTGTTCTCCGACGGTTTGTAGCCAGTCGGGAGCGGAGTGGGGGCAATCTTGGCATTTGTCATCTCGAACCTCTCAAGCACTTTGGCGAGATATTCTGTTTGATCGAGTTTGACTTTTGCAGCGGTCTGGGTGACGCGCATGCCTAAGAATTCCGTGACTTTTTCAGTACTACGGCACTCCCAATGCTTCAGGCAAGCATTCTTCTTTTCATCCACAAGTTTCTTGTTCTTGCCCATGAACAAGCCATCATCAACATAGACTAGCGCAATAACGATGCTGCCTGTCTTAGGATCCTTGTGTATGAAGATGCCGGCATCGGAGCTGGCGCGCACGAACCCAATGGTGCGCATAAATGCCTCTAGCTCTCTCCACCATGCTAGTGAAGCCTGTTTAAGGCCATACAATGCTCGGCGTAAGCGCATTACTTTGCGCTCTTTACCCTCGAGTTTGAAACCCTCGGGTTGATCCATATAGATCTCCTCATCAAGTTTGCCGTATAAAAATGCGGTTTTTACATCTAGACCGGTCATATACATGCCTTCTAGAGACGCAAGGGCAAACATGAGGCGTACGGTCTCGTAGCGGACTACTGGTGAGAAAATCTCATCAAAGTCAACGCCTTCGACTTGTGAAAAGCCTTTGGCCACGAGTCTGGCTCGTTTTCTTCCGTCCGATTTCACGGAGAAAACCCATCTATTTTTGATCGTTTTTCGATCATGTGGAAGATCGACGATGTCATAGACTTGTCGCTTGCGAAGAGCCTCTAACTCTTCACGACAAGCCTGTTTCCACTCAAGTTGCTGCTGCCGGGGTAGGCGCGCAATATCGCGAAATTGGTTTGGAACTAGGCTTTTTCCGCTTGATGGTGTGACTGCTTTTGACAACAGCCAGCGGATAAGCTCATCTCCACCTTCCTTGGTTATCTTTTTAATATAACCTGCTTCGTCCGGTTCCCCCATTGGGTGATCATGTTCTTGATTATTGGAATCGGGCACACTCTCGTGGGGTGCCGAACTCGGTCCAGCAACCGGTTCTTGCTGTTGAGGTCGTGGTCGTGTTCGGTTATGATCCGAATCTTGACCCACAGACTTCTTCCAATATCGATCACGTGCAATGTCTCTCTCTATGTCAGAGGGGAGTCGCTGTTCTCCATAGGTATTGCCGGGACGGTTTGGGATTTTCCTCTGCCTGCCTGATCGACGGGGCAATTGCTGCCATTCCTGTTGATCTTCACGTCTTGGACGAAAGTCCTCAGTGTTAACTGGAGGCGGCGGAGGAGGAGCGTTAGTCGCATCGTCATGCGCCTTTTGCTCGCTTGGTAAATCATCATCATCTTCTGATGATGGAGGAAGGGGCGGATTTTGTGGCGGTATAGGGTCATCGCCATCCGTTCCAGATGAGTGGTCGTCATCTTCTGGTTCTGGTGGAAAATCACCAAGGTCTGTCTTGGCAGGAGTTTTAGCTCCGGGACAGCATGGGAACATCGTTTCATCAAATAGTGCCGTAGCACCAATGAATATTGCGCCGTTTCGTCGCATGAAACGATATGCTTTAATGCCATCTTCTACTCCAAGGTACGTCATTAGCTCCGATCGAGGAGACAATGTTGTTGGACGTTTTTCCTTTGGTAGATAGACATAAGCACCGCAACCGAAGACCTTCAGATTGTTTAGATCTGGGCGGACCTTTGTCAGGTCCTCAAAAGGTGTCAGCCATTTCAGGCGCCTTATTGGGGTTCGGTTGTATAAATGTGTTGCATGTTCTATGCAAAATTCCCACCATGATTGTGGTAGACAAGCGGTGAATCGCAGGGTTTGCGACTTTTCCATTATTGTCCTTATGGCGCGCTCTGCGCGCCCGTTCTGTTGATGAACGTGGGGTGCGGACATCTCTATTTTGATGCCTAAATCCTTGAGCTGTTTTTGTAGCTCACGATCCTTGAACTCCCCCCCTGGATCGACACGCCAGCGCTTGATTGTAGCGCCATATTGGGTCTTAGCCATTGCTAGAAATTGTCTAATCGCTGCAGCAGCGTCAGATTTCTTTCTGAGACATTGGACCCAAATATGTGACGTTTTGTCATCCAGAAATACAATGAAGTATTTATGTTTGTGGTACGATAGTACCGGGAGTTCCTTTAGGTCGGAATGTATTAATTCAAAGGATTTGTCAGCTCGTGAGTCTGACTCGGGAAAAGATTTTGAGGTCATTTTCCCTTCTGCACACCCTGGACATATAATTTTGTCTTTAGGAATAATTAAATTCCTTGGGAATTTTATGGTGCTTTTAGGCATTTTCCCTAGCGCCTCTTTGGATGGGTGTCCAAGTCGCCTATGCCAAGTCAAGTAGTCAGCGACATAAATGGTCGCGACATTAACCTTTTTGGTGCTCAATATATGAGTCCGAGCCCAATAGATCGTGTCATTCCTCCTTAGAGGGACACAATGCATGATTGGGTTTCCATGCTCGATGAATGAAATGTATGCGGAGGAACCACGCACATCACTTCCGTCTTGTAAAAAGACCCCCATTGACATCAATCGAGTATTAATGTCGGGTATGTAGTAGACGGGGTATAGTCGCGTTTCACGCGTCTCTGACTTCCCATTACATACTACCTGGTGCCTAATGAAGACTGCTCCTTTTCCTACTATATGAGTAGTACCAGTGGCCGTTTGGACCAAGGTAGAGTCCTTTCTCGGTAAAGGCTCGTAAGAAGCGAAATCTTTCATTTCACCAGTGAAGTGTTTTGATGCGCCTGAATCCATGATCCAGTCGGCACCTTTCTTACAATCTCCCTTTGCACACATAGCACATATATTAAGATCTACATAATTCCATGATACATTTAATAGCGGTAAAATTTCACATGAAAAGTTCGCTGTATTCATAGGAATTTTAATCTTAGTGCTTGTGGCAGGGAAAAGGACTGACCTGTCATCATACGCCCCTGTGTCAAGGGGTTCATCGACGAGCATTTCGTCGACGGCTTTCCACACTTCCTCGTCAGTTACCGGAGGTTCGGATCCGAGGGAGACGGTATCGTCTTCTACCTCCTCGATCGTTGCCTCGGTTTCTGGCTCTATCCTCCTTCTCTTACCTTCTCGCACCGTAAGGTGCTCTTCCAGCGGTCGCAGGTTTTTCGCGCTGCGCGGAAGTTGCATGCGCTCGAGGGTGTCTCGAGCTTGCTGATATTCGGCGTAAACCGAATGAGAAGAAGAGGCCGCGCCCGTGTATGCCTGTGCAGGCAGTCGGCGGCGAGGATCCCTTGTGGGAGTGTGTTCGCGTCGCTCGATGCGCTGTATGAGCGGCATCGGCGGTATGATGGTGCCATTACCATTTATGGTGGTAAAGGCGTTGGAGGCGAGGTGGGTATGTTTCTCCTTTGGCTTCTCCTCCTTAGTCTTTCTGTCCCCACGTCGTCCTCGTTTTCGGGACGAGTCTCCGTTGCTGTTTTGCCCTTCTTTGGGCTGCCATTTGGGGTTTCCCCCCTTGCGCTTGACAGCGGAAAGTTTGTTGGCCTGAGGCTGGCCAGCGGGCTTTCCAACTGCTGTGCGCCTTGAGGCTTCAGCAACAATGGAGTCTTTGACATGTTTAAACGTCAAAGCGCTAGTAGCAGTCGTGTTAAGGACCGTTGCAGACAATGAATCGTACTCGCGCGGCATCGCAGCAAGTAGGATCATGGCCTGTACTAGCTCGGGGATGGCGACATTGGCAGCCGTGAGGCGCTCGAATTTGTCAGCCATCTTAGCAATCTCTGGCGCGGGGTTCGCAGCCGGAATTTTGATTGCTATTGCGGACCTAAAGTCCGAAAAGACTTGGGAGGGGCCATCCACACCATAGTCGGTGCGAATGAGGTCCCACACCTCCTCAGCAGTGTCCTTTGTGTTGGTACGCTGCCGAATGGAGGGGGCCAGGCGGAGCACTAGGCTACCAATAGCCTGGTCATTTTTGTTGCTCCAGGTCTGGAGCTTGGCATTAGCGTCCGCTACCAAGGTAGCGTTCGTCGCCGTCAAAGGAGGCGCCGGGGGCGGTTTTTGCTCCGCCCCGCTAGTTATTTGCCAAAGGCCCTGAGATCTGAGCCACGCCTTCATCGAGTCGGCCCACTGAATGTAATTTGAGCCATCGAAGGTTTGAACGAGTTTTTCAAGAGTGGAAGACATGATGTTGTGGTGGCAGCTGTTAAAAGCGCTCAATCAGTCTTTTACTCAATGAAACACGTTAAACGTTCTCAGGAAAAAACACTCCTTCAGAGTGATTAACCCTAGTGATCCTAGGTTTTATATGCAGCTCGCAGGGAGCGCAATGCAGCTCACGAAGAGCGCAAGGTTATAATTTGGAGACAATGAAGTCAACGTCGTTCGCAGCTAATTAAAGCGCGTTCGCGACGTGCCCAGCAGGGCCCATAACCTGTTGGAGCAGACTATATACGCTGCACAGGGGAAGAGACTACACGTTCCTTACAACCTACCTGGGGTTTAGTTAGACTTACAGCTAGGGTTAGCAGAGGTAAGAACACTGTATTCCTACTACGGTACAGGTTCTCCTTATATACATAATAATAAGGATGTCACATGACTCGGGAATGTGTTTACCGCATGTATGCGCAGTAAGCGCAGTAACATGCGTATGCTGCATGTATCGCCTCATGTATACATGTGTATGCTGCATGTATTGCCTCATGTATACAGCATGCATCAGGGATTAATTTCAACACTTGTAACACTTTCAGTACTAGATTTCTTTTTAAGCTGGGAATCCTATCAAACCCAACATTCTGGTAACTCAGCCAACTCCTTCTATTATCTCCATACCAGGACTGTACAAAAACTCACTGGAGACCTCAATCATGACAATTCCCTTGTAAAAGAGTGCCTTGGCTTGGACACCCAGCCTATTCCTCATGCTCCCATCATCTTTTTGGTCACCTCAATGCCAAACAGATATTTTCTTTCCCTGTTTGACTTTTCAGAGAAAAAGGCTTTGATTTTGGGATGGTATGGACTTCAAATATTGGATATCATATCTGCTCATGCAGAGTGGGGGTCCTGGAGTGGTCCCACACTCTGGAAGAGAATTGGGAGAACATTTAATTGGCTCACATCCAATATGACAGAGGCTCAATCTATGGTGGTTGTATATGAAGCAAATTGGATTCTGGTATATTTCTGCATCAAGTTAAGATAAAAATTGGGCTAACTATATCTATTAGCAGGATTCTTACTCAGGCCCTGGTATTGCAGCATTTTCCAAGCTTCTGAAAGACAGGGATTGGACTTGGGACAAGGTTTCATCCCACAGCCAACTTCCCAATCTTTCCTGTGAGCATAAAGCAAGAGAGTTAATGTTTCACACAGTTCTCCATGCCTTGCATGCATGCTTCATCCTTTGGAAGAAAATGTCCAGAGGAAACAAGGATTGGATACAGCCTCTGGAAGCATTGATTGATGAAATGCATATTCCACCTGCTCAATTTCAGTGGGTCAGAAATCTCAGCCTGATCTTTCTCAATCAAAGTTGGAAATGCCAAAGGTGCCAGATTCATACTGGTTCTGATGATTCACCCATGGATGATACAAAAAGTCCTTATCTGAAAGGCAGACCCATTTGCCCACCATCCAAAATCAGAACACTTCACCTCCCACATCCTCTTCCTATGGAAGAAATGGATCAAGCATCTTCATCATCCAATACTTCTCATGATGATAGCAGATTTGGTGACTTTGATGCCTACAGCACTGCACCAGTCTGGAGTGGTAATGATCCACCACTCTTTGATGTGTGGACCTTTAGTTTCTCTTATTTTCTGCCTCTCCCCAGCTTTTATTCTACATGGAAAGACAGAGTATACAGGTTGCCTCTGGATTTTGCCCAAATTTCCCAGAAAAAGAACCCCACAGATTTTGTTTCTCACCTGTTGCCCACTGCTTTGCCATCTACAATCAACAATGCTAACCTTCCATCTACATTCAACACTGATACCCTGCCATCTACAATAAACAATTCCACCCCTCTGTCTACAATCAATGATGAGCTTGAAACACCAGAGGCCAAACCAACTGGCAGTATTGTTCCAGAAACCATTTCCTTGGGTGCAAAAGGGATTCTGGATGAGGCTGGGACAATTCCAAAAACATAAGAAAGTTATAATGCTTTCATTTGAGGAAAGACCAGGACACATGATTTCCTGGAGCTAGACCTAGAACAAGATCACATTCCATTAACTCAGGAGCAGGTTTCAATCTCCACTGACATTGATAGCGTTCTCTGGGTCACCACAAATATGTCTCTCTCATGCAAAGGTGCTATCAATCTCCATATACTCCCACAATTTGCAGATCAACTACCATATTCTACAAATCCCTCTGTATATATTACACTTTGGGGTCCTCCAGAAAACAAAAGAGAATTGAATAATCCACATTTCCAAGGAAAATCTCAGTACCCCCTCAGCTCCATCCTCATATGCCATTTGGTTATTTTGGTGAAGCCTCTCAGCAGTTTAACCTATATATTTTCTTCCCCAGAATGATCCACAAAAACACCAACAACAATCAAGCAATTACCATAATGCCTCACAAACTGCAAGAGCTGTGGATTTCGGAAGCTATTCTCAAAGCATTGGCTTCCACCCTGGATTGTTCTTGGATTGGAACTACATGCTGGACAGAACTAATGGGGAGCTATATCTCAATCTTGGAGTCTCTTTTCACACAATGAACACCACACAGCCAATGGTTGGTCTCTGGCAACTAGAGGCCTCAGATCATCCTATGCTCTTATGGGAAAATCTAGCACCAATTTCAAACAATATCATTATAACACCATGCGAGACTATGGAGGTCTCAAGGCTGAAACATCCCATGATGTTATGCATCACACTCATATCGTAAAGTGCAATTCATATAATCTACACTTTGAGTGTGTCTGTCAGCCTGGGCAACAGACATATATCACATCTCTGGACAATGCCATTCAATGCAATCAAAAGTATATCAATGGCTGCACACATTGGATGAACGCCCTTGAAGCAGGTGCAAAATGCTTGTATGGTGTTTGCGATGAGCTTCATGCAAGTGCTTCTGTGGTTTTGGAGCTTCTTCAAGTTGTCATGGATCAGGTGAGAATTTTACCCATTTTCTGCTTCACTGTCAGTGCTAAACTTTTTCAGGCAGAAATCTTCCTTGCGAGCAATCCAATTATATGGATCCCAGCCACAACCTTCTTTAGCTTTGCTTTGAGATGGTTTATGGAGCTACAAGACATTCACCAGAAACTTGCTTCTGATTGCTAAGGCAAGGCATGGGTATGGGTAACACCATGACAATGTGGTCACAGGTATGCATGGGTATGGGTATGGGTTTCAGATTGCCGTACCCATGCAACACCGTACCCCTAACCACAGGTTTACGGGTATCCAATCCATCATATTATAGTGAGTTCTGCCTTGTTTCCAATGATCTTATACTTGATTTCAATCTATTTAGTGGTCATTTCAAGTTCCCAAAGAGACAAGAGGGCTGTGATCTTTCATTTTTCTGCTAGGTACTCATCTGTCTCAGGAGGGCCTGGGCGGGATGGTGGGGTGTACTCTTTCCTGGTGAGTTCCCATTTGTTTACAATGATCTTATACTTGATATCAATCTATTCAGTGGTCGTTTCAAGTTCCCAAAAAGACGAGAGGGCTGCGCCCTCCCATTTTTCTGCTAGGTGCTCATCTGTCTCAGGAGGGGGGGGATGGTGGGGTATACATTTTCTTGGTGAGTTCCCATTTGTTTCCAATGATCTTATACTTGATTTAAATCTATTTAGTGGTCATTTCAAGTTCCCAAAGAGACGAGAGGGCTGCACCCTCCAGTTTTTCGGCTAGGTGCTTATCTGTGTCAGGAGGGATGAGGTGGGGTGTACTCTTTCTCAGTGAGTTCCCTTTCATTTCTAATGATCTTATACTTGATCTTAGTCTATGTAGCAGCCGTTTTAAGTTCCCAAAGAGATGAGAGAGCTGCACCCTCCTGTTTTTCTGCTAGATGCTTATCAGTGTCAGGAGGGTAGTGCTGTGCCCGGCCCGGCCTGAGGCCGTGAGCCAAGCCAAGCCGGGCCCAAATAGGCCAAGCCAAGCCAGGCCATGACGGCTTTGGCCTGGCCTGGGGTTTCGAAAAGCCAAAGCCAAGCCGTTAGGCCGCGGCTTTTTGGTGAGTGTAATTTATCTACTTAGCTGTGATGTATCATGGTAGACATGTTGATTTGATTTGATTTTGGTGGTGGGAAAGTAATTTCAATATGGCAATGTGATGTCACACATGCGTTGCAACAGTTGAATGTTTGAACCATGATGCCCAAACAATGCCACATCCACTTCAACCACAATGATCCACCACTGTTCCCTAGACAAATCCTGTGGTGTCAAACCTGCCACATCACTCATGCATGCTTTACATGTTTGCTAATTTTGCTAATCATTGCTCATACAGCAGCATGCGTGACTTTAAAAGATAAGTACTTTTTTGGTCGTTCTTTGCTTATTCTTTACTAACCAATATAAGGTTTTACTTGTTTCTCACCACAACGGCCTACCAGTGCCTGTCACAACAGGTGGCAACAGTCCTGCCATGCACATAGGACAGCTGTATGCTAGGTGATAATGCGCTGTGTTCTCATATAACTGGTAAGTCTTTTACTGTGTGTAGGAGGACAGTGCCAGAGGGACTGTCTGATGTTTACTGATGACTTTATTTACAGAACACCATATTCTGTTGCTCTGCCACTGCTCGACGTCATCGAGATGATAGTAAAGTGATTGCTCGTGGAATCATAGGGATCGACAGAACAGCTGTTTGGGACGTGATGACGACAGGATGAGGATGGCAAGGATGGTGAGGAACAGATGATGGGGACAAGGATGATGATGATGACCAGACAAGGATGGCAAGGACGGTGAAGACCAGATGATAGGGAAGAGGACAACAATGGGAACAGCGAGGACAACAAAAACAACCCAAACGTCAATGATGGATGACCCAGCACCCACCCCTACCACTGTGAGCAACTGCTCGCAGGGTGGACTGTGGGTGCTACGGACAATGACAACACGGGAATTGGGGTGGGAGATGTTGCTGGTGAGTGGGGAACCACTTAGGTGGCAATGGTCATGTGGCAGGCATAGGATGACAATGATAGGGATGAGGATACTGGGATGCATTGGGCATGGAGCCGTTGGGATGACAGTGATGACCCAACCGGATGACACCTGCTCCAACAGATGCGCATAGATATGAAGGTCTCATTTTTCCTTTCTTTTTCATTAGTTTGACATCCCCTGCTCACTCACAATGCGATGTGTGGTCAGAATTTTTTTGTATTTAATTCTGCCTCCCTTGCATTTAGGCGAGTTTAATACATATTGTTTCTTTGTACTGGTACATGGTGGCTCATAGTTGTGTGAATACAGTCTGAGGCTGTTTATTAGATGAGATGTTCTAATTAGCTTCCTGTACAACCAAAGGACCTGTGGACAAAATTTGAACTTTTACATAGAAAAGCCGCGGCCTGGGTGTTGAGAAAACCAAAGCCGCCTCAAGCCAAGCCAAAGCTGTGGCTTTGAGGCCAAGCCAGGCTGGAACAGCACTACAGGAGGGGGGATGAGGTGTGCTCTTTCTCAGTGAGTTCCCCTTCATTTCTAGTGATCTTATACTTGATCTTAGTCTATTTAGCAGCCATTTTAAGTTCCCAAAGAGATGAGAGGGCCGCACTCTCCTATTTCTGTGCTAGGTGCCGATCTTCTTGAGTAATATATAATAGATATTTATATAGTTGGAGTAATGTACTTGGAAACCCATGAACATTGCGGGTAACCCCCAAAACCCATGGGGGACACTGTACCCTTACCCGAACGGGTACAGTGTTCACGGGTATAGGTACGGGTACAGTGAAATTTACCCAAGGGTTACCTGTGCTGTGCCCTACTGATCGCCCACAAAATTATGGTACTCTCACAGCCATGATTCTCCATTTGATGCAAAACATTATGGTCACTCCATCCAATATCCCAGGATATGCAGAATCCACATTGAGGATGCTACACCAGAGGGCAGTTACAGAAAGGCTTGGAATGTTTTTCATTGATGACCTTGACCAAGAGGACATGGAGTGCATACATGTGAACTTGGGACAAAAGGACAGGAGTGAAATTGTCAGAGAGCACAAATGTGCACATGCAATCATGGTCCCAACAAGGAAAGGACAAGATAGAGGTATAAACCTGATTTCTTCTCGTATATCAACAGAATATCCATGGGGTGAGACCATCTCATGGTCAATGCTGCAGAGGTTGTGCTAGCAGCACCCAGTGGACTTTCTCTGCCAATTCAACTTTGAAAATGTGGATATAGGAAAAAGCTGTCAGGAAATCCTGGAAGTCACTGAGGATCTTTTCATAAATTTCACCAAAGA
The DNA here is from genome assembly GCA_026075535.2 of Tricholoma matsutake. NCBI lineage: Eukaryota > Fungi > Basidiomycota > Agaricomycetes > Agaricales > Tricholomataceae > Tricholoma > Tricholoma matsutake. The sequence continues at coordinate 860,509 of AP026550.1, read as the reverse complement.
TACTTGGTTATCCTTCCACAAATTATTTTTGCCTGCTGGAATTTGACCCAAACCAGCCAACTTGAAGGAGTCAATGGAGGTTTGGTCATGCCAGAAGATTCTAGCACTCCTAGGTAGAAAATCCACATTTTTGCCCTCAACATACCAGCTTGAAGGGGCTCCAAAGAACAAAAAATCAGATGTATCATTCCAGGAGCTCAGGGCACTCTTCTTCCCCAGCCCCAACAAACAATTCAAACCCAATACTATCTGGGAAGGCTATACAGAACCCAGTGGTTATATCAGGAGATACTGGAAAGTTCTTGAGGAGAGAAAAGATGTTCCAGATGTCATTGATGCCATCCATGAGATGCTTGATGAAATATTTGGTCAACTTCAGTGCCTTCCTCAAAGTACAGCTGATTCCAGGATATGGCATGCCACCGATGGTTTAGTCTGCTTTTTGAAAAACCCCTGCTATTATAGCATTCAATCCATCAGCTCTATTGGATGCCAAAACACAGTAGCACTTCAGAGACCTCAAGTAAGTGCTGCAGAACTCCAAAAGTGGCTCAATCCAGGAATCTCCATCCCTCAAAAAAGGAAAAGAAATTTGACAAAGGAACTTTTGGGTAAATCAAGAAACTACTGTCAGCGTCCCAGAAAGTGACAACAGATGGATAAACCATTAAAACCTCAACTCAACCCTATACAGCCTCATGTTACATGCAGAAACTTTTGAAAGACTATTTCAGAGTATTGAAGAGAGTGGAAGTGATAATGAAGAAGGATCTCATTCATTTTCAAGTGAATCAGATACTAATAGGATTGATACCCATTCTGATAGCTACATTTCAGACTCGAGTCTTGATTAGGTTGATGTGGGAGCCTGCCCCTCAGACTCACAATGTACACTAAATGCACATACAATATCCATCACATGGACCCATAACATATTGACACATATACACATTTATGACACTGATATGCATCACAGCTACACCAGAACACTACCAAACAAGGTCCATGGGAGGGACGAACAATAGTGACATGATGGATGAACAATGGATGAACATATTGCAAGTACCAATGAATCCCTGCATGAACAGATGAACGACTGCAGTTCTGTCTACATAGACTCACAATAACACAATATTCAAACATGCTATGGGCCCAGAACCCCCTGAAGAAATGCTACAGGCAGATGAACATTGGACAAACATTAGTCATGTGATGACAAACAATTTTTATGAATGGGCAATATGTCTTATTTCCAGCACCACATATTGCCACCATCATAATTATGACATATCAAGGCCCACACTCCACCTTTTCTGTATGCAATCAATCTTTTCTCATATATACACTTTATTTTGACTTTCATACCTTCTTTCCCACTTCAGTCCAACAAAGATAACTTTACCCTGTCTTACCTGACCATTTTAGTGCCCAACCTGACATTCTTCCATGTTGATTGATTCAGAAGTCACTGTATTTATACTTTTTTTGATAAAGAAAATGGGGTATACATATAAGCCGATCTTTGAATATCAATACAAGCAAAACAAAAGAGTCTCTTGTTTCATTTCATGGCCAACCCACCAACACCTACACAGTGGAAGGCCACCAAGATTCAAAAATCATTCTCACTTACTTACACAGGCACAGAAAACAAATCCACAGGTATAGCAGAGATTGTGACTTATCATTGCTGAAATCTCATGGAATTTTTCAGAATGGGAGTTTAGTGAGGGCTCATTTTGCCTAGTGAGCTATACAGGCCTTGATGGCCTTCCACTGGATGAATGAACAATAGATAGATACTGGAAGGCACTCATTGTAGAAATCTGGTGATGATGCTCAACCAGGAAACCCAAACAAAACCCACAAAAAGGCCTCAAATGGTATAATGCTAGTTAGAGGAAGGTTGCGAGGTGGTACTAAATATCACCGCTGTTACCCAAGAGTAAGGGAACTAAATGTGAGGCAGTCTGATGATATTCAATGATGTTTGAGGGCATACAAAGCTCTGCAAAGTGCTTCAAAGGATGTTCAAGGATGTTCAAAGAAGTTTGAGGATGTTTGAGGATGTTTGAGGATGTTTGAGGATGTTTGAGGATGTTTGAGGGGCTTGTAGAGGACGAGGATGGATTTGACTGATACTGAGGATAGACTATAGAGATGACAAAGTCTCTAGAGGGGATAGACGATAGACGATAGTTTCGAGAGGCTAATATGGAAAGTTCGAGGAAGTTTGAGATAACCTGCTATACTTCAGGTCTAAGACTAGAGACTTGGACTCAAGAGGATTGCTCTTAAATCAGAGATATGAGAGGATGATCTATTCTGGGATGATCTATTCTGTCATTCTAAGTAGCTAGTACAAGGCTATATGTGTTTGGAAGAGATGGTACTTAAAAGGAAATAAAACATGAGGACTACATGAGGCAAGATATAAAACAATAAAGAACTTTGCAAATCATAAAACAAATGAAAGATAATTAGAAGGGAAGTGTATAGAGTCACAATGTATCAAGGGTACCTGTCCTATTTATCCAATATATCATTGAAATGTCAAAGCGCTACAATTGCATCCTAAAATCCTGTTGTTGTATCTCCTTGTGTCCGGTGGTGCTTGATATGTGATGGACTAACTCGTGCAAGGTGTGCTGCATGTGTCTAAAGGGTGGTGCAATAGGCATGTGGTGGCCAAAGGCGTTCAAGGTGCTGCAAAGTCGTTTGAACTTGCTCAAAGTGTTGTGAAGTCATTAGAACTTGCTTGAAGTGTTGTGAAGTCATTCAAAGTTGTTCAAAATAGTTTTGGAGCAGTTTCATGGGGTTCATAGGAATTGTAGGGGTTTGTAGGGGATGGGAGCATGTGTGGTGATGTGTCGATGCATTTGGAGATGTTCCCAGAGCTTAGAGCACAAGGTGGACCTATCACCAGAGCGCAAGGAGAAAAGGAAATCCCACCTCTAATGCAGTAAGCAGTGAAAATGTCTAGAAGGTACTGGATCACCTCATATTATTTCAGGAATACTATTTAAAAGTGTGAACGTCGATTACATCTCCCCTCTATGACCCTCTATTATGTAAACTTGATCATCTTTGGCAGTACCACCAGGAGCAAGTGGAGTCAAAGTTGTTGCACCCGCATTCTACACATGCAGGTTCTAAATTTGGAAGGTTGTTCTGAGAAAGGAAAGGTGTCAATTGCTCAGGAGATGAAAGCACAGCCACAGGCCATGGCAGTGACACTTCTAAATCAGTCGAGTGTTAGTCAGCATACATCAGACGCAATGGATGTTGATTGAACCAGGAGACGTCCCCCAATTAAATGTTTCAATTGCAGAAAGTTAGATCATACAGCTAGGAATTGTAGAGAGAAGAGGGAGATTAGGGATGTTAAGACTATAGGTCTCAACTCAGTCTTGGGTTGCATGTCGCAGTTGGAGGCTTTCCAACTGTATCAGTATCGCACTAGGAGGCTTTCCTAGTGTATCGGGCCTTCTGCCTTCACTTGGGTACTTCCTCAAGTAGTCATGGCTATCCATACTCAGAGGCTTTCTGAGTAGACCATTTGTTTGTGTATCACAGTTGGAGGCTTTCCAACTGTTGAGTTCGAGTTTATCACAGCTAGGGATTTCCTAGGCTGTCGAGTGTTCAGATTGAGTCTAAGACCGTTGATTGAATTAGGTCAAGCTAAGGAATACAGGCAGTATTACTGTAGCTTATATACAGTTTCAGAGATGTCTATCATCCAATCGGAATGTGAGATCCTTGTCAAGTAATAATAGAAAGAACAATAGAACAATAAGCCTCATGCCTAGCATGAGGTGTCCGATGTCATGGAGTGCTGCAGTGCAGCATGTTGAAGAACAATAGCAAATAAGCCTCATGCCTAGCGTGAGGCATCCGATGTCACGGAGTGCTGCAGTGCAGCATGTTGAAGAACAATAGCAGATAAGCCTCATGCTGAGCATGAGGTGTCCAATGTTGCATATCCAAAGTCACGGGTCCGATGTCAAGGAATGCTGCAGCGCAGCATGTCAAACGGTGGGAGCCAGGCATCGAAGCATCTCCCATCAGAATGAGTCAAGTCAAATGTGAAGGAAAAATAAAGTACCTGGCCTTGCTGGCATATGTCTGGTCGTCCTGGGTTACGATAACAAAATTGTAACAAGGGAGGTAACAACACAGGAGCAGAATTTTCCTGAGCAGTCCCAGTGAAGGTTTCCCCATTGGAGACTCATAATCAATATGGTGTATTAACAGCAGAGGAAACCAGTGATGCCTGCCCAATTGATCCTATGATTGTGACTTATTATGCCATCAATGTCATTTCTAAACTACGCTGCCATACTTGCCAATGCTTGAAATCCAACAATAGCTATCCTCAGAAAATTCCAAAAACCTTCATTTGGTCAGCTCATGTTGAATGCAAAGTAATGTTGATGGTAGGGTTGAAGACTGTGGACACTCACGCAATGGTGGATGTTGAAGCATTGTTGGACAGTGGTGCTACTGGGTTATTTATAAATTATGCATTAGTCCAGGGGAATGGGATTTGCAGGCATAAACTCGAGCATCCTGTAACAGTGTATAATATTGACAGAACAGTGAATAAGGGAGGAAGTATTACAGAGGAGGTGACATTGATTATGTCCTACTAGGGTCATAAAGAGAGAGCTGTATTCGAGGTGTGCAACCTTGGAAAGACTAATCTAATGATAGGGTACAATTGGTTACATAAGCATAACCCTAGCATTGATTGGAAAACTGGGGAAGTGAAAATGAACCGTTACCCTAGAAAATGTAAAGTATTTGTCAGACAGTTGAAGAAAGAGAAGAGAGTGAAGAGAGAGAAGAATAGTATGCAGAAGTATTCAGTCACAATGGAGGAGGTTCCTGATGAAGAGATGCCTAATGGAGAAAGTCTGATCATGATTGAGGAAGATGATCAGAGAGATCTATTTCGGTTTATTTGTGGAGGGCAATCATGGAATCCAAATCCGCCAAAGATTGATAAAACCATGGAAGAATTGGTACCGGAGAAGTATCATGAACATTTGTCAGTGTTTCAGAAGAAGGAATCAGAGTGAATGCCATCGCAGAAGCCATGGGATCATGGAATCGAGATGAAACAAGGATTTGTGCCAAAGAAGTCTAAAGTCTACCCATTATCACCGCAGGAGCAAGTGGAAGTGGATGATTTCATTAATGAGCAGTTGAGGAAGGGCTACATATGTCCATCTAAATCCCCACAAACCTCACCAATATTGTTTATCCCAAAAAAGGATTTGAAGAAGCATATGTGTACCGACTACTGCTATTTAAATGAGTGGACAGTAAAAAATGCGTACCCGCTACCCCTAATCTTGGAGATCATTGATAAAGTGGGGAAGGCCAAAAGGTTTACGAAATTGGATTTATGATGGGGTTACAATAATGTATGCATTAAGGAGGGAGACAAGTGGAAAGCTGCCTTTGCTACACATCGAGGATCATTTGAGCCATTAGTCATGTTTTTTGGGATGACTAATAGCCTGCCCACTTTTCAGAATATGATGAATGATATTCTAAAAGAGGAAATCGATTGAGGTGTGGTAATTGTACTTATAGACGATATCCTGATATTCATGGAGAGTGAGGGAGTTCATCAGGCTAGCTGGAGGGATCAATTCGATGAACCTAAACCTGAACGCGAAGAGATTCCACATGGCCTGGATCTCTGGACACAGTGGCGTCCAAGGAAACGAGAGGGTAGATGAAGAAGTGAAGAAAGCAGCTCAAGGAGACGTCAGTGCTATTCACAGACTCCCACCTATACTACAGGAAACTCTACCAAGGAGCGTAGCGGCACTGAAACAGGACTTCAAGCGCAGGATCCAGGACAAATGGGACGAGATATGGAGAGACTCACCCAGGCAGCCAAAGCTGAGTCGACTCAATCCAAAATTCTCATACAAAAAATATGCTGAAACCCAGGCAAAACTCAAGAGGCGACAGATTAGCTTATTGACACAGATACACACAGGACATATACCACTTAATTTCTACCTACACTGGATCAAGAAAGTAGATTCAAGCGACTGCACAGCTTGCGGAAGAGACAGCCTGACAACCAGAGAAACAATAACACACTTCTTATTTGAATGCGAGGCATACAATGGAGCCTGACACAAACTCGACCGCCAGATGAGAAGAGACTCAAGAGATCTCACTGCACTAATGAGCTCGGAGAAAGGAATAATAGCCCTACTCAGTTACGTGGCAAAAATGGGAAGACTGACAATGATGAAAGGTGAACACCCAGTTTCATAGTGAACACACACTGGCACAATAATTACAGGAAGAGATCCGAACAAGTAAAAATGGGAATACGGCGAACCCCACAAACTCAATCTAAATTGCCTGCAACACAGAGGACTATGGAAAATACTATGGGTACACGTACATGCAGAAATCGAAGAACAGTCGACACACACACTCACATCATCCGCACTGTGCCTACCACAAGGTGGTCAGGCACTTATCAGACATATACCTAACATGATTAGGAAACGAACACACAAGCGAAGGGAAAAGGAGGTTGGAAGGAGGCCTGCAGTCCTAAATGGCTCCAGCGAACCGGACCTCAGGGGGAGCGAATGCCATGGGCATGCCGTCTGAGGGGCAAGGACTGGGGTGAGGGTAGGCAAAAGGGACCTTCATTTAGATACTCTAGTATGTAAGGACCATTATAGGGCTCGCCATGAGAGGTCAAAAAAATAACACAAAAAAAAAAGAAAAAAAAAAAAAAAAAAAAAAAAAGTTTCCCTATTCCACAGAGATGGCAGGTGGAAGCCAAAATAAATGTCCCTATTCTTGAACAAATACAAGTAGTGGTGATTGTGGGCTCTAGTTTAAGCAGTCAGCATGCTTAAATGGGTTTTGTAAGGGGACTAAGGGGGTGCCCTGTGTGTTTTTCCTATTTTTTATGTTCGTCCCATATTTTTCCCCACCTCATTTCCTTCTATTCTTCATTTTCTATGATTTTTCCGGATTTTATTACTAATTTTCCCTTGCTATCATGTTTGTATATGTTGACACTTTTATATTTAGAGGCGGAGTACCCCTTCCGACACATACCCCTTGGTATGATGTCATTCGGCGGCCTTGATCCGCCTATCTCCGCCTTTTTCTATTTTTAGGTTATATTTGATTTTTGTCGTCTTCACATATACTGGGCATCAGCAAGGGGATCCTTAGAGTTTTCTCTTCGGATTTCCCTTTGCTAGGTGCGCCCCCAATGCCTGTATTATGTAGTATAATTTTAACTTCGGATTTCCCTTTGCTAGAGGCTTAGGTTGCCCTTATAGTAGAAAACTCTCCCCTAAGGCCCGAAAATCGCGAACGCGCTGCCCAAAATAGGCAGGTACGGACTGGACGACGCTTCCCAAAGCTCCACAGAGTCCCTACACACCGTTCCAGATACTCTCGCCTTTATTGTGCCGCCATTTTCGCCAAACGCGCTCCCTAGCGACATGGACGCATCAGAACGCTTCGACGCGCTTGAAAGCGACGTTTCCGGAATGCACGCGCAAATCGACTCGCTTAAATCTACGATTGAAAACTTCGTTAGGACCCTCCAGGCTAACCCTACGACTAATAGTTCCCCCTTCACGACTCCAAGCGCACCCAACAATGATGTTTTGCCAAACACGTCCACTAAGGAACGTGCCCAGATCAAACCGTCCCCCCCCGCCGAATTTAATGGTGCACGTGCGCAGGGACGTGCATTCCTTAATTCCTGTGAGTTATACATTATTCTCCAGTCGCATCAATTCATCGATGAGGCTGCAAAAATTTATTGGGCCTTCACATACATGAAATCTGAACGCGCCTATCTCTATGTGGACCGTATCCTACGTCAAACTAAAGAACTCGGTTCTCTACCTTTCTCCACTTGGGGTGACTTTCGAGCTGAGTTCGTATGCCACTTCTGCCCCCTCAATGAACGCCACCGAGCAGTGACATGACTTGAGTCATCCACTTACCACCAGGGACGTCGATCCGTGGACGACTATATCGATGAGTTCAAGGATTTGGTGGACATGGCAGGGTATGGGAGTGGGTTACCAGTGGTGGTGAAGTTCCGACGGGGGCTCAACCGAGAAATTCAGGACCAGATTGCACAGATGTTGGAAGGGCGCCCAGCGGACGATGATATCCTTGCTTGGTATGAAGCTGCTTCACTCTGTGACGAGAACCGACTCACAAATGCGGCGTTTAATGCTGCATTCTGTGCTCCAACTACCACTCATACACCCTACACCTTCAATCGAAGCCTCCCCCACCCTAACCCCATTCCTGCTCGTCAAACTCCCACACCAGCCGTCAATATCCCAGTACCAATGGATGTTGATGCAGCCCGCAGCCGTGCATGTAAGTTGGATCTCTGCTACCGTTGTGGGGAACCTGGACACAGGGCTGGAGCGTGTCCCCATTGTCAGGATATCCGCATGCTCACCCCTGAGGGACGAGACGAATTCCTGCAAGATTTGTTGGCACTTGTAGATGTTGAGGAAGCGAAGGATCAAGTTGCAGAGGAGGTTAAGCTGGAAGTTGTAGAGGAGCAGGATTTTCCTATTCGCAGCGAGTGAATCGTACGCCCTCACTGCCTGTCCATAACCGCTTTGAAGTCTTGTCAGTTGAATCCCTGGAGAATGAATCCATTTCTGTGACTGCTCCCCTCTCTGACCCTTCGAAGTTGGCTAAAGATGTACCTGCTCTCCCCATCTCTCCTTCTACTCCACGTCCCAAAATTAAATCATGGGAGCGTAAACTACCACGCAAGTATATTGTGGCATCCACTCCCTCTGCACATTCCTTAAACCTAGCCATCGAACTGCAGACGACCGACACTGGACAGATACTCGGTGTCTCTGCGCTCCTGGACTCTGGTGCGACTGGTCTCTTCATCGATTCCCATCTGGTACAACAACATTGTCTAAATACTCGCTCACTCTCACGTCCGATACCTGTATATAACGTGGATGGATCCCCAAATGAAGCTGGTGCCATCCAAGAGGTTGCAGACCTGGTTCTCCATTACAAAGATCATAGTGAGCGTGCCCTTTTTGCTGTCACTCAATTAGGAAAGCAAAAGGCGATTTTGGGATATCCATGGCTTCGAGACCATAACCCAGAGGTCGACTGGCACACCGGGGAGGTTACCATGAGCCAATGTCCATCCCGCTGTCGGACGTGTTTCACAGAAGCCAGGCAAGAACATCGTGGACAGAAGGCGGCAATACGACGAACTCAGAAGTGTCGTGCTGGACCCCTGCCTATACCTGAAGTGGAATTGGAAGGGGTTCCTGATCTAATGCCGGACTCAGATGATGATGATGAGGACCCAGAGGAAGTGGAGGAGGGTGATCGGATCTTCTACACTGCGATTCGCTCATCGCATGAGGTGTGTGCCACATTGAACATATCCCAACGCCTCGCCGAGGCCTTCCACAAAAACAACGCTGCTAAATCCTCTACTAACTCCTTACTCCCTCATCTCCATGAGTTTGAAGACGTGTTCTCCAAGGAGTCATTCGACTCTCTTCCTGTGCGTAAGCCATGGGATCACGCGATCGAACTCACCCCCGGCGCAACCCCTTCATCCTGCAAGGTCTATCCTCTCTCTCCAGAGGAACAACGGCAGCTTGACCAGTTCATCGACGAGCACCTGGCCTCTGGACGTATTCGACCATCGAAGTCACCCATGGCCTCTCCCTTTTTCTTTGTCAAGAAGAAGGATGGCTCACTTCGACTGGTTCAAGACTACAGAAGACTCAACAACATCACGGTCAAAAATCGCTACCCACTACCCCTCATCTCCGAACTCGTAAACCAGCTCTGTGGAGCCCGATACTTCACCAAGCTCGATGTCCGTTGGGGCTATAATAATGTGAGGATAAAGGAGGGAGATGAGTGGAAGGCAGCCTTTCATACCAACCGTGGTCTTTTTGAACCGCTTGTCATGTTCTTTGGCCTTACTAATAGCCCTGCCACCTTTCAGACCATGATGAACGACATCTTCCATGACCTCATCCTCGAAGGCGTTGTCTGCATCTATCTCGACGACATCCTCATCTTCACTCACACGGTTGAAGAGCACCGTCGCATCACGCGCCTCGTCCTAGAGCGACTTCGATGGTACAAACTCTACCTTCGTCAGGACAAATGCAAGTTCGAAAGGACCAAGATCGAGTACCTCGGCCTGATTATCTCAGAGGGTCAAGTGGAGATGGATCCTATCAAGGTAAATGGGGTCACAGCTTGGCCTACGCCCACGAACAAGAAGGAGGTGCAGTCTTTCCTGGGCTTCATCAATTTTTATCGGCGTTTTATCAAGGATTTCTCACATCATGCACGACCACTGTTCGACTTGACAGGAAAGGAGGCATGGAGGTGGGATAATGCACAACAGGAGGCGTTCGAAAAGCTTAAGGAGATGGTCACTTCCGCTCCGATCCTTACCTTTGCTGATGATTCGCATCCTTTTCGTGTAGAAGCCGACAGTTCTGACTTTGCGACGGGCGCTGTGTTGTCTCAGCAGTCTCCGGAGGACCAGAAGTGGCATCCTGTTGCATTCTACTCCAAAAGCCTTAGTGCTGTAGAGAGAAACTACGAGATCCATGACAAGGAGATGTTGGCGATAATGCGTGCGCTTGAGGAGTGGCGACACTTCCTCGAGGGTGCCCAACACAAGGTGGAAATTTGGACGGATCACAAGAACCTCGAGTACTTCATGACGGCCAAGAAATTGAACCGTCGTCAAGCTCGTTGGTCCCTGTATCTATCTAGATTCGACTTCTCCTTGCACCACCGTCCGGGTCGCAGCATGGGGAAGACCAATGCCCTGTCCCGACGTGCAGACCATGGGGATGGCAGCGGTGACAACCAAAACATTGTGCTGTTGCAGCCAGACCTGTTCACCATTCGGGCACTGGAAGGCATCGTACCCCAGGGCGAGGAGCGGGACATTCTACATGACATTCGTCGTGCAAACCGTAGCGGTTTACATGAGGATGTTGTCGCCCGAGCTGTTAAAGAACTGAGGAAGGGATCGACCCTTTCCTTACGTGCGGCAGAGTGGGCTGAAAAGGAGGACTTGTTGTATTTCAGGGATCGCATCTATGTTCCCAATGACCCAGACCTTCGCCGGCGCATCATATCCCAACACCATGACTCACAGATTGCTGGCCACCCCGGACGCTGGAAGACCTTGGAGCTTACCTCACGGAACTATTGGTGGCCACAAATGTCACGGCTCATTGGTCAGTATTGTCGCACTTGTGACCTTTGCTTACGCACCAAGGTCCCTCGTCGCAAGCCTATTGGTGAGCTACACCCTCTTCCTGTTCCAGAGAGTCGTTGGGATGTCGTCAGCGTCGACTTTGTGGTGGAATTGCCAGAGTCAAATGGGTTTGATGCGGTGATGTGCACAGTTGACTCAGTGGGAAAACGCGCTCACTTCATTCCCACTCACACCACTGTCAGTGCCCTAGGTGCCGCTCGACTCTACCTCCACCATGTGTGGAAGTTACATGAACTTCCTGGTGCCTTCCTCTCGGATCGTGGCCCTCAGTTCATGGCAGAGTTCACTCGTGAGCTGTACCGACTCCTGGGGATCAAACTCCTCGCTTCAACTGCTTATCACCCACAAACTGATGGCCAGACGGAGCGAGTCAACCAGGAACTGGAGCAGTACATCTGCCTCTTTGTCAATGAACGCCAGGACGATTGGGATGATCTCCTTCCTTTGGCCGAGTTTGGGTACAACAACCATGTCCATGCTTCCACTCAACAGACCCCTTTCCTCTTAGACACTGGACGACATCCACGCATGGGATTTGAACCTCACCAAACTCCCTCACACATCGAGACAGTGAATGAGTTCACAGAACGCATGAGGGATAGCTTGGAGGAGGCAAGGGCAGCCTTAGCAAAGGTGAAGGACGACATGGCGCGATTTTACAACCAGCGCCACTCCCCAACCCCTCAGTACAAGGTTGGTGATCGAGTTTATCTTGACTCCAGTGACATCTCCACTACACGTCCATCCAAGAAACTCGCTCATCACTTCTTGGGACCTTTCCCCATTGTCAAGTGCGTTGGAACACATGCCTATCGTCTACGCCTCCCAGCCTCCATGTCCAGACTCCATCCCGTCTTCCATGTCATCAAATTGCTTCCAGCTCCCCCAGATCCGTTCCCGGGATGCCATTCACACCCACCACCACCACCTACAGTGATCGAGGGAGAACCCCAATATGAAGTCGAGTCAATCTTGGACAGCCGTTTGCGTCGAGGAAAACTCCAGTATTTGGTACATTGGAAGGGTTATGGGTATGAGGAGAACTCATGGGTCGAAGAGTCTGACGTAAATGCCCCTCGGTTAATCAAGGAATTCCACCGACGGCACACTGCTGCACCGCGTCGCATTCAAGTCACGGACTTTGGTTGTATACGATTTCGAATGCATCGGGGCGATGAATCTTAGAGAGGGGGTGATGTAAGGGGACTAGGGGGGCGCCCTGTGTGTTTTTCCTATTTTTTATGTTCGTCCCATATTTTTCCCCACCTCATTTCCTTCTATTCTTCATTTTCTATGATTTTTCCGGATTTTATTACTAATTTTCCCTTGCTATCATGTTTGTATATGTTGACACTTTTATATTTAGAGGCGGAGTACCCCTTCCGACACATACCCCTTGGTATGATGTCATTTGGTGGCCTTGATCCGCCTATCTCCGTCTTTTTCTATTTTTAGGTTATATTTGATTTTTGTCGTCTTCACATATACTGGGCATCAGCAAGGGGATCCTTAGAGTTTTCTCTTCGGATTTCCCTTTGCTAGGTGCGCCCCCAATCCCTGTATTATGTAGCATAATTTTAACTTCGGATTTCCCTTTGCTAGAGGCTTAGGTTGCCCTTATAGGTTTGGCCATATATTTTATGGGGGAGACCCATTTTGTTAAGGGCGAAGCCTCAACCACTCGATCTAGTCGATGTCGTTCGACGAGGTGCTTCCTCAACAAGTCGTTTGGCACTAGTCTTACTCGGAGCATCCGACATAAGATAGGTAGTGCACTCTAGCAGGGCTTCTGCATAGAGTCGTTCAGGTTCACACACTAAGGGGCTTCCTTAGTGGTTTCGAGTAAGTTCACGAGTTGCAAGTTAAGGCTGTTAATTGCCTAGATCTAAACTAAGGACATCCCTACTACGAGTTGCAGTACTTATACTATGAGGGAGGTCCTTATTGTCCAATCAGAAAGATAGATGTGTATCAAGTAAGAATAGAAACAATAGGCCTCATGCCTTGCATGAGGCGTCCGATGTCACAGAGTGCTGCGGCACAGCATGTCAGGAAACAATAAGAGATAAGCCTCATGCCTAGCATGAGGTGTCCGATGTCACGGATCCAATGTCAAGGATCCAATGTCAAGGACATGCTGCGGTGCAGCATGTCAATCGTGAGAGTCCGACATCACGGACCTCATGTCAGGGGGCTGTCGTATCACAGCATGTGTGGGAGTGGGTTTGGGTGCATGGAGTCACCATGCGTCAAGGGTGCCTTCCACAGGAAGGGGATCGAATGCATGCAGTCGGCATGCATCGTGTGTGTGTCTGATGTCAAGAACATGCCCTAGGCATGAATCAAGGGGTGCCTCCTGTCTGGAGGGGATCGTCGGGTGCGTCGGGTTCCATGAGTTACAAGGAAATTTGTAACATTACCCCCTTGCTATGGTCGAAAGTTCCACACTTTGACCTAAATCTTCGTCTCTCCTTCATGGTCTGATCGGGTGTGGTCTGGTTATGTGGGTATGTCGGGGTCGAGGGGTATGATGGAGGAATAATTCATGTCCGAACTCGGACCATGATCAGGTTCTTCTGGTTCGCACTGCCCTAGGTAGTGGTGTCAAGGAGTCGGTAGTATTGTTGAAAGGGGGGCGTTGCAGGATGGCAAATTCAACGTCTGTAATCGGGGGTTCAGGTTCTGTTTGGAAGATGGCATAGAGGCAGAATGCGAAGGTTAGGGCTACCGCTGCAGCCAGGGTCATCCCAACGATGATGGCGAGGATCGTAATCCCTGTAAGTATGGGTCTGTCTTGTCATGCCATCGTCTTGAGCTCTGCCTTTTAAATCCTTCCATATGGCTCCCCTGTCATGTTTCCCATCGCATCGTCATCAAAATCATCGTATCCAGAGTTAAAGAAGAGCCGCTGTCTGTGTTCAGCTTCTTTTTGATCAGTCTCTCGATCTTTCCGAGGTTTCTCCGGGCAGTTCATCCTATAGTGTCCGGGGCCTCGCTGTTTGCAATACCTGCAAACGTATCGTTGGCAAATCAGGCCAAAGTGGCCTATTTGTTGGCAGATGAAACATCTAGCATGTCTCATGTGTGGGGGAGACCAAGGCAGTTGGGTGGTCTTTGGTTTGGGTTCAGGGGTGGTCAGATCAATTATTTCGGGTGCCCTAGGCACGATCTTTGGGTTCTTCATAGAACGGGAGGAGCCTCCAGAGGGAGCTTGTCGTTCGTCTCTGTCGCTCTGCTCGCTGAATGGCAAGAGCGAGGTCGGTGGTCGTCTGTGTCGACCTAAAGGGGTGTGAGGTCTCTCCTCAGCTGTTCTCGGTCTGTCTGACCGCGGTGCAATCATTTCCTGGATCATTTGCTCGATCCCCAGGGCATCTGCATTGTTCATTGCTTCTTCTAGATTTCATTCCATCTGTTCGATAGTGCTCGCATAGTAGAAGCACATCCTGGCTAGATGGTATTTCGGTGGATCATGGGCAAGGTGAACGCAAAGGGTGTCAGCGTTCAATTGGTTTCGTAGGTATTCTCGGGTAAATCGTCGTTCGGCAGGCATATTGGGGAGTGTCATTGTGGGAAGAGAGGGGGGTTTTTGGGTTTCCATCAGAGGTGGTACCTCTTCTTATATGCCATCAGGATTTTGGGGGCATTCTTTAGGTTTGATTCGGGTTCCCATGTGTTTTTGGATGTTGGGTAGTCAACCCATTTCACGAGGTAACAGTGTGTCTTGCCATGCTTCTTGTGTGTGATGATTGCTTCCACCTCATATTTGTTTTCTCCTTCCACGAGGTCAGGTGGTGGAGTCAGGAAGTTTTGCCCATGAGTGTCGTTCTCATGGTATCGCGTGAGTAAAGCCGCATGGAATACCGGGTGGATCTTCCATCTCGGCAGCAGTTTCAATTGGTATGTCGTTCTCAACAAGGCATCTTCAATCATGAAGGGCCCTTCTTGTTTTGGCACCAGTTTTCTTGTTGGGTAGCCAATCTTCAGGTTCTTGGAGTCAAGCCATACTTGTTCTCCAACCTTGAACAGTTTGTATCGTCCTTTTGTTTGGGCAGCCATAGCCTGTCTGGCTAGTTCGTGTGCGGCAAGAGCTTCCCTTCTCGCAGAGGGAAGTTCTTGGATTCTCTGTTCAGCGGCCAGCACATTCGTCTTTTCGTAAGGGGTGGGGATAGCGCGTGGTTGATATCCCATCATCAAGTAAAACGGCGAGTGTTTTACTGTGGAGTGCATCTTCTGGTTGTGTGCGAATTCTGCCGTTGGGAGATAATGCTCCCAATCTTTGGGTTTGTTTGAACAGAACATGCGGAGGTAAACCTCTAGCTCTTGGTTTACTCGCTCCCTTTCTCCGTCGGTCTGGGGGTGATAGGCGGTGCTCATGGATAGCTTAATCCCGAGCAATCGTCCGAGTTCTTGGAAGAGTTTGGATGCAAATCAAGGGTCTCTGTCTGAGATGATTCTTGCGGGGAGTCCAAATCTAGTGTATACATGGTGCAGGTAAAGGTCTGTGGCACCAAGTGCATCGATCATCTTTGCACAAGGGATAAAAATTACCCCCTTCATAAGACCATGGTCTACCACGACCATGATTGAGTCAAATCCATTTATCACAGGCAAGTCCATGATAAAATCTGTCATTACCAGCTCAAATGGTCTGCTGGCGTCAGATGATATCGGTGTCGGTGGTGGGGTCGTCGGGTGTGTATTCACTTTCATTTGCTGGCACTTTGTGCAGCCTTCAATGTACTTCTTGATGAAGTTGGCCATTCCTGGCCACCAGTAGTCTCGTCAGATCAGTTTGATCGTCTGCCATTGTCCAGGGTGTCCTGTTGTGATGCTATCATGGTATTTTTGTATGATCGCTCGGCGGAGGGTTTTGTCCTGTGGCACGTAGCATCTGTCTTTGAAAAAGTGCAGGCCATCTTCGAATTTCCAGTCCTCCAATGCAGACTTGATTGGGGGAGTTCCGTTGTTTTTCAGGGCTCGTAAAGTGTCATTTACGAGTTCATCCTTCATTATTGCTGAGACCAGGGCTCCCTGGAGCTCAGTGTCGATCGTTTTGATGAACAGTTTGTCAGCGAGGATGGTCTTGTCCTCATTATCGGTGTCTTCTTCGGCTATGTGATCTGCTCTCCTTGATAGGGCATCAGATTGTACCATCTGTGATCCCAGTACGTGTTGTAGCTTCAGGTCGAATTGTGACAGGTAGATGCTCCATCTAACCTGTCGTCAGTTCAGTTTCTGCACCTGTCGCAAATTTCGAGGTGTCAGATTCCACCACAAATGGTTTCGTTGCATCTGGCATCAGCAGTACTGGGGCTTCGTTGAATTTCCTTTTTAGCGCATCAAACGATTGCTGGCAGTTGTTCGTCCATTCAAATTTCTGGTTCTTCTTCGTCAAATCGTTCAGCGGTCTGGCCAGATCCGCGAAGTGTCCAATGAATCTTCAATAGAAGTTCCCAAATCCTAGGAAGGATCTTACATCCTTCACTGTCCTTGGCGTGGGCCAGTCCTTGATCCCAGCCAGCTTTGTGTTGTCCATTGCAAGTTCATCAGGCCTGATGATCATGCCCAAGAAGTTGACTTCCTGTACGTTGAATTTGCATTTCTCTATCTTCAGGTAGAGATCGCATTGTCATAGTCGTTTGAGGACCCTTTCAGTCCTTATCCAGTGTTCTTCTTCCATCTTTGAGAAGATCAGGATGTCGTCCATATAGATGATGAGCCATCCTTCATCTAGCATATCTTGGAAGAGATCGTTCATCATGGCCTGGAATGTTGCCGGTGAGTTGCACAGCCCAAAGAACATCACCATTGGCTCGAATAGCCCTCGGTTAGTCTTGAATGCTGCCTTCCACTCGTCTCCTTTCTTTATCTGTATGTTATGATATCCCCATCAAATATCAAGTTTCGTGAAAAATCTCGCTCCCTTCAGCTTGTCCAAGAGGTCTCCGATCAGTGGCAGGGGGTAGTTGTTCCGGATCATTCCTTCATTCAGATAGTGATAGTCTTGGCAAGGTCATAGAGCATTGGAGTCCTTCTTCGACACAAAGAAGAACGAGGATGCCATAGGTGATTTTGACGGTTGGATATATCCTTTTTCCAGGTTTTCATCTAGAAACTCATTGAGTTTCTCTTGTTCTTTCGGTGTCAGTGGGTAGACTTTGCAATCCCTTGGTACAAAGCCTTCCTTCAGGTCAATCCCATGGTCCCATGGCTTCAATTCTGGGAATCATTCGGATGCAGCTTTCTCGAATACCTGTCTGTATTTCTGGTATTCCAGTGGCAGTAAGTCGTCCAGGGTCTGTTTGCTGGCCTCCTTCCCCTTGTCTTGTTCATGTGTGAGTCGCTGGGAAATGGATGTCTTTGCTCTGATCCATGCGCTTCTTGAGAATATATATTGTGGGGAGTCCTTGGCTCTTGTAATCCTGGAGATCGTGTTCGTTTTTTGTATGTATGTATGGGTGGGTTCTTGGTGTTCCTTGGTCAGGGGTGGTTCTTCTGGTGGCTCGAATACACCAATGACTGGTTCCCCTCGTACGTATGCAATCAGGAGGTCTGTCGCATCTTGTTTGTGGGTTTCTTCCATTACTTGTATTTCCATGCCGGTATCTGCCAGTAGTTCCTCGTTGGGTACCTCCTCAATCTTTACTTGAGGAGGGGTCTCCCTGGGTGTTGGTATTCTCGTTTTGGTAGTACCATAATCGGGGGTTCCATAATCGCATGTCGGGGTAGTCCTTTGGGGGTTCTTTGTCCTGTTTCGTAGTGCCATTTTCCAGTTCTGGTTGCCAGTGCTTCCCTCCCCTGTGGAGGTTAGCAGTTCCTTCATCTTTTGCATGATTCGTCGTGCCCTGTCACATTCATTGTTTTTGCCCTTTTCCAGTTGCTTCTTCTTCTGGTTTTCTCAGGTCTTGGCAATGGCACGTCGTGCTGCTTTGAGGTTTCTGGCTTCCTTAGGAGTGCTGTTGCTTCTGGTCTTTGCGACAGCTATCTGGGTAGAATTCAGTTCTTTGGCTTTCTTTTCAGAAAGCCTTTCCTTCGTCTTTGCCACAGCTAGTCGTGCTCGGGCAAGGTTTCTCTCCTTCTCTTCGGAGAGTCTTTTTCTTGTTTTTGCCACAGCCAATCTGGCTCGGGCAAGGCTCCTCTCTTTCTCTTCAGAGAGCCTCTGTCTTGTTTTGGCCATGATGTGTCAAATTCTTGCCAATTTGTCATCAGGTGCTTCCCTTTCAGTGTCGACCCTGGGGAGTTTTAGGGTGTTCAGGAGGGCTCATTCAGCTCTTCTTGTCTTCTCCAAGATCCATTGGATTTGAGCCCGTTGCTCTTCATCTCAGAACTCAAGAGTTCCTTTCTTCCAATCTATAATCGGGTTCACCTCCCGTAGCCACGATAGGCCCAGGATCACCGATTCCTTGCCTAGTCCGGTGACTAGGTATTTCATTGGGTAGCTCCGTCCATTGATGTGGAGCCTTCCCCTCACGTATCTCGTGATCGTTCCCTGCCTGTTCAGAGTTCCATCTATGTTTGTGGCCCAGATGGTGTAGCCCAAGGGATATGTCTTGATCCCTTCTTGTTCGACGAATTTTGAGTCAATAAAGACTCCTCCTGCTCCAGAGTCAAGGAGCACATTCATTGCGATGTCTTTTCTGTTGTCTGACTCAGCTACCCAAATAGACAGGCGCATAGATTGCCTATTCATGGTAGCTAAGAGTACAGACCCTACAGAAATTTCAGTGGTGACTGGCATCGTATCAGGCTGCTGCTCTAAAAACCCGATTCCTCCATGAGGTTGAGGGCTCATTCCTTTTCTTCTCCATCTAGTTCATCCAGCATCGTGCAGATCTTCTGGTAGGTGTCCACCCCAGTTATAAGGGCAACCTAAGCCTCTAGCAAAGGGAAATCCGAAGTTAAAATTATGCTACATAATACAGGGATTGGGGGCGCACCTAGCAAAGGGAAATCCGAAGAGAAAACTCTAAGGATCCCCTTGCTGATGCCCAGTATATGTGAAGACGACAAAAATCAAATATAACCTAAAAATAGAAAAAGACGGAGATAGGCGGATCAAGGCCACCAAATGACATCATACCAAGGGGTATGTGTCGGAAGGGGTACTCCGCCTCTAAATATAAAAGTGTCAACATATACAAACATGATAGCAAGGGAAAATTAGTAATAAAATCCGGAAAAATCATAGAAAATGAAGAATAGAAGGAAATGAGGTGGGGAAAAATATGGGACGAACATAAAAAATAGGAAAAACACACAGGGCGCCCCCCTAGTCCCCTTACATCACCCCCTCTCTAAGATGCATCGCCCCGATGCATTCGAAATCGTATACAACCAAAGTCCGTGACTTGAATGCGACGCGGTGCAGCAGTGTGCCGTCGGTGGAATTCCTTGATTAACCGAGGGGCATTTACGTCAGACTCTTCGACCCATGAGTTCTCCTCATACCCATAACCCTTCCAATGTACCAAATACTGGAGTTTTCCTCGACGCAAACGGCTGTCCAAGATTGACTCGACTTCATATTGGGGTTCTCCCTCGATCACTGTAGGTGGTGGTGGTGGGTGTGAATGGCATCCCGGGAACGGATCTGGGGGAGCTGGAAGCAATTTGATGACATGGAAGACGGGATGGAGTCTGGACATGGAGGCTGGGAGGCGTAGACGATAGGCATGTGTTCCAACGCACTTGACAATGGGGAAAGGTCCCAAGAAGCGATGAGCGAGTTTCTTGGATGGACGTGTAGTGGAGATGTCACTGGAGTCAAGATAAACTCGATCACCAACCTTGTACTGAGGGGTTGGGGAGTGGCATTGGTTGTAAAATCGCGCCATGTCATCCTTCGCCTTTGCTAAGGCTGCCCTTGCCTCCTCCAAGCTATCCCTCATGCGTTCTGTGAACTCATTCACTGTCTCGATGTGTGAGGGAGTTTGGCAAGGTTCAAATCCCATGCATGGATGTCGTCCAGTGTCTAAGAGGAAAGGGGTCTGTTGAGTGGAAGCATGGACATGGTTGTTGTACCCAAACTCGGCCAAAGGAAGGAGATCATCCCAATTGTCCTGGTGTTCATTGACAAAGAGGCAGATGTACTGCTCCAGTTCCTGGTTGACTCGCTCCATCTGGCCATCAGTTTGTGGGTGATAAGCAGTTGAAGTGAGGAGTTTGATCCCCAGGAGTCGGTACAGCTCACGAGTGAACTCTGCCATGAACTGAGGGCCACGATCCGAGAGGAAGGCACCAGGAAGTCCATGTAATTTCCACACGTGGTGGAGGTAGAGTCGAGCGGCACCTAGGGCACTGACAGTGGTGTGAGTGGGAATGAAGTGAGCGCGTTTTCCCACTGAGTCAACTGTGCACATCACCGCATCAAACCTGTTTGACTCTGGCAATTCCACCACAAAGTCGACGCTGACAACATCCCAACAACTCTCTGGAACAGGAAGAGGGTGTAGCTCACCAATAGGCTTGCGACGAGGGACCTTGGTGCATAAGCAAAGGTCACAAGTGCGACAATACTGACCAATGAGCCGTGACATTTGTGGCCACCAATAGTTCCGTGAGGTGAGCTCCAAGGTCTTCCAGCATCCAGGGTGGCCAGCAATCTGTGAGTCATGGTGTTGGGATATGATGCACCGGCGAAGGTCTGGGTCATTGGGAACATAGATGCGATCCCTGAAATACAACAAGTCCTCCTTTTCAGCCCACTCTGCCGCACGTAAGGAAAGGGTCGATCCCTTCCTCAGTTCTTTAACAGCTCGGGCGACAACATCCTCATGTAAACCGCTACGGTTTGCACGACGAATGTCATGTAGAATGTCCCGCTCCTCGCCCTGGGGTACGATGCCTTCCAGTGCCCGAATGGTGAACAGGTCTGGCTGCAACAGCACAATGTTTTGGTTGTCACCGCTGCCATCCCCATGGTCTGCACGTCGGGACAGGGCATTGGTCTTCCCCATGCTGCGACCCGGACGGTGGTGCAAGGAGAAGTCGAATCTAGATAGATACAGGGACCAACGAGCTTGACGACGGTTCAATTTCTTGGCCGTCATGAAGTACTCGAGGTTCTTGTGATCCATCCAAATTTCCACCTTGTGTTGGGCACCCTCGAGGAAGTGTCACCACTCCTCAAGTGCACGCATTATCGCCAACATCTCCTTGTCATGGATCTTGTAGTTTCTCTCTACAGCACTAAGGCTTTTGGAGTAGAACGCAACAGGATGCCACTTCTGGTCCTCCGGAGACTGCTGAGACAACACAGTGCCCATCGCAAAGTCAGAACTGTTGGCTTCTACATGAAAAGGACGCGAATCATCAGCAAAGGTAAGGATCGGAGCGGAAGTGACCATGTCCTTAAGCTTTTCGAATGCCTCCTGTTGTGCATTATCCCACCTCCATGCCTCCTTTCCTGTCAAGTCGAACAGTGGTCGTGCATGATGTGAGAAATCCTTGATAAAATGCCGATAAAAATTGATGAAGCCCAGGAAAGACTGCACCTCCTTCTTGTTCGTGGGCATCGGCCAAGCTGTGACCCCGTTTACCTTGATAGGATCCATCTCCACTTGACTCTCCGAGATAATCAGGCCGAGGTACTCGATCTTGGTCCTTTCGAACTCGCATTTGTCCTGATGAAGGTAGAGTTTGTACCGTCAAAGTTGCTCTAGGACGAGGCGCGTGATGCGATGGTGCTCTTCAACCGTGCAAGTGAAGATGAGGATGTCGTCGAGATAGATGCAGACAACGCCTTCGAGGATGAGGTCATGGAAGATGTCGTTCATCATGGTCTGAAAGGTGGCAGGGCTATTAGTAAGGCCAAAGAACATGACAAGCGGTTCAAAAAGACCATGGTTGGTACAAAAGGCTGCCTTCCACTCATCTCCCTCCTTTATCCTCACATTATTATAGCCCCGAATGGACATCGAGCTTGGTGAAGTATCGGGCTCCACAGAGCTGGTTTACGAGTTCGGAGATGAGGGGTAGTGGGTAGCGATTTTTGACCGTGATGTTGTTGAGTCTTCTGTAGTCTTGAACCGGTCGAAGTGAGCCATCCTTCTTCTTGACAAAGAAAAAGGGAGAGGCCATGGGTGACTTCGATGGTCGAATATGTCCAGAGGCCAGGTGCTCGTCGATGAACTGGTCAAGCTGCTGTTGTTCTTCTGGAGAGAGAGGATAGGCCTTGCAGGATGAAGGGGTTGCGCCGGGGGTGAGTTCGATCGCGTGATCCCATGGCTTACGCGCAGGAAGAGAGTCGAATGACTCCTTGGAGAACCCATCTTCAAACTCATGGAGATGAGGGAGTAAGGAGTTAGTAGAGGATTTAGCAGCGTTGTTTTTGTGGAAGGCCTTGGCGAGGCGTTGAGATATGTTTGATGTGGCACACACCTCATGTGATGAGCGAATCGCAGTGTAGAAGATCCGATCACCCTCCTCCACTTCCTCTGGGTCCTCATCATCATCATCCGAGTCCGGCATTAGATCAGGAACCCCTTCCAATTCCACTTCAGGTATAGGCAGGGGTCCAGCACGACACTTCTGAGTTCATCATATTGCCGCCTTCTGTCCACGACGTTCTTGCCTGGCTTCTGTGAAACACGTCCGACAGCAGGATGGACATCGGCTCATGGTAACCTCCCCAGTGCGCCAGTCGACCTCTGGGTTATGGTCTCGAAGCCATGGATATCCCAAAATCGCCTTTTGCTTTCCTAATTGAGTGACAGCAAAAAGGGCATGCTCACTATGATCTTTGTAATGGAGGACCAGGTCTGCAACCTCTTGGATGGCACCAGCTTCATTTGGGGATCCATCCACGTTATATACAGGTATTGGACGTGAGAGTGAGCGAGTATTTAGACGATGTTGTTGTACCAGATGGGAATCGATGAAGAGACCAGTCGCATCAGAGTCCAGGAGCGCAGAGACACCGAGTATCTGTCCAGTGTCGGTTGTCTGCAGTTCAATGGCTAGGTTTAAGGAATGTGCAGAGGGAGTGGATGCCACAATATACTTGCGTGGTAGTTTATGCTCCCATGATTTAATTTTGGGACGTGGAGTAGAAGGAGAGATGGGGAGAGCAGGTACGTCTTTAGCCAACTTTGGGGGGTCAGGGGGGGGGGGGGGGGCGGTCGCGGGGGTGGATTCGTTCTCCGGGGATTCGACTGATGGGGCTTCGGGGCGGTTATGGACAGGCAGTGAGGGTGTACGATTCACTCGCTGCGAATAGGAAAATCCTGCTCCTCTACAACTTCCAGCTTAACCTCCTCTGCAACTTGATCCTTCACTTCCTCAACATCTACAAGCACCAACAAATCTTGCAGGAGTTCATCTTGTCCCTCAGGGGTGAGCATGCGGATATCCTGATGATGGGGACACGCTCCAGCCCTGTGTCCAGGTTCCCCACAACGGTAGCAGAGATCCAACTTACGTGCATGGCTGCGGGCTGCATCAACATCCATTGGTACTGGGACATTGACGGCTGGTGTGGGAGTTTGACGAACAGGAATGGGGTTAGGGCGGGGAAGGCTTCGATTGAAGGTTTAGGGTGTATGAGTGGTAGTTGGAGCACAGAATGCAGCATTAAATGCCGCATTTGTGAGTCGGTTCTCGTCACAGAGTGAAGCAGCTTCATACCAAGCAAGGATATCATCGTCCGCTGGGCGCCCTTCCAACATCTGTGCAATCTGGTCCTGAATTTCTCGGTTGAGCCCCCGTCGGAACTTCACCACCACTGGTAACCCACTCCCATATCCTGCCATGTCCACCAAATCCTTGAACTCATCGATATAGTCGTCCACAGATCGACGTCCCTGGTGGTAAGTGGATGACTCAAGTCATGTCACTGCTCGGTGGCATTCATTGAGGGGGCAGAAGTGGCATATGAACTCAGCTCAAAAGTCACCCCAAGTGGAGAAAGGTAGAGAACCGAGTTCCTTAGTTTGACGTAGGATACGGTCCACATAGAGATAGGCGCGTTCAGATTTCATGTATGTGAAGGCCCAATAAATTTTTGCAGCCTCATCGACGAATTGATGCGACTGGAGACTAATGTATAACTCACAGGAATTAAGGAATGCACGTCCCTGCGCACGTGCACCATTAAATTCAACGGGGGGGGACGGTTTGATCTGGGCACGTTCCTTAGTGGACGTGTTTGGCAAAACATCGTTGTTGGGTGCGCTTGGAGTCGTAAAGGGGGAACTATTGGTTGTAGGGTTAGCCTGGAGGGTCCTAATGAAGTTTTCAATCGTAGATTTAAGCGAGTCGATTTGCGCGTGCATTCCGGAAACGTCGCTTTCAAGCGCGTCAAAGCATTCTGATGCGTCCATGTCGCTAGGGAGTGCGTTTGGCGAAAATGGCGGCGTAATAAAGGCGAGAGTATCTGGAACAGTGTGTAGGGACTCTGTGGAGCTTTGGGAAGTGTTGTCCAGTCCGTACCTGCCTATCTTGGGCAGCGCGTTCGCGATTTTCGGGCCTTAGGGGAGAGTTTTCTACTATAAGGGCAACCTAAGCCTCTAGCAAAGGGAAATCCGAAGTTAAAATTATGCTACATAATACAGGGATTGGGGGCGCACCTAGCAAAGGGAAATCCGAAGAGAAAACTCTAAGGATCCCCTTGCTGATGCCCAGTATATGTGAAGACGACAAAAATCAAATATAACCTAAAAATAGAAAAAGGCGGAGATAGGCAGATCAAGGCCGCCGAATGACATCATACCAAGGGGTATGTGTTGGAAGGGGTACTCCGCCTCTAAATATAAAAGTGTCAACACATACAAACATGATAGCAAGGGAAAATTAGTAATAAAATCCGGAAAAATCATAGAAAATGAAGAATAGAAGGAAATGAGGTGGGGAAAAATATGGGACGAACATAAAAAATAGGAAAAACACACAGGGCACCCCCCTAGTCCCCTTACACCAGTCTTCTTCTGGGTGAAGTGGTTTCGGTAAGGAGGAGGCACTGACCCCGTCTGGGTGGGGTCTTTTCCATCCTTGTGATCAGACAATCGGTGTCCGGGTTGGTGGCAGATGAAACACAGTCCCTTTCGGAGGTGTTCCATGCATTCTTGGTTCATCAGTCAGTTGATGTCAAGAGAGGGCTGTCCTTTCTTCGTTGTTTCCTTCATCTTCTGGTTCTGCCTGGTCTTCCCCAGGATTGCCATGGCCCGTTTCCATTGGCCTTCATATTTTGAGGCTGCCTTTATCCAGCCTTCGAGCATGTTGGGCACTGTTTCCATTGTGTGTACCCTCTTCAGTAATTTGGGATGCAGTCCATCCATGAAATACTCGATCATGGCTGCATCTTCTGTGATTCCCGTCCTGTCTTTCAGGATGCAGAAGTTCGCCACATATTCTTCAAGGTTCCCTGAACCTTGTTTGAGATTCTTGATCTCTGTTTTTGCCATTCCGGCATTGTCGATCGGCAAGAAGGCCTCTAAGACCTTCTGTCAGAAGTCTGCGTATTCACCGAGTCCCTCAGACTGGTGTTGGTTGACAAATGCCTGCACCCAGGCAGCTGCTGTCCCTCCATTCATGAAGGACAGCGTGAAGATGATTTTATTGTTGTTCATGTCATAGACCTGATCATTGATTCGCAAGTACAGGTCTATCTCCTGCAGGAACTTGGCGGTCTTGGTCCGCTCTCCTGAGAAGTCTGTGGGTGATCAGATTCAAATGTCCTTCATGGACATCGTTGGTGCGGTTGCGGGTTCGGACATCTTGTTATAGAGGTCGTCAGTTTTGTCTGTTAAGAAGCGGGTGGATGTTTCAGGTGGGGGTGTGTGCGGTTGTTCAAAGTCTTTGTCGGTGAGGAGATCTCCTCATTGTCTGTCGGTTGATCCATAGAACCAACGCTGTGCTGGGGTCGAGTAACAGACTAGTCTTCCATTGTATCGGTACCAAGATGAACCTAGCTGTGGTTCCGCTTCTCTTGGTGGTTGGTCTGGGGTTTGTCTAGACCTGGGTCACTGTGGTGTGTATCAAGACATATTGCCTACACCTAGGTAGGTGGGCTAGCAGATAGTTTAGATCTTATGTTAAGGGCAAAGCCTCAACCACTCGATCTAGTCGATGTCGTTCGACGAGGTGCTTCCTCGATGAGCCGTTTGGCACTAGTCTTACTGGGAGCATCCGACATAAGATAGGTAGTGCACACTAGCAGGGCTTCTGCATAGAGTTGTTCAGGTTCATGCACTAAGGGGCTTCCTTAGTGGTTTCGAGTAAGTTCGCGAGTTGCAAGTTAAGGCTGTTAATTGCCTAGATCTAAACTAAGGACATCCCTATTATGAGTTGCAGTACTTATACTATGAGGGAGGTCCTTATCGTCCAATCGGAAAGATAGATGCATATCAAGTAAGAATAGAAACAATAGGCCTCATGCCTTGCATGAGGCGTCCGATGTCACGGAGTGCTGCGGCGCAGCATGTCAGGAAACAATAAGAGATAAGCCTCATGCCTAGCATGAGGCATCTGATGTCACAGATCCAATGTCAAGGATCCAATGTCGATCGTGAGAGTCCGATGTCACGGACCTCATGTCAGGGGGCTGTTGTATCACAGCATGTGTGGAAGTGGGTTTGGGTGCATGGAGTCACCATGCGTCAAGGGTGCCTTCCACGGGAAGGGGATCGAATGCATGCAGTCAGCATGCATCATGTGTGTGTCTGATGTCAAGGACATGCCCTAGGCATGAATCAAGGGGTGCCTCCTGTCTGGAGGGGATCGTCGGGTGCGTCGGGTTCCATGAGTTACAAGGAAAATTGTAACACATTTAGGCTGTTGATCAGGTTAAACAATTCTGAGCCAGAGTGGGTTCAGCTGGGAATAGGGACCTTAGGCTGCCTATTCCACAGGAACCGCTCCTGAATTGTGTTCTCTGCTAAAAAAAAGTGCAAGAAGGAGGGGTTGGGGCAGAATACGGGCCCATATTCTCAGATAAGATACATAGTGCTGTCATACACTGTCTCTTCTTGTCTCTGCATGCCAACTTGGTATATGATTTGACAATGGTTCTCCTCATTTTGTACAAACCCCAGGGATATGATCTGTCCTATACATTTCATCATGAATACATGTGCAACATTGAGAAAACATAATTTACCACTCTGGGCCTTCCCTGTCCTCTGTATGAGGTTGATTGTGCCTTCATGCGCAGTTTTACACATGAATGGAGGTGTATATACGATTAATATACACACCTCATAACCACCGCCTGTCCCTCCACTGGGGCTTGATGCCACACTGCTTTGGTCAGGTGTGTTAAACAAGGGAGTATCTCACTTTGGTGGTATGTGGATGAATGTGGATTGCCTGGTGGTGTCCTGAGAGTTCCCCAGTGTGTCCTGAAAAGAGGTTAGTGATGCCATCAAACATAAATATATATCTGCCTGTGTCATCTCATCGTCTTCCCCAAGGTCTATGGACTCTTCCAGCCCCTCTTCTAAAAATTTCTCTACCCACTCTGCCAGATCCTCACCGACAAAGATTGTCATCAGTTGGACCAAGGTTTCCATGCTGTCTCTCCTTCAACATTTCAGGATATCATCAACATTGTCACTGTCATCACCACCATCATTCCATGACAGATCTGTCTGCAGGTTGGATATTATCAGGTCCAAGGTTGCATCAAAGGATGAGCTGCAACCTGCAGCTTTCTGGGTAGTGGCTGTTGTCCCCTTGCTAGCTGTCCATAATGGATCCAGGAGTACACTTGTGCCAAACTGGCTCAAAAGTAGGTATTCATTTTAATTTGCATGCATATTTAGGATGCACCATTTCATAAAGCTTTTGGATGTGATTACACACCGTTACCAACTTTTCATGTCTGACCCCAGATGTACAATGGAGGCTATTCAACTTCTTCTCCCTGTGTTTTCCCATGTACATAAGTTGCTTCAATATGGGTAACCTCCTGACTTTGTTCACCCTCAAACAACTTTTGTCGGTAGTTGTGCTTCCACCCTCGCCCTTCCAGTGTAGATTCTTTTTCTTTCCAGTCTATCACAAATTTGATGACATGTATTGTCTGTATAATGTATCGAATATATGTGCTCAACACATCACCATGTCCACAATTCAATAGAAACTGCAGATATCCTTAGCCTTCCTACAATCATAAACAGCATCTGACATACCTTGTCTGTCTCTAATAGGTGCCTCACCTGAATAGAGAATTCTGTGGCCCAATCATCCTATAGCCTACACATATGCGTCATTTGGGACATACCATCTTGGCTTGTGTGGTCTTGCCATACCCCATCATTGGTCGCATGAGCACATCTTGTTCCTTGGCTGGTAGAATTTTTTTTGTATGTAGTTATCCCTATGCTGCACAATTCCAGTCGGAATAAGGATCCAATTTATGCCCACAAAGTCAATAATAACAACTATCTTGAGAGGTAAGATCAAGACTGAAGGAATCCACAAAGTGCTCTCCTGTACTGTAGAGGGGACATGGATGTCAAGAGCAGAGCAGTACAGGGGAAGTCTCCTAATGTGCCAAACTGTTTATGACAAGGCCTTGGCTAGAACTCTAGCACCGAGCTGCAAACAGCACAATGATCAGAGTGAGATCCGGTGAGCAGAGCTCAGTGCAGGTGCAGATATGCCTCTTGAATAGCTCAGAGGCCTTCAAAAACCCTCCTTACCCTTGGAACCCATGTTTACACCCACCACTAGCTGATTACAAAGTGGTATGTAGTATGATGTGAGACCTCTGCTGCTGACTCAAAATGCGGAGTAGCAGAAACTGAGGCCACCAAAGTGGTCCCATCATTTGATAGGCAAGGAGCGGAGAGGCTAATAGAAGAGCATATATGATGATGTGTGTGGGGGATGGTGGAGGTGTGTGTAGATGTGAATAGCGAGGAGCAGTGAGGAAGGTGAAAGTAGGGAAGATATGATAGATATGAATTATGGTAGCCCATAAATTGCAAAAGATGAGCCGCTGTGGTAGCCCACATAAAGTCAGCATGATGTGGAAGTTGGCAGAGCCAGAAATGAGGGCCTCTGTTGGATAGGAACAGAATGACATTTAAGAAGTAATATGATAAAATACAGAATAAATACTGATTGAAGTAGTTGTTGACAGTAGCCATACTAAGGAATGTTCTCTAGTGCTCAATTTTGGAGCTTAGCAAGGCAGGCAGGGTTCTCTTTTGCTAGATGTTCCTCCCCACAGATACAGCAACAACCATGCTTGTGATGATTGGAGCAGGGATCTTCACAGTTGCCCCAGTTCCAGTTGCGACATGGAACATCTGATCATTTCGAGGGAGTAGTAGTACTGGAGGAAGATGGAGGTCACTTGAGGGAAGTTGAAGATGACACAGAGGAAGAATTGACTGCCGCAAATAACTCCATGAGGAGAGGCAGGTGGAGGAGAGAATGGTCGTCCATGTGGAATGGCTGTTTGGCATACCAATCATGGGTGTCACAGTCAAAACAGATAGCAGCAGCTAGATTAAGGGGAGTTGATTGAAAGATGTCCATAACAAAACAATGATAGCCCTGTAGCTCAGTAGCTTGGTGAGGAAAGATGAGGACTCCATCCTTCCATGCATCGAAAACATGAATCCAATCCACTTCAGAGACAACATCGTGTTTGGCAGAAAGAAGATTTTTCTTGATGATGGCAAAACCCACTGCAAAATCTTCTGGCTCATTATAATGGTTGTAACCATGGTCCATGGAAGCAAATAACTTGGTGAAGTCAATGAATTCCTCTAAGACAATCTTCTTCCATATAGAACAAGGAAGAGGTTCATTGAGAGGTGCAAGTTGAGTGTTAGTGATCATTGAGTCACAGAAAGAATCACTCTTGAAAAGCACTCTGATCTCTCAAGTTTTCTTCAAATGGACATCATTCCTTGCTCTGCCTGCAATGTGAGACAGATGAGGTGCATCAACAGCAGTGGAATCGCTGGCATGAGAGTCCTGGAACAATGTAGATAGGCTTTCAGTGAATTGGGCAGCAGATTTATTGGTGGAAGGTAAAGAAATATCAGGAGGATGTAATTGACCTATCTTTGCTTGAAGGGTTGCCCAAGCAATGGTATCAGCTACCTCTTGCTGGCTAAGTGCATTATCTCTTGGATGACCCTGTTGAACTTGGAGAAGCATAGTGATTGTCAAGGGTTTTGAAACCTGTGCGGGTATTGGCAAGGGTAAGCCATGGGTATGGGTATGGCTACAAAATTTGGGACCCTTGAGAAATCCGTACCTGCAGCATGGGTTGGTGGGTTTTATTGGGACTTATTTTAATGTTTAGAACTACATTTAATATCCTCATTATACTAATTACAAGGAGGGGCATGCCTGATAGTAGGCAGAGGATGGGCAGTGTTTATATACTTATGCTAATTGTGTATATTTGTTCATCATAAACAGAATGTGACACAGCATGCACACATTTGTTGAATAAATGCGTCAACATAAACAGTCATGTGATTCTGTTTATTGCATACAAATAGTGTTTTAAGGTCCAGTTCAGTCCGGTTTTTCAACCCCCAAGAGGGCAACCATGGACCACAACCAGTCCAAACCATTGCCCAAACTTGGAGGACCACAACTGAACCGAATGGGACTGGTCCTATTCAGTTTGGTTGCCCCAAAAAGACTGGTTTCGACAGGTTTTACTACTATTTTTACAGTATAAATAAATTTTATTATATACTTATTGAAACTAATTACATCACCCTGCAAGCAGGTGCTCGCAGCAGTTGGGGCAGTTGCTAATAGAGAGGAAAAAGAAAAAAAGACCTAACAAAAAAAGAAAGAAATAGAAAGTCCCCACTGTTTCGCATTTGTAGCAAAAGTGGGGCATCATACATTGTCCCCCAGTATTTGTTGTTGTCGGCCTTTGGTTGTTGTACCCTGCGTTCACTTCACCCTGGCATTGTCATTTGTCATCCTTGCATTGTCGTCTCCGTGTTATCGTTTGTCGCCCTTGCATTGCCATTTGTCACCCTCACATTGACGTTCGTCATCCCCTCCCTGTCGTTCATCACCATCCTCCCCATTTTTGCCATCATTTGTTGTGTTGATGTGGCACTGCTCATCATCAGCACCTCCATTGCCCCCTATGAGCAGTGGCTCGCAGGTGGGGTGGTGGCGCTGTGTGATGTGGCATCCCAGTGTCATTGTCCAATGTTGCAGCCCCATGAGAAGAGGCTCATGGCAGTGGCGTAGGGCACAGGTAGGCATCATTGTGAGCAAGCAAGAACCTAAAAAGAAGAAATAATAATTAGTTAGTTAGTAAACACAGGAAATAAATCATGAAAAACGTACCCTACAGCCCAAACAACACTAACTAGTGTCATTTGGGCTTACTTTGCAACATTATCGCTATCCTGTCAGCTGACGTTGGCATCAGTATGGCGTTGGGAGGGGCGTGGGGCAGGGCTCAGGATGCAAAAAACTAAACAAAAAGAAATGTATTGTTAGTAGAAAAAAAGATGAAATGAACAATAAAAAACATACCTGGGGCGTCAAACGACGACTAGCTCATCATTTGGGCCCCCTTTGTGGTTGAGGCATGGTGATTCTAAGGTAGGCAGTGGGTACTGTCAGCAGTGAGAGGAAGTGGAGAGAGAGGAAACGGCATTGTGGGTTGTTGGTGGTCATGGGAATTGTTTGGCAAGTGGTGCCACTTTCTTTTTTCAGGGCGCAAGCACAACCAAATGGTCAGTGCGCAGCCATGGGGTATATAAGCACTCATTTCATGAGTGCTTTTCCTTCCCATGGCTCATTCCTATACCACATATTTAGTATCAATAGTATTAATAGTATATATTAGTTGTATTTTCTTGTAATGTAGATACTTTTCCATGAGTATATACCACTGTGCGAAGACCGGTTGCAACCGATTGCAACCATTTTCCAAATGGTTTTCAAATATTTACAAAATGAGGCAACCGACAACCATAACAACCCTAAATGTGGGCAACCGCAACCAAAAAAAAGACCAGACCAAGGTTCGGTCCAGTTTGGTCCTATGGTATTTCTCGGTCCGGACCTTGAAACACTACATACAAACATGTGCAACTTGTAAGAACTATATAACTATGGCACATTTGAATGTGTCCCCCCATTTGGTTAAAAGTCATGTAGTATAATTAGTTATGTATAGTAAAAGGCCTATAATAGAGTAGTGACACACCTCCCTCACCGCCGCTGTGAGCATCTGCTCATGGGGTGTGTAATACTAACAATGCAACTTACAACAACCCAGCACCCCTCACCACTGCTGTGAGCATCTGCTCATAGGGTGGATAGGGGGTGCTCAACAAATGGTGATGAACAAATGAAGTACGGCATACCCATGCACATTACCTGCATTGGGATGTAATTCAATAGTAGATAGTATGTAGTTATATTTCTCATATTATGACACACACCCCACACAGGTTTTGTGACCCATCATACCCACTGTACCCTTGACCCTTACCTACCCTTACCCTTACCCTTCGTTCACGGGTATGGGTATGCATGGGTAAGGGTACGGGTCAGATTTTTCTACCCCAGGGTTACCCAGGTCATTCACTAGAGAAGTGCATCGTGATGATGACAAAAATCAAGTAAATTGTCTCCTTCCAGACCTTCAGGAGTGCTGGCCCTATTCTGCAAAGGAGAAGAATGTCAAGAGCATGGAAGGGTTTGAGGATCAGGTTGTTGAGGTGGAATGTGATGGCTGTGGCTCTGTACTCATTGAATCATCATTTCGGTATAGTCTGTTGCTGTTTCAGGTGAAATCCCAGTCTCACAGAGGCCAGAATAAAAAGTATCCTGAGAAATCTCCCCTATTACAATGTGATTGACAAGAAGGTCGCACTTCTCAGCAAGTGCACAGATGGCTTTTAGGGCTGGGTTAGATATTATTTCGCCAGTGTTAGTAATGTTAGATATTATTGGACCTTTTGTGAGGTTAGATATCCTTGTTAATAACGGTGATATATTATGATTATGTAATTTGCAATCTCATGAGTTACTAACACAAAATTTTGAATCTCACATGTTATTAACATGTTAGAAACTACATCCCTCGCAAGAAACTATTGACACTACAATCACCCGGCTTTCCCATATGTTTGTCACATCTATTAGCTACAACTTACTCAACATTCAACACACCTGGACCCTGTGAATCAACCTTAGTGATAAGCACTTTCAACTCAGAATCATCAAGCTTGATGTAGTCGGCGATATCAAAATGAGTGGTCAAACAAACAACTCTTTTCTGGAGATAGTGTTTTAAGGTTCGGTTCAGTCCGGTGTTTTGACCCCTAAGAGGGTTAACCAGTCCAGACCGTTACCTCAAGTCGTATAGACCATAACCAAACTGATGAGGACTAGTCCTCATCGGTTTGGTTACCTGGTTCAGACCAGTTTCAACTGGTTTTGCCAGCTAAATAAGTTCTATTATATAGTAAATAAAACTATTTACAATCACATCCTGTGAGCAGGTGCTTGCAGCAGTGTAGGATTAGGTATTGTGGAGTTAACAAGGTCAATTAAGTGTGCGAGCCCGACATCCTCCCCAGAAGTGATGAATCGATTACAGAGACTGATGAGAGCCTGTTCCTGCTCATCTGATAGCATGCCAGCTGTCTTGAAAGGAGGTTGTGGTATATTGGAAATTTTATTGGAAAACTGCTTGCAGTTGTTTGGGGTTGTCCAGCCACCAGTTGTGCTCCACCGCCATAGGTGCCCAGAGTATATCACAATATATAACATTTAATTTCTGACCCATTGATAGGTCATCTCCTCGGCTCAAAGGCCAATTCACCATTTCAACCACATTCTAATCACATCAGCTAACTGCTACAATGTCCTAGATGCAGCGCGACCCAGTCTATCGATCGTGATATCATATGACCGCGTCGAAACATCACCAGCGACATTGAAACCACATTGCACAACCTTAGGACTACCTTGAAAACCCCTAAAATCCCTCTGCATGAACATCGAACATCCCCAATCAACTTCGAACAACTGTGACCGCGATCAAAGATCGTCGACCATCATCGAGTGCTATCGATCAATATCGAGAGACTACAAGCAACATTGGGCACCACATTTGTTATCTATATGGTGGAATACCATGTGCCAGGAAGTATTCCAACTCGTGCTCAAACCTGCTGATAGTAGGTCAGCCTCGTTCCAAGTCCCTATCACGTACAGAACCCACTGGATGGATTATTGCGAGACTTAGCGCAGTTTATACACAAAGGACAGTCCCTTTTTAGTTCTATACCCTTTATTACTCTTTCATCATATGATATATCTCTTTCTTGTTCGGATTCCAGTCTCCTTTTTGGCCTTGTGCCTTAACTCATATCTTTTGCCTCATGTTCTACACATGTTTCTCATACCATTTTAGGAAGTTTCTTTAAAACATATAAAACTCTGTAGTATCTACTGGGAAAAACAAGAAATTGTCTTCACCTATTGTCTTGTATAAAGTTCTAAGAATCAGATCTATCCTCTAAACAATTGAAGCTTCTACAAGTTTTCTCAATCGATGAGAAACCTCTGCGATCATCCTCATCCTTGATCCTCTTTCCACCCTGTCATCGTTAGCACTAGTAACCATCCCAACACTTCATAGCTATCGGTTATAGCCTTTGTATACTATCGACCTATCGAAAGGTCCTCAGAATTCACACATCAACTATCAACAATAATCATCATTCACCGTCGATCTAGTCGATCGTCCTTGATATTGATCGATACTCAATTGGACTGCACCAAACACCTTTGTCTCTTATAGCACTACCTTCATGACTAGTACCAACTAGTTGTCTTCCCATAGGTTGGACCACAAACATTCAGAACATCTCGCACCCTTCCTCTGACTTGTGCAAATATCATCGGTTGCCTCATCAGCTGTTTTGGTGGTTTTCCTGGGTTGAGTATCATCACCATCCTTGTGATCCAAAGTTAGTAACACTACAATCACAAACCCAGCCCTAATGGCTTTGCTGTTAAACTCATCCTCGTCTTGTTGATCAGCCATAATGATAAGATAAGATGTTGATGGTGAGTGATAGGGAATTGATAGGTGCAAAAAATATGGGTGAAGCCACACAGGTGATGAGAGGAGGAAGCAAGAGTGCTGAGTGAGACTGTTTCACATATTGATCCTTCTTCAACGCAGCATCAGCTACAAACAGTAGCACTGCACTGAAGATGGTACATGAGCAGCACACAGGAAGTGGAAGGCAAAGCCTTCATTGATAAGGAATGTGGGAACACATTTTATAGGTGCAGATAGTGTTGTGACGGCTCGGCTCAGCCTGAAAGCTGTGGCTTAGGCTCAGCTTTGAGGGACTTAGGCTTTGTAAATCTCAAGCCTGAGCTGCAATTCAGGCTTAGGCTCAGCTCAGGCCCAAGCTGCAGTGTTCATGCTTGTAGGAGTGCAAACTGCATTGATACTGAATAATTACAACTACAGTATGACCTCCCATTTTAAGTGTCTCTACAAATGACAAGGAAATATATTAGAAAGAAGTGCAAGAGCATGGGGAATGATAATCTCACCAATATGTCCAGCACATACTATTATACATGTCTGAGTCCTAAGAGAAATCATGCAGTGGAAGTACAATGGAGACATGTAGTCCTTTGGGCCTTTCAAATGACATGTAAATAGGTTAGAATTAAGTGTAAGATGATGCTTAACAGTGGAAAACTCACCGAGATATGTCATGGTTGTGTAATACCCCTCCAAGCGAAATCTTGTCATAACAAATGAATGGCAAGACACAATCCTGTCGTCTCTTCAGCAATTTCAAATGACATGTGAATAGGTTATAATAGAGTATAAGATGATGCTTGACAGTGGAAAACTCACTGAGATATCTCATGGCTGTGTAATACCCCCTCCAAATGAAATCCTGTCATAACAAAAGATGGCAAGATGCGATCCTCTCTTCTCTTCGGCCCCTTTAGACATATAAATAGGTTAGAATAGTGTGTAATATGATGGTTAAAAGTGGAGAACTCACCAAGATATCTCATGGTTGTGTAATACCCCCCTCCAAGTTAAATCTTATCATAACAGAAGAATGAAAAGATGCAATCCTATCGTCTGTTTGGACCCTTTACACAACATGTAAATAGGTCATAATCAAATATAAGATCATGTTTAACAATTGAAAACTCACAAAGATATCTCATGATCATGTAATACTTGTGTAATACCCCCCTGCAAGCAAAATCTTGTCATAACAAAAGAACGGAAAGATGCGATCCTCTTGTCTCCTTGGCCCCTTTAAACGACATGTGACTAGA
The DNA here is from genome assembly GCA_026075535.2 of Tricholoma matsutake. Taxonomy (NCBI): domain Eukaryota; kingdom Fungi; phylum Basidiomycota; class Agaricomycetes; order Agaricales; family Tricholomataceae; genus Tricholoma; species Tricholoma matsutake. Next base: position 823,887 of record AP026550.1, on the reverse strand, counting down.
TTAGAATCAAGTATGAGATCAAGTTTAAGAAAGGAAAATTCACAGAGATATATCATGATTGTGTAATACCCCCCTCCAAACAAAATCTTATCATAATGGAAGAAGGAAAAGATGCAATCCTCCTGCCCCTTCAAGCGACATAAATATAGGTCATAATAAAGTATAATATCATGCTTAAGCAGTCAAACTCACAAAAATATCTCATTATTGTCCTCCAAGTGAAATCTTAGAACAGAAAATATCTTCAATAACCTGAGCACACAGATTGGCATTGAAACACAACAACAATGGAAAGAGAGACACCTGACTCTGATGCATGAAAGGCGACACCAAGTTGAACCTATGATGGATATGGAATGCAATGCAAAGTTGAGATGTCGGTGCAGTGTGTATAAAGTTACATAAGGTTTTGGAGCTTCAAGGACAAAATAGATGCTTCAAATATCATGATTCGAGGTGGAGATATAGCACACAAAAGCCGCAGCCTATGCTGCAGCTTACGGCTTTCCCAACTCTGAGCCTCTCCCAGGCTGCTGTGACGGCCGGCTCAGGCTCAGCTTTTTTGGGCTTGGCCTCGGCCGGCTTCCAGCTTTGGGCTGAGCCACGCCGCTCGTGTCTGCAATGCCATGGCAAGAGGCTTAGGGTAGGCTTGAACAGACACACCCTCGACATATATGAGGAGGGTGGAAGGCGTAGTTACCAGGTATGCATTTTGAACGTGTTTGGTGTTGGTAGGAGATAAGTAACTATCTTGGGCAGTGTGACAGGCACTGGCCGTAGATTATTGGTTATTTTCATCGAGAGACCATTGTGCAGAGCATCTGTGCCATAACACATCGCCTGCATGTCCTGGCTTGATCTTATCCTTCTCATGGGCCATTAAAGACACTCTCCTCATTCCCTGTCCTTCCACTTGAGACTCTATCAGGAAAACTACACACACTTTTTCAAGTACTTTGTCAACTTTTAAAAGACAGAAAAGAACAAAAAGTGTGAAAAAGTGTGAAAAGTGTGAAAGTCAAGAAAGACACAGATAAAGTAACATACACTGGGTGCAGGGCAAGATATTCCTAGTGAAGTATTGTATCAGTATATTGAAAGTATTGCTAATTCTGTCACAATACTGAACAAGAAGTATTTTGATAGAACATTAAGTAATTACTAAGATATTATTACATCAGTATCAAGTCAGTATTGAGCAAAATTAGAAAGATGTTGTAAAAATGTATTCAAGATACTCCCAACTGGTTGTCAAGATACCAGTAAGATACTGAGAGTAAGATATCAAAGAAATATTGAACATCAGATAGACTATACTGTTCACATATTTCTGTGGGCATATTCAAGCAATACTAAGGAAATCTGTCATGTTATTGTCACATTACTGGCTCAAATAAAAGCAAAATATTTTCACTGGATGGCTAGAAATGTATACTGTAAATATTTTGACAGTATTCTAAGTTAAATGAATGCCACCTCAAGATACTTCCATGATGCTATTAAAATATAAGACACAGGATAGTTACAGTATTTTCTACTAGAATAATTGAGAAATAGAGAAGACATTTGTATTGTATCTCTGCAGCAGTAAGGTGAAAGTATGATGAAGGTAAGATTTTTCAGTTATGATTCATACTGATATGATATTTAAAAAGAAGTATTTAAAAAATATCAACCACATAAATATCAGTTACTATCAAGATACTTTAGAAAACATACTTGGGAAGTATGAGAGATCATATGCAACATATAGTAATCATACTGCTAAGGCAATATAACAACATCATCCTTGTAGCCTAGTTTTCTGCATGTCTGTTGCTCTGCAACTTGATGGTGTGGGAAACTCAGATTGTATTGTCGGCATATACTACTTGGAGTGAGAATGAGTTGGAGAAGCATAGATAGAGTTATAGAATAAAAAATAGCCAAGGACTCAGAGTTGACAGAAGATTGGGAGCTTAAACCTTTCAGATTCCACATTGTGCATTCCAGATTCTGCATTTCAGATTCTGCATTGCACAATTCAGATTCCCCATAGCGCATGTCAGATTCGGCAATGTGCATTTCAGATTCTGCACTGCACATTTCAAATTCTGCATTTCAGATTCCTGTCAAGACCGATTCTCTCAACCGGATTTCCAATTGTTTTCCACCCCCCCTCCTGGCCACCTTGCATCACAGCCCACCTCCTATCAGCAGCACTGCCTAGAGGCAAAATTCCCTCATTTCCAATTAGGTGAAATAGTTTCAGGATTTGCCTCGGAAGCTGGTTTTCTTACACAAGAGGCAGAGCAATATATTGACCCTGGAGAATATGTTGGGAATAATAGGGAAAAAAGACACTTTTTCACTGGGGAAAAATAAAAGGAACCATCAGTAGAAAAATGTTGTTTTTCCCACACTTTTCTCTTTGCTCTTGCTCAGCAAAAATAACTCATCCATTCCTGGGAGAAAATCAGGTGAAAATGGAGAAGAAATATATCTTTTTTTCCACATTTTCTCTATATCTGGTGAAAATAACATTTTTTCTCCTGACTTCCACAATTTTTTCACCTAGAAACAGATTAATTATTTTTCCACAGAGAAAAAACTGGGAATATGTGGGAAAATGACCTTTTTCCCCCTAATGTTCACAAGTTTTTCTCCTGGAAACAGATTAGTTGTTTTCCTGCAGCAACCAAAAGGACAAAGTGTGGGAAAATAACATATTTTTACTGATGGTTCCTTTTATTTTTCCCCAGTGAAAAAGTGTCTTTTTCTCCCATTATTCCCAACATTTTCTTTAGGGTAATATATTGCTCTGCCTCTTGTGTTATTAACCACAGCCTCGGAAACTTTGACCTTAGTATTTAAGCTAGCTACTTTTGTTCTGTATTGCCAGTTTGTAAATCAACCAAGTCTCCCACTTACACAAGGCCAGCCTCATAATTTCTCCTTTCTGAAATATAGTTAGAAATTCTTTGTGAAATATTATATTTGAGACTAAATTTCTACAAACAGAAATTTAGTCTCAAATATAATATTTCACAAAGAATTTCTAACTATATTTCAGAAAGGAGAAATTATGAGGCTGGCCTTGTGTTAATCCTATCCTCTTTAAACTCCAATTACATTCTTAAGTCATTCTTGAACTCTTACTCATCCTCTCTGGAATTTCTCCAGACCTCTGGTCATCTTCCTTACCCTCGCCTTGAAATTAGGACACTTGACGAGGAGAAGGGCACAACTTCTTATAAGTTGAAGCCAAGTCCTTTCTGCTCCCCCACTTGGTACAACACATCAAGTAAACCCTGCCCCAGATTTCTGTAGGATTCCCTGTCTTACTCAATCCATCCACTACAACTTCTATCATCCAGGTACAACCAGAATTCCAACGACTTCCCCTTCAAGATCAGTACTTAACAGTATTTACAAACTCTCACTTCTCTCGTCAAATCCATCCCATCTTTTCCTATAACTCCTACTGAGTCACAAACCCAATGAACCACAAGGAACTCTTGCCGTGCTGGCGCAGTACCAGGATTATCAGCAATCCGCTGATCTATACTTCCTTCCCCTAGGCACGCTTTGACTTTTGGTGCATCCACCAGACCATCCAACATCTTCAGGCAAATCAGTTCTGGAGTACCCTCCATCAGTGCTAACATCATGTCTCAACCTCTGGAGCCCCCTCGGAACACGACTCCACTTGAGTACATAGAGAATGTTGGGCAACCTAACCCCTTTGACGAGGAAGGTCCAGGTAAAGAGGATGGACTTCCCGGTGGACCTGACGACCCTAGCAGTCCTGACAGCCCCGGGGATGACCCCAATCCTGATGACCCTGATGACCCTCTACCTCCCAATGGCAGAAATCCTGATCCAGGAGATAGGTTTCTTGATGCTATCTTCGAGCTCTCAGATAGTCTCCGAACCCTCCAGCAGAACCAAGCACCCAAGACTGAGAAAATCAAAGTTCATGATCCTGACACTTTCAATGGGGCCAATCCCCAGAAACTTTGGGACTTCCTAGTCTCATGCAACCTTCACTTCCATGATTGTCCTCAGGTCTTTGCCTCCAACGAAAAGAAAATCCTATTCATCCTTTCCTACCTCAAAGAGTCAGCTCTTAGTTGGTTTGAACCTGGACTCAACAACCCAACAAACTCCACCCATTGGATGTGGAACTACGAGGTATTCCTCAGTGAGTTGGAAAGTAATTTTGGTCCTCATGACCCTGTCAGGGACACGGAAAAGGCTCTTTCAGAACTCATGATGAAGAAAGGTGGAAGGATAGTGAAGTATAATGTGGACTTCTGGGAACTGGCTTCCCGGGTCAACTGGAATGAGGCCACTCTTCGACCAGTATTTCTGTGGTCTCCAACTCCATCTCCACATAGAAGTCTTACAGGGGGGATGACCTGAAACTCTAGTGTTCCTACATCTTAAAGCCCAGGATACTGACAACATCTATTGGATGCAGGAAGAAGAAACCTGCTTAGAAACAAAGACCCCCAGAAATTCTGCACACACCAGAAAGAAGGAATCTAAAGGTTCTCCTAGCTCCAATTCCAGCACTCAGTCCAAACCTCAGTCCTCGTCCAACACTAACTGCACAAACCAATCCTCATCTGGCAGCTCCTCTGGGTCGAAGAACAACTTCCAGAAGGACAAGCCAAAAAACTCTATTTCTGACAATTTGGGGAAAGATGGTAAACTAACCAGAGATGAGCGTGAATGCCGCATGAAAGAAGGACTTTGCCTCTACTGCAGCGAGAAAGGACATGGAGCTGGGAATTGTCCAAAGTCCAAAGCGGCCAAAGCCCATGCTGCAGCAGCCACTGAGTCCAAGCCGGACTCTGGGGACCCAAAAAAATAGTCCGCAACCCTTGGGAACATGCCATTGGGGCTGAGGGTTGCATTGACCTTTCCCAACTGTGTAAGGGGACTAAGGGGGTGCCCTGTGTGTTTTTCCTATTTTTTATGTTCGTCCCATATTTTTCCCCACCTCATTTCCTTCTATTCTTCATTTTCTATGATTTTTCCAGATTTTATTACTAATTTTCCCTTGCTATCATGTTTGTATATGTTGACACTTTTATATTTAGAGGCGGAGTACCCCTTCCGACACATACCCCTTGGTATGATGTCATTCGGCGGCCTTGATCCGCCTATCTCCGCCTTTTTCTATTTTTAGGTTATATTTGATTTTTGTCGTCTTCACATATACTGGGCATCAGCAAGGGGATCCGTAGAGTTTTCTCTTCGGATTTCCCTTTGCTAGGTGCGCCCCCAATGCCTGTATTATGTAGTATAATTTTAACTTCAGATTTCCCTTTGCTAGAGGCTTAGGTTGCCCTTATAGTAGAAAACTCTCCCCTAAGGCCCGAAAATCGCGAACGCGCTGCCCAAAATAGGCAGGTACGGACTGGACGACGCTTCCCAAAGCTCCACAGAGTCCCTACACACCGTTCCAGATACTCTCGCCTTTATTACGCTGCCATTTTCGCCAAACGCGCTCCCTAGCGACATGGACGCATCAGAACGCTTCGACGCACTTGAAAGCGACGTTTCCGGAATGCACACACAAATCGACTCGCTTAAATCTACGATTAAAAACTTCGTTAGGACCCTCCAGGCTAACCCTACGACTAATAGTTCCCCCTTCATGACTCCAAGCGCACCCAACAACGATGTTTTGCCAAACGCATCCACTAAGGAACGTGCCCAGATCAAACCGTCCCCCCCCGCCGAATTTAATGGTGCACGTGCGCAGGGACGTGCATTCCTTAATTCCTGTGAGTTATACATTAGTCTCCAGTCGCATCAATTCATCGATGAGGCTGCAAAAATTTATTGGGCCTTCACATACATGAAATCTGAACGCGCCTATCTCTATGTGGACCATATCCTACGTCAAACTAAAGAACTCGGTTCTCTACCTTTCTCCACTTGGGGTGACTTTCGAGCTGAGTTCGTATGCCACTTCTGCCCCCTCAATGAACGCCACCGAGCAGTGACACGACTTGAGTCATCCACTTACCACCAGGGACGTCGATCCGTGGACGACTATATCGATGAGTTCAAGGATTTGGTGGACATGGCAGGGTATGGGAGTGGGTTACCAGTGGTGGTGAAGTTCCGACGGGGGCTCAACCGAGAAATTCAGGACCAGATTGCACAGATGTTGGAAGGGCGCCCAGCGGACGATGATATCCTTGCTTGGTATGAAGCTGCTTCACTCTGTGACGAGAACCGACTCACAAATGCGGCGTTTAATGCTGCATTCCGTGCTCCAACTACCACTCATACACCCTACACCTTCAATCGAAGCCTCCCCCGCCCTAACCCCATTCCTGCTCGTCAAACTCCCACACCAGCTGTCAATATCCCAGTACCAATGGATGTTGATGCAGCCCGCAGCCATGCACGTAAGTTGGATCTCTGCTACCGTTGTGGGGAACCTGGACACAGGGCTGGAGCGTGTCCCCATCATCAGGATATCCGCATGCTCACCCCCAAGGGACGAGACGAACTCCTGCAAGATCTGTTGGCACTTGTAGATGTTGAGGAAGCGAAGGATCAAGTTGCAGAGGAGGTTAAGCTGGAAGTTGTAGAGGAGCAGGATTTTCCTATTCGCAGCGAGTGAATCGTACGCCCTCACTGCCTGTCCATAACTGCTTTGAAGTCTTGTCAGTTGAATCCCTGGAGAATGAATCCATTTCTGTGACTGCTCCCCTCTCTGACCCTTCGAAGTTGGCTAAAGACGTACCTGCTCTCCCCATCTCTCCTTCTACTCCACGTCCCAAAATTAAATCATGGGAGCATAAACTACCACGCAAGTATATTGTGGCATCCACTCCCTCTGCACATTCCTTAAACCTAGCCATCGAACTGCAGACGACCGACACTGGACAGATACTTGGTGTCTCTGCGCTCCTGGACTCTGGTGCGACTGGTCTCTTCATCGATTCCCATCTGGTACAACAACATCGTCTAAATACTCGCTCACTCTCACGTCCGATACCTGTATATAACATGGATGGATCCCCAAATGAAGCTGGTGCCATCCGAGAGGTTGCAGACCTGGTTCTCCGTTACAAAGATCATAGTGAGCGTGCCCTTTTTGCGGTCACTCAATTAGGAAAGCAAAAGGCGATTTTGGGATATCCATGGCTTCGAGACCATAACCCAGAGGTCGACTGGCGCACCGGGGAGGTTACCATGAGCCGATGTCCATCCCGCTGTCGGATGTGTTTCACAGAAGCCAGGCAAGAACGTCGTGGACAGGAGGCGGCAATACGACGAACTCAGAAGTGTCGTGCTGGACCCCTGCCTATACCTGAAGTGGAATTGGAAGGGGTTCCTGATCTAATGCCGGACTCAGATGATGATGATGAGGACCCAGAGGAAGTGGAGGAGGGTGATCGGATCTTCTACACTGCGATTCACTCATCGCATGAGGTGTGTGCCACATCGAACATATCCCAACGCCTCGCCGAGGCCTTCCACAAAAACAATGCTGCTAAATCCTCTACTAACTCCTTACTCCCTCATCTCCATGAGTTTGAAGACGTGTTCTCCAAGGAGTCATTCGACTCTCTTCCTGCGCATAAGCCATGGGATCACGCGATCGAACTCACCCCCGGCACAACCCCTTCATCCTGCAAGGTCTATCCTCTCTCTCCGGAGGAACAACGGCAGCTTGACCAGTTCATCGACGAGCACCTGGCCTCTGGACGTATTCGACCATCGAAGTCACCCATGGCCTCTCCCTTTTTCTTTGTCAAGAAGAAGGATGGCTCACTTCGACCGGTTCAAGACTACAGAAGACTCAACAACATCACGGTCAAAAATCGCTACCCACTACCCCTCATCTCCGAACTCGTAAACCAGCTCCATGGAGCCCGATACTTCACCAAGCTCGATGTCCGTTGGGGCTATAATAATGTGAGGATAAAGGAGGGAGATGAGTGGAAGGCAGCCTTTCGTACCAACCGTGGTCTTTTTGAACCGCTTGTCATGTTCTTTGGCCTTACTAATAGCCCTGCCACCTTTCAGACCATGATGAATGACATCTTCCATGACCTCATCCTCGAAGGCGTTGTCTGCATCTATCTCGACAACATCCTCATCTTCACTCGCACAGTTGAAGAGCACCGTCGCATCACGCGCCTTGTCCTAGAGCGACTTCGACGGTACAAACTCTACCTTCGTCAGGACAAATGCAAGTTCGAAAGGACCAAGATCGAATACCTCGGCCTGATTATCTCAGAGGGTCAAGTGGAGATGGATCCTATCAAGGTAAATGGGGTCACAGCTTGGCCTACGCCCACGAACAAGAAGGAGGTGCAGTCTTTCCTGGGCTTCATCAATTTTTATCGGCATTTTATCAAGGATTTCTCACATCATGCACAACCGCTGTTCGACTTGACAGGAAAGGAGGCATGGAGGTGGGATAATGCACAACAGGAGGCGTTCGAAAAGCTTAAGGAGATGGTCACTTCCGCTCCGATCCTTACCTTTGCTGACGATTCGCGTCCTTTTCGTGTAGAAGCCGACAGTTCTGACTTTGCGACGGGCGCTGTGTTGTCTCAGCAGTCTCCGGAGGACCAGAAGTGGCATCCTGTTGCGTTCTACTCCAAAAGCCTTAGTGCTGTAGAGAGAAACTACGAGATCCATGACAAGGAGATGTTGGCGATAATGCGTGCGCTTGAGGAGTGGCGACACTTCCTCGAGGGTGCCCAACACAAGGTGGAAATTTGGACGGATCACAAGAACCTCGAGTACTTCATGACGGCCAAGAAATTGAACCGTTGTCAAGCTCGTTGGTCCCTGTATCTATCTAGATTCGACTTCTCCTTGCACCACTGTCCGGGTTGCAGCATGGGGAAGACCGATGCCCTATCCCGACGTGCAGACCATGGGGATGGCAGCGGTGACAACCAAAACATTGTGCTGTTGCAGCCAGACCTGTTCACCATTTGGGCACTGGAAGGCATCGTACCCCAGGGCGAGGAGTGGGACATTCTACGTGACATTCGTCGCGCAAACCGTAGCGGTTTACATGAGGATGTTGTCGCCCAAGCTGTTAAAGAACTGAGGAAGGGATCGACCCTTTCCTTACGTGCGGCAGAGTGGGCTGAAAAGGAGGACTTGTTGTATTTCAGGGATCGCATCTATGTTCCCAATGACCCAGACCTTCGCCGGCGCATCATATCCCAACACCATGACTCACAGATTGCTGGCCACCCCAGACGCTGGAAGACCTTGGAGCTCACCTCACGGAACTATTGGTGGCCACAAATGTCATGGCTCATTGGTCAGTATTGTCGCACTTGTGACCTTTGCTTACGCACCAAGGTCCCTCGTCGCAAGCCTATTGGTGAGCTACACCCTCTTCCTGTTCCAGAGAGTCGTTGGGATGTCGTCAGCATCGACTTTGTGGTGGAATTGCCAGAGTCAAACGGGTTTGATGCGGTGATGTGCACAGTTGACTCAGTGGGAAAATGCGCTCACTTCATTCCCACTCACACCACTGTCAGTGCCCTAGGTGCCGCTCGACTCTACCTCCACCATGTGTGGAAGTTACATGGACTTCCTGGTGCCTTCCTCTCGGATCGTGGCCCTCAGTTCATGGCAGAGTTCACTCGTGAGCTGTACCGACTCCTGGGGATCAAACTCCTCGCTTCAACTGCTTATCACCCACAAACTGATGGCCAGACGGAGCGAGTCAACCAGGAACTGGAGCAGTACATCCGCCTCTTTGTCAATGAACGCCAGGACGATTGGGATGATCTCCTTCCTTTGGCCGAGTTTGGGTACAACAACCATGTCCATGCTTCCACTCAACAGACCCCTTTCCTCTTAGACACTGGACAACATCCACACATGGGATTTGAACCTCGCCAAACTCCCTCACACATCGAGACAGTGAATGAGTTCACAGAACGCATGAGGGACAGCTTGGAGGAGGCAAGGGCAGCCTTAGCAAAGGCAAAGGACGACATGGCACGATTTTACAACCAGCGCCACTCCCCAACCCCTCAGTACAAGGTTGGTGATTGAGTTTATCTTGACTCCAGTGACATCTCCACTACACGTCCATCCAAGAAACTCGCTCATCGCTTCTTGGGACCTTTCCCCATTGTCAAGTGCGTTGGAACACATGCCTATCGTCTACGCCTCCCAGCCTCCATGTCCAGACTCCATCCCGTCTTCCATGTCGTCAAATTGCTTCCAGCTCCCCCAGATCCGTTCCCGGGACGCCATTCACACCCACCACCACCACCTACAGTGATCGAGGGAGAACCCCAATATGAAGTCGAGTCAATCTTGGACAGCCATTTGCGTCGAGGAAAACTCCAGTATTTGGTACATTGGAAGGGTTATGGGTATGAGGAAAACTCATGGGTCGAAGAGTCTGATGTAAATGCCCCTCGGTTAATCAAGGAATTCCACCGACGGCACACTGCTGCACCGCGTCGCATTCAAGTCACGGACTTTGGTCGTATACGATTTCGAATGCATCGGGGCGATGCATCTTAGAGAGGGGGTGATGTAAGGGGACTAAGGGGGTGCCCTGTGTGTTTTTCCTATTTTTTATGTTCGTCCCATATTTTTCCCCACCTCATTTCCTTCTATTCTTCATTTTCTATGATTTTTCCGGATTTTATTACTAATTTTCCCTTGCTATCATGTTTGTATATGTTGACACTTTTATATTTAGAGGCGGAGTACCCCTTCCGACACATACCCCTTGGTATGATGTCATTCGGCGGCCTTGATCCGCCTATCTCCGCCTTTTTCTATTTTTAGGTTATATTTGATTTTTGTCGTCTTCACATATACTGGGCATCAGCAAGGGGATCCTTAGAGTTTTCTCTTCGGATTTCCCTTTGCTAGGTGCGCCCCCAATGCCTGTATTATGTAGTATAATTTTAACTTCGGATTTCCCTTTGCTAGAGGCTTAGGTTGCCCTTATAAACTGGCTGCTTACATCCATCTCAATGCATCCACTCTTTCTGATCCTGAATCCCTTACCATCCTGCTATCCTTTCCAAACAATCCCTAAAAATCTGAACTCTTATCGACTCTGGTTCCTCACATTGTTTCCTCAATTCATCATTTGTGTGGGACAACCAACTTAGTACCAAAACCATTCCTCCAATCGGACTCTGACTATTTGATGGAACTTGTAACTCCACCATAACTCAAGTTGTGGAACTCCTGGTCACTTTTCCATCTGGCAAAGTGTTCAATCTGACATTTTATGTAACCTCACTGGACTCTTCCTGTTCTGCAGTACTTGGTCATAACTGGTTGAAGCAATTTTTTTCTTTTTTTTTTTTAGTGTTATTTTTCGGACCTCTCAGGGTGTACCCTATAATGGTCATTACATCTTAGAGTATCTATGTAAGGCCCCTTTGCCTTGACCTCTCCCCAGTCCTTGCCCCTCAGATGGCATGCCCTGGGCAATCACTCCCCCTGAGGTCCAGTTCTTTAGGTCGTTTAGGACTGCGGGCCCTTCGTTGACCTCTTCTTTGGTTTGCTTGGTGTCCTTGCTGTTGAGTTTGTATGACTGTTAGTTGCCTGGCCATCTCATGGCAGGCATGTGTTGGATAGTGTGGGTGTGGGGTTTTGTCTGATTCTGGTACCTTTAGTCACATGCTTTGAAATTTCCATAGTCCTCTGTGTTCCAGGCAGAATTTTATTTTATTTTGTTTTGTTTTGTTTTGTTGGTTTGGGGATATGCGTGGCATCTGTAGTTGCTAACTCTTGAGTTTTGAGTTGAGATCATCCCTGTAAAGTGGCGTGCAAGAATATGTTCCTCATGATATGTGATGTTCACCTTTGGTAGGGAGCAGCCGTCCTGTTTTGTTCACATAGCCGATTAGCGCTTTTACCCCTTTTTCCATGCTCAGTAGCGCTGGTAGGTCCCTGGAGTCTCTTCTCATTTGGCAGTCTAGCTCATGCCATTCCTTATTGTAGGCCTCGCATTCGAAGAGGAAGTGTATGATGGTCTCTTTTGCTGGTGGGCCTTGCCCTTGGCATGCTGCGCAATTGCTCAATTCTATTTTCTTGATGCGATGCAAGTAGAAGTTCAGTGGTATGTGTCCCATGTGTATCTGAGTCAGTAGACTAGCCTGTTGTCTCTTGAGACTTGACTGTATTTTAGTGTAGAGATTGTATGAGAATTTTGGGTCTAGTCGACTCAGCTTTGGTTGGCATGGAGACGCTAGCCATATCTCCTTTTCTCTGTCTTTTAGTTCGTGGTGATACCTCTGCTTTACTGCCGCTACACTTCTTGGCAGTTTACCTCGTAAAATGGGTGGTAGCATGTGCCGGGGGCTAGATTCGCCTTGGGCTGCTCTTTTTGCTTCTTTGTCGACTTTTTCGTTGCCTTGCACCCCGCTATGTCCCAATATCCAGGCCAGATGGAAGCACTTTGTATTGGGGTTTACGTTGGTCGCGTTGACACTTTCTGCAATAGTCAGTAGGTCCTCAATAAGGTATTGGGCAGTGGTAGCTTTGCGTGTCTTGATCCTTTTGATGAGAGCTTGGCTGTCTGTTAGTATGGATATCGGGAGTCGTCCTGCTATGTGCTCTGATTTGATCATCCAGATACCTAATAGTGCCCCTACCACCTCTGCTTCAAATGATGTGTACTCGTTTGTGCTTCCCAGGTGGTATCTCAGCACCTTGGACGGCGTGTGCCTACCCTTTCTATACATTACCGCTGCTGCTCCTATTTGTCCATCCATACCTGATCCATCTGTGAATACTTTGATTTCTGGTGTGCTGTCAGCTTCATTGCGTATAGAGGAGTCTTGATCCTCAGCTATCTCTGTGGTGAAAGTCGTGAGAGTATATGTGGGAGGGCAGGGATTGGGTGTTATGCTCTCTATTCTGTCTGGGTGTATCCCCAGGAAGTGGTCTAACAGCTTGTGTAGAGGCATGCGATGTTTCCTTGCGTGAATAGTACAATATTCATGTATTATGTGGTGTAGTGGGTGTGTCTCTGGTAGTGTGCATATTCACACTATAGATCTGTGGCATGCCTTTAGCATGGTTAGCTCGAGTGGGAGAATGCCTGCATGTAGATCCAGCATGTCAGTTGGGGTGGTGTGAAGTGCCCCATTTATTGCCAGGGTGGCTATTCACTGTACTTTGGTTAGCTGGCGTAGTACCCTCGTTGATCCTGTCCTTTGCTTTGCTCCTGGAATTGTCCTTGGGGGGTTGTACCATATCTCCGCCCCATATGTCATTTTTGGTATGGCCACCGTCATGTAGAGCTGGCACATTAGTTTTGGTGAGAGTCCTACCTCTGTCCTCATGAGGCGTCGGCATTTCATCACCCACTTGGTGGCGCTGTCTATGGCCCTATCTTTGTGTTTCCTCCATGTTAGCTTGTCATCAATGACTATACCAAGGTACTTGTAGCTGTCAACCGTCTTGACTTCCCTGCCTTGTAGTGTTAGATGTGTACCTCCATTTGGGGACTTTGTTTTCTTATGACCTAAATGCATTACCACTAGTTTGCTGATTTCAAACCTAGAGTTGTGGTCTGCCGACCACTGTAGTGCTCCATCTTCTTTCTCCATGAGTTCTTGGATGCTCTGGGTGGTTTCCTCAAAATCCTTGCCAACAGCCATTACCATTGCATCGTCGACATATCCTAGTGCTTGCAGAGTGTTGCTTAGCTCCAGTAGATCTGCATTGTAGAAGTTAAAGGCTGGTAGGGATACTGGGTCACCTTGCCCTACTCCATTGTCTATAGGTATCTGTTCCGAGATGTAGTCGTCAAATTTCAGTCACATTGTCCGGCCCCTCAGCAGTCGCTCTATGAATTTTACTATTGTTTCAGGGACTCGTCTCTTCTTCATGTTGTGTAGTAGTCGTTCCATTACCATGTTGGGGAATGCCCCTTCGATGTCTAGAAAGAGAAGCGATACTACTTTTCCTTTCCTCCATGCTTTTTTGACCTGATGGATTAGCAAGTGTACTGCGTCAGTCATGCTTCTGCAGGGTCTTCCTCTGAAGTGTGTGTCCGGCAGTAGTTGGTGTTGCTCTGTAACTGAGATCAGGTTTTCTGAGATTACTGCTGTGAGTACCTTGGCCATAGTGCATAGTAATGCGATGGGGCAATACACTTTGGTTACTTCATAACTCGGTTTTCCCGGTTTCCTCAGTATGCACATCATGGATTCCTGCCACCCCTGGTAGTAGACTCTGTGACTCAGTATTGCCCTGTATATTGGTAGTAGGTATGGGACTATGAGGTTGGCTGTTTTTTGTAGAACAATGTTTGGTATGTTGTCTGGTCCTGGTGCTTTGTATGGGGATAGCTTCGCTATGCGCATGTGGATCTGTTCCTCTGTTATTGTTGCTGGTAAAGGGATCGGGTCAGGGTAGTGGTATTCCTGTGGTACTGTTGTTCCCGTTGGCTTTGGCTGAAGCAATACAATCTGTTGATTGACTGGTCTTCAGGCCAAATGAATTTCTGTTCCGCAGCTCAAAGAGGTCCTGCCCCCTCTATGTCCTCCGACTCTCCTATCTTGTGTGAGTCACCTTCACCTCCGAACCTTCCAGTGGAAACCTGCAAAAACCCCATAATCACTAAACCCTCAAAACTTGTACCTCCTGAGATCTCTTTCATCAATGCTGCCGTTTACATGCATGCAAGCAAACTTCCTGGGGCTGTTGCCTTTCAGATGACATTCTCCCTGGAAGGACTGGCAGCTAAATCCTTGGTAGTGTCCAGAAATCCTCTGGACCTTTCAGATGTTCCAGAAGAATATCATGAATTTGCAGATGTTTTCAATAAACAAAAAGCTGACACCCTTCCTCCACACCGCCCCTACGACCTCAAGATAGAGATGGAGGATAATGCTCCCCCACCTCCAGGTTGCATGTACTCCCTCTCTCCCTCTGAGCTTGAGGCCCTCCAAATATTCATTGAAGAAAATGTTCACTCAGGCTTCATCCGCCCCTCCAAATCCCCTCACGGCGCTCCTATACTCTTTGTCAAGAAAAAGAATGGGAGTCTCTGACTTTGCATTGACTACCGGGGACTCAATCGCATCTCAAAAAAGGACTGCTACCCACTTCCGCTAATCTCAGATCTCCTGGACTCTCCAGGAAAGGCACGTGTGTTCACCAAAATTGACCTGCAGCATGCCTATCACTTAGTCCGCATTGCTGAGGGAGATGAATGGAAGACCACTTTCCGCATGCACTACAGTTCTTTTGAATGGCTGGTGGTTTCTTTCGGACTCACCAATGCACCTGCTGCTTTCCAGCGCCTCATGAACGACATCTTCAGTGACCTATTAGATGTCAGCATCATTGTCTACCTCGACGATATTCTAATCTACTCCAATGACATGAGTCAACACAAGGCTCACGTCAAGGAGGTCCTCCAGAGACTGCAGAAAAATGGCCTCTATGCTGCCCCACAGAAATGCGAGTTCCATAAAGACAGCATGGAATACTTGGGGTTCATCCTCTCTCCAGATGGGCTCTGGATGTCCGAGATAAAGTCAAAACCATCCTCGACTGGCCCAAACCTTGAAAGGTTAAGGATATCCAATCCTTCCTTGGATTCTGCAACTTCTACCAATGGTTCATCCATGGATATTCTGACATCATCATTCTGCTCACCAGACTCATCCAGAAACACATGCCTTGGGACTTTGGCAAGAAATGTCAAGAAGCCTTCAACAAACTAAAAGAAGAATTCACTCATGCCCCAATACTTACTCAATGGCTACTGGATTCCTGCATTATCTTGGAGACAGATGCCTCAGATTACGCCTTAGCAGCAATCCTTTCCATCTATACCTCGGATGGAGAAATCCACCCAGTTGCATTCCACTCTCGTTCCCTCAACCCAGCTGAATTGAACTATGACACCCACAACAAGGAACTCCTTGCTATCTTCGAAGCTTTCAAACACTGGCAACAGTACCTCAAAGGTTCCCGAAATCCAGTAGATGTGGTCACAGATCACAAAAACTTGGAATACTTCAGTACCACAAAGCTCCTTACTCGTCGTCAAGCTCGATGGTCAGAATACCTTTCACAGTTCAACCTCACCATCTGCTTCCACCCTGGTAAACTAGGGGCTAAACCCAATGCGCTCACTAGACGCTGGGACATCTACTGCAAAGGGGGAAATAGTGACTTCGCCTCGGTAAATCTGAGCAACTTCCATCCAGTCTTTACTCAAGAACAACTCACATCCTCCCTCTGAGCCACTTTCCTTGCTACTCCTATCCTCCGACAAGCTGTTCTCATGGATGTTGAAAAACTCCACAATGATATTCAATCCTCACTTCCTCTTGATCCCATCTCCTCCTCACACCTTCCTTCACCATCCACCCCAAATTCATCCCTAGACGACAGTGGACTTCTCTGCCACTTCGACCGGATATATGTTCCAGATGTCATGGACCTCCATCTTAAAGTCTTACAATACAAGCACAACCACATCCTCTCAGGTCACTATGGGCAAAACAAGACTCTTCAGCTTATCCGACAGGAATATGTTTGGCCCAATCTCCACACCTTTGTGCAGGACTTTTGCAAGTCTTGTACTACCTGCAAACACTCCAAATCTCCCTGACACAAACCCTACGGATTTCTGAAGCAACTTCTGGTCCCGGAAAGGCCTTGGAACTCAATTTCCATGGACTTCATCGAACAGTTACTGGACTCCAATGGTCACACCGCCATCCTGGTCATTGTAGACTGACTCTCCAAACAGGGTATTTTCATCCCCACAGTAAATGAAATCATGGCACAAGAACTCACTAATCTGTTTGTCATGCATGTCTTCTCCAAACATGGTGTTCTGTCCCACGTCACCTCCAACCGGGGTTCTGAGTTCATTTTTCATTTCTTCTGCTCTCTCAGGCAATGAAAATCCACTTCACTTCGGGTTACCATCCAGAAGGCAACAGACAAACTGAATGCCTTAACCAGACCCTCGAACAGTACTTGCAGATCTTCTGCAACTACCAACAGGACAACTGGTCCCAGCTTTTACCCTTGGGGGTATTTGCATACAACAATGCTCCCTCAGCTTCCACCAGAGTTTCACCCTTCGCCAACAAGGGTTACCACCCAAACATCACAGTTTTCCCAGAGTGTGAACTAGCCTCGCAACATGCACGCCATTTTGTGGTCAACCTTGATGATCTCCACCAGGAACTCCAGAAGCAACTCTCAGAAGCACAGAAGCACTATCAAGGTCCTGCAGACAAACGGTGGGCACCCGCTCCTGACTTCAAAATCAGTGATTATGCTTTCATCAAAGGCGAGCACCTACACACTACTCGACCCTCCAAGAAGCTCTCAGAAAGTTCTATGGCCCTTTTGAGATCATTGCCCATCTGGGTACCCACTCAGTTACCCTTGGACTTCCGGATCACCTCTGGGGTGTAGCATTTACAGGTCCAGTTAAGTCTGGTTTTTTATGTCTAAATGGGGCAACCGCAACTGCAACCGGTCCAAGACTGACCCAAATATTGCTGAACTGCAACCGGTCCACATACGACCGGTCCATATCAGTCCATGGACCAAAAAAAACCAGTTCGAACCGACTTTTTGTTGTAAAATTTGTTGTACCAATATAACCCATATATTTCTCACCAATTATTAACCAGACCATCTCACCATTACACAAGCAGTTGGATATTGTAATTCCCCGGTGACTGGTTCAACTTCTAAGAGATTTTATCAAGATCTGACAGAGATATGACCAAAACAAAAGTACATTGTATTCCATGTTGTAGTTTGTAGTTTGTAGTTACAACTTGTTAGGGCTGTTAAATGAATCAAATACACATGGTATAGATGTTTATGTATGTTATTCCTTTGCCGTGGATAATGTCCAATTGTGCCCAACATTTTTGTAGCACAAGGTATAAACAGTACAGTCACAGCTGCTCAAATGACATCAAAATACTCACATCAAAATGTATTTTGTCATATCTCTCTCAGTTCTCAACCGTTTTTGATGGTCCAGGGAGCGGAATTGAAGCCATTATGTGTGGGAATCAGCGGGTATAGTGCACGTGACCTATAAACCGGTTGAAACCGGTTCGGATCAGTTTTCATTGGTTCAATGATATTTTTCAAAGCAAAAGACTGGCAACTGGACTGCAAAAGACCGGTCCTATAAATAGCCACCTGACGAACTGGACTTCAGTTCAGTTCAGTCCAGTTTCGGTCTTTTTCCAGTTTGTAGGACCGGACCTTTAAACACTACTGGGGTGTCCTCCCGGTATTCCATCTCTCCCAACTAGAAGAAGACACTCCCAACACAATGAACTGGAGTATGAGATTGCATAAATCCTCGATTCAAAGATTGACAACTGCCATTGATGCAAGCTACTCTATTTCGTATGGTGGGAAGGTTACCAAGGAACCAATAAAAAAACCTCCTGGCCCACTAGGATGTCCGACATCGTTTCTTGGATGCCAATCACATCCTCGCTTATCACCCAGAGCTCCTGGAGTTCCTGCATTTCTTTCTTCACCCCCTTTACCACCCCCACCAACTCCTTAAGAAACTCCATCACTCCCTTGTTCTCTTCTAGCCCAGGTCCCGCCTGTGACACCTGGCCCTCCCACACCACCTCTTTGCACTTGTGCTTTGCTTTGGTGCAGGGCTCACAGGCCCAACCCCGGGTTCCCATCCGGAAACACGACAACTTTTGATTTGAACATCTACTAGAAGTCAGCATGCAAGTACAACAAGAATAAAATATGACTCATGTTTTGCATGGAATGGCAGCTTGTAGCTGCACAGGAACCTCAGCTTCGGGCACCTCCGCCCTTGCCTTTCCTTTCGCCTTCTTCTTGGGGGAGGCACTCCCCTCAGCCTCATCTGTCTCCACAGCCTTCCACTTCTTTTCCGCCCTCTTAGTGGCAGCCACCTTCCTCTGCTCCTCTTCCACAGCCTTCTTCTCTGCCTCTACTCTGGATGCCCCCCTTGCAGCCTCCTCGGCAACTCTGCGTTCCTCAGCCTCCCTCGCCTCTTCCTCAACCTGGAGTTCCTCCATAACTTTTCTTGCTGGGCCCTGAGGGCTGCAATCTTCTCCGCATGCAAGGACATGTTAATATGGTGGTGGGAAGGTGGAGGTTAGTGGTGGTGGTGGTGGTTGAAGAAAAAAAACCTGGGAACCCATCAACATCAAAATCAACATACCCGATTTGGATTCAAACCTTCACGTGCCTTGTAGGCTCAGCACTAAGGGGGAAATACTGTCAAGACCAATTCTCTCAACTGGATTTCTGATCGTTTTCCGCCCCCCTTCCCAGCCGCCTTGCATCACAGCCCACCTCCTATCAGCAGCACTGCCTAGAGGCAAAATTCCCTCATTTCCAACTAGGTGAAACAGTTTCAGGATTTGCCTTGGAAGCCAGTTTTCATATTAACCACAGCCTCAAAAACTCCGACCTTAGTATTTAAGCTAGCTACTTTCATTCTGTATTGCCAGTTTGTAAATCAACCAAGTCTCCCACTTAATCCTATCCTCTTTAAACTCCAATTACTTTCTTAAGTCATTCTCAAACTCCTACTCATCCTCTCCAGAATTTCTCCGGACCTCTGGTCATCTTCCTTACCCTCGCCTTGAAATTAGGACACTTGACGAGGAGAAGGGCACAACTTCTTATAAGTTGAAGCCAAGTCCTTTCTTCTCCCCCACTTGGTATGACACATCAAGTAAACCCTGCCCTGGCTTTCTGTAGGATTCCCTGTCTTACTCAATCCATCCACTACAACTTCTATTGTCCGGGTACAACTGGAATTCTGATGACTTCCCCTTCAAGATCAGTACTTAACAGTACCAGCAATTGCCAGTGAGAGACGAGGTCCTGATCAATTATAACTGGACCAGAGCCATGGTCAATCAAGGCTTCAATGGGTATGCAAGAGGTAGAGGAAGGATCATTGCTCTCAATAGCACATTTCCACACAAGGTGTGGCAAGAAGAAAGGAATGTGTGTGCTCACTGAGTCATTGGAGTCACGAGATAAGTCACTGTCCCCCACCTAGGATCAATGAATCATTGGGTGGGCAGACAGACGCAATGGGGTAAGCAGACATACCCAACACTGCCATGATGGGCAGAGGTGGAGGAGCCATCATCGGTTGAGGAGGTTGAGAAGATACGGAAGCAACAGACGATGAATGTTCATCACAAGGGACTGGCAGTGGAGCCAATTTGATACGTCTCCTCGCCTCATTCACGGAAGCCATCCTGTGTTCCACTCCATCTCTGGATGGAAATTCACAGTCCATAAGTTTAGGTGGATGCGACAATGAAGAGAAGGATGATGTCAATTGTGTACAGGACGAAGCAGTGGGCTGTGAGCGAGCATGTGGGGGACAGCGAGAGGAATCGGATAACCTGACTGCAGAGCTCGAGCATTTCAGGCTGCGTGCTGCATCCTCAGCATCATGTCTTCGTGCATTATGGTCTTCAATAAGTTTCTGATCAAGTTTGGTGAGCATGTCAATGAAGGACTATAGTTTGGTCTCAGCTTTGAGCATGGTAGTGCTCGCCTTGGCTATAGCTGCAGCAGTGTCATCTTCAGGTCCATCTGCACCCTCGTTTTCCTTGTCTGACTTGTCATCAGAAGACTCATGGTTGTCTTTCCATTGGTCAAACACCAAAGCAAGTTCTTGCAAGATGTTGGACTCAATCTGTGTGCAGAGTTGAGGAGGAGATAGGTGATGTTGAGAGTTTTTCAGCAGGAGGTTGTCGCGGCGCAAGGCGTCGATGAACTCCAAGAATGGGTTTTGTTTTGTTTTGTTGAGCAAACCTTTCATGCAAGGTCCTGTTGCCATTTTTTAGGCAGCCAACATGCACAGACTCTAGACAAAAGATAGGGGAGATAGAAGGTCTTGTTGTGACTGGTACCAGTCGGAGAATAGAGGGTCTTCGAAAGAGTATACAATATGGTCAACAAAATCCTTGGCATTGAGGCTGTCCTTGTTGTGTAAGTACCCGCATGCATGGTGCTCAAATCTGTGCAGGAGTTCAGGTGTCATTGCACCCGCAGATATCATAGGACATTTGCCATTGTTGAGGCTCAAAACTGTGGTGTTCGCGCCAGTGGAGGACATGTTTGTCATCAATGATAGTACATGATATTTGTCAGAGGAGGAGGAAGAGCTTTGTTTACAAAGTGATCTAACAGGTGAGGGAGGTGAGGTTGGAGGAGTGTCTGCTGGTGTGGAAGATGAGGTGGGAGGGGTGGCTGTATGTGCATCTAAAGTGGTAGTTGCAGCTTTTTTCACAAGAGCAGCAGAAGAGGTGGGTGTATGCGCATCAATTGAATCAATGGGCATGAACAATTTTATTGACGTGGCATTAGCAGTGTTTGTAGTAGAAGAGCTTGTAGTGTTCATCTTCCTTGCCTTACTATGCGTTGTAAGGAGGTGTTGACTGAAGGCTGGTGAGACAGGTTTCTGGATTGAGTGGCGTTTAGTCATCTAGATAGACAACGTTAATGTAGAAAATAATTATATGGGCGTTGTCGATGTCAAAAAATAAGTGGAAACCTACCCCATAGTTGGGGATAGGTAACACTAGAAAGGGAAAGATTAATATAACACTCACATCAAATCACCAAGGTGACAGGACAATGACATGGTATTAAGGGTAGACAATGATATCAAAGTATAAGACAAGTGGAATATACAGGGGAAAGAAAGAATCGGGAAAATGTGATGCGACGCATAGTTAATATGGCCAGGATCTTGAACTGTGTACAAATAAGAGTCAATGTGTACATAAGCAGGCTTACATCTGCTTTGCATAGAATGTGTGAATGACCAAGTCAGGGCAATCAGCAGCAGTCTGACCTGGCTTGAGCTCATCCCAGATCTCTGGCCAAGCTGGGTTTGCAGTCATTGTCAGAAAGAGATCACCACCCTTGAAGTAGTGATTGATAGCCAACAAGTTCTGAAGAAGCTGCTGCATATGATGTGTGCTTCCTGCAAAAGAAGAAGGCAGGATGATACTTTGACTGAGGGACTCTGTGTGTAAGAGTTCCTCTTACATCATCGTTACATTATCACATGCCTCAGTTATCACATGTTATTCTGATAGTATATAGTCTATACTTTGAGTACTTGTACAGTATTCTAGAATCCCCCCTTCGAATTATATTAAGTTCCTTATAGTTTTTGTGCCCTTGAGTGTTGGAAGCTATGGCTTCCTTCCACTTTTTTTTATAATGAGCTTACTATATGCACTCTACTCTCTCACACACGCTCTTTTTCCCAAAACCTCACCAACCCTGAAATTTCCAAAATGGTCAATTTTTTCACACCACATCCAAGTCCTGGAATTAGCAACAACTACTTACTCTCGTTTATACACTGCCTATACCCCGTCTCAACCCCACCCATCTTGCTCAGCTCCAAACGCTTCAAACGACCCAGCACCATTACCAACCCCACACAACTCCACCACCATTGTCACTGTTAGTGTTGCCATGGCTTAAGCTGATTTAAGCCAATGTTTTTTGCTATCTTGGGAAATAAATTACATAAAATTGCCAAAATATTTGAGGAGCTAGATCCCATCAAAAGCCAAGGGGTCCTCTGCCAACTCTAAGCGATTGGAGAAGCCATTCCTGAGATATTTAAATGGCTTTGAAATGGCTCTGAAATGGCTTGGCTTGAGCTGTTTCAAAGCCACTTAAATATCTCGGGAAAGGCTTCTCCGATCACTTAGAGTTGGCAGAGGACCCCTCGGCTTTTGATGGGATCTAGCTCCTCAAATATTTTGGTAATTTTACATAATTTATTTCCCAAGATTGCAAAAAACCTCAGCTTAAGTCACCTTAAGCTGTGGCAACACTAGTCACCATCACACGCCATGGCATCATTGTCAACGTCATCAGCGTTGTCAACAACCATCTCCCTCCTGGTTTTCCAGCGCATCTCCCAGCTCCTCAGAGATGATGGCATACACTTCTGGACCAACCCACATCACTGCTACAGCCTCCACAGGCCCCCATCTCGAGCTCTGAGCCCCGCCGTGTCATTGCCACATCACCACCAACAATGATGACAAACCCAGCTGCAACCAGCCCCATAATGATGACTACAGCCACATCTAGTGCCCAAACAACCACCACCACTGCAGGTACCCCCCAGCAAGCCCTAAACAACACACAGCAGCCCAGGAAATGCTGTACATGAGGTTGTACGGATGCATTCATCTGAACGCATCATGCACTCAACAGACAAATTCTGCCGGCCCCCCTGTCATCAACAACGATCCAGAAGCACCCCTACACCACCCTGCCCACCCCTACTTGCCACCCACCTCATTCCCCAACCCCCTTCTGTGTACCCCCAAGCCTACGTGATCCGCCACGTCACCGTCGACATGGTTGTTGTCGTCGACCTTATCTACTGCTCTGGACCACCCTAGAGCATGGACTGAGGCTCCTGAGCAATGAAAAACGCGGCTGAACACGGCAGAGCACCCCCAGAACATGTTCACAGCCCCCAGTGTGCCCATAACAGCCCCAGAAATGAGCCATTTCGCAGCCACGTACATCCTACACCCCTGCTATGTCACTAAGGACATCATTGACATCTTTCAACACCCCCCATTCACTGCCTATGCCCCCGTTTCCACCTGGATCACCCAGAGCAACCGCCGGATCACCATTGAAGTTGGTCAACAACGACTGAATTGCCTAACCCTAAGCTCACCCCAGAACCCCCTGTAACTGAACTGTTTCACCATCACCCATGTTGTACACCCCTGCCATGTCACTAATGACACCATCAATGCCTGTAGACACCCCCCATCCATTGCCCACACCTGCAGACACCCCCATCCCTGCATTTTGCACTGTAAGCTGTGCCTGTCCGCCGCCACATCACCACCAGCTCCAATGATGACCTCTACCCCCTCTACCCCCTGCGCTCCACTCAGCCAGGCCCAGCGACTACAATGACAACCCAGAGCACCCTTTTCCCGACGCTTGACATGCGATTATACCTACAAGCCCACTTCGACGCCTCACGTGTCCACAAGATCTGCCATGTTGTCGTCAACGACGACTCAACATTGGTGTTGGCACAACATCTCACATGCCCATGATGTGCTGGACAGCTGTCTGCTCCCCCCAGTTCACCCCTCTGTCCCCTGTTCCACACCTCGAAATACCTAGTGTGACTGCCATGTCATCGTCGACTTGTTCAACAACGGCGGCCTGACCTCCTCTGCCCCACTCGGGACCACCCAGCTCGCCCCAAACATCTCGTCCGGTGCCATATGGCATCACTCAACATCATTTACTTGTGGTTCCACCCCGCCTATCTAAGCTCGACCTCAGCCCAGACTCAACACTGACTCGCATCATCCTACTTCACTTTCCGCTAATTTGGACCCTTCCTGCCCACTCATTTTATTCAACCTCCCCTTGACTCATTCAGTGCCATATGGCATCCTTCGTTGCCCTTAACTACTGGCAATGATGCCGGCACAACTACTACATAACTACAGAAGCAACTACCCAAACCAAGAATAACAGCATGTTCCCTCCTCGAAACCTGCACCATCCATAACCTTACCTGACCTATGCAAGCAATCCTCACCATTTTCCACTTCCTTGCCTGTCTCTCCTACACCCCCTCGCCTGCCCCACCGCTGCCTTACAGACTTGTCAGCCACCCCACCAACAGCAGCCCGAACATCGGAGGAAACCTCCCACAGCCCATCCACATCACCAGCACTGTCCATAGCGCCAGCACTGTCACCGAACCAGTCCTTGTCACAGCACCATCACCAGCACTGTCCACATCAACAACCCCGTCCATGTCACTGTAAGGGGACTAAGGGGGTGCCCTGTGTGTTTTTCCTATTTTTTATGTTCGTCCCATATTTTTCCCCACCTCATTTCCTTCTATTCTTCATTTTCTATGATTTTTCCGGATTTTATTACTAATTTTCCCTTGCTATCATGTTTGTATATGTTGACACTTTTATATTTAGAGGCGGAGTACCCCTTCCGACACATACCCCTTGGTATGATGTCATTCGGCGGCCTTGATCCACCTATCTCCGCCTTTTTCTATTTTTAGGTTATATTTGATTTTTGTCGTCTTCACATATACTGGGCATCAGCAAGGGGATCCTTAGAGTTTTCTCTTCGGATTTCCCTTTGCTAGGTGCGCCCCCAATGCCTGTATTATGTAGTATAATTTTAACTTCGGATTTCCCTTTGCTAGAGGCTTAGGTTGCCCTTATAGTAGAAAACTCTCCCCTAAGGCCCGAAAATCGCGAACGCGCTGCCCAAAATAGGCAGGTACGGACTGGACGACGCTTCCCAAAGCTCCACAGAGTCCCTACACACCGTTCCAGATACTCTCGCCTTTATTGCGCCGCCATTTTCGCCAAACGCGCTCCCTAGCGACATGGACGCATCAGAACGCTTCGATGCGCTTGAAAGCGACGTTTCCGGAATGCGCGCGCAAATCGACTCGCTTAAATCTACGATTGAAAACTTCGTTAGGACCCTCCAGGCTAACCCTACGACTAATAGTTCCCCCTTCACGACTCCAAGCGCACCCAACAACGATGTTTTGCCAAACGCGTCCACTAAGGAACGTGCCCAGATCAAACCGTCCCCCCCCGCCGAATTTAATGGTGCACGTGCGCAGGGACGTGCATTCCTTAATTCCTGTGAGTTATACATTAGTCTCCAGTCGCATCAATTTGTCGATGAGGCTGCAAAAATTTATTGGGCCTTCACATACATGAAATCTGAACGCGCCTATCTCTATGTGGACCGTATCCTACGTCAAACTAAAGAACTCGGTTCTCTACCTTTCTCCACTTGGGGTGACTTTCAAGCCGAGTTCGTACGCCACTTCTGCCCCCTCAATGAACGCCACCGAGCAGTGACACGACTTGAGTCATCCACTTACCACCAGGGACGTCGATCCGTGGACGACTATATCGATGAGTTCAAGGATTTGGTGGACATGGCAGGGTATGGGAGTGGGTTACCAGTGGTGGTGAAGTTCCGACGGGGGCTCAACCAAGAAATTCAGGACCAGATTGCACAGATGTTGGAAGGGCGCCCAGCGGACGATGATATCCTTGCTTGGTATGAAGCTGCTTCACTCTGTGACGAGAACCGACTCACAAATGCGGCGTTTAATGCTGCATTCCGTGCTCCAACTACCACTCATACACCCTACACCTTCAATCGAAGCCTCCCCCGCCCTAACCCCATTCCTGCTCGTCAAACTCCCACACCAGCCGTCAATATCCCAGTACCAATGGATGTTGATGCAGCCCGCAGCCGTGCACGTAAGTTGGATCTCTGCTACCGTTGTGGGGAACCTGGACACAGGGCTGGAGCGTGTCCCCATCATCAGGATATCCGCATGCTCACCCCCGAGGGACGAGACGAACTCCTGCAAGATCTGTTGGCACTTGTAGATGTTGAGGAAGCGAAGGATCAAGTTGCAGAGGAGGTTAAGCTGGAAGTTGTAGAGGAGCAGGATTTTCCTATTCGCAGCGAGTGAATCGTACGCCCTCACTGCCTGTCCATAACCGCTTTGAAGTCTTGTCAGTTGAATCCCTGGAGAATGAATCCATTTCTGTGACTACTCCCCTCTCTGACCCTTCAAAGTTGGCTAAAGACGTACCTGCTCTCCCCATCTCTCCTTCTACTCCACATCCCAAAATTAAATCATGGGAGCGTAAACTACCACGCAAGTATATTGTGGCATCCACTCCCTCTGCACATTCCTTAAACCTAGCCATCGAACTGCAGACGACCGACACTGGACAGATACTCGGTGTTTCTGCGCTCCTGGACTCTGGTGCGACTGGTCTCTTCATCGATTCCCATCTGGTACAACAACATCATCTAAATACTCGCTCACTCTCACGTCCGATACCTGTATATAACGTGGATGGATCCCCAAATGAAGCTGGTGCCATCCGAGAGGTTGCAGACCTGGTTCTCCGTTACAAAGATCATAGTGAGCGTGCCCTTTTTGCTGTCACTCAATTAGGAAAGCAAAAGGCGATTTTGGGATATCCATGGCTTCAAGACCATAACCCAGAGGTCGACTGGCGCACCGGGGAGGTTACCATGAGCCGATGTCCATCCCACTGTCGGACGTGTTTCACAGAAGCCAGGCAAGAACGTCGTGGACAGAAGGCGGCAATACGACGAACTCAGAAGTGTCGTGCTGGACCCCTGCCTATACCTGAAGTGGAATTGGAAGGGGTTCCTGATCTAATGCCGGACTCGGATGATGATGATGAGAACCCAGAGGAAGTGGAGGAGGGTGATCGGATCTTCTACACTGCGATTCGCTCATCGCATGAGGTGTGTGCCACATCAAACATATCCCAACGCCTCGCCAAGGCCTTCCACAAAAACAACGCTGCTAAATCCTCTACTAACTCCTTACTCCCTCATCTCCATGAGTTTGAAGACGTGTTCTCCAAGGAGTCATTCGACTCTCTTCCTGCGCGTAAGCCATGGGATCACGCGATCGAACTCACCCCCGGCGCAACTCCTTCATCCTGCAAGGTCTATCCTCTCTCTCCGGAGGAACAACGGCAGCTTGACCAGTTCATCGACGAGCACCTGGCCTCTGGACGTATTCGACCATCGAAGTCACCCATGGCCTCTCCCTTTTTCTTTGTCAAGAAGAAGGATGGCTCACTTCGACCGGTTCAAGACTACAGAAGACTCAACAACATCACGGTCAAAAATCGCTACCCACTACCCCTCATCTCTGAACTCGTAAACCAGCTCCGTGGAGCCCGATACTTCACCAAGCTCGATGTCCGTTGGGGCTATAATAATGTCAGGATAAGGAGGGAGATGAGTGGAAGGCAGCCTTTTGTACCAACCGTGGTCTTTTTGAACCGCTTGTCATGTTCTTTGGCCTTACTAATAGCCCTGCCACCTTTCAGACCATGATGAACGACATCTTCCATGACCTCATCCTCGAAGGCGTTGTCTGCATCTATCTCGACGACATCCTCATCTTCACTCACACGGTTGAAGAGCACCGTCGCATCACGCGCCTCGTCCTAGAGCGACTTCGACGGTACAAACTCTACCTTCGTCAGGACAAATGCGAGTTCGAAAGGACCAAGATCGAGTACCTCGGCCTGATTATCTCGGAGGGTCAAGTGGAGATGGATCCTATCAAGGTAAATGGGGTCACAGCTTGGCCTACGCCCACGAACAAGAAGGAGGTGCAGTCTTTCCTGGGCTTCATCAATTTTTATCGGCATTTTATCAAGGATTTCTCACATCATGCACAACCACTGTTCGACTTGACAGGAAAGGAGGCATGGAGGTGGGATAATGCACAACAGGAGGCGTTCGAAAAGCTTAAGGAGATGGTCACTTCCGCTCCGATCCTTACCTTTGCTGACGATTCGCGTCCTTTTCGTGTAGAAGCTGACAGTTCTGACTTTGCGACGGGCGCTGTGTTGTCTCAGCAGTCTCCGGAGGACCAGAAGTGGCATCCTGTTGCGTTCTACTCCAAAAGCCTTAGTGCTGTAGAGAGAAACTACGAGATCCATGACAAGGAGATGTTGGCGATAATGCGTGCGCTTGAGGAGTGGCGACACTTCCTCGAGGGTGCCCAACACAAGGTGGAAATTTGGACGGATCACAAGAACCTCGAGTACTTCATGACGGCCAAGAAATTGAACCGTCGTCAAGCTCGTTGGTCCCTGTATCTATCTAGATTCGACTTCTCCTTGCACCACCGTCCGGGTTGCAGCATGGGGAAGACCGATGCCCTATCTCGACGTGCAGACCATGGGGATGGCAGCGGTGACAACCAAAACATTGTGCTGTTGCAGCCAGACCTGTTCACCATTTGGGCACTGGAAGGCATCGTACCCCAGGGCGAGGAGCGGGACATTCTACGTGACATTCGTCGCGCAAACCGTAGCGGTTTACATGAGGATGTTGTCGCCCAAGCTGTTAAAGAACTGAGGAAGGGATCGACCCTTTCCTTACGTGCGGCAGAGTGGGCTGAAAAGGAGGACTTGTTGTATTTCAGGGATCGCATCTATGTTCCCAATGACCCAGACCTTCGCCGGCGCATCATATCCCAACACCATGACTCACAGATTGCTGGCCACCCCAGACGCTGGAAGACCTTGGAGCTCACCTCACGGAACTATTGGTGGCCACAAATGTCATGGCTCATTGGTCAGTATTGTCGCACTTGTGACCTTTGCTTACGCACCAAGGTCCCTCGTCGCAAGCCTATTGGTGAGCTACACCCTCTTCCTGTTCCAGAGAGTCGTTGGGATGTTGTCAGCATCGACTTTGTGGTGGAATTGCCAGAGTCAAACGGGTTTGATGCGGTGATGTGCACAGTTGACTCAGTGGGAAAACGCGCTCACTTCATTCCCACTCACACCACTGTCAGTGCCCTAGGTGCCGCTCGACTCTACCTCCACCATGTGTGGAAGTTACATGGACTTCCTGGTGCCTTCCTCTCGGATCGTGGCCCTCAGTTCATGGCAGAGTTCACTCGTGAGCTGTACCGACTCCTGGGGATCAAACTCCTCGCTTCAACTGCTTATCACCCACAAACTGATGGCCAGACGGAGCGAGTCAACCAGGAACTGGAGCAGTACATCCGCCTCTTTGTCAATGAATGCCAGGACGATTGGGATGATCTCCTTCCTTTGGCCGAGTTTGGGTACAACAACCATGTCCATGCTTCCACTCAACAGACCCCTTTCCTCTTAGACACTGGACAACATCCACACATGGGATTTGAACCTCGCCAAACTCCCTCACACATCGAGACAGTGAATGAGTTCACAGAACGCATGAGGGATAGCTTGGAGGAGGCAAGGGCAGCCTTAGCAAAGGCAAAGGACGACATGGCACGATTTTACAACCAGCGCCACTCCCCAACCCCTCAGTACAAGGTTGGTGATTGAGTTTATCTTGACTCCAGTGACATCTCCACTACACGTCCATCCAAGAAACTCGCTCATCGCTTCTTGGGACCTTTCCCCATTGTCAAGTGCGTTGGAACACATGCCTATCGTCTACGCCTCCCAGCCTCCATGTCCAGACTCCATCCCGTCTTCCATGTCGTCAAATTGCTTCCAGCTCCCCCAGATCCGTTCCCGGGACGCCATTCACACCCACCACCACCACCTACAGTGATCGAGGGAGAACCCCAATATGAAGTCGAGTCAATCTTGGACAGCCGTTTGCGTCGAGGAAAACTCCAGTATTTGGTACATTGGAAGGGTTATGGGTATGAGGAAAACTCATGGGTCGAAGAGTCTGATGTAAATGCCCCTCGGTTAATCAAGGAATTCCACCGACGGCACACTGCTGCACCGCGTCGCATTCAAGTCACGGACTTTGGTCGTATACGATTTCGAATGCATCAGGGCGATGCATCTTAGAGAGGGGGTGATGTAAGGGGACTAAGGGGGTGCCCTGTGTGTTTTTCCTATTTTTTATGTTCATCCCATATTTTTCCCCACCTCATTTCCTTCTATTCTTCATTTTCTATGATTTTTCCGGATTTTATTACTAATTTTCCCTTGCTATCATGTTTGTATATGTTGACACTTTTATATTTAGAGGCGGAGTACCCCTTCCGACACATACCCCTTGGTATGATGTCATTCGGCGGCCTTGATCCGCCTATCTCCGCCTTTTTCTATTTTTAGGTTATATTTGATTTTTGTCGTCTTCACATATACTGGGCATCAGCAAGGGGATCCTTAGAGTTTTCTCTTCGGATTTCCCTTTGCTAGGTGCGCCCCCAATGCCTGTATTATGTAGTATAATTTTAACTTCGGATTTCCCTTTGCTAGAGGCTTAGGTTGCCCTTATAGTCACCAGCTCCATCGCCAGTACTGTCCATGTCAACAACCCATCCATGTCACCAGCCCCATCCACGTCACCAGCCCCGTCCACGTCACCAGCCCCATCCATGTCAATGGCCGCACCCATCCTTGCCCTTGCCTGTCCTCAACCTTACCTGCCCTCGTCAGCACCAGTCCTGATCCTTGTCAACACTAGTCCTCATCATCATCAATCCACTACCAGGCAACTCAATGTTTTCACCAACATGTAAAGTGTGCCTATGACTTGTTGATCCCCCCTCCACCCCAGTCATTTTTTTGGAGTATGAGAGAGTGTAAGAGTTCCTCTTACATTATCATTACATTATCACATGCCTCAGTTATCACATGTTATTCTGATAGTATATAGTCTATACTTCGAGTACTTGTACAGTATTCTAGAATCCCCCCTTCGAATTATATTAAGTTCCTTATAGTTTTTGTGCCCTTGAGTGTTGGAAGCTACAGCTTCCTTCCACTGTGTCTGCATCCACATTTGCAGCTACAGCATCTGCCAAGCCAATGTAGACTTCACCTCGAATGGTGTCCTGATTCATCATGATAAAGTGCAACCGCTCCTGCTCTGAAGTTGCCCACCCATCACAAATGAACTCCTGAAAGAGCTTTCTGCTCAAGAAGATATGCTCAGGCTCAGGCTCAATAGCAGGTGATCAAGAATGGAGACGATAGCAATAGAACTCTGATTTGGAAACATATCTGCGTCTCTGTGGACCATCAGCACCATCATGTTGATTGTTGGCATTGACAGCTGCATATTTGATCTGAGGATGCCATTGGAGCTGGCCAGTAGGAAACAGTAGGACATAGTGAAGTGCAGGATAGAGTGGATGCAGATCAGTGATGCACTGAAGTGGGGGTCCATGCCTGCAATAGAGAATAATGTTGCAAGTGCTCTCTGGCTGATTGCCATCTCCTGGAAGAATAATGGCAATCTCATTGTTGGTAGCATCAGGAAGATTGTAGCAGTGATGGTCACAGGTCTGATCGCAGCGCAAAGCTATCTTGCACTTCTGGTCTGGAGGAAGGTTCCTGGTGAGCTCATGGGCCTGCCTGTACATCTGAACTGCTGGATGGCAGCAGTGAAGCATGTCCTGGAGAGTGACCAAAGTGTAGTGATCAAGCTGGCTATTCCAGGCATTGGCCATCCGAAAGTTGACAGCATCAGCTGGATCATAAATGTACAGCTGAGCATATACAGGAGGTTGACCATCAGGTGTAAGCAGAGAACCGGCCTTGTGAGAGAGCTCCCCATGCAACTTGAAGACATAAGGACCCACACCATCATTGACAGACTCATCCACTTTGCAACCAATAGAAGTCATGGCAAGGGCATTGTTGTAAGTGCAAATGTGGTCACGAAATGATCTGCCAATGTTGTCTTGCAGCACATGCCAAACCTGGGATTTGCATTGGACGATGCAGTCAAATGCTCAGACATCCAGTGCCAAGCATGACAGTTAGGACATTGAACATCCATTCTTCCCATATAATGTACAGGCCAGTGAGGACTAAAAGGCCAACATGCAGGAGGCAACACCATCTGAGGTGGAGGCAATGGTTGCATTATAATTCCTTGAGGACCAGGAGCAGGAGGGGGTGGAGCAAACTAAACAAATAAGTGTTATTAGAAATCTCAAATTAAAAGTATCATGGCTATACTTACAGCAGGACATCAGGAATATCATTTATAGGAGGAACATTGATCACAGGAACAGGAGGAGCAGGAATGGGAGGAGCAGGAACTGGAGGAGCAAAGACAGGAAGAGCAGGCTACAAACAACAGATTAGCTATTCACACCACACATAGGAATATTAGATTCTACATACAGGTGGAGGAGCAGGAATAAAGGGATCAAAAACAGGAGCAGCCACAGGAACTGGAGGAGTAGGAGTGACAGGAGCAGGAACTGGAGGATCAAACACAGGAGGAGCCCAAACCAAAGGAAGAGCAGGCTACAAACAATACATTAGTTATTACCATCATCAATAGTTATATTGGAATCAGCATACAGGTAGTGTAACCACAGGAATGGGAGGAGCAGGAATGGGAGGAGCAGCCACTGGAGGATCAAACACAGGAGGAGGAGGAGCATCAACCCCAGGAATGAGAGGGACAGCTACAAAAACAGGAGGAGGAGCAGCATCAATCACAGGAATGGGAGGAGCAGGAATGGGAGGAGCAGCCGCTGGAGGATCAAAAACAGGAGGAGGAGTGAGCAGAGGAAGTGGGACCATTGGAAGACCTCTGCCACTATCTCTGCCTCTTTCCTCTACCTCTACCTTGCTGTAGAAGAGGAGGAAGGGCAGCTAGCTGCTGTGCCAAATGAGGAGGAAGATGGTGATACTGAGGAGGTGGTACCCATGTGAGCATTAGGCAGTGGCAGTGCAGGTTGGGCAATGCGCATCATGCGAACATGATGTGGAGTCTGATGGCAAGCCGGACTCTCCAGAGTCCTTTGGTCCCTTTCCATTTGCTGTGCTGCAGCTCAGACACGTTGAGGAGTGTTGGGTGGAGATGGATCCCTGGAAAATGTCAGAAGTGAGACAAAAAAAAGTCACATATATGGACATACATGATAGCACAGAGCAGAATCAACAGCCAAAGAAAAGGTAGGAGGAGGGGGGACCATTTTGACAGCAGCAGAGATGGCAGATCCTTGCAGGAAGCAGTGAAATCGGTGCTAACAGCGGCAGTTGAAAGGGGAGCAACTTCCAAAAAATGGAAGGGGAGGCAACTACAAACCCACCAGCCCAATATCCCTGCACACTGTGCCCTGAGAGAGGTCCAAAAAGCAACTGGCAGATACTCCTTTTGTTGAAAAAAGAGAAGCCAGGGAGGTAGGACTTCACAGACCTTCACCTTGAACTACTGATAATCTTCTCTTGTGCTGTAACCAGTAGTGCCCTGTCCTGAGCAGACATAGCCAATCCAGTAAGAGGATCATGGTTAGCAATATCATCAGGAGAAGGATTAAGCTGTACAAGTTGAGAAGCAGGCACAGGATTATTGTGAGGATCAGGATCAGGTAGAGGACTTGTATTTTGTGGTATGTTCATATCAAGATCTGCAATTGCTACCATTGGTGTCAAACGTAACATGATGCTCCCGCCTATCGGATACTTCTTCCAACAATTCGATAACCTGTGTGGCATGCTTTATTTCATCCCACAATGATACTTCAGGGTTGTACCCATCACGCCAGAGTCCTTTCTGGATCACAGGTCGAAAGCCAT
This sequence comes from Tricholoma matsutake, assembly GCA_026075535.2. NCBI lineage: Eukaryota > Fungi > Basidiomycota > Agaricomycetes > Agaricales > Tricholomataceae > Tricholoma > Tricholoma matsutake. The sequence goes on along the minus strand of AP026550.1, from coordinate 789,727 downwards.
CCCATAGGCATACAACTTTTTCTCTTTCATCTACCAGTCCAATCATGTTGATTATCTCTTCTAGCTCATAGATGAATTCTGATACAGTCTTTGAATTCTGGAAACATTTACGGAGTCTTTCTCTTTGCTTCATACAGTAATTGATAGGGAAACAGTAATTAAATAACTCCTCAAAAAACTGTTTCAAACTCCAATCATAAGCATTCATGGCTACCTTCTGAGTGTAGAAATCATAAGCTTTGCCCTTCAAATAATAGGAGAGTACAAAAACTCTTCGTCGTTTTTGAACTCGACCCGAAATGACATAGTCAGTTCCCTCGGTCACAAATCAGTGGTAACTGCGAGCATCAGCCACGCCATCATAATCCAATGGTGTGAGCGGCTTCAACAATGTTTTGTGTCTCAGTTTTGATGGCCTCAATCGAGTTGATCGAGATCGTGTTTGACGACTTCTTCCTTCTCCATTAGTTCCACTCTCAGGGTCAGAGGAACTTGTAGACTTAGAGGAGCTGGATGAACTATCAGGCGGGTCTGAAGGTAAGTGTTCATTTTCTTCAATATGGCTCATAGCTCAACCTAGAAAACTTCCAGGGGCAATTTGAGATAAAGGCTGTATTTCCGAGCTTTGTCATTCCTGACAAATGTTTGGTCATCGATGACCTTTTACGGTGTTCGCTATCTGACTCAACAAAGCATCTGACATTGGTGTGAACTTGATTTCAGAGGGATTCTGTTTAGCTGCAGCAGGGGCACTCGCTTTTGGTGCGCCTTCATCCGTTACACTCCCAACTTGAGCTTTATGATTGGAATCTTTCTGATGAGGAGCCTTCTCCTTAGATCCCTTATGTTGGTCCTGGTCTCGGATTTCATTCCAAGTCTTTATTGCCTCTTTTTGGGCATTCACATCCAATTCAGATGGTTCAAATCTCAAGGTTCCCCAATTTTCAGGGTCAATACCTTTTCCTTTCGAGGGTCCCTCATCCCTCGAAGATTCATCTCTATCGTTATCAAAGTGCACTTTCTCATAATGACAATCAATTCATTCTTGTTCTTCAGTGGTCAAATTCTGTTCAGCAGTCTTAACTGTAATTTCTTGTTCAGATGTCAAACTGTTTCCTCTCGAAAACTTAGTAGTTCCAGTGTCAGAATGACGACGTCTTCGGGCTCACTTGGACTCAACTAAAGTCCAAGGTTCATTTCTGTTAGTCTCCTTGTCAGGAGAATCTTCAGTCAGTACTTGAGTGGAAGAGTACAAGTTCAAATTGTCATTGAAAGCATGGTCTACCTGAGACGAGAAGCTTTCAAGATAAGGTGTAATTGGAGCCGAACGGATCTCCAAAATACCCATGTCTAGCTGGGTATCATCATGCCGACTAGCAGCAGAGGATGGTCTAGTCACAACCACATCACTATACAAGTGAGGGCTAACAACTTGGTCAATAGGAAAATTCTGCTCGTTACGCGCTGTAGCTGCCTCCTCCATGGCTGGGCCAGACGTCAAAGTGAGGGGCAAAGGGGCCACTCCCGCCGACTCAAGGTTAGTCATACCAGTGGATCTAGATAGTATCTCACCTGGAGTTGGTGCAGCCACATATTCGCGGGCCAGACGGTTACGAAGTGGGTAACGAGTCTCAGACATGATGAAGTGTTTCAATATAGGTGAATTGTAGAATAGTTGTCGCAAAGGTGTCGCCTAGCAGTAAGAGCCTCAGTTGATCAGACTAAGAGATCCAGATGCGAAGCGAGTCGAAGTTTGGTAGTAGTAAAGTTTGAGCGAGTAGACTGTCAAAAATATGTGATATAAGCGTGACGAATCACGGTTCTAGCACACTAAGTTCTAATGTCACTCGATAGACAGTTTAATGGGCTCTAAATTCTCTCCTACTAGTTACAAAACTGTTCGTTTATATAAGTAAGAATTCGGGCTCGTCGGGTATCTAAATAAAGAGTCCAGCTCGTTGTCAAGTAGTAAGCAGCAGGGAATTGGAAATACAGATAAGTCATCGTATGAGAAGAGATAGGGTAAAAGAAAAGGAAAGAAACCATAGAGACGAAATAAATGAAATAACGGAAGGGATAGATGATAAGGAAAATACCGGAGCGTGCATCACCTGGATCACGCTATCCTTACACCGGGCCATCCGCTCCAAAATTGGGAAGTTCAGGACCTTCGGTGGAGCGCACTCAACAATTAATTGTTCAAGTACTAATGAAAAGAAAATTCTTTGAAAGTTGCCACAAAGTTCTATCCTGATTCCTGTCCTGTGGGCGTGGTGTTTGTCGACTCTCGAGTAGATTTCAGCTTTTTGGTGTTTTCATTTTTGGGAGTGGCTTACAATGGGAGTGGCTTACAATGGGAGTGGCTTACAAGCAAGGGGTGTGTCGGAATTTGCCGGGGCACACAGGCTGGGGAGGGGCGGGGGGGCAGAAGTCGAGATTCAAAATGAGAGTCTTCATCGCGCAACGGGACCTGTTCCGAATTGATGCTCAGCTAAACCAGTCCCTCTACAAGGTATCGACGTCCTCATACTTGTACGAGCCTACGAGGGAGTGGTTATGAGTCTATCCGACAAGGTATACTCAAATCAACTCTAGTATCATATCGTACAAGGTAAGTAACGTTAACAATTTTGTATATCATACTCAAATCCAACTCAAATCAATCAACTCTAGTATCATATCGTATCATTGCACGTTCGCTGCATCATCCCCTCGTGTGCCTCTTCGAGTATCGTTATAACGTTCTATGCCGCATACGCTGATCTCTCATGCATCCCGATATGTTATCGATGTCCGCAAATTGCTCCTTGACAGAGATGTTATGAATAGAGTTTGATGCGTGAGTCATGACGCCTTGATTGATGTGGGAGCTGCATTACAAACGGCCGCATTGTGATCTTGTTGTCTCTTGCTCTCACTAACATGACTGACCCACAATTGCAGATCCACAAAGGGATTTCAAAGATATTGCAGTATCCAGGAAAGTGGTTGAAGAAGCCGTTTAGCAGGCCTCATAGCTGGTCGAATTCCCCTCAACCTTCAGACTCTGGACACGAAAATCGGGATGGAGACATATCTTCGGTTCACCACACTATCGCATCATCATCGGTGGCTCATTCGATAGACTTCGGAGTCATTGGCGCTTCAAACCAGCGAGGTATTTTTCATGTATCATTGCCTCATAGATAAGCGCTCAGCCCAGCATGCAGATCAGTTATCACGATCGCAGCCATCAAGTTCAGGCCCATCCACAGCTGCCGTGGCTCACAGTGAGAAATCTTGAGAGTATGTCCTGCCCATCAGATTAACAGGCGGTTATAGGTCAGCGCAAAACCCCGACTCAGGATGGTGCTACCAGCTTTCGAGGGACTGTGAAGGACTACTATGCCGCCGTCACACTGAGTTTCACCACGATGCTCCTTCGGCAATGGTGATATTGTCCCGAAAACGTGGGTGTCACACTGCGCCTGTTGACGACGAGTTGGTGTGCAATGACCCTGGGTGTGAGACACTCGTGAGCAATGTCGACCTTCTGAGATGCGACTCCCCTGGATGTTATTTGGTGGTCAGTTCATTTCAAGTTTACTCGCCGCTACTGTCTAATCTTCTGTAACCATATAGTATCATCTAACGTGTCGTGGACTCATTGAAAAGCCATCTGGGGGTTGGTTTTGTGACGACGAGTGTAAAAGGAATGCGGGTTTCAGAGTAGGTGGTCGCAAAAGTCGCCGACGAGGAGATTAAGGAGAATGGCGAGTGATCGGGCTGATGCGTTATTAAATTATGTAATTATTTCCTTCTTTGGATATAGAGGGGGTATGAAGTACCCTTGGACGAATAAACCAAGGTCATATACTTGAAAAATTTCTTGCACACCCCTTGTTTACAAGGGAAGTTGGCACGAGGGTGGAAACTTTGGCGTCGGTTGCATTGCTGTCCAATGTCCATATCCAACCACAGTATTGTGTCGGGAGTTAAATGACCTTCCTCCAAGGTAGCAGGAGTCGGCGCGAGGGTCGAACGACCCTCGGTAGATGTGTAGAGACCACTGACGCTATACAGAGGGTGTGTTGGGGTGATGGTAACGTATTTGCCAAACTTCGCAAACTCTGTGGTAGTGAACCAAAGCCTTATACCTCGAGCATAGGCAATCATTTTTATGTTAATGATATCTGCGAGTCAGTTGCACGTGTATGTCAAACCTCATTTTTTGCATAAACCAGCTCTGAAGCACGTATAAGTAGGATTCTGGTAACCCTGAGATCGCCAAACATCTCCACACTTCTATCCAGAAGAAAGCACTGGTCCAATTTCTGAAGTGTGGCAGGCTGAGCGCTGGAAGGAGTTCAAGCCATCTGAACTCACACCCATGTTCTCCTGTGGATTGCGACAGTTCTACATTGATGAGGTTTGCACAGCTGGATAATGGCAATTATGTCATTCCTCATAACTGGATTAGTGAAAAATGGACTAACCTTAATCATTGTCGAGTTGAGAGAGACCTTGCAAGCAAGGCAATTGAGACCGGCGCGCTGTACACCACATCACAGGTTGGATTTTCTTTTTCTTTTTTCCCTCATTCAAGATGATAGTTCGATCATAGATTACTGCCCTCCTGCACACCTACGAAATTGACTTTTTCTGACATTTTACGCTGCAGGGTATATTGCCAACTCTGATCATCGTCTTCGTTCACTTCGATCTCGTACGTTCTCCCGAACAATCCTCCGACCAATCGCGCAGTATACGCTTCGAAGATCGAAATTGAGCTAAATACGATTTGAAGAATGCCCGGACCAGCTGGGCACGAAGTGAACAATGCGAACGAACCGTCTTACGCAAGGGTCATAAGGTATTTATCTCATATGCATAGTGTTCGGGCAGATGAGTTAGGCCGCCTGTCGGGACGCTGAGTGATGCTCGCAACCTATTGTCGTACGGCGGTCTCTCATTCACCAGGATCGCCTATCAGCTTGATTCAATGTCTTTTCTGTGACTACGCACGTGTAACGATAACAGTTTGAACTGACTGATCTGTTAGTACATTCACTGAGTATTGCTGAGATCACATATCTCCTGCATTGGTGGATGGTGCGCACCACTGCTGCCGCATCAGCAGACCGAGGCTCAAGAGTAAAATCAAAGGGCTTCGGGTGGCTTAAGGTAAAACCCATCAGCTCCATGCTCAATGAAGACTGCCAGAGTCTTACCTGACAATACCTGGACCAAATAGCCATTTAGGTTCGATCTCGTTACCGTTGGAATCCACAGCCTTAGGGATATCGAACACGGAGAGCATCATCGGCATTATGTTAGCGTTTGCAAGCTCTCTTCCTGGGCAAATTTTATCCAAAATGACGATCAGCTTTAGTCATTGATTTGCCTCGTTTGCGTCTAACCTGCAACCGAACCCACAAACGTTATGTATATGAGGAGTCGGCGCTCTTCAGTTGAGAATGATGTCAGTATAAGTCATGTGCAATATTTGTTATGATGACGAGAAAGTAATGAGTCGTGAGAGTGTGCCTAAGCAAACAAGGGAAGCTATAATTATACCATCCTTATGTTGCGGATGCTGACATACTAAGGATCCTGAAGACTTATAAAAATACACAAGTTCACGCTGACAACTTGGTTCACACCAAGTTCACGCTTTCCTATCATCTATCATCTTCGCACCATGAGCAAGCAGAACATTGTTATTGTTGGTGGAGGTAGCACGGGAGTTAACGCTGTTCGAACACTCTCTCGTGCTCTGGACAAATCCAAGTACAATTTGATCCTTATCAATCCACGCCCATACCGAATCTGGCTTATCGGCACTCTCCGTATATGCGTCTCTCCGGAGGAACAGCTCCAAAAGGATGTCATGCTTCCGTATGACAAGGTTTTCGTCGACGGAAATGGAGAATTCGTCGAGGGCATTGTTAAATCATTCGAGGCAAACAAAGAAGGGGGAGGGAGTGTGACGCTAGAGTCAGGGCGGAAAATCGAGTAGGTCGTGTTTGACATAGTGTGTCATTTATCAAGCTAACGACATGAAAAACCTCGAGCTATCATGTCCTTGTCTTGTCCCAGGGCTCGAAATGGACTGGTCCCCCTGGCTTCCCGCAAACTGATGCAGAAGTAAAGGCGCACCTCAAAGATCTTCACACAAAATTCTCGAAAGCACAAAACATTTTGCTTGTAGGTGGAGGCGCCGTGGGATTTGGTAACTCATTTCTACTTGCTGTATTCTCAATTCTCACGAGAATCTATTTCAGAACTTGCGGGCGAGATTAAAGATATTTGGCCTGTATATTTAAAATTTGTTTTTGTATTTTTGGATTGTCGGCTCATCTTCTCTATTTATAGAACAAGGCAGTTACGATCGTGCACGGCGAGAAGCAACTTTACAATTCCGCATACCCCGATAAAATGCGGAAAGCGGCTGAGGCTTCCATGCAGAAGCGGGGCATAAATCTTGTTCTTGGAGATTTTGTTGACCTGGCCGAAACAGCCCAAGTCGAAGGCGTAACCACCCGTTCCGGCAAGTCGCTCAAGTCTGTGGACCTTGTGGTATGTACAATTCATTACCGCATCAGATCCGCAAGCCTAATCCTTTGGCTCCTTCCAGGTTCAAACGCGCGGTCCTAGTCCTAACACAGCGTTTGTCTCGGCTTCTATCGGCGCAGCAGCTCTCAGCGACAGGGATTTGATCCGTGTTCGCCCAACATTGCAATTGCAAGAATACGATAATATTTTTGCGGGCGGCGATGTCATCGAATGGAAGGAACAGAAGCAAGCGGCAAAGGCCGGCCCTCATGGAACACTCGTAGCGAACAATATACTTGCATTGCTAAGCGGACGCAAGCTGAAGGAGTACAAGGGAGCCCTGGAAATGATAGTCGCAACCAATGGCAAGGTGAGGTTATCCAGCGATTCTTTGTGGAAGCTTCGTTCTAATATAATCCATAGAACGGCGGTATAACATACATAGACGCGTTATGGGGAATTCTGCTTGGTGATTGGTTCGCAAGGATGATCAAATCCAAAGGTCTGCTCGTGCCCATGTTCAAGGGAGAGCAGGGATATTGAGCAAGAAAACTTCAATATGTATGTCTCTACCCCTCGTTCTTTCGTACTACCACTACTTAATATTACGAGATACATGGTTCTTTTATTCCTTTGGTTGTTCATAATAATATGTTCATTTATACCCTGCCATAACCGCAGCATTCTACGACCATTAGCATGGTCAACGGTGTCATCTCTTGCCCAGTAATAGTAATTATTTTGTCGTCTTGCAAGTAGCTATATCAGATGCAAGTTGATGTGCAAGCCTTAATGCAAATGGGCCGACTAAGCATAGACTAAGCATAAAGTCAGCCAAATTGGATGAGAAGCCGATCATTCTGCCATGTCGTACACCATCCGTAAAGTGGTCGATCCTACTGGTGAGCTCATGCGCAGCATGAGACTTGATCCTGAGCATAGATTTTACAGACGCTGAGCTTGATGAACTGAGAGCCGTTTTCGATGCTGCATTTGCTTCTGGTCAGTCTGTATATTCATCCACCCCGCTCACATTGTCTACCTGCACCGCATGTCTGCTAACATCGCAAGAATTTCCAGAACAGGCCTTCAAAATGGTTGTGGGATCAGAACATTTCGACGAGCTCCTTCGGGAGCTCAATAGAGCGCAACTGCTAGCTGGGAAATTGGCTGGCGAGATCTACATCGCAGAAGACCTGAACGGACACATTATCGGTGGGATTATCTGGTTCGGCCCTGGTCGGGAAATATACGACAGGTAACTTTGTCCTCATTTTTAATTTTGCTTTCGGTCCGTCGCTTACGGGGTTGAATGGAGCGAGGACCAACGTCATTTGGCTCTAGCTCCGTTAATTGAGAAGATGCCCAAGGTCACGAGAGAATGGCATGGAAGTGTGAGTACGTTCTTTAACTTCTTACACCTTCGCTGTTCCAGTTCGGTGACCGGTCTCGTTTGCCCGTCGGATACTGACACACTAAAATTGAAACAGGTGAGTAAGGTGATGGCTGATTTCAAGAAATCAGCATTTGGCGATGCCGCACGCACACAATGGTATCTCCAACGAGTAGGCGTATTGCTCGAATGGCAAGGAAAAGGTGTGGGAACGGCCCTGATTGAAGAAGTCCGGAAGAAGGCAAGAAAGCCATCAATGTATAACGTAATTTTAGATTCCACTGATGGAACCGGCAGAATGTCGGTCCCGGGATGAGCGTTGTGTTGCAGGCTGTGGAACCCCACAATGTGAGGATCTTCATCGTTTGATGTTGATAAATAGCCATTTTGATTGATTTTTTATCTAGTTTGCTTATTATATGCATTTAGGCTTTGTACAACAAGGGAGTATCGAACTGAGAGCTCCTTACGGCGAGTTCACTATAAAAGGGTTCATGTGGAAAGCATAAATTTCCTCCGCGTTACGGTAAAAAATGTGATATCACAACTGTGGATAGAACCTCTTCCGATTACCATGGGCACCTTCTGATCTTCGAAAAAGAAAATGAGCGTCTTAGAACCTTGTTTGTCACTTGTATGGCGTGATTGATTGATAGTGAATGATAAAGTATTTCATAAAAATCACAGGGCGCGTTACTACATTCTACAGCACACATAAACATTGTACATAACAAATTACAGGGTAAGGATTAGTAGTGTCACATAGCAGCAACGTAGTCGGCTAAAACGCCCGCCCAGACGAGGCCACCAAATTGGAACCCATTTCGGTGAAACTATATCAATCGTTAGCGTGACAACTCTGTGTGCAGTGATTAAATAACCCATACGGATGCCCAGCAGCTCTTCGGCGAATCAAGATCGACCGTGATGGTATCCATCACAAGGTACGAGATTGCCCCGCCGACGCTGATTACCTTGTAGTAAACGCCCATGTCGTTCATCTGTCCAGCAACCCAGAGTGACACGACCAATGCGGAGGCAAAAACGGTCAAAATGGGCTTGATAACGTCACCAAACAAGAGGGCAGTAGATTTCACACCAGCCTTCACGTCGTCACGTTTATCCTGACAAGCATAGATTGTATCTGATCAAAGTGGTTTGCTTCCATTTTTGATCAGAAGAACTGGCACACTTACCATACCACATAGTCCAGGCCCAGCATCCCGCGTACATGGTAATGATGGAGAGTGGAAGACCTTGACCTTGACTTAACCATGCCATAGGAACGCCAACATTCATAGCAAGACCTTCACTGTTGACGTAAGCATCTGCAGCAATAACACGAGGTCGAAACGGACGGACCAAGCCAAGCTTGCGGCCAGTAACTGATTCTCTTGATAAAAGGATAGATCCCTGGAAGTACAACGATAGATATCACACCAAATTGGAAGCTGAGAGAAATGTAGTCAGACGATCAACATCGCTTTCTGAGATACGTAACATACGCATGAGGATCGAAGTTCCAAATCATGGTGAACAGAACGGCCAGATGAATAAACAAGAAAACGAGGGCGCCAGGCACACCGATAGCTCCCGAGGCAATAGGTCGATTCTTGGTTCTCTCTGGAGATTGTTGTGAGCCTCCCACGACACCCACGTTCCCAACATTTCTTACCAACTTGGCTATCAAACTCGCGATCAAGGATGTCGTTCCATATACATCCAGCGCCTAGAACATCATAACTATCAGATTGTTGATAGTTGCAGAGAGCTTGTAACATCGATACTGACTTGAAATTAGAATTAACTATTGTCGGCGGAAGAGAAACCGCAGAGCTTACCTGTGCAATAGGGAGGAGCCTATAAATCCTTTAAAAAGACCACCCATATAAGTTGGAAGCTCGAGGTGCATTACGCGAGCGGCCATGGTAAACGACCAAGCTTTTCAATTTGTGAGCCTGCGATTAATGGTCATTCTTTGAGCTTACCAAATGGCCAGAAGAGAACCATCGTCCCTGCGAATTTATGGATGCGGGTGAGTTGAATCTGGAGTATCGATATATTAGAAATAGCATAACGCATACTGCCACTATACCCATGGTTTGACAGTCGCCGCAAACGATCTTACAGTTGGAGTCTGAGAACGGCCGGTGGACATGTTTTGTCAGATACAGCAATCCAGGGCAAGTTCGCAAGTATTTATACTGTAGGCGCATGAGTGTGGCAGGGCGTCTGCTAGAAATTTCCATGCCGGAGTAATCCGACACTGTCATATGTTCTTCGCTTTGAATGAGTGTAAGATTGGCGAAATGATAATGATCTCCTGGGAAGATGAGATCAGGAATTAGCGATTGTAAAAACCTCGTTGAGTCGTCCTGACTCGGACGCAAACAGGAAGGCGGCGGCGCTGTTATACATGGGGAACCGGATCCAATTTGATGATAGGATGGATATCATGATACATCCTAACTTTATAAATTTTTGACGAAGATGATGCGAATGGCTGCGTATCAATGACACCGCGAAACGGAGCTGTGATCGAAGACAGAACGTTACTCAAATGTTCGGCAGTCGCGGGGTTACAGCTCTAGAATCCGATGAAATGTGGTCCCACTGGTCAAATTAATAAGCACCTGTTGAGAGACCAGCATCAGCTTTGGCTTGCTGAAGATCATTTCATCTTCATAGGCCACACCCGACTAGAACATTCATTGGATAGTATGGTGCATGATGCCCCTGCTGTATCCTGCAATTTGGTGAAAAGCTTTACCTCTTCCACGAGATTAGATGTTTAACGAATTAACACGTACCTGGCATTGATGCCGCATCTAATCTAGCCTGAGTGTCCATCCTGGCGCTCGATCCACGTCTTGTCGATATGAAGTTACTGATTCTGATACTGAGCGGAGTTTGTAAGCGATTCCCACAGTCAGGGCTGTGTCCTGCTTATGTAAACACAAAGTGGCTGAAACCATGGTATGCAACATAGATCGTCGGTACAGCTTCACACACAACACCCACGGACTAGTTTGGCAGGGAAAAGTTGTAGCTATTTACATTTTAAAGACATTGTCTATGAAACTTTTTGTATTTTTGTATTTTTACATGAGTTTCAATAATACAGAAACATAACAAGAAGCAAATTTCAATTTTTTTTCATGGACAAAATCTTCTAATCACTTAAGCATCACCATCCCCACAATTTCTATCCCTATCAGAGGAGTGTGTCAAGCCCCAGCAATGATACAAGATTGAGGTAATTTAGTGTCTTATGTAATCAACATGTCTATTTGCAAAACGCATTGCATTGCATTTTTTTAGTCCATAACCTGCCCATGCCACTGCCATATGGGCTGGAACCCATGTAAAAGGCAGTTGGAAGGGCAGCTAACTCAACTGCATGCTGTCCATGCCAAAAAAAGAGTGATCCATGCTTGATCCATGTGCAAGAAAAGGAAAACCAGCCAATTACACCTTCTCTTCCCACTTTACCTGCAACCCTGACTCAGACTCCAAGGCACATCACTAATGCAATCATCACATCTGAGGATCAGGCTCTTGCATCTTGATTACAAGCTGAGTACTTTGAACACCAGCTTCATAATGAAAGAAGAAAGTCAGCTTGGGCAAAAAAAAGGTGGATGGACTTCAGACTGAACTGCAGGGGTGCCATTCCAATATTCTTATCATTGAGGGAAATGCCAGGATGTCAGATCTAAAACTACAGCAAGAGCTAGCATGCACCAGGGATGCACTCTCAAGATCTGAAGCCATGGTTAACAAGATAGGGCACCCACTCTTGCAAGCACAGGCACACATCACAACACTTACTAGAACAAAAGATTGACTCTCCAAATGTGTTGCACACCTTCCTGAAAAGGTGAAGCATTCTCTAGAAAAGCCATATTCCTTAAAGGAGAATGGCATTTTTACTGAAGAAACATGGACTATAACATGTGAATTGGTCAAAGTCAGAGTACCGATGGAGCAGGTGGGCAATGCTGTGAAAGCTGTGGCACAAGGGTTTGGAGTAAATGTAAAGGGATGCATCAGTGCATGTAGCATTGGATGCATAACATTGGAAGGAGGACTTGCTGCTCAGTTACAGATTGTTCATGAAATTGAGCATGCACCTGGTAAAAGTCTCATTAAACATATGTAATAAACCTGTTCTCATCACTCTTGTTAGAATTGAACCTCAGTGGAGATAGAACAACTCACAAGAATGTCAATTACGAGTCACAGCACATTGTGCTTCAAACCCCTGACTATGGAGAACCCACATCCAATACCTCTGGTGACCCATCAGTCCACTTTGTAGGCATTTCATCAGCTCCAAATCATACCAGCCAAGAGCAACTGAATGGATGGAAAACCTTGATCAATGAGAGCTACAAACTCTGGAACTCAAGTCCTGCAGGTTCACAACAGTCAGCTGATTTTCAGACGTTCTTCTTTTGTGCACTCGCAATGATTATGGATCATGCAAATGACCAGAAGGAATTAAGGCAGCTATTCCAGGAACTGAAGATCCATTATGATTGTGAGATCCAGGGGGAGCATGCATTGTTTCCATTATCACCTGATGAGCTTTTACAGATGTTGTGCAAGTTGAATGCAAAGAAATTTGAGGATGCTGGAGGTCATGATGCTTGGGAACAGCTGTCCACTGAAGAGTAGGATCGTCAGAATAAGCTTGTTGCTGAAGAGCTTGTCCAAAAGTACAGAAAGGAGGCATATGACCAGCTCTCACCAGAGCAGAAGTTCAAAGCTAACTTCTTTATCTGGGCAGGGTGTTGCATGCACAAAGATCTGAATGCACACAAAGGTGGGAATGCACACCTTGTTCTCTTCTGGGTGAAGAATAGACTTGTTGGACCCATCCTCCTGATGAACAAGGGCAACGCTGCAGCTGCATCTTCAGGGTCATCAATGGCAAGAAAGCATGCAGAGGACATTTCATCTGCTGGAGCTGTAAAGCTCCAAGCTCTGCTGGGCACACTTCTCAACCACAAGGACAAGAAGAAAGGTCAGCAAGACTTTGTAGCAATATTCTTTGAATCAATCCTTGGCTACATAGTTCACTTCATTGATACCAGCAACACACATTATCAATCATGTTCTAAAGGTGCAGCTGAAGTCATAGTCCACCTTGCCATTTATATTCAGCTCCTTGAGTTCATCTGAAACAAGAAAGAGAGCTGAAGCTTCAATCATATGGAGAGTAACATCTGGAAGGCTCTACATGACATTCCAAATCGGTTCTTAATTACTGGAAACAGTATTAGCACACGCAAGCTGGTGCAACCTATAATGGTGTACAATATTGATGGAACAGTCAATAGTGGAGGAACTATCAAGGAGGAGGTGACTATGGTACTAAAGTATTAGGAGCATCAGGAGTGAGCCATATTTGAAGTGTGTGATCTTGGGAAATCCAATCTAATAATAGGATGTCTGTGGTTATGGAAGCATAATCCTGAAATTGATTGGAAAACTGGGAAAGTACCAATGACTTGTTGTCCTAAGGAATGTAATGTGTATGGGAGGAAGATGAAGAAGGAAAAAAGGAAAAAGAGAGAGAAAGAACATCCGAGGAAGTATTCTGTTACGATGGAGGAAGTGGAGGATGAGGAAATGCCAAATGGGGAAGTTCTGATCATGATCAAGAAAGAAGAGCAGAAGCAAACATTTAGAGCAATTTGTAGAGGACAGTCATGGGACAAGAATATCGTGAAGGTGGAGAAGCCAGTGGAGGAATGGGTGCCAAAAGTGTATCATGAATATCTGTCAGTGTTCCAGAAGAAGGAGTCTGAGTGAATGCTGGTGTGGAAGCCATGGGATCATGTGATTGAGATGAAGCCAGGGTTTGTGCTGAAGAAGTTGAAGGTATATCCATTATCTCCGATGGAACAAGAAGAAGTGGATGCATTCCTGAAGGAGCAATTGTGCAAAGGATACATATGACCTTCAAAATCACTGCAGATGTCACCAATATTCTTCATGCCAAAGAAAGACCAAAGGAAGAGGATGTGTACAGATTATAGGTATCTGAATGAGTGGACAGTGAAGAACGTGTACCCCCTGCCATTGATCTCAGAAATAATTGACCAGGTGGGAAAAGCCAAGGTCTTTACAAAATTGGATTTACGATGGGGATACAAGAATGTATGAATAAAGAAAGGAGATGAGTGGAAGGCCACATTTGCCATGTGTCGAGGATCCTTCGAGCCACTTGTCATGTTTTTCTGGATGACTAATAGTCCCCCAACATTCCAAAATATGATGAACAACATTTTCAAGGATGTAATAGACAAAGGTGTGGTAATAATATTTATTGACGACATTCTGATATTCATGGAGGATAAAGAAAATCATGAGGCGATAGTCCAGGAGGTGCTACAGAGGTTAGCGGAGAATGATCTATTTTTGAAATTAGAGAAGTGTGTGTTTGGGGCAAGTGAGATCGAGTTCCTAGGATTATTGATTGGCCCTGACAGGATCAAAATGGATCCAATCAAGGTACAGGCGATCACAGATTGGCCTGCGCCCACCTGTGTCAAGGAGGTTCAAGCCTTCTTGGGACTTGCAAATTATTATCATCACTTTGTGCACAATTTTTCCAAAATTGCTGCACCCTTACATAACCTTATGCAAAAAGGAGTAGTGTGGAGGTGGGGAGAGCAGCAGCAGACAGTGTTTGAGGAGTTAAAGAGGAAGTTTGTGGGGGGTCAGGACCAATATTAGCCCCAGTAGATTTCACACGCCCTTTATGAGTGGAATCAGATACATCTGACTTTGCTACTGGAGTGGTATTATCAATGCTGTGTGAAGATGACAAATGGCATCTTTGTGCATATTTGTCCCAAGGGTTGAATGATGTGGAGAGGAATTATGATGTGCATGACAAAGAGATGTTGGGGATAATATGAGCATTGGAGGTGTGGAGGCATTATTTGGAGGAATGTACACATCAAATTGAGATATGGACAGATCATCAAAATCTGCAATACTTCATGTCCACTAAAAAGCTTAATCGCCGGCAAGCACGTTGGGCACTATTTCTATTGTGTTTCAATTTTCACTTGGTCCACAAAGTGGGAAGCTTAATGAGGAAAGCAGATGCATTATCCAGACGTATTGATCATAAAAGGGGGGTGGAGGAGGACAATAAGAATGTTACCTTACTCAAACCTGAATACTTTTACATTTGCGCTATGCATCAACAGCATCTATTAATAGATGGCTCAGAAATGGAAATGTTGTCTAAAATTAGACAATGTTCAGAAATGGATGATGAAGTAGTGGAAGCTGTGAAAGCTCTGAAGGGAGAGAAGAAAGGTAATATTAAAGGAGATGAATGGGCTGAGGAACAAGGATTGGTGTTGTTTTGAGGAGGAGTGTATGTACCAAAGGATCAGGATTTGCGAAGGGAGATCGTCTGGTTACATCATAATACACTGACTGCTGGACACCCAGGAAGATGGAAGATGTTGAAATTAGTAATGAGAAATTATTGGTGGCCCAGAATTTCAAAGTATGTGTTGGGATATGTGGATGGATGTGATACGTGCATGAGGAGGAAGAAATTTCCAGAGAAACCTGCAGGAAAATTAATGCTGAACCCTATACCTAAAGTGCCATGGTGAGATATATCTGTGGATTTTATTACCGGATTACCTGAGGCTCAAGGCCACGATGCAATATTCGTAGTATGCGACCACTTCACAAAGGAGGTCCATATTATTCCTACTACTACAGAAACCTCATCATTGGGCTTGGTGCACCTCTATCTAAATCAGGTATGGCAGTTACATGGGTTACCCAATACCATTATCTCCAATTGTGGACCACAATTTGCTTCCACATTTATGCAAGAACTGAACAACATATTGGGAATTCAAACTAAATTATCTATGGCATATCACCCGCAGACTGATGGGCAGACAGAGAGAATGAACCATGAGTTGGAGCAGTACCTATGTATGTTTGTCAACTACTGGCCCGAATGGCTGGCAATGGCCAAATTTTCCCACAATAACAAACTCCATTCAGCTACTCATATGTCACCCTTTTTTGCGAATTATGGATATCATCCTCACATGGGAGTAGAACCCAGAAGGGAAGTCAAAGTACAGTTGGTAGAAGACTTTGTATCTAAGATGCAAAAGGTACAAGAGGAAGCAGAGGCAGCATTGAAGAAAGCATGTGATGACATGATGCGACATGCAGATCGTACTCGAGCATGCACTCCAGAGTACAAAGTTGGTGACTTGGTGTGGCTAAGTACAAAGGACCTGAATATTCCACAACCTTTGAGGAAACTTATGGAGAAACAAGTTGGCCCATATGCGATCTCTAAAGTAATCTCACCTAATGTGGTAGTGCTAAAATTACCCTGATCATTCAAGATTGATCCTGAGATTAATGTATCCCACCTACACCCTTACCACCCACCCACTATTCCTGGCCAACAAACTACTCCGCAACCTCCGATAATAGTAGAAGGTGCTCCAGAATACATAGTTGAAGAAATTCTAGACTCACATCTTCGACGGAACAAATTGGAGTTCTTAATAAAGCGGCAAAAACTATACCGATGAAAATAATTCGTGGGAGCCTGAAGAGAATTGTAAGCGAGCACGCAATGCGATTGCCCAATTCTTTAAACATAATCTGAATGCTCCACGTCGCATTGCGAGAATGGTGTATGAGGGGATGAGATTCCGGCCTTATCAAAATTTCACAGAGGGGACAAACACAATATTTTCTCGCCTGGAAGTTGAGGCATAAAAGGGGGGTAATGTTAAGAAACCACCCCATTACCTCATAAAATTTCATTTTCATTTTATTATGTCGAATTATGCTACATTATGCCAAATGACGCCAAATGACGCTACACTTTGATAGCATGAGAATTTTATTTCACATGCATCAATATGTATGCGCATGTATGAGTGCATCGGTAACAACAATGTACAATATATGTAACATAGTATATAAACCCTAAATATATGCCTAGGGGACCCCAGTTGTGTTCTCTTAGGTATTCCACCTATGCTTGTGGTGTGAATGGCCTATCTCAACAAACTCACCTATTAATAACCCCTCACATCAAAACCATCAGTTCCCCCATCATGTGCATGGATCCCACCCCCTTCTTGTAGAGAGAACCCACATGGTCTTAGCTAGCAGATAGTGGGTGTTGCCCTAACAAGGCACAAGCAGCTCACAGTTATCATAGGATAAGCTAAGAGAGTGGTTGAGAGAAAGATGCCCACCAACCACTCATACCACAGGCATGGGAAACCATCAATGACCCTTCGATGCACCTCACCTTGATTGAGTTTCTATAGCCACTCCCTCAATAAGCAAGTCTTCATCATTTTCTTTTCCCCACCCACCATCCCTCTTTGTGATGCTTATAACATTTGGTATAGTCTGGATTTGCATCTGTCGAAATACAGTCCAATTTGACCTATTCCTTATGCTCAGAACCTTCTGACTTCTTTCTTGATTTCTAAACTGAACTTGTTAGGAAACCACCCCATTACCTAATAAACTTTCATTTTTATTTTATTATGTTGAATTACACTACATGATGCCAAATGATGCTACATTTTGATAGCATGAGAATTTTATTTCGCATGCATCAAAATGTATGCGCATGTACGAGTGCGTCGGTAACAACAATGTACAATATATGTAACATAGTATATAAACCCTAAATATATGCCTAGGGGACCCCAGTTGTGTTCTCTTAGGTATTCCACTATAAGGGCAACCTAAGCCTCTAGCAAAGGGAAATCCAAAGTTAAAATTATGCTACATAATACAGGCATTGGGGACACACCTAGCAAAGGGAAATCCAAAGAGAAAACTCTAAGGATCCCCTTGCTGATGCCCAGTATATGTGAAGACGACAAAAATCAAATATAACCTAAAAATAGAAAAAGGTGGAGATAGGCGGATCAAGGCCGCTGAATGACATCATACCAAGGGGTATGTGTCGGAAGGGGTACTCCGCCTCTAAATATAAAGTGTCAACATGTACAAACATGATAGCAAGGGAAAATTAGTAATAAAATCCGGAAAAATCATAGAAAATGAAGAATAGAAGGAAATGAGGTGGGGAAAAATATAGGACGAACATAAAAAATAGGAAAAACACACAGGGCACCCCCCTAGTCCCCTTACATCCACCTACGTTTTGGGTGTGAAAGGCCTATCTCAACAAACTCACCTATTAATAACCCCTCGCATCAAAACCATCAATTCCCCCATCATGAGCACAGATCCAGCCCCCTTCTTGTAGAGAGAACCCGCACGGTCTTAGCTAGCAGATAGTGGGTGTCGCCCTAACAGAACTTAAGTTTTTGAGAATTCAAAGACTCTGAACATGATTGGCTTCACATGCCCATTTCAAGTCTCATTTACGCATAGAAATTCTCATTTCCAAGCTTCGTGCAGTTGCAAAGCAGCAAGGAAGAAAGAACCAAAGGTTCTCCCCTAAACATGGAAATTCATATTAAACTTAAAACAATTATATAAGAATTTCCATCCTTCTCACATCTTGGATTAACATAATGGCCACTTAGCTTATCCTCCTTCCAATGTTATGCATCCAATGCTACATGCACTGATGCATCCCTTTACATTTACTCCAGACCCTTGTGCCACAGCTTTCACAGCATTGCCCACCTGCTCCATTGGTACTCCAACTTTGACCGTGTTTCTTCAGTAAAAACACCATTGAATATGGCTTTTCTAGAGAATGTTTCACCTTTTCAGGAAGGTGCACAATGTGTTTGGAGAGTTGATCCCTTGTTCTAGTAAGTGTTGCAATGTATGCCTGTGCTTGTGAAAGTGGGCACCCTATCTTGTTAACCATTGCTTTGGATCTTGAGAGTGCATCCCTGGTGCATGCTAGCTCTTGCTGTCATTTTAGATCTGACATCCCAGCATTTCCCTTAATGACAAGAATATTGGAATGGCACCCCTGCAGTTCAGTCTGAAGTCCATCCACCTTTTTTTTGCCTGAGCTGACTTTCTTCTTTCATTATGAAACTGGTGTTCAAAGCACTCAGCTTATAATTGAGATGGGAGAGCCTGATCCTTGGATGTGATGATCATGTTACTGATGTGCCTTGGAGTCTGAGTCAGGGTCGCAGGTAAAGTGAGAAGAGAAGGTGTAATTGACTGGTTTTCCTTTTCTTGTGCATGGATTGCTCTTTTTTTTGGCATGGACAGCATGCAGTTGAGTTAGCTGCCCTTCCAACCACCTTTTACATGGGTTCCAGCCCATATGGCAGTGACATGGGCTAAAAAATGCAATGTGATGTGCTTTGCAAATAGATGTGTCAATTACATAAGACACTAAATTACCTCAATCTTGTATCGTTGCTGGGGCTTGACACACTCCTCTGATAAGGATAGAAATTGTGGGGATGATGATTCTTAGGTGATTAGAAGATTTTGTCCATGAAAAAATTGAATTTTGCTTCTTGTTATGTTTCTGTATTATTGAAACTCATGTAAAAATACAAAAATACAAAAAGTTTCATGGACAATTTCTTCAAAATGTAAATAGCTACAACTTTCCCCTGCCAAACTAGTCTGTGGGTGTTGTGTGTGAGGCTGTACTGATGATCTAGATTGCATACCATGGTTTCAATTTAGCAGGTGCTGCCAGTACCCATTGCCATGTACCAGTGCTGTGGCATGTCCCAAGCCGGTTGGTAATTCAGTAATGATTTATATCTTGCAAAACATGAACTTTCTGTAAGGGGACTAGGGGGGTGCCCTGTGTGTTTTTCCTATTTTTTATGTTCATCCTATATTTTTCCCCACCTCATTTCCTTCTATTCTTCATTTTCTATGATTTTTCCGGATTTTATTACTAATTTTCCCTTGCTATCATGTTTGTACATGTTGACACTTTTATATTTAGAGGCGGAGTACCCCTTCCGACACATACCCCTTGGTATGATGTCATTCGGCGGCCTTGATCCGCCTATCTCCGCCTTTTTCTATTTTTAGGTTATATTTGATTTTTGTCCTCTTCACATATACTGGGCATCAGCAAGGGGATCCTTAGAGTTTTCTCTTCATATTTCCCTTTGCTAGGTGTGTCCCCAATCCCTGTATTATGTAGTATAATTTTAACTTTGGATTTCCCTTTGCTAGAGGCTTAGGTTGCCCTTATAGTAGAAAACTCTCCCCTAAGGCCCGAAAATCGCGAACGCGCTGCCCAAGATAGGCAGGTACAGACTGGACAATGCTTCCCAAAGCTCCACAGAGTCCCTACACACCATTCCAGATACTCTTGCCTTTATTACGCTGCCATTTTCGCCAAACGTGCTCCCTAGCAACATGGACGCATCAGAACGCTTCGACGCGCTTGAAAGCGACATTTCCAGAATGCACGCGCAAATCGACTCACTTAAATCTACGATTGAAAACTTCGTTAGGACCCTCCAGGCTAACCCTATGACCAATAGTTCCCCCTTTACGACTCCAAGCGCACCCAACAACGACATTTGCCAAACGCGTCCACTAAGGAACATGCCCAGATCAAACCGTCCCCCCCCACCAAATTTAATGGTGCACATGCGCAGGGACGTGCATTCCTTAATTCCTGTGAGTTATACATTAGTCTCCAGTCGCATCGATTCATCAATGAGGCTGCAAAAATTTATTGGGCCTTCACATACATGAAATCTGAACGCGCCTATCTCTATGTGGACCGTATCCTACGTCAAACTAAAGAACTCGGTTCTCTACCTTTCTCCACTTGGGGTGACTTTCGAGCTGAGTTTGTACGCCACTTCTGCCCCCTCAATGAATGCCACCGAGCAGTGACACGACTTGAGTCATCTGCTTACCACCAGGGACGTCGATCCATGGATGACTATATCGATGAGTTCAAGGATTTGGTGGACATGGCAGGATATGGGAGTGGGTGGCCAGTGGTGGTGAAGTTCCGACGGGGGCTCAACCGAGAAATTCAGGACCAGATTGCACAGATGTTGGAAGGGCGCCCAGCGGACGATGATATCCTTGCTTGGTATGAAGCTGCTTCACTCTGTGACGAGAACCGACTCACAAATGTGGCATTTAATGCTGCATTCTGTGCTCCAACTACCACTCATACGCCCTACACCTTCAATCGAAGCCTCCCCCGCCCTAACCCCATTCCTGTTTGTCAAACTCCCACACCAGCCATCAATGTCCCAGTACCAATGGATGTTGATGCAGCCCGCAGCCGTGCACGTAAGTTGGATCTCTGCTACCATTGTGGGGAACCTGGACACAGGGCTGGAGCATGTGCCCATTGTCAGGATATCCGCATGCTCACCCCCGAGGGACGAGACGAACTCCTGCAAGATTTGTTGGCACTTGTAGATGTTGAGGAAGCGAAGGATCAAGTTGCAGAGGAGATTAAGTTGGAAGTTGTAGAGGAGCAGGATTTTCCTATTCGCAGTGAGTGAATTGTATGCCCTCACTGCCTGTCCATAACCGCTTTGAAGTCTTGTCAGTTGAATCCCCGGAGAATGAATCCATTTCTGTGACTGCTCCCCTCTCTGACCCTTCGAAGTTGGCTAAAGACATACCTGCTCTCCCCATCTCTCCTTCTACCCCACATCCCAAAATTAAATCATGGGAGTGTAAACTACCACGCAAGTATATTGTGGCATCCACTCCCTCTGCACATTCCTTAAACCTAGCCATCGAACTGCAGATGACCGACACTGGACAGATACTCGGTGTCTCTGCACTCCTGGACTCTGGTGCGACTGGTCTCTTCATTGATTCCCATCTGGTACAACAACATTGCCTAAATACTCGCTCACTCTCACGTCTGATACCTGTATATAACGTGGATGGATCCCCAAATGAAGCTGGTGCCATCCAAGAGGTTGCAGACCTGGTTCTCCGTTACAAAGATCATAGTGAGCATGCCCTTTTTGCTGTCACTCAATTAGGAAAGCAAAAGGTGATTTTGGGATATCCATGGCTTCGTGACCATAACCCAGAGGTTGACTGGCATACCGGGGAGGTTACCATGAGCCGATGTCCATCCCGCTGTCAGACGTGTTTCACAGAAGCCAGGCAAGAACGTCGTGGACAGAAGGCGGCAATACGATGTACTCAGAAGTGTCATGCTGGACCCCTGCCTATACCTGAAGTGGAATTGGAACGGGTTCCTGATCTAATGCCGGACTCGGATGATGATGATGAGGACCCAGAGGAAGTGGAGGAGGGTGATCGGATCTTCTACACTGCGATTTGCTCATCGCATGAGGTGTGTGCCACATCAAACATATCCCAACGCCTCGCCGAGGCCTTCCACAAAAACAATGCTGCTAAATCCTCTACTAACTCCTTACTCCCTCATCTCCATGAGTTTGAAGATGTGTTCTCCAAGGAGTCATTCGACTCTCTTCCTGCGCGCAAGCCATGGGATCACGCGATCGAACTCACCCCTGGCGCAACCCCTTCATCCTGCAAGGTCTATCCTCTCTCTCTGGAAGAACAACGGCAGCTTGACCAGTTCATTGACGAGCACCTGGCCTCTGGACGTATTTGACCATCGAAGTCACCCATGGCCTCTCCCTTTTTCTTTGTCAAGAAGAAGGATGGCTCACTTCGACCGGTTCAAGACTACAGAAGGCTCAACAACATCACAGTCAAAAATCGCTACCCACTACCCCTCATCTCCAAACTCGTAAACCAGCTCCGTGGAGCCTGATACTTCACCAAGCTCGATGTCCATTGGGGCTATAATAATGTCAGGATAAAGGAGGGAGATGAGTCGAAGGCAGCCTTTCATACCAACCGTGGTCTTTTTGAACTGCTTGTCATGTTCTTTGGCCTTACTAATAGCCCTGCCACCTTTCAGACCATGATGAACGACATCTTCCACAACCTCATCCTTGAAGGCATTGTCTGCATCTATCTCGATGACATCCTCATCTTCACTCGCACGGTTGAAGAGCACCATCGCATCACGTGCCTCGTCCTAGAGCGACTTCGACGGTACAAACTCTACCTTTGTCAGGACAAATGCGAGTTCGAAAGGACCAAGATCAAGTACCTTGGCCTGATTATCTCGGAGGGTCAAGTGGAGATGGATCCTATCAAGGTAAACGGGGTCACAGCTTGGCCGACGCCCATGAACAAGAAGGAGGTGCAGTCTTTCCTGGGCTTCATCAATTTTTATCAGCATTTTATCAAGGATTTCTCACATCATGCACGACCGCTGTTCGACTTGACAGGAAAGGAGGCATGGAGGTGGGATAATGCACAACAGGAGGCGTTCGAAAAGCTTAAGGAGATGGTCACTTCCGCTCCGATCCTTACCTTTGCTGACGATTCGCGTCCTTTTCGTGTAGAAGCCGACAGTTCTGACTTTGCGACGGGCGCTGTGTTGTCTCAGCAGTCTCCGGAGGACCAGAAGTGGCATCCTGTTGCGTTCTACTCCAAAAGCCTTAGTGCTGTAGAGAGAAACTACGAGATCCATGACAAGGAGATGTTGGCGATAATGTGTGCGCTTGAGGAGTGGCGACACTTCCTCGAGGGTGCCCAACACAAGGTGGAAATTTGGACGGATCACAAGAACCTCGAGTACTTCATGATGGCCAAGAAATTGAACCGTCGTCAAGCTCGTTGGTCCCTACCATGGGGATGGCAGCGGTGACAACCAAAACATTGTGCTGTTGCAGCCAGACCTGTTCACCATTCGGGCACTGGAAGGCATCGTACCCCAGGGCGAGGAGCGGGACATCCTACATGACATTCGTTGCGCAAACCATAGCGGTTTACATGAGGATGTTGTCGCCCGAGCTGTTAAAGAACTGAGGAAGGGATCAACCCTTTCCTTACGTGGGGCAGAGTGGGCTGAAAAGGAGGACTTGTTGTATTTCAGGGATCGCATCTATGTTCCCAATGACCCAGACCTTTGTCGGCGCATCATATCCCAACACCATGACTCACAGATTGCTGGCCACCCTGGACACTGGAAGACCTTGGAGCTCACCTCATGGAACTATTGGTGGCCACAAATGTCATGGCTCATTGGTCAGTATTGTCACACTTGTGACCTTTGCTTATGCACCAAGGTTCCTTGTCGCAAGCCTATTGGTGAGCTACACCCTCTTCCTGTTCCAGAGAGTCGTTGGGATGTCGTCAGTGTTGACTTTGTGGTGGAATTGCCAGAGTCAAATGGGTTTGATGCGGTGATGTGCACAGTTGACTCAGTGGGAAAACGTGCTCACTTCATTCCCACTCATACCACTGTCAGTGCCCTAGGTGCCGCTCGACTCTACCTCCACCACATGTGGAAATTACATGGACTTCCTGGTGCCTTCCTCTCGGATTGTGGCCCTCAGTTCATGGCAGAGTTCACTCGTGAGCTGTACCGACTCCTGGGGATCAAACTCCTCGCTTCAACCGCTTATCACCCACAAACTGATGGCCAGACGGAGCGAGTCAACCAGGAACTGGAGCAGTACATCCACCTCTTTGTCAATGAACGCCAGGATGATTGGGATGATCTCCTTCCTTTGGCCAAGTTTGGATACAACAACCATGTCCATGCTTCCACTCAACAGACCCCTTTCCTCTTAGACACTGGACAACATCCACGCATGGGATTTGAACCTCGCCAAACTCCCTCACACATCGAGACGGTGAATGAGTTCACAGAATGCATGAGGGATAGCTTGGAGGAGGCAAGGGCAGCCTTAGCAAAGGCGAAGGATGACATGGCGCGATTTTACAACCAATGCCACTCCCCAACCCCTCAGTACAAGGTTGGTGATTGAGTTTATCTTGACTCCAGTGACATCTCCACTACACGTCCATCCAAGAAACTCGCTCATCACTTCTTGGGACCTTTCCCCATTGTCAAGTGCATTGGAATGCATGCCTATCATCTACGCCTCCCAGCCTCCATGTCCAGACTCCATCCCGTCTTCCATGTCATCAAATTGCTTCCAGCTCCCCCAGATCCGTTCCCAGGACGCCATTCACACCCACCACCACCACCTACAGTGATCGAGGGAGAACCCCAATACAAAGTCGAGTCAATCTTGGACAGCCATTTGCGTCGAGGAAAACTCCAGTATTTGGTACATTGGAAGGGTTATGGGTATGAGGAGAACTCATGGGTCGAAGAGTCTGACATAAATGCCCCTCGGTTAATCAAGGAATTCCACTGATGGCACACTGCTGCACCACATCGCATTCAAGTCACAGACTTTGGTCGTATGCGATTTCGAATGCATTGGGGCGATGCATCTTAGAGAGGGGGTGATGTAAGGGGACTAGGGGGGTGCCCTGTGTGTTTTTCCTATTTTTTATGTTCATCCTATATTTTTCCCCACCTCATTTCCTTCTATTCTTCATTTTCTATGATTTTTCCGGATTTTATTACTAATTTTCCCTTGCTATCATGTTTGTACATGTTGACATCTTTATATTTAGAGGCGGAGTACCCCTTCCGACACATACCCCTTGGTATGATGTCATTCGGCGGCCTTGATCCGCCTATCTCCACCTTTTTCTATTTTTAGGTTATATTTGATTTTTGTCATCTTCACATATACTGGGCATCAGCAAGGGGATCCTTAGAGTTTTCTCTTTGGATTTCCCTTTGCTAGGTGTGTCCCCAATGCCTGTATTATGTAGTATAATTTTAACTTTGGATTTCCCTTTGCTAGAGGCTTAGGTTGCCCTTATACTTTCTGGTTAGCAAGAGACGATGTAGGTGCTAGGGAAATATTTTATACAATGATTACATAACTAAACAATTACTATATATGGTAAGGAAGGGGTCCCCAGATGGCCTATCTGCACTGGCATAATGTCAAACTTTTGCTACATCTCAGTCTCCTTGACTGTTTGACATTCAGATGGCCTATCTGAAAATCACAACATACCCTTACAAATTCTAGTGACGAGTACCCCTTGCCTCATGTGCAGAGATGTTCTCTAAGTATGGTAATGGGAGATTATGTATTGTTTCTAGCTTTATGCAAAAATACAGAATATTTCTATCCATGTTTACAATGAATTGCTAAGTGTCACTTTAGGATTGAAATGCTTGTGATACTAGTACATCCAAAATACAGCACTGGTAAATGCCTCTAACAATGTATGTTCATGTCAAAATATACCTTGTTTTCAAATCTCCCATTTTAACAATGATACACACCTAGAAAACAGAAAATCAAGGCTGACCAGAGAGATTCAGAAAGAAGTTATGATATATCCAAAATCTGCAGCCTGTAACACTATCTTGTCATTCACCATGATCACACGACCCAGTCTGGCCATGGTAGGTTAAAAAACCAATTTAATCAGGCATTTGTGCCTTTATGCATGCATTGGTTGCATACTTTGTGTGCAGAGCCAAAAATAAATTGGACCATGGCCTTTATGACTTCTTGACAACTCACAATACGGTTGCTCACAGTAGTCATTTTTGGGCCATTTTTGGCTCATTTTTAATTTCATTTTTGTTGTCATTTTTATTGTCATTTTTCAAAAATGGACATCAGAATAAGACAAGAATGAACTGAAAGATGATCATTTTTGAAAAATTGAACCCTACCCTTGCTTTTGCAAAAATGGTCATTTTCACATTCATTTTCACATTCCATTTTTATTGTTCTTTCAAACTCTGCTCCAACATCTGATCCTTTGCAGTGATGATGACAATGCCCTCTCCCTCACACCTCAACCACCACCACAACTCCATCACCACATGCTGCCACCACTCCCATGCCCACTACCATGCCTGAAAGGGCTGTGAGTGCCCACACATGATCTATTTCAGATGGAATGTGAGCCCAAACAATGGCAACCCATCATTTGGGCTCTAGGGTATGTTTTGTTTCTTTGTTTCTTCTTTTTATAAGCTAACTAACTGTACTTTTCATTTTTGGGATCTGTAATGACAGGTGCCAATGTGGCACAACACATGCCTACACCCATTCACGCTACCCCTCCTCCCCATCCAAATGGGATGTGAGGGGTCTTGATTAGGCTTAGGAGATCAGAGAGGGGTGCCAGGAGAATCATGGAGGGGGACACCCATAAAGTAAGCACCAGCCAACCCCTCCTCAGTGCCATGTCACTGATACATGATGCCCACCCTCAACACAAAATATTGACCCAGCTGACAATGACCCAATGGGGTGGATCATGGGTGGAATGACGATAATGGCACCCACTATGAGGGACATGGCATCCATCCCATGCCTATGAGCAACTACTTGTAGGGTGGATTGTGGGTGCAGCTCGAGTACAATGCCAGGTGCATGGAGACAAGGTGGATGTGATGGCACTCCAGCACCTGCCTCCTACCACTGCAAGCCCTTGCTTGCAGGGTGGATCAGGTGCTAATGGTCTGTCACCACCTCCACAATGATGACAAGCACCCAACATCCACTCCCATGCCTATGAGCCACTGCTCATAGGATGAATTGTGGGTGCTGATGAGAATGACAGGGTAGAAGATGATGACAGGGACAACAGTGACAGGGACAAGATGATGACAACCACAATGGGGATGACAACAACAGGGACGACAATGAAATTGAGCCTAACCAGCACAATGAGAGGGGGCAACAAGACAGCAGTGACAATGAGGGGATGGCCAATAAGACAATGGGGGCAACAAGACAACAGGACAATGGGGGTGATGGGATGATGGGGGTGATGGGGCAACAGGGGCAACAGGACAATGGGACAATGGGGGCAATGATAGTGACAGCAACAAAGGGATGGCAAGACAATGATGAGGCCACCATCACAGGGCACTTCCTATGTAGTTGTATCCATTTACTTTACTTTTGTAATGTTATTTCAAGTTGTAAGTAGTACAAAAAGAATATCTATGCAATCCCAACTTTCAAATAAAAGCCTAGAAAGTATGCCAATGAGTGGTAACTCATGCTAATAATTTTGTACAGGTCCTTTGAGGGGGAGTTTGAATCTGCTGAGCACTGCTGGAGGTAGGTAAAATGCATTTTTACTTCATTTTCAGGATGCTGGTGTTTCAGAGCGTTCACGGTAGCCATTTTTCACATCATTTTTGACTTCATTTTTTGATCATTCTTCTGCAAACATCCAAAAATGATCCAAAAATGAAGCCAAAAATGGAGGGAATACTGAGGGGTATGTTGAGAATGGTCTTTATCACACTGTGAGCATACCCGATCATTTATTTGATGCATATACTATTTATAGTTTATCCCTTTGATGTGTAGTTACATAGGTACCTTTTGTACCTGCTTTCCTTTTTCCCTTTATCTTTTTGTGTAGCTGGCCTCAGATATATATAGGATAGCCATCCATTCGTTCACCTCAGTCACTTATACAGAGACTGAGGTGAGTGTTCTCATTATTACTTGATTACGGTCCATCACTTACTGTACCCATAGTTATACTCTGATTATGCTAGGTACAGTACCTGTATATTTAAAGTCACTTATACAGAGACTGAGTTATACTCTGATTATGCTAGGATTGACTTTCTACAGGGTAGAGGTCAATTTTACTGTCCATCAAAGTAGCAGAGCTCTGTCAAATGCAACCAATCAGTTGCTTGAATGTCTTCCATTAGGGTTGTTCACAGTAGCCATTTTCGGGCCATTTTCAGTTTCCTTTTGGGTTTATTTTTATTTTTATCCACATCTATCAGCATTGAGCCTGAAGGCCTGATATTATCGCCCTAGTAGTGCAAGAAGACCCAGGAAGAAAAACCAAGATCACAAACACTGCCAAATTTGGCAGGGATTTGTAACACCGTGTTGCATCTCGGTACAAGTCTGCTTACTAGTAGCTTCGCGTAAAAAATCAGGAAAAATCATCAATGGAATCTTGAGATAGTATAGTATACATAACAGACTTGAAGTGGGGCGAGAAGTGCAAGATTCTTGCACCAATCTTGCACTACTGATAATGAGTTCTCAGTATTGAGAACGAGGTTATTCCCTTGTTATTCCCCGGAGTGGAGTAGGGTGGGAAAATGTCCGTGATATCTGTGACGGCAGATGCCGAACTGTATGGCAGATTAAGATTTTTCTGGTGGCTGCCACTATCTTATCGACTTCTTGGGACCCCACCGATGCCGACGAGTTCGGCAGCTGCCAGATGATGACAAACTCGACCTTAACACCCGAGGCTGAGCCCCCAAGACGAAGGAAGTACGGTCTTCAATGCACGATGGCCCCGCGTAACCACGACAAGGTACATGATTCACACCTGCCCATTACCAACCCTACACCCGGAACCAGGCTACACTGCTCATTTCGACCATGATCCCAGCTCCCCCATGGCTGCGAACACTGGGGGGGGGAGCTCATGGCCCGATACGGACTGGACGACAGTGCCGTTCTCGCCCACAACGGGCCCGCAAGCCCTAGAACCACCGTGGGCAGGTGCTAGGAGGCACCCTATAGTGTGGTACCCGGAAGGTATGTCACTCACTCCAATTATTAACACTACATGCTGAAATAGGCTATGCTCCTCATTTCAACAACAAGACTACGATCCCAGCCCCTCCACAGCTGCGAGCACTGCCTGCAGGGTGGATAGAGGGGGAAGCTCATGGCCCATGACATCAGCTGGATAACGAGAGGACCACGACCTTGATCCCCCACATTCGAAGCGAAGCCTCATGGGGTGGATAGATCGACGACGACACCCGATCAGACGACCCACCCCTGGAGCGGATGGCCAAAAGGCCAGCGACCACGCTAGCGAAGATCATTACGAAGACCACGGGGACGACGCGGGCGGGAGCAACGACCCGGAAGATCAACACGCGGACTACAGCAGGAATGCGGGAAGAGGACCAGAATGACAATGAGGAGACATGGGAGGCCTGTACAGTACCTGCCGTACGTACCAGCCACATTCAATCCCCACTATCCACTGATTTCGTCTATTGAAACAAGGTCCACGGCATATGAATATATGACTACCCACCACCGCTGCGAGTCGAATATTTTCATTGGTATTATGTTTAAGGTTCCTCTCATGATGACCTTGTAATTACTCGATATGTTGTAGATTACACTGCGAATACAACGAATGTATTTATTATTGTAAGAAACTGATAGTGATACGGTCACCATCAGATGCCCGAGGAAGCCGACATGCATGGCCATGTATACCGATATACACATGCATGATCTGCGCACATGTCCGTTACAACATAGAGCGTGATAGGACGTTTCATGGACATCCCGGGTGAGCCACCTGGCTGGTAGACCATGTCAGCTAGGTACACTCTTCTATCGACATGTATGTGTATTCATGTGACCGTCTGTTTTTACGATGTCCTCTGATGCTTCCATTAAGCCTTTCCTTCCGATTCCATGACCAGCTTGATTCTTGAAGAATGGTGTACTGGTATGGTTCCACAACGGAATGTTTACTGGGCAGTCGCTAAATCTGATGAGTTGACGTCAATCTACACTTACGGCGTCATCATGACTATCTATATAACCCATCCCTGCTCCTGAAGGAACTCGGACATGCCGTGCAAAGCAGCGGCCCTCACAGCGCAAGTACCGACAAGTTGGAAGCGCGCCTATCTGTCAACGCTACGTACCCGAAAGCGCCATCGCCTCCACCGCTGCTGGCGCTTCTACTCTATTTTATAGACGGCTGGCTCAAATAAATGTGCTAGATATAAAAAGAACCTTGGACTGGAACAGTTTCCTCTGAAGCCGGAGATTGGCCCCTCTTTATGGGCCATCAGCAAACCCAGGGCCGTCTACCACAGTCTACAGTAGTACTATACAGTACTTGTAGTGACCCATAGTGGCTGTAGTGGCCATAGCAAAGGGCTATCTTCTGGGCAGTACTATGATGACTGTGGAAAATACTGAGCATGCGCCATAAAAGACCGATTTCACTTTCCACTTTTCGTCTTTTTCGTCTCGCAAAAACCCCCAAAGATCCGCAAAAAAGAATTTCCTGATCTGAGTCAGTGATGCTCACAACCAATTTTGAGTCGTACGTGAGTAAGGTACACCCGCTCATTACTAGGGTCGTCCACCAGGCTGATTCATTGTCTTTTATGTGCACATTTCATGATTATACTTTGAACTGACTGATCTACTAGTATCTTCATTGAGATCATAGATCTGCTGCGTTCGTAGGAAGAGGTGGATAGTCTTCGAAGACGGTGCGCACCAATGCAGCCGCATCAGGAGACCGTGGTTTAAGGGTAAAATCAAACGGTTTCAGGTGGCTTAAGGTGAAAGGTGTCAGCTCCAGAAAAGCGTTCAACTGCGGGAGACCTTACCTGACAGTACCTGAAACAAATAGCCATTTAGGTTCGATCTCGTTGCCGTTGGAATCCACAGCCTTGGAGAGAATGCACACGGAGAGCATCATCGACATTAACAGGAACATGTTAGCATTTGCGAGCTCTCTTCCCGGGCAAGCCCTATCAAACAACGTCTCGGTCAGCGTATTCATTGATTGCCTCGCCGTATATTTAGAGCGTCTGACCGGCGACCAAACCCATATACAAACGTCTGCGGGTCCATTTGTGGATTGTCGGTGTTATAGAATCTTTCCGGGTCAAATTTGAATGGTTCAGGGTAGACTTCGGGGTCGTGGCCAAACAGCCTGGTGGTGCATGGCCGATGTGAATAGGCCTTTCGAATCCTTGAGCGTGAGTGAGAGCATACCAGAGGTTCGCCAAGACAATAGAGTCTTTTGGGATGTACATGCCGTTATAGTAATCGTCTTCTAATACGCAATGTGGGATACCTAGGATCGTTGATTGAGAGGGATCGTGCCCAGCGGACTGAATGAGTACCATAGCAAAAAAAAAGATTAAGCATACCCATGGGTCCGATAGGGTGATACCGAAGCACTTCCAGCAAGAGTGCCTCCATGTAGGGCAGCCTCGAGCGATCGTCCATGGTAGGTAAGCGACCATGCCCAATGACTGTATCCAGCTCTTGCTGAGCACGCTTCTGGACTTCGGGGTTCTGGACCATGGCTAGCACGAAGGTCGTCAGTGCCGCTGTAGTCTAATTATAAGAGACACATGGTTGATTGGTGTGGTATTCCCGATGTGAATGGATCCGTGTTACGCACTGTGTCCGTGCTTCCACCATATAGGGAATTTGCCGTCCACTTGACAACGTCCTCTTCGTATTCGTTGAGCCCTTCACGAAGCATCTTCGACGTGAATGAAGGCATTTCCTCTCCTGCAGCCTGTGTCGTTGGAGTGAGGCATTAACAGGGAGCCTGATATTGGAAATAGATTGCTCACCATTTGACGCTTTACAAAATCGACCGGACGATTCACCTGTTCGAAATTATGTTCACGGAATTTAGCTCCGACCTTCTTGAAATGTTGTCCCGGCCACCATTCGGGCAGATAGCGCACTTGGAAATGTTGAGCATGAACTGCAGGGAATCATGATGGCGATGGCATAACTCACTGAGAGGTATATTGTCGATGAGCCATTCTCCAGGCAGCGTCGCTGTGTAGAATTCTTTAGCAGCGTTTTCCACGAGTTCAACAAGTGTATCGGGCTCCTTCGTGTTTACTGTGTATCCATGGGAGAGCTTAAGAGAGATGGAGCCGATGGAGCTGATTAATGTTAATTTTATCTATGCGAATGTCTGGGAAGTGTGTGTGTAGGTCTTACCGTCGGATGTTATCGATCACAGATGTCGATGAAGGGTCATCCAAGATGCGGGCCAGAAAATACTTCACTTCGACTTCTTGCATGTCTTTGTAAGGTTCAATGGCACTTTTTGTTCCGAGGTAGGCTTTTACATATTTTCGCATGAGGTGGAATCGGTCACCATATTGGGAGAGGATCATTTGCCGATTCCATCCAATCCTGTGAACAGAGGGTATTCATTCAGGACGACGTAACGATGAGAGATTGAGGCATACATTTCTCCGGCGAAAGGAAATACTGGACGGTTAGAATAGATTGAAGACCTTGTCTCGAGGAGGTCGATCGCTATTTGGAGATCATTGATGATGATAACACGCGTTCCTAAGGCATTCACGGAGCTTATGGGTCCTTCAGAAGGTAGGCGTGAGTCTGGGGTGCTTTCCAACGGTATGAACGAACCATAGAGATCTTTGTGTTTTGCCCAGTGTTCCCATTCGTAATCCTTTGGCATGTCCAACGCGTTGCCAATAACAGGTAGACCTCGAGGCCCTGGTGGTAGAGGCCCTTTAGATCGAAACCTCGGGACTACAAGATACAAGACTAAGAATGCTAGGCCTCCGACGACGATTGCATTGGTGTCCCGAAACACTTCGAGCAGCAAGCCGAACATTGAGGTGAGTGGACACTCAGGACGTCAGTTTGAGCAGCCTAATATCCAAGAAACTAGTAGAGAAAGTTCTCTACGATGATACTAGATCTTTAATTCTAGAGATAGATCAATCTATCATAGCAGAACATGAGCGTAGGCGAAGAAATCTACCTTGGCTCGGCTTCTGCAACGGACCGACGAGAATCAACGTCTTTTTTCGCCAGAAGTATTACACACCCTACTAAGAGGGTAGCAAGTCGAACAATTGCTTCAAAATTGCTTCCTCTATGAGGAGGAAATTACAGTCAAAAGTTAGGCGGAACTTGGAAGATAGAGTTAGCTTAATCCGAGAACCTCGCACTGCTGTTCAAATTAGACTCGGACTTAGTTGGCGCTCTCAAGTTCCATTGAATCATGATGTCACTTTCGAGCGATCAACATGGACAAGGGAGAGATGGGTAACAAGTGATAAGATCGAAAAAGTTCATCAGCGATATCAGAACGATAAGTAGACGGGTTCCTACAGTTGCGGACAAACAAACAACAACAACAACACCACCACCATCACCATCACCACCCACCCCACCCTCAAATCGTTGCTCTGTTGTCCCGGTGCCGGCTAGAGTGGCCGCCTGTCGCATCGTTAAATTATAGAAGGCCTCACTGTCTAAATGCAGTGCACGAATTGGCGACCCGTGTCGTTGATGCAAACGAAGCCCGATTTTATCACCATCCCCTACCCACATAAACCATTTATCAACCACTACCCATATCCTCCCAATGTTGACCGCTATGTCACACCATGTATTTCTCGCCCTTGATCTTCAACATGCTCATTCAATTTGTGCACTCGTGGCCACGTCACCCAGTCATGTCACCCAGCCACATCATACTTCGCCAGTTTGCCATCAGACAGTCGTTCAATCCAGGCTGTTGCATTTATGCTTTCATTTTATTCAAGAACACCCTTCCTTTTTTTAACCCTTTTGACAATTGCTCAATACACTCACAGATGGCCACATCACCCAGCCATGTCATACTGCGCATGTTCAGTCCAGTCCACACTGTTGGGTTGAATGTTTCTACACCTTTCACTTCACGTTCCTTAAGTTTTAACCTTTATTTTTCATTTCTTATGTGGTTGTTGCCAGCCAGTAGCTTTTCCCATTGGGTTTTTGATGCACCCGTGACTGAGCATTTCATATCTGCCTTACTTCATACTACCTACCTTTATTTCTACTTATATGTTTGCCATCTGAAGAGGTGTCCATAATATTGGTCCATCGAGGCATGTCCTTAGCTCTAGTTAGCATAGGCAGATATCAAGCAAGTAACAAGTAACATGACAATTTTTGGTGACCCAATTTTGGAAGCCGGCACAAACATCCGGAGCCCTCAAGAATAGAGCCTAACGAGGATAATTCTACGAGCCGATTTCCCTATTTCGAAAAATTTGGGTTAGGTACCTCAAAAATTTGGCCGCCCCCTGAAAAAAATCGGTAAAATCATGAAAAATAGTGCAATCGACTGCAATCGACTCCTTTTGATTAGCTGCATCCGATCCTGTGATAAATTCGAGGTTACATCAAATTGATCGCCCATAATAAAAAGAATAAACTTCACCAAAAAAGGAAATTTTTACCAGTAACCTATGGAATCAACTTCGTTCCATCTTCCTAAGCTCCTGGAAGTGCCTAGATATTTGACAAGGCATTATAAAGGAGGAAAATAACTGTCACATGCTTTGGAATAATCATGTGACATTAACAGTAGTTGAAAGTCTGTTAAGTTACGAAGTGTGTGGTGACAGCCGAACTAAGTAATAATAAATTGTGTTTGTGCGTAGCCAAACGACTGAGGCGACGACGAAATATCACATACGCTGAGTCGGAAATAAGCCAAAAATAGCTGAATGAAAAGAAATGCCCGAATGCAACTGAACCACCTGATTCCTGAACACCACCACATTCTCGCATCCGGCTGTTTAATGATTATTCTCTGATTTCTCATTGATGTCACAAATATGTACTGCTATGATTTTTTTATCGTTCTTTCTGCATTTTGCTTTACCAATCAATCACCAATTTTTCACTGCTCTCATTTAAACCCTTGGCATTCTAATGCTGCGTCGTTCATGCAATGATTGTGTCAAATAAGATAGAAACCTAAAAGTACCAGGCATGGCTAACAAAATTTACCTGCTACATAATAAGCACTGCAATGTAGATTTACATTCCATTATTTTGAGCATAAAAACATTTGCATGTACTAAGTATTAAAGTAATCCTGTGTGACACACAGTTGAACTTCAAACCTAGCTTCAAGTTGAACGTTGATCTCATGCAAGGATCGCACAACTCAAAAAGCTGCCAAACGGAGTTATTAAAAGAGTTCCATCAATTACACATTGATCAAGTTAGGGAATGAACTATTTTTGCTGCTCAAATCCCTCAAAAGGGGTGCAAAATGTTGCGAAATTTTGCTCAAAAAATTTGGCCACCCTAAAATGTCGTGGGAAAAACTTCGGAGATAGGTTTTTTGACGTATTTTGACGAGCTGAATCCAAATCTGAAGTCGGTTTGTCCCAGAAAAATCCCGATCACGAGATATCAAAATTGTCGTGTTTGTTTGTCCGCAACTGTAGGTTTCAAGGGAGCACCGGGATCCAAAAAAAAGACTGTCGATTTTTTTGCTAAGGGGGACTAACAGGGACTAACTAACTAACGTAATCAGGCACATATCCAAATATCGTGTTATGACATCATCTGCATTGGCGTGTCCTCACTCCGATGCCTCACAAGTCATGCACACCCAATTTTGTGGCTCTTGCTCAAGTTCTACACACTGAAGGTAGTGTTGCCAATGGTGCGGCTCGGAGCCGCAAGCTGTTGAGCCAAGCTGCCCAGAGCTGCTCAAGCCATGCCCTAAGTTGCCTCAAATTCAGAGCGACTGGAGGGCTTTAAATGTTCTTGAAACACTATAAAACACTCTGTAGGAGTCCCTACTGCTATTTTTAATACATGTTGTTATACCCTACTCCCCAGAGCCATCTCTCGAGCATGTTTTGTAATAGGTACAAAGAGATAAACACAGCCAAATAATCTCATCAAAATAGTATGACTTGTTTCTTTTGTAATAATAGTCTACACAACCCATTTGACTGTTAAAATACATAACTGAAGCATAAATACAACTCGGATTGCAAGCCCACAACTTTGGGCAATCTCAATCAGCTTAGCCAGCTCAGAGCCACTCAGGGCGACTCAGCGCCATTTTGATCAGCTCAAGTGCCTGAGCTGCACCACGGGCAAGCCGAGCTGAGCCATGGCATCACTAACTGAAGGTGATACTAGACACATAAGGTGAGTCAGAAGATGGATCAGCACCCATGATACAATGTACTTACCCACTGAGTCTTGCAGCCAGCTTGTCTGCATTTGAGGACCCTACCCAATGAACTGTTGAGGACTGATCCACATAAACACCCATTCAGTGTGTCAGTGAGTTGTCACAGAACCCATTTACGCTTTGACCACCCAGATTCCTCAGGAATTTCAGGTTCAGTTGCTGCTGGTATGTGTTTTACTTTGTTGGATAATGTCGCACCCCACTCCTGTGCTTGCGTTTGCAGTGTTCATGCTGTTTTCACCAATTTTCAGTTGCATTACACATGGAATTTGTGATGTACTATAGACTCTTGACCAGAATTCATCCTTTCAATTAGTTTGCTGGGATAGGTATAGAGAATGCACATGCAATTGCTGTTGGCAGATCCCCATGACACAATTTTTAAAAATATCCAAATATGGAAGTTATAAGGGCAACCTTAGAGGCCACTTAATTAGTGGACTAGCAAAGGGAAATCTGAAGTTCAAATTATGGTACATATTACAGGGAGTGGAGGTGCACCTAGCAAAGGGAAATCCAAAGAGAAAACTCTAAGGACCCCTTTGCCAATGCCCAGTATATGTGAAGATTGCAAAAATCAAATAATAGCTGAAAAATAGAAAAGACAGAAATAGGCAGATCAAGGCTGCCAAATGACATCATACCAAGGGGTAGATGTCGGAAAGGGTACTCCGCCTCTAAATATGAACTGTCAACATGCACAAATGTGATAGAAAGGGAAATTAGTAATAAAATAAGGAAAAATCATAAAAAATGAAGAATAGAAGAAAATGAAGTGAGGAAAAATATAGGATGAGCATAAAAAATAGGAGAAACACATGGGGCACCCCCTAGTCCCCTTACATTACCCCCTCTCTAAGATGCATTGCCCCGATGCATTCAAAATTGCATATGACCAAAGTCAGTGACTTGAATGCAACACAGTGCAGCAGTGTGCTGTCAGTGGAATTCCTTGACTAACTGAGGGGCATTCACAATGGACTCTTTGACCCATGAGTTCTCCTCATACCCATAACCCTTCCAGTGCACCAAATACTGGAGTTTTCCTCAATGCAACTGGCTGTCCCAGATTAAGGCAAGGCAGGGTATACCCTTGTGTTTTTGGGCTAAGGGTATGAGGGGTAAGGGTAGGGGTTTGGAACTTCATACCCTTGCATACCTCTGTACCCTTACTAAGGGTACAGGGGTATGCTTATGTAAGAATATCATTTGATTTTTTCAGCTACAAAGACTCATATTCAAGATTTTCATTGATTAAATTCAGATTTTGGGATTGTCCAACATGATAATGGCTTTCATATGTTAATAAGAGGTATTAGTATGTGATATTAAGTAAATACAATAGTTATCAACACTTTTCAAATGAATTTTGCTCTAAATATGTTGATTTTGTGCCAAACCCTTGTACCCTTGACAAACCCTCCCATACCCTTAGCAACCCTCATACCCTTACCCCTAAGGGTAGGGTGTTCAGGGGTAGGGGTAAGGGTATGAGATTTGACACCCAGGGGTAACCCCTGCCTTGCCCTAGCCATGCCCATTACTCTGTTCACAAGATCTCAATTGCACCTTTGGACCAGGAGATGAGACATGACATGGCTGTGTGGGGGATGCTTTTTCAATTTCATTTGGCTGCAGGGATGATGACTCCATTGGGCTTTAGTTTTGCAATGCGTGGAGAGGGGAAGGGTGATTGGTGGAAGATAGGTATGCCTACCTTTGCATTCAGTGATGTTACTTTGTCTTATGCAAATTCAGGGCCTTCTCCTACTTCTCCTGCCTCAGGATCAGCAGTCTTAAAGACAGTGTCCTTGCCCCTCAGGGCTGTGGAAACTGCATCTGCCTATGCCTCATCTCATTCTTTTGATATGGGTGAGTTTGTTGTTATGTACCCTCACATTTGGTCTTTTGTCAATTCTTAGTTCCTGTTTATGGTGGAAGGGCCCAAAATGACCATCCTCCATTCATGTTCATGGATGCTGATTTCGCATGCCTCTCCTCCTGGCCACAGTACAAAATGGGGTCAGCTGAGGTTCCCATTGACTCCATCATTTCTGTTGGTTACTCCTTTAGCACCTACAGGGGTGTCTCTGGTCTGGTCCTGTCTTCGAATGTTCAGTTCATTGTCTTGTTGTCAGTCCCAAGGAAGCGTTCTGCCTAGTGTCCTTGGTTTGTTCTTTTGTTTCACTAGCTTTTCTTGCCTCGTGTACCAGTACTAAGGCTCCAACTGTTTAGTTTATGTTTACTTGACCAAGGTCAAGTATACATAAACAGTAGTCTAAACAGTATAACCATCTATATACCATTTAATAAACAGTATATACAGTTAAAATATTAGTATTTGATGAAAGTGTTGGAGAATTTTATTGAGCTAACTAACTGTGGCATGAAGTGAGGGGCCACAAAAGTAATTACTGATAGAAACAAAAAACCTTGTGTTTTGCACAGGGGAGGCCACCCAATGAGTGGTTGCTCATGGAGGTGGTTGCTTCCATGTCTCTTGTCCCCATCATCCCTGTCCCACATTAGCACCCTTCATCTGCTCGCAGTGGTGGTGCCCTCCTCTCCTAGTTGTTCACCCTTGCTGGTTTTCCCCCACCATTTGTGGTTCATCAACCAAGTCCCCATCATCCTTGTCGTCATCTGGTCCCTGCCTTGGTCCTGGATGTCTTGATTGCCATCATCCTCATCATCCTTGTGGTTTTTGTCACCTCACGATCCTTGTCACCCATCCCTCGTTGCTCCCTGTTTCCACCCCATGAGCAGTTGCTCATGGCAGCGGTTGGGGGTGCTGTGGTGGTGGTGGTGGTGGCCATGACCATGTGGTCCTCCTGGTTGTTGTCTTCCTGTCATGTTCTGCAGTGTCAGTTTGTTGGGCTCATCCTAGTGGTAGTTGTCCTCCTGGTTGTCCTCCCTGTTGCCATCATTGTCCTCCCCATTGTCGTCATTTTTGTCTGTTGTTACCAGGTAATGGGGTGCTGGCTTTGTGGTTGATCTGGGGTGGATGTGAATTGGGGTGGGTGGAGATGGGAATAAGGGGCGTACCTAGCAGATATCCCACTCCTCAGGTCTCCTGACACCCCTCCATGGTCTCCAATGCCCAAATGAGAGCTTCATATCCCATTTGGATGGAGAGGGTCATTACATGTGTTGTTGGCTGTTGTCGAGCTGAAAACACTGGGAAAATAACATTTGGCTATTTATAGTTGAAGAGAAATAAACAAAAAAACTCACTATTTTGATTAGTGTTTTAAGGTCCAGTTCAGTCTGGTTTTTTGACCCCAAAGTGGGTTAACCAGTCCAGACTGCAAGCCCAAGTGACATAGACCATAACCGAACTGATAGGACTGGTCCTAATCAGTTCGGTTATGGTCCAGAAAACCAGTTTAAACTGGTTTTTGTCCCATTTTTTCAAGTATTAACTTAATTCTATTATATACTAAATAAAACTAATTACATTTACATGCTGTGAGCAGTTGCTCGCAGCCATGGTGTAAGAGAATGAGAAAGAAATAGAAAAAAGAAATAGAAATAGAAATAGAAAAAAACAGATTAAAAAACAAGAAAACAAGTCCACCCGCAAGCAGGGGCTTGCAAGGCTGGATGGTGGTGCTGGGGAAGACACGTCAGTAGAAAACCACCCCTTCATCTCGTGTTTCGAGCAAGGGAGGGGCGGGTGTTGCATTGTTGCTGTCTCGTGGTCCCCGTTCATCCTTGTCGTCATCCCCAATCATTGTAGTCCCCTGCTTGTCAGTTGTTGTTGTTGTTGTCCCTACTTGTTTGTTGTTGTCATTGTCTCCTACTCATTCATCATCATTGTTGTCACCTGCTTGTCATTCATTGTTGTTGTCATTGTTCCCTACTCGTTGTTTGTCATCATTGTCGTCCTCTGCTTGGTGTTCGTTGTCATTGTCGTCCCCTACTCGTTGTTCATCATCATCATCCTCCACTCATTGTTTGTCATCATTGTTGTCCCCTGCTTGTCATTTGTCATTTGTTGTTGTTGTTGTCCCTTGTTGTCCTTGTGTTCATTGTCCTCATCTCATGCACCCACAGTCCACCCCACGAGCAGTGGCTCGTGAGGCTGGAAGTGGGTGCCGTGTCATCAGTGTCATAATGTGTTATAATATACATAGATTTTAAGAAACAAACAAGATAATAATTAGTTACAAATGAAAGGCAAAGAGTAAAAGATACTTACCTGGGGCACAGACAACAACAGATGTTGTTTGTGCCCCAGTTGTGGACAAGGCCATTGTTGTACAGTCATTCATGCCTCTTTGACCCAACCAAATATTTGTGACCTTCAGAAACTTACTGTACATTGCAAATTAAAAATTTGAATAGACAGAACCCATGGTATATGTCCAAGCTATCTGTTGGGCCCTTAAGAATAGTTATCATATGTATAAGAATGGTGTTTGAGTGTAATCAGTGGAAATTTTTGTTATCAGCTCAAACTGGGTCTTTGACACAAGTCACATCAGGGCGTGATTCTGGCTGATCCTGGGCCAGCGATTGTTTCATACACTACAAATTAGGCAGGTGTGATGTGACACAACATGTCTCTAATCTTGCTCCCTGACTGTTAGGGCGACACCCACTATCTGCTAGCTAAGACCATGCGGGTTCTCTCTACAAGAAGGGGGTGGGATCCATGCGCGTGATGGGGGAACTGATGGTTTTGATGCGAGGGGTTATTAATAGGTGAGTTTGTTGACAAAGGCCTTTCACACCAAAAGCATAGGTGGAATACCTAAGAGAACACAACTGGGGTCCCCTAGGCATATATTTAGGGTTTATATACTATGTTACATATATTGTACATTGTTGTTACCAATGCACTCGTACATGCACATACATATTGATGTGTGCAAAATAAAATTCTCATGCTATCAAAGTGTAGCGTCATTTGGCATCATGTAGCATAATTCGACATAATAAAATAAAAATGAAATTTTATTAGGTAATGGGGTGGTTTCCTAACATTACCCCCCTTTTATGCCTCGACTTCCAGGTGAGAAAATATTGCATCTGTCCCCTCTGTGAAATTTTGGTAAGGCCGGAATCTCATCCCCTCATACACCATTCTTGCAATGCAATGCGGAGCATTCAGATTACGTTTAAAGAATTGGGCGATTGCATTGCGTGCTTGCTTACAATTCTCTTTGGGCTCCCACGAATTATTTTCATTGGTATAGTTTTTCCACTTTATTAAGAACTCCAATTTGTTCTGTTGAAGACATGAGTCTAGAATTTCTTCAACTACATATTCTGGAGCACCTTCTACTATTATCGGAGGTTGTGGAGTAGTTTGTCCGCCAGGAATAGTGGGTGGGCGGTAAGGGCGTAGGTGGGATATGTTAATCTCAGGATCAATCTTGAATGATCGGGGTAATTTTAGCACTACCGCATTAGGTGAGATCACTTTAGAGATCACATATGGGCCAACTTGTTTCTCGGTAAGTTTCCTCAAAGGTTGTGGAATATTCAGGTCCTTGGTACTTAGCCACACCAATATAAGGGCAACCTAAGCCTCTAGCAAAGGGAAATCCAAAGTTAAAATTATACTACATAATACAGGCATTGGGGACACACCTAGCAAAGGGAAATCTGAAGAGAAAACTCTAAGGATCCCCTTGCTGATGCCCAGTATATGTGAAGATGACAAAAATCAAATATAACCTAAAAATAGAAAAAGGCGGAGATAGGCAGATCAAGGCCGTCGAATGACATCATACCAAGGGGTATGTGTCGGAAGGGGTACTCCGCCTCTAAATATAAAGTGTCAACATGTACAAACATGATAGCAAGGGAAAATTAGTAATAAAATCCGGAAAAATCATAGAAAATGAAGAATAGAAGGAAATGAGGTGGGGAAAAATATAGGACGAACATAAAAAATAGGAAAAACACACAGGGCACCCCCCTAGTCCCCTTACATCACCCCCTCTCTAAGATGCATTGCCCCGATGCATTCGAAATCGCATACGACCAAAGTCTGTGACTTGAATGCGACATGGTGCAGGAGTGTGCCATTGGTGGAATTCCTTGATTAACTGAGGGGCATTTATGTCAGACTCTTTGACCCATGAGTTCTCCTCATACCCATAACCCTTCCAATGTACCAAATACTGGAGTTTTCCTCAATGCAAATGGCTGTCCAAGATTGACTCGACTTCGTATTGGGGTTCTCCCTCGATCACTGTAGGTGGTGGTGGTAGGTGTGAATGGCATCCCGGGAACGGATCTGGGGGAGCTGGAAGCAATTTGACGACATGGAAGATGGGATGGAGTCTGGACATGGAGGCTGGGAGGCGTAGACGATAGGCATGCATTCCAACACACTTGACAATGGGGAAAGGTCCCAAGAAGTGATGAGCGAGTTTCTTGGATGGATGTGTAGTGGAGACATCACTGGAGTCAAGATAAACTCGATCACCAACCTTGTACTGAGGGGTTGGGGAATGGCGTTGGTTGTAAAATCATGCCATGTCGTCCTTTGCCTTTGCTAAGGCTGCCCTTGCCTCCTCCAAGCTATCCCTCATGCATTCTGTGAACTCATTCACCGTCTCGATGTGTGAGGGAGTTTGGCGAGGTTCAAATCCCATGCGTGGATGTCATCCAGTGTCTAAGAGGAAAGGGGTCTGTTGAGTGGAAGCATGGACATGGTTGTTGTATCCGAACTCGGCCAAAGGAAGGAGATCATCCCAATCGTCCTGGCGTTCATTGACAAAGAGGCAGATGTACTGCTCCAGTTCCTGGTTGACTCGCTCTGTCTGGCCATCAGTTTGTGGGTGATAAGCAGTTGAAGCGAGGAGTTTGATCCCCAGGAGTCGGTACAGCTCATGAGTGAACTCTGCCATGAACTGAGGGCCACAATCCAAGAGGAAGGCACCAGGAAGTCCATGTAATTTCC
The DNA here is from genome assembly GCA_026075535.2 of Tricholoma matsutake. NCBI lineage: Eukaryota > Fungi > Basidiomycota > Agaricomycetes > Agaricales > Tricholomataceae > Tricholoma > Tricholoma matsutake. Next base: position 746,153 of record AP026550.1, on the reverse strand, counting down.
ACACGTGGTGGAGGTAGAGTCGAGCGGCACCTAGGGTACTGACAGTGGTGTGAGTGGGAATGAAGTGAGCGCGTTTTCCCACTGAGTCAACTGTGCACATCACCGCATCAAACCTATTTGACTCTGGCAATTCCACCACAAAGTCGACGCTGACAACATCCCAATGACTCTCTGGAACAGGAAGAGGGTGTAGCTCACCAGTAGGCTTGCGACGAGGAACCTTGGTGCGTAAGCAAAGGTCACAAGTGCGACAATACTGACCAATGAGCTGTGACATTTGTGGCCACCAATAATTCCATGAGGTGAGTTCCAAAGTCTTCCAGCGTCCAGGATGACTAGCAATCTGTGAGTCATGGTGTTGGGATATGATGCACCGGTGAAGGTCTGGGTCATTGGGAACATAGATGCGATCCCTGAAATACAACAAGTCCTCCTTTTCAACCCACTCTGCCGCACATAAGGAAAGGGTCGATCCCTTCCTCAGTTCTTTAACAGCTCGGGCAACAACATCCCCATGTAAACCACTATGGTTTGCACAACAAATGTCACGTAGGATGTCCTGCCCCTTGCCCTGGGGTGCGATGCCTTCCAGTGCCCAGATGGTGAACAGGTCTGGCTGCAACAGCACAATGTTTTGGTTGTCACCACTGCCATCCCCATGGTCTGCACGTTGGGATAGGGCATCAGTCTTCCCCATGCTGTGACCTGGGTGGTGGTGCAAGGAGAAGTTGAATCTAGATAGATACAGGGACCAACAAGCTTGACGACGGTTCAATTTCTTGGCCATCATGAAGTACTCGAGATTCTTGTGATCCGTCCAAATTTCCACCTTGTGTTGGGCACCCTCGAGGAAGTGTCACCACTCCTCAAGTGCACGCATTATTGCCAACATCTCCTTGTCATGGATCTCGTAGTTTTGCTCTACAGCACTAAGGCTTTTGGAGTAGAACACAACAGGATGCCACTTCTGGTCCTCCAGAGACTGCTGAGACAACATGGCACCTGTCGCAAAGTCAGAACTGTCGGCTTCTACATGAAAAGAATGCAAGTTGTCAGCAAAGGTAAGGATGGGAGCAGAAGTGACCATCTCTTTAAGCCTTTTGAATGCCTCCTGTTGTGCATTATCCCACCTCCATGCCTCCTTTCCTGTCAAGTCAAACAGTGGTCGTGCATGATGTGAGAAATCCTTGATAAAACACCGATAGAAATTGATGAAGCCCTGGAAAGACTGCACCTCTTTCTTGTTCGTGGGCATCGGCCAAGCTGTGACCCCATTTACCTTGATAGGATCCATCTCCACTTGACCCTCTGAGATAATCAGGCCGAGGTACTTGATCTTGGTCCTTTCAAACTTGCATTTGTCCTGACGAAGGTAGAGTTTGTACCGTCGAAGTCGCTCTAGGATGAGGCGCATGATGCAAAGGTGCTCTTCAACTGTGCGAGTGAAGATGAGGATGTCGTCGAGATAGATGCAGACAACACCTTCGAGGATGAGGTCGTGGAAGATGTTGTTCATCATGGTCTGAAAGGTGGCAGGGCTATTAGTAAGGCCAAAGAACATGACAAGCAGTTCAAAAAGACCATGGTTGGTACGAAAGGCTGCCTTCCACTCATCTCCCTCCTTTATCCTGACATTATTATAGCCCCAATGGACATCAAGCTTGGTGAAGTATTGGGCTCCATGGAGCTGGTTTATGAGTTCGGAGATGAGGGGTAGTGGGTAGCAATTTTTGACCGTGATGTTGTTGAGCCTTCTGTAGTCTTGAACCGGTCGAAGTGAGCCATCCTTCTTCTTGACAAAGAAAAAGGGAGAGGCCATGGGTGACTTCGATGGTCGAATATGTCCAGAGGCCAGGTGCTCGTCGATGAACTGGTCAAGCTGCTGTTGTTCTTCAGGAGAGAGAGGATAGACCTTGCAGGATGAAGGGGTTGCGCTGGGGGTGAGTTCAATCACGTGATCCCATGGCTTGCACGCAGGAAGAGAGTCGAATGACTCCTTGGAGAACACATCTTCAAACTCATGGAGATGAGGGAGTAAGGAGTTAGTAGAGGATTTAGCAGCGTTGTTTTTGTGGAAGGCCTCGGCGAGGCATTGGGATATGTTCGATGTGGCACACACCTCATGTGATGAGCAAATCACATTGTAGAAGATCCGATCACCCTCCTCCACTTCCTCTGGGTCCTCATCATCATCATCCGAGTCCGGCATGAGATCAGGAACCCCTTCCAATTCCACTTCAGGTATAGGCAGGGGTCCAGCATGACACTTCTGAGTACATCGTATTGCTGCCTTCTGTCCACGACGTTCTTGCCTGGCTTCTGTGAAACACGTCTGACAGCAGGATGGACATCAGCTCATGGTAACCTCCCCGGTATGCCAGTCGACCTCTGGGTTATGGTCTCGAAGCCATGGATATCCCAAAATCACCTTTTGCTTTCCTAATTGAGTGACAGCAAAAAGGGCATGCTCACTATGATCTTTGTAATGGAGAACCAGGTCTGCAACCTCTTGGATGGCACCAGCTTCATTTGGGGATCCATCCACGTTATATACAGGTATCGGACATGAGAGTGAGCGAGTATTTAGGCAATGTTGTTGTACCAGATGGGAATCAATGAAGAGACCAGTCGCACCAGAGTCCAGGAGTGCAGAGACACCGAGTATCTGTCCAGTGTCAGTCGTCTGCAGTTTGATGGCTAGGTTTAAGGAATGTGCAGAGGGAGTGGATGCCACAATATACTTGCATGGTAGTTTACGCTCCCATGATTTAATTTTGGGACATGGAGTAGAAGGAGAGATGGGGAGAGCAGGTACATCTTTAGCCAACTTCGAAGGGTCAGAGAGGGGAGCAGTCACAGAAATGGATTCATTCTCCAGGGATTCAACTGACAAGACTTCAAAGCGGTTATGGACAGGCAGTGAGGGCGTACAATTCACTTGCTGCAAATAGGAAAATCCTGCTCCTCTACAACTTCCAACTTAATCTCCTCTGCAACTTGATCCTTCGCTTCCTCAACATCTACAAGTGCCAACAAATCTTGCAGGAGTTCATCTCGTCCCTGGGGGGTGAGCATGCGGATATCCTGATGATGGGGACATGCTCCAGCCCTGTGTCCAGGTTCCCCACAATGGTAGCAGAGATCCAGCTTATGTGCACGGCTGCAGGCTGCATCAACATCCATTGGTACTGGGACATTGACGGCTGGTGTGGGAGTTTGATGAACAGGAATGGGGTTAGGGCGGGGGAGGCTTTGATTGAAGGTGTAGGGCATATGAGTGGTAGTTGGAGCACGGAATGCAGCATTAAACGCCGCATTTGTGAGTCGGTTCTTGTCACAGAGTGAAGCAGCTTCATACCAAGCAAGGATATCATCGTCCGCTGGGCGCCCTTCCAACATCTGTGCAATCTGGTCCTGAATTTCTCGGTTGAGCCCCCGTCGGAACTTCACCACCACTGGTAACCCACTCCCATATCCTGCCATGTCCACCAAATCCTTGAACTCATCGATATAGTCGTCCACGGATCGATGTCCCTGGTGGTAAGCGGATGACTCAAGTCGTGTCACTGCTCGGTGGCATTCATTGAGGGAGCAGAAGTGGCGTACGAACTCAGCTCGAAAGTCACCCCAAGTGGAGAAAGGTAGAGAACCGAGTTCTTTAGTTTGATGTAGGATATGGTCCACATAGAGATAGGCGCGTTCAGATTTCATGTATGTGAAGGCCCAATAAATTTTTGCAGCCTCATCGACGAATTGATGCGACTGGAGACTAGTGTATAACTCACAGGAATTAAGGAATGCATGTCCCTGCACATGTGCACCATTAAATTCGGTGGGGGGGGACGGTTTGATCTGGGCACGTTCCTTAGTGGACGTGTTTGGCAAAACGTCGTTGTTGGGTGTGCTTGGAGTCGTAAAGGGGGAACTATGGGTCGTAGGTTTAGCCTGGAGGGTCCTAACAAAGTTTTCAATCGTAGATTTAAGTGAGTCGATTTGCATGTGCATTCCGGAAATGTCGCTTTCAAGCGCGTTGAAGCATTCTGATGCGTCCATGTCGCTAGGGAGCGCGTTTGGCGAAAATGGCGGCGTAATAAAGGCGAGATTATCTGGAATGGTGTGTAGAGACTCTGTGGAGCTTTGGGAAGCATCGTCCAGTCTGTACCTGCCTATCTTGGGCAGCGCGTTCGCGATTTTCGGGCCTTAGGGGAGAGTTTTCTACTATAAGGGCAACCTAAGCCTCTAGCAAAGGGAAATCCAAAGTTAAAATTATACTACATAATACAGGAATTGGAGACACACCTAGCAAAGGGAAATCCGAAGAGAAAACTCTAAGGATCCCCTTGCTGATGCCCAGTATATGTGAAGAGGACAAAAATGAAATATAACCTAAAAATAGAAAAAGGTGGAGATAGGCGGATCAAGGCCGCTGAATGACATCATACCAAGGGGTATGTGTCGGAAGGGGTACTCCGCCTCTAAATATAAAGTGTCAACATGTACAAACATGATAGCAAGGGAAAATTAGTAATAAAATCCGGAAAAATCATAGAAAATGAAGAATAGAAGGAAATGAGGTGGGGAAAAATATAGGACAAACATAAAAAATAGGAAAAACACACAGGGCACCCCCCTAGTCCCCTTACAACCAAGTCACCAACTTTGTACTCTGGAGCGTGCGCTCGAGTACGATCTGCGTGTCGCATCATGTCATCATGTGCTTTCTTCAATGCCACCTCTGCTTCCTCTTGTACCTTTTGCATCTTAGATACAAAGTCTTCTACCAACTGTACTTTGACTTCCATTCTGGGTTCTAATCCCATGCGAGGATGATATCCATAATTCACAAAAAAGGGTGACATACGAGTAGCTGAATGGAATTTGTTATTGTGGGAAAATTTGGCAATTGCCAGCCATTCAGGCCAGTCAGTTTGTCAGTAGTTGACAAACATATGTAGGTACTGCTCCAACTCCTGGTTCATTCTCTCTGTCTGCCCATCAGTCTGCAGGTGATATGCTGTAGATAATTTAGTTTGAATCCCCAATATGTTGTTCAGTTCTTGCATAAACATGGAAGCAAATTGTGGTCCGCGATTGGAGATAACAGTATTGGGTAACCCATGTAACTGCCATACCTGATTTAGATAGAGGTGCACCAAGCCCAATGATGAGGTTTCTGTAGTAGTAGGAATAATATGGACCTCCTTTGTGAAGTGGTCGCATACTACAAATATTGCATCATACCCTTGAGCTTCGGGTAATCCGGTAATAAAATCCACAGATATATCTCGCCATGGCGCTTTAGGTATAGGGTTTGGCATTCATTTTCCTGCAGGTTTCTATGGAAATTTCTTCCCCCTCATGCACGTATCACATCCATCCACATACCCCAACACATACTTTGAAATTCTGGGCCGCCAATAATTTCTCATTACTAATTCCAACATCTTCCATCTTCCTGGGTGTCCAGCAGTTGGCATATTGTGATGTAACTGGACGATCTCCCTTTGCAAATCCTGATCCTTCGGTACATACAGTTTTCCTCGAAACAACACCAACCCTTGTTCCTCAGCCCATTCATCTCCTTTAATATTACCTTTCTTCTCTCCCTTCAGAGCTTTCACAGCTTCCACTACTTCATTGTCCATGTCTGAACATTGTCTAATTTTAGACAACATTTCTGTTTCTGAGCTATCTATTAATAGATGCCCTTGATGCATAGCGCAAATGTGAAAGTATTCGGGTTTGAGTAAGGTAACATTCTTATTGTCCTCCTCTACCCCCCTTTTATGATCAATATGTCTGGATAATGCATCTGCTTTCCTCATTAAGCTTCCTGCTTTCTGGACCAAGTGAAAATTGAAATGCAATAGGAATAGTGCCCAACGTGCTTGCCGGCGATTAAGCTTTTTAGCGGACATGAAGTATTGCAGATTTTGATGATCCACCCAGATCTCAATCTGAAGCATACATCTCTCCAAATAATGCCTCCACGCCTCCAATGCTTGTATTATCCCCAACATCTCTTTGTCATGTACATCATAATTCCTCTCCACATATTTCAACCCTCGGGACAAATATGCACAAGGATGCCATTTGTCATCTTCGCACAGCATTGATAATACTGCTCCAGTAGCAAAGTCGGATGCATCTGATTCCACTCGCAAAGGGCGTGTGAAATCTACTGGGGCTAATATTGGTCCCTCCACAAACTTCCTCTTCAACTCCTCAAATGCTGTCTGCTGCTGCTCTCCCCACCTCCACACTACTCCTTTTTGCATAAGGTTATGTAAGGGTGCAGCAATTTTGGAAAAATTGTGCACAAAGCGACGATAATAATTTGTGAGTCCCAAGAAGGCTTGAACCTCCTTGACACAGGTGGGTGCAGGCCAATCTGTGATTGCCTGTACCTTGATCAGATCCATTTTGATCCTGTCAGGGCTGATCAATAATCCTAGGAACTCAATCTCACTTGCCCCAAACACACACTTCTCTGGTTTCAAAAATAGATCATTCTCCGCTAACCTCCATAGCACCTCCTGCACTATCGCCTCATGATTTTCTTTATTCTCCATGAATATCAGAATGTTGTAAATGAATATTATTACCACGCCTTTGTCTATTACATCCTTGAAAATGTCATTCATCATATTTTGGAAGGTCGGGGGACTATTAGTCATCCCGAAAAACATGACAAGCGGCTCGAAGGATCCTCGATGCATGGCAAATGCGGCCTTCCACTCATCTCCTTTCTTTATTCGTACATTGTTGTATCCCCATCGTAAATCTAATTTTGTAAAGACCTTGGCTTTTCCCACCTTGTCAATTATTTCTGAGATCAATGGCAGGGGGTACACATTCTTTACTGTCCACTCATTCAGATACCTATAATCTGTACACATCCTCTTCCTTTGGTCTTTCTTTGGCACGAAGAATGTTGGTGACGTCTGCAGTGATTTCGAAGGTTGTTTGTATCCTTTGTGCAATTGCTCCTTCAGGAATGCATCCACTTCTTCTTGTTCCATCGGAGATAACGGATATACCTTTGACTTCTTCGGCACTTCATCTCAATCACATGATCCCATGGCTTCCACACCAGCATTCGCTCAGACTCCTTCTTCTGGAACACTGACAGATATTCATGATACACTTTTGGCACCCACTCCTCCACTGGCTTCTCCACCTTCACGATATTCTTGTCCCATGACTGTCCATGAATTGCTCTAAAGGTTTGCTTCTGCTCTTCTTTCTTGATCATGATTGGAACTTCCCCGTTTGGCATTCCTCATCCTCCACTTCCTCCATCGTAACAGAATACTTCCTCAGATGTTCTTTCTCTCTCTTTTTCCTTTTTTCCTTCTTCATCTTCCTCCCATACACATTACATTCCTTAGGACAACGAGTCATTTGTACTTTCCCAGTTTTCCAATCAATTTCGGGATTATGCTGCCATAACCATGGACATCCTATTACTAGATTGGTTTTCCCAAGATTGCACACTTCAAATACAGCTTGCTCCTGATGCTCCCAATACTTTAGTACCATAGTCACCTCCTCCTTGACAGTTCCTCCATGATTGACTGTTCCATCAATATTGTACACCATTATAGGTTGCACCAGCTTGCATGTGTTAATACCATTTCTGGTAATTTAGGACCAATTAATGAATAATCCTGTAGCACCACTATCAAGCAACGCTTCCACATCAATCACTGCATGCATGTCCACTGTCTTCAGTCCCACAGTCAAGGTGATTTTGGGTTCTATTCGTGCAGAGCAAATAAAGAGTTTAGGGGTTTTTGGAAATAGTGCTCGGCAATTTTCTTGGTCACATGATTTGCAACAGTTGTACTCCTCCTCGATTTCCTTTTCTGATTTACTCTGGGTTTCCTCGGATACTGATAAATTGTAACGATTCTGGGTCACCAATGGGGAAACCTTCACTGGGACTCTTCCACAAAATTCTTCTGCCTGCCTTCCTCCGGCTTCACTTCCTCGATTGTAGCTTCCCTAATCTTTCTTTTCTGCCTACAATTCCTAGCGATGTGTCCTAACTGCCCACAGTTAAAACATTTAAGTGGGGCTCATCTCCCTGCTTGATCAACCTCCATTGCCTCTACTGGTGCTGCTGACTCCATAACTATAGGTGTCACTGCCATGGCCAGTGACTGTGCCCTCGGAGTTTGCGCCTGAAGCGCCTTTCCTTTCTCAGACTTTCCTCCTGATGACTTTCCAAATTTACTACTTCCATACATCAACTTTGACTCTGCCTGTTCCTGCCAATATTGCTGGTCAAGGCGCATTGCCCAATTATACCACTTGTCCAACTTCTCTGGCATAGAAGGTAGACTTGAATAAAGAGGGATATAATCCTGCTTTCAAAAACTCTACCAACGTGGCTTCTCCCATATCCTTTTGCAAAGCTTCTGCTTTGAACTGCAAAATAAATTCATCCGCCATTAGGGAACCTTGGTGCATGGTCTTTCATTTAGCATTGGCTGTCGCCTTTAGATTAGGGTCTCCAAACTGTGCCTCCAATCTCTCCAGAAATTCCTTGAAGGTTGCAAAGGGTTTATTTCCCACGGCAATTTGATTAATAGCCTCGTTTCTCCAGAACTGTGCTTTCCCTGTAAGGGCAACCTCAGCCTCTAGCAAAGGGAAATCCAAAGTTAAAATTATACTACATAGTACAGGGATTGGGGACACACCTAGCAAAGGTAAATCCAAAGAGAAAACTCTAAGGATCCCTTTGCCGATGCCCAGTATATGTGAAGATGACAAAAATCAAATAATAACCTAAAAATAGAAAAGGCAGAGATAGGCAGATCAAGGCCGCTGAATGACATCATACCAAGGGGTAGATGTCGGAAGGGGTGCTCCGCCTCTAAATATAAAACTGTCAACATGCACAAACATGATAGAAAGGGAAAATTAGTAATAAAATCTGGAAAAATCATAGAAAATGAAGAATAGAAGGAAATGAAGTGAGGAAAAATATAGAACAAACATAAAAAATAGGAGAAACACACAGGGCACCCCCCTAGTCCCCTTACATCACCCCCTCTCTAAGATGCATCACCCCGATGCATTTGAAATTGCATACGACCAAAGTCCGTGACTTGAATGCGATGCGGTGCAGCAGTGTGCCATCAGTGGAATTCCTTGACTAACTGAGGGGCATTCACGTCAGACTCTTCGACCCATGAGTTCTCCTCATACCCATAACCCTTCCAATGCACCAAATACTGGAGTTTTCCTCGATGCAAATGGCTGTCCAAGATTGACTCGACTTCGTATTGGGGTTCTCCCTTGATCACTGTAGGCAGTGGTGGTGGGTGTGAATGGCATCCTGGGAATGGATCTGGGGGAGCTGGAAGGAGTTTGACGACATGGAAGACTTGGTGGAGTCTGGACATGGAGGCTGGGAGGCGTAGACGATAGGCATGCATTCCAACACACTTGACAATGGGGAAAGGTCCCAGGAAGCGATGAGCGAGTTTCTTGGATGGACATGTAGTGGAGATGTCACTGGAGTCAAGATAAACTCGATCACCAACCTTATACTGAGGGGTCGGAGAATGGCATTGGTTGTAAAAGCATGCCATCTCATCCTTTGCCCTTGCTAAGGCTGCCTTTGCCTCCTCCAAGCTATCCCACATGCGTTCTGTGAACTCATTCACCATCTCGATGTGTGAGGGAGTTTGGTGAGGTTCAAATCCCATGCATGGATGTCATCCAGTGTCTAAGAGGAAAGGGGTCTGTTGAGTGGAAGCATGGACATGGTTGTTGTATCTGAACTCAGCCAAGGGGAGAAGATCGTCCCAATCATCCTGGCGTTCATTGACAAAGATGCGGATGTACTGCTCCAGTTCCTGGTTGACTCGCTCAGTCTGGCCATTGGTTTGTGGGTGATAAGCAGTCGAAGCAAGGAGTTTGATCCCCAGGAGTTGGTACAGCTCACGAGTGAACTCTGCCATGAACTGAGGGCCACGATCAGAGAGGAAAGCACCAGGAAGTCTGTGTAATTTCCACACATGGTGGAGGTAGAGTCGGGTGGCACCCAGGGCACTGACAGTGGTGTGAGTGGGAATGAAGTGAGTGCATTTTCCCACTGAATCAACTGTGCACCTCACTGCATCAAACCCATTCAACTCTGGCAACCAACTCCACCACAAAATTGACACTGACAACATCCCAACAACTCTCTGGAACAGGAAGAGGGTGTAGCTTGCCAATGGGTTTGCGACAAGGAACCTTGGTGCGTAAGCAAAGGTCACAAGTGCGACAATACTGACCAATGAGCCATGACATTTGTGGCCACCAATAATTCCGTGAGGTGAGTTCCAAAGTCTTCCAGCATCCAGGATGACTAGCAATCTGTGAGTCATGGTGTTGGGATATGATGCGCCAGTGAAGGTCTGGGTCATTGGGAACGTAGATGTCATGGATCTCATAGTTTCACTCTACAGCACTAAGGCTTTTGGAGTAGAACGCAACAGGATGCCACTTCTGGTCCTCCGGAGACTGCTGAGACAACATGGTGCCCGTTGCAAAGTCAGAATTGTCAGCTTCTACATGAAAAGGATGCGAATTGTCAGCAAAGGTAAGGATGGGAGCAGAAGTGACCATCTCTTTAAGCCTTTTGAATGCCTCCTGTTGTGCATTATCCCACCTCCATGCCTCCTTTCCTGTCAAGTCAAACAGTGGTCGTGCATGATGTGAGAAATCCTTGATAAAACACCGATAGAAATTGATGAAGCCCAGGAAAGACTGCACCTCTTTCTTGTTCGTGGGCATCAGCCAAGCCGTGACCCCGTTCACCTTGATAGGATCCATCTCCACCTGACCCTCTGAGATAATCAGGCCAAGGTACTTGATCTTGGTCTTCTCAAACTCGCACTTGTCCTGACAAAGGTAGAGTTTGTACCATCGAAGCCATTCTAGGATGAGGCACGTGATGCAACGGTGCTCTTCAACCATGCGAGTGAAGATGAGGATGTCATCGAGATAGATGCAGACAATGCCTTCGAGGATGAGGTATGGAAAATGTTGTTCATCATGGTCTGAAAGGTGGCAGGGCTATTAGTATGGCCAAAGAACATGACAAGCGGTTCAAAAAGACCACAGTTGGTACGAAAGGCTGCCTTCCACTCATCTCCCTCCTTTATCCTCACATTATTGTAGCCCCAACAGACGTCGAGCTTGGTGAAGTATCGGGCTCCACGGAGCTGGTTCACAAGTTCAGAGATAAGAGGTAATGGGTCGTGATTTTTGACTGTGATGTTGTTGAGCCTTCTGTAGTCTTGAACCGGTCAAAGTGAGCCATTCTTCTTCTTGACAAAGAAAAAGGGAGAGGCCATGGGTGACTTCGATGGTCGAATATGTCCAGAGGCCAGGTGTTCATCGATGAACTGGTCAAGCTGTCGTTGTTCTTCAGGAGAGAGAGGATAGACCTTGCAGGATGAAGGGGTTGCACCAGGGATGAGTTTGATCACGTGATCCCATGGCTTGCGCACAGGGAGAGAGTTGACCAATTCCTTGGAGAACACATCTCCAAACTCATGGAGATGAGGGAGCAAGGAATTAGTAGAGGATTTAGCAGCATTGCTTTTGTGGAAGGCCTCAGCAAGGCATTGGGATATGTTCGATGTAGCACACACCTCATGCGATGGACGAATCACAGTGTGGAAGATCTGATCACCTTCCTCCACTTCCTTGGGCTCCTCATCATCATCATCTGAGTCCGGCATCAGATCAGGAACCCCTTCCAACTCCACTTCAGGTATAGGCAGGGGTCCAGCACAACACTTCTGAGTATGTTGTATCGCCGCCTTCTGTCCACGACGTTCTTGCCTGGCTTCTGTGAAACAAGTACAACAGCGGGATGGACATTGGCTCATGGTAACCTCCCCAGTATGCCAGTTGACCTCTGGGGTCTCGAAGCCACAGATAGCCCAAAATCACCTTTTGCTTTCTAATTGAGTGACAGCAAAAAGGGCATGCTCACTATGATCTTTGTAATGGAGGACCAGGTCTACAACCTCTCGGATGGCACCAGCTTCATTTGGGGACCCATCCACATTATACACAGGTATCGGATGCGAGAGTGAGCGACTATTTAGGCGATGTTGTTGTGCGAGATGGGCATCGATGAAGAGACCAGTCGCACCAGAGTCCAGGAGTGCAGAGACACCGAGTATCTGTCCAGTGTCAGTCGTCTGCAGTTCGATTGCTAGGTTCAAGGAATGTGTAGAGGGAGTGGATGCAACAATATATTTGCATTGTAGTTTACGCTCCCATGATTTAATTTTGCGGTGTGGAGCAGAGGGAGAGATGGGAAGAGCAGGTATGTCTTCAGCCAACTTCGAAGGGTCAGAGAGGGGAACAGTCACAGAAATGGATTCATTCTCCAGGGATTCAACTGACAAGACTTCAAAGTGGTTATGGACAGGCAGTGAGGGCGTACGATTCACTCGCTGCAAATAGAAAAATCCTGCTCCTCTACAACTTCTGACTTGATCTCCTCTGCAACCTGATCCTTTGCTTCCTCGACATCTACAAATGCCAACAAGTCTTGGAGGAGTTCATCTCGCCCCTCGGGGGTGAGCATGCAGATATCCTGACGATGGGGACATGCTCCAGCCCTGTGCCCAGTTTCCCCACAATGGTAGCAGAGATCCAACCTACGTGCACGGCTGCGGGCTGCATCAACATCCATTGGTACTGGGACATTGATGGCTGGTGTGGGAGTTTGATGAACAGGAATGGGGTTAAGGTGGGGAAGGGTTCAATTGAAGGTGTAGGGCGCATGAGTGGTAGTTGGAGCACAGAATGCAGCGTTAAACACCACATTTGTGAGTCGGTTCTCGTCACAGAGTGAAGCAGCTTCACACCAAGCAAGGATATCATTGTCCGCTGGGCACCCTTCCAACATCTGTGCAATCTGGTCCTGAATTTCTCGGTTGAGGCCCCGTCGGAACTTCACCACCACTGGTAACCCACTCCCATATCCTGCCATGTCCACCAAATTCTTAAACTCATCGATATAATCGTCCACAGATTGACATGCCTGGTGGTAAGAGGATGACTCAAGTCGTGTCACTGCTTGGTGGCGCTCATTGAGGGGACAAAAGTGGCATACAAACTCGGCTCAAAAGTCACCCCAAGTGGAGAAAGGTAGAGAACCGAGTTCTTTAGTTTGATGCAGAATACGGTCCACATAGAGATAGGCGCATTCGGATTTCATGTATGTGAAGGCCCAATAAATTTTTGCAGCCTCATCGACGAATTGATGCAACTGGAGACTGATGTATAACTCACAGGAATTAAGGAATGCATGTCCCTGCGCACGTGTGCCATTAAATTCAGTGGGGGGGGGGGGGGATGGTTTGATCTGGGCATGCTCTTTAGTGGGCGTGTTTGGCAGTACGTTGTTGTTGGGTGCGCTTGGAGTCGCAATGGGGGGAATATTGGTCGTAGGGTTAGTCTGGAGGGTCCTGACAAAGTTTTCGATCGTAGATTTAAGCAAATTGATTTGCGTGCATATTCCGGAAACATCGCTTTCAAGCGTGTCGAGGCGCTCTAGGACCCCCGAAAGCCCCTACTAATGTATGTTTCACAAAAAAAAATCTTATCTGGGTAATTTTTTTTGACCTAAGCCCCAATTTTATCTGGATACCAGCACATACATAGGTTTTGGCCAAATTTTATCTGGATAAATGGAAGATACATCTGAAAAATCAGTTTTTTCTTCTGAAATACCTATTTTTTGCTTCTACGATGCTCTGGTGCTGTAGTGGAGGGCGCGTACATAAATTCCAAGCAATATTTCAGTCTTCCTCCTCCTCCATCTCCAAAGTAATAGCTTTTTGTCCTTTTTGAAGTTTGAGCACGAGCACAATGTGCTGAGTTCTCACACAAAGTTCCACAAAGTGTGTGTAGTCTGTTGGGGAGAGTTCAATGTATTGTTCCCCAGTGGTGTTGTTTGGTATGGAATTCAACGTGCAAAGAAACAAGCTAGAGGGAAGTAAAGTAAATCTTTTGACATGAAGATGCTGCAACACACGAGGCACTGCGTGAAACTGTCTGTTGTGCATATGCTCATAAACTTGCATCAGCAGATAAGATACTGATGTGATGTGAGTGGCACTTGGAACCCAAGTGTGTTTGCCATTTTTGCCGCCCATTTTGGAATACATGGAAAGGACTGTGAGTTTGATAAGTTTTTTATTAACATGTCTCAAAAAATAAAGACTTGCCTCATCCAACCATTACCACACTCTCGAATAGAATAAGGCCATGTCCAGAAGCTCCGCTGACCTGGAGGGGTGTCAATGTGGAAACATGAGCATTCTCGAGCTCAACAGGCAGCTTGAATTTCCTCATAGCTCGTGTGCATTGTGTAAGTAGCTAGTATAAAATTTGTCATTACCTGCAATCTAGGTGGACTATGGAGATTACTTACCTTCTTTGCCTGCGCATTTGCAACCTCGGCTGCATTTAGCGCATTTCCTGTCAATTCCGGCGGTTGCATCACTCCTTCGGAATGGGTAGCAGGTTTTCGACCTGGTTGCCAGCGTAAAGTACGACTGGCGCCGGTTGAAACACTGCGCTCCCGATGTTCCTTGAGAATGCTGCTCAGTTGTTGAGCGAGTTCCTTCTGCTTCATTGTGTCAGGCGATTGAGAGGAGAGTCGAGAGTCCACAGGCTCTGGGTTGCGTGTGTGTTTTCGCACCCCGGTCTTCGCTTGAATTCTTTGATGCTCAAATCGCAGGTTTACGAGTGACTTGAAATTAAACATGTCTGGTGATACCGATTCAAAGGCATTTGTTGATTCATCTGGAGCAATGATGGGCTGGAGAGACATCAGACATTGTTCCAAGGTGTTAGCAATATATGTTGCATCTCCTTCTACTGCAGCTGCTTTTGCTTTTTCGTCGAGCTCTGGAAGCTCATGACTATCAAAAGTCAAAGGTAAGCACTAGTAAGCATTGATCAACAAAATACGCTGGTGCTCACATTGCAATTGAACCGTTAATAGTCAATGAAACTGCTGCAAACGCCAGATTGTTCACCCTTTCCTCCTCTGCAAAAGATCCTAGTGAAATACCCTCAAGCTTGTCCAATGCTTTCTGAATCTTGGCGGCATCACTTTCATCTGACAGTGCAACATCATCTTCATCAACACCATGTTCATAATCTGAATCCACCTCACTGTCCTCAGGCCCAATCATACCACCAGCATTCTCATCTACAAACCAAGTGTGTATGGATGGCAGTCGAAAGACATTATCATTCAACAATGCCGGCACAACTTCAAGCAAAGACCACAAGTTTTCTGCTTGCTGATAAGCATCTCTAGCTGCATCGTTGATCTGTTCATCTGATGGGAAAGTTGATAGGGCTTTAAGGTTGATCTTGCAGGTGTCGCTGTATGTGTGAGTGTATCCACTTGCTCGCTCCTTCCCATCTGAAAAGTGGCCGAAAAGCACAAACTCCCGAAGCTGAATCAAAAGCTTTGGTACCATGAAGATAAAGTCATGGAGAGTAAAGTCTGGTGCAATCTTTTGGCACAAGCCATATATGTGCTCATTAACTTCCGTCGAGAGAAGCCACAAGAGGAGTGGATACATATCGGGTAGGTGGTCACGGTAGATTATGATGAGCTTGAGGAGGCCTTGAATGAGAGTACAAGTGATGCCACAAGCCTCTTTTGACAGGAAATGTTTTGCCTTAGAGTATCCAGCCTTGTTGAGGAATTTTTCCCATATCTCCATAAAAAAGTAAGCCTGCAATCCCATTTGCACATGCTCAATGTGCTCGATGTGGCAGTGTGGTACACATCAATCAGTTCTCCAAAGACAAAGAGATAGACAATGGGCCCCAATAGATCAGGATAGTGCTCAACAAGCCATGCAAGTGTGTCCCCAGAAAAAATGTGTATTGCGGCTCCATCATCCTGTCGGTCAATTTTCTCAATGTCACGAAGAGAAAGTGGTCCGTTCTCCACTCCTAAGCACCGGAAATGTTTGTAATAGGCTGTGAAGTTTCCCAACACCAGTAGGCGTGCACCAGAAAACCCATTGTTATGGTAAGTTTTAGCTCCGTGTTGTGAATCTTGAATCATTACGATTGGCTGCTGTTGGACCCCAAAAAGTGGGATAGACATTACGATGTCATTGTTCTCTGGGACTGGATGTTGGATGACAATCTTCTTCTGACCTGTAGCTGTTTCTTCTAATAGTTGTTGAATTGACCACTCAACAGATGATCCATCTGCAGCGTAGGTGACTATCTTGAGACCACGCTCCAGGAAACCATGCAAGAGTATCTGCAGATAGTCTAGCAGCTGCTCTGCATCAAGAGTATTGGGTATTGCCATTGCTGCAGCTATAATCGGGGGTATTCCAGGCATAGGAACTTGGACAATCCAAAGGCGCATCTATGAATAATATTGAGATCCAAAAACTATACTGTAGCCCACAACTTACCTTCGCAGCTTTCTTGACTAGGCCGTCTCTCAGAATAGCAGCAAATTGCTCGGGTTCAGTAAGTAACATTGGCTCCCCAATGCCACCAATCAAGTAATGCTCCTTTTTGATAGGGTCATAGTAAGGACGAAGAGCTGCAAGCAGCTGAGTATCATCACATGAGAGTCCCAGAAGTCCAACATATTTCAGTTTGTTTAGATGGCTGACAATGAGCACAACAGTTTCTTCACGAATACCAATAGGGAAACAAGGTTCATGTGCACGATTAATTCTGTGCGATGTATGTTACTGATGGGATTGCATGAAATTTAAGCTAACTTACTGGTGACTTCGCAGAGTAGGCAGTTGATGAATGTTGCAGATTGATTGATAGGCTCGGGGACTGTGGATTGAGATTATGTGGGCGAACTCTGCAATGCCTGGAGCATATTTGAAGCCCTGCAAGCCAACTCCTCGTTTATCCTTGTCCTTGTATGTCACCATAGCTTGGACAAGCCCTGTGAAGATACTCTCATCTTTGTACTCCCCATTAATGACCCCTGTGGCATACAGAAGACACGGTTCCATTGGATTCTAACGTGTCAGAGATTATTGAGTAAGTTGTTCTCCCTGTTGGCGGTAAGGTAGTAGACAAGATATTTACTTTTTCATATGCCTCCATTAGCGGTTTCAAGCCTGTGAACGAACCCCACTTTTCAGCCACTTTTACATTTCACCAGACTTTTGGAGTGAATTTGAGGTTCTTGGAATCTGGAAGTGCCATTAAGAGACTTTGTTTGAAGGACTTGATGCTTAAAAGGCCCTGGCAGTCTGTGCATGGGACGGTGGTGTTGTCCAACCGAGGAAGGCTCTCCTTTCTGCAGGATGTCGAAACAACTCATTGTAAATCCTCTTCATTGCACCATTTATATTGCTGCCGCTGTGCAGCCTGAATTGCATATTTCTGTGACTTTGAAAGCTTTGCAAATGCAATGCTTGGGTACATTTTTTCTCTGATACTATCTGTAGTTGGTCCACCTCCACCGCAAGAAGGAGAATGGAGGAGGTATACTGGGATCTGACTATCATCCCTCGCAGTAAGACCAGGACATGGAAATTTCTGCTGCAGTTGCATGAGTGAAACCTTCTTTGTCCCACCAAGATTCTTAAACATGGTGTCCAATGTGGGAGTGCTGCCCGCTGATAAATTGATTGTCTTTGAGGGACCTTTGCAAGTAGAGACATGGGTTTCGAAGTTTGCAATGTTGTATGGTTCTTTCATTCGCAATTCACAACCACATTTGGAATGACGGACTAGTCGGACATCTTTATCTGGAAACTCAGCAAGCTCGTCGAGGCCATAAATCTTTTGTTGAAAATTTGCCCATTTCGCAGGCTTTCAAACAAAGGTTCCATCGATGACTGAAGCATTAAGTTTATGAGATGCGACAGTTGATGATCCAACACCAACAACACCAAGAGTCACGGTGGTCAGCCTCGGCGTTTTCCGAGGGGGTGAAATTGTCACATCGATATCGCTTGCAGTGACATTTTGCTGTTTCTTCACATTACTAGCAATCCCTTGCAGACTATTGTGCTTGGTTTGGAAGAGATTCCTTCTCTCCCACTTCTGTGATCTCCACCCTTGTCCATGTGAAAAATGAATGCATTGGGGCTTCTTGTTTCTTCCCGAAGTGTCGTCCACCTTCTACCAGCAAAGGGATCCTAGTTGATTCATCATGACTGCTTTCTTCCATCTCAATGTCATTGTAGAAATGTTCTGGTTCTGTATTGCTCCTATAAAAGCTTCCTTCCAATGAGCTGGCACAAGCACCATCTGAAGCGATGTCAATCTTTTGCGGCGACTGGGATTTTGTAGGGCTCTTGAAAGTAGGAGAGGCTTCGATAGTGTTTGGGGAATGCGCTGGGCTGTTTTGCTGAATGTGGATACTTGGTGGCCATGCCTGTGGTAATGGTTAGCAAGCTTTGTTTTAACGTGTGTTATTTCATTCTTACCTGCTGATTGTGAGACTTCACGAGGTTGTTAAACCATAGGATATGTTCATGGGCTGCACAAGATATGTTCCACATGGGTTCGTCCAAAGCCTTGTATGCAACCATGTTCCCCATTGTGATCGTGCAAGAAATACAGTCCTCCTGCTGCCCATGTTCCATACTACACCCTAGGTCCTTGAAAGGGCCATGAAATCTTTTTGATAACCACCACTGTAGCAGTTTGAAGGCTTCTGCAGGCTTCAGAGAACCTTTATGTGCGAGTGAATCTCCTGTCATGGTGTAGGTATTTATTTGATTCTTGAAACCGTTTCAGATGAAGACGTACCATATCCAATTGACCGCCTTCTGAAATCCACCATCACCGCAACAAAGTGATTCACCTCTCATATGTGCACAGGCAGCAGCAACTTCTTCCCCAGTAATTTAGGTTCAAGTCAATCCAGGTAACGTGAAGAGGACGACTTTTTGTATCCTTTCTCAAGTTCCTGCAGGAGTGCAAGTGTGACAACCTGGAATTGTTGAGCCCAAGCTTCGTCAAGCGTGACATGGTCAGCAATGTTCTGCATCATCATGTCTATGACTGTGCCATTTACCATCGCATCACAAAGAAGGCATGCAAATTTTGTTGTGGTATCTCCCCCTCCTGGTGCTTTAATAGCTACTCCCCACCCCAAGGTCATAAGGAGTTCTTGACATTCATCAATTGCACCCCTCCTGGCTGACTGATTGGTATGTTTGGTTAACCAGTGATCTGCGCTCCTCCAAAGGTTCTGTCCTCGAATTGCCTGTCCCATTTTCACCCAGTACATGATTACCCACAAAGGGAATGCAGCTCCCTTGTAGTTTGGATCGATGAAGGAGTTTGCCCCATCTAATATGGCTTGTTGGACGTGATCCTCTGCATCCTTCACAAAGTTAATGTTGGGTACATTTTGTGTCAGCAGCGATGGTATGTCCTGAGCTGGCAGACTCATTGAAAAGCATGCCTTAGCTGACACATTGACCAACGTAGAGGATGTTGTCAGAAGCACGTGCTTTAGAAGTTCTGTAACACTTAGCTCAGGGTTGGGGAGCAGTGCCCACTCTTCTTTGGCTGGTATAGTGAGCAAGGTCTCGCAATATTGTTGCAGGTTTGCTGGAGGGAATTCTGGGAATCGCTTTCCACAGCCAATCCACTGTGCCTTGTCAAACAAAACTCTATCCCCAGATAGGTCAAGGATAGCCATTTTTGAACACCTAGCGAGATGTGTTGGAGAATTTTGGAAGAGTACTGTTCTGACCCTTAATTCATCTACATACTCCTGTTGCTAATTTTTTGTCTATTCTGTGATATATTTCTTTGGGTTGAACAATGCAACCCTGACTTAGACTTATCCAGATTGGGAACATACCTACTGATGACTTGCCAATTTTATCCAGATTCTCAGCACATACATCATCTGAAAATAGCCCCAATCTTATCCGGATTGGCACATACCTAACCGCCAAAACCAAGAATTTTATCCAGATTCAGCAGATACATATAGGGGGATTTTTGGGGGTCCTGGCGCTCTGATGCGTCCATGTCACTAGGGGGCGCATTTGGTGAAAATGGTGGCTCAGTAAAGGTGAGACTGTCTGGAACGGTGTGTAGGGAGTCTGTGGAGCTTTGGAAAGCATTGTCCACTCTGTACCTGCCTATCTTGGGCAGTGCATTCATGATTTCGGGCCTTAGGGGAGAGCTTTCTACTGTAAGGGCAACCTCAGCCTCTAGCAAAGGGAAATCTGAAGTTAAAATTATACTACATAGTACAGGGATTGGGGACACACCTAGCAAAGGTAAATCCAAAGAGAAAACTCTAAGGATCCCTTTGCCGATGCCCAGTATATGTGAAGATGACAAAAATCAAATAATAACCTAAAAATAGAAAAGGTGGAGATAGGCAGATCAAGGCCGCCGAATGACATCATACCAAGGGGTAGATGTCGAAAGGGGTGCTCTGCCTCTAAATATAAAACTGTCAACATGCACAAACATGATAGAAAGGGAAAATTAGTAATAAAATCTGGAAAAATCATAGAAAATGAAGAATAGAAGGAAATGAAGTGAGGAAAAATATAGAACAAACATAAAAAATAGGAGAAACACACAGGGCACCCCCCTAGTCCCCTTACATTCCCCCCCTGAATGTATGAGAGAGCAAACATAATCCTAGACTCGGCTGTACGAAACTCTGGCTTCCTCCCATGGATGTACAGTACTATAGAGCTGATGAAGGATTTTGTATTCTCCATGGTACCATCAAAGATTTGCAGGGACACGTACTTAGGTAAGTGCGCTTTTCCATTTCCAGATTTCTCCACCATCTCATCCTCCTGTGACATCCACTCCACCATCTCCTCCATCTCATCATCTCTTTCTACTGTTGTCTCTGGCTGTACTTCTGCTTGTCTGGGCTGTGATGCTGCCAACACTGATACTAATTGCAACATTTGCGCTGTAAGCACATCAAATTTTGCCTCTAGCGCTGGTGTGGGAACAGGATTAGGGCTGGGATTAGAAGTTGAGGGTTTGGACATAATGGTAAAATCTGTGATGAATCACTTCTTTGACAAACTCAAGATTTGTTCTTTGAGACCTCTCCAAATGTTTACAGGTCATGTGATGGTTCATCAATTGTTCGTCAATCATTTGTCGTTCTTCGGGCGCCTAATTTGACACTTTGGATCAATAACCCTTCCAACAGTGCCTGATCTCGGAGATAACACTGAATTTGGCTTGTAACTAAAATAGTCGTCTGAATAGAGTGATGTAAATCGTAACTAAACCAGATCCAATTGCTTGTCTGGTTGCAGCTGTCCTAATGATGAGCACTGCCTCTCGATCACTGGCAGTCGCAATGTAGGGCGAGGCCTGGCATCGGCTTACAAAAGAAAAGGTAGATTATGTATGTACAAGTACTTCTGGCTCGTGCCAAAAGGATGAGTAATCAGATGTGGCACGGTGAAACAATGACATATGTGCAAGTAAGAGAAGGTGCACTGATATGGGAAGTTGTGTTCTTCTGTTAGGGCGACACCCACTATCTGCTAGCTAAGACTGTGCAGGTTCTCTCTACAAGAAGGGGGCGGGATCCACACACGTGATGGGGGAACTGACAGTTTTGATGTGAGGGGTTATTAATAGGTGAGTTTGTTGACAAAGGCCTTTCACACCAAAAGCATAGGTGGAATACCTAAGAGGACACAACTGGGGTCCCCTAGGCATATACTTAGGGTTTATATACTATGTTACATATATTGTACATTGTTGTTACTGATGCACTCATACATGCGTGTACATATTGATGTGTGCGAAATAAAATTCTCACACTATCAAAGTGTAGTGTCATTTGGTGTCATGTAGTGTAATTCAACATAATAAAATAAAAATCAAATTTTATTAGGTAATGGGGTGGTTTCCTAACACTGACCCAATTTTATGAGGTCTGATGCAATGAAGGGTGTAGTTTCAGTGAATGGCTATCACCAGACCTTGGGACAGGGTGTAAGATATAGGTTCCCAAAAAAAAAATCCTGAACAGGGTACTTTGTTCTCATTATCTTCATATCAAATTTCAGGTTTCTCTCACATTTGCCTTAGAGGACATCTCTTATTCTATTCACAAGCTCAATCACTCTGTGGGTCTGGTTATACATATGTCTGAGCTATATGGTGGATATTACAAAAAGTCCGAGGCAACTTACACAGAATTGGAGCTGTCAAGGTCATTTGGGTCATTGACCCAGATGTGTCAAAGAGGCATGAATGACTGTAGGGAGAGAAACCAAGTTGCGCAATGCATTGTGGCTGGTGAATACAGTACAAATAAATGTAAACATATAAACGAAAAATGTAAACATGTCAAAAACGCATAAACGAGAGTACATGTGACCATGCAAACAGGTGCAAATGGTCAGTGCTATTTAAGCAGCTTACTTTTCCCTCTATTCATTCAGGCATGCCCCAGTTTTTTTATCTACGACATATGTAATTAGTATATAAATATATTTATTTGGTACTCTTATAGGGTATGTAATCTAAGTGTAAAAAGACCGGTTGAAAACTGGTTACAACCGGTCTTATAACGGTCTTCAAATGTTTTCAAAACGAGTGAACTGGCAACCGAACCATGGTTTCGGTTACTCAAATTTTCAGACAAATGGACCAAACTGCAGCATGGACTGCAGTTCAGTCCAGTTTGGTCTTTGGTCCTATGGACTGAACCTTCAAACACTAATTTTGATGGTGGAAGTCATCATGGTAGCTCTGGTGACTCATGAGAATACAAGTTATGATAGAAAAGAACAAGGAGATTATTAGTAGTGAAAAGAACAAGAAAAGGAGGAAGAATTACCTATTAAAAGTATCCTTACTATGGCAAGTGTCAAGATGTAATAACAATGATCATTGAGGAGTCAATCATCATTAGTCGCATTCCCACAGTCTCAACATATCACATTTTTTGTGTGTATTGACTCTATTGAGCATTCCCTAGATATATTTAAGCCATTTGTAGGTAGTATATAGCAAGCTGTGTGTCAGACCACTACTTCTACTTAAACTGTGTAACCATCTATATACCATTTAACTACTGTATACATGACTTTGGTGACAAGGGGGTATACATAAATGTAAACATATATGGTATAAACTGTGTAAAATGGTTAATAGATAGAACAGTTGTAGCCTTAACCAGTACTACATACCACACGTTATATCCTTTTTGAAGTTTGTGCCTTGCAGAATGTTATTGTATTGTGATCTGAGCATTTTGAAATTTTTGAAGCTTGATTCTTGGGGAATGTATCCCTGTTCAATGTTCTACAATGGTACTTAAGTTCTGTGATCACATGATTTGCACATGATGCAGCTCAGCTTAAGCATTTGAGTCTTGCAGGGGCTGCAGACCAAGAGGGCTCAAGTTCTAAGGTCTTGGTTAAATCCCAAAGCATTTTAATATAGCTTATTATTGAATCTAAAGCATAACAAAATTCATCCCACCTACACAACATATACTATTGAGATGTCATATACCTCTCACTATTGACTAACATTTGCATCATAAGATAACTAAGCATAAGCATTCAGATATTGGGGAGGCTGCAGACCAAGAGGGCTCAAGTTCTAAGGTCTCGGTTAAATCCAAAAGCATTTTAATATAGCTTATTGTTGAATGTAAAGCATAACAAAATTTGTCCCACCTACATGGCATATACTATTGAGACACCATATTCCTCTCACTTTTGACTAACATTTGCATCATAAGATGACTAAGCATAAGCATTTGGATATTGGGGAGGCTGCAGACCAAGAGGGCTCAAGTTCTAAGGTCTCAGTTAAATCCCAAAGTGTTTTAATATAGCTTTATTGTTGAATCTAAAGCATAACAAAGTTCATCCCACCTACATGAGACATGATATTGAGATGCCTGACTTCCCTTACCACTTATTGATAGGTCACACATGCTTGACATTAGTGTACATGAACAGCAATGGCCACTTTCCAAGTGCATTCTTAGATGAAATGCTGGAATGTCATGAATCTTGGGCCCACTATCCCCTCATGCTGTGGTTTTACCAGCTACTGTCTGTTCTGATGTCATTCAAGCCTCTGGGGCTTTGGGTAGATGCTTTGCAAGCTGAAGCAAAGCAGGTGGGGGTGCCTTGGATGGGCAAGTTTATTGTCTAGATGTGACATGTACTGTCAAGAGGGGTACAAACCACAAGCAAACTCTGCTATGGCTGCCACAACTTGTTATTTCTGCCAAGCAGTGTAATCCTCCATCAATTGAGACCGTGAAGCTGAAAGGTGGAGCAATGATGAGTCATTCCATGATTCTCAATCTTGGTCCTGTCAGCCTCAAGGTATGTGCTTCAAGTGGTAATAGCTACTGTGCTTATCCTCATTTTCCTAGCTTGTGTATCTGACCCACACTTCTCTCCAAATTTACAAAAGACCGATATGGGAAACATTGGTGCATGCTGTGGCAAAATGGGTGAGCTGTTTAATGTTAAATGTTTACCTCAACAATTGTTCAGCTTATGCTGGCGAAGGATTGTGGCTTCCATGTTGCTCTTGCACTTGAGTTTGAAGAGTTTGTGGTTGCATTTTTATCAAATGACATGGTGTTTCAGGTAAGGATCTACACTTGTGCTAACACTAACATCTCCCCACTTACTCTTTTTCAATCATTAGCCAGTATGGGATACATCTTTTGAATGTCTTCAGGAATCTGCTCCACCTGACATGTATCTTGACTACCCTGGCTTCCTTCAGACCATAGTTGTTTGGCTTAAGAAGTGAGCTGAATCGACATCCAAGCATGCCAAACTTGCATGTTGTGCTGTCAACAATGCTAGTGAGGTTTGGGGTGGGGTAGGAGTGTACACAGTTTGCAAGATCTTTTTTCTTGCTGGTGAGTTGCTCCTGGTGATAGCAGACTGAGTATCATATTGAACATTGAATTCAGGTGTTTCCCCATTCTTGAGTGGATGCAAAGTCTTTGATTGTCCATCTCGCACTGCCCAATTATGTGACACATTCTGGGAATATGCCCATTGTACACACAGTGAAGTTCAGTATGTTTTCCATGTTTCCTTGCAATGTTTGTTATTGACTAAACATATGACTTTACGTTTCATAAGAGGTCTTCTTCATCCCTGTGTGGTGGATGGTCTTCTCGCTCCTACTGATGAACAGTATTTGAAATACAAGAACTGGCTTTATGTCTATGGAAAGTCAAGAACTAGGCTTCCACCCTAAGCAGCTCTTCTTGTAGATGAATATATGGTTAGTTCAGTTGATTCTTCACATCATTCCAAGTCTTGAAATGTGCATTGCAGTGACAACTTGATGAACTGGAACATCAGAGTTCAGTATGGGATTGCACATCTACCATACTTTATGATATCTTCAATCCAAGCTTTCTCAAATCTGTGCTATCTTCTCAAGACAAGCAGACAAACCTTGGAAGTTTGATTTTTGGGGAAACATTGTGGCATTCCATTTCTGCAGGTGGAGAAGAGTGGTGAAACTTGGAGCTTGACCCACTTACTGTGATGTTCAAGGAGCATGGTATGTTTTACAAGCATATTTGTTCATCATGTGTGGTGGTGGATATCTCATTCAGGCTTGCTTGAAATGAGCACCTATCTAAAGCCAGGTTACTATGAAACCTTATTTGATTCATCACCACCTGCAAACTGGAACACTCAAACAACATACACCTATCAGGCTGACAAGCAAATCTGGTTGATTTCCCCATGCTTCTCAACATGCAAATGATGCTAAGCCTAGGTATGTCACTATCATCTGGTTTACTCAAAGTGCATTATGTTAATTTATGATTTTCATAAGTTTGGTGTCTGTGACAGCTATCACTGGTGATCTGCAGCAGTCCATGTTGTTTGAAACTATAGTCACTGAGACTCTTATGCAATTGGTCCTTTGGAGTACTGTGGCAGTACTTTACACTCCCCCATAGGTCCTTGTGGACTCCACACAGACTCCACATGGACTCCACATAGTCTGTGCAGACTCCCCACAGATTCCATAGTCTTCGCACAAAAATTTATGCAAAGCCCAGGATTGAACCCTCAACCTCAGGGAACAGTAGGACAATATTTTGAGCATTTAACCACTCCACCATCTAGCCATTGTTTACCTTTAACTGTAATGCTACTTACTACCTATTTAGTTCCTATCTCAGGATTTAAAAAAAACTGCCCCCATGATGGGGGCCATTGTATTTGATAGTAATAAATAAAACAAGTTCTAAAAAAACTAAACCCGTTGTCTCGCTGGCATGTGAGACAACGGGGAGGCACAACACATGTGTGCATTGTGCCTGTATGCTGCCTTCGCCCTCCCACCCATGAACCCACCCTATGAGCAGATGCTCGTAGGTGTGCACAGGGTGGGTGTTATCATCTCTTCCCCCATCTCCTCGTCATTGTCCCCTCCCCCTCCCTTGTTGTATTGTGTTGTGTCATTCCCCCCCCCTTGTCGTGTCATGTCATCTTGTTACCCCCCCCCCCCCCCCCCTCATTGTGTTGTGTCATCTCATTTCCCACCCCATCATCATCTCGTCTCATTTCCCCCCCCCCCCTTGTCATCATCCCCATCCCCTGTCATTGTTGTCCCCCCTCCTCCCCTTGTCTCATTCCCCATCCCCTGTCTGTTCCACCCACCATCCACCCCACGAGCAGTTGCTTGTGGGGCTGGAGGTGGGTGGTACTCATCGGCTTCCCCCCCTGTCATCCATCCACCCATCCACCCCATGAGCAGTTGCTCGCGAGGCTGGAGGTGGGTGGTGGTGTGTACTGTGTTCATGTGGCATCACTGGGGTGGCATTGTTGGTAGTGGTCTGGGTAGGTTAGCTGTGACGTGGCAATGAAGGGGGGCGCATGGGGTGCTTATCTGGCTGGTATCATCCCCTCGCCATCTCGCCGCTCCCCATCCATCTCCTATGCACCAGCCTCACTCCCTACGAGCAGTTGCTCATAGCGGAGGGGTCTGGTGCTGTGGACGTTGTCATTGTCTGGGTGCTGGGTCATCATTCCCCCCCTGCCATGTTGTCATCATGTTGTCTCAGTGCTGGTTGCAGTCATCATCTCCCTCATCCTTGTCATAGGGTACACCCATGAACCACCTCACAAGCAGTTGCTCATGGGCATGGGGCAGGTGTGTGTCATTTTGCGTCATCACTTGTCGTGACCAGTAGTTTAGAACCTATAAAAGAAAAATACAGTTAGTTAGTTATTATGATAAGAAAACAAAGCTCCCTGTTGTGCGTGCACATGTGGTCACAGTTGTGGTGGTCATTGATCAACCAACAATTGTTGATGTGTATTACTATGCATGTGACGTGAATAGTACTTACAGAGCTATGTTTGGTAATATTAGTATGTCATGTTGGTGTAGTGGTTAAGTGTTGATGTTGTTTGATGATCACGTCGTCGCAAGTTCAATCCTTGCATGTTGTATTTAGTTTTCTGACACAGTCTGCAATGTATTTAAACTTTTCACACTCTGCACAGACTGTACATAGACTGGAGTCTGTCTGCATCTGAGTAAAATAAATTCTATGTGGACTGTCCTAGTGAAATCCAAGTGTCAGAGTGATTCTGTGCAGGAGGTCTTTACACTCCCCCCCATATTCCTATAGGAATCTGATGATTCTGATGATTCCAATGTCATTTTCACCAGCCAAATTGACATGAAATGGCACATTTAGTCCTAGTCCAGTCCAATGTAGTCCGAGCAGATTCCGATCGGACTATTGGAATTTCCTAGGAATTTCTGATCATAGAAATCACAGGACTAGTCCGAAGTTATGCTAAGACATTGGACAACATAGGATTCCAATAGGAATGAAAGCAGCCTTGCTTAGTAAATATAGTATGAAAAATTAAACGCATACACGAGAATTGAACACTTGACATTACAGAAGATTATGTAAGCCTAAACCGACAATAATACCATTAGGCTAAGCAGTCAGTACAGGTAAGTGATCATACTACACTACATACCATTTCCATGGGTGTGATGACAAAGTACATAGCCGCGTCATCACACCTGCCAGCTCATCACTCCCACCACCACCACCAACGACAGCAAGCATGCCACTTCCATCCCCCCCACCTCAACCACCTCAACCCAGCAACTCCCACCACTTCCACTCCACCCCCATCTCTAGATGAGCCCCCAAGACTGGAAACGACCAGTTTCGATGCCACATGGCCCAAACAATGCCCAAACAATGCAATCATCGTTTGGGCCCATAGAAAGTTTTTTTTTTTCATTCGTTTCTTACTTTTGTAAACTAACTAATTCATTTGTGTTGTTTCTAGGTTCTAATCTACATGGGTAACAATGGACCGATGCAAGCCAACCCACACCCAACGATGCCACTGGCAACCCCCCTCCTCCCTGTCAAAACGGGATATGAGGGTATTGATCGTGGTCAGGAGCGCGGGGAGCAACACCAGGAGACCCCAGAAGGGGAATACCCACCCGGTAAGCACCACACGACCCCTCCCCTTGTGCCACGTCACTGATGAACCAATAACGCACCCACCCCATGCCTATGAGCTGCTGCTCGTAGGGTGGATTGTGAGTGTATGGACCCCCCATGACACCGATGACCTCCAGCACCCCCCATCACTGCCGTGAGCGACTGCTTGTGGGGTGTATACAGGGTGTGAGAGCACAGGAACAGCATGGAGGGACAACAACAGCACCAAATGACATGCCTACGAGCAGCTGCCCATAGGGTGGTTTGTGGGTGCAGATGATGAGGGGGATGAACTATGAGGGTGATGAGGGGGGGGGGACAAAATGACAAGGGGAAGGGGAGACGACGACCAGAAGAGGAGGGAGGGGAAGGAAGCCACAGGGGAGGCGAGGTGAGAGAGGCAAGACACAATGGAGATGAGAGGGAGGGGAAACAATGGGACAGGGCTGACAAGACAGCCGACACGACACACCACCACCATCCCCCCCATTTTGTGGGGGGGTGGGTTTTTTTTGTAGAATTTAAAATAGTATAATTAAATAGTATAATTAATTCTCCCCCCACATTTGCGTGGGTTTTTAAAAAAAAATCTATATTAGTTATGTACTCCCTCGCGAAGACGTGAGGGCTCAACAATCCTTTTTCGAGCTCTTCTGAGAGAGGTTAAAAATAAGTGAACTTATCCTAAGTGCTTTAAATGGACTTTATATTATATATTTATTAATGCTCCTGTGGCTCAACTGGTTGAGCACTTGTTTGGTAGTCATGTCACTTATATACCAAGGTCTGGGGTTCAATTCCTGCTCTGCCCATTTATTTTGTAAGCACTTTCACCAAGTTAAGTCTTCCGAAATGGTGTGGTATTCCGACTACTACCTGTTGGACTTTACTCAGAATTTACTAGGAATTTCTTGGAAATAAAAGTACATGGTCATCAAGATACATTCCTATTGGACTCCTAGGACTAGTGTCAGACTAGTAGGACTCCTATCGGATTCCGATCGGACTCTTATCAGAAAACTCGGACTCCTAGGAATACAGGGGGGAGTGCAAAGTTTACTTACAACTCATGATTCCTTCTATAAATAAGTGTGTCTGCTTCCAGAGGAGATCCCATCCTTCCTAGGTATCTTGCAGCTAGGGAGATCAAGGGTCTGCATAGCAAGAAGTTAGGCTTGGAAAAATGTGGAAAGGCAAAGCGTATAATGACAGATGGGGAGAAGCGAGACTTAAGGGAGGCATTGGGATCTCTTACAACCAACACCTTGCCATCACCTGCACTAGATGATCATCCTCCTCCCACTAAAAAGTGGAAGGTTAGTCAAGACCAGTGGATTGCTACTGGTAAGGAAAATTTTGAGGATGTTCAAGCTGGAAGAAGATGTCACTCATGTCTTACTGCTTGATTGTTAGTATGCTTATTATCCTTACTAAAATTTATAACTCAAATACATTCAATAGATAATAGAGCTACTAGGGCTCAGCTGATTGAAACCTATGGCATGGAGATGCACTGAAATTGTGCGTGACTCAGACAGGGTTGTCTGTTACAATAAAGTATGTCTCATAACTTACTATGCAAGACAATATTATTTTCAAAGTGCTATATGTAACTGAGCTTATCATAACATACAGTACTTGATTACAACTTCAAACTACAAACTTTTGATGCATTGCAGAAGTCAAACAGTTGTATGTCAGGACAGTCATAATTGTTGACAGTTTCTATTCAGATGTTGGGATATTGGGTTCTGAGCTTGAGCCTCTCCTTATCAAAGCAGGCATGAACACCATCAAGAAGGATGTAAGGAAAGTTAGATGGTATTTTGCTATCACTGTCACAGTCATCAGATGCAGACACCTCCAGAGCTTCATTGGCATTTTCAGGGCACCTGCCAACCATGTGACTCATCTGCTGGTTGCACCACAATGGAAATACAACATGCAATTTCTGAAGGGAAGGTAGGTTGATGTGAGCTATGAAATCTGCAGCTCCTGAACTGAGCACCAATGTAAGTGTGTAAACTTTTAGCCATTTGACTTGGTGCTGGACCTGGTCCATTGGCTCATTGCCATGTGCTGCAATGACAACCTCTTCTGCCAGGGGGAGGTTCACAAGACAATCCCCATTGATTTGGGCAAGGCCCATTCCCTGTGGAAAATCTGGGCTTCTCAAGTTTGGGACAGGGGACAGTGGCGAGCTTGTGGAACATGATGGCATCATCAATGTAAGTCATTTCAAGCTGGATGGAAATGTGCTTCTGATTAAGTTGAACCAATCTGTGCTGCACAAGGATAGTTCTGTGACTTCAAGCTTCGGGGTAAAAATCTTGATCTTTGGAGGCAATGATGACCATGGGTGATAAGGGCCAACTGCATGTATTGTCATAGTCGTCAAGTTTGGAAATGTAAGGTTATCCATCCCCTTCAGCCAGTTCCATCATATGTGTATGTCCAATGATGTCAGTCTGTGTGCAACCAATGTGAAGTCACTAAACATCTTATCCTTGCCATACAGTGCTTGCTGCAAATTTGTTCCTTCTGCAAGCATGAACCCTATGTTGGAGAAGTCAGGGACCAGCTTCTTCAATGACTGCATGTTTACCACATACTGAGCAGTTGGGCTGTTGCAGTTTATGGAAAGGTCAGAAATGCATGGACAGTCAATGATGAATGCAGCTGAGTGGCTCTGTCTCCAAACATTATAGTCTCTTACTGTCAGATACAGGCGAGTGACATTAGGCAGGAGTAATGGTAATCAGTTTCCACAGTGATATCCTGGTGCTAGCTGAATGCTGATGGAATCCAAGGCATGCAGTATGTGATCCTCCTGCAGCTGTGTAAAGACAGCGGTCACCATGTTGTGGCTGTAGATATTGGCCTTATTGAATGAAACAGTGAATGTGAGTTTGAATGACTTGCATGCAAGCAAGCTGTCTATTAATCATGTCCACATATGCAGTCAATGTAAAGTTATGTCCTGGTGTTCAGTTCTTGTATCAAATGACAGTGCAAAACTCTGGAATGGGTTTGAGCAATGCCAAAGAATATCAGAAAATGTTATGCAGGTCAGGTGGAGTGCATGCCACTGCTTTTTCGCTGGCAAATTAGAAGCACTAGTGTTATCAGGCTGAGATATGATGCTACACTCCAGCATCTGTTGCCAAGCACCACAGGATGTTTGCTTAAGTAACCTTAGATGTAGATGCATGGCTTGCTTAAGCACCATATCTCCTTAAGCTCATTAAGCCCTTTGAACAATGCTTAATCCACATAAACTTTGAATCAAACTCAGACTTAGTCATCAATTTAGTTCATAGTCAGATGTTCAAAGTTCAAAGTTCACCACATTATGTTAAACACTAGTTATGCTGCTACTGCCTGCACCAGAGAAGTCCACATAATATAGAATGAAGCAATTCGAGGCCATAATATATGGTTTCCAAAGGGTGGAAGTGTCAGTAGAGACATATTTATATTATTGTTATTTGTTTGGCACCTTAATTGGGTGCTTAAGCTGTGCTTGTTTATAAGCTGGCTCATGGACTGCTTAAGATGCTTATTGAGTGTTCAGTGCTTAAGCACATTAAGTAGTCCTATCCCTGCTTGAAATTGGAGGTGCTTGCTTGGTAGGTCTGCTTGAGTGGGGAGCTTGCTTGAGCAGAGAGCATGCTTGAGCAAGGTGGGTGCTTGAGCAGGAGGGTGCTTGAGTGGGGAGTGGGGATAGTGCTTGAGCAGGAGGATGCTTGAGTAGGGAGGGTGCTTGAGTGGGGAGGGTGCTTGAGCAGGGAGGGTGCTTTAGCAGCATGGTTGAGACAGGACATGAGCTCAGGGTGTTCAATTATTGTTTCTGTGCATACAATGTTACAGGCAATATGTGCTTAAACCGACTTATACTTAAGCAAGCCATGCACCTACATCTTAGGTTGCTTAAGCAAACCCCCTATAGATTCATCTGTTGCACAATCTCAGAACAAAGGTCCTTTCCATTCATACGCATGTTGTCACTGAGGGCTGAGGTATAGATGAATGGCAGGTCTTCAATATCAACCAGGAAGACATTTAATGTGATAGCACACTATTCTTATCCATGGCTGTTTCTACATACAATGACTCTCAAATGTTCAGGCAAGCACCATCTCAAATCAATCTGCTTGTGAAAAGAACCAGTGCCACATCTACAAGTCTATAAGCAGCTTATTATTTCCACATCCAGCTCCTTGGGCTATACTGATGATCACCAGACTTTCAGAGAAGTAGCTGTCATGTGCATCATTGATGCAAATGTCCCTTAAAACATCTCTGCAATGTGCAGGTGATGTACTTTGATCTCAATCAAAATTTGATGTTGAATATACAGAGTAAACTTAGACAAGTATTTACAAGAACATTCACTCAATGAATACATAGGTGAAGTACATAACTTTATGACATGGAGGAAAACTGAATAATTGAATAGACAATAGATTAAGAAACAAATACTCTCTCTAATGCAGGAAAGCTGTCTGATAACAAGTACCTGTGAAATCAAACCCATCTTTGTCAGGGCATAAACAACAAATGCACTTTCAAACAATGTCTGAAAACCTTGCCACCAATTTCTTTTTCTCATCTTTATAACATTCCTTTATCAGGTTCCTCATGTTGGGAATGTCCATCTCATCAATCTTGTCTTTGCTGCTGTTTGGGACAATGTTCATGCCAACACCTACCCTATCCCTTTCAATGTCACTGGATGTCCCTCTGCTCTGTAACATGCCATGGCCACCTAATGTGCTATGCATATCAAAGCATGGAGAAATGAGATAAATCTGCTGTATTTCTGGTAGATGCAAATGAGTGATGAAGTCTGAGATCCTTGGTTCCAGGTGAAGCATTAGCTTCTTCAGCACTGGCCAACATACATGTGGCATATCTGTGCCTGCTGTGTCCAGCATGTGCACTCCAACTCTGCCTCCTCAAGCATTGGATAATCCTCCATGAATTGTTGGGATGACCATACTGGGCTCTGATGATACATTCCAGCTTGATCAGCTTGATCAGCAATGGGAGGTCCACACAATGGTGTTAGAAGTATGAGCTGTTTCAGTGTGGGCCCAAACATGCTTTCTCTGAAGTTAATGCACCTCAAATTGCTGAGCATCAGCTGAGTGTTCTCCAAACCAGGTGTGAGTATTTGGATACCACAATGTGAAGAGCTAATGGATTGTTGCTCTGTGGCATGCAGGATGATGGTGAGGAGATTGGGGAGGGTGAGTGGCTGCAGTCCAACTAGGTGTTTTGCTTTAGCTACCAGTTCAAGATGTGTGAGGTTTAGTGATATAGTGGTAAAGTCTGCAAACAGTGGTGCACTGCCCCACAGTGTCAAGTCCAGTCCTGAAACTTCTTCAATAGAGGACAATTGGGACTGCTGGGAAGGAGGATGAAACAGAGGGTGGTCAATAGGAGAAGGAAATTTTGAAATGTTCAACTCCAGCTTTGTCAATGATGGTGAATCTGGGAAATAAAGTGTGCAAGCAGTGTCAATGTCGACTCACAGAAATTCAAGCATTGGAGCTGAGAGGATGCACCAGTTACTCTCAGATGTCCCAGTAGTGCTTTGCCTGTTCTCAGCAGGGTGTACAAGCCAAGTCTGCACCATCATGCTCAGTGCTTTTAAATTGGCGAATGGAGGACATGATGAATGGGTGATGTGCGGCAACATAATTTGCACCTGCATGTCATTGAGTAAGGTAGAGGACATCCACAACCCACCAACGTCATGTGCCATTCCAAAACAGGCAAAGTAAAACAAAATTGCATTGTGAAAGCGACACAACACGAATATGGGTAATCTAATCAATAAAAGGTGTGCTTATAGTGATAAAAAGATGCCTGAGATAGGTAGTTTCATGTAAAATGTAGATTATCGAGTGCTATTTCGCATTGATGCATTCTGAGCATGTTGCATCATGAAACTCAAAATTTGTCATTCAGTTTGTGTCGGCTTGCCTAAAGCTGTTGCGCACAACCAATTCATATGTATACAAAGAGATTTTATAGAGAAAAGTTTGTATATCTTTTGTTTTTATGTCTCCCAGCCTTGTTCTTTGAGTCATGAAATATTCTGGGGGAGTTCTTGTAGATAATTGGTGGAAGATATTCAACATTTGGTTTATAAAATCTCTTTAGATACATCTGAATTGGTTGTGTGCAACAGCTTTAGGCAAGCCAACATGAATGGAATGACTAATTTCAAGTTTTGCAATGCGATGTGTCGACATGAAATAGCACTCAATAATCTAATTCTACATGAAACTACCTATCTCAGGCATCCTTTTATCACTATAAGCACACCTTTTATTGATTAGATTACCCATATTGGTGTTGTGTCACTTTCACAATGCAATTTTGTCTTACTTTGCCCATTTTGGAATGGCACGCGATGTTGGCGGGTTGTGGATGTCCTCTACCTTAGGTCAGATGTGCCAATCTTCTCCATTGAATTGAATATAGCTGTGATGGCTTTCACACTCAATGCTGTTTGATGGTCTCCCTTCATCATATATTCCTGGTGATATGGGCGTCAAATGTGCTGGTGGCATAGGCAGGTTATGGATTATGTTTTCCCAGTTCACCAGCTGTTTCATGGATCTGTTGAATGCTGTGAGTTTCCCTCATTGTGTTGGCTGGCTGAAGCAGATCACAAATTCCTGGAAAGGATTTGGGTGACAATGGAGGATTGATTGGAATAAGTGACAGGTATGATAGAGAGCAAGCCAGTGCAGGCGACAGTATGAGCCAAGCATAGATGGATGGTGTCATAAACCAATGAGTCTTAGGCAGATGATCACCTCAACCAACTCATAGCACAGACCCCTACAACTCAAATCTAGAGGACTGCATGAAGTAGGCCCAGGGGATAATGGCATACTAGTAGGTAAGTTCATTAGAGTCACCAGCTTTGTGGATGGTTATGCACAGTTCATGCCAGCAGTTGCAAGGATCATGTGATACTATTGGATTGTATCATTCAAAACCATGCTCTGAATTAAGGTACCAATAATTAATAATTGATGATGTCTCATTGACCTTGTCTTTGAAGATACCAATGTGAACCAACATGAATCAATTTGTGAATTGCAACAAATACAACTCTGCCTTGGCTGCATCATAATGTCCATGGATTGTGCAGACACATTACTGTGGTGTCACGTGAGTTCTGAGTCAAACAAGTGCAACTCAAACATTTGATCAGCTGTGTATCTGCTTTGTCACCCACCTATCATTGTGTCACTAATCCATTAATATGTTTCTTTTTCTCCTGAGTTCTGTATTATTGTTAGTGATCCTACAACCATCGACCTCAGAGTGTTGCGTGCCCAATCCCTGGTTCCACTGGCAATCACTGTATGTTACTCTACTTCAGTTCCGATCCTGTTTCATCTAGCATAACCAAAGCAACTGGTGCACTGGTGCCTCTGCAGCAGTCAATAGTTCTGCTTCATGTAGGAGACATCAGCTATGAAGCACCTTTAACCAATGTTCTGACTTGCTTTGTTTCACCAGTTTCCAGTACTACCACAATCATCATATGTGTGCTTCAGTCCAATCCTGTCTCATCTGAGCATGTAGTCTGTCCACCTTCCATCTAGCATAACCAAAGTAACTGCTGTACCAGCACCTCTGCACCAGTTTCCAGTACTACCACAATTGTTGTATGTGCACTTCAGTTCTTTTCCTGTCTCATCTAAGTGTATGTTATGTTACCTTTCTGCCTAGCATACCCATAGCAACTGGTAAACCTGCACCTCTGCAAGAGTCAATAAATCCACTTCATGTAGGTAGTGTTTGAGGGTCCAGTCCATAGGACCGAAGAAAAGACCGAAACTGGACTGAATTGAACCAGAAAAGACCAGACCAGAGGTCTATTTATGGACTGGTCTTTTGCAGTCCAGTTAACAGTCTTTTGTTTTTGAAAATCATTGTAAAACTGCAAAAGACCAGTTTAAACTGGTAAGACTGGTTACATGGAAAATTATATTGTACCATGTTCCCACATATAATGCAGTAAATTTGATCCCTGGGTCATCAAAAACAGTTGAGAATTGAGCAAGACATACCAAATACAAGATTGACTTTGACTGTATCTCACTCATACTTTAATCATTTTCTTCATTCAATTGGTGAATATTGGGCATATATGTAGTAGAATATTCCCACCATCAATCAATGTAGGGTATGCATCATGTAATTTATGGTTGTCACATTACATTTTGCCCAAGTCTTTAGCAGATGTCATTTTGTTTTGGTCATAACTAGATCAAATCTTCATCAAATCTCTTAAAAGTTGGACCATTTCACAACAAAAAACTGGTCTAAACTGGTCTTTTTCTGGTCCATTAACTGGAAAAGACCAGTCCTAGGAGGTCCAGTTCAGTCCTCCCAACATTAGGGATGGTCCTAGACCAGTTTTGGTTGCAGTCTTCTAATTTTTTGTCAAAAAACCGGACTGGACTGGACCCTTTAACACTACATGTAGGAGATATCAGCTATAAAGTCTTGTTCATTTCACCAGTTTCCAGTACTACTGCACTCAGGGCTACATGTCTCTGATGTGGGGGTTTTGCTGCCTCACCATGTCATCATGGTGAGGTTTGCTCTATCTGCTCCATGTGTCATTTCTGGGGTTATATCTCACCCTGTCCCCGCTTCTCACTTGCCAAATGTGTCTATAGTCCAGCTGTGTTTCAGTGGTCTTCTTGGTGTTTCTGGTGAAACTCTGACCC
Source organism: Tricholoma matsutake (assembly GCA_026075535.2). Taxonomy (NCBI): domain Eukaryota; kingdom Fungi; phylum Basidiomycota; class Agaricomycetes; order Agaricales; family Tricholomataceae; genus Tricholoma; species Tricholoma matsutake. The sequence continues at coordinate 708,866 of AP026550.1, read as the reverse complement.
TTGCCATCCCCAGCTCTGCTTGTGTAATTGTAGACCATATATTTCCCTCATTTTTCTTGAAACTTGTTCATGTATTCTTCAACAGTTTTCATATTTTGTTTGATCATTTAGCATGTCAATCCTGCTCCCTGTTTCACAGCTCTTACTTACACTGCACAATCACAAACCATTCCAGCTCACATTGTTGATGTCCTGTGTTCCTCAACAGGATCCATATGTCCTCTCTTATCTTGCATACATGTGCATCATGCACAATACAATGTTGAGGCATGACTTTCTTGCCTGTCTTGCATCATTTTTAACCTGCAATGACACACTGCTTTCTGATTTGGAGTGACATCTCTCTGATGGAATTGATCAGTCCACCAGGCTGCTGATAATGTACCATTCATGTTTATGATACTGCTTGCCACTGCGATGTTCACTGGTGTGGCTTTTTCTTGCACTTGATCTTGTTTCTCTGAGTGAAAGACAGATTCAAAGAGTTTTGTTGACCCCTGGTGTCAGAGTGCACTCTTTACCTCTTATCCAGCCACACTTCCTCTGTTTCCCTCCTGTTTGCACTCTTGCTCATGGTACTGGAGCCTTTGCTTGCTGTCCCCCCACCACTCTTGCTCATGGTGGTGGAACCCAGCCTGAGATACCCTACAATGTAATTGAACCATATATTGTTACAGGGTGTGAAGTCAGCAACAACAATGCATTTATATTTGTTGATCATGTTGATAGCTCAGATCAACTTTCATACCCTGTGCATAAGTCTTTTGTCCATGCCAATATGCCTCTGCATTACATGATTTTTTTGCTTCCCGTCTGAACACTCTTAAAGATAGCCTAGGATACACCACATAACTGTAGGATCCCATATTCCCAAGTCAAAAATTGGCTGCTACTTTGAAGGTCATGACTGTGCATCATGCAAGAGTGTTTTCTCAGTTGTTGATGCAAAGACTGTAAAAGTGACTAATTGCATGCGAGCTTCATGGCTCAATCTGAACAAAGTGCCACCTGAGAGGACTAAAGAAAATATAAGCAAAGGCGATAATCAGAAGCAAAGTGATATTGACAATGTCAGAAACCAGCCTGTAGTAGATGACTTCAAGTCATTGAGAACTGAAAATGTAACTGGGCCAACCCAAGTAACCTTCTTGGAACACACTTCTTGATCTGGTACTGTCACCTACCTCAAATATTCCCATGGTTCAAGAGGGCAGAAATGAAGGAACGACACATACCAGGCCCATAGAATATTGTAACTACATCTCTGAGACAAAAGATCCCCACCTAAAGTGTGATCTTCAACATGCTGGACCTGCAACCACTGGCTGCCACACCGGGACTACGGCAAACAACGTTGCAAGAGAACACCTTAACAGCACAAAGAAGGTCTAACCCTGCAGCGTCGATGCCAGACTGGACCACCAACCCTAATACCAGAGAAAAGCCCGTGGCCTCTACACAAGTGGAGAAAGGCAGGATCACAAGGCGAACGGGAGCAGCAATACAGACCAACACTAGTACGGGAGACATCCCCGATGCAGAGACAGGACTCACTTGGCTGGCAGCAAAGGGACTACTGGCACCATCGGGTACAACACCAACACTCGCATCCCTAGCTGAAACCCTCTTCCAGGTTGGGGCACTTCTGAGCACTCCGCTACAGACCCTCAATGGAATTCATGTGGTAGCCTTCTTATTACAAGAACTAGAACTAACGTCCACAGCAAAAGAAATATCCACCTTGGTATCAAAGGAACTCACCCCCATTGTAGAAGGCCTCCAGTCCAACCTCAAGGAAAAATCAGAAGAAATCTTGAACAAATTACATGAAAAAGCAACAGAAATAGTAATGCAGACCAAGGCATTGGTCGAAGAATTAGGTAAAGTAATGGACAAGATGATCAGCATGGTAGGAAAGGAGAATATGGCCACACCTTACAGGGATGCTCTGAACCAAGGAATAACGGGCCCACCAGTACAAGTTGACCCAAGGGTAAGAGCTAAGGAAAGTATAAGGGCAAGACAATTCCTATGGACCCTCTCTGAAGACACACACAAACTAAAATCCCTGCCAGCCCCACAGCTATTGAAACAGATAAACGGAAAACTAGCCAAAGCGGCAAAGACAACGAACGAAGAGTGCAAGCTCCAATCAGCAATGTGGCTCAAAAATGAGGGACTACTCATCGAGGCAAGCGATAGCAAATCAGTGGAATGGCTATGTAGCAAAGCAAACATCCTTCACATGGAATGCGAGTTGGGTACCATGATCCTTACCAAGACATGCAATTACAACACTATGGCATATTTCGTTCCACTGACTGTGACTGACATTTAACGCAACTGAAAAATCTCATTTAGAAGAGGTAACCGAGACAAACGACCTACCTAATGGATCCATCAGCAAGTGCAGATGGGCCAAGGCCCCTGAGCAATGAAACCCAAACCAAATGGTGGGCCATGTGGTTATCACTTTTACAGACCCAGATAGCACAAACAAGGCAATTCTCAATGGCCTTGTCATATGCAAAAAGAAAGTGTCGGTAACCAAGTGCAAATGCAAGCCAGTCAGATGCCTCAAGTGTCAGGGCTACAACCACATGGTGAACGAATGCATAATCTGAAGGGACATCTGCGCAAGATGCGGGGGAGGCCACAGAATGAACGAGTGTACTGAGTTGATGCTACTATGCACCCCACCATGTTCCTGAGGAAGTGTGCCGAGCACAACGCTAAGAACCCGGAGAATCAGCTACCCTTTTTCCCATCCGTTGAGGCCTGGACATGGGAGTCAGCACCGCCGAGTGGGCAGAGGACGGCGATCACAGTAGGGCTGGCAGACTACGTGTGACCTAATGGGAAGGGGAGGATGCACCAGACCCAACTCCCTTTCCGACCAAGACAAATAGCTCCGAATGGATGGGAACTTGAATGACACACATGGGACAGACAGGAACCAGATGCGGCCAATGAATGATGAGACAAACAGGATAACAAAGCTAAGAATTTTACAATTAAATCTAAACAAATCAGTTACTGCTCATTTAGAACTTATCAACGACTCACTAGCAGCACATTGGGATATTGTACTAATCCAAGAACCATACATAACATTTTTCAGTAGCATCAGAACACTGAACCGCTTCATATCGGTATCACCCACTTCATGGGGAGCATTAAACTCCCTGGTGCAATCCACGATATGGGTAAACTCTGCATTAACTACTAACAACTGGAAAATACTAGATATCCCTGACACAAACGATGTGGTGGCGATCGAACTAAATGGAACCTATGGCAAACTACAAATATTCAGTATTTACAATGTGGGCAAGCACTCGGACTCGCTGATGGTCCTAAGGCAGCACATGCAAGGCTTATGAAATGGACCTCAGAGGCAGCTGAGCTGTCACATTCTATGGGGCGGCGACTTCAACCGGCATCATCCCATGTGGGACAAGGATGAAGACACACATCTATTCACAGTGAAAGCACTAGAAGACACGGGAGAGCTGATCAACCTGCTGACAAACCAAGAAATGATCATGCCACTACCAAAGGGCATCCCGACGCTCAAACACATGGTGACAAAATGGCTCTCCAGGCCAGACAACATTTTTTGCACAGTTGGTCTAGCTAAACACATAGTAAAATGCAACATAATGCCCAAGAGACAACCAGGCAAAACCGATCACTACCCAGTAGCGACAATACTAGAGCTGATGCAAGAGAGAACGTCAATGCAACCATCACAAAACTTTAGGGAAATGGACTGGGATGCATTCAATGACTTCCTAGGAAAAGAACTAGCGGTAATACCAATTCTGAACGAGATCCAAACTGATGAAGATTTGGGCAGGGAAAGTGGGCAGCTAACAAAACAGATACAGAAAGCAATCAAACTTATAGTGCTGGCAAATAACCCTTGCTCACTCTCTAAAAGGTGGTGGATGAAAGAGCTATCCAAAATGAAGAAGGTAGTTAACCATATTCGTGCTGAATCTTACAAGAACAGAGCAGTGGAAGACCACCCAAGCCACCAAGATCTCAAGCAGGTCTGGCAAAAGTATGCAGCAGACATTGTCAAAGCCAAATTGGACCATTGGAATGACTATTTAGAGTATGCTGATAGTGCGACCATTTGGACAGCGAACAAGTACCTCACAAACCCTGTAGGTGATGGGGGTCAATCAAGAATCCCTACGTTAAAGGTAAAGGGAAGTGACAACACCATAACAGAGGTAAACACGAATGAGGGAAAGGCCAAAGCTCTGGCAGAGGTATTTTTCCCCCCAAAGCCCTCAGTCTCATCAGTCCTGCAAGAGTTCAGCTACCCAGACCCTTTACCATCGCCACTGCCAATCACAGAGGAGCAAATTCATGTGCACATTATGAAACTGTCACCTTACAAGGCATCGGGCCCAGATGGGATACCAAACATAGTCTTGCAGAAGTCAGCAAACATTCAAGTCCCATACTTACTTCCAATCTACAGATCGATAATAAGGTTTGGAGTTTACCACACAGGATGGCAGGAATCCATGACATGCATACTGAGGAAACCAGGAAAGCCAAGCTATGAAGTCCCCAAAGCATATCGTCCTATCGCGCTGCTGTAAGGGGACTAGGGGGGTGCCCTGTGTGTTTTTCCTATTTTTTATGTTCGTCCTATATTTTTCCTCACCTCATTTCCTTCTATTCTTCATTTTCTATGATTTTTCCGGATTTTATTACTATTCTATCATGTTTGTACATGTTGACACTTTTATATTTAGAGGCGGAGTACCCCTTCCAACACCTACCCCTTGGTATGATGTCATTCGGCGGCCTTGATCTGCCTATCTCCACCTTTTTCTATTTTTAGGTTATATTTGATTTTTGTCATCTTCACATATACTGGGCATCAGCAAGGGGATCCTTAGAGTTTTCTCTTTGGATTTCCCTTTGCTAGGTGTGTCCCCAATCCCTGTATTATGTAGTATAATTTTAACTTCAGATTTCCCTTTGCTAGAGGCTTAGGTTGCCCTTATAGTAGAAAACTCTCCCCTAAGGCCCGAAAATCACGAATGCACTGCCCAAGATAGGCAGGTATGGACTGGACGACACTTCCCAAAGCTCCACAGAGTCCCTACACACCGTTCCAGATAATCTCGCCTTTATTATGCTGCCATTTTTGCCAAACGTGCCCCCTAGCGACATGGACACATCAGAATGTTTCAATGCACTTGAAAGCAACATTTCCGGAATGTGCGCACAAATCGATTCGCTTAAATCTACGATCGAAAACTTCGTTAGGACCCTCCAGACTAACCCTACAACCAATAGTTCCCCCTTTATGACTCCAAGTGCACCCAACAATGACGTTCTGCCAAACGCGTCCACTAAGGAACGCGCCCAGATCAAACTGTCCCCCCCCCGCTGAATTTAACAGTGCACGTGTGCAGGGACGTGCATTCCTTAATTCCTGTGAGTTATACATCAGTCTCCAGTCACATCAATTGGTCGATGAGGCTGCAAAAATTTATTGGGCCTTCACATACAAACGCACCTATCTCTATGTGGACCATATCCTGCGTCAAACTAAAGAACTCGGTTCTCTACCCTTCTCCACTTGGGGTGACTTTCGAGCTGAGTTCATACGCCACTTTTGTCCCCTCAATGAATGCCACCAAGCAGTGACACGACTTGAGTCATCCGCTTACCACCAGGGATGTCGATCTGTGGACGACTATATCGATGAGTTCAAGGATTTGGTGGACATGGCAGGATATGGGAGTGGGTTACCAGTGGTGGTGAAGTTCTGACGGGGGCTCAACCGAGAAATTCAGGACCAGATTGCACAGATGTTGGAAGGACGCCCAGCGGACGATGATATCTTTGCTTGGTATGACACTGCTTCACTCTGTGATGAGAACCAACTCACAAATGCGGCATTTAATGCTGCATTCCATGCTCCGAATACCACTCATACACCCTACACCTTCAATCGAAGCCTTCCCTGCCCTAACCCCATTCCTGTTTGTCAAACTCCCACACCAGCTGTCAACATCCCAGTACCAATGGATGTTGATGCAGCCCGCAGCCGTGCACTCTGCTACCATTGTGGGGAAACTGGACACAGGGCTGGAGCATGTCCCCATCATCAGGATATCCGCATGCTCACCCCCGAGGGACGAGATGAACTCCTGCAAGACTTGTTGGCACTTGTAGATGTTGAGGAAGCGAAGGATCAAGTTGCAGAGGAGATTAAGTTGGAAGTTGTAGAGGAGCAGGATTTTCCTATTTGCAGCGAGTGAATCATACACCCTCACTGCCTGTCCATAACCACTTTGAAGTCTTGTTAGTTGAATCCCCAGAGAATGAATCCATTTCTGTGACTGCTCCCCTCTCTTACCCTTCGAAGTTGGCTAAAGATGTACCTGCTCTCCCCATCTCTCCTTCTACTCCACATCCCAAAATTAAATCATGGGAGCATAAACTACCACGAAAGTATATTGTGGCATCCACTCCCTCTGCACATTCCTTGAACCTAGCAATCGAACTGCAGATGACTGACACTGGACAGATACCCGGTGTCTCTGCGCTCCTGGACTCTGGTGCGACCGGTCTCTTCATCGACTCCCATCTTGCACAACAACATCACCTAAATACTCACTCACTCTTGCATCCGATACCTGTGTATAACGTGGATGGATCCCCAAATGAAGCTGGTGCCATCCAAGAGGTTGTAGACCTGGTTCTCCATTACAAAGATCATAGTGAGTGTGCCCTTTTTTCTGTCACTCAATTAGGAAAGCAAAAGGTGATTTTGGGATATCCATGGCTTCGAGACCATAACCCAGAGGTTGACTGGCGTACCGGGGAGGTTACCATGAGCCAATGTCCATCCCGCTGTCGGACTTGTTTCACAGAAGCCAGGCAAGAACGTCGTGGACAGAAGGTGGCGATATGATGTACTCAGAAGTGTTGTGCCAGGCCCCTGCCTATACCTGAAGTGGAATTGGAAGGGGTTCCTGAGTTGGTGCCGGACTCAGATGATGATGATGAGGACCCAGAGGAAGTGGAGGAGGGTGATCAGATCTTCTACACTGCGATTTTCTCATCGCATGAGGTGTGTGCCACATCAAACATATCCCAATGCCTCGCCGAGGCCTTCCACAAAAACAATGCTGCTAAATCCTCTACTAATTCCTTACTCCCTCATCTCTATGAGTTTGAAGACATGTTCTCCAAGGAGTCGTTCGACTTCCTTCCTGCACGCAAGCCATGGGATCACGCGATCGAACTCACCCCCAGTGCGACCCCTTCATCCTGCAAGGTCTATCCTCTCTCTCCTGAAGAACAACAACAGCTTGACCAGTTCATTGACGAGCACCTGGCCTCTGGATGTATTCGACCATTGAAGTCACCCATGGCCTCTCCCTTTTTCTTTGTCAAGAAGAAGGATGGCTCACTTCAACTGGTTCAAGACTACAGAAGGCTCAACAACATCACGGTCAAAAATCGCTACCCACTACCCCTCATCTCTGAACTCGTGAACCAGCTCCATGGAACCCAATACTTCACCAAGCTCGATGTCTGTTGGGGCTACAATAATGTGAGGATAAAGGAGGGAGATGAGTGGAAGGCAGCCTTTCATACCAACCGTGGTCTTTTTGAACCGCTTGTCATGTTCTTTGGCCTTACTAATAGCCCTGCCACCTTCCAGACCATGATGAATGACATCTTTCACGACCTCATCCTTGAAGGTGTTGTCTGCATCTATCTTGATGACATCCTCATCTTCACTCACACGGTTGAAGAGCACCGTTGCATCACGCGCCTCATCCTAGAACGGCTTCGACGGTACAAACTCTACCTTCGTCAAGACAAATGCGAGTTCGAGAAGACCAAGATCAAGTACCTTGGCCTGATTATCTTGGAGGGTCAAGTGGACATGGATCCTATCGAGGTGAATGGGGTCACAGCTTGGCCGACGCCCATGAACAAGAAGGAGGTGCAGTCTTTCCTGGGCTTCATCAACTTCTACCAGCATTTTATCAAGGACTTCTCACATCATGCATGACCACTGTTTGACTTGACCGGAAAGGAGGCATGGAGGTGGGATAATGCACAACAGGAGGCATTTGAAAAGCTTAAAGAGATGGTCACTTCTGCTCCCATCCTTACCTTTACTGATGATTTGTGTCCTTTTCGTGTAGAAGCCAACAGTTCTGACTTTGCAATGGGTGCCGTGTTGTCTCAGCAGTCTCCGGAGGACCAGAAGTGGCATCCTGTTGCGTTCTACTCCAAAAGCCTTAGTGCTGTAGAGTGAAACTATGAGATCCATGACAAGGAGATGTTGGCAATAATGCGTGCACTTGAGGAGTGGCGACACTTCCTTGAGGGTGCCCAACACAAGGTGGAAATTTGGACAGATCACAAGAATCTTGAGTACTTTATGATGGCCCAGAAATTGAACCATCGTCAAGCTCGTTGGTCCCTGTACCTATCCAGATTTGACTTCTCCTTGCACCACCGTCTGGGTCGCAGCATGAGGAAGACCGATGCCCTCTCCCGATGTGCAGACCATGGGGATGGCAGCGATGACAACCAAAACATTGTGTTGTTGCAGCCAGACCTGTTCACCATTCGGGCACTGGAAGGCATCGCACCCCAGGGCGAGGAGCAGGACATCCTACATGACATTCGTCACGCAAACTATAGCAGTTTACATGAGGATGTTGTCGCCCGAGCTGTTAAAGAACTGAGGAAGGGATTGACCCTTTCCTTACGTGCGGCAGAGTGGGCTGAAAAGGAGGACTTGTTGTATTTCAGGGATTGCATCTATGTTCCCAATGACCCAGACCTTCGCCGGCGCATCATATCCCAACACCATGACTCACAGATTGCTGGCCATCCCAGATGCTGGAAGACCTTGGAGCTCACCTCATGGAACTATTGGTGGCCACAAATGTCATGGCTCATTGGTCAGTATTGTCGCACTTGTGACCTTTGCTTACGCACCAAGGTTCCTCATTGCAAGCCTATTGGCGAGCTACACCCCCTTCCTGTTCCAGAGAGTCATTGGGATGTCGTCAGCATCGACTTTGTGGTGGAGTTACCAGAGTCAAATGGGTTTGATGCGGTGATGTGCGGAACACACTCACTTCATTCCCACTCACACCACTGTCAGTGCCCTAGGTGCTGCCCAACTCTACCTCCACCACATGTGGAAATTACATGGACTTCCTGGTGCTTTCCTCTCGGATCGTGGCCCTCAGTTCATCGCAGAGTTCACTCGTGAGCTGTACCAACTCCTGGGGATCAAACTCCTTGCTTCAACCGCTTATCACCCACAAACTGACAGCCAGACTGAGCGAGTCAACCAGGAACTGGAGCAGTACATCCGCATCTTTGTCAATGAACGCCACGACGATTGGGATGATCTCCTTCCCTTGGCCGAGTTCGGATACAACAACCATGTCCATGCTTCCACTCAACAGACCCCTTTCCTCTTAGATACTGGATGACATCCACGCATGGGATTTGAACCTTGCCAAACTCCCTCACACATCGAGACAGTGAATGAGTTCACAGAATGCATGAGGGATAGCTTGGAGGAGGCAAGGGCAGCCTTAGCAAAGGCGAAGGACGTCATGGCATGATTTTACAACCAGCACCATTCCCCGACCCCTCAGTACAAGGTTTGTGATCGAGTTTATCTTGACTCCAGTGACATCTCCACTACACATCCATCCAAGAAACTCACTCATCGCTTCTTGGGACATTTCCCCATTGTCAAGTGTGTTGGAATGCATGCCTATCGTCTACGCCTCCCAGCCTCCATGTCCAGACTCCATCCCATCTTCCATGTCGTCAAACTGCTTCCAGCTCCCCCAGATCCATTCCTGGGATGCCATTGACACCCACCACCACCACCTACAGCGATCGAGGGAGAACCCCAATACGAAGTCGAATTCATCTTGGACAGCTGTTTGCATCGAGGAAAACTACAGTATTTGGTACCTTGGAAGGGTTATGTGTATGAGGAGAACTCATGGGTCGAAGAGTCTGATGTGAATACCCCTCGGTTAATCAAAGAATTCCACCAACGGCACACTGCTGCACCGCATCACATTCAAGTCACAGACTTTGGTCATATGTGATTTCGAATGCATTGGGGTGATGTAAGGGGACTAGGGGGGTGCCCTGTGTGTTTTTCCTATTTTTTATGTTCGTCCTATATTTTTCCTCACCTCATTTCCTTCTATTCTTCATTTTCTATGATGTTTCCGGATTTTATTACTAACTTTCCCTTTCTATCATGTTTGTACATGTTGACACTTTTATATTTAGAGGCGGAGTACCCCTTCCGACACCTACCCCTTGGTATGATGTCATTCGGCAGCCTTGATCCACCTATCTCCGCCTTTTTCTATTTTTAGGTTATATTTGATTTTTGTCGTCTTCACATATACTGGGCATCAGCAAGGGGATCCTTAGAGTTTTCTCTTCAAATTTCCCTTTGCTAGGTGTGTCCCCAATCCCTGTATTATGTAGTATAATTTTAACTTCAGATTTCCCTTTGCTAGAGGCTTAGGTTGCCCTTATAGCTGCTCTGTACTATGGCCAAAGTCCTCATGTCCATAGTGTCCGAGAACCTCATCTCAGTAACAGAACACCACCAACTTCTGCCAGACACTCATTTTGGGGGAAGACCATGCAGGAGTACGACTGATGCGGTACATCTGCTGGTACATTGAGTCAAAGAAACATGGAGAAAGAAAAAGGTGGTGTCAATCCTGTTTCTAGACATAGAAGGTGCTTTCCCCAATGCAGTGACAGATCGACTCCTACACAACATGAAGAAAAGATGGGTGCCAGAGAAAATAGTACAATTCATCAAACATATGTTGAGGGGAAGGTCGACGTGACTAAAATTTGACGACTACATGTCAGATCCGATACCCATCAACAATGGAGTAGGCCAAGGAGACCCAGTGTCGTTGCCGTAATTTAATTACTACAATGCAGACCTACTAGAACTGAGCACCATCTTACAGGCACTTGGATATGTGGACGACGCAATGGTAATGGCAATTGGAGAAGACTACGAAGAAACCACACAGGCCATATGCGAACATATGGAAGGGGAGAATGGTGGGTTCAAATGGTCTGCAGACCATAACTCAAAGTTCAAGATCAATAAACTGGCCATCATGCATCTGGGACACAAAAAGCATAGATCTCCGACAGGCACTCCTCGTCCCCTACACAGACTGAAGCTGATGCTCCAAGGCAAAGAGGTCAACACGGTAGATTGCTACAAATACCTGGGGATAGTCATTGATGATAAACTAACATGGAGGAAACACAAAGACAAAGTCATGGATAACGCAACTAAATGGGTAATGCAATGCCGACGACTCGCTCGAACTAATGTGGGCCTCTCGCTGAAACTCATGCAACAGCTGTACATGTTGGTAGCAGTGCCAAAGATGACATACGAAGCCGAGATATGGTACAACCCCCCATGAAAAACCCCGGGCACAAAACACAAGATGGGTTTGGTAAGAGTTCTATGCCAACTAACAAAAGTACAGTGGATGGCCACTCTAGCGATAAATGGGGCACTTCGCACCACACCAACGGACATACTAGACATTCATGCAGGTATTATGCCGCTCGAGTGTACGATGCTGAAAGCTTGTCACAGAGCACTAGTACGACTGTGTACCCTCCCCGAGCTACACCCACTACATCAGGTGATACATGAGTACCATTCAGTACATGCAAGAAAACATCGCACGCCACTCCACAAACTAATGGATCTATTCCCTGAGATACACCCAGATAAATTAGAGACCATAACTCCTAACCTGCAACATGCCCCATATGCCAGCTTACCATTTGACACAGAGATAGCCAAAGATCGAGAGGACTCCATGCTCAATGAGGCAACAAGCAAACCAGAAATCAAGGTATTCACAGACAGATTGGGAATGGAAGGCAAAATTGGAGCGGCAGCAGTAATGTACAGGAAAGGAAGACCTGCGCTGGCCAAAGTCTTAAGGTACCACTTGGGCAGCTCCAAAAAATACACATCCTTCGAGGTGGAAGTGGTAGGTGCTATTTTGGGTGTATGGCTGATCAGAATGGAACATATAGTGGGTCATCTTCCAATAGTGGTACTAACGGACAGCCAGGCCATCATTAAAAGAATCAGGACATGCAAAACGACCACTGCTCAGTATTTGATTGAAAACTTTCTAACCTCGACAGATGGAATCAATACCGCTAATGCAAACCCCAACTCAAAGAGGTTTAAACTAGCTTGGATCTCAGGCCATAGCGGGGTACAAGGCAATGAAAAAGTAGACAAAGAAGCGAAAAGGGCAGCTCGGGGTGATTCAAGCCCCCAACATATGCTCCCACCAATGTTATGAGGAGAACTACCAACAAGCACAGCAGCAGTAAAACAGGATTTTCACAGAGAGCTGACGGACAGGTGGAAAGACATGTGGATGGCCTCACCACATCAACTGAAGCTAAGCCAACTCGATCCACATTTCACATACAGGCGCTATGCTAAACTACAAACTGAACTTAGGAGGCAACAGATCAGCATACTGATGCAAATATGCACAGGGCATATTCCGCTTAACTTCTACCTACACTGCATTAAGAAATCGGAGACAAGCAATTGTACAGCATGTCAGGGGCAAAGATTGCCAGCAAAAGAAACCCTAACACATTTTCTCTTTGAATGCGAAGCCTATAGCAGGGAACGACACAAGTTGGACCTTCAGATGAGAAGGGGCTCTAGGGACCTTGCGGCACTGCTGAGCACCAAGAAAGGAGTCAAAGCACTAATCAATTATGTGAACAAAACAGGACATCTACATTCGGGAAAAGGCAAAGGTGAATACACAATCTCGTAAAGAACTTCTACTTGTGAAATCACCCACAGGCACACTTCAAGATCATATTCTCTATGGACTGGTTGTATATACATGTACAAACTACACAACCGCCTGCGACACAAAGGACTACAGAAAACTAACGAAGCACCCTCGGACCAAGTTACAAGAAATAGCAGAACATCACACTCACTCCGTCCAACCTGTGCCTGCCATCTCATGGCCAGGCTCTTAACAGACATATAACTTAAGCAAATGGTAATCACATCAAGCAAGGGTTAGAAGAGATTGAAGCAGGTCCCATGGTCCTAAACAATTTGATGAATTGGTTCTCAGGGGGAGCGATTGCCTAGGGCATGCCATCTGAGAAGCAAGGGCTGGGGCGAGGGCAAGGCAATGGGGCCATGTAGATACTCTAAGATGTAAGGACCATGATAGGGTCCTCCCTGATAGGTCACCAAAATGACATTAAAAAAAAAAAAAAAAACCCTTTTTGGAGGACCCCATATTTGAGCCTACTATTTCTCCACCTCCTCCACCAAATGACAGACTTTCACACAAGATAATCAATGACTTCTGTGGAAATTCAACTGTATCATAGGTAGAAGAAGCAGGATGTGCAGCTTGTGGATGACTTATTTCTGCATCACAGCTTACAAAATTGAAAGTGGTGAAGAATTTGCTTCCTGTGCTTCAGATGCCAAATGTCACTAGGCTGGAAAGAACAAATGATTCACAGTCAATTCATGAATTTAAAGGTCCAGTGTTAGACTTTACCTGCAGTCGCATATGTGATGGATGTTGCCAACATTTAAGAAAAGGAAAAGTCCTTCCACATGCTCTGGCAAATGGCCTGTAGCTGGGTGCTGTTCCTGATGAATTGTCTTCTCTTGGGTTTGTAGAAAAACTGCTTGTTGCATGTGTACATGTTAATAGCTGTTTTGTTTGAGTTGCATCCTCTGGTTTGAGGAAGATGGCATCACATGTGATAGTGTTTGAATCTCCTGTCCCAAAGGTGTACCATCGACTGCCTCCACCTATGGAGGATCTGGATGAAGTGCTGGCTATACTGTTTACAGGACCATGCAAACTGACAGATAAAGAATTCCAGTGCACCCCCCTTCTGGTCAGATGAAAGCATGTGGCTAGAGCACTAGAATGGTTGAAATTGAATCATGCTGATTATGCAGATCTAGAGATTTCATATGAAGAGCTTGAGTGGTACCCAGAACAATCCCCTCCTGTCTCTGTTGAATATTAGCACTTACTCACTACAAAGGTAGAAGAGGGGACCAGTGTTTTTGATGATGCTATTGACAATGGAGTTCAGAATGGTAACTGCTCTTTCATAGTCCATGGATTAATAGGAGATCAGTATAGTACAAAGTCTTTGAATATGCTAAAAGGAATAGCACTGCAACATTGGAACAATTGTGGTGGGGCTCTTGCAGTCTCTCATGACTCATCTCCAATGTCAATATACAATAACCCAAATCTGTATCCACAAATCTTCCCCTGGCTCTTTTCATATGGTCTAGGGGGCATTGGAGCAACATCTTTATCTGATAAAGCACATAAACAACATTTGCTGATGTATCATGATAAACATTTTCAGTGAGATATCTGTTTTCCTTTTGTGGCATTTATCCACCAGCAGGTCAAGGCATCTACAATGGGAGGGATGTTGCTTTCAGAAACACACAACTTTGGTAATATAGCAAATCGGTTATTGAGTGTGAACCAAGATGTGTTAGAGGATATAGCAAAGAGAATGTCAATTGGTGAGCTTGTTAAGCCTTCTACAGAAGATGAGACTGCAAGTTTTCCAATGATCCATGATCTTGATCATACTGATGGAAAGGTTGATGGTTCAATCACCAGCAAAAAATGTATGTGCAGCAAGATTTGGCCCATGATGGCATACATGGGTGCCCCAATATGATATATTACTCTGTCACCAGCTGATAACAAGCATCCAATATGTCTGTATTTTCCAGATTGCAAAGAAAAGCTTGATGTTGAGCTACTTCGCTCAGAAGATGAACGTTATCGACTCATTGCTAATAACCCTGTGGCTGGTGCACACTTTTTCCATTTTATGATCCAGATGTTCTATACAACATGTCCTAGGGTATGGTAGTGATCATCCAGGTATGTATGGTGAAACAGCAGGTTACTATGGCACAGTAGAGCAGCAAGGTCACCTCACACTCCACCTTCACATGTTGCTTTGGATTTGAAGTACTTGTTCACCTGAAGAGGTCCACTCCAGATTGCTAAAGCCTGATTCTGAGTTTTGATGTAAGTTAATAGAGTACTTAGAGGGTTACCACTCAGGAGATTTCATCTCAGGGCCTATGGAGAATGTTGAAAACAATGTCAAGTTGTCTTCAGAATCTGCTAACTATAAAAACCCAACTGAGTCTTTACCTGAACCTCCACCCCCCTACTGCCATACATTGCCACATGCTAGTGAGGGTGAGAAATGTAGTTCTTGCAATAAGCCATCATCTTGTGGTCAAGGTTTCGGTCAACTGTAGATGATTTGTTATTGAAGTCCAACATACACAAATGTTCCACTAACAGAAATAGGGATGGTTCACAAAATAAAGCTCAGCCTTATAAAGGATGCTTGGATAATGTGTGGGGAAGATGCAAGGCTTGAATTCCAAAGACAATCTTTGCAAATACAGAGATCAATGCTGAGTCAGGAAGTATAAACTTGAAAAAGAGTGAATCATGGCTCAACACAGTTACATACACTATAACATACCTTTTCAGATGCAACACTGATGTCATCAGCCTTCATTCAGGCACAGCAATCAAAGGTGTTCTCACAAGAGGCAAAGCAATATATTACCCTGGAGAATATGTTGGGAATAATAGGGAAAAAAAACACTTTTTCCCTGGGGAAAAATAAAAGGAACCATCAGTAAAAAATGTTGTTTTTCCCTCACTTTTCTCTTTGCTCTTGCTCAGCAAAAATAACTCATCCATTCCTGGGAGAAAATCAGGTGAAAAGGGAGGGGAAATATATCTTTTTTCCACATTTTCTCTATATCTGGTGAAAATAACATTTTTTCTCCTGACTTCCACCATTTTTTCACCTAGAAACAGATTAGTTATTTTTCCACAGAGAAAAAAGTGGGAATATGTGGGAAAATGACATTTTTCCCCCTAATGTTCACAAGTTTTTCTCCTGGAAACAGATTGGTTGTTTTCCTCCAGCAACCAAAAGGAAAAAGTGTGGGAAAATAACATATTTTTACTGATGGTTCCTTTTATTTTTTTTCTATTTTTCCCCAGTGAACCTGGAGGCAAGATGGAGCTATGGGCTGAGGATGATTTTGGATTGTCCAGTGGACACAGTGACAATGACTATCCTGAGGCCCCATCTGTTAATGTTTCAAAAAAATCAAAGTCAAAACTTTATGCATATATGAGGGGCCATCCTCTTGTAGACACCCATAGAGCACATTGGTCAAAGAATATAGGAGTTCCAGAATTTGTTGGTGGCAGTCTGCCATGTTGTGATCAAGGGAACTGTGAATATTATTGTTCTACTATGCTCACACTGTTCAAACCATGGAGAAGTGGCTTAGATTTGAAGACCAAAGAAAATTCCTGGGATGATGCATTTGAATCTTACCAATTTTTACTCTGTCAGCTTCATGTGATGAGAAATATGAACCTACAGTATGAGTGCTTAGATGCCCATGATGATTTTCATGCTCAAAGAAAGGTGCTGTTCCAATGCCCAGCTGGGCTGAGCAAGGTACAGGCTTGTTCCAAGATCTTGATCAGATGGCTGTTGAGGATGCAATAAATGGGAACACTGAGTCTCCTGCTGTGCTTGATGAGCTCTCTATATCTGCACATGTTGGTCGATGGGATAAGGTCCACACTGCACTGATGACTGATAGGGATCTGCATGGGTTTCATATACCCATATGGGTTATGGGTATCGGTACATGTGGGTACGGGTATGGGTCACAATAGTCCTACTTATGAGCTACAAAATGCACTAATTCTTGACTGTTTTGCTTGATTTTTAGTGCATTTTGTAGCTAAGACCAGCAGGTTTATGGGTTTTACCTGCCACGGTTACAGGTATGGGTACAGCACAAAATACCCATGGGTTACCCATGCAGATCCCTAATGACTGAGATGAGGCACATGTTGTCAACACTCAGATGGACAGATTGAAAAGCCAACTTACTTCCTGACAACCTCTGATTACTGCCAGAGCCAATACAGATAGAGAAAACATGAACCCAATGGAAAGCTGCTGTGGCTACAGCATGTGCTGAAATCCTAGAAGAACATGCACATCATTTGCCATCTCCTTGTACCACCTCAGCTGGCCACTCTGCCTCATTTGTTCCTCATGAAGTCCAAGTAGTTGATAAATCCTATATGAGCCATTCCTTCTTCAGCAAAGAGTGGCGGAAGACAATTGACTCAGTCTCTGTAGATTTTGTGCTGAACAAGGAACAAGATAGAGCTTTTTGAATTGTCACCAACCATGCATGCAGTCCTGATTCAGATCAGATGAATATTTCTGGAATGGCAGGCACAGGCAGGTCACAGGTGTTGATGTTAAACAGAAAAGATGACCAGACTGGGGATTGAACCCAGGCCCTCCTGGACATACACCAGATGCTCTGACCAACTGAGCTATCAGGTCTTATAGAGTTCAACAGAACAAGGATACCATATAACCAGACACGGATTGCTATCACTATCACATCACATTTTAGTGTGTGTCTGCAAACTATGGTCTGTTAAGTACTGATTGAGCAGTGACAGATTATATAATCCAACAGTTGAAAGCTCTGGTTAAGTTCTTCAAACAAAGAAAAGAATCTCACCACCTCATTATTGTTGCTCCAACCAGCAGTGCTGCTGCACTTCTAAAGGGTTCCACCTACCACTTAATGTTTGGTATGAATAGTGATGGTGGCCCAACATCAAACATGCAGCTGGCACAGGTGAAATCCAGGTTGGAGGGTGTCAATTATGTGTTTTTTTTTAGATGAAGGTTCAATGCTCTCGTGCTGTGATTTGTATCTGACAAGTGCATGGCTGGCACAAGTAATGAACAATCTTGATGCACCATTTAGTGGTTTAAATATCATTTTTGCTGGTGATTTTGCCCAGCTCCCTCCTGTTATTGGACATGAACATGCTTCACTCTACAGTCAGACTGTTGGAAAGAACACTACATTTCTAAGGGACCAGGCATTGATTGGTAAAGCTTTGTGGCACCAAGTCACCACTGTTGTTGTTCTGCACAGCAACAGTATCAATCAGCAGCAGATGCTAAGTTCTGTGTGGCTCTAGAAAACATGAGATACAAGGCATGTACACCTGCTGACATTGCATTTCTAAAGTCCTGTATCTCCAGTGATCTACCTGGCTGTTCTAATGTAAAAGAGAAACAGTTCAGAAATATGTCCATCATAACCACTCTCAATTCTCAGAAAGATGAAATAAACCAGCTTGGCAGCAGCTGAGACAAAATGGTGATTAACACATTTCTACTCTGTGGATACTGTTCCATCTAAATTATCTATGCATGGTGCTCACACAAAGTTGCAGACAAAGATGTGTTAGGTACACTATTTGTGGAGCTTGCCAATCCACCTAGCCCAATTAAATTAGATGGGTACCACTTAATGTTGTCCCCCTGTTAAGAATTAGTGTAGTAACCATCTGCAGATTTCCAGATGACACATCACTCACTATATCAAGAAGTCAGGTTGAGGCTCTGCCAAATTTTGCAATGACAGGCTATGCCTCTCAAGAAACGACTTGCCCATTCAATGTTGTGGACCTGAGCCAATGTAGGTCTCACCAAGGTTATTACACTGCATTGTCAAGAAGTGCAACTGCTGCAGGAACCCTGATTCTGTCAAGTTTTCATCCAAGTAAGATCTGTGGAGGTGCATCAGGTGCACTACACCAAGAATTTAGAGAACTGGAGCTGTTAGATAACATCACTACACTCAGATTTGAGGATAAGCTGCCAAGATCTATAGCAATGGATAATCATCAGAACAGCTTGATAGATTTATTTTGACAACACAAGGGTGAGGCCTACATGCCATCCAAGATGCACAAGGCCATCTGTTGGAATAAATCAGATCCTGTTCTAGAGTGGAAGGAATATGTTGAACCATCCATGCCCAAAAATGAAATATGTCTGGCTCCCATCACTTTAAAGTGAAGGGCTTCTTACAAGGTCTCTGCAGATAAATGTCCTCATAAAAAGAATTAAATTGGTTCATCCATCTGTTGATCCATCTAACATGATCCATCTGAGAGTTCCTATTGGCATTGTTTGGTCAAACAATAGCTGCACATATGATGCTATTTTTGTAGTCTTGTTTAATATATGGTGCGAGAGTCCTGCTTCAATTGGTGCATTGTGGTGGGGCTTGCAGTCAGAACTATTGAATTCCTTGATTTCCAGTTTTGAGTTGCATAACAGCTTTCCAGCAAGTGTCAGTAGTAATGTAGCTTCAGCTCAGTGCTTTTCTTTGGAACAAATTCAAGACTTCATCAGGCATCATTTGGGCAGAATTTCTTCTCAATTTACCTGGGGAAGATATGCAAGTGTGCACTGTATTGCAGAGAAACTGTTTGTGACTTGCACACAGTCACAGTGTCTGAGCTTGTCTGCCCTAACACTCACAACAAGATCACCAACTTCTAACTGTGAATTGATTGTGTTTAGGCAACCTGGGATGTCTCTCCAGGCCTGCATAGATGACTTTATACTACCTGTGGCTTCCAGATGCTCAACATGTGGTGCTCACTTGTCATGTACAACTTCCTTTGTTCAAACTCCACATGTGCTTGTCATTGACTTGGAAACCATTGTGCCATCTCTTTCTCCAGATCTCTGGATTACATGTGCGGACACCACCCATGTTCATTACATCCTGAGAGGAGTGATTTACCATGGAAATGACCATTTCACATCACTTGTGATCACTACAGAATTTATTCAATGCCATCGCAGGATTTGCCAGCATTGTTAGTTGCAGGACTGGGAGTTACTGGATGTCAATCAACAGCAATCAAAGAGGTGCATTGACATCAATGACCTCTCAAAAGTGCAATAGATGTATGCTTTTATCATTATTTGTATCTCTGATACTAATTTATTTTCTTTTTGTCATATAATTTGTTCTGTTTCTCTCTAATGATGACTATGCAGAAGAGTTTGGGTGCCAAAGTTACCAAACAACACATTAGTGGTGCCAGGGGACCTGTGGTGCAGGATGTCCACAAAGTACATACTCATCACTTCTCACACAATTGGCAAACCTTGAAGCAGTTGATTTTCAACTGCCCTTGAGGCAGTGGGTGAGGCAGTTAACTCGCAGTTAGCTCATGGTTAACTCATGGTTGATTGGTGTTTGACCAGTGTTTGGGGCAGTTATGTAACATAGCTTTATAATCTGAGCTTTCAGAATCCAAAATTGATGCAATGACCATTTCAAATGCTGTTTCAAAAACATTTCTCATTGTAATGAGCTTTCAAACAGGTTGCATGCGAAATTTGAAGCATCATCACAATGACCAAAATATTGTTGCATGTGATGTCCTTTTATGTAAATATTCATCCTGTCTCTACAAAAAAATCTAAAGCATTGTTTAACTCTGTTTACTGGTGCTGACATTGTGAAATTCAGGCTGTTGGGCGGCATTGTCTGTTTCAACAGCAGAGGGGTGGGGCCACCTCATTCACAGCAGATGGAAGGCACCTGAATGTTTGAACAGGCACACAGCATTTTCTTCCAACTGCCAATCCCACCCATGCCAACCACACAAGAGGCAGAGCAGTACAATACCCTGGAGAATATGTTGGGAATAATAGGAAAAAATAAAAGGAACCATCAGTAAAAAAATGTTGTTTTTCCCACACTTTTCTCTTTGCTCTTGCTCAGCAAAAATAACTCATCCATTCCCAGGAGAAAATCAGGTGAAAATGGAGGGGAAATATATGTTTTTTTCCACATTTTCTCTATATCTGGTGAAAACAACATTTTTTCTCCTGACTTACACAATTTTTTCACCTAGAAACAGATTAGTTATTTTTCCACAGAGAAAAAAGTGGGAATATGTGGGAAAATGACCTTTTTCCTCCTAATTTTCACAAGGTTTTCTCCTGGAAACAGATTAGTTGTTTTCCAGCAGCAACCAAAAGGACAAAGTGTGGGAAAATAACATATTTTTACTGATGGTTCCCTTTATTTTTCCCCAGTGAAAAAGTGTCTTTTTCTCCAGGGTAATATATTGCTCTGCCTCTTGTGCCATCAGTCCTCATTGAAACAGGCATCAAAATGGCTGTTGCATCAATTTTGAATTCCCCTAATATTGAGTACTTAAAATGGTCATCAAAATGGCCATTGTGAATCCTCTATTATCATTCTTTACCTCCTTTACTCAACCATGCCTCCAGTCATATGTAGCTGTACAGTTTGCAGCACAAAAACTATCCTCATCAATGGTGTTCAACAGCCAGGACAGTATGTTGATGCTTCTACCCATTTGAAGCATGAGAAATGGGATAAACGGCCTGCATCACCAAAGGGTCAGCAATTGTCACCCTCAAGCACATCACCAAAACATCCTAGGGCCTCTAATTCTCCTAAAGGTGAGTGCCAGATTGTTATTGTTAGATCCTGACTGATAATTATCCAGATATCAACCTTCCTACAGTGCACATCATGAAGATGATCTGCCTCCTTGTCATCTGGCTCCACAATAGACTGGTGTGAGTCGTTCTGTCACCAACAGAATTCTACAAGGAATTCAACTTATCATTTCCATAACTCTCTCCCTTGTTGAGGTTGCTCTTTTGTCATCTGGACTCACTGTCAAGCTTTCAAACTTCAAACTTCCTCATGATATCCGTACAGCATATTGGCTCCACTGCCCTGAGCCAGAGATCATATGGACAGCATGCTGCCCCCAGTGCTTTTCCCTCTTTCCTTGTCCCATTCCTTGGCGATGTCAGTGGAAAGCATCTCCTAGATCATGCTCCTGCAACACAGAGCTCTGGATAGTTCAGAATACTCAGAATGGGCCAAAATGGGTCCCATGATGCCTATATACTACACAGTCCTTTGATTCATGGCTTCAGTTCTTTTTATCTTGACAGGTCATTGAAGACTGCCTTCATGAGACTTTCTGCTGCCATAGGAACCATCCACCAGCTGCCTTTGGTGCCAATATGAATGATATCCAGGATAGCCCTGCTTGGGATGACTTGCAAGGCTTTGTTCAGTCTCCCTATCATCTCCTGTTTGGAATCTATGTTGATTGGTTCAATTCTTTTACAAACAAGATCTCTGGTAAGTTGTTAACAAATTATGCACATAAATGGTATAGTTCATTGTATATATAGGTAAAAAAGTATCTTGTGGAGCAATTCTGCTTTATTGCTTGAGCCTACCTTTCCATCTCTGCTATCGACCTGAAAATACATTCATCATTGGTCTCACACCTCCTCCCCATCTTCCTGACCACACAACTATCTCTCATCTTCTTGATCCTATTATCAACTCTGTTGCCAAGTATGGTGTTGCATCAGGCCAAGATGTGCTAACATCCAGACATCCTGATGGCATATCTGTGCAAGCAAAAATTGCACCTCTGGTTGCTGATCTTGAGGGAAGTCACAAGGTTTCTGGCTTCTTGGCACATGGTGCCACAATGTTCTGTTCCCTCTGCCTCTGCACTCATGATCAGCTAGAGGACCTTGATATTCAATCTTGGGAATCACATAATGGTGTACAGGTGTGAGTGCAAGCAGAGGCATGGCTGCATCAGATAACAAAAGCTGGTCGAAATGCTCAGGAAAAGTCAACTGGTGTGCGATGGACTCCACTTCATAATCTGCCATACTGGGACCCAGTCAAACATGTTGTGCTAGGTTTTATGCATAACTAGCTTGAGGGTGTTCTGCAGCATCATCTTTGCACACTCTGTGGAATTGGACGGGATGAGGATGAAAGCCAAAAGGCTAAAGAGGTAGAACAGGATGAGCAGTGGACTGAAGAAGATGTATCAGATTCTGCTGATGAGCTGGATGACCTTTTTCAAGAGGCAGCTGAACATAATCTTGAGGCTGTAATGGCAATGCAAAATACACCACCACCTATGTCCCCCTCACCATCTTCTTTGTCTCTCTCTGGTACACCAACTATCTCTTCCTTGAGTCAATCTGAATCATCAGACTCATTCTCATCATCGACACCTACAGCCACACAGAGCCACACATATGACTTCAATGATGATGATGATGATGATGATGATGATGATGGAAATGGTGACTATATTCCTGTTGACACTTTGCCTTTTAGCTTCACAGATACTAAGCTACAGGCAATAAAGGATTGCATTTGTAATATTTAGTGTTTAAAGGTCCAGTTGACTGGATTGACAAAATGACCGAGACCCAACCAAACCATTGGTTGTGGTTGCCTGGTTTTGGGATCAGTTGGGTTGCCAGTTGCTTCAATTCAAAAATATCTAGAAACCATTTGAAAACCAGTTGCAATTGGTTGCAACTGGTCTTCTTACAGTGTACAACATACTACTTATGTACTCAATATTACAGTCACTACAAAACAATAAACTAATTTAGTTACAACTAAAATGTACTATGTATAACATGATATAACAAAAATAGGACAAGCCCAATGGAAAAGCATTCATTTGGTGAGGGTTTATATACCCTGTGGCTGTGCATGGACCTTTTGGTCATGTGCTGCCAAAAAATACAAAGTGGAACCACTTTGACAAATGATTCCCATGAACACCAACCATCAACGACACCAATTCAACAATCACCCTGCCACCCACAACATCTACCATGCCTACCCAAGAAGTCCTGCACCCAAAGTGAGAGCGTAGAGGGCCCAAATGATGACTAGTGTTGTTTGGGCCCTCAGGTATGTTTTGTATCATTTTTGATTTCTTTTCTTCTACTATTACTAACTAATTTAATCTCTTTTTTAGAATCTTATGTTGTGCCACCTGCCTCCTGCCTCCTACCCTTGTCAGGCCCTACACTGCTGCTGTGAGCCTCTGCTCGCAGGGTGGCAATGGGTCCTGTTTCTGGACAACAATGCAACAATGACAATGTTAGCCAACAATGCTGCCACCACCAACCCCATGTCAAAGCACCACCACCCTGCCTGTGAGCAACTGCTCATAGGGGGAGATGGCGGTGCTGACTGGAAACACCAAAGACACCACCAAGCAGCTGGGACAACCAATGACCACACAAACGGGGGGGCAACATGCAGCAATAAGACAAGATGAACAGGGGGGGATGACAGGCAGCAATGCAAATGGGTGGGGATGACCATGACCACAACAATGACAACGACAGGCAGCAATGCGAATGGGGATGACAAATGACAACATGAAGGGTTGGGAGCAGTGAACGGAGGGCAACAGGCAACGCGAATAGGGATGACAGGCAACAATGCAAATGGAAGGGGACAATGGGTGACACCGCAAACAGGAGGGGACGACTTACAACCATACAGCTGGGGGCATGCGACAATGTGAACAGGAGGGCATGGTGATGACAACGACTACATGACACCATATGGGGTGCTTCTCCTTTTCTCTGTTTTCACTAATGGATTCTTTGCCCCCTCCCCTGCACTGGGGATATCTTTTTTTATAGTCTTTTTTCTCTTACCAACACCTCACTGCTGTGAGCACCTGCTCGCAGGGTGAAATGTAATTAGTTTTATATAATATGTAATAATTTTAGTTAGAGACAAAAATCAGTGGTAAAACTGGTTGAAACCAGTTTTGGGTTGCGGTCCTGCTACTTTGAGTGAGGGTCTGGACCAGTTGCACCCCTTGGGGGTTGAAAAACTGGACCAAACCGGACCTTAAAACATTAGTAATATTACTCTTCCAACATGGATACAATGACCACCAGTCAATTTAGGTGAACCAAGCCATGGTAAACTCAAAGCTTGGGAATTTCTCACCCTCATCACATGTGTTTTTCCCCTTATTATTCTCAAATTTTGGTACATCACTACTGCTACAGATTTTCACTGCCAGCACTTTCACTGCTTCTATCATCTTGTTGCAGCAACAAATATTATTGCTGCATTCAAAACCTCCAATGCTGATGCTGATGCCTATACCCAGCATTTTATTCAATATTGGACTGCTATTCAACATCTCTTCCCCCATTGTCCATCCAAGCCAAATCATCATTATGCCATGCTTAATGGTTCTCAGCTCAAATATTGGGGTCCTTTGGCTGCTTTTAGTGAGTTTCCAGGTGAGCAAATGAATGGAATGTTGCAAAATATTAACACCAATCACCATCTCTGTATGTCTTTCCAATTACTCTACTTCAAGGCTGATAGCTAATACCAATACCAGGAGAATTGGATCTTACAATGCTTCACCAGATGAGTTGTCGAGCATGTGTAGATGCTTTGCTGCACAGTGGAGATGATTTAAAAGAATTGTGTGATATTCTTGAGTCAGTGGACATGTCCACAGATGTCCTAGCAAAGGCACATGGCCTTCTAGAAGTAGATTATAATGATCTGCTTCATTATCTTCACCAGACAGGACAACCATACCAACCCTACTCTGATCTTCCCCATCCACCCAATGCCATTATCCTCCCTCCACAAGCCCAGCAGCCTCTGAAGGTGCACCGAGATAAATGCATTTTCAGCTGTGAAAAGTCACACAAAGAGAACAGTGCCATACAGTTCTACAATCCTTTGACTAAGGCCCATGATACAGGATTCATCCAAAACATTTGGAGGCTTCCACTGGAGGGGATGATGTGCACATTCATAAGAGTCCACTCACATAGATCACTATCTGCACAGGAGGAGGGACAAGCACCATTCATGCACTATCCTGGATTTATGTCATGAATTGTTGATGCACTCCCCTCTAACAACCTCAGTATCATTGAGCCTGTCCATATCATTACCCATGTCACAACTCTCCAGCGACCAGCAGGGACTTATTGCATTGGAAGGGAGGTCCTGGTTGTCTGTTGGGCTCCAAATAGAGGATGCCAATAATTCTCATGTAAAGTTTAACAAGGAGAAAAGTTGTTTTCAATGAATCCACACAGACTGCAGCAGTGGTTGCCTTTTTTGGGTAAGCCTTCTCCTATCCTATTGTGTAATGGTAAAAAAATGTGCATTAGGTAGTAAGTGTAGGTCCAGCAAAGGTATAAAACACATTGTTTTGTCATTTAGATGCAAAAGTAAAAGATAAATGGAGAAACCATCAGTTAGTTCAAGTTCACAAGAAAGAAAGAAAGAACCTACCAGGGCCCAAATGTTGACCAAACATCATTGTTTGGGCCCACGTTGTGCACAAGGTGGCTCCTTTGTTGCCACTGGTGGCATTGTTGGGTGTTGTAGTTGGCATGGGTCTCGTGGGTGGGTGTTGTTGGTGGTGTTGGTGTTGGTGTTGGTGTTGTTGTTCTTGCTGTCATGGTGGTGGTCATAGGCATTGTCGTGGTTGGCGGTGATGACTGAGGCTGAGTCTGGCATTCTTCGTGGCATATGATCACGTTCAACTTTCTTTGTTCTCGATATGTTGCAGCATACACATGTTCTAGCTCAACTGAATACCCTGATTCTTGACTATCACCATCTCCCATGCCAGACAACCCTGACCCAGACTTTCAAATGGATCCTCCTGTAAATCCTAGCTCAGGGGAGGCCAGCTCATCTGGAATCAGGCACAAGTGTTCTCTGGGCAATGCAAACCCCGGCCCAAGAAGCCAAAAAAACCTAGTGACTGGCACTTGAGAAAGGGAGAGGTACCAAGGGAGGCAGAGAGGATGAAGGTGTGCACTCATTATGTTCAATCACTTCACAGTCTCAGTCTCTTTCAGGCTGCACTTGAGCTTCATCTCCGTGTCCTCTGGGGCTTACCACACCAGGGCACTGTCCCATTCAAGGTCACTGCAGAGGACAAAGTACCCTTCACCTGGTGCTTCACCTCTGAAGCACAATTGTGGAACTCTGTAACATCACCAACAACATCAAGCACATTTCAGAGTCTTATTTGTTGCTCATGTTCAGGACTGTGGCATGCCTTGGGCTTAGGGCGTGACTTGGGTAACCCCTGGGTATAATTTCATGTACCCGTACCCATGAACACTGTACCCATTATAGTTATGGGTATGGTTTTACCATGGGTAGGGGGGGGGGGGGGGGTTTCAATGGGTATATCTACATAATTAGATACACTAAGAAACCCCTCCACTTGCATTAGCAGCGAGGGAGGGGTCGTAGTTGTCATAGTCAACCAGAATGGAATCAGGAAAACCCCTCCACTCATGGTAGATGCGAGGGAGGGGTCGTCATTGTCATAGCCACCCAGAAGAACATAAGAGCCCCTTGACTTGCATTTGAAGCGAGCAAGGGGGGGACATGGTGGCCATAGTTGCCAAGAATGGAATGAGAAACCTCACCCCCCTGCTCATGTTTGCAGCAAGAGAAGGGGGGGAGGGGGGGTGCTGCCTGTAGTTGCCGAGAATGTAACAAGAAACCCCCCCGCTCACCTTTGCAGTGAGGGAGGGGGTGGGGGTGGCTGTTGTCGCCTAGAAACAGATACTAGAATCCTCCACTTGCGTTTGGAGCAAGGGAAGGGGTAGGTGGTGGCCATTGTCACATAGAAAAAAATTAGAACCCCCCAGCTCACGTTTGAAGTGAGGGAGGGGGTGGTGGTGGCCACCTAGCATCCTATCTATTCTGCAAGTAGGTTATGGTTTACTGACAAACCTCAATAGCTTACTAATCACAGGATTGACGTGTTCAAGGCATGTGGCTTCAATAAGTGGATTGTGGCCTTGGCTAGTGAGAATGAGGCCCATTCTGATGATGAGTTGGCAGAAGGAAATGCAGACTCAGTTGAGGCAGTCTACCACATCAAGGAAAAGGAGGGTCAGGCAATGAAAGTCACAGCATTCTTTAGAATGGCAGATAAAGAGCACCAGTGGATGACTAGGAGCTGAAGCAGACACTATAAGTTGGTGAATGTATTCTTTTTATTTTTGCATTTGACTGAGTACATTACACTCCTCCACCTATTCTGGTCAGATTCCAGTCAGAATGCCCATTCTGATTGGAATTTCTGGAATTCCGGGGAATTCCATTTACATATATTTTTCTCACAATTCATAATTCCGATCAGACTGGAGGGTCAATTGTACCTCTGGAATCCCAGGAATCTACCCAAACTCATTTTTACCTGGAACAGTCAGATCAACCAGATGCACAGCAACTAGCATAACCAGAATAACCAGAATGCATGTGCTTTCCCAAATAAACTTTTGATGTACAACAAGAATTGAACACTCAACCTTGGGTCTGCACACATAACAGCATGCTTAACCACTGAGCTACCAAGTAATTATTTATCTACATACATCTAATACCTTTATTACCCAACCAAGGTACATAGTTACAGCCATTAATGGAATATGCAAACATGCATATTGCATGACATGTGACATGTGACTGCCAGCTCACAACCACCACCACCGTTGTCAACACCGCCTCCTCCTCTCCACTCTACCACCACCACTGCATGCACACCTGCCACCACCATTCCCACACCCACTGCCACCATCACCACCACCTTCAAATGAGCCGACTGGATGGAACGTGGGCCCAAATGACGGCAATTGTTGTTTGGGCCATAGATAAGGTTTTTTCTTTTTTCTTTTGCTTTTTATCAATCAACTAATTGTAATTTATTGCTTTTTAGTCTATATACTACTGGGGACGACCTGCTGCAATGAAAAATGTGCAATGCATGCCCACAGCCACCCAATCCCCTCCTCCCCTTTCAAATGGGATGTGAGGCTGTCAACACAGGCTAGGTGGGTGCAGAGGGATGCCAGGAGACCCCAGAAGGGGGATACCTGCCTAGTAAGCACCCACCAACCCCTGTACACACACCATTTTGCACTGACATGCCCAAACCCCTCCCTCCTCCCCCCCCAAAAAAAAAAGACAGAAATCCAAATGGAGGATGACGGCGACAAACAATGAAACAATGACAAGCCACCCACCCCCAGCCTCACGAGCAACTGCTCATGGGGTGGAACATGGGTGGAACAATGTCCAGGCGCAGGGATATGAGACAACGATGACACACCACCCGCCCCCAGCCTCACGAGCAACTGCTCGTGGGGTGGATTGCAGGTGGAACAACAATGACAACAAGCCACCCACCCCCAGCCTCACGAGCAACTGTTCATGGGGTGGAACATGGGTGGAACAATGCCTAGGTGCCCAGATAGGAGATGACAGTGCACCACCCACCCCCAGCCTCACAAGCAACTCCTCGTGGGGTGGATCATGGGTGGAATGACAACGATAACAAGCCACCCACCCCCAGCCTCACGAGCAACTGCTTGTGGGGTGGATCATGGGTGGAATGACAGACAACTCACCTAGCACAGTGGGGTTGCATCCCCTCCCCATCCCCCTCCCCCGCATTTTGCATGGGGAGGGTTTTTTTGTAGTTTTAATTATTTAATATTATCACACCTCCCCCTCCCCCATTTTGTCTGTGGGGGAGGGTTTTTTTTTCTTGATGTTTTTACCTCCCCCCTCACGCTGAATGCGAGGGGTTAGTTTTATGTATATATATAATCAAATCATCCCCTGCGAGGGATGGGCTTAAATTAAAAAAATTTGATCTTAATTATCTACTTCAAAAAAATGAAGTTGTGAGTTTGAGTGTCAGAAATAAACTTTATAATAGCTAGTTAATAATTCTCCTGTGGCTCAACTGGTTGAGCACAGTGTTTGGTTTATCACATGAGACCTTGAGTTCAATCCTTGCTCTGCACCAATTAATTTTGTAGGCAACTGAGGAACTTCAGGACTCGAAGTTTGACTTGACTTGACTTTCTACTGTTGTATACTGTAAGTTAAACTAAACATGCATGACTTGGAGTCTGGAATAACTGGAATCCAGTTGGAATAATTGGACTCCAGTGGAATCTGGTTGGAATAACTGGATTCCAGAGAGTCTGATTGGAATAGGTGGGGGAGTGTAGATTACAGATTTG
Source organism: Tricholoma matsutake (assembly GCA_026075535.2). Lineage (NCBI taxonomy): Eukaryota > Fungi > Basidiomycota > Agaricomycetes > Agaricales > Tricholomataceae > Tricholoma > Tricholoma matsutake. The sequence continues at coordinate 678,839 of AP026550.1, read as the reverse complement.
ACTGACCTTCTTTTTTTTTATAGACCAGAGCAGCACCATGAAGAGCTTGCCATGCCAAAGTCATCAGAGCTCACAGCTCTCCCAAATTGACTGGTTTGATCCAATCTACTGGAACAATCTTACTGTCCATAAGCATGCCCAATATGTCAAGGAAGGTACTTACATTGCTCTACCACCTGTGGATCTCTGCACCTCCAGGTCTGAGTGTGAGAAATGGAAGGATATGCTGGAGAAGGAATACATGGCCAAATATGGTGACACTGTGTTGGCAGAATACAAGCTGCCTACTCCAGATGAATTGGAATGACTTGAGCAGTGGGATGAGGAGGATGAAGTTGAGCAAGATCTGGAGGCATCAGGAGAAGAGGAATGAAATATGGGGTGTCTTTTACATATGCTGGTTCATATTCATTGTTACTATATTGTTGCTTGGTCACTTAATATATTTCAAGTTAATACCATCTTTGCATGTATATATATTTCTGAGCCTGCAAGAGGGGACAACATAAGTATTTAAAAAAATTCATTATACTAACTAGCCTCCCTTGCGCAAGAGGGGACAATGCAAGTATTAAAAAAATTCATTAAGCTAACTGACCCCCCTTGCATGAAGCAAGGGAGGGGCCACAAAACTAATTAATGATAGAAAAAAAACAAAAACCTCGCTCACATTGTCATGCAGGAGGGGCCTGCCCCATGAGCTGTTGGTCGAAGCGCGGTTGGGGTGGTAGTGGTGGTGCCCTGCCCTCCAATTCTGGTCTTTGCCCTGGCTCATTTCACCCTGCCGTTCATTGTTCATTCATTGTTGTTGTCATCCTGTCCTCTGTTATCGTTGTCTTGTCCCTGCCCTGGTCCTGGTTGTCCAGGTAGTCATCATCCTCATTGTTCTTTCAGTTGTTGTTGTCCTGTCCACAGGCTGTCCTGCAACACAGTGGTGGTGGTGGTGGTGGTGGTGGGTCATAGATGGGAGGTCACAGTAGCCGTCCCTCCCATTTCCACCCCACAAGCAGTTGCTCGCAGCAGTGGTTGGGGGTGCTGTGGTGGTGGGTGGTGGCTGTATGGTCCCCCTCATGATCTTGCCTATTCCTGCCATTGGATCATCCTTCATTGGTGTCAGGTCATCGGGGAGTTGGGCTGGTCCTTGGTTGGGTTGTACAGTGCCCATTTCATGGGGCTGGGGGGTAAGTGTGATGTGGTGGGGGGTTAGAGGTGCATACCTTGGGGTGTATCCCACTCCATGGGTCTCCCAGCATCCCTCTGCCTTCCTAGCCCCACTGAACATCCTCACATCCTGTTTAAATGGGGAGGGGGGTAGCACGGTGGTGGTTGGGCATGTGTCATTTTGTGTCAGTACTGGATGTTACCAGTAGTTTAGTCCTAAAAATGATGTGATGCAATTAGTTGATAAAAATAAGAAATGAACCAAATATATATATATATCTACAGTCCAAATGATGACTGCATCGTTTGGGCCTGCACACTGCATTTTATCCAAGCCATTTCCTATCAGCACCCGTTGTTACAAGTAGTTTAGTCTAAAAAATGATGGGATACAATTAGTTAGTTGATAAAATTAAGAAATGTGCCAAGAACAACTTACCTAGGGCCCAAATGACAAGTGCATCGTTTGGGCCCATGTTTTGTCTGAAATGGTTCATTTGTGGCCATTGGTGGCTCTTGCTGGGGTTAGGATCATTGGGTGTGGGTGGTTCATCAGAGTGGAGGGAGGTGTAGGAGAGATGCGGCAACAGCACCATAACATAGTTAAACCTAAATTAAAGAAAATGAGGAACAAATATGAAAAGACTTACCAGGGGCCCAAACAATGATAGAGGTCATTTGTCCCCATTGCAGTGTAATGCGGCTCATTTGTTGGTGTGCTGGGAGTCATGGCTGGGGCTGTGTGGTAGTGATAGCAGGGAGGGTTGTGTCAAGTGTTGGCTGTTCCCGTGTTAAGCCAACCCGTGACACCGTGCCACAGCTCACAATAATTATCATGTGACTCAGATGTCTCACTCGATCAGCTAAGATTACAAAGCTACTTCATTACATAACTATGCCCAACTGCCAGTCAACCGCAAGTTAACCACAAGTCAACCACAAGTCAACTACAAGTCAACTATGAGTTAACTGCCTCAAGGGCAGTTGAAATTCAACTGCTTCAAGGTTTGCCCATTGTGTCAATATGTCAGCATACTCCATTATTCACACCACCATCCCTCAAAACAGGATTCACTTGCATAAGAGTGGTAGAATGACACACTGCAGGACATGATTGCAACAATGCACTGATGACTCACAGCCACAGAGCTGTGGCTTGAGGGCTCAGCTCAGGGCTTCAGAACTGTTGAGCTAGGCCCTAGGCCCTACTGAGCCCTACTCTAAGACTTGGCTTGCAGGGCTTGGCAGCTGGGGCTTGACAGCTTTGGGCTGAGCCTTGCATATCACTAGACAGCAAAGACACAAATGATAGGGATGACAAGGAGAGCAGGAACAGCAGAGTCCAGGGAAGGCTCACAAGTGGAAATAGGAAGCAACGGGATGAAAATGACATGGCCAACAAGAGAATGACAAGGGTACAACAATAGAAGGATGACAATAGACCAGATGATAACAGGACAACAAGGACAAGGATGACAACCAGGACCAGGGGGACAATGATGATGAAGGGGATGGACACAACAGGGACAACAATCAGGCAATGCAAGACAATGAGGATGATCTAGTACCCCCCACCACCACTGCACAACAACAGCCACCACAACAACAGCACCCCCAACCACTGCCATGAGCAACTGCTCATGGGGTGGAGACAGGGAGCAATTAGGCAGGGATGATGGTGGACCAGACTCCTCCACCACAAGCAACTGCTTGTGGGGAGGATGGCTGGTATGTCAAATGAGGAGGTACAGCATGGCACCCCCATGCCTATGAGCCCTTGCTCGTAGAGTGGTTCTGTTGGGATCAGGTACTGATGGCATCAGAGCACCTGTGATCACCTGAGGTCAGCCTAGCCCAGTCTGAGTACCAGTTCTATTATTGGACTTAGGTCTATTTATAAGTTGTAACATATCTGGACCATAGTATAGGAGAATGAGAGATGTTCCTCTCTCTGCTTTACCCACCATATCAACCATAAGAACTTGCTCTCTTACTCATAAATCCAATAGGTTATGGGCCCTGGCTTTTTCTATATTTAAATACCTCATTTCCAAAGTGTTATGGATCTTCCACCTGAAGAAGATCTAGAGGGGTCAACTTCTACCCCTATTCATTCTACTAGAGTCTATGCCTCTAATGCTGGTAAAAAATGGCAGCAGGTCAAAGATAAACCAACAATCGAATTAATACAAACAAAGGAATATTTGAGCATAAGCGACATCACTGATCACAATCACTTGATGGATGAGAACTGGCATGAATGGAAAGAAAGGATGAAAAGGGTCTTTATCAATTATGATATTACTGGGTACATCATTGGAGAAGTAACACAACTGGAAGATAATATAGATCCCATTGGTGGACACAACAAGTGATAATTCAAAGTGTCACTTCCTCACAAATGAATCATGTCAGATTAGCTGAGGCAATGTAATATGAGACCATGCAGAAAACCTCCTAAAACATATGGAAACACTTAAATCATATCGTGATCACATCAATAAATTTCCTTACACTGAATTTCATGTAGTGAACACACACTTCAAATCAATTATTTCGGCATCCTTACATTTGCCATGGCAAACATTTATTAAACCTTATAACGGTAATGCTAACAAACTTGATGATCCCAATCATAAATGACAAATCTCTTCTGACACATTTATTGGTTTACTACTAGAAGAATACAAGATTTGTATGATGAGATCTGATAACGGGAAATATAACAGTGCCAGTGGAAGTGTGAGTCTGGTGAAAACCCAGGGTGCAAACAGTACTAAGAAATCCCTGGAAGATCACATCAGGGATCACAAGTCCTCAATCAAACCTTATTGCAATCATTGAAAACATGCAGGACATTGGTTGAGCAAATGCCATAATTTGAGGGCAACAAATGTCAGAACTATGGGAAAGTTGGTCACCAAGCAAAGAATTGCTGGAGCAAGAAGAAGGGGAAGGGAGAAGATAAAAGGAAGGATACAGATGAGTCCAATGCAGTTGAAGAACACATCACATTCATGATAGATGAAGAATTACACAATTTTGATTCATATGATGCTTGTGATGCTGGTGCCAATGATGAACAATTGATCTGTTATGATTGCTTAGCCAATACAGCAACAACCTCACATATAACACATCAAAGAGAAGCCTTTACTGGTTACACACTCTTGGAAAATATTTTCGTAACAGGTGTAGGTGGTAAAGAAGCAAAAATTTCTGGTTGTGGAACTGTTCAATTAATTTCAACATGCAAAGGTCAAAATTATATTCTCCATTTGGAGAACATTCTACATGTGCCTGGAGCATGAAATAATTTGATTTCATTGGGGCAATGGGACACTGCCCATAGGGCACGGCATGGGTAACCCTCGGGTATATTTTTTTATACCCCTACCCATACCCGTGAACACCGTACCCACATGGGTAGGGGTATGGTGTTACCATGGGTTTTTGGGGGTTACCCATGGTTATTCATGGGTATTGTTATTTTTCATTATATTTGACAGGAAAAGATGTTTGCATCTTCTCATGGGGGGTAAACCCGTGAGTCATGTCACCCTGACTTGCGGATATGTCATCAAAAAGTACCCCTGCATTTTTTACTGTTATTTTTCATGATATTTGATAGAAATTCGCTGAAAAAGATGTTCACATCTCATCACAGGGGGTAAACCCGCAAGTCAGGTCACCATGACTCGCAGGTTTTTCCCATGATATGTCATTAAAAAGTCGAAATCTCAACACAGATGATCACTCACCTGACCAAAATCTGGGTACCAGCATACCTGCACATACCCGTAACACTGTGGAAAAGGGTACGGTGTTGCCCAGGTATGGCAATCCCATACCTGTACCCATACCCATGCATACCCGTGACCAGAAACACACGGTGTTACCCATACCCGTGCTGTGCCCTAACTGCCAGAGGAAAATACACAGGTGGAGAAAAACAAATAATATAATAATAATTCTTATTACAAAAGATGGCACACCAATAGCTCATGGCAACAAAATTGGTAATCATTTATACAAGATAAAGATGATTATTCAACAATCACATCACACCTCTCCAAATGTTGATGGGTCATGTGTTGATCAAACATTTGTTGGGAATGATGCACCACTAAATTGGGAAACTTGGCACTGATGTTTTGGACATATCAGGTATACTGGACTTCAAAAATTATTGGACAGAAAATTGGTGGATGGATTCAACATTGACCTTCAGTCACCTAAGCCAGACTGTGTAGCATGTACTGAGGCAAAGCAACTTGGTTACATGTCAAACCCTTTCCCAAAATATCCAAAAGTACCAAACCTGGGGAATTGATGCATATTGACTTATGGGGAAAACATGTGATCAAATCTATTAATGGCAATCAATACTACTTGCTATTTGTGGACAGCACCAAAAGATACATTACCATCCAGTATTTGAAGGAGAAATCAGACTCAACACAGGGAGTCATTAATTGTATGGCTCATCTGATAACTCAAAACTGAACACTGAAAGGAATTCAAATTGATTGTGGAGTAGAATTCATAAATAAGAAGCTGGAAAGATGGTGTAGTGAACACAGTATAGAAATTTGACTAACTGCACCTTACTCACCCTCATAGAATGGTGTTGCTGAATGGATGAATTGAATACTCATCAAATTATCCTGTGCCATGATAACTGCCAACCAACTTCCTGAATTTCTTTGGGAATACACTGTTATACATGTTGCTTATCTCTGTGACCAATCATTTACAAAACACCTTCCGAAATTGACACCTTGCAAGAGTTGGTACAGTAAAAAACTTAACATATCACATTTGCATGAATTTGGAAGCCCTGTTTAGGTATTACTACAAGGGGGAATATAAACTGCAAGATGTTACCAAAATCAAGGCACCAATCATATATTGGCTATGATGATTAGGGTTCACCAAGGGTTTTAGCCTAAGTGTAATAGCCAAATTTCTGCTACCAATAAAAATGTCCTGCTTCTAATCAGTTGTTGAACTCAAAATCTTTATCAGACATTCTTCATATGCTTAGCATTAATATTCACATGTAACATTATGCAAGAACATATAATTTCTAGCTGTTAAAACTATATTATCCCCTGCAAACTCTGAGGTTTTCATTACTTTGAACCCTTGGTGTTTAACCCATGGGTTTTGTACAACACTTTGGGCAGTATTGGTTCAGAAGACATTCTGTTGGGTTTGACCTTTGGAAGCAATCTTGACAGGGTTACTACCTATCCTTTTTTTAATGCATTAAAATATATGCTGTTGAATTGAACTTATAATTTACAAAATCATTTTAAAGTTCTCAAAACCCTTGAAAACCCTTGGTGAACCCTAATGATGATGGCATGGGCATGATCAAATATTACAATGCCAAAACACACAAGGTATGTACCTCTTAAAACTTCCATAATATTCAGCCTCCAGGTATACCATCACCTCCCAAGCATATTGAAGTTACACCTGATTTGCCATGTGAGGGGGAGTCTGCAGGTAGCATGCTGCCAAAGGGTGTAACAGGGTCTGATGCTATAGCTCAGAGCCTTGAACCCAAAGCAAAGTGAAAATGGAATGAACTAATAGGAGAAATTGATATTAATGAACTGTGGAAGATATGTGGAATTCACATCTATTATAAACACCTTCAAGATCCTTTTACATATAAAGAAGATACCTTCTTATTAATGGAAGAAGTCTATGCAATTATTGCCAGTGATGGTCTCAAGGATGCACAAAACTCCCCTGATGGGCCTGAATGGGATAAGACCATGAAAATTGAATTGGATTTATTGATGGAGAAGGGGACTTGGGAACTTGTTCAGAAACCTCCTGATGTAGTTCCAATCAGTAATAAATGGGTTTTTATTAGAGAACAAAATAAGGAAGGGGAAGTCATCAGATATCGAGCAAGACTAGTGGTGAAAGGATGTACTCAACAACCCAGATATGATTATACAGAAACATTTTCAGGATGGATACATTATGCACAATCCTAGCTCTTGTACCTGAGAAGGAACTCAAGTTACATTATATAGATGTTAAGGGTGCATATCTAAATGGCACTTTACAAGAGACTATCCATATATGACAACCAGAAGGATGTGATGGAATGGGCTGAGTATGTAGGCTGGTCAAAACTCTATTAAAACAGGCAGGATCCAAGTGGAATAATGAACTTGATAGCAAACTCAAGGTTTACAGATATGAACACTTTAAGTACTTTTAGACCCATGTGCATATATACAACAGGATAGTGATGACTTTGGAATTATGGCCATCGGGGTGGATGACTCATTACTCTTTGCTTTATGATGGACCATATGAAGAAAACTCTCTACTCAGAATGGAAAGTTGCTGACCTTGAAGAACCAAGTAAAATTGTTGGAATTGAAGTTATGCAAACCAACAACTCAATAACTATTTCTCAATAGAGATATATTGCAAACAATCTTCGTATGAAAGGAATGGCTGATGCAAACCCTGTCAGCATACCTATGGATCCAAATATTAAGCTAGTGCCTAATCCAGATGACAATGAACCTAATCACAGTAATTCTTATGTGAGATTATTGGGGAGTCTGCAAATTCTACAAGACTGGATATAAGCTATGCTGTTAATAAACTAGCTGCCTACACTGCAAACCCAGGTTCTTGTCTCCATGGTGCAATAAAGTGGTTAGGTACCTAGCAGGTATGAAAACTTTAGGGATAACTTATAAGTTGTAACATATTTAGACTGTAGTATAAAAAATGAAAAATGTTCCTCTCTCTCTGCGTTACACCCACCACCTCAACTATAAAAACTTGCCCTCTTACTCATAAACCCAATAGGTTTGTCAGATGCTATGAGGAGGATGGCAAGGGAGGGGTAGGGGAAGGAAGATGTGATGAACTTCCTGGCAATGTTTGTTGCCTATAGATATTTTTTGTATAAATATATATATAGATGCATGCCTGTACCCACATCTCATGGGTTCCAACCCACATAGGTATGGGCACAGGTTGATGCTCAGATACCATGGGTTACCCATGCAGATCTCTAGGGCTTGACATGCTTAATGGTAGGTGTTAGATTTTATATTGCTGCTACCTCTGCTGCCTCAGTCATCCTTTCAATCTCAACACTATTGTGAGGGCTCTGTGCAAGTCAGTAGTGGTCTACCTAGCTTTGAATTGTTTTACAGAGTTTTTGGTATAAAAAAAGTTTGGTTCTGTGTTTGAACCCTCACTGAACCAGAACTGGACCATCCTGAACCTGAACCTATGGTCCAGTTTGAAGTTTGGCCAATTGGCTGAACCAAACTGAACCAAACTTCAGCATCCCTAGAGATAATCATCATTTGATCACATGTGAGTAATGGAGGTCAATCCTTGAAATAGAGCATATTAGCAACTGGTTAATCAAGTTTAAAGTATGTCCAATGGTGAGAGGTCTGGCTGCATCATAGCTATGACTCCTGCACTGTGTGCATGCTTTCCACTTTCCTTTACACTGTGTGTGGAGAATTTTGTTCATGCTGAACCTGTTTGAGGCAGAATGAGAGATGACTGTGATAACAGGAGTTGATTGATTGGGGGATGTGGCAGAAGTGCAGCCCTTTATATAGGTTTTGGGAGTGAGCACAGACCTAGTGTTTAAAAGTTTGACTAAGTCCAGTTATTTGCTCTGATGTGGCATAACCACAACCGTAACCAGTCCATAACCACACCCTAGGCAGGGGTAACCATGACCGAACTGTCATGGACCAGTTATTTATGGTTCGGTAACCAGTTATGGCCAGTTATGACTGGTTTATACAGTGTACATAATTTATTTCAGTGAGTTATCAGTCATTTCTTATGAACTTGGACTTGATTCTAATCTAAAATAGTGTTGTTTAAATATTCTAATTAGATGAGAGGTCCAGTAGATAGAATGTACAATAATATTATAAGTTAGGTTACTATCTGAGTGCACTGAGCAACTGAGTCAGGTATTCTATGACTGTAATTCAGTAATGCCTGGACAGTCAGCAGTACACAAAGCTATGAGGTGGAATTCTAGAGATCCTTTATTAGAACCTGAAATAGAAGATATCAGATGGAAAATTGTACAAAAGCAGAAGAAGCCTGCTGCAGCTGCTCCAGCAAAAGCTAATCCTGCTTCTGTTTCAATTAAATCCTTAGAAAGAAAAATCAGTTTGATAACTGATAATTCTACAACTGAAAACATAGATAAAAAGCAAAAACCAGTCACAATACAGCTCACATGGCATCTGGTAGTGCAACATTTCAGATTTCAACTCCTACTGGTTTGATATGGAGTAATAACAGCTGTGCATATGATTCTGTATTTACTATATTATACTTCGGAGTGAGGGCCAATTCTGGCAGGTATGAGTCCTTATATTTTATGATCTATAATCAAATAATGCTAAATACCTGACAATATTTGGTAATAAAAAACCAAATAGTATGCAAAGAAATATTAAATATTAAATCAGCTCAAGAAGCTGATCAGAATGATATATAAAATATAAAATACAGGATATAAACTTTATATTTAGCCCTGATAAATAATACTAAATAGTGGAAACTATTATGTTAATGATGCATCAATGATATTCTGTTCTATTACCAGTTAAATATAGCACAAAAAATAAGGAAGATATAGCTCATTTTCATTAATAACAAATAATAAGAAATATCTCTTGATGATTGTTACATTCTGTTTCAGCAATGTGTATTTTTGTTTGACTTCCAACTATTTTCCACCAAGGTTATCTAGTGATGATTGGCATAGCATTAGTATTTTAGTATTTAAGCTATTTACTTCTGTTTGTATTCTTCAGTTCATAAATCAACCAAGTTTACCCATCTCAATCTGTAGTCTCCTCTCTTATCTTGGACTTCCTCTTGAGCTCTGATATTCTTACATTTACCTTTGTCTTGAAATTAGACACTGACAAAGTGAAGGGCGCAATTTCTTATAAGTTGAAGCCAAGTTCTCTCTGATACACCATCCAATATTAGTCTGACAGATTTCCACCCCCCAAGTTCAGCACTTAACAATGATGGTTTAATAGTATACAACATAAGAACTGACTGAAATAATAAATTGAAACTATACAAACAAGGCCAAATAATTCCAAATGAGATTTCAATAATGGGCCAACAATATATCTTTATATTACATAAGGGATGGCCATAATAGTGTATCATATATGCTGGCCACTTGAAGTCATAGACTGACCATGAGTGAAATTCTTACTTAATATGGGATGGCCATAATAATGTAGCTCAATCTATGCCACTTCAAGTGCCCAGCATAAATGCTACATCATTAGGGCCAATCCCAGATTGAGAATCTCACTCAGGCAATCTGTGGGCATGTCAAATGCCCAGTATGTATTATGGCCATCCCATCTGAATAATCTCACTCACAGTTAGTCTATGGGCACTTCAAGAGCCCAGAAAATATGCTACACTATTATGGCCATCCCCGATGTAGAACCTCAGTCACCATTAGTCTATGGGCACTGTGCCCAGCATGTATGCTACAGTATTATGGCCATCCCATACTTAGAATCTCACTCAGTTAGCCTGTGGGCATTTCAAATGCCCAGTATATATGCTACATTATTATGGCCATCCCAGATTTAGAATCTCACTCAGTCAGTGTATGGGCACTTCAAGTGCCCAGAATGTATGCTACACTATTATGGCCATTCAATGTTCACCATCTCCTACACAGTCAGTCCATAGGCATTTTTATTGCCCAGCACATGTAACATTATTAGAAACTGAGCCCTAGTCTAGGGTTTATACCATTCTACAAAGTCAGAATCCTCTCTATAAGCAGTACTTTACACTCCCTGTAAGGGCAACCTTACAATCAGAGTCCTAAGAACATGATACTTGCAAGGAAAAACCAAAGTTTAGATTCAATAACTATTGAACAAGGAAAAGACCCATACCTTGCAAGGGAAAACCAAAGAGAAAACTTTAAGGAGTCTGGTGCAAGGCCAAAGTATATATATGGAAGGCATGCAACATTCTAAAATACTTGGAGCCCCTTCTATCCTAGCGCTAATTCAGATCCAGCGTCGTGTTCCCATTTGGGGAGATGGCCATCAATCAGTGATAGTGTCCACATCAGGCCATGCTTGGTAAGTGGTGTCCGCATCAGGCCATGATTGGTAATGGGCATGTGAAGACATCCTTGATCATTTCCATAGGCGCAACGATTGCGCAACTGGTTTGTGCAAAGGCACAAACTGCGACAATGGTTTGCACAGGGGTATTGACTGCGAGAATGGTGAGAGTACAATAGGGGCTGATGGATCAATATATCAGAATGTTTGTAGATGGTTGGTGCAAAAAGCACTTTGTTGTGCGAATGTTTGCACGTTTGCAGAAATATTCGCAAATGTGCGCCAGCCATTGTAGGGGCTCGTAAGGTGTTCCCCTTACATCACCCCCCCTTAAGGCACAGCGTCCCGATGCACAAAATTCCATCAGTGCAGATATCATGGTTGGAATCCCATCTGTCCAAAGGTAAGTGCGTTAACACATTTTGGGGCACTCGGATGAGCCCTGTAGAAGTTAGTGATTAGTTTTGCGGCATCGAGATCCTCCTCTGAAATCCATGAATTCTCTTTGTGCCTATAACCTCTCCATCTGACCAGATACTGCAACTTCCTACTCTTCATCCTGCTGTCCAGCACCTCATCCACCTCATACCTCTCCTCTCCTCCTATGATCTCAGGAGGCAGCGGTGGTTTTGCATGGCAACCTTCGATTGGGTCCACTGGCGTGGGCATGAGCTTGACAATGCGGAACACTGGATGTATTCGAGCCATCGATGGTGGCAGTTGGAGGTGATATGCATGTGAGCCAACAGGACGAATGACTGGGTACGGCCCCAGGAAGCAGTGCGCAAATCCTTTGTGGGTCTAGTTGTGCTGATATCTGAAGCACCCAGGAATACCTTTTTGCCGATCATGAAAATCAGTGCAGGGATTCACCGTTGGTTATAGTACCTCGCTATATCATCCTTCAATTTGGCAAGGGCAGCACAAGCCTCATCCAATGTCGATTTCATCTGATCCACAAACTCATTGACTGCCTCAAGCCTCGAGGGTCGTTGGTTGGGCTCAAAACCCATCCGCAGATGTCTGCCAGTGTCAACAAAAAAGGGGGAGTGCTGGGTGGATGAGTGGACATGGTTATTGTATGCAAATTCGCCCAGAGGGAGCAGAGCGTCCCAATCATTTTGGTGCTCATTCACAAAAATGTGGATGCACTGCTCGAGCTCCTGATTGACTCGCTCAGTCTGCCCATTGGACTGTGGGTGATATGCTGTGGATGCTGAAATGGTGATATCCAACAAGCGATACAATTCGCGCATAAATTGCGCTACAAACTGCAGTCCCTAATCAGGAGGCCATGAAGCTTTCACATGTTCTGCAAGTACAATCGCACCGATCCCAGTGCCGTAACAGTGGTGTAGTGTTGCCTTGACTGACTTGGGGCATTATTGTATTTTTAAAATAACTTGACACAATGCACTCAGCCTGCTTAGTGTTGAGAGAGGACCCATCAACTTTTGGGGCTCTCTATCTATATCAACTCCAATAAATTGTATAGAATTCTGAAAATATTCACAAAGATAGGGAGCCCCAAAAGTCGATGGGTACTCTTTCAACACTAAGCAGGCTGAGTGCATTGTGTCAAGTTATTTCAAAAATACAAAAATACCCCAAGTCGGTCAAGGCAACACTACAGTGGTGTGAGTGGATATGAAATGGCTGTGCTTGCTCACCCAGTCTACCACCACCATCGTCACATCGAAGCCATGGGAGTCCAGAAGTTCAGTGATGAAATCAACACTTACCACATTGCAGCAATTTTTGGGGATTAGGAGGGGGTGTAGTTTGCTGAAAGGTCAACACTTCTGTGCCTTTATACGAAGACACAGATCACAGGCCTTACAGTACTGACTGACAAAGCATGACATGTTTGGCCACCAGTAATTGTGTGAGATGAGTTTGAGTGTTTTCCAGTGCCCCACATGTCCACCAATCTTGGAGTCATGATGCTGTTCAGCAATTCTGCATCATAAGTCTGGTATGAGCAGAACATAAATGTGATCACAAAACCTCCATAATCCATCCTCCTCTTTCCACTCCAAGCTTTGCAATGTCTTGCCCTTGGCCCTACCCAACTCCTTCATCGCTAGTACCACCGCATCTTTGCTCTTTCCATCCTGAACCCCCTTTCGCACTTTGCACAAGATATTTCACTCTGCTCCTTCAATTGTCACATCTTCAAGTGCATGAATTGCAAAGAATTTGGGGTGGAGCAGAGTAGTATCATGATTTTCATCCATGCTGTTCGCATGATTGACTTGTCACAAAAGCGCATCGCATTTACCCATACTCTTTCTAGGACGGTGGTGCATGACAAAGTCAAACCACAAAAGATAGAGCAACCAGCAAGCTTGTCTGTGATTCAGCTTTTTCGCAGTCATGAAGTACTCCAGATTTTTGTGGTCAGTCCAGATCTCTACCTTGTGCTGCACACCTTCAAGAAAATGCCTCCATTCCTCTAATGATCTAATCACTGCTAGCATCTCCTTGTCATGGATCTTGTAATTTTGTTTGACCACATTGAGCGACCTTGAGTAGAATGCGATAGAGTGCCATTTGAGATCGTCAGCCGATTGCTGTGACAGCACTGAGCTGGTTTCATAGTCTGAGCTGTCCACCTCAATGCAAAATGCTTTGGCATCGTCAGCAAAATGGAGAATAGGGGAGGATGTGACCCAATTCTTGATTTCATCAAAGGCTCCTTGTTCTGAAGGTCCCCATTCCCATTTGCACTCCTTCTTTGTGAGCTCAAAAAGGGGTTTTGCATGATGCAAAAAGTCTTCGATGAAGCAAAAGTCTTCGATGAAGCACCGATAGAAATTTGTAAACCTTAGGAATGACTGTACCTCCTTGCGCATTGTGGGGGTGGGCCATTCGGTGACTCATACTACCTTGATGGGATCCATACAAATTTAGCCCTTGGATATGATGAGTCAAAGGTACTTGATTGTTGTTTGCTTGAATTCGCACTTGTCATGTCGCAGAAACAACTTGTGCACACAAAGGCGCTCCAGGACAAGGCACATAATGCGCCGATGTTCGTCAATCAATTTTGTAAAGATGAAGATATCATCCAGGTAGAGTGGTTTGCAGCGATACTTTGAGCTTGAACAAGTGGGTGCTTGAAGTCATCGCTACGACATAGTGGTTGGGGAGTCATTTCTCCCATTTAGAGCACTTACAGAAACATGAACGAGGATAGGGAGGGGTTAGTATGGCTTGCACATCATTTGTAGAGAGATTGGTTAATGAAATAGAATTTGATTCGTATACTTCACCTACTGACAACACTGTAAAACAATTTTTTGCGGACAATGGTGGCATACTGCTCACTTGTTGTCACTGTGAAAATCCTCCTTTCCTTTTACAATGGGCTTCTTGTTCCTCTCATTTGTGTTGTTCACATCCAGAGCTGCGAATTCCTTCTGCACAAAATCCTGTCGCTCTTTACCATCCATGTACCAAATGTCAAACTGTCTTGGGCATTTGGGTCGTGCATGACTAGGTTTTCTGCAATGAAAGCAGACAAGCGCAGATCCATACTAGGCTTGGCCTAACTGTTGTTTACCATGTGGCTAATAATAACATAGCTTGGCCAGGTGGTTGTGTACAATGTGTGGCTAAAATTGTGTAAGCTCAGCCCAACTGTTGCGTGCTATATGGCTAATAATGACATAACTTGGCCAGGTGGTTGTGTACAATGTGTGGCTAAAAATGCCTAGGCTTGGCCTGACTATTGTGTTTAATGTGTGGTTAACAATTTTCAATAGCTAGGCTTGGCTGGACTGTTGTGTATGACATGTGGCTGATAATGGCAAGACTTGGCCTTCCTGTTCTATATGATGTGTTTCTAATCAGTGGTTGGATTGTATTTAATTCAATGGCATAATTCATATGCTCAGCTGGTCTGTTTGTTACTATGGCAGTTCCTTACATCTGAGTTTAGCTGAGCCATTGTCTAATAGGTTATTGCCTCACTTTGAATGCAATACATATAGCTTGATCTCGGCCCAATCATTTATTACAGTGTGTACAAATGGTACATGTATCTATCCTTCTATTATACATGTACTAGCTGTATACTGACACAGACCCGGTCAGGCTGGCGTATTCTGGCTTGGCCAAGTCATTTGCCACAGCCCATTCAATCAGCCATTTCTGCTGATGTGTATGGCCCAAATGCACTATCAGATAAGTCATTTGTCATAGACTAAGTCACTAAACTAGCTATAAAAGTCTCATTCACAGAATGGAAGCCACCTCCATTCCCCAAATTCTTATAGACACAGTGACTTTGGGTCTTTGTTCAATTGTTAAGATAGCCTTTTTATACAAGAGTTTGAAAGCATTTCCATATGCCCTCCAAGCAGGCCCCATTGTCCTCTCCTGGGCAAAATAGTTAGTTCCAGCAGAGAGGAGCTGGTTTTGAGATGTCAACATATAGGAGATATACAGAATTATTGGTCTCACTCACACTGATTAGCGCCAGGACAATCATTTTTGCAAGCAACCACCCTTCAAAAATTAGATTACAGTCATCAGTTGTGGCTGCTGTTGCAACTATAGGAAGTTTGAGTATCAATAAGACCATGTGAGTGATGGTTTTGATGCAAGGGGTTATTAATAGATGAGTGTGTTGAAATAGACATTTTACACTGAAAACATAGGTGAAATATTTAAGAGAACACAACTGGGGTCCCTTAGGCATATATTTAAGGTTTATAGGAGTGGATTAATAAGAAGCTTTACCTGAACTTGGCGTTTAATTAGGGAACGATCATCTCTCCATTTCATATTCACTGCAAAAAAATGAAACTGTGGGACTTTTGATGTTGCTGTCCACATAAATCAACTCATCCAATGTATATATAATGGCGTGTTCTAACCATAGACCAGGATCCTCCTCCAACCACACGCCGTCTTCAAAAGCTAATTTAAGTTTTTCATATTCTTTAGGAAAAACTCTGAAATAATAAAAGACCATGTAAAAAATATAAGTTATATAACATCGATGCATCTCATATATATGGCTTGGCAAAGAAACCAGGCCCATGGCATCCTACCCATCATCCAACATTGCTTCTGGTTCAAATGAATTCAACGCTGCCATAGACTTCTTTTGTGATCTCACTCCTCTGTCTCTAATCATCAACAAAATCATAGAAGAGTTAGATCTAGAAGAGACTGAGAAGTTGAATATGGTGTGTCTGCTCTTCATTCTATAAGTCCTTCAATTTATGAGGCTATCACTGTTATATACAACAGAAGAAGTGGATCCCACATTGACAAAAACAACACTCCAAATACATGGACACCAATGGCCATTGTTGGTTGGTTCAAGGGTGGGAATATGGTATCGAAGAAGGCAGAGATCTGAGTCAGGTACCAAACAGAAGACTTTCTTATGATAAAAATAAAAGAGATGGTCTATGAGGTTGAGGAATGGACAGGAACACTGAGGATATCATATGTGTACTACATTTATCAATTGGTATGAGATAAGGTTGGTCTCACAAAGAAATAATTATGATGCAATATAATTATATATTTTGTGTCTTTATGACCTTGGTGGAAGTGTGAATTTGTCCACAAATATTATCAGGGTTTTTCCAGTAAAATATTGAGTCAAAGCTGACATTCTCAAATCTTCAGAATTTCTGGGAATTTTCAGACAAGACAAATATTGACAAATTAATCATATTTCACAGTGATATGGCTATACACCTCTGCTAAATCTAACTATATAAATTTTGACCAAAGGAAAAGTCTACTGAATTTACCGGAATATCTTCTGCTTTGGTTCAAAAAGATGTCATAGGAGTTCTCTCCACCTCATTGACAAAGTAGAATACATTCCCCTGAGCATCAATGAATAATCCTATATCAATTCTGCAAAAAAACAGAGATGGTGGATTTAGATCCCAATGTTCTAACCTCTGAAAGCAGTAATTGTTCCAGTACTTTACAGTCCCCCACCTGTCCTAGTGGACTCCGACCAGACTGACTGGAGTCCACTGGAGTCCAAGTAGAGTCCAAGTGGAGTCCAAGTGGAATATAGATATGAGCTCAAAAGACTTCGGAGTTGGTGAATTTCATAAAGTACCCACAAAATAAATTTGTGTACTGCAGGAATTGAACTCAAGACCTCACCATAAGGAATCACATAACAAACCAAACAAATGTGCTCAACCACTTGAGCCACAGGAGATTTATTAGGGTTCAATATAAGGTTTACTTATGACTCAACTTTTCATATTCTTCGAGGAGGCATTTTTCAAACAATTAAGATCAAAAAAATTTTAATTAGCCATATCCCTCATGTAGGACACAAGGGATGGGTGCCGTGATTGTCGTAACCCTGGTGTACCCGCCATCCACCCAACGAGCAGGTGCTTGTCGGCGTGGGGTAGGTGTGTTGTCAGTTTTGTGGGTCTCCTAGTTCGGAGGGGTTGGGGGGAATGGTTAGTGATGTGGCATGCAAGGGAGAGGGTAGGTGGGTATCCTGCTCTGCAGGTCTCCCGGTACCCCTCTGCCATCTCCTATCCTTTATCGACACCCTCACATCCCGTTTGGACGGGGAGGAGGGGGCTGGCATGGGTGTCATTGGGTCTGAGTCATTCTGGGTCCTGGTGCTGGTAGGCAGCATCATCATCATTGTCGTCAACTGCACACACTCACGATCCACCCTATGAGCAGGGGCTCATAGGCATGGAGTGGGTGTGTTGGCTCGTTTGGGGGTTGTGGTTTCGTTACTAGTAGATCATAACCTAGAAAACTCAAAAAACGAGTTAGTTAGTTGATAAAAACAAAAACAAAACAAAAAAAACTTATATAGGGCCCAAATGATGTGATCTGCATCGTTTGGGCCTGCGTTGGCTCGTTTGTGGGTGGTGGTGTCATTACTAGTAGATTATAACCTAGAAAACTAAAAAAACAAGTTAGTACCTAATAAACTTTCATTTTTATTTTATTATGTCAAATTACGCTACATGATGCCAAATGATGCTACATTTTGATAGCATGAGAATTTTATTTTGCACGCATTGAAATGTACGTGCATGTATGAGTGCGTTGGTAACAACAATGTACAATATATGTAACATAGTATATAAACCCTAAATATATGCCTAGGGGACCCTAGTTGTGTTCTCTTAGGTATTCCATCTACATTTTCGGTGTGAAAGGCCTATCTCAACAAACTTACCTATTAATAACCCCTCGCATCAAAACCATCAATTTCTCCATCACGTGCACGGATCCTGCCCCCTTCTTGTAGAGAGAACCCGCACAGTCTTAGCTAGCAGATAGTGGGTGTCGCCCTAACAGAAGAACACAACTTCCCATATCAGTGCGCCTTCTCTTACTTGCACATACGTCATTGTTTCACCGCACCACATCCGATTACTCATCCTTTCGGCACGAGCCGGAAGTACTTGTATATATGTAATCTACCTTTTCTTTTGTAAGCTGACGCCAGGCCTCGCCTTACATTGTGACTGCCAGTGATTGAGAGGCAGCACTCGTCATTAGGACAGCTGCAACCAGACAACTGATCAGATCTGGTTTAGTTATGATTTACATCACTCTATTTGGACGACTATTTTAGTTACAAGTATCTCTGAGATCAGGCACTGTTGGAAGGGTTGTTGATCCAAAGTGTCAAAATAGGCGCCCAATGAACTACGAACCATTGACGAACCTCGACGAACCTTATCACGTGACCTGTAGACGTTTGGAGAGGTCTCGAAGTAAAATTTTGAATTTGTCGAAGAAGTGATTCATCACAGATTCTACAATTATGTCCAAACCTTCAACTTCTAATCCTGGTCCTAATCCTGTTCCCATACCAGCATTAGAGGCAGAAATTGATGCGCTCACAGCGCAAATGTTGCCATTAGTGTCAGTATTGGCAGCATCACAGCCCAAACAAGTGGAAGTACAGCCAGAGACGACAGGAGAAAGTGATGATGAGATGGAGGAGATGGTGGAGTGGATATTGCAGGAGGATGAGATGGTGGAGAAATCCAGAAATGGAAAAGCGCGCTTACCTAAGTACACGCCCCCACAAATCTTTGACAGTACCATGAAGAATACAAAATCCTTCATCAGCTCTATAGTATTGTACATCCATGAGAGAAAGCCCAAGCTTTGTACAGCCAAGTCTAGGATTATGTTTGCTCTCTCATACATTCAGGGGGGGAAAGCACAGTTCTGGAGAAACAAGGCTATTAATCAAATTGGTGTGGGAAATAAACCATTTGCAACCTTCAAGG
Organism: Tricholoma matsutake; assembly: GCA_026075535.2. Lineage (NCBI taxonomy): Eukaryota > Fungi > Basidiomycota > Agaricomycetes > Agaricales > Tricholomataceae > Tricholoma > Tricholoma matsutake. Next base: position 659,254 of record AP026550.1, on the reverse strand, counting down.
AATTTCTGGAGAGATTGGAGGCACAGTTTGGAGACGCTAATCCAAAGGCGACAGCCAATGCTAAATTAAAGACCATGCACCAAGGTTCCTTAACGGCGGATGAATTTATTTTGCAGTTCAAAGCAGAAGCTTTGCAAGCAGATATGGGAGAAGCCGCATTGGTAGAGTTTTTGAAAGCAGGATTAAATCCCTCTTTATTCAAGTCTATCTACCGACTACCTTCTATGCCAGAGAAGTTGGACGAGTGGTATAATTGGGCAATGCGCCTTGACCGGCAATATTGGCAGGAACAGGCGGAGTCAAAGTTGATGTACGGAAGTAGTAAATTTGGAAAGTCATCAGGAGGAAAGTTGGAGAAAGGAAAGGCGCCTCAGGCACAAGCTCTGAGGGCACAGCCACTGGCCATGGCAGTGACACCTATAGTTACGGAGTCAGCAGCACCAGCAGAGGCAATGGAGGTTGATCAAGTGGGGAGATGAGCCCCATTTAAATGTTTTAACTGTGGGCAGTTAGGACACATTTCTAAGTATTGCAAGCAGAAGAGAAAGATCAGGGGAGCTACAATCGAGGAAGTGAAGCAGGAGGAAGGCAAGCAGGAGAATTTTGTGGAAGAGTCCCAGTGAAGGTTTCCCCATGTCATTTCCGAAAACCCCTAAATTCTTTATTCGCTCTGCGCGAATAGAACCCAAAATCACCTTAACTGTGGGACTGAAGACAGTGGACACACATGCAGCTATTGATGTGGAAGTGTTGCTTGACAGTGGTGCTACAGGATTATTTATTAATCGATCCTTAATTACTGGAAATGGTATTAACACACGCAAGCTGGCGCAACCTATAATGGTGTACAATATTGACAGAACAGTCAATTGTGGAGGAACTATCAAGGAGGAGGTGACTATGGTACTAAGGTATCAGGAGCATCAGGAGCAAGCCATATTCAAAGTGTGTGATCTTGGGAAAACCAATCTAATAATAGGATGTCCGTGGTTACGGAAGCATAATCCCGAAATTGATTGGAAAACTGGGAAGTACAAATGACTTGTTGTCCTAAGGAATGTAATGTGTATGGAAGGAAGATGAAGAAGGAAAAAAGGAAAAAGAAAGAGAAAGAATGTGTGAGAAAGTATTCTGTTACGATGGAGGAAGTGGAGGATGAGGAAATGCCAAATGAGGAAGTTCCGGTCATGATCAAGAAAGAAGAGCAGAAGCAAACCTTTAGAACAATTCGTGGAGGACAGTCATGGGACAAGAATATCATGAAGGTGGAGAAGCCAGTGGAGGAATGAGTGCCAAAAGTGTATCATGAACATCTGTCAGTGTTCCAGAAGAAGGAGTCTGAGCAAATGCCGGTGCGGAAGCCATGGGATCATGCGAGTGAGATGAAGCCAGAGTTTGTGCTGAAGAAGTCAAAGGTATATCCTTTATCTCTGATCGAACAAGACGAAGTGGATGCATTCCTGAAGGAGCAATTGTGCAAAGGATACATACGACCTTTGAAATCACTGCAGACGTCACCAATATTCTTCATGCCAAAGAAATACCAAAGGAAGAGGATGTGTCCAGATTATAGGTATCTGAATGAGTGGACAGTGAAGAACGCGTACCCCCTGCTGTTGATCTGAGAAATAATTGACAAGGTGGGAAAAGCCAAGGTCTTTACAAAATTAGATTTACGATGGGGATACAACAATGTACGAATAAAGAAAGGAGATGAGTGGAAGGCTGCATTTGCCATGCGTCGAGGATCCTTCGAGCCACTTGTCATGTTTTTTGGGATGACTAATAGTCCCCCAACCTTTCAAAATATGATGAATGACATTTTCAAGGATGTAATAGACAAAGGCGTGGTAATAATATTTATTGATGACATTCTGATATTCACAGAGGATGAAGAGAATCATGAAGTGATAGTGCAAGAGGTGTTATGGAGGTTGGTGGAGAACGATCTATTTTTGAAACCAGAGAAGTTTGTGTTTGGGGCAAGTGAGATCGAGTTCCTAGGATTATTGATTGGCCCTGACGGGATCAAAATGGATCTGATCAAGGTACAGGCGATCACAGATTGGCCTGCGCCCACCCGTGTCAAGGAGGTTCAAGCCTTCTTGGGACTCGCAAATTATTATCATTGCTTTGTGCACAATTTTTCTAAAATTGCCGCACCCTTACATAACCTTACGCGAAAGGGAGTAGTGTGGAGGTGGGGAGAGCAGCAGCAGACAGCATTTGAAAAGTTGAAGAGGAAGTTTGTGGAGGGACCAATATTAGCCCCAGTAGATTTCACATGCCCTTTGCAAGTGGAATCCGATGCATCCAATTTTGCTACTGGAGCGGTATTATCAATGCTGTGCAAAGATGACAAATGGCATCCTTGTGCATACTTGTCAAAAGGGTTGAATGATGTGGAGAGGAATTATGATGTGCATGACAAAGAGATGTTGGGGATAATATGAGCATTGGAGGCATGGAGGCATTATTTGGAGGGATGTATGCATCAAATTGAGATCTGGACGGATCATCAAAATCTGCAATACTTCATGTCCGCTACAAAGTTTAATCGCCGGCAAGCGTGTTGGGCACTATTCCTATCACGTTTCAACTTTCACTTGGCCCATAAAGTGGGAAGCTTAATGAGGAAAGCAGATGCCTTATCCAGACGTATTGATCATACAAGGGGGGGTGGAGGAGGACAATAAAAATGTTACCTTACTCAAACCCAAATACTTTCGCATTTGCGCTATGCATCAAGGGCATCTATTAATAGATAGCTCAGAAATGGAAATGTTGTCTAAAATTAGACAATGTTCAGAAATAGACAACGAAGTAGTGGAAGCCGTGAAAGCTCTGAAGGGAGAGAAGAAAAGTAATATCAAAGGAGACGAATGGGCTGAGGAACAAGGGTTGGTGTTGTTTCGAGGAAAAGTGTATGTACCAAAGGATCAGGATTTGCGAAGGGAGATTGTCTGGTTACATCACAATATGCCGATTGCTGGACACCCAGGAAGATGGAAGACATTGGAATTAGCAATGAGAAATTATTGGTGGCCCGGAATTTAGAAGTATGTGTTGGGGTATGTGGATGGATGTGATATGTGCATGAGGGGGAAGAAATTTCCAGAAAAACCTGCAGGAAAATTCATGCTGAACCCTATACCTAAAGCGCCGTGGCGAGATATATCTGTGGATTTTATAACCAGATTACCGAGGCTCAAGGGTACGATGCAATATTCATAGTATGTGACCGCTTTACAAAGGAGGTCCATATTATTCCTACTACTACAGAAACCTCATCATTGGGCTTGGCGTGTCTCTACCTAAATCAGGTATGGCGGTTACATGGGTTACCCAATACCGTTATCTCTGATCGCGGACCACAATTTGCTTCCGCGTTTATGTGAGAACTAAACAACATATTGGGAATTCAAACTAAATTATCTATGGCATATCACCCACAGACTGATGGGCAGACAGCAAGAATGAATCAGGAGTTGGAGCAGTACCTACATATGTTTGTCAACTACCGACAAACCGACTGGCCCGAATGGTTGGCAATTGCCAAATTTTCCCACAATAACAAATTCCATTTGGCTACTCGTATGTCACCCTTTTTCGCAAATTATGGATATCATCCTCGCATGGGAGTAGAATCCAGAAGGGAAGTCAAAGTACAGTCGGTAGAAGATTTTGTATCTAAGATGCAAAGGGTACAAGAGGAAGCAGAGGTGGCATTGAAGAAAGCACGTGATAACATGATGCGACACGTGGATCATACTCGAGCATGCGCTCCAGAGTACAAAGTTGGTGACTTGGTATGGCTAAGTACCAAGGACCTGAATATTCCACGACCTTCAAAGAAACTTACGGAGAAACAAGTTGGCCCATATGCGATCTCTAAAGTGATCTTGCCTAATGCGGTAGTGCTAAAATTACCCCAATCATTTAAGATTGATCCCGAGATTAATGTATCCTGCCTACGCCCTTACCATCCGCCCACTATTCCTGGCCAACAAACTACTCCGCAACCTCCAATAATAGTAGAAGGTGCTCCAGAATACATAGTTGAAGAAATTCTAGACTCACATCTTTGATGGAACAAATTGGAGTTCTTAATAAAGTGGAAAAACTATACTGATGAACATAATTCGTGGGAACCTGAAGAGAATTGTAAGCGAGCGCATAATGCGATCGCCCAATTCTTTAAATGTAATCCGAATGCTCTGCGTCACATTGCAAGAATGTTGTATGAGGGGATGAAATTCCGGCCTTACCAAAATTTCACAGAGGGGACAAACATAATATTTTCTCGCCTGGAAGTCAAGGCATAAAAGGAGGGTAATGTTAGGAAACCACCCCATTACCTAATAAACTTTTCATTTTTATTTTATTATGTCGAATTACGCTACATGACGCCAAATGACACTACATTTTGATAGCATGAGAATTTTATTTTGCATGCATCAAAATGTACATGCATGTACAAGTGTGTCGGTAACAACAATGTACAATATATGTAACATAGTATATAAACCCTAAATATATGCCTAGGGGACCCTAGTTGTGTTCTCTTAGGTATTCCATCTACGTTTTCGGTGTGAAAGGCCTATCTCAACAAACTTACCTATTAATAACCCCTTGCATCAAAACCATCAATTTCCCCATCACGCGCGTGGATCCCACCCCCTTCTTGTAGAGAGAACCCACACAGTCTTAGCTAGCAGATAGTGGGTGTCACCCTAACAGTGGTGGTAGAGAGAGGAGGGAAGGAGGCAGCATCGACGGTGGTGGTGGTGGTGGTGGTGAGTGATGAGCTGGCACATTTGATGATGCGGCAATATGCTTTGTCATACACAGCCGCACCACAGTACCTAATGCAAGTAGATGATGCCTCACACAAGGTACTGTGGTGTAATGGTTATATTGTGCATCATGATTGATTACATAAGCAACCTACAGAGATCTGGGTTCAATTCCTTTTCTTACACACTTTTTCAGCAGAATCTGACTGGACTCCAACTGGACTCCATTGGACTCCACTGGACCAGTCCGAGTGAAATCCAGTGTTTGAGTGGATTCCACTTGGAGTCCAGTCAGACTGGACTGGGACTGGACTGGCAACTTTGCAGGCAGTTGGCTGGTGAACAGTCCTGGTGGACTCCAGTTGGACTCCAGTCAGACTCTGGTCAGTCCAGTCAGACTCCAGTCGGAGTCCGATGGGAAAGGTGGGGGAGTGTAAAGACCTCAATTGTTCATAGGCATCCATGACAAACCGCATGAATTCATCCTTTGCACCATCTCGATAATCGAATGTATTCTCATCAGGGTCTAGAACATGATCTGGAACCAGTAGTTCCCCCTTTTGATACATTAGGCTGATTAATAATAGAGAATAAATCAGGTTAATTACCAAATCTCCATTTAAATAAGAGACCATACCATATTTCCTCCAGAGAGTAGTACATCATGACCAACAAGCAAGTCCACGCTCCTTTTGAGTACAACCCTCTATTCTCCAAGATTTCTAAGATGAATGCTGGGCTCCTGGGACATCCAAGATGATCCGGGGGGGCCTTCCTTGAGATTGTCCCATGTTATAACATTTTCCAATCACATTGTATAAATTCATCAACAAAATTGGATGAAGGGTCTGCACAATTTATCCACTGATTCACAAATTTGTTCTACAGTAAAATGGTGACTTTGAATAAAGGATTATCATCCACTTTCTTCAATTGAGACAAGTGAACCATGAAATATAACTTTAAAAAATATGAGAATAATAATCACGGCGTATCAAAAATGCATACCCATTCTTGTATGAGAACATTGAAACCCTTTGTCTTACCCGATCTTTTCCTGATGGACATTGAATGGAATTTGAGAGAGGATACACCCTTGATCATATCTATCTCTTCCTGGGAAAGGACAGTCCTTATCCATGCAATGTCAGAATCTGCTTTGGATTTCAAAGCATAACAGGTAGGATCAGGGATGTAGACTATTTTTAAAGTCCTATTTCTCTGTGCCACAGTACCAGATAGAATGGTTCTATGGTTGAAATAAGAATATTTGGGTTCAGGCATAGAGGGACCTTTGGAAGAAGAAGATGGCACATGTCCAATCAATTGCTCTTCTTCCAGACAAGATGGACTGTTTGTTTCTTCGTTGTCAACATCCATCAGAACTGGAGAAAAATAATACTCCTCCCCTTTAAGAGAAAGCTCTTCTGATATAGGAAGCCTACCAGGTATCCTGGGGTTATTGTAGGCAAGGCATGGTGCGTTGCAAGTCAGGTGTTTGGTCTGTGACCGGATGTGGTGCATTAGAGAGCTCCCCTCCTTTGGCCAAAGCACCCCATGCTTTCTAGATGTGCATGGAGTTTCTCCCCTGCACATGTGGACACACAAGGAATCCAGCTCTCCTCTTCCTGGTCCCCGTAGACAACATGGTTGATTTGCACAACTATTGATTATCATTATGTAATTCAACAAAGCATATCAATGGTCAACAATTATAAACTGTGGACAACAATAAACTTGTGGACAACCATCATGATGAACACTGAAGAACACCAATCCACTTTTTGGCCAAACCAAGATCAATTAAAAAGGGGGTCCTTGATCTGAGGTTCACAAATACAGTACTTCCTGAAAGAGGAAATCCAAGGTGACACCACCTTTGCCAACATGTATACTATCAACATATTGGACACAAAAACACCTCTGTACAGGCATACGGATACTCCTCCCTCCTTGACATCTTTTCTATTGATCCTCACAGCAATTCAATGGTCATACAGTCATCTCTACCTAGTCAAAAATTGGAAAACCAAGCTTCTTCACAGTTATATTTTGTACATGGAGAAGATACTGGATCTCTTATGGGATGCGATCAGTAAAAATGACATAGGTTCCTGGAAGGAAAATGTGGCTACTTCATGGTGCAATATGCAGCTGTCAACAGGAGGTTTCCATTTGCCAGCAGCCATACAGTCAATAATTTGCAAAGATTAGATTAAACGAGAGGAACTCACGTTGGAGATAACCGATTGGGAAGAGGAAGCCAACATGATTATTAGAGCAGTATTTCCTGGGTCCCATATATTCATGAAGTATGACTTTTGACTGGATATGGTTTCTCCAGAAGATCGTCACAAGGTAATGGATGAACTCAAGGATCTGCTGAAGGAGGAAGGTAAGACACTCTGACATATGGATTTATGTTATATTATTAACTGACAGCACTATTCAAGAGAATGAGATTTATGTAGAACCAGGAAAGTTGTAGTTTTATTAATATTAGCTTCTTATCATGTGAAAACCTAACAGGTGTCAACGATGCGACGGACGTTGATGAGGAAGACAAAAAGAGTAGGGGACAGAGAAAGAGAAAGAGAAATATTGAACACCAAAGTTCTCCTTGAATATTTTTTTAAAACACATATTATGACACCATTACACAGTTGAGACGAAACCCAGGGTCATTCATGAGAAAAGGAGGTTTTTTCCTTGGAAGAGGTAAGTGCTCAATATATATGTTATTGAAAAAAAAATCTCGTACCAAGTTCGACCAACTCTGACACATGTATCAGAAAATAGGGAATCTAAAAGCAAGAAAAGGAGGGCTACACACAAGACAGTGAGAGGTGAGGCCCATGATTTCAATAGCAGATATTATGTTTTTACACTAATAATTGACATCTCACAGAGGAAACAGACAACAATCAAGATAATGATAAGATGGAAGTTGATGAAGGGTTTTTGGAACCCCAAGAACAAAATCAATCATTCCATGAGGCAATCAATATGTTTAAAACTCCACTGCACTAACCACATAAATAAAATAAGCTTGTAATGAGGTCCAGCTGCTCCAAGTAAATCATTTATACAGTTATGACTTGGAGGATCTGTCGCCTCTCACCACCGCTGACAAATATGAGGATGAGGTTTCTTCTGGACCTGAACAAAGTAGATCAAACCAAGAATTAATGCCATCAAGTATTCAATTTAAGATTTCAGGAACCCGGGAACTTCAAAAGTTTGTTTCATCTGTGATAAAGGAAAGGGATGAAGAAGAGGAAAGGAGGGATGCTCAAAACAGCAGAGATGAGGTATACGATGATTCATGTGAACTGGATGGCCACTTGAAAGTAATTAATCATCACATAAGGCTTAAGAAGGCTGCAGTGGCATTGAAGGCCAGGATTGATTTGTGGGATCTGTAGAATTTTGTATTTGTTTTGTTTATTACAAGTGGGCCATGAGATATCAAGTATAAAATCCAGTAGTTTGTATTACTGTGCTGCTGGTTAGATATACAATATGAATAGGGTCATTCACAGTAGCCATTTTTGGTTACTTTTCGCAGGGAAAGGAGATGACAATGCACCACCCACCCCCAGCCTCACAAGCAACTGCTCATGGGGTCGTGGGGTGGGTTTTTTTTCCTTCTTTTTCTTTTAGCCCTCCCCCACATTTCGGGGGGAGTTTTTTTTAATCTATAGTTTGTAATGTAGTTATTATTAGTTTTTTTTTGTATTTCTTTGATTGTATTGTATACTCCCTCGCGTTAGACATGAGGGATGCAGTTAATAAAATTTATTTGTTCAATTTTTGAAAGATAAATACTTGAGTTTGAGTTTGAGTGTCATAAATAAACTATGTATTACTAACAAATAATTCTCCTGTGGCTCAACTGGTTGATCACATGTGTTTGGTTTGTTGTGTGATGACTTGGAGGTCTTGGGTTCAATCCTTGCTCTGCACACCTATATTTTGTAGGCACGTCATGACTTTCATAAAGTCTGAAAAGCTTGGAACTCATAAGATATCAAATTGACCCAGATTCTGCATACAGACTAGCTTGGACTCCACACAGTCCATGCAGAGTCCACTAGGACATGTGGGGCACTGTAAATTACTGCCTTTGCCAATGCCCAGTATATGTGAAGATTGCAAAAATCAAATAATAGCCTAAGAATAAAAAAGGTGGAGATATGCAGATCAAGGCTGCCAAATGGCATCACACCAAGGGGTGGATGTCGGAAAGGGTACTCCACCTCTAATTATAAAACTGTCAACATGCACAAATGTGACAGAAAGGGAAATTAGTAATAAAATAGGGAAAAATCATAGAAAATGAAGAATAGGAGGAAATGAAGTGAGGAAAAATATAGGACAAACATAAAAAATAGGAGAAACACATGGGGCACTGAGGTCTTTACACTCCCCCCCCCCCCCAGATGCTCCCAGAGCTTTCAAGGCTCCAAAGCTCAAAAGTTCTCCCAGGGACTCAGAGGAACAAGTGTTGAGGCTGAGTGGGGTTGCCAGGGTATCTGAAGGCATCTCAAGGTCACACAAATATCATCAAAAGCCATAAGGAGCGCCTTTCAGATGGCTCAATTTTCCTTATCCTCTCAGCCTTGTCAGCTTTAGCAGCTTTGATGGTCAACAATGATGATATTATTTATGGAATGTATAAACACAAAATTGGTACATTACTCTACCACCACTGCCTTTGCTCATGGATGAGCGAATGGTCCAGGTTCCTTCCAAGTGTTGCTTGGTGTTGGTTTGTGCCCATTTGTGGCATTTTGTAGCCTGTAGTCACTAGAATAAAGATAAGATTAGTAAAAAAAACAAATCAACAAAAGAATAAAGAAAAAGAAAACATACTGGATCTTGGTGGCATTGCTGCAACTCAGGGTTTCATCACCTTAGTTGTCGCCTTTGTGTCGTGCATGCTCCCCTCATATTGTTAGGGCTTCCCAGTGGTTTTGTTGTTGGCTGGACCTCATTAGTGCTGAGTCGCTGTCATTGTTGGTATTCCCGGTCATTTGTGCTCCTGTGCCTCGGTGGCCCCAGTCTTGTCATTCCATCATTGTGGTTGGCAGCCCTGTGTTCCTGTGTTGCTCATTGGCCCTTGGTCATTGATGCGCATCACCACTGTTTTGCTCTCTGCTCCATTGCACTCTGTTCATAGAAGTTGTAAGTAACAAAAGATGAGGACAAAAAAGAAGAAAAGAAGATAAGTTTAGCTTGGGAGGCACACCCTCCCACCTTGTAGTAACTAAAACCACCATAAGATTAGTCAAATAATAAAAAAGAAGAAATGAAAAACATACCAGAGGGCCCAGGACCCGCATCGTCACTGCCATCCTCATCCCTGTCCTTGTCTTCATCCTTGTCCTTGGCCTTGTTCACCGTCTTTGCCTTTGTGTTTGTCTTTGCCATTTTTGCTTTTATCTTTGTCTTTGTCTTTGCTGTCTTCACAGTCCTCCCTGTTGTGTCATTGGTGCTCTTTATTTGTGGTGTTGACGTGGCAGGTTGGGATGCTGGAGGTGTGGCCTTGGTGTTGTTGAAGTCCCTTGGCATTGTTTTTGGCTCCCTGGCTCATGTGGTGGATCGTGAGGTGTGGGGGACATGTCACCACCCTATGGTGTGGCCTACAGAAGTAAGATGAACAAAATCAGTAAAAAAGAAGATTGAGAAACAAAAAAAAAAGAACATAGGAACAGCTCGAGAGGTATCACCTCCCAAGTATTTCCCCTGGTTTGCTGTTTGGCTCCCTGCCAGTGGGCTCCTCCCGTTATCTGGTGTTGTGGTCCCTTGTGGGGTGGTTGGTGTGATGTGTGTTCATGTCATTGCATTGGGCGGTGTCATGAGTGTTCTGAGCCTGTAAAACCAGTAGATTCAGTGTAAAAGTGAAGAATAAAATGAATAAAACTTATGAGGAGGGAGCGACACCCCCAAGCGCCATCCAACATGCCATTGTTGGGGTTGCTATTGCTGTGGTATTGTTGTTCTTGCTGCTAGCATTGTTGTTGTCATTAGTGTTGTTGGTGTTATTCCCTCATGGGTATGCCAAACCCATGCAGATCCCTACCTGTTGGAACTTGAGGTAATGAACAAGGACTGCAATCTCCTCATCCAAAAAAATGCCAAGATTCATGGGAAACAATTTGGCTGACCAAATTGCTTCCCACCCCTCTTACCGACACAACACTTTCCCTGTGTTTTGTGCTTTGCTCTCGTGTTTAATCTAGAATAGTTCTATATAAAATGTTTGAGATTTCACCTCACTTGCCAGTGCACACTAAATCTGAGTCCATTCTAAATGACACCATGACCTACAACTTGTAAAGTTGTAACAAGTTGATGAGTTCTGCTTTGTGATCTTTTCTAATCTAATATTCATGTCATTCAGAGCACAGAGGCCTATGATATGCTGTCCTACAACATGAATATGGCAGAACTTGGTGAGTTCTGCTTCATTTTTCATGATCTTATATTTGATTCTAATCTATTTACATGTAGTTTGAAGTGCCAAATGAGACAAGAGGCCTACGTCAATTTGTTCTTTCGCATTTCGACATTTTCACTTTGTAGGGGTCACAACATACTAGGTATGGCAGAACTCAGTGAGTTTTGCTTCGTTTTTCATGATCTTATATTTGATTCTAATCTATTTACATGTCGTTCAAAGGGCCCCATGAGACGAGAGGCCTACGCCAATTTGTTCTTTTGCATTTCGAAGTTTTTACTTTGTAGGGGTTACAACATAAGTATGGCAGAACTCAGTGAGTTCTGCTTCATTTTTCATGATCTTATATTTGATTCTAATCTAATTACATGTCGTTTGAAGGGCCCAGTAAGACAAGAGGCCTAAGTCAATATGTTCTTCTGCATTTTGAAGTTTTTGCTTTGCAGATGTTACAATTTGGGTCTGGCAGAACACAGTGAGTTCTGCTTTGTTTCTCATGATCCTATATTTGATTCTAATCTAGTTACATGTCATTCAAATGGCCCAGTGAGTAGAGAGGCTTATGTTGATGTATCATTTGCATTATGAAAGTTTTGATCTGTGTAAGTAGAAATATAGATCAATTACTGTGGTAGATACTCATGGTGACTAAAAAACCATATGTGTTTCTGAGGTACCCTGTGTTCCCTTGAGATACTTTGAGAAGCCCTGGGAAGAGCCAGGTACCCTGAGAGCAGTCAGGAACCCTGGGAGTATCCTGAGTCCAAAAGTGCTTTTCCTGATGCACCCACCTCCAGCCTCACGAGCAACTGCTCATGGGGTGGATGGTGGATGGAATGACGACGATGGCAGGGAATGATGACAGCACCTGCCCCAGCCCTACGAGCCACTGTTCGTAGGGTGGATGACAGGTGGAACGATGACAATTAGGGGAGACCCAAGAGACATCAACATCTCTTGGGTCCTAGGTAAGTTTTTTTTTTTCTCATTTCATTTTTCAATGCTAACTAACTTTTTATAGGTACAAACTACTACTGGCAACGATGACAATGGGGGGATGTTGAGAATCACACTGTGAACTCACATGAACACTGTATTACCAAATATGGTTTCCAGCATGCCTTTGGTGCATCAATCATATTTGCTGGCACGCCCTTGATGCGTTGGCTATATTTAGTACATCCCTTTGAGGTGTGCGTTCCGTAGATACCTTTATACCATTCCTCTTTATCATACATGACACATATATATATATAGTAGATAGTGTCATTAGCACCTCAGTCACTTATACAGAGACTGAGGTGCGTATCAATGTTATTACTCCATCATAGATCATTACTTATTGTACTTGTAGTTCTACTCCTGTTTACACTAGGTACAGTACACCAGAAATATAGTCACTTATACGGAGACTGAGTTCTACTCCTGTTTATACTAGGATTAACTTTCAATAAGGGACACCACCACCACTACTGCTGCAAGCCCCTGCTCACAGGGTGGAAGGTGAGGGGGAAGAGATGAGGGGGAAGGGAGACAACGACAAGAGTGGGGACACCCATGACAACACCCGCCCCACACCTATGTATGAGCATCTGCTCATGGGGTGGTTCAGGGGGGAGAAGAATGGGGACAGGAGAGCGAGATGGCCAGGGGACGATCCGGGGAGAGATGAACACTGCCATGAGCAACTGCTCATGGTGGGTGTTTTTAATTTATTTTTATAATTGATAGTTATGGCCCCCTCCCCTCGAGCTTGCGAGGGGGTCAATGTAATAATCTATTCATGATATATAAAAAATTAGATTTCAGTAATATATAGATATAATGTATGTAACTTTAAATGACTACTTGGCTTAAGTGGTAGAGTGTGCACATTTGGTTGTCATGTGATTGCTAGTCCAGAAGTCTGTTGGTTCAATTCCTGCTGTGCACACATCATTTTGTGAGACTTATAAGAATTTCTCTAAGTTTGGAACTCAGACTTTACTTGGACAGTACTTTAAAGGTGTAAATAAATGCACAATTGATGTTGTCTGAGCAAAGTCCAAGTGCAGTCCTCAGACTTTACTCAGACAACTTGGACAGTCCGAGTGTCCAAGCAGAGTCCAAGCAGAGTCTGAGTGAAGTCCGAGGACAGTCCGAGTGTCCAAGTGTGTCTGAGTGGAGTCCGCTCGGACTGGGGGGGGGAGTGTAAAGTACTGGGGGCACCCCCTAGTCCCTTTACAGTAGCTGCATCAATGATCTTACCAGGCAAGTGGATCTCGGACCTTATCAACTGATTTTGAGAGATACTCATCAAGCTTGTAAGGTTCTTCCATGCTATCCACAGGTATGTCCAATAAGTTGACAATATTCTTCATGACAGGCGATGAGGGAGTCTGCAGGTAGTGTTTGTGGGTTATCATGAGAATCCTGAAATTCTATGTACTGAAGTTATGGACACATCCAATACATTGTACTTAACAAACTCCTCCCTCACAATTGCTTCAGCTGTTTTGATCCAGTTCTTCTCCCATCCATGTTGCTGAAAGTACTTGAGCTTGAGTTGGGGATGGAGGACTGTATGATGTTATTGTCAGCAAAAGCAAAAGAATATTAACAGGGCAACAAACACACCCATGGCAATTTGGTATACATTTGAGAGGTCACTTTTGGAATTAGTGTTTATAAAGGTCCAGTCCAGTCCGGTTTTCAACCACCAAATGGGGCAACAGCAACTGCAACCAGTTGATGACTGACCCAGACATTGGGGGACCGCAACTGGACCATTTAGGACCAGTCTTTTGTCATAAAGTTTTTCATAGGAAATAACCCATATTTATCTCAATAATTATGATTAATACCTTACGTATATTAAATCCATGGATAGATATCGTTATTCCCTGTAGATTGGTCTAACTTTTAAGGAATTCCACCAAGATTTGACTGAGATATGGCCAAAACCAAAGGACATGCATTCAAGTTGTAGTTTGTAGTTTGTAATTTGTAGTTTTTAGTCACAACTCATTTGGGCTGTTGAATCAGTAAAATCACATGGTACAGATGGTTAGGTGTGTCATTGTTATATTTATGATGTCATATAGCTGTACAGAAAAAACCTTAGCTTAGGTAAGAAGCAATGCTCTGATACAACAAAATACTCATACAAAAATGTTTTTGGTCATATCTCAACCAATTCTTAACTGTTTTTGATGATCCAGGGACCAAAAATGAAGTAAATATGTGTGGAGTAGGTCAAACACACTTTGGGACAAAAACCAGTTGCAACCTGTTTAAACTGGTTTTTCATCGGTCCTACTATATTTTTTAAAATGAAAGACCAGCAACTGGACTGCAAAAGACTGGTCCATAAATAGACCTTTGGTCCGGTCTTTTCCAGTCTAATTCAGTCCAGTTTCAGTCTTTTTTTTGGTCCTATGATCTGGACCTGTGAACACTATTTGGAATAGTATTTGTCAAGGAGTTTATGAGTAAAAGGAGGAGCATGTTTGCCAGATGGGTTGAGGGCTGAGGCTCCAGTGTCACTAACCATTGTGTCAATGTGATCTATCATTGGTATGATGTGGGCAACAGTAGCAGTGCTGTCTTTGGAAAAAAACAATGTTGCATCCTTATATATCTATTCCTCATCTCAGTACGCTGTTGCCTAACAAAGTCCACATGAAATGAACTCACCTTCAACACACAGATAAGGTCCAAAATAATTTCCCAGTCATTGTTGTTCAGTTCAAGCTTCTGAAGTTTGAGAGATTTGTTTGCTATGATGTTGTCAATTGCCAAATGATACTGCAAAGCCATTGCAAGCATGTCAAATATTGAGTTCCACCAGGTTTTTACATCCCATGGGATGAGTCAAATGTGCAGGGATTGAGCCATGCAAGCCTTGCACCATGCAGGAAGGGCAATTGGATGACTGCAAAAGAGAGTTTTAGAATCTAACAATGGTAGGAAGATTAGTAAAGAGACAATGATGGTCTGTATAGGGTAGCCACTTACTTTGATCAGGGCTGTACAAACAGTTGCCATGTTCTCAAGCAGCACCTCCCTTTCCTTGTTGCTCAATTCACCAACAACATCTTCCTCCTCATCCTCATCTTCATTGTCCTCCTCCTCCTCCTCCTCTTCATTGTCATTGCCATCTTCAAATGCAGGGGGAGCATCACCATCAACTTCTTCAGGCAACAAGTTATCATCTGTGCTATCTTTATTGGGAGCAGCAGCAAATGGTTTGAGGAGAGCTTTGGCTGAGAGTTGCATTGTGTGATTGAAGCAGCAAGCATGGTGGACTAGATCAAACAAATTTGGGAGTGCATGGAGGCAAGACATTTGCTTGTTGTTTGACATGGCATTGTCCACATTGAACACAAGGATCTGAGAGAAAACACACATGAGAAAAAATGATGTGGTAACAATGAGATTAAACAAACCTTTTTGTTGAGTCCATGAGCTATCAACATCTTGTGAAATTCCTTCGCAAGTGTGTT
Source organism: Tricholoma matsutake (assembly GCA_026075535.2). Classification (NCBI taxonomy): domain Eukaryota; kingdom Fungi; phylum Basidiomycota; class Agaricomycetes; order Agaricales; family Tricholomataceae; genus Tricholoma; species Tricholoma matsutake. The sequence goes on along the minus strand of AP026550.1, from coordinate 643,511 downwards.
CCCCATGTGTGACTAAGTGAAGAACATGAAACATAAAAGATTTGAGGACTGAAAACTATGGCATACCTTGGGAACATCAACAACAGCTAACAAGAATACAAGTACATGACCTTCATGGTGCAGATGAACAGTCCATGCAATGAAAGCACAATGGTTAGGTGAAGTCCAGGCATCAGTACCAAAGTGGACATGCACTGGGTGCTCCTGATGCCAGATATCAGTTATTTGAAAAAAATATTAACAGGCTAGCCATACCACAAGATAGGGACTACCATGGATGGCCATCATCTGGGTGACCATCCGTGGATATGATATATGGATGGATGGATATGGATATGGATATTGCATGGGTGATATCCATGGATGAATGGATGGTTACTATTAAATTTAAATAAATGAGTAATTCCGAGTTCTCAATTTATTGAGACAATGTATTGTCAATTGAGCTGGCTGGATGTCTCATCTGATCTATTAGTGTGGTAATTGTTATGATTTGTTATCTGGACCCGCAAGACTGGGCACTTCATTTTTCTTGTTCAATTTGACTCACTTCTGATGGGAGACACCTTGACGCATGGTGACTCCATGCACCCGAATCCACTCCCACACACACCATGGTATGACAACCCCTTTACATGAGGTCCATGATGTTGGACCCTCACGATCGACATGCTGCGCCGCAGCATGTCCTTGACATCAGATCCTTGACATCGGATCCTTGACATCGGATGCCTCATGCTAGGCATGAGGCTTATCTCTTATTGTTCTCTGATATGCTGTGCTGCAGCACTCCTTGACATCGGACACCTCATGCGAGGCATGAGGCCTATTGTTTCTATTGTTCTTGTCTATATTTACCTGATAAGCATCTCACCTTCCAATTGGACGATAGATAGTCCTGGAACAGTATATAAGCTGTAGCTACACTCTGTGTATTCTCCAGCTTGACCTAATTCAAATAATGGTCTTAGACTCAACCAGAACACTCAACAGCTTAGGAAGCCCCTAGCTGTGATAACTCGAACTCGACAGTTGGAAAGCCTCCAACTGTGATACACGAACCGATGGTCTACTCAGAAAGCCTCTGAGTATGGATAGCTGTATCGACTTAGGAAGCACCAAGTCCCAAACAGAACCCGATACAGTAAGAAAGCCTCTTACTGCAAGAACTGATACAGTTGGAAAGCCTCCAACTGCAACATACAAAGACTAGGCTGAGTTGAGACCTATAGTCTTAACAGTAATTGCCGAAGTGGCCTATTTTGATTCTCATCCATTTTGGATCTTGCCACGCCCCTTTAGTAACCCCCCTCCCCTTTTTCGCCCTTGAACATTGATCAAAATGGAATGGCCAGAAGTGGGGCCCTGATTCTACAAAAACCAAGCCAAAGCCAGCTGGCCACTGCAATAGTGGCTGTGTATGCTCTAAGCAGGTAAAGCCCCCAGCCCCCTACAGAACTCGGAATTGCCATGCAATGCAATGGCCCTCTAGCACAAGTATAGTCTTGGTAAGGAATGACAGTACTTTACTGTCCCCCATGTAATCTGCACAGACTCCTAGTAAAAAAAATTTCAGAGTTGTAAAGACAAAAGTCGGATCAAAATCCAAGTACATTACACTCCTCCACCTATTCCAGTCGGATTCCAGTCGGAATGCCCATTCCAATTGGAATTTCCAGAATTCTGGGGAATTCCATTTACATATATTTTTCTCACCATTCATAATTCCGGTCGGACTGGGGGGTCAATTTTACCTGGAACAGTCGGATCAACTGGATGCACAGCACTAGCATAACCAGAATAACCAGAATGCATGTGCTTTCCCAAATAAAATTTTGATGTGCAACAAGAATTGAACACTCGACCTTGGGTCTGCACACATAACAGCATGCTTAACCACTGAGCTACTGGGTCATTATTCATCTACATACATCTAATACTTTTATTACCCAACCAAGGTGCATAGTTACAGCCATTAATGGAATATGCACACATCCATATTGCATGACACGTGACACGTGACTGCCAGCTCACAACCACCACCACTGTCATCAATGTCGCCTCCTCCTCTCCACTCTACCACCACCACTGTGTGTGCACCCACCACCACCATTCCCACGTCCACTCCCACCATCACCACCACCTTCAAATGAGCCGACTGGACAGAACACAGGCCCAAATGATGGCAATTGTCGTTTGGGCCATAGATAAGTTTTTTTCTTTTTTCTTTTTCTTTTTATCAATCAACTAATTTTAATTTATTGCTTTTTAGGCTATATACTACTGGGGATGACCTGCTGCAACAGAAAATGCACAACAGAAAAACGCGCAACCCACGCCCATGCCCACCTGATCCCCTCCTCCCCATTCGAATGGGATGTGAGGCTGTCGACACGGGCTAGGTGGGTGCAGAGGGATGCCAGGAGACCCCAGAAGGGGGATACCTGCCTAGTAAGCACCCACCAACCCCCGTACATGTGCCATGTCGCACTGACGTGCCCAAACCCCTCCCCCCCCCCCCCCCGAAAAAAAAAAACAGAAATCCAAACGGGGGACGACGGCGACCAACAATGACAAGCCACCCACCTCCAGCCTCACGAGCAACTGCTCATGGGGTGGAACATGGGTGGAACGACGCCCAGGCACAACAATGATGACACACCACCCGCCCCCAGCCTCACAAGCAACTGCTCATGGGGTGGATCGTGGGTGGAACGATGCCCAGGTGCAGGGATAGGAGATGACAACACACCACCCGCCCCCAGCCTCATGAGCAACTGCTTGTGCAGTGGATCGTGGGTAGTGTTTAAAGGTCCAGTTTGGTCCAGTTTTTTGACCTCCAAGAGGGGCAACCAGCAACCGCAACCGCAACTGGACCGACCCAGATATGGGGCAACCGCAACCGAACTGAGTAGGACCAGTCCACATCGGTTTGGTTGCCCCCAAACAACCAGTTAAGACTGGTCTTAGTCACCATGAGGGGTGGGTTCCTTTCCCATGATGATATACCCCGCAAGTCATGTCACCATGAGGTGCGGGTTTCTCATTTCTGTAATAATTTTGTACATCACGGGAAAAAACCCGCGAGTCATGTCACCATGAGGCGCGGGTTCCTTTCCTGCGATGATATAACCTGTGAGTCAGGTCACCATGAGGTGTGGGTTTCTCATTTCCATAATAATTTCATATCTTTTCAGCAAATTATTACAGATATGAGCAACCCATGCCTCATGGTGACATGACTCATGGGGTATGTCCTCGTGGGAAGGGAACCCGCACCTCATGGCGACCTGACTTGTGGGTTTTTTCCCGCAATGTACACATCTTTTATGCACTGCAGAAAGACCAGTTGCAACTGATGGCCACTGGTTTTTTAATGGTTTTCAAATATTTTCAAAATGAGGCAACCGGCAACCGGAACGACCCCAAATGTGGGCAACTGCAACCGATGGTCCAGTTTCATTCAGTCCAGTTCAGTTCGGTTGCGGTCATTTTTTTGGTTGCATTAACTGGACCTTTAAACACTAATCATGGGTGGAACGACAACGACGACAAGCCACCTACCCCCAGCCTCACGAGCAACTGCTCGTGGGGTGGATCATTGGTGGAAGGACAGACAACAGCGGGGTCGCGTCCCCTCCCCCTCCCCTGCACTTCGTGTGGGGAGGGATTTTTTTTGTACTTTATTAGTATTGTGCCCCCCCTCCCCCGTTTTGCCTGGGGGAGGGATTTTTTTTGTCATTTTTACCTCCCCCCTCACGTTCGGTGCGAGGGGTTAGCTTTTTATGTATATAAATAAAACTCCCTCTCACATCTTGTGAGAGGGAGGATTTTTTGTTTATGTATATAATCACAATCATGCCCACTCCCTCGCATTCAATGTGAGCGATGTGGTTAATTAAAAATTTTTGATCTTAACTACTTCGAAAAAAATTAGAGTGTCATGAATAAACATTACATATATCACTAACTAATAATTCTCCTGTGGCTCAACTGGTTAAGCACACATGTTTGATTTGTCATGTGATCACTCTAATCAAGATGTCTTGAGTTCAATTCTTACCCTGCACAAATATATTTTGTAGGCACTTTGACAACTTAAGACTTGAAATTTGACTATCCATTAGGGTATATACTCTAAGTTGAGCATCTGGAGTAACCAGAATCTGGTCGGAATCCACTGGAATCCAGTCAGAAGAACTGGAATCCAGTCAGAAGAACTGGAATCCACTGGACTCCAGTGAGTCCAATCGGAATAGGTGGAGGAGTGTAAATTACTGCAAAATCCGAGCAGAGTCCGAGCAAAGTCCCAGCTTGCAGGTGACTTAGTGATTAAATTTAGTTCACAGTCCCTCACATAGTGATGTTATAACTGGATTTTCATGCTGAGTTTGAAAATGACATCTGTATGATGTGACCTATACATAGAACATAGTGATGTTATATACCATTCTGACCGGATTTTTATGCTGAGTTTGAAAATGATATCCATCTGATCATGTGACCTACCATATATAGAACAAAGTGATGTTATATACCATTCTGACCGCAATTTTCAGCCGAGTTTGAAAATCACCCTTGCATAGTCATGTGACACACTGTATGTAAAACATAGTGATGGTACATACAATTTTGACCAGATTTTTTAATCTGAGTTTCACATGCTTTTTCTTGACATTCTTGCACTCTCTTTGAATGATCAAGTAAAGCCATTAAGGCATCATCAAGATATACCTCTTGTATTTTTGTCATTCTCACACTTTTATTGAATGATCAAATCCAATTGGTGTGTGAAATATGGAATCATCAAGATATCCTGGCAGGATATTTAGTGTCATATTAGAGTATCTTGAAGGGAAACTTTTGAAAAGTGTTGTTATACACCATTCTGACCTGCTTTTCATGCTGAGTTTGAAAATGACTGTCATGTGACCTACTATCAAGGAGGTTGGAGGAATTATGAAGTACTGGCATCAAGCCATTGAGCAGCAACCTTGGTTAGCAAAGATGGGGCTTGATTTTTGCTCAGCACCAGGTAAGTGTAATAATTCTCATTTTTGCTTCTACTCAGACACTCTTTAGCATCATCAGTGGATGCTGAACATGCATTCACAGTTGGAAGGCTTGAGATCAATCACCTTCAGCATAACACCAGCCCACAGACCTTCAAGGCTCAAGTTGCAGTTGGATCTTGGGCCAAAACTCCACTCTATCCAGGACTTTCAGACACCATTAAGATTGTTCAGAAGCAAATGGGAAGTGAAGAGCAGGTGGGACCTCAGAAAGAAGTTGATGAGACTGAGTTGGAAGATGAGGTAGAAGAGACAGATGAGGAATCCAGGTTTTGGAGAACTTGAATTGTAATTGTACAAATTCCTATGGTATTTCAGATGTATTTCAAAGTAAGATTTATTGGCGTAAAACCATTTCCTGATTAAAAGAAGCAGTCTTAAGTACAAATTTTACTCAGTATAATAGATAACATCATGTGTGCCAACTAGTGTTGCCATGACTTCAAGTCAGACTTTTTGATTGCTGTATATCTCTGCAAGCACATCATTGTAGGATGTAAACTAATCAGCGCAGGGTACATATTTATTGCCACTATCAACAAATCCAAAAACTACATAAATTGGATCACTATATCTTGAGTTATTGACTGGCTAAAATTCACTTTGTACATCAAAAAGCTGGAATTTTAGTTGGTCAATAACCCAAGATATAGTGATCTGATTTACATAATTTTTGGATTTGTTGATAGCGGTAATAAATATGTACCCTGCGTTGATTAGTTTACATCCTACGATGATGTGCTTGCAGAGATATACAGCAGTCAAAAAGTCCAACTTGAAGTCATGGCAACATTAGTGCCAACTGCCAACAAGGCACTCCAGCAGGTAATTGACCTTGCGAAACCATTTTAATAGACCATAGTACATATATTAGAGCATTTGAGAGCATACAGAATAGTAGTATTCATATGGATACCCATGGATGATCCATGGATGCCACCCATATCCATGGACTTTAGTATGTCATCCATGGATATTCACCCGGATGGACCCAGGTCCATCCACAGTAGTCCCTACCACAAGAATCTTGTCAATGCACTGGCAACACCATTCAAATGTGTTCTTAATATCTTGAGATACAGTCATTGGGGCTGGAGTGCTGGTACAAGGGCAGCCAGCATTCATTAGTGTGATCAACTCTCAGTCCTTGGTAATTTTGAGTGGATGATTGCTTTCAGCACACCATCTAGCAATGTGAGCCCTGAAGAAACATTACACTATCTGAAGACAAAATAAGATTGAAGACTTACTGGGTTTCTTTGTTTGTGAGGGCCCAATAAGATACAGAAACTAACTGGTGGCTGGAATGAGTGAATGAGGCAAAAATTGATCCATCATGAGGACTAGACTTTGTCTTGTCAGCAGCAGATTTGATTGTGTCAATTCCGAAGCATTGTATAGCATGCATTTTAAGGTTGGATGTTGCTGCACAGTATTTTGAGTCAAGATATCATTGAACCACACCATTTGCTTTGCATTTCTTTGCAGCACATTGGAATAGGTGAAATTTGCAGCCATTCTCATACTTGACCTCAAGATTTTTTTTCAAGAATACATAAACAGAAGAGTGCCAGGTTTTCTTCAGACATTCTGTGGCATTGAGAAGTCAGCACATGCTTTATGTCAGTGGTTGAGAAGCACTTCTAAGTTCCTGTTCATCTGTCTCCTGCTCTAACTCCTGGTCCTTTTCACAACCTGGCCCATGAGCTAGATCCACATCTATAAGTGAGGGTACATGAAATGACAAATCTGAGCCATTATCTATAGTTAGTAAATTGATGGTAGGGATGAGAACAAATGGTGCTCACCACTTTTTGAGTCCAAATTATATACAGACAGAGACTTTGATGAACCAGATGTATGAAGTTTTTTTAAAGGGGTGCACAACTGCAGCAACTCCACACTTGGTGATGTTCTTGATGGATTTAGCAGTGCTTTTAGTGGATTTAGTGGTGTTGACAGTAGCACCAGAAAGCAAGGAGGAAGAAGAGTGTGATGCAGCACTCAAGCTGACCATAGCAAAATACAAAGGGAATTTGGCAGCACATGCAGGGTAAATATACACAACAAACCCCATTGATCTAGGAGTGGGAATTAATTTATGGATCTTTTAGTATGTGGTGTTGATAGGACTTCCTATGGCAAGAAATCGACAAGGCCAAACCAAATTGACATGGTTGTCAAGCCAATCTGCTTTCCATAACCTGGAATTCTTGAAGCAATTGCAGGTGGAACAATGGTAGAAGTGACAACAAGAGACTAAAGTCAGGTGTCATGACACTTGAACAATGTAAAAGTTGGCAGAAAATATTGATAAATGGATACATGGTCCAAAAGTCTGAGGAGTTGGCTAAGTTTAACCCAAACCCATGCTCAAACCTGTGATACTCCTGAAAATGAGTGTGGTGTCAGGTGGGTTGCCAAATTCATACATTGCACCTGCACCCACCAACTCCACAACAGGATAACTGTGGGAAACCCCATACCCATATTATAGCCTATGCCTGCCATGTGATCTGACTGGAACATGCTGTGTTCTCAAGTCAGTGTGGGGAACCACCTGGGAAGTAAGGTGCAAGGAGACTTCCCCATCACCACCCTCCTCATGGCTGCTCAGCAGAGACTGCATTGCTACAGGAATAACCCTCCCTCCCTCCTCCAAAGACTGATCTGGATATGGAACTTCTCAAAAATGAAGGGTTTCAATTAGTATAATACCTCATCTTCAAGTGGGATGACATACTGCATGTTGCCATGTCAGCAAAGAGCTCCTGATCAAAGGCAAACAATGGTGCTGCCTTATTAATCTGTCTGTATGGGTACAACTGTACAATCAATGGTTATATGATGGTTACAGTCAGCCCATACACCATCCATCTGGTCTACTTGAGAACCCTTTAATGGGTATGGACAGTTGTGGAAACAGCCATTTACAGTGGTATGGACACTGTACAGTATATATTTTAGAGTAAAATAGCTACATTCAATGACCAAGACATGCAGTAACACATGTGCAAGTGAGGCATAATTGTTTTTTGACAAGCATGAGGACTTGGATAGCTTCAGGATGAAGACTTGCATGGTGTAGAGAAATGGTATCCCTTCCTCCAGAGAGAATTCTTTCAACAGTGATGGCAGAGCCTATCACTGACCTCAGCTTTGAAAAATGGCACTGATGGCATGGCACATGCCTGGAATGCATAATATATCATGTGCTAGGTGGACCAGGTTAGGGAACTGAGCACGACGGCCAACCCACCATTTGATAGGATCACATTTCTCAAAATCCTCAGGTAGTAGTTTAAACTACTCCTCAAGTTCATTAACCATCACGTTCTCCCTCCTCCTGTAACAAGCAGTAAAACAGTTTTGAGTTGAACCTGATGTCAGTGCTGTGGTAGTACCCTGGGCAGGGAAAGATGTTTGCATGGGTGTCAATCCATAGGATGTCATGTAGTTTTCATTGAAGTAGTCAACCAAAGACAGGGATGACTACAAAGACAGGGATGACCTGACAAGGATGATGGGCCAACAAAGACTAATGCAGGTAGATATTATAGCATGACGATGATGGGATGATGGTGACCAAGCCACCTGTATCCCTTGCAAGGGAGTTTTGCCACCCTCTGTCACTCAAAATGCAAAAGTGTGAGGGGTCAATTTTTTTAGTAGTCATGTAATGCTGCCTCCCTTGCCCAAATGCAAGGAGATTAATTATAATAAATATGTTTTCTGAATCTTAGTAATGGTCATTGGTGAACAGTGTTAGTTGTATAAATTATGCTAATATCAACCCCAACCTCTCCCAAGAGTTAGATAACATGAGCAAAAAGTTTGGCAAAAAGTTGAAATAAGAAATGGATGACAAGTCTAAGAAAGTAGTAAGGTGGGGGGCTCATGTACATAGCTGCCAGTGATTTGATAATGGATGTCAAGTAGTAGTTTACAAATGCTCATCATACTAGCAAGCAAGTTTGACAGGTTGACAAGCTACTAGTAGGTAAAATTGTGCTATAATCGTGATGAAAAATTGTGACAGTCAAGGGGTGTGCAATCTTTGAGACAATTAAGAGCTCAATAATCGGCAACTTAATCATGTAATAATCACCCTACTTTGACCGTTACTATTATTAGTCTTTTCACTTATATTCCACCCTCTGCATCAGAGCCTTTTCTTTTCAGATTTTCCCTTGCAAGGTGCACTTGATAGTCTTGTGGTTGTAGTAGCTAGACTAATTTACTTTGGATTCTCCCTTGCAAGTATCTGCAGTGTGCACATTGCACAATAATAAGGTTGCCCTTACAGTAGGGTGAAAGCCTGGTGCATACTGACCAATGGGAAGGTGACACAATGACAATGGCAGCAATGAAAGGGGTGTTGGTGTTTAAAAGTCCGGTCCAGTCCGGTTTTTTGACGTCCAAATGGGGCAACCGCAACTGCAACCAGTCTATCAAATTCCCAAATAAGGAAAAAACCAGACTGGACTGCTACAGACCAGTTTTTTGCAGTCTAACACTTTCAGGGACCGTTCTGGACCAGTTGCAACCAGATATTAGACCAGACCTGGGTTGAAACCAGTTGTTCTCCTTCCCAGCTACAATCTAAGCTAATATCTAGGGAAATTGGTTAAGAATTGACTGATTCATGATTGAAACAGTCCACCCATGTTTTCCCTGGGTTAAGATGTTCATGAAACTTTGTTTCCATCATAACTCAGTCAATTCCCAACCAATTTCCTAAACTTTTGGGGTTAATTGTAGCTGGAAAATAGGCCTATCATATGCAACCAATATTCCAGTCCATAACCGGTTGCAACCAGTTTTTTATTGGTTGCTCTTTGTAAACAATCTTCATGCAACTGCAACTGCAACTGATCTAGACTCAGGGCAACCGGAGCTAAAGTCTGGTCGATTGCAGTCCATTTTTGCAGTCCAGTCTCATCCAGTTGCCAGTCCATATGACTGGACTTTCAAACACTAAGGGGGGTGCAGCCATGACAGGTGATGGTGCCAACTGTGGCACCAGTACTGCCAGTGCTTGCTAATGGTTAGAAGGGTCTTCAGTAGTACATTATACCTGTTCATTAATTCTGTACAATATTATTCAACTACAATCTATATATGCACATCCACCTCAAAGGACAACCTGAAAGATTATGAGAAGTGTCTCATTCCTCGATTCATATTGAGTCAACTCTTAGTCAGAATGGGCAATAATTGGGTTTAAACTATTGTTTACTCAAGGCTAATCATCGTGAGGGATAGCCCATTGCCACGCCATTTCCGTGGCCCTTTCTCGAGGTTACATGCTTTGCATAACACCTCAAAAGCTTCCAGCTCCCTCTCATCATATGTGCTCAGTGCTCAGGCTGCCGTGTCAGCTTTCCTCACTATGGCGACATCAGTCTCACTTGCTTTGTTATGTATTCACCCATGGCATGAGAGTCTCTTTGTTGCTTCCTTCTTCTCTTACTCTCATGCCTTGGGTGCATCTTCTTTTCTTTGATTGGTCGCTCCCTTCTTATCTACTCTTGTGCATGTAGCTTCTGAATTTGTGCTTGGTAAAATTTGTTCCTCACATCGACTTTGTCTCACGATAGTGTTATGACCCAACATGGTGAAACACCAACCAGCAGCGCAACGTTGCTGAGCCAAGGGACTGGAAGCGTCCCGGAAATGTTCCACCTCCAGAAAGGGACTGTGGACAAATGCCTCGAAATCGTTCAACAATTCAGAGCAGACAAAATTTCGAAACCAAAAGCCACCTTATTACTTCAACAAACAATCCCACATGAAAGCGTCGAAGAAGAATTTTTGTCTTGGCTTATGGATCCTATCTCAATATGCTCGACAACTTTGAACAATACCAGACAGGTGCAGGAAGGAGAATTGATAAAACAAGGGAATTGCTTGGAGAAAATCAGTCAGGCGAGCGGCGCAATGGGAGTGAACATCCAGAGCAAGAAGGCCACATTGCTGGCCCGTCTAAGTGAGCCCATTCACCTTCAGGAAGTTCAGATGAGGGAGACAAAGACTATAAGCGATGAACACAGTTGGACTACAAAGCCTTGCCATGGAATGAACCAATGGATGCAGCGTTCGATTCAACTTCAAGGCTATCACCATCCTTACAGAAAACCCAAGCTCTACTCGAGAATTTCTCTTGGGATGTCAAATGCGCGAGATTGTCATTGCTCAACAGTAACTGAGCTATGCCCCAATTTCCTCAATCCAAATGGCTCAACCTCCTTAGTGGCAATGCCATCGACCTCGATCATGTCTTCTCAAATCTCTACACTATCTCCCATGAAACTTGAGAATCCATTGAGCTTGGAAAGCACGTCGAATTGCTCCACGATTCTTCCACACCAGCCAAAATGGTCAAAACACATGGCGACTGGGTTATTGCGTGGGAGGCACTGGTTGAAGCCACCCTCTTCATCTTCATACACTGACAACAAGAACTTCTCTTGTATAGCAAGTACATCCAACAGTTCTTTGCTTCGCTCCCCATACAGCTCTCGAGTCATTAACTATGACCGCGCCATCCGAATCCGATCTGCTCAGCGACACAACCTGGAATTGTCGAACTTCACAGAGTTTACTGACCTCCAGATCCAATGGATTCACAATCCAATCAACCCTGTTACCTCCACATCCTCAGAACCTACCAAGCCTCGACAACTCACGAACCATCAATGCAGCGCCCCTTGTCAAAGATGGAACGAGCACAGGTGCCCCAACTCTGCAACCACTTGCAACTACCTTCATGTCTGTTCCAAATGCTCAAACAGTGGCCACGTTGCCGGCGACTGTTCAGTCCCCAACAAGAAATAGAGCATCTCCATTGGGCTCTCATTGGTGTAAACGACCGAAGTATGTTCGAGAGTATGTCTGGGGAGCAGATGAATCATCTTGTGTCTCGACTGCCCTGTTCAGTGAATCTGCACCTCTGGTTCCACGTCCCCCTCTTAATGAACTCAATAATCGAGTTGCATTAGCAACAATTAACTCTTACCCTCACCTATTTCATATTACTACACCTGTAAACACTGAATGTTTCCGCGAATTACTCACATCTCACCCAAATCGAGCCCTCGTTCTATCTGTCTGCCAAGGGTTAGAAGAATGTTTCTGGCCATGGGCAATCACAGATCATTCTGGTGCACCTAGCATAGTCAATAACGCATCATTGCAGAAGGTTAAGAACCCAGAGCACCTCAAATTTATCAGAGAACAACGAGACGAAGAAATAGTGTTATGGTGCTTTTCCAGTCCTTTCCCCTCCTTGCTACCTGGCATGACTACTATTCCACTTTGGGTTGTGCCAAAGCCTCGTTCGGAAAGACTTTGCCTAGTCATTGATCAATTGGCAGGCAAATTCTCTCCAAACTCATTCATCTCATCAGAAGATCCTAGAGTGCATCCTGACATTCTTCATGCACTTGGCTTAGCTCTCATTCATGCAAGAGAACAGTTTGGTAATACTCCCTTTGTTCTCTTCAAGACAGATGTGTCACAAGCTTATTGACACCTTTTGATGCACCCTTTATGGCAATTGCACCAAGTAATTACTATTGATGGCAAGCACCATGTCAACAATAACAATGACTTTGGCAATAGAGGAGCGGGCCATCTGTGGGTAACTTTCTTCAGTCTCATTCTCTGGATTGCCGTCTACATCAAGTTCATATCCGACCTATTTTCCTATGTGGACAACTCATATTCCTGGGATTTTGCTGAGCACATGGAGTTCTATGGGCCTTATGGCAAAATGTTTCCTAGCAAACAAACTCATCTCCTGAGTCTTTTTGATGAGTTAGGAGTGCCTCATGAGGAATGCAAACAAGTTTTTGGTTCTCAGTTAACAATCATAGGGTTTGACGTAGATCCCAATGCTATGATGATCACCATGCCGTTTGAAGCACACCAAGATCTCCTTGCAGTGATTCACGCATTTGCCAACCCCAATCAGCATCAATCTCTCAAAGACTTTCAGCATCTTGCTGGATGGGTCAACTGGTCCTTGAATGTTTATCCTCTTCTTTGTCCTAGCCTATCCAGTGTCTACGAGAAGATGCGCCGGGGGTCATCCCCATTTCAGAAACTCTTTATCAACAATGCCATCTGTAGTGAACTCCATTGGCTCACAGACCACATTGAGCATTCAGATGGCATACACATCATTGAGTCTTGGGAATGGTCAAGGTCAGATGCACATGACATGTACCTTTCTGATGCCTGTCCATCAGGCATGGGTTACTGGTTGCTGAGAACCCATGAGGGTTTTCAATGTGCAATTCCTCATAATACTCGTAACACGGCATCTTCTTCTTTGAAGCTCTATCAGTTCTATCAGCTCTTCATCATGTATGCGAGCACACTCCTCCAAAACCTCGTCGTCTTGCAATTCTCACCGATAGCTCTAATACTTTTGACATGTTTGACACTCTGCATGCCTTACCAGCTTACAATCCCATCCTTATCACAGCTATCGATCTTCTGGTGAAATTGGGTATACAGCTTTGGGTCTTCCACATCCCTCAAAGTGAAAATAAAGTCGCTGATGCTCTATCACGGCTGGATGGATGCTGTTAGGGCAACACCCACTATCTGCTAGCTAAGACCATGCAGGTTCTCTCTACAAGAAGGGGGCAGGATCTGCGCTCATGATGGGGGAACTGATGGTTTTGATGCAAGGGGTTATTAATAGGGGAGTTTGTTGAGATAGGCCTTTCACACCAAAAATGTAGGTGGAATACCTAAGAGAACACAAGTGGGGTCCCCTAGGCATATATTTAGGGTTTATATACTATGTTACATGTATTGTACATTGTTGTTACCAATGCATTCGCACATGCGCGTACATATTGATGCATGCAAAATAAAATTCTCATGCTATCAAAGTGTAGCATAATTTGGCGTCATGTAGCATAATTCAACATAATAAAATAAAAATGAAAATTTATTAGGTAATGGTGTGGTTTCCTAACATTACCCCCCTTTTATGTCTCGACTTCCAGGTGAGAAAATATTACATCTGTCCCCTCTGTGAAATTTTGGTAAGGCTGGAATTTCATCCCCTCATACACCATTCTCGCAACGCAACACAGAGCATTCAGATTACGTTTAAAGAATTGGGCGATCACATTACGTGCTCGCTTACAATTCTCTTCGGGTTCCCACAAATTATTTTCATCGGTATAGTTTTTCCACTTTATTAAGAACTCCAATTTGTTCTGTCGAAGATGTGAGTCTAGAATTTCTTCAACTATGTATTCTGGAGCACCTTCTACTATTATTGGAGGTTGCAGAATAGTTTGTTGGCCAGGAATAATGGGTGGGCAGTAAGGGCATAGGCAGGATATGTTAATCTCGGGATCAATCTTGAATGACCAGGGTAATTTTAGCACTACTGCATTAGGCGAGATCACTTTGGAGATCACATATGGGCCAACTTGTTTCTCCGTAAGTTTCCTCAAAGGTCATGGAATATTCAGGTCCTTGGTACTTAGCCATATCAAGTCACCAACTTTGTACTCTGGAGTGCATGCTCAAGTACGATCCACGTGTCGCATCATGTCATCATGTGCTTTCTTCAATACTGCCTCTGCTTCCTCTTGTACCTTTTGCATCTTAGATACAAAGTCTTCTACCGACTGTACTTTGACTTCCCTTCTGGGTTCTACTCCCATGCGAGGATGATATCCATAATTTGCGGAAAAGGGTGACATACAAGTAGCTGAATGGAATTTGTTATTGTGGGAAAATTCGGCAATTGCCAACCATTTGGGCCAGTCGGTTTGTCAGTAGTTGACAAACATACATAGGTACTGCTCCAACTCCTGATTCATTCTCTCTGTCTGCCCATCAGTCTGCGGGTGATATGCCGTAGATAGTTTAGTTTGAATTCCCAGTATGTTGTTCAGTTCTCGCATAAATGCAGAAGCAAATTGTGGTCCACAATCGGAGATAACGGTATCGGGTAACCCATGTAACCGCCATACCTGATTTAGATAGAGGCATGCCAAGCCCAATGATGAGGTTTCTGTAGTAGTAGGAATAATATGGACCTCCTTTGTAAAGTGGTCACATACTACGAATATTGCATTGTACCCTTGAGCCTCAGGTAATCCAGTAATAAAATCCACAGATATATCTTGCCATGGTGCTTTAGGTATAGGGTTCAGCATTAATTTTCCTGCAGGTTTTTCTGGAAATTTCTTCCCCCTCATGCACGTATCACATCCATCCACATACCCCAACACATACTTTGAAATTCCGGGCCACCAATAATTTCTCATTACTAATTCCAACGTCTTCCATCTTCCTGGGTGTCCGGCAATCGGCATATTGTGATGTAACTGGACAATCTCCCTTCACAAATCCTGATCCTTCAGTACATACACTTTTCCTCGAAACAATACCAACCCTTGTTCCTCAGCCCATTCATCTCCTTTGATATTACCTTTCTTCTCTCCCTTCAGAGCTTTCATGGCTTCCACTAGTTCATTGTCCATTTCCGAACATTGTCTAATTTTAGACAACATTTCCATTTCCAAGCTATCTATTAATAGATGCCCTTGATGCATAGCGCAAATGCGAAAGTATTCGGGTTTGAGTAAGGTAACATTTTTATTGTCCTCCTCCACCCCCCTTTTATGATCGATACATCTGGATAATGCATCTGCTTTCCTCATTAAGCTTCCCGCTTTGTGGACCAAGTAAAAATTGAAACACAATAGGAATAGTGCCCAATGTGCTTGCCGGCGATTAAGCTTTTTAGCGGACATGAAGTATTGCAGATTTTGATGATCTGTCCAGATCTCAATCTGATGCGTACATCCCTCCAAATAATGCCTCCACGCCTCCAATGCTCATATTATTCCCAACATCTCTTTGTCATGCACATCATAATTCCTCTCCCCGTCATTCAACCCTTTTGACAAGTATGCACAAGGATGCCATTTGTCATCTTTGCACAGCATTGATAATACTGCTCCAGTAGCAAAATCGGATGCATCGGATTCCACTCGCAAAGGGCATGTGAAATCTACTGGGGCTAATATTGGTCCCTCCACAAACTTCCTCTTCAACTCCTCAAACGCTGTCTGCTGCTGCTCTCCCCACCTCCATACTACTCCCTTTCGTGTAAGGTTATGTAAGGGTGCGGCAATTTTAAAAAATTTGTGCACAAAGTGACGATAATAATTTGCAAGTCCCAAGAAGGCTTGAACCTCCTTAACACAGGTGGGCGCAGGCCAATCTGTGATTGCCTGTACCTTGATCGGATCCATTTTGATCCTGTCAGAGCTGATCAATAATCCTAGGAACTCAATCTCGCTTGCCCCAAACACACACTTCTCTGGTTTCAAAAATAGATCATTCTCCGCCAACCTCCATAACACCTCCTGCACTATCGCCTCATGATTTTCTTCATCCTCCATGAATATCAGAATGTCATCAATAAATATTATTACCATGCCTTTGTCTATTACGTCCTTGAAAATGTCGTTCATCATATTTTGAAAGGTTGGGGGACTATTAGTCATCCCAAAAAACATGACAAGTGGCTCAAAGGATCCTCAACGCATGGCAAATGCAGCCTTCCACTCATCTCCTTTCTTTATTTGTACATTGTTGTATCCCCATCGTAAATCTAATTTTGTAAAGACCTTGGCTTTTCCCACCTTGTCAATTATTTCTCAGATCAATGGCAGGGGGTACGCGTTCTTCACTGTCCACTCATTCAGATACCTATAATCTGGACACATCCTCTTCCTTTGGTATTTCTATGGCACGAAGAATATTGGTGACGTCTGCGGTGATTTCGAAGGTCATATGTATCCTTTGTGCAATTGCTCCTTCAGGAATGCATCCACTTCTTCTTGTTCCATCAGAGATAACAGATATACCTTTGACTTCTTCAGCACAAACTCTGGCTTCATCTCACTCGCATGATCCCATGGCTTCCGCACCAGCATTCGCTCAGACTCCTTCTTCTGGAACACTGACAGATGTTCATGATACACTTTTGGCACCCATTCCTCCACTGGCTTCTCCACCTTCACGATATTCTTGTCCCATGACTGTCCTCCACGAATTGTTCTAAAGGTTTGCTTCTGCTCTTCTTTCTTGATCATGACTGGAACTTCCTCATTTGGCATTTCCTCATCCTCCACTTTCTCCATCGTAACAGAATACTTTCTCACATGTTCTTTCTCTTTCTTTTTCCTTTTTTCCTTCTTCATCTTCCTTCCATACACATTACATTCCTTAGGACAATGAGTCATTTGTACTTTCCCAGTTTTCCAATCAATTTCGGGATTATGCTTCCATAACCATGGACATCCTATTATTAGATTGGTTTTCCCAAGATCACACACTTTGAATATGGCTCACTCCTGATGCTCCTGATACCTTAGTACCATAGTCACCTCCTCCTTGATAGTTCCTCCACGATTGACTGTTCCGTCAATATTGTACACCATTATAGGTTGCGCCAGCTTGCGTGTGTTAATACCATTTCCAGTAATTAAGGATCGATTAATAAATAATCCTGTAGCACCACTGTCAAGCAATGCTTCCACATCAATAGCTACATGCATGTCCACTGTCTTTAGTCACAGTCAAGGTGATTTTGGGTTCTATTCACGCAGAGCAAATAAAGAATTTAGGGGTTTTCGGAAATGACACATGAAAATTGTCATGTGATTGACAACAGTTGTACTCCTTTTCATCACGTGATTCAAAATGGTTATACTCCTCCTCAATTTCCTTTTCTGATTTGCTCTGGGTTTCCTTGGATACTAATACATTGTAATGATTCTGGGTCACCAATGGGGAAACCTTCACTGGGACTCTTCCACAAAATTCTTCTGCTTGACATATATTGTACATTGTTGTTACCGACACATTCACACATGCGCATACATATTGATGCATGTGAAATAAAATTCTCATGCTATCAAAGTGTAGCGTAATTTGGCATCATGTAGTGTAATTCGACATAATGAAATGAAAATGAAATTTTATTAGGTAATGGGGTGGTTTCCTAACAGACACAATGCACGTCTACTCGAACCCAATTTAGTCATATCTAACTTTACACCCCCTCGATTTATGCTGGGGGAGGCGTCATTATGATTCACTTGTCATCATCGTCCAGGCAACCCCATCAGGAAACCTGGACACAGGAGCGGCTGCTTCGAGAACGTGCGATCGCTATTGCCAGCGCTATTGAACCAAGCTCTGCCTCGTCCTACTCATCTGCGCTAAACTCCTATATCAATTTTTGCACTACCCATGATTTCCCAGTTGAACCAACACCTGATACTCTGAGCTTCTTCGCCGTCTACATGTGCCAGTACATTAAACCCAAATCTGTTGACTCTTATTTATCTGGTGTTTGCAACCAACTCGAACCATTCTTCCCTGACGTCCGAGCCAACAGACAACACAGATTAGTGGTCAGAACTATTCAAGGTTGCAAAAAACTTCGACCTTCCCCCCCTTCTCGCAAAAGGCCCCTCGCACGGTCAGACCTGGAAGCACTCACGTCAACATCTATCCTCACACTCCTACGATGACAATCTTTTCTTCACGTTACTCCTCACCAGCTTCCATGGTCTCTTGCATCTAGCAGAACTAGTCTGGCCTGATCACAAAAAGCTACAAGACTATCGGAAGATTATCCTGCGCAACTCAGTCCGCGTTAATCAAAACCTTTTCGAGTTTTTCCTCCCAGGCCATAAAGCTGATCGTTTTTTCGAAGGCAACAAAGTCATTATACAAGCTACTCAATGTGACGATAACCCCCTATCACCGTTCATCACGTATCTTTGCGTCCGCGATCAGCATTTCCCTTTCCGGCCTGAATTATGGCTGAGAGAAGACGGCTCTATTCCGACCAGGTCTTGGTTTATCCGCCACCTGCATCATCACTTTGCTTCCGACGTCGGTGGTCACTCTATGCGTGCAGGCGGTGCAACGGCACTTGCTGAAGCTGGAATTCCCTCACATGATCCAAGCTATAGGCCGTTGGAGTTCAGAAGCTTTTCAGATATACATCCGGCGCCATCCCATCTTGCTCGCTTCTCTTCTTTTTGGCCTCCATTCTCCTAAATCTCCTTCAAGCTGATTGCGCACACCATCATTCTTCATTCTCTCATTCACACCTCCTGTATCATACTAGTGTATTTGTAGTGTGTTTTTCTCGCAGTTGTGTATTTCTCTTCGATGTATTTCTCGCAGTTGTGTATTTCTCATAATGCGTATTTCTCTTCGACCCTATTTCCACCCTCCCTATCCCCTCTTCCAGCTTACTCTACTGTTCCCCCTCCTCCACGTATTAGCCTTTTAGCAGTACGCGCGCAATCGAATCATGGGAACGCCACTGATTTCAGGGCGCGCCCATCTTCTGGCTACCTCTCCCGGCTATTTTCGTCTCCCGAACGAGTGATTAGGCAAGCAATAAACCTTTTTTTCCTCAACCCAACTCACTGGTAAGATCCAGTTTTGACTGGGGGTCAGGATTTGACTTAATTACCTAAGCTCAGCTGAAGTGCTTAAGGGGAAGGTGTCAACATTTCATAAATGCAAAATCCCTTGCAATCGACCGCAGTGACTTCACTTTTGAATCCAGAGGGTATTGAAATATGTCAATAAACACAGAACATTTTTGCACATGAAAATTTAGTTTTGATTTAGTTAATACAGGGTAGGGCAGGCTGACATCATTCAGTAAGTTGGTTTAAGGTGTCCTGAATAAAGCTAACGTCCCCTAAAACTCAAAACAAGGTGGCAGGAGCACTGAGGAAGAGAGACAGAGGTGAGCTGACAAATCAAATTTCTATTTTAGGCAAAGTTTAATTATTTTCTTTCGAACGTGAGAACGAAATATTTCTTCAAAAAGAATAGGTTTTTATGAATTCAAACGGACGATCTGACATGTGAGCTGCTTTCTATAATTCGACCAAAATTTTTGTTGTGTTTGTTTGTCACGCGACTGTAGTACCACCGCGAGCACACGCAAATTCACAAAAAAGCTTGCAAAAAGCTGGCAAAAAAGAAAAAAAGAAGAATGTCAAAAATCTACTGACAGTCTATACCCAGTCCACTCAACCAAGCCACCAACTCCCGCCCCAACTCTCCACCCCCCAGCCCAGGCCAACGCACACCCAACAGCAAGTACCACCGGCACCCCAACCGTCGCCGCCCCCGCAAGCGCTTTATTCCTGCGCGGCGTATCCGAAGGAGCCCACCACCTGATTTCAGACCATAGTAAAGGGCCAAAGACGATACATGCGATACAGAACTACGAGGAGATCAGTGAGGTTACGAAAAGAGGTGGTGGGAAGAGAACAAAACGAACGTACCACACGGATGCTTTTGAGGAATAGACTTGGGTATTGGCCGATTGTGGGCATAGCGTATTTAATGTTTTCGTGTTCCAAGTCGTCGTCGTCGTCGTGGCCTATATATCTGTTTTGGGGAGAGGAAGAGGAAAGGACGGGGTGTGGGTGGGTGAACATGACCCAGATGGCGTAGAACGCGACTGAAAAGAAGTGTCTTGCGAGGAGGAGTGGGGATGGTGTGATTCTGTGGAAGGGGATACGAAGTCAGCGCATATATGTATATGAAACGAATGACGAACCCCGAGAGTAGAGATACAGGCCCGTTTATACATTCCCCGCCACGTTCAAAGTATTTGAAGCATCCCGTTCTGAGAACTTCGAGCTCTTCACCTACAATAAACCATGAGTTATCTCCTTCTCGAGAAGCACAATATAAAAACACATCAAAACCTACCATCTGCCCCGAACAGATCATACAGCGCAACGCTCAGAATATTAATCGTCGACGCCAACGGCTTCCGTTTCCAATGCCATTTCGCCAACACTTCCCGTACCTTGGCCCAATCCTTCAAACCATCTTCCGGCAGTTCCCCAAGCAACGTTCTAAGCATCACAACATCATTCAGTGCGACAGTCATACCACCCCCCGTAAGGGGATGTCGCATGTTCCACGCATCGCCAAGGAGGAAGACGCCCGCCTTGGATCCTGTGGGGGAGGAAGCACCCTGGGATACGGGAGGAAGGAATGAATTGGGCATGCGCCTTAGCCGGTCTTTCGAGAGGGCTGTTTGTACGGGGGATTGTAAGGCTGTGGGGAGCTGTGGGAGGACGTTGGTTAGGATGTGGTCCTGTGGTCGTCGTAGTCAGGTTTGTTTTGAGGAAGAGGCAACAGAATGAGAATAGATACCTTGAGGTCGGAGGGGAGGGGCACCTTGACGTCGACGAGCATTCGAGTATCGTGTTCCCCTATCTGGTAGAGCAGCACGAGCCCATACCCTTTGATCAGCGCGACCGTCCCGTGCTGTGGAATGGGCAGCCTCGCATCTTCAAGAACGGCGCCTATAAAATGGCTTTTTGTCGTCGACTTGGCCACGGCAGAGCCCATGACCGCAGTCCTGAAATTGGAAAAGCACCCGTCGGCGACGACCACCAGATCCGCAAAGAACTCCTCCTTCAATGTATCTGAACCCGCATCCCCATTACTACTGGCATCCTCAAGTGACGCATTCGTCTTCCTAGTGGCACGAACACCAATTACCCTCCGCTCACGTTCTATAAGCCCCGTTACACTGGCTTCAACCATCTCCACGCCCCTCGCTCTCCTCGCTGCCTCTCTCAACTTCATAACGAACCGCCCATGGTGGAAACTGCGCCCCTGATGCTTCCCAGGATACGGTATCTGTACTGAGCTCCCACCTTGGACAACGCAGTAGCCTTGTACGGGTATAGCATCTATGCCGTCGACACATGATTCGATCCCGAGTTGTCTGAGGGCCAAGACACCACCTGGCTGTAAAAGTTCACCGACTATGCGATCTGGTTCAGAAAGAGAGCGGTCAAAAAGTGCTATTCTGAGAGGCTTAGAACGGGGGAGCGTGGAGAGGGCTTGTGCGAAGGCGCAACCTGCGATGCCAGCGCCGACGATGAGGACGTCGTATTGAGGTTTGGACATGTGGAGAGCAGGTGGAATGATTAGAATTATCGTAAGACCGTGGATGAAGCGAGCACATTATAAGCGTGGCCGGCGTTTGCCGCAAGTAAAACAAAAAGTACGTAATTATTTATCTAAGCTCACAAAGAGCTGGTATTCCAAAGATTTACATGCAACATTGGGTGCCGAAGCAGCACGGAATCCCCTAGTAAAAGGCGAGGGGATTGTCTGCTTGATGCTTCGGCTGTTGCTACTTACGTTAGGTGCAGTTTGTGATATCGTGAGCAAGTTTTTGCATTTTGTTCGACCGACGGGGTTCGGATAATTCGTCGCGCGCTGCCACCTGTCTATGTCAAGTCATACATATATCTAGGCGCTAACACTTTTCAAACAGAGTCACCTCGTATCTCTCCCCTGGACCACTCGGACGCTCATGTCCACATTGCCTCTCAAACATTCGAGCTCCACCTTCCGGCAACGAGGTATCATTAAACACTGAGAACTGACGACCCATAGTTTCGGCGGCTCCAAGCACAATTTCTCTATTCAATCATTCAAGTTGTTGTCCAGATCATGCAGCCATTCTTAGCCCTCACTGCCCCTCTCTTTCACGTTGGATCCTCGCCTCCCGATTACAAAATTCTTCGATGGGGTGAGACTATAACGTACAAAACATACAGAACCCGTAAGTGTCTATGCAAAGTCCAGGTATACTGACTTATTTCTCTTCGCTCGGGACTGTGTATTCTACCAATCCATCATTTGCGTATTACAAAATAGGGGCTCTGGTGCACCAGAATCAAACCTCAGGACACCACTGCCATCTTCGTCCTCGCTATTATTCTTTCTATGCAAATAAATCCTCGAAGGAATACAGCAGTGGGGCTGGGATATGCGAACTCCGACCAGGCGTTTTATTGAATAGTTATGCTATTGTGGATCAACTCTCAAGCCTTCAGGGCTCTACCTCGAGGAATCAATAACCAGGACCTACAAAACTTGGGACAGAATCTGGAGGTGGGGATATGTTACTCGGCCCTCACCTGTGTGAAAATGGGTCAATGTGTGAATATTGTTCTGTATGTTATACTCTATGACAGCCCATCGAGATTATCGATGCGTCGGGTAGATTCCGGTAAAACACAGTCGGAAACCTCATTTAATTACATTCTGAACACACTGCAGTTTGACTCCGACGTTCGTAGGCCTTACGGACAAGACAATCAGCGAGATACAGGACTGATTTCATATCCTGACCATCAAAAATGGTTCGTAGATATTGGCAAGACGCATGACTTGCCTTGTGTGTCCCCGAAATAAATCATGAATCGATCCATAACCTCGCTCGATACGTCACCTCCCGAAGCATTTCAGTCTTCATCTCTATTGGCAGCGGGTCAAAAGATGATGATCCTCAAACATATCTATACGCATCTGGACGCTCGTATTGGGTAACAATCTCTCGTCATTTGCCTTCTGATACATATTCTTGGTCTCGCCCTGGAGGTCGTCCAGAAGCCTGAGCTGAGTAGATGGCAAGTACAACCTGCAATAGAATAACACCGAGCTAACCGTGCTGACGAGGGCGAGGCCTCCAAGTTTCCACGCCGGCGCGGTAACACACAATCTCAACCTGTGCCTGCCGTACCTCTTCCAGTGGAAAACCAATTCCTTCAACCGGTTAAGGCCCGTGATCTGACTGCTCCATCTCCTCATCCAACATGTTATGTTGAGCTAGCGAAATCAGTCCAGTCACCCCATGCAAAAGCCGAACACCGCACTCCAATGTTGCAAAAAGTTGTCAACTGGAATCCTGCCAACGCGAACAACTCTACTGCGTTTCCTCCTGTCCCCGCTTGCCATGGCGATTCAGTTACTCCCGTGACTAATCATATTCCTCACATCAAAAGGCACCCCTATTCGACGGAAATGTTCTTCTGCAGCTGGAGAAAGTCCAATTCAAACTTGACAAAAGCCGCCTCGCATTGGTTAGCCCCCTTTTCGCCCGTTTGTTCAAGGATACTCGGAGGCTGCCTGGTTCTTCTGATTTGGCGCGTGAAAAGAAGGAGTGGGAGGGTATTATTTGGTCCAAGGACGAGGAAGGTTATATTCTCTGTGTTCTGGATGGAACTGGTGTTTCATTGATCGATTTCGGAAGTTTTACTCGATATTATGGATAATTCTGTGTACGTGAAGTTTCTATCTGAGGATTTCCTTTTCTCAATTCGACGTCGTGCTGATGTCAAATCATTTCAGAATATATAGCCATAGCAAGCCGTCGTTTGACACCATCGCATCCGTGATGAGGGCAGCCACAATCCTCGAATTTCCTGATCTTCGCTCGTGGAGTCTCCGATGTTTGCTATATACTTGTTATATGCTCAAACCACTGAAACCAGGCGAATCAGGCAATTTCAAAATAACCTACAGCTCTATCGCTGATCATCCATGACCAGGAACAATGCCTCCAGGTTGAGGATATTGGTAAATGGCATGTCGAGCCAAGTAGAGTCGTAAAAGCCATGGACTGTTTTGAGATCAGCGTTCATGGCGCGTAGCAAAGCTCGGTAGAGGCGTAACGGAAAATGTAGATGGAGGCTGACATTGTCTACAGTATTGCTATGTACAAGTATGTCGCTGAGTTATTTACATAATAACACCGGGCCGGATCGGCCAGCTTGCTGATGTAATACACCTGTGGAAAGGAGTCACAACCCATTTTGTCCTTCCAACCATGAACAACGTTGGCCCCTCCAAGGTAATCGTGTTATTTTGGCAACTGTCATGCTCCCTAAACGTTTTAAGAAACCCAATCCCGGATTTTCAGTCACAAAGCCTGCCAGCACCATCCCCAGAGAAGACTTGATCATTGGGACACATCCTTGGTTGTTCAATAAAGATCGCATGCGTGGCTTGTATATACCCTTTAATCACATCACCTCACAATCATTCTGAAGACTCGCTATGGTGGCCTAACCGTCATTCCAGAACATCTCTTAGCAGTTTGTAGTTAGTTGCTTTTACAATTCCAAGATGTTGAAGAGAACTCTAGATCGAGGACAAAGACAAAGCAAGGGCATTAATAGATGAGTATGTGGCGATTATGAATGCAAAGCCTCTCACAGATGAAGAAAAACGGCAAAGAGATGAGTGGGATAAGCTCATTTTGAATCTGGTAACAATTATTTATACCTGAATCTGGTGTCTTGCAGGACTTGATCAGTTGTTTTCAGGGCCTCTCGAGTATCTGGACGACAATTTTGCAGACGATATGATAGCTTGGTCTGAGGGCCGTGGAAAGTTTCCATCTGTACCCAGGGGGTCGACAGTGGAGAATTGGAGAGGTAGACAGTGATGCGTAAGCCGCAGCGTAGTGTACTGATAAGATATTTTGGATGAGGTTGCCACTAGGGTCATAGATTGCCTTCGGATGTGGTCTCCCATAGTCAGACTATAAATTCGAAGTCGGCGCACTCCATGAAGCACTGCCTGATTCAAGTCCCGGTTTATCTGTAGACTGTAACTGTTAGGAAACCACCCCATTATCTAATAAAATTTCATTTTTATTTTATTATGTCGAATTATGCTACATGACGCCAAATGACGCTACACTTTGATAGCATGAGAATTTTATTTCGCATGCATCAATCTGTATGCGCATGTACAAATGTGTCAGTAACAACAATGTACAATATATGTAACATAGTATATAAACCCTAAATATATGCCTAGGGGACCCCACTTGTGTTCTCTTAGGTATTCCACCTATGTTTTCGGTGTGAAAGGCCTATCTCAACAAACTCACCTATAAATAACCCCTCGCATCAAAACCATCAGTTCCCCCATCACAAGCGCAGATCCCACCCCCTTCTTGTAGAGAGAACCCACATGGTCTTAGCTAGCAGATAATGGGTGTTGCCCTAACAGAAGAACACAACTTCCCATATCAGTGCGCCTTCTCTTACTTGCACATACATCATTCTTTCACCGCACCACATCCAATTACTCATCCTTTTGGCACAAGCCAGAAGTACTTGTATATACGTAATCTACCTTTTCTTTCATAAGCCGACACCAGGCCTCGCCTTACATTGTGACTGCCAGTGATCGAGAGGCAGCACTCATCATTAGGACAGCTGCAACCAGACAACCGATTGGATCTGGTTTAGTTACAATTTACATCACTCTATTCGGACAACTATTTTAGTTACAAGCCGAATTCAGTGTTATCCCCAAGATCAGGCACTGTTGGAAGGGTTATTGATCCGAAGGGTCAAATTAGGCGCCTGACGAACAATGAACGAACAATGAATGATTGACAAATGATTGACGAACCATCATGTGACCTGTAAATGTTTGGAGAGGTCCCAAAGAACCAATCTTGAATTTGCCAAAGAAGTGATTCATCACAGATTCTACAATTATGTCCAAACCTTCAACTTCTAATCCCGGCCCTAATCCTGTTCCCACACCAGCACTAGAGGTGAAAATTGATGTGCTTACAGCACAAATGTCGCAATTAGTGTCAGTGTTGGCAGCATCACAGCCCAGACAAGCAGAAGTACAGCCAGAGACGACAGGAGAAAGAGATGATGAAATGGAGGAGATGGTGGAGTGGATGTCGCAGGAGGATGAGATGGCGGAGAAATCCGGAAATGGAAAAGCGTGCTTACCTAAGTACACACCCCCGCAAATCTTTGATGGTACCATGGAGAATACAAAATCATTCATCAGCTCTATAGTATTGTACATCCATGGGAGGAAGCCAGAGTTTTGTACAGCTGAGTCTAGGATTATGTTTGCTCTCTCATACATTCAGGGGGGGAAGCACAGTTCTGGAGAAATGAGGCTATTAATCAAATTGCCACAGGAAATAAACCATTTGCAACCTTCAAAGAATTTCTGGAGAGATTGGAGGCACAGTTTGGAGACCCTAATCCAAAGGCAACAGCCAATGCTAAATTAAAGACCATGCACCAAGGTTCCCTAACGGTGGATGAATTTATTTTGCAGTTCAAAGCAGAAGCTTCGCAAACGGACATGGGAGAAGCCGCATTGGTAGAGTTTTTGAAAGCAGGAATAAATCCCTCTTTATTCAAGTCTATCTACCGACTACCTTCTATGCCAGAGAAGTTGGATGAGTGGTATAATTGGGCAATGTGCCTTGACCGGCAATATCGGCAGGAACAGGCAGAGTCAAAGTTGATGTATGGAAGTAGTAAATTTGGA
Source organism: Tricholoma matsutake (assembly GCA_026075535.2). NCBI lineage: Eukaryota > Fungi > Basidiomycota > Agaricomycetes > Agaricales > Tricholomataceae > Tricholoma > Tricholoma matsutake. The sequence continues at coordinate 616,203 of AP026550.1, read as the reverse complement.
AAGTCATCAGGAGGAAAGTCCGAGAAAGGAAAGGCTCCAAGGGCACAGCCACCAGCCATGGCAGTGACACCTATAGTTACAGAGTCAGCAGCACCAGCAGAGGCAATGGAGGTTGATCAAGCAGGGAGATGAGCCCCACTTAAATGTTTTAACTGTGGGCAGTTAGGACACATTTCTAGGAATTGTAGGCAGAAAAGAAAGATTAGGGAAGCTACAATGGAGGAAGTGAAGCCAGAGGAAGGCAAGCAGAAGAATTTTGTGAAAGAGTCCCAGTGAAGGTTTCCCCATTGGTGACCCAGAATCGTTACAATGTATTAGTATCCGAGGAAACCCAGAGCAAATCAGAAAATGAAATTGAGGAGGAGTACAACTGTTCTGAATCATGTGACAAAAAAGAGTACAACTGTTGTCAATCATGTGACAAAGAAAATTGTCATGCATCATTTCCGAAAACCCCTAAATTCTTTATTCGCTCTGCATGAATAGAACCCAAAATCACCTTGACTGTGGGACTGAAGACAGTGGACACGCATGCAGCGATTGATGTGGAAGCGTTGCTTGATAGTGGTGCTACAGGATTATTCATTAATCGATCCTTAATTACCAGAAACGGTATTAACACATGCAAGCTGGTGCAACCTATAATGGTGTACAATATTGACGGAACAGTCAATCATGGAGGAACTATCAAGGAGGAGGTGACTATGGTACTAAGGTATCAGGAGCATCAGGAGCGAGCTGTATTTGAAGTGTGCGATCTTGGGAAAACTAATGTAATAATAGGATGTCCGTGGTTATGGAAGCATAATCCTGAAATTGATTGGAAAACTAGGAAAGTACAAATGACTCATTGTCCTAAGGAATGTAATGTGTATGGGAGGAAGATGAAGAAGGAAAAAAGGAAAAAGAAAGAGAAAGAACGTCTGAGAAAGTATTCTGTTACAATGGAGGAAGTGGAGGATGAGGAAATGCCAAATGAGGAAGTTCCAGTCATGATCAAGAAAGAAGAGCAGAAGCAAACCTTTAGAACAATTCATGGAGGACAGTCGTGGGACAAGAATATTGTGAAGGTGGAGAAGCCAGTGGAGGAATGGGTGCCAAAAGTGTATCATGAATATCTGTCAGTGTTCCAGAAGAAGGAGTCTGAGTGAATGCTGGTGTGGAAGCCATGGGATCATGCAATCGAGATGAAGCCAGGGTTTGTGCCAAGGAAGTCGAAGGTATATCTGTTATTTCCGATGGAACAAGAAGAAGTGGATGCATTCCTGAAGGAGCAATTGTGCAAAGGACACATACAACCTTTGAATCACCACAGACATCACCAATATTCTTTGTGCCAAAGAAAGATCAAAGGAAGAGGATGTGTCCAGATTATAGGTATCTGAATGAGTGGACAGTGAAGAATGCATACCCCCTGCCATTGATCTCAGAACTAATTGACAAGGTGGGAAAAGCCAAGGTCTTTACAAAATTGGATTTACGATGGGGATACAACAATGTACAAATAAAGAAAGGAGATGAGTGGAAGGCCACATTTGCCACGCGTCGGGGATCCTTCAAGCTGCTTGTCATGTTCTTCAGGATGACTAATAGTCCCCCAACCTTCCAAAATATGATGAACAACATTTTCAAGGATGTAATGACAAAGGTGTGGTAATAATATTTATTGATGACATTCTGATATTCACAGAGGATGAAGAGAATCAAGAGGCGATAGTGCAGGAGGTGCTATGGAGGTTACCGGAGAATGATCTATTTTTGAAACTGGAGATGTGTGTGTTTGGGGCAAGCGAGATTGAGTTCCTAGGATTATTGATTGGCCCTGACGGGATCAAAATGGATCCGATCAAGGTACAGGCGATCACAGATTGGCCTGCGCCCACCTGTGTCAAGGAGGTTCAAGCCTTCTTGGGACTCGCAAATTATTATTGTCGCTTTGTGCACAATTTTTCTAAAATTGCTGCACCCTTACATAACCTTATGCAAAAAGGAGTAGTGTCAAGGTGGGGAGAGCAGCAGCAGACAGTGTTTGAGGAGTTGAAGAGAAAGTTTGTGGAGGGACCAATATTAGCCCCAGTAGATTTCACACACCCTTTGCGAGTGGAATCCGATGCATCCAATTTTGCTACTGGAGCAGTATTATCAATGCTGTGTGAAGATGACAAATGGCATCCTTGTGCATATTTGTCCCGAGGGTTGAATGATGTGGAGAGGAATTATGATGTGCATGACAAAGAGATGTTGGGAACAATACAAGTGTTGGAGGCATGGAGGCATTATTTGGAGGAATGTACACATCAGATTGAGATCTGGATGGATCATCAAAATCTGCAATACTTCATGTGCACTAAAAAGCTTAATTGCCGACAAGCACGTTGGGCACTATTCCTATCGCATTTCAATGTTTACTTGGTCCACAAAACGGGAAGCTTAATGAGGAAAGCAGATGCATTATCCAGATTCCAGATGTATTGATCATAAAAGGGGGGTGGAGGAGGACAATAAGAATGTTACCTTACTCAAACCCGAATACTTTCGCATTTGCGCTATGCATCAAGGGCATCTATTAATAGATAGCTCGGAAATGGAAATGTTGTCTAAAATTAGACAATGTTTGGAAATGGACGATGAAGTAGTGGAAGCCATGAAAGCTCTGAAGGGAGAGAAGAAAGGTAATATCAAAGGAGATGAATGGGCTGAGGAACAAGGATTGGTGTTGTTTTGAGGAAAAGTGTATGTACCGAAGGATCAGGATTTGCAAATGGAGATCGTCCAGTTACATCATAATACGCCGACTGCCAGACACCCAGAAAGATGGAAGACGTTGGAATTAGTAATGAGAAATTATTGGTGGCCTGGAATTTCAAAGTATGTGTTGGGGTATGTGGATGGATGTGATATGTGCATGAGGGGGAAGAAATTTCCAGAAAAACCTGCAGGAAAATTAATGCTGAACCCTATACCTAAAGCGCTGTGGCGAGATATATCTGTGGATTTTATTACCAGATTACCCGAGGCTCAAGGGTACGATGCAATATTCATATTATGCAACTGCTTCACAAAGGAGGTCCATATTATTCCTACTACTACAGAAACCTCACCATTGGGCTTGGCACACCTCTATCTAAATCAGGTATGGTGGTTACATGGGTTACCCAATACTGGTATCTCCGATCATGGACCACAATTTGCTTCTGCATTTATGCGAGAACTGAACAACATATTGGGGATTCAAACTAAATTATCTACAGCATATCACCCGCAGACTGATGGGCAGACAGAGAGAATGAACCAGGAGTTGGAGCAGTACCTACGTATGTTTGTCAACTACCAACAAACCAACTGGCCAAAATGGCTGGCAATTGCCAAATTTTCCCACAATAACAAATTCCATTTGGCTACTCATATGTCACCCTTTTTTGCGAATTATGGATATCATCCTCGCATGGGAGTAGAACCCAGAAGGGAAGTCAAAGTACAGTCAGTGGAAGACTTTGTATCTAAGATGCAAAAGGTACAAGAGGAAGTGGAGGCGGCATTGAAGAAAGCATGTGATGACCTGATGTGACACGTGGATCGTACTCGAGCATGCGCTCCAGAGTACAAAGTTGGTGACTTGGTGTGGCTAAGTACCAAGGACCTGAATATTCCACAACCTTCAAGGAAACTTATGGAGAAACAAGTTGGCCCATATGTGATCTCCAAAGTGATCTCGCCTAATGCGGTAGTGCTAAAATTACCCCGGTCATTCAAGATTGATCCCGAGATTAACATATCCCACCTACGCCCTTACTGCCCACCCATTATTGCTGGCCAACAAACTACTCTGCAACCTCTGATAATAGTAGAAGGTGCTCCAGAATACATAGTTGAAGAAATTCTAGACTCACGTCTTCGACAGAACAAATTGGAGTTCTTAATAAAGTGGAAAAACTATACCGACGAAAATAATTTGTGGGAACCTGAAGAGCATTGTAAGCGAGCACATAACGTGATTGCCCAATTCTTTAAACATAATCTGAATGCTCCGCATCACATTGCGAGAATGGTGTATGAGGGGATGAGATTCCAGCCTTACCAAAATTTCACAGAGGGGACAGACACAATATTTTCTCACCTGGAAGTCAAGGCATCAAAGGGGGGTAATGTTAGGAAACCACCCCATTACCTAATAAAATTTCATTTTTATTTTATTATGTCGAATTACGCTACATGACGCCAACTGACGCTACACTTTGATAGTGTGAGAATTTTATTTTGCATGCATCAATCTGTATGTGCATGTACAAATGTGTCGGTAACAACAATGTACAATATATGTAACATAGTATATAAACCCTAAATATATGCCTAGGGGACCCCAGTTGTGTTCTCTTAAGTATTCTACCTACACTTTTGGTGTGAAAGGCCTTTGTCAACAAACTCACCTATAAATAACCCCTCACATTAAAACCATCAGTTCCCCCATGATGAGCGCGGATCCCACCCCCTTCTTGTAGAGAGAACCTGCACGGTCTTAGCTAGCAGATAGTGGGTGTCACCCTAACAGTAACACTCTGGAAGTCAAAATTCTGCAATGGACAAATCGGGTAAACGCACTTGAACTTAGTGCACTGGCACTCCTCCCCAATCCCAATTGTGAGCATGGCATGTATATGCGATCAACATAAAGTCTAGGTGGTGGCCAGGGGGTGTCAAAGGGAAGCTGGCGGTACTCAGTGTTGGGGGTTGAGGAATATTGTGCAGTAGAGTTTGAGGCTAATGAAGAGGGTATCATGATTGTACATTACATGAACATTAGGTTGTTCACAGTTGGCATTTTTGGGCAAATTTTGACCCATTTTTGGGTGTTTGGCAGAAGAATGATCAGAATGGACCAAAAAATGATGTGAAAAATGATGTGAAAAATGAAGCGAAAAATGGCTACTGTGAACACTCTGAAATGCAAACATCTGGAAAATGAAGTAAAAATGCATTTTACCTACCTCCAGCAGTCCTCGGCACATTCAAACTCCACCTGAAAAGACTTTGTGAAATTATTATTGTACTAAGTTCATGACTGTTGGCACACTTACTTTCGAGTCCTTGTTGAATGTTGAACTTTGAATAGATTAAATATATTCCTTCACTACTTACAAAAATAACTATGAAAGAAAAATAACTACGAAAGAAAGGGGCTCCCTCCTGACTCTCTCATCTGTGCCATCTGTGTCATTTCTGTCCTGATCATCCACATTGTCCCCCTCCTTGTCCCTGTCATCCCATCTACATATCTCCATGGCTTGATTGTCGTCATTCGCCGGGTGCTGGTGCTGGTTGTCATTGTTGTCATTGTGGCCCCTTTCATTTGTCACCCAGGGTCATCACCACATTGTCCCCACCTCGTTGTTGACTTGCCCTATTCATTGTTGACCCACCCCCCTTCATTGTGCTGCCCTGTTTGCTCCCCCTTTCCACCCTGCAAACAGTGGTTTGCAGTGATGGGAGGGGATGCTGGTGGTGGTGGACTGTGGCCATCCCCTTGTCATCACCATTGTCTTGTTATCTCGTCATCCCCGTCATCATCTTCTATACCCCTTTTGTTCTCATCAGCACCCACAATCCATCCTATGAGCAGTGGCTCACAGGCATGGGAATGGGTGCTGGGCGCTCGTTGTAGTGGGGGTGGTGATGGACCATTAGCACCCGACCCACCCTGCAAGCAAGGGCTCGCAGTGCTGGGGTGTGGGTGCTGGGGTGCTGTCTTATCTGCCTCGTCTGTGTTGTACCCGAGCTGCACCCACGATCCACCCTATGAGCAGTTAGTTGCTCATAGGCATGGGGTGGGTGCTGTGTCCCTCATCATGGGCAGCATTATCGTCATTCCACCCATGATCCACCCCACGAGCAGTTGCTCATGAGGCTGGGTAAACCCTAAACCCTAAAACCCTGTTATTGCTGGGTTGTCATCCCCCTGTCATTCCCAGAGCCATGGAGGGGTATTGTTGTTGTCCCACCCATGATCCACCCCCACGAGCAGTTGCTCATGAGGCTGGGATGGGTGGCATGGTTGTTGGGTCGTCATTGGCTGGTAGAATCCACAATCCACCTTGCTGGTAGGGCTGGGTGAGGCTGGGTTGATGTTTCGCACTGGGTGGGCACCATGTATCAGTGACATGGCACCGAGAGGGGGGTTTCCTAGTGCTTACCTGATGAGCCTTCCATGGGCCTCCCAGTGCCCCTCCCTGATCTCCTAAGCATAACTGAGACCCCTCACATCCCATTTGGATGGGGAGGAGTGTGGGTGGTTGTTGGCATAGGTTGTGCCACGTTGGCGCCCATCGTTACCAGTAGAGATCCTAAAAATAAAGAATTACAGGTAGTTAGCTTATAAAAAGAAGAAACAACCAAAAAAACAAACCTACCCTGGGGCCCAAACTTGAATGATGGGTTGCCGTCATTTGGGCTTGTGTTGCATCTGAAACTGGTCATGTTGGCCACTCGCAGTTCTTGCAGGCATGGGAGTGGCCCGAGTGGGTGTGGGAGTAGTGATGGCAGGTGGTGACAGAGTTGTGGTGGTAGTAGAGGTGTGAGGGAGGGAGGTGTCATCATCGATGGTGGTGGTCACTGCAAGGATTAGGCATTAAAGCGGGGTTTGAAAGAATGACAAAAATGGAAAGTGAAAAATGAAAGCAAAAATGATCATTTTTGCAAAAGCAAAGGAAGGGTTCGATTTTTCAAAAATGATCCATTTTTGGGTTCATTCTCATCTCATTCTGACGTTCATTTTTGGGAGTACTACTAACTTGAGTAACATTCAGCTATTCAGCTATTCAGCCCAGAACTTCCGAATCACTATTTTCTTCATGATCAAAGCAATTGTGTGACACCAAAATATTGAGAGGAGAGAACGATCAGAGGGACCCCGGATGAGCGCCACACTGAGTCAAGTCATTATGTTGGCCCATTGGTTAGGTTGATTCAAAGTGAATTTTGAGTTCTCTGATTTCAGTAATGTTTTGCTCGTACATTCTAGCTAACAGATTTTAGAGTACTTGGTATTGAGGTATATTAAGCATTGTAAGCAAAGGGGTGGGCAAAGATTTTCCAAGTCTAACTAATAAAAATTTGGCTCATCCCAGGGAGTCACTGTCCCAGGCACTTGAAATGATGCTGTGTGGTGTGGTACATAGACTGAAAGTGATTCAGCAGGTTGTGACACATTACATAAATGTCAATAAGGCCAAATTGAACCAATTCACATATCGTGTACTTATGGGTCGCGACATGTTGGATGCATTACTTGCTGGTACTTGACATGCTTGGTTGAATACTGTTGTGTATACACGTTGATAGCCCATCCAAGCATTCTTTCTAACTCTCTTTGGAAGAAGGATCAATTTCAGTTCACACTTCATTCAAATATTGGAGGGTTATGATTGACATGACTCAGAGTATTTATCTATACTTAATAATTTACACCATGAGGGAGGCAACATTTCATATATATATTAAACTCCTAACTTCCTAACAAATAGAAATTTGGCCCCAGGTCATGAGGGAAGGGCCTGAACATAATTAAAAATTCTTGCGCAAAGTGCACTAGGGGTTATGCTGCCCTGTGTATGGTCATACCCTCATCCCCTTGCTCCTCCTTGTCATCATTGGCAGTAGGTCTTCTGTGTGGTCCTGTTACCTCCATCATGCTAGTCCTGGGTCCATTAGTGTCATTGTGGGTCCCTTGCACACGTGATCCACCCTGGAGCTGGCTCGCAGGGCTGGGAGAGGGTGCTCGGCTATTCCACATTGTGGGGTCCTTGCACTCATTTCCACCATCATATGGTGGTTACAGCTGTGTGTGGGGTGTTGTTTCAAGGGTTGTCATGACAGCATGTCTATAACCTATAAAGATGAAATCTATTTGTCAGTTGAAAGAAACAAGAAATCAATATGAAAAACTTACCTAGGACCTGTTTTGATGCGATCCAACTCAGTGGTTGTCCTATAGCATGGTGGCGGGTGTGGCAGGGTTATGAAGCAAGATAATTGGACTCTGGAGGGATCCACAAACCAAGGTTCCCTACAAATGCAGCCAAAAAAGTGATGGACATCATTTGGGCCCATTTTGGGTGTGATGCACTCAGTGGTCATTCTACTAGGTGATGGCGGGCGCGGCAGTCAAGGTTGTGAGTGTTGACAAAGCAATCATGGAGGAAGGATCTGGAAGGATAGGAAGAATGGTGTCATCAATGAACAAATTTTCCCATCACATGAGTCAAACAAACATGCACATGTTGCATCACAACCTGCTGGGGGGCACATGGATTGCTTTCACTCATCAATGCATCAAGTTGCACCTCGCAAACATTGTCAGGACCCCGAAGTGTGGCCATGACACTGGCTGTAATGCAATCATTGCAGAAATTGCAATCTAGTTCGAAGAAATAGTGATTCAACATGAAAATAGTGATTCGGAAGCCTGGACCAAATAACTGAATAACATAATAGTACTAAAGTTGTCATACCTCATTTCTGGAAAATGAGATTAAAAATGAAATCAAAAATGAGCCAACAATGGCCCAAAAATGGCTACTGTGAACAACCCTATTACTTAGTTGAATATTTTCTAACACTATTTCCACAGAGCATGGTCGACCTGCCAAGCATCATCAAAACATGGGTCTTTGAGAGCTTTGTCTCCAGGATCAAGTCTCTCAGAGTCTTTGTCTCAAATTTGGCTCCAAGATCCAGTCTTTCCAAGTCTCTGTCTCAGATGTGTGTCTTTGTCTCAAGCCAGTGGATTTGAGCACCATGAAAGTTAGGATGGAATATGTGGCATAGACAGAGATTATGACAATTTTGGCATTTTTTTCGACACCCACAAAAGTTAAAACCCACTACCTAAAGTAGTGGGACAGAGAGTAGTTTTCTGTACCTTTCCTAAAATGGAGCAGTAGCTCCAATACTTCAATTTCTTTTAGTATAACCAACCTTCACAGCTGTCTACAGGTTAATCAAGGGCACCTTCACAATCCACATCTGCACACCTGTGAAGAGCAGGAGTAGGCAACCAGAATAACACAAGTATTCTATGGCGAATTTGTGCTGACTGAGTTGTTAGTTTATGAGGAACAGAAAGCCGGCTAATTGACAGTTGAACTTGAACAGTAGAGGTTGAACATTGAATAATTCATGTTGCTGAACTCCTTATTTAAGTTGTTGGCCGGCCGTGAAGTAGATCACATGCAACGTTGAACTTCTCGATTTGGAGATTCACCTTTGCGTTTTCTTTAAGTTCCTACTTACTGTTAGTAATTTTAGACAAAAGAAAAATCATAAATAGGAAATTTCCATCTCTGTCAAGTCTTGAGCGCTGAGCTTGCACTGTCATAACACTGTTTGTTACTCCATTCTCACTCTGCCTCATGCATCCTTCATATTCTCAAGCTCAGCATCCTGCCAACATCCAACCAGTAGCAATCCCTGACACCAATTGCCGACTCACCCACAACTGGTGATCAGGTTGCCGAGTAAGTGCCTACTGACGAACACATGCAAATCTTCTCTAACTTCCTGTGGACTGAGACTTGCCGCTATCAGCTGTCATACAAAATTCAACCAACAGCTGCAAATGAGCTGATCAGATGCAACACAGGCCCAAATGACTAGTGAATGGCAAGGGTTTACATACCCCTGGGGGTATGGGCAAAGGGTACGTGAGGGTAAGGGTAAGGGTATGAACTTTCCTACCCTCTACATACCCTTACCCTTGAGAAGGGTACAAGGGTATACAGAGTCACACTTTAGAAGATGTCAACCACCCATGATATCAGTATAGTAACCCTTATGAAACTTGATGACCTCTCTGACCACTTTTTGCTGTGCAAGTTGGGTTATTTCCTCTATGGTCCCAGCCTATTGAGTTATTCAGGCAAAGGTATTCTCCTAAAGACAGTACTAGACTACTACCTTGTGCTTTTCAACATGCTAAAAGCTCAGATAATTACTAAAAATGGATAGGACCATGTTTGAGCATCATCAGGAAACTATTTGAAATAAACCCTTGCATCATACCCCCAAGGGTATTGAATACTCTCTATACCCTGGGGTACCCTTACCCTTACCCCTGAAAACCCCTACCCCTGACCAAGGGTAAGGGTTTTGAAGGGTAAGGGTAAGGGTAACAATGAAAATACCCAAGGGTTACCCCTGCCAATCTCTACAAATGACATAGTCATCATTTGGGCCCTAGGTATGTTTTTTTTGCTCAATTCTTGTTTTTCTACCAGCTAACTAACTGTTTTCTTTCTTTTTTAGGATCTGAACTACAGGTAACAACATGTAGTGATGCAAGCCAACTGCCACCTGACCATGACCATGCCAGCGGCCTCCTCCCCATTCAAACGGGATCTGTGGCTGTTTAGTAAGGTTAGGATGACAGAGAGGGGTGCTGGGAGACCCAAGAAGCAGGATACCTGCCTGGTATGCACCTATGCACCCCCCAAATCTGTGCTGCTAACCCCCCAACCCAACCCATCAAAAGAGGTGTTGCACCGACCCCAGCACCTCACAACCATGATGGACCACCCAGCACCCACCTCTATGCCAGCGGGGTGCTACGACCCTACAACGGCGTTGGACAGCACAAGGATGCTAGGACAACCCACCAGCCACCTCCAGCCTCACGAGCGACTGCTTGTGGGGTGGATCGCAGGTGGAACAGTGCTGACAATGATAGCACCCCCCACCACTGTCACAAGCCGCTGCTCATGGGGTGGAACAGGGGGTGCTATGGGAGTACATGCCACTCAAGAGGAGGACTGCCAATGCTGACAAGCAACCAGGACCACCAGCTCCGAGGCCCCACAACAACATGACACACCACCTGTCCCCAGTCTCATGAGCAACAGCTCATGGGGTGGATTGCGGGTGGAACAATGACAACAAGGAGGAGCCACGCCCACATGGGGACACACTGCCAATGCCAACACAACATGACAGGCAGGAGAGACAGCATGAGGGGGAGAGGAGTGACAACGACGACGACCTGGATGATGAGCAGCAGCAACAAGGAGCCGCCACGGCGACAGGACACCCACAACCACAACCATGACTGCAGCCCCTATAAACAACACACCACCCACCTCCAACCTCACGAGCAACTGCTCGTGGGGTGGATGGTGGGTGCATCAGCAAAATCAAAGGTCGACTTATTTAGCTTATTTAGCTTAGAGTCCAATTAAGGACATTAAGCCTTATTAAGGAAAATGAGTACAATTTTTTCCTTAAAATTGATGACCAGTCAAGCAGATATAATCTATTAAGTGGATAAGTGACATTTCAGCAAATAAAGGCTGTAAGAAGCTTGTAAGTCCTTAAGGCCCTAAGGACTGCTTGACTTATGTTCAAAATTTCTTCCAAGTCCCTCAGCATTTCCCAAAAATGGAAATTCATGTGTTCGTCATGCAACCATGACACATCATCATCAACCGTGTCTGCCAGGTCATCACCACCTGTTGATGCCACCGATGCCATCACTGCTGTCCTCCCTCTCTCCTCCCTCCACTACCACCACTGGTTTGTAAACATCCACATCCAATGCACCCATAGCTGCCACCTCACCAGCAAATGACAGAAATGGGCCAGATTGCACACAAAACAGGCACAGACAATGTTTTCTTTTTCCTGCTTTTTTTTTTGGGCTTCAACTAACATATAATAATTTATAGGTTCTAACAGTATTATAACGACAATGAAAAAAAGAAGCACCCACGCCTGACGAACAATGACAAGAAGACAGGAACAGCAAAACCATGCCACCACGACCACCACAGCACCCCCAACCAATGCTGAAAGCAAGTGCTCACAGGGTGGAAACAGGGAGCAGCCTGGACAGATGGAGAAGACAGGGAGACAACGACGAGGGAGAATGAAAAAGGGCCCAAGTGATGTCATCAACGTCTCTTGGGCTATAGGTATCTTTTCTGTTCTTTTCCCATTTCATTTTCTTGTTAACAAATATTTTTAGGTACAAACCTGTGATTTTGACTACTACTGGCCAGGAGGTAGCAAGGACCAGCGATGACAATGACCAGGAGGGCTAGCGCCCACAACGAGGATGCCAACAACGGACAGAGGATGCCAACAACGGACAACCCAACAACAGGGACGCTAAAAGGTGCAGGTGGCGGGGGGGGGGCACAAATGATGTCTATCGTTGTTTGAGCCCCAGGTAATTTTTTTCCATGTTTGCTTCTTTTTTTTTCATTCAACTTATCAACTCTTTAACTTCTAGGTTTATGTATACTCCTCAAAGGCCAAGTATACATAAACAGTTGTCTAAACCATATAACCATCTATATACTGTTTAATAAACAGATATACACTTGATCTACACAGTTGAAATGCTAACATTATCATTTCCTTCCTTTATCACCATAACTAAAATTTGCACATATCAGATAAGGAATAAAGCTTACTTGATTCTGCTTCAGCAGCCAGGAAGCAAGATTCTAAGAGTGAATGTAAGGGGGTGGTGGAACAGGAATCCCAAACTGCAGGTAGGATTAGGGGGGTCCTGCTGGAGGCTGAAAAAACTATACTAGGGTATACCATATATACAACACTGATAGGTGTTGTTGAGCCACCAAATGGGTTCTATAGACTTGTAAATGACGAACAATGACTTTCTTTGGGCATGAATTACTTAGGATGGTTGTAGAATAGCTCCCAAACCAGTAGAAACTGTAGATTTACTGAAAATGTGTGTTGTGATGCTAAGAAAGTTGCCAGGAGAAGTTGTTCTGTTGACACATCATCAGCAAATTGGGCATGACATGGCATGGTTTCTTGTCAACACATTGTTGCAAAAAGGGGAATAGTGCCCATGGGTTACAAGTGCTCAAAAAGCACAATACAGTACAGTGAAGTACATATATTGGTAACTAGCTAACAAAGGCAGAACACTGATAAGGATCAATAACAGAAGGGTATCAGGGCCAAAGAGCAGCCTGAGATGGCTGAGCTTGATATCTCAACACACACACAAAATATTGAAGTTGCAGGTGTTACATGGGTTCAAAATCACAGCTAGCCCTAGTAAGAAGCATAGGAATTGTGCTGCTAGGCAGTCTGTACTATACAGTGATGAATTTTTTTGGGAAAATTGCTTGGGGAAAAAACTGCGCATGATGGGAAATTTCCATATATGGCAGAAAGGGGCCAATCGAGGGGCCGAGAAAAAAAAAAACTCAGTGAACATGTGACTTTCCTGTTCTGCAACCCCTTTGTGACACCCTGTTATTTGTTATTGCTGTTCATCATAATAGATAAACTGTTTAACCATCTATATACTGTATAACTACTGTGTACACCACCTTGAGGCCCAAGCCCTATACATAAACATATACATATTAGGGCTGCACACCGTACCGTCTGACGGGTACGGCCGTACAATCAACGGTCATGAGACGGGTACGGCTCGACCGTCCACCGTCCGTAGTGTTTGGTCAGTCAAACCCCAACGGCTACAGGACGGGTACGGAGACGGCCGCTGTACGGTTATGTATGGTAGACGGTATACATTTAAAGCTTAAAAAAATACATTTAGTGCTGTACGCTAAGTATTCAACAACATAGGGCTGCGTTGGCCCTTGCGCGGGCTAGATGTAACCGTTTCTCAACAAGCATTAGAATCCAGATGGTCCCGGCATGTGGTGTACCACCCTGCTCAGCAGAACCTGGCATGAAGATGTTTCGTGAAAAAAAGATTCGGCAGGCCCATTGGTGACGATCTTGTAGAAGAGATGGATCAGGCTCCTTTTCACGTTTCGGCCGGCACTTTTCGAATTCTGAAACGGTGATTAAAGAAAAACATCTGCGATATAATGCGAGTCACCTTTTTCGTACCCGAAATCTGAAAGGAGCTGGTTGGAGAGATGCCGCTATTCCTCGCATTGATGTTGCGTGCGCTGTCCTCGTCCTCGATCTCCTCAACCTCGACCGAACATGCTCTTGCCTTTGGAACCATCGCCACCTTGATTGTTATTGGCTTCAGAGCGTGCGTCAGTTTTTTCTTGGTGTTGACCTCTGGCACAGTCTTTGAAGGAAGTATATCAGCTATCTGTAAGGTATCAATACCATTGAGCAACAAGTAATAGGTTTGAATGCTCGATACCTCGTGAGTCGTCGTTACTAAGTAATGTCCATAACGTTGGCATTGGCATCGTCTGATTCGTCACATCAGTAGAAGAAGCAGCGAAATCATCGTCGTCTACATCAGTACTAGTGTCGTCGGTCGTCGGTCGCTTGCGCTTGGCGCTGGCGCAGGAGTTATGGGTCTGTACAGGGCGCTGGCGATATGGTTGGATTGCCAAACTCTTCGACTTTTTCTGCAGCAATAGCTGCAGCTAGTCGTGTACCTGCAGTGACTCGCGCTGAACTTCGGTGACCCAGGGTGACCATGACTCTAAGCAGTAATCAATGAATTTGTGGAGATGACAATACCACGTTGTGCTTCGGAGGCTGCTTGTTGAATAGACGTCCATTCTTGACTCGTCGATGGCCCGCCTCGTGAGTACTATCCCAGGCTTGATATTACCACTAAATGATAAAATGGAGGGGATGGTAATTAAATGAATAAATGATATATTTCAGGTAGGGTGGCGCGGTCTGCATGTGCTTGGCACGGTGTTCAGCGGCATTGGTGCGAGTTCAAGACTTCAAGTTGTGTCGTTACTGAAACTGTGGCGTGTTGATGCGAAAAAAAATAAAGTTTGTTCGGGGATACCCGTCTAATACCGTCCAATGCCGTGGACGGCCGTCTTTCGACGGCAATAGACGGGTGTTGACCGTCCCGTCTACCGTCCGTCGACATGGTGAACCTGAGGCTTAATGGCACGGGTACGGTAACCGTACTACGGGTCCGTACATACCGTGAGGTACGGTCACGGTGTGCAGCCCTAATACATATACAGTATAAACTGTATAAGATAGTTATATAGATAGAACAGTTGGAGCCTTAAGTTCAGTACATTTCACTATTATAAGTAAAATGTCTATTATACATGTAAGGCTTGCAGTGGAGTTTCTATGGATATTTAATGCACAGTAGCATTTGAGAAACTCAGCTGGTGTGAGAGACTTGTGTCATATTCCAACCAGGAACATACTGATATGGTTTGGTGAAATGGACGTGAGACCAATTATTTCAAACCTTTGTGGAGTTGACACTGAGGTAAGAATTAATAAAAAACCCAGAGGCAACTGTGCAGACATGACAAGAGAGGGTTTTCCCCCGACACCAGATCTATTAAAAGTGCATATGCTATCGGCAGATCCCACTGTTCTAAGATCTTGACGAAATCCGATGACGTGGAATACTTGTCAGTCAGTAGCGGAATGCTCCCCAGCCCTTGCATTGGAGAAACATCTCACAGCCATCCATGAGTCAGGGATTTTTTCGCGACACCGGTTCGACCCTATCTGTGGGTTGTCTTGGGGTTGTCTCGATTAATGGACATGCATAATGTTTGGCTTCATGCGGGGTATTGCACTTGCTGTGTTGGGAAATGGATGGAGGAGTGGTATAAAGGTATATCCTCAATTTGGGAACAGATGGATGACTGGTTTGGATTGAATCATTAGATTTGTTTTCGTCTTCAAGCGCTGTGGCTATTTTATTCGTTCGAATTTCGGAACAAAAGCTTTTTAGTACTAATTCTCTAATTCTTTCACCTTTTCCATCAAGAACTAGTTACTACTTTCTTGTAATATTAGGAGAACATGCATTGATCACGAGCACATACTAATTCCAAGTTCTCAGACCCGAGTCAACTCCTAGATAACATGTGCCTAACCTCTGCGGGGCGGGGAGGGCTCAATAAAACAGTTAGGATGAACTGCGTAGCCAACCGACAGTCGTGCCAACGAACAAGCGAGGTGATACATCAGCAACACTCAAGGAGTTTGGCCACCCGAGAGTTCCCGAGAAATCAGTTTCCTCAGCAACGCCGCCACCGCCGTCCTATCCCATCATGCGCTGAGTCTGGTTCACATTAAGGGAAGTTGAGGATACGTTGGCGTTGACGTTGGCATCTAGTTCGAATCAAAAAGTCCTAGAAAATGTCAAGGAACAGCTTTAATCGATACAATGTGTTAGTAAAAAGTCACGGGAGTGGCAAACGTCCTATCTCGCTGTCCTTTTCATTCTGATGGCAGGGTAAACGGACGGAGGCGGGTGAGATATGCATCGCGGGGGTGCGCGTACTGGGTCGCCGGGGCCCTTTAAGCGCCGAACAGCAGTAGCTTCGTCTATCTGAAAAAAAATGTAAGTAAAGAAACATGAAATAAGATGGAAAACTAACCGAGGACAAGTACGCTCGGATTCCTCAACCTCGTGCTCGCAATAGCCAAGCTCTGCTTCTGCCCACCACTCAGCGCAACACCCGCCGCACTGCCTCCTCCAAGTATCATCTCATGCCCATCCATCAAATCCCTTACGATTTCGTGGAATAACGCCGCCCCACACACCTCCTTGACCATCTCCTCCTTCGCACCCTCCACTCTCAACGCAACGTTCTCCAAAATACTCTTCCCCGCCAACACCACATCCCCCATCCCCGACTCACTCCACCCGACCCTCTAAAATCCTCATAGCCTCCAGCCTTGCCATCTCGTGCTCCATCTCATCCATTCGCCTGTTCAAATCCTCCCAGCTATGAACTGTGTAGGGAGTCACCGTGAACTCAAATTCTACCTCCTTCATCAGGTGCTCAAGGTGCTCTTCAAACTCCCGTTCCCTAGCTTGGTCGGATGTGGTGGAAGAGTGAGTGTTTTCGTGAAGTGTGTGGAGGCGCTGCCGATCTTGAAAAGACAATCTAAGCACGCTTTGTCTTGTTCATCAGGAGGAACCGTTTTCATAGAGAGGAGCACAGGAACAGATGCTGGCGGGGCATTAATTTTCGGCCGTTATAATTCTGGGGAGAGAGGGGTGTTAGTTGTGTGAGTCGAATATCTCATCATCGTCCCCGTCACTCGTCGTTCCCCCGTTAGTCGTTCCCTCGTCTTTTGTTGTGTATCATTCGCTGCTCCCGCCATTTGTCGTCCCCCTGTTTATCGTCCCCACTGTTCGTCGTTACCCATTCATTCCCGCTGCTCGTTGTTCCCGGCCCTCGCTAGGATGGTGACGTAGCCGTTAGCATAGTTTAGATTCTAAAAGATGAAAGAATATAATTAGTTCGATAAATAAAACAAGAAATGATCGGAAGGCTGTAAGACGGATCACGTGCATGGTTCAACCTCACCAGAACTCGCGTTCATCGTTCATCGTGATTGATTATGGCTGCTCAAAACTACATGCATGATATCAGAAGCATCTGCGATGTTCATCCCAATCTTCCTGCTGTGCTCGGTAACCTCGATCTTAACCTCAGAATTCAAGCCCACACTCCCATCGATCGAGTGCTGTTGACCCAAGCACAATATCCCAGATCTCTCTACTTAGACGGTTCCGCTGAGTTTGCACCGGTTAACCTTGTTCATGTCCTACAAAATATCAACAACCGCCTGGATCACATAAGCGATCGGCTTGACAAGATTTCTGCGATTAGTTACAATACACGAATTGTGTCACGCAACGCACAGCGAAGAGCCCCACATCCCTATCTTCCACTCCAGAAATCGGTAAGCCTGTTCCGCTCTATCATGTAGTCTGGGCAATGATGTTCTGTCTTCAGATTGCCAGTGATGGTCTAGTGCTTGCTCAAGCAGTTGCGCACAATGTTGCCACTCGAAATGCACTGGTTCCATTGGCTCAAATTCCCCTGCTCGGTGATATTCCGCCCAATTTTAATCATAATCTTCCATCTTACAATCACGGTGACATTCTTCGGCTCATCATTTTTTATAACGATGATTTTGGAATAGTCCAGGGTGATATTCTTCCCTCTAGAATTGATAGTTTTCGTCGTTTCTTGTCCGAGATCTGACGTGAATATATTCCATTGATAATTGGCGTATTATCCCTGATTGTGAGATGATCGAACAACAGAATTTTGACCAGCTCACGTTTAAGTCATGCTTATAAGATTGACACTTGCCATGGGGCGCTTAGATTCCTAGGATTCGAACCTCGCGGCCTAGCTAATTATGTGCATAACGCTATGTAACTTAGCTCAGAATACAGTCACACATCTGGAGAAAGAAGCAGGGCCGGTAGCGCGCCCGAGAAAACAAATGGATATTGTTGGAGTGAGTTGGTTGAACACCACCAGATGCTGTGAGACTAATGCATAAACTGTGCTAGTAAGTACTTGTGCTAGTGGGCCACTGCTTCGCATGGCAATGCCGACTTCTCTAAGGGACTCTATCCCCTGAGGGCATACACAGCCACTATAGCAGTTTGTGTCTGGGCCTGGCCTGGTCTTTATGTGAACACACTTTCATGATTAGAAAACAGGTCATGACAATCCACGGAAGCAAGCAATGAGACAGTAAAAAGGAGGCTCTGACCAGTGATGTTCCAAGACCCTGAGACCAGTCCAATAGTAGTCGCAGTCCGTATAGTGACACATATAACAAAATAGCCACCAGCAGCACCCGCCTTGTTTGCCATGTCGGATGGCTAATTGGTGCACAACGGGCTCCACGTCGTCGTCGATCTCCACGAGCGGAAAAGGAGTGGGAAGCAACAAGGGGTGAGCTAAAAATAGGCCGCCTCGGCAAACACCGCACGAATAGATCGGACGAGACATTCAGCAAGCTCAGAATGACAAGAATACTTGTGCTAGTGGGCCACTGCTTCGCATGGCAATGCCGAGTTCTCAAAGGGGGGGCTCTATCCGCTGAGCGCATACACAGCCACTATAGCAGTCTGTGTCTGTGCCAGGCGTCGTCTTTGAGGAATCAAAGTTCCACCCCTAGACATTCCATCATAGCCCCAGCTGTCGCCTGCTGAGTTGAGGAAGTGGGTGGTGAAGTGTTGATTTGCATAATAAATTACCCCTCTAAGAAGGTACTCTGTTGTGTTGCCATTGCAGCTTATTTGGAGAGTTGTATTAAGAGAAGGGGGGGTCACCTCCCCATTGGAATGCAATCAAAGGGGGGTGACTTTGGAATGTGGTTTTTCTGATTTGTGGTTGCCCACAGCCTGGGCAAGTTGAAGCCAGAAGTTGCTCTTGGTGGTACAGGTGGCTCTGTAAGGTCATGCCTGGTAGTGCAAATGTATAAACAAGGTAAGATGAGTGGTCTGTTTCCCTCCCTGTAGGGTGTTCAGCACTGTCATGTGGATGAGGTAACAGGCTGGCTGGTTTCTAGCAGGTGTTCCAGAATGCTATGGACACTTGCAAATTCACCAAACTCAAATTCTCTTGAAACATTTGCAAGGAGTTGCCTAAAATTGTCTCGAATTGTTTCCAAAGAGAGTGTGTGAGCAGAAGTGGAAGTCAGGTTTGTGTGGTTTTGAAAGTCATGTAGGAGAGAGGCCATGAGGTTGTTGCCTATGTTTGCCCACAACGCTTGGTGAGCATGGTGAGCATTGTACCATATATTAAAAAGGATAGTAACAACTACATCATAAGCACAGCTATTGTTTGTTCATTGGGTCCCAACTGGCTGCAAGGAAGTTGTTGGGGGGGGGGCATGCATGAGAGTGTTGGTTTTTTAGATGGCTGTGTTCCAAGCAGTGTTGGAGTAGGGCTACATTTTCCTGGTTTTTTAAGGGGGCATGGTTTTTTCACTGTGGGTGTGGTCAGAGGGACAGTTACATTGTCTGGAGAGGTGGTCTTTGTGCTTTTTTCAACCAGAGCCCATTCCATATTACTATGTTGCCACTCTAGAAAAGGATCACTAGGTCCCCATCTGATAGCATTGTGGACGATGGAGGGCATGTAGTCTTCACCTTTCAGTTGTCTATACATAGCAATTAAACTGTTTCTCCTGTCTGCTTGGACCATCTCTACAGGGAGTTTGCCTTCAAAATTCAGTCTTGTAATGTTGTCTAGTATTTCAAGCTCACAGAATTCTTGTCTGAGTGCTCCTGAAGCACCCCCTGTGATTTTGTGGGGGTAAAAGCCTGTAAGAATCAATGTACCTGCTGCAGTAGAGCTTCTTGAGAGGGCAGTGTAATATGCTTGGTGTGATCTACTATAGCTGAGGTCTACAATGTTTAGGGGTCTTGTTTTTCCTTGGGATGCATAGTCTGTCATGGCCCAGTTGGGCAGGATTTCAACTTGGCTGCATGAAATTGTCAGAGAGGTGTCGTCAGGCAACAAACAAGATGTGGATACAGTTCGTGTCAAAGGCACAACATTTGGAGGTAAATTATCTAGTTGGACTTGAGAAGGAGGATTGACCAGACTGACAAAGAGTGTGTCTAGCACAACAGTGCCATCAGCTGTTTTACTTGCTTGCCAAGAGTAAACAACTGCTTCCTGCCCCTTAGTCATACAGAGCTCAGTAGCAGAATTGACATCTATCATAACAGGCATACCAACACACAAAGAAAGCTTACCGGGAATGAGTTTGGTGTTGGCACAAGGGGATTGGTTCCACAGAGTTTTTTGTGCTTCAATAGGAAGTGTCGCACACTTGATAGTGTGCTTGTAGCTTCCCTTGAGATGGTTTTTCTTCTCCCTGGCTTCTTTTGAAGGCACTGAGTCTTGAGAAAAAAAATTGTGCAACAATTGCTTTGTTTTTGCTGCAAAATGTAGTGTGCCATGCCTAGTCGGTTTATCTTATCCTTGTGAGCATTCAAGGCAGTGATAATGGACACATTCCTGAATTGCTTTCACATAACATTTGGTTTGCCTTGTCCTGGGCTAGAAACATGACTGTTTAGAAATGCAATGTTTGCAGGAGTGCAAGCCTTGTGTCTTATGTTTTCTAAAGCAGTACAAAAATTTGTGTCTTCTGGTGACTCATTCCTTTGTCTCCTATTTTTCCACAGAATCACAACAGTTGTTACTTGGTGCCACAAGGCTTTGCCCATGGCAGCCTCCTGGTCATATAAGGACTTTGGATTGATGCCTATTCTATGACTGTAAAGGGATGCATTTTCTTGTCCAATTGCTGGTGGAAGTTGTGCAAAATCTCCTGCAAAAATCATGTTGAGGCTACCAAAAGGGCACTGAGGATTGTTATTAATTTGGGCCAGCCAAGCACTTATAAGATACATGCCTCTACAGCACAGCATAGACACTTCATCCATAAAAACATAGTCAACTCCTTGGAGTCTGCTTTTCACTTGTGCTAGTTGTGTTGCTGAAGTTTGTTCTCCCTCTGAGTTGATTCCAAACATATAGTGATAAGTTGACCCACCCAAGAGAGCAGCAGCACTGCCTGTTGGAGCAACTATGACCAGCCTGTGTGATTCTTTTTTAAGTTTGAACAGTTCAATGAGGGCTTCCAGTACCCGAGTCTTGCCAGTTCCAGCCATCCCAGACAAAATTGAGAACTCGGAACCTGACAAGTGATGCATATATAGCAGTAGTTAGCATACATCGTTAACCAGTGAAGTAATGCACCACTCACACCAACAATCCTTTCCTACTAATGCATCACATGACCTCTATCATCCACTATTACCATCTTGATGTATTGATGCATTAATGAAATCCCTCGGTGTAATGCACCACTCACACATCGCACTTTTCTACTGATGCCTCATCATCTATGATTAACTTGTATACATGGTGAATCCCAACACAGTAACTGAAGATATTCTGTGCCTCCCTGAGTGAATTTTCTGTTACGGGTATGGGGAAAGGGGCAACTTGAATGGAAGAAATTTCCAACTCCATTCTTTGAAGGCTGGCTTTTAAGGCTGCACTGGTACTTAGTACTTTAGTAAACAGGAACTGATTGGCAGTGTTAGCCTATATTACTAGTAGCATGTAGCATGTTGTAAGTGCATGCCAGTGAAATATTAGTAAGTAGTAGCAGGCAATTATTGCACAATTATGTACAAAAAATCATGACAATAATCTGAACCATGCACTGTGGACCTGGCATGGTAGGGTTTTCAGCCATTTAAGTGCTAAAATGTGAATTTCCTAACATAAATGGCTGAATTTGGGGTGGATGAATTTGGGATGAATTTTCATCCCATATATTTCAGCCATCCAAGGGATGGAGTTCATATGTGTTATCTTACAAAATCTTGATAACCTAATGGAATGAAATTTCATTTTACAAGGGGATGAAAAGCAGGGGGTGATTTTAATCCAAGATGAGGGTATGGATTTTCAACCATCTAACATATGAATTTTCATCAAGTTTTTCAACAATTTATGGGATAATATTTCCTGCCTCAAAGGTGTGGATTACAGAGTGTGTTTTTCAGCCTGAGATAGAATAGAAATTTCATACCATTATAAGATGCTTTAGTAGAAGGTAGGTTTCATCCATTAAAGATTGAATTGACTGTTTATTTCATAAAGAATGTTTTTTTGCAGGGAATCTCAGATAATATTTCATACCACAAGAGGCTGAATTTCATTTTGTTGTCATCTATGCATTGTGGAAGAGTTAAGTTATCCCTACCTGCCCTCATGCAATCAGTCACATGACATATATGGGCTACATATCCATATCCAACATACCCGACACATCAACTTCACATGCAATATCAACCAGGTTCTCACATATTCACACACCCTTTCTTTCTCTTCCAATGTTTGCAGTGGACAGCGCTGCCTCCCTCCTACCACCTCTACCACCACCATACCACTCACCACTTGCACCACTACCACCACCACTCCCCTGCCCACTCCTAAAATGAGGCCCAAGATACAATGATGTCTCTTGGACCACAGGTAAGTTTTTTTCTTTCTCATTCATTTTCATTTACTGGTATGTTTTTTTAAAATGTTCTTTGTTGTTTTGTTATAACTGACTCATTTTTCATTAATGATAGGTTTTATTTTAATCTCTAATGACACCACAGCCCAAAAACCACAACAACGACTGACACAGCCACCACCCAAGAACCACTGCTGTGAGCAACTGCTTGCGGGGTGGGAATGGGTGCAACTCCAAAATGACACAAACGGCAATGATGAGATGCCAATGCAATGACGAGATGAAGACAAACTGAATTCAAAAAGGGCCCAAGAGACGTCGTTGACACATTGACGTCTCTTGGGCCACAGGTATGTTTTTTTTTCTTTCTCATTCTATTCTTTTTTTACTAACAAACCTTATAGGTACATTGATGATGATGACAACAGGATGACAAGGGGGAACAAATACACTGGGATGGCACAAGCAAACGACAGGGAGGACAATGACAATGACAGTGGCACGCCAATGCAATGCAGGCACAAGAAGGAGGAGAGGGACGGGGGAACAATGAGGACAAGAATGGGACAACGACAATGACAAATGGGGAACAACAACAGGGGATGACAACAACAACAACAACAATGGGACACGGGGAGAGGGGGGATCAACGAGGCAAACCAAAAAAAGGCCCAAGAGATGTCATCAGTCTTGGGCTGCTGGTATGTTTTTTTTTCTTCTTCTTCTCATTTCATTTATTTTTACTAACAAACTTTTTAGTTACTAACTATGACAATAACGACCCTGAGCTACCACCCACCACCCACCGCTGCAAGCCCCTGCTCGCAGGGTGATCATGGGTGCTTGACGACAAACCAGCAGGAGGGGGAGGACAACAAGAGGGGGGAATGACGAGAGGGGAGAATGACAGGAGGGGGGAACAATGGGAAGGGGGAACAATGGGAGGGGGGAACAATGGGAGAGGGGGACAACAATGGGGGACAACAAAGATGGAAGGACGACAAGGCCACCCACCACGACAGGACGATGGGGGGACAATGACACAGGACACCAACAACACCAACACCAAGGGGCACGATGGACAGTGATGAGAATGGGGAGATGACAAAGTGGAGGACGAGGAGACAACAATGGTGGTGGTGAGGATGACAAGGGAGAGGGGGGGATGGTACACTGCTGCGAGCAACTGCTTGCAGGGTGTATGAGGGGTGTGAGGATGGCGCAGGCACCAACAATGACAATGGGGACAATGGGGACAATGGGGACAATGACAATGGGACAATTGGGACAGGGACGACAATGGGGCCACAATGGGACAATGGGCCGATGGGGACACAATGATGGGGGGTCAGGGGGATTTCTTTGCTTCTTTCAAGTAGATTTTGTATTTTAGTGGCTTGAAATTTATTCTGATACATGATGAAACTATTCTATCAATGGTCTGAAAATTCCTTTGTAAAAAGGAGAAATTCATCCAGCCAACATCCCTAATGGAATCAAAATGCATTGTAGGCAGGTTCTTTCATTCCTCTTAAACCCCTGGAAAGTTGATGAAATTCAACCTAGGTAGAGGGGTGTTATTTATGCCCATATAAAGATGAAAACCATCCCATGGGATGAATTTGGTGTGGGATGAACTGGGGACAAAATGTGGGAGGTTTTCGTCCCATCAACTCATCCCTTCCAGGACCCTTACAGGTAGGAAAAAGCATTCTTTTTCACTCCTCTAAGTGGTAGATTTTCATGCCAACTCCTGATGAAACTTATTCCATTTTGGGGTTTATCAATACATGAAAACTATACCATAAATATATCATTTTACACTATCTAAAGGTATGAAATGTGGGATAGTTTTCCTACCACTTGGGCCCCATAGTGATGACTGTGACAATTATTGAGCACAATTACTTGATAATTATGGGTCTTGATCTTCTGTGTGATGTAAGCAAAAAGCCTTGTTGCACAACAGAGACTGCGTCGTGCATGACGCAGAGTCCCATGAATTTGTCTCTTCGAAACTGAACACAGCTGCAATGAGGTATCACACAAGTTGATGACATGATTCTAACAGTGGTGGTCAAAGGAGGACGATTCAAGTTATCAAAGCTGATTATTCGATCTGCTTACATTGTTGTCGTGTGGGACATGGCAGTTAGGGAAACACTTAGACTTTAGTACATCAGCGCGTCTCGTGTTGGACATGGCAGCTGTGCAGCGGGGCAGGGGCCCTAGTTAACCACACTTCTATATGACCCCTCTCGACATGCTGCTCTGTGAAGCTAGTTAGAAGATGAAGAAGATGGCTTGATTGTTATTCTTCAATCTAAGAGCAAGGGGATACATTACCATCACAACACACCCTCAGTGGTCTGAGACCTACATTCACCGAGGGTATTTCAACCCTCGCACCAACTCCTGCTACATTGGAGGAAGGTCAAACTCCCTACACAACTACTCTGGTTGGATATGACAGCTATTTATGACATTACTTTTCATCGTAAAAAGGTTGATGAGAACCCTGTTGTCATGTGCAGGGCGCAGCATCCTGGTCTCAGGTCAAGTGATTATGTGATTAAGTAATAAGATGGAACTCCATTCAAAAGTCAGCTAAACACTCAAGTTTGTGGTCTGGTTCTGCGCACCCCGGTTTAAATGTTGTACCACCAGTTTGTCACTGGTTTTAGTGACCACTTTGCTTCTACTTTGCTTCAACACTCATGGCGCATGGTCTCGTCAAAAACCAATGGTGGACTGGTGGTATTGCTTTGCATATATATTCCTCTTCTGTTTGTGGGTTTGCCAATATCTGTTTCTTTTCCTTGTCTCACCCTCGGTCACTCCTTTAGTTGCTTTTACCACTGTTCTTTAATTCTTGTTTCTCTCACTTCCTGCAAATCGGTGTTGCTGTTAAAATGGAACCATCAGATGTTCCATTGACATCGCAAGAAACAGACATCTTGCACTCTTTTCTTGACCGACTCAGAACCTTGCAACCACAGGTAGGCCCCTCTATGCCTGTCCCTTTGCCTGTCCCACCTGTCCCTTTGCCTGTCCCACCAGTCCAATCGACATCTCCTGCAACTGTGCAAATGCCTCCATTGTACCCACCACTGCCTACTTCCCTTCCTCCACTATCGGTCTTGCACCATGGCATGCTTCAAGCTCGTTCCAGTCCACATTCCATGTTGCCACCACATCAGGGCCATCCATCCCTTTCTCCTGCAATCACCCCCTACCATCCAGGCCTCCCGGGCTCTCAGGGCCACCCATTGCCTTCATCAAGAATCACTGGTGGGATTGAGAATCTTGGCGGTCTCAACACAAGCTTTGCCAATCGACAACGGCTGGCTGCTGCAGTACACTTGCAACAGATCTAGTCTGACAGGTCATAGAAGACATGAAATGTTCCAGGATGTGCTATAGCTTTGTTAAGCATTACTCTCCCAATATCCTTGACCACGAAGCATTACCACTGCTCCTGATGATCTTCAGAGACTGAGGCCGAGCAGCTAGTGACAGTGAAATCAAACTTCGATGCATACTGATGGATCCTACCCTCACCCTCTAGAAGATGTTTGAGGCCCGTAATAGATATACCCTGGTGGCAGCAGGAAATGGCATTGAAGATGCTCGTTTTGTTATTCATCTCAGTACGTGTTCCTTTTCCCTATCCATTTGTTGGCTAACTGAACCTGTCTTAGTTGTATGTGAACACCCACTGACTGCAATAACCTCATTTGATACTGACCTTCCACGCATCCATAATCGTATTCCAAAGAGAGTATATCATCAATTCCCTGAGGATCTGTACCCATCCAATCAAGCTGCCAAAACTGATACATCCTGTGCAGAATCACAATCAGAACCGGAGGATAGTGATATGGAAGATATTTTACCGACCACAAGTCTACGGGACATTGTTAATGTAAGTGCCCATCACCCAATGTTATGGTCAAGTGCCACCCTGATGCAGGATACACAGACTCCCAGCAGTCTTAGAAGAGGATTCCTTTGAGCTCGTACCCGTGCGGCTTCTTACCCCCACCATCGGCCATCTACCATGCATGACCATACCCCTCCACCATTGCAAAGTGATCATTCTGTCCCACAGCCATTGGCTCCACCAATTTCTGGGCCATCTCAACAACAACTGCAACAACCACTGCAAGCACTCGTTTGAACAGCCTCTATTCCAGAGGTTCTATGGGTGCACCAATGGGTGGCGCCTGTCTTCTTGGAAAGTGAAAGCATCCCTTTGGTGGACATGAGATCGACGGCATTCAGGGAAGCTACTGTAGGGTCCGATGTTGAGAAGCTTGAGATCCGTGGGTCAGATGTCCGTGCGCTGGCACAGGCATTTTTAAATACACTGGGTGAAGCTGTAAAAAGAGGGGATTTTACTTCAGTCCTTTTGCCACAGAGGGAGTTTGATATATGAGGCGATGAATGCATTAGCATGCATCGCCTCCATCTAATGATCATAATCTCCTAGTGTACAGCAGAGTGTTATTGGTAGAGATAGGATCCAGTCATTTGGAGAAGGTGTTGAGCACGAAGCCCTTCAAATCGCATTCAAGAATACCAGGACAATTCAATGATGTGGTTCCTGCAGCACCAAGACCATCACTCCTCACTTGTCATGCTTGGCTTGCAGTGCCGACAGCCATCCTCCTCGCAGCGTTCCATCAAGCTCAGCATCCTTGGTGCATTGACAGCTTTATTACTCCTCTATGGCATCCCTCCAAACCCTCTATCGCCTGTCCTCTTGCACTATTTTATTCATGACTTGGATCTAAACTCGATCTCCCGTAATCTTCTGGGAAACTGGTACCCTGACCTAGGGAGGTTGATACAGGACTGGATAGATGCCGGACCTGATGGCAATATTGAATCATTTGCAGGCCATTTTTTGACCTACCATGACTGTTACAATTTTCTGTTATCGTAACCCACGACGACCAGATGTACGCTGGCAAGACTGGGTACTTTAATTTTCTCATTTGACTCGACTCACTTCCGACGGGAGATGCTTTGACGCATGGTGACTCCATGCACCCGAACCCACTCCCACACATGCTGTGATATGACAGCCCTTTGACATGATGTTAAGACTATAGGTCTTTAACTCAGCCTTGGCTTCCTATGTTACAGTTGGAGGCTTTCCAACTGTCTCGTATCGCACTAGGAGACTTTCCTAGTGTATTGGGCTTCCTGCCTTCACTTGGGTACTTCCTCAAGTCGTCACAGCTATCCATACTCAGAGGCTTTCTGAGTAGACCGTCGGTTTGTGTATCACAGTTGGAGGCTTTCCAACTGTTGAGTTTGAGTTATCACAGCTAGGGGGCTTCCTAAGCTGTCGAGTGTTCTGGTTGAGTCTAAGACCGTTGATGAATTAGGTCAAGCTGAGGAATACAGGCAGTATTACTACAGCTTATATACAGTTTGAAGATACCTATCATCCAATCGGAATGCAGGATCGTTATCAAGTAAAAATAGAAAGAACAATAGAAATGACAGGCCTCATGCCTCGCATGAGGCGTCCGATGTCATGGAGTGCTGTGGCGCAGCATGTTGATCATGAGAGTCCAACGTCACGGACCTCATGTCAAGGGGCTGTCATACCACAGCATGTGTGGGAGTGGGTTCGGGTGCATGGAGTCACCATGTGTCAAAGCGTCTCCCGTCGGAGGTGAGTCGAGTTGAATCAGAAAAATAAAGTACCTGGTCTTGCCGGCGTATGTCTGGTCATCCTGGGTTACGATAACAAAAATCATAACATCACCCTCTTTCTATCTTTGAAGTCACTGACTTCAAATAATATCTTCGTTCCTCCTCCGGAGTCTGATCGCATGTGGTCTGGATAGATGAATGGGTCGGGGCTGAGGGGTGTGATGGAGGAATAACTCATGTCCAAACTCAGACCACGATCGGGTTCTTCTGGTTTGTGCTGCCTCAGGCAGTGGTGTCAGTGGGGTGGTGATCTCGTTGAGAGGTGGGTTCTCCATAGGGCATTGTAAAATGGAGAATTCGATGTCTGTAATCAGGGGTTCGGGTCTTGGTCGAAAGATGGCATAGAGGCAGAATACAAAGGTCAGGGCTGTGGCCACAGCCAGGA
Organism: Tricholoma matsutake; assembly: GCA_026075535.2. Taxonomy (NCBI): domain Eukaryota; kingdom Fungi; phylum Basidiomycota; class Agaricomycetes; order Agaricales; family Tricholomataceae; genus Tricholoma; species Tricholoma matsutake. Next base: position 587,312 of record AP026550.1, on the reverse strand, counting down.
TTGTGCCAATGACGATGGTGAGGATCTCAATCCCTGTGGGCATGGTTCCACCTCTACAGCCATTGCTGTCGTTTATATGCTCCTAGAATTCTTTTGGCATGTTTTAGGTTTCCCTTGGGCTCCCATGAGTTCTCTGAGGTTGGGTATCCAACCCACTTCACTAGGAAGTGCATAGTCCTTCCTTTCTTTTTATGTCCAATGATTGCTTCCACTTCATCCTCCAATTCGCCTTCTATCAGGTTGGGCGGTGGTTCTGGGAAGTTCGGTCCATGTGTCTCGGTTTCTTTGTATGGGGAAAGAAGTGCCGCGTGGAATACCGGGTGTATTTTCCACTGTTCTGGTAACTTCAGTCGATAGGAGAGTGGGCTCAGGACCTTCTCGATAGAGAATGGTCCTTCTCTTTTCGGTGCGAGCTTCTTTGTTTGGTGCATCGTTCTGAGGTTCTTCGCTTCTAGCCACACTCTGTCTCCTTAGGCCAATCCTGTAGACCTGCCAGTTTCGTGTTGTCCATGGCAATTTCATTGGGCTGGATGATTAGACCCAAGAATTCCACTTCATGGACGTCAAACTTGCATTTCTCTGGCTTCAGGTATAAGTCGTTTTCTGCCAGTCTTTGCAGTACTCTCTTTGTCCTTTCCTGGTGTTCATTCTGATCCTTGGAGAATATCAGGATGTCGTCCATATAAATCACGAGCCACCCCTCTCTGATCATGTCGCAGAATATCTCGTTCATCATTGCCTGGAAGGTCGCCAGTGAGTTGCATAATCTGAAGAACATCACCATTGGTTCAAACAGCCCCCGATTTGTTTTGAAGGCTGCCTTCCATTGATCTCTGTCTTTGATTCTGACGTTGTGATATCCCCATCGGATGTCCAATTTCATAAACCATTTTGCCCCTCTTAGTTTGTCCAACAGGTCTCCTACCAGTGGCAGCGGGTAGGTGTTCTTGATTGTTCTGTTATTCAAGTACCTGTAATCTTGGCAGGGTCGTAGCGCATCCGAGTCCTTCTTCGCAACAAAGAAGAATGGCGATGCCATGGGTGATTTTGATGGTCGGATGTATCCTTTCTGCAGGCTTTCGTCAAGAAACTTGTTGAGTTTCTTTTGTTCTGCCAGCAACAATGGGTAAACCCTGCAATCCTTTGCTACAAAGTCCAGTTTCAGTTCGATTGCATGATCCCAGGGTCTTGATTCTGGGAATCGTTCCGATGCTTCCTTTTCCAATATCCGTCGGTACTCCTTGTACTGTTCGGGGAGTAGTTCATCTAGGGTCTTCTGTTTGGGGTCTCCTTCCTTCTTGTGTGTCAGGTGTTGAGAGACCAATGTCTTTGCCCTAATCCAGATATTTTGTCCATAAGCATATCACAGTGATCCTTTTGCCTTTACGATCCGAGAGATTGTCTTCATCATCAGAGAATATCCATATCTTGGCTCATCATACTCCTCTGTCAGCGGTGTCCTAGCTGGTTCAAACATTCCAATGACAGGTTCTCCTTGGATGTAGGTGACCAGTAGCTTGTCGTCTTCGATCTTTAGTTTGGGTGTCTCTTTCAGTTGTTCCATTGCCTGTTCCATTGCCTGTTCGTGGTTTGCCTGTGCTGGGTTTTCCTTCCCAGTGTCTTCTTTGTCTTGCGGCCCAATGGGTTCCGCATTCTGAAGAGTCATGATTGCGATCTCTTCATTGTCTATTTCTTCAATCGTTGCTTTTCTTGTCTTGATGGGCATCTTGCTTCTTCTTGGTTCAGCATGGAGGGCTCCCCCCATCAATCTTGCCTTGGCGATGATTCTTCGGCAATCCATTCGCTCTTCTTTGTTCATCGGTTTCTCTTTCTTCAGGGTAATCTTTTCCCTCTGTTTCACGACTATTCGGGCCAATGCCAGTCATCTTTCTTCTTTCTTGGCGGCCAGTTTCTCCAGTTCTCTGGTGGCCAGCCTTTTCCACTGTGCTCATTCTTCCTCAGCAGCTTTCTTCTTGAGGGCAAGCTTCTCTTGGTCTCTAGCAATGATGCCTCAGCACCATGCCTGTTGTTCTTCCTTCGTCATGTCTAAGGGGTTCTTCTTCCTTTCGGTTCCCCTCTGGCGCCATGATAGGTACCCTTTGTTGTGTTTCTCATTTTGCACCCTTCCGATAAGGGTTCTTCCTTTCCCATATGAGAACTCTGGGTAAGTCTTGTCCTTTGTTCTGAACTGGAAGGTTCCGATCTTCCAGTCGATCACTGGGTTGATTCTTCTGAGCCATGGTAGACCTAGGATGATTGATTCGCTTCCCAATCCTGCAATGAGGAATGTCATTGGGAAAATCCTTCCATTGATCGTTAAGAGTCCTCTGGCATAGTGGGAGATTTCCCCCCTCTTGTTCGGGGTTCCATCCACATTCTTGACTCTGATTATCTTCTCCATGGGGCGCAATTCAAATCCACTGCTTTCTGCAAATTCATGGCTCATGAATATCCCTCCCGCTCCTGAGTCGAGTAGGGCTTCAGTTTTGATGTCTTTTCCTCTGCCTGTCCCTGCCACTTTCACATCTAAACACATAGATTGATTTTTCAAAGTGGCCAGTAGTACAGAGCAGATGGAAAGTTCAGTGGTACCTGGCATCGAGGCAGGCCACCTCTTTAAAAACCCTCATCCTCAATTGTGGCAAGAGCTTCTTTCTTTTCTTCTTCATCTAGTTCTCCTACGATCGCTCAGATCCTTGAGTAGGCTTCCTTTCCTTTATTCTTTGGGGATGGCCAGTCCTCGGTCCTCTTTTCCCCTTTCTTGTGTTTGGTTGCTCTGTGTCTGGGCTGGTGGCACACAAAGCACAACCCTTTCTTCATGTGTTTGATCTTCTCCCGATAGGAGAGTCAGTTGATCTTGAGTGGGGTCTCTTTTGGTTTGGAGCTTGGTAGCTTCCTCGTCAAAGCCTCCTGCAGCCTTCCTGTTATGGCTTTTGCTCTCCTCCACTGTCCATCGTACTTGGAGGCGGCATTGATCATTCCTTCCAAGGTCGTCGGGATCGCTTCCATATTGAAAACTCTTTCAAGGAGCTTGGGGTTCAGCCCATCCATGAAGAGTTAGATGAGGGCGGTGTCATCGTTGATTCCCGCCTTCTCTCACAGGATTCAGAACTGCACTATGTAGTCCTCCAGGTCCTGTCCCTGCTTCAATGTTTTCATTTCTGTCCTGGCTCTGCCAGCTTCGTCGATCGGCGTGAATGCTGTCTTGAGCACTGATTCAAAGGCTGACCATGTTCCTAGGTCTTCCTTTTCTGCCCATGTCTGTGCCCAGGGCGCGGTGGTTCCTCTGTTCATGAAGGACAATGTGAAGATGATCTTCTTCTCGTTGGTGTTGTAGATTCCATGGTTCACTCTCAAATAGAGTTTCACTTCTTGTAAGAACTTTGCAGTTCTAGTTTGGTCCCCTGTGAAGTTGGAGGGGGTTTGTATTCTGATCTCCTTGGTCGATGCGGTGGGTTCAGTAGACATGTTGGCGTTGTCATCGGATAGGGAGAATGGATCTCATTCTGGGGTTTCTTCTTTATTGAAGGATCTAAAATCCTCTTCGTTGAGGTATCGGGGTTCTTCGTCACTGGTTCTCATTGAGAACCACTTCTGTGCTGGTTCCAAGTATTGTACTAGTCGACCCTGGTATCTATACCATGGGGTTCTTCCTGATGATGATGCTCCAGTTGGAGGTCTATCTGGGCTTTGTCTGAAAGATGTTGTGTCTGCACCTAGGTAGGTGGACTTCGTAGATCAGCTTGACCTTTTGTTAAGACTATAGGTCTTTAACTCAGCCTTGGCTTCCTATGTTACAGTTGGAGGCTTTCCAACTGTCTTGTATCGCACTAGGAGACTTTCCTAGTGTATTGGGCTTCCTGCCTTCACTTGGGTACTTCCTCAAGTTGTCATGGCTATCTGTACTCAGAGGCTTTCTGAGTAGACCATCAGTTTGTGTATCACAGTTGGAGGCTTTCCAACTGTCAAGTTTGAGTTATCACAGCTAGGGGGCTTCCTAAGCTGTCGAGTGTTCTGGTTGAGTCTAAGACCGTTGATTGAATTAGGTCAAGCTGAGGAATACAGGCAGTATTACTACAGCTTATATACAGTTTGAAGATACCTATCATCCAGTCGGAATGCAGGATCGTTATCAAGTAAAAATAGAAAGAACAATAGAAATGACAGGCCTCATGCCTAGCATGAGGTGTCCGATGTCAAGGACATGCTGCGCCGCAGCATGTTGATCGTGAGAGTCCGACATCATGGACCTCATGTCAAGGGGCTGTCATACCACAGCATGTGTGGGAGTGGGTTCGGGTGCATGGAGTCACCATGCATCAAAGTGTCTCCCATCAGAGGTGAGTCGAGTTGAATCAGAAAAATAAAGTACCTGGTCTTGCTGGCGTACATCTGGTCATCCTGGGTTACGATAACAAAAATCGTAACACATGAGGTCCATGCCATCGGACACTCACGATCGACATGCTGTGCTGCACCATGTCCTTGACATCAGATCCTTGACGTCGGATCCATAACATCAGACACCTCATGCTAAGCATGAGGCTATTCTCTTATCAATCCGTGACATGCTGCACCGCAGCACTCCATAACATCAGACGCCTCATACAAGACATGAGGCCTGTCTTTTCTATTGTTCTTTCTATTTATACTTGACAAGGATCTCATATTCTGATTGGACGATAGACATCTCTGAACTGTATATAAGCTACAGTAATACTGCCTGTATTCCTTAGCTTGACCTAATTCAAATAACGGTCTTAGACTCAACCAGAACACTCGACAGCTTAGGAAGCCCCTAGCTGTGATAACCTGAACTCGACAGTTAGAAAGCCTCCAACTGTGATACACAAACTGATGGTCTGCTAGAAAGCCTCTGAGTATGGATAGCCATAACGACTTGAGGAAGTACCCAAGTGAAGGCCAGAGGCCCGATACAGTAGGAAAGCCTCCTAGTGTGATACCAAGACAGTTGGAAAGCCTCCAACTGTGACATATGAAGACTAGGCTGAGTTAAAGACCTATAGTCTTAACAAAAGGTCAAGCTGATCTACGCAGTCCACCTACCTAGGTGCAGACACAACATCTTTCAGACAGAGTCCAGACAGACCTCCAACTGGAGCATCATCATCAGGAAGAACCCCGTGGTACAGATACCAGGGTCGATTAGTATGAGATACCAGGGTCGATTAGTACAATACTCAGAACCAGCACAGAAGTGGTTCTCAAGGAGAACCAGTGATGAAGAACCCTGATACCTTGACGAAGAAGACTTTAGATCTTCTGATAAAGAAGAAACCCCAGAACGAGATCCATTCTCCCTATCCGATGACAACGCCAACATGTCTACTGAACCCACTGCATCAACCAAGGAGATCAGAATACAAACCCCCTCCGACTTCACAGGGGACTGAACTAGAACTGCAAAGTTCTTACAAGAAGTGAAACTCTATTTGAGAGTGAACCATGGAATATACAACACCGATGAGAAGAAAATCATCTTTGCATTGTCCTTCATGAACGGAGGAACCGCTGCACCCTGGGCACAGACATGGGCAGAAAAGGAAGACCTAGGAACATGGTCAACCTTTGAAGTGACACTCAAGACAGCGTTCACACTGATCGACAAAGCTGGCAGAGCCAGGACAGAGATGAAAACATTGAAGCAGGGACAGGACCTGGAGGACTACATAGCGCAGTTCCAAATCCTGCGAGAGAAGCTGGGAATCAATGATGATACTGCCCTGATCAAACTCTTTATGGATGGGTTAAACCCCAAGCTCCTTGAAAGAGTTTTCAACATGGAAACGATCCCGATGACCTTGGAAGGAATGATCAATGCTGCCTCCAAGTACAATGGACAGTGGAGGAGAGCAAAAGCCATAACAGGAAAGCTGCAGGAGGCTTTGATGAGGAAGCTACCAAGCTCTAGAGCAAAGGAGACCCCACTCGAAATCAACCGACTCTCCCATCAGGAGAAGGTCAAACACATGAAGAAAGGGTTGTGCTTTGTGTGCCACCAGCCCAGACACAGAGCAACCAAACACAAGAAAGGGGAAAAGAGGACTGAGGACTGGCCATTCCCAAAGAATAAAGGCAAGGAAGCCTACTTGAAGATCTGAGAGATCATAGGAGAACTCGATGAAGAAGAAAAGAAAGGAGCTCTCGCCGCCATTGAGGACAAGGGTTTTTAAAGAGGCAGCCTGCCTCAATGCCAGGTACCACTGAACTTTCCATCTGCTCTGTACTACTGGCCACTTTGAAAAATCAATCTATATGTTTAGATGTGAAAGTGGCAGGGACAGGCAGAGGAAAAGACATCGAAACCGAAGCCCTACTCGACTCAGGAGCGGGAGGGATATTCATGAGCCATGAATTTGCAGAAAGCAGTGGATTTGAATTGCGCCCCCTGGAGAAGATAATCAGAGTCAAGAACATGGATGGAACCCAGAACAAGAGGGGGGAAATCTCCCACTATGCCAGAGGACTCTTAACGATCAATGGAAGGATTTTCCCAATGACATTCCTCATTGCAGGATTGGGAAGCGAATCAATCATCCTAGGTCTACCATGGCTCAGAAGAATCAACCCAGTGATCGACTGGAAGATCGGAACCTTCCAGTTCAGAACAAAGGACGAGACTTACCCAGAGTTCTCATATGGGAAAGGAAGAACCCTTATCAGAAGGGTGCAAACCAAGAAACCCAACAAAGGGTACCTATCATGGCGCCAGAGGAGAACCAAAAAGAAGAAGGACCCCCTAGACATGATGAAAGAAGAGCGACAGGCATGGTGCCAAAAGATTGTTGCCAAAGGACAAGAAAAGCTCGCCCTCAAGAAGAAGACTGCCAAGGAAGAATGAGCACAATGGAAAAATGTGGCCACCAGAGAGCTGGAGAAACTGGCCGCCAGGAAAGAAGAAGGACGACTGGCAGTAGCCCAAATAGTCACGAAAGAGAGGGAAAAACTGGACCTCAAGAAAGAAGAAAAGCGACTGGCACTGGCCTGGATAGTCGCGAAAGCAAGAGAGAAGGTAGCCCTGAAAAGCAAGAAAGAAGAACTGGCAAAAGAAGAATGCCGAGAGCTATGCTGAAGAGTTGTCACCAAGGCAAAACTGATGGGAGGAGTCCTCCATGAAGAACCAAGAAGAAGCAAGATGCGGAACAGGCAACGGAACAGACACCTGAACAAGAAATTGCAGACGATGAACTACTGATCGCCTACATTCGAGGAGAACCCGTCATTGGAATATTTGAACCAGCTAAGACACCACTGACAGAGGAGTATGACAAGCCAAGATACGGATACTCCCAGAAGACAAGGACAATCTCTCGAATCATGAAGACAAAAGGATCACTGCGATATGCATACAGACAGAATATCTGGATTAGGGCAAAGACATCGGTCTCACAACACCTGACACATAAGAAGGAAGGAGAAGACCCTAGATGAACTACTCCCAGAACAGTACAAGGAGTACCGACGGATATTCAAAAAGGAAGCATCGGAAAGATTCCCAGAATCAAGGCCCTGGGATCATGTGATCGAACTTAAACCAGATTTTATGGCAAAGGACTGCAGGGTTTACCCATTATCGCCGGCAGAACAGAGGAAACCCAATGAGTTTCTCGACAAAAGCCTGAAGAAAGGATACATCCGACCATCAAAATCACCCATGGCATCGCCATTCTTCTTCATTGCAAAGAAGGACTCAGATGCACTATGGCCCTGCCAAGATTACAGGTACTTGAACAACGGAATGATCAAGAACACCTATCCATTGCCGCTGGTAAGGGACCTGTTGGACAAACTGAGAGGGGCAAAATGGTTTACGAAACTGGACATGATTTTATGTCCAAAAGATGGGTAATGCACGATCAGCTTTTCATGCGAGAAATCAATCCTTTTATGTTGTTATCAGATTTGCCACAAACCAGAGAAACCCGACATACCTAAGGTTGTCCCAACCCGGCACTCTAGACTTTGCCTGTAACTCATCTACAATTTTTGACGAGACACCTTCAATAGATATCTCACACATTCCAGCAATCCCAGTCACCCCATCCACCCCATCCAGGAGTGGTTTCAGCTTAGATAAGACTTCATCCAAGGAGAGGGGATGGACTGCATTGACAGCTTCTAATGAGGGCCGAGGCATAGGAAGGGCATCTACAGCAGGATCAGGAGGATCAGAGGCCACACGAGATGATGGTAGTAGGGGTTGCAAGTCATCAGAACTGTCCAATGAGGGGCGAGGTGTTGGAAGGCCAGTAGTAGCATGATGGGCAAGATCCTCTGAAGAAACCTGTTTGTTTTGGCCCACTACGGGGCGAGGGGGTGTGTATCTCTGGCCAGGCATGTTAGAAGGGGCCCTGGCATTGTTTGAGGAAGATGGTGGTGCAGAATGAGTAAACGGGCATTCAAAGGTCGAAGATGTACTGATTCTAGTAGAGTTATAACCTGAAAGTTGGTAGGGTAGCATATCTGTGCAATGCGCGTATATTAATGCTATCGATGCTGGAAATCTGCCATGTAACAGCCTGATATCGTTTGTTGTTTATGAAACTCAAAACCTGAACTGGACAAAGACATTCACGTATACGCCTGAAATTGCAATATATTCTGTGTATGAACAATCACTAGTCGATAAGGTAGTTACTTAAAGCCTTTTTAGCACCTTGAACATCTTGCTGGCGGATTGTGGTTGCTTGCTGCTCCCCTTCATCCAAAGAATGTGGGTTGGGTGCAGTACCTGTCAGAATAGAACCAGACGGCCCCCACAAAAAATGTATTCCCTGCCAGAGCATGTAATGTGCATGTATGGGAGTGCCTGGCACTATGGTAGACTTGAGCAATGTGGAATTTTATACAAAGAAGCATGGAAAGTACTCGCCAGGGAAATTTTTTTCAAAATTCCACCTAAGCTCCGACATCGCTTCGGCCCCTGAGTACCATGTAGCCTTATGCTCAAATGAGTGGGGCACCCATTGAAAGTATTTTAGAACTTCAGAGGCAGTTACTGTAATGGTTATTGAAGTGCTTGAAATTTTGACTGAGGAATCAGCAGCCACTTGAAATGGGAGGGAAAACCCCATGTGTTCAAGGGTAAGGTGCATAGCATTGAAATTCTGGACTTTGAGGTACAGCCCTTTAAAGTGCCGGTTGAATATCGCAGCTTCACTCTGCTCTGGTGGGATGGTATGAAGGCCCAGCAAAAGCCGGACAATTGAAGGTGATGTGGGTGTGGTCAGACTCTCCAAAGGTTGATGACCCCAGAGATCAAATGGGAACAGCTCGGCTCCACCATCTCTGCAAATTTCCAAACCATCTGTTGAACTACTAAGAGACATGCAGGTTGTCGCAGGTGGAGATGGAGCTGGTGGTAGTGGTTCTGGGGAGGGGCCAGGTGAAAGGATGTGCGGGGCCACAGCATGGGAGGATCCAGATACAGGGTTGTGCATCAGCTGGAGAAGGGGTGCCATAGGAATGCCCATGGTACCATGGGATGAGGAAGGGTTGTGAGCATGCTGCAGTTGATCGATGAGTGGTGAGGAACTCTGGAGTGGAGAGGGTTCATGGGACAATGGTTGAAGCAGTCCAACCACTTGTGGGGAAGCACCTCGGGATTGGATGGCACTTGCTGAATCCAAAGGACTGAGGCTGGATTCAGACGGCGTTGACAAGGCTGAGTGCAACATGGGAAGAGGGCTTGGCTCTTCCATCGGGTAAAAGATGAGGTTGAAATGGGAGGGGAGGTCCATGCCCATGGGCTGGAAAGACTCAGCAAAATGGATCGTGATGTGGTTGTCCGCCTGTGAATTGCATGCTAGCAGTTCTTGGGTTGGGTGAAGTGCTTCTGGGATATCTTGAAGCGTCACGTTTACAGTGCCAAGAGAGCATAAGTATCGAAACCCATGGGCTGGGCATTGAACATGCTCATCAAAATCTGGTACATGTGTTGTTGCAATCCGTACAATGGCAGGGACTTCGCAATCTAGGTTAATGATTCACATCAACAGTGTGTCAGCCATGAAGTTGCCAAGTGCCAGCGCATGTTGGAGGAGAACAAAAAGAGACCTAATCATAACTGACTTTACTGAACCTCTTGCTCCCACAAAGTTCCTTGGAATGCGCAAACTATAGAACGTTTGAGATGTAACCAATGTTGGACCATAGTTGGAGGTTTTCAGAACAACTGTCGTACAGCTGACAACTTCATCTGCAACAGAGACCAGTCAGTCAAAAAACAGATAAAAAAAGGGATGCTTACCATCTTGCTCAAGCAATGGTCCCATTGAATTTGTTTGAATCTGCAGCAAAGTTGTTGACAAGCACCTCAAGTCACATGTTCACAGCTCATGTTACTCTGTCACTCATGGCCAGATAATTATATCAGATAAGCAACATCATAACTCTCTTCCTTCTTCTTCCAACAAGTCCTGTTGTGATGGAAGACCACAGTGGTATGTACAGAAGTGACTTACTAAATGCTTTCAGAGCACAGTATCAGCACTTTGAGGGTGTCATTACTCATGCAGTTCAATCAAGTGCAGATCCTGTGATTCTGGCAAGGTTAGGTGATGATCTTGATGAATATTACAACTTGGCTCAGGAGGTGAGATATAAGTCATTTCAATCATATTTAATCACTGAATAAACTCAGCATCAGGCTATCTTTCCTGAAACTGAGCATCAAATATTAATGCAAAACCTGGCTGTCATGAGAGGTGATATCAGAACTCAGTATGAGATCAGCCTTGGTCAATCTCATCACGGCAGTCCCTCTGTGGTTGGTGTTTTGAGGACAGGTAGAAGAGGCAGACCCAGATTGGTCTTTGACCCTACATTTCTTCAATGGGCTATGATCCAGCACACCACCTCTGGAATTGCCAATTTTTTGAGGGTGGGCAGGACTACACTACGACAGGCAATGCTAAATCATGGTCTGGCTGAGCCTGGCAGTGACCCATTTTTACCAGAGGGCTCTGCATCTCTGGAATCATCTGACTCTGTACTGGTGTCAGAGGAGAATGATATACTTGAGCCTGAACTTCCACTCCCTCTTGACCTGCCTGTGGAAGTAACAGACTCTCTGCCAGCTGCAGGGCATCCTACATCTTCCACAGTCACAATCTCAACCATGACAGATGAGCAGTTGGATAATTTGCTCTTTCAGCTGAAGATGCACTTCAGAAGAGCAGGCATAACCATGTTAGATGGTATGTTACGACGGTTGGGTCATTGGGTGCCCAGAGAAAGAATAAGGGCATCACTTCTTCGCATTGATCCAGTGCACTGTGTCTTTGATCGCATACGCATATGCCGCTGAGTTTATGGTGTTCCAGCCCAACTCACTGTGGCATCATGATGGGCAACATGGTAAGCTCAAATAATAGATCAATGAACCAGTTTAATTCAGTGACATATTCTAGGTCTTACCTGCTGGGGCATTGTGATCCATGGTTTCATTGATGGTTACTCAAGACTGGTCACTGGGTTGCAATCTAGCAACAATAACTCTGGGTCTACTGTCTTGCAGCTTTTTCTGGATGCATGTGGAGTTTATGGTATACCATCATGTCTCCGTGGAGATCATGGTTTAGAGAATTTGTTGGTTGCTGCATGGATGGAAGAATTCAGAGGCATATTGAGAGGTTCCTATATCTGGGGAAGGTTAGTGATCTTTTCAGATGGAGTTCTTGTTCTGAAATCAAATGCAGGAGTGTTCATAATGTGAGGATTGAAAGGCTGTGGGTAGATGTGACTGCCCAGGTTGGAGCAACATGGGCCAATCATTTTGTGAGGCTGGAGATGAGCTTTGGCCTTGATATTAACAATCTCCACCACATGTGGCTTCTCCAACATCTTTTCTTGCCCACAATCAACTCTATTCTGTCTTTTTTTGCTCAATCATGGAATGAGCACAAGATCACAATCAGGGATGGACCAAACAGATCCCCTTCAGACATGTTTGGATTTGACATGCTGGTGCATGGTGTTAGAGGAGATGCGCTGCCAGGAGATGATGATATGAATCAAGAAGAATTAGAGGTCTTTGGAGTTGATTGGGAGGCTCTCAGAGATGAGAATATACTGCAGTCCCAAATATATAACAATGATATCCAAGAGCAGCCAGACACCTGGCTAGGGAGATTGGGTCCACCACCCAACTTGAATGAGGTGGAGGTAAATGCTCCTGAGGCTCCACTGACATCTGTAGAAATTCAAAGCATTGACAATGCAGTGTCCTTGTGGGCAGGATTAGGAGATGATAACAGTGTTACACAGATATGGATTAATGGGTTAGCTACTGCACGCAACCTTAGGCCTAATCTATTCTAGCAATTTTGTTATAATAGGGGTTTGTCTTTTGTTAGGTCAAGGAGTACTTATTCTGCAATGTACATCAAGACACCCTAAGCTTCGAGATAGCATAGCACCATCCGCAATACATGTCCAAATCTGCATGAACACCTGAGAACCTCATGAATGAAACCCTTGTGAATCAGAAATGGCTAAGGGAAGTCTGATGCAAAGGTATAGATACCTGCACGTTATGCAAATGGGAGGCCCTGGTAGTAAGGAAAATGATAATGCTGGCAGTGCGAGAACCTAAGGTAGTTGTTAAAATACGTGAACAATGCATGATTGTGTGACATACCATAAGCATGGCAGCGATAGTGTCATGTTCCACCTGGAGTGCTGGAATGCCACATTAGATCAATGTCATGGATCGATAGTGTGATGTATGCAATTCACTTTACTGCCAGCTATATGTGCTACCCTCACTCAGAGAAGTGGCGCATGACTGAGAAACCACCAGTTGCTCACTGGAAGGCGAGGAAAGGTTAGACTGACTCTACAGATAGATAACGACATACCATGCTTCATTCCCAGTCATAAGCACTACACTTTCTGCCTAAAATTGCACCCTTGGAGAACTTGAATTGGAGAAGCACAGCTGTGCTTGTGTGTCATTTTATCAACTTGAAGACAGCCCATGAGGGTATGAGAAGAGGGTGGGGAGACTTGGAATAGTGACAAGCTGGACAAGGGAGAGACGTGATGACTTTCTCAAGGTTCAGATAAATGCAACCAAATAGGAAGAAATCAAGTTTCAGTTGACTTTCAGTGGGATCGAGATTGATGATCAAGAAACCCAAAGTCACAAAGTCGGAAGAGTAAGTCGAAATTGATGTATATATCTCAAGGAGAATAGTTGGTTAATAGCTATTAATATGAGATAATGATTTTAATGTGAGAGAATATATAATAATGTTAGATAATAGAGCATATTCGCACCCACCCAAATCAACGATTTGATCAAAAATTTGACATCTGACCAAAATTTGGATTGGCTTGAATGGGTAGTGTCACTGTGACAAATTCTGACAGGTGTGATGATGAGATCACATTGACCACTATATTGAGCATGGAACGAGTACGTATCTAACTGACAGTGACACTGGCAACAACATGTTGGTGAGTACTAGAAAACATATTTGACTAACCTCCCTTCGTGCGAGAGGGACAGCATTATATACATCACTAACAATAAAAATTCTGATAATAAAAATTGGCCCTTCCCGCTTCGCTTTCTAAATTCTGAGCGAGTGAAGGATAGCATCGAAAGAGAAAAAAGCCTGCGAGGGGGATAGGATAGTAGTGTTAGGGCACCATCGTTGTCCTCGCGCCATCCCGCCGTTCGTCACCATCGGTAGTCGGACCCTGGTGTCGCCTTCGTCGTCCCTTCTCGTGCGACGCGTTTCCCGGTCTTCGTGCTTCTGTTGTCTAATCACCCCACGAGGGCCTCGCAGTGATAGCGGTGGTCGTCTGGCATTGTCGTCGTCATGTGCCACCAGGGCATGAGCACCCTCACCTGCTACAGTAGCAATGGTGGGTGGTGGGTGGTTGTCTAGCTGTTCCGAGAGATGAGGCCGTTAGCGGTAGTTGTAGCATGGGTCTAGGTAGTGTTGCTTTTGAATCAGGTTGATAGGGTGCGGTGGTCATCGAAGTGGCCGTTACGGAGATGTGGGATGGCATGTGAGAAGCAGGGAGGCAACGTGGCAGAGGAGGGCTGTATGATTCAAGTCGACGTTCCGTTTTTGTCCAGGGCATTCCTTTTTTGGTGTGTGACACGACCAAATCCGGGCATCAGGAAAATGAACTGAATTTACAGAAATTTGAAGCGAGTTGCGAATATGCTCTATACATGGGTTTCTTACTGGGGCTGAGCGCTGAGCGCTGAGCCTTTGTGTGCACATAACAAGACCAAATGAAAGGTCACTTGACCCACAGCGCTCAAATCCTGCACTTGCATGACTCTTGAGATCTTGAGACTTTGTTTGTAAGTCAAAGGGAAACCGCAGGGTGTTCGCCATCAAACCAGAACAGAATCTGGGCCCCGGAATATTCGATGAAAAATAAAGTCATAGCTATTCAACCGACGCCAATGTTTCCACCCTCGTGACTTCCCTTGTACCCACTCCCAAAAATGAAACACCAAAAGCTGAAATCTACTCGACAAACTCCATGCCCACAGACAGCTGAGCTTACCGATGATCATTCATCGTCCCAGCGATTCACGATCAAGTTGCCAGCTCACCCACTGGTGCGTGCTGGCACGCCTTCGACTGCAGATCGCCTTGGGTCCACTGTGACGCAATCATGGCTCCCTGTCGTATCTACATCACAATAGAATAGGGGAAGCCACAGAACTCGTCACCTATTCAAATTCCTCGTGATGATTTGTCGTCTTCAGTGAATCAGTGCGATGCACCGACAGAATCTATAAATCATGAGCTCAGTCCACTTTCGGCTATGGGAGCTGTAGTAACGTTTACTCCGGAACCTGAGCCGAGGGAAGCGAAAGCTTGGATGAGCTACCTGAAAGTTGAAAACACTCCAATTGTGATCTAATAGACTAATAAACGTAATAGATGTTGGCGATGGTGATATGTGCAAGTCTATTGTACATACACCATGTGCAATTGCAGTGAATACCGAACCTGAAACCTAAGATATATAGAACGAATGATTCAAAATGCGGAACAAATGATGCGAAATATAGAACGAATATTGTGAAACGGGTAAATATGAGGTGCTCCTGTTACTCCTCCAAAATAAGCAATGATACGATGATTGACCTAAAAAACACTAGTGAGACAAACGAAAAAGGAGAAATGGAGGAAAACTTACGATGGTAGTAAGATAATCACGAAGGACTGGTCGTGCGAGTATCTCAAGCAACAACACAGCCAGGGCCGGAACCTCCTGAACCGGTATTATCATCTCGAGGGATGTCATCGTCATCGTCGACGACCTTGGTCTTGGCAGCAGCGCTGCCGCCCTTCTGCTTGCTCCAGGTGACTGCTGATAAGGTTGCAGTGAGAGTGGAGAAAGCGTCCATGATGTATTGGTGAGGATGTCAAAATTTAGAAGAGAAAGGTTGTTGGGAGCCTGAGGTAGTAGACGAGTCTGGAAATCGACCATCCAACCGACAGAGCTTTTATATGCATGCAGCCTCGGCTACAGTAAGTGCTGGAGAACACTGGCATGGTGAACAAAAAGGAATAAATTACAACAAGATCGAGCATCTGAACTTGCAATTGTTGAAGGACGTTACAGCCACCAGCATAATCACCAAGGTTGATTAAATGGAAAATGACTAGTGACAAAAGACGCTTCAGGAGTAAACAGATCGCATGACCTAGAGGCTAGATACCGGTTTTGTTTACAAATTCTATTTCCAAAATCATAAGTTGCAGGTGCTTACTGCCAGTGGATTTGGTAGGCTCGTAACCAACGTGTTGATGCAATCGCGAGTAGCTTGGCAAGCCCGTCTTGTAGCAAGTATTGGTGAAGATAGTCATTTATTGTTTATTGTTGTAAGTAATATATTAATAAACGTAACGTCGCTCGTGCGCGTGACCATTGCGTGTTTTATTTTCACCTGACCTTCCCACAGTAACAGCCTCCAATGTGCGAGAGTTTACAGTTAGGGAGAAAGAGTCGTTCGGCGACCCTTAAGGTCAGCCTTAACGACTGACATAATATTTGTATTGTCAAGGCACACCACTAGACTAAGGGTGGGAAGGAGGGAGAACAAAACTACTCAAGCGTGGTAGGAGCGAGACGGCACCCAGGAAAAAGGGGGTGTCTTACCAGTAGAAACATTGCTGTACTAGTGAATAGGAGTAAGACAGTAATATGGAAAAGTGGTTCTGCGAGAACCGTTCTCAACCGTAAAGCGTTACGGTGGGCATGCGGTGCCATCAAATGCATCCGTAAGGCATTACGGAGGGCACATGGTGCAATCGTCTCGTGTCGTTCGAAACCTTGAGTACATTACACTCCTCCACCTATTCCGATCGGATTCCAGTCGGAATTCCATTTACATATATTTTTCTCACAATTCATAATTCCGGTCGGACTGGTCAATTTTACCTCTGGAATACCCAGAATCTACCCGGACTCTTACCTGGAACAGTTGGATCAACCGGATGCACGGCACTAGCATAACCGGAATAACCGGAATGCATGTGCTTTCCCAAATAAAATTTCGACATGCACCAAGAATTGAACACTCAACCTTGGGTCTGCACACATAACAGCACACTTAACCACTGAGCTACCAGGTCATTATTCATCTACATACATCTAATACTTTTATTACCCAACCAAGGTGCGTAGTTACAGCCATTAACGGAATATGCACACATGCATATTGCATGACATGTGACACATGACTGCCAGCTCACAACCACCACCACAGTTGTCAATGCCGCCTCCTCCTCCTCTCCACTCTACCACCACCACTGCGTGCGCACCCACCACCACCATTCCCACACCCACTGCCACCATCACCACCACCTTCAAATGAGCCGACTGGACAGAATGTGGGCCCAATGATGGCAATTGTCGTTTGGGCCATAGATAAGTTTTTTTCTTTTTTCTTTTTCTTTTTATCAATCAACTAATTTTAATTTATTGCTTTTTAGGCTATATACTACTGGGGACGACCTGCTGCAATGGAGAACATGCAATGGAAAAATGTGCAACCCACGCCTGTGCCCACCCGATCCCCTCCTCCCCATTCAAATGGGATGTGAGGCTGTCGACACAGGCTAGGTGGATGCAGAGGGATGACAGGAGACCCCAGAAGGGGGATACCTGCCTAGTAAGCACCCACCAACCCCCGTACATGCGCCACGTTGCACTGACATGCCCAAACCCCTCCCCTGCCCCCCCCCCCAAAAAAAAAGACAGAAATCCAAATGGGGGACGACAGCAATGAACAACAACAAGCCACCCACCTCCAGCCTCATGAGCAACTGCTTGTGGGGTGGAACATGGGTGGAACGATGCCCAGGCACAGGGACAGGAGACAACAATGACACACCACCCGCCCCCAGCCTCATGAGCAACTGCTCGTGGGGTGGATCGCGGGTGGAATGAGAACAACGACAAGCCACCCACCTCCAGCCTCATGAGCAACTGCTCATGGGGTGGAACATGGGTGGAACGATGCCCAGGTGCAGGGATAGGAGATGATGATGCACCACCTGCCCCCAGCCTCACGAGCAACTGCTCGTGGGGTGGATCGTAGGTGGAATGACAACAATGACAAGCCACCTACCCCCAGCCTCATGAGCAACTGCTCGTGGGGTGGATCGTTGGTGGAAGGACAGACAACAGCAGGGTCGCATCCCCTCCCCCTCCCCCACACTTTGTGTGGGGAGGGATTTTTTTTGTACTTTTAATTATTTATTATTATTGTGCCCCCCCTCCCCTGTTTTGCCTGGGGGAGGGATTTTTTTTGTCATGTTTTTACCTCCCCCCTTGTGTTTGGCACGAGGAGTTAGCTTTTTATATAAATAAAACTCCCTCTCGCATCTTGTGAGAGGGAGGATTTTTTGTTTATGTGTATAATCACAATCATGCCCACTCCCTCGCATTCAATATGAGGGATGTGGTTAATTGAAAAAAATTGATCTTAACTACTTCGAAAAAAATTAGAGTGTCATGAATAAACATTATATTACTAACTAATAATTCTCCTGTGGCTCAACTGGTTTAGCACACATGTTTGGTTTGTCATGTGATCACTCTAATCAAGATGTCTTGAGTTCAATTCTTACTCTGCACAAATATATTTTGTAGGCACTTTGACAACTTAAGACTTGAAATTTGACTATCCATTAGGGTATATATTCTAAGTTGAGCATCTGGAGTAACCAG
This sequence comes from Tricholoma matsutake, assembly GCA_026075535.2. Taxonomy (NCBI): domain Eukaryota; kingdom Fungi; phylum Basidiomycota; class Agaricomycetes; order Agaricales; family Tricholomataceae; genus Tricholoma; species Tricholoma matsutake. The sequence goes on along the minus strand of AP026550.1, from coordinate 569,072 downwards.
AATCTGGTCGGAATAACTGGAATCCAGTTGGAATAACTGGAATCCAGTTGGAATAACTGGAATCCAGTTGGAATAACTGGAATCCAGTTGGAATAACTGGAATCCAGCGAGTCTGATTGGAATAGGTGGAGGAGTGTAAATTACTGGAAACCTTTGCCATTGGACTTGTGTAAACAGACTTTAAACCCAACCAATGTGCGAGAGTTTACAGTATGGGCACAGAGTAGGGAGAAAGAGTTGTTCGGCAACCCTTAAGGTCAGCCTTAATAACTGACATAATATTTGTATTGTCAAGGTACACCTATAGTCCTATATGATTGGGAAAGGTGAATAGAGGTGACAATGTGAGGAGTGTAAGGTACAAAGAGTTGTCCATTGGTAGTAAGTCCATGCCACAATACCTGTGTCCATCTGTAAAACATATAGAAACAAGAAAGAAGAAAAGTTTGTGAAACTGCTGGTAATGCAGGGTTGTCCATTGATAGTACGTCCAGTGAGAAGCTATTTACAAAGCACAAGAGAGAAGCGAAAGTCAGCCTGTGAAAGTTGAAGAAGTAAAAAACCCAGTGCGTGGGTACCATGTGGTGCTCAGGTGTGAATGGTGCTGCATGCCCAGCGGGGCAGTGGTGCCATCAGAGGTGGTGAGGCTCATGTGTGGAGCATAGCCTGTAGCAGCACAGGGTGTTTGCATATGTAAATCTGCCATGCCATGGATGCCCAATGCCCAATCCCTTGGATTATGTGTGGTGCAACTCCATTCTCTGCCAAAGAAGTTGCCCCCCCAGCTCGGATTGATTGTCCTGCAACATCCCTGTTGAACAGTTTACATAGTTGGTGCATGAAAAAAGCCCATGTCGGCACTTTCCCATTGATGGTGAGCCACAACAGCAAAGAAAGGGGGAAGCAATGATCACAGGATGCAAGGTAGAGTTGAAACAGTTGCAGGGGGTTGCAGGGTAGAGGGTTCTTGCAAATGATGATGGTGTTTCCCTTGAAGAATCTGTCGACCTTGTGGCCAGGCAAGAAAAATTGGAGAAAAGAGGGATGTAACTGCACACTGCTGCCCTTGGTTAGTTTGTGGGGGTTTCACAGTGTTATGTTGTCAGGGAAAGTCAGTTCCCCAAGCCGCATCAGGGCAAAGAAACTGATGCAGAGTTGTGTGCAAAAGAGGAGATCATTGTGGGATCCTGTGTTACTGTAGGAGTTGCATGCAGTGTTGAGATCTCCAATGGTGAGGGCCTGTTTCCTTGTGGTTGGCATCCCTGTAAGCGCTTGCACCCCTCCAGTGTGTGGTGGACCAGCCGTCCTCTTCTGTGTTGGCAAATGTGTGGGAAATACAGCTCAAGTTGTTGGCAGATACCCAAAAGGTAAGTGTCGACCTGATGTGATGACACATCCAAACCATGTAGAGACTGAGTGTGTCTGCAGTGGGCTCTACAGGAAAGTTGTGAAGGCATACAAATGTGAGGTAGGAGTTCAAAGCAGAACCCTAGCTGTTCCAAGTGCTGGTGTCAATCACCTGACCCAGTGTGATAGCTCATTCATGAACAAGCTGCTCTCATGACCATGGTTCCTGCATCGGTTGCTGGGCACAAACATGCAAGGTGATCATTTTTTCATAGCCCCCAGCATTGACAGTCGAGGGGTTGAAAAGTTTCGATGCACAGTCCAGGCACAAGTTGCTGTGCATGACCAAAATCACACTGTGAAATGGCATCAGCTATGGGATTACGTTCTCCTGGGACATGCAAGATCCAGACCTGGAACTCTTTTGCTAGCATGACATCAATGCAGTGTCAGAGGAGGAGGTTGAACTCAGGCTGGCACTTGAGCAAACTGAAAATGTCGACAGTGTTCATGCTGTTGGTGTAGATGACTATCATGGAGCGATGCACCATTGTGTTCTTGAGATCATTGCAGGCGCTGGCGATGGCTAGAGCTTCAAAGTAAAAAATGATGTCTCGAGCAGTGTCACCCGGAACAGGGAGTAGTAGCCAGTGCAGCGACCTGGGTAGTAAGAAGCTAGTCCTTCCATGCATGCATCACAGAAGACAGTGGCATCCGCATCCTCAACGTCCCAAGATATGCTGGAGAGAAGATTGATCCCGAGTGAGGCACACATGTGGTGGGTTGCCCACTTGAGGTCTTCGCAAACAGCATTGTTGACCCAGACCTTAGTCAATGGTCGATCTTTCCCTGTGATCTTGGGATAGAGGTGGTTGAGTGCAGGTTTCAGCAAAGGGAAAACATTGAAACTCCAGTTGATCCAGCCAGCGAGTCGTTGCCATTTGCATAGGGTCCAGGATGCACCATGTTTGTTCTCGGACCAAACAGTAAAATCCATGATTTCTTGAAGGAGGTCTTTGAGAGCTTGCTTTGGCAGAGTAACAGTCAAATTGTTCAGGTTGATGTAGATTCCAATGATGGTGAGTGTTGACCCAAAAAGCTGCTTGTGTGGTTGATGAGGGATCCCAAGTTCATCCCGAAGTGATAGGAGCTTGACCTGGCTTGTTGGCATGTGCTTTCCATACCTATGATACCAAACCAGGTTCCCTTCTTTGTCAATTCCAAATGAATCATCCATGTAAGTCCAAAGATCCTCTATGAGTTCAACCTCCCATGCTATCCACATCACTAATCTGTTGAAAGAGATATATATCCTGGGTGACCCACATCCACCAAAACAGTTGTTGCGGTCTACGTCACACTCACCATTGATGGTGATGATCTGTTTGATTTGCCATAATGGGTGCATGGGGGGTATGCATCGGCGACATCAGATTTGTAGATGATCCATGATTGGTTTGGTCTGGTTTGATGTCGGCGTATGAGCCCCTCTCCCAGGTGAATCATGTTGTCTAGGGGAAAACCTCAGATGTCCTCATGCTTGATCATAGAGTTTGGGGAATATGGCCCCACACTCTGATCAATCACCATGTGCAGCTTCTCAGAATGGGGTTTGGGTACTGCGTGGACAGGCGACACATGCATTCCTGGTACACTGGGTGCAAGGCACAATACTGCCTGAGAAGTATTGTGAAAGTATCCTGACAGTATTCCTAATATTGTCACCATACTTCACTAGAGGTATTTTGACAGTATTGTACTATATTTTGATAGTACTGAAGGTACTGAAGTAGTATTCTAGATTGGTATGCATACTGGCAAAATATCCCTTGGTGAGTATGGTGGGAGTATTAGGAGTACTTCCAGAATACTGATATCATACTTTCTCAGAAGTATCTTGCTGTGCAGCCAGTGGTAAAAGGTCTCAGCCAAATGAGCCAGAGAACCTCCCTGCCAGTTGCTCATGGTCTCGCTGTGCACACAAGAAATCTGCCTCTGGTCCATCCTCTAGTGTATCCAGTGCTCACTGGCTGCACAGCAAGATACTTCTGAGAAGGTATGATGTCAGTATTCTGGAAATACTCCTAATACTGCCACCATACTCACCAAGGGATATTTTGCCAGTATGCATACCAATCTAGAATACTACTTCAATACCTTCAGTACTATCAAAGTATAGTACAATACTGTCAAAATACCTCTAGTGAAGTATGGTGACAATATTAGGAATACTGTCAGGATACTTTCACAGTACTTAGGCAGTATTGTGCCTTGCACCCAGTGGTTTCCTCAACTGTAGAAGGATACTCCTGGTGGTGGGTATCGGCCCATGGCCAGAATCCCTCCCTCAGACCTCTGCAGACTGACTCGATGAAGGGGTGATTTGGATGTGTAGCTAGCAGAGCTTCGAACTGATCGACATTGATTGGCATGATGATCTTGAAAAGATCAGGTCAGTCATTGATTGTTTGCATGGCTGCAGTGTTTTTGAATTCAATGGCAGGTATCGAAGGAAGAGGCTTGGCCCATTCAGTCCAGTCTGCCAGGCATTGGAGTGGTTTGCCACAAATGTTGTCTTCTCGTTCATCCTGCACATCCCAGACATTGTAACTAGTCTTTGAAGGTCCAGTCAGATTGCAGTCGCAGCCCCTTTTGGCTGCAACTGCAACCACAACCGGTTGTCTCACTTATAAATCCCACCAACTGCAACCGCAACCAACCGGTTGGTGACCAGTTGTTGTCGGCTTGCAACTGGTTCCAACCAGTCGCAACCATACATATGTACAGTAATTTGTAAATAATAATATGTATTAATAAAACTAATAATAAAATAACAAGAACCTTCCCCCTGCTTGCATTGGGAGCAAGAGAGGGGGGGAGGTAGCTGTAGTCATGTAGAAAAGATCAAGAACCCCCCCCTGCTTGCGTTTGGAGCAAGAGAGGGGGGTGGGGCCGCTGTCGTCATTATTGGGGTTGGTGGTGGGTGTTGGTGACATGGCAACAGTGCCATGTTGTCATTGTTGTCATTGTTGTCATTGTTGTTGGGGTTGGTGATGTTGCGGCAGTGCCACATTGTTGTCGTTGGGTTGGTGTGGTGGCCTGTCATACCCCCATTGTTGTTCCTCTTGGTCAGCACCCCCATCTCCCCCTGCGAGCAGTGGCTTGCAGGCTGGGTGGTGGTGCTGGAAACATAATAGAGACCCCTCCATCTCACATTTGGAGCGAGGGAGGGGGGTGTCACCATAGAAAAAGAACATACCCCTCCATCTTGCATTTGGAGCAAGAGAGGGGTGTGTCGCATCTAGGTGGGGTGGGTTAGCTGTGACGTGGCATGGAGGTGGGTGCGGCTGGGGGGGCTTACCTGGCAGGTACCCCCCTGCTGGGGTCTCCTGGTGTCCCTCCCCATCCTCCTGACTGATCAGCACTGCTCACATCCCATTTTGATGGGGAGGAGGTAGAGCGGGTGGGTGTGGTTTGTATGCATTGGTGCACATTGTCACCAAAGAATTTCAACCTAAAAACATAGAAATAAAGTTAGTAAACATAAAAATATACAAAAGAAAACTTACCGTGGGCCCAAACGATGATAACGTCATTTGGGCCCATGTTGTTTGTGGCCATTGTTGTCATTGTCGTGAGAAGTGAATGACAGCACATACAAACAAATGTGTCGCATTGCTGTTTACTTGCACCACACATATTCAAACATATACAAATGGCCCAAACATATATAAACCCTTGCCCATCCAACCTGACATTCCTTGGGCATGCCCCAAACTTGTTATGGAGTAAGTAAATTACATAGAAAATAAAATAAAAATTGTACTATCTAAGATTGAGTAGCAAGGTAAGGCCACCCAGTTGTGACTGGTTGTGACCAGTTCCAATTGGTTGGACTTGCGAGCCTGAGCCTACCAACTGCAACTGCAACTGTTGACAATGAGGCCCAACTGCAACCGGAAAGACCGGTTGCTTGCGGTTGGGTCCAGTTGAGTTCCGTTTTTTTTTTTGGTTGCAGCAACTGGACCCTCAAAGACTAATTGTAACAAAGGTATTTGGGATGCATGCCATAGGTTGCCTCATGCTTGCTGAGGGCAGTTTTCTTTCCCATGGCCTGGCTGTTTGCATTGGAGACAGGCATGATGGAAATGGCAGGTTCCTGCTGGGCTTTGGCACCCGTTTGTGCTGTTGAATCTGTGACAGATGTCTGTGGACACAGTCCTGGTTCTATGGTTGCCATCTCCTCACCGTCCAGCAGATCCTGTCTGGATCCCATCGGGAAGGAGAAAGGCTGAGTAGAGATAAGTGAATTCATTGCAGTTGGTGAGTAAGATCGCTTGTTCTCCTGCAACTTGAGTTCTGACTGCTTTGTCAAAGGCGATGAGCTTGTGGTGGGAACTTGTTTGCCTGGCTGAAAACTCAGATGACAGATAGTCTCCCCATTGTCACAACTCATCATCTCAGTGTGGGAACACATACACAGTCACTTTGACGGTCACATTCCAGGTGGCTGTCCAATCGCCACTCATTTGGACCTTTTGTACTGGATCTGTGCTTCCAAGAGAGATATCTGTTCTTCTGATGCGGCCAATATTCTCCTTAGTAGGGGCAATGTGGTGGAGATTGCTGAGGACGACGTTGAGATTGACTGCTTTGCCATGGAAGATGTGTCGCCACTCAGTATCTGGAAATCCTTGAGGAGCAGTGGTTGAGCATCATACATCTCTCTCTGCAAAGGTGATGTCTCCTTGGAGAATTCAGAGGATTTCTCTAGTCTTCTTTCAGTTCTCATTGACTTCATGGTTCTGTGCATTTGTCTCAACTGTGTACCACAAAAGTTGCGATTGGTATAAGCATTTTGTCTTGTTTAATTCTCCTTCTCCTTTTGCTGAGGTGGAGTCATCATATGAGTCAGAAGAGTTGGTTGGACTACGACATCTATGCTTCCCCGTGAGCTTTCTTTGAAGGTCTCACAAAAATCTGCCAGTCTCATCATCATCTGATTCTTCTTGTCAGGTCTCCCTTCATAAGGTTCTGTCTCTGTCTGGTTCCCTTGTGGTGGCTCTCTCATTGCCAATTCCAGCCAATTGTGCCACATGTTCACCCCATTGCTCAGCGCTTTGCTGCTGTCCATCAATGAGGTCAATCTGAGTGGCATAGTCATCAATGGCTGCTTGTCTGATGTGTTCATCAACATCTGCCTCTTGGGCAACTCACAGGATTTGGTAGAGAGCCTCAATCTTAGCTGTTTTCTTATCCCTGAAGTCCTGGACAAACTGGTCAATTCTGGCAACAAGTTCTCTTCTGAATCCTTGGTCAAGTTGCTCTCCTCTCTGTCCAGATTCAGATCCTGCTGGTCATCCAATCTGTCTGACAGGCGTGAAAGGAGGGTCTGTTTCAGAGGGATTGTTCTCATTTTGTGTGCTCACTCATTCTCCATCTCCCTTGGGGAGAGTGTGAGGCTGTGATTGTCTGAAATAGTTGGTGTGTTCATGGGACATATGAGGAACGATGATAGATTTAATAGAACAAAACTACTCAAGTGTGGTAGGAGTGAGACAGCAAGAGGAAATCCAGGAAAAAGGGGGGGTCTTACCAGTAGAAACATTACTGTACTAGTGAATAGGAGTAAGACAGTAATATGGAAAAGTGGTTCTCCAAGAACTGTTCTCGACCATAAAGCATTATGGTGGGCATGCAGTGCCATCAAATGCATCCATAAGGCGTTATGGAGGGCACGCGGTGCAATCATCTCACATCATTCAAAACCTTCGCCATTGGACTCATGTAAATGGACTTTAAACCCAATATTATAGTAGGTCATCATGCTCATGACGTAGCATCACAAGGCTCAATCTCAATAAAAACCTACACCATGTCTAAATGGCACCTGGGGAGGGAATTAATGCTCACCAAGGTAAGCGTACACACTATGCTCACATAAGCATAGGTCCAGGGATGTGTGGGACAGCTTCCCACCACTGTTCCCACCCTAATCACTGTCCAATCACCATCTCTGGACTGGTCCAGAGCAGTCCGTTTGCAGTCTGTTGACCAGTTCAGACTGGTCTACAGCCTATATACATGTAAATAATAATATAGATACTAATTTAATTTAATTTATTAAGTAACACCCAGTCCACCCCACAAGCAGTGGCTCGTGAGGCTGGAGGTGGGTGTTGAGGGAGGGGGGTTGTATGTATGAAGCTTGGTTAGTAGAAAAAGGAAAGAAAAAAGAAAACGACCCCCTCTGTCTCATGTTTTGAGTGAGGGGGGGATGGTGATGGTCTTGGTGGTTTCATGAGCTGCAAATGGCCCTCCTTTGTCATTGTCGTTAGCATTGTCATTAGTGTTGTTGTTAGCATCATTATTGTCTCATCATTGTCATCATTGTCATCATTGTCATCATTGTCATCATTGTCATCATTGTCATCATTGTCATCATTGTCATCATTGTCATCATTGTCATCATTGTCATCATTGTCATCATTGTCATCATTGTCATCATTGTCATCATTGTCATCATTGTCATTGTCATTGTCATATCATCATCATCATCGTTATCGGGGGGCAGTGGTGGTGGTGGTCATTGCCATTGTTGCTGTCATTGTTGCTGCCATTCTTGTTGCCATTGCCTTGTTGTTGTTGTTGCCAATGTTGTTGTTGCTGTCATCGTCATTGGTATTGGTGTTGTTGTAGTTGTAGTCATCCAGTTGTTGTTCATAGTTGTTGAGTAGTTGTCATTGTGGTCATGGTTGCTGTCATCTGTCCCTGCCTCATTCTCCCATCCCCTGCCCTCTCTTCGCTAGGGTGTGACTTGGGTAACCCCCAGGTATAATTTCATGTACCCATACCCATGAACACTGTACCCATTACGGTTATGGGTGCAGTTTTACTGTGGGTACAGGGGGGTTTTGGTCAAGTATGACATTAATAATTTATTATAATTCTAAATATATCTAAATACAATGGGGAACCACCCCCAACTCGTGATTGCGAGTGAGGGGGGGTGGTGGAGGTGATGTGGTGGCCATTGCAAGAGAAACACACCAAGAACCACCCCCACCTTGTGTTTGCAAGCGAGATGGGGTGGTGGTCATGACGTGGCAGCCATTGTGAGAGAAACAGACCAAGAACCACCCCCACCTCATGTTTGTGAGCAAGAGGGGTGGTAGTCATGATGTGGCAGTGCTCCCAAGTGAAACAAACCCAGAAACACCCCCGACTCACATTTGTGAGTGAGAGGGGGTGGTGGCAGTGATGCTGCAGCCATTGTCGACTAGAGGGGGCCATTGTTGATGAGAGGGGGCTGTTGTTGTTGTTGTTGCCTAGTTGAAAAAACACCCCCCACTCGCATTTAGAATGAGGGGGGCATGTCATTGTTGCCTAGTAGAAAGAACACCCCCCACTCGCATTTAGAACGAGGGGGGCATGTCATCATTGCCTAGTAGAAAAAACACCCCCCACTGACATTTAGAATGAGGGGGGTGTGTTGGTAGCAGTTGTTGTTGTTGTTGAGCCATTGTTGTTGTTGTTGATGTTGATCAACAAAGTCATTTGATAAAACATGTGACTGTTGGACTGTTACTGTGATACCCATAACACCATGGGTACAGGTACGGTTTTGCCTCGGGTACAGAAATCCATACCCAAGCATACCCAGGAGCAGAAACACATGGTGTTACCCATACCTGAGTCATGCCTTACTCTTCGCCATTTGCATGCCTTTTTGATGTCCCCCCATTTGTTGTTTGTCACCCATGTTAGCTGTTTGAATACCTCCACTGGCTAGCACCCACACTCCACTCCACAAGCCTCTGCTCATGGGGCTGGAGGCAGGTGCTATTCCTGTTTGTTGTCCTTGTAGTACCTGTGATCCACCCTGCAAGCAGAGGCTTGCAGCAGTGGCAGAGAGTGGGACTGGCATGATAACCAGTCAGAACCTATGAAAAAACAAGATAAATGATAGTTAGATGACAAAGGAAGACATACCTGGGGCCCAAACAACACTGGACATCATTTGGGCAGATGTTGGTTAAAGTTGACCATGTAACACATTGTTTGTGCATGTTCATTTACCAAACACATGTTCATTTACAGTAAACAAACACATGCACATGTGATGCAAATAATGCATATGTGTTTATTTACTGGACACAAACAAGTACAACTATTGTACTGTATATAAACCCCTGCTCCCTGCACTTGCTTCTTGGGGCATGTCCCCCTAGTAGTAATTAGATAAATCAATATTAATAATTGTTGTGTACTTTTACAAGAAAATGTAAGGACTGCAAGTTTGTTCCTTAACTGGTTTAAACTGGTCTTTCACAGTTCAAGTCAGTCCTAGCAAGAGTGAGGACCGAGGACTGGACTGCATGGCAAAGCCATTGAACTGGGACTGCTGGTCTGACTGAACCAGTTACAGTTTGGTTCAGTCCTCGGTCTTTTTCCAGTCTGACAGACTGGACTTTTAAACTCTGATTAGCGACCATATTTCATTTCTCATGTACTTTTTGCTGGTGACTGAGCCAGAAACCTTCCCACCTATATGATCCAAGTCTACAATAACTTGGAAGCATTGTTTCTCCTCTTGAGTAGATGGTTTGATAATATTCCCCTTTGACATATGATCAGCCATTGATGACAGAACATCTTGATCAAGGTTAAGAAGACACTGTTCTATGTCATCAAATTTTTGTGTTTCAGCCAGCAGGAAACTACCTATGGTACTAGCCTTTATCTGCTCATGACTGACAGCTACAAAGGAGGAACTGGGATCTTGCTGAAAGCACTTGTCATGGTACATGAGGAGATGTCTCTTGTGCTCTTTATCAGATAGTGATGCAGACCCAATCCCTCCATGCCCATAGGGGAAGAGCCAAGGAAACAACTGTGGATATAATCCAGGATTTTCATAAATTGATTCAGAATATGGGCTATGGCCAATGGCAAGAGCCTTTCCTCTATTTGACCAGTGCTGAATTGCCTTTTGTTCATGAATTGATTTTGTATCCAATTGTGCACCTGTCAAGCCATGAACAATAACAGGGCACTCTCCTGCCTCAACACCATCATCAGCTCCATTATCAAATGTGCTTGTACCCTCAGGAACCTTGTTAGAGACCTCATGATGATATTCAGGAGGAGAATCCTCTGGATAGCTATTTAGATTTTCATATGAGATGTCCAAGTCCTTGTAATCTACATGGTTCAGTTTTAGCCATTCAAGTGCATTTGCTATATAGTTCCTTCTGACTAGAAGTGGTATGCATGACAGGTCCTGTTCAGTGGGTTTTGAAGGTCCTGTGAATAGAATGGCAAGAACATCATCCATTTCTTCCACTGGAGGAGGCAGGGTGTGGTATACCTTTGGGAGAGGAGATTCAAATGCAATTACATGAGCAACCATTTTTCTGAGATCACTAGAGGCTACCTTGACAAAACAACAGTTGTGACGAATGCATGCAATGAGAACTCTTTCCATGAAGTTCAGATCAGACAGCACTTTGGGAACCTTACCAATCCAAAGGTTGTTAGCTAAAGCAAGGCATGGCACTTTCCCTTTTCTTATGCTCTTGTGGCAATTATCACACACTTTGTCACACTGATAGTCAAGGACTGGACCTTTGAATTCAGAAATTACTTGAGAAGCTGTTTTGCATTCAGTTTGAGTTACACCTGGAGCTTCCAAGACTCCAAGCATTGTCTTTATGGCTTTGAGGTGACTCAGCTGAGAAATGGGCACTCACTCACCACATACAGCACATCCAGATTCTTCAATAGATGATGGTTTTGAATCTTTGCACCAAGCTCTAACTATTGTCTCCTTCAAGGCCTCTGTTAATGGAGGAGGAGGAAAGGGAACAGATGGGTCAAGTTGGACATTGTCCACATTAGAATTTGGCTGCATGAATTTCTTTCTTTTATGGTTTATAGCTTTTTTAACATTCTGATCATCCTTTTGAGAGGTTTGCAAATGTCTTACTAGAAGTTTTTTTTTTTTCAGTTGAGAATACATCTGTGCTTCTAAAACAGAAGTGTAATGATTGCAATCGACACAGTCATAACCTTCAAAGACCTGTACAATTTGATCCTTAGTAAGATGCCAGTGAGAGCTAAGAGGGATTTTATGTATTCATGCAATTTTTTGGACCATCTGCTTAGAAAGATATGGAACAATATCAGTAAGGGACAAGTCTCCATACACATATCCATGCTCAACAGGATACACTAGGCAACCTATTTCATCTGGATGGTCCACATATTGAAACACATGAACTGTAGACAATTGTTCATTACCTTTTTGAATAAATGAGGTGACTGATGCATGTGAAAATAAATATGGCCTCCCTCCACCCATGGGAATTGAAGCATGATCACAAGTAGGCAACCCAGATGGAAAACCTGATGGGGGACCATCAGAACTGCATGGCATACATGGGCGATGAAATGAAAATGAGCTAAAATAAAGTACAGAGGGAAACAACCCAATCAGATTACTTGTCAATACTAGAACAGTTGTTCCATAAACAAGAGAGTGCATGCCATGGCGAGTGGAAAACTGCCATTGAGGAGCATGTGGTGACATAGCAGTCTGTGATGATCATAAGGAATAAATTATGACCATATAATCATGTTGGTAACAGCTCACTGAAACAAGACACAAAGGAAGAACATACATCTGAAGCAGTAACTGCCAATAAGCAAAAAGGTAGAATTCTAACAACCTTGCTGAAATATGTACTAAAAAAGTTGCAACACAATGCAGAACAAAGAGTGACCAGACTTGAAATCACATCACACACATGAGACTCAGTAAAAAAGATATGTCAGGTTTGGTAATGTGATGGTTGTGTGAAGTCTGGAAAACATCATTTATTTGGCAAGTAGCCTGACTCAAGTAGACTATACTCAACTGCTCACACTCAGATGCATCAATGAATTCAATGGCACACAACCTCAGGGCCCCATGTGTGCACATGTGAATGTTTGAACCCACATCCACCAACTGGTTGAACTTAGAGAATTTATGCATTATTTATGTTGCATGGCACTGCCAGTGCATCAACATCAGTGTTTCCCACCACCACCACTACCACCACCACCACCACCACCACAGTCTCACAGCTGCTACACAACAACAACAACCAGAACCAACACCACCACCACCACTGCCCAGGACCCAAATGGCAATCGTAAGGGGACTTGAACAAACTCCAACAACCACAACAACTACAACAACACCATAAACCCAATCACGAAACAAATGGCAGGAACTGGAGGACCACAACGGTGCAATGAAAGACCACAACCAACAACGGAAGTGATGGCAACAACTCCATTGGCAACAAGGGCGACAATGGCAACCAGACCAGGAAAGGTGCAAGTATGTGAACAGGGAGGGCTTGGGCTCAGGTTTGTTTTCTCTTTTCATATCTTCATTTTTTCACTACTAACACCATTTTTACACTATGTAGGTACTACCAGGGCCCTAATGAAGACAGAGAGGCCATAGCAACAGCAGGGAGGGCACAACAAAGTTGGGGAGCCACCAGTGGCTACCAACTGCAACAGGGAGCACCAAACAACAACGGGGAGCCACCAGCAATGATGGAGGGGCCCAGGAATGCCCAAACGACACCGCAGAGGATGGGGCCCAAATGAGGGCCCTACCAATGATGGGGAACCACTGAGCAACAAGGGGAGGCACCAGCGACAAGGAGGAGGCCCTACCGACGATGGGGACACAAGGCCAGCCTCATAATTCCTCCTTTCTGAAATATAGTTAGAAATTCTTTGCAAAATATTATATTTGAGACTAAATTTCTACAAATAGAAATTCAAAAAATTACCCATTAGAAATATACTTTGAAAATCAATATTTCTGGTTAAATTTCTCATGACATTTCAGTGTAGATACTGGAAGTATTTCTGTAAGGCGATGTTTAACTTATCAATTGCCTGAAAGGCTTTCAGAAATTAGATCAGAAAGTTTTATTTTCTGGTCATGCTTTCTGATCCGTAAAAGAATTTCCTTCTGGTTGGTCAAAGTCTGTGTGAAAGCGTGACTTTCACAAAGACTTTCAACAAGCCTTTCAGCAGCTGTTCAATTTAAATTCTGGGAGCAAAAAGGCTGGCTTTCAATCTGCAGAAAGAGTTTCAGAAAGATTAGCTTTCAACCTCGTGATTGGTATAGTGAAAGTAATAATTTCACATCAGGTTTTCAAGATTGCGAAAGGCAAACATTCTAATAGAGATTTCACCACCTTGAAATATTAAATTTCATGGGCGGGCACTAGTGGGCACTGCCTTTCATGAATTTGAAATTTAATATTTCTAGGTGGTGAAATCTCTATTAGAATGTTTGCCTTTTGTGATCTTGAAAACCTGATGTGAAATTATTACTTTCACTATACCAATCACAAGGTTGAAAGCTAGCCTTTCTGAAACTATTTCTGCAGATTGAAAGCCAGCCCCTCCACTCCCAGAATGTTAAACTGAACAGCTGCTGAAAGGCTTGTTGAAAGTCTTTGTGAAAGTCATGCTTTCACACAGACTTTGACCAACCAGAAAGAAATTCTTTTACAGATCAGAAAGCATGACCAGAAAATAAAACTTTCTGATCTAATTTCTGAAAGCCTTTCAGGCAATTGATAAGTTAAACATCGCCTTACAGAAATACTTCCAGTATCTACACTGAAATGTCATGAGAAATTTAACCAGAAATATTGATTTTCAAAGTATATTTCTAATGGGTAATTTTTTGAATTTCTATTTGTAGAAATTTAGTCTCAAATATAATATTTTGCAAAGAATTTCTGACTATATTTCAGAAAGGGGAAATTATGAGGCTGGCCTTGTGGGAGGCACCAGTGACGATGGGTGAAGACCACTAATAGGCAGGTTTGGGGGTGTACTGCCCCCCAAGCCTGTGTAGTTTTTTTGATGTTTTATTTTTTTTGTATTTCAAAACATACCAGTCTGCATGGATCCATGGGCGACCGTAAACTACTGCTATGAGATGACCATAAGCTGACTATGAGATGACCACAATCTGACTATGAGATGACCACAACCTGACTACAACTTGACCATTGTACGACCATTGTATGACCATCACTAGACTTTACATGTCAATACATTCTTAACTAGGCCTGACTAGCTTGGTCAGGTGTTAGTCCAAAAACATGGACTTTTAGTCTTATGATTGTACAGCCCGACTAGACATGACCTAAACCATACATTTATGTGACCAATCTTTTTTACAGAGCATGAGAACCATTGGCAGTATCAATGAGACACTGTTTGTTCATGCCCAAACACATGGAAGTTTTTTGATCAAAGACAGAACAATGAATTTCACAAGACTGTACATGCAGCTCAAGAGGTTTGACAGTCAAGGTAGAACATTCTACCAGACAAAGAGGACAGACAAATCCAAATGTGCAAGAATTGTCATACAATGGATGACATTGAATAGTGCAAGGTAATATATGCTGGTCAAAAAAGCATTACTTAGCACAAGAAGTTGGGGAGCAATACAAACCAACTTACAGTGGCAGTATACAGACCCTGTAGGAGGATAACATTGAGGCAACAGAATGCAAGTGCAAGGACATGGATAAGTTGCATGACTCGGAACTTGTGAAGGTCAGAAGCAAGATGTGATGCATGGAAACAAGATCAACATGTTGGTCATCAAAAAAATAACATGTGATCAACCATGTCACATCACACACATCTAGGCATGTTCAATGGCAAAGGGATTTACAACACAGCTCCCACAATCTTTCACAAAGCTGGCACAGAAATCAGGACAATGTGCTGAGACATTCAAGCCACAGGTATTCAGAATCATAATATAGGGTTGTGGATCCCAGGTCAGAATGCTCGAACAGGTGTTTGGTACCACTTGTGCTGGGCTGTCTGGCATATTGGGAATAAGTTGACTTTTCCAATTCAGGGTTTTCATAGTCTGCATGGGATGCCAGACTGTAGAACACAATGAAGATATTGACAATATGAACAAACATTTTGTGAAGATCTTTCTAACAATAGGCAAATGTTTAGTTATATCTGAATGTCTACCATTTCCAACTTCATTTTGCTTTTCTTCTCTCCACACAGTGTACTTGTATGTATCAGCCTATGACATATAGCACTCTCCTAGCTCTGTGACAGTGACTTGATACCACCAGAATTTTCATCCTAAAGTATTTCCTCAACATTAGTACACAATAGCTTAACAATACAATGGATCAGTGCCTTAAGCTCAAGAACCACCTTTGCACAATTTTAGGGCCTGCAACAGGCACTCAATCTGGCCATGCATAGCTTTAGGTGCAGACACAGAGATGTTAATGCATCCACTGCTGGGGCTTGAAGTCCACACTGCAATGTCCCCAACAATCGCTCAGCTCAAGCTGGAGCCATGTGCAGGGTGCTTCTCCCTCAGATGCAAAGAACATCCAAAAAAGACCCTCCCCCATAAGCCCGCCAATGTAGTGGCCATACAGATCGTAGTCAGTGATGATGGCAAGGCAGACTGATCCTCCACCATTGTTGGCTGCTTGCACATAGTCTGCCATACCAACTTCCATCCTCTGCATTGTGTCTAGTATGATGGATTTATATCTATGAAACAAGCGATCAATGGGAAAACAAAGGCAGGCAGTAGATATGACTTACTTTGGAGGGAGAATGTTGACCTCCTCAACCACATGGTGATACTGAAATCAGAAGTATTTGAAACTATAAAGAGAGAAAAGATGAGAGAATTGGTTGTGTAACATAAAACACCAGTAGAGAAAATAACTTCACAGCATGAGGAAGAGGCTGTACATGTGCCCAAAGGATGCATTGTGCATTGGGAACAATTACAAGGCTTTAGTGGTGAAAATGAATATAGTACTGGCAAATAAATTCAGAAGAATGGATTGAATGAACAGGAAGAACCATTCCCACAATGGTGAGCGAACAGATGCCCTAGCATGGTTGAAGTGGAACTTGGGTGAAACTCTATGTGTCTAATTTATTGATGTAACATTAGTATTGAAAGAGGTGACAAAGAGGTACACATATGCTTTTGTTCACCAAGTCGAGAAGCATAGATGTTTTTGCCTATTGTCTTTGTCATTATTTGAGTAGGGATGGTAACGTTCAGTTCAGAATCATGGTTCAAACCTGAATGCAGCTGAACCTGAATGAACCTGTAGATTGTATGTAGTATATGGGATGTAGGTACTATAAGTTAATCCACAAATTGTGCTGCTTGCATCTAGGTGCATTGTTTATCATGTGTCCTTGCATACACATTGTTTACATCTGTTTATCAACATCACCAAACAATAGGCAACTCAATACAACCATGCCACTAGAACTTTCACATCCACTTACTTGAGTCTTTGGTGTTTTACGCTAAAGAACAAGAGAATCACCACAGAGTTACTGCCTCTTAATAACATCCACTTGGCATGTGCGCTAAGTGGTTTCTGGTTCTCTCATTTCCATCACTTGGTGTTGCCTGTTTGTTGAATATCTTTAGAACACCATATCATCCACTTGGCGTGTATGCTAAGTGGTTTCTTGTTCTCTCATTTCCATCACTTGGTGTTGCCTGTTTGTTGAATATCTTTAGAACACCATATCTTCACTCATCAGGTTTTCATGAGCCGTGCATGTTTTCTTCCTCTTCCACCCCTCTTCTACATGTTCCTTATGTGCATCTTCTATGTGTTCCTTACACGTCTTCTAGACGTTCCTTACACATTTTCTACATGTTCCCTATGTGTTCCCTGCTCCACTCTAGTAGGAGTAGGTGGGGCCGGCTTTGGACTCTGCTGAAACTGTTGGAGTGGGCTGCTGCATTATGCTGCTATGCATTCTCTGCTTCACCCTGGTAGAAATAGGCAGGGCCAGCTTTGGACTCTACTGAAACTATTGGGGTGGGCTTTGTCTGTCTTACTGTCTATCTCTTTTTACTGTTGAAACACTGCTGCAAACCAACTAGCCCTTGAAGAGCTGTTCAGGGACCCCAGCATCAAGAGAATTGCTGGGCATGCATCGTCATTGTTTAAAACCTACTTCCCTCAGATGCACACTTATTATCAGGAAACTCTGGAAGCCCTCCTCAAAGCACATCCCCATCTCCTACCTGCATTTCCCCATGCTGCTCCAGGAGGGGGTCATATTCCTTGGTGTGCTGCCAGCCCAAATGTTGGTGAATGGTATTGTTTTTAGCTGTCCTAATTTTTTTACAGAAGCTTCTAATTTCAGCAATGTTTTGAGTCAATCTGAAAACTTGAACTTTCTAGTGTGACTGTTGATCGAACTCCTGATCATGACATTGTGTACTGGGTTACCAGATGCAACATTCTTCCCTGCTTTTCTACACTACAATTCATGCATTATAGTTCTCCCTGTCTTGTCGCCTTTGCCAAACTTAGTCTACAATTTGACGGTCTACAATTGTGTCCAAGTCTGAGTCACCATCACTGCATTGCTTAAGCACTTATGGACTTAGCTTGAGGTGCTGTACCATGCTTTTGATGTGCTGATCATCCCTTTGTCCTCATTGCACTAAGTATATCATGTCTAAATTGCTGTAGGCTTTGGGCTTGTACTAAAGGCGGCCATCAGAACACCCAAACACCCACCTGCATGCTTTTGTGTGCATCATTGTGGGATCTCTTTCAAATTTCTAGTTCAACATTTTGCCTGTATGTATTCTATTTTACTGCCTCAAGCATGTGCTGTGAGAGCGAGCACAATTCTGAACATAATTCCAGATTGTGCACCGGACTTTGCACAGCGTGTGGTGCATGGTCTTCAGAGAAAATTTATTGTTGTTTGACTTTTCCTGGCATTAATTCAGGGCACTTGATGCATAGTGTTGTGCCTATCTTATTGTTTTAGCTCAAATGTGGTTGCAGCAATTCCAGAGAGACAAAATACTGCAGCATTTAAAATGAGCAATGTTTTCTGTCTTTGCTACATCTCCAGTTAATGCTTTGTACAGCATAACTATAACAAACTCTGTACCAACAATGTCAGACTGCACCATTGGACCAGATGGAAAGCTTCTCGACACAAAAGACATACAGTGGTACGAAGATGTTGATTCTTTGGAGCCAATTAATCAAGCACATATCTATGTCCAGTTCATGGTTTGGACCACTTGAGAACCAGAACCTGACCATTTTGAACTGAACCAACAGTCCAGTCCAAGGTTCGCTATAATCTATGGACCGAACCAATAGTCCGGTTCTGGGTTCTCCAAAATCCCTTAAAGAACCAGACCGAACCGAACCTTACCATCCCTATATTTGAGCATCAACAGAAACTACTTTGACACCCAATTGACACCATACCTTCAAGAATATATGAATCCATTAACTACTGATAGAAATGATACTCAGTATTACAGTATTAAAAAAAGTACAGGTAGAACTGATTTTCGAGTTTAAAGTAGTACATAACTACGACAAGTACTTTAAACTCGCGCGTTTCAACTTGAAAGTGGATCGTCACGGGTCACGGGTCACGTGGTAACAGATATTTTTGGAAGTCAGTACTATATCGCCCAATTGGTCTGAAATCTCCCAGGGAGTCTGAAATTCAATTTCTACATTTTATCTGCTTGTGCAATCCCCCCCGGAGTTTTACGGGGTCTAATTGACTAGTAGTAACGGATGTATGTATGATTTGACTAAGGAATACAAGCTGTGGAAGCAGTCGAGAAACAGTAGCCGGAGTGATCAAACAGTGATACAAATGAAAATGTCTTGTTCACCATGGCAAAAATCACTCCCAAAGCCCGAAAAAAATTGACAGGACACCTACACTATACCAGACTACGGTAGCACGCTCTCTTCAAATCTCCGGGGGTGTTGTGCCCATGTTCGAGAGCGATGAAGGGACACTGTCAATTTTGTCACACTTTGTCACGGTAAAATTGAATGTCCACTGGCCGGCTCAACGGCAAGTGGCCTCGAGATGCTGAGGCACGAGAAATCACAAGCAAATGTAAAGCGCGTACACTACATACTGTTTCTGGGCGGACCTTGAATTTCGATGAGTTTTGTCACACTGTCTCTCCTCGCCCTTGAACATGGGCTCACCACCCCGGAGACTTGAAGAGAGTGTGTTACCGTAGTTTGGTCTAGTGTAGGTGTCCTGTCAATTTTTTTTCGGGCTTTGGGAGTGATTTTTGCCATGGTGAACAAGACATTTTCATTTGTATCACTGTTTGATCACTCCGGCTACTGTTTCTCGACTGCTTCCACAGCTTGTATTCCTTAGTCAAATCATACATACATCCGTTACTACTAGTCAATTAGATCCCGTAAAACTCCGGGGGGATTGCACAAGCAGATAAAATGTACAAATTGAATTTCAGACTCCCTGGGAGATTTCAGACCAATTGGGCGATATAGTAATGAATTTGCGAATAGAATAATTTTGGCTCCCTCTGTACTTCTGAAAGTTTGGAATTGAGCTATCATAAATATTTACATGTATTCTATATGCTTACTAGACCTTAGAACACCAGGCCCCAGTCTCTGAGCCCACTGTAGATATAGAAGTGCCGCCAAGCTAGGATTTTTCAGACACCGACCAGCTAAACCCGCACGAATAGATGACAGACCCATCAGATTTTGCGGGGCTCAGGTTGTAAAGACCGAGTGCTC
Source organism: Tricholoma matsutake (assembly GCA_026075535.2). Lineage (NCBI taxonomy): Eukaryota > Fungi > Basidiomycota > Agaricomycetes > Agaricales > Tricholomataceae > Tricholoma > Tricholoma matsutake. Next base: position 549,033 of record AP026550.1, on the reverse strand, counting down.
AATACTGAGAACTCGGAACATATATTCGATTGATCTCGCTCAGCTCCGACGCGATTTTGACTGGGAACGTTCATGTTCCATAGGCTTAAAATTGAAATGAACGTGATTTTGTCTTGGCGCCATGAATCATGGGTTTCAGTCTGACGTCACTGTAAAAGAGATCACAATATAAAACAAACCGATTCACACTTGATTCCACACCAACATGGCTGTCGCACTGTCATATCTCACTTACTGTCAACAATACGTATATTCCTGGCTCTACCCAACCCCCAGGAAGGCAGAGCAGCCGTTGAAGCTCGGTGTTCTTTCTTCAGCGAAGATTAACAGCGTTGCGAGTGAGTTCTCAAAATCGTCCAGACTAACACCATTCTTACCCTTGTCTCAGTTATTTTCCCAGCCCAGAGTCACCCCGACGTAGAGTTGTACGCTATCGCCTCACGCGATGCCTCCACTGCCCAATCCATCGCTCGCAAGCATGGTTTTCAGAAGTCGTATGGGTCTTACAATGAGCTGCTTGCTGACCCCGAGGTAGACTTTGTCTATATTCCTCTTCCTAATGGGCTCCACTTTGAATGGGCTAGTAAAGCCCTAGAAGCGGGCAAACATGTCCTTCTCGAGAAGCCCTTCACTTCCAACGCAGTTGAAGCGAGAAAACTCGTAGCCAAAGCCGAAGAATGCGGCAAGGTTCTTATGGAAGCGTTTCACTGGCAGTTCCATCCGGCTGCGCATTATTTCCGCCTCATCCTCGACAGCGGAAAATATGGCAAAATCATCTCTACCAATGCCAAGATGACTTGCACTCCATCGATATCTGAGAACGATATCCGTTGGCAGTACGATCTTTCCGGCGGGAGCTTGATGGATCTGACGTACGTGCTGTCGTTCACGCGATATGCACTCAAAGCAGGCGCGCCTGAGGAGGTAACCACTGCCAAGGCGCAGCTAACGGAGCACGATCACCGTATGGACAGCTCTATGAACGCTACGATGCGATTCAAGACCGGGGATGGGTACGACGTCGTCAGCACTGTATACACCGATATGAAGCGTGCGTGGGTAATGGGCATTGTTCCTCGACTTTGGGAATTGCCTTCCATTGAGGTCGAGACGGAGAAAGCCAAGATATACTTTTACAACGCCATGATGCCGCATGTGTATCATTACATTCAGATCACGGAGAAAGAGACGGGTAACACTACGTACGAGAAGCACTACACGGGCGGGCCGCAGTGGGGCGATGACCGTGGCAAGCCGTATTGGTCAACTTATCGGTACCAGCTGGAGGCATTCGTAGATAAGATGAGGGGAAAACGGCCGGCACATTGGATTACGCATGAAGAGAGCGTGTTGGAGATGCAGACGATTGATGATGTTTATCATAAGAGTGGACTGCCATTGCGCCCCACCAGCGTTTCAGCGATTTGAGTGACAAGCTAGGCTTTCGTCTCATGCGGCGGACAATAGCTCTTGTAATTACAACCACCAGTAAGACCACTGCGCCCTGACATTTGAAGTGCGTAATTTTTCGTGACTGTGAGTTGACTGAGTCGTTCCTCTCGGCAGGAGCCAACCTTTCAGGAAGCCAGAGTCAAGATATGTCGTGTGTTGTGCCATCGATTTCCCAGCCTGTGGTTTCGGACAATTCCCACTACTTTAGTAGTGGGTTTTAGGGTTGGATGGACAACGAGATGCAAATGCCCGATGCCCAACGCTGATGTGTCCAGTTTTCATTGGCTCCCAATCACCTGATCTAAATTGATAAGTGAAGCAATCCACGGATTTTGTCTCAGATCATGTCGCATCGCCCTCGATCATGCGTAAATATTTTCTCAACCTCATCTTCGTTGAATCTGTCTATCATGTCCACCGCTCGTATCCTTGGCAAATCAGTACCGGCCATTTTCGACAATCAGCAACCTACTTGTAGAATCTCTCGGCGCTTTGCTTGTCTGTTGAAGATCCCTGAGTCAACGGAATATGTCTCGTTGCCTGTGAATGCCGATATGGGGAGCGGAAAACTTACTTCTGTGGTCGATTTGCATGTCGACGAAGAGTTAACTTCTGAACTGGTGCTTGGCAAAGACTGGATTTCATATTATCGAGAATATGCCATTTCCGAAGGCGTGATAAGCCCCATCTGTCCTCAGAATGAACAACGGTCAGAAATCGCAGGTGCGTTCGTTCATCGTTTTCTATCCATAACAATTTGAAAGCTGTTCAATTACAGATGTTGATAGACTTATGGAACCTGTCGAACACGCCGACGATGAATTTGAATGCGATCTTCCGATCGCTATCAACCCGTCGTCATCCGCTTCGAATTCTATGTCGATTTCTAAAAATCTCCCAATTATTCACGAAATATTATTAAATCCTGCGTGTGCACTTTATTCTGGAGTTCGCTCTTCCGAATCAGAAGCTTTGCTTATATCTCATGGTATTCCTCTGCGTGAAAAAGACTTTCATGCCTCTGTTATGGCGCTTATCCATCATCTCGTCAATGGGCTTTGTGTCTATCATTCCAATATCGGATGTCAATCCATTGTAAAGCGTAATGATGCTCTCGATCTCTCGTTACTTATTTCTGATCAAATTCTCAAAGCCCCTGTTGATATTCTTCAAGTAATATATAGTAGCCTTGGATACTCTTATAAGGCTGCTGTTGTTGAGCATTCTCAGCTAATACGTTGGTTGCAAGCCCGACATTGTTCCTTAGAAGAAAATGAGTATCCAAGCTTCCAGACAATGTTTGACGGATTTGAAAAGTGCGTAAGACCAGAAGCGTTAGCGATAGCTGCCAGTCACGGCTTATCTCCTGTGGGGACGATACACGACATCAAAAACTCGGTGGTTGCTCACATTGCGGATGCAAAATGTACTCAACTCAGTAAATCTGTTCCAGTGCTTCCTCCGGCATGCGTCAAATTGCGAGAAGATTGTCCGTCTGAGTTGCCGCAGATACCTGATAATCAGAACGAGCTCCGTATTTTTTTTAAATCTCAAATAGGTAGCAATGTTCGGCGTCGACCTCTATGTCGCTTGCTTCAGTTGTACAACATACAACATGATTCTAAATCTTCGACCTCCGTTTTGCGGCGTTGTTTGAAGCACTATGTAAATGGTCTTCGGAAAGGAAAAGCAGCGAATGGACAATCTTCTCGTACTTTTCCATCAATAACCTCCAGAACGACTCGTCTTCGAGAAAATTGGCCACAGATGGTACCACAGACATTAAAAGATAAGATCACTCAGTTGTTTCGAATGGAGACTTCTAGTCAAGCTCTTCAGAATATGACATGCGCATGCTGTGCGGAATCACGCCCAGTATCGGATTGCGAATGGTTCTCTGCTGACTCTGTAGATCTGAACTGCTTTCGTGGCTCAGATAATGCTCAGTCCGAAATCCATCCTAATTTTGCAATACCTCATCCATTCACTACAGGCATTCTGAGAGACGCGCTGTTGGATCCATCAGGTGTGCGTCAAGTGCATCGAATGATTGATGGTGATCGGAATGAAGATGATACGGCGTACGAACTCAATCTTTGTTCGTCATGTTGGAACTCTGTTAAACACCACAAATTACCTGCCCTTGCGCTCGCGAACCACACGGCTCTTGGAACAGTACCCTCTGAATTACAAGATTTGATGTTGATTGAAGAATCCATGATCGCTCTGTGTCGCGCAAAATGTTGGATCGTTCAACTGAGTGAGCAACAGTCTAATCTCACCTTTCCCCAAACTCAACGAGGATTTCATGGGAACATAATTATTTATCCTCAGCAGCCTCAACGAGTGGCCACAGTGCTTCCACCCTCCGTACAAGAAATCACATCTTTCATATGTGTCATCTTCGTTGGTTCGACACCTCCATCTCGTGAATGGCTTCGAGATAAAGCTAAACCTCTCGCAGTACGTGCCCAGAAAGTTCGAGAAGCATTGATATGGCTAAAAGCTCATAATCCGTTGTATGCTGACATCGACATCAACTACGATGTATTAAACAGCTTACCAATGAACGACCTTCTACCATTTCACGTAGAACATGTACAATCACACACAGATGACGATGTTCTAACCTCACGATACGATGAGCTCACACCTTCTACAACGTCGAGTGTCCATCAGCAGCCGCCCCCTGATGCTGAGATAGCATTCCAAAAAGTGGTGATATCAGATATCGATGGTCATGCGTCTTCCAACGAGCTGCGAGCAGCGGCATTATCACATATCCAGAAGAAGGGAGGCTATCTCCAAATTCCTCATGAACCTAATCCTGAAAACGAATTTGTTAATCCTCGACTATTTCCCAAACTGTATCCGACGTTGTACCCATTTGGAGTAGGTGGACCCGAGGATCCGAGACGCAAAGAACCGATATCGTTCAAGCGGCACATTAAACATTTCCTGAACTTGGCGGATCGTAGATTTCAAGAGCACTCCTCATTTCTATTTACAGCATTTAATATGATACAGAGACGGACATTGCTATTACACACAAGCTTGAAGACAAAGTGCAGAAACTTCTCGTCTGTAGCGAACACATTTGCTACTGCATCTCCGGATGTTATTCATCGAGTCCTAGAAAGAGTTGTTCGAGGAGACTTCAAGACGGCTTATGATGATGAGGAGCGCCGAGTATTAAAGTTAATGCAAGAGGTTCGTGTGATCAACAGCCATGTACCTGGATCTTCTGCAGCACGGATCGACATGCGCAATCAGATTCGCGCGATGATCACTCAGTTTGGAATGCCTACGTTTTTCATAACCATCAATCCTGCTGATGTGTACAACCCTCTCGTTAAAATTTTGGCAGGTTCTGACATCGATATCGATCAGTTCAGGTACCTAACTATTGGGAACAAGCACTCTTAGTCGCTCGAAATCCAGCGGTGGCCGCAAAGTTTTTCAACATCTACATGAAGGCATTCATCCATTCTCTACTTGGTTGCAATGCTAATGGGGAACATTCACAAGAAGGGATTTTCGGAGTTGTCAAAGGTTACTATGGATGTGTCGAAGCTCAAGGCAGAGGGTCTTTACACTGTCATATGCTCATATGGCTAGAAGGAGGATTGAACCCCGATGAAATTAAGAATCGAGTCCTGCAGGATGACAGTTTCAAAATTCGCCTGTTGAATTTCTTAGAAGACTCCATCTCTACGTGCGTACCTGATGATCCCGACCCTACTCTAACAGTTCCATCATCGACGCACCATCCGTGTTCGGTTCGAGGAATGAACCGAGGATGTCGAGCACAGTCTTCATTTGCAGAGCGTGTTAAGGATCTCCATCATCTTGCTGAGCAATGTCAATGTCATAGCCATCGGTCCACTTGTTATAAGTACTGCAAGGATTCAGAGAAAAAAGAATGTCGATTTGATCTCGACGAACGTCATTGCTTATTGGACACCGTTGTGGACCCGGACACAGGCGAGATCGATTTAAGACGATTGGACGGGATGGTGAATAATTTCAACGACACAATTCTTGCTGCCATTCGTTGCAACATGGACATCAAATTCGTCGGTTCTGGTGAATCTGCAAAAGCGATCTTGTACTACATTACGGATTACATCTCTAAGGCTCAGCTGAAGGCGCATGTTGCTTATGCTGCGCTGGAAATGGCAGTTTGCAAAGTAGGAGAGTATAATCCTTGGGATGATGAACCCACCGTTCGAGCTAAGCACATGTTGCAGAAATGTGCCCACGCCATGATCGCACACCAAGAGCTATCATCACAGCAGGTAATGTCGTATTTACTTGAGTTAGAAGATCATTTCACTAGTCATGAATTTAAAAACTTGTTCTGGACCTCGTTTGAAGCTGCCGTCAACAGTGAAGATCCCAGTCCAGAATGTTACCAACTCTCCGATGCCGATAACAAGAAGCGTATACAAGGCACAACGTTGAATGAAGGAGACGAGGAGATACAGGGCGAAAATGAAGAGGCTGATAGATCCGCTGATGTTGATGAAAAATTCCCGCCAGAAGATGTCGTTGAGCACGATGAGATAGGAATTTCCTTAGGAGATGGTGATGAGATCGTAGCGCACTCATCACAACTCACAGATTATATATGTCGATCCGAGGTTTTGCAATCCTTGACATTATGGGAGTTTTGTGCTCAGACAGAGAAGGTTAAAGCACCGCGGGTATCACAAATCGACGATTTAGAAGACGTGAACCTAGATGACATTCTCATGTTCCCGAACAAGACAAGATCGACGTACCGGTTTAAGACACCTCATGAAGAATGTTACACGCATGCGTTGAAGATTATCCATTCAAATTCACGATGTGTTCCTGTCTTGATAGGCTCTGTTCCAAGGCGAGACCGGCGAGAGACATACGCAAGGTATTGTCGTCTGATGTTGATACTGTTCAAACCATGGCAAACTGCATTCGATTTGTGGACACCACAAGAATCATGGGAAACAGCGTTTGAGAATTTTAACACTAGTACGCTATGTTCTGAAGAATTTAAACAAATGATGAACAACATGCAGTTGTTGCATGAATGTAAAGACAGCCACAACGATCATTTCTGTGAGCGCCGTACCCACCAGTTGCGATTGGCACCCGAGATCGCTGGCGATGATACTGCGGCCGTTGAAGATGCACTTGGAGGCATTGATGATTCGCAAATCCTGCAACATTTAGAGTCAATCAATGATTGTTATTCAGAACAGAAAAACTGTACGAATTTCAATACACTTGACTGTGTGGATCATGCTGAACAAGGAGGCTTATTTGATGTAACACCGTCAGATGCTCGTTACAGTCTTTCACCAGCTGACTATGTCCATGTCGAACAACTGCATCTTAATTCCGTTGATCCAGAAAGCATGTGGAAGACCGAATATGAACGTCGTCGTGATACATGGAAGCAAAGGACAACTGCTCACGCAGATGACAGTATCTCTCTGACCTCAATTGCAGACAGTGCAAGCACGAGTACCGCCATCATTGACGGAAACAGTGTTGAAGTCCCGACGAGTTTAAGAGCACTAGAATGCTTGATGCCTTCAACTGAACTCCAGTCTGATAATCGTATGCTGGCAAACACTGTTGATACGGACCAATTAGCACACAAATAGTTATTGAATCCAGAGCAACTTCAAGCATTCAGAATCATCACCGAACATAGCCTACATCAGCATGACAACCCGTTGAGAATGTTCATATCCGGTGCTGCTGGAACAGGAAAAACTAGAGTTATCAACACTGTGAAAGACTTCTTTGAGCAGAGAGGCCAACCAAGATGCTTCCGACTGTCATCGTACATGGGCATCGCTGCTCATCACATTTCTGGCATGACTCTTCATTCTCTTCTGTGTTTAAGCACGAAGAAGAGCAAGAAATTGAATGATAAATCTCATCGAGATTTAATGGCGATGTGGGAAGGCATCGATTACCTACTTATTGATGAAGTGTCGATGATCAGCTGTCAATTTTGTGGTCAAATCAGTGAGGCACTCAGTTTTGCTAAAGGTGATCCTCAAGCTTTTGGAGGAATTAATATCATCTTTGCCGGAGACTTTGGCCAGCTGCCACCTGTGAAAGAGACCAGATTATATTCACATATCGATATGCGAGAGCGAGCAGCAACAACTCAACATCAGAAAATTGTGTTCAGGAAATTACTCTGGCTCACGGTCACAACAGTAATCATTCTTCGTCGATCAGAACGACAAATTGGCAACGATAATAAACAGTTTGTTGAGTTACTTGCACGGTTACGTGAAGGCCGATGTACTGCCTACGATTTCGATCTGTTGAACAGCCGTGTGATCAGACCTGGAATGAACATCTCCTTTAATAGCGAACCGTGGCGACATGCTCCAGTGATCGTGTACGATAACGCGGCAAAAGACGCAATCAATGTAGAAGCCGCTTCTGCATTTGCGAGACAAACGGGACAAGAATTACATTGGTACTACGCTGAAGATAAACATCACAAGTCAAAAATTAACGAACCACATCTAAGAGATTATCTGGCTCACCTACCATCTGGTCAGACTCAACAGCGTCTCAGCCGAATCCCTCTCGTGTTAGGCATGCCTGTGCTAATCTCTCAAAATTTTGATGTCAAAGGTGGAATTGTAAATGGGAGTCGAGGCACCCTGACTCATATTCGATATCATACTGACGACAATGGGTGCCGGCACTTGAAATCAGTCATCGTGAACATCAACGATAGCACCGACAACATCATGGGAACCTTACATGTACACCATCTGCCAATTTTAACAGACTCTACAGAGATCATCCGTTTACAAAGTGTAAATGCAGAATTCAACGTACACAAGTACCAATTTTGCCCGCGTTTGCTATGACTGCTCATCGGGCTCAAGGACAAACTCTGAGCAACGTGATTGTAGATCTTCAATCTTGCAGAGGAACCGAAGCACCATATGTGATGATATCCCATGCTCGCTCTCTTGATGGTCTACTGATCTTGAGACCATTTGACCGTCACAAAATTTGCTGTTGCCAATCTGAAGATGTGCGCAAAGAGAATGAACAATTAGAATTATTAAATGTGATCACGCTCCTAAGATCTGGTACAGACACTGAAAAACAACGAGCTTCTCAATCTATGAAAAATTACGATCTGACCGAAGCCAGCATTGCAAGTATCATTCTACCTGACAGCAGTCACAGCGACACAACAACTATGAACACTGAAAACTCATTAGAAAAGTATCAAGCTCAACTTGAAAAATTCTCGCACCTTCACAGCATTGAATGAAACCCATCCCAGTTAAAAGTGTCATTGCAGGCAGAAAGTGACGATGAAGATGATGGACAAGAAGCTGGCGATGGCAGGAACTGTGAAGATGATACATGTGCAGAACATGGAGTTTCAACAGTAATCGATAACACCTCTACCTCTCCCACTGATACCGATGATGTTGCCCTCATGCATTCCTTCTCCGATGTCACACAACCAATAGGTCGCAAATGCCAACCACAACATGAATACCCAATAGCTAAACGGCGGCGGCACAAGTGACATCTTGGTAAGTTGCATAAACATCAGATAATATTGTCTCACCTAATTCGACATCACTTGTAAGACATCGCAGTCCATGTTGTTCCACGACCACCACCACCTTTAAGAATGACCGAGCCTTCGCCTTTATTCCAAAATTGCAAGAAAGGATTCTACAAGAGCTTCATGAAAGAATCCACCAAGGACACGTTCAAAACTCTCGCATCACTTTCTTGTGGCGTCGATTTCTTTGAGGAAAAGGAGAATCTGGAGAGGAACGATAACTGTGTCTTTGTCGACAGTGGCGGCAAACTGATGAAGTTGATGTTGTTCGGAGAAATTGCGCACTGTAGTTTAGGGACGCAGTTGGATTGCAAAGGCAATCATTTCATGAAAGCAGACAATGTGCATTCATTCTTTCCTTTGATATGTTCTGACATCTTATTTGCTTCACCTCAGTTCATTGTTGACAGTTCCAAGCCTAAATATTGTCTCGCACTCACCAAACTGATGTGCGCTACTGAAAACATCAGTATTTTATTCGACAACACATGTCAAGAGTTACAAAACATATATAACAACTTAACTATGGACGAACAACCAAACATATGTACACTGTTCTAATTGATATCATCCCTGACCTTTGTTTTGTACTTCACAGCAATTCGCTCATACAGATTGGTTGAAATCAACCTCATCAACCAACAGAGGTCCCCGAGATCTGATCCTTGTCTATTTTGGACCCATATACGGGGTATGTTCACATTAACTTCCATCGTGTGCTTCAATTTTGACACAGCACAGATTCCAGCAACCATCGCCTCTACCTTGAACTTGCACACTATCGGAACCAAATGAAAGCTGGTTGGAGACAAGGACAATGGTGCCGAGAGCCAAAAATCACAGACCGAGAGCAACAATCAATCAACTGCATCTACATTGTCCACTGTCGACACACAGAAGATGATGTATCCCACTGGTATGTAATGTAGCTCATATTACTCACCGAATATTCAATCACTCTGGCGCCGATAGAAAATGACATATACATCAGCGCTCATTTCAACCCACATCTGTTGCCGGATTACGGTGGCAATTTATTTCGCCATCATGGAGCCATGCTCATGCAACATGACATTAGGGACATCAACCTCCATCTGATCCCTCCTTGGGAATATTACGACAAGCTGCATGCCAGTACCATGGTTTTATGTGATGTCATGCTTCACATGTATCAAATGGCAATCCCCAATGTGAGTGCAAGCCAACCCAAAATGAGAAAGGTGCGTAATGTACATTCATATGAAACACATTCATTTCCCACCATAACAGACATTCAAAATCAATGCAGAGACCATCAGAGTCATTGCAAAATCAGATCTGCCAATTGAACTTCGTACCCAACCAGTGTTACCCACCACGATGGGACTTACGACCTCTGCTGAGCATTCTACTCATTCATGACTAGATACCATGCTTACTCCCTGCTCTCAGTTCAAAGTGTTTCATGAGGAGAACAACAACAGTGCTGCAGACGATGACTTGCTGATGAAGATCGAGTGGTCCAACTCCGAATCCTCTCAAATGTCTAACGGCGCAAAGGGGAAAGCGCGCTCAACATGATATTGTTTCTTTTCTGTGTTCTGGTTTTCTTTTGTCTCTCCTACTTTCATTTTGTCACAGAAAAAAAAAGTTAACTTAGTGTACTGATTACTTACTACCGTTGTAACTAACTAACATGTACTACTATGTCTAAATGAACACTGTAATGTACCCTATCAAGCACAAATGGCCTTTCATGAGTTTCATTCAAACAACAGACGTCGCCAATGGTCCAGCGGAAGACTATCAGGAACGGAGTCTTGCAATCTATCGACTGACAATGCAAAAATAAAATAATGCTGAAAACATCCAACTCAACATGAACACCTGCAACACAATGATATGTTCACTCACACGCACACCCTCTGTCAACCTTTGTTGCTGAGAGCCGAGCACTACATGACAATGAACAAGATCTCCCACTGCGATGTCACCTGAAACATCTGCCATCAGTGCTCTGAGCACACAAGTGAAGAACACCGTTGACTAACCATTCACATTGCTGCCATCAACAGGTTGCAAGAACTTGTCGATAATGTTTACAGACTGTTTGCAATCCATCAACACAGGTGATGACCATAATGAACATTACTCACCGTATAATGAATAAACATGTATATCAACATCCTGTCGTCAGTGCCATTTAAATGGTGAATCCATCACTCGATCCGAGGAGAGCAGGCATCAGAATTATTCACACAACCACGAAATAAACATGAACAGCACCAAGCCTGTGATCAACGAAATCATCATGCAACTCGATCCTCTCCAGCACCAAAATCTCCTGTTGCCAATGCAGAGCCATCATCTTGGAGCACATTTCTGGTCTACCCAACATCAACAACGGCCTGTTATCATTGATACATGTTGCCTCGACTTTGCCGATGACAATCAGCTGCACAGGAGACGATACATCTTCCCCTACAAAAAATGAAGTGCCATCAGCAGCACAAGGACCTCTGCGAAAATCTGACCCAAAGATTGATTCATACAGCGGCGTACACACCAAATCGGCGACCCCAATCATAGACTGCACATCATCATCCATGGCAGCGATGCATACACTAATAAGGACAAAGACAAAATACTTACTCACGAACAACTGAAACATTCAGTACATCACCTCCTTCTCATGCCACCATATCCTCCAGTACTCACCGCAATGACCAAGATCTGGTGAGAGACAAACCTATATCTTGTGTTATATGTATAAGTGCTCTCATTATCACACCTACTTACATGGTGCTACGAAAGTAGTGGGCTCTGCCACTGCTCGCCAGCGCGCTACCTGGTTATATTTATGTACATAATACTAATACTGTACCAATGCAATCAATTTGTCAGGGGGTGTGACCTGTGACCGACCTGATGAAAAGTTATTTTCGTCACTACTCCCTTTCACATAAGGTTATGTAAGGGTGCAGCAATTTTAGAAAAATTGTGCACAAAGCAACGATAATAATTTGCGAGTCCCAAGAAGGCTTGAACCTCCTTGACACAGGTGGGCGCAGGCCAATCTCTGATCGCCTGTACCTTGATTGGATCCATTTTGATCCCACCAGGGCCGATCAATAATCCTAGGAACTCAATCTCGCTTGCCCCAAACACACATTTCTCCGGTTTCAAAAATAGATCATTCTCTGCTAACCTCCATAGCACCTCCTGCACTATTGCCTCATGATTCTCTTCATCCTCCGTGAATATCAGAATGTCATCAATGAATATTATTACCACGCCTTTGTCTATTATGTCCTTGAAAATGACATTCATCATATTTTGAAAGGTTGGGGGACTATTAGTCATCCTGAAAAACATGACAAGTGGCTCGAAGGATCCTCAATGCATGGCAAATGCAGCCTTCCACTCATCTCCTTTCTTTATTCATACATTGTTGTATCCCCATCGTAAATCCAATTTTGTAAAGACCTTGGCTTTTCCCACCTTGTCAATTATTTCTGAGATCAATGGCAGGGGGTATGCGTTCTTCACTGTCCACTCATTCAGATACCTATAATCTGTACACATCCTCTTCCTTTGGTCTTTCTTTGGCACGAAGAATATTGGTGATGTCTGTGGTGATTTCGAAGGTTATATGTATCCTGTGCACAATTGCTCCTTCAGGAATGCATCCACTTCTTCTTGTTCCATCAGAGATAACGGATATACCTTCGACTTCTTTGGCACAAACCCTGGCTTCATCTCAATCGCATGATCCCATGGCTTCTGCACCAGCAATTGGCTCAGACTCCTTCTTCTGGAACACTGACAGATATTCATGATACACTTTTGGCACCCTCCTCCACTGGCTTCTCCACCTTCATGATATTCTTGTCCCATGACTGTCCTCCATGAATTGCTCTAAAGGTTTGCTTCTGCTCTTCTTTCTCAATCATGACCAGAACTTCCTCATTTGGCATTTCCTCATCCTCCACTTCCTCCATCGTAACAGAATACTTCCTCGGACATTCTTTCTCTTTCTTTTTCCTTTTCTCCTTCTTCATCTTCCTCCCATACACATTACATTCCTTAGGACAATGAGTCATTTGTACTTTCCCAGTTTTCCAATCAATTTCAGGATTATGCTTCCATAACCATGGACATCCTATTATTAGATTGGTTTTCCCAAGATCACACACTTCAAATACGGCTCGCTCCTGATGCTCCTGATACTTTAGTACCATAGTCACCTCCTCCTTGATAGTTCCTCCATGATTGACTGTTCCGTCAATATTGTATACCATTATAGGTTGCACCAGCTTGCATGTGTTAATACCGTTTCCAGTAATTAAGGACCAATTAATAAATAATCCTGTAGCACCACTATCGAGCAACGCTTCCACATCAATAGCTGCATGCGTGTCCACTGTCTTCAGTCCCACAGTCAAGGTGATTTCAGGTTCTATCTGCGCAGAGCGAATAAAGAATTTAGGGGTTTTTGGAAATGACACGTGACAATTTTCTTTGTCACGTGATTGACAACAGTTGTACTCCTCTTTGTCACGTGATTCACAATGGTTGTACTCCTCCTCGATTTTGTTTTCTGATTTACGCTGGGTTTCCTCGGATACTAATACATTGTAACGATTCTGGGTCACCAATGGGGAAACCTTCACTGGGACTCTTCCACAAAATTCTTCTGCCTGCCTTCCTCTGGCTTCACTTCCTCGATTGTAGCTTCCCTAATCTTTCTTTTCTGCCTACAATTCCTAGAAATGTGTCCTAACTGCCCACAGTTAAAACATTTAAGTGGGGCTCATCTCCCTGCTTGATCAACCTCCATTGCCTCTGCTGGTGCTGCTGACTCCATAACTACAGGTGTCACTGCCATGGCCGGTGGCTATGCCCTCAGAGCTTGCACCTGAGGTGCCTTTCCTTTCTCGGACTTTCCTCCCAATGACTTTCCAAATTTACTACTTCCGTACATGAACTTTGACTCCGCCTGTTCCTGCCGATATTGCCGGTCAAGGTGCATTGCCCAATTATACCACTCGTCCAACTTCTCTGGCATAGAAGGTAGTTGGTAGATAGACTTGAATAAAGAGGGATTTAATCCTGCTTTCAAAAACTCTACCAACACGGCTTCTCCCATATCTGTTTGCAAAGCTTCTGCTTTGAACTGCAAAATAAATTCATCTGCCGTTAGGGAACCTTGGCGCATGGTCTTTAATTTAGCATTGGCTGTCACCTTTGGATTAGGGTCTCCAAACTGTGCCTCCAATCTCTCCAGAAATTCCTTGAAGGTTGCAAATGGTTTATTTCCCACAGCAATTTGATTAATAGCCTCGTTTCTCCAGAACTGTGCTTTCCCCCCCTGGATGTATGAGAGAGCAAACATAATCCTAGACTCGGCTGTACGAAACTCTGGCTTCCTCCCATGGATGTACAATACTATAGAGCTGATGAAGGATTTTGTATTCTCCATGGTACCATCAAAGATTTGTGGGGGCGCGTACTTAGGTATGCGTGCTTTTCCATTTCTGGATTTCTCTGCCATCTCATCCTCCTGCAACATCCACTCCACCATCTCCTCCATCTCATCATCTCTTTCTCCTGTCATCTCTGGCTGTACTTCTGCTTGTCTGGGCTGTGATGCTGCCAACACTGACACTAATTGGGACATTTGCACTGTAAGTGCATCAATTTTTGCCTCTAGTGCTGGTGTGGGAACAGGATTAGGGCCAGGATTAGAAGTTGAGGGTTTGGACATAATGGTAAAATCTGTGATGAATCACTTCTTTGACAAATTCAAGATTTGTGCTTTGAGATCTCTCCAAACATTTATGGGTCACGTGATCGTTCATCAATCATTCATCAATGGTTTGTCAATCATTCGTCGTTCATCAGGCACCTAATTTGACACTTCGGATCAATAACCCTTCCAACAGTGCCCAATCTTGGGGATAATACTGAATTTGGCTTGTAACTAAAATAGTCGTCCAAATAGAGTGATGTAAATCATAACTAAACCAGATCCAATTGGTTGTCTGGTTGCAGCTGTCCTAATGACAAGCGCTGCCTCTCGATCACTGGCAGTCGCAATGTAAGGCGAGGCCTGGCATCGGCTTACAAAAGAAAAGGTAGATTATGTATATACAAGTACTTCTGACTCGTGCCAAAAGGATGAGTAATCAGATGTGGCATGGTGAAACAATGACATATGCGCAAGTAAGAGAAGGCGCACTGATATGGGAAGTTGTGTTCTTCTGTTAGGGCAACACCCACTATCTGCTAGCTAAGACCATGTGGGTTCTCTCTACAAGAAGGGGGCGGGATCCGCACACATGATGCGGGAGCTGATGGTTTTGATGTGAGGGGTTATTAATAGATGAGTTGGTTGAGAAAGCCTTTCACACCGAAAATATATGTGGAATACCTAAGAGAACACAACTGGGGTCCCCTAGGCATATATTTAGGGTTTATATACTATGTTACATATATTGTACATTGTTGTTACTGACGCACTTGTACATGCACATGCATATTGATGCGTGTGAAATAAAATTCTCATGCTAGCATCATTTGGTGTCATGTAGCATAATTCGACATAATAAAATAAAAATGAAATTTTATTAGGTAATGGGGTGGTTTCCTAACAGCTAGGAGGGTGCAGAGGGATGCCAGGAGACCCCAGAAGAGGGGTACCTGCCTAGTAAGCACCCACCAAACTCTGTATTTGCACCACATTGCACTGATGTGCCCAAACCCCCCCCCCCCCCCCCCCCCCCAAAAAAAAAAAAAACAGAAATCCAAACGGGGGACAATGGTGATGAACGACAACAAGCCACCCACCCCCAGCCTCACGAGCAACTGCTCATGGGGTGGATCGTCGGTGGAACAATGCCCAGGCGCAGGGACTGTTACAATTTTCCTTGTAACTCATGGAACCCGACCGACCTGACTGACCCGATGATCCTCTCCAGACAGGAGGCACTCCATGATTCATGCCTAGGGCATGTCCTTGACACCAGACACATGCACAACGCATGCCTACTGCATGCATTTGATCCCCTTCCTGTGGAAGGCACCCTTGATGCATGGTGACTCCATGCACCCGAACCCACTCCCACACATGCTGTGATACGACAGCTTCTTGACATGAGGTCCATGACGTCGGACTCTCACAATCAACATGCTGCGCTGCAGCACTCTGTGACATCGGACGCCTCATGCAAGGCATGAGGCCTATTGTTTCTATTCTTACTTGATACACATCTATCTTTCCGATTGGACAATAAGGACCTCCCTTCTAGTATAAGTACTGTGACTCATAGTAGGGATGTCCTTAGTTTAGATCTAGGCAATCTACAGCTTTAACTTGTGAACTCGCGAACTTACTCGAAACCACTAAGGAAGCCCCTTAGTGCATGAACCCAAACGACTCTATGCAGAAGGCCTGCTAGAGTGCACTATCTCTCTTATGTCAGACGCTCTGAGTAAGACTAGTGCTGAACAACTTGTCGAGGAAGCACCTCGCCAAACGACATTGACTAGATTGAGTGGTTGAGGCTTTGCCCTTAACAGGGACAGGAGATGACAATGATGACAAGCCACCCACCCCCAGCCTCACGAGCAACTGCTCATGGGGTGGAACAACGCCCAGGCGCAGGGATAGGAGATGACAATGCACCACCTGCCCCCAGCCTCACAAGCAACTGCTCGTGGGGTGGATCGTGGGTGGAACGACAACAATGACTAGCCACCTACCCCCAGCCTCACGAGCAACTGCTCGTGGGGTGGATCATGGGCAGCACTTTAAGGTCCAGTGCATAGGACTGCAAAATAACTGCAAACTGGACCGAACTTTCACTGATCGTAACTGGACTATCAGTTACGGTTTTCCAAGTTTTGAAGTGTTGCAGTTGCAGTTCTCACAGATTGTGTGACTGTCCAAAACCGGTAGAGACCAGTCTAGAACTGGTTATTTGGGTCATGTTGCTAAGGTACATGATCGATCAATTTTGTTCACACACACTACTCTTCTCCACTCCACAACCACCACCACCCTCGATGATGCCGCCTTCCTCCTTTGTCCCTCCCTCCTTTCCATCCACTCCCACTACCCACTTCCCGGCACCTCTTACCACTCTTACACCCAGCAACATGGCCACACAACCACCACAACCAACTATGCAATGACAACTGCAGGCCGGAACGACAGTTACCGTCATTTGGGCCATAGGTTTCTTTTTTTCTTTTTTTCTCTTATTCTTATCAACTAACTAACTGAATTTCATTGTTTTTTAGGATCTACACTACAGGTAGTGACCGGCGCCGATGTGAAGCGTGCAACACATGCCCATGGCCACCCTACCCCCTCCTCCCTGTTGAAATGGGATGTGAGGCCACGATAATGGACAGGAGACAGAGGGAGGGGGTCTAGCAGACGACAGAGGGTGCTGGGTGATCTGTGCAAGGGGCCACCTGCCTAGTAAGCACCTCCCAGCACCTCCACCCATGCCACGTCACTGACCCCCCCTAACCCCCTTGAACTATAGTACTGCAACAAGCCAACGGGACCAGAGCAACCAGCACCCGCCCCTCACCTGCAAGCAACTGCTTGCAGGGTGGATCATGGGTGCCCCGACAACCACCGCTGTGAGAAACCCCTAACAGGGTGAAGTAGGGGTGACAACAAACAACAGCAACAGGGAGGGACGACAAATGACCACTACGGGGGACAACCAGTGCCATGTCACACTGCAACGCGGTCCCAAACAATGGCAAATGTTGTTTGGGCCCTTGGTATGTTTTTTTTTGCTCGTTTCTTGCTTACTTCAACTAACTATTACTTTTCTTTGTTCTTTAGGATATATCTATTAGGTTTCTACATGACGACAATGACAAACCACCACCAGAGCAACCTTCACTGTTGCCACGAGCCCTCTGTGCTTGTGGGGTGGATATGAGGTGCACAGCAACATGGAGAATGCCCACACCAATGCCAATGCCACCAATGCCACCGCTGCCACCAATGAACCTGATGCCAAAGTCAATACCACATGCTGCCACCAACAAACCTGACGCCAAAGTCAACACCACATACTGCTGCCAACAAACCTGATGCCAACATCAACGCCACTAATGCCAACGACCATGGGCAACAATGGGGGAACATGGGCCAGTACAGCGCAGAACCCGGACAACTGCTGGGGGGAACCACAATGATCACCACGGGGATGACGACAGCCAGCACCCAGCCCCATGAGCCACTGCTCATGGGGTGGATATTTTAATTCTTTCTTAACTATGTACAATGCCTATGTTATGATGTAGTCAGTAGGTAGAACCAGTCAGTAAACCATAGGCAAACCACTTATAACCAGTTTATTGCGGTTGTGGTTACAGTTTTGTAGGATATTGAAAAATATATCACCGGTTCGGTCCGTGGTTTTCACCCAAAGGTGCAAAAAACCGGACCAAACTGGACCTTAAAGCGCTAATCGTGGGTGGAATGACAGACAACACACCTAGCACAGCGGGGTCACGTCCCCTCCCCCTCCCCCACACTTTGTGTGGGGAGGGATTTTTTTTGTACTTTTAATTATTTAGTATTGTGCCCCCCTCCCCCATTTTGCATGGGGGAGGGATTTTTTTCTTCATGTTTTTACCTCCCCCCTCATGCCGAATGCAAGGGGTTAGCTTTGTATGTATATTAATAAAACTCCCTCTCGCATCTTGTGAGAGGGAGGATTTTTTGTTTATGTATGTAATCACAATCATCCCCACTCCCTCACATTCAATGTGAGGGATGTGGTTAATCAAAAAAATTGATCTTACCTACTTCGAAAAAAATTAGAGTTGTGAGTTTGAGTGTCATGAATAAACCTTATATTACTAACTAATAATTCTCCTGTGGCTCAACTGGTTAAGCACACATGTTTGATTTGTTGTGTGATCACTCTAATCAAGATGTCTTGAGTTCAATCCTTACTCTGCACAAATATATTTTGTAGGCACTTTGACAACTTAAGACTTGAAATTTGACTATCCATTAGGGTATATACTCTAAGTTGAGCATCTGGAGTAACTGGAATCTGGTCAGAATAACTAGACTCCAACTGGAATAACTGGACTCTGACTGGAATAACTGGACTCCAATCAGAATAGGTGGGGGAGGGTAAATTACAGGTCCCATCTCATGTCCTGGGTGAATGGAGCAACCATAACCTTGTGGAGCAGCCACAGGTTAGTGCATCAGCCTCCCTCAGTTGGACTGGTCAAATAAGATTTGGTTATTGTGCCCGCCATCACACCGACAGTGAGCTGTTTGGTGTCCACATTTTTAAGTCAGTGATTGTCCGCATACACCAGCTTAGGATCAATGTGAGCCATGTTCACATATTGCCCTGACTTGACAAATTTAAGCGCTCTAAGAAGGCATTTATTAAAAAAGTCATTTTCAATATGGGCCAAAGTGGGTTTGGAAACATGTACCGAACCTCATCTTGGGTCATCTCCTGACAGGTCTCAGCAAATGGAGACCTCACAGTCTCGGTGGATTTGTTTGCATCAAAAGGTTTGACATCACACAGCTGGCTGGGTAAACAGTCAAAACATTGCCAAATAAAAAATATTAAAAAAAATATAGAAAAAAATGGCGATGGCACACGAACAGCAATGGGGGCAAACCCTGGTACAAGGGCTTTAACAGAGGATCTTGGAGCTCCTCCACCATGACTGTAAAGCCATCGTCCTCAGCTGCAGGTTTTTAATCACTGGTTCAGACTCTTAGAGAACTGAGGTAGGAGTAGAAGGAGAATTAGATTGGCAGGTTTAAAGTCGATATACGAACTGGGGAATACAAGGCAAAACTAACTAAGCTTAAATACTGTAGTCTGGAATAAAGGCGGAACAGAAATGAAGACTGTGGCAGTGTCTCGACTGCGTAGATAAATTACCTAGCGGGAGCTGCACAGGAATCCATAGTTGAATTTGCAATAGAGACGGCAGCCTTGGGAAGGCAGCCATGGATGCTGTACAAGGTGGCCTGGTGCACAGCAGTGTTGGCAGTGCAAGGCGGCTGGGAATGAAAGTGGGAGGAGTAGACAAATGTCAGGTTCAATGTGTGGAAAAGGGTCGGACGGATGCAGGTTCCGATCGGGTGAGGAACGGTTCTTGACAGTATAGCCATGGATACCAATCTGGAATTTTTTCTTACTTCTGCCAAATCTCAGTCAGGGCCCAGGCCAGAGAGCCCAAAAGGGGCACTTGACACAACACCCAAAAGAACTTCCTGGTTCGCCCAAAAGGGGAATTGCTGCGGCAAGAATAGATCACACGAGACACTGCACTCACTCATACTGACAAAACCTTGTTCTCATTACTGAGAACTCGGAATTGACAGCTTGACAGCTTGACAGCACCCATATGGCGGCTACCATATCTGTACCATTGGCATCCAAAACAATTTGCTTTAGGGGGTTATGAGATAGTTGCTGCTGCCAACCTGTAACATGTGCTTATGTTTGTTTGGTGACACTTGTACCAAACAATCTTTGTAGTAGGCAGCACTTTTTACTTACACTGTACATGACCAGGACAATAGATTCAGATCTAGTTTTGTTTGATACATTGTAAGTCCTAAGTTGCTAAACCCCTGTACTAATTGTTACATTTTTTGTGTTGAGGAAATGGTCCATGCAGTGACAAGTGGAGGGCCTAGTAACCTTAGACATTAGCTGTAGTATATAAACTGAGCTTAAAACTTAATGTAACTATTATTCTGCACATGCCCATACTCACTTTGTTTGCATCAAAGTCAAACTATTTATACTTTCCATCTATCAATTAGGGTTGCCCAAGTTCAGTCCCAAACTGATGCAAAGAACCAGAACTGGTAGAACTGAACCAACAGTTCTGTTCAGTTCAGGTTTGGTCCAGCCACTGGACATAATGGTTCTGGTTCTCAGTTTGGGACATGGGCATGGCAAGAGAACTGAGGTTCAAACCAGTTCAAACCAAACTTTTTGAGGGATTAGGGGGGTGCTGAAATGGTACATCTTTTGCATGCTAGAACTCAAGGGTGCAATAGAGCTTGAGGGGATCAGTCCTCCAAGTGATGAGAGCTGCTCTATCACCCACAACAACCTCAAGAAATGCAATCATCTACATCATGTGTCATATAGTGATGCCATGGCTCGGCTTGGCGTGGCTCGCCCACGGCGCGGCTCAGGCACTTGAGCCGATCAAAATGGTGCAGAGTCACCCTGAGTGGCTCTGAGCCGGCTAAGCCGATTGAGATTGCCCAAAGTTGTGAGCTTGCAATCCGAGTTGTATTTATGCTTCAGTTATGTATTTTAATGGTCAAATAGGTTGAGTAGACTATTATTACAAAAGAAACAAGTCATACTATTTGAGTTTTGCACAGATCGGTATCTTTGATGAGATTATTTGGCTGTGTTTATCTCCTCATACCTATTACAAAACATGCTCGAGAGATGGCTCTGGGGAGTAGGGTATAACAACATGTATTCAAAATGGCAGTAGGAACTCCTACAGAGTGTTTTATAGTGTTTTAAGAACATTTAAAGCCCTCCAGTAGCTCTGCATTTGAGGCAACTTAGGGCATGGCTTGAGCAGCTCTGGGCAGCTCTGAGCTGTGAGCCAATTTATCAGCGCAGCTGGCCCAAAATAGCGGCTCAGCTCAACGGCTCGCAGCTCCGAGCCGCGCCGTTGGCAACACTAGTGTCATGTCACATTGATGACATGTCGTGGTTTGTGACTCCGAGCCAGCCACGTTGAATGATGTTAATCATTGTCCACCACAAGGGGGTGGCAGAGTGGGAATCCTGAACTGTGGCCCATGGGTAGGGGGGGGGTCCTGCTGGAGGCTGAAAAAAATTGACCTACACCTAAATGATGCAGAACAGCTTCATTTGGCCATGAAGTACTTAGAATAGCTATCTAATATGGTTTGTATTGGTATAGCCAGACAGTTTTGTCATAAATTGTGTTAGTAAACATGAGTCTGGTGCCACCAAAATATTGACCAGGCCGTGATGCGAGCATGCGCCCCTTTTTGGTAAATTATTTTTCTCTCGTTTTCTTCCCTTTTCACATATAACAAGCACATCCATACAAAGTGTGCCAATTAATCCAGACTATAAAAATGCATGAAGCACTCGCCTTGTGAATGACGGGTCTGTGTTCACGCTCGTGATCTGCGACGCAAGCTGGACCAAACAACGTGCACAGCACACGTTTTTGGCGGAGATTGCCGGATCTTGATCTCTTACCATCATGCCTAATCTCCCTCCCGCCGATCGCTCTGAAGCGGCTCAGTTGGGACCCAACGCACTCAGTGCATACAGGGTTTGCCTCGCCTTCCAACAGCAAGTCACTGAAAAACCTCTCATCACTCACGCACGAATCCTCGGCTACTTGATTCTCCATGCTCCCACCGAGAATGCGCGTCATGAGATCGTCAAGGCCATCCACTCCTGCAATAACGACTTTAAAGTCTTGTCTAAACTTGGCCAGTCTTTTATTGACTACTACATTCGCCCATGTAAGTACTCCTTTGGCATTGGGGAAGATCTAGGCGTAACTCGCACTCAGTCAAGAAGTTCAAAGGGCGGACGCCAGCCCCCTCGGACCATTCGAGCCGTCCCTCGTTCGACAAAGACAAGAAAGATCTCCAGGGAACGATTCGAGAGGCACCGAAGAGCCACGTGGACGCGAAGGAGCAGGTAAGTAGGTCGTATTTTATTTGCCCTAGCACAAATTCATTAGGTTTCCATGTCCGAATCCAGGCTCTTGAAAGGGATGGGCTTCGATGCGTAATTACTGGAATGTTTGACTTTGCAGCATCCAGAAGTATCAGCGATCAACAGGTTATTGCTGCGGGCGGTGCCGTAAACACGGAGTGCGCTCACATTGTACCAGACTCTACTTATTTTGACGTATCTAATACACCCACGAGCTCGTCCGTGAAGGTAAATTGTTTATATACTGCTACCACGGAGCTAATCCTTACCCAGAAAGAGTATTCAGCCTCCGTGTTGGCGGTTTTGAAGCGCTTCGGTTATGATGTCGAAAGCCTAAATGGTCCCAAAGTGCATTCCCTCTATAATGTCATGACAATGGAACGCAATGTACACGACTGGTTTGATCGGCTGGATATGTGGTTCGAGGAGACAGTGAGTGCTGTGCTGTGCTCCTAACAGATGTATGTCCCAATTGACTGCTCCGATCTAGAACGTCGCGAATTGCTACAACGTAAAGACCACCAGCAATAGGTTGCAGGTACCTAGGCAGGTCACGTTCACCTCCTCAGATCCTACGAAATATCCCGAACTCCCCTCTCCGAAGCTTCTGGCCTTGCATGCTGCTTGTGCCAAGGTCGCACATCTCTCAGGTGCAGGTGAACATATTGACTCGCTTGATCGTGATATGGATCATTTGGGTGTATTGGCGTTCGATGGAAGTTCATCTGCCGTCCTGAATCATGCCCTTTGGAATAAGGCGACCCATTCTATTGGAGTGATGGGGTGAAAGGAAAGCCTACATCTGGAGAAATACGGGAGTTCTCTTTTTCAGTCGTTTTGTTAGTCAGGCATGTAGTATTCCAGAGAGCACAGTTAATCCCCAGTGACGCGTGACGTATCAATACTTTGAGTTGACTTAAGTAGTGAGGCAAGATGAAGAGACACTTATCCATTCGACAACCGCGCTAAAATCGATGCAACAAACAAGATAAACCGAGTTTCTCATATGCGGATGCACTATCCTCACCAAAGGAATGATTGAGGGTGCACTCAATGAACGACAGCGGGATAGCGTTACGACTAGGTACTCATTCAGTCATCTTACGCGGATGGCGCTCTCAATTCCGCTCTAGTTATCAGATGAATCGCCCGCCGTAGGGCCTCGTCGACGAGGTGTTCCAAGACGCTACCGACCCTGACCACAAGTTGGCATTTGGGTCTGCCACATAACATTCTCGACTTGAAAAGCTGAAGCTCACACCTCTTTTTTTTTCCAGCAAGCCCTCTTCTCGCCCTAAGTCTCTCTAGGGCTGCGCACCGTGCCGTACACTGACGGTTACGGTACCCGTACCGTCAGGACCTTGAGACTTGCCTTGACGGTACGGTGTACGGTACGGATTTATGCCGTATTGACCGTCAAAAGACGGCCGTTACGGCCGTGCATACGGTTATACGGCGCTTTCTATAAGCACTCAGCCAAAAATAGAAATGCTGACAAATTTATTTAGGTTTCGATCACACAATGACCAAACAGTCAACGAAGATAAGCCCAACGACGACGACAACGGCGAGCTCGCCTTGTCAGTAAGACAACGACGATGACGATGCAGGGCTACCACCACCACCGAACGAACAAATGGTGGGAATACGACCACCCCGGGTAAGTGTTTTTTATGTCTCCTCTCTCATTTTCTTCATTCAACTAACTTCTATTGTTATTATCTACAGGTTTTATCTAACAACGACACTACAACGACAACCAACGCACCTCCACCCGCTGGCTGAGGACTGCCTCGTCATTTGGGCGTAGGAGACTGCAGAAGGGCATGAAGACGAAGGATGCCGACGACTAAATCACGACAACAACAACGAAGAGGACGACGATGACGGGAACGACAGGGATGAGCACGACAACAACCCAGACCCAGCACCCGTCCCCACCGCTGCGAGCTACTGCTCGCAGGGTGGACTACTTTTGCTGTGGATTATGACCACGGCCACGCAAGCAAAAGGAAACCGAACAACGACGAGGGGATGACCAGGGACGACCAGGGTGGCAGGGCCAGAACGAGCGGCGGAATGGACCCCACGACGGCGGGGATGGGACGGAGACAGAGAGAGTACCCGACAACGACGGAGACGGCGGGTGAACACAACAATGAGGAGGACGGGGAGGATGAGGACGAGAACCACCACCACCACCACCACAGCACCCCCAACCACCGCCGCGGGCAACTGCTTGCAGGGTGGAAACGGGGAGCAACAGGGAGGGGGGATGGACGGCTACCAGACGGCCAGGGCGAATAACTCGCGTTTTTCGTGGGAGCTTTTTTGGTTTTCTGTCATTCATTATTTTTGTAGCCCCTTCCCTCGCTGCGTGCGAGGGCGGTTAGTTGTACTTATCTCAATAAGAACATTTGTATCATCCCTCACACTATCTGAATAAAAATTCCAATGTATAAAACACTCTGGACCATTGCAAACAACAAACTCCTGGCACTGCATTTGTTTACTATAGTACTGGAATGTTATATTCAATTTTGTGTATTATTATATTTCCATCAACCATAATACGGCCGTATTGGTACCTATACCGTACCATCAGAGGTTATGGGTGTTAGATATGCGGATGGTGTACGGTCTACCATATCCGTCAAACTACCGTGTGTTGTATGGCCATGGCCGTAATATGGACGGTGTGCAGCCCTAAGTCTCTCTTGTTTATATGATGGTGGTGACTTTGTCTCATTGGTTTTAGGAGACTCATTACAAAGAGCCAAAAACTCGCTGCAAGCACACCATCAAAGGTGAAAAGATAACCGAGCAGAAGGCAAAATTGCAGGAATCGGAAGACACCACTTTGGAG
The DNA here is from genome assembly GCA_026075535.2 of Tricholoma matsutake. Lineage (NCBI taxonomy): Eukaryota > Fungi > Basidiomycota > Agaricomycetes > Agaricales > Tricholomataceae > Tricholoma > Tricholoma matsutake. Next base: position 523,358 of record AP026550.1, on the reverse strand, counting down.
TGAGCGACCCCCCTATATGCTATCAATGCTGTCGAACAGCTATTTTACAGAACTTTGTCCCTCAAAGACCCTGTGGCACTGTCCGCACTGTCTGATGATGGACTGCCCTCCGTAGCAGAGTTAGTATGCTCAAACTTCTTTGAAGTTCTTTCTCTTTCCACATGGTTTCTGATGATTGTCCCTTAGCTTGTTGGCGTTCTACAAGTGATCCATAGCAGCTGACAGCACTAGCAGCATGCTGGCCTGGCCCTGGTGAGTGCTTCCTGGACCGTCATTCATTGGTTTCATGACCGTCCAATGGAAAAAAAAAAGGATCTGTTTACCAGCGGTTCCCACCAATGAAGCCGGAGCCTTGGTTGCAGCCACCCCCTTGACTGGCCTCAGGTCGGAGGCCCCTGAGGCTGGGGGTAGGTGGCTTGTTGTTGTTGTCGTTCCACCCACGATCCACCCCATGAGCAGTTGCTTGTGAGGCTGGGGGTGGGTGGCTTGTCATCATTTGTCCCTGTTGTCCCCCATTTGGATTTCTGTTTTTTTTTTTTGTTTTTTGGGGGGGGGGGTGGTGGGGAGTTTGGGTGTATCAGTGCAATGTGGTGCAAATACAGAGGTTGGTGGGTGCTTACTAGGCAGGTACCCCCCTTCTGGGGTCTCCTGGCATCCCTCTGCACCCTCCTAGCCCATGTCGACAGCCTCACATCCCATTTGAATGGGGAGGAGGGGATTGCATGGGCATGGGCGTGGGTTGCACATTTTTTGTCGTGGCAAGTCATCCCCAGTAGTATATAACCTAAAAAGCAATAAAATACAATTAGTTGATTGATGAAACAAAAAGCAAAAAAAGAAAAAAAAGAAAAACTTATCCATGGCCCAAATGACAGTTGCCATCGTTTGGGCCTGTGTTCCATTGTGGTGATCCGGGGCAATGCCCCAATCTATATAGTTGTTTAATCTACATGTTATTGCCTTTGACTCGTGCCTACATAAGCGCGAGTCCTACTACCTATCTAGAATCTTTTTACTACCATCATAGACCCTTACACAATACCAGTTATTCGTGTTTAGTGTCGTGTGACCCTTAAGTAAAGGGACCCCCCCGACTCACAACACTTTTTTAAACACTCAAACTCATATTGAGTTTAAGCTCGACTTCACCCCATCAGCGAATGTTACAACAACGTCCAAAAATCTTCTCCCGCAATGGGAAGCTTCCCATCGCGATCCGCAAAGAACACACATCCGCCACATGGACCTTCGCCATGGGTAGGCAAAAAACCCGACAGACTACCATGGCCAATTCCCAAGTGATTCCCGCTCCTCTCAAAGTGCAAATGGGCGCTTCGAGAACCAGTATCTCGCTGAGGAGGTCTAACCAACCACTCGAAGCACATACAGTCGCTTCGAGACCAATCGCCTCGAACACACTCGGTCTTCACAGCCGATGCGCATCCACTGAGGGCTACGACAGCAACGATGGATCAAATGGATCTGCGTTGCGAATAGGTAGTTGTGAACGTGGTCGTTGCAGCCCAGATAACCCTCTGGGACAAATTTTACTTTCACCTCTGGAGGAGATACCTCCAGAAATACCATCTGGGAATCCACCTGGGCCCAATCAGGAGCATAATACCCCCCGACTGACCACAGCCCAGTGGCCTGAGGTGCAAAATGCATTGGCGCCACCCACACCGATGTCTGAGGGTTCCAGGGCCCAGTGACGAGAAGATAAGAAAAGACTCGAGGAGGCACCTCGAGTAGGAGAAGAAAGCAGAGATAATGCGATGGAGGAATACTTACAGTCCGTACATGAGGTCTGTGAGCTCCATTGCCAAGATGCGACCAATTTCGATTCCGCATCCTTGAGATGACAACTAAAAGAGTTGTCAGATGGATTCACGAGCAGACATCAGCTGATGTCTGCTCCATACCCCACTCCACTCATTATCCCTTCTCCACCAACAGACCAGGTGGAGGAAAGCCTGCATAGGAAAGGTACTTCCACAGGTTCTGAAGTGTTAAGCCCTCAATGCAGTACCCCACGTCGAGATTCTGATGATCTTCCAACCCCTGTACCATCTAAAAAGAAAGTACACTACAATGCCACCGATAGGATAGCATTGCAGTGATTTCAAGACGGCGAAATTGGTGAAGGAAAGCACACTAATCTCCCTGACCAGGGGATTAGATTCAACAAGGACAGACGTCCTTGGGATAAATACAAGTCTCCATCTTGCAACAGCCGCCGCAACTGCCGCAAGAAAAGTTCTTCTGTACCACCCCAAAAACCTGCACTGAGTCATGCAGGATCAAAAGGCAGTCCAGGAGGTGGCGACTCTGGAGGGGATGACAGCAGTGACAACAACTCAACGTCTGATGCGTCGAGCGTTGGGGACGATGAAAAGTCTTCCCCATCCTCGGACAAGGAAGATGGCTCAAGGCGACACTCCAGACGAATGTGGTCTGGAACTTCCAAGTCCTTCTCATACCAGGGCAGCTCATACCGACGAGCTCGCACCAGCAGTGCAGAGTCGTATTGAGAGAGTGGCTCTCAATGGCCTTCAAAGTATTTGAAGGCCATGCACATGAAGTTTCACAAACAGATAGACAGGAAGGTCTCTGTTTTACGAGACACTCCCACCATGGGAGGCAAGAATGGACCTTGGGTGCTCAATCTGCCAAAGTACGGTGGATTACAGGACTCCGAGGAATTTGAGAGATGGCTCAGCTGTCTCCTTCGATGGCTGAAGGTGAACAAGATCTGTGGACTAGAGAACGACTCTGATCGTATTGAGTTCACCGCGATGTTCTTGGAGAACACTGCAATCGTTTGGTTTGAAGACAACGTTGACAGCGCATACCGTCAATGCTCATCATGGACTTTCAAGGAAGTCATCACCAGTCTGTACGACCAATTCGTCCATGATAACACAACACACAACATGACCAATAAATTCGGGCACGTCAAATATAACGCCGAAGAGGGCGTTATGAGTTACCACTACAAACTGGAGCGGTATGCTACCAGGATGATTCAGGTGCCTGACGTTTTCATGTTCAAGATGCAACTGGTAGCTGGGCTGCCAGCAAATATAATAGCCTTTATCTTGGATAAAGGCTGTACTGTGGAGATGAGCTCCATGGGTGATATATTATACTTTGCCCATGAGGCAGAGGAAATTGGGAAAATGACCAGGTGCTTTTGAGAGAAAAAGTGCATGATTGATTCAACGAAATCAAAGTGTGCCAACTCTTCAAACAAACCGTCAAAAGAAAGGGATCACTCTCCCGAGAGATCCCATGAATGATATCGAGATCATTCTCACAAGCATGATAAACCAGATTATTGTGACAAATCCAGACACCATTCTTCGAAGGTGCCAGAAACGGAACATTGAAGCCACGGCGACAAAGCTCGTCCCCATAAGGATTGTTGTGATGAACAACGCTACTGCTCTGATGACCATAAATCAGATGGGAAGGCTGACAACTGCAAGAAACCAACTTGCTACAGTTGCAGTGGAGCGCATTACTCCACCGACAAGAAATGCCCCAAATATGGGCAACCAAAACTGGCGGCAAAAATGTACGCTGCTCAAGAGGGATCAGTAACAGAGACTGATCATCAGCCGAACAATGGACACGAGCGGGTGACCAGCTCATGTGATAAAGGACCAGACAATCGGTCTGGTTCAGAATCCACCATGAGAGAAAGACTCGCCACAGCATGCAGCGATTCAGAGATTGGATTGCAGTACAGTTCGGAAGGCGAACTGTACAGCTACGACTCTGACTATGGTTCACTGACCAGTGGCCACTCAGTCTTGGAGCGCTTTGGTGCCATCCGAGAAAGTTGATTGGGCTACAAATCTGACAGCTGCCCATCAGCACAGTTGGTGTCTGACTCGGAAGATTCTGACGATGAGTCAGAATTGAGGAAGGTCTCGACCTTCAGAGAAAGACTAGGTGTCATGGTAGACAACCTATTCAAAGCCAAGCCCAAGTTCAAGGGCCCCCCAATTTTGAGGAAGTCCTCAAAAAAGATAGCACGTCCTCCTCGTACGGAGAAGGAAAACAGATGCTTCGTCGCGAATATGAAGCTTCACAATCTAGAAGCATATGTGCTCTTGGATTCAGGCTGTATGTCTGATTCAATGTCACCAGAATTCGCGACTTCCACGAATTTGAAGGTCTATGAACTAGAGGAACCGGTGCCCTTACAACTGGGCACCATTGGCAGTCATTCAAAGATCAACTTCAGACTGTTTACCAATTTTGGAATTGGCCAGGTGAACGGAAACCACTATTTTGATGTAGTTAACATCGACAGGTATGACACCATCCTGGGTACCATGTTCATGAGGAACCACGGTATAGTTCTGGATTCCGAACGTGATGAAGTTCGCGTTAAGGGAAAGATCCTTGAGACAATTATCGAGGGCGAGAGCACGTTCTGACAGGTGCATCGGTATGCAATGCGACCTCACCCTCCAAAGGGTGAGTGACTCAACAGCGGCCATGGTGCCGCTGTCAAGAAGAAAAAGGACCCAGACAAACTGGGTCCTAGCTTGATGAAGGTGCAACCTCCATCCGTCCGAAGATGGAAGGTGGAAATGGAAGAGGTAGAGGATGAGGATTGACCCCAGCCTGGAGGATTGAAACTTTCAGACCCCATTCTATTAGGGCCTGAAGAAGCAGGGGACCTTGCGCCTGCTAGTGACAAAGAGAGGGATGATCCCGAGGAGATCATCCAGGAATTCACTTGGGATAGGTATCCTGATGGACCAAGGTTTGAACAGTTTGGCTTTGACGCCTCGATACCTGCCATCCTGCCGCAGGAACAAGTGGACGATCTCAACAATGTCCTCTTCACCATGTGCGAAGACTTGGCTGGAAAGGCAAGGGTGAAAGGACCCTTGACAAAAAAGGACATCCCACATCTCTAGTGTTTAAAAGTCCGGTGCATTGGACCAAAAAAAGACCATGGACTCAACTGGACCGGACTGATGGCAACTGGACTTTTGGTTGCGGTTGCACTAAGTTCTTCACACGTGCGGTTCATGGTTCATCAACACCGTAACATTTTGATAGACCATGCTTAGACCAACCACAACCAGTTGTGGACCAGACTTTGGTTCCAGCAAGCATACAAGTGATGATATATGCTACTAGTAGTATAGTTCTTGTACATGTATGTATGTTGTACAGGATACAAGAAAATTCAAATGTGTCTACCTGTACAAATATAAGCACAAACAGGACCACTTTTCATTCGTTGCAGTTACTATCTATCTATCACACAAAGTTCAACCATGAAACCTCGAAAGTCGTCCGCAGTGAAGGCCCCACCAAAGAGGAAACCGGCTGCAGCAAAAGCACCTCATGCCCGTGCTCCAAAAGGCAAGGTACCACCGAAGAAGACCAGCAACTGAAAAAGGCAAATATCTGATGAAAGTGGTGATGACGATGAGTCGTCTAGCGATGAAGAGCCTACACCACCAAGAAAACGTGCAAAACATGTTGTAGAGGAAGTCACTGATGAAGAGCCAGAAGAAGATGTAGCTGAAGAAGTCAATGATAATTTAGAGGAGGATGACGAGCAGCAGCCACCTGAAAATGATGAGGTTTGTGTCAGTATTATCATTCACATAACAGAGGTCTCACTTGCGAACTAACAGGATGATGATGGCAAACTCGATGAACAACATCGCAGTGAAATCCCCATGGTACTGACAGTAAAGGCTGACTCCTCAAAAGATGTCACCTTACTGTTCTCAGATCATGTAACAGTGACATTCAAGAAATGAGATGGTAAGCACAAGACTCTGAAAGGGCGGTGGTGCATGACCTGCAGGTAAGTCTCAAGTATACAAAATGAGAAAATACTCACAAAAACACAGAGCGAACATGGAATTGACTAAATGTGAGGGATTGCAAAGGGCATTCTTGAAGGGAAGTAACTCCTCATGCTGCCAGCATGCATGGCAGCACTGGGAGTTGTACGAGAGGAAATGTAAGGAGACTGATATGCCTATTCATCACTGGGCGATTCCCCGTGTAATGTGGAAGGCAATGGAAGCAGACAAGCAGATGAAGGGGAAGCAATTGAAGTTGGATAGATCTTTCGAGAAGATAATGGGTCCAAAAGAATTCATGCATGATGGCGCTCTGCATGCGGTGTCTTAGTTCGTAGCATGTGACGATCAGGTGAGTCTTCATGATCTCGAGGATGTGGTGGACACAAATTGAACACTGCAATTTGAAGTCTCTAGCTGTGGCTAATAAAGCTTTGTTCTGTAACTGTTTAGTAGCGATGAGACCGAAATCACTTACCAAAGACATCCCGAGCACTCACAATGTCACGACCTATATCCATAATAAATTCATTGAAAGGTTGCAAGATCTAAAAAGTGATATCCTTGTAAGTTAGAATGCCAGATCATCACAACGAATGACTTACAGAAAAAAACATCAGGCAGCACCAGGGAAGATCTCGAGCACCGCTGATGGTTGGTCTGCAGACACCACAAAAGCAGTGTTCTTAGGGATGACGGCACACTGGATTGAAGTCAAGGATGCAAAGTGGAAGATGCGATCAGAGGTGGTGGGATTCAAGGCCGTCTCTGGGGATCATGGTGGAGATAACCTTGGGTGTTATTTCATGGGGCTGTGCGATTGTGTAGGGATCTGTAATCAAGCTGAATCCAAGGTGATGAATATCACACATCATGATAAGATTAACTGATTGTTCACTCATTCTCAGCTTGGCATGGTAACACTAGACAACGCATCGACAAATGCCACCATTTGTTCGACAGTTGAGGATCTCCATCAGCGCCGACAGCTCAACCCATGGGATGCTTTTACCAATCAACTACTGTAAGTGTTTCACTGATATACTAAGGACTGCATATTCTAACGTCTTTCAGTTGTCTTGAACACGTTGTTAATCTGGCTAACATTGATGTTATGGTGCACATTACCAAGATCGCTGCCATGGAGATGGCTACAGCAATATGGGAGTATGATCCCAAGATGCCTGCTAACCACGTGTTTAGCGGATCTTTAGATGTTATTGCCACAATCCGCACTCTTGCTATTAAGGTGAGACTACACTTATGACTTCAAACGTTATCTTATGTATTTGATTTCATCCAGATCCAATCGTCTGGCCAGTGCATCAAATGTTTCCAGAAACTTCAACTTGAATGCGATATCCCGCATCCGCGTCAGATTCCTCTCCACAGTAATGTTCGATGGGGTTCAGTGTTCCACATGTTAGATTGCTCTTACACCCTACGACAGGTGAGTATTGCTTTCAAAGTTTAATTTCTCCATCTTACGACGGTTGACAGCCTATCAATCGTTTCATCACATCTGCTGATGAACGCTTTGGGAACATTACAACTGTCAGAAGAGACGGATGGGTTGTCAAGCACATTCCATGGTCAGTGTTCAAGTTATTGGAAACCGACTGGAACCGAGTACGCAATGCAAGGGACATCTTAGCAGTGCACATTTACCTTTCTTCTACTTCTCATTATTAACTATCAGTCCAGGATTCCAATGCGATCCAGCATTACTTCTCCCCCGAGCACCAGCTGACTCTGTGGCATGCACTTCCAGCAATTGAAGAACTACAGACGGCCTGGGAAGCCAAGCACGACAATGTTCGATACGCCCCATACAAGACCGCACTCACCGATGGGCTGAACAAACTTAATAAATATTATTCTCGGTTCGACAAAAAACCCAACTATGTACTCTTGCTAGGTATGTGAACAATGTCCTGGTAACACTATACTTATTCCCTCTCACAGTTCTCCATCCTTACTACAAACTCCAGTACATCAAGTTGGCTTGGGGAGGAGAGAAGGAACAGGCCGAGGAACGTGCAGCAGGAAACCGGAATGCAAAGAACTGGCAAGTTGAGGCCCAGAAGATTCTCGAAGCGATGGTATAAGTAACATCTGAAACTTTTGCAATCTACTGACACCATTCTTTGCAGATGGAGATTTACTGGAAGACACATCCCAGAGCACCACCTATGGCGACACCGGCTGCTACCCCCAACACTTCTGATACCAGCAGTTCAACCACATCGTTTATGTCTGAGTTCGACCGATATTGCCAAAGTCTTCTGATGCAAAAGGAGGATGAAGGGTGGGCTGCCAAACTACGATGATACCTCAAGGATGTTCCTGCGGATGTCACCAAGGATACAGACATCATCAAATGGTGGCAGGCTTGTGCCAGTTCGTTGATTATCTAGATACTTATCTAACATAAGATTTCAGGATCACTGTCAGCTCTTTCCGACGCTTGCATGGATTGCTCTCGATATCCTCCCCTGTCAGGCATCATCAGTACCCTGTGAATGCCTTTTCTCGGCAAGTAAACAAACCGCTGAGGACCGCCATTCACATTTGGGTGCGGCACGATTTGAAGAACTTCAGATAATGAAATTTGCGTGGCGTAATACAATCACTGACCTTGCTGCATGGAATTTGGCCAATGTGGAGGAGGTGGACCTTGGTTATTATGAAGAACTTTTAGAGACTGATGTGATGCTTGCTGAATTTGATAAGGAGGTGGAGGCAGACAAGATGGTGTTCAATTAGATTTGCATAAACTTCGTTATGACTACATTAGATTAGAGTAGTACCTGTTCGGATGCATTGAGTTAGATTAGAAGGCTGAGTTAGAGTAGGATGCGTTCCAATATAATTAATGTCCATCTACTGGGTGTAACGCACATAGATTGCTAATTTCATTGTTCATCATGATCACAAGTTACTATCCGGTTGGCTTCTTACATGGACTTGGATTATGCTGCATGGAATGCCAATTCACATGAGTGTATTGTGCCCATCTCACTAGTTTAATCTCTTATTACTGTGCTTTCGGGGCGAAGATATCACGGTACGGTGTTTACTTGTGTGCAATGCCATATGGAATGTCAATCCATATGGCAGTTCTTTTCTATGTATCCTACTATTCCTTTCAAGTCTATCTCGCTGGCCTACTCACTGTCTTGCTCTAATTTCACTACCCAGTACAAAACTGGAGCTCTCAATTCTCGACTTGAACAGTTTTGATCTTACTTGGTCTTGCAACTTGAAATGATTAGATTTCGACAAGATAAGAAATTGAGGCGGCACTTTCAGCGGTTACCTGAACTGTGTGACGTTTTCTTTTTTTCTTTTCCTTACCACCCACCACAGCGATGTCAACGCTGTCAACTGCTACCTTGCCAATATTGGCTGCAGTTGCCCCTCTGTCAAATACTGCTCATCTTCACAGTGTTCCTTCCCAGGCGTCACTCTCACTCTCTTATGATTCTCTTGTTCTAGCTGATACACTGTCATGCTACCTGTCTTCGGGCGCCTCCCTGGACACCAAAGAATCAGATACCAGGGCAATAACATGGTGGCAGGTAAGCACTATCTATGTCTTTCGTTCAGAGGGTTTACTTGCTGATGTTGCATAGCGAAATCAGCTCGCATTTCCTACCCTTGCAAGAATGGCTATCCAGTACCACGATGTGAGGGTTGTTACCATAGTGTAAAGATGGCAAGAAAGGTGTCATCTTGTCAAAAGTATGTGATGCATGCCATTTTGATGTTGTCTACTCTTTTCTAACTGTGATATATGATAGATCTGTCTCTACTTTTTATGTTACCTTGCCTCTCAGTCCTACTGTCCTCGATGATCCCTATCTAGTGTAGTTTAGTTGATTTACTCTTAGAAAGACCGGTCTAGACTGCTAGGGAACCGACCCAGACCAGTCCTGGACAGGTTGTGTGAGAAACTGGTGCAAACTGGTTGCTAGACTGAAAGTGAACCATTGTAGACTGGTTCTATGAAGTCCGGTCTGCGGTTGTGAGTTATTTGACTTTACATAGACCGGTTGCTGGTCCAGTTCACATGAAATGTGTTGAAAAAACCGGACCAGACCACACTTTTAAACACTACACGTCTCAGAGAGGAGTGGAAAACTTCCTGCCAGGACATCCTGAGCAGAGTGCCCGACACTCTCCCTCCATTAAGGGAAATAAACCACCACATCCCGCTGGTGGATGAGCAGAAGAGATACAATTATCATCTTCTGAAGTGCCCCGAGTTGATGAGGAAGCCCCTCACTGAGAAAATCAGCAAGTACTGCAAGGCAGGATGGTGGCGTCCTGCCCGAGCAGAGCAGGCAGCCCCGATGCTCTTCATTCCCAAGAAGAATGGCAAAATTCACACCGTGGTAAATGCCCAGAAACAAAATTCAAACACGGTGAAAGATGTGACACCGTTTCCAGATCAAGACCTCATCTGCCTTGATGTGGCTTGAGCTAAATATTGCTCAAAGATAGACCTCTCGGATGCCTATGAGCAAGTCCAAGTGGAACCAGAGGACATCTGGAAAACTGCATTCACCACGGTTCAGGGCATCTACAAAAGTCTTGTTATGCAACAAGGTGACTGCAATGCACCCTCAACCTTTCAAAGGTTGATGAATATGATATTCCAAGACTACATTGGAGTATTCATCCATGCGTACTTGGATGACATCTTCGTGTTCAGCGACAGCATAGAGGGACACCAGACTCATCTGGAGCTCGTGCTGAACAAGCTGCACAAACACTCACTCTACCTTTGTGCTGATAAGTGCAAACTATATGCCGAGAAGGTGGAATGCCTCGGCCATATGATTGACGAGCACGGGCTTCACACTGATAGCGACAAGATGGCCCATATACGAGAGTGGAAGACTATAAGGGCAACCTAAGCCTCTAGCAAAGGGAAATCCGAAGTTAAAATTATACTACATAATACAGGGATTGGGGGCACACCTAGCAAAGGGAAATCTGAAGAGAAAACTCTAAGGATCCCCTTGCTGATGCCCAGTATATGTGAAGACGACAAAAATCAAATATAACATAAAAATAGAAAAGGCGGAGATAGGTGGATCAAGGCCGCCGAATGACATCATACCAAGGGGTATGTGTTGGAAGGGGTACTCCGCCTCTAAATATAAAAGTGTCAACATATACACACATGATAGCAAGGGAAAATTAGTAATAAAATCCGGAAAAATCATAGAAAATGAAGAATAGAAGGAAATGAGGTGGGGAAAAATATGGGACGAACATAAAAAATAGGAAAAACACACAGGGCACCCCCCTAGTCCCCTTACATCACCCCCTCTCTAAGATGCATCGCCCCGATGCATTCGAAATCGTATACGACCAAAGTCCGTGACTTGAATGCGACGCGGTGCAGCAGTGTGCCGTCGGTGGAATTCCTTGATTAACCGAGGGGCATTTACATCAGACTCTTCGACCCATGAGTTCTCCTCATACCCATAACCCTTCCAATGTACCAAATACTGGAGTTTTCCTCGACGCAAACGGCTGTCCAAGATTGACTCGACTTCATATTGGGGTTCTCCCTCGATCACTGTAGGTGGTGGTGGTGGGTGTGAATGGTGTCCCGGGAATGGATCTGGGGGAGCTGGAAGCAATTTGACGACATGGAAGATGGGATGGAGTCTGGACATGGAGGCTGGGAGGCGTAGACGATAGGCACGTGTTCCAACACACTTGACAATGGGGAAAGGTCCCAAGAAGCGATGAGCGAGTTTCTTGGATGGACGTGTAGTGGAGATGTCACTGGAGTCAAGATAAACTCGATCACCAACCTTGTACTGAGGGGTTGGGGAGTGGCGTTGGTTGTAAAATCGCGCCATGTCATCCTTCACCTTTGCTAAGGCTGCCCTTGCCTCCTCCAAGCTATCCCTCATGTGTTCTGTGAACTCATTCACTGTCTCGATGTGTGAGGGAGTTTGGCGAGGTTCAAATCCCATGCGTGGATGTCGTCCAGTGTCTAAGAGGAAAGGGGTCTGTTGAGTGGAAGCATGGACATAGTTGTTGTACCCAAACTCGGCCAAAGGAAGGAGATCATCCCAATCGTCCTGGCATTCATTGACAAAGAGGCGGATGTACTGCTCCAGTTCCTGGTTGACTCGCTCCATCTGGCCATCAGTTTGTGGGTGATAAGCAGTTGAAGCGAGGAGTTTGATCCCCAGGAGTCGGTACAGCTCACGAGTGAACTCTGCCATGAACTGAGGGCCACGATCCGAGAGGAAGGCACCAGGAAGTCCATGTAATTTCCACACGTGATGGAGGTAGAGTCGAGCGGCACCTAGGGCACTGACAGTGGTGTGAGTGGGAATGAAGTGAGCGCATTTTCCCACTGAGTCAACTGTGCACATCACCGCATCAAACCCATTTGACTCTGGCAATTCCACCACAAAGTCGACGCTGACGACATCCCAATGACTTTCTGGAACAGGAAGAGGGTGTAGCTCACCAATAGGCTTGCGACGAGGGACCTTGGTGCGTAAGCAAAGGTCACAAGTGCGACAATACTGACCAATGAGCCATGACATTTGTGGCCACCAATAGTTCCATGAGGTGAGCTCCGAGGTCTTCCAGCGTCCGGGGTGGCCAGCAATCTGTGAGTCATGGTGTTGGGATATGATGCGCCGGCGAAGGTCTGGGTCATTGGGAACATAGATGCGATCCCTGAAATACAACAAGTCCTCCTTTTCAGCCCACTCTGCTGCACGTAAGGAAAGGGTCGATCCCTTCCTCAGTTCTTTAACAGCTCGGGCGACAACATCCTCATGTAAACTGCTATGGTTTGCGCGACGAATGTCACGTAGGATGTCCCGCTCCTCGCCCTGGGGTACAATGCCTTCCAGTGCCTGAATGGTGAACAGGTCTGGCTGCAACAGCACAATGTTTTGGTTGTCACCACTGCCATCCCCATGGTCTGCACGTCGGGATAGGGCATCGGTCTTCCCCATGCTGCGACCCGGACGGTGGTGCAAGGAGAAGTCGAATCTAGATAGATACAGGGACCAACAAGCTTGACGACGGTTCAATTTCTTGGCCGTCATGAAGTACTCGAGGTTCTTGTGATCCGTCCAAATTTCCATCTTGTGTTGGGCACCCTCGAGGAAGTGTCGCCACTCCTCAAGCGCACGCATTATCGCCAACATCTCCTTGTCATGGATCTTGTAGTTTCTCTCTACAGCACTAAGGCTTTTGGAGTAGAATGCAACAGGATGCCACTTCTGGTCCTCCAGAGACTGCTGAGACAACACAGCGCCCGTCGCAAAGTCAGAACTGTTGGCTTCTACATGAAAAGGACACGAATCGTCAGCAAAGGTAAGGATCGGAGCGGAAGTGACATGTCCTTAAGCTTTTCGAACGCCTCCTGTTGTGCATTATCCCACCTCCATGCCTCCTTTCCTGTCAAGTCGAACAGCGGTCGTGCATGATGTGAGAAATCCTTGATAAAACGCCGATAAAAATTGATGAAGCCCAGGAAAGACTGCACCTCCTTGTTCGTGGGCATTGGCCAAGCTGTGACCCCATTTACCTTGATAGGATCCATCTCCACTTGACCCTCCGAGATAATCAGGCCGAGGTACTCGATCTTGGTCCTTTCGAACTCACATTTGTCCTGACGAAGGTAGCGTTTGTACCGTCGAAGTCACTCTAGGACGAGGCGCGTGATGCGACGGTGCTCTTCAACCGTGCGAGTGAAGATGAGGATGTCGTCGAGATAGATGCAGACAACGCCTTCGAGGATGAGGTCATGGAAGATGTCGTTCATCATGGTCTGAAAGGTGGCAGGGCTATTAGTAAGGCCAAAGAACATGACAAGCGGTTCAAAAAGACCACGGTTGGTACGAAAGGCTGCCTTCCACTCATCTCCCTCCTTTATCCTCACATTATTATAGCCCCAACGGACATCGAGCTTGGTGAAGTATCGGGCTCCACGGAGCTGGTTTACGAGTTCGGAGATGAGGGGTAGTGGGTAGTGATTTTTGACCGTGATGTTGTTGAGCCTTCTGTAGTCTTGAACTGGTCGAAGTGAGCCATCCTTCTTCTTGGCAAAGAAAAAGGGAGAGGCCATGGGTGACTTCGATGGTCGAATACGTCCAGAGGCCAGGTGCTCATCGATGAACTGGTCAAGCTGCCATTGTTCTTCCGGAGAGAGAGGATAGACCTTGCAGGATGAAGGGGTTGCGCCGGGGGTGAGTTCGATCGCGTGATCCCATGGCTTATGCGCAGGAAGAGAGTCGAATGACTCCTTGGAGAACACGTCTTCAAACTCATGGAGATGAGGGAGTAAGGAGTTAGTAGAGGATTTAGCAGCATTGTTTTTGTGGAAGGCCTTGGCGAGGCATTGGGATATGTTCGATGTGGCACACACCTCATGCGATGAGCAAATCGCAGTGTAGAAGATCCAATCACCCTCCTCCACTTCCTCTGGGTCCTCATCATCATCATCCGAGTCCGGCATTAGATCAGGAACCCCTTCCAATTCCACTTCAGGTATAGGCAGGGGTCCAGCACAACACTTCTGAGTTCATCGTATTGCTGCCTTCTGTCCACGACGTTCTTGCCTGGCTTCTGTGAAACACGTCCGACAGCGGGATGGACATCGGCTCATGGTAACCTCCCCGGTGCGCCAGTCGACCTCCAGGTTATGGTCTCAAAGCCATGGATATCCCAAAATCGCCTTTTGCTTTCCTAATTGAGTGACAGCAAAAAGGGCATGCTCACTATGATCTTTGTAACAGAGAACCAGGTCTGCAACCTCTCAGATGGCACCAGCTTCATTTGGGGATCCATCCACGTTTTATACAGGTATCGGACGTGAGAGTGAGCGAGTATTTAGATGATGTTGTTGTACCAGATGGGAATCGATGAAGAGACCAGTCGCACCAGAGTCCAGGAGCGCAGAGACACCGAGTATCTGCCCAGTGTCGGTCGTCTGCAGTTCGATGGCTAGGTTTAAGGAATGTGCAGAGGGAGTGGATGCCACAATATACTTGCGTGGTAGTTTATGCTCCCATGATTTAATTTTGGGACGTGGAGTAGAAGGAGAGATGGGGAGAGCAGGTACGTCTTTAGCCAACTTCAAAGGGTCAGAGAGGGGAACACTCACAGAAATGGATTCATTCTCTGGGGATTCAACTGACAAGACTTCAAAGCAGTTATGGACAGGCAGTGAGGGCGTACAATTCACTCGCTGCGAATAGGAAAATCCTGCTCCTCTACAACTTCCAGCTTAACCTCCTCTGCAACTTGATCCTTCGCTTCCTCAACATCTACAAGCGCCAACAAATCTTGCAGGAGTTTGTCTCGTCCCTCAGGGGTGAGCATGCGGATATCCTGACAATGGGGACACACTCCAGCCCTGTGTCCAGGTTCCCCACAACGGTAGCAGAGATCCAACTTACGTGCACGGCTGCGGGCTGCATCAACATCCATTGGTACCGGGACATTGACGGCTGGTGTGGGAGTTTGACGAACAGGAATGGGGTTAGGGTGGGGAAGGCTTCGATTGAAGGTGTAGGGTGTATGAGTGGTAGTTGGAGCACGGAATGCAGCATTAAATGCCGCATTTGTGAGTCGGTTCTTGTCACAGAGTGAAGCAGCTTCATACCAAGCAAGGATATCATCGTCTGCTGGGCGCCCTTCCAACATCTGTGCAATCTGGTCCTGAATTTCTCGGTTGAGCCCCCGTCGGAACTTCACCACCACTGGTAACCCACTCCCATATCCTGCCATGTCCACCAAATCCTTGAACTCATCGATATAGTCGTCCACGGATCAACGTCCCTGGTGGTAAGCGGATGACTCAAGTCGTGTCACTGCTCGGTGGCGTTCATTGAGGGGGCAGAAGTGGCGTATGAACTCAGCTCGAAAGTCACCCCAAGTGGAGAAAGGTAGAGAACTGAGTTCCTTAGTTTGACGTAGGATACGGTCCACATAGAGATAGGCGCGTTCAGATTTCATGTATGTGAAGGCCCAATAAATTTTTGCAGCCTCATCGACGAATTGATGCGACTGGAGACTAATGTATAACTCACAGGAATTAAGGAATGCACGTCCCTGCGCACGTGCACCATTAAATTCGGTGGGGGGGGATGGTTTGATCTGGGCACGTTCCTTAGTGGATGTGTTTGGCAAAACGTCATTGTTGGGTGCGCTTGGAGTCGTAAAGGGGGAACTATTGGTCGTAGGGTTAGCCTGGAGGGTCCTAACGAAGGTTTCAATCGTAGATTTAAGCGAGTTGATTTGTGCGCGCATTCCGGAAACGTCGCTTTCAAGCACGTCGAAGCGTTCTGATGCGTCCATGTCGCTAGGGAGCGCGTTTGGCGAAAATGGCGGCGTAATAAAGGCGAGAGTATCTGGAATGGTGTGTAGGGACTGTGTGGAGCTTTGGGAAGTGTCGTCCAGTCCGTACCTGCCTATCTTGGGCAGCGCGTTCGCGATTTTCGGGCCTTAGGGGAGAGTTTTCTACTATAAGGGCAACCTAAGCCTCTAGCAAAGGGAAATCCGAAGTTAAAATTATACTACATAATACAGGGATTGGGGGTGCACCTAGCAAAGGGAAATCCGAAGAGAAAACTCTAAGGATCCCCTTGCTGATGCCCAGTATATGTGAAGACGACAAAAATCAAATATAACCTAAAAATAGAAAAGGCGGAGATAGGCGGATCAAGGCCGCCGAATGACATCATACCAAGGGGTATGTGTTGGAAGGGGTACTCCGCCTCTAAATATAAAAGTGTCAACATATACAAACATGATAGCAAGGGAAAATTAGTAATAAAATCCGGAAAAATCATAGAAAATGAAGAATAGAAGGAAATGAGGTGGGGAAAAATATGGGACGAACATAAAAAATAGGAAAAACACACAGGGCACCCCCCTAGTCCCCTTACAAAGACACCTCGTAATTATCTCGAAGTCCAGCGCTTCCTGGGACTCATGCAATATCTGGCACATTTTCTGCCAGATATCAGTGCATACACTAGTCTGCTCTCCACGATGACTAGGAACGGACAGGCCTTTCAGTGGCGTCCATTGCACGATCACTGTTTCCAGATGATCAAGGATATCTGCTGCATGACCCCCGTGCTGAAACCGATTGAACCAGAGTCATCTGAGCCGATCTGGGTGATCTGCGATGTTTCAGTCTTTGGGATTGGAGCGATGTACGGACAGGGCCCCGAATGGCAGAATTGCTGCCCTGCAGGTTTCCTGTCCAAGAAGTTTTCCGATGCTCAAAGGAACTACTGTACCTTTGAGCATGAAACCATTGCCATACTAGAGGCCCTCCTCAAATGGGAGGACAAGCTGATCAGTAGATGCATTCATGTCATTACCGATCACCAGGCATTGGAATTCTT
This sequence comes from Tricholoma matsutake, assembly GCA_026075535.2. Classification (NCBI taxonomy): domain Eukaryota; kingdom Fungi; phylum Basidiomycota; class Agaricomycetes; order Agaricales; family Tricholomataceae; genus Tricholoma; species Tricholoma matsutake. The sequence continues at coordinate 506,098 of AP026550.1, read as the reverse complement.
CCAGACGCAACACCGGCTGTCGGCGAGGCAGACGCGATGGATGGAATATCTATTGCGTTTCGACTTTGATATTCGATATATCAAAGGAAAATTGAATAAAGTAGCGGACGCTCTGTCCCGCTACTACCAGTTTGACTCTTGGGAAGATGCCCCACTGGTCCAGCACTACGTCTTCGCAGACGTAAGATTGGATCCCAACCACGAGGACCTCCCGTGGGATCAGCTCCTCAAGATCAAGAATCAAACAATCAAAACTCATTCCACAGCTGCACAGCAGAAACGAGTAGGGGAACAGCTGAAAGCTCTTCGAGAACGAATCGAAGAGCAGGAGACAATCACAGCCAACCTGGCTGTGGCATCCAGAGATAATGAAGAGGAGGCTTCTGCTCAGGATAATCCTGGGGATGACCCCAGGATCTTCAAGTCTCAGGCTAAGGGGCCTGATCTTCATGTCCATATGTCAGAGCAGGAACCTCTGAACGACGATATCCAGAACGGATACGTCGACAACAAGCTGTTCAAGAAGATCCTCGAGAAGCCTGAGGATCACCCCGGATTCCAAATCCGGGACAACTTCATCTGGATGAAGAACATAGGCGGTGAGGATGTGCTCTGTGTTCCTACCTCAACATCCAAGGGTATGACCTTGCATGGTTGTATCATACAACAAGCCCACTCGATCGTGGGGCATTTCAGTCCACTGAAGATGTCAGAGTATATCCGATGTTGGTATTGGTGGCCTCGACTTCAGTATGAAGTCGAGAGGTACTGCGACTCCTGCGAGCACTGTATTCGATCGAAAGGTGAATACAGACCACCCAGGGGCAAATTGCACTCCCTGCCCACTCCCATGAGACCATGGGAGTCCATCGGCATGGACTTTATTGGACCCTTCCCAGAGTCCGATGGTTTTGATTACCTTTGGGTAATCATCTGCCACCTGTCATCTATGGTCCACCTGGTTCCAGTGAACATGATGACTACGGCCTCCCAGCTGTCTCCAATATTTGTGAAGGAGATTGTGCATTTACATGGACTCCCAAGCTCAATTGTGTGCGATCGAGACTCCAAGTTCACGTCCAAATGGTGGTGTGAAATACACAGAATCTTGAACATCAAGATTCTGATGTCCACCTCGTTCCACCCTCAAACGGATGGAATTACCAAACGCGCGAATCGGTCAATCGCTCAGATTCTCTGAGCCTTCATAGCATCCAATCAGAAAGATTGGGTGAAGTGGCTCACACTGGTAGAGTTCGCCATTAACTCTACAATCAATAGAGCAACGGGGATGGCCCTGTTCGAGATTAACTATGGATTCATGCCTCATATGATGCATGAATTACCGGTAACCGAGTGCATCCCTCCAGGGGTGCGCACATTTGCCATGAATGCACTGTGCAATATGGCAGTTGCACATGACAGTATCATTGCTGAAAGGGTATTTCAGCGTCAGCACGCCAATAAGCATCGGCGTGGTGAACTTGACATTAGACAGGGAGAACTTGTCTACCTGTCTACAAAGAACCTGGCGATGCCCAAAGGCTGCACCAGCAAATTTCTTCCCAAGTACATAGGTCCTTACAAGGTCCTATGTGCATGCCCCGAGAGCTACAATTACGAATTGGAGCTACCAGCCGAACTGAAATGCCGGCGCTTGCACCAGCGTTTCCATGTGAGCCTGTTACGGCCTCACCAGGCCAATGATGATGCTCTGTTTCCCAACAGGCGTTATCCTGACCCATATGACTTTGGTGCCCCAGATGACGCCGAATGGTTTGTTGAGGATATCATGGCCCATAGATGGAAGGGCCGTAATATTGAGTTCAAAGTCAAGTGGAGTCTAGGCGACACCACTTGGGAACCTCTGTCTAACTGCAACGAGCTTGCAGCTATGGATGCATACCTGGCCCTCATGGGGGCCAGGGATTGGCAACATCTGTCAAGACGCGCAGCGAGTACTGCACATCATCAAAGATAGAAACCTAACTTAGAAGTTTCTACGTCACGTTGGACATGTGATGTGTGCTACTCCGAATTGAAACTCCGCCACTATACAGTTGAAACAGCAGAGCCCAAATCTTTTTTTCCTCATCGCTTGGTAACAACCATGGTGACCCCGCAAGACGACGACAACCCCATGGGGGACAATAGACATGACTGACTGTGAGAGAAAAGTGAGACCGAGCCCCCGGCTCGGTCTCAAAGGGGGAAGGAGAAGAGGAGAAGGCCCGAGCCACCCAGCTCGAGTGAAGAGGAACACGAAGAATGGAGTCATTTGCCATCCCCTGGCAAACTAGAGGAACGGAGCCGTGCCAACCGTCGCACAGCTCGGGAATCTCACCAGAGACGAGACGGTGTGGGCACGAGCTCCAGCACTGCAGAGTCTTGGGGAGTGGATGGGCAAGGGAACCTCGTCCATAGGAACCCTTGCAAGATATGCAAGGAATATGCTCTGCACATGTACAACCACATGTTTGACCAGGAGATTGGATATCTCGATGCAAAGGAGCGTCGAGACTTGGACATTGTGGCTGGAGAAATCTCCAGAGCCAATCATCATTACAATCAGTATGAGGATGATATCAACAAGCTCAGGGGCCAGATAAGGCACCTGCAGCTCCAGTTAGACAATTGAGACAACAGTTGTCAATACAAGAAAGCACAGATGCGCAAGTCATCCCGTTCCCCTGAGAGACCTCAGGGAAATAACTATGCCAGTGCGGCTGCCCAGCCAGCACCTTACAACCCTGCTCCTGCAGCTGCCCAGCCTGTAGCTCCACCCCCTGCACCTCGCCACATCGATTCTGGCGGATGAAAGAGGCTTACCTGCCTCTTCCCAAACTACCACCACTGAAGTACCAGGCTTCGGTACCAGGACCTCCCAGGTCAGCGAACCTGCGCCTCTGCCGCCAGGGTTGATCCCCTCTGCCATCCCTCAGAATGCTGGGGAATTTGATACCTGGGCTCAGTCGGCGCACATCGCCAGCAACTACCAGATGTTGCAATGAGTGCGCAAGTATGTGCACTACGTCAACGAGACCGCACCAGGGGCTAGAAGCCCACTGATGAACCATGTCCTCACCAGCTGGAGACTCCCCAGCTGGCTTCCTGAAGACCAACAGTCAGCGTGAGGAATACACCGACTCAAGGATCCCAATTGCCTGGAACAACCAGGCCTCACCGACACCCCCGAACGTTGGGTGCAGTTCATGCACTGACACCTGTACCAGTGGCAGAACTCGCCCAGTACCATGTTGGACCATCAGCAGGTCTCCCTTCCCCACGTCAGGGGACAACTCCTGACATGTCAGCAAGTTCCCTCTGGGCTCACCCAGAGGCAAAAGTTCGGACTTTACATCAGATTGATGGAGGTCTTTTCCATGCCTGGCCTGTACCGCCAGACGCATGAGAGACACGGGCTCCTCATGCTAGAGACACGCCGTTGACAACCCATATCGAACCTCTCAGACAACACCACCATCGAGGAAGTCGCAAGGCACCTCGCGGATATGGGAGTCTCAGACCAAGAGGTCCGAGAAGCACACCACTACACTGTTGGCTGGCTCACAGCGACGGCGAACTCCACCTCCCAGCAGCCAGAGGAGCCTGCCGCCACCTCAGACATCTTGAATTGTCTGAGGCAATTGCCTAACAACATCCCAGGGGATGCTCCCCTGATGACCGAACCCCGCTGGTAGATCCCCACTGCCAGCGACATTGCCCTCCGTGTACCCCGCCAGAGGAGGAATCGTGACTCTACCGCCCCCAGGAGGGGAGCAGCCCCCATCCGTCCAGCAAGACCCCTTGCTGAAGGTGCCAGCTCCTACCCGATCTCTCCTGGGTACCTTGGAGAATTGTGGGAATCAATGCACGCAGGTCCTTCCCATGTGGACACCCAAATACCAGCTGTGGCCAGTCTGTAGACCACAGCTCCGACTTTTGATCCTCTGCAAGGGAACCCGCCCCTTTAGACCAACCCAATGGGTGGATGGGAAGGTTTCCCATTCACCATCAAAGCATCTCGGGCCCAAAAGAAGGCCATTAAAATCCAATGTCAGGTCACATCAGGCATTCCTCCAAGAGGGTTCGGAGGAGCCACATCCGACAATCATTTCTGAACCTTTGCCCGAACCACGCAACAGAAAAGAGGAGGCGAAGAAAGTGAGTGCACGGACTCCATCTCCAAATCCAATGACGACCACCCCATCACGGAAGCTGACCGCCGCAACACTGGTCCCCTAGAAGGGGATCAGTCAGTCGAAACATCGGCACTGGGTAACCCCTCAGAGACTCCTATCTCCCAAGTCCCCTTGCTGCCGTCGGACAACGAGACGGCCCCTCATCCTGCCACTCTGGTCGTTCTTGAGTATGAATGGCCCATCTCCCTTCCTTTGGATGATGCACCTATGTTGCTAGACAGCGACATAGCTGGTTCCCCATCAAACCTCAACGAGTGAACTGATCTAGACGATCCGACAACCAGTTGGATCATCTTGTTTTTCTTCAACAAAAAATGCTTCTCTGTTGGACGGAGCCTAAGGGGGAGGGTGTGGTGATCCGGGGCAATGCCCCAATGTATATAGTTGTTTAATCTACATGTTATTGCCTTTGACTTGCGCCTACATAAGCGTGAGTCCTACTACCTATCTAGAATTTTTTTACTACCATCATAGACCCTTACACAATACCAGTTATTTGTGTTTAGTGTTGTGTGACCCTTAAGTAAAGGGACCCCCCCGACTCACAACATCCGTCCAGTCAGCTTGTTTGAGGGTGGTGGTGATGGTGGGAGTGGGCATGGGATTGCTGGTGGTGGGTGTGCACACAGTGGTGGTGGTAAAGTGGAGAGGAGGAGGAGGCAGCATTGACAATGGTGGTGGTGGTTGTGAGCTGGCAGTCATGTGTCACATGTCATGCAATGCATGCGGCTATGGTTACTATGCCCTTAATTGGGTAATAATGGTATTAAAGGGTAATAATGGTATTAAATGTAGGTAGGAATAAAGACTTGGTAGATCAGTGGTTAAGTGTGTTGTTCTGTGTGTAAATGTTAAGAAATGATCCTAGAAGGTATGTCAGAATCTGATTGGACCCTGCGGGTGTTGATAGTGGAAGGTTGTCAGGTCATGGCAGATTCTGCGGAGGGGAAAATGGAAAGGACTTGGCTTCAGCTTGTAAGAAGCTGTGCCCTTCACCTCGTCTGGTGTCCTAATTTCAAGACGAAGGTTTGGAGGTAGAAGCAGGGAAGTGCGGGTAAATGCAGGAAGGAGTATGGAGGGACTTGGGTTAAGTTCAGATGAGATTAGAACTTCAGAGGGAGACTAGAGGTCGAGTCAAAAGGAGTTCAGGCTCTTAGAGAACTGAGGTAGGAGTAGAAGGAGATTTAGATTGGCAGGTTATAGTCGAGTCTATGTCAATATACAAACTGGGGAATACAAGGTGAAACTAACTAAGCTTAAATACTGTAGTCTGGAATAAAGGTGGAACAGAAATGAAGACTGCAGCAGTGTCTCAACTGCGTAGATAAATTACCTAGTGGGAGCCGCACAGGAATCTGTAGTCAAATTTGCAATAGAGACGGCAGCCTTGGGAAGGCAGCCGTAGATGATGTACAAGGCAGCCTGGTGCACAGCAGTGTTGGCAGTGAAAGGTGGTCAGGAACGAAAGCGGGAGGAGTAGACAAATGTCAGGTTTGAAGTGTGGAAAAGGGTCAGATGTATGTGGGTTCCGATCGGGCAAGGAACAATTCTTGACAGTATTTCCCCCTTAGTGCCAAGCCTATGAGGCACATGAGTGTTTGAGTCTGAATAAGGAAGTTGGTTGAATTTCCAAATGTGGTAGTTGGTTGAAAAATTTTCATGTTCTTTCCTACCCCCATCACCTATCAAATATGTCCCCCCCAGCAGTCTCCATGCAAATCAAATTGGCCACGATGAGGGCCCAACATGAACAGAGGGAGCAGGCGATGAAGGAGTGGATGGAAAGGGAGATGAAGGAGCTGGAGGAAGCAGCAAGGGAGGAGGAATGCAGGGCACAGGAGGCGCAAAAGGCAGCAGAGGAGGCTGCAAAGGCAGAGGAGGTGTGCCAGGCAGAGGCACAGAAGAAGGAGGCAGCAGCCACACAATGAGCAGTGAAGAAGCAGGCGGCTGCAGCCATGGGTTTGGAGGATGAGGCCAAGGGGAGCAAGTCCCTGAAGAAAAAGAAAGTCGCCAAGTCAAAGGTGCGAGTTGGGTCAGAGGAGTTGGAGGGTCCGGTGTGGGTACAGGCGGCATTGCCCTGCAAAAGGTGCATTCTTGTTTTCCTTCTCAGAGCAGGAGGAGTAGATGAATGTCAGGTTAGATGTGTGAAAAAGGGGTGGATGGATGCGGGTTCTGATAGGGCAAGGAACAGTTCTTGACAGTATTTCCCCCTTAGTGCCAAGCCTACAAGGCACATGAGTGTTTGAGTCCAAATAAGGAAGTTGGTTAAATTTCTGCAATAAATTTGTTTCTGAGTTCTAGCTGAGTGAATGAATAACGTGAATGGACTTTAAGCGGGTAATGGACCAGGTTTCTGCAGGTAGCTGGTGTGAAAATCTGTGAGGAGTTCTTGGGCATGGTCAAGTTCCATAACAGGTAGCCAGGAGGTTTCTTCATCAGTTCCCTGGTAACCTTCCCATCGGACAAGGTAGAGAATCTTGCAGTGATGTCAATTGTCGACCTTGGAGTCGAGGACTTCAGTGATCTCATACTCGAGCTTGTCATCAATAGTGATCGGAGGAGGTGGAGGTTGTGCTCGATTTGGAATTGTGTTTGGGAAGTGTTTTTCTAGTTGGGAGACATGGAAAACAGGGTGGATGGCCCACATATGGTCTGGAAGCCACAGGGTAACTGAGTGAGTACCTGGGCAGGCAATGATTTCAAAGGGACCATGGTTCTTTTCGGAAAGTTTCTTGGAGGGACAAGTGGTGCAGATATTTTCCGCAGTGACATAGGCAGAGTCACCAATGTTGAAGTCGGGTGCGGGTGCCCAATGTTTGTCTGCAGGGCCTTGATAACGCTCTTGAGCAGCTGCAAGCTGTTTCCGAAGCTCCTGATGAAGGTCGTCTAAGTCGACGACAAACTCACAGGCGTGCTGTGAGGCTAAGTTGCATTCGGGGAAGACAGAAATGTTCCGGTGGTAGCCTTTGTTGGTGAAGAAAGGGGATATGCCTGTAGAGGCAGAGGGAGCATTGTTGTAGGCAAATTCGCCCAAGGGTAAGAGGTGAGACCAGTCATCCTGCTGATAGTTGCAGAAGATCCAGAGGTACTGGTCCAAGGTCTGATTAAATCATTCCGTCTGACCATCACCTTGCGGGTGATAATTGGAAGTGAAGTGGATCTGCATGTCGAGTGCTTTTTTGAGGGAGCAGAAGAAATGGGAGACGAACTCGGATTCCCAGTCGCAAGTGACATGCAACAGGACACCATGCTTGGAGAAGACGTGGAGGACAAACAGGTTGGCTAATTCTTGGGCTGTGATTTCATTGACAGTTGGGATGAAGATGCCTTGTTTGGTGAGGTGGTCAACAATGACCAGGATAGTGGTGTGGCCATTGGAGTCGGGTAGTTGCTCAATGAAATCCATGGAGATTGAGTTCCAAGGTCATTCTGGGACCAGAAGTTGCTTTAGGAACCCATAGTGTTTGTGTCGAGGCAATTTGGATTGTTTGCAAGTGGTACAGGATTTGCAGAATTCCTGCATGAAGGTGCAGAGGTTTGGCCAGACATATTCCTGATGGACAAGCTGCTGGGTTTTGTTCTATCCGAAGTGGCCAGAGAGGATATGATTGTGTTTGTACTGAAGGACCTTGAGGCGGAGATCTGCGACGTCTGGAACATAAATCTGGTCGAAGTGGTGGAGAAGACCTGCCTCTTCTATGGTCCAGTTGGGGTCGACAGGTGTTGGGAGGGGTGTGGATGATAGGGGGTCAAGGGGTAAGGAGGTGTGGATGTCGTGGTGAAGTTTCTCAACATCCATGATTACTGCTTGTCAAAGGATAGGTGTTGCAAGGTAGGTGGCACAAAGGGAAGAGGTGAGTTGTTCCTGTGTGAATACAGGTTGGAAGTTGGTCGGGTTTACGGAGGCGAAGTCACTATTTCCCCCTTTGCGGTAGATGTCCCAACGTCTTGTGAGCATGTCTGGGTTGGGCCCCTAATTTTCTGGGGCAAAAGTGGATAATGAGATTGAACTGTGAGAGGTACTCAGACCATCTGGCTTGATGGCTGGTGAGCAATTTAGTAGTGCTGAAGTACTCCAGATTTTTGTGGTCTGTGACCACATTGATCGGGTTTGCAGAACCCTCGAAATATTGCTGCCAACGCTTGAAAGCTTCGAAGATAGCCAGAAGTTCCTTGTTGTGTGTATTGTAATTTAGTTTGGCAGGATTAAAGGAGTGGGAATAGAAGGCGACCGGATGGATTTCTCCATCCGCAGTGTAAACTGAAAGGATAGCTGCTAGGGCATAGTCACTGAACTTTACACTGCCCCACATAGTCCTGGAGAAATTCTGGTAGTCCTACTAGGAAGACCAGGAATCCTCCAGGAATCCAGTAGGACTCACCAGGACTCACCAGGACTCACCAGGAATCCAGTGAGACTCAGTACCCTAATGTCATACCATAATGGAAAGTCAATTTGAGATATTTTACAAGTTTCAAGTGCTTCGGACTTCATGAATTTCACAAAGTACCTACAAAATAAACTTGTTCATCGAACACGAGGGGAGCACTACAATTATAAAGAAGAAGAAAGAAAAACCCCTCACCCAGGTAAAACACAGGCAAGGGGGAAGGTATCACCATAAATAAAAAATGAAAAAAACCACCCCACACAAAATGTGGGGGCAGCCTGGTGAGTCATGCCTGTTGTCCTGTCCCCATCGTCCTGGGTGCCGGGCCTTCATTGCCGCTGTCCTCGTTGTTGCCATCCTGGGCATCGTTTCCATGCTGCTCCTGGTCGTGCCCTTCCTGGGGGCGTCATTTCTGTGCTGCTCCTGGTCATGCCCTTCCTGGTCATTGTTGCTGTCCTGGCCATCTCCCGCTGTTGCATTCCCTGGTGCTGGTGTCCTGTTGTCATTGTGTGGTCATCTCCATCCTCACACCCATTTGTTGTCCTGGCTTTTCTGTTGCTGTCCTGGCCGTGTTGCATTCCCTGGTGCTGGTGTCCTGTTGCCGTTGCGTGGTTGTCTCCATTCTCACACCCCTCCTTCCACCCTGTGAGCAGGTGCTCGCAGCGGCGGTGCTGGGTGCTGGGTCATGCTTGTCATCCGTTGTCCTCCCTGTCCTGTTGTTTTTGTGGTCATCCATTGTCCTCCCGTCCTTGTCTTGCCACCCTGCTGCTCTTGTTGTTTTGGGCCTTGCCACCCCACTGCTCTTGTTGTTTGTGGCTCCTCATCTCCGTCTCCATGGTACTCATTGTCGCTCCCCATTTCCACCCTGCGAGCAGCTGCTCACGGTGGTGGAGGGTGCGGTGGCAGTGGTGGGTTGCATCATACAATGAGAAACTATAAAAATTCAAAAGAAAACTAATATTAATCAAAAAAGAATGAAACGAACAAAAAAAAAATTTCCTGGGGCCCAAACAACAATGTACGTCATTTGGGCCCATTTCCTTATGGCCTTCCCTCTCTGCATCGTTGTTCTCCATTTCTTTGTTTGTCATTCATTGTTCATTGTTTGTTGTTTGTCGTCTGTTGTGTGTCGCTTGCTCGTTGTTCTTCATTTGTCGTTTGGTGTCGTCTTGTTGTCATGATATAGTTAGAACCTAAAGAAGGACAGAAAATATTAGTTAGTTCAATAAAAAAAAAGTAAAAAAATTACCTGGGCCCCAAACAACATCTGTCATCGTTTGGGCCCGAGGTGGTTCAAATGCGGCCATTGGCGGCATTAGATGAGGTGGTGGTGGCCATAGGAGCGGTGGTGACAGGTGTTGATGGAGGGGAGGCGGTGGAAGGGAGGTGGCATCATCATCGAGAGTGGTGAAGATGGTGGATGATGAGCTGGCAATGTTGATATGCAGCTGTGTGCTTTGTCATGCACAGCCACCCCAATGGTATCTAGAGCAGTAAGTGGACATACCTCATAAGTCTATGTGGTGTAGTGGTTATATTGGCTATGCTAAAATGTTGTTGTCTCATGCCTAGGGTTCAATTTCAGCTCATGTCATTTATTTTATTACTTAGTAGTAGTAGTAAGGACTCCTGGTTCAATCCTACTGGATTCCTGGTGAGTCCTGGTGAGTCCTGGTGAGTCCTGGTGAGTCCTGGTGAGTCCTGATGAGTCCTGATGAGTCCAACAGAGTCCTGGTTACTCTTATAGTGTCCTACAGGATTCCTGGTCAGTCCCCCCAGATTCCTGAGAGTCCAAGTCCTGGGGAATTCCTGGAATAGTACCAGGAAGAGCCTGATTTACCAGGAATATACCAGGACTGAACCAGGAATCCAACTGGAGGAAAAACAGCCAGGAATGCAACATTTGATGAACAATAGCTGTGGCCATGCCGCAGTAAACAAACTCGCATCAGTACAGAGACGAGCAGCGCTCATGATCACAGGAGCAATGAAGACCATGGCAACCAACATCGTAGAAGTCATGGCGAATCTCATACCATTCAGTCTACTGGTCGACAAGTACCATCAATAACCAGCCATCAGACTCACAACTCTACCTTCACCACACCCCCTTCACAAACCCGTCATAAATGCAGCAAAAAGACTAGTGAAATGACACGCCACCCCGCTACACGACCTCATGCACAGATACAAGATACAGCCACAGAATTTGGAAACCATTGAAGCTGTACATTTCGACACAAGATGGACACCAAAAGTGGTGATCAAGATCAAAAACAATGAGGACAAAGCGATCACAAACGTAAACCAAGACAGCCCGGATGTCAAGGTATTCACAGACGGATCAGGGATGGATGGCAAGATAGGCGCCGCAGCCGTCTTATACAGATATGGGAGAGTAAAGTCAGAACTACGATACAAGCTAGGCACACAACGACAACACACAGTATATGAAGGGGAAGGAGTAGGCGTGTTACTGGGCACCAAGCTAATATCCAACGAATGGGGTATATGGTCGGCCATCTTATACATTGATAATCATGCTTCCATTCTAGCCACACAACTAACGAAACCCACTGCAGGTCACTACATCTTTGACGCTTTTCACGAAGTCATTGAAACCATGCAGAAGAGACACAACATACATGTCACAATCCATTGGGTACCAGGTCACAAGGGAGTAGATGGTAATGAACGAGCTGACGAACAGGCAAAGAAAGCCATAACAGAGGGAAGCAGTGACAAGAGACAGCTACCGAAACTCCTCAAAAAGACATTACCACACAGCAAATCTGCAGCAAAGTGGACCTATGGAGAAATGCTAAAGCGCAACGCACAGAAAATATGGCAAAAATCACCGCAATACACCAGAATGAAGAAGACCAACCCTATGGCACCTTCAGACAAATACATCAAGCTGATCTCAAACCTGCCATGAAAACTAGCAAGCATACTATCGCAACTGAGGACAGGCCATGCGCCTCTAGCTAAGCATTTACACTGCATTGGGAAAGTAGACTCACCAATTTGCCCAGAATGCAAACAAGGCGAAGAAACGATACAACACTTTATGCTACACTGCACAGCACACCATGAAGCCAGACAAGCACTACGCAATAGCATGGGTGGCAGAAACATAGACATCACGAAGCTTCTCATGACATCCAAAACACTCCCAGCACTCTTCAGATATGTTGCCACAATGAGACATTTTCACAGCACTTTCGGTGACTTACCACCACTTGACAAAGAACAGCAGGAAAGGGGAGACAGGAGGCAGGGCTAATTAATGTGACGCCATCACTTTACCTTACTCATCGGATCAACACCACTTAATTCTGTGCCATTGGTGCTTTGAGGGCTACCAGCTAGTCTCTCCAAGCAGTTGACAAAGGAAAATCACCAGGGAAGAACCAGACAGGAATGCACGCAAATGTATATTTAATCTCTTACATATGGTTCACCACAATAGAGAATAAATGGGGAATTAAAAAAAAAAAAAAAAAAATAGCTGTGGCAGGGATAACCAGGAATATGTGGGGCAGTGTAAAGAGCTCCATAGTTGGAGGCATCAGTTTCGAGTACCATTTGGGAGTCAGGTACCCATTGAGTTAAGATGGGGGCATGAGTGAATTCTTGTTTGAGCTTTTCAAAAGTGTCGCGGCACTTCTTGTTGAAGTCCCAGGGTGCGGATTTCTGCATCAAGTGGGTGAGTGGGATGACAATGTCGGAGTAGCTGTTGATGAAACAGCAGTAAAAGTTGCAGAAGCCTAAGAAGGATTGTATATCCTTGACTTTCCTAGGCTTGGGCCAGTCGAGCACAGTTTTGACTTTCTTTCTTCTTGATGAAGAAAATAGCAGCACCATGCAGAGATTTAGAGGGGTGAATGAAGCCTGAGCAGACGTTTTCATCAATGAAGACTTGTAAGGCTTCTAATTCAGATGGAGAGAGGGAATACATGTGACCTGGAGGAGGGGGACCATTATCCTCTGTTTCTATCTTGAGGTCATAAGGGTGATGTGGAGGAAGGGTGTCCGCCTTAGTTTTATTAAAGACATCAGCAAATTCATGATACTCAGCAGGAATGTTGGATAAATCCAGCGGGGGTGAAGATTGAGCAGAGCGGGTGGATAACCCTTCTGGAGCAAAGGTCATCTGGAAAGCTGCTGCCCCAAGGAGTTTGCTAGTGTGTGCGTATGCAGCAGCATTGATGAACAAAATATTGGGAGGAGAAAACTTAGGTGGAACGGGGGATTCTAAGGGTGTGGGTGAATCATGGGTATCTACCAGAAGGTTTGGAAACAAAGGTGATGTATGGTGTGCTGGACCTCTATGATCTGCAGAGCAGAAAGTGATTTGGCTTGAAGACCAGTCAATCAACAGATTGTATTGCTTCAGCCAGTTATGACCGAGTACAGCGGAACAGGAAGAGTCTAGCGAGGTTACATAAAATGACAGATTGAAGACTTCACTGGTAGGGAAGGTGACCGGAAGTTGGACACCTTGAGTTATGGTGGAGTTGCAAGATCCATCAAAGAGCTGTAATCCGACTGGGTTAATGGATTTCATGCTGAGTTGGTTTTCCAACATGAAGGAGGAATCAAGGAAGCAATGGGAGGAACCAGAATCAATAAGAGCTTGGACAGGAGTGGATTTGTCAGGAGTGGTTAAAAGAGTGGTCAGGCAGTCAGGGTTGGAAAGAGTGGACACATTGAGATGAACATAGGCAGCCAAGTGGGTAAGGTCAGTGCAACCCCCAGCCCCAATGGCTGTTTCCTGAGGGTTGCAGACTATTTTTCCGAGTCCGTAGGGTCGGGAACGACAGCGGATGCACAGGCTTTTGATGCTTTGGATTTTGGGCAGTTTCCTGCTACATGCCCTTCCTCACTGCAGTAGAGACAAAGTCATTCTCTCATGTGATGTTCTTGTTCCTCCCCAGTAAGCTTGCCATTCTTCCCCAACCTATCGGAGATGGATGACTTGGGCTTGTCCCGGGGAGTGTTCTTTGTCATGGAAGACTGCTGGTTGGAGGTGTTACCGCGGGCAGAGTTCGAAGAGGTTTGGTTTGTTGACAGGGAAGGACTTTTGGAGGTGTCCTTCTGACTAGAGTTAGTGACATTACTGGAATTCTTTGTTTCGAAATGGGATTCATCTTCTTGCATCCATTAGATGTCATCACTGTCCTGCGCTTTCAAGTGCAGTTCTGCAAGAGTATTGGGTTTACCACCCCAGAGAACTTCTATGTGAAGTCAGAGCAGAATACTGCAGAAATAGTGGTCACAAAGGGCTGCTTTATTCCCATTAACCCTAGAAGCTAATTCCCAGAAGTCAACATTATACTTTGTGATTTGACCCCCTTTCTTCATTGCTAAGTCAGAGAGAGCTTCTTCCACATCTCTGACCAGGTCGTGCAGGCCAAAGTTGCTTTCCAGCTTGGCAAGGAAAGCTTCATAGTCCCACATCCAGTGTGCAGAATCTGTCGGGTCATTAAGACCAGGTTCAAACCAACTGAGAGCTGATCCCTTAAGATAAGATAGGATAAATATGATCTTTTTCTCATCAGAGGAAAATACATGCAGACGGTCACTGAAATGAAGATTGCAGGAGACTAGAAAGTCTCTAAGTTTCTTTGGATTGGCGCCGTCAAAAGTGTCAGGGTCGCGAACTTTGATTTTCTCAGTCTTGGGTGCATTATTCTGATGAAGGGTGCAGATACTCTCTGAGAGGTTGTAAAGGACATCTATGAACCTATCCCTTGGATCAGGGTTTTCCACCACGGGAGGTTGATCATCTGGATCATTGGGATTAGGGTCACCTCCAGGGCTGTCAGGACCACTAGGGTCATCGGGTCCGCCAGGGGGTCTGTCCTCTAGACCAGGATCTTCCAACCCAAAGTGTTCAGGCTGGTTGATGCCCCCTACGTACTCAAGGGGAGTTCTTGATCGAAAACCTTCCAGGTTGGCAGAAGGGTCCAGGGCACAGGTGGACATGAGATTGGCACTGATTGAAGGGGCTCCTGAGCCAATTTGTTGGAAGATGTTTGAGGGTCTGGAAGACACTCTGAAAGTAGTGGCAGGTTGAGGGTCAGGAAGGATGGATCGCTAAATTGCAGAGATCCCAGGAATAGTACCAGTGCATTCAGTCTCCTACCCAGCCACTATTCCAAGGTTGAAAAATAAGAGTACTGAACTCGAGAATTCAGATCTGAGATGATCACATAATCAGGTACAATTTTCAAACTCCCTACTCTTATTTTTTCCAACCTCTCCATAGCAGCTGGCATTTTACAACTATAAACAAGTCAGCCACATGCTGGTTCTGACCATAAAATTTCTGTATTTGGTCATCCCCGTGTTTATATAATTCAACAATAAAAATATACTCAGTTTGTCAAGTCGCATCAACACGTCTCATTTTTCAGAAGATTAAATGGACTCAGGGAACATCACACTATTCACCAATCTCAGACTTCTGACATGCTGCTTCTTAGCCAGGTTTGCGACCAGGTGGAATTTCTTTTCGGACAACACCCTTGCTTGTGGCAACTCCGAGTAGTTCAAGCAATCCTGAAGAATGACAAGGACGTAGTTTCTGTCTCAGCTACAGGTTCTGGGAAGACTCTGATGTTCTGGATGCCACTTCTGTTCATTCCTGATGGCATTCAAATTGTTTTCACCCCTTTGAATATTCTGGGCAAACGAAATGTTGATACTCTTGCTAAAGTTGGGATTAATGCTGTATCGGTAACAGCAGAGACGGCAACAGCAGCAACTTTCCAGGTCAGTTGAGATCCAGGGCAAATTATAGAAGCATCCGTTGATAAATTTGCAGGCAATTGTGGAGGGCAGGCATTGAGCCATTGTCACAAACCTTGAAACACTGTCTAAACCTGATGGAGCCTTCAAAAAGCTGTTTCAAAACAAGGACTTCATGTTGAAGGTCATCAGTATTGTTTGGGATGAGCCTCAATGTGTCAGTAAGTGGGGAGATTTTTGCCCAGAGTACAAGACTGCTGGAAATCTTCGACATCTGATCCCAAGGACAACTCCATTTTTTATAACATCTGTGACACTCCCTCTGTGCATTCTTGATGATGTCATGACCATTCTTGGCATGCGGGTAGAAAATACCTACCTCTTCCTCTGCTCCAATGATCACCCAAATGTCCACCTTGTTATTCGCAAGATGAAATATCTGCTCAACAGTTACAAGGACCTCTCATTTCTCATCCTGGATGACTGGGACCCAATGCAGCCTTTACCATACAAGTTTGTCATTTTCTTTGACAGTATCTCTGACTCAATTACTGCAGCAAAGTATTTGTGATCATGTCTACCAATTCATTTGCGGAGCAAGCTCAAATGGTTCAATTCTGAGATGTCACTGGAATTTCGAGACGAAGAATCTGAGAGTTTCAAGGATGGTCAAAATTGGGGGCTTTCATGTACCGAGTCATTTGGAATGGTAAGTAGTTTCACCATAGCTGATGTACCTAATGTTAATCAAGATATGGTAGGGAATTGACTTGCCAGACATCTCGTTAGTGATCCAATGGAAAGCATCGTGTGATATATGCACCCTGTGGCAGTGCTTTGGACATGGTGTGCATCATCTTGGCCTCGAGGCAATTGTGTTGTTCTTGGTAGAGCCTATGTATTTTGATGAAACAAAAGAGCAGAAAGTGGAATGAAAAGCAAAGAAAGATGAGAAGGAGAAAAAGAGAAAAGAGTTGAGTACCAAGGGTAAACAAAAACAAGATGAACTCAACGACTCCGAGTCCACTCAGGTACACAAGAAAAGAAGGATTAACCCACCAGGTCTACTCATCACATCAAGGGACATCATAGCATACCATAACTTACACACACCCAATCAAGTTACAGCCACGCTTGACCACCTTACACCCACCAACACTCTTGCCTGTCTCCGATTGAGCCTTATTACTCACTCTTTCCCAATATCAATACCTTCAGCAATTCCCTCAATGATTGTGCCAAGTCACATTACAAGACAGTTATCCCATGGTCAAGAAGTTGAGCAGAGCGAAGCGCTAGAGCTGGAGGAATTGGATTCCAAATCCAAGGTGGAGTTGGATCACGCTGCTGACTTGTATGACGATCGGTGTGCAGTATACAAGGTAGGTCAAAACATGTCAGAGAGGAAGGGATGCAAGAAAAAGGATGGGAACAAGCTGGAGCCAGCCATGGATGATCTGATTAATGCTGGTTCTGGCAATGGCCAATTTAGCTGTTTTTGTGACCCGCCAACATTGTATTTTGGCAACAATAAGATTTGTCAGTACTGTCCTTTCTCTATCAGTCATCCAGAATTGTTTTTGATTGAGTCGATCACAGAATCAGACCATCATGACTGCCAATCTGACCTTCCAGATGGATGTCCACATTGTATTGTTTGAAAACTGGCTGTCTGCTGCAAGCTATGCTCCCCAGATGTTTTTGAGGACTTTGCATGTGTGGATATGGAGAAGACAAAAGCCCTCGCCTCACGCTCTCAAATAAAGGACTACACTGCTGGTGCTAGTGACATGAAGTTACGCAATGTGCTTCACAAATTTTGAAGGGAGGTGGTACAGATGGAATTTGGTCTTGCTTGTCTCAAGGATATGGGTCCTGGGGTCTTCATGTCAAAAGAAGTACTGCAATGTGTCATAGACTGTGGCCACAAGTACAAGATCTAAACCAAGGACAACCTTGCAAAGGAAACTCAATGGGCAGGAGTTCATAACCATGCTGCTGATGTCATTGCCTGAATCAAGACTCACCACCCTAAACCCCTTCCAACACCTCTTCTTACATCAACACTGCTACATCTGCACCTCAGTGGCCTCAACCAGATTGCCCAAGTCATGCCTCTCAGCAAGAGCACCCCGAAGTTCTGTAGATGTTCGAAGTGTGGATCTCCTTCACATATTTGTGAGTAAACCTTCCAATGTCACAATTATTTCCTAACACAGCTGTTAGCATCAAATTGCAAATGTCCTCAACACCATACACGACAACAACCACTGGTGAACATGGCACCATCTTCATCAGCAAAGGAAAATATAGCACCTACAGTGACTCTGGGAACACAGGTGGCCGTATCGGCATTTGATGTTGTTCTGCCCCCTAATTTCTATCAGGCACTTCTGTATATATCTCCATAGCTAAAACTCTACTGCGAGATCTTCTTCCTCAACAGCCTGATCTATACCTTTGTCTTCAACCATCCCTGCCAAATATGTGTCAATATGAAAAACAAGATGTTTGCCATGGTCAAGCATATCAGAAATATGGTACATAGATTTACGGCCAGCCTGTCGTTCATTAGGCTTGTGTTCATCCATGTAGAGAGCTATCTTTGCAAGGGTTTTTTCCATGTTAGGTAGTGTGTGTTGATTGGTAAGAGAGGTAAGACAAAAGTTACGCTCAATGTTATCATGGCAGCTGTGATAAATCTTGATCAAGGTGGATTTCTCAATAACATGACTCTTGGTGTAATTAGACCCACTCCCACTGAGTGTATGCTATTACTCCATGTCAGTTATGCCACAAATTGCAAGAACAAATTAAATACACCTTAGTATAAGGATTGATCATAGACTCTTCCACCCAATAAATTCCTCAAAAGTTTCCTGGCTTCCCTGTAGGATTCACAAGCATATTGTAGCATACAGTATATCTGTGATGAAAGTTTAGAACACGAGCATGAGTAATTGATAGCAGGCAGACATACTTGAGTTGCTCAGGATAGACAAAATGGATGTCTGTTAGAAAGGTAGTCATATGCGCAGCATACTTGTGCTTCCCTGTGGCTCGGAAAAGGTTGATCCATGGAGGAAACAAAGTCTCCACTCTTCCAACATCTCCTTGGTTCATTGCATGAGTCATCTCCTCATAAAGAAGAAGATACTGGTGCAGGAGGAGCACATTCTCTGCTCTGTGGTTGGCCTGCTTCAAACTGAGTACATCTCCACATCTCCACCAGCTACATAATTTGTGGCCATGTAATTTGCCATTGCATGGATGGATTCTTGGATGCTGCTAGGTTATCAAGAGTGTGACATTTATCATTTTGCAACCTGGCCTCAGTCCTCCAGGCATCCAGCCATAATGCAATTCCATCATGCTTAATGACTTCGTGTCGTGATGCGGCAGAATCCAGGATTTGACCCAATCTTTCCTGTTTCCCATGGCCATGACAATCCAACAAATGCCATCAGGCTGGTACTGTCATCACAAGCATGCTTGGGCTCAATAAATATTCACCAGATAGCATCAGCGCAAGCCATCTTGAGGTGAAACAAGCCCATCACAAAAACAACAAATTGAAATCAATGCCATGGTGTTCCTTCAATTGAGCAGCATTGTAGTACACCTGCGACTTGCTTGAATGTTGCCAGATCACCAAAGAACAACACCACATATTTTAACACAGAAATCTTTTCCTGTATGTGCGTCTTCAACCTCTGTTTGGCCCTTACAGCTTCTTCATCAGGATCTCTGATGCCTCCTTGATCCAGAAGATTTGACATAGCACTAATGTTACCAGCGTTGATAGGTCCACCATGCTCACTAAGCTCTGGGAACGTCTCCAGAGGCATCAACACATCAACACGCATGCTCCCGACCCCTACGAACCCCATGAGACCACTCCAAAACTACTTTGAACAATTTTGAACAATTTTGAATGACTTCGAACAACTTTGCAACACTTTGCAGCACTTCGAACGTCTTCGGCCGCCATATAC
This sequence comes from Tricholoma matsutake, assembly GCA_026075535.2. Lineage (NCBI taxonomy): Eukaryota > Fungi > Basidiomycota > Agaricomycetes > Agaricales > Tricholomataceae > Tricholoma > Tricholoma matsutake. Next base: position 486,754 of record AP026550.1, on the reverse strand, counting down.
CTATCGCACCCCCCTTCAGATACATGCAGCACACCTTGTAAGAGTTAATGCATCACATATCGAGCACCACCAGACATGAGGAGACACAACGACAGGATTTTAGAACATGATTGTGGCACTTTGACATCTTGATGAGATATTGGATCAATGGGGACAGGTACCCATGATAAATCATGACTCTATATGTTTCCCTTCTCATCTTCTTTCATTTATTCTATGATTTGCAAAGATTGTCTATTGTTTTATATCTTGCCTCATGTATTCCTCATGTTTTATTTTCTTTTTAGTATCATTTCTCCCAAACATATATAGCCTTGTACTAGCTACTTAGAAAGAACAGAATACATCATCCTCTCACACCAATGGTCTGATTTAAGAGCCATTCTCTTGAGTCCAAGCATCTCGACTTAGTCTCAAAGTTCAGTGTTTTATGCTGAATTTCCTCAAACTTCTCGTACTAGCTTCTCGAAACTATCGCATATTATCTATCCCCTCTTGATGCCTTTCTACATCCCTATAGTCTATCCTCAGCCATCGTCAAAAGCATCCTCGTCTTCTATAAAGCCCTTTGAACATCTTTGCACCTCTTTGAACTTTCTTTGAACATCATTGCAACGCTTTGTACACTCCCAAACTTCATTGAACTTCCATCAAACATTATCACAGCGCTTTGTACACTCTCAATCTTTATTGAACTTTTCTCAAACACCTTCGTAATGCTTCGAATACTCTCGAATCTCATTGAATTTCATTGGACACCCTCTAGAGTCATTTTCATAGCCTTGGGTAACAGTGGTGATATTTAGTACCACCTTGCAACCTTCCTCTAACTAGTGTTATACCATTCGAGCCCTTATTGTGGGTTTTGTTTGGGTTTCCTGGTTGAGTATCATCAGTGTATGTTGACTCATTTACATCCATGGAGCGTGCAGGTGCGTACCACATTTTGACAATGGGTATCTGATCAACCATCTTAACTGGGGGTAATGACTTCCTGAACTGCCTAAAATAGATTAGACCATGTTCAATGAGATCTGACAGGAATTTCCAGGAGATGTAACGTTCATGATGAGTCAAGCCTGAAGGATGGTCCATTTCTGGATGAAGATGGATGAGATCACAGCAAGTGTGTGGGAGTGGTGGAGATTTGAGGAGTGGATTCCATGATGATTTGTTCCACAGCTCTTCAGAGCATTTCAGATCCTCCTGAGTAACTCCATGCTCAAGCATAATGAAGGCACCAGACATAAGGTGAGTCAATGTGTCACCTGCTTTCTCGATTGTGGGAGTAACAGTCTTGAAATCAATGTCAAAGTTGTCATATGAATATCCCACCAGCAGTGTTTGGCCCATTTCTTGAAGGGTTTCATATGTCTCTATTGAAAGGGCATGGATAGCTGTTTGGATTACAGAGGATGAGATGGAGATTCCCACATGGGCGAGTGCCTGTATGACCTTCTCGGGGGTATTTGTAGAATGCAAAAATATGCCAAAGACACTCTCGAGAGCATTGCATTTAGTGTTGCAGCTTTGCATCATGATACTAACCATTACAACTTTCTTCTACATGTAGGCAAACTTGTTTAAAATTCAACAAAGTAAAGTAACGTGAACTACATACAATTGTGCAAATTGCATCTTGTTGAGCTCCTTTCTTCTTAGCATCTAGTCAAACAAAGGTTCTGTTCTTGTCCACTGTCTCACAGACACCATTTTCATCCAAGGTTGGGACAATTTCAGGCAACCCTTCCCACATGTCATTGTTGGCATCCTCGCCAGCCCCAGCATCATTTATAATCTGATCTCCATCCATATCTTTCTCATCATGGAGCCTCCCAGACTGTTTATTGCCCAAAAGTAGAAGGTCTAGAATGTTCCAAAGATCTGGTGCCAAGATCTTCATCTGGCGTGCCATGTCTTCAATGCAGAAATCATCTAGATCTTCAGCAGATGCATGACTCACATTGAAGTGCCAATCTTTGTTGCGAGTAAGTTCCTTGATTGACTCAAGGTATTTCTTCTTCACAATGTTGTTTGCCCAAGTAAAAATTGACCCAGTAGAATCAGGATGTCGAGACAAAGCAGTAATGATATTGTTAGTATCTTTTGTGAGTGCAAGGGTACATGGGTGAGTCTTTAGGCTAGAGTCTTCCAGAAGAGTGAGAATAAACTGTGCTAGAGTCAATTCTGAAGTGTGTACATCAAAGATATTGATAACAGCTTGAAATGCAGTATTCATTTCCAAGTCGGGACCATACTACTTAATCACTGGCATAAATACCATCCAAATGTGGAAGTATGTCTCTGGGTGGCTGAGTTGTTTATAGTTGGAAAATGCCAGCCGCTGTGAAGGGATTGGAGAAATTAAGAGTTAGGAGTTTGAATTGTGGCAGTTGCCGGTTGGTCTAAACATAGTACAGTATTCTGATCATCAACTGTGTACCACTCAACAATTTCTCCCTACCCCATAATTGCAGCTGGATTGGAGCCTGCAGCGCATTGGGGATTTCTGGTTGTGCGCTGGCAGGTCTCAGTAGGGGTCATAGAGAGGAATGAGATGAGTGAAGTGTGAGTTCGTATATACTGTTAAGAACTGATCCTAGAAGGTACATCGGAATCCGATCGGACCCTGCGGGTGTTGATAGCAGAAGGTTGTCGGGTCGTGGTGGATTCTGCAGAGGGGAAAATGGAAAGGACTTGGCTTCAGCTTGTAAGAAGCTGTGCCCTTCACCTCATCTGGTGTCCTAATTTCAAGATGAAGGTTTGGAGGTAGAAGCGGGGAAGTGTGGGTAAACACGGAAAGGAGTATGGAGGGACTTGGGTTAAGTTCAGATGAGATTAGACCATCAGAGGGAGACTAGAGGTCGAGTTGAAAGGAGTTCAGGCTCTTAGAGAACTGAGGTAGGAGTAGAAGGAGATTTAGATTGGCAGGTTACAGTCGAGTCTATGTCGATATACAAACTGGGGAATACAAGGTGAAACTAACTAAGCTTAAATACTGTAGTCCAGAATAAAGGCGGAACAGAAACGAAGACTGCAGCAGTGTCTTGACTGCATAGATAAATTACCTAGTGGGAGCTGCACAGGAATCCATATCAAATTTGCAATAGAGACAGCAGCCTTGGGAAGGCAGCTGTGGATGCTGTACAAGGCGGCCTGGTGCACAGCAGTGTTGGCAGTGCAAGGCGGCCAGGAACGAAAGTGGGAGGAGTAGACAAATGTTGGGTTCAACATGCAGAAAACAGTCAGATGGATGTGGGTTCCGATCGGGCAAGGAATGGTTCTTGACAGTAAACCTGTGTAGACCCAAGGTTGAGTGTTCAATTATTACTGTATGTGAAACTTTTATTTGGGAAAGCATGTGCATTCCAGTTATTCTGGTTAGTCCATGCATTCTGGTTAGTCCAGTTGTGATGAGTCTGGTCAGATTCTGGGGATTCTGGGTGTAAATTGGATCCTTAGTCCGACTGGAATTGTGCTGTGTAGGGAAAACTACATACAAAAAAAATTCCACCGGATTCCAGAAATTCCAGAAATTCTGGCCAGACAAACCAGAATCCAACTGGAATAGGTGGGGGAGTGTAAAGTACTCAATGGGACACTTCCCTCTGGGGCTTTATCTTAGGATTTCATATTATTGCCGGCCTCAGTAGCCCCTCTGGGTTTGGGTTTTCTACCTGGGGCAAAAACCACAGTGAAAGCAAACCTGGTATGGACCGCTTTTCACTTTTTTCTCCCCTCTCACTGATCACAATTAACTGAATTGAGCTAGCTGGCTTTAGTAGTGGCTCATTGGGGTCTCACAGCCTCAAAACAATATCCTCAATGCTCGTTGTGAAGGGTGGGAATGCCAGGTACAAGGCATCTAGGGGGTATGATGAGCATGGTGAGCCAAGTTTTCAATTTACAAGCTAAACGATGACACCCTGTGATCAGTACCCATATATGATGGATGAGCCACAGACACCCGCACCACTTTTTCTTTTTCAGACACCAACTTTAAATGGCTTTTGACCTGGCCACCATACACCCACCCTTCAGACGAGATCCCATTGAAGAGTGTGGTGGCTGTCGGATACACCCTTGCAACTTACCTGGGTGCCAATGGCCGGAACCTATCCTCAAACATTCAGTTTGTGATCATGATCTCGGTACCACAAGAGACAGAGTGAGGGGTTTTATACTGGTCTTATTTCTCATCATTATTGCCTGTGTAATTTTAGTACACAATTCTTGGTCACCTCAAGCACAGTCTTCCCTTTGCTTCTTATGTAGACCCGTCACAGTGTTTTATTTATAACTGTTTTTCTGCTTTTGTTTCAGGGAATGTATTAAAGGGTTCTCACAGTTAGGAATCTCAATGTGGTGAATGTGATCCTTGACTGTTACAAAACTTGGGAAAGCCACGTGCCAGTTATGGACCTTGCAAAAAGGGGTTGCAAAGACTATGTCTGACTCAGCCTCATCAAACCCAGTCTCAGACATTTATAATTCGTTTACCGCACTCCCCATCTTGACATCAAAAACGACAACCCCAACCCAACCCAATGGCAAATCCTGTGGCCGCAAATTTGCCATGTCACACGTGTTTTAAATGTTTGACAAACATCGCCTGTGCTGCCAAGAGCCCAAGGACTTCAAAATATGCAAGGTAAGTTCATTTTTCATTCTTTGTTCATTCTTTCTACTAACTTTTTTTTTACTTTCTAGGTTATGACCTGTTTCTCACCCATGACGGCCCAGCAACACCTGCCACACCTCCTCCCCATCTAAACAGGATGTGAGGTTGTCAGGAAGGACTCAAGCAGACACAGGGAGGAAAACCACAGTGGGAGCATGCTGAGAGTCCAGCATAGCAGCATGCCCATGAGTTGTACATCACCTGCACCCACTGCAACCACTACTAACACCCACCACCACCACTGCAAGCCCCTGCTCGCAGGGTGGGTAGGGGGCAGCAGGGATGATGGCCATGGGAGGACTATGACCAGGAGACAAACAACAGTGAGAAAGGGATGGAAAAAGCGATCCCAGGGACTGACTACCAACAAATGCACCCAGTTGATGCGGCAACCCCCTACCACCACTGTGAGCACCTGCTCACAGGGTGGATATGGGTGCATGGGGAATAGCCTGGCGATGGGGATGGGGATGACTACAAAGACAAGGATCATCTGACAGGATGAGGATGATGGGCCAACAAAGACTAACAGCGAGATAACACAGTGACGGCAATGGGATGGTGGTGCCCCAACACCTGTATCCCCAACTCCCTCGCATGTTGTGCAAGGGAAGTTCATATTTTTAAAAGTAGTTTTTCCCGAGTCATTTCTTTTTTTAGTTCTCACATAATACTGCCTGCCCAAATGTGAGGGAGGTTAATTATAATAAATATGTTGTCTTAGTAATGGCAAATTCAGCATTACTTTTTATCTCATTAAAATTATATGTCAAGCTGTCCTGTTAAAGCTGCTGTGAGATCACTGAGCAGTGTGGTCATATGACCTTCAAGACCCAGTTTTTCTGTCATGTCATGTGATTAAATGACAGAAAAAATTGGGTCTCGAAGGTCACGTGGACTACAACATTTGTCACTCATTGTCAAGCTTGCTATGACATGAAAAGTCCACATTTTGAGTACCTGTTACAGCTGTTTTGGGCCATATTGACTGCCGTCCATACTGTGAGCATCTCAAAACAATACTTGTCTCCAGCTGCAGCAGCTGGAGATGTTTGGGGTGGAACCAACATGCGCTTCCTCTCCTGTGCCATCAATGGTCTATCACTTCTTTGGCACCTGCATGAGTTAGGTGTGGAGAGGACCATTAGATATATAGAGAAATGTCAGAACTCCGATGGTGGGCTTGGGAGCATTATCAGAGCAGAGAGCCATACAGCTTACCCATGTTTCTGCCATGTGCGACACTCCTGTCTGTATGGGAAAATGAGCAAGACCTGTCTTTGTTGTTGTAATATCCATAACATCCATGCTGAAAAAAACTGGGGACACCTCAGGGACACCTGCCACACTGTGATATGGGGGGGCAATACAACATGAGTCATAGAAATAGTACACCATAGTACCTGCAGCTGCCAAACCCACTATAGACTTCCCACCAGATTCTCCATCCCCATGTTATCTCGTGTTGTGAGGTACTACGTGTCTGCCCTGCAGTGGATCACAAGGAAACTCGTGCAAGCCCAGACTCTGTCAAAGGCTTCTACAAATTCTTGGACACAAACCCTGCACTTGGGTCGTTCACCCCACTAGCATGGGATCCAGGATAGGCTGTGTGCGCAGGGCATATGACCCTCGTCTGGTTCTGGCTAGTGTGATTGGTATGTTGGGGTGGCTGTTAGTTGTAAAATGCTACGGACCTGCTGTTTGTCATCTAGCACACAACCAAACATGCTTTCAGTGGATCTGTGTCAGTTGCCACCCCCCCACCCGATGTCTCAGACCACAAGCACCCATGTCAATAGCTACAAGCTGGTCCTCCGAAAACCCCTATTCCAATCTCCTGCACCAATCTGACAACCTGATACTAACTTGAAGATGCTCTCCTCGTCTTGTAGTCTGTTCAGCCTTTTGGGTGTGCTGATGGTTGCTGCGAGTACTAGGGACACTTTACCACTGACAACTTTATGCCTGTGAGTTTCTTTCAAAGACCCTTTTATTTACTGGGTCTAACCATATTTTCAGGTCAAATGGCTTGAATTGCAATAGGCCTGGAACATGTCCGCCCTTCCCATGGGAGCTTTTTGAACCTCCAGCATTTGAAGGACCTCACATTTGCACCTCACCCCTGGTGCCTGATCAGTGACATGAGCCACTTATGCCAGATGACTCTTTGGACTACAGTCCAACTGGGCTCAGCTCCATTGTGCTGTCCACCCCATTCAAATTGACAACAGATGCACCCTTGCCATTGTCACTTATGGGTTTTTTTGACACAGGTCTCACCTGTACCTTTGCCCACTCTTGTGTGGAATGTAAAACCACACCGATCAGCCATTTGCTGTCCATGAGAGAGGACCCTGATTCCACTGGTTTCAGTATGGCATGATGCAGATATTACATCGCTTGCAAAGACAAAACTGGCTGACACTGGTATTCTGCTGGATGACAGCCATTTTTCAGGCCAATGCCAAACCTTACTCTGTGTTATGCTATTATTATGCCTCACTGCAACATTGGCTTCTTATAACACACAACAGCTTTTGTAAGGCCCCTAAAAACTGTCTGTGGCAGATTTTTTTGGTGATGCAATGGTCATGCATGCGACACCATGATTACACTGCACTGAGCAGCCAAATCTCTCATAAACTTGACCACCCCTTTTCTTGGCTTGGACTGATCTCAAGCTTGTTCCTATTCATCATGAATGTTTGTTCTCATCTCCGTATCACTCTTAGCTGGTGGTTTTATAAGCCCAGGCACCTTGTCACAGCAACACCCATCGAGAATCTTCCTGCCCACATTGAAAGGTGCAGGCCATCTAAAAAGACCCACAAAGCTGTTTGGTGTGTCATCGGCAGTGGCCGACCCTCTGTAATACCTCAAGACATGGTCTATCCATATATTGTGGAAAATAATGGCGACCTTGGGGAGGAGATCACATTTAGATTTGTGGCACATGCTGATAGCATTGGCCTCTCTCAGTTTCTTACTTTGGAGGGCTTTGTGCATGCAAATATGCCCCTACATGACCTTGTCCCTCTATTTATCTATGGCTGACATAAGACACTTTATCAAAGTCCACCACATAGATATGGGATGTCATTCACAGAAAGACAAATTACTGGTGGGACATCGTGTTATGAACCATGATTGCGTGTCATGCAACCTGTATACTTCTGTATTTAAAATCACTCTGTCTCCTGAATGCCTGCAGAGACTGGTACCAATTTGATAGCTGATTGAACCCCCCCCCACAGTGCTATAACCAGGTTTTGTGAAGACACATCACCATCTGTTTTCTGAGAAGCCGGCTGTGCAGTGTGTGGTCAACTAACTCAACATAGACACTTATCCAAGCTGAATAAAATAAAGAAGCTTCTCCATGTCCTCCATGCTGAGGGAGCCACTTGTTGGGAGCAAACTTGTCTCAAAGACACAATACAAGACATTCCTGGGCCTGTTCTTGATTCTCAGTGTGACAATATTTGTGATGGGTGCCACAAAGCACTCCACATAGGAAATGTACCTTCCAATGCACTGGCTATTGGACTTTGGCTTGGTAAGGTACCACCAGAGCTGGCCCACCTTAGATACGTAGAGAAGTTGTTGATCCAATGGGTTTGGGTTAATGGCTGTTTTGTGTGGGTTTCTTCATCTGGTTTAAGAAAAATGGTCTCCCATGTGGTAGCATTTGAGTCACCTGTTGCCAAGGTGTATAATGTACTTCCACCTCCTCTCGAAGACCTGGACAATGTTTTAGCAATCCTGTTTACTGGGCTTTGCAAACCTACAGAAAAAGAATACAAATGAACCCCATTGCTAGTCCACAGAAAAGCGGTGGCTTGTGCTCTCGAATGGCTCAAATTGAATCACCATGATTATGCAGACCTGACAATATTATGATACTCTGAAAGACTACCCTGAGGACTGCCCTCCTGTAACAATTGAATACCAACATTCTCTTAATAACAAAGCTGAAGAGTGTTTTTGACCAAGAGACACAAGACGGTGTTGATGAGGGGCCATGTCCCTTCATAGTTCATGGCATAACAGGGGAACAGCTAACTACTAAAACAGTTGGTGCATTAAAAGGCATCACATTGAGGCACTGGAACACAAACCAAGGAGCTTTGTCTATTGCCCACTCAGCTGAACCACAATCAATTTATAATAACTTAGGCTTGTATCCTCAAATATTTCCATGGCTATTCCCTTATGGACTAGGTGGAATCACCACTGGAAAACTGTCTGACAAGGCCCACAAAAAGTTTTTGTTGATGTACCATGACAAATGATTTCAACAAGATGTTGCTTTCCCTTTTGTTGCTTTTAGCCATGAGCAGATCAAGGCAACATCAACAGGTGCATTTTTACTTGCAGAAAAAAGTATGTTTGGCAAAATGGCACAATGACTGTTCAATGTAGACCAGGAGGTTTTAGCACTCATGGGCAGGGAAATGGAGGCAGGAGAAACTGTTCATCCAACTACTAAAGAAGAGGAAGACTGTTTTCAAGTCATTAGAGACCTAGACCACATGAGTGGCAAAGTCAATGGGTCTCTTACTAGTAAAAAAATATGTGGAATGAAATTTGGTCTTTGATAAGGTAGGGCTCATTCACATCCAACCACATCACATGGTTGAAGAGTAACAAGCTGTCACAAATTACCACTTCTCTAATTACTACTTCCCATAAGAGTTTCTCTCAAATGTAAAACCTAAAGTCAATAAAAAATTGCTTTATGAAGAAGCTCTAGGTGCTTGATCACTCAGTTTTAATGGAGGAGGAAAGTTATTAGAGTTGCAACAAGTGATTTACAGGTATTGCTAAAAATGGGTATATGATTGATCTAAACCCAATAACTTCCCACCTCTTTGAAAATTAAATGATCAAGCACCTAGAACCTCTTTGGAACACAATTCTGCAGTGGTTTTAGGTTTTACATTTGAGAGAAATACTTACAAGAAACAGTAATTAGAGAAAGGTCATTTGTCACAATTTGTCACTCCTCAACCACGTGATGTGGTTGGATGTGAATGAGCCCTACCTTAGTTTGGTTGGGAGCACCATTATGGTATATCACCCTTTCACCAGCAGATGTCAAACATCCTATTTGCTTGTATTATGCAAATACAAAAGAAGAGTTCCATCCATATCCCATGAGTGCTGATGACAGATACCGCTTGATCTCACAAAACCCAGTGGCTGGGCCACAGTTTTTTAACTTTATGATCAACATGTTTATAAAACATGTGCTCAGCATAGAATCTGGCCATGAAGGCCTCTATGGTGAGACCTCAGGCTATTATGGAGCTGTAGAATAACAAGGATGCCTTACATTGCACCTGCACATGTTGTTGTGGATTAAAGGAACTATGTCACCAGATCAAATTCAATGAAGGGTGACTCAGCCTGACTCAGAGTTCCATCAAAGCCTTGTAGCTTATCTTGAAAGTGCTCACTCTGGTGACTTTCTTGATAGCTCTAGAGCAGAGGTGGAGGCAAATGTTCAAAAGTGTTCCAAAGATGAGACATATCAAGACCCTACAGAAACAATACCTGGCCCCCCACCTTTGTTAGGGTGTAAGAATGAGTGTCAAAAATGTGAGAAGTGTGTTCAGCTTAATTCATGGTGGTCAACCTTCAAAGATACTGTGAATGATCTGCTGCTAAGATCAAATACCCATACATGCACAACAAATGAAAACAAAGATGGAACCATAAATCAGACTCAAACTTTCAAAGGATGCCTGGACAACATATGGAGAAGATGCAAAGCATTTTCCCAAGGCCTTTATATGAAAAAACACAGATTGATGAGGAGGATGGGCATATAAACATGATTAAGCAAGACTCATGGCTCAACACTTTTACACACGTTGTTACATATTTGTTTAGGTGCAATACAGATGTTACCAGCTTGGGTTCAGGCACTGCCATTAAGGGTGTTTTGTTGTATATTACCAATTATGTCACAAAGTCCAGTCTCAAGACCCATGTGATTTTTGATACAATCCATGCAATGTTTCAGAAGAACCCTGACATTATTGGTGGGAGTGAGACCCAACAACAGAAGGCCAGGCACTTGATGACAAAGATTGTCAACTTGTTAAGCGCCAAGTTAGAACTAGGATCTCCCATGATTTGCATGTATTTGTTGGGCCATCCAGACCATTATACCAGCCACAAGTTTGTAACATTTTATTGGCAGTCATACATTACCAACACCCGCTCTGCCTGGATAACAGGGCCACACGATGGAGCTGCCAGCCATCATCCTAATAGTACCCCAGCTAAAGTTACTGCTCTAAAGACAGCATCTGGGGTCATAGGCTTGTCTTGCATTGATGATTATAGCTATCGCCCTACTGAGCTTGAACACCTCAGCCTATATGACTCAATAACAACTTGTACTAGAGAAAAAAGAAAACACATCCAAGAACCAAACACAAGCCACCCAATGCTTTCAATGACTATGATTCAGATAATACTCAGGAGCAAGAACAAGTCTCGTATAAAGACTGGCACAATCATCACAATTCTAAATCTGTACTGTTGGATTTTTTACCTGGCCACCCCTTGGCCACATCTCATGCATTGTGTTATACACCCAGACATAGCACTCATGTTCCCAATTTTATTGGGCCTACCCTGCCCAAATCTGATCAAGGTGATAGGGACTATTATTGCAGTACAATGTTAAGTTTATTCAGACCATGGCACACAGGCCTGGATCTTAAGCACCAGACAGAAACATGGGAGGATGCATTTGATCTCTACTCTTTTAGCAAATGTTATCATGCCAAGACATGTACAAGATCAGTGAGCAACTGACCCAGATCAGCAACAATCTTGATGTTCCTTTCGGTGGACTGAACATGATTTTTGCAGGCAATTTTGCTCAGCTACCACCAGCAATCAGAAAAGAACATGCATCTCTTTACAGTTGGTCAGTGGGGCATGCCACCAAATCTTTACATGATCAGGAGGCTGCGATGGGCAAAGCTTTATGGCACCAAGTGACTACCATAGTAATATTGCACAAAAATATGAGGCAATGTCATGAGTCACTTGAAGACAGTGCCTTTCAAACTGCACTAGAAAACATGCGATATAAAGCATGCACATACTTGGACATCGCATTCTTGAAAAGTCACATCTCATGCAACATTCAGGGGTGCCCAAGCATGACACAGTCTCAATTTAGAAATGTTTCAATCATAACTGCCCACAATGCCAAAAAAGATGAGATAAATCAACTAGGCAGCAATAGGTTTGCAGCAGAAACTATGCAATGGTTGACTCACTTTGTATCACATGACACTATTGCCCACAATGAGCCTAACAATATAGACTATAACAGACACCTGAAAGCACCTTATAAAGCTACAAAAGAAAAGAAAAGACCTGCCACCTTTGGTGCAACAGGCCTTGTGGGCACAACCACCATGTGCAAACACCAAATTGATTCCAGCGCACTTATCTCTTTGTATAGGCATGCCAATATTGATCAGAGCAAACTCTGCAACAGAACTTTGCATTACCAAGGGTCAGGAAGCTGTTGTTCACTCATGGGACTACAGTGAGACAGCTGATAGAAACAAAATACTAGACACCTCGTTGGTCAGACTAATTCATCCACCCACTGCAGTCCAGTTAGATGGCCTGCCACCAAATGTAGTTCCTCTGATTAAGACTACTGTTACAACCTGTTGTAGACTCCCTGACAACTCAAACATCATGGTCTCTCGAAGCCAGGTTGAGGTTTTACCAAACTTTGCAATGACAGACTACTCTTCACAAGGCCAAACCCATGAAGAGAATGTGGTAGAGCTTGGCCACAGTGAATCTCACCAAGCATACTACACTGCACTTTCAAGAAGCTCAACTGCAGCTGGAACACTTCTCTTGACAGGATTTCACCCACACAAAATCCAAGGAGGAGCATCTGGAGCACTAAGACAAGAATTCCACGAGCTGGAATTATTAGACACAATCACCAAATTACAATGGGAGGAGCAACTCACAAAAGAGATGGCCTTACCTGATCAATGCAACACCTTGATTGCATTATTCCAAAAAATAAAAGGACCTAACTTCATGCCACCTGCCATGCACAAGGCACTGCAATGGAGCACCTGAGACCCTTACTTAGAAGGCCCTCATGCCCCTATAGGTTGGAGAATTGTTGCCACCACCAATCTAAAGAGAAAGTCAACTGTTGTTCCTGCCGACCTTCCTGAAAACCCTGCTAAAAAAATAAGACCCACAACAGCTGAGACAAAGCACGTCTTGCAGACACTACCAGCCACAGAGCTTGGGCCCACCGTGCTCCTCACCCAGCCACCCCAGCCTAGAGGGACCAAGTGGTCAAACAACAGCTGTGCTTATGACACTGTCATCACAATCTTGTATAACACTTGGAAGGAACATCCAGACAATTACTCAGTAACTTGGCTAGAAACAAACAACAACATTATGATTGCTTTGATAAATGGCTTTCACAATCATGCCACTAACACACCAGTGAGCCACCGACACTGTTGTTTGGAAGACATTTGTGACCACATGAGACGAGCACTCAATAGAATCTCACTGGAGTTTGGTCAATTTGCGAGTGTGCACTCATCAGGAAAAACCCAAATCTATCATTATATATAATTATATATTTTTGCCATATAATCTCATATAACAGGGGATAATATCCTGAGTATTATAACTTACTATACTATTTTACAGCAACTTTATACTCCATAATTCAATGTGGGCTATAAATTGCAATGGACTATGAGCTTCAAGTTCCTGAATATAGTGTATGATATATTGTACAATGATATACTAAGTGCTCATTCGGCACAAGTCAGTGCAGTGCACAGTGAAATCATGGGATTCTTAAAATTGTGCAAGTCAGTTCAAACTCCACTGAAAGTTCAACATGTGCCAAATATGACACAAACAAATCATGATGTTGACTTCCTTCCCACTCACCATATCTCACCACCCACAACCTGCAGACCACCACCACTTCAACATTCAACATCAACATCGATGATTCCCATGCCTGCCACACTATCAGACAAGGCTGCTCAGAGGTTACAAACAACCAATGCACAGGAAACACCCACGATGATGTTGACATCATTTTGGGCCCCAGGTAGTAAGTTTCCTTTCCTTTTTGTTTCATTTTAATTACTATCATAGTTTTTCATTGATTTAGGTTTTGACTATATCACAGCAACACAGCAAGCTCACAGGTTTAGCAACCCATGATGAGATGGCTGGAGACGAGGGCCCAAGAGATGTCATTTAATGTCTCTTGGGCCATTAGTAGTTTTTATTTTTACTCTTTCATTATTTTGCTGCTAACAATCTTTTTTAGATACCAACTAAAATAATAATACAACAACAACAACAACAGGACAATAAAGCCAACCAGCACCCACCACCACCGTTGCGAGCCCCTGCTCACAAGGTGGATCGCAGGTGCTCAACAATGGGGGACAACAACGACCCAGGAAGAGGACTGACAACAATGACCAACAATGAGGAGCTGCATGGAGTGAGAATGAGGGGAACGAGTGCAAGGTGGGGCCCAAATGACGTGTCATTTGGGCCCCAGGTACATTTTCTTTTCTTTTCTTTGCTTTACCCACTAACAGTGTGTTTTCTTTCTTTATAATGTAGACTACTTGCCACCACCCTCACCTGCTAACAACACCCACCACCGTGAACCACTGCTCATGGGGTGGAACCCTACCCAGTCCTGAAGACGATGATGATGCCATCATCACCAGCTCCTGTAGCTGGCTACCACCCTCACTCGCTAACGACACCACAACCAGGAATGGCAAACACAATGGCGCCAACCAATCGGGGAGGGGAACAGCACCGTGGACATCAGGTAAGCACCAACTACAACCCATCTACCACCCACCACTGACTGACTGAGGCAGGGGAGTATTCTTTTAGGTTTTCCATTTGACACCACCTTCCAAAGAGCAAGACCGCACCAGGAACAACAATGACAGCAGCAGCACATGATGACAAAGACCATGACAAAGATGAAGACCATGACAAAGACAAAGACCATGATGAAGACAAAGACCATGGTCAAGATGAAGACCAGGACCAGGACCAGGAGGAGGATGGCAACAGCGACAATGCCAATGACAACAAAGATCACCAAGACCAGGACCAAGGGTGGCTACAATGGGAAGCCCCAAGATCAGGAACAAGGAAGGTGACAATGAGGAGATGAGAGGATGAGGGCAAGATGGGGGTGACAACAGGGAGACACAGGACCATAGGGAGCGGGAAGGATGATGGGAACCACACAACAACAGCCATGTGGGATGAAGGGGGCCACGGCAGCAACCCGAGCAACAGATGAAGGCCAGGACCAAGAATGGCGGTGGCGGTGGATGACAATGAGCACTAGGACCAGGACGACAATGATGACGATGGGGGATGACAGACAGACAGACACCCCAGTGGTAATTTAGATCATATGCTGCTGTCGGGGCCTAGACTCACTATCTATGTAGCTGTATCAGGTACTAGTAGCACCCTAATGCATACCATTCTGAATATAATGGCTTTTTATTGAACTATTATTGTGTGATTATGGACTTATTATAGTAATGTTTGGTGGCACCTGCTATAATGACATATAATGATAGGAATCATATAATAACATATAACTATACCCTTTTTATAATATAATTATGGAATTGGGTTTTTCCTGATGGACATATTCACGGGTGAGGGAAATAAGCAGGTTTACTACAGATTAGTGGGCATGATGTGATGGGATCATGTCCACTAATATGTGGCAGACTGTGGGAAGGTTAGGTGAACTTTCCAGAACGTTCCATCAACATTCATCATTCATTCACATGTCAAGCTGAGTTTGAACAGTCTTTATATCTACAGACACCGCATCCTTCCTTTTAATTGTTCATTTTCTCCCCCACATCATGTGAATGATGTTGTTCATGGTTCGTTTCACCAGAGTTGACTGTCCTCCAAGCATGTTTTCTCTTTTTGCCTTCCCCCCCTCTTCCTCACATAGTTACTATGTTTGTACTTCCTCGTTTTGAAATATATTTCTTTTTTCTTGTAACCCACCCTGGCAACAGGGCGTTGGGTGATTGTGGCCATTGCCTTTGGGCATAACTGCACAGGTGCTTTGTTGACAAACCATGGGAATATGGTAAGCTTGGTCATTCAGCAAGGGGATTGCAACGCACCTGCTACATACCAGGCCATGATGAACCATATCTTCTCTGCATACATAGGTCAGTTTCTGGATGTTTATCTTGACGATATCGTGGTATATTCGAATTCACTAGAGGAACATTTAAAACATGTCAGGATTGTAATTGATGTTTTACGAGAGGAAAAACTTTACCTAAGTTTAAAGAAACTTCACTTTTTGGCTGAGGAACTTTGCCTGCTGGGGTGTATAGTTGGACACGAGGGAATTCGAATGGATCCGGCCAAGGTTGATTCTGTCATAGCATGGAAAATGCCTACGAATCGAGACCTTCTCCGAGGTTTGCTGGGAGCTGTAGGCTATCTGGCTGATGACCTCGCAGCGGTTCGTATCCCTATGGCTGTGTTGCATGGCTTGACAGGGGATACTGTACCTTACCATTGGGAGTACACGCATCAGCGTGCATTTGAAGATATCAAAGAGATCGTTGATAGTGGGTGGAACCGTCATCGAGTGCCAATCCAATACCATGCAGATGCCGAGCCTGTTTATCTAATTATGGATGGTTGTGCAACGGGTATCGCTGGCGTTGTGGGCCAAGGTGCTGAGTGGAAGAATGCGAGAGTAGCTGCATTCTACTCCACTAAGTTGAATTTGGCACAACAAAACTATCCTGTGCATGAGATAGAGATGTTAGCAGGCATCGAAATGATGCTTCGACACCGTGATATACTTCAGGGTGTGAAGTTTAAGTGGATCACTGACCATAAGGGATTAGTTCACCTCCTGGGGCAGAAGGATCTTTCCGGGCGACAGGCATGATGGATGGAAAAACTTAGTGAATTCATTTTTGAGGTCGTATACATACCGGGCGAAGAGAATGTATTAGCTGATGCATTATTGCATATGTATTCTAATGACACACCTGGGACAGTACGTGCTAGGTCAGAATACACTTATCATGATGTAGTTGATAATGATGTATTGCTGGTACATGGTATCTCGATGCCTGTATTGACGGGCACTGAGGCTGTGTCCAATACTTGGAAACGGCAAATCACGGCTGTAACGAATGGGGATCGTGCTGATTTTGTTGCCACGACTGTCCAAAAAGGAGGGCGGGAACTGGGACAAAAACGCGAACAAAAATGCGAAACTCACGATGGGAACTGATAAAACCAGACTCACTATCAAAATTCCTGCAAGCAAACCTGCGATAACAAAGAATAGAGAGGAATCTCTGGACCAGAAAGAACGACTTACAATTAGGATACCTGCACGGAAGCCCAAACCTTCCACAGAACACGCCACAGAACACGCCACAAAGATGGTACCTGCTTCTGATCTAGCTGTCGATATGACTGATGACGATCAATCACTGATTAGTGTTGTAGCTGGAGGGTGCAAGGGATTCGACTTACCAAACATCTTGAGGAATCAATATAAGATTGATTCATTCTTCAAGAATATCCTCGAGAATCCTAGACACTACAAGAATTTTGTATTGGATGATGGACTCATATACATCAAAATGAATGATAGGAACTTACTGTGCATTCCTAAATTGCATGTTCAGGGATGGAACGTTCGTGAGATTGTAATTGCTGAGGCACATTCATTATTAGCCCATTTGGGAGCTAGTAAAACCCTAGCCTACCTTAGGGACAACGTGTGGTGGAAGGATATGACTTCTGATACTACATTCTACTGCCAGTCTTGTGTGACCTGTAGACGGAGTAAACCATCAACACAAAAACCCTATGGATTATTGAATCCATTAGATGTACCGTTGTACCCATGGGAATCAATAGGAGTCAATTTCGTGGGGCCATTACCTGAGTCTAGGAATAGGAATGGTACCTTTAATTCTATAATGGTCGTAATATGTTTGCTTACCTCGATGGTCCACCTGATTCCGAGTCGCGAAAATTATAATGCATGCCAAATTGCTGAATTAATGTTTGACGAAGTCTATAAACTTCATGGATTGCCGAAATCTATAGTTAGCGACCGAGACATCCTCTTTACCAGTACATTTTGGCGACATCTTAATAAACTGGTTGGTACCCGACTCAGAATGTCAAGCACATACCATCCGCAAACTGATGGCGCAACTGAGCACGCTAATCAAACCGTGATGCAGATGTTAAGGCAGTGCGTCGATGAGAAACAGACAGATTGGGTGACAAAATTACCTGCGATAGAGTTCGCTATCAATTCAGCTAGATCTGCAAGTACAGGATATGCACCATTCTTTTTGAATACTGGGCGTATGCCCAGATCCATGATCTGAGACTCTGCTAAACAAAACGAGTACCCAGGAGTCAGGAATTTTGCTTTGCAACAAAAATTGGTGTTGATGGCTGCACATGATAGTATCTTGGGCGCTCGTGTCAATCAGATTCGATCAACTAATAAGAAAAGACAAGTCACACCTTTTAAGAAGGAAGATCTCGTATACCTGTCCTCGAAAAATATTACATTTCCTAAGGGATTGGCAAGGAAATTGATTCCAAAGTTCCTAGGCCCTTACCGAATCCTAGAAGACTATGGGAATGGATCATTCCAAGTCGAGCTACCAGTCCATCTGAAACAGAGGGGTGTACATGATGTTTTTCATGCGTCGTTATTGAGAATACATGTTCCTAATGATGATTGCTTGTTTCCAGGTCGTCTAGACACCCAATTAGGAAATGCTGAGGGGACCGAAGGTGAATGGGCAGTGGATCGTATTCTCAGACATGCAGGATCAAGGATTAACTCCACATTTGAAATTCGGTGGAAGACCGGGGACGTTACCTGGATGCCATGTAATCAAGTTAGCCATTTACATGCTCTTCAGCAGTATTTTGAATTACTGGGTATTACCAATGTTTCCCATCTTGGGGAAGGCAAAGGGAAACCACCATCGGATGATCCGCAGACTTTCATTGGAAATGTAGAATCAGGCTGCCGACCTGCAATTAAAAGAAAGGTGAATCAACCCCAGTGCCACAAGTTATGACTAAATCGACCCCCCTGGCAAGAGCAGCCTACCTACGAAGTCAACCAATTTCTAAACACTACTAGCGAGCGTCGCCTCTATCCTACACCAGTCCTGACCGATAAATTTTCATGTATTCCTTGCAAAGCGCGCGGCCATGTACGCAGGTTGTGTTCTTCTCCGCGGGGTACACCCCACCTGGTTTCACCTAGAGAACAATGGCGAGATCGGGACCTCCCTTCGCATTCACGGAGGACAACTCGACGCTTACCTAGAATACGACGCGATGCTCCGTATGGGAGAACAGAAACTAACTGTTCCCATCGGATACACTCAATGCACCCAGATATTCAATGCGGCACCCAGAGTGCCAGTCAATTTCGTCTATATCAGCGGAAACGAGACCTTGATGGGATCAGGTCCGAAGCCAGATCGCGAGGTGTTCAAGGTATCTCCCCGCGACCTTTACAGTGCCCGACAGGTGGCGCCACGAGGAAGCCAGTTCCTTTCGCCCAGTCGAGCTGGAATTATGACGCAGACGTTATGGCGGAACGCCGAGAACGCTTCCCGGAGTCGTCGAAACGGGCCCAATTCGTACGAGGACGATTTGGGAATAGAGCCAGTGCGTGGGAAAAGACGGCGTTACAACGATCGCGAGTTTCTGCCTTTACCGCGAGGCGTCTGTGGCTGCGTCGAGCTCGGGGATCACTGATGATCTCAACGGTTTCGATTTGGAACCACTTACCACTCC
This sequence comes from Tricholoma matsutake, assembly GCA_026075535.2. Classification (NCBI taxonomy): domain Eukaryota; kingdom Fungi; phylum Basidiomycota; class Agaricomycetes; order Agaricales; family Tricholomataceae; genus Tricholoma; species Tricholoma matsutake. Next base: position 467,124 of record AP026550.1, on the reverse strand, counting down.
TCCCAATGACCAAACCACTTTCCCTGACCCCATTTCGACTTCTTTATCTGCGCAAGATCAGGTTATGAAGGATACCATTTCTGGAAATGTTTCTAATGCGAAGGCTGCTGGAGTTTCAGCTAAAGGGAAGGGGAGGAAGAAGGATTAAGTGTGAGATGTCGCGAGAACGACATCTGGAGGGCGGGTGTAAGGATAGCGTGATCCGGGTGATGCACGCTCCGGTATTTTCCTTATCATCTATCCCTTCCGTTATTTCATTTATTTCGTCTCTATGGTTTCTTTCCTTTTCTTTTACCCTATCTCTTCTCATACGATGACTTATCTGTATTTCCAATTCCCTGCTGCTTACTACTTGACAACGAGCTGGACTCTTTATTTAGATACCCGACGAGCCCGAATTCTTACTTATATAAACGAACAGTTTTGTAACTAGTAGGAGAGAATTTAGAGCCCATTAAACTGTCTATCGAGTGACATTAGAACTTGGTGTGCTAGAACCGTGATTCGTCACGCTTATATCACACCCGGGCCATTCAGAGAATGTACTTAGTAGTCTGGGTGCCTCATGCCCCAAGATTCTGTGTGTGTGCCAAGTGGTGGAGCAATGTCAATGAGCCAAGCAAAAAGAGGGCAGCGATGGACAAACACCGAGGGAATCAGTGAATCATGATGGAACATATGACAACAAGATGACATCTCTCAGACATGAACTTGGAAAACATGGCTGTCTATTTGTCTATGCAAGCCTCATACCTGTACCCTTAACAATTCCACCATCCGTTATGCCTGGAAATCCGCTGCTTGCTGCACGTACGCACCTCCAAATCAACTTCAAGACAAGATCGCTGATTTTCTTCGATGGAATGACATATCCTTTTGGAGGATAACGGAGTTGCAGCCAAATATCATTCTTGTTTTGTGAATTTTCTAAGGATATCTTTTACGACGGCAATTTCTTGAACAACCAAGGCGCCCAGGTGAGCGACGGATGGATGACCAGGAAACATCACAAACTGACGCCTTGCAAGAATAGAAGCTTTGTGCAATTTGTTTGATATGTCTTGTCTTGAGTTAAGACAAAAAGAATTTTTTTTCAGGCATACAGGTTTAAGAAGGGAGGATCGGAAGGTATTCATCGAGGGGGACAGAAGGCGATGTGGGAATGGGTGAACCTTCCAGCTGTTCGTCTGTTTTGACACAGGGGCGCCGGAAAAAGGATCTCGTGTGTGGTTGGTAGATTATTCAAACTCAAATCACATTGCGTAAGTATCGCTATAACGTTTTTGCATTTGCATCCAATACAAGATGTGAAAAGGAAATGCAATTGAAGTCAAACACGCCCCCTAGGCTACTGACTCTCAACACATGTCAACGGCGGCAAAATCGGTCTCCTCCCTTTCGCAATGTCAGCCTTGATCACCTCCGCAAGCAGCCTACTACGATCCCAGTCCATACCTCCATCGCCCTCGCCCTCGCCCTCGCCCTCCACCGTCCCAATGGAAAGCAGCGTACCCATACCCTCAAGATGCGCCTTCATCTTCTCCTTCTCCCACCATTCCCTCGCCCTAGCACGAGCTCTCCCCCGAGCTTTCACCTCCCTCACCAGCAGCGCTTCCCGCTTACTAGCATAGCTCTGCACTACAAGGTCAGGTCTTGCCCGTGCAATGCGTTCTGCAATACTCAGACGCTGAGCATGAAGCTTCGATCGCCGGGCTCGTCGATCACGAGCTCTTGGGTCTTCTTCTTCTTCCTCCCTCACCCTCACCCTGGATAATAATAATAGACCATTGGGCGAGGTGGGTGGCGGCCGTTGGTGTATACTTGGTTTTCGGCGAGATTCCCTAAAAAAAGGTCGGGCGAGGCTCAAAGCTTCGGTTGAAGCTCTGTTCTCATCGCTACCCAGTGAATGGATAACAGGATACTCGGGATTTGAGTCTTTCCGCTTTACAGCCTCTGGAGCACCATCACTCGAAGTCGGTGCCTGGAGAATTGATCGTTTAGGAGGGTAGTTATTCACTTCTAGTAGCGGAGATGGCGACGAATCGCGTTGTTGGGGTGTGGGTATAGGAAGTCGGCTGCTCAAAGGAAGAGGAGCGGTGATGCATTGATTACTAGGATGGGTGACGATATGTGGATGTGGAGTAGGGGTCCGAGAGTTCATGAAAGGAATGGGCGGACGACCTCCCGCAACCAGCCGCGTTTGGAGATGAGGCAGAGTACAAGACAGAGACATGGAGATACTATGATGCTTCCTCTTGCCTGACGTTAAAACCATTCGCGGCGAGGGCTTCCCTTGCACGAGACGCACAGGAGATGACACAGGCGTCAATTGCTTTGCTGCCCAAGGAACCTCTACGCCTGTATCTCCAGGAACTACAGGAGGGTTCTTGGTTGACCTAGATTTCTCCATCTCCAATTCATCAAGAACACGTGTGGTATCACTCGTCTGCGACGCCTGTGACGGCACCCACCACGCATGTTCGTTCTCCTCTATCCCAGCCAAGCTCGCAAAGAGCCGATGCGCAGTCTTGCCCCTCTCATCCTCGCTGAATCCGTCGTCATCGGACTCGTCTTCACTGTCGATGAAGCGCATCACAGGTTCTTCCTTCCCTTTGCCTTTCACGTCGCGGGATAATGATGTATTCCCAAGCTCCGACGGGGAAGACTGAACACCCAACAGGCGATCCAGAAGTTGGTTCTCTACCGGGCCCAAAGACGCGCGAACGACTTCAAGTTTCTGCTTGAGCTTCCCGTTCTCTGCCCATCTTTCGGCAAGGTCAGCTGCACCGTCACCTACAAGGTTTTTTAGAGCAACATCCATATCGCCTGCCATGTCATCGACAAGTTGCTGTAGGTGCGGGAGATCGAGAGCATCATCATTTTGGTGAGAGGTTGATGTAGTTGAATGGAGACAATCGACGAACATGTTGTTTATCGCCCTCCAATCGAGACCTCGGAGCCGGGGTTCAAGAGTGTTGGGCACCACTCGGCGCGGACGGAAGAGCGCTACGAAGTCTCGAAGTTCTGCAAGGGGAGAATGACGAGAGAGGGGAACGAGCTAAAGGTGTCGTCAGAGAATATCAAGCACCATGTATATAGTCAGGGTGTCATACCAAGATGTTGATCACTTCGCCACTGAGGAGACGCTCTTTGGTGTCTTGGATATATAGGTTCCAGCTAGCGCTTCCCATGGTAACTGGATTGACATATATGACACGTTTCCCCATGTGGCTTATGGCGTTTGAATGCTGTTTCCCGGGCTCGTTGTCCACTGCAACGTATTCGCATCTGTGGAAACGCTCGCAGGCATGAAAGCGCGTTGAAGCTGAATTCCGAGTTGTGATAGCCCGGAGAAACGGATCTGAGATGCATTGGAAGATGGAGAATTTGTATCGATCGACGTGAATCTGAGGAGTTAGTATGAATCAAGACTATCGAGATGGTTATGATTATTGAAACCTATTACTTGACTTTGGAATTCTCGTGCTATAGCTTTGAGAATGTCTTCGTAGCCCCACGTCCAGATGTTGATGAAAAAGTACGTTGTTTCCGGGAGCAGCTTCATGAGCTCGACTAATCCGGTTGTCGCTTGTTCCTAGTGGACATGATAAGAGCAAGAAAAGTGAATCGCAACTGGACATACCTTGGTTGGGACGGTAAGGTTTGACAAGACGCAGGCAGTGTCAAGGTATATTGCTTCGAGCGGCTTGACGATCGAGGGATAATAGGCTCTACTTGAGTCATGAGAAGAAATTATGGTATGGGGGGCAAGATAAGGTTGCAACGAAGGACTCCGAGTCAGGGATTCAAGAAACCAAGGCTCAGCACGGAAGTCGCCTGTATGCAATATCGCTCCCTGTGCGCCTTCTATCAGAAACCTAAGATGATAAAATTTGAGCTGCGGAGTTAATATATTTTATAGCAAGCACATTACATGACTGCCCCCGGACAGTGGTTTGCATTCAGTAAAGTGATGGTCACAAATTCACCATCTGAAAGCTCGTGTTGAATTGCAGTATCCAAGGGAACTGCTTTCTGTAACGGAAGCTGGTGAGAAGAACACCATCACATGAGGATCTATTATAACTAACCAAAAGGTCTCGGGAGCCAGCGTAGCACATAGCGCCATCGGGCTGCGTTCTTGGGTTTATCTTCAAGTGCGAAAAAGTTCGAGTCTTCTCCGCTCTGAGGTCCAGTTCGTGAAGCTCCCGTTCAGCATACACTTCATGCCTCAAAAGCATCTCCTTTGCGTCTTTCGAGCAGATAACGGTGTAACCGAAAGACTGCGCCGAAAGGCCATTGATATGGTCAGTATGTGTGTGAGAGAGCAGATGTAGTGCAGCTGCATAGTCCTGGGTAGCTGATTGCGCAAAATCGTCGACGCGAATACGATAGGGAAGTACAAAAGAGTTGTAAGGTGTTCCTGGTGGCATTCTAGAGTTGAAGAGGTCACAATCACGTGAAAGTGACACACGCGCCCACAAAGTATTGTGAGTCATACTGGATTATACATAACACCCATAACAAGAAAACGGTCACAGCACAGAGCTAGATTGAATTCGTCACCTGACCTCACCTGACTTTGACGGAACGCCCAGTTCCGGATCCAAGCAGCCATTACTACCATTCGACAACACAACATGGTCATTCTTTGCGCCTCTACCCTCTGCAAATCTCCAATTTCAACGCGACGTGCATGTGGTATCATCCGTTCTGGTCGCTTCTCGGCCACTTTCAATAGATTTCTTTTACGGGGGTTAACTACAACTGGAGACGTGAGTTAATGCTTGTAACCAGTTTGGATGGAGAATGAATTTTTAAAATGATAGCTGAGACGTACGGGACTGTACGATTTTCATGTGGATCACGGCGCAAAGATGGTAGAATACGCTGGGTACGCAATGCCATTGGTGTATGGCGATGTTGGACAAGGTAAAAAGTTGGACGCTGTGTGTATGATTTCATGACTCTCAGTCGTCATTGACCAGTTGCAAGCCATAATCATGTACGAAAAAGTGCGGGCCTATTCGACGTCGGGCACATGGTCCAATCAAAGTAATAACCTCTTTTCTTTTCTTGTAATATAAACTGAGAAATCTAACCCTGCAAAGCTACCGTGGTCCAACAGCAACAGCATTCCTAGAATGGCTCACACCTTCGTCTCTTTCAACTCTCAACCCCTATAGCTCGACACTCTCTGTCCTACTCAACGAAAAAGGCGGCATCATCGACGACTTGATGCTCACGAAGCACGCAGCAGATGCATTTTACATCGTAACAAACGCCGGGCGGCGCGAGGAAGACCTCTCTTGGATCCGAGAGAAGCTCAGGGAGTGGAATGGGAGTGAGAAGGGGAGAGAGGAGGGGCCAGTAGAGATGGAAGTCATGGAAGGGTGGGGGCTTCTTGCGCTTCAGGGTTGGTTGGGTTTCTGTCAAACCTCCTGCGGTTGAGGGGGACCTGGTCATCCCTTGATTGACTTACATTATGTTTACTCAGGACCCCAAACGGCGTCGTTCCTGCAGGGTTTCACCTCATACGACCTGCGACAACTGACATTCGGGACATCGGCATATGTCCCCATCGAGGGTTTCAATCTGCATATCGCCAGGGGAGGATATACAGGCGAAGACGGGTTTGAAGTGAAGCTTTCTATATATCATTTCTAAAAAATAAAAAAATTGATCCAGAATTGTACGGGCGCATTAGATCTCGATCCCTCCATCTCAAACACTCGATGTTGCGAAATTGCTGACGAAAAGCCCGGTACAGCTGACGGGCCTTGGAGCGCGAGATAGTCTTCGTCTAGAAGCGGGCATGTGCTTGTACGGCAACGACCTAGATGAGGATATCTCACCTATCGAGGCTGGGTTGGGATGGGTTATATGTCAGTCTGACCTTCACATATTCTAATCTCTAAAAGTTATATGTTACCAGCCAAGGAACGAAAAGAGAAGGGTGGTTTCATTGGCGCAGAGGGTGTACAGAAGGTGATCAAGGACGGTCCATCACGGCGGCGAGTGGGGATGATCGTTGAGGGTGTTCCTGCACGACGTACGTCTACAATCTATCTGCCTTGCTAATTTTTTTACTTGCACTAACGTGACAACCTTTCATTTTCATCAAGAGGGTGCCAAAATCTTCACACCAGGATCTAAAGACGAACTCGGTTAGTTTTTTTTTTTCGTTTTTTATACATAGAATTTTATAGTGACGCCGCGTTAGGTTCAGTAACATCTGGTATTCCATCCCCCACGCTCGGAGTAAACATCGCGATGGGTTACGTCAAATCGGGTTCGCATAAAAAAGGAACGGAGTTGGAGATGGACGTGCGCAATAAGATGAGGAAGGCGGTTGTGACACCTATACCTTTCATTAAGCCGAACTATTTCAGAGGATGAGAGAGAGATTGGGATGTCAGCAAGAAACAACCAAAAGTGATATTCTTAATCACACCAGTCGATTCGTCATCCCAGAATAATGACTTGACAATTTGTAACTATGAAAGTAACTAAGACAACATATGCACATAGGCAACGAACCCATATCACCGTACACACAAACAACAAAAATAGCCATAATTATAGGGTTCAAAGGTCCAATGTTCAATGACCCATTCCATTCCACACCATAATTCCACCCCGCTATCTGCGTTTCCCCATCTAACACAAAGTAACATCAACCCTCGCCCCCCCACAACAACTGACAAAGCAAACATACCAGACTCGAACAAGCACAAAACACACGCACACCACCACCAAGTCAAAAATATAAAACTCATTCACTGTTTCTTCTTCTTCGCACCTACACACCCCCCCCCCCAAGGATCAGCATATCTCCTCCCACAAACAAACAAATAACATACCACCAGCCTTCCCCTTCGGGAGCGCCTTCCTCTTCTCCCCCGTCCCAATCGTATCGTTCTCAAATCTCGGACTATCCTCTTTATCTTTCTTCCCAGCCGGAGGTACCTTCTTCCCTATCTTCGCCTTGGTCTTAGGCAGGGTCAACGCCTTGTAAACACCGACACCCGCCCCCGGATCGTTCTCGCACTCAACGCAGAACCACTCGCCGTCCGGTACAGCGTTTAAAGGCGGGGTGAGGCATGCGAGGTGGTATGTGGAGTCGCACTGTGGGGGGTTATCATAGGTGATGTTCGTTAGTCGAGTTGAGTTTGTACGGAGCAAAGGATGAAGCAAGGTGGAGTGGAGTGTGGATGGGAAGGAAGCATAAACCCACTTTGTCACATTCCAATGGATCTCCATCGTCTTTCCTGCACACGATACACGCCTGCGGCGGATCGAGGTCCACTGGATGCCGTGGCATATCCGCAAACTTGTCATTCGGGTGTGCAATGAACAGCGTCGTATTTTGCCCCGCAGCGATACTACACACACACACACACACAAAAAAAAAAAAAAAAAGCAATAAGCACAGGCACGAGAGGAGCGCGGAAAGAAGGCAAGACTAATTACATACTCGAATACCTCAATCCCAGTCAACGGCACGCTCTTTGTCGGCTTCGTCGCACTCTTCGGCTCGTCCGGGCCTAGCCCCAGTTCGCCTATAGAATATTGCAATTTGGGGCCTCATTAGTGTCATAAAATTTTGACGTAGGGAGAGGAGAGTGCAAAGGCCCCTGGGAGAAACGCACCGTTGGCGGCGTTTTGGCCCCATGCGACGGTCATGATAGAGTCGTCTTCGTCGGGCGTGAGAGCCCAGTGCGTTACGCCCCCGCAGCGGGCGAGACTGATTTTACATCCCCTGGATGCAGCGTGGTAAGTCAAAGTTGAAGGTGTGGGGTGAGAGAGCGGCCTACATGATCTCCTGCATGATCCGGAAGGATGAATACGGTGAGCCGGAGGAACCTTATTGATCTTGGAAAGTATACACATCAACGTTAGAAATCGGAAGAGGGTACCTTCGCCGCTGTTCTTCCACTGTTGAATTATCAAAAAAAAAAAAAACGGAGATGAAGAGAGGAAATGACATGAAACCCACTTTCCCAGCCATCCAATACATCCCTTGCTTATCAATAACGACACTATTTGAAGGGCCAGCAATGACCTGTGCGCCCATCGTCGCTTCACTTGGGCCTGCGAACTATGATGTGTCAAACATTGGCTTTCGGATACAAATAGAGACATAGTATTACCTGTGGCACGACTTTGGGTTTCAGCGCGTCGACCTGGTTGCCGAGACCGAGGCGGCAGTAACCGTTGTAGCCCCATACGTATACGACTCTGGATGTTGTAGTTAGCATAGACGAGGGGAAGGGAAAAGGAAGGGAGAAGGGAGAAGGGTAGACATAGCAAGGGACATGGTAGAGAAAAGGGGAGGGAGGACAAACCCGGAAGAATCCACAGCGAGACTATGTTGTTGCCCAGAAGCGATCTGCACAATGTGCTTGCCGTCCAGCTCCTTGATATAGACTACAAGCCGGGTCAGTTAGAATGAACGACAGAGATGGGAGCATTGACCGACTTGGGGATGGTTCAATGTCAAACGCCGTCTTGTTCCCAGTTGTTATACGTTCCCCCGTCGTACCGTTCCCCAGCTGCCCCTTTTCCGCACTTCCAAACGAGAACACTAGATCCACATGAACAAAAAGGCAAAATCGAATCCAAGTATGGACCGACATACCCTTCCCAGACTCCGTCAACACAATCGAAAACGAAATCCCAACGGCAGCCTGTACGACCTTTTCCTTATCCCCATCACGGGTACTAATCCCATTCACCATCTTGAAACCCCCAACTTCGGGGCACACCGGATGTCCACACTAAACCACCGCGTCACAATGAGTCAACTCACACAAAAGTAACCCAAATACACACCTGCCCATAGCTATTCGCTCCCGCACTCCATACTCCCCCATCACTCCCCACGAGCAGTGTATGATTCCTCCCACAAGCTGCATGTACCCACCGCGTATCATGAGACGCGCCGAGATCTTGTGGTGCTACTCTGAGTGGTGCATTCTCTGACACGTATTCGTTATCGCGAGATGAGACGCCCAAACAGGAGAAACCATTTCGACCAAAGAGCCATGCTACGCCGTCGATATCGAGGACTACGAAGTGGCAGCCAGCGCAGGAAGCGTGTATAGAAGTGGCTTTGATATTGCTGAGTGAACGGAGGATGTAAGGTTCGAGGAGGTCAGGATGGCTGGAAGTTTGAAAAAAATTGAATTTGAGTTGAAATGGATTGTAGAACGTCGTCAACTCACGTTTGTTCAGCATTCTCAGGTTTTGCAGCTCCTCCCCGTTCTTTACGTCCCAGCTTAGGCCTGAAGTCAAGTTGGAAATGAAGGTGGTAACAAGTTTCAGCTTTTGAGAGAAATGTCCTCACCAGTCCGTTCCACCGCAAATCAATACTAGAACACTTAGTACGATACCAGGAAAGAAGATAATGAAATATACCTCTGCCCCATTGTGGATTTGTAGACTTTTCAATGATGCTCATGATATTTGGTGTCAGACACGTACAACGGCGGCTTTACGCGGACGCGGCGTTAACGATCAAAATGCTTATATCGTGTACAGTTTACTATACAAGAAGCCTACTATGGGTATAAACTACACTACACTTCGGTATCATTAGTATCAGTTTTTAACTATGCCATGTGGCGTACTAGCCATTTACACACCTCCTAAGAAAGCAGTACGATAAGCACAAATCCATACACACGTACGCAGTACGACCTACCTCTAACCTTGACCTGTCCTCTTGATTTCGCACCTCGTCCACCCGACAAGACAGGCACAGGCATAGACGAGTCCGAGCTCTCCACATACGACCCAATAAGCACTAGCAAAAACATCAGCATCAGCATCAGCACACAACACCGCACATCAAGGACACGCACAGATACTCGTCCCCGTCCGTTTGATCGAATACTACAACCCATTAAGCACATACTCCTCCCCTGACTCAAGACAAACTCACCTCGAAATCATCTCCAACAAGCATCAACATATCACCATGCAGCAGCGTCACCGATATATCCTGTTTCCGAGGCTTCGGTTTTGGTTTTGGTTTTGGTTTCGATTTCGGTTTTTGAGCTTCTGGTGCAAGTGCAGGTGCCTTCCCTTTACCCTTTCTTGCGCCAGCAGCAAGTGCAGGCTCGACGACTGAGCCCTCCGTCTCGACAGGTAAACCTCCAGCCATTGACATCGGCGGATGAACATCGACATCAGGCATGATCACATCCCCATCCCCATCCGGGACATCCACGTCAACATCCATGTCAACATCCCCATCCATCGAAATCAGCCCATCCATCTCCGTATTCATGTCCATCTCCGTATTCATGTCCATGTCCACATCCATCCTCACGCCAAGCAACTCAGTGCCAATCCCCGCCGGTCCCACCCCCATCCCCATCCCCACCCCCACCTCCCTAAACCCCGACTTGGGCACAACACTAATCACCACCTCCGAGCCCAAACACATGATCACCACAGGCCTCTTCCCACACCTCAGCGCCGACGTTCCCTACTCAAAAAACCAATAAGCAGGTGTGAAACCAAACACCCCATTACCAGATTTACCTTCTTAACCCCCGACGTAACCCACGCGAACACATCCATCCTGTTGATCTCAAACGCAGGGTCCTCACCATACCCCCTCGCAGAGAAGACCATCGTCTCCTTCGCGCGAGGTATACTCGCCGGTGCACAGTCCCATGCTACAGCCGTGCCAGCATCAGCACCATGAACACCAGATGAAACAGAGTAAGAAAAGTACGGGCCTGAGAAAGAAACAGCTTGTCAGCAGACACACAAGGACAAGCGAAAAGACACCTACCGGATTCACCGATGGTACGCCGTAGTGGGACAGTCTTCTGCACCTCGAGAAGGAGGTCCGTCGCTCGCGCCTGCAAGCTTCGTATGTTCCCAGTAAAAATGTGTTTCACGGCCACACCCGCGTCTACAGGAGCACCGGTGGCGTTGTAAATATCCGGATTAGATGTGGTGCTAGGGCTGGCAGCGGCAGGAGCATCGGGGTTGGCGGGTGTGTACGCAGCAGAGGTGGAGGTGGAGGCGACGCTGATGCTGGCAGCGGCAGGAGCATTGGGATTGGCGGGTGTGTATGCGGAAGACGTGAGGGCAGAGGCGGAAGTGACGCCGATGCTGGCTCGGACGAATCCCCCTCCCGCTTCATGCACAACATACGAAAACGTGCGCATGCCATCCGCCCAGACAGACAGAGCACCCCGCACGCTGCCCGCATCAGGGTACGTATCCATCGCATGAGTGACGGGCATCACTTGCATAGGATCCCGTAGAACATCAAGCGGGACAGCGAATCCAATCGGTCCTTTCTCCGCTCTCATCGCCTCTGTCTTCACAACACAATCACCATCAGCCATGACCGACTTTCTAAGGCCACGGAAATGACAACCCACCAAACAACGCTGACCCACACACCACCGCATCCTCAACAGCGCCTGGTAATTCACCCTCCCACATCGATCACACCACCACCCGCTCGGTATACCCTCATACCCGAACCCCTGGTCCCACCCACTCTCCGTCCCCAGCTGCCCCCGCACATGCTCAGGCAACACGCTCCAATACCTATCCCCAAGCTTCGCGCCCGTCCCCAGTCCAAATACCACATTCGGATGCTGACGCCGCGCTATCCGATACCGCTCGTTTGACTTGTCCGGATAAGCATCGTTGTCATCATGATGAGTATGGGCGTCGGAACGGGTACGAGGGCGAGTGCGAATGCGGGTGTCGAGGGGGTTCCGCCGGGAATAGAATAGGCTAGTAGGGCTGGAGCTTTGGCTAGGTCCACTGGGTGGGACGGGATTCCACCAGGGCTGGGGAGAGCCCGAACCTGAAGCTGGGTCCACATCTTCCTCGCCGCTGGCACCCCATATACACTTGAACCGCCATTCAACCTGCCCAACGGCACGATCCGGTGCCGATTCGCCTAACGTTAGAGAAGGCATCGCACATTCTTCCTGTTTACATCAGAAAATCATTGGTTCGTCCATTTAACGAATGAGGAGATGGAAAACCTTACCAGCACCTCCCCGACCATAAAAAACCCCATATACACGTAACCGCACTCTTCCGGCACTGAAACACCCCAGTGGGCTGTCAGCATGCTTTTCGAGGCAATAACGTTGAGCGGTGTCCCTGATATATAAGCATCAATGACAATCTGCACTTCCTGCGGGAGAATGTTCGGGATGCGCTGTTCGACGGGTTTTTCGACCGTATCTGGGATCTTAATCTGGTTAGGCCACGTTTGGGGAGGGGCACTGTGTGGTGCAGGTGTGAAGAGTAGTGGAGCAGGTACCGAAACTTCCATCTTTACCTGGAGGTTGGTAGAGGACGAGCTGGGCAGGACTTGGATTGCTTGGGAATCTGCAGCCCGAGAGGTTGCTCCACGGCGAGGGATTCGAATTCGCAGTGGGAAGATTGACTTGCTCCGACTCCCATCTTGAACAGTGGCATTCTTCTCCACCGATGCCGACGACGACGTTGGTAGCCCCTGATCTGCATTAGCAGCGGGCTCAGAACGAGGTAGCCCTTGAGTTGAGCGAGGTGACGAAATGGACGGTTGGGTGGGTTGCGTCTCTGCGTCCGGTGTACAGAGCGAGCAAGATGTACCCTTGTACATGTAGCAGGGACACTTATGATTTAAAGACAGGGACGCTGATGATGGGCCGACGCCAATCTCACCGCCAGTGGCTTGAACCGCGTGGATATTGCTGGAGGGCAGCAACTGAGAAGCAAAGACATTTGATGACATGCGAACTTCATCATCCGGGGCATGGGCATGGCTGTCACGCATCCCTGTAGGATGGTATTAGCAAGTTGAGGAACCCAGAAGGAATGAAGCGTACGAGTTAAGAAAGAAGCCGGCACATATCTCAAAGTAGGTTCTTTAGTTCGATATTGGGGATCTGTTTCCGACTCTAGCTGCACGTCGCATACGCCGCAGTAGATGTTTCTGGGCATTGCACACGTACAACGTCGTCGGATGCTAGTGTCAGGCGGAAGGGCGGGTTGGGCGGGGTTAGACAAATGACGATCGGCGATGTCATTCATGGATGCATCGCTGGAGGGACTGGGATTTCGTAGTTGTGGGATGAAACTTGACGACATCCGTACTTCATAACGGTCGATAGGCGAGTATGCACAATCGGAGATGCCTGCAGGATGAAACCATGAGTTTGTACTGTGAATATCCTTGAGAAAAAAATAATTCACGCTCGAATAATGGGGATGGGAAGCGACGCAGTTGGGATGCTAGATCCCTGAAACTGGCATGGTGTTCACTTTCTGGCAGGATATCCATTTCTAGCACAAGATAGGCATTAGCCGGCCTTTCGTGATGCTTCCAGAGCACAAAAGACTCACGCGATTCGATATGGGACAAGACAGGACTCGAATTACGTGGAGGTACAGGCTGGACGGTTGCAGGAGGAAGATGAAGTTCGGGTCGAGAGGGTTGAGGCTCGGGAGGTACAGGAATGAATGTAGGTCTGGAGTTGAAGGAATAATGCGTCTTGAGGTTGACAGGTTGAATGTTGGGCGATACAACATACTTGCAATAAGAATTGGGAGTTGGGGGGGGTGTAGCGGAAGGCGTCTCCAAATCGGCAGGGGCACATATGAATGCTCTGGTCCTAGAACAGCCCATGAGTTACCTAGAATAACATTGCATGTAGGACGTTCACGTACATTTTCAACTCCATGGAATGAGGGCTATCCTTCCCCACCTCCGAAATGATCGTCCCCGTATTTCCATCTTCTAGAAAGAGTGTAGGCGGCTCGGACCGTATCCACGATACACCATTCGTACACTTCGTCAATTCAGGCAAAGCCGACACAAGTTCTTCTTTACTCTAGTAAGTGACACTTTTATCAGGAGCCAAAGAGTTATGAGAATGTGAGAGGATGCTCACGCCACACCACACTCGCGGCCATATGCAGGGACGTTCGCGGTTTAATAAAATCTCATTCTCCGCTCGGTGCTCCAGTTTGACATGTGTACCTGATATGCTCCATTTAGGCTGACCTGCAACTACTGTCTGGTCTCGATAAACGTATCAAGCGTCAATACGATAGCAAAAGATTAATGTGAATACTCACTCCTTTTCCTCGTGGTGCCTACGGTCTTCCTGGCTTTCGGCTCTTTGATCTTCGGCTCCGTCGGTTCATTTTTGACACGCTTCTCCTTGGCGAGATCCGCTTTTGCTTCTTTCACTGCCTTCGCTTTGGCTGTTTTCGTTGTCGTTTCCTTCATCTTTGCCTCTTTTATAAGTTTCGCCTTGACCTCCTTCACTGCTTTCGCTTTGACCTCCTTCACTGTTTTCTCCTTCGCCGCCTTATCCTCTCCAGTCACCTGAACTTTCGCATTGGGAGCAGGTGCTGCTTTCCGGGCAGGTTTCTTCGCCTTTTTGCCGACCTCGTGTGAGTTTAAGGGTTCAACTTGCTCTTCCACCTTCGACCGCATGATTTTCAGCACATTTGAAGGCGCGGTTGTCCCGTTTTGTGGTACTTTGTCTGTACCGGTCCCCTGTATGATACCTGAGTCCAACCAGCCGACATTGAGTGGTAACATTTGATGATAGAAATGTGCAATCGGGATATTAGGAGGATTGCTGTGTAACTGAAAACATGAGGGCCCTCTGGACGCTAAAAGCTCTCCAAATCGTCCAGGATGTTGGTGGATGTCGAAGCGCACGCCGCAGAACTCACAAGTTTGTCTGACAACTGACGAACTGTGGAACTTTGTTTCCTTTCTGGTACATAATTACATAATTGAAAATTGACGCCCACATGCTCAAGAGAATGTAGAGACGGCGTTATTATCTAACAAGCAACAGAGACGCTAGCCTAAATTGATGCATCGCTGCCTGAGGGACGGAATCTTGATTTTTTTGTTCGATGAGAGATCGAGAAATACAACTGCTCACTTGAATTCACCGACTCATCAAGTCCCCGAAACTACATAAGCTTCAACTATGCATTGAGTTGCGCACCAAACGTCCAGTCACGGCGATTCCATTCAAATCGTACGCGGATTCCAAGCTAGTACGTTTGGCATAGCATGGGAGATGAATCTACTACAGCGTAGTCGTTTGATCAGTAGATAAGATAGATAAAATAGATTCGGCTGAGGAGGGGCTTGTCAAGGATGGAGACACCTCGTAGGCCAACATTGAACATAGAAATTCCTCCTAGTACCACCAAAAAACACCAGTCATGCAGTCCTGCACTATGGCAACTTTTTAAGCATGCCGGTTGATGAGCGAAAGTTGGACCCCAAAAACCTGTTCCAATGGATATCCAACTTCAGTTTCTTAGTGAACATAAATCAGCACACTAGGGTTGCGTAAAAATTCATATTTTTACCGACCTATTATTTACCCGTAATTTACTTGGTAATAGGGTTGTTCACGGTTGGCATTTTTGGTTCATTTTTCACTCATTTTTCAATCATTTTCTATTTCATTTTGATTCCATTTTTCTCAAGGATGGAACTGAGAATGAATGTAAAATGAATGTAAAATGGAACCCTACCCTTGCTTTTGTAAAAAGGGAACCGAAAAATGATCATTTTTCATCTTTTTAGCACTGTGCCTGGCGAGAAAAATGCATTTTTGCTCCATTTTTCTAAATTTTCCATTCCATTTTTCATTCCCTTTTGTTTGTTCCTCTGCCAAATACACGAAAATGAGTCGAAAATGAGTTTGAAAATGAGCCGAAAATGACCCAAGAATGGCTACCATGAACAACCCTAATTTACTAGTAATTTTTTTTTTTTCTTTTTGGTGGAAGCATTTTCCCCACAATTTGTGGGAGGCTTTGAGACACTAGAATTCCATTTCTGGAAGACCATCCTGCTTAATATGGGGATGACAATGTTACTGCTCTCGCTGCCTGCTTAGGGATTCCAAGGAATTTGAATCTCAGAGTGGGGGTTACCAGGAGGAAATGCATGTGGAGGGGTTTCTTATTCTATTCTAGGCAACAACAGCACCAACGACCCCTCCCCTACTCCAAATGTGAGCAGGGTGATTTCTACTTTGATTCTAGGCAACTACGGCACCAACGGCCTCTCCCCCACTCCAAATGCGAGTGGGGTGATTTCTACTTGATTCTAGGCAACTATGGCACCAATGGCCTCTCCCCCGCTCCGAACGTGAGCAGGGTGATTTCTGGTTTGATTTCAGGCAACCATGGCCACCACCACCCCCTCCCTCGCTCCAAATGCAAGCCAGGGGGGTTCTAGTTTTTTTTCCTAGGCAACAACTAGGCAATAGCATGGGTACTCCCATGGGTACCCAGAGCTCTAGTACTGGCAGGTGTCGATTCCTGCATGGGTTTTGTAGCACCCCCAGGCCAAGTATATAAATTATATAAATTAATTGTATCTAAACTAAGTATTCTAAGTGTACTAAAATCCACCCCACCTCACATTTGCAAGTGAGAGGGGGGTGGTGGTCATGACTTCATGCTAGTAACATTAGTTAGTAGGAATATAAAAAAAAGACAAGAAAAATAATCAACTTATGGCCCAGTGGTGGGGGCAGGTGCTGGGTTGGTGCTGTCGTTCCCTCCTCCTCCTTGTCATCCCCTTGTCCCCCTCCTTGTTGTCCTGCATCATCATCGTCTGGTCGTGGTCGTGGTCCTAGTTGTCATTGCCCTCCGTCCCCCCTGATTTGTCATTAAGCACCCGCGATCCATCCTATGAGCAGGGGCTCGCAGCGGTGTGGCGGGTGCTGGGTCGGCTTCATCGTCCTGTTGTTGCTGTTGTTGTTGTTGTTGTTGGTAGTTCTGAACTAGTCGGTAGCTAAAAATGATTGTTGACAACAAATAAATGAAATGAGGAGGAAAAAGAATTACCAACAGCCCAAGAGACGTTGACAATGTCTCTTGGGCCTTTTTTGCTTTCGTTGTTGTTGTTGTGTCATCCTGTCCTCATCCTCGTCATCTGTCATTGATCTGGGTTACTTCATACCACCCAGCCTGGGCCAGCCACCCCATGAGCAGGGGCTTGTGGCAGTGGCAGGGTGGGGTTCGTCGTTGTCATCATCAGAATCCAGATCTAGTAACATTTGTTAGTAACAATAAAATGAAAAGAGAAAGAAAAAAGACTTACATACAGCCCAAGAAACATCGTCCACATTTCTTAGACCCTTGCTTTGGTCTGCTGGGTGGAGGCCCTGCTCATTTGGTTGTCCTGGTTGTCCTCGTTGCGGCCTGGGACGGTCGAGTCATTGTCACAAATGATTACAAATAAATGTAAATAACACATCAAGAATCAACAAAGATGCGATTACCATGTGCACACAAGGCCAAATTGTCTGTGCGCATCCTGGGGGTATATAAACCCTCCCATTTCTACTGGTGGAGCTGGGCTTGCCCCACTTTCATTTTTAATATGTAGTTAATAATTTTAAATAGACTTAGATGTTATATTTCAAGCTGTTACCTCCTTTTTGGTGATGGGTAGGGCACGGGTTGCGGGTTGGGATTCCATGACCCGTACCCGTACCCGTGGCTACCCGTTGATAGGTCCACCTTGTTGTTCAAGCTCAGAAAACACATCTACGATCATCATCGAAGCTCTACAAACCCATACAAACCCCTCCAAAGCTCTACGAACCCCTCCAAACCTCTACAAACCTCTACAAAGTCACGAGATGCTTCGAAATTCTTCGCGACACCTCGAAATTCTTTGTATGCCTTCGGCTGCCATAATACAATTCCCCCAACCTTTGTACAGCTCAGGACATACACCTGGAACATCGTCGATGGGTTCTGAACCAGTATCGAGCAATATCACAGCAATATCGGCCTTCGAACAAAGTCCGAAGAATTGTCGAAAATCTTCGAAAATCATCGAACATTGCAAATTGACATCGGACACTATATCACTATCCAAATAATCATCACACACATGCCAGACGTATCCCCTACCATTGTCGAACAATATCGCACCGATATCGGGCCACAAATGAAGTCCGAAGAATCTTCGAAAAACATCAAACCTCGAAAAACATCGTTGGACACAGTATTTCCTGTTCGAATGATCTTTGGATGCATGCTGGACACATGGGACACTATATCGAGTATATCGAACACATTTCGACTGCATGTGCACGCATACAATCTGCTCGAAGCAGTTTCTGATCTTTTATTCAATTTATAACAAGGACAGTCCAGTTTTAGCTATTCTTTCTTATTATTTCTTCATCATATGTTATATTCACCCCTTCTAGGCTCGCTTTATTGTTCTGATATACTTATATTGTCTTTTGCCTCAAGTTTTCCACATGTTTGCCTCATGTTCTCTAGCCTTTTTAGGTACTTTCTTTATTTTATATAAAAAGATGTACTAGATACAAAGAAAAACAAGAAAGTCATTGTCTTCCTCCCAGATCACAGTGATTTGAGAGTTCGGTTCAGTCTTATTCAGTCCGAAGTTTGGTGTTTTATGCTAAACTTCTTTGAAATTCCTTGAAATTCCTTGCATTATGCTATTTTTGCTCTCGCTTCCCTCGCTTAGCCTTTTCTTCACTTCTACTACTCGTCTAGTCCCCCGATCTTGCGTCCAAACATATCTGCGCACTTGAAATTCCTCGAGACTTCTTCAAAAAATATTGTGACATCTCAAAAAGCATTGTGACATCTCGAAAATCATTGCAACACCTCGCAAATCATTGCAACCCCTCGAAAATCATCGCAAGTCCTCGAAACACATTCTTTTAGCCTCAAACTGCTTCGACAAGCAGTTGTTTTATGACTATTTGATGGTTGGTCTGACAGGTGACATCTAGAGGGCCTCGCATCCTTTCTCTGACTTGTGTTATACCATCTGAAGCCATTTTGTGGGTTTTGTTTGGGTTTCCAGGTTGAGCATCATCACTGTACCCATGGCTACCCATACCCATGGCTACCTGTACCTGTGGCTACCCATACCCGTGGCTACCCATACCCATGACCCGTACAGGTTACCTGTACCCATGACCCATATGGGTTACCTGTACCCATGCTATTGCCTAGCAACAATGGCCACCACCTGCTAAGGCAAGGCAGGGGTAGGGGTATACCCTTGTGTTTTTGGGCTAAGGGTATGAGGGGTAAGGGTAGGGGTTTGGAAGTTCATACTCTTGCATACCTCTGTACCCTTAGGGTCCATTCAGGAACAGAATATGGCAAGAATATGATATTTTGATGCCATATTATTTCCTTTGTAAGTAAAGACAAAGTTCATCCCAATTTATCTCAGCTTGTGACTTGATGTGACACATCAATCTGCATCAATCTTCACATCAGTTGAGATTGGTGGGTTGACTGTTGGCAGACGACTACTGACGTTCTCATCAACACCAATGAATGCTGGTCATCATTTCAAACAGCAAATAGACTGTATCAAAAGTGAAAATTTCAATGTAGGGAGGTTACAGCACAGTCTGAGCTCAAGACAAACTTATTTTGTTCACATTGAAGTATCCAGGGTTCAGTAGACAACTGTGAACAACCTCGTGCTCGACATTGGCAATGATGAGGAAAGCCATCAGCGGCGTTCAGAATGTTTTTTAAAAGTCGATCAAACTCGCACGAGGAGCGGCCCTGGCCGGCCTGACCTGTTGCGGATTGTCACATACTTAGTCGGTTGATGGTTACCTAATAGTAATATGGATCAATAATATCATATTCTTGCCATATTATGGTCCCGAATGGACCCTTAGTAAGGGTACAGGGGTATGCCAGGGGTATGCTTATGTAAGAATATTATTTGATTTTTTCAGCTACAAAGACTTATATATTTTCATCAATTAAATTCAGATTTTGGGATTGTCCAACATGACTGTAATTTACACTCCCCTACCTAGTCCGTTTGGAGTCCGAGCTGTCCAAGCAGAATGCTAGGAATCCACATGGAATCCTAGTGAATTCCAAGCTCAGTCTGAGCTGTCTGCACAGAATGCTTGGACTAGTTTAATAGTCTGAGTTAGACTGAATTCCAAGTGAATTTTACACCAATTTCCAAGTGAAGTCCGAGTACAGTCTGAGCACAGTCTGAGCAACTGTCAACTTAGTGAATTTTTAACTAGGTCCCCAAGAAAAGATTAACATAAATAACAAGATTTGAACCCTCAGCCTCACAACCTTCTTCATGTGACCATAAACATTTATACCACTCTGCCAGAATGGCAGTGGTAGTTTACATCATTAATGTTATTTATTAGCTATTTACAAATTACATACAAATAAAAAAATAAATCATCGTCGCTTGAAATGAGCAACAGGCATACGAACAATCAGAAAAGCCCCTCTATTGTAGAGGGGGGTGGCTACCAAATATGAACAGGCCGCTGCCTCACTCTCCAGCGAGGCGGCGGGTGCATAGCATGTTTTGCCTACCCCCTCCCGCCGTGGTGGTAGGGTGCACTCTTGTCATTCTCATCCCTTCTCCCTGCCCCCACCCCTTGGTCATTGTTGTTGGTCTACCTGGGTCATTCCTGCTGTCCCTGCCCCCTTGTTCTCTGTGGTGTCATTTCCGTTGTCCGTAGCACCCATAGTCCACCCTGTGAGCAGTTGCTTGCAGTGGTGGGGGCGGGTGCTGGGCTGTCCATTGTTGGTGCTGGCATGTCGTTCCTTGTCTCTGTGGTGTCATTTCCGTCATCCATAGCACCCATAGTCCACCCTGCGATCAGTTGCTCGCAGCGGTGGGGGCAGGTGCTGGGCCGTCCGTCATTGGCATTGGCGTGTCATTCATTGTTGTTCTCCTTTGTGTTCTCCTTGTTGTTGGCCTTCCTGGGTCTTGCGTGCCATCCCTGCCCCCCTCATTGTCCTTGTCTGGTCCCTGGAAAAGGTTTTTAGTAACAAAAAAATGAAATGAAAGAAAACAAAAACTCACAGATGCCCAAGAGATGTTGATGACATCTCTTGGGCCCTTTTTTTTTTTTTGGGTTTCCTCACTGTTTCCCCGTCCCATCATTGTTGTTGCATTCATCGTCTTCCTTTCATTGTTGTGCCCTCATTGTTTGTGCCCTCATTGTCTCCCCCTGTCCTCATCATTCCCGCCCCATTGTTGTCTTTCTTGCCTCACTGTTGCTCTGGCCCCGTGTTGCCTGGCCCCCATGGGCATCGTTCCTGTTGTGTGCATTTTCCTCATGGTTCACTCATGGTTCATTGTGCTGCAATCCACCCTGCGAGCAGGGGCTTGCAGCAGTGGTGTAACTGGGTTGGGAGTGGGGTGTTTTGGCCTGGGGACTGTTGTTACAAGATGTTTATTACCTAGAAAAGAATAAAAAACAGTTAATTAGTAAAATGAAACAAAGAAGAAATAAGAAAAAAACTTATCTAGGGCATAATCGTTTGCACCCATTTTGTGTTGTTCTGGCTACATTGTGGCTTTGGCATTGCAAGAGGTGGGCATGGGAGTGGTGGCTGTGGGTGTTGATGAAGCGGAGGTGGTGGTGGTGGTGGTGGTTGGGTGATGAGCTGGCAACGTTGATGACACAGCTGTAGTGTTTGAAAGTCTGGTCCAGTCCAGTTTTTGTGCCAAATTGGGACAAACCACAACCACAACCGGTTGTCTAATAAGGCAGGACCCTGAAAAACTGGACTGAACCACAAAAAACTGGTCCAAAACAGTTCAAACCAGTTCAAACCACAGTTCAGTTGTAACCCTGTTCAAACTGGTTTGAACTGACTAAAACTGATCTTTTTGGTCATGAGACCAGTTGTAAACCATAATAGAGAGTGTATATTAGTGAAATGTAAAGGTCTCATCATGATAACAATGCTCTACATGTCAAAAAACACAACTGTGAGATGTTGTATAAGTTAGGTTTGGCATTAGGATATCATTTTGGCCATAGCACATGCAATTCTGGACCATTTCTCCTAAAAATTTGATTAGAAGATGCATATTTATGGGGTGCATCCTGTGGTAGTTTGAACCAATTTGAACCAGTTTTTATTGGTCTGGTTCAGTGCAGTTTTTCCATCCAGAGATAGATGAACTGCAACTGAAGGTCCAGTCTTTTTCAGTTCAGTCCAGTTCAGTTTCCAGTCATTTTGCAGTTTGATGAACTGGACTTGCAAACACTATCCAGCTGTGTGCTTTGTCATACACAGCCACCAGGAGTACTACATAGGGGATTGATGTGGGTGGGCTAAGTATGGCTCTGTGGTGTAATGGTTAAGTGCTGCATTACTTAGGACCAAGGGGTCAAGTGTTCAATTCTTGCTCATGACAATTATTTTACTATTAAATGTAGTAGGGCTCAGACTGCTTGTTCTTGTCCTAGCATTCCATGTAATTCCGTGCAGAGTCTGGAGGGATTCCTAACTGGAAATTCTGAGTCCTAGCTCTCTGCTAGGATTCCGCACAGACTGAACTTGGACTCAGCTCGGACTTGGAATGGAAATTTGGCTGGCTTTTCTGCCAGTAAACTTCCTAGCTCAGTCTGAATGGAGTCCTAGGAATCCAAGCATTCTGATCAGATTCCATTCAGGTTAGGTGGGGGACTGTAAAGTATTCCAACATGATAATGGCTTTCATATGTTAATAAGAGGTATTAATATGTGATATTAATAGTAAATACAATAGTTATCAACAATTTTTAAATGAATTTTGCTCTAAATATGTTGATTTTGTGCCAAACCCTTGTACCCTTGACAAACCCTCCTATACCCTTGGCAACCCCTGCCTTGCCCTACCACCTGCCCCCTCCCTTGCTCCAAACATGAGTGGAGGGTTCTAGTATTTTTTTCTAGGTGACAATGGCCACCACCTACCCCCTCCCTCACTCCAAACACAACTGGAGGGTTCTAGTATCTGTTTCTAGGTGACACCACTCCTACCCACCCCTCCCTCGCTTCAAATGTGAGTGGGGGGTTCTAGTTGTTTTTTCTAGGTGACAATGGCCACTCCCACCCCCTCCCTCACTGCAAATGTGAGTGGGGGGGGTTTCTTGTTCAGTTCTTGGCAACTACAGGCAGCACCCCCCCCCCCTTCTCTCACTGCAAATGTGAGCGGGGGGGTTTCTCATTCTGTCTCATTCTGTTCTCGGTGACTATGGCCACCATGTCCCCCCCTTGCTCACTTCAAATGCAAGTCAAGGAGCTCTGCTTATGTTCTATGCGACTATAGCCACCATGCCCCTCCCTCACTGCAAATGTGAGGGAGGTTGTAGTTTAATTATATATATTTATAATACAACTGTAGAAACCTGTAGAAACCTGCAAAACCCTAGTAAACCCACCCAAACCCATGGTAATACTGCACCCATTACTGTATGGGTATGGTGTTCATGGGTACAGGTAAGGGTTGAGAAAAATATATATAAGGGTAACCCTTGTCATGCCCTATCTCCCCCCTTGGAAGAGCATGAAAACCTACAAGCACAGGAGACCCTATGAGCTTTTCCCCACCTTTTTGGTATCACCATGCCTATCAGACAACAACTTTGGGAACCATGGAGCTGGCTGTGTATGGTTCTCCTTTTTTTCCTTGGTACTTTGGATAGCTGTCTTCCTGAAGTCCATTGCAGACCTATTTGCCTATGTTGATGACTGCTTCTCCTGGGATTTTGCTGACAACCTGGTCTTCTATCCACCATATGACAAACTCCTCTCTTCCAAACAAGTGAAGTTCCTCACCCTGTTGGACCACCTACATGTCCCACATGAAGAACACAAGCAAATTTATGGCAAACAAATAAATATCATTGGCTTTGTTGTCAATGCTAACACCATGACAATCACAATGCCCGAAGTTGCATGTCGACAATTGATAGAAACTCTATGAGCATTTGCAAACCCTCAGCAACAATGCTCCCTGCAAGACTTCCAACGACTGGCAGGGTGGGTGAACTGGGCACTCAATGCTTACCCATTGCTTCACCTGGGGCTATCCAGTCTGTATGACAAGATGTGTCATGAAAGAGCCCCTTACACACTACTCTCCATCAATGTGTCAATTGCATGTGAGCTTGGCTGGCTGGCAAATCATCTCAAGGTCTCCAACAGTATCCACATCCTGTCAGCACAGAACTGGTCAGAGCATGATGCCGATATCACATACCTCACTGATGCCTGTCCAACTGGCATGGGGTGCTGGTGCATGAGAACCTGTGAGGGTTTCCAGTGTGCAATTTCAGACCCTGACCAGTGGCCAATCTTTTTCCTTGAGGCCCTCGCAGTTTTATCTGCAGTTCACCATGCTTGCATGTTGGTTACACTATGGCCTTCTTGGATCACTATATTCACTGATAACAAGAACACAGTCTGCATGTTCAACAGTCTGCATGCCCTGCCAGCCTATGACCCTATACTGATCACTGCCATTGACTGGCTAATGGCACACCAGATGGAACTACAAGTCTTCTTTATCCCAGGTGAGCTAAATGTTGTTGCTGACACCTTATCTCATTTTGAGAATGCGAAAGCATTTGCAAATCAATGGGGACTCTCCATTGCACCCTTTACACCCCCTCAATTCATGCTGGGGGAGTTGAGATTATGTTATTGCTCACCCTGTGAGCCAGGCAATTTATGAGTCTGAGGTACGAGGACTCGTCTTTTTAACTCGACCAACCACCCAGCAAAAGTGATATGTTAAGTCTGATGGCTGCTCAGCAGGCTTCAGAGTTTCAAGTCTTTTTGAATGCAGGCTTATATTTTGAAGTCAGTCAAACTCAGCCCCTTACATATTTTCACATTCAGCGGGTTTTACCGACATGCAGATTTTGAATGAAAAAGGAAACTGTCACATTGAGTCACACTTCCTCAACAATGCTCAGCAACGCAATGTATGGCCGCAAACGAGTTGTTGGGCCTAAGTGTCAAGTTCTTCTCTTCTTTTCTTTTCTCTTTTCTTTTCAACTAACAAATGTTTTGTTTTGATATTTAGGTTCTATTACCATGAGACAGTGCCAAGACAGCAGACCTACATCTGCGCCACTGCTGCGAGTATCTGCTTGCAGGGTGGATAATGGATCAGGACGATGATGGGGACAACTTGGCCCAGTGATGAGGACAAACGGCAAGGCACAGATGATGATGACTGCCACCAGCACCCACCTACCAGACCCCTGCCGCTGCAAGCAGCTGCTCGTGGGTTGGATGTTGAAACATGGTGAGAGAGCACCACAATGACAGGGCTGGGGAGGAAACAACAATGAGAACGACACCAACAATGAGAGGACAGAGAACAACAGCAGGGACCAGGGGATGAGGAAGAGGATGGCTGGGACAGGGATGGGGATGACAAGGATGAAGGACAACAGAGGGACGATGACCACAATGAAGACAGCCTCTGCGAACAGGGTGACGAGCTGACAAGACGAGCCAATGGCAGGGAGAACAGTGCGAATGGGGGAAGACCAATGACAGGGGAATGATAGCAGAGGATGACTGCGGTGATCACGAGGAGACAGCCACAAAGCAATGGCCACAAACGATGACAGTGCGAATGGGGGAAGACCAATGACAGGGGAATGATAGCAGAGGATGACTGCGGTGATCACGAGGAGACAGCCACGAAGCAATGGCCACAAACGATGACAGTGACAGCGACCACAGCTACCACCATAGCAGGTGACAGCAACTATCGCACCCACCCACCTCCCATGGATCACTTCTAGTAAATGCATAGCTTATATCCAACATCCTCTTGTACTCCATACTAACCATTCTTCATATTATATTTTTATTTCATTGAATTTATTTGTAGTGATTTTATAGATCTCATTTTATTAGACTGCCTCAAGAAAGGGCCTGTTGACTAAGTAATCTTGTAATTGTGCAGGTTCCATCATCAGTGCCAGTGAAAAGTTGGTCAAGTTGGATCAAGCCAAAATGAGTGAAATCAAGCTCCCTAAAAACTATTCCAAATGGCTTGACTAGGCTCAAAATCTCAGACAAAAATAAAGTGGGATCAAGCCATTTTGGTGATACAAAAGCAGGTATTCAATCGGGCTCAATTTTATAGTACATTGGTGCTGCTACTACTACCACTACCCTCACTGCTACCCCTGCACTACCCTTGCATGCCGCTCCTGCCACTTTCCCTGCTGTTGATGCCTCCCCTGCCACTGTCCTTGCTTCCCCCAAGACTGAATGACTTGGAGTTGGCCCCAAACTCCTGTGATATACAGGTCAGTAGCATTACTAGAACGAGAATTAGCCACATACCTTTTTAATCAACTTGGGGTGGCAGTAATTATGGTAACACTCGTGGTTGGGATATAAGAGTGATATAAGTTGAAACTATAAATATAAGTTAACATGCACATGGCACAGCATTGAGCAAAGTTGGCAAAGCATGCACAATTACAGATATGACCTGAAATGATGCTAAGGAAATGAGCATTGCAGGTTGGAATAAAAGTGCATATAGTCAGGTTCAACTTACCTAGTTACCATCAGGCTGCCGATTGGCATATGACTATATGACTTGTGTTGCTATGTGCTTTGACTTTCATATTGACACCTCGATCCGAGTATCAAACAAGGAGGGATGTGTGGCGTACATGTGGGAAGGGACATGTGTAGAATGTGTTGTTGTGGTCAGGAGGAAGTTGGGGGAAAAGCCTAAGTTGTGGGGATGCAAGCTTAAGTAATTGAATATCACATGCTTCAAGGAGACTTGATATGTTGAAGAGAGTCTTGGATATCTTGGATTGTCAAAGTTATGTTCAATACACGGCAAGTTGGTCAACCAGTTTGAACAAAGTAGTTGATTTTTGGTTGATCAACAATATCAAAATTATTTTGCGCTCAATTTGGCTTGATTGCTTCTATTTGGCTTGAATAAGCTTGATCTGGCTCAACCGACTTTTCACATGCATCAGCACCCAGCTACAAGATGTCCCTGAACTTCCATTTGGCAATTGCTGTTCTGCATGGGGTGTTTTGGCCTCTGTTTGTTTTGGCCTTCTTTTTGCCAACCATCACCGCCGTTTCACAGCGGTTCCATGGTAGTTTTATTGTCTCAGGAAGCATAATCCTGGTCAAATGGGCTGTCCTTGTAGAGTTTGGCTGTTCAGGGCACTTTAAAAAAACTTAATTTTTGAGTTAAGGAATAGGTCAAAATCCACCATCTGAAGTCAAGGCAATACTATGAAGATTTTATGAGAATGCCGATTAATGCTGATCGACCAGGAGGTCCAAAAAGCCCAGACATCATCTCCAGTAACTAAATGAGTTTATTTGCCACTTATGTTGTCATCGATCTTGGTAACCAAAAATAGTGCATACGATCAGGATAGGTGAGTTTTTCTAAAGACTAATCTAAGAAGACAGGAAGGCATTTTCATGGCTCATTTTGTCTTTTGTCCAATTCCATCCTACTTAACTTTGTTTGAGCCTCGCCTTCCTGTTTGTCTTGGTATCCTATGCATCTTTTCAGTGGCGCAACGGGAGTCAGTTGAAAATAATTGCAGACTAAAGAAAAAAAAGTCCATGAAGTAAGGACTCATTCATGCCAGGCGTAACCATGGCCCAACTGGACAAGTGAGCGCTTGCCATGGACTTGTGAGCAGCTGGAGAAGGAGTGTGCAATCACCATAGGAGCCTCAATCAACCCATCTTCTGCAAAATCCTATTCCTCAGCTTTGAATTCCTACATAACTTTCTGTCATATCCATGATTTCCCAATTGAGCCTACAGCTGACACACTCAGTTTTTACACTGTCTTCATGTGACACCACATAAGCCAAAATTGGTGGATTCATACCTTTCAGGAATATCAAACCAACTTGAACCATTTTTCCCAATGATCTGCAAAATCTGATGACATTGCCTCATCACCAAAAAACTCCAAGGTTGCAAGAAACTTCATGGGTGTGCAACCTCTCACAAACAGCCCCTCACCCACTCAGAACTAGCTATCCTCACCCCTTGCTATACTGTCCCTGGAATGGTTCATGATGACATAGTTCTTCTCCATCCTGCTCACAGGGTTTCATGGACTAATGGGATTAGGTGAGCTAACCTGGCTGGATTGGAAGAACCTGCAGGACTACCAAAAGGTTATCATGCAAAATTCTGTCAGCATGAACACCAATTCATACAAATTCTACCTCCCTGGGCATAAGGGAGACCGCTTCTTCCAGGGAAATTGAGTGATCATCTGAGGGACTAACACAACTGATGACCCCACTGCTGCCTTTCTGCACGTACTTGGCTAGTTGTGACCACCTGTACCAATACTGTTCAGAGGTGAGCAAAACAGCCTAACCCGAGCTTGGTTTGTGAAAAGACTGCATGTCCACTTCTCCAATGATGTCAGTGGCCACTCAATGCATGCTGGAGGTGCTACAGCTCTTGCCAAGGCTGGTATTCCCCCTGATCTAATCCAGGCCATTGGGCAGTGGTCCTCTGAGGCATTCCAAATCTACATCTTTCAACACCCTGTTCTGCTGGTGACATTGCTCTACTCCCAGCCACTCCACCCTCTTTGATTGTGTCTAGATCGCTACCTTACAGGCCAGCTCAGCTTCTTTCTACTTACTGCCCCCTTTCTCATTGCAATACTCCTCCTCACCTGTCATGTCACTGATTTCAGGACATGATTACTCTCTACACATATCTCCTTATTAGCACTTTTATGGTATACACACAATGTGCTACTGATTTCAGAGCCCATCTGTAGCACCCCTTTCCTTGCTGCATCAATTTAGGTGTCTCATCACTGATTTCAGGATGAGATGAGTTCCTGGCTACCCCCTGTGTGACTTCCATGTGATCTGCAGTGATTAGACCTGCATTTCAATTGGTGGTGACCAATGCTCAGTAAGTGTGACTCCAAGTCACTTGTATATCAATATCACAACCTGTCACACCTCCAAACCTTGCGACCTATATCCTCTGCCTTCCACAACATAAATATATGGGGGTTTTTGCATTGCTTGTCAATACACATCATACACCATAGATTGTGACACCAAATTACAATTTATTGCTGCTGGATGGGGACTTCTGCTGCCAAATTCATGCCAAAATGATGGCCCAAACTTGCATTGGATTCAGCTCTTCAGGAATTCAATTTCATGACTTGCTTAAGTGGTGAAAAATGATTGGAATCCAACTCTGAACAAATGGCAATATTTCATGGTTAGAGGCTAGAAGTAAAAACTTCAGTCACGGAGATTTGTTCAGAGTTGGATTCCGATCATTTTTCACCACTTAAGCAAGTCATGAAATTGAGTTCCTGAATGAGCTGAATCCAATGCAAGTTTAGCTGCTAAATTGGCTGTCAAGGGTGTTGTCAAATAAGTACAAATAGTGGAGCATGCATACCATGCATTTGCCTCATGGCCTCACCACCTCTTTTCCTTGTCCCTCCATTTTCTAAATACCTGATCATCCTATATACAAGCTTGGATCCACTGCTAAATCCCCATTCTACATAAAAGTTGATCCACTATTACACATTTGTTATGACTTTACATATCAAAATGTGAAATAATTATAGCCTGACCTTATCTCAGACATGCTAAAGCCATCAAAGCAATCTGCACAGGAAAGGAAAACTTGGCTACTGCCCAAGTAGTTATAGAGCAAAACTCTGATCAGGAAACACTAGAAAAGGCTCTTTTGGAATTCCAAGCCAAGTTGCACAATGCTCAGCAGCAAATTGCATCACTGGAATCTGCACTTTCTGATAAAGTTGCTGATTGCTCTCAGCTTTCAATGTCTCTTCAAGAAGCAGATATAAAATCTGAAGAGCATATATCTCAGCTAGCTGAGCAAAAAGCTCTATCAGAGTCTATACAAGGAGTTGCGCTTGGAAAGACAGCAGGCAAAACAGGCCAGTACCAAGAAGAGGAATTTGGAGCAGCAGACTTCTCTACTGAAAGCAGCTGCCTTGTCATAATCCTGTCTGTCAAAACCCAAACAGCCATCAATTCACTTCTGCAGCTTGAAAACCAAAATTCTACATTGAAAAATAAACCATCTCAATGCATGAAAAATATCCAGACAGAAATGCACCACTGCCAGAATAGGCTTAATGTAAAAAAGACTTTCTGACTCAAAAAAAGCTCAAGAAACAAGTCAACTGAGCTAAAGAAGAGCAGTAGCAAATGCCCAGCAGAAGCAGCAGAAATTGTTTGCTGTACATCACCTCCTTCATGAAGGTGTGTATACAGAAACTACCCAAAATCTTGTATACTTTCTAGTGAAGGCTAGGGATCTGCATGGGTTTAGCAACCCACACGGGTTCATGGGTATGGGTATGGGTCAGCAGATTGATACATGCAACCCGTTGCCTACCCGCCACTAAGAGGGCACAGGCCACTACTAGTATAAACTATTAAATAATACTATTTGAATTTTAAATATGTAATACACTTAAATATGGGGATTGCCCCACCAAGAACATTGGAAAAAGGGGTTTATATATCCCCTCCATTGTGCACAGATCATTTGGCCTTGTGTGCACACAAATGTGCATCTGTGACCTCATTGATCATTGATTGTTTATATGTTTACTAGTGTTGCCTTGACCGACTTGGGGCATTTTTGTATTTTTAAAATAACTTGACACAATGCACTCAGCCTGCTTAGTGTTGAGAGAGGACCCATTGACCTTTGGGGCTCCCTATCTATTTGAATATTTTCAGAATTCTATACAATTTATTGGAGTTGTATTGCCTTTGACTCATTTTTGCTGGTTGACTTGACAAAAATGAGTCAAAGGCAATATAAACTCCAATAAATTGTATAGAATTCTGAAAATATTCACATAGATAAGGAGCCCCAAAAGTCGATGGGTCTTCTCTCAACACTAAGCAGGCTGAGTGCATTGTGTCAAGTTATTTTAAAAATACAAAAATGCCCCAAGTCAGTCAAGGCAACACTAATGTTTATTTACACATATTTGTATGCTCATCACATCAACCACCACTCTCAACAATGCTGCCACCTCCTCCTAGTACCCATAGAACCAACCACAGAAATGGGCCCAAATGATGATAAAGTTGTTTGGGCCCCTGGTAAGTTTTTTTTACATATTCTTTGCTTGTTATTTTTCAACTAACTTATATTTTTCATGTCTTATATGTTTTGATGCATAACAGCAAAACAACAATGGCAGCCACTTATGGGACCACGAAAGCACCCCCAACCACTGCTGTGAGTGACTGCTTGTGGGGTGGGAATGGATGCAACTACAAAATAGCAAGAGAATGGCAACACCACCACCAAACCAAATGAAGATGGAATGAGGACAGAACAATGCTGTAATTTACCCTCCCCCACCTATTCCAATCAGAGTCCAGTTATTCCGATCAGAGTCCAGTTATTCTGATCAGAGTCCAGTTATCCCAGTTGGAGTCCAGTTATTCCAGTCAGAGTCCAGTTATTCCAGTTATTCTGACCAGATTCTGGTTACTCCAGATGCTCAACTTAGAGTATATACCCTAATGGACAGTCAAATTTCAAGTCTTAAGTTGTCAAAGTCCTACAAAATATATTTGTGCAGAGTAAGGATTGAACTCAAGACATCTTGATTATAGTGATCACATGACAAACCAAACATGTGTGCTTAACCAGTTGAGCCACAGGAGAATTATTAGTTAGTAATATAAGGTTTATTCATGACACTCAAACTCACAACTCTAATTTTTTTTGAAGTAGTTAAGATCAAATTTTTTTAATTAACCACATCCCTCACATTGAATGCGAGGGAGTGGGGATGATTGTGATTACATACATAAACAAAAAATCCTCCCTCTCACAAGATGTGAGAGGGGGGGCACAATACTAATAAATAATTAAAAGTACAAAAAAATCCCTCCCCACGCAAAGTGCGGGGGAGGGGGAGGGGATGCGACCCCACTGTGCTAGGTGTATTGTCTATCATTCCACCCACGATCCACCCCATGAGCAGTTGCTTGTGAGGCTGGGGGTGGGTGGCTTGTCATCATTGTTGTTCCACCTGCAATCCACCCCACGAGCAGTTGCTTGTGAGGCTGGGGGTGGGTGGTGTGTCATTGTCGTCTCCTGTCCCTGTGCCTGGGTGTCATTCCACCCACAATCCACCCCACGAGCAGTTGCTTGTGAGGCTGGGGGTGGGTGGTGTGTCGTTGTCATCTCCTGTCCCTGTGTTAGGGTGACACCCACTATCTGCTAGCTAAGACCATGCGGGTTCTCTCTACAAGAAGGGAGCGGGATCTGCGCGCATGATGGGGAAATTGATGGTTTTGATGCGAGGGGTTATTAATAGGTAAGTTTGTTGAGATAGGCCTTTCACACCGAAAACATAGGTGGAATACCTAAGAGAACACAACTAGGGTCCCCTAGGCATATATTTAGGGTTTATATACTATGTTACATATATTGTACATTGTTGTTACCGACGCACTTGTACATGTGCGTACATTGTGATGCGTGCGAAATAAAATTCTCACACTATCAAAATGTAGCGTCATTTGGTGTCATGTAGCATAATTCGACATAATAAAATAAAAATGAAGGTTTATTAGATAATGGGGTGGTTTCCTAACACCCTGTGCCTGGGCGTCATTCCACCCATGATCCACCCCATGAGCAGTTGCTCATGAGGCTGGGGGTGGGTGGCTTGTCATCGTTTGTCGCTGTCATCCCCTGTTTGGATTTCTGTTTTTTTTTCTTTTTTTTTTGGGGGGGGGGGTTTGGGTGCATCAGTGCGATGTGGTGCAAGTACAGAGGTTGGTGGGTGCTTACTAGGCAGGTACCCCCCTTCTGGGGTCTCCTGGCATCCCTCTGCACCCTCCTAGCCCATGTCAACAGCCTCACATCCCATTTGAATGGGGAGGAGGGGATTGGGTGGGCGTGGGCATGGGTTGTGTGTTTTTTGTCATGGCAGGTTGTCCCCAGTAGTATACAACCTAAAAAGTAATAAATTACAATTAGTTGATTGATAAAAAGAAAAAGAAAAAAGAAAAAAAACTTATCTATGGCCCAAATGATGTTGCTATCATTTGGGCCTGCATTCCATCCAGTCGGCTCGTTTGAAGGTGGTGGTGATGGTGGCAGTGGGCATGGGAATGGTGGTGGTGGTGGTTGTGAGCTGGCAGTCACATGTCATGTGTCATGCATGTATGCATACTTATTAATTATTCCGTTAATGGCTGCGGTTAAATACGCACCTTGGTTTGGTCATAAAGGTATTAAATGTATGTAGAGGAATGATTACCTGGTAGCTCAGTGGTTAAGCATGCTGTGATATGCAGACCCAAGGTCGAGGGTTCAATTCTTGTTGTATGTCAAACTTTTATTTGGGAAAGCACATGCATTCCGGTTATTCCTGTTATTCCAGTTGTGATGAGTCTGGTCAGATTCTGGAGATTCTGGGTGTAAATTGGATCCTTATTCCAACTGGAATTGTGCTGCATAGGGAAAACTACATACAAAAAAAATTCCACCAGATTCCAGAAATTCCAGAAATTCTGGCCCAACAAACTGGAATCCAACCGGAATAGGTGGGGGAGTGTAAAGTACTCGAACAATGGGAGACAAGGGGGAGACAATGAGGAGGAGGCAAGGCAAACAAAAAAAGGCCCAAGAGATGTCGTTTGATGTCTCTTGGGCCATTGGTAAGTTTTTTTCTTCTTCTCATTTCATTTTTTGTTACTAACAAACCTTTTTAGCTACTAACTAGAACTGCTGATGACAATGACAATGATGCGGTGAGGGGAGGAGGATGATGAGGAGGATGAGGAGACAACAATGATGAGGACAAGAAGATGATGAACAGTGAGGGGACAATGGGGGGACATTACCACCAATGACACCCACCACCATGAGCCACTGCTCAGGGGGTGGTGGATCTCCTGCCCCCTACAACAATGATGACATCTACAGAGATGGGATGGCAAACAACAAACAATGGGGAGGAGAAGATGATGATGATGGCCACCACCACAGCATCCCCAACTGCTGTGGGGTAGGAACAGGGAGCAATAGGGGAAGGGACAATGAGGACGACAACAATGGGGATGAGAAGACAACAAACAGTGAGGGAACAATGGGGGGACACAACCTGCATCTAGGCCCCATACAACCTGCCATGCCAAAGGAGATGGGGAGGGGAAATGACGAGTGACAAGGGGATAGGCCCAGGAGACACTTGTCTCCTGGGCATTTATGTTTTTTTGTTTTTTTTGTTTTGTTTTCTCTGGCCCAGGGGACACACATCTCCTGGGCCATTTCTTTTGTCTTTCTTTCATTTCTCTGGGCCCACCCACAATCTACCCCCATGCTTATGAGCACCTGCTCATAGGGTGGTTTGATGATTGTCATTAAGTATATAATTAAATAAGAATATTGACCCAACCCCTGACAAAACCTGTACCCACCATGACCCATCACTTGTGACCTGTGGGTTGTGGGTATGGGTAGGCATGGGTATGGGTACAGGTACACTCAAAGGTACCTGCAGGTTACCCATGCTATTGCCTAGTGAAGGCTGGATGCTCAAGACACTGTGTCAATGATGTGATTCATGCAGTTTTAAAATCTGCTGGAATTACTGCAATCTGGACAATAAGTCGTACAAGTGTTTCATGCATAATTGCAGAAGGTTATATTGCAGCTCAAATACAGCTTGGATATGAGCTTGGAAATACAGACAGTATGTATTCACTTGCTATACAGATTATGTCACAGCATACTCATATTATTTGAAAGGTATGACATTTAGTGCAGATGGGACTGCTCATCGCAGCATCAACTATAATTTCTGGCATGTCAATTTGACAGCTGAAGACTATTCCTCTGATAGCAACAAAAAAGAAAAAGTCACCCATTTTCTTGGCATTCAGCCATCATTGGATGGTGATAGTTAGTGTTGCCTTGGGGCATTTTTGTATTTTTAAAATAACTTGACACAATGCACTCAGCCTGCTTAGTGTTGAGAGAGGACCAATTGACTTTTGGGGCTCCCTACCTATGTAAATATTTTCAGAATGTTACACAATTTATTGGAATTGATATTGCCTTTGACTCATTTTTGCTGGTTGACTTGCAAAAAATGAGTCAAAGGCAATATTAATTCCAATAAATCATATAGAATTCTGAAAATATTTACATACATGGGGAGCCCCAAACATCGATGGGTCCTCTCTCAACACTAAGCAGGCTGAGTGCATTGTGTCAAGTTATTTTAAGAATACAAAAATGCCCCAAGTCGGTCAAGGCAACACTAGTAGTAGTGCTGAGTCATTAAAGGATTATGATACAATTCTGAAAACAGTGGTTGATTTATTCAACCGCAGTCCATTTGGAAAGCGGATGGGTAATTTACTGTGTGTCATTGACATTTTGATCAAACTTGTTGGGATGCATAGTGATCATTGGAGCAAAGAAAAAAAGGATTTTGAAGGCATCAAAGCAAAAAAGACAGCTGCAATACATCAAACTCTGGGAGAGAAAGAAAATCTTGACAAGTCAACAAAAGAACTTCTTCCTCATTTTTTAGAAGCAAATGATCTATGAGAGGTTGGGGGCAGTTTTGGGGCTGGGGACAGAGTGGTGGGGGTGGTTGTCAACAATGTCGTGGCAGGCTGTGTGGATGCATAAGGTGTTGTCATGGGCTCATGGTGCATCATGGGGGTATGGGGGTCAAGCAAGGGGGAATGGGGTGCTGTTTGTGCTGAGGTAGGTAAGCAGTGATAGGGGGTGTGGGGTGAATGGGGAACTTCTGCAGGTGTAGGCGGTGTCTTTGGTGATGCGGTGGCCATATGAGACGTGGGTGTCTGCAGTGGCTCAACTCGGGGGGATTTGGGGTAGGCAGGGTGGTTGGGATTGTCATCGATGAATGTCTCATTGATAACGTGGTGGGTCGCATTGACATTTGCAGCATCATGGTGAGCTCGTGCTGCACACGGTGGATTGCATAGGTTCTGTTAAGACTATAGGTCCTTAACTCAGCCTTGGTTTCATATGTCACAGTTGGATGCTTTCCAACTATATTGGTATCACACTAGGAGGCTTTCCTAGTGTATCGGGCTTCTGGCCTTCACTTGGGTACTTCCTCAAGTCGTTATGGCTATCCATACTCAGAGGCTTTCTGAGTAGACCGTCGGTTTGTGTATCACAGTTGGAGGCTTTCCAACTGTCGAGTTCGAGTTATCACAGCTAGGGGCTTCCTAAGCTGTCAAGTGTTCTGGTTGAGTCTAAGACCATTGATTGAATTAGGTCAAGCTGAGGAATACAAGCAGTATTACTACAGCTTATATACAGTTCGAAGATATCTATTGTCCAATCGGAATGCAGGATCATTATCAAGTATAAATAGAAAGAACAATAGAAAAGACAGGCCTCATGCCTTGCATGAGGCATCCGATGTTACGGAGTGCTGCAGCGCAGCATGTCAGGGATCAATAAGAGAATAGCCTCATGCCTGGCATGAGGCGTCCAATGTCATGGATCCGACGTCAAGGATCCGATGTTGATCATGAGTGTCCGATGTCACAGACCTCATGTCAAAGGGCTGTCGTATCACAGCATGCATGGGAGTGGGTTCGGGTGCATGGAGTCACCATGCGTCGAAGTGTCTCCCATCAGAAGTGAGTCGAGTCGAACAAGAAAATTACAGTACCCAGTCTTGCCGGCGTAACATCTGGTCGTTGTGGGTTACAATAACAAAAATCGTAACAGGTTCAGGGTACACAGAAGGGGGGTCATCATCATTGTAGGTGGTGGGGCTGCCTGGGTGGTTTTGTCAAGCATACAATGTGTTCTGTACAACCTCGCATAACAGCATTTTCTGGGCTGTTGACAGTGTGGATGCATCGTTTACACCTACTAGGTGGTTCTCCAGGGTAGTGGGTTCCATCTGTGTGCTAGACAAAGTGCAAGTCGTCATTTGGGGCATGGTCGCAGCAGTTTTCATCACCATTGTTGGTAGTGATGAGGCAGTGTAATGGTGAAGTTCATGGATTGAGAGAGGGGGCTGGGGAATAGGCTGCAGCACAGGGGATCGGCCTGGAAGCCAGCACCTTTGTTTGGAAGGTGCTGGGGGTGGTTTTGGAGCAGGGGCACAGGCTGGGGGGAGCAGAGGGGCTGGGGCTTGGAAAAGGGGCAAGTAGAAAGTGTGGTCTATCATCCATGGTGTTGCTTTTGGTGGAGAAAAGAGTCTGGGAGTGAGCCTGAGTCTGAGAGGGTCCTAGAGCTTTCCACCCTGTTGGATCATCGATTGGAGGCTAGGTGTTGTCTGCATCGCATATGAACACGGCAAAGATCTGGTGTGGGCATCCACAAGCAAGATCAGCGTGTTGTGGGGGCACAGAGAAGGCCGTTGAAGAGGGAGTGGCTTGTGTAGGATTTGAGTGTGATGGAGCCTGGAGGGTAATTGGGAGATGTAGAGAAAATTGTTGATGACAGGGAGGATTTTGAATGGGCCATTGGAGAAGATGCTATTGAACACTGCATGCGCTCCAAGAAGGATATTTGATAGTTTTACAGTGTAATTGATGTCTGAGATGATGTGGATGTGGAAGATGGATGGAGCAGTGGACATCAGGGTCATCATGAGGCATATGAACCTGTTGCAGGCATTGAGGGAGGTGCAGGAGAGGAATGGGTTGTAGTAGGAAAGCTAGGGACCTAGAAATGATGCCCCATGCTGCCAAACAAGCCAAGGGTTGCAGGGGATGACAGAGGGGCACAAGAGGAACTGGGTGGCAATGAGAGGGGCTAGCAGTGGGACAGGGGCATGAGGGGTAGGTTGTCAAGAAGCGAGGGTGGAAACAAGGGTCAGGAGATGGGGATGAGTGGATGGGCTGGGTGTGAGAGCATCAATGGTGCTGAACGATGGCCCACAGGCCCAAACGAGTCACTGAGGCTTTGAGATGGGTATCACACAAGCTGTGTATGGTCGACCCATTGAGAAACTGCCAGTGCAGTTAACCATGTCGAACGATGCCACATGGCACTGAACAAGTCCAGGGATGGTGAACAAAAAGGAGCAGGGGGCAGGAATGAGAGATGAGTGAGTGACTAGTGTTGGTGTTGCATTGTTTCTGAGAGAACTGTTGTGTGAAAAAATTGACCGTTGCAGTAATTTCAGGGTTGGCATGGTTTCAGGGAAAAGACTGTGTGTGAGAGAGTAGAGTGTGTATAGTAAGTTGGTTATAAAAAAAAAGTGGAAGGAAGCCAAAGCTTCCAACACTCAGGGATGGAGAAACTATAAGGAACTTAATATATTTTGAGGGGGGAATCTAAAATACAGTACAAGTACTCAAAGTATGGACTATATACTACTGGAATAACATGTGATAATACTGAAGCATGTGATAATGGTGTGATGATGTAAGAGGCACTCTTACAACACATTCACCATGTCTTCTCAGGCCTGTCTTTTACACTCAAGCTCAATTGTTGGACCTTTGGAGAATTATCAAAATGTATCTTTAGTGATTGTCAAGGGCTTTGAAATCCATGCAGGCCTTGGCAAGGGTAAGCCATGGATATGGGTGTGGGTACCAAATTTGTGACCCTTGAGAAACCCATACACTTGGCATGGGTTGGCAGGTTCCATCAAGACTTATTTTAATGTTTAAAACTACATTTAATATTCTAATTATACTAATTAAGGCAGGGGCATGCCTGGTGGTAGGCAGAGGATGGGCAGTGTTTATAGACTTATGCTAATTGTGTATATTTGTTGATTATAAACAGAACATGACACAGCATGCATGTATTTGTTGAAGAAATGTGTCAACTTGAATGGTCATGTGATTCCATTTACTACACACAAATATGTGCAACTTGTAAGAACTATACAACTACAGCTAGTGTTTAAAGGTCCAGTCTGTAGGACCAAAAAAAAGACCGAAACTGAACTGAATTGGACTGATTAGGACTGGACCAGTGGTCTATTTATGGACTGGTCTTTTTCAGTCCAGTTGCTGGTCTTTCATTTTGAAAAATATAGTAGGACCAATGAAAAACCAGTTAAAACTGGCTGCAACTGGTTTTTTGTTTCAATGTATGTTGGACCTTACTTCCACACATATTTACTTCATTTTTGGTCCCTGGATCATCAAAAACTGTCAAGAACTGGTTGAGATATGACCAAAAACATTTTTGTACAAGTATTTTGTTGTATCAGAACAACTTTGATTGCATTGCTTATTACCTGAGCTATAATTTTTTTTGTACAGCTATATGACATCATAAAAATAACAACAACACACCTAATCATCTGTACCATGTGATTTTATTCATATAACAGCCCAAATGAGTGCACATATCCTTCCAGAACTGGATACACCAGAAGGGTAAGCGCGATCCTGGGAACCTTGGATCCTCAACGGAATTATTTCCATTCAAGACTGCCTGCCCATAACCTCTCCTGACATTTTCTATGAAGCCTTGACTTGGAATAGGTTGTATTAAGAGACTGATTGGATCGTCATTGGGATGAAGTTGGTGGAAACAATGGTTGGCCTGTGCATGAACAACATCAAATGATGGTTCAAGAAGCTGTAACTGGAGGAATTTTTCGACTGTGGTACTGGCATCGGGAAATGCATTCTTCTGAAAGTTACCTGGTATTTCGAGAAGGTGATCACAGTACAGTGATAGCTCTCTTGGAACATCTTCAGGTTTTGCAGGGAATGTGCATCCTTTTCCTATCCATTTCTCTGGATCGAACTGAGGTGGATTCTCCAGATCAAGAACATCATCGGGCTCAGACATGACCAGTTTGGCAGGTGGGACACAAGTGGTAGGTATGCAAAGGCAATGGTGATGATGAACAGATTTCCTGTTTTAGCCTCTTTTTTTTTCCAGAATACTTGTACGAATATGTCATAAACATGAAGCTACTACTACAAGTGTGCTGTAGTGTAGTGGTATGTAATGCTGGTTATATTTCAGATTGGCATGTGGGAATGTTATAGGATTGAACCCCAAGTGATGTACTTTTTATCCGCATCTGCACCAGGCTATGTACTGGCCTGGCGATTTTTATCCGCACGTTTGCCTCTTACATTTTCCAAAAATCCTTGGTTTTTATCTGCAAAGACCTGAGGGATTTTTGAAGTTTTGCCCAATTTTTATCCGCATCGGCCTCAGGGATTTGGCAGAGATTTCAGGGTCCTGTAGCCACTTTGTTCTAAATATAACCAATAGATAAGATCGTGGATATAAATATCATGTGATCTGTTTTCTAAAGGGTCGTATTCAATATTGGAGGTGTTCGTGGGGTGTTCGTCTCTTGACAGCCTCAGGCTAGTTACCCTCGTATTCCTTGGCCATTTTGGATAAAGTCAAGAGATGTAAGTTACATCTTCAGACAGTGCTAACAACGGTAGAATTCACTTGATTCTATAGCAACTATCTACTCTGTGCCAGCACCCAACCAGCGCACTTGGAGCAACCAACCTTCGGTTTATGGCGATAGCAGATTAAAACAAGGCACGTGAGAGTTGGAGAGGCTGCTGTCAGTGTATGAATTCAATACGTACATAAAAGAAAAAAAGAGAACTGCCATACGTCACGCGTCACGCGTCACGCCCCACGCTCCAGCATCACTCGAAGATAGTTGCGTCAAAGTTACGTTTGCAGTGAGTATGTTGTGCATTTAAGCTTGTTGCGATCTTTCTATAGTCAACTCATTCTCTTACTTATACAGCAATGATACCTTCCGTGATTTTTGTTCCTGCAGGATTTCTCTTCGGCTCAGACTGTCGATTCTTGAAGTTGATGGTCTTCCGGCAATTCAGGTCGGTGTGATATAAGTTGCCAGTTTTTCCATGACAGATGTTATCGGTTATATGTAAGTAGTGCCCTTTTTCAAAGATAGCGGTGCGGCCTCAGAAACCCACCGACGCTAAGAAAGAAACGATACTTAAAACAAACTTCCTAGCCCAGCAGAACCTAGCACGTCACTCCCTTGAACCTTCGGAATGAGGCTCCCTAGGCTCTGGTTGCTCCTTTTACTGCGCTTGCTCTCTGTCACGGTCTGCCGCGCTGTGCTCATATCGTGGGTCGCGCAGATACCTGATAATGTTCAGTTCGATTTCGTCATTGTTGGTGGTATGGTTCCGTCAAGCAATCTTAAATTAGCATTCCGCTAACTTCACATTAGGTGGTGCTTGTGGAAGTGTCGTCGCGAACCGATTAACGGAGGATCCACATGTGAAAGTCATAGTTCTTGAAGCAGGACCCTCGTAAGCACTCGCTTCCCTACTATTAACGGTCGTCCTTGATTTATTCTTCATCAGTCATGAGGGCGTCCTTGAAACGCAAGTTCCCTTCTTGGCTCCCGACTTGTCATGGCCGTCTCCCTACGAATGGAATTATACAACGTCACCCCAACCAGGTCTTGGAGGACGTTCAATAGGATACCCTAGAGGACATATTCTCGGAGGAAGTACTACTACCAGTGCACAGCTTTCTGGATTCTATTATCCTTTCATGCTTACTAGGTTCAATCCAGACTG
The DNA here is from genome assembly GCA_026075535.2 of Tricholoma matsutake. Classification (NCBI taxonomy): domain Eukaryota; kingdom Fungi; phylum Basidiomycota; class Agaricomycetes; order Agaricales; family Tricholomataceae; genus Tricholoma; species Tricholoma matsutake. The sequence continues at coordinate 425,692 of AP026550.1, read as the reverse complement.
GCTGATCTATACGTGTGGGTCATCTGAAGATTTCGATCGCTATGCACAGGAAACAGGAGATTCAGGATGGTCTTGGGAGCAGATTCTTCCCTACTTCAAGAAGAGTGAGAGGTGGACTACTCCTGCCAATAATCACGACACAGACGGACAGTTTGACCCTGCTGTGCATGAATACCATGGCAAAGTTGCTGTCAGTCTTCCTGGCTTTCAAACCCCCATCGTTGGGAAAGTTATCGAAGCCGTTCATCAACTGGGTGGTGATTTCAAATTCAATCTGGACCACAATTCTGGAAGTCCTCTGGGAGTTGGTGGGATATTTTATTGCTTCGTTGTACCAGATTCTTATCCGCCTCCCAAGGTCGGGTGCAAGTCACCGTCGATGGACACATCAGAAGCAGCGCCTCAACAGCGTATCTATCACCCAAGTACATGAAACGAAAAAACCTATGGGTGGTTGTCAATGCTCAGGTTTCTCATGTTGTTAAAAATGATATTCTCGACTCAGCGGCGTTCCGTACGGTAGAATTTCGTCAAAGATACGGAGGTAGGGGCTCTAGTGTTATGCTCTATCTTACCAAGGTGTTCAAACAACTGGCAGGACCATTGAAGACATTGACCGCTACAAAAGAAGTTATTCTCTCCGCTGGTAGTATTGGTACACCTCATATTCTCCTCAACTCGGGTATTGGCGATGCTAAATCCTTGGAGACTATTGGTGTCAAATCGCTTGTTGATTTGCACGATGTGGGAAAAAATCTTTCCGATCACACCATTGTTGGAAATGCATGGCTCAGTACGTTCTCCGCTTTTGCTACATGCTTATATTAATCATGGCGTAGTGAATCGAATCGACACCTTTGCGAATATAACAGAAGATGCTCAAGTGTCTATGGATGGTTTAACACAATGGCAAGAACTCAAGACAGGGCCTTACATTAATGCCCTTGTAGATTTCATTGGCTTTGTACGTCTGCAAGAAAGCCTGGTGCCCAAGCCAGATCCTGCCGCAGGACCGCACAGTCCACATTATGAGTTTGCTGTTTCTGTACGTTATTATGATCCTGTATAACTGGCACAGCTGATTTAAGCTATCAGAATCGTATCCCACGGGCACCTGGTTTTGTGGTTCCCCCAGGCAACTTGAACTTCCTCGTCCTCCCTATGGTCCTTGTGTCCCCAACATCACGTGGGTCGGTTAAACTAAGGTCCAACAACTCATTCGACACACCGTCCATTGATCCTGCCCTATTAAAAACTGACTTTGATAAGCATGCAATGCGAGAAGCTGTCAAGGGTGCGTTGAGGTTTGTTGCTGCTCCAGCTTGGTCTCAACACATCATTGGTCCCGTCGGAGGTCTGGAGGCTGCAACAAATGACGATGGGCTGGATGCTTATATTACTGCCACTGCGAATACACTGTTCCACCCCGTCGGTACTGCCAGCATGTCTCCAAGGGGTGCCAAGTATGGCGTCACCGACCCAGATCTCAGGGTCAAGAATGTTGATGGGCTTTGAATCGTTGACATTTCGGTCCTGGTATGTAATCTGCCTGTGTATCACATCCTATTTTGCTTAATACCTTGGCAGCCTTACGTGCCATCTGCACATACTCAAGCTGCTACGTATGCAATTGCAGAGAGAGCTTCAGATTTAATAAAGGATTTCTATCGTCCTAAAAACCATATTCTTGGATACTTCTGGCGTATCATTGAAGCCCTTATTTCTGATTAGAGACGGTTACGCTGTTTCATTCGCCGGTTAAAGGGATGACCATTGTACAAATGTATAGTCACAGAATCTCGCGATCACACATGATGTTGCCCCACCTCGACCTCCAGGTTCTTCACGCTTTTCAGATGTTCACGTCATTCCTCTAGCAGCTACGTAAGCTCTCAAGGCATCGTCTGCAGCTAGAGATGCTGCTACAGCCAGGATGACATGGGCGGGTGGTGATGATACGGCAACGTATACTGAGAAGGATGCCTGTGAAGAGGGGGAAGAGTCGAGGAGAGCGTTGAGTTGTTTTGTTCTTTTTCTAGGGAGGTGGGGAGCCGTGAATCTGCTGGATGGGAACGTCTGCGACGACGAGGCTTGTTGATCGCTGTGCTGGCCAATCGTCTTCTAGCGAGATATGTTTAGATTAGTAATGGCTGAAACATCCGATCGTCTCTCGGACCCCTGGCGTTCAGCGATTGGACTGAGGTACAACAACTTTAGTACCATTAGGTTATTAGGTTATTCGGTCCGATCACCCGAATGACTATTTTGTCACGAATGACTATTTTTTATCACCAATAACTATTTCTTTCCAGATGTCACGCATCATGCTGAGGGAATGTGAGTTTATGAGTTCTAGGTATGTGTTGATGTGAACCATACCATTTTAGGTCAAGTCGCTCACCATCCCTGGCCGCCCCAGTACCATGAAAAGCCACAATGAGCATCATCGAATGTTTTCCTCGCTTTCTGCTTTCCTGCCTTTCCACCACCTTGCTAGCTTGTTAAAATGGTTCCTAACTGGGTCCAAAAAAGCCTGGACAGTGCAACGGAGAAGGAGTTGAAGATCTACAAAGAGGAGTGGCTAGGTGAGTGCACAACATCCTGGATTGCCTAATTTGAAACTCATGGCATCATGGTTGGGAACAGGCATGCCATCTGAGCTTGTAGAACATCCATTTCTGAGCCTAAAGAATGCAGGGAAATGGGTAAATCTCCAGCAATATGAGCTATTCCTCCGTAACTCCATTGGGCAGTCCGTTAGCAAGCCCATGTGAGGGTTACAGCAATGCTGGCACTGCGAATTCTACTGATTTTCTCCATTTTTAGCAGGACATCACCAAGAAAATCCCAGTTGAAGCCAGTGATTAAAATAGAACCCAATGCCGAGGTTGGCTTGCCTACACTCTGACCTCAGATGTATGCATACTGATTTTGGCATTTCCCACCCAGTCGTCAAATGCACATCGCAAACGGGCACGGGAAGTTATTGTCATCTCAGATGATAGCGAGACTGAGAACATTGTCCAGAGCAACAGCAAGCCCAAAACCTGTGCTGCAATGCAGGAACTCAAAGACCCTCATGAGCGACCCACAAAGCGACATGCGTCGAAGTCCGAGATTGTCGACATCATCGATTCCCTTGACAACAAGACCAAATTGGTTCCTAAATCCGAGTTTCGGTCCATGGGAGGTGCAAAAACTGCCTCTGATGGGTTTCCAAAGGATCGCGAGGGGAGGTACATCATCACCAGGAAGGCCAAAGTAGATGCCGTCGAACCTCTTGATGGGGTCCCTCACCGCTGGCCTGTTCCTGAGGTGGACACGGCATATGTTCTTGATTTTGGGGATGATACCAGGGTTTCGGGTAGGAATGTTGCGAAAAAGCTGAAGGGGCTTGATGCATTTCTTAAAGCAGAGGTACGTGCTCATTTTGTTATAGATCTCACCAACCAACACCTGACAATCCAATGCAGGATCAAGATTCATGGGGAAGGGGAACAAATGGCAGCACTTCTCATGACGTAAAGCTCACACTTCTTGATGACCTGCCAGCTCGCCATTCTGTACATGAGTGCAATGGGGCCCGTCAATGTGAGATGTTTGACAACAGATTCCTTGATGGCTACGAGCGGATTGATGGCTATGACTCAAACAAGATGGTGGAGATATTCGAGGCTGGGCAGACTCAAAATAGGGCTGATGGAGAGACTGTGCTTGGGATCACTGATGCGTACAAGCCAAATTCTCCGTAGTGTGTGTCCATGTCCAATCGTGACTGTCTGTACCAGATTCTATCGATTAATTACTATGCTGAGATGCAAGAAGAAATGTGATGGTTTAGCTGTCTTAAAGCCTCTCCGAAATGTGTGTATGATCCATTGTTCTCATCCCAGGCATGCTCAAACTGACTGTTTGAGCACAGCCCCCATCCATAGAGGGTAAAGCATATTTTGTGGGCTGCAGCAAGTGGACGAAGGGAGAACGAGAACAATGGGAGCATATTTATGTGCCAATCCCATCTGCAGTCGATGAGGGCATCTTGTTCCAGCTGATAAATGGTCAGCTCATCACATCACCTGATCTCGCTGTATATGAGAGGAGCTGTTCTACGTTTCTTCATCCTCGGCATGGAAAACAAAAACACTGTAGTCAGTAATCTGGGTTGGTTCATTGATGACATGGTTCTTGTGTTGACATTCTGAGTCTGGACAGAACATATCCATTTTCGCCAGGGACATTCAGTATCTGGTTGATTGGTTCATTTTGAGTGCCCAGCAAAGAAGATTGTCTACACATCAAAAGATCCCCAGAATCCTAAAGTTGTAGTCATCTTTCAAGGTCGCCACTTGCACCCTCCATGGCCTGAGGAAAAGCCATCAACAGCTGCAAAGGATGATCTTCAGCGATGCCTGGATGCATTTGGTATTTTGGGTGCCACTGCAGACAGACTTGACAATGGTAAGGAAATCAATCAATAGCATGCAATATCATCCATTTAATATTTCTGGGCCAGCCTCCACAACTCTTGCACTTCTCAGTTCATCGTTGAGTACTAAACATGAAGCCTTCCAAAATTGGAAGCTTCTTCGAGAGAAAATTCAACAGAAAAAGGATGAGAAGGTTCCTGCTGGATATCAATGGCAAGGTGAACATGGACTCAGATAGCCAACATGATCAACTGATGAACTACATGTGTCAGACAGGCATTGTGGATCAGTATGAACAGGACCAAAAATTGTCACCAGATGAACGGTACATCTGGCATCTTCGTATGGAAGGTAATATCAAGCTTGCTGTGACAATGAATCCAACTCTTGCAGCTTTAATTCATACTGCACAATCTCTTGTCGGGGACTACACCTTCAAGCGAGTCAATGGCGAACTAGATGAGTGTGAATTTGTCATCTGGTACACTGAAATGAATGAGCGTGAGTCGACTCTGGGGGACTGTAATCATAACAACTGGATGGCTGATTGCTCAATTAGGTGTTACTGTTGCATGGCTATACTGCAATTCCACCATGCGCGAGGCATTTGGTTATGCTTTCGAAGCTCTTTTCACTTCCATCGAAAAAGCGACTCGTCGACAGGTCAAATTCAAGGTTTTTGATGATTCAGGTCACCTCTTGGCCATTATCCTGGACATGGAGGCAGCCCAAGTCCAAGGTCTTGGGGATGCTGTTGTTTGATTACAGATGAACAACTCAGAAACCAGTGGCATCTGTGAGACTGACCTGGATATCCTTGTTCAGTTTTTTATCAAACTATGTACAGTGCACTTCAAAAGGCCAGTCTGTGTCCTGATCACATTGATGTTGGCATCAATTTCCATTACAGACATACTGATGAGTTGGTTGGGGCCATTGGGATGCAAACAGTTCAGTATCTCAACAAATTTCGCGCACTGTCATCACCCGAGGATATTGCCGCATGGCATGAATTCTGCAAAGGGCATCCTAGTGAGAAACTAAGAAGTATGTTTGTCACTGAAAATGCTTCCGCAACCTCATATTGAATGGCTCAACAGACTGGTATGCCCACAAGATCAGCTATCCATGGTTACTGCCAGGTTTCAACAAGTACCTCTCACGGATGCCCAATGACTTTTGGGATAGAACCCCTCATCACACAAACCTTGTAGAAACGGCCCATGCTGGGACTAATTGGAGCACGCAAATCAATCTCCGGCCACTTGAGGCCATTCAATGGTATGTGGCGAGAACCCTGTACATAATGTTCTAGAACATTTGACTCCCTCATAGGGCAAGAACCCTTGACGCTTCAGTAGCTGCATCAATTGCAGCAGCAAAACAAACTTGTATTTTTTGTAATCCTCACAACAGCCAGATCAATCAAATGACCTGTTCACTTACCCGCCAAACAAAAAATGCTCGTCGACACACAACCCACAAAGATCTTGATGACAATATTGAAGATGTTCGAGAACATATCACGAATGCCTCCCAGACTCAAAAGGATCTGTGAGAAAAACTGAAAGACCTCACGGAGCAGAAGAAAGAAGCTGGTCGAACACCATGGCATAATCGATCCACATCAAAGTTTGATGATGTCAAGATACCACTGATTCACAGCCTGAACATGTTGGACACAGCCCCAGGTGCGAGAGTTACAATGTTTGACACGACTGACAACTGACATGAAACTCGTCACTAGTCACCAGCCCTGCTGGTTCAAGCCTGCCTGCTGGAGAATTTCCTGTTGACGATCTGGAAGCTTCATTTGTACCCGTCGACTTGAATTGGGAAGGTGTTGCACAAATGCGCGTTGATGGACTGTGCCACGAACTGCTGGCACAGCTCCAGCTCGGCTTGGGACTACATCCACTTCCATTCACAGTCCCTTCCAATGCCCCACCTCGTCTACAACTTCAGCATTCAGTTCCCACCACTGGCATGATCCCAACACCTCGCAATACTCCAATCCAGCAAGGAGATGGTTTCATCCCTCACATGTTCCCTGGACAAGATCATGGCTCAAACATGGGTAATTTAGCTCATTTTCCTGATTGGCATCCTGGATATGACCTGCCTATGATGGATCTGGACCTCTTGAATGTTCATTTAGAGCAGATGTACCCATCTACTTGACCATGATATACAAGACTATATGGTCACCATTACATAGGCTTACCATGGCTGAAAATCAATTTACTCAACTGCTCTACATCATTTACAAGGGATGGAATTGGGAAAACAAGATGAGTTCGACTTGCGGTCGATTGAACACGATGAACTGGTTGTCGATGATGTCGGGACGGAACGGAATGTTCATTACCCAAACAGAACCAAACAGGAACATCAGGAACGCGTGTCCTGGTCACAACTTCGTCACCACGACAGGAAAATAGTTATTTGAGATGGAATAGTCATTACATTGGTCTAGGTAGTTATTCGCACCTCCGGCCCGAATAACTGAATCACTGAATGTTACTAAAGTTGATAGTACTCGATTGGACCATGCTAGTAATATACTATTACTACAAATACTGTATCCACAATTGCCTCATCTCGACTAATGACACCCACAGAGCAACCATCGAACGACAGGGTTGATGCTTTTTACCAGCCATAGTATCGTAGATCATCGCACACTTTGAGGCCATCTCTTGCTGCTCTGCACATATATCCTGCGCCTTTCTACAAGAACAAATAAGCCATCGACCAGTGCCGAATTGCTGGATGCACTGTTGCCTGGCTGTCATATGGCAGTATATAGTTGAAGACACCCACTGTCCATTCCCTATTGCTCGTACTGGGAAAGGCTGTCTTCAGCATATCAATAAGTATATCAGATTCACCAATGCCATACCGCACACACTTAAATTTCGCATGGATAGCATGGCAATTATGGTCCAACCCACGAAGTCCGATCACCCAGATGGGTAGTACCATCACTGGAATGCATAATTCCCTGCTGATCATCGCGAGCTCGAGCTTTTGGGCAGAGTTGAAGGTCTCAAGCAATACAACCCTTTAGAAAACAGATCACATGAGTAAAGCCTGAGCACATGAGTGCATGCCAAGTTTGTTTACTCACTTCATGACTTTTAATTTCTCTTGCTCCTCACGTCACCTAACTGGATAGCCAACTAAGACTTGTGCACTTGCCATGGCCTCTCCTGAGGACATGTCGTATCTTTTCCACTGCCTCTGGACTCTCAGCCCCCTCTTCTCCTCAAGGATCACTCAACCTGATGAGACACATGGTCACACACTTAGCTATCCCCTCAACAACTCGGTCCTCAGTGGTTGAGGCTGCATGAAGTCCAGATCACAGCTGCAGATGCCACCTCTGTCACTATAACACCGCTTTGTCAAACCTATGATGTATACTCAGCATGGATGTACCTGTCTAGGTGTTTAGAGCTGGTGGGATTTTGGATTAGCAGGGCACTGTACTAGTATGGTGGAAACACAGGGTGTTGATGGGGGGTCTCTACTGGCAGTATGCTATCTTCCATGAGGCACGTCGAGAGTTGTCACGACGTGTCACCCAGATTTTTTGTTACATTCCCATGTAAATCCTATATTATTGGCCAATACACGTGTTTTCTCCCTAGAACTTTAGGACAAATTCATTTCCACTAGTTTACTGCACTGTTTGATGTCATACTGTCTTGATTCACCACACTGAATGCTTAAACTTCAAAACTTCTTGCTCAAGTTGGAGTACATGTGATGTGGGTGTCATGTGATCTGTTTTCTAAAGGGTCGTATTGCAGTATGTCTTCACTCTATACTACAAGACGGGCTTGCCAGGCTAGTACTTATTGCAGGTGTTGAGTTGAAGTGTGGATGCCTGTATAGCACATATCGCGTGAATAGCTTATGAAATTAGAAATAATCTAAAAGATTTCGGAGTTCACTTCTTAGTTCAGATTCTCGTTCAGTTTCCAAGTTCACTTTATAATCTGAACCAAACATATCTACATACTGTCGATGACTTTATTCCTTCATTCCTTATGTAGATCATTTCTGTCGTGCTTCGATCCTTCTTCTCTTCCAAAGTAGTGATTGACGATTTGGGAGGTACTTGATTAGAGGCCATGGTGTGTGGTGCCAGTCGGGTACGCGAACCACCCTCATGACGTCGTCTCCCACTGATAGACAGTGTCGACGCACCTAACTACCCCTGACAGCCGAAACCGATCACTGCAAAAATCATCACAAAGTTCGATGCGCATCACCGATCCTGCGAGTCTTCCAGTCATCCCTCTGGAATATGGTGACAAGAAGGTTGGTAGTGACGACACAGAATTGGTGCCAAGTATAGTAAGTAAAGAATTGCGGAGCTGCTCGTTACAGTTCGATTTGATTCTATCCATTCCCCATATTACTCAAATATTACTGTTCTCCGCAAACGCCAAAAAAAGTAGAAACGACGTTATTATTAAATCTGGCGAATGGCGACGGGACAAAAATAGCCGACTTGAAACACTGGCAGTTCTCTTCTCTGGAGCGAGCTGCCAGATGAACAGGAATCCAAGAGATCTACCTCGCCCCACAAGACCATGGTCGATCGGCGAACACTCAATGTGTTTCAGAGACGTATATATTTACGATCGCAAATTGACGATATAGACTGCCACGCATCTCAGTGTGAAGCTTGGAGTATGGCAAGGGACTCTCAATCTTCACGAATCATACCCGACCTTAGCAATGAACACACAATGTCAGACAAGCCGAGTATCTTGTACACCGTTATAGTGCTTGTAATTTAGAACTGAGTTGTGACAAGCTGGGGACTTGAACTGAACACCAGTGGTATGCCAGACTATCTTCGCTAGGTGCATGCATGGGCAAGATCGTGGCTTAGATTATTGGAGCGCTGTGTGTTGGAATATTTGGTTATGAAACACATGTTACTTGTTACTTGCTTGATATCCGCCTATGCTAACTAGAGCTAAGGACATGCCTCGACGGACCAATATTATGGACACCTCTTCAGATGGCAAACATATAAGTAGAAATAAAGGTAGGTAGTATGAAGTAAGGCAGATATGAAATGCTCAGTCGCGGGTGCATCAAAAACCCAATGGGAAAAGCTACTGGCTGGCAACAACCACATAAGAAATGAAAAATAAAGGTTAAAACTTAAGGAACGTGAAGTGAAAGGTGTAGAAACATTCAACCCAACAGTGTGGACTGGACTGAACATGCACAGTACAACGTGGCTGGGTGATGTGGCCATCTGTGAGTGTATTGAGCGATTGTCGAAAGGGTTAAAAAAAGGAAGGGTGTTCTTGAATAAAATGAAAGTGTAAACGCAACAGCCTGGATTGAACGACTGTCTGATGGTGAACTGGCGAAGTATGATGTGGCTGGGTGACATGACTGGGTGACGTGGCCACGAGTGCGCAAATTGAATGAGTGTGTTGAAGAATCAAGGGCGAGAAATATGTGGTGTGACATAGCGGTCAACATTGGGAGGATATGGGTAGTGGTTGATAAATGGTTTATGTGGGTAGGGGATGGTGATAAAATCGGGCTTCGTTTGCATCAACAACACGGGTTGCCAATTTGTGCGCTGCATTTAGACAGTGAGGCCTTCTATAATTTAACGATGTGACAGGCGGCCACTCTAGCCAGCACCGGGACAACAAAGCAATGATTTGAGGGTGGGGTGGGTGGTGATGGTGGTGGTGTTGTTGTTGTTGTTGTTGATATGAGCTCGATTGATAGATCAGAACCGAGTAGATACATAAGTGTGTATATTCGATTCGATTTAAGGTACTTACTGAATGTTAAATTGAGGTAAATTCGGCGATTGCCATGCATTGCTTGTCCCAAGGCCATCAAGGCTATCAGTCGCATCACGGCATATCCAGCAGTCTGTCCTCGCGGTGCAGCCTTTCACCTCAATCCTCAACAATGGGAGGCTGTGGCAGTTGTGGGACTCCCACATTAAATCCATACAATACAATACAGTATTTACACTTCTAAAAGCATTGTACTACAGTATGTGCATGCATGTAAGCAATAACATCAGGAAAATCTAGTTTTTTCTTACTAACCCTTAGGCATGCTTATCACAGCTTAATGAGCCTTCTAAGCACCACTAAGTTGGAGGTCACTAAGCCCGCCAGTGCTTAGGCTAAGCCAAGTCGATTACTGAATTTGACTTACTCGAGACTTATTGTCCGGCTTATTTGGGACTTGGGGCTAAGCACAGATCTAAGTAATCTTTTAAGTCAGTCTTCAACCAAAATTCCATGAGAGAAATGAATCAAGAGTTCAATAAGCAGTGGAAAAGCTGGAAAAGCTCAAGGGTACCTGACTCAATCATGGCAGTTTTGACAGTTAAGCATTCATTAAGCACACAAAGATTTGTGAAAAAACATGTATTTGTGTCATAAGGAGGTCCAAGTATGGGTATAAGGATGTGCTAGATATGCTAAGCAACATTAAGCAATGGAAGAGACCGAGAAAAGCATGTCAAGCAATGTGCCAGAGTTGAATCTGGCATGGTCATGGGCAAGAGCATGTAAGGAAACGAGAATGGTGGGAAATTTTCTAGTAGGTATATACATTGATAGCAAACTGTGGCACAGATTCTAAAATATCATGTTAGTAAAGTTGTGAAAGAGAAAAAACTGACTTACACTCTATATCAGAATCAGAGTTATCAACAAGCAATGCGCATTCATCATCTTCATCAATGTTGATGATATCTGTAGCTTCCGTAGTCTTGTTGCGAGTGCGAGTCGGCTTCATGAACTCTTGCGCTTCTTGAATGATGGCATCAAACTTGATGTTTGTGAGCAAGTGTGCTGATCTGGCATAACCGTGGGTGGCCTTACCCCAAGCAGCATCACTGAAACCGGTCTGGTGCACAGACTCCTTGCCTGAGGCAAGGTTGAGAGTTCGAGGAAGAGTCAGCATCTTGCCTTTGCTAGCACGAACCATGGCAACAGTCAAAGTGCCTGTGGCAACCAGAGTTAATGCCCTCTCCACCTAACAACCATCAGAGCTGTGACAACTCCACAAGCACAATATATGATACTTACCGAAGCAGCAGCAAGGCCTAAACCACCAATTGCCGCAGGGGTTGGTTTACCAGGGTCATGGAGGCCAGAAACCCTCACAGAACTTTCAATAGCTGCAAGGTGAGCTGCAAAAGTTTGGAGGATGAAGGGGCTATGAAAGAGCCCCTTCCATTTCTGAGAAGCATGATGTTAGTATCGGAGCATGTGCATTGTTTGGATTTGCTTACCTTTCTGTCATTGTTGTCAGAGTTCTTATACAAAAAGCAAAGATCCTTAAGGTAATACGTGGCAAAATCTCGACGTTCTTCATCTGAATCATGTAAATCTTCTTGGGAATCAAGAAATGCTATAACAACCGCGATTTGGTGGATCCAATGACATTCTGCCACGAGTCTGAGAGGCATTGAACAGTCTGAAATATAAATCAGTATTGTTCTAGACCCAAACTGATAATGTACTTTCTGATAGATGGCACTGGATGCCGTTATCTTGTATGCATGGCCACTGATTGTATCCCAGATATTCTGCATCACCTTGACCGACTGCTTGACAGGCACATCCCAAGGATCACCAGTTTGACCGATGAACACCATATATGTTGTTACAAAGGTATGCAGGAACCATTGCAGGTCAATCCAATTTGGAAGCTCCTCATTTCAAGCTTTTTTGGTTGCAGTTTCACTGGCCTTTGAGGGTTTTTGGACTATGAGTTGCTGGATTGAAATAACACTTAGACATTTGTGATCAATTGAAGAAGTAGACTCACCTCGCTAGTGAGTCGCTTTTTTCCCTTAGGAGGGCTGTTAATTGCAACCTCTCATTCCTCACCTCTCATCTCATTGTTGTCCGAGAGACCACCGCCATAGTACGTAGTGCGCGCATCAGGCGCCGGTTCAGCTTTTACCTTTGCTAAGTCCGATGCTCGGTGACTGATAATCTTGACATTTTGGGTGAGGACAGTGGGTGCCAACAAATGACTAGCACCACTCGTAAGTGAGGGAAGGTCAGACTTCGCACAGCTAGAAGTAGACTTGGGAGCTTGCAAGGGAGGTTTGGCATTGGTCAGAATTGCTGAGGCCCAGTCGTTGATTGCAGAGCTGTGTTTCCGCTTTTTTCCAGAGGCATCACTGAGCATCCAATAGAAAAGTGTAGATTGATCGAGCATTAGTAATGGAAACATCAAGGTAGATAGATGAGAGAATAGTACCTATTATTGGTCGGATCATTGATACTGTCGTCCTTCTGTTGAGAACGTTTCAATGACTGATCAGGGTTTGTGAGTGCCTTAATATCAGCTATTGCCCCCTCCCTCTTCAACATTCTGCCACCTTGGACGCTTTTGATATCAGCTATCGCCCCTTCCCTCTTCAATTTCCTGCCACCTTCTTCCAGCTGGACCTGCAATGGGGCCTTGGGAGCTTGCTTTCCAACAGATCCTTCTTCTGCTCACTTACTCGACATGGACTTCACCATGTCACTATACTTGTTCTCTCGGTTCTTGTTCTCCTCTATCTTCTTCATGGTGATGTTGATCTCGTCTCGCACCTTCACCTTCTTTTTTGGCTTGGGCATCTCTTCATCAGAGGGAGGCACTATCTCCACATCAGAATCGTCGACTTTCTTCTTCTGGACTGCTGTTTTCGCTCCTCCCAACTTTACTACCACTCCCGCTGTGGCCTTCTGAGTAGCTTGAGCCTTCTGTTTTTTGGCAGGAGGGGATTGCTCATCACGTTCATCAGCTGACTTGTCCATGGCATCTGAGTTTTCGACAAACAGACCTCCGTCAGACATCTCAACATCACTTGTCTCTGCAACGGGGACAAGGATGGAGGTTTTGCAGTTACGGGGTGGTGGCCATGGCTTTGGAGTGAAGGACAGGCGAGGGGTAGCATCAACTATATCTTCATTGGCCATCTCAGCATGCTCAAATGTGGCAGCACATTCAATGCTCTGCTTCTTAGCCTCTTCGCGAGCTGCCTTGGCCTGAGCCTTAGCTTCGCGCTCCTGTTGAACCTTGGCTGTGGTTCGACGATATGTGGTCTTGTTGGCAAGTCCAGGGTGAACTGTTTTGTTACGTGCGTGAGTTTCCATCTGATGTGGAAATAGAGGAGTATGAGGCGTGGTAGTGGGCTAAAGAGATAGGAGGTAGAGTGTATTCAACAAGGTATTTGCTTAAACTCCTGCCAGCAAAGACGTGGCAATGATACAAGCATGACTTTAGACTTGGCGCGAATTTTTATGAATCTTCACTTTACCATGCTATCTGCACTACTTTTCTACTGCCTCCTCCCTTGCTCTCTGTTCTTGGGTTAATATCATAATTTATACTTTTCTAATGGTACCGAATTGAAATCTGCACATCCACAATGCCCACACACTTGGTTCTCCTCCTCCTACTCTCGCGTGTCCCTACTGTCCTCGACACTTTTGCAGCAAAGGTGGACGCACCAAACACATACAAGCGAAACATGATTCTGAACTGCATGAGCCCAATCCATCTCTTCCACAATCTCCTGCGCCATCCTCATCACGAGTGTCTTCTTATGAATCACACGATGAGCAGCGCCCAAGCTCCATTCCATCTGATCCTACACCACCTCCACCTCCATCTCCACCTCCACAAGGATTCAATGCTGATGTTGACATGGAGGTTGAAGACCTGCATTTTGATCAGGATTACATCCCACCTGAACCTTATCCTAACCCCGGCGAAGAATCAAATGTAAACGGGCCACCTGAACAGCACATTCCTGATCCTCGACATGTTTCTCATGCTTATCATCCCAAGCTTAACAGTATGTCAAGTATTTTTCTAAACAAGAATAAGCAACAGTGTTAATGATTCTTATACATAGGGAAGATCTGCGATGTGAATGGAAATGAATTACCACCTGACACCCCTCCTCCTCACAATCTAGATGGGGGACCTCATAACTGGATGCCATATGATAATCGTCTTCAATTCAAAGTCGCCAACTTCCTATTTCGTCGTAATCAGATGTCCGCTGGGGATATCAACTTCATTCTTGGCCTCTGGGAGGGGTCTCTTGCTGTCCACAATGATGAGCCCCCATTTTCGAATGCTACAGATCTTTACAACACTATTGATTCCACTCCTCTCGGCGACCTCGCATGGGAATCCTTTAGTTTACAATATAATGGAACCCAACCTGCATCCAACATTCCGTCATGGATGCAAGCAGAGTATGGCATCTGGTTTCAAGATCCCCAAACTCTGGTCCAGAATCTCCTGTCAAACCCCGATTTTAAGTCTGATTTTGATTATGCGCCCTTTCAAGAGTATACCACTGATGGAGTCCATCGCTTTCGAGACTTCATGTCTGCAAACTGGGCCTGGCATCAGGCAGTAAGTCCTCACTATGATCTCTTTGATTTAATGCTGATTCTTATTGTGCTAGGACATAATTGCTGAGGATCCTGAAACTCATGGCGTGGTTTTTTGCCCCATCATTTTCGGCAGTGATAAAACAACTGTATCTGTAGCTACAGGACATAATGAGTACTGGCCTGTTTATCTCTCTATTGGCAACATACACAATAATGTTTGACGTGCACATCGCAATGGTGTTGTTCTCCTTGGTTTCCTCGCTATCCCTAAGTGTAAGTGTAGTATCAATGTGTATTATATTTGCTAATGCATCTCATTTAGCAACTCATGAATTTCGTGATGATGCCAGCTTTCGTAAATTCCGTCATCAACTTCTACATTCATCGCTTGCCAAAATACTTGAATCCCTCAAACCTGGTATGACAATGCCTGAGGTTGTTCATTTTCCTGATGGTCATTTCAGGAAGGTCATATATGGACTTGGCCCCTACATCACAGACTATCTGGAACAGGCGCTACTAGCCTGCATTGTGCAAGGCTGGTGCCCAAAGTACATCATGGTATTGCTGCTGACTGCATGCATCACCAATAAGCCTTTCAGATGCACAGCCCCTGCAAATGACCTCAACTCTGGTCAGTATGTGCACCATTCTCAGGTGCATGCTGAATTGCTAGCCGAAGAATTTGAACTTGGAATGTTATGGGATGAGTATGGACTTGTCGGAGACATTGTGGTTCATTTTTCACCCTTATGTTTTATGCTGACATGCATCTCTGATTGTTGTCTGTTTTTAGCCATTCACCAATGGTTTTCCTTGAGCAGATATGAATGAGCTTCTGTCACTGGACCTATTACACCAGCTGATCAAAGGTGCCTTCAAGGACCATCTTGTCACATGGGTAAACGACTACATCAAAGCTGAATACCCGGCATCAGAAGCACAGAAGATACTTGATGACATCGATCGGTGGTATGTTTGCCGCTTCACAGATATAATTACTGATTACTGAATAAACTGTTTAGCATAGCACTTGCTCCGTCTTTTGCAGGGCTTCGACACTTTCCCAAAGGCCGAAACTTCAAGCAATGGACTGGCGATGATTCAAAGGCACTCATGAAGGTAAGTAATTCCCTATCCTGCTCTATAATTAGGTCTGACATATTTGTTTGCAGGTTTACTTACCAGCAATTGAAGGTCACGTACCGGATGAGATGGTGCAGGCGATGCGTGCCTTTCTAGAATTTTGCTACATAGCCCGACGTGACATACACGATACGCACAGCCTGACAGCCTTAGATGATGCCCTCCAGCAGTTTCACCATCATCGTGAAATCTTTCAGACAAGTGGTGTTCATGCCAACAGCTTCAATCTTCCTCGTCAACACTCCCTTATTCACTATGTTAAACTCATTTGTGCCTTTGGAGCTCCAAATGGTCTATGCTCCTCCATCATGGAATCCAAGCATATCAAGGCTGTGAAGGAGCCATGGCGATGCTCAAGTCATTTCAAGGCGCTTGGTCAGATGCTCCTTACCAATCAGCGCCTCGATAAACTCGCTGCTGCTCGCATTGATTTTGCTGACCATGAGATGCTGAAGGGCACATGTTTATCGTCTGTTTGGGATCTGATTCTCCATGCGTTTTCAATCATACACTCTGATAATCTTCCAAACTAATGCCATATATGGCTATAGAAACAAATGGAGCTGATTCTAATCCTGATCCACCACACCTCATCAATGAAGACCCTCTCAACAATGAGACCAACAAGCCCGATAGTAATACTGATGATGAAGATGATGACGATGGTGATGTTGATGGTCCCACAGTGCAGGCCCATGTTGACCTAGCGAAGATATCATGTAAGTATCACATTGCTTGATATTGCTGAAGTATACTAACCTACAATACAGTATGCAAAGTTTACCCCGAAGATATTGCCACTGAAATTGAACAACCAGACCTCCCTGATCTCATTCAGCAATTTATCTATAACCAGCAGCATCCTGACCACTGTTCTGATACCAGTGTTTCAGCCCTCCCCACATTTTATGGCAAGATAACAATTTACCCTTCTGCTGTTGCCACATTCCATGCCCCAAGTGACATCTTGGGGATTGGCAGCATGCGTCGTGAGCGGATGCATGCCGTGAAATCATGGAGGAAGGGGCCTGGCCATTATGATACTATCTTCATCAATACTGACCCTTCGGTGGAAGGTATGAAAGGTCTTGACATTGCTTGTGTGCGACTCTTTTTTCATTCTCTCATGATGGTGTTGAATATCCCTGTGATCTTGTGCATTGGTTCTTGCATGTGGGTGATTTGCCAGATGACCACACAGGCATGTGGATAGTTAAGCCAGATATGTTGGACGATGATGAATACCTCACTGCAATCCTCCACCTTGATACTGTTGTTTGAGCATCACATCTTATTCCAGTATTTGGCTCCCAACATGTTTCAAGGACTCTTTCTTTTACAGACACACTCGATACATATACTAGTTTCTATGTCAACAAATATGTTGATCATCATGCATTCGAGATTGCTTTCTAACAACCACCCTTTCATACTTGTACAGCTTATCCACATAGTAAAATTTCTCGCTTAGTTAACACTGTTGCTTTCACTCATACTTGCCGCATCTTAGGTGTCTTTGCCATTTATTTACTTGCCTGCACCCTTATGATCCCTTGATGAGCTTATCTTTGGCTTTGATATGCTTACTTTTTTTGCACACTCTTAAAAACTAGTTCACAAAGCACAAAATAAGCAGCTTGAGCAACTTAGCAGGCTTATCCACAAAATAAGCAGATTAAGTCTAATAAGGTTTTCTAGATTTTCCTGATGAACCAACCCTTATGGCAGGAAGCTCATTAAAACTTTATTGTAAAGACTGAGAATATGCTGCCTAATGGGTAGTAGAACAACTGTGGGAGCTGTTGAGATCTGCTGCACCGTGAATATGTATTTTGACACTGTTTGATGTGGTGTGTCATTTATAGCACACTTTGTGATGTGTAGGTTCCCCTTATCAATTATCCCTTTATCACATCCCTTTCTTCTATATACCATTGTCATACTCACAGTATATATATCAGACATAGTAGACACATACACCTCAGTCCATTATACACAGACTGAGGTGAGTAGATATTATTTCATTGATCGCTTACAGTTACTCACTATACCGCTTGTAGATTGATTACTCATGTATTCTAGGTATAGTAGTAACTCTAATAATAGTCCATTATACACAGACTGAGATTGATTACTTGTGTATTCTAGGTTGGATCTCTATAGGTTATGCACCACTTCTGTCATGAGTAGTGACAATAGATATCCCTCCTAGCCACTTGATGATTTTGCGCTTCATCATATTTTTTTTGATTGATCAGCGGTGCAATCATTATCTTATCTTATTGTGCACGCACCAACAAATTGGGTGTGTTCCATCTCTTTGTGCCATACTCTCATCTTCCCCCATCCTGTTTGCCAATTCTTACTTTCCACCTTGTCAAATCCTGACTGTACCCCCAGAAAATAATCCCCCCTCTGTTTCTCTTATACGACTCTCTATGCAATATTCTGGGGACAAGCTCGACAAGCTCAAGTCCAACTACAAAGACTAGAGTGAGGACATTACCATCGCCTTGTCTCTGAATGGGTTATTTGAATACATCACAGGTGACGTGGAGCAGCCTCTGGATACCGAGCCATGGGCTTTGTCCAATTGGAAGGCAAATTCCTGTTTAGCATATGCTTTCCTTGCCTCTGGAGTGGCGCCTTCAGAGCGCTCTTTCTTGAATCCCTCAAAGTCTGCTAAAGAAACCTGGGATGTTATGATTTTTGTTATTGTAACCCAGGACAACCAGACGTATGCCGGCAAGACCAGGTACTTTATTTTTCTGATTCAACTCAACTCACCTCCGATGGGAGATGCTTTGACGCATGGTGACTCCATGCACCCAAACCTACTCCCACAACATGCTGTGGTATGACAGCCCCTTGACATGAGGTCCGTGACGTCGGACCCTCACGATCAACATGCTGCGCTGCAGCATGTCCTTGACATCGGATCCTTGACATCGGATCTGTGACATCGGACGCCTCATGCTAGGCATGAGGCTTATCCTTTATTGTTCCCTGACATGCTGCGGTGCAGCACTCAGTGACATCGGACGCCTCATGTGAGGCATGAGGCCTGTCATTTCTATTGTTCTTTCTATTTTTACTTGATAACGATCCTGCATTCCGATTGGACGATAGGTATCTTCAAACTGTATATAAGCTGTAGTAATACTGCCTGTATTCCTCAGCTTGACCTAATTCAAACAACGGTCTTAGACTCAACCAGAACACTCGACAGCTTAGGAAGCCCCTAGCTGTGATAACTCGAACTCGACAGTTGGAAAGCCTCCAACTGTGATACATGAACCGACGGTCTACTCAGAAAGCCTCTGAGTACAGATAGCCATAACGACTTGAGGAAGTACCCAAGTGAAGACCAGAAGCCCGATACACTAGGAAAGCCTCCTAGTGTGATACCGATATAGTTGGAAAGCCTCCAACTGTGATATACAAAGCCAAGGCTGAGTTAAAGACCTATAGTCTTAACAAAAGGTCAAGCTGATCTACACCATCCACCTACCTAGGTGCAGACACAATGTCTTTCAGACAAAGCCCAGATAGACCTCCAACTGGAGCATCATCATCAGAAAGAACCCCATGGTATAGATACCAGGGTCGACTAGTACGATACTCGGAACCAGCACAGAAGTGGTTCTCAAGGAGAACCAGTGATGAAGAACGCCGATACCTTGACAAAGAGGATTTTAGATCCTTTGATAAAGAAGAAACCCCAGAACGAGATCCATTCTCCCTATCCAATGACAATGCCAACATGTATACCGAACCCACCGCATCTACCAAGGAGATTAGAATCCGAACCCCCTCTGACTTCACAGGGGACTGAACGAGAACTGCAAAGTTCTTACAAGAAGTGAAACTCTATTTGAGAGTGAACCATGGAATCTACGACACCGATGAGAAGAAAATTATCTTCGCACTATCCTTCATGAATGGAGGAACCGCTGCACCCTGTGCACAAACATGGGCAGAAAAGGAAGACCTAGGAATATGGTCAGCCTTTGAATCGGCGCTCAAGACAGCATTCACACTGATCGACAAAGCTGGCAGAGCCAGGACAGAAATGAAAACATTGAAGCAGGGACAGGACCTGGAGGACTACATAGCGTAGTTCTGAATCCTGCAAGAGAAGGCGGGAATCAATGACGACACCGCCCTCATTGAACTCTTTATGGATGGGTTGAACCCCAAGCTCCTCAAAAGAGTATTCAATATGGAAACGATCCTGACGACCTTGGAAGGAATGATCAACGCTGCCTCCAAGTATGATGGACAGTGGAGGAGAGCAAAAGCCATAACAGGAAAGCTGCAGCAGGCTTTGACGAGGAAGCTACCAAGCTCTAGAGCAAAAGAGACCCCACTCGAGATCAACCGACTCTCCTATCAGGAGAGGATTGAACACATGAAAAAAGGACAGTGCTTTGTGTGCCATCAGACTGGACACAGAGCGTCCGAACACAAGGAAGGGGAAAAGAGGACCGAGGACCAGCCATTCCCAGGGAATAAAGGCAAGGAAGCCTACTCGAAGATCCGAGCGATCATGAAAGAACTCAACAAAGAAGAAAAGAAAGGAGCTCTCGCCGCAATTGAGGATGAGGGTTTTTAAAGAGGTGGCCTGCCTCGATGCCAAGTACCACCGAACTCTCTGTCTGCTCTGTGCTACTAGCCACTTTGAAGAATCAATCTATGCATTTAGATATCAAAGTGCTAGGAGCAGGCAGAGGGAAAGCCATCGAAACTGAAGCCCTACTCGACTCTGGAGCGGGAGGGATATTCATGAGTCATGAATTTGCGGAGAGCAGCGGATTTGAGCTGCACCCCCTGGAGAAGGTGATCAAGGTCAGGAACGTGGATGGAACCCCAAACAAGAAAGGGGAGATTTCCCACTACGCCAGGGAACTCCTGACAATCAATGGAAGAACCTTCCCGATGACCTTCCTCATTGCAGGACTGGGAAAGGAATTGGTCATCTTGGGCTTGCCGTGGCTCAGAAGAATCAATCCAGTAATTGACTGGAAAATCGGAACCTTCCAATTCAGGACGAACGACAAGACCCATCCTGAATTCTCATATGGAAGAGGAAGAACCCTTATCGGTAGGGTACTGACCAAGAAAACCGACGACGAACACCTGTCATGGCGCTGAAGGGGAACCGAAAATAAGAAGAACCCCCTTGACATGACAAAAGAAGAATGACAGGCATGGTGCCGAGGCATCATTGCCAGAGGTCAAGAAAGGCTCGCCCTCAAGAAGAAGACTGCCGAGGAAGAACGAGCACGATGGAAAAAGGTGGCAACCAGAGAACTGGAGAAACTGGCCGCCAAGAAGGAAGAAAGATGACTGGCATTGGCCCAAATAGTCGCAAAACAGAGGGAAAAGATTACCCTGAAGAAAGAGAAACCAATGAATGAAGAGTGGCGAATGGACTGCCAAAGAATCATCACCAAGGCAAGATTAATGGGGGGAGCCCTCCATGCTGAACCAAGAGGAAGCAAGATGCCCATCGAGACAAGAAAGGCGATGATTGAAGAAATAGACGATGAAGAGATCGTGATCACAACTCTTCAGAATGCAGAACCCATTGGGCCACAAGACAAAGAAGACACTGGGAAGGAAAACCCAGCACAGGCAAACCACGAACAGGCAACGGAACAGGCAACGGAACAGGCAACGGAACAGGCAATGGAACAGGCAACGGAACAACCAAAAGAGACACCCGAGCTAAAGATCGAAGACAATGAGCTACTGGTCACCTACATCCGAGGAGAACCCGTCATTGGAATATTCGAACCAGCTAAGACACCGCTGACAGAGGAATATGACGAGCCAAGATATGGATATTCTCAGATGACAAAGACAATCTCTCAGATCGTAAAGGCAAAAGGATCACTGCGATATGCTTATGGACAAAATATCTGGATTAGGGCAAAGACATTGGTCTCTCAACACCTGACACACAAGAAGGAAGGAGACCCCAAACAGAAGACCCTAGCTGAACTACTCCCCAAACAGTACAAGGAGTACCAACGGATATTCGAAAAGGAAGCATCGGAACGATTCCCAGAATCAAGACCCTGGGATCACGCGATTGAACTGAAACCGGACTTTGTAGTGAAGGATTGCAGGGTTTACCCATTGTTGCTGGCAGAACAGAAGAAACTCGACGAGTTTCTTGACAAAAGCCTGCAAAAAGGATACATCCGACCATTGAAATTGCCCATGGCATTGCCATTCTTCTTCGTTGCGAAGAAGGACTTGGACGCGCTATGACCCTGCCAAGATTACAGGTACTTGAATAATGGAACGATCAAGAACACCTACCTGCTGCCGCTGGTAGGAGACCTGTTGGACAAACTAAGAGGGGCGAAATGGTTTACGAAATTGGACATCTGATGGGGATATCACAACGTCAGAATCAAAGATGGAGATCAATGGAAAGCAGCCTTCAAAATGAACAGGGGGCTGTTTGAGCCAACGGTGATGTTCTTTGGATTATGCAACTCACCGGTGACCTTCCAGGCAATGATGAACAAGATATTCTGTGACATGATCGGAGAAGGATGGCTCATGATTTACATGGATGACATCCTGATATTCTCCAAGGATCAGAATGAACACCAGGAAAGGACAAAGAGAGTACTGCAAAGGCTGGCAGAGAATGACCTATACCTGAAACCAGAGAAATGCAAGTTTGACATCCACAAAGTGGAATTCTTGGGTCTGATCATCCGACCCAACGAGATTGCCATGGACAACACAAAACTGGCAGGTATACAGGATTGGCCAACCCCGACAAACATAAAAGCAGTCAGATCTTTCCTGGGATTTGGAAACTTCTACAGGAAGTTTATCGGACATTTTGCGGAGACAAGCAGACTGCTTAATGAGCTGACAAAGAAGGACAAAATGTTCAACTGGACAGCTGAATGTGAACAGGTTTTTCAGATGCTGAAAAGGAAATTTGCAGAAGCACCGGTACTGCTGATGCCAGACCCGACAAAGCCATTCATGATCAAATCAGACACCTCAAAACATGCGACAGGAGGAGTGCTGAGACAAAGAGATACAAATGGAGACTGGCATCCGTGCGGATACATATCGCATGCGCTGACACCAACGGAACGGAACTACAAGATATACGACAGGGAACTTCTGGCGATAGTACGATCACTGGAAACTTGGAGACACTACTTGCTGGGTTCAGAACACCTGGTAGTAATCCTCTTGGATCACAAGAACCTAACGTACTTCTGGACAGCACAGAAACTGAACAGACGACAGGCAAGATGGAGCTTATTCCTATCGGAATTTGACTTGCAACTCGTCCACATACCTGGATCTCAGATGGTACAGAGCAATGCGCTATCACAGAGAGTGGACCATATACCGGAAGAAGACAACAATAATGAAGACGTCACAATGCTGCCAGAAACAGTATTTGTGAAATTCATTGACACAGAAATGCATGATCTACTTGCGGGTAGTATCATGAAAGACGATCTGGTAAAAAGCACAATCGAGGCGCTAAAGACAAAAGGAATGCCGCCGATCAAGTCGGCATTGGAAGATTGGAAGATAGAAGACGGTCTTCTATTCTTCTGAGACAGGTGCTATGTCCCGGACAACGGAGATCTACGGAAGAAGCTGGTGCAAAAATACCATGAAGGAGTAACCAGCGGACACCTGGGACAATGGCAGACAATGGAAATGATCAGGAGGGACTACTGGTGGCCAGGAATGATGACATACATCAAGAACTATGTCGCTGGATGTGCCACATGCCAGAAAATGAAGGTCAATACCCACCCAATGATGCCCCCACTGCAACCGATCAAATCCGAAGCAATGAGACCATTTGCAATGGTGATGACAGATTTTATAACTGACTTGCCAGAGTCCGATGGTTATGATGCACTCATGGTCGTGGTAGACCATGGGCTTATGAAGGGGGTAATTTTTATCCCTTGCAGGAAAACAATAGATGCATTGGGAGCGGCCACCCTCTACCTAGACAATGTCTACAAACAATTCGGCCTCCCAGACAAGATCATCTCTGACAGAGATCCCAGATTTGCCTCGCAGCTGTTCCAGGAACTGGGAAGACTGCTCGGAATCAAGCTGGCAATGAGCACAGCATACCACCCCCAGACCAATGGGGAGACAGAACGGGTGAACCAGAAAGTGGAAATATACTTATGGATCTTCTGCTCGAACAACCAGGAGAACTGGAAGCACCTCCTCCCAACCGCAGAGTTCACACACAACCAGAGGATGCACTCCGTACAGAAGAACTCCCCGTTCTACCTCATGATGGGCTATGAGCCCAAGGCAATCCCACTCCCCTACCTGAAGACGAACATACCAGCCATAGAAAAACAAATAGTTGCACTGCAATGGGCCCGAGACGAAGCAAAGGCAACTCACGAGTTGGCCAGACAAATGATGGCGGAAAGAACGACAAGGCACTTCACCCCATTCAAAGAAGAAGACAGAGTGTGGCTAGAAGCGAAGAACCTCAGAACGATGCACCAAACAAAGAAGCTCGCACTGAAAAGAGAAGGACTGTTCTCTATTGAGAAGGTCCTAAGCCCACTCTCCTATTGACTGAAGTTACCAGAACAGTGGAAAATACACCCGGTATTCCACATGGCACTTCTTTCCCCATACAAAGAAACCGAGACACATGGACTGAACTTCCCAGAACCACTGCCCGACCTGATAGAAGGTGAATCGGAGTATGAAGTGGAAGCGATCATCGGACATAAAAAGAAAGGAAGGACCATGCACTTCCTAGTGAAGTGGGTCAGATACCCGACCTTGGAGAACTCATGGGAGCCCAAGGGAAACCTAAAACATGCCGAAAGAATTCTAGGAGCATATAAACAACAGTGATGGCTGTAGAGGTGGAACCATGCCCACAGGGATTGAGATCCTCGCCATTGTCATTGGCACGATCCTGGCTGTGGCCGCGGCCCTGACCTTTGTATTCTGCCTCTATGCCATCTTTCGACCAAGACCCGAACCCCTGATTACTGACATCGAATTCTCCATTTTACAACGCCCTATGGAGAACCCACCTCTCAACAAGATCACCACCCCGCTGACACCACTGCCTGAGGCAGCACAAACCAGAAGAACCTGATTGTGGTCCAAGTTTGGACATGAGTTATTCCTCCATTGCACCCCTCAGCCCCGACCCATTTATCTATCCAGACCACATGCGATCAGACCCCGGAGGAGGAACGAAGATATTATTTGAAGTCAGTGACTTCAAAGATAGAAAGAGGGTGATGTTACGATTTTTGTTATTGTAACCCAGGACGACCAGATGTATGCTGGCAAGACTGGGTACTTTATTTTTCTGATTCAACTCAACTCACCTCCGATGGGAGACGCTTTGATGCATGGTGACTCCATGCACCTGAACCTACTCCCACAACATGCTGTGGTATGACAGCCCCTTGACATGAGGTCCGTGATGTCGGACCCTCACGATCAACATGCTGCGCCGCAGCATGTCCTTGACATTGGATCCTTGACATTGGATCCGTGACATCGGACGCCTCATGCTAGGCATGAGGCTTATCCTTTATTGTTCCCTGATATGCTGCGCTGCAGCACTCCATGACATTGGACGCCTCATGCGAGGCATGAGGCCTGTCATTTCTATTGTTCTTTCTATTTTTACTTGATAACGATCCTGCATTCTGATTGGACGATAGGTATCTTCAAACTGTATATAAGCTGTAGTAATACTGCCTATATTCCTCAGCTTGACCTAATTCAAACAACGGTCTTAGACTCAACCAGAACACTCGACAGCTTAGGAAGCCCCTAGCTGTGATAACTCGAACTCGACAGTTGGAAAGCCTCCAACTGTGATACACAAACCGATGGTCTACTCAGAAAGCCTCTGATTACAGATAGCCGTAACGACTTGAGGAAGTACCCAAGTGAAGACCAGAAGCCCAATACACTAGGAAAGCCTCCTAGTGCGATACTGATATAGTTGGAAAGCCTCCAACTGTGATATATGAAGCCAAGGCTGAGTTAAAGACCTATAGTCTTAACATGGGAAGCATCCGTGAACGTCACCAGAAGGAAGGGCCTGTCAGGCAAGTTGCTTTATTGCAACAGGCACTTACTATTCAGTGCACAAAGGAAACACCTCTCCTGGAGACAGCTGAGCACATCTGCATGCTTATTGAGCGAGCATTCGCTATGGGTACCATTACCTCTGATCTACTGTGTTGTATTGCACTCCTCAACTCTCTCTCTTCTCACTTTCCCCATGCTCGTTCCATCATATCCCACAACATTGCAGCGGCTACAGTGTCTGCACCATATACTTCCAAGGATATTTGCCTTTTCTTGGAGAATGAACAGTCCCTCCTGGAGAATGATACATGAAATAATCCATCTTCCCTTGCACTTGCCATGACCTCCAGGCCAGAAAAATTCTCTGGGTCCATCATTTGTAGCAATTGCAAGCACCTGGGGCATACTACTGAGTACTGCATCTTGAAAGGAGGGGGGATGGAGGGTAAGACCATTGAGGAGTCAAAGATGGCGCGGAGGAAGACATATGACGTGAAGAAGTCTGGTCCCAAGCCTCTCAAGCATGCGTCAAAGGTTCCCATTACCATAAAGGACAACAACGGCCAGGTGTTCACTGTCATGATTGACTCCAGCACTCTAAACAATGCTGAGGCTGTTACACATGAGTTTGCTGGCTTAGCTAGTGACCCACTTCCCAGTGCATCTATTGATGAGGTTGAATATGAGGGGTGGCTCACAACCGAGGAGCAGTTTACCACATCTATAGACTGGGCTGATAATAACACCCCTGTCAACAAGGACATTTTTGCAGTCACCCCCCTCAATTAGTCCCAATGTACAACCATCTCACTTGACAACCACCCATTCTATTGTCTCTATCCCATCAAATGTAGATACAAGAATCTGTGAGTAAGCATTTGTAGCCATGAGACTTGAGTTTTTCATCAAGCTGTTTATTCCACTCTCTCCCAGCCTGTTTTAAGCCATAGAGAGTCTTGACCAGCTGTCAAGACAGATGCTCTTGACTGGATTTCCAATCGTTTTCCACCCCCCTTCCCGGCCACCTTGCATCACAGCCCACCTCCTATCAGCAGCACTGCCTAGAGGTGAAATTCCCTCATTTCCAATTCGATGAAACAGTTTCAGGTTATTTGTCTCAGAAGCCAGTTTGCAATTATCACAGCCTTGGAAACTCCTATCGCCTCCAGCCTTTAGTATTTAAGCTAGCTACTTTCATCCTGTATCAGTAGTTTGTAAATCAACCAAGTCTCCCACTTAATTCCATCCCAATTATGCTCCAACTACTCTCTTAAGTCTATCTCAAACTTTTGCTCATCCTCTCCGGAAAATCCCTGCACCTCTGATGATCCTCCTTACCTTTGTCTTGAAATTAGGACACTTGATGAGGAGAAGGGCACAACCTCTTATAAGTTGAAGCCAAGTCCTTTCTGTTCCCCCACTTGGTACAGCACATCAAGTAAACCCTGCCCTGAATTCCCATTGGGTTCCCTGCCTTGCTCAATCCACCCTCATCAACTTTGAACATCCAGGTACAACTGGAAATCCGATGACTTCCTTCCTCTAGCTCAGCACTTAACAGTATTTACAAACTCTCACTTCTCTTGTCAAATCCATCCCATCTTCTCCTATGACTCCCACTGAGTCACAGACTCAACAAACTACAAGAAACTCCTGCCATGCTGGTGTGGTACCAGGTTTATCAGCAATCCACCGATCTATACTTCCTTCCCCTAGGCACGCTTCAACTTTTGGTGCATCCACCAGACCATCCAACATCTTCAGGCAAATCAGTTCTGGAGCACCCTCCATCAGTGCAAACCTCATGTCTCAACCTCCAGAGACCCCTCAGAATACAACTCCACTTGAGTATGTAGAGAATGTTGGGCAACCTAACCCCTTCGATGAGGAAGGTCCAGGTAAAGAGAATGGACTTCCTGGTGGACCTGATGACCATAGCAGTCCTGATGGCCCTGGGGATGACCCTGATCCTGATGACCCTGATGACCCTCTACCTCCCGATGGTGGAAATCCTGACCCAGGAGATAGGTTCCTCAATGTTCTCTTTGACCTCTCGGATAGTCTCCGAACCCTCCGGCAGAGCCAAGCACCCAAGACTGAGAAAATCAAAGTTTGTGACCCTGACACTTTCAACGGGGCCAATCCCTGGAAACTTTGGGACTTCCTACCTTCATTTCTGTGATCGTCCTCAAGTTTTTGCTTCCGATGAAAAGAAGATCCTATTCATTCTTTCCTACCTCAAAGGGTCAGCCCTTAGCTGGTTCGAACCTGGGCTCAATGACCCAACAAATTCCGCTCATTGGATGTGGAACTATGAGGTATTCCTTAGTGACTTGGTTTCCCAGCAGGCTGCTTATGTCCATCTCAATGTGTCCACTCTTTCTTATCCTGAATCCCTTACCATCCTACTATCCCTTTCCAAACATTCCCTAAAAATCTGAACTCTTATTGACTCTGGTTCCTCACATTGTTTCCTAGATTCATCATTTGTGTGGGACAACCAAATTAGTACTGAAACCATTCCGCCAATCGGACTCCAACTATTTGATGGAACTTGTAACTCCACCATAACCCAAGTTGTGAAACTCCTGGTCACTTTTCCATCTGGTGAAGTGTTCAATCTGACATTTTATGTAACCTCGCTGGACTCTTCCTGTTCTGCAGTTCTTGGTCATAACTGGCTGAAGGAATACAATCTGTTGATTGACTGGTCTTCAGGCCAAATAAATTTTCATTCTGCAGCTCAAAGAGGTTCTGCCCCCTCAACATCTTCTGACTCTCCTATCTTGTGTGAGTCACCTTCACCTCTGAACCTTCCAGTGGAAAACCCTGTGGTCACTAAATCCTTGAAACTTATACCTCCTGAGATCTCTTTCATCAATGCTGCTGCTTACATGCATGCAAGCAAACTCCCTGGGGCTGTACCCTTTCAGATGACATTCTCTCCAGAAGGACTGATGGCCAAATCTTCTGTGGCATCCAAAAATCCTCTGGATCTTTCTGAGGTTCCAGAGGGATATCACAAATTTGCAGATGTCTTTAACAAACAAAAAGCTGACACTCTTCCTCCACACCATTTCTATGACCTCAAGATAGAGACAGAGGATAATGCTCCCCCACCTCTGGGTTGCATGTATTCCCTCTCTCCCTCTGAGCTAGAAGCCCTCTGAATATTTATTGAAGAAAATGTTCACTTGGGCTTCATCTGCCCCTCCAAATCCCCTCATGGCACTCCTATACTCTTTGTCAAGAAAAAGGATGGAATTTTCCAATTGTGTGTTGACTACCAGGGACTCAACTGCATCTCAAAGAAGGACCACTACCCACTTCTGCTAATCTTGGATCTCCCGGACTCTCCAGGTAAAGCTTGCATGTTCACCAAAATTGACCTATGGCATGCCTACCACTTAGTTCGCATTGCTGAGGGAGATGAGTGGAAAACCACTTTCTGCACGCGTTATGGCTCATTCAAATGGCTGGTGGTTCCATTCAGGCTCAACCAATGCACCTGCAGCTTTCCAGCGCCTCATGAACAACATCTTCAGTGACCTTCTAGATGTCAGTGTCATTGTCTACCTTGACAATATCCTAATCTACTCCA
The DNA here is from genome assembly GCA_026075535.2 of Tricholoma matsutake. Classification (NCBI taxonomy): domain Eukaryota; kingdom Fungi; phylum Basidiomycota; class Agaricomycetes; order Agaricales; family Tricholomataceae; genus Tricholoma; species Tricholoma matsutake. Next base: position 395,984 of record AP026550.1, on the reverse strand, counting down.
ATGACATGAGTCAACATAAGGCTCACATCAAGGAAGTTCTTTGGAGACTCCGGAAAAATAGGCTTTATGCTGCTCTGCAGAAATGTGAGTTCCACAAAGACAGCATGGAATACTTAGGGTTCATCCTCTCTCCTGATGGGCTCCGGATGTCCAAAGACAAAGTCAAAACCATCCTTGACTGGCCTGAACCTTGAAAGGTTAAGGATATTCAATCCTTCCTTGGATTCTGCAACTTCTACTGATGCTTTATCCACGGATACTCCAACATTGTCATCCCTCTCACCAGACTTACTTGGAAGCACACACCATGGAGTTTTGGCAAGAATTGTCAAGAAGCCTTCAACAAATTAAAAGAAGAATTCACCCATGCCCCAGTACTCACTCAATGGCTACTGGACTCCTGCATTATCCTGGAGACAGATGCCTCAGACTACGCCTTAGCAGCTATCCTTTCCATCTATACCCTGGATGGAGAAATCCACCCAGTTGCATTCCACTCCTGCTCCTTTAACCCAGCTGAATTGAACTATGACACCTGCAACAAGGAACTTTTGGCTATCTTTGAAGCCTTCAAACACTGGTTACAGTACCTCAAGGGTTCCAGAAATCTGGTAGATGTGGTCACAGATCACAAAAACTTCAGTACTATGAAACTCCTTACTCATCATCAAGCTCAGTGGTCAGAATACCTCTCACAGTTCAACCTTGCCATCCGCTTCCGCCCTGGTAAGCTGGGGGCTAAACCTGATGCACTCACTAGATGCTGGGACATCTACTGCAAAGGGGGAAATAGTGACTTCACCTCAGTAAACCCAAGCAATTTCCATCCAGTCTTTACTCAAGAACAACTCACATCCTCCCTCCGAGCCACTTTCCTTGCTACTCCTATCATCCAACAAGCTGTTCTCATGGATATTGAGAAACTCCACAATGATATCCAATCCTCACTCCCTCTTGATCCCATTTCCTCTTCACACCATCCATCACAATCTGCTCCAAATTGGTCTCTAGACGACAGCGGACTTCTCCGCCACTTCAACCAGATTTATGTCCCAGATGTCGTGGACCTCTGTCTTAAAGTCTTACAATACAAGCATGACCATATTCTCTCAGGTCACTATGGACAAAACAAGACTCTTCAACTAATCTGACACAATTACATTTGGCCCAACCTCTGCACCTTTGGGCAGGACTTTTGCAAGTCTTGTACTACATGCAAATGCTCCAAATCGCCCCGACACAAGCCTTATGGATTTTTGAAACTACTTCCAGTTCTGGAAAGGCCTTGGAACTCAATCTCAATAGACTTCATCAAACAGTTACCAGATTCCAATGGACACACTGCCATTCTAGTCATCATAGACTGACTTTCCAAACAGGGCATCTTCATCCCCACAGTAAATGAAATCATGGCACAGGAACTTGCTAATCTATTTGTCATGCATGTCTTCTCCAAACCTGGTATTCCATCTCTCCCAACTGGAAGAAGACACCCCCAACACAATTTATAATTGTGTCCAACCCCCACCTCCTCCAGTCATTATAGACAATGAACTGGAGTATGAGATTGTGGAAATCCTTGATTCAAAGATTGACAACCACCGCCAATGCAAGTTACTCTATTTTGTACAGTGGGAAGGTTACCAAGGAACTGATGAAGAAACCTCCTGGCTTCCAGTTACAGAACTTGATCATGCCCAGGAACTCATTACAGACTTTCACACTTGTTACCCAGGGAAACCCGGAGCTCTTTCCACTTAACATTCCTTCATTTTGAAACAAGATTCTCATTCATTCAAATATAAAAAAATAGAAATTTAAAGAAACTCTGGATCCCCGCCCGATCCCTACTCCTCCCCCACTCCCTCACCCTCCACTTCTTCTTCCAGTCCTGGCAGCTTCCCTTGTACCTTGAACTCCTCCTCCTCTTCATCCTCTTCTTCTTCATCCCCTTCCTCCTCAGACTTCTGCCTCCACTGCGGATCCAATGCCCCTTGGATGTCCGACATTGTATCTTGAATGCCCATTACACCCTCACTTATAACCCGGAGCTCCTGGAGCTCCCACAGTTCTCTCTTCATCCCTTTTACTGCCCCCACCAACTCCCTAAGCAACTCCATCACTCCCTCATTGTTCCCCAGCCTGGATCCTCCTGGCAACTCCTGCCCCTCCCATACTACCTCCTTGCACATGCAACCATGGGTTCCCACCCAGAAACTCAACAACTTTTGGCTAGAACATCTACTGGAAGTCAGCATAGAAGTGCAACAAGAATAAAAGGGAACTCACCTTTTGCATGGAATGGTGGCTTGTAGCCGCACAGGGACCTCATTTTCAGGCACCTCTGCCCACACCTTTCCTTTCGCCTTCTTCTTGGGGGAGGTGCTTAGGGTGTAGCACAGGTCACACCACGGGTAAAAATCCACGCATCATACCCACACCTGCATAACCTGCACCTGTTCCCGCACCATACCTGCGGGTACAGGTTTCTTGGCTGAACACCATGGACATCTCCACGGTTCCTTTGCACTGGGCACCTCAGGTTAGTGTTGCCACTGGCTCAGCCGAGGTTTTTCAATAAAATGGATATAGCATACCAGATAAATCTGCTAAATTCACCAGAATATTTGAGCCTATGGATGGGCCCATAAGCCGAGGGGTCGTCTGCCAACATTAGTTGAACTGATCGATCATCCCTGAGTTATTTAATAAACAAAATTCGGCTTGATGGCTCGGCTTCAAATCAAAGCTGAGTGAATATGTCAAGAAGGGATGATTCGATAAGCTAATGTTGGCAGAAGACCCCTCGGCTTATGGCCCCATCCATATGCTCAAATATTTCAGTGAATTTAGAGACTATATCTGGTATGCTATGTCCATTCTATTGAAAAACCTCGGCTGAGCCAGTGGCAACACTACCTCAGGTACTACCCCTTCTCCATCAAAAGAAGCCCCTGCTGCATAGCAGCAAGCTATTGCTTGCTGACTAGCTCACAGGGGCTGCAGGGGAGATGGGGACAGAGGCAGGGGTGCACCAGTCAAAGAATGACCGCAGGTGCTGCCAGCAAAAGAAACAACACCCTCCCCCTTGCATAGAGGGCAAGGGGCAAGGGGTGGCCGCTCATGTTTGTCGTCATTGTCCCTATCCTCCCCATCATCGTCATCGTCATTCTCATCCCCCTCATCATTCTCTTCCCCCTCATCATTGTCGTCACCCTTGTTGTTCTCATCCTCCTTGTTGTTCTCTTCCTCCTCCTCATTCTCTTCCCCTCCTCATCCCCTCATTGTTTCTGTGCCCTTGTCACCTTTGTCATTCTTGTTACCACTTCCTGTTGTATCCACATCATTGTTCCTGTTGTTGGCCCTGGCTCTCATGTCATCATTCGGTAATCTCCTGGTCACCATCCCCTCGCTGTTGCATTGTGCCATGCACCCCATGAGCAGTTGCTCACAATGGTGGTTCAGGGTGTTGCAGTTGGCAGGTGGAGGTGTGGGTGTATTTGTTGGGGTGGTCATATCATTGTGAGATAAAACCTGTAAATAATAAGAATAGAAGTAACTTTAATGAAGAAAACAAGAAAGGAACAGAAAGAAAAAATACCTGTGGCCCAAACAATGTGTATCTATGTGTCATTTGGGCCTGTGCCTCATCCTCGTATCCCATCCCATCCTATCCCCATGTGCTGTTTGTTCATTCAGCATGGTGTGCCCCCAAACGACATGTATCTACACGTCGTTGGAGCCTGTGCCTCATCCTCATCCTCCTATCCCATCTTGTTGCTCCCTGTTTACACCCCACGAGCAGTTGCTTGCAGCGGCAGTTGGGGGTGCTGTGGTGCTGTGGTAGGGGTGGTGGTGGCTGTCATCATTGTCATCATTGTGGTAGTCACATCATTGTAAGTTAAAACCTGTAAACAATTAAAATGAAGTTAGATGAATAAAGGAAAACAAAAGAGCAACTTACCTGGGGCCCAAATGACGATAAAAGTCATTTGGGCCCGTTTCATGTGCTTTGTGTCACTGGAGTAGGACCTAAAAAACTGTTAGTTGTGAAAAAAGAAAGTAAAAATACTTACAAATGACGATTTCATTGTTATTTCTCGTGATGATCGATATCCAGCATCTTCCATGGCCGGTGACTTAAATAACCATGGATACCCATGACACCGCCAAAACGGGTACGGTATGTCACAGGTCTGGCATTTTGGCAACCGTAACTGTACCCATCAAACCTGTGGGCTGTTTACTGTGGGTTTACCCATACCTGTGCTACACCCTAGAGGTGCTTCCCTCAGCCTCTTTGGGCTCCACCTCTCCGGCTTTCCACTTCTTTTCTGCCCTCTTGGTGGCAGCTGCTTTTTTCTGTTCCTCCTCTGCAGCCTTTTTCTCTGCCTCCACCCTAGCCACCTCCACTCTGGCAGCCTCCTCTGCTGCTCAGTGCTGCTCAGCCTCCCTAGCCTCTACTTCCAACTGGAGCTCTTCCATCAACTGCTCCTGCTCAGCCTTGATGGCTGCTATCTTTTCTGCATATGAGAGGATGGAGGACATCTGTGTCAAAGGGAGTAGTGGAGTGTTGGTGGTGGTTGTAGGAAGACCCGGGAACCCCATCAAATCAACAAAGAAGAAATAATTTCCTGATTTGGATTTGAACCTTCATGTGCCTCGTAAGGTAGACAACTTTCATAATCGACCAACATCATGTGCTAGGTGTGACAACATCTAAAAGAGGCAACCTTTTGAGAATTTAGAGGAAAAGGCTTGTTTTGCACACAATGAGTTGTTTTCTGGCAAATTCACTTCCAACAAGATATACTGTAGACACGTGAATATATACACACTTTGAGAAAATATAATGATTTTGTGGTAAAATATTCAAAATATGAGAAAGCAATTAGGACAAGTCACATCAACTGTGTTGTGCTTCAAAAAACATATTCTACATCACCGCTACATGTTTGCAACACATCAATGGGATGAAGAAAGAGATCTACAATTAATAGACTGGAAAACTTCAGCCGAACCAGCGGTGGTCATCCCAACAAGAGGCAGAAACTTGATAGCTTAAAAAAAACCTCTGCTGAAGAAAACAAGGAGGTAAGCCAAAAATCTTTATTTATTATGGAGTGTACCTACTGTGGGTCTGTTAGAATGTTCCATTGCATGAAACCCCAAAAGAATATCATGAAAAGAAGGGAAAATTACATTTCAACAACATGCAAAGCACATTCTGAGTCCAGGTGTCAAAAGGAAGTCTCTGAGCACAAACTGGTCCAAAGGAATTCCAATTCCATGAATTCTACTGGAATGTAGACACTGAGCCAGATCCTGAGGACTTGAAAGATGATCCCGAGATGCCAGAGCTTGTCGAGGATATGGATTCAGACAGTGATGAGGATGACAATGACAGTGATGATGAAGACACACCACAAGACTTTATGGAGGACACTATGGGGCCCGAGGGGTAGGAAAACTATCCCACATTTCATACCTTTAGATAGTGTAAAATGATATATTTATGGTATAGTTTTCATGTATTGATAAACCCCAAAATGGAATAAGTTTCATCAGGAGTTGGCATGAGAATCTACCACTAAGAGGAGTGAAAAAGAATGCCTTTTCCTACCTGTAAGGGATGAGTCGATGGGATGAAAACCTCCCACATTTTGTCCCCAGTTCATCCCACACCAAATTCATCCCATGGGATGGTTTTCATCTTTATATGGGCATAAATAACACCCCTCTACCTGGGTTGAATTTCATCAACTTTCCAGGGGTTTAAGAGGAATGAAAGAACCTGCCAATAATGTTTTTTCATCCCATTGATAGAATAGTTTCATCATGTATCAGAGTAAATTTCAAGCCACTAAGATACAAAATCTACTCGAAAGAAGCAAAAAAATCCCCCAGACCCCTGATGCCTCATTGTCGGCCTGTTGTCCCATCATGTCCCCATCATCATTGTCCCTGTCCCTGTCCCCCTTGCCATGTCATCTCCACCTCCTATGCACCAGCCTTACTCCCTATGAGCAGTTGCTCATAGCGGAGGGGTCTGGAGCCATGGCCTGATTGTCTCAGTGGTGGTGCTGGGTGCTGGGTTCACTCGTCATCACCCTCATCCCCATCGTCAGAGGATGCACCTGCAATCCACCCCACGAGCAGTTGCTCATGGACATGTGGCGGGTGCTGGTTCATTGTGCCCTGGGGAAGGTGGTGGGGGGTCGTCAGCGTGAGGCAGTGGGTAAAAGAGGGGTAGGGTGCATACCTGCCCTATACGGGCCTCCGAGTGCCGTCCCCTCCTGTCACCGTCTGTTCCCCGCTCCACCCCTCTCATTTCCTCCTTCATTCATCACCAAGGGCATGCATGGGGTGCCCATTTTCGGGGTGATTCCTCGAGTTTTTTCCCTAAAAAATCAATTAATCTAATGGTTAGTATGATTGAATAAGAAAGAAAGAAAAGAAAAAAACTTACATGCCCCAAACGATGATACACGTCGCATATCATTGGTTGGGGTCGGGGTGCCCATTTTCAGTGTAGCTGGTCGAGTATTTCCCTAGAAAATGAAGTAGAATTGTTTATTAGTACAATTGAATAAGAAAAAAAGAAAAGAAAAAAAACTTTCAGTCATTGTGGGGCTCGTTTGCAGGTGTCATTGTCGTGCCCCCTTGTTGTCGTGGTGTCCCCCTCATCATTCCATCACTGTAGATGCCCACAATCCACCCTATGAGCAGGTGCTCATAGGCATGGGGTGGGTGTCATCCCCCTCTGTTGTCGTGTTGTCCCCTCTGCCCTGCGTCCCATTGTCATCCTGCTGGTGCTGGTGCTGGCAGTGTCGTCCCCTCCCTGCCCTGTCGTCATAGACAGGCTGCACCTGCAATCCCACCCTATGAGCAGTTGCTCATAGGCATGGGGGCGGGTGCCGTGTTGTCTGCAGCGGTGTGGTATGGGGTGTGGATGGCGTTGGCGGTGAGCACCCATGATCCACCCCACGAGCAATCGCTCATGGGCATGGGGCAGATGTTTCTTGGATGTCATTGTCGAGCTCTGGGGAAGGAGGTGGGGGCATCGTCAGCAAGATGTGGTGGGTAAACGAGGGGGTGGTGTACTTACCTGGTGGGTCCCACTATATGGGCCTCCCGCTGCTGTCCCGTCTTCCGTCACCATCACTGTCATCATCATCGTCGCCCATCTCTGCCCCTCCTGTTTGTCATTTGTTGTTCCTGTTGTTCCCGTCGTGCATCGTAGGCCTCATTTTTTCCCTAAACATAAAGTAATAGTTTAGTTAGTAAAATGAACATGGATTATAGAAGAAAAAAACTTACTATGGCCCAAATGACGATTCACGTTGTTTGGGCCACATTGTGAGCGAGGTGGCTCATTTGTGGCCACAGGTGGTGTTGCCAGTGTTGTGTTTGTTGTTGTGGGAGTCAGCATTGACAGCATTGGGGTCATGGGAAGAGAGAGGAGAAAGGGGGGAGCGTCATCATCATCGATGGTGGTGGTCGTGGTGAGGTGAGATGGTGGCATGGTGGTTATGGTTGATGTTGATGTGACGTGATGTTCAACATTCATCATGTGATGTGTTGAGGGTGGGCTGCAAATGACTTGTCAGTAAAACAATTACAACACAAATGAAAAATCCCCTTTTTTGGGATGAAAAAAATTCTGTTAACACTTGTAATCCTGAAGTGTGAAAAGTATCCTCTCATTCTGACTGAAAACAATAACAATAATACCTGAGGAAGGAACAGTCAATTCAATATTTAATGAAAGAAACCTACTAAAATCATCTCATAATAGTATGAAATTTGTATTTTATTTCAGGCTGAAAACACACCCTGTTATTCACACCTTTGTGGCAGGAAACACTATCCCATAAATTGTTGAGAAGTTTGATGAAAATTCACACATTAAGATGGTTGCAAATCCATACCCTCATCTTGGATTAGAATTATCCCCTGTATTTCATCCCCTTGTAAAATGAAAATTCATCCCATTAGGTTAAGAATATTTTGTAACATAACACATATGAACTCCATCCCTTGGATGTCTGAAATTCATCCACCCTGAATTCAGCCATTTACGTTAGGAAATTCACATTTCCAAATTTAAATGGCTGAAAATCATATTGTGCTAGGTCCACAGTGGGAATTGTATAAGGACTTTCCATCCCTTAGGATGGAGAGCCATTCATCTAGCTCTCATAGACAGTTGAATACACAGAAAGCCATGTGCGCTGCCAATCCTAGACCCACAACAATCCAAGTCGAAGAATTGATAAACTACACAGTGGAAGACTCAAGCAGGGAGACCATAGAACCCAGATGTATTCCTACAGGTCCAAGCATTGAGGCCATGGTGCAACCAGGGAAGGAATGCGAGGCTCCAACCAAAATGCAGGCTGAAGCGGTGCTGCACGACATCAGAAATATTCTCCACCCACCTCGAAAAAAGGGCCTGGGACATGTTGATCTGCAGCTCAACATATTTGTTCACATGCGGTTAGAAGGTATGCAGACAACGCTAAATTTCTACATCAATAAGCAATCCCGTACCTATGGCAGTTGGGTGGCATCATTGATAGGTTGTCTCCTCGGCTCAAAGGCCGATTCACCGTTTTGACCACATTCTAATCACATCAGATAACTCGCACGAGGTCCCAGAAGCAGTGCGACCACTCCCAACCAAGTCTACCAAGCGCGATATCATGTCAAACGCAGTTGAGCATCGTATCGAACACAATCGAACATCGTCGAACATCATCGAGCATCACGAGCATCGTCGAATGCGGTCGAGCATCATATCAAACGCGATCGAACATCGTCGAACATCATCGAGCATTGCAAGCATCATCAAACACAATTGAGCATCGTCGAACATGGTCGAGCATCGTATCGAATGCAATCGAACATTATCAAGCATCGTTGAGCATTGTCGAGCATTATCGATCGATATTGAGAGACTGCGAGTGACATCGGGTGCTGCATTTGTTATCTATATGGTGGAATAACATGCACCAGGAAGTATTCCAACTCGTGCTCAAACTTGCTGATAGTAGGTCAGCCTTGTTCCAAGTCCCTATTGTGCACAGAACCCGCTGGATGCATTATTGCGAGACTTAGTGCAGTTTATACACAAAGGACAGTCCCCTTTTAGTTCTATACCCATTATTACTCTTTCATCATATGATATATATCTTTCTTGTTCAGATTCCAGTCTCCTTTTTGGCCTTGTGCCTTAACTCATATCTTTTGCCTCATGTTCTACACATGTTCTCTAGCCTTTTTAGGTACTTTCTTTATTTTATATAAAAAGATGTACTAGATACAAAGAAAAAGAAGAAAGTTGTCGTCTTCCTCCCAGATCACAGTGATTTGAGAGTTTGGTTTAGTCTTATTCAGTCCGAAGTTTGGTGTTTTATGCTAAACTTCCTCGAAATTCCTCGCATTACACTATTTTCGCTCTCGCTTCCCTCAATTAGCCTTTTCTTCACTTCTACTACTCGTCTAGTCCCCCGATCTTGCATCTGAACATATCTGCGCACTCGAAATTTCTCGAAACTTCTTTGACAAATATCGCGACATCTCGAAAATCATCATAACACCTCGAAAATCATCACAAAGTCTTGAAACACATTCTTTTAGCCTCAAACTGCTTCGACAAGCAGTTGTTTTATGACTATTTGACGGTCGGTCTGACAGGTGACATCTAGAGGGCCTCGCATCCTTCCTCTGACTCATGTTATACCATCCAAAGCCTTTTGTGGGTTTTGTTTGGGTTTCCAGGTTGAGCATCATCATCGTCATGCCAGGCTGCAGTGTCACTATCAAGAGGATTGCACTGCACACGGCAACTGTGGAAACTCACCAGGCAGTATATAAAGGACTGCACAATGCTTCCTTTAAATCCTTATGGCGACTGGAACCAGACGATGCTTGTGAATGGAGACCTTACAAATGAAATTAGCATTTACCTCCTGTCCATCGGTAATGAGATCTCAGGCAAAAATCTTTGTGATTTCATCAATTCAGATGATGTTAGGTCACAGCATGGAATTGACCAGAAAATTTCCATGCAGACAGCCCAACGTTACCTGAAGGCACTTGGATACCAATATGGAACACCAAAAAAAGGCCAATATTCTGATGGCCATGAGCATGAGGATGTGGTCTTCTACTGAGATCAGGTCTTCTTGCCACAGTGGTGAAATATTGAGCATCTTATGTTCAATTGGGATGAAGATAACTTACCAGAATTGGGGCCAAGACCACCTGGGCATTGGGTCATTGCATGGTTTCATGACAAATCTATTTTTTATGCTCATGATTGGCAACACAAGGTCTGGGTTCACAAAGATGCACTGGCCAAGCCATATGCAAAAGGGGAAGGTGTATCCATGATGGTTGCAGACTATGTGTCCATGGACTTTGGGTGGCTTCAATCTCCTGATGGAAGCAGGTCAGCTCGACAAATTCTGAAGCCAGGGAAAAATCGGGATGGCTATTTTATCAATGAGGACATCCAAGCACAGGCCCAGGAAGCTATGGACATCCTCACAGAGCTCTATCCCGAGTATGATCATGTCCTGATCTATGACAATGCATCTACTCACCTCAAGCGCAAGGAGAATGCATTATCAGCCTGAAAAATGCCTAAGAACACCCCCAAAGTCAGTTCCAACTAGGGAATTGAGGTATCACTTTGAGATCCACTTACTGGAAAGATCATACACAAGTCTGACGGCACCCATGAGAAAATCAAGATTTGGATGTGTGATGCTTCTTTCAAAGATGGAACACTGCAGCCACTTTATTTCCCTGATGGGCACGAGTGCACCGGAGTTTTCAAGGGAATGGCAACAATTCTGGAGGAATGGGGCTATGGAGACATGTCGAAGATTTGCACTGAATGCAAGAGTTTCAAGTGCTTACCTTCCACTATCAATTGTTGCTGTCACCAAATTCTCTACAACAAACCTGACTTCGTCAATGTCGAGACCATCCTAGAAAGAATCTGCAAGATGCATGGCTTTAAGCTGCTCTTCTTACCAAAATTCCACTGCGAGTTGAATTTTATTGAGCAGTGTTGGGGATACTCAAAACAAATTTACTGGCTCAATCCAGAATCATCATGTGAAGATGTGCTAGAGAAAAACATGCTTGCTGTGCTAGAGTCCATTCCCTTGAAATCTATGTGTAAGTTTGCCAACATTCTCATAGATTTATGAATTCATACATGTATGGATTGAATGGGAGACAAGTGGCCTGGGCAGCGAGAGTTTACAAGGGGCATCAGGTGGTTCCCATGAACATCATGGAGGACTTGGGAAAGAAAGGAATCATTTAAAGTAGTTTACATGTCACATTAAACCCATTTCACATGGCGAACTTGATTTCAGACAACTTGATACATCCAAATGTCAGTTCATTGCATCTTTCATTTGATCGGATGGTGATCAGTAATCAGATATAGCCAACCATCTTATTTCTCAGTCAGTTTCAACTCAAGCTTTGTAAAAATTCAAATATATATATTAGACAACTATCACAGCAAAATGTTGGCCATAGATTTTGCCATTCTCTCCTTACTGTCACAGAGGAACTGTTCCATGGTTTCCCCAATCGAAAACTTCCTAATCTGACAGAGGTAGTCACAGAAAAGTAATGCCATGTGACATTGGTCAATTATGAAAGTCGTCTACCTTAGGCTCAGCACTAAGGGGGAAATACTATCAAGACCAATTCTCTCGACCAGATTTCCAATCATTTTCTGCCCCCCTTCCCAGCAGCCTTGCATCACAGCCCACCTCCTATCAGCAGCACTGCCTAGAGGTGAAATTCCCTCATTTCCAATTTGATGAAACAGTTTCAGGTTATGTGTCTCAGAAGCCAGTTTGCAATTATCACAGCCTCAGAAACTCCTATCGCCTCCGGCCTTTAGTATTTAAGCTAGCTACTTTCATCCTGTATCAGCAGTTTGTAAATCAACCAAGTCTCCCACTTAATTCCATCCAAATTATGCTCCAACTACTCTCTTAAGTCTATCTCAAACTTTTGCTCATCCTCTCTGGAAAATCCCCAGACCTCTGATCATCCTTCTTACCCTTGTCTTGAAATTAGGACACTTGATGAGGAGAAGGGTGCAACTTCTTATAAGTTGAAGCCAAGTCCTTTCTGTTCCCCCACTTGGTACAGCACATCAAGTAAACCCTGCCACAGATTCCCATCAGGTTTCCTGCCTTGCTCAATCCACCCTCATCAACTTTGAACATCTGGGTACTACCAGAAATCTGATGACTTCCTTCCTCCAGCTCAGTACTTAACACCAGCTGACAGAATCAGTCCATTTCATCCTTGCATCCCTCAGGTTGTCACATATAAATTTCTTCTTGTAAAATCCTGTTCAGGTAAGCCCCCTTGACATCCATCTGTTGTAGTTGGAGTTTCTTTATTGGTACAAGGGCTAGAATTGCACACAACATATCCATCATAACAACCAGTGAATAGGTTTCCATATAGTTGTAACCTGGTTGCTGTGCGCATCCTTTACTACCAGTTGTGCTCGTTTCCTTATTTCATCCCCCTGATTATTCCTTTTCTTTATAAAGACCCATTTATTGGAGAGAGGGACTGCATTTGGAGGTTTCTGCACAAGTTCCCAAGTGCCCATCTCCTTCAGCAGATCCAACTCTTCCTGCATAGTGATTCACCATTCTGACCACTCTGGGGAGTTCTTAGCATCCTTTAGGCTGGTAAGTTCATCTCTGGCAATTATTGTGTATATCTCTTCAAATGATAGGAAGGTTTCTTCATCATCATCTTCCTTGTCTGTAAAGGGATTTTGAAGGTATCAATAGTTGGTACAAATTCCACGCATCTTCTGTGGTTCATTAATATCCATATCCTTCTCTATCTTGTTCCTTTTATGCTTGCACTTCCTGGGTTCTAGGTCTGGAGCTATATCATCAGAACCTGTTACACCCTGAGGCAGTGGTGTGCTTCCATCAGACTCCCCCTCATGTAGTGCATCAGGTGTAATGGTGATTTGCTCTGGAGGTGAAGGTGTTTCTGGTGGGTTAATATTTTGGAAGTTTCTAGAGGTAAGTACCTTTCATGTTTCCACATTATAATATTTAACTGCTCCAGAATCCAGCATATGCTCAGCACTTAGATTTCAGTAGCATTTTTCTTTGTTCTTTTTGTCCTTGTATTAGAACCCAAATGGGGGCCCTTTATTCACATAAGGTAGACATGTTTGGTTTCAGCCCTCATAAGGTGTCAATTTCCAAAGGTGCTTATTATATGTTCAGTTTCTGAGATAAGCCGCATGTAAAACTGCATACTCCCAGAGAAATTTGGGAAGGTCGTTGGCAGTGAGCATAGCACATGATAATTCAACAAGTGTGCAGTTCATACATTCTGTGATGCCATTCTGTGAAGGTGAGTATGGCATGGTTAAATGAATTTCTATACCACATTCTTTGCACCAATTCCCCAGTTTCTCATTTACAAATTCTTTTCCACAATCAATGTGTATCCCCTTTGGTTTTCAGTTTTGAGTTATCAGGCGAGCCAAATAATTGATTACACCTTGTGCTGCTCCTGATTTTTTCTTCAGACATTCCACCATAATATATCTCTTTGCATCATCCACAAATAGCAGGTAATATTGATGTCCATTAATAGATTTGATCACATATTTTCCCCATAAGTCAATATGCGTCAATTCTCTGGGTTCAGTGTTTCAGTTGGAAGTTTTAGGAAAGGGTTCAACATGTTGCTTTGCCTCAGTACATACTACACAATCTGGTTTTGGTGACTGGGTATCAACATTGAATCCATCCACTAACTTGCTGTCCAATAATTTTTGAAGTCTGGTATACCCAATATGTCTGAAATGTTGGTGCCAATTTTCCCAATTTGGAGGTGCATCATTCCCAACAAATGTTTGATGTGCATGTGATCCATCGACATTTGGAAAGGTATTATAACTCTGTGATTGTCTAATGACCATCTCCATCTTGTATAAATGGTTATCAATTTTGGTGCCGTGAGCTATTTGGTTACCATCTCTCATAATAAGAGTGATTTGTCTGTCTCCACCCATTGATGATACTCAACCAGGGAAAACCACCAAATCAGCCAATGAGGCAACCAATGATATTTGCGATGAGTCAGAGGAAGAGTGCAAGATGTTCTGAATGTTTGTGGTCCAACCTATGGGTAGATAACTAGTTGGTACTAGTCGTGAAGGTAGTGCTATAGGAGACAAAGGTGTTTGGTGCGGTCCGATTGAGTATCGATCAATATCGAGGATGATCAATGAGATCAATGGTGAATAATGTTTATCATCAATGGTCGAAGTGTGAATTCCGAGGACCTTTCGATAGGTCGATAGTATATGAAGGCTATAGCTGATGGCTAGGACGTGTTGGAATGGTTGCTAGTGCTAACGACAAGAGGATTGAAGGAAGATCGAGGATGCAATCATCGCAGAGGTTTCTCGTTGATTGAGAAAACTCATAGAGACTTAGATTGTTTTAGAAGATTGATCGGATGCTTAGAACTGTATATGAGATGATAGGTGAAAATGATTTCTTGTATTTCCAAGTAGATACTACAGAGTTTTATATGTTTTAAAGAAACTTCCTAAAATGGAATGAGAAACATGTGTAGAACATGAGGCAAAAGATATGAGTTAAGGCACAAGGCCAAAAAGGAGACTGGAATCCGAACAAGAAAGAGATGTATCATATGATGAAGGAGTAATAAAGGGAAAGAACTAAAAAGAGACTGTCCTTTGTGTATAAACTGTGCTAAGTCTCACAATAATCCATCCAGCAGTTTCTGTATGCGATAGGGACTTGGAACAAGGCTGACCTACTATCAGCAGGTTTGAGCATGAGTTGGAATACTTCCTGGTACATGGTATTCCACCATTTAGATAACGAATGTGGCGCCTGATGTCGCTCGTAATCTCTTGATATTGATCGATAATGCTCAACAATGGTCGACGATGTTCGACTGCATTTGTGGTTGTTCGATGTTGATGGGGGATGTTCGATGTTCATTTAGAGGGATCTTAGGGTGTTTCGAGGTAGTCCTAAAGTTGTGTGATGTGGTTTCTAAGTACAATCAACATTGCTGGTGATGTTTTGATGCCGTCGATATGATATCGCGCTCGGTAGACTTGGTCGGGAGTGGTCGCGCTGCTTCTGGGACCTTGTGCGAGTTATCCGATGTGATTAGAATGTGGTTGAAATGGTGAATCAGCCTTTGAGCTGAGGAGACAACCTATCACCGTATATTTTCCTCCAGTGTCATCCCATCACCCCAACAAAATCAAATTATTTCACATTCCAGGCACATGTAGTACATTCTCCAAATGTAGAATGTAGCTTTGACCTTTACATGTTGAAATTAATTCAACAGTTCCATGGCCTGCAATCTTCACTTCTTTACCTCCTACTGTTAAGAACTGATCCTGGAAGGTTCGTCGGAATCCGATCGGACACTGTGGGTATTATTTACGGAAGGTTGTTGGGTCATTGCAGATTTGGTGGGAGGGGAAACGGAAAGGACTTGGCTTCAGCTTGTACCCTTCACCTCATCTGGTGTCCTAATTTCAAGTTGGAGGTTTGGAGGTAGGAATGGGAAAGTGCAGGTAAACGCGGGAAGGAGTATGGAGGGACTTAGGTTAAGTTCAGATGAGGTTAGAACTTCAGAGGGAGACTGGAGGTTGAGTTGAACAGAGTTCAGACTCTTAGAGTACTGAGGTTGGAGTAGAAGGAGGTTTGGATTGGCAGATTAAAGTTGAGTCTATGTCAATATACGAACTGAGGAATACAAGGCGAAACTAACTAAGCTTAAATACTGTAGTCCGGAATAATGCGGAACAGGAACAAAGACTGCGGCAGTGTCTTGACTGCATAGATAAATTATCTAGTGGGAGCTGCACAGGAATCTGTAGTTGAATTTGCAATAGAGATGGCAGCCTGATGCACAGCAGTGTGGGCAGTGCAAGGCAGCCGGGAACGAAATCGGGAGGCATAGACAAAAGTCATGTTCAATGTGCAGGAAAGGGTTGGATAGATGCGGGTTCTGATTGGGTGAGGAACAGTTCTTGACAGTATTTCCCCCTTAGTGCTGAGCCTACGAGGTATGTGAGGGTTTGAGTCCGAATGAGGAAGTTAGTTGAATTTCCGAATGCGGTAATTGGTTGAAAAAATTTGCACGTTCTTTCCTTCCCCCATCAACTATCAATTATGTCCCCTCCAGCAGTATCTGCGCAGATCAAATTGGCTGCGATGAGGGCCCAACACGAACAAAGGGAGCAGGTGATGAAGGAGCAGATGGAACGGGAGATGAAGGAGCTGGAGGAAGTGGCGAGGGAGGAGGAATGCCGGGCACAGGAGGCGCAGAAGGCAGCAGAGGAGGCTGCAAAGGCTGAGGAGGTGCACCAGGCAGAGGCGCAGAAAAAGGAGGCATCGGCCACAAGACGAGCGGAGAAGAAGCAGGCGGCTATGGCCGCAGGTTTGGAGGATGAGGCAGAGGGGAGCAAGTCCCCCAAAAAAAAGAAAGTCACCAAGTCGAAGGTGCGAGTGGGGTCGGAGGAATTGGAGAGTCCAGTGCAGGTGCAGGCTGTGTTGCCCTGCAAAAGGTGCATAATTGTTTTCCTTCTCAGTGTTCTCTTACTGACAAGTGGCCTAGATGCAAATATCAAAAGGTCTCATGTTTCAAGATGGGTGTGAAGGGATGCATGTGCGACAACTGCACACGCATCAAACATAAGTGCGAGGAGGTAGTGTGGGAGGGGCAGGAAGCCCCTGCAGCAAGACCGGCCAGAACAACAGGGGCGGCCAGGGAAAACCTAGAAGTAATGCAACAGATGATGAAGTTGATAAGGAAGAGATTCGCTGAGGTGGCCAATGTGGTGCGGGAGTCGATGGGGGAGATCTGGGATGCTTTGGACCCAGAGTGGGTGGAGGAAGAAAGTGCTGGGGAGGAGAGCGACAAATGTGATGAAGAGGTGGAGCGGGTGGTGCAAGAGTCCTGGCGGGAAAGACGTGGGATCCACAAATCTGGAGATGACTGGGAGGCCTTCCAGAGATATCTGGAGAAAAGGCGGGCAGATGATGAGGAGGAGAGCAAGAGTGGAGATGAGGAGGGTGGAGAGAAGGTCGAGGGTGGAGAAGAGGTCGAGGTTGGGGGAGAGGGTGACAAAGATGGAGAGGGAGAAGCGGAGGTAGTGTAGGGATCCGGTCAGATCCAAAAAGAATCTTTTTTTTTTTTTTCCAATAAAGTTTGTTTCTGAGTTCAGACTGAGTGAATAAGTAATGTGAAGTCTTTAAGCGGGTAATGGTCCGGGTTTCTGCGGGTAGCAGGTGTGAAAATCTGCAAGGAGTTCTTGGGCGTGGTCAAGTTCTGTAACAGGTAGCCAGGAAGTTTCTTCGTTGGTTCCCTGGTAACCTTCCCATTGGACAAGGTAGAGAATCTTGCAGCGACGTTGGTTGTCAACTTTGGAGTCGAGGACTTCAGCGATCTCATATTTGAGCTCGTTGTCGATGGTGATTGGAGGAGGTGGAGGTTGTACTCGATTTGGAATTGTGTTCAGGGAGTGTTTCTCTAGTTGAGAGACATGGAAAACAGGGTGAATGGCCCACATGTGATCCGGGAGCCACAGGGTGACTGAGTGAGTGCCTGGGCGGGCGATGATTTCGAAGGGGCCATGGTGCTTTTCAGAAAGTTTCTTGAAAGGACGAGTGGTGCGGATTTTTCCACAGTGACATAGGCAGAGTCACCAATGTTGAAGTCAGGTGCGGGTGCCCGATGTTTGCCCACAGGACCTTGATAACACTCTTGAGTGGCCACAAGCTGTTTCTGAAGCTCCTGATGAAGGTTGTCTAAGTCAACGACAAACTCGTGGGCACGCTGTGAAGCTAAGTCGCGTTCTGGAAAGACGGAAATGTTTGGGTGATAGCCTTTGTTGGCAAAGAAGGGGGGTACGCCTGTAAAGGCAGAAGGAGCATTGTTGTAGGCAAATTCACCCAAGGGCAAGAGGTGAGACCAGTTGTCCTGCTGATAGTTGCAGAAGATCCAGAGGTACTGCTCCAAGGTCTGATTTAGTTGTTCTGTCTGACCATCACCTTGCGGGTGATAACCGGAAGTGAAGTGGATCTGCATGTTGAGCACTTTTCCGAGGGAGCAGAAGAAATGGGAGACAGACTCGGATCCCCAGTCGCAAGTGATGTGCGATGGAACACCATGCTTGGAGAAGACGTGGAGGATGAACAGGTTGGCTAGTTCTTGGGCTGTAATTTTGTTGACAGTTGGGATGAAGATGCCTTGTTTGGTGAGACAGTCAACGATGACCAAGATAGTGGTGTGACCATCGGAGTCAGGTAGTTGTTCAATGAAGTCTGTAGGGCTTGTGTCGAGGTGATTTGGATTGTTTGCAAGTGGTACAGGATTTGCAGAGTTCCTGCACAAAGGTGCGGAGGTTTGGCCAGACATATTCCCGGTGGACAAGCTGCTGGGTTTTGTTTTGTCCGAAGTGGCCAGAGAGGATGTGATCGTGTTTGTACTGAAGGACCTTGAGGCGAAGATCTGCAATGTCCAGAACATAAATCCAGTCGAAGTGGCAGAGAAGACCTGCCTCGTCTATGGTCCAGTTGGGGTCGACAGGTGTCGGAAGATGTGTGGATGATAAAGGGTCAAGGGGTAGGGAGGTGCAGATGTTGTGGTGGAGTTTCTCAACATCCATGATTACTGCTTGTCAAAGGATGGGTGTGGCGAAATAGGTGGCACAAAGGGAAGAGGTGAGCTGTTCCTGTGTGAATACAGGTCGGAAGTTGGTTGGGTTTACAGAGGCAAAGTCACTATTTCCCCCTTTGCGGTAGACGTCCCAATGTCTAGTGAGCGCGTCTGGCTTGGCCCCTAATTTTCCTGGGCAGAAGCAGATGATGAGGTTGAATTGGGAGAGGTACTCAGACCAACAGGCCTGGCAGTGGGTGAGCAACTTGGTAGTGCTGAAGTACTCAAGATTTTTGTGGTCAGTGATCACATCAACTGGGTTTGCAGAACCTTCGAAATACTGCTGCCAGTGTTTGAAAGCTTCGAAAATGGCCAAGAATTCCTTATCATGGGTGTCGTAATTTAGTTCAGCAGGATTGAAGGAGTGGGAATGAAAAGCGACCAGATGGATTTCTCCATCTGCAGTGTAAACTGAAAGGATAGCTGCTAGGGTGTAGTCGGAAGCGTCAGTTTCGAGTACCATCTGTGAGTCAGGTACCCATTGCGTTAAGATGGGGGCATGGGTGAATTCTTGTTTGAGCTTTTCAAAAGTGTCGTGGCACTTCTTGTTGAAGTCCCAGGGTGCAGATTTCCGCGTCAAGCGGGTGAGTGGGATGACAATGTCTGAATAGCCGTTAATGAAGCGGCGGTAAAGCCTAAGAAGGATTGAATATCCTTAACTTTCCTAGGCTCGGGCCAGTCAAGCACAGTTTTGACTTTATCCTCGGACATCTGCAGTCCATCCAGTGAAAGGATGAAACCTAAATATTCAACAGTGTCTTTGTGGAACTCACATTTCTGTGGAGAGGCTTAAAGTCCATTTTTCCGGAGACAGCAGAGGACTTCTTTGATGTGAGCCCCATGCTGGGACTTGTCATCGGAATAGATTAGGATGTCATCGAGGTATACGATGACACAAACATCCAGCATGTCACTGAAGATGTTGTTCATAAACCGCTGGAAAGCTGCGGGTGCATTAGTGAGCCCAAAGGGGACCACCAACCACTCAAAGGATCCATAGTGGGTGCAGAAAGTAGTTTTCCACTCATCACCATCAGCAATGTGGACTAGGTGATAAGCATGCCACAAGTCTATTGTGGTGAATAAGCGGGCTTTGTGGAGAGAGTCAAGTAGGTCGGAAATGAGAGGAAGTGGGTAGCAGTCTTTCTTCATAAGATGGTTAAGTCCTTGGTAGTTGACACATAGTCAGAGACTACCATCCTTCTTCTTGACAAAGAGAATTGGAGCGCCATGCAGAGACTTGGACAGGCGGATGAAACCTGAGTGGACATTTTCGTCAATAAAGACTTGTAAGGCTTCTAATTCAGAGGGGGAGAGAGAATACATTCGGCCTGGAGGTGGAGGAGTATTGTCTTCTGTCTCTATCTTGAGGTTGTAATACTGATGCAGAGGAAGGGTATCCACTTTAGTCTTATTAAAGAAATCAGCCAATTCGTGATACTCAGGCGGAATATCGGAGAGGTTGGATGAGTTAGCGGATTGGGCAGAGCGGGCGGATAACCCTTCTGGAGCGAAGGTCATCTGAAAAGCTACTGCCCCAGGAGGTTTGCTAGCATGCACATAAGCAGCAGCATTGATGAAGGAGATGTCAGAAGGTGTAAACTTAGGAGGAATGGGGGGTTCGGAAAGTGCAGAGGAGTCAAGGATTTCTACCAGAAGATTCGGGGACAAAGGTGATGTCAAGGGTGCTGGACCTCTATGATCTGCAGAGTGGAAAGTGAGTTGGCTTGAAGACCAGTCAATCAACGGATTGTATTGCTTCAGCCAGTTATGACCGAGTATGGCGGAACAGGAAGAGTCGAGTGAGGTTACATAAAATGACAAATTGAATACTTCACTGGCAGGGAAGGTGACCGGAAGTTTGACGATCTGAGTTATGGTGGAGTTGCAAGATCCATCAAAGAGTCATAAACTGATCGGGTTAATGGATTCCGTGCTGAGTTGGTTGTTCAACACGAAAGAGGAGTCAAGGAAGCAGTGGGAGGAGCCAGAGTCGATAAGGGTTTGGAAAGGGGTGGAAGAGTCGGGAGAAGTTAAAAGAATGGTTAGGGAGTCAGGGTCAGAAAGAGCGGATGCGTTGAGACAAACGTAGGCAGCCAAGTGGGTAAGGTCAATGCAACCCCCAGCCCCAGTGGCTGTATCCTGAGGGTTGCGGACTATTTTTCCGAGTCCGTAGTCTTGGGAATGACAGTGGATGCACGGGCTTTTGTGGCTTTGGATTTCGGGCAGTTTCCTCCTACATGCCCTTCCTCACCACAGTAGAGACAAAGTCGTTCTCTCATGCGACGTTCTCATTCCTCCCCAGTAAGCTTGCCGTTCTTCCCCAGCTTATCAGAGATGGATGACTTGGGCTTGTCCCGGGAAGTGTTCTTTGTCATGGAAGACTGCTGGTTGGAGGTGTTACCGTGGGTGGAGTTTGAAGATGCTTGGTTTGTCGATGGGGAAGGGCTTTTGGAAGAGTCCTTCCAACTAGAGTTAGTGATGTTACTGGAATTCTTTGTTTCAAAATGGGATTTGTCTTCTTGCATCCAGTAGATGTCGTCGCTGTCCTGCGCTTTCAAGCGTAGTTCTGCAAGGGTATTGGGTTTACCACCCCAGAGAACTTCTATGTGAAGCCGGAGCAGAAGACCATGGAAATAGCGGTCATGAGGGGCTGCTTCATTCCAGTTGACCCTAGAAGCTAATTCCCAGAAGTCAACGTTATATTTCATGATACGACCACCTTTCTTCATTGCTAAGTCAGAGAGAGCTTTTTCCGCATCTCCGACCGGGTTGTGGGGACCGAAGTTGCTTTCCAGCTCGGCGAGGAAAGCTTTGTAGTCCCACATCCAGTGTGCGGAATCTGTCGGGTCATTCAGACCAGGCTCAAACCAACTGAGAGCTGATCCCTTAAGATAAGAAAGGATGAATATGATCTTTTTCTCATCAGAGGAAAATACGTGCAGACGGTCGCGGAAATGAAGATTGCAGGAGACTAAGAAGTCTCTAAGTTTCTTTGGATTGGTGCCGTCAAAAGTGTCGGGGTTGCGAACTTTGATTTTTTCGGTCTTGGGTGTGTTATTCTGACGAAGGGTGTGGATACTCTCTGAGAGGTTGTAAAGGACATCTATGAACCTATCCCCTAGGTCAGGGTTTTCCCCCGTGGGAGGTTGATCCTCAGGATCATTGGGATTGGGGTCACCCCCAGGGCCGTCAGGTCCGCCAGGGGGTCCGTCCTCTAGACCAGGATCTTCCAACCCGAAGGGTTCAGGCTGGTTGATGCCCCCTACGTACTCAAGGGGAGTTCTTGATCAAAAACCTTCTGGGTTGCTGGAAGGTTGCGGGGCACAGGCGGACATGAGATTGGCACTGATTGAGGGGGCTCCTGAGCTGATTTGTCAGAAGATGTGTGAGGGTCTGGAAGACACTCCAAAAGTAGTGGCGGGTCAAGGGTTGGAAAGGGTGGATCGCTGGATTGCAGAGATCCCTGGAATAGTACTGGCACATTGGGAGTTTCTTGTTGTGCACTGGCGGGTCTCAGTAGGGGTCATAGAGAGGAAATGGACGAGTGAAGTGTGAGTTTGTATATACTGTTAAGAACTGATCCTGGAAGGTTCATCGGAATCCGATCGGACACTGCGGGTGTTATTTATGAAAGGTTGTCGGGTCATTGCAGATTCGGCGGGATGGGAAATGGAAAGGACTTGGCTTCAGCTTGTAAGAAGCTGCACCCTTCACCTCGTCTGGTGTCCTAATTTCAAGTTGGAGGTTTGGAGGTAGGAATGAAAAAGTGTGGGTAAATGCGGGAAGGAGTATGGAGGGACTTAGGTTAAGTTCAGATGAGGTTAGAACTTCAGAGGGAGACTGGAGGTTGAGTCAAATGGAGTTCAGACTCTTAGAGTACTGAGGTTGGAGTAGAAGGAGGTTTGGATTGGCAGATTAAAGTCAAGTCTATGTCGATATACGAACTGAGGAATACAAGGTGAAACTAACTAAGCTTAAATACTGTAGTCTGGAATAATGCGGAATAGGAACGAAGACTGCAGCAGTGTCTCGACTGCGTAGATAAATTATCTAGCGGGAGCCGCACAGGAATCCGTAGTTGAATTTGCAATAGAGACAGCAGCTGTGGATGCTGTACAGGGCGGCCTGATACACAGCAGTGTGGGCAGTGCAAGGCAGCTGGGAACGAAATCGGGAAGCATAGACAAAAGTCATGTTCGATGTGCAGGAAAGGGTCGGATAGATGCAGGTTCTGATCGGGCGAGGAATGGTTCTTGACACCTACACCTGTTATGGAAATATTTCCCAAAGGTGCATAATCAGTAAAGGCTTCTCGCTGATGTGTTACATGTGAGGTTGTCACTGAATCTGCTAACCAATCATAAAATATCAAGCACTCGTCATTGCCATCAGCATTACAGGCATCGAAAGTATCAAAATTATGCAATTCCTCATCAACTGGGAACACAATATGTCCCACATTCAACTGATCTTTTCTTCTGCTTCTCCCCTCACCTTTCTTCCACTTGTCTTTATTCTTGTTCCTCTTCTTCTTTCAGCAATCCTTTGTGTGGTGTCCATATTTCCCACAATTATAACATTTATTTCCTGGGAACTTGTGGAATTTACTCGTCCAGTGTCCAGGTTTCTTGCAGTGTTCACAATATAATTTCATGCTTTCTTTGTGGTCCACAATATGAGCTTCCAGGGATTTACTAGTAGCTGACTGGGTATTAACCAGGGTAGTGCTACCGTTTCCATTATTCGGAATCCATTATTACTTTGATTAGCCCATATCTTGTATTCCTCCCATATTATACCTATAAATTAATTGATCAGAGGTAGGGCAAGGCAGGGGTTACCCCTGGGTGTCAAATCTCATACCCTTACCCCTACCCCTGAACACCCTATCCTTAGGGGTAAGGGTATGGAAACATATAAGGGTTGCCAAGGGTATGGGAGGGTTTGTCAAGGGTACAAGGGTTTGGCACAAAATCAACATATTTAGAGCAAAATTCATTTGAAAAGTGTTGATAACTATTGTATTACTATTAATATCATATATTAATACCTCTTATTAACATATGAAAGCCATTATCATGTTGGACAATCCCAAAATCTGAATTTAATTGATGAAAATCTTGAATATGAGTCTTTGTAGCTGAAGATATTCTTACATAAGCATACCCCTGGCATACCCTTAGTAAGGGTACAGGGGTATGCAAGGGTATGAACTTCCAAACCCCTACCCTTACCCCTCATACCCTTAGCCCAAAAACACAAGGGTATACCCCTACCCCTGCCTTGCCTTAATCAGAGGACATATGGCATTTTGGATCTAGTCATTGGTGTCATTGGTGTTCCCATTATATAGGTCCATGAAGGTCTGCCAACTGGGGGGTAAGGACACTGAAACAGTGGACTTGAATCATGTATCCGAAACATGGAATTCTGAATTTGGGAATCAATCAATTCTGTTGCGTAGAGACTTCATCATGTCAAGGTGTTTCAAGAGGTCTCCTCCATAATATACCTTGGTTTCATATAATTGAGTTAATATAAATGTAACCATCTGATGTGCCATATTTTTGTGAGTCACCAAAAGTGCATGATACATTTTGTTTCCAGTATCCTTTGACCCTACATGGTTCATCTGTGTGGAGGTTATGTTCTGAATTATAACCTGTTGGGCCCAAGTGTTGTTCTTGTCCCAGTTACATTGATGGTTCACTTCGTGGATTCAGCTCAGAAAACATTTCCACACATTACAGTCAACTCCCACGATGCTTTGAACACTTATGAAGTTTATGAACTTTTCTCGAAGTTTTTTCGTGACACTTCAAACAACTTTGAACAACTTTGCAGCACCTCAAATACCTTTGGCTGCTGTATGCCTATTGCACTGCCCTTTAAAAACACACAGCACACCTTGCACAAGTTAGTTCACATATCAAGCACCACTGGACATGAGGAGATATGACAACGTGCTGTTAGGACATGATTGCAGCGTTTTGACATTTCAATGATATATTGGATCAATTGGACAAGTATCTTTGATATATTGTGACTCTACATGTTTCCCTTCTCATCATTTCTCATTTATTTTCTGATTTGGAAAGTTCTTTATTGTTTTATATCTTGCCTCACGTAGTCCTCATGTTCTATTTCCTTTTTAGTACTATCTCTCAAAACTTATATAACCTTGTACTAGCTACCTAGAAGAACAGAACAGATTGTCCTCTCATCTCTATTGTCTGATTTAAGAGTAATTCTCTTGAGTCCAAGCCCCTCGTCTTAGTCCTGAAGTTTAGCAGGTTACCGTGAACTTCTTCAAAAATTCCATACTAGCTTCTTGAAACTATCGTCCATCGTCTATCCCCTCTCGAGACCCTTTCACATCGCTATCATCTATCTTCATGGTCTTTCAAAACTATCCTCATTCTCTACAAAGTCCTCAAACTCCCTCAAACTCTTTCTGAACTTCCTCAAACATCTTCAAACTCCTCCAAACTTTCTCAAACCTCTTCAAACTTTTATCAAAGCACTTTGCAGAACTTTGTACCCCTTCAAACTTTGGTCCCCCACTCTTGGTTAACAGCAGTGATATTTAGTACCACCTTGCACCCTTCCTCTAACTTGTGTCATACCATTCAAGACCTGTTAGTGGGTTTTATTTGGGTTTCCAGGTCAAGTATCATCATTTTTGGAGCCCACCACAAGGGGTTTCTGAATCATTTCATCGCCTAATCCATCTCAAATTTCCTGGCTTAGGCCAACACAAGCTAGAAACGTTTGAATCAATACTCACCACACCTTCAAATCTCTTGAACAATTGGGAGATATCTTAATCCCAGTTACTGAAGCAGAATTGACTCATCGTCGACTTTTCCCCTCACCTATTCCATCATCTTTGTCCTCATCTTCTACCTCTTTGTTTATCCTTCCAATAACTTCAACACCTCTACCATCTATCACCCAAGTCCTAACCCCTACCCCAAGAGCTATTGCAGTCATGACTACACAAGCCACTGTGCCAGCTCATGGTCATTCCACAGCTCTGAAATTTGACCCCACTCAACCTTGAGAGCTTTGTAAATATTTTAATGAGCTCAAATTGCTTTTTTCAGCATGCAATGTTACCGACTCCAAAGAAATGAAGAAGCACACTTGCCGTTACCTTGACATCAACACTTCTGAACTTTAGGAGTCAATTCCAGAATACGACGCCAGTACTTCATTCCATAACTTTTGCATCGCCATCCACAAACTGTACCCTGGTTCCGAAGATGATTGCAAATGGTCAATTTCAGACATGGACAAACTTGTCAGCAAACAACTTTGCATCAGTATTTTCAATGCAAACGATTTGGGATTATATTTTTGGTCATTTTATAACATCATGAAGTGTATCTACTAAAGGCAGGATATCCGATGCCAAACAAAGCAGAGCTTTTATTTGTGGCTTCCAACCAGGTTTATGGGCTAGAATTGCCCAATGACTCAAACTAAAATTTCTGGATCACTATCCTGATGACTCCTACCCACTCGACAATATCCATGCAGCAGCAAAATTCATTCTAGCTGGATCTAATGTTTTGGACTCAACATCCCTACTTAGCTTGCATTCTTCAACATCTTCGGCCATACCTACAACCTCAACATCCTCTCCTCAAATTAAATCAGAAGATCTTACAGCAATTCTCGAAAAATTTGCAGCCACTCTCGTAACCGCTTTAGCAGGTTCAAAAGCCACTAATACTACTTGACCTAACAGTGGACTTTGCTTGGACCAGCTCAAAAATTTAGTTTGCATCTTTTGTGGGCCTACTGGTCATTTCATTAGTGACTGTTTGGTTTGCCAATTGTATATCAATGAAGGAAAGTGTAAGAAGAAGAAAAACACCAAAGGCAAAATCATGCTTCCAAATGGTCAATTTACTCCTCAAAACATCCCCAGTTCTCTTATCAATGACAGGATTGATGAATGGACTCAATGAAACCCCCAATCTAATGTTACCCCTTCACTGATGTATAATATTGCACCTTCGACAATTTCTATGACACCATCCAGAGGTGTTTACCAAACTACCAACTTATCTACAACAGCCAAAGATCATATCACAAAACTCCAACAAGAACTATATGCCTTATGAAGTGGTAGACCCTTTGCATGAACTGACTCAAATGTGCCAACAGTTCCTACTACTCAGCCTTTGATTCCTCAAATTCCTGCACCAGTCAAACAATCTGTCCCACACGTACCAGCCCCATCTATATTGTCCATGGCAACTAATCTACCTACTTTGACTTCGGCACCATCTTCAACCTCCAAAATGACTTCGCAACCTATAATTCATCCCTATGCTGGCACTAAAAAAAATTCGTATCTACCTCCTCACGAACACAATTTCGCATTGACCAGAAAAGGTAAAGACAAAGAAGGTCCTTCATACCATACCCAAGCCCCAATTCATAAGGACAAAATCACTGAAGACGTCTTCACCCAATCAATGAAAACCCCAATTATCACTTTAACCTCCAAAGTATTACTTTCACTCTCTCCTGAAGTTTGTACGAAATGGAAGGAACAGGTCACATCATGTCGTATCCAGCAACCCAAAGGCAATAATGCTACGAATATTCTCAATGATGATATTTTTGTGATTGACAATCCTTATGAAACTTATATTAGCAGCCTTCGTCCTGGAGAAATTCCCAAACCTTTTATCACAGCGAAGGAATCTCACTCCATTTGATCGGTCATTATGAATGTCAATGGCAGAAACCCAGTCAAGAGTGTTGTCAATCCCAGTTCCTCAATTATTGCAATGTCAGAAGAAGTTTGTCATGAACTCAGTCTTGCCTATGATCCTTCGATACACATTCCTCTACAATCGGCTGATGGTGGCATCGACCAAAGTTTAGGTTTAGCACAGAACATACCTTGCGAAGTCAGTAGCATCACCCTCTATATGCAGATTCACATCATCCGAGATCCAGCCTACAATATTCTGCTCGGATGACCATTCAATGTTCTCACCAAAAGTACTGTCAAGAATTATCAGAACAAAGCTCAAACAATAACCATTTTTGATCCGAATTTGACACGATCTTGCGCTATTCCTACTATTCCCTGATCTAATTGTCAATGAAGAGTAGTCCACAAGGAGTTTTGCAACTAGAGGATAAAATCTCAGAGATTAATCAGTGTGCTCTCATCATTTCCTGCAACCATTCTAATTCTTCTATAACTGTCAAGTACACTGCAAATATTCCTGATTTTGACTCCTTGAACTCTTTGAAAACTCCTTCCTTTTTCTTGATTCTTGTGAACTTATATTTAATGGCTAGTCACCAGTATGCAACATTTTTATCGGTCTCGATGGCCATCCCTATGCGCGATTCTACTATCATTTCCCCTCCCAATGTTTTGTCAGCCAACTCTCTATACCCAATCTTTGCAGCTCCAAAGAAAAAATACAAACCAGTCACACAGAAAGTTCAACCAGTTATTACAGACCTACCAGATCGATTTCACATTATTCAAAATATCACTGGTGATCCCCTCGAAAATATGCCAAAACTCAATCCTCATCCCCCATTGTTTATCCCATCTCCCCGATATTCACTCAAATGAAAAGCTATTATCAACAAAAATCAGCCTGGTGATTTCCTATGGCCAGAAGAACAAATCCTCATGCACAATGTTATCTGAAACCAAGAAATGGGGTTCGCATGGACCGAAAACAAACAAGGAAGCTTTCAACCCGATTTCTTCCCTCCTATCAAATTCCCTGTCATGCCTCACACTCCCTGGGTTGAACATAATATCCCTATACCTCCTGGTCTGTACAAACAGATCTGCAAAATGCTGAAGAAGAAGATAGAAGCAGGAGTATATGAGTCATCAAACTTGTCGTATCAATCACAATGGTTTTGCATTGCAAAGAAAGATTCAAAATTGCTTCAAATAGTCCACAGTCTCAAGCCACTAAACCAAGTAATGATTTAGCACTCTGGCATCATCCTGATCTCTGAGCATTTGGCTGAACAGTTTGGGGGATGTGCTTGTGGTGGAATGTTAGACTTATATGTTGCATTCAACAAAAGGCTAGTAGCCAAATCTTCGCAAGATCTAATGACTTTCCAGACTCTGTTTGGCGTGCTTCAAATCGTCACCCTACTAATGGGTTGGATGAAGTTGGTTCCAATCTTACATGATGACGTTACACTCATCCTACAACCCAAAGTCCCTCATATCATGATCCCTTACATCAATGACACACCAGTTAAGGGTCCAAAATTGGAATATTGAATGATCGGTGGATCTTACAAAACAATCACTGACAACCCAGGCATTCAACGCTTCATCTGGGAGCATTTCGAGAATTTGAATCACATTGTCCAATGCATGAAGTATTGCGGAGGAACATTTTCAGGTCCCAAACTCTATCTTTGTGTCCCTGAAATAATCATTTTAGGGCATCAATGCAACATTGAAGGTTGTATGGCCAATCCTACTTGCATTGAAGCAGTTAGCAAATGGGGACCTTGTCAAAGCCTTACCAAAGTTAAAGCATTCTTAGGAACTATTGGAGTTCGATGGAGTGCTTCGATCCTAACCTTCCACTTCAGGCTAGTCCATGTTGCAGGTACACACCATGGACCAGACAGTCTTTCATGACATCCTCAACAATCGGAAGATGATGATATTGAAGTAGAAGAAGAATTCAGAGACTGGATAGACCGTCTTCACAGTTTTGTACATCATATCAATCCTATCACAACATGCCCCTTCTCCTCCCAATGAATTTTGACACTCACCCTCTCCTCAGATTTCAGTAAGGGGGAGGATTTTACCTACAATGACGTGCCATGAATGAACAATGCAAAAAAGGATGACAAATGATTACTTTGCATTCGAAAATGGTTAGATGATTTGGTATGACCCCCAGACTTATTGGATTCTGAATATGCTACTTTTGTCCAATATTGCACTGATTTCTTAAATTCAGGCAAACTATGGAGAAAGGACTCCCATGGAGCTCACAAGATCATCACAATCCCTGAACGTCATCTCAAGATAATTTGTGCAGCACACGATGATATTGGTCACAAGATGATTTTTGCTACAAAATCTGTCATTACCCTACAATTTTGGTGGCCTAACATGAAAGCTGACATTGCATGGTTTATCCGTACCTGCCAGCTCTGTCAGATTTGACAAACTTGAAATCTTCTTATCCCACCTACAGTTGCAACACCAGCACCACTTTTTGGCAAAGTCTACATCGACACAATGCAAATGCCCCCATCAAATGGATTTAAGTATATCATTCAAGGTCGATGTTCATTAACAGCCTATCCAGAATGGCAAAAGCTTCGATGCAAAAATGCCACAACACTCGGTGACTGGATCTTCAAAGACATCATTTGTCAATGGGGATCTCTATACAAAATTGTCACTGATAAAGGTTCCACATTTGTCACAGCAATGGAGTATCTCATGAAACAATACCATATTAACCACATCCAAATTAGCAGATACAATTCTCATGCTAATGGACTCATTGAATGAGCCCACTTTGATGTTAAACAATCACTATTCAAAGCAGTCAATGGAGATCAGAGCAAATGGTTGGCCAGAGCACACTCTGTGTTTTGGGCAGAACGAGTTATGGTTCATAGATGCATAGGTTGTTCTCCTTACTTTGCAGTTACAGGATTGCATCCCCTCATCCCACTTGACATCTCCAAAGCTATGTATTTGCAACCCCCTCTGAATTCAATACTCTCGACAACCGATCTTATCGCATGACAAGCTATTGCTTTGCAAAAACATTTGATTGACCTCAAAATTCTTTATTCAAAGGTTCTCTTGAAGCTGCAAAATGATTCGAACAAGTTCACCAGCAGACTGTCAAAGACTACAACTTTGCAAAAGGTGATTTAGTGCTACTTTGAAACACACAGATCGAGAAGTCCCTCAACCACAAGATGCGACTCCAATACTTAGGTCCCCTCATCATCATCAATTGAAACTATGGAGGAGCCTACATCCTTTGTGAACTCAATGGATCAGTACTCCACCAGCCCATTGCTGCATTTCGACTTCTGCCATACTTAGCTTGAAAATCGATTCCACTGCCTCCAAACTTCCTTGACATCGCCTCAGAACGTCTTGAAACACTATGAAAAACTTTGGACATTGACGAAGATATTCCTGAAGACATTCTGGACTTCGAAGACAATTAATTATTCTCTTTTCCTTGTTTGCGATTACTTACCTATGATTTTGATTTCTTTTAGTGTACAATACAAGTCACAATATTGCATTATAGTGTGGTCATGCAAACTCCAAAAAAGGGTTTTTTGGCCATGATGATCTAATGAGCCTTTCCCTTATTTTCTCTATTTCTTTTACTTTTCTTATCCCTACTTTTCAAGACTCACAAAATTTAAAATTGCAAAAAGAAAAAAGCTACAAAGTTTTTTTATCCCTCCAACATTTCCTCCACCACTTCTATCTGCCTACATAGGACCTCCAATTTGACCTTCATGCCTGCCAATTTCTTTGTGAGGATCTGGCAACACATTGCCCACTCCTCATCCACAGCCTCAGCCCCCTCAAACCCATGGACCTCCTTTGCCTTTGCCTTTGCCTTTGCCTTCGACACCCTCTTTCTCTCCTTCACTGGTTTCGAAGGTCCCATGATCAGTTTGACTTCCTTGATGGGGCCCACAACGCAGATTCAAGGCACTTCACGATCCAAGAAATTGGTTAGCAAACACTACGAGATTATTTTGAACGACTTTCATACCTGGTTTCGGGTGTGTTGCCCATTTCAAACCCCCACTCTTTGTTGCCCCAACCTTTGCTGCCTTGCCCTTCTGAAGCCCCCTCCTCAAAACTCCATCTGGATAGCACCCCTGCACTTCTTGAGTGCACTTCATGCACTTTGGGGCCCCCTCCTCAACAATACATGTTGGTTGGGACTTGAACCCAGTGCATTGATCACACTACAAATTGAATTTGTCAATAGTTCAAAAAATACAGAAATAATTTAAAACACTTACTGGCCCTGCAAAATCAAGTAGATTGGTACTCACAAACTTTGCCTGTTTGACCTCTAAACCATCCTCCTCCAACTCATCCACTTCATCCTCATCAGTTTCTAAGGCGATGACCTTCCATTTTTGTTAGTGTTTCAAGGTCCGGTCTTTTGCTGTTTTGCTGTATCTCAGCAATGACTGGATGAAATCATTTCATCAAAGAGAGGACCCCCCATTATTTTCACTTCTCTATCCATGATTAAATTTGTGATTATATTGACAATCACTGACCAGAATCCTTATGTTCCAGAGATGACCCCCCGGTCTTTGGCCAGATCTATCTGCTCAAATCTTTTCATGATTTTGTCTCATTGTTTGAGGTAGTAGGAGGCAGTTTAAATTTTAAAAAGACTGCAAAAGACTGCAACCCAACTGGACCTTGAAACACTAGTTTTTGTATCCTGATTACAGGCAGCTCCTCCACCTTTTTGGGCTTGTTCTCTTCTTTTTTGTCCTTGCCTTCTGCCTCATCCTGCTCAATTGCCTTTGCCTTTGCCCCCAGCTCCATGTTTTGCCGCTGCAGATCCTCCTTTGAAAGAGTCTTTGTGCAAAATTCACCCAGAACCATTTTTTGAGCCTCAACAAGTGCCACCTTCTGATCATCAAGCCTGGATTTCTTTGCAGCTGCTGCCACCCATTGTGCATCTTCTTCCACTTGTCAAACCGCTTCCTCTTCCTCCCAAATCCATTTTGCCTCTTCCTCCTGCATTTCCCACTTCACCTCATTGCGCAATTCCAAGAACAAAAGCTCCCTGCCCCACTCCAGCCACTTGCAATGTGCCAATGGCTTGAAGAGCTCAATGACCTCAATGATGACATCATGGATGGCTGGGTTGCGTTCCTCACTCAGATCGTCTGCTAGCTCGTCATATTCAGCCTAAACAAAATGCTTTAGCCCCCTCAAACAGTAAAACAAACTCAAAAACTTACTATCTTCTCACAAAACACCTTCCCCCATACTTTGAAATCTGAATCTTCAGCAACAGTGCATTCGGGCATTGATTTCATGTAATTGAGTACTTCATTGTTGAGATCAGCAAGGAGAGACATGATGGGAGCGAGTATTGAAGATGTAGGAGTTGATGAAGAAGAATGGGAAGTTTTTCGAACCTCATTTATATTTTCAACATGACTGCATGATCATCATGTGTCTCTGATTGGCTGACTGGGATAGTCAGGATTTCAGTAAGGGGGAGGATGATAGGTCCACTTCGTGGATTCAGCTCAGAAAATGTTTACACATATTACAGTCAATGCCCACAACACTTCAAACACTTATGAACTTTATGAACCTTTCTCAAAGTTTTTTCATGACACTTTGAACAACTTTGAACAACTTTGCAACACTTTGAATGAGTTCAAACAACTTTGCAGCACCTCGAATACCTTTGGCCGCTGTATGCCTATCACACCACCCTTCAGACACATGCAGCACACCTTGCACAAGTTAGTGTGTTGCATATCGAGCACCACCGGACATGAGGAGATATGACAACACACTTTTAGAATGTGATTGTGGCATTTGACATTTTGATGATATATTGGATCAATAGGACAGGTACCCTTGATATATTGTGACTCTACATGTTTCCCTTCTCATCATTTCTCATTTATTTTCTGATTTGGAAAGTTCTTTATTGTTTTATATCTTGCCTCACATAGTCCTCATGTTCTATTTCCTTTTTAGTACTATCTCTCAAAACTTATATAGCCTTGTACTAGCTACCTAGAAGGACAGAATACATTGTCTTCTCATCTCTATCGTCTGATTCAAGAGTAATTCTCTTGAGTCCAAGCACCATTGTCTTAGTCCTGAAGTTTAGCAGGTTACCGTGAACTTCTTCAAAAATTCCATACTAGCTTTTTGAAACTATTGTCCATTGTCTATCTCCTCTCAAGACCTTTGCACATCACTATCATCTATCTTCATTGTCTTTCGAAACTATTCTCATTCTCTACAAACCTCTCAAACTTCCTCAAACTCTTTCAAACTCCTTCAAACTTTCTCAAACATCTTTGAACCTTTATCGGACCACTTCGCAGAACTTTGTACCCCTTTGAACTTCAACGAATCTCATTGAACCTCTTCAAACTTTGGTCCCCCACTCTTGGTTAACAGTGGTGATATTTGTACCACCTTGCACCCTTCCTCTAACTCGTGTTATACCATCCAAGGCCTATTTGTGGGTTTTGTTTGGGTTTCTGGGTTGAGTATCATCAATGTCAATCCATGGACAATTATATTGATGAGTTTAGGACATGGCAGGATATGGGAGTGGGCTACCAGTGGTGGTGAAGTTCCAACGGGGCCTCAATTGAGAGATTCAGGACCAGATTGCACAGATGTTGGAAGGGCACCCAGCAGATGATGATATCTATGCTTGGTATAAGGCTGTTTCACTCTGTGATGAGAACTGACTCACAAATGCGGCATTTAATGCTGCATTTCATGCTCCAACTACCACTCATGTGCCCTACACCTTCAATCAAACCCTCCCCCACCCTAACCCCATTCCTGTCCATCAGACTCCTGCACCAGCTGTCAGTGCCCCTATACCAATGGATGTTGATGCAGCCCATAGTTGCACAGGTAGGTTGGATCTCTGCTACCGCTGTGGGGAAACTGGGCACATGGCCAGAGTATGTCCCCATTGTCAGTATATCCACATTCTCACCCCTCAGGGGTGAGATGAACTCCTCCAGGACCTGTTGGTGCTTGTAGATGTCAAGGAAGTGAAGGATCATATTGCAGAGGAGATCAAGTCAGAAGTTGTAGAGGAGCGGGATTTTTCTATTCACAGCAAGTGAATTGTATGCCCTTGCTGCCTGTCCATAACCACTTTGAAGTTTTGTCAGTTGAATCCACAGAGGATGAATCTAATTCCATGACTGTTCCCCTCTCTGACCCCTCGAAGTTGGCTGAAGATGTACCTGCTCTTCCTATCTCTCCCTCCACCCCACACCCCAGAATTAAATCATGGGAGCACAAACTACCACACAAATATATTGTTGCATCCACTCCCTCTACACATTCCTGGAACCTAGCAATTGAACTACAGACTACTGACACTGGACAGATACTTGGTGTCTCTGCACTCCTGGACTCTGGTGCAACTGGTCTCTTCATTGATGCCCATCTCACACAACAACATCACCTGAATACTCACTTACTCTTGCATCCAATACCTGTTTATAATGTGGATGGGTCCCCAAATGAAGCTGGTGCCATCCAAGAGGTTGTAGACCTGGTCCTCCATTACAAAGATCATAGTGAGCATGCCCTTTCTGCTGTCACTCAGTTAGGAAAGCAGAAGGTGATCTTGGGCTACCCATGGCTTTGAGACCATAACCCAGAGGTCAACTGGTGTACCAGGGAGATTACAATGAGCCAGTGTCCATCCCACTGTTGCACTTGTTTCACAGAAGCCAGACAAAAACACTGTGGACAAAGGGCCTCAGTACAATGCACTCGGAAGTGTCATGCCGGACCCCTGCCTGTACCTGATGTGGAGTTAGAGCAGGTTCCTGATCTGATGCTGGACTCAGATGATGATGAGGAGGAGCCAGAGGAAGTGGAGGAAGGTGATCGGATTTTCTACACTGCGATTCATCCATCGCACAAGGTGTGTGCTACATTGAACATATCCCAACACCTCGCCGAGACCTTCCACAAAAACAATGCTGCTAAATCCTCTACTGATTCCTTGCTTCCTCATCTCCATGAGTTTGGGGACATGTTCTCCAAGGAATCATTCAACTCTCTCCCTGTGCGCAAGCTGTGGGATCATGTGATCAAACTCACCCTCAGTGCAACCCCTTCATCCTGCAAGGTCTATCCTCTCTCTCCTGAAGAACAGCAACAGCTTGACCAGTTCATCAACAAGCACCTGGCCTCTGGATACTCAACCATTGAAGTCACCCATGGCCTCTCCCTTTTTCTTTGTCAAGAAGAAGGGTGTGGAAGGATGCCGAGTTTGGCAGCCTACACTAGACTTAGGTTTACTAAAAGACAGGATCAATTTATCTTTGTTGCATGGAAGTAGGAACCATAAATTACTACAAATAAAAGAATAGGAAGTTACTATACCTTTGTTGCATGGAAGTAGGAATGAAGGTTAAGAAATAAAAAATAAGTAATATATAAGAAAAAGGTTGACCGTGTAAGAAAAAGGCTGCATCAAGCATAGTGTGTGATTTGGGAAGGCCGCATCGGGCGTAGCCACATAATAGGAAGGTACCACATCAATAGGATAATGTCAGCACTGCTGGATGTGGATATAAGAGTGATAAGGATGTATGGTGCCATTGCCAGGATGCATGTTGCCAGTTGTTGTTGTTGTATTTGCCGGTGGCTGTACTGGTGGGGAGGGTGATTGTGTCGGCAATGTGTATGGCTGTGTCAGTGCCGTGGGAGTGTGTTGGCGGTGTAGGGTGGCCATAACTCACTGTAACACAGACATTGGTATATCTGGTGTTGGTGAGTTGTTTATGCACCATAGGTGGCCATGCTATCACCAGTGGCTGTGCCTGTGGTGAGGGTGGTTGAGTCGGTGATGTGTGTGGCTGTGCCAATGCCATGGGTGTAGTGATGTAACACAGACATTGGTATGTCTGGTGTTGGTGAGTTGTTTATGTGCCATAGGTGGCTGTGCTATTGCTGGTGGTTGTGTCGGCAGTGAGGGTGGTTGTGTTGGCGATGTGTGTGGTGTGCCGGCACTGTAGAAGTGTGTAATGGCAGCATATGTAAATTAACTTGTTGTAATGTCGTGAGTCTGTGGGGCCAGACTTACAGGATGGCTCACTTCGACTGGTTCAAGACTACAGAAGGCTCAATGACATCACAGTCCAAAATTGCTACCCATTACCTCTCATCTCCAAACTTGTGAACCAGCTCCATAGAGCCCAATACTTCACCAAGCTTGATGTCCATTGGGGTTACAATAATGTGAGGATAAAGGAGGGAGATGAGTGGAAGGCAGCCTTTTGTACCAACTGTGGTCTCTTTGAACTGCTTGTCATGTTCTTTGGCCTTACTAATAGTCCTGCCACCTTTCAGACCATGATGAACAACATCTTCCATGACATCATCCTCAAAGGCATTGCTTGTATCTATCTTGATGACATCCTCACCTTCACTCGCATGGTTGAAGAGCATCATCACATCACACATCTTGTCCTGGAATGACTTTGACAGTGCAAACTCTACCTTTGTCATGACAAGTGCAAGTTTGAGAAGACCAAGATTGAGTACCTCAGCCTGATTATCTCAGAGGGTCAGGTGGAGATGGATCCTATCAAGGTGAATGGGGTCATGACTTGGCCAATGCCCACAAACAAGAAAGAGGTGCAGTCTTTCCTGGGCTTCATCAATTTCTATTGGTGTTTTATCAAGGATTTCTCACATCATGCATGACCACTGTTCAACTTGACAGGAAAGGAGGCATGAAGGTGGGATAATGCACAACAGGAGGTGTTCAAAAAGCTTAAGGAGATGGTCCCTTCTGCTCCCATTCTTACCTTTGCTGATGATTTGTGCCCTTTTTGTGTAGGAGCCAACAGTTCTGACTTTGTGACAGGCACTGTGTTGTCTCAGCAGTCTCCGGAGGACCAGAAGTGGCATCCTGTTGTGTTCTACTCCAAAAGCCTTAGTGCTGTGGAGCAAAACTACAAGATCCATGACAAGGAGATGTTGGCAATAATGCACGTGCTCGAGGAATGGTGACACTTCCTGGAGGGTGCCCAACACAAAGTGGAAATTTGGATGGGTCACAATAATCTCGAGTACTTTATGACAGCCAAGAAATTGAACCATTGTCAAGCTCATTGGTCCCTGTATCTATCCAGATTTGACTTCTCCTTGCACCACCATCTGGGTCGCAGCATGGGGAAGACTGATGCCCTCTCCTGACATGCAGACCATGGGGATGGCAGCAATAACAATCAAGACATTGTGTTGTTGCAGCCAGACCTGTTCACCATCCAGGCATTGGAAGGCATCGCACCCCAGGGCAAGGAGCAGGACATCCTATGCAACATTTGTTGTGCAAACCATAGCGGTTTACACAAGGATGTTGTTGCCCGAGCTGTTAAAGAACTGAGGAAGGGATCCACCTAGTGTTTAAGGGTCTGGTTTGGTCCAGTTTTTTGACCCCAAGGGGGGTCAACCATGGACCAGAACTGGTCCAAATGGATGCTCAAAGTATCAAGACCACAACCCAAAAAGACTGGTTTTAACTGGTCTTTGGGCTGTTTTTTTGAGTCAAACTAAATTACATTATATAGTAAATAAAACTAATTATATTTACACCCTGTGAGCAGTTGCTCACAGCGGTGTTGCTAAGAAACCGAAAGAAAAAGAAAAAGAATGAGATAAGAAAATTGCCCCACTGTCACATTTGTATCAAGGGGGGTCATTGTCTTGTTCGTCATCCCTTTGATTTGTTGTTGTTGTCCCTGTGGTTCATCTTTGTCATTCCTGCAATTTGTCATCTTTGTCCCCCCTGCGATGTGTTGTTGTTGTCCTCCTGATTCGTTGTTGTCATCCCCCCTGATTTGTTGTCCCTGCTATTTGACATCAGCACCTCCATCTCCCCCTATGAGCAGTGGCTCGTGGGCAGGGTGGTGGTGCTGTGTGATGTGGCATCGGCAGTCATCATTGTCCAGGAAAGGGCCATTGCCACCCTGTGAGCAGAGGCTCGCAATGGCAGCACCAGGATTGTGTGCATCGTTTGATGGGTGGGTGGCATCGTTATCAAGATGCAAAAACCTAATAATGAAGAAAAACAAGTAGTTAGTAAAATAAAGAAGAAGTAAGCTTTAAAAACATACCCTAGGGGGCCCAAACGATGCTAGTTTGTCGTTTGGTCCCCCCTTATTCATCGCCGTTGTTGTCCCTGCTATTCATCATCCCCCCTATTCATCATCCCCCCTATTCATCATCCCCCCTATTCATCATTGGCAGTTGTCGTCATCCCCGCTATTTGTCGTTGGCAGTCATCATCGTCCAGGAAAGGGCTGTTGCTGCCCTGCAAGCAGAGGCTTGCAGCAACAGCATCGGGTGCTGATATTGGATGTGGTTGTCATGGACCAGAAAGAGGCCCATTGCCACCCTGTGAGCAGAGGCTTGCAGCAATGGTGCAGGGCCTGTGTGCATTGTTTGGTGGATGGGTGGTGTAGTTACCAAGATGCATAAACCTAAAAATGAAGAAAAACAGGTAATTAGTAAAAGAAAGAAGAAGTAAACTATAAAAACATACCTTAGGGGGCCCAAACATAGCTAGGGCCCCCTGCTTTGTTGTTCGTTGGTTTGCATTGTCATGGTTGTGGACCAGGGTGGTGATGAGGCATAATTGATGTTGTGGTGGTAGACGTGGGAAGTCATTTGGCAAATGGTGCCACTTTGTTTTTGGGAGCACAAACATGACCATATGGTCCCTGCGCAGCCACAGAGTATATAAGTTACCCACCCAAGTGACTCCTTTTCCCCTGGGCTTGTTCCCCTCTATGTAAATATACTATAAGTAGTAATAGCAGTGTTTATATTTTGTTCTTTTATATACTTTTATATACTTATTCCTGTATTTTGTACCTGACTTATACTATATATCTAGTAGTCTAAAAGACCGGTTAACACTGGTTTCAACTGGTCTTACATCAGGTCTCATGAGTTTACAAAAGTGATTAACCAACAACCAAACTGACCCCAACATTGGGTGAACCGAGACCGACAGTTCAGTCTCTTGCGGTTAAGTTCGGTTAAGTGTCTGGTCTTTTTCTGGTCTTATGGACTGGACCCTTGAACACTAGATCCACCCTTTCCTTGTGTGCAGCAGAGTGGGCTGAAAGGGAGGACTTGTTGTATTTCAGGGATCACATCTATGTCCCCAATGACCCAGACCTTTGCTGGCACATCATATCCCAACACCATGAGCACAAAAATGAGGGGAACAGGAAAAAGTTGCTCACCGTCATCAAGTTTCACCACCTGCCACCCAGCCTATCATCGTCATCCATCATTGCCACCTGCAAGTGACATTGGTGTTGTTTGGCCTCATTGTGTGGTGGTGATCAGGGCGAGTGGTGGCATGGCAGTGGTGCCATGCTGTGTTGGCGGGTGACATGGCAGCAGTGCCATGTTGTTGTTGTTGTTATTGGTGATGGGTGTTGGCTGGTGGTGACATGGCAGCAGTGCCACATCATTGTTGTTGTTGTTGGCAATTGGTGTTGGTGATGGCAGCATTGGCAATGGGCATTGGTGTTGGTGGTGTTGTGTTGGTGTTCCCATTGCCATTGTCATTGTTGGTGATGCCAGCATTGGCAATGGGTGATGGGCATTGGGCATTGGCAGTGTTGTGTTGGTGTTCCCACTGCCGTTGTCATTGTTTCCCTGTCGTTGTTTGGCAGCACCCCCATCTCCCCCTGCGAGCAGTGGCTCGCAGGCTGGGTGGAGGTGCCATGTCAGGGTGGCAGCCTTTGGGGGTCATACATTGTCATCATAAAAGCAAAGAACCTAAAAAAGAGAAAGAAAAAGTTAGTTATTGAACAGATAAAAAAAAAAACATACCTGCAGCCCAAACGATGCTAATCATCATTTGGGCTGCTGTGCATTTGGTCTCGGTGTCCGTTGTTGTTGTGAGCAACTCCAACTCGCCCTATGAGCAGGGGCTCACAGGCGTGGTGGTGGTGTTGTTGATGTTGTCAGTTGTGGGAGTGGTGTCTACAAGTGGCACCACTTTTCAGTTGGGTGTGCAAACATGACCAAATGGTCTGTGTGCACTTGCAGGGTATATAAACCCATGCTTTTCAAACTCTTTCTTTCCCCAGGTATATTTATCATAGTTATTCTATTAGTTATTCTATTAGTATTACTATGTACAATAGATGAGTATACTACATGTAAATAAACCGGTTGCAACCGACTGCAACCGGTTTTTATCAGTTTTATATAAATATTCAATAGTAAAGACTGCAACCAACTACCAATGAGAATTAGGGCAACTGAACCAATAAAAAAACTGGACCGCCAGTTAGGTTCGGTTCAGTTTGCAGTTTTTTTCAGTTGCCCAAACTGGACTTTTAAACACTAAATGCATGCCTATCATCTGCACCTCCCAGCCTCCATGTCCAGACTCCACCCAGTCTTCCATGTTGTCAAACTTCTTCCAGCTCCCCCAGATCCATTCCCAGGACACCATTCATGTCCATCACCACCACCTACAGTGATCGAGGGAGAACCCCAGTATGAAGTCGAGTCAATCTTGGACAGCCGGTTGCGTTGAGGAAAACTCCAGTATTTGGTGTACTGGAAGGGTTATGGTTATGAGGAGAACTCATGGGTCAAGGAGTCCAATGTGAATGCCCCTTGGTTAGTCAAGGAATTCCACTGATGGCACGCTGCTGCACCATGTTGCATTCAAGTTACTGACTTTGGTTGTATGTGATTCTGGATGCATCAGGGCAATGCATCTTTGAGATGGGGTGATGTAAGGGGACTAGGGGGTGCCCCATGTGTTTCTCCTATTTTTTATGTTTGTCCTATATTTTTCCTCATTTCATTTCCTCCTATTCTTCATTTTCTATGATTTTTCCTTTTTTATTACTAATTTCCCTTTCTATCACATTTGTGCATGTTGACAGTTATATTTAGAGGCAGAGTACACTTTCCAACATCTACCCCTTGGTATCACATAATTTGGTGGCTTTGATCTGCCTATCGCCACCTTTTCTATTTTTAGGCTATTATTTGATTTTTGCAATCTTCACATATACTGGGCATTGGCAAAGGGGTCCTTAGAGTTTTCTCTTCAGATTTCCCTTTGCTAGGTGTGCCTCCACTCCCTGTAATATGTACCCTAACTTCAGATTTCCCTTTGCTAGTCCACTAATTAAATGGCCTCTAAGGTTGCCCTTACACTGACATCACCAACCCAATGCTCATTCCCACTGCTGTGAGCCCCTGCTTGCAGGGTGGTGGAATGATGACAGGATGCCAGGACAATACAGAGAGCACGAGAATGACACAGTGACACCCACAGATGGCCAGGGGGATGGGGGAAGAATGGGGGGAACGAAACCAGAGGGGAGATGACACCAGATGGGGGGAATGACACCAAACAACAGCCAGCACTGAACACTGACACCCCCAATGATGCTGTCAATGCAACTGCAGCACAAATATGACAGCCACAGGGAACAATGGTGACACACCCATGGACACACAAGAGAGACAATGGGGATGACTGAATGCAAACAAGACAATGGGAGAAGATGACAACAGCAACAATAAGAGGGGGGTGACAATGACAAGGAGGAAGGGGGATACCACCATGCAAGGTGCGCAAGGGGTGTTTTTTCTTTATTTTTTTCTTTCACTTTTACAGCCCCTCCTGCACATGGTGGGAAGGGTCAATCTTGCATTAGTTACATCCTTTCCCCCTTGCACAATTGCTGGGGGGTTAATTTAATATATAAATTGTGTAATTTGTATTTTGTATTGTTCATTTATTTACTGTCTCTAGAATGTAGAATGTATCTCATTCAAAGCATTTCTATAGAATGGAGGACTTGTTCATGCCAGGCTTTAGCCCTGGCCCAATTGGACCAGCCATTCATATAGCAATATGAATGACTATTGAGCCCTGTACATATAGTACCCTCAATTTGGAAGAGAAGAAACCCTCCTATCAAGGAAGAATGCTCACTACATGCTTAATATTGGTGTACAAGCAAGAATAAAGGTTTAAGTATTATGACTATACATAGATAATAGGTATATGTAGCAAAACAAAAGTGAAGGAATAGCATGCTCGTCGCCAAGGATGAGCGCTAGCCGAAAGTGTGGCGCACGCTGGTCAACCGTGGGAGACGGTGATCGGATGGTGATATCTCGACCACAATCTCAGTCACCCGTAACCTCTCGTAAAACAAACCAAACCTAGCAAGTACCAGGACCCCGACTCAGAGGTTCTGTCACAAAAGTTGATGTGTTCCAACCATACCTGGCCCGCAGTGCTCGTGCACCGTACACCGTATCATGCAGTGCGAAGAAGCGGGCAACGTCACTTGAACTAATCGACCGCGGGAGCCGACTGTGTCCCTGCTACCCACGCTGCCACGCTACAAACGGACATCGACATGACAGGTCCTTACTCGAGGATTCCAATTCCGCGCTGGCACGCAAGTCAATGACTTGCGGAGGGTATACTCGATCAGTCTAATCCGATCCCATCAAATGAAAGAAGAGAATACCTGTCTGAGTTGTATGAAACTAACTTCGTAGTGTTTAGAAATATTTTTTCAAACCATAACCCAATCGCAAGTGGCTGGCGACGGCTACTTACTCAATGATGTAACACGCCGCGTCGACGGTTGTGAGAGCTGGTTGCCGAGTACCACCAACCACGAACCGGCGCTCAGCGCGCAGCTTTGAAGCACAACGCTGATCACAAAAGTCGAGCGGCATGATGGGCATGCTTGCAGGAATCAAGACTTACTATGCCGACAGTAAGTACGAACATCGAGAAACATATTGTCGGCATCAAGTCGGCATATTCCGAGTATGGTTCGAAAATTGTAAGAAAGCGGCGTCTGTCGGGCTCGGTAGGGATAAAAATACCAGAGCGCATACTAACGTAACTGGGCGGAAATTTTTATTACAGAGTTTCTACATGTGATAGATAGTAATACTTTCAGCCTGGAACTTGTCGAAACGGCCGGTCAAATTTTCCACCGGGGCCGGACCTTTCGGAACACAAATGTGTGAAAAGACGATTTCTTACGATTAATTTTGTTTGACCCGAAGTTCTCTGTATTCGTAAAGGCAATATGAAGGTGCGCTAGGGTGCGCTTGTGGCTGTGGATGACAAGTGTTCCCGGCTTCATTTGATGGGATCGAATTAGACAGATCGAGTCTCCCCAGG
Organism: Tricholoma matsutake; assembly: GCA_026075535.2. NCBI lineage: Eukaryota > Fungi > Basidiomycota > Agaricomycetes > Agaricales > Tricholomataceae > Tricholoma > Tricholoma matsutake. Next base: position 352,161 of record AP026550.1, on the reverse strand, counting down.
TCTCCCCTCAGTCATCATTTTCGATTACTTACCTCATCTCCTCCCCGTGTTCCATCATGGTTCCTGAGCTTCAGGGCGGCCCAAACTTCGTGTTGATATTTTGTTACATACAGAGATGTCACCAAAATAGATATCTACTTATATTTAACCTCACAACTGCCGAAGCGTGAGAACAAAGCGGAGTCAGATCCTGTCAGATCTCGGGTCCATCGATAGCGGGACCAATCAAACGACGGATAAAATCTCGACCGTTTGCGTCAACGCGGCTGTGTAGGTCCCCACATGGTATAATGTCTACATACACGAGATACTCAGCCTCGATCATCCGATAAGTCTGTTCCGATATCGGCATTATTTACGCCTGTACAGCAATCCGCGGATTGTTAGGAAGTTCCATAGAGAGAAGGCGTCAATTATGCCTTCAATCTTGCTTCAATCAACCATGAATACACTTCCGATCAATTTTTGACGAAGTGGGATAGGATTGATAGTGGTAAGCTGCAATTTGTCGGTCATACGTCCCAGCTCGATCATACGTCACACCGGTCTCATACAATTTTGGCATTAGCTGTGCGCCCTGTGCCTTTTGATGCGCTGTCCAACGAAGGGGGTGCCTGGAATGATGGTGTGTAACAACCGTTTCAAAACCATTTGTGGCACTAACGGCCTTGAACGGTCCTCCATACTTAGAGGTCGAGCCTGTCGACCCCAAGTCGACCCCTGCAATGCCTGTTTGGTTGAGAGGCTGAAAATCTTGCCACATTTAGTAAGTGGCATTCGCAGTATACGCCAAATTCGCTTAACGCTGTGACTGTTATACCCAGTCAAGAAAACATGCCGCTGAGCCGTGGATGCAAACGAAATACCGAGGATCTATAGGACCTGCGCACATACGCAGAAGGAGTTTCTATTATCTAATACTAGGGCTGAACTAGGGCGAGCGTATATAAGTAAGAAAGGAGCTTAGGGAACAGTGCACAGTTGTGACATACTAAGTGTATCTTCACTGTATCGTCGGTTCTACCCATGCATTCTTCCGCATTGTGCAGGATTGCTGCTTCATATCTCCTATTCTTCACCCTCTGTCGCGCGGCGATTGTTCCCGCGCCTTCAAGTACCATTAAATACGACTTCGTTATTGTGGGCGGTGAGTCCTTCACTTCTCCGTTCAAGTTAGACATCTTAGATTTTATGAACCTCTAGGTGGTACCGCTGGCAATGTCCTTGCAAACCGACTCTCAGAGAATGCCAACTGGAACATTCTCGTTCTGGAAGCCGGACAATCGTGGGTATATTTATTTTCGACAGGAGATGATTTTGGTAAATTTGTTGTTACACACTCTAGAAACGACGGTGTCATTTTAATCGAAGTCCCCTTCTTGTGCACGCATGTAACGCCCAACACGCCATATGACTGGAACTACACCACAACACCGCAGGCAGGTTTCAACGGACGATCAATTCCATACCCTCGGGGCTTTACACTAGGTGGCTCTAGCTCTGTCAGTAAGTCCATCTTTATTTCCCTGTTACTTGAGATGCTCTGATCATCCATTTTGATTAGACTTTTTGGTGTACACTCGTGGCTCGATGGATGACTGGGACCGCTACGCTAGAGTGACCGGAGATAGTGGTTGGTCGTGGAACAGTATGCAGACATATTTCAGGAAAAATGAGCGTTTCCAACAACCCGTCGACGGCCACAATACTACTGGCCAATATGATCCTAACGTCCATGGGTTCAACGGTATGCTGGCTAACACACTACCCGGCTACCCCATGTCCACCGATGGGCGCGTCAACAGTGCTATAAATCAGCTAGGAGGCGTCCATTCGTTTGTCCTCGATCACAACAGTGGAGATGGACTTGGGATTGGTAAGTAGTAGTATATCATGAAGCACGGTGGCATGAACCGTATTGACCTTCGTATCTGTTAGGGTGGTTGCAATATACCGCTAACGGACCGAGGAGGGACAGTTCAGCAACATCTTACCTTGCTGCCAATTTCCTTCAAAGGCCGAATCTTCATGTTGTGCTAGGCGCCCAAGTCTCCCGTATCATGCAAACTGACACTGTTGATGGCGTACCTGCTTTTCAAAGTGTTGAATACCGGATTGGGACCGGAGGCAAGTTATGTTCGTGTGCTCCATGACCTGTCATTTATCAACAGACCGAACACAGCGCTGAAAACCATATCAGCAACCAAAGAAGTCATTCTGTCCGCAGGATCAGTTGGCTCGCCACACATCCTGTTGAACTCCGGCATTGGGCCTTCAAGCGATCTCGGCTCGGTCGGCGTCAAGACTATCGTCGATCACCCTAGCGTAGGCGCAAATATGAGTGACCATCCATACCTCGTCAACGTTTTCAATGTCAATGGAACCGGGACCTACGACACTTTTGAGCGAAATACGACACTCCAGCAACAGGACATCGCAATATGGCAACAGACAGGCAAAGGATTATTGACCGACATCCCTGCCTCGCATATAGGATTCATGCGGCTCCCAGCCAACGATTCTATTTTCAAAACAGTACCGGATCCGTCGGCGGGCCCGACATCAGGACATCACGAGTTCCTCATCGCTGTGCGTGAATTTTCTCTCTATTCTTCTTCGCTGCTTAACATTCCTCGTTACTCTTTCAATTTTTCTAGGATGGTGTTCCTCTTGCCACGCCGTCTGGCACCTACCTGGGACTTGGCACCATCGTCGTATCTCCCGCTTCACGTGGGTTCGTCAAGTTGGCCTCCAGCGACCCTTTTGCTGTACCACTCATCAACCCAGCGCTCCTGGAGTCTGTATTTGACAAGACAGTGATGCGGGAGGCTGTAAAGCTTGCTGTACACTTCGCGACTGCGCCTGCATGGACGGGTTACGTTACTGGTCCTACCAGCGCTCTCGCGACTGCATTGAATTCGACAAATGTGGATGCTGCCCTTGATAGATATATCGCGGACAATACGGGGGTGATCTGGCACCCGGTAGGCACGTCAAGTATGTCACCTGTGGGAGCGTCATACGGGGTTGTGGACCCAGATTTGAAGATGAAGAAGGTAGCGGGCGTGAGGATCGTCGATGCTTCTGTTCTTGTGAGTTTTTGGTCCGTTCGGCAGGTGCTAAGGCTGATCATGATAAAATTTACAGCCTTACGTCCCTAGTATGCATACTCAAGTACCTACATATGTAGTGGCTGAGAGGGCGGCAGATCTCATCAAGGCTGCCTACGCTTAATTAAGAGTGAGGAAATAATTTGTTAGATGTCCAAGATATACTTGGCGCTTGTTACTTCTTCCCCCTTTTTGCATACCCGCTTACTTTGTTTTGCTTCACTTATATTTGACTTATGCTTATACGGATAAAAGTAGATGTTTGGATATCCGATGTGTTATCTATTAGATGTCAATATTTATTATTTTCGTAAGGGACCCGATACCAACATCGACACGCTGCATTCCGAGTTCTCAGTATTGAGAATGAGGTTTATCCCTCGACTTGGTGATGCGTGGGAATATGTCCGCGCGGCATTTGCCGACGCTGATTTATCATTTATATATGCATCAATGTTTGCGTATGCTTGCTTTTCTCTCTGTGCTGCAACGTTGCGGCAAATGCCGATTGCTTTCACGTTCGGCAGCTGCGTCTAATGTTATTTACTATTACAGTCAAACTCATATCGATAGGCCCCTTCTGAAAAAATGCACATGTAGCTGAATCCCAACTTCTTGATTTCCGAGCCTTTTAAGGAAATCGTACGATAAAAGTCTGTCGGACGTCGAAAAACAATCGAAAATAGGCCACACCGCCCATCAAACGTCTGCGTGTATTTTTTCAAGAGGGGCCTATCGAAATGAGTTCGGCTGTAGTAATGTAGTACACTGTAGTACATGATAATGTTCGGTCTAATAGTATATATATCAAAAGACATGCCTACATTTGTAAACCAAGCCTAATACAGAGAGATGTGGTAGGCTATCAAAGCAGTGCCAGTGCTCATCAGGTTGTTGATGGTTGTTGTAGGTGTGTACTTCGATGTGGTAGGAAATAGCCCCTCATTGGATCCTGTTATTTGGATTACATGTGCTGGAGACCATGTGCGTTACGCTCTTAGAGGAGTTATCTATTTCAAAGATGATCATTTCACAGAACGCATCATAACGAGCATTGGCATGGTCTGGTTCCACAATGGGATGTTCACACTGATCATGCCTTAATGGCATTGTACATGCTTTACCCTCTCCACTCCTGAGGAACTCTGACATGCTGTGCAGAGCAACGGCCCTCACAGCGCAAGTCTAAATTTAACGGAGTCCTATTTAGTTCCGTTATTTAGTTCCGTTGATGGACAGAGAATACCTTTGCTTCACTTGCCATTCCGTGCGGTAACCGCAGTGCCTTACAAATTTGTCCCTGCCGTCAGGGTGTTATTTTGGACCCTTTAGTCACAAACGATAGGAAGAAAGACTTCAGGTTTCAAGTTGGCACCCCCCACTCCGTAGGCCCTGTCAGGCGCTAGAAACCAAATAGAGGGACTGCTGTAGTTAACTTACACCGTACATGGTTTTTGAATGATCCAGAAAACATGGGGTAAGGTTGTTAGGCGGCATTCAGATCATGTCAGAAGTGACTGAAGTTAAATATTTCAGGAGGGGTTTCGAAATATCAGGTTTCCTACTTTAGCGCCACGCGAAACGTCAGTCACATCACAAATTATTGTTTTCGGCAATTTTCAGTTGCCCTGAAAATTGATGCTCCTTGGATGCTCCCTGATGCTCCCATGTGTGAATTGATGCGTGATGATGGAGGCAATTACATAGTAACCCTTAGTAACCCCACACGATCCGAGCAACTTTGATTGGAATAAGCCGCCGGCATCCCTGGGGGTACAGCACGAATTACGACAGCATTACATATATTACTTATGTAGAATGAGCAAAAATAGATCATGACAACAGACTGCATCACCTTGTTCCTGCAGACACCTCCGAAGTCCCATATAAAGGTTTGAAAGACAAATATCATCTAACATCAAGACTCCGGTGTACGTACCTTAAGCCTGAGAGCCTAATGACTGTATTAAGACAACCCGTAACCGCCCGTAACCAAGTGTGAGAAAGAGAGTTCTGTGTCGAGTCACCCTACGAACCGCGCGCGGCGATCCAACGCCATCGGGAACTGGCTCTTGAGCGGCCGTTGACAACCTACCAAAAAAAGATACATGACAATGTACCTGAGGCGACCCGCTTGTAGGAAACAGATAGAGTGATGGTTGGGGTTCGTCAGACATATCTGCTTTGCTATCAGATGACGTATAATTTATCTCTTTCAGCGAAGGCGGTAAACGGGAATTTGATGTCTTCCTCGGCGTTCCTCGTTCGCAGAAATGTTAGTTTGTTATGCCGATGCTGTGATGACGAGAACATGCTAATGCGCCCCCGAGTAATTACTTAAATCGACTGGAGATAAACCATCGCTTATAAAGATATAGTGAATGGCTATCGGTCCGTATTCAATTCGACTATGAAGAGTAATCGATGGCAGCGTTACAAGCCGACTGAAGCACGAATCCCGATAAATAACCCCGGCTGTATTGACCGATCAATCACTATTATCGATCTAGAAGCAGTGAATGATGAAGGCGGAAAAACGAAAAATTGATACAGAGGCCGGATGCCCAGTTTGCATACGCGAAGAACAGGGTAGATTCTAGAATGACGCTTCGGTGCAGTTTTTGTGGGGCTAAGGTTCCTCGGTGTTCTCCAAGTTTATCAATCTACAATAGTACTAGAGCAGTGGCCCGTAGTTCGAGCGAAACATTCGAATTTTCCAACCCAGAAAACTGACCTTCCCGTCCTGGGATACTGTCGGAATTATCAACTTATAATCATTGATGGTGATGACGGTGTCAATATGAGAGTTCGCGAGTAACCATCGGTCCTGACGAATTTGCATCTTTGACGGCACATACACGGACCACAGGAAGGTGTACCAGGCTATGACAAGCAAGGATGAGTTCTGGTCCTCGATATCGAGAACCCGGTCTCAGCTCCGCTTCTACGTTTAGGATACCTAACATCGGAAAAGAAGTGGTAAGCAAGGGCATAAACATGCACAGAGAATCCTTTTTTCTTTTCTAAGATAGCTTTGACTTGGTTGGGCTGGCATTGCAAATTATCAAAGACCTCGTAGCGTCCTTATGTCCGTGCTCGAGCCTGTATGAATACAGCAGTCGCCTCAGATTGTACCTACAGATGAGGATCAGTCAAAGACAGACACAGACTTAGAGCCTACGCACATTCGCTCAATTCTTTATCGATCTTTTTTTCAAGCTAGCATTCCGATAGCGCTAAGCTTCATCCAATTACTTCCAGAGCATGTTAGATCTCCAGTTACAGAGATCGACATGAATGCAATGCCTACCACTTCCCCGCAACGTGCGCCAAGCCTTCTCACGCGGTCTTGCTTCGATCAGAGGCCCTAGGCTTTAAACACCTCTTCGTATTCCTGGTCTTCCTTCATATACCATTCCTGGAGCTCAGGTACGTCTCTGGCCTTCGTCTAAGATTTGAGAAAAATTGCGCAGATGGCGGCGGTCTTGACATGGGCATCTCAGAATAACCGCTAGCGAAGGAAAGATCCTTGATTTTGATGAACATTTTCATTGTTAGCCCAGACGACGATGATTCCATGCACGCAAGTATTCCCACTGCAGCAAGCAGGTCGTCGAACTTGGCAATGAACGTCTTTTGATGGATTGCATTTTGAGGTTTAGCATGAATCAGGCTGTCGGGCTTGCTTGGGGAAGAAAATAAGCGATCGGAAATGATAAGAAGATTAAGGTGAACACATGGCTAAAACGAATCAAACGACTCATTGAAAGATCAGGAGCGAGAAAAAAATGGCATCACCGACGAGGTGTAGAATTCGAACTCTAGACAACGTCGAGCATACTCGTTCAGCTTGAAGGCAAAATAATCTCAATATAGATAACGAGGACCTCATCGGGGTGGTATGCCACTTTCAACCCTGAATTTGGGGACAGGAAGAAACTCACTACTAATGTAAGAAAGGAAAATTGTGAGCAAGCAGATCTAGAAACAAAGGGTTACATACGTATATTGGGAAGGATGGAGAGAGGGATAGAAGAATTTCTTGGCTGGGAATTTCAAGCTCAGTATCATCTATACGCCGCGAAACTTTGGCACCAAGAAGAAGACGCAAGGTGTCAGACATGGCCTTATCGACGAACACCCATAGATGGCAGTAGGTCAGAGTTTGCTCCCGTTATCCGTGTACACAGCAAACAACTTCGAATTCATTGCGTGCTATCACGCGAATATCCCCTAATAAGAGTTAAACGGCCATCCTTGCCAACAAACGTGGGTTTACTAGTCCCTTCGATCATCGACATCTGAATCATCCATCCCCAGCTGGCTGAGGAAGGACACGTCCAATGCACCTGCGGGACGGAGTAAGCGATATAACAAGGAATGGAGGAGAACTCACGTCCAACACCGTTAGCGTGCTTTCCCCTGTACGCTGAAAGAACAGGGCTTGGTGTCTGGAAAGTGGATGAACCCTGTGTGTTTGTCGACCCTAGAAGGTCGGGGTAGTGCAACACCCGGGAGGGTGTCGAGAGCGGGGAAGTGGGGTAGGTAGATCCTCCTGCTATTGCAGTAGAGAAGGAGGAGGATGAGAGAGAAGAAGAGAAGGACTTCTGCGGCTGGGGGCTTGTCTGTGCGACGTGGCGCGTGAGTGGTGGTAATAACAATGAAAAAGCAGGTTAACATACGTTAGGCGAGAGGAGCTTGAAAGTCCGTTTTGGTGTTGGGTCTGTCTTGAAGATCTGCTTCGCCTTTGCAGGTGAAGTGTATGGTGGGAGTGGTGGCCTAGGGCATTTCAAGGCGTACACGCCCTCCAAAACATTAAATGCGAATATTACAGCAGCAGCCACCTCTGCCAAAATTCAAGGTTAGAAACTTTGCATGGTCCAGAATTTATACTTACCTAGAATACAGAACCATCGATATACCCAATCGGAGTACCATCGTTCGTGTCTGGAACTTGCCACTGTGCGGAGGGCAGATTGAAGAGAAGGAAGGGGAAGGAGATTGGAGAGAACGATGACTAGAATGAAGCAAAATGCATTTACGCGGATTCGCTCAAGTGCTTCTGCGCGGTGCGGTTTGAAATAGTTGGCGATAGATTGGAGAGTTGAGGAGAAGGGTAATGCCATAGGTTTTGGATTGCTGAGACCGATGTCGAACAAGGGTTTGAAAAAATGTTGGGAACAGCCTGAAAGGCGTTATCGTCGTCGTGAACGTTGAGTAAGAAATCGAAATTTGTGCGTGAGCAATAAACGCGTGAAATATGGCACGTGGCCCACGTGCACGTCATGGAATTCCCCAGTGAAAATCGCAAAAAGTCTAAGATCGAACCAAATTGAATAAAATAGTACCTTTCTATTTTCTTCGATCTTGGTATTTGCACTTGTAAATATTTAATTCGATGGCAATTCCCATGCCGTTGAATCAGATCGAATAACGTCGAGTCACATTGAATAACATCGAAGTAGGTATAATACATAAATTTGATAGATCTATATTTAGGGTATCCTCCCAATGGGCAGGGTTCCAGCAAATCCAATTCAAGGAAATTATATTATACAGTATCAGAATACATGAGGTTATTGTACACAAGTAATACTATATAATTAGGGATGTACTAATGTCGACAGAGGAGGGCAGGTAGCACGATCTGGGTGCAGATTGCTGCGGTCGTCATCGCGGTCATGTTGTCCCACGTAGTCATTGCTAGGCGTCAACGCGTTATCATCCATGCGGAGGGAGGGAGGGGGAGGGTGCTGTCACCGCCACCATTGCTCACCTCGTCGCTGCTTGTCGTCGCTTTCTTCATTGGCCAGTATACACCAACCTTCTGCCCTACGAGCAGTTTCTCATATCAGCCTGTGGCTCGTAGTGCCCTTGGTTTGATTCCAAACCCTTCAGCCAACACCCTGATTCGACAGGGAGGGGTGGCGTGGTCTTCGCTGTCGCTGTCGAGTTGTTCCATCGTGCTGGGTCGTCCTTTTTGTAGGTGGTCATAGCGGTGCTGGTGAGTGCTGGTGGGTGCTGGGGTGCTTTCCGAGATGGTGGTTAGTGGCGGACATAGGGGGAAGGTGGGCCTATACATACCTGGTTGTCGATGGTGCTTCCCTATGGGTGGTTTACCCCATCATTCGCCGCTGTCTCCCGTTTGCCTTGTTCCCGTCAATCTGTCCAACAACTGCTTTCAAAGGCCTTATGGATGGTCTCTTGAGTCTCGAGGGAGGTGTGGGCAAGGAAAACCCGATATGAAAAAAAAGCCTCGCAACGCGTGTCAGTGAGGGAACATGGTGGGAAGAAAAGAACTTAGAAGAAAAAGTTCTAGGTCGGGCGACAAGGCAAACACGCATGCACGTGGTTTTTGCTGGGGCATGGAGTTGGATGGACGTGTGTATATACGCGATGTGTGTGTAATGTGTGTGCGTGTTCGTCGTAACTGCATTTACAAAGCTTTGTAAGCAAGAGTTTGATGGAAAACTATTTTATTCTACTTTTGACACACTTGCTTCGATTTGCTTCGAACTACTTCGAATCAATTTGATTTAATTAGATCCGATTTTCACTGGGTGCACTGCATGGAACTTCATGATTCGAAGCTGCAAGGCCCTGTGTAGAAGATTTCCTCCCCGTAGACAAATCAGTTGGTTCCGGGACCCTTCTGCCTCGTCCCAGTCCTGGTGGATCTCCTTAAGAGTACGTACGAGCAATACCCCAATGAGGCGAGTTTGGAGTTTTACTTAATTAAACTTTTAAGGGAGGTCATCCGAAGGGTGAGGTTCCTAACATGAACCGCATTAGATCATCCTGCACAAGCACAAGTACTCGTAGTAAGTATGGATTACATTTCCTTCTACTGGAGATTAATGAACTAGTAGGGCCCGGCTTGCAATAAATAATTCGAAGAATACTGGCCTGGTACTGGCAGCCCCCATACTACTACCATGCTACGAACTTTGGAAGAGAATGTCCAAAGAGAGTCATCAAAAAACCGGTTGTAAATATGACAAACCCAAAGAATCTGCATAATCGAGTATGGAATTCTCTCCAATCGCTAATGGGTGCAGTACGAATATCGGGAAAAGGGGTCCATCTTGGTTCCATCATCGCTACTGCTGCTTCTCTTCGGCGACCATGGTGTGTTCTTTTACTTTGTGCTCTCTTCTCGCGCCAACACAGTCAAGCACCGCCTTGAGTAGGGGGATGTACAGAAAGATGGTTCTGGACAGCAATATCGTCTCAGCTGCAGATCGCGACTTCCACCTGAACGAATGACAGCGATGCGGCAGCCTCAGTAAATGCAACGTAGAAGCAAGTTGACGAACCATTGTAGCTCGTGCAAACCCGCAGAAGTTGGGGATACCTGAGCTACGGGGGATGGCCTGAAGGGGGTGCGCAGTTGGTTTCTGAGCGGCCCTTCGGATGAAGCCTTTAATACAACCACCGAACCACATAACGTGAAGAGGAAACAACATGGCGAAGGTGATAGCTGGGGCGAAGGATCCACCTACGGCTTGCATCCTGCTCTCCTGGGATATATATGACACGAGAAGGACAACATGGAAGAGGATTCTCGTCGCGAAAAAGGCGACAGCGAAGAGAATGTCGCTTCTGAGATGAGGATAGAATACAGCGGTGGCATATATCAACGACGGTATCTGTGGAATTCGTGAAAACTGGATTGCTGCGTAACGAAGTCTTTTCTACCTTCATTAATCCAGCGAGGCAGAATATATGGGAGAACGATCCCCGCACGGCGAGCTGACCAATAACAGCATACACCGAATGGTGGATCCAACCTCCGAATACAGAGATACGTGAGCGATAGTAAACGGAACCCAAGGTTAAATCCCTGTAAGCACCATTAGATTTCAACCCAGTAGATTTAATTGGCTTACGCTGCAAGATAAGCTTGAAAGAATCGAACGACAACAACGGCGAAATGGGGCAGCACCCTGATGCTGCTCACACTCGCTCCGCCGGAAAAATAAGCCCATAAAAACGGGAGGCTCGCGAGGGTCATAACTGTACTCGCTATTGCAGACAAAATCCATGACGCCTGTTTGGTATTCGAACACCCAGGGGCCATGATATGATAGGATGCGGCAAGGCCTAAGAAAGAGAGGAAGAAGGGAGACCACAGAAGCATTGTGGTTGTACTATGCTGAGGAATGTCGTGTCGAGGGCGTTAATTATTAATAATGTACGGCATGCGGGCATCCAGGGGCATCCGCACTAACCATTATACCGGCATATTGTTTTTTTTGTTCTATCTCCGATTGTGGCGTACCATATGTACAGAGGCTATGATATACTGTTGTTTATTCTATTCATGGCGTACTCCCAGAGGCCTGTTATGTGTAAGAAATATATGCTAGAAGCATTTGCGGCTGCGCCGCTCGCCCAAAGAGATGTAATCTATTTGAAAAGCAAACGAATACAAAAACAGATCTTTACTATATGATGCTGGTAATTATAGGTAATTATGTGAAGGTGGTTGGAATCAGGTTCGTCATTTTCGTTGCATAGGACTCCTCTATGGGCTTGATTACGCACGCGCGAAATAGAAATGCATAGTTGACCCTGGGTGAAGGGGCTATTGTAAGCGATGGACTGTCCAGCTAGACCTGGCAGGATCGCTGAGGGTTCCAGTACACTGAGGTGTTCGTAACTCGAACCTGAATGAAGCGATGATTCGGTGATGTTCTGTGCATTTTTGACCAAACCTATTTTCACAGATGTATTACTCATTAGTGTGCACACCACTCCTATTTTCAGTAGTAAGTGATGCAGAGGAATGCCGTTGTGGTTGATCTGAGTGAGATATTCGAGGCCGGCTTCATAATTCTACGTGACGGATAATTGCTGAGAAGCGAATAAAATGTTACCAGGCAGGTTGAAGAAGCATTTTTTTGTTTAACTCGTCGACGTTAAAGGTGTGAGAAAAGCTCGTTTAATTGAGAGGAAAGGATCGTTCACTATTTCCGGTGGAAAAAGAAACTCTTGTGCTTCATCGACAGTATAGATGCAGTCGGTGAAGAGATGTTCGTGGACGTATGTGTTCTCTTATATGATCGACAAATGCGGTGTACTCGGGATCTCCGTCACTGCGATGTGGATAGTCGGTGTGAATGGTGAATTGATGCCAAAATTGGGAGAGTTTGATGGATGCATGTAGAGCCGGAGTTGGTCCTTGACCTTTTACTACAGGTGGGATTTGATGAAAGTCTCCGAGGCCTACGAAAGGGATTCCTCAGCTAAGGGATGTGGGGGCCGCCGCTTGATTGTCGACACTAGTGTTGAGATTCGCACTGTGGACAGGACCCCCAAAAATCCCCCTATATGTATCTGCCGAATCCGGATAAAATTTGACATTTTCGCGGTCAGGTATGTGCCAATCCGGATAAGATTGGGCCCGATTTTCAAGCAATGTGTGTATGCCGAGAATCCGGATAAAATTAGTGTAATCAGTAGGTATGTTCCCAATCCGGATAAGCTTTCAGGGTTGGAGTGTTCAACTTGAAGAAATATATCACAGAAAATTAGCAATAGGAACAGACAATATATTCGAAGTAAGGGGTCAGAAGACTCAGAACCAGCATCAATACTCGTACTCTTCCGAAATTCTGTTGCCAGGTGTTCAAAAATGGCTATTCTTGACCTATCTCAGGCTGGGGATAGTAGTGTTTTGTTCGACAAGACACAGTGGATTGGCTGCGGAAAACGCTTCCCAGAATTCCCTCCGGCAAACCTGCAAGAATATTGCGAGGCCTTGCTGACTATACCAGCGAAAGAAGAACATGCACTACCCACTCTTGAAAATTTATCGTTGCTCAGTCCTTTCCATGTATTCCAAAACCGGCGGCAAAAATGGCAAACACGCTTGGATTCCGAGTGCCACTCATGTCACGTCGGTATCATATCTGCCGATGCAGGTTTTTGAGTATATGCACAGCAGACAATTTCATGCTGTGCCTCGTGTGTTGCAGCATCTTTCGTGTTAAAAGGTTCACTTTACTCCCCTCTAGCTCGTTTCTTTGCACATTGAATTCTGTACCACGCAACATTGCTGGGGAACAATACATTGAACTCTCCCTTACAGACTACACATGCTTTGTGGATCTTCGTGTGAGAACTCAGCACATTGTAGCTGCACTCAAACTTCAAAAAGGACGAAAGGCTTCCACTTTGGAGATGGAGGAGGAAGAAAACTGAAATATAGGTGTTTTATTGCTTTATGTACACACCCTCCAGTATGGCGCCAGAGTGCTGTAGAAGCCAAAAAATAGGTATTTTAGAAGAAAATGCTGATTTTTCGTATGTCACTTCCATTTGTCCGGATAAAATTGGGCCTAAACCTATGTGTGTGCCATTATCCGGATGAAATCGGCGCCTAAGCAAAAAAAAATTGTCCGGATAAGGATTTTTTTCGTGGAACATACCTTAGTAGGGGCTTTTGGGGGTCCTCCGTGGACACGACCGAACACAGCCACCTCATTTATATCTCCGGGGCGGCCTACCAGATGATCGTGGAGGTATATAGACGAGCGAGGCACGAGTGTAGTGTACCGGTGTTTTGCACGCGAGGAGAATGATGACGCGTAGAGATCATGTGACAGTGTTGATTCTTTACCTTTCGCTTTCACCGCTACAGGCAAGGGTATGTCAGAAAATAATTAAGCATACCGGGTCGAATTTTTTTTAGGGTGTCGAGGTTGACTAGGTGTGGGAACTAATTACTGTATTTGGAAGGAGCTAATCGGACCTCTTGCCCATCGTTTTCCTGCTCGTCTCTGACCACCTCCACTTGCCTCGCAAGCGTCGAAACCCCACCCATAGTCAAGCTGAACACACTGCAAGTGGTACTGGACACATAATTAGTAAGTCTCACTTGACTTGTAATTGACAATTTAACTGACCCAGCTGGTTTCACATCCAGCATGTCGGCACATGATAACATTCTCACCTCGCAATATCTCATTCTCCGACACAGCCTGCCCACACATACACACTGCTAGCATGGAATGCAAGTCATGGGTTTCCCATTTTTTACCAACTTGTTTCTGTGGGACATTGAGAATGAATTGGTTGTCCATTGAAGCATCGAACTTTGCAGAAGGCATAGGCAAAGGAGTTGGAGGGCCCACCATTGTGGGGTTGTTTCCAGATAGAGGGAGCTGATGTTCTGTAGGAGCCGTGGTTGAACTTGAATATGGTGGTATCACTGGTACACTTCCTCCTCTCCACTTCCTTCATGACTCTCACTGCTTTCTTCACTGCTGATCAGGTGTAGTGAGTTGAGGGGAATCTCCTTATATCACACACCAAAAGAACACAAATAATGTATATATTTTGTGTATTGGTAGTGGTAAAAAAAGGTTGCTTATATAAATAGAAGGCTGGTCCCTTTATAGGGGCCAGCCAGGTCAACAGCAAGGAAATATGATATATACAAATGCGGGGTCAAGCCCCGGGTCACCACACCCTCCCCCTTAGGCTTCATCCAAGGGAGAAGCATAATGTTTTGAGTAAGTAGACGATCTCAAAGAGAGCATTGTCTGGTATGTGGGTATCGTCGGGGTACAACGAAAGAATCAATTCATTCATTTATTAAAAAATGCGACGACCTCATTTAGTAGGGTCGTCGGGGATGTGGGTATCATTGAGACTCAACGATGATATGTGGGACTCATCGAGGGTCAACGAGGATTTGGGGAGGTTGGCGTCAACTAACATACACTTAACTTCCTCTGGGGTGGTAGGTAGGGGTACTTTGCACTTGTAATCAGGTGCGGAGGAAAGTATGGTCATTTCGTTGGTCAATGCCAATGAAGACAATTGGGATATGGGGGTCTCTGGGGTGTTCCCCAGAGCAGAGGCGTCTGTTGTCTGCCCTTCATCGAGAGGGAAACAGTCCTTGTCGACGGTGAATGTTTCATCATCAGATGAAGAGACTGAGTCGGTGGAATCACCATTGTCGTCAGGGTCTCTAATTTTTCGTGGCTTGGTAGACGTGACGGGAGTGAATTTGCTAATGGGCTTCTTGTGCCCATCTGGAGGGATGCCGGTGGCAACTCTCCTCGCTCTCTTCAAGGCCTTCTTCTGGCCTTGAGTGGCCTTGATGATGAGGGGAGACCTGGACCATCCTGAGGTCAGATCATTCTCCAGGGGATATACCTCTGGAGGAGGTGGATGCCAGCTGGACAGGTAAGAAGGCCCAGCGTGGGCAGGAGGTTGGTTGTCCACATGAGAGGTGCTCATGTGCAGAGATGCAGATAGTCCAGCGGAGAATCTGGAGGACCGGGCAGTGGAAGTCATTGATTCAGGGCAGGGTCTCCCTGAATGAGAGGGAGCTCCGCCCCTGCTGGGAGCGGTGGAATCTCTTTTTCTTTTTCTTTGTGGCTCTCAAAGGGCCACATCGTTAGGCCTGGCGATCCACCACTGGGGTTCAGACATCAGAGGAGCGTCCTCTGAATGGGCATTGGAATTTTGCCGCAGACGTCTTACGATATTGGCAGTGGTGGAAGACTCTTCCAAATGGGAGGAGTTGGCAGTAGCCGTTGCGGTAAGCCAGCCAATGGCATAGTGAGAACCTTCTCAGACTTCCTCGTCCAAGACTCCCATGGTGGTGAGGTGTTGTACGATGTCCTCGAGGGAAGTTGAGTTGGTGCTGATCGGCATGGGCTGCCGATGGCGCATGGGGGACAGTGGGAGGCATTCATGCTCTCGAATCTGTTGGTACAGTCCTGGCATGGCTAGTACCTCTGCAGTATGAAGGTAGAGAAGTAGTTTAGCTTCAGGGGATAGCCCTGAAGGAATCTGTTGATGAAGCAGGAGTTGTCCCCTGATGTGTGGGAGGGAGACCCTCTGTTTGTCCATCAGGGTACCAGGGTGGGATTGCCACTGGTACAGGTGTTGGTGCATGAACTGCGCCCACGTTTTGGCAGAGTCCAGGACCAAGGGTTGCTCCAGGCAAGTAGGGTCATTGAGTCGGTGTAATCCTTGTGCTGACTGCATCTGAACAGGGAGCCAACCAGGTAATCTCCAGTGGGCAAGGGCGTAGGTCATCAGTGGCATTTGAGCCCCTGGAGCAGTATCATTGACGAACTGCATGTACTCGTGCATTTTTTCCAACATTGGGTAGTTCCCAGAGGCATGGGCCATCTGGGACCAGTTATCAAATTCCTCAGTGTTCTGAGGAATGGACATAGGAACTTGGCCACACAGCTTGGGAGCTGGTCTCCAGTTTGCCATCCTGGGAACATCAGGGCCTGAGAATGTATATCTTGGGGTTGGAAGGTTAGGAAGAGGTGGGTAGACCTCATTCATATTGAAGTCCTTGTCAGGGACGACGGGGCAGGGAGCAGGAGGTGGTGCAGGCCGAGAGGCTGCACCAGCATACGAAGTACCCTGGGGCCTCTGAGGGTGAGGAGAGGGTTCATGAGTATGAGCTTGTTTGGATGAACATCCATCGAGTTGCTCATGCAGGTGCTCATTCTCATCCTCCAGGTTCCGGATGGTCTCCTGGAGGGCCGCAATATCTTTTTTGTATTCATTATAAACACAATCGGCTCTGGCAAGAGCACCAGAGTTAATACCTGAATCTCGACGATCTCTCACGCTGAAATATTCATCATTGTGGTCATACACATAGGTGTACACGTGTAAAGCGTAGCTCTTGCAAGTGTCGCAAGTGCCTCGGTGAAGGACGATGCCTTCACCGTCAATCCTCCAATTTCCAGTAGTGGAAGAGCTGGTGCCCACACCAGCTTGCCAGTTTTGTTCTTCTCTAGCAGAACATCTGCTAGAGCTGATTGCTTCTTTGATCTCACCAGGGCTTGGCGAGTGATGGTGTTGGATGTTGCTGCTCGAGCTCTCTCTCCTTCCCCCTTTGAGACCAGCCACTAGGGCCCATCTCACATGCACGGCTAGCTCTATCGATGTGATCACCCCCCATGGGGTCATCTTTGTCTGGAGGGAAACTCGCCATGGTAAGTGTACCAAGCGATGAAGAAAAAAAAATTGAATCTCCACACGACGTAAAGTTGCGGAGTGTGAAATTCATCGGGAAGCTGCAATGTGACTTGGAAATTTCCAAGTTGTTACATCCGTCTAGGCAAATCTTTCCAGTCTCTGGCACCCATCAGTGCCAGATAAGTGTCCAGAGCTGCAAGATCATTGCAGTTCACTAAAGGTTCCCAAGTGGTGTCTCCCAGACTCCACTTAACTTCAAACTGGATGGTACGGCCACACCACTTGTGTGCCGTGATCTCTTTGACATACCATTCAGTGTCATCTGGGGCACCAAAGTCATACATGTCAGGATAACTCCTGTTGGGAAACAACACGTCGTTGTTAGGATGGTGAGGCCTTAGTAGGCTCACATGGAAATGATGGTGTATACACCGGTGTTTCAGTTCTGTAGGAAGATCCAACATATAGTTGGATGTCTCAGGAAAAGCTTGTAGGACCTTGTATGGTCCTACAGATTTAGGCAATAGTTTACTAGTGTGCTCTTTTGGTAGTGCTAGGTTTTTTGTGGACAAGTAGACAAAATCCCCTTGTTTGATATCAGGCTCTTTGCGCTGATGTTTATTAGCATAGTGCCGCTGAAACACTCTTTCAGCAATGATGTTATCATGGGCCACTGCCATGTTACGCAGGGCATTCATTGCAAACATATGCACTCTGGGAGGAACACATTCTGTAGAATGAAGTTCTTGCATCATACGAGGCAAGAATCCATAATTGATTTCAAATGGGGCCATCCCCATTGCCCTGTTAATGGTAGAGTTTATGGCAAACTCTATGAGAGAGAGGAATTTTACCCAATCTTTTTGATTGGATGCAACGAATGCTCGGAGAATCTGAGCGATTGAATGATTTGCGCATTCTGTTATTCCATCCATCTGAGGATGGAATGAAGTGGACATAAGTATCTTGATGTCCAAGATACGGTGGATTTCACGCCACCATTTGGATGTGAATTTAGAGTCTCGATCACAAACAATTGAGCCAGGTAGTCCATGCAAATGGAAAATCTCCTTCACGAAGATGGGAGATAGTTGTGATGCGGTTGTCTTCATTTTCACCGGGACTAGGTGAACCATGGAAGACAGACGACAGATGATCACCCAAAGGTAGTCAAATCCATTGGACTCTGGGAAGGGTCCAATAAAGTCCATTACAATGGACTCCCATGGTCTCAAGGGAGTGGGGAGCGAGTGCAATTTGCCTCACAGGGAACGGTATTCACCCTTCAAGCATATACAATGCTCGCAAGAATCACAGTATTTCTCGACTTCACACTGAAGTTGAGGCCACCAATACCAACATTGGATGTACTCTGAAGTTTTGACTGGCCTGAAATGTCCCACAATACTGTGGGCCTGCTCAATTATACAACCATGCAGGGTTGTATCCTTGGAAGTGGAGGTGGGGATGCACAAGACGTCCTCACCACCTCGGTTCTTCCTCCAGATGAAACCATTCCGGATGCTGAAATCCGGGTGGTCTTCTGGACTTTCAAGAATCTTCTTGAAAACCTGGTCCTTGACGTATCCTTTCTGGATGTTGTTGTTCAGAGGATCCAACTCTGACATATGGAAGCGAAGATCAGGTCTCTTAACCAGAGATGCATAAATCGAGGGGTTTTCCTCCGATTGTGGCTGTCCAGAAGAAGATGGATCTGCATCTTCAGTATTCACAGTCATTCTGGCTGTGGCTACATCCCGCTCTTCGATAAGTTCCCAAAGAGCTCTAAGCTGTTCACCGACTCACTTCTGCTGAGCAGCAGCGGAGCCAGTCTCAATTACTCGATTCTTTAATTTGAGATGTCGATCCCATGGGAGGTCTTCATGGTTAGGATCAAGGTGCACGTCTGCGAAGACATAGTGTTGGACTAATGGGGCATCATCCCAAGAGTCAAATTGGTAGTAGCAGGACAGAGCATCCACTACTTTGTTTAGTTTCCCTTTGACATATCTAATGTCAAAGTCAAAACGCGATAGGTATTCCATCCATTGTGTCTGCCTAGCAGAACATCTGCACTGGGTCTGGAAGAATTCCAGCGCTTGGTGATCAGTGACAACATGGATCTGTCTACCGATCAGTTTGTCTTTCCACTTGAGGAGGGCCTCAAGTATAGCAATGGTTTTGTGCTCAAAGGTACAGTAGTTCCTTTGAGCGTCTGAGAATTTCTTGGACAAGAAACCTTCTGGGCGGCAAGTTTGCCACTCAGGTCCTTGACCATACATTGCACCAGTCCCAAAGACTGAGGCATCACAGATCACCCAGATTGGCTCAGGCGACTTTGGGTCAATCGGCTTAAGCACCGGGGTTGTGCAACAAATGTCCTTAATCATCTGGAAGCAGCGATTGTGTAATGGCCACCATAGAAATGAGGTGCCATTTTTAGTCATCGCAGAGAGCAGACTAGTATAAGCACTGATATCTGGCAAGAAATGAGCCAGGTATTGCACAAGTCCCAAGAATCTCTGGACTTTGTGATGTTATGAGGTGTCTTCCACTCTTGTACATGGGCCATCTTGTCACTGTCTGCATGCAGCCCGTGCTCATCAATCATATGATCTAGGCACTCTACCTTTTCAGCATAGAGCTCGCACTTCTCTGCACAAAGGTACAGAGCATGCTCACGTAGTTTGTTGAATACTAGCTCCAGATGTTTCTGGTGTTCCTCAATCGAGTTACTAAACACGAAGATATCGTCCAAGTATGCATGGATGAATATTCCGATGTAATCTCGGAAGACTAAATTCATCAACCTTTGA
This sequence comes from Tricholoma matsutake, assembly GCA_026075535.2. Classification (NCBI taxonomy): domain Eukaryota; kingdom Fungi; phylum Basidiomycota; class Agaricomycetes; order Agaricales; family Tricholomataceae; genus Tricholoma; species Tricholoma matsutake. Next base: position 332,270 of record AP026550.1, on the reverse strand, counting down.
AAGGTTGATGGTGCATTGCAGTTGCCTTGTTGCATAACCAGGCTTTCATATCTGCCTTGAACCGTCGAAAAGGCGGTTTTCCAGACGTCATCTGGTTCCACTTGGACTTGCTCATAAGCATCCAAGAGATCTATCTTTGAGCAATATGTAGCTCAAGCAACATCAAGATGAATCATGTCTTGATCAGGAAACAGTGTAACATCTTTCACTGTATTCGCATTCCTCTTCATGGCATTAATCACAGTGTGAATCGCTCCTGATTTCTTTGGCACCACTAGCATTGGAGCAGCTTGCTCTGCTCAAGCAGGGCGCCACCACCCTGCTCTGCAGTATTTTGCTACCTTCTCAGAGAGGGGTTTCCTCATCGAGTCTGGACACTTTGGAAGATAGTAATTGTACTTCTTCTTTTTGTCCACTAGTGGGATGTGATGGTTTATCTCCCTAAGGGGAGGTAGGTTGTCAGGTACTCTGCTGAGGATATCCTGACAAGAATGTTTCCACTCTTCTCGAAGATGTGGAAGGTCTTTCTTGGAGAGAGGACCTTTTGAGTAGGCCTTGGATGCCAAGTCTTCGCATATTGCGAAGAGAACATTGTTCAAGTCATCGACTTGTTCTGGCAGTAGCACCACAGGAATGGAAGGGTCGAACCCAAAAGGTTCAAATTTAGGGCCCTCGGGAAATCGATCCCGAGTGAATTCTCAGACGAACTCTTTCAATTCGTCCTCGTTATCACTTTCAGGCTTCTCGTCAGGCCCCAACAGTATGGGGTCCGATACCCTCAAGCCTGAAGGACAATGCTGAGCCTCAACATCATCCACTTCCTCCATTTCCACCTTCCTCTGTTTCACAGAGGGAGGCTGGGCCTGTGTAGAACTCAGGACAACTTTGTCCAGGTCTCTTACTCTTTTAGCGGTTGGGTGCCCACTACGGAGTCACTCATCCTTTGGAGGTTGAGGCTGCATAGCATGCCGTCTGGCTTGCATGAAGGTGTTAGGGACCTTGATTACTGTATCGAGGTGCTTTCCTTTAACGCATACTTCGTCGTGTTCAAAGTCTAGGACTATACTGTGCTTCCTCATAAACATGGTTCCCAGAATGGCATCATACCTATTGATGTTAACTACATCGAAATAGTGGGTATTTACCACCCCACCAATCTCAAAATCGGTGAAGAGTCCGAAGTTTATCTTCAAACAGCTGCCCACAGTGCCTAATTGCAAAGGCACAGGTTCTTCCAATTCATGAGCCTTTAAGTTCGCAGACATAGCAAATTCTGGCGAGATGGAATCAGTTGTACAGCTGGAATTGAGCAGTATGTAGGCTTTGAGATTGTGAAGCATCATCTTTGCAACAAAGTATTTGTTATCCTCTTCAGTCCGAGGAGGACATTTAATCTTCTTTGAGGGTAGCCGCACCTTTAAAGCACAGCTTGTTCTTGAAAAGGCCATCCATCATGACGCCAAGCCATTCAGAAAATGACGGATGTTTATTCTCTGTCTCACTCTCTGAGTCTTCCTCAGACTGGGCAGATGGGCAGCTATCGGAGTCATACTCCGAGAGAATTTCTCTGATCGCACCAAAGAATTCAGTTCCTGAATCATCACAGGGAATACACCCAGTGTCAGAGTCAATGTTATACAGTTTGCCTTCCAAGCTGTACTGTGATCCATAAGGGATCTCCTCAGATAAGGCCGAACCATACTCCGAGGAAGAAATGCATTCTGAGTCGCTGTGTGGGGCGGCAAATCTCTCTTTTGTCGCTGATCGAGAGTCCAAGCTCTTTTTAGGGCTTGGACCGTGCTCATCACAATCTTTGCTACTACTATGAGTAGCAGGTCGATCATTCGAGGAGCCTGATTCTTCTCTAGCGGCATACATCTTTGCTGTTGGTCTTTCTTGCCCATACTTTGGGCACTTAAGATCTGTGGAGTAATGAGGGCCTCCACAGCTGTAGCAAGTGGGAGCCTTGCTTTCACCAGACTTCTTGTCTGGTTTGTTTCCATTAGACCTGGAAGGTTTGCTTCCAGGGGAATGATGTTGTGTATCAAATGACGCTCCTTGTAACAGTGATCTGGATTGCCATAGCTTCGGTGGTCTCTGTCTGGATATTTTGAACTGGATGGTTTAGAGTTATCATGATAATTTTTATCGTGTTTACTGTGACATTCTTGCAACTGTCCATTAGATCTTTCAGGAGAAGGATCCTTTGTTTTGGGAGCTTTAGTCGAAGAGGATGTCTACGACTTCATGGATTCCATGATTCGCTTCTTTTCATTGAAGCATTTTCTCATTTTTCCAATTTCCTCCGCCTGACAGGCATAGTGCAAAATATCTCCTACTGAGCTAGTCTCAGCGGAGCATCCTTTGTCCAGTACAAAGGATATGATGTTGTTGGGCAACCCAGTCACCAACTGGGTCTTGAAGGTGAAAGGATCTGGTGCCTGGATCATTCTGGTTGCATAGCGCTCCAGTTTGTGGTAGTAACCCATAACACCTTCTTTGGCATTATAATCGACGTGCCAAAATTTGTCAGTCGCATCATGGGTTGCATTCTCATGCACGAACTGGTCGTATAGGCCGGTTATGACCTCCTTGAAAGTCCAGGCAGCTCATTGATGGTATGCACCATCAACACTGTCCTCAAACCAAGTCAAGGCAGTGTTCTCAAGGAACATCACCGTATACTCAATACAGTCTGAGTCCAGATCTGGACCACATACTTTGTTCACCTTCAGCCAATGAAGGAGGGCATTCAGCCATTGTTCAAAGTCTTTGGTGTCTGGTAATCCACTGTACTTAGGCAGATTTGGGACATGCAGACCATTCTTACCACCAGTGGTAGGAACTTCAGTCAAGACAGAGACTTTGCTGTCGATCTGTCTGTAGATCTTCGTATGAATGACCCTCAAGTATTTTGAGGGTCAAAGGGAACCTTTTCCTTGATAGGAATCGGGACAGGAAGATACAGAATATCTAGATGGGGATTGACTAGATGAACACTGTGCCCAGCTACCTCATCTGTGGTGAGACAAGGTCTTATTAGCAATCTCTTCCTCACTTGGGGAAGAGTGTTTGCTGTTCTCGTTACTCGAGGTACTATACGATGAGTCAGTACTACTTTCATCTCCATCATCACCAGAACCATTGCCATCTGGTGGCCCATTCTTGCCTGCGTGACTCTGTGCAGGATTTTTGGACCCTCCTGGTGGGGCTTTCTCTCGCTTATCATGGCGAGAGTTCTTGCTGTTCTTATCCCAAGGATTACCATCCTTGTTGAAATGAATCCCTTGATCAGGAATCGATGTGGGTGGTCCATCCCCGGATATTGCCATTGTGTATCCTCTGGAGGACTAACTTATTGTTGTCAATGTAATGTACCTTCTTCTTGGAAGGTACCTCAACTGGTGTTACCGGCGTGGTTGGACATGGGTTAACATGTTCCTGGGAAGGGGACAGTTGCTGCTCCACATGTTCGGCTGTACGAGGAGTAGTAGGTCTGGATACAGACCTACGGGAACATTGTCTGGTGTAAGCAAATGCCAGATCTTTAAGTTGGGTTTCCAACTTAACAGGTTTGAAGTCCTGGGCATCCCTGGCATGGCCAAGGATATTGGTAGTGAGCTGAGCAAAACACCAAGCTCCGAACTCTTCATCTGACTCATCCTCTCTAGGTTTCTTGAGAGGTTTCTTCTCTTCACGCCGACATAGTCTTTTGTGTTCATCCATCAGCGTCGGCAGTGCCGATGGGGCTAACTCTGGCCATTGGGCAGAGAATAGTCTGGGTGTAGTATACTCCAGACATTGTTGGGGAAGATCAATATAATTACCGGGGGTGACCCAGTTATTCAGGGACTCTGGAGTTAGTTCATCCAGAGGTGAGAGTCCTTGTAACCCCGGATTAGGTCCGGGGGTTGACTGGGCGCTTCGTCGACTACTTTTCGACAAGTGAGATTTCTTCGAGTTGAGGTCGCTGTCATCCTCGACCATCACCCTGGCTGTGCGAAGTCCGAGCGCAGAGGAATTGATTGCTCTCATAGTGGATATATGCGCTTCGAGGTTCACTGCATGTATTGTAGGAGACAGCAAATTTCTCAAGGTGCCTGTATGCGCCTCGAGTGGTTGGGGTATGCTCAAATTTGGTGTGACCTGCAATGAAGCAGGTTTGGTCTTATTTCTGGCTCTTGCCCTGGCTGTTGAAGCCATGGCTAATGGGGTTGATATCTGTCTTTAGCAGTAGGGAACAAAATCTTTTGGTCGTAGCAGCGGGTGAAAAGCGATAAAAGGAAAATGTTGGTTCGAGTGCTGAGTGCTTGAGTCAGGTCCTAGCAATGGATTTGCTTCTGTCGCTGATCGCGTTGGGGAATTTTCAGAGAAGTTCAGGGTCGTGGTGATGACGATTGCTGATGGGGCGATGTCGAGAACAACTCTATATGAGTTTTGGTGTTCAAAAAAGTGTCGTGAGTTGAGGGGAATCTCCCTATATCACACACCAAAAAAACACGAATAACGTATATATTTCATGTATTGGTAGTGGTAAAAAAAGGTTGCTTATGTAAATAGAAGGCTGGTCCATTTATAGGGGCCAGCCAGGTCAACAGCAAGGAAATATAATATATACAAATGCAGGGTCAAGCCCCAGGTCACCACACCAGGTCACCAATCTCATGTCTACTGCAATCAGACTGGCTGGGAGTCTCCAAATCTGATATCTCCTCCCTGTTCTCATCATCATCAGTATTCCTATTACAACATCAATCCTCTGTATATAAATTATTTCAGAACTTGTCGTAATGTCAAACATGAACTATGGGCTTCTAATACCCATCATAAGGTTGATCTTACCCGAGCATCTGTTTTTGCATTGTTGATGTGCCACCCACTTGTTTTTGGCTTGCTGGTACCTTTTTGCCCAATGGGGGATGATTGTACCTAACAATTTCCCATTGTCTCCTCCCAGGTTCAACATCACATGATATTCCAAAAAAAAATTCTGGCTTCACTTCCTCGATTGTGGCTTCCCTAATCTTTCTTTTCTGCCTACAATTTCTAGCGATGTGTCCTAACTGCCCACAGTTAAAACATTTAAGTGGGGCTCATCTCCCTGCTTGATCAACCTCCATTGCCTCTGCTGGTGCTGCTGACTCCATAACTATAGGTGTCACTGCCATGGCTGGTGGCTGTGCCCTCGGAGTTTGCATCTGAGGCGCCTTTCCTTTCTCGGACTTTCCTCCTGATGACTTTCCAAATTTACTACTTCCATACATCAACTTTGACTCTGCCTGTTCCTGCCAATATTGCCAGTCAAGGCACATTGCCCAATTATACCACTCGTCCAACTTCTCTGGCATGGAAGGTAGTTGGTAGATAGACTTGAATAAAGAGGGATTTAATCCTGCTTTCAAAAACTCTACCAATGTGGCTTCTCCCATATCTGTTTGCGAAGCTTCTGCTTTGAACTGCAAAATAAATTCATCCACCGTTAGGAAACCTTGGCGCATGGTCTTTAATTTAGCATTGGCTGTCACCTTTGGATTAGGGTCTCCAAACTGTGCCTCCAATCTCTTCAGAAATTCCTTGAAGGTTGCAAATGGTTTATTTCCCGCAGCAATTTGATTAATAGCCTTGTTTCTCCAGAACTGTGCTTTCCCCCCCTGAATGTATGAGAGAGCAAACATAATCCTAGACTTGGCTGTACAAAACTCTGGCTTCCTCCCATGGATGTACAATACTATAGAGCTGATGAAGGATTTTGTATTCTCCATGGTACCGTCAAAGATTTGTGGGGACATGTACTTACGTAAGCATGCTTTTCCATTTCTGGATTTCTCCGCTGTCTCATCCTCCTGCAACATCCACTCCACCATCTCCTCCATCTCATCATCTCTTTCTCCTGTTGTCTCTGGCTGTACTTCCACTTGTCTGGGCTGTGATGCTGCCAACACTGACACTAATTGGGACATTTGCACTGTAAGCACATCAATTTTCGCCTCTAGTGCTGGTGTGGGAACAGGATTAGGGCCGGGATTAGAAGTTGAAGGTTTGGACATAATTGTAAAATCTGTGATGAATCACTTCTTCAACAAATTCAAGATTTGTTCTTTGGAACCTCTCCAAACATTTATGGGTCACGTGATCATTCGTCGATCATTCGTCAATGGTTCGTCATTTGTCGGGTGCCTGATTTGACACTTTGGATCAATAACCCTTCCAACAGTGCCTGATCTCAGGGATAACACTGAATTCAGCTTGTAACTAAAATAGTCGTCCGAATAGAGTGATGTAAATCATAACTAAACCAGATCCAATTGGTTGTCTGGTTGCAGCTGTCCTAATGACAAGCGCTGCCTCTTGATCACTGGCAGTCGCAATGTAAGGTGAGGCCTGGCGTCGGCTTACAAAAGAAAAGGTAGATTACCTATATACAAGTACTTCCGGCTCGTGGGAAAAGGATGAGTAATTGGATGTGGTGCAGTGAAACAATGACATATGCGCAAGTAAGAGAAGGTGCACTGATATGGGAAGTTGTGTTCTTCTGTTAGGGCGACACCCACTATCTGTTAGCTAACACCGTGCGGGTTCTCTCTACAAGAAGGGGTCAGGATCCCCATGCGTGATTGGGGAACTGATGGTTTTGATGTGAGGGGTTATTAATATGTGAGTTTTTTGAGATAGGCCATTCACACCACAAGCGTAGGTGGCATACCTAAGAGAACACAACTGGGGTCCCCTAGGTGTATATCTAGGGTTTATATACTATGTTACATATATTGTACTTTGTTGTTACTGATGCACTCGTACATGCGCGTGCATATTGATGTGTTTGAAATAAAATTCTCATGCTATCAAAGTGTAGTGTCATTTGGCATAATATAGCATAATTCGACATAATAAAATAAAAATGAAATTTTATTAGGTAATGGGGTGGTTTCCTAACAAAGGCATGGCAAGTATCGATTCGGAGGTTTCTGGCTTGTGTTGGCCTGATCCAGGAGATTCGAGATGATTATGCAATGAAATGATTCAGAAACCCCTCGTGGTGGGCTCCAGAATGATGATGCTCAACCCAGAAACTCAACCAAAACCAACCAAGAAGGTCTTAGGAGATATAACACAAGTCAGAGGAAGGGTGCAAGGTGGTACTGAATATCACCATGCTAACCAAAAGTTGGTTGATGTCATGCGATGTGTGTTGAGCTGATGCAAAGTCCTGCAAAGCAGTACGAGGTAGTACAAAACACTACAAAACATTTCAAAACAATACAAAAGAATTAGCAGCAGTGCGAAAGAATTCAAAGAGATTCAAAACTGTTTTGAGAGGTTCATGAGACAATGACAATAAATGAAGACGATGTGGAAGTTGATGATGAAGTCGATAGACAATTGATGATAGTTTTGAGAGGCTAAGTAGTGGAACAAAGATGTTTGCAGAAGAGTGGAGAGCTTCAGACTAAGACTGAGCTAAGACTCCAGAGTTGAACCCTTAAATCTGATGATATTCAATAAGAGAAGACAATTTCTTGTTGAATGCAGTAAAGAGTACAAGCTATATATGTTTTAGAGAGATAGTACTAAAAAGGGGAAAAGGCCATGAGGCAAACATGTGGTAGACATAAGGCAGTGAAAAAGGTGTCAAAATCACGAAGTGAATGAGAAATGATGAGAAGGAAAATGTGCAATAGTCATAATATATCAAATCTCCTTGTCTTGTTGTTCCAATAAATCATGAAAATGTCAAAAAGTGCCTCAATGCACGCTAAAGTGCTAGTCGTTGTGTCTCCTCGTGTCTGTCATGCCTGAAATGTGATATGTCAGCATGTGGAATGTTGGGAATGTGTGTCTGAAGTGTGGTACGATATGCATATGGCGGCCAAAGGTGTTTGAAACCACACAAAGTTTTTCAAAACGTTTTGAAGTGTCGCTACATTGTTTTGTGTGTTCATGGGCATTCATAAGTGTTCGCAAAATTGTAGGACGTCGTGGGAAGTGTGTCCAAGTGTGATGTGTCGTTTTCAGAGCTCAGTGACAAGGTGGACCTATCACTGGACCGACTATGACCAGTCGTTTTCAGTTAATAGACTGAAAAAAAACTGGTTAAGACCAGTTTTTTGTTGTAAAATTTGTCATATTTATATAACCCATATGTATCTCGGTGATCATTATCCACATAGTACAGCCATCGTAAGTTTGGTTAGGTACTGTAATTCCCCGTTGTTTGGTCCAACTTTTAAGAGATTTCATCAAGATTTGACCTAGTTATGGCTCAAACAAAGTACATTGCATTCAAGTTGTGTCTGTTAGTATGTAGTTAAAACTTGTTGGGGATGTTAAATAAATGAAATCTACATGGTACATATATTTATGTGTGTTATTGCTATGGATCATATGATGTCCAATTGTACCCAACATTTTTGTAGCACAAGTTATAAGCAGTACAATCAAAGTCATTCAAATCACAACAAAATACCTGTCATAAAATGGTTTTGGTCATATCCTTTTCAGTTCTCAACCGTTTTTAATGAACAAGGGAGCGAAATTGAAGCAAATATGTGTGGAAACATGGGGGTGTAGTCCCCATGACCTATTAACCGGTCTCAACTGGTTTAAACAGGTCTTTGTGTGGTTAACAATATTTTTGAGATCTGAAAGACCATAACTGTAACTGCCTGTAACTGGACATTAACCATAACCAATGGTCCAGTTAGCATTGGTTAGATTCAGTTCAGTTTTCGGTCCATAGGACCAGACCTTGAAACACTAGGTACAGTTATATACAGTATGCCCGACGGCGTCCACCAAACCATATCATTCGATACAATGTGTACATTTGATAGACTGTATCATCAATACAATGTAGCTTATCTATGTGGCTCATATGCACACACTGGATGAAGCTGGTGTCAATCCCAATCTTGTGAATGACCTCGATACAAGTTTTACATGGAAGCAGCCATTCTCAATGATGACCCCCAAAGACAATGACAACTATCATATTTTTGCACAGCCAGAAGATGTCACACCAAACTTGACGAAGCTTTTGATGAACTTGACAAGCAACTGCAGATCGAGAAGGAGCATCAACTAGTGGCAGATATTGATGGAGGTGAGGTTCTCAAAGGGGAGGTTTATGATTTTGCTGAGTTGGAGAAAATTGACAGGGAAGAAATGCCTATTTAGTATTGAAGAGATGGATGTGATTGTTGTGCTACTGGTCAAAATAGATGATTGCTTAGAGTCATACTAATAGAACTTGTACAAATCTAATCTAAATAGACATACTAATGTTTCTGGGAGCAAATGTGACTGGCTGGAATCTGAAGACAAGAAAACTGAAAGAAGACCTCTCCTTGGACTCCATCCCAATCAAAAATGGGGTGAGCTGAGATATGACTATGGCAACCCACATAGGAAGCAATAATTATATCTCTGCTCCTTAGTCTGAGTACTTAGATCTGATCTGCAAGACAAATTTCAGTTCAAATAGCATGCGCCACCACCAATGTGTGTGCATGACTACTCGAACAACTTGACAGATACCTGAGAATCAGTTTGCAATAACAAGAAAACAAGCCATGATCAGAGAATGATGCAGGTAGTGGGTGGGTGGGTGCAAGAAATTGATGTTGCAGTTGATGTGGCAACTGAGAATGTAAGGAGCAAGAATCTATCCTGTAGCCAAGGGTATGTCACATGTTGAATCTACCATATAGGGATGGTTAGTTAGTTGGAAGGCAGGCAGAAGAATTCTGTGGAAGAGTCCCAGTGAAGGTTTCCCCATTAGTGACCAAAATGAAAGACCAGCAACTGGACTGCAAAAGACCGGTCCTATAAATAGACCTCTGGTCCAGTCTTTTCTGGTCCAGTTCAGTCTAGTTTTGGTCTTTTTTTAGGTCCTGTGGACTGGACCTGCAAACACTAATAGGAATAAATGTCCAAAGTCTACTCAACTCATTTGAAAACTCTTTTGGGACACTCTCAACTATCTTTGGGTTTTGTGCTCAGATGACCCTAGAGCATATCAGCATGCCTTTCCATTTTGGGAATCTTCTTTCTCCTTCCCCTCCTCTTCCAAAATAAAGTCCATTAACTTGTCCATCTCATCATCTTTGTCCTCAACACTTTGCTGCTGCTTTTCTGATTGGGTAGGGACATTGGTGCATATCGCATAAGTGGTTTGCAAATAGTGCAGCATCATCATCTTCTGCTCCACCATATCCCTCAACCAATGTGACACCAGATATAAATGCTTCATTCACCTATGATGTTCTGGGTTCTTTGCCACAGTCATGCATGACTGGGTATCAACAAACAGCTTTGAAGGTTGCAGTGATGGCTTGTATCCCAATTCCCCTAACATATTCCACATCCAGCATATTTCTTTTTCTGCCACTACAGCTGCCACATACTCTGCTTCAGTTGTTGACAGTGTCACTATTGGCTGCAGCTTGCTAGACCAACAAACAGCTCCTGATCCCATTTTAACCAAATATCCAGTCATAGACTTTCCATTGTCTCGATTGCCTCCATGGTCTGCATCACTGAATGCAACAAAGGGATCTTGCACCAAAGGATCAGGCTTGTATACCAACTTCATGTTTGTGGTCCCCTTGAGATAGCTAGGGCACGGCACGGGTACGGGTAACACCGTGTGTTTCCAGTCACAGGTATGCACAGGTATGGGTATGGGTATGGGATTGCCATACCTGGGCAACACCGTACCCTTTTCCACGGTGTTACAGGTATGTGTGGGTATGCTGGTACCCAGATTTTGGTCAGGTGAGTGATCATCTGTATTGAGATTTCGACTTTTTAATGACATATCACGGGAAAACCTGCGAGTCATGGTGACCTGACTTGTGGGTTTACCCCCTGTGATGAGATGCGAACATCTTTTTCAGCAAATTTCTATCAAATATCATGAAAAATAACAGTAAAAATTGCAGGGGTACTTTTTGATGACATATCCATGAGTCAGGGTGACATGACTCGTGGGTTTACCCCCCGTGAGAAGATGCAAACATCTTTTCCTATCAAATATAATGAAAAATATCAATACCCGTGAATAACCACAGGTAACCCACAAAAACCCATGGTAACACTGTACCCCTACCTGTGCGGGTATGGTGTTCATGGGTATGAGTAGGGGTATAAGAAAATATACCCGAGGGTTACCCGTGCCGTGCCCTAGAGATAGCGGAATAGGTGTTTGACTGCCTTCCAATGTGTCATTCCAGGATTTGAATTAAATTGTGCCAAAACTCCTGCAGTATAAGCAATATCAGGAGTCAGGACAAGTGGTGCATGAGTGATCCAACTGCATTCATATAAGGGATGTTCTGCATTGCTCCCATTTTTTCTGGTGCTGTGGGGCATTGCTCCTTTGATAAACTAGACCTAAGAGTCATAGGTGTGCCCAATGGATAACAATCAGCTATTCCAAATTCCTCCAATTTGTTAAAAATGTACTGTTGCTGGGAGAGGAATATGGTTCACTTTGGCCTATCCCTTGTAATTTCTATGCCCAGAAGGAATGATGTAGGTCCCAGATCCCAGAGTTTAAAATGCCTGGCCAGTTCTTCAACAAATGCATCCAATGCTGCTTCTGATGCAGATGCGGCATGCCAAAGTAATATCATCCACAAAGATTGGCACAATAACATGTATGCCATCTCATTCAAAGATGTATAGAGAAGAGTCAGAGTATGTCCTCTCAAACCCCATCTTGGTCAACACTGCTCCCAATTTCTCACTCCATAGACGTGGCTTTAACCCATAGAGGGACTTGTTCAGTTTGCAGACATAGTTTGGACCACCTTGTTCAAATCCTTCAGGTTGCTTCATATAAATTTCTGTATCAATATCTCCATTGATAAATGCATGAGATATATCAACTGAACAAAGGTGTAAGTCCTCTATTGCTGCTAAATCCAATACTGTTCAAATAGTGCCTAATTGCATAGTAGGTGCGAAGATTTCTTGATAATCATATCCAGGCCATTGATTATAGCCTTTGGCAACTACTCTGGCTTTATATTGCTCTATTATCCCATCTCCTTTTTGTTTCACCTTAGAAAGCAATTGGGTCAAAATGGGTCTTTGACCAGGTGGCAATTCCATTACTGTCCAAGTTTGATTTTCCATGTGTGCATTTATTTCTTCTAATGCAGCTTCCTTCCATTGCCTAGCCTCTGGAGTCTTTAAAGCATTCTTATAAGATGATGGCTCAGATATATATATATTTTTTTTTTTTCCTTCCCATTTATTCTCCATTGTGGCATACCATATGTCAGAGATAATAAGTGTGTATGCGTGCAATCTTCCTGTGCCTCTCCTCCATTGTTGTGTTCTTCTCATCTGCAGTGAGTGCCCACATAGCGGTTCTCAAAGCACCCATTGGTGCAATAATAAGTGGTTCTTCGACCGTGTATAAGGTATCTTCATCGTCCCCTCATCATCTTCGTTCTCTTTCCCTCCGCTCTGTTTCGGGTAGTGTCGGTATGTCACCAAAGTTGTCATGGAAGCAGTTGGTGGCTGCTATGAAGTGGAACAGTGCTCGTAGTGTCTTCTGTGTTGTGAACAGTTTTTTGAGATCAATTGCTGCTCCCCCGATTTTGTTTCGGAGTATTTGTCTGGCAGGCTGGTGCGCTGTGCAGTGTAGGAGTAGGTGTTCTACTGTCTCATCATTCTGTTGGCATGCTGGGCATGTCGGTGAGTTGTTTTTCCCGATGCGGTGTAGATGCTTAGCTAGCGGTGCATGTCCCATTCTTAGCTGTGTTAGGATGCTGGCATGCTTCCTCGGTAGGTTTGCGATGAGCTTGAGAAACTTGTCTGATACTGCTGTCGGATCTGTCTTCTTTAGTAGTGAGTAGTGCGGGGAGGATTCCCATATTTTTTGAGCACGTATCTTGAGCTTCTCATGGTATGCCCATTTCATCACCGATTTGCTGTGTGGGAGCGTCTTCCTGAGTGCCTTCAGTAGTTTGTTTTGGTCGCTACTCCCTTCTGTTATCGCCTTCTTTGCTTCTTCATCCGCCTTCTCGTTCCCTTCTATTCCTTCATGTCCTGGTGTCCATCTGATTATGATTTTTATTCCTGGGTGTTGTTTCCTCACTCCTTCTAGGTTTTTGTGTAGTGTGTTGAAGATGTAGTGCCCTGGGTTTGGTTTTGTCAGTTGTGTTGCTTTAATTGTCGCTTGGCTGTCAATGCATAGTGTGGCCGACCGTATTCCCCATTCCTTGGTCAGCAGTTTAGCTCCCAGCACTGTTGCTATTCCCTCGCCCTCGTATACTGTGTGTTGTTTTTGTGAGCCTAGTTTGTATCGTAGTTGGGTTTTTAGATGTCCTTGTCGGTAGAGTATGGTGGCTGCGCCTATTCTTCCCTCCATGCCGGATCCATCAGTGAATACCTTCACATCTGAGGTGTCTAGCTGTACTCCCCTGATCGCTTTTTCCTTGTTTTCAGCTACGTGTATTTTGATGTTGGGTTTCCATTTCGCATCTTGTCTTACTGCCTCGATCATTTCAATTTTTTGCAGATGGATGTTGAAGGAGTGCATGAGGTCATGGAGTGGAGTTGGGTGTCGCTTGACTAGACGTTTTGCTGCATCTTCGATCAGTTTGTGTAGTGGGTGACTCTTTGGGAGGGTTGCTAGTCGTAGTGCCGCCCTGTGTTGGTGTTTGTCGACTAGTATGTGGAACGGCAGTAATCCTGCCATGATGTCTAGAATGTCAGTAGCTGTAGTCTTCATTGCACCTGTGATCATGATCACCGCCTGTCTTTGTATGGATGCTAATATGTTCATGATCGCCTGCTTGGGTGTATCGTTATCTGCTTTTTCTCCTACCTTTTTTTGTGGTGTGAGGAATATGTCTGCCACATATAACATCTGTGGTACTGCGATGGATAGGTATAGTTTGCGGACGTGTCTTGCTGTGGTGCCGTGCGATGCTCGTGTTATCCTACTGAATTGAATTATCCAGTTTTGCCCCTTTGCGAGGGCTGCAGCCCCCTGTGCCTTCCAGCTTAGTCTGTTGTCGATGATGACTCCTAGGAATTTTGCTGTGTCTTTTGATGGGATGCGGTGGTTGCCTAGCATCAGTGGTCTTTGCGGTAGTGGGGTCTTCTTCTTGGGGTTGAGGGCATGTGGTATCATTCTTCTTGAGATGTCAAGCAGCTGGAATTTGTTGATGCCGAATTCGCAATTGTGTTTTTTGGCCCATTCGAATACTCCTCCTGTTCAGTTCATGATGTTCTGGATCTTGTCGTGTGTTTCTTGAAAGTTCGCCCCTATTATGATTATAAGTGCGTTGTCAACGTGAAGGAGGATGTGTTCGCTGTCTTTGGTGGTGTGTATTTTCAGTAGGCCCGCATTGTATAGCAGGTAGCATATGCCTGAGAAGGGGTCTCCTTGGTCTAGACTGTTTATTACTGCAAAGCTTTCGGTGTGGTAGTCGTCGAAGAATATGGATGTGCTTCAGTCTTTCAGGCGTCTTCTCATCCATTCTGTGTATTCTTTTGGGATGCCTCTCTTTCTCATGTCGTGGATTAGCCTGTCAATGTCTACACTCAGGAAGGCACCTTTAACATCCAGGAATAGAGCGGAGACTACTTGCCCTTTTTGCCATGCGTCCTTCACCATTTTTGTTAGCATGTGTATCGAGTCTGTGGTTGTGCGTCCTGGTCTTGCCCCAAAGTGGTTTGCCGGTATGATATTGTGGTTCTCGCACATTGTAACGATTTCTTTTGTTTGGCAGCTGTTAAGTAGTCGGGCCATCCTGTCTGAGAGTACGATGGGGCGCCATGCTGATGGTGCCATGTAGTCTGGTTTGCCGGGCTTTTTCAAGATCAGTGTTTCGGTGCGTGCCCATTCTTGCAGGTAGTATTCCAGTGTGTTCATGGCTCTGAAGAGTGGCCCTAAGTGTGGTACTAGGTCTTCTCTTGCGTGTATGAGTACTGAGTTTGGTGTCGTGTCCTTTTTTGATGCCTTGTACGGTTTCATTTTCTTGATCGCTCAGTGTATCTGTTTGTCTGTGATGTTAGTGAAGGTCCATCTTGGCGGTGGATACCTGGGGTTCTCTGGTACTGGGGTTAGCATTGGGTTCGGCTGGGGGAAGAAAGTGTCATAGAATAGTTTTCCTTTGCTTGCATTGTCAGTAGCTTCTCAGATTACTTTTTTTGTTTCCGGGTCTTTGACTTGTAGTGTGGGGATCCTGGATTTGCCTGCATCCGATGCTGGCATCATTAGCAGTTTGCTCGCATCCCATATACTTGACTCATCTAAGTCTTTGAGCCATTCCGCCCAGTGTTCTGCTTTTGCTTTGCGTATCGTTTCTGCATATTGATTGCGCTGCCGGCGGTACTCCTCGTGTATTGGGTGTCATCTGTTGAGTTGGTGGTATTTTGAGGCTGCCCCTAGTTTTCGCATTTTTCTTCTGGCTTCTGTGAGTTCTGTAGTCCAACATCTTTTGGCGTATGGGCTCAGTTTTGTGAGTTTGACATTCTTTTCGATCGCATTTTTTATTGCGTCGTTGAGGGTTTTGAGTTTACTATTGAATTCTTCGATCGACTGGATTTCTGTGGGCGTAGGAATGTTAGCTAATTTTCCTTTCAGGGTTTTGATTAGTTCTGTCCAGTTGGCAAGTCTGAAGTTGTATCGTGGCTCCCATTGTGTCTTTTCTGCCCAAATATCAATCTCCGTAACGATTGGGAAGTGGTCGGTTTTGGGTGGTCGTGCTTCATCTGCAGTGTTGCACTTTATGATGTTGTTCAGTATGTCTTCCATACAGAACACGTTGTCGACTCGAGTATAGTTGCCTGTGCTGTGGGATTTGAGAGTGGGTATGAACGCTGGTAGCGCCATCTTCATTTTGTGCCGCCCTAGCATGTTCAGTAGTGGTTGCGTGAGGTCGAGTTTTTCTTGGGTGAAGAGGTGCGCGTTTCATGCCTTGTGATGTCGATTGAAGTCCCCCATCCACATTGTGTTCAGGGGGCTAACTGTGTACTGTTGGCGTTCTTGATCTCGCATGTATGCGGATAGGTGTGTTAGTGAGCTATTGTTTTCACAATCGTTGTATATATTCACAATTCATAACGTACCATATTGTCCCTGCAGTTCTATCATGGTGATGTCAGGGTGTTTGAAGTTGATTTGTTTCCATGAATCTGTAGATAGGTTGGCATTGACGAGTATTACTGATCTTGTGTTGTCTGGATGTTGTTGGTGTGTATTCGGGTATATGGTGATCCAGTTGTGGTTTGCCCTGGTCTTGCCTCTAAAGTTGATGTATGGCTCTTGGATTAAACATATGTCGTAGTCGTTCTCAGGCCTTGGAGTAGTTTGAGTTGGCTTATTAGCAATTTGTTTGTGTTTTGTTGTCTGATGTGTATCGTGTGTCATTTGTTTCCTGTGTGGTGGTTAGACATATTTGAGGGGGGGGAGTTATCTCTTTGTGGGACTGGGCCTATGCTGTGGTCGTTTGGGTCCTGTTCACTCCACCACCTGTTGTGTTGTCCCTGCAGTTGGTTGTAGTCATTTGTTTTCTCCTGCATTCTTGCGTTTCTGAAGTAGTTGTCTATGGTTGCTTGTGCTGGTCTTGTTGGCCATCCATTATCTCTCGTTTGCTCCTCATACCTTGGTCTGTTTTGGTGTTGTTCGTAGTGTTCTCTGTTTTGGTTTTGCTCGTTTGCTGTGGGTTGCCTACCTCTGCACCGTACTGTCCTCCATTCATTTGTGAATTATTCATCTGTTCGTATGTTTCTGGCTGCCATCACCCAGTTCGCTCCCTGCTGCCATGCACATTCCTGGTCATTTGCATAGTCTTGCAGTTGGTTTAGCAGTTGCCATGTGTGGGGCTCGTTGGTGGGGAAAAACCTGTATTTGTTTTTGGGGATGTGCTCATGAATCTTACCTTTTTCTTTGAGGTATGTTGGGCAGTTCCTGTCAGCCGCGCCGTGACCTATTTCATTGCTAGTACAATTTGTGCAGCGAGTTGCCTCTGTGTTCGGCACCATGCACTGCACTGTTCTGTGTTTTCCACTGCATTGTGCGCATGTGTCCGTTTCTGCTTTGCAGTTAGCAATGTAGTGCCCAAATTTCTGACATTTCAGGCATCTTTTTGGCTCAGATAGAAGTTTGCATACTGTTACTTGCTTTCCTTCAATGAACAGCCCATGTTCAATTGCTCGGTTTGCCGTCTTTCGCTCGTTGAATCCGATTATGACATGTGCTACCTTTTGGTTGCTTGTGCGAAGGTGTTGTGGCTTGATGTATTTGGAATACACCATGGTGTCAGTCATTAGCACATTGTCCTGTTCCACTCATAGGTGCGCATAGTTGGTTCCTGCGTCGAAGGTGGTTGGGATGAATTCGGCTACTGTGTAATATAGTTTATTTGGGATGTTTGACGTGCCTCCATAGCGTCCCATGAAGGCTTTCTGTACCTCCAGTTGTCATAGCCATCTTGCTGCTTCTGCCAAGTCTAGTTGGTACAGTACATTTCCGTTTCGTAGTTTCTTTGTGCCCATGAATTTTGTGTCTTTCGGTAGGTCTGCTGCTTCTATTCCCATCAGGTCTAGGGCCGTGTTTGCTTTTGCTACTAGGTCTTTCTCTGTTAGGTTTTCTAATGTGTTGTTATTAGCATTTGTGTCCTTTTGAATCAGAATCTGCTTATCGTTGGTTTCTCCTCTTGTGATTACGGTTAGGTGTGCTACCGGTATGTGTTGTTGTGTGATTGTAGTGTATGTGGCTGGGCATGCATTTTGTGTGATGTGGTCTTGTGTCGTGGCTTCCTGAGTTTTTCCCGCTAGGTCTTGTGAGGTTTGTGCCAGCTTTTCAGATGTTTCCTGGAATTCGTCCTTGAAATCGTTCATCTTGTCGGTTATCTCCTTTGCTGTGTCTGTGACATGTTCCACCGCGTCCCTCATGATTTCCACATTTGCATTGAAGCTTTCTAGTTGTTCCTGTAAGTGTGTTTTGACCACTGTTGTTACCTCTTTTGCTATGTGTTGTACTGTTGCATCCACCACTAGGAACGCTACTGCTCATATACCATCAGTTAGTGGTTTAGGCATTTTCGTGGCTGCATAGCTGAACTGAAACAGTATGTTTGAAAGAGTAGGGAGATCAGCTGGCTTGCCTGGTATTAAGTAGTCTCTAGCATGTAGGAATGCGAGCGCTTGCTCTTTTGTTCGCACATCAGTGTTTATACCTTCCGGTTCTTTCAGGTCTTTTTGTGTTTTTCTGGCCATTGCCGTGGTACTTTTTTGCCTGGTTTGGGGTTGGAAAGGGGGTGGGGGTTGTGTCATAGTATGGTAGGTTATGTCACGTTACAGTGCGGTGGTTCTATGCTATTCTATGTTCTTGGTCGTCTTTCCCTCTCGTCTCTTACGGTCCTCGACCGTGAGAGTTTTTTGAGGTGGTGGCGGTACAAGATCAAGGAGCATCCCGGCTCTGATATTGATAACATATTGGCCTCTTCTAAGTCATCACCATCATCATTATCTTCCCCCTCATCTTCTTCATTGCTGGATGGTATAGCTGGAGTAGGTTGATGCAGTTTCCACCATTCACCAGGTGGTTTCCTATTCCATGGTGCCTTTCGTATAGCTATAGGCAAGTTTACAGTTTCTTCATCTGATGATGAAGATGATGAAGATGATGGTGTGCCATTATTATCATTGCCATTGCCATTATTATCATCAGGGTCAGGGTCATTATCCACAGGTGGTTCCAAGTTGTCCATATCGTCTGGTGCTGGTGCTGGCATATCAGGTGGTATCACTTCTTCTATCCTCGGCAAATTTCATCACTGTTATGGTTGCCATCTGGAGAGTGTAGTGGAACATAATTATTCCCAGTATCAGGGGTGGTAGTGTCATCAGTAGGATGTTTTAGGGTAGTGGATGGTAATGAAAGGAGATGGTTGTTCCAATTGTATCATTCATCAAAGTCTGCCCTCTCACAAATAACAACCCTCCTTGTACCAGGATTATAGAGCATCCAACCCTTGTATCCCTCAGGATACCCAACAAAGATACACTTCTCCATATGTGATCCCAATTTTGACCTTTTATCCCTTTGAATATGCACATAAGCAACACAGCCCCAGACTCGAAGATGACCAACACTAGGTTTCTTCTTATGCCATACTTCATATGGCATACCTTCTAGTACAGCAGATGTGGGACAGCAATTCAAAACATGAACAAGTGCAGCCAGGCACTCTTTCCACTAAGTTGGAGACAATCCTGATTCATTTAGCATAGCCATTATCCTTTCTGCCAATGTCCTATTTGCCCTTTCAGCAACTCCATTTTGTTGTAGTCAATTTCAAACAGTATGTTGTTGCATGATTCCTTGTTCCTCTGTATATCGAATAAATTCATTTGACATGTATTCCCCACCTTTGTCATCCCTAATTGCCTTTATCTTTCTACCAGTCTGCTTTTCAGTGTATGCCTTGAATATTTTAAAAGCAGCAAACATATCACTTTTATGTTTGATGGGCATGACAGCTTTAAACTGGGACTTGTCATCAATGAATGTAATCCAGTAGTAATGTCCTTCTCTGGAACATGCTCCAACTTCATGAACATTGGTGTGAATCAATTGTAGGATTTCTGTTGCTCTAGTTTCTGATGATGGAAAAGGATTGGCATTCATCTTTCCAGCTAGACATGGTTCACAAATAGGATCAGGCTTAGCCTTTGAATCAAGTGTCATTCCAACTGCCAAATCTTCATTCAACAATCACTTTACATCATCATAATTATGATGACAAAGCCTTCTCTGCCATAAAGCCAAGTCCAGAGCTAGAGTTGATGTCACATGCACACTCTCCATCCTAACTACTGTACTACTATTTAAATATCCCACATTTTGATTTGTGATGTCTGCAGTGAATATCACACTCTTGTTTTGAATAAATGATATGGTATTGGATGAGATATATACATCAAGTTCTTTATGTTTGGTCAAATAAAGTACGGCAAGAAGATTATTCTGCAAGGCTGGTACATGTAATACTCTAGCAAATTCAACATCTCTACCCTGCTTTCCATTAACACTTGGTCTAAAGACAACACTTCCAACACCCTCCGAATATATAATATGATTATCAGCCAACTTGATAGGAACTCTATATGGTTTATAATTTCTAATCCAATGTTTGTGTGATGTCATATGAGAAGTGGCCCCCATGTCTGTATTCCAATTAATAACATTGAATATGCATCATGAGAAAAAGAAGCACTTGCATTGCCAGCAGTTTCTGTGACATCCTCTATCTTCGCTTCTTGGACTGTATTGGCATTTCCCCCATTGGTGAGCAGTGGACATCCCCATTTATAATGGCCTTTTTCTCCACATTCATGACATGTGACCCATGGTGGAACTGTGGACTGTTTCCCATTGTTGCTCCCACCAGTGTTGCCAGTATTGCCATTGCCATTCCTTTGGTTTCCATAATTGCCACCTTGGTACCCCCCCCTTCTAAATTTATTGGGAGGTCCCCTTGCCCTATTAACCACCTCACTTCTGCATTGGCAGTTTTGTTCCTCACTTTGGAATGCTTGTAGGATGGTTATCCTATCTAGTGTGCTTTGCAATAGCAATGCAGACGACAGGTGCACATAGTCTTCAGGCAACACCCTGATTAGTGCCATGCACTCCAATTCCTCATCCAGTTTTTCCACAGTGTAGTCACTTGGCCTCAAGTTCTGGATGTCTGCAATTGCCTGCTCCACTTGAACTCCCAAATGTTGGAGCAGACTATATACGCTGCACAGGGGAAGAGACTACACGTTCCTTACAACCTACCTGGGGTTTAGTTAGACTTACAGCTAGGGTTAGCAGAGGTAAGAACACTGTATTCCTACTACGGTACAGGTTCTCCTTATATACATAATATTAAGGATGTCACATGACTCGGGAATGTGTTTACCGCATGTATGCGCAGTAAGCGCAGTAACATGCGTATGCTGCATGTATTGCCTCATGTATACATGTGTATGCTGCATGTATTGCCTCATGTATACAGCATGCATCAGGGATTAATTTCAACACCCCCCCTCAAACTGTACAGCGCTCTAAGCAGCTAAGTTTGAATCTCGAAAGTAATTCCGAGAGAGTCTCTAAATTTCCTGAATAGGACGGCGCCAAGGTTCTTTGTGAACATGTCAGCCGGATTATCACTTCCAGGAATGAAAACGACTGTGACTTTGTCATTTTCTATGCATTCGCGGGTGTAGTGGTAGCGAATGTCTATATGTTTGGTCCTTCTTTCCTGAACTGGATTTGATCCAATAAAGATGGATCCTTGATTATCAGCGCAGATTGGTACGCGCTTCAGTGTATATCCAAGTTCCTGGAATAAGGACTCTATCCACACTATCTGCCGACAAGTGTCGGAGAGAGCCATGTATTCGGCTTCTGTGGATGACAGTGCTACAGTTTTTTGTAAACGGGACTGCCAGCACACAATGCCACTCGCCAGAGTAGCAAAGTAACCCGTTGTAGATCGGCGCTTGACTGTGTCAGCTGCCCAATCAGAATCTGTGAAGGCCTGTAGCCCCTCGGATTTCTCTCCATCATAGACCATACTGTACTTCTGGGTTCCCACCAGATAGCGCATTATGTACATCGCTTTGTCTAGATGTTCTTGGCTAGGATTAGCCGAGAATTGCGACATCTTGATTACCGCGTAAGCGATATCAGGTCGCGTTCCGAGCATCAGATACAATAAAGATCCGATCACAGACTGATATTTTGATCTAAGCGCCGCGTTTGGCGTCGCTGTGTTCTCCGACGGTTTGTAGCCAGTCGGGAGCGGAGTGGGGGCAATCTTGGCATTTGTCATCTCGAACCTCTCAAGCACTTTGGCGAGATATTCTGTTTGATCGAGTTTGACTTTTGCAGCGGTCTGGGTGACGCGCATGCCTAAGAATTCCGTGACTTTTTCAGTACTACGGCACTCCCAATGCTTCAGGCAAGCATTCTTCTTTTCATCCACAAGTTTCTTGTTCTTGCCCATGAACAAGCCATCATCAACATAGACTAGCGCAATAACGATGCTGCCTGTCTTAGGATCCTTGTGTATGAAGATGCCGGCATCGGAGCTGGCACGCACAAACCCAATGGTGCGCATAAATGCCTCTAGCTCTCTCCACCATGCTAGTGAAGCCTGTTTAAGGCCATACAATGCTCGGCGTAAGCGCATTACTTTGCGCTCTTTACCCTCGAGTTTGAAACCCTCGGGTTGATCCATATAGATCTCCTCATCAAGTTTGCCGTATAAAAATGCGGTTTTTACATCTAGACCGGTCATATACATGCCTTCTAGAGACGCAAGGGCAAACATGAGGCGTACGGTCTCGTAGCGGACTACTGGTGAGAAAATCTCATCAAAGTCAACGCCTTCGACTTGTGAAAAGCCTTTGGCCACGAGTCTGGCTCGTTTTCTTCCGTCTGATTTCACAGAGAAAACCCATCTATTTTTGATCGTTTTTCGATCATGTGGAAGATCGACGATGTCATAGACTTGTCGCTTGCGAAGAGCCTCTAACTCTTCACGACAAGCCTGTTTCCACTCAAGTTGCTGCTGCCGGGGTAGGCGCGCAATATCGCGAAATTGGTTTGGAACTAGGCTTTTTCCGCTTGATGGTGTGACTGCTTTTGACAACAGCCAGCGGATAAGCTCATCTCCACCTTCCTTGGTTATCTTTTTAATATAACCTGCTTCGTCCGGTTCCCCCATTGGGTGATCATGTTCTTGATTATTGGAATCGGGCACACTCTCGTGGGGTGCCGAACTCGGTCCAGCAACCGGTTCTTGCTGTTGAGGTCGTGGTCGTGTTCGGTTATGATCCGAATCTTGACCCACAGACTTCTTCCAATATCGATCACGCGCAATGTCTCTCTCTATGTCAGAGGGGAGTCGCTGTTCTCCATAGGTATTGCCGGGACGGTTTGGGATTTTCCTCTGCCTGCCTGATCGACGGGGCAATTGCTGCCATTCCTGTTGATCTTCACGTCTTGGACGAAAGTCCTCAGTGCTAACTGGAGGCGGCGGAGGAGGAGCGTTAGTCGCATCGTCATGCGCCTTTTGCTCGCTTGGTAAATCATCATCATCTTCTGATGATGGAGGAAGGGGCGGATTTTGTGGCGGTATAGGGTCATCGCCATCCGTTCCAGATGAGTGGTCGTCATCTTCTGGTTCTGGTGGAAAATCACCAAGGTCTGTCTTGGCAGGAGTTTTAGCTCCGGGACAGCATGGGAACATCGTTTCATCAAATAGTGCCGTAGCACCAATGAATATTGCGCCGTTTTGTCGCATGAAACGATATGCTTTAATGCCATCTTCTACTCCAAGGTACGTCATTAGCTCCGATCGAGGAGACAATGTTGTTGGACGTTTTTCCTTTGGTAGATAGACATAAGCACCGCAACCGAAGACCTTCAGATTGTTTAGATCTGGGCGGACCTTTGTCAGGTCCTCAAAAGGTGTCAGCCATTTCAGGCGCCTTATTGGGGTTCGGTTGTATAAATGTGTTGCATGTTCTATGCAAAATTCCCACCATGATTGTGGTAGACAAGCGGTGAATCGCAGGGTTTGCGACTTTTCCATTATTGTCCTTATGGCGCGCTCTGCGCGCCCGTTCTGTTGATGAACGTGGGGTGCAGACATCTCTATTTTGATGCCTAAATCCTTGAGCTGTTTTTGTAGCTCACGATCCTTGAACTCCCCCCCTGGATCGACACGCCAGCGCTTGATTGTAGCGCCATATTGGGTCTTAGCCATTGCTAGAAATTGTCTAATCGCTGCAGCAGCGTCAGATTTCTTTCTGAGACATTGGACCCAAATATGTGACGTTTTGTCATCCAGAAATACAATGAAGTATTTATGTTTGTGGTACGATAGTACCGGGAGTTCCTTTAGGTCGGAATGTATTAATTCAAAGGATTTGTCAGCTCGTGAGTCTGACTCGGGAAAAGATTTTGAGGTCATTTTCCCTTCTGCACACCCTGGACATATAATTTTGTCTTTAGGAATAATTAAATTCCTTGGGAATTTTATGGTGCTTTTAGGCATTTTCCCTAGCGCCTCTTTGGATGGGTGTCCAAGTCGCCTATGCCAAGTCAAGTAGTCAGCGACATAAATGGTCGCGACATTAACCTTTTTGGTGCTCAATATATGAGTCCGAGCCCAATAGATCGTGTCATTCCTCCTTAGAGGGACACAATGCATGATTGGGTTTCCATGCTCGATGAATGAAATGTATGCGGAGGAACCACGCACATCACTTCCGTCTTGTAAAAAGACCCCCATTGACATCAATCGAGTATTAATGTCGGGTATGTAGTAGACGGGGTATAGCCGCGTTTCACGCGTCTCTGACTTCCCATTACATACTACCTGGTGCCTAATGAAGACTGCTCCTTTTCCTACTATATGAGTAGTACCAGTGGCCGTTTGGACCAAGGTAGAGTCCTTTCTCGGTAAAGGCTCGTAAGAAGCGAAATCTTTCATTTCACCAGTGAAGTGTTTTGATGCGCCTGAATCCATGATCCAGTCGGCACCTTTCTTACAATCTCCCTTTGCACACATAGCACATATATTAAGATCTACATAATTCCATGATACATTTAATAGCGGTAAAATTTCACATGAAAAGTTCGCTGTATTCATAGGAATTTTAATCTTAGTGCTTGTGGCAGGGAAAAGGACTGACCTGTCATCATACGCCCCTGTGTCAAGGGGTTCATCGACGAGCATTTCGTCGACGGCTTTCCACACTTCCTCGTCAGTTACCGGAGGTTCGGATCCGAGGGAGACAGTATCGTCTTCTACCTCCTCGATCGTAGCCTCGGTTTCTGGCTCTATCCTCCTTCTCTTACCTTCTCGCACCGTGAGGTGCTCTTCCAACGGTCGCAGGTTTTTCGCACTGCGCGGAAGTTGCATGCGCTCGAGGGTGTCTCGAGCTTGCTGGTATTCGGTGTAAACCGAGCGAGAAGAGGAGGCCGCGCCCGTGTATGCCTGTGCAGGTGGTCGGCGGCGAGGATCCCTTGTGGGAGTGTGTTCGCGTCGCTCGATGCGCTGTATGAGCGGCATCGGCGGTATGATGGTGCCATTACCATTTATGGTGGTAAAGGCGTTGGAGGCGAGGTGGGTATGTTTCTCTTTTGGCTTCTCCTCCTTAGTCTTTCTGTCCCCACGTCGTCCACGTTTTCGGGACGAGTCTCCGTTGCTGTTTTGCCCTTCTTTGGGCTGCCATTTGGGGTTTCCCCCTTTGCGCTTGACAGCGGAAAGTTTGTTGGCCTGAGGCTGGCCAGCGGGCTTTCCAACTGCTGTGCGCCTTGAGGCTTCAGCAACAATGGAGTCCTTGACATGTTTAAATGTCAAGGCGCTAGTGGCGGTCGTGTTAAGGACCGTTGCAGACAATGAGTCGTACTCGCGCGGCATCGCAGCAAGTAGAATCATCGCCTGTACTAGCTCGGGGATGGCGACGTTAGCAGCCGTGAGGCGCTCAAATTTGTCAGCCATTCTCGCAATCTCCGGTGCGGGGTTCGCAGCCGGGATCTTGATTGCTATTGCGGACCTAAAGTCCGAAAAGACTTGGGAGGGGCCATCCACACCATAATCGGTGCGAATGAGAACCCACACCTCCTCAGCAGTGTCCTTTGTGTTGGCACGCTGCCGAATGGAGGGGGCCAGGCGGAGCACTAGGCTACCAATAGCCTGGTCATTTTTGTTGCTCCAGGTCTGGAGCTTGGCATTAGCGTCCGCTACCAAGGTAGCGTTCGTCGCCGTCAAAGGAGGCGCCGGGGGCGGTTTTTGCTCCGCCCCGCTAGTTATTTGCCAGAGGCCCTGAGACCTGAGCCACGCCTTCATAGAGTCGGCCCATAGAATGTAATTTGATCCATCGAAAGTTTGAACGAGTTTTTCAAGAGTTGAAGACATGATTCTGTGGTGGCAGCTGTTAAAAGCGCTCAATCAGTCTTTTTACTCAATAAAACACGTTTAACGTTCTCAGGAGAAAACACTCCTTCAGAGTGATTAACCCTAGTCAACCTAGGTTTTTATATGCAGCTCGCAGGGAGCGCAATGCAGCTCACGAAGAGCGCAAGGTTATAATTTGGAGACGATGAAGTCAACGTCGTTCGCAGCTAATTAAAGCGCGTTCGCGACGTGCCCAGCAGGGCCCATAACCTGTTGGAGCAGACTATATACGCTGCACAGGGGAAGAGACTACACGTTCCTTACAACCTACCTGGGGTTTAGTTAGACTTACAGCTAGGGTTAGCAGAGGTAAGAACACTGTATTCCTACTACGGTACAGGTTCTCCTTATATACATAATATTAAGGATGTCACATGACTCGGGAATGTGTTTACCGCATGTATGCGCAGTAAGCGCAGTAACATGCGTATGCTGCATGTATTGCCTCATGTATACATGTGTATGCTGCATGTATTGCCTCATGTATACAGCATGCATCAGGGATTAATTTCAACACCAAATCCACCAGTGTTTCATTGTCCTTCTTGTGGATTGAAAACAGTGCATCATAAGCATTAAATCATGCACCTGGTTTCTTTTGAAGGTGGGAAGCCTCCAATCTCTTCCATATTTGAATAGGGTCTTCTTCATACCCTCTAAAATGAACCCGTTGTTTCTCTGATATGCAAAGAAAGAGTTCTCCAGCAGCCTTGTAAGAGGCTTTATCCCATGCAGCAGCATCCTTAGCATGCTCCTTTTCATTTGGTCTTGTCTCCTTCCCAGAAACAATTCCCCAAATACCCATTTTCATCAACAATGCCTTCATTTCACCACTCCAGTCCATATAGTTGGATGCTGAGAGTTGTTCAAATGTTGGGTTTTCTGATGATGTAGATGCCATGATGCAAGTGTGTGTAGTGTGTGTGTGTCAAGTGTTCCCAATGACTAGTTAATGACTTAGTCCAAAAAATTTCAAGTCTTCAAGTTCCAATCCAACAAGTGCAGCAAATAGTAGAGTTTTTAGGTCCAGTTGGGTCCGGTTTGTTGACCTGAAAATCAACAACTGCAACTGCAACCCAACCAGTTGCGACTGCAAATTTGACTGGCAACTGGTAGCAACTGATGTTATTTTTACTCAACTGACAACAACTGCTACTTGCAGTTGGGTTGCAGTTGTTTTGCAGTTGCTGCAACTGGACCTTGAATCTCTAGCAAATAGCAGTGGTAATGCAACAGTACTTTGTTACAAGTCAAAGGCCAGCATAACCTGTTAAAGCTTAAGATGAATTCTACTAGTGTATAACCCTAGTCAGCAACTCAAGTCAACTGTCTGCAATGCACTTATAACACAGGTTCAATAATAGTAATGTGTATTGCACTTTATCTAAATCAATCTACTGTCTAGTTTCCCAGACATAGTAGGATTTTGCTTTTGTTTGTTCATGTTGTGCCAGGAAACTGCGAGGCATGAAAGTAGGTGTCCACTATACTGTACTAATACGACCAACTCTTCATAGCTTGTGACATGTGACAGATTTCGATGACTGACCAACTCTTCAAAGTTGGGAAAACTGTGTGACAAACCTCAGATCTCTTCAAAGCCCTGATTGGGCTGAGAGGCGACATGCAACATGCGCTAACATCAGGATGTCGGTCTGACACGCAACTTAAGTGCGAGTTGGGATTCAAACATTAAAAGCTGGTTTAAAAAATTGTTGTGCTTTGAGTGAACACCTGGGACCGTGCAGCTACAACCATGACTGCACTGAACAGCTTTATCATCCCAACAGATGTCCATCAAGCCCTCCTCCCAGATCCCAAATGTTCTATATCTCAGATCCTCACTTTTGCAATGCCTGTGCAACTGAGAATGGCCGTAACAACACTGAACGTAGCACATTTTGTCTCACGACAGTTGCCTACATTTACCGACAACATAGAGGTCCTAAAAACATGGCCAATCCCATCCCATAACCTCGACAATATCCAGGAAAAGGCTCTAGAAATGCATTTGATGTCCATCCGGTATCCACAAAATTTAGGTACTTTTTTAAAATAAATAAATATTCCCATTTAGGAAATTTTTTCATGATTTCCGTCACAGTCTTCAGAATTGGTTGTGACCTGTGACCTGATCCATATCTCTTCTCTTCAGAGAGGCTTGTGACGTGTGACTGAAGAGTTGGTCGTATTAGTACAGTATTGCGTCTGCATTACCCCCTATGTCTGAGTGCAAGAATTGAAGTAATAGCTACAGTATGAAGTGAGATATGAAGTAAACAAATTTCAGTCATAATATCTACAATCTAACAAGTATAGTAACAAGTCTGTTGGACTATGTAGCAAGTGTTTCATCACAGTATTCAACAAAATCTGATCAAACTACCCAGTCAAATCATAACTAAATCAGATCTGAACAGTTGTCTGGTTACAGCTGTCCTAATAATGAGTGCTGCCTTTATGTAAGGTAGTGCTGATGCATGGATTACGAAAGCAAAATAGTTTATGTAAAGACAGGTAACTTCTGACTCAAATTGAAAGGATGAGTAAGTGAGGTGGCAGGATGAAACATGAGTGATGTAATGATGTGTAAGAGAAAGCTCACTAGGAGAGAGTTGTGTTGTTCTGTTAGCACAAGGCCAGCCTCATAATTTCTCCTTTCTGAAATATAGTTAGAAATTCTTTGTGAAATATTATATTTCACAAAGAATTTCTAACTATATTTCAGAAAGGAGGAATTATGAGGCTGGCCTTGTGTTGTGTGCCAACCTATGACCCATGTGAAGCTCAGATTGGACACATTGGAGGCTTTTGTGATGGGCCACCCTCATAATTTCTCCTTTCTGAAATATAGTTAGAAATTCTTTGTGAAATATTATATTTGAGACTAAATTTCTACAAACAGAAATTTAAAAAATTACCCAGTAGAAATATACTTTGAAAATCAATATTTCTAATGAGTAATTTTTTGAATTTCTGTTTGTAGAAATTTAGTCTCAAATGTAATATTTCACAAAGAATTTCTAAATATATTTCAGAAAGGAGGAATTATGAGGCTGGCCTTGTGTAGGCAACACCCACTTTAGCTGCTAGCAATACTGTGCAGGTTTTCTCTACAAGAAGATAAGGGGTTGGTGACACATGATGCAAGATTTGATGAATTGATGTGTAGCTTTAAAAATAGAATGATTGGTTGAGGAAGGTCATTCACACTCCAATAATGGGTGGAATACCTAAGAGAACACAACTAAAGTTCCCCAGGTGTGTATTTGGTTTATATACTATGTTACACATATTGTACAATGTTTCTATGGATGCACATAATGTACATATAATCACCAACACATGCACATGTTATGCATGAGAAAAATAATTCTCATGACTTGCATCAAACATATTTTGGTGTAAGGTAGGATTATTTAGCATAATACATAGAAAGAAAATATATATTAGGTAATATGGGCATTTCCTAACAGTGTTATTATTGGAGTCCTTCCAAGTGTGTTGAGATAATCATTTTCACTTATGTTGTCCAATATCCCCTCCCACCTTTCCAACCTTGGCCAACACCAATTCAATGGTGTTAGCCATTTTTGGAAGTGCATCATTTCATGTAAGCTTGTCTGTCCCCATTCTCAGCCTGCTTCTTTTCTTCCTTCTTTGTTGTGCATGGTCCGCAAGTCTTGTAGTACTGAAGCTTTGGCATTCAAGGAAACTTAGTCTGTTCACCTTGAAATATGCATTGTTGGCACTTGATTTTGGCATTGCCAGAAGATTGAGGGGGAGACATCATGTCTGTCCCCCATATTAAAACTATGAGTGGTCGAGAACAATGGATATATTTTGGTGGCCATCAAGCAATGAGCAGTACAAACTCATGACACAGACACAATTGTGATTTTAACAAGTGATATATATCCTCATGTGATCTGTCCTAGTGAGGGGTCCTACTGATTGAGACATTTACAGCAACAGAACACAGCCAAAGGTGAACTCAGCCAGACACACCCCACAGTGAGCAAAAGGATATCTACACTGGCATCCAATTATTGTTATTATTTTGGGATACAAATTAGCTGTTGTAGCATGTGCCCAGTTTGCTGAATTCTTCCACATGTTGTACTGTGGCCTGATGCATGTATGATTGTATATAGAGGATCTCTATTGAAACAAATCTCATGGGGGCAGAATCGCCAACAAAATGTCTGGTTTTGTGCCTCATAAGCTAAATTTAACATCACAAGTTTTCCTGATGTGTCAGACAGGTGACAGGAGAGTCAAGACTGGGAACTTGTGCTGGAACATACTGAGACTGAGACAATGCCATGAAATGAGTTACAAGACTGAGACAAAAAGACATGAGAACTATGACTTGGCAATGACTAACACAAGAACAAGAAGAAAAACAGAAGAAAGGTGAGTCATATCATGCTCTCATCACAAACAGCTCAGCTTGAACATCCAGCCCCTCAGCCTCCTTCCACCATCCCTGATTGCCATATGTTGATGTGAGGTTTGCCATGCTTTCCACCATCCCTGATTGCTCTCTGTTGAGAGGAGGTTTGCCATGCTTGTCAGTGTGTCTGGATGTTCTGCTCCAAGGACCCTCTTTCTCATCTCCATGACTTGAACTTCCAGCCCCTCAGCCTCCTTCCACCATCCCTGATTCCTGTATGTCAATGCAAGGTTTCCCATGCTAATCAGTGTGTATGGATGTTCTGCTCCAAGGACCCTCTTTCTCATCTCCATGACTTGAACTTCCAGCCCTTCAGCCTCCTTCCACCATCCCTGATTCCTATATGTCGATGCAAGGTTTCCCATGCTTGTCAGTGTGTCTGGATGTTCTGCTCCAAGGACCCTCTTTCTCATCTCCATGGCTTGAACTTCCAGCCCTTCAGCCTCCTTCCACCATCCCTGATTCCTATATGTTGATGAAAGGTATACCAAACATGTGTCTCATCGGTGATCACCTGCTTGATAATGCCAAGTAACAGATCCCTCACATCTTCTGGGGTCAAGCTGCCAACATTGTAGTTGAAACCTGGCGCATGAATAGGGGTGTCATGATTTCGGGAGGTGATGAGGATGTTCCCATGAGAACAAGATGGAAAAAATTGTGACAGGTTGAGCATAATGTTGTCTGCATTATCAAACAGGAGAAGCCACTCTTCATGTTTCCTGGCAAGCCAGATAATGGTATCGTTTGCATTTTCTCCTATCTCCTTCCCAAGAGTGATATTCTTCAGGTCAGCATCAATGGTTTGAGCTGTGGTGGTGTCAATGAAGAAGACATCCAAGAAACTTGTTCAACAGGAATATTCAGCTTGAACACCATAAGTAAATTGGCATTAAGCACACCGGTGCAGCTGGGTTCCCATCAGACATTCTTTAACGAACTTGAAAGTGATCTGGGTTTTCCCACCACCACCTAGGCCATACAAGATAAATCTGCGCTGCTGCGCCGATTCCACTGACGTTGGCGAGGGTGGGAAGCATTTATGAAGTTGTAGGAGAACATCGTTTCTGCCGGTGAACAAATTCGTTGGACTAGGACAGTTCTTCAGTGGTGGTGCTCGTTTCTGGACAAGTACACCATCTTGTAGGGATATTAGTATGAATAGTCTCGCAGGAAATCTCAGGCAACTTGGGGAATGCATTGTACCAGTATTACTGTTTTGAATGATCTGACCAATATTGAACTGGTTACCCCCAATGTTGTAAAAAGTGCTATCTTGAATACTTGTGCCGGTTGCGTTCTGGAAAGCCATAACTAAACATGAAGAAGAGTGACAATGCACACTGCAGCAGCCGCACAGCATCCACTTGCCACTCACCTATCACGAGGTTGGGCGCTAAAGCAGAGAGTTGGTGCCAAGTTCCAACCGCCAAATCCAATTGCTCATGCCGCACTGTACTGCTTTTGGATGGCAATACAGACCCCTGGCTGCAGTATGCCACTTACTTGTCACCTTTTTACTCGATATATTTAACTCTTGTGCCCTAGTGCTATGGTAAGAATCCCCGGACAAGCATTCAGTGTCAATTTCAGTGGAAGCTTACGGTGACTGGTGATGGAAGGATCAAAGTGCGTTTTGTGTTACCCATGCGATGGTGTTTTCCCCTGATTTCGCAGTCATAGAACACTCGGCGAAGCTACAGGCAAATTCTATAATGCCACCTTCAGTTATGCCAGCGCAATTCCTCTTCATAGCACCTCCCATCGACTGCTTTTCTTCTCGATCCTTCACTAGGGCAAACTAGATGTCACATCACGGTCCATCCTCCAACAACTACCACCTTGTCATCCATAAACATGAGCCAACACATTCCGTATGCTCTTTCTTCACATTTCCATTTCCGAAATGTAGTTTCAACTTTCAGCCACCATGTAACATTGTTTGTTGCTTCCCCGGCACCAACTGTACAAACGACAGGCTGCGTTGTCGTGCTCATGCCTCGACTCAAGTTCTCCAGGCAGCCAATCTCGATTGGAACATGGTGTTTGCATCTGATCCAATGAGGCACTGCACTGCATAGGTCAGGGTTAACTTCCACCCTGGAGGATCTTCTCGTCAATTTTGGAGACATTACAAGCCTGCACTGTGAAGGTTATGAGGCATCATCGTCAGCCGTGTAGCACAATTTTGATGAGCTGCTGGTGGTATGGTTGAATGGATATGGAGTGTCGAGAATATGACACTTCATTGCTTATTGTTGTCAGTATCGCATTCTAGCCTGGTTTATCTACGGGTTGCTGAATCAAAGGTTATAGATGCCTCATCTCTTTCTCGCTGCTCTTGTTGTAAATGCCGTCGCACTAGCTGCTCCACTTCTCCCACATGGCGATCTCCAATGCTCCATGATTTCCCCTACACCTCTGGATTGGGTGGACTAAACCTTCCTCACTGGAGGAGAAACGCCCTTGCGCTACTCAGGATCCTGTGAGGCTATGTGATTTGGTCACACAAGATGCAGCTTGCTACCAAGATGGAGTGTATCACGTTACACCTGCCAAAGTATCAGGATAGGAACGAGATAGACAAACATTCTGGGCTCGACTATCTGGATATTGGGCAGCTCCAATTTCATTCCTGAATGAGAACTAGATACTTCGACGATGGGTGTATTGCCGTGAGTGAATCCTTTAACTCTACCGCAAGGATCGACAGAAACCTTATAAAGTTGATACGTCGCACAGGTGGTACAGATCTTACCCTTCTGTTTGCTTTCTTTCGCTAGGACTGGATCACCTTGGCCATCAACACCTGTTATGAGAGCCCTTAGCTGATCACTTCCCATTAGTTGTGCAACAGTCGGAAATGGCAAAAATAGCTAGCATGTAATGGAGTGATCAGATAATTTCACCACGTCATCTCCATGATTGTCAAAACAACCCATCCACACATATGACACAACCCGCTCTGGAGGCATTCCAAGGCATTCCAGGGTCACCCTCTCGCTCGTTTCGGGTTGGCAAGTGTATCCTCGTCAGAATTCCTGTTGAGATCCAGATAGATGGACGCCTAGATGCCGATACGGCGACCCTAGCATTGGGTCTCCCGCCCACTACCAATGCAAAAAGCCCTCAGCACTTTGCATTCATACACTTGACCCAATACATTCCCAGTGGATGGCACCTCGAAGTCTTTCTCATCATTTCTTTCTCCCGTGACAGGGGAGCCTTGGGTGGATACCGTCAAGTGATTCATCACGTGAAAGAAACTCTCATCCCCTTGGCCCTTTCACACCAACACCCCACTCCTGCACTCTTCGGTGATCCCCTTACTATCGATGGTTGTTTGACCCCTAGGCTCTTGTTTCTCCACATTGTTCCGCTCTCATTCATTATCCCTGACAAGAGGCCAGTGAGTATAATCTTCTATCTGTGTACCACAATGATTTTGATCGTCCATGCGTCTAGTTCCAATGGATGATCCCTCCAGCTTTATTGAGCGTAGCACAAGCTCTGGCTAGTTTAGAGTCCTTATTATCTTTCGTGAATGCTAAACTTATCTTATGTTCCTGTTCTCTTGACCAAATACTACAACTGCGTTGCCTGCATCGGTGGGTCCAAAACATCTTAAAAGCCGTGAGTTCATATACATCTCCAGTCCGTTTATCGGGACTGATGAATTATTGTTCATGGCAGTTCAGTGCTAGTCTCTGGGTTGTGATTGGTCGATAGGTGTCAAGTTGGCCACTGTCAACTACACTGCTAGTAGGAAAGAACACGATGTCACATATCATCTTCTCGACCCTCATACCACAGATTTCTAGATTTTCATGAAATTAGGGTGATAGTAGGGTGAGAAATAAATTCAACCTATTACACTGCGCTCTTTCTTGATCTGGCAAGTTTCGAGGACAGCTGATCTTGATCGGAACACGGTGTTTGCATCTGATCTCTTGGTGCGTACATTTAACGAATGGGCCTGTCTTTGTCTCATGGGAAATACCACAGATATTATGCTGGCCAGTCCTACCCCTGTGGGCTTGCCACTAATTGAAGAGCCAATACCCCCATTGCCACCGTGTCAAGGCACTGGAATTCGGTGGGGCTTAGGCTCACCATATCAAACCTACCCATTCTCTATCCACGACCCCACCTCTCGATTCAAGCCTGGTTATACCCTTCTCTTCGGCGATCCTACCAGCTGTCGTATGCATGTGCACTCCCTTTTTTGCACTGGATCATCGCCAACTCCCGTGGTCCCTTGTTTGTCCTGCCAGGCGACTGCAGGGCTCGTCAATGTCGTCCTTGATCATGCTCAAAGACCCTGTGGAAAACTGGACCTTACCATTCTAAGCCATATTCAGCTCAGAAAGAGGCTTGATTTAGCCACGAAGAAGGTGAAGAAGGAGCAACTGAAGGTGTGTAGTGTCTGGCGCTCAGATAACCTGTTTCTAAGCCCCGGATAGCAGTTCAACACCCGCAAGGCCCTTTTTTGCCTCCGCGCCCATAAGAAAATCTGGCGTACACTCCTCGACCTTATTGGTACTGAGAACATTCCTGGGCTACCACTGATTTTAAAGAATTCAAAACTTTGCAACTGGAGTGTGGAGAAATTACTGGAAATGGCCCAGATGGCTTTGGAGGGAAAATACCACCCACGGAACTACAGCGAGCTAGAGCTTGACCTTGCGATCGCAATCTATGAGCTAGGTGGT
This sequence comes from Tricholoma matsutake, assembly GCA_026075535.2. Classification (NCBI taxonomy): domain Eukaryota; kingdom Fungi; phylum Basidiomycota; class Agaricomycetes; order Agaricales; family Tricholomataceae; genus Tricholoma; species Tricholoma matsutake. Next base: position 297,111 of record AP026550.1, on the reverse strand, counting down.
GGGGCGGCCCTTCATGCCCTCCTTGACCGCCGCCAGGACTTCTGACTCCAAATCTTGGTCGGCTCCATCAAGATGGTCAATCTTCTTGCGAATATCGAGACAATGTTCAAGGATATCAAACCTGGACACAAAAAAGGCGGAATCATGCTTTCAATGGACAAGATCGCCAGTGACAGATGCCTCTGCTACCTTTCAGAGACCGACGAGATTGCGGGTCTATGTGAACATGCAAGGAAGCCATCGTCGGTCAGAATGGGCACCAACTTGGATGTCGTGTGCAACATTGCCCAGGCAGTATGGGATGGACAGGTCCATATTTGGCAAGAGGTCTTCGTGGCTACATTCGGGAGAAATGATGAGATGGACTATGGTGCTAAGCCCGTCTTGCTGCTACCAACGTGCAAGCAAGCCTTGTTTAGGCAGCAACCATTGTTTGACCTGCTGGTATGGTTTCTTTTCTTTTCTCTCTTGTTTTTATCTACTAAGTGTTTTCCTTCTTTCTTTAGGGTATAGTAAACTATTGCTAATGATGGGGGCTGACGCTATGCAACCCATGCCCATCCACGAATGCCCAAATGCCCTCCACGTGCAAACGGGATGTCAGTCCTCCAGAATGGACAGGAGATGGAGAAGGGGCACAGGTGATGGTTGAGGGGTACCTGGAGACCTGTGAAGGGGGATGCCTGCCAGGTAAGCACTTGTTGGTGCTCCAACCAGCACCACATCACTGACAGCCGCTTAACCCCCTCGACTAGGAAAGCCTGGAAGGACGAAGCAATGACGCACAAATGCTCATGCACATACACACCAACGACAGCTAGCCAATGATGACGACTATGACTATGGATGACACACCACCCGCACCCAGCTCCTTGAGCAACTGCTCTTGGGGTGGATTGCGGGTGGAACACCAACAGTGGACAGCAATGATGACAACAACTATGAACAACACAGCGACACAGCGACAACGACCACCTCCGTCATCGGATTGTCAACACCAGTAGCAACGGCACCCACATGACAACGATTGAGCCATCCTCATCAACACGAACACAATGACCACCAAGGAGGCCTATGCAACAATGGGGTACGACTACTACATTAATACATTACTCATGTTCACATCACTTGCATTTAAGAATGCACATTTCTCAAGCAAATCTCTATAATTTTTCATACACAGAAGTTTGAATAGAAGTTTACAAGTACGACAGTAATGTACATAGGATTATGGCTGTCGTTAATGGTAAAAGATTAAGTGACTCAAGTTGGGCGGCTATGAGAACTGGAGGCTCGCAGACGGTGCAGTGGGAATCGTGTGGTAAGAAGATGTGGTGGCAGCTGTTGCTGATGATGGTGGTGGATGGTGGTGCTTGTGCTGAAGGTGGTTGTGTCATGACTCAAGTTGGGTGGCTATGAGAACCGGAGGCTCACAGACGGTGCAGTGGGAATTGTGTGATAAGAAGATGTGGTGGCAGCTGTTGCTGATGATGGTGGTGGATGGTGGTGCTTGTGTCGAAGGTGGTTGTGGTCGTAGTCGTCTCCATCGTGTGGTCGTGGGTGTGTCGGTTCGTTGGCCTGGTATTCCTTCGAGCACTCACTGTCGGGAGCCGTCAGCACCCCCCATCTACCCTGCGAGAAGTGGGTCGCAGCAGTAGAGGTGGGTGTTGTGGTTGTCCAGTTGTGTCTTGGTGTTATTGCGTAGGTGTTGTGGTCATGGTCGTATTCGTCTCCCTGTCAGTTCATTGCCTGGTCATCCTCGCCGTCGGGAGCCGTTAGTACCCCCTGTCCACCCTGTGAGCAGAGGCTCGCAGCAGTAGAGGTGGGTGCTGGGGCTGTCCTGTTGTCGGTCATGTTCACATCCGTTAACACCCCATAACCCCCCTACGCACAGCAGGAAGGGGTGCTGGGTCATCCAGGGGGTGCTGTCCGCAGTTTGGTGCCATTGTTATCCCATTGCCATTGCGGTTTGACCCCCCTACGCACCCCGCGAGCAGATGTTCGCAGCGATGGAGAAGGTGGATTGGGTCCTGGCTTCTCGTTCATCGTGGGACCCGGATTTCATGCAAGAGGAGGCAAGGAGGTCAGTGGGCATTTATTCAGTATAGTGGTACTATGGTAGTCACATACCGTTTGGGTACCGCCCTGCACGGGCCTCCCGTCACTTCCTATCGTTCTCCCAAATCCTTGGTATCATTGGAATCATCCTTGATGGCCCATTTGAAGACTTGATGGGAGAGTTTGACTTCGAGGGCTGTCGAGCCTTAGAACTGAGTTTCGAACTAGAAACCAGCAAGTAGTCAGTGGTCAGTAAAATGAGAATGAAAAAGAATGTAAGGATCATGCTCATGATGTCGAATGGGTAAATGCCTGTGACATGGTTACAAATCTAGACAACGAGATGATTGGTATCATTATCTCATCAGGAAGATAATTTGCTTCCGTGTTATCATCCTGATGGGTTTTAGTTATGGGACAATCCTTTGCAGCATGCCCTGTTTCACAACATGTTGTAGTAGCCAATTTTTCACTCATGCATTTCTTCTGATGTCGCTCTGACGCAATCAGCACTGGAATCACTGAATAAGGTGAGGAAGGATTTCTAACAGATGAAAGAAATACCTTTTTGTCGTCTGTCTTTCTCTTGTTTCTTCTTTTTCGATTTTGGAGAGTTATTATTGATGGAACAGATTCTCCTGCAGCACCAACAGCTGAAGACACTGTGCATCCACCTTCATCTTCACCTATACCATCACTTCTCATACCTCGAGCCAGGTGGAGGGTCTCGGAGTGGTGTGTGGTGGAGAAATAGTGGATGCCGTACGACGAAATGGACATATTGGCACGTCTATACAGGCGAGTAGGAGTGGCTGAGATGCGTGGATGACGTGTCATGACAAAAAACATCAGCAGTTCACAGACGGCGCGTGTAGCACCGTCAAGAACAATTCAAACCGGGTTTCCCCAGTGCCATGCACATTCAAAAATGCGTAACATTCCTCCTCAGGGGGATCCATCGCCCCCACCCTTTCCAACCGCTCTATCCATTGTCCATAGATGGAGTTCGAATCTTGAAGGGGCAGATCGTTGTAAAAACAAACCTAGAACCTATATGCAGCCGAAAACAAATGTTAGGGCGGAGATGATGCGTTACACATCGTCTCGCTCACTCTAGAAGCCAGGAGAGTCCAATGACTCACCTTTGTTGAAGAAAACCGCACCATCTCATTGGAAACGGCCTGAAACAAGCCAAATGAGACTTGGGGAGCTGGATGCACCCCAAGTACGAAGTTATCAAACAGTGAATGGTGTTTTACACCATTCACTGCAGTGGGAGAGACCAAAGTCGGATGAGCCATGTGACGCTTGTCACAAATGTGAGGCCACAGACACATCCAACTCGATGTCAGATGCTCGTCAAATGGTTCCGCCAATCTGTTAGAAATCTCTCTCATAGTATGGTCCTATATCTGCCTTCGATTTGAGATACTAAGCCTGCCGAAATTGTGTGAAAAAAAGTTAAGGGTACCCTCAGAAAAGTGGCGTTAAATTGAGGATGGTCAAAAGGAAGAGGAGGTGAAGTTACTGGGATTTGAAAGGACATCATAGGTTTCATGGTGCAAAATTCTTGGCACCGCTTCTTCCTGGACCACAAGAGGTGCGTGGTGCTTCGTCATGACCTCAGGAGGCAACCGAGTGGAAAAAGATATGAAGGTTCTGCTAGTAACGGAAGTGACGGCTGAAGTTGGTTGGGTGACACATCATCTAGTCATCTGGGTCGCTATGGCATATGACGTCGAAAGAAGATAAGACTGGGGATTCATATGTGAAGAATTGGCCAGGCGTTGAAGTGAAAAAATGTACATACTCAACAGGCCATCCTTTGGTAGTCTTTCTCCATGCTGCTGGTTCTCGTGATCTCGGAAATTTCCAGAATATCATGTGATCGCGTCAAACTTCCACGTCACATCATGTAAAATTCTCCTCATCTGACTTCTTGTGTATCATTTCTCGGGACCGTTAACATCTGGCATCAATACTTGGGGCCATTGACTTCTGATGGATTCTGAGGACTCCATTCAAAGTCCATGACGGTGCAACTCCTGCAAGACATCAAAGGTCTTAAATGGAGATAACTTCAAAATTGCCAGAACAGGCTTTTCATTGACTTGCTTGGCATGTCTAACTGCAAGGCAGAGGAAGAATGCACTGAAAAAGAACAAAACTGGGCATCATATAGCTTCTGGTACCTCTGGAGACTTGTCTGATTCTAGCCTTGATGAGGAAGATAGTGATGAACAGGAGAATTTTTCTCTCCTATCTGAACTTAGCATTGATGCATTTCTGGATGCTATTTCTGATGCTGAAGAGGGGGTTTCCTCTCTCCTGGCTTGTGTAGACCTGTCTTCCCTCAGGTCTGAAGGGCCCAGGGAAAAAGCTAATACTCTGGCAAAGAGTATATAGGAATGAATCAAGTATCAATTTGTGTACCACAGTGTATACCATTCAAAGCAGTTTCCAACTGCACACTACATGTACCATTGCTCCCAAGTGTGTGAGTGCCAGCATAAGCCAAAGAATGGCAGACATGCAGGTGCAAAGTTATGGGACAAGGATGCAATGGATACTTTTGATTGCCATGGCTGGCTATTCATAACTGTTACAGAAGGAAGCAATATTGTGAATGTGAAATTCCAGCACAAAGATGATCATGTTCCTTACTGGAATATTGATGTTCCCCAGGATGTTCAGGATCTTGTCCGTAATAATCCAAGCATGACTCCAACTCAGGGAAATAAATATGCTTTGAAAATTACAATCTGATATTAACAAGTAAATTTTCAAGCTCTGGGATGAGGTGTTAAAGTCAGACCCAACACCAGCCTATTCAAGGAAAGCTGTCTATCATTTATGGTCTGATCAAATTTGCAAAACTTGGAAGCGAGATCCAGATGAGCTCAAGTCAGCCAAAATATTGCTTGATGAGGCATCAAAGCCCCAGCTTGGGAGAAAAGGGCTGTATGTTGTCCAACCAATTCCACTTCATGAAGAACCTGGGTTTACAGGAATTGCATTTGCACTACCTGAGATTCTTCATCAATGGGGTGGAAGAGTTTGAGAGGTTGCTTTAGACTCTGCTTGGAATACAAATGGATCCCGCTTTGAAGTGTATGCATTACTTGGGGAGATTTATGGATCTGGATGTCCCATGGGGTATATCCTAATCCAAACATCTGTAGAAAGGAGGCTGGAGGAAAGGAACATTATTTGACTGAGCTAATTTCCTATTTTAAAGGAACCTGGAAGATGAAAGCAATCATTACATTAACTGACAAAGACCTCTCTGAAATAAATGCCTTCCTGAAGGTTTATCCAGACACAAAACATCAACTTTGCTTCTGGCATTGTTTGGGTGCTGTAAAAACATGACTATCAATTCTCAGAAGAAGACCCAAATATTATGATGTTAAGGAGGCAATGAAGGAGTTTGATTGGATTTCAGAGACATTTGTTCCAATAGCACAGTCAAAAGAGACAAACCCAGATACTATGGTTGCAGCAAAAGCTATTCCACATTTAAAAATCAGACTTGGTGGTGTCCTTCAGAATACTGCACCAGAGCAAGCACCAGCTGGTCCACACTTAACTATTTGGTTGAATGGAATTGTTCAGTCTGTTGTTCCATTACCTAGGCAACAGAGAACTGTGCCAGATGATGAAGAAGACAATACCATGGAGAATGACAGCAATGAGAGACCTATCTGAAAAAGTGGAATGATTTATTTCTAAGGATATTGAGACTGATGCAGAAGATGGTCCTGACTGGATGTTTGAAGAAGAAGAGGTCAAGTCAAGCAATCCAAATTATGTTTTCTGCCCTACACCCCATCAGAAACAAATTCTTCATATGTTCACAAAACATTTTTGTCAACATACTCTTTTTGCTGAACATGATGGAAAATGGACTGCTAAACAAATACACCAGAATGCAGTATATGAGATGTATAACTTTTGTCACATTCGAGGACTTAGAGAAGTATGGGGATATCTGTGGGCATGCTGGTATTCACCAAAAATGTGGAAGCTTTGGGCAAGATCTACATCCCCAATACTTTCAAGACTTAGAACCACTATGAGTGTTGAAAATTTCTGGCACCAGTTAAAGCATGACTATCTCCATCATGTTGCCCAACCTAGACTTGACCATCTGGTTTAGAAACCACTTAATTATTGGATTAGCAAAGGGAAATCCAAAGTTAAAATTATGGTACATATTACAGGGAGTGGAGGTGTACCTAGCACAGACAAATCCAAAGAGAAAACTCTAAAGACCCCTTTGCCAATGCCCAGTATATGTGAAGATTTCAAAAATCAAATAATAGCCTAAAAATAGAATTGGCAGAAATAGGCAGATCAAGGCCACCAAATGACATCACACCAAGGGGTGGATGTCAGAAAGGGTATTCTGCCTCTAAATGGAAAACTGTCAACATGCACAAATGTGATAGAAAGGGAAATTAGTAATAAAAGAATAGAAGAGGGAAAATATAGGATGAGCATAAGAAATAGGAGAAACACATGGGGCACCCCCTAGTCCCCTTACACTAAAACCCATGATCCACCCTATGAGCAGTTGCTCACAGGGCTGGGGGCAGGTGCTGGGTCACTTATCATCATTTTCATCAATGGACAGTGCTTGTGTTGGTGTCACTGGTGGTGTTGTCCCCATTCCCTCATCATTGCCATCACCCTCCCCATCCCATTCCCATCGTCCCTCATCATTGGGGTGCTGGTGTCAGTGTGTGTTGGATCATCCCCTCCTTGTTCATTCCCCATCATTTGCTGTTCCTCATTGTTGGGTATTGGTTCACTGGTTGGTCATCCACCACCCTGCAAGCAGGGGCTTGCAGTGGTGGGGTAGGGTGGGGTAATGGGGTCCCATTGTTACAAGATTCTTATAACTTAAAAATGAAACTGAAGTAGTTAGTAAAAAGAAGGAAAAGAAAGAAAAAACTTACCTGGGGCCCAAATGCTGTACATCGGCATTTGGGCCCATTTTCTGTCTGTTGGCCATGGCTGTGTTTGGAATGTTGAGGGGCATTGGAGTGGGGCAGTAGGGGTTGAAGGAGCAGGTGATGGCAGTGGTAGGTGGATGATGGATGACAGAGGAGGTGTTGATGATACTGTGACAAAGTACAAAGGTAGGTAAATAACACATCAACAATCAAGAAAGATGTGGTGTGCACACAAGACCAAATGGTCAGTGCACCTGGGGGTATATAAGCCTCCCATTTCCCCTTGTAAGATGGGCTCACCCCACTTTTTATTTGTCAATATATAGTTGTACATCATGTAATTTACTATGTATGTATTTTAGATTTTGCTCTTGCCCTCCCTCTTGGTGAGGGGTAGGCATGGGTTATGGGTCATGGAAATTATGACCTGTACTTGTACCTGTGCCCACCCGTACCCATAACCCACACAGGTTCCCCTAGCCCATGCTATAGCCTACCACACCCTATGCAAGGGTAACCATGACTGAACTGTCATGGACTGGTTCCTTACAGTTTGGTAACCAGTCAAGTATGGCCAGTTATGACCAGTGTTTGTGGTCATGGTGTACATAATTTATTTTGGTGAGTTCTCCATCATCTCTTATGAACTTGGGCTTGATTCTAATAAAATAGTGTTGTTTAAATATTCTAATTAGATGAGAGGTCCAGGAGATAGAATATACTCCAATATTATAAGTTAGGTTACTATCTAAGTGCACTGGGTAACTGAGTCAGGTATTGTAGCATTGAAATTCAGTAATGCCTGGACAGTTACTTTTATAAACTTGGATTCTACACTGTTCTAAAGCACTAGCTGAATGGTGCAGCCATTATTCTATAGCAGCCACCCTTCCTCCTCCTTTTTCGCAAAAACCCATAGCATCATAACCCAATAATTCTGCAATGGTTCTTTTGTAACCATGGATTCAACACTATGTATAGTATATCTGCATTGTTCCAAATGCACTAGTTGAACGGTGCAGCCATTATTTTACACTAGCCACGCCTTTGTCTTCATCCCTCTCAAAAACTCATAGCATCATAACTCCATAATACTGCTATGGTTCCCTTCATTAGGCATCTTGTGTTGTATATATAAACTGTGCCAAATGCAGTAGTTAAATGGCATAGCCATTATTCTCTACCAGCCACCCCTTCCTCCTCATCTCTCCAAGGGGGATATCATATGATGAATATCTGATATGGGGTTGGTTAGTCCAGTACTTTACAGTCCCCCACCTGTCCTAGTGGACTCTGACTGGACTGACTGGAGTCCGAGTGGGGTCCAATTGAACTACACTAAGTCATGTAGAGTTCAATCCCCCACTGGAGTCCAACTGGAGTCCGAGTGGAATGCATTTCAACCAAATGATAAGTCAATTAGATACTGAGCTCAAAGGACTTCAGACTTGGTGAATCTCATAAAGTACCCACAAAATAAATTTGTATTGTGCAGGAATTGAACTCAAGACCTCACAATAAGCAATCACATGACAAACCAAACAAGTGTGCTCAACCACTTGAGCCACAGGAGACTTATTAGGAATCAATATAAGGTTTATTTATGACTCAACTTTTCATATTCTTCGAGGAGGCATTTTTCAAACAATTAAGATCAAAAAATTTTCATTAACCACATCCCTTGTGTAGGATACGAGGGAGTGGGTATAATATAATAATAAACAAAAAAAAAACCCTCTCACATCTTGTGAGAGGGGGGGAATTACTACTATGTACATAAAAAACTAAACCCCTTGTGTTTGGTGCAAGGGGGGGATTCATAAGTACTACAATATATATACCCCTTGCATTCAGTGTGAGGGGGGGACAGAGATAAATTAAAAATAATAAAGAGCCCTCCCCACACAAAATGTGGGGGAGGGGGGATTGGGGGATGTGGTCTGGGGTGGGTGTCATCACCCACACCTCCTCACATGCATCCATTGCTGTAGCAAGCGACACCCATCATCCACCCTATGAGCAGTTGCTTGTACGCGTCGGGATGGGTGCCATGGGGGGGTGTTGGTAGGCATCATTGTCATCAGTGTTGTTGTCATTGACTGCACATGCTCACAATCCATGTTAAGACTATAGGTCTTTAACTCAGCCTTGGCTTTGTATGTCACAGTTGGAGGCTTTCCAGCTGTCTCGGTATTGCACTAGGAGGCTTTCCTAGTGTATCGGGCTTCTGGCCTTCACTTGGGTACTTCCTCAAGTTGTTATGGCTATTCGTACTCAGAGGCTTTCTGAGTAGACCGTCGGTTCGTGTATCACAGTTGGAGGCTTTCCAACTGTCGAGTTTGAGTTATCACAGCTAGGGGCTTCCTAAGCTGTCGAGTGTTCTGGTTGAGTCTAAGACTGTTGTTTGAATTAGGTCAAGCTAAGGAATACAGGCAGTATTACTGTAGCTTATATATGATTCAGAGAATGTCTATCATCCAATCGGAATACGAGATCCTTGTCAAGTAAATATAGAAGGAACAATAGAACAGCAAGCCTCATGCCTAGCATGAGGCATCCGATGTCACGGAGTGCTGTGGCGCAGCATGTCAAAGAACAATAGCAGATAACCCTCATGCCAAGCATGAGGTGTCCGATGTCACGGATCCGATATCAAGGGTCCGATGTCGAGGAGTCCGATGTCACGGAGTCCGATGTCATGGAATACTGCGGTGCAGCATGTTGATCGACAGGAGTCAGGTCAGGGGGGGGGGTCTCCATCAGAAGTGAGTCATGTCATGTCAGAAGGGAAAAATGAAATGCCCGGTCTTGCGGGTCCAGATAACAAATTGTAACATCACCCTCTCTCTATCTTCGAAGTCACTGACTTCGATCAAAATCTCTTTCTCCTCTCTAGTCAGGAGGTGGGGTGGGGTCGTGGGGTTTGAGGAAATCGGTTGGAGCGCAGCAGTGTTCCCAACTCTCCGTGTTCTCCGAGCAGGAGCCTCTTTGCCAGGCTATATCTGCTCTCGTCATCATAGTGGGTATTCCACTGCAGGTCTCTCCACATGGGCACACTTACCCCTGATAGTGGTCTTCTGCTGGGGGCGAGTCCTTCTCGATCGATGTAGAAGTCCTCTGGGAAGTAGTCCTCCTCGTCCAGTTCTCCCTCAAAGCACCACTCTTCGTACTGTGCCCTCACCCAATTGTAATCTGCTTTCGTGCTTCTCCAGGCAAAGAGACAGCATTTCGGACAGGTCAAGGTCATCCTTCTTATCCAATCATCCCTTGTAATCCAGAAGAGAATCCCATGCGGGCATATCCATGCGGGTCTGCCAGGGAGTATGTTTGTCAGTGGTCGTTGGTCGATGACTGTTTGCCCAGTCCTTGCTGGGGTTCGTGGTAGGTGTAGTGTCGATGGGATGGTGAGCATTCTGTGGTTTCTTTTGTGGTTTGTTCGGTGGGTGTCTTGGTCTTGGGGGTTCTACAGCTGTTGTCGCTGTTTATATGCCTCTAGGATTGTCTTGGCATGTTTCAGGTTTCCCTCAGGCTCCCATGAGTTCTCCGAGGTCGGGTATCCGACCCACTTCACTAAGAAGTGCATGGTCCTTCCTTTCTTTTTATGTCCGATGATCGCTTCCACTTCATACTCCGATTCGCCTTCTATCAGGTCAGGCGGTGGTTCTGGGAAGTTTGGTCCATGTGTCTCAGTTTCTTTGTACAGGGAAAGAAGTGCCATGTGGAATACCGGGTGTATTTTCCACTGTTCTGGTAACTTCAGTCGATAGGAGAGTGGGCTCAGGACCTTCTCGATAGAGAACGGACCTTCTCTTTTCGGTGTGAGCTTCTTTGTTTGGTGCGTCATTCTGAGGTTCTTTGCTTCTAGCCACACTCTGTCTCCTTCTTTGAATGGGGTGAAGTGCCTTGTTGTTCTTTCCGCCATCATCTGTCTGGCTAACTCGTGAGTTGCCTTTGCTTCGTCTTGGGCCCATTGCAGTGCAACTATTTGTTTTTCTATGGCCGGTATGTTTGTCTTCAGGTAGGGGAGTGGGATTGCCTTGGGCTATTCCCATCATGAGGTAGAACGGGGAGTTCTTCTGTATGGAGTGCATACTCTGGTTGTGCATGAACTCCACGGTCGGGAGGAGGTGCTTCCAATTCTCCTGGTTGTTTGAGCAGAAGATCCGTAAGTATACTTCCACTTCCTGGTTCACCCATTCTGTCTCCCCATTGGTCTGGGGGTGGTATGCTGTGCTCATTGCCAGCTTGATTCCGAGCAGCCTTCCTAGCTCCTGGAACAGCTGCGAGGCAAATCTGGGATCTCTGTCAGAGATGATCTTGTCTGGGAGGCCGAATCGTTTGTAGACGTAGTCTAGATAGAGGGTGGCCGCTCCCAATGCATCCACAGTTTTCCTGCAAGGGATAAAGATTACCCCCTTCGTAAGCCCATGGTCTACCACGACCATGAGTGCATAATAACCATCGGACTCTGGTAGGTCGGTTATGAAATCTGTTGTCACCATCGCGAATGGTCTTGTCGCTTCAGATTTGATCGGTTGTAGCGGGGGGGTCGTCGGGTGCATGTTGACCTTCATCTGCTGGCATATTGCGCATCCAGCAATGTAGTTCTTGATGTACGTCATCATCCCCGGCCACCAGTAGTCTCTCCTGATCATTTCGGTTGTTTGCCATTGTCCCGGGTGTCCACTGGTCACTCCTTCGTGGTACTTTTGCACCAGCTTCTTTCATAGATCTCTGTTGTCTGGGACGTAGCACCTGTCTCGGAAGAATAGAAGGCCGTCTTCTATCTTCCAGTCTTCCAGTGCTGACTTTATTGGCGGCATTCCCTTGGTCTTTAGCGCCTCGATTGCGCTTTTCACCAGGTCATCTTTCATGATACTCCCTGCGAGTAAGTCATGCATTTCGGTGTCAATGAATTTCACGAATACTGTTTCTGGCAGCATTGTGATGTCTTCATTATCGTTGTCTTCTTCCAGTACATGATCTGCTCTCCGTGATAACACATTGCTCTGTACCATCTGTGATCCAGGCACATGGACGATTTGCAGGTCGAATTCCGATAGGAATAAGCTCCATCTTGCCTGTTGTCTGTTCAGTTTCTGTGCCGTTCGGAAGTACGTCAAATTCTTGTGATCCGACAGGATTACCACTGGGTGTTCTGAACCCATTAGGTAGTGTCTCCAGGTTTCTAGCAATCGTATTATCGCCAGTAGCTCCCTGTCGTAAATCTCATAGTTCTGTTCCGTTGGTGTTAGTGCATGCGATATATATCCGCATGGGTGCCAGTCCCCATTTGTGTCCCTTTGTCTCAGCACTCCTCCTGTCGCATGTTTTGAGGTGTCTGATTCGATCGTGAATGGCTTTGTTGGGTCTGGCATCAGCAGTACCGGGGCTTCTGCGAATTTCCTTTTTAGCATTTGAAAGGCTTGTTCGCATTCCATTGTCCAGTTCAATGTCTTGTCCTTCTTCGTCAGTTCATTAAGTGGTCTGCTTGTCTCCGTGAAATGCCCAATGAATTTCCTGTAGAAATTCCCAAATCCCAGGAAGGATCTGACTGCCTTTACATTCGTCAGGGTAGGCCAATCCTGTATACCTGCCAGTTTTGTGTTGTCCATGGCAATTTCATTGGGTCGGATGATTAGACCCAAGAATTCCACTTCGTGGACGTCAAACTTGCATTTCTCCGGCTTCAGGTATAAGTCGTTTTCTGCCAGTCGTTGCAGTACCCTCTTTGTCCTTTCCTGGTGTTCATTCTGATCCTTGGAGAATATCAGGATGTCGTCCATGTAGATCATGAGCCATCCTTCTCCGATCATGTCGCGGAATATCTCGTTCATCATTGCCTGGAAGGTCACCGGTGAGTTGCATAATCCAAAGAACATCACCGTTGGTTCAAACAGCCCCCGATTTGTCTTGAAGGCTGCCTTCCATTGATCTCCATCTTTGATTCTGACATTGTGATATCCCCATCGGATGTCCAATTTCATAAACCATTTTGCCCCTCTTAGTTTGTCCAACAGGTCTCCTACCAGCGGCAGTGGGTAGGTGTTCTTGATCGTTCCGTTCTTCAAGTACCTGTAATCTTGGCAAGGTCATAGCGTGTCCAAGTCCTTCTTTGCAATGAAGAAGAATGGCGACGCCATGGGCGATTTCGATGGTCGGATGTATCCTTTCTGCAGGCTTTCATTGAGAAACTCGTTGAGTTTCTTTTGTTCTGCTGGTGACAGTGGGTAAACCCTGCAATCCTTCGCTACAAAGTCTGGTTTCAGTTCGATCGCGTGATCCCAGGGTCTTGATTCTGGGAATCGTTCTGATGCTTCCTTTTCGAATATCCATCGGTACTCCTTGTACTGTTCGGGGAGTAGTTCATCTAGGGTCTTCTGTTTGGGGTCTCCTTCCTTCTTGTGTGTCAGGTGTTGAGAGACCGATGTCTTTGCCCTAATCCAGATATTTTGTCCATAAGCATATCATGGTGATCCTTTTGCCTTTACAATCCGAGAGATTGTCTTCGTCATCAGAGAATATCCGTATCTTGGCTCATCATATTCCTCCGTCAGCAGTGTCTTAGCTGGCTTGAATATTCCAATGATGGGTTCTCCTCGGATGTAGGCAACTAGTAGCTCATCATCTTCGATCCTTAGTTCGGGTGTCTCTTTCGGTTGTTCCATTGCCTGTTCCATTGCCTGTTCGTGGTTTGCCTGTGCTGGGTTTTCCTTCCCAGTGTCTTCTTCATCTTGTGGCCCAGTGGGCTCCGCATCTTGAAGAGTCGTGATCGTGATCTCTTCATCATCAATTTCTTCAATCGTCGCTTTTCTTGTCTCAATGGGCACCTTGCTCCTTTTTGGTTCTCCATGGAGGACTCCTCCTATCAGTTTCGCCTTGGCGACAACTCTTCGGCATTGCTCTCGGTGTTCTTCTTTTGCCAGTTCTTCTTTCTTGTTTTTCAGGGCTATCTTTTCCCTTGCTTTTGCGACTATTTGGGCCAGTGCCAGTCATCCTTCTTCTTTTCTAGCGGCCAATTTCTCCAGCTCTCTGGTGGCCAGCTTTTTCCACTGTGCTTGTTCTTCCTCGGCAGCTTTCTTCTTGAGGGCGAGCTTCTCTTGATCTCTAGCAATGATGCCTCAGCACCATGCCTCTCATTCTTCTTTTGTCATGTCTAAGGGGTTCTTCTTCTTTTCGGTTCGCTTCTGATGCCATGACAGGTGTTCATCGTCGGGTTTCTTGGTTTGTACCCTACTGATAAGGGTTCTCCCTCCCCCATGTGAGAATTCGGGGTGGGTCTTGTCATTTGTCCTGAATTGGAAGGTTCCAATTCTCCAGTCGATTACTGGATTGATTCTCCTGAGCCACAGCAAGCCCAAGATGACTGATTCCTTTCCCAGTCCTGCAATGAGGAAGGTTGTTGGGAAAGTCCTTCCATTGATCGTCAAGAGTCCCTTGGCGTAGTGGGAAATCTCCCCTTTCTTGTTTGGGGTTCCGTCCACGTTCTTGACCTTGATCACCTTCTCCAGGGGGTACAGTTCAAATCCGCCGTCCTCTGCGAATTCATGACTCATGAATATCCCTCCTGCTCCTGAGTCGAGTATGGCTTCGGTTTCGATGGCTTTCCCTCTGCCTGCTCCTAGCACTTTGACATCTAAACACATAGATTGATTCTTCAAAGTGGCTAGTAGTACAGAGCAGACAGAGAGTTCGGTGGTACCTGGCATCAAGGCAGGCCACCCCTTTAAAAACCCTCATCTCCAATAGCAGCGACGGCTGTCGCTTTTTCTTCTCCATCGAGTTCGTTCAAGATCGCTTGGATCTTCGAGTAGGCTTCTTTGCCTTTGTTCTTTGGGAAAGGCCAGTCCTCGGTCCTTGTTTCCCCTTTCTTGTGTTCAGTTGCTCTGTGTCCGGGCTGGTGGCACACAAAGCACAACCCTTTCTTCATGTGTTTGATCCTCTCCTGGTAGGAGAGGCGGTTGATCTCGAGTGGGGTTTCCTTTGCCTTAGAGGCCAGGGGCTTCTTTGTAAAAGTCTCCTGTAGCCTCCCTGCTATGGCCTTTGCTCTTCTCCACTGTCCATCGTACTTGGAGGCGGTGTTGATCATTCCTTCCAAGGTCGTAGGGATCGTTTCCATGTTGAAAACTCTTTCGAGGAGCTTGGGGTTCAACCCATCCATAAAGAGTTCAATGAGGGTGGTGTCGTCGTTGATTCCCGCCTTCTCTTGCAGGATTCAGAACTGCGCAATGTAGTCCTCCAGGTCCTGTCCCTGCTTCAATATCTTCATCTCGGTTCTGGCCCTGCCAGCTTCGTCGATCAGTGTGAATGCTGTCTTGAGCACCGATTCAAAGGTTGACCAAGTTCCTAGGTCCTCTCTTTCTGCCCATGTCTGTGCCCAGGGTGCAGCGGTTCCTCTGTTCATGAAGGACAATGCGAAGATGATTTTCTTCTCGTTGGTGTCATAGATTCCATGGTTCACTCTCAAATAGAGTTTCACTTCTTGCAAGAACTTTGCAGTTCTAGTTCGGTCCCCTGTGAAGTCGGAGGGGGTTTATATCCTGATCTCCTTGGTCGATGCGGTCAGTTCGGTGGACATGTTGGCATTGTCATTGGATAAGGAGAATGGGTCTCGTTCTGGAGTTTCTTCTGTATCGAGGGATCTAAAGTCCTCTTCATCGAGGTATCGGGGTTCTTCATCACTGGTTCTCTTTGAGAACCACTTTTGTGCTGGTTCCGAGTATTGTACTAGTTGACCCTGGTATCTATACTACGGGGTTCTTCCTGATGATGATGCTCCGGTTGGAGGTCTGTCTGGGCTTTGTCTGAAAGACGTTGTGTCTGCACCTAGGTAGGTGGACTTCATAGATCAGCTTGACCTTTTGTTAAGACTATAGGTCTTTAACTCAGCCTTGGCTTTGTATGTCACAGTTGGAGGCTTTCCAGCTGTCTCGGTATTGCACTAGGAGGCTTTCCTAGTGTATCGGGCTTCTGGCCTTCACTTGGGTACTTCCTCAAGTTGTTATGGCTATTCATACTCAGAGGCTTTCTGAGTAGACCGTCGGTTCGTGTATCACAGTTGGAGGCTTTCCAACTGTTGAGTTTGAGTTATCACAGCTAGGGGCTTCCTAAGCTGTTGAGTATTCTGGTTGAGTCTAAGACCGTTGTTTGAATTAGGTCAAGCTAAGGAATACAGGCAGTATTACTGTAGCTTATATACGGTTCAGAGAATGTCTATCGTCCAATCGGAATACGAGATCCTTGTCAAGTAAATATAGAAGGAACAATAGAACAGCAAGCCTCATGCCTAGCATGAGGCATCCGATGTCATGGAGTGCTGCAGTGCAGCATGTCGAAGAACAATAGCAGATAACCCTCATGCCAAGCATGAGGCGTCCGATGTCATGGATCCGATATCAAGGGTCCGATGTCAAGGAGTCTGATGTCACGGAGTCCGACGTCATGGAATACTGCAGTGCAGCATGTTGATTGACAGGAGTCAGGTCAGGGGGGGGGGGTCTCCATCGGAAGTGAGTCATGTCGTGTCAGAAGGGAAAAATGAAATGCCCGGTCTTGTGGGTCCAGATAACAAATCGTAACAATCCACCCTACAAGCAGGGGCTCACAGGTGTGGGGTGGGCATGTAATAAAGACCCCTCCCCACACAAAATGCAGGGGAGGAGGGTGTAGTAAAGTGGAGGGGGTAGACTTATATCACACACTGCAAGAACACAATTAACATATATTTTGCTGTGTGTAAAAAAGTCTGTCGATGTAATTAAAACTGGCCCTTATAAAGGGACTGGTGGCTTGCGCAAACACTAAGTAAATATATCTAAATACTGGGCATCACCCCGGATCACTACATTCTCCCCTTCTGGCTTGGACCCATGGGTCCAAGCCAGAACCCAAAAGAAACAAGACATGTACAAGAAAGTTCCAAGGAGATTGATTGATGTCTTCACCATGATGGTGGGAAGGAAACTAAGTCCCAAGGAGACAAAGCAATGGAAATCCATTCCGTGTCCAAGCGGGGTGGAGATGAGAGTCCTGCAAGAAGTTATTTTGCCTCCTCGCCACGTAGGGAGGAGGTGGAAGGCAAGGGTTCTGTACCAACAGGGTTATCAAGATCCATCCCGCCCCCAAGCGGAGTGGAGAGAATAGTGGGGGTCAGAGGAGCCATGGTTTGGGAGATGGGGGTCAGAGGAACAGGGGAAGGCTCGGGTGACTGTTCTCCTCCAAGGGGAGCAGTCATGGAGCCCGCCTCTTCATCAGTCTCTGACACTGAGTCAGTCTCCTCAGTGTCATATCCCTTTTTGGTCCATCGACTTTGGGTGACCTGCACATTGGGGAAGCTAGACTGGATTGCTCCACACTTGTTTGGAGCCACGCTTGCGGTGGCGGCACATTGTCTCCTTTGCTCATTTTTGGCATGGTTCTTATTGGCCTTGGTTTGACGTGGGGGACCCACATAGGTCCATCCCCTGTCAGCATAGTCTGGGGTCGCCAACACTTGGGAGGCGGTCCCTTGAATCGGCTTGGGGACTCCAGGGATCGGATTGGACTCAACCACAACAATGGGCTGAGTAGGAATAGGATTGGTGGATGGGGGAACGACGGCAGAGGGAACTGTCGTTGTGGATGCATTGATATTCAACCATGCCTGAGGCAAGTCAGGATGAATGGAGAGGGATCAAAAGCCAGATGGGCCTGCTGGTGGGGAGACCACCGAGGTCAGAGCAGCAGGGGGAGGTGCAGTAGGAGACATGGGACATCAAGGTGCAATGTGCATGGACGCTGACAACCCTGGGTGGCTGCCCAGGGGAAATGCAAGGTTGAGTGCGTTGGGGTCTTGTTTCCGCTTGGGAGGCAGGGGCTGAGTTAAACACCTGCTCCCTGGTGGGGCAATCCACCACTGGGGTTCCATCATCAAAGGGGCATTGTAGGCATCGGGGGCGGGTAACTGCTTCAAACGTTGGAGAACATCTGAAGCTGGAGCCGAGTCTTCTTCATGTCGCAACTCCGCTGCCCCAGTGACCCATCCTAGCCCATAATGATAAGCTTCTCTGATTTCATGGTCAGAGACTCCCAGAAGAGCAAGCTGGCGAACCACATCCTCGATGGTGATGTTGGGAGAAATGTTTGACATAAACTGTCAATCATGCCAAATGCTCATAGATAGGTGTAGCTCCTGGCAGGTCCTTCAGTATAACCTGGGGGTACAGAACACTTCTGCCAGGAGTAATTGTAATAGTTGTTTTTGCTTCTGGGGAATCCCAGAAGGAATTTGTTGCCTCATGAGGAGCATTCCTCAAACATGAGGGAGGCTAACTCACGAGTGATCCAGTATCAACCTGGGGGCATTCTGGAATTGAAATAGTTGGCGATGCATAAACCGTGCCCAGGACTCTGGTGAGTTATTGACCGGAGGCTGAGGCATCCGGTCAGGGTCTTGGAGTTGGCAGATTCCCTTAGCTGACTGGCGCTCTACAGGCAACCACTTGGGGAGTCTCCAGGTTACAATTGCGTGGCTCATGAGTGACATGCGAGCTGCAGGGGCAGTTAGACTGGCCATGCATATGTACGACTGGGCCTGTCAAACAGAGAGGCAGGCAGCAGTGACAGGTAGTGGATGCAAAAGCCATCCACATCCATAGCATCAATGGGGGTTTGAGGAGGATGGGAAGGACCATTGGACAGAGTGGCAGGCCTTGAAGCAGCACCTGCGTAGTTGGATCAAACGAGGGGCCCAGTGACTGGGGAAGGCTCATGAGCACAGGATCTCTTAGTGGGCTGGTCTTCTCGCCGTTGGTCCACCTGATCCTCAAGGCTGTGAATCCTAGCCTTGAGGTCAGTGATCTCATCGTCGTAGCTGTCATACATCTGCTCAGCAGTGCATCTGACTTCTGCCATGAAGTCTCAGTCTCGTTGATCCCAAGCCTCGAAGTAGTCCCTGTCCTGTTCGAATTTGTGCTGGTACATGTGCATCGCATAGGCCTTGCATACTTCACATCCTACCCGGTGAGCTATGACACCCAGGTGACTATCGTACCTCCACTCCTCCCTAGGGGGGGCAGTCCTCATTTCTCATCTCTGATCAACTCTCGCATGCTCAACAGAGCCGCCAGTGGATGGAGACCGTCTTCTCCTATCCTCTCTCCTTGAGCCTTGTGGTTTGAATTCTCTCCTCACTTCCCTCCTCGAGCCTTGCGGTTCGAGGTCCCTCCTTCCTTGCGGTTCGAGGTCCCTCCTTCCTTGCGGTTCGAGGTCCCTCCTTCCTTGCGGTTCGAGGTCCCTCCTTCCTTGCGGTTCGAGGTCCCTCCTTCCTTGCGGTTCGAGGTCCCTCCTTCCTTGCGGTTCGAGGTCCCTCCTTCCTTGCCTTTCCTCCCTCCTATCCCTCCCCCTTTGAGGCATGTCGGCCTCACAAAAACAGTGAAAAGTTGGCGAGTCATCCATTGAGTAGTCGTTGGACTGGCCATCCATGATGAATGGTTGGACTTGAAGAAAGAAAAGAAAAAAATTGATTCAACTCCGCCAGTCAACTGTACAGCACTTTCCCATGCCTCAGGAAAAACATGACCATCACACCTGAAGAGTTTGAATCTTCCCACCATTGTGGAAGATGCCAGGCCCACAGCCACCTGGCCTTCTCAACCAAGTTGAGAAGTTTCATTGCCCTTGGTGTGCTGGTGCATGCTTGGGCAGATCCATCCATTCCTTGGCACCCACAAGGGCCAAGAAAGTGTCCAGGGCAGCCAACTCATTGCACACAGCCAGCGGTTCCCAAGTGGACTTGCCCATGCTCCACTTCACTTCCAATTCCAATGCATGACCCTTCCAACGATGGGACGTGATCTCCTCGACCCACCATTCAGCATTGTCAGGGGCGCCAAAGTTGTAAGGATCCAGGCGCCTTCTGTCAGGAAACAGGGCATCATCATTCTCATAATAGGGACATAGCAGGTTCACATGGAATCTGCCATGTATCCGCCAACTCTGGAGCTCAGAAGGTAAGTCCAGATCATAATTGGAAGTATCTGGGTAGCTTTGCAGGACCTCATACAGTCCTATGAACTTGGGAAAGAGCTTACTGGCCCTCCCCTTGGGCAATGTCAGGTTCTTGGTAGATAGGTATACTTTCTCTCCTGGTCTGATGTCAGGCTCCTTTCCACGCCATTTGTTGGCATGGAACCATTGGAACATGCACTCAGCAATAATATTGTCATGAGCAATTGCCATGTTGCATAACACATCCATGGTGAAGGTCCATACTCCAGGTGGCACTTACTCTGGAGTAGGTATTTCTCACATCATGCGAGGAAGATACCCATAGGTTACCTCAAACGGAGCCATCCCAGTAGCCCGATTGATGGTGGAGTTGATAGCAAACTCCACCAATGCCAGGAATTTGACCCAGTCTTTCTGGTTGGAAGCCACGAAAGACCATAAGATCTGAGCAATGGATCGATTGGCTCGCTCAGTAGCACCGTCCATCTGAGGATGGAAGGAGGTGGACATCAGTAACTTTACATTCAAGACTTGGTGGACTTCCCGCCACCAGTGGGAGGTGAACTTGGAATCCCGGTCAGAAACAATGGATCCAGGCAACCCATGCAGCCTAACTATCTCTTTGATGAAAAGTCAGAGGTGGTGGTGGTGATCATTATGGGAACCAGGTGCACCATAGATGACAATCGGCATATCACCACCCATAGGTAATTAAACCCTTCTGACTCAGGGAACGGACCAATAAAGTCCATCCCTATGGATTCCCAAGGATGGATCGGGGTGGGCAACGAATGTAACTTACCAATGGGGGAGCGATACTCCCCCTTGGACCGAATGCAGGCCTCACAGGATTTACAGAACTTATCCACTTCGTATTGGAGGCGAGGCCACCAATAACATCGCCTAACATACTCAGAGGTCTTTGCTGGGCCAAAGTGCCCAATGATTGAGTGGGCTTGGTCGATGATATGGCCATGTAAAGTTGTGTCCTTGGAGGGCACCGAGGGAACACACACAACATGTTATCCTCCTTTGTTCTTCATCCATATTATACCGTCGATCACCTCAAAGTCAGGGTGATCTTCCGGGTTATCCAGGACTTTGCCAAATACCTTGTCCTCCTTATATCCCTGTCGGATGTCCTCATCCATCGGGTTCTATTGTGGGGTCTTCCCCTCGGGGCTCTTTAGGACCTCCTGTCCCATTCTCATCCTGTGCACCGGCAAGCACCGCCGTGGCCAGTTCTCGATCCTCAACCCGCTCATGCAAGGCTCTCAGGTGCTCTTCTGCTTGACAGACCTGGGCCTTGGCAGATTGTGTCTCGATGACTCAATTCCTAATTTCCAAATGACAATCCCAGGGCAAGTCCTCATGCATAGGATCAAGGCGTACATCGGCAAACACATAATGTTGCACCAGGGGTGTGTCTTCCCAGTTATCAAACTGGTAATACCAGGACAGGGCATCCGTGACCTTGTTGAGGTTCCCTTTGGCATACTGTATGTCAAAGTCGAAGTGTGAGAGGTACTCCATCCACTGGGACTGACGGGCTGATAATCGACACTGGGTCTGGAAAAACTCCAAGGCCTTGTGATCTGTCACCACGTGAAGTCGCCGACCTATTAGCTTATTTTCCCACTTGAGAAGCACCTCAAGGATTGCAATGGTTTCATGCTCAAAGGTCCTATAGTTCCTTTGAGCATCCGAGAACTTTTTGGATAGGAATCTGGCTGGTCGACAGCTCTGCCATTCAGGGCCCTGCCCATACATGGCCCCAACCCCGAGTACCAAAGCATTGCAAATCACCCAGATGGGCTCCTCTGAGCTGGCATCAATGGGTTTTAGAACTGGGGTCGAACAACAGATGTCTTTGATAGTCTGGAAACAGCTATCATGCAGAGGATGCCAACAGAATGATTGTCCATTCTTCATCATAGCAGAGAGTGGACTGGTGTATGCCGAAATATTGGGAAGGAAGTGGGCTAGGTACTGAACTAGTCCCAAGAACCGTTGAACCTCATGATAGTTTTGAGGCACCTTCCATTCTCGTATCCTCGCCATTTTATTGCTGTCTGCATGGAGGCCCTTGTCATCTATCATATGGCCAAGACATTCAAGTTTCTCAGCATATAGTTCACATTTATCTGCACAAAGGTACAGTTCATGCTCTCGTAGTTTATTGAACACGAGCTGCAGGTGGTGTTGATGTTCAACAACTGATTTGCTAAACACAAAGATATCATTGAGATAAGCATGCATGAATCCCTGAAGATGGAGTTCATCAATTGTTGGAAAGTAGCTGGGGCATTGCAATCGCCCTGCTGCATCACCAGGCTCTCAAAAGTGCCCAGTACCATCGTGAACACTGTTTTCCAGATGTCCTCTGGTTCGACTGGAATCTGCTCATAAGCATCAGATAAGTCAATCTTCGAATGATACTTCACTCGAGCTACATCCAGCCTGATCAGGTCCTGATCAGGGAAAGGCATCACATTCTTGACAGTATTGTCATTCCTCTTTTTCGCATTCACCACGGTATGGATGTCCCCATTTTTCTTGGGGACCACCAGCATTGGAGCAGCTTGCTCTGTGCATGCTGGTCTCCACCATCCCACCCGACAATACCTCTCAATTTTATTGGCAAGGGGTTGTCGCATCGAGTCAGGACACTTAGGTAAGTGGTTGTTATACCTCTTCTTTTCATCCACCAATGGGATTTGATGGTTGATCTCCCTCATTGGAGGGAGTCATTCTGGTACACCCTGCAGGATGTCCTTGCAGACCTCAAGCCATTCCTCCCACAACTGGGGAATGTCCTTCTTGCCCAAAGGTCCTTGGGCCTTTGTGCTCTCAGCTAGCTCTTCGCAGATAGCAAAGAGCGCTTCATTCAGGTCCGACAGTTGCTGTTCTGAGAGCACCTCCTGCACTGTGGGGCAACCTAGATCGATTCCACAATTTGGTCCCTCGGGGTATCTGTCCCGAGTAAACTCCTCAACATATTCATCCCAATCACCAGAGTCCTTGTGGTCGCTCTCTGGCTCCTGGTCAAGGCCCCTATTCAAGGAATCCAAGTCTTCATCTTTGGGCCCCAGGAGGATGGGGTCTGATGTCCCCAATCCATGCCCCTTACGGGGACGATCCACATCGTTCTCCTCCTTCATTGTCACAGAGGCCCGGCCTCTAGATGGAGGCTGGGCCAAAACCGAACTTATCCCTAGCTTATTGGGATCCTTCAATATGCTGTTGAGTCACTCATCCTGTCCAGGTTGAGTTCTCATGGCATATCTGCATACTTGTCAAAAAGTGCTTTCGCTCTTGACAATGGTGGGAGGACCTGGCCCTGAAACCACACCTTGTCTCGCTCAAAGTCCAGGATGAGCCTATATTTCCTCATAAACACCATACCCACAATTGCATCATATCTATCGAGGTTGATCACATCGAAATAATGATTGGCTCTTATGGTCCCTAATTCGAACTCTGCAAAGAGCCTGAAATTGATTTTGGACTGACATCCCACCATACATAGCTGGAGGGGTACTGGGTCCTCCGGCTCGTGCACTTTCAGATTTGCAGATACAGTAAACTCAGGTGAAACCGAGTCGGCCATACACCCCGAGTCTAGAAGTACGTTAGCTTCAAGACCATGGATCTTCATCCTTATGATGAAGCACCGGTTGTCCTTCTCAGTTCGAGGAGGTCAGACAATTTTCTTGGATGACTTCCTCAGGGCAGGGGGGCACCTGAGGTTCATGGAGATGGGAGGGGAGGAGTCAGTGATCACCTCTATCTGCTCAGGGGGATGACTTGGTTCAACTGTCTCCTCCTTGGAATCCTCCTCTGAGTCGGATACTGATTGCATGGAGGGACATGAGTCTGATGCTGAATCTGACTCATAATCGTAGATTGCCTCCCGGATGGCTCCAAATCATTCAGGGTCATTGCCTTCATTGGATCCTGAATCATTGTCTGAGTTCAGGGGGTATGGATCCCCATCAGAACTGTATTGGGATCCCAACATGTCCTGGTCTGATTCCTCAGAATCACTATGAACTAATGCCAATCATTCATCCTCCACTGGAGGGGAATCATTCTCAGCGCCATCAAGTTCCTCGCGGGTGGCGTACATCCTCGCGCCCATATGGGGTTTTGATTGTCCTGGGGTATTGTACTCAGGACACTTCTTATCAGTGGAGTAATGACCTAATCCCCCACACTTGTAGCAGGTGGGAGGAGGCTTGGTTTCCTCATACTTTTTAGTAGGGGCATGATCTCTGGGAGTCCAGTCTCCAGATATGGGTGTCTTCCTATCCTCCTGACGAGGTTCCTTCCTCATGGAAAACACTTCGCGAGTTCTATTGGGCCTGTCTCTGTTTCTAGGTCGACTGTCTCACCTGGGTGGATATCGGGTTCATTCACGAGATCACTCAGGGCAGTGACCCTCCTGGGCGGAGGTGGTCACCTTGGGTTTTGGAACATCCTTACTGGAAGACAGGGCCTCCACCAGGTGCTTATGCTCCTGGTATCTCTTCTTCTTCCTGAATATTTCTTCGGCTCCACGGGCATAGTACAGGATGGTATCCATGGAACTGGCTTCCATGGAACAGCCTTTGTCAAATATAAAAGACACCATAGTCTGGGGTAACCCAGACAAAAGTTGGGTCTTGAAGGTGAAACGGTCCAGGGCTCGGATCATCCTGGTAGCAGCTCATGACTCCTTTGACTACATCATATTTCACCTTTGCAAAGTGATCAGCCATGTCATGGGTAGCATTGTTGTGTATAAACTGATCGTATAGACCAGTGATCACATCCTTAAAAGACCACTGGGCCCAGTGGGGGTATACTCCATCCACATTGTCCTCAAACCAGGTCAGGGCTACTCCTTCTAGGTACACGCCTGTATACTTGATCCTTTTGGCATCAAGACTGGGACCACTCATTTTGCT
Source organism: Tricholoma matsutake (assembly GCA_026075535.2). Lineage (NCBI taxonomy): Eukaryota > Fungi > Basidiomycota > Agaricomycetes > Agaricales > Tricholomataceae > Tricholoma > Tricholoma matsutake. The sequence goes on along the minus strand of AP026550.1, from coordinate 272,159 downwards.
CACCTTCAACCATCGAAGGAGAGCATTCAGCCACCATTCAAACACCTCAGTATCCGAGCTCCTGCCATAAGTTGGGGAGTGGGAACACGGGGTCCATTCTTTTGATCCGGGAGCAATTCCACAGTTGCAGACACTGTACTGTCAATCTGCTGATGGAACTTGGCATGCACCGCCTTCAAATATTTGGAAGGGCAATGGGTGCCTTTATCTCAGTAGGAGTCGAGCTCCCCACCATACCCTCATCGATGGGAATGGGCATCTGTGTGAGCAGAGGCAGACAGGGTATCTCCTCAGTGACTGATGCTTGGGTTGGGTCTCAACTTTGAGTGGGACCAAGAATTAGGGTGAAGGAGGCTATGCTCTTTGACCTCGTCCTCCTCATCACTGGGAGGAGGAGTTTCCTCATCTCTATTGCTATCATTGCTGTCGCTGCCAGAAGGGGAGGAGTCACCTCCTCCACCTCCAATTCCCCTTGGCCCTCTGCACCCAGGGGTTTCTTCTCTTCTTCTTTGCTCTGGACGAATAGAGCTAGGAGCATGGCTGTGCGGGCCTTCCTTGGAAGAGGGGGCCTCTTCATATGGGAATCCCTTGACATCAAAATGTATACCCTGGTCTGGGATATTGGTATACTGTCCCTCGCGGAGAGCGGAGTCTCTGAATCGTTGAAGAGCCACTTTGCTGGCTCCATCGTAGTGAACCGACTTCTTTTGAGGGGTCCCAATGTCGGATTCCCTATGGTTTGAAGTGGGGGTCCCACCACGAGGGAGATTTGGAGTACTATTCTCCTCCCAACTGGGAGGAGAGGCAGGGCCCTGACTACCAGATTCACGACAAATTTGGACAGAGAACCCCCTCATCAGCTCTTGTATTTGCATGTTGAGTTGAGTTGGGTCATAACTGTCCTGATCCAGGTGCCAGTTGATGATCTCACAGGCCAGAGTGGTGTATGAGGCTATGCTCCTTTCCTCCTGGCTAGGTGGAATGAGGTTTTCAGGTTTCTTCTCCTCTTGACGTCATTTGCTACTTCCCTCATCCATAGGTGTGGGTGAGGGAGTCGAGACTGGTCTACCAGATGGGCACATGGGGTTCTCTTGTGGTGAGGGGCAGACTGGCTCTCCCGACTAGGGGAGAGTCTGGGCGTACTCCCTGGAGAGCATGGACCCAAAGAGGGGGGAGGAGATGGGGAAGGTGAATCATTCCGACAATGGATGCTGCTAGCAGGATCTGGATCTTGGGTCGACGCTCTCAATGCCGAATCGACTTCTTCGACTTCTTTGATGGCACTCAACTGATTCCCATCAGCTGGGTTATGGGACCGGTCACCAGGGGGTTCTGAATCCGAACCACCTTTAGTCCTGGCTCGGGTGGTCTTCTTCTTTACTTTTGTAGAGGACATGTCAGTCGGGCTGGGGTCCGTTGTGGGTAGTGTCAAACTCAGATCACAAGTCTAAATGAACTGTGGCTGGTGGCATCAGGGTCGATTTTGATATTATGGCACAATATGACATTCGTGAAGGCGAAGTCGAGTGGATATTCTTTTGGTAAAATAATGGATTTGAGTGTTCAAAAAAGTGTAGTAAAGCGGAGGGGGTAGACTTATATCACACACTGCAAGAACACAATTAACATATATTTTGCTGTGTGTAAAAAAGTCTGTCGATGTAATTAAAACCGGCCCTTATAAAGGGACCAGTGGCTTGCACAAACACTAAGTAAATATATGTAAATACTGGGCATCACCCCAGATCACTACAGAGGGGTTGGGGGATGCAGTCTGGGGTGGGTGCCATTGCCCACCCTCCTCACACGTGTCTGCTGCCATAGCAAGCCACACCTGTTGATAGGTCCACTTTGCACATAGAGCTCTGAACTTCATCCAAAACATCACCAAACCCTCCAATAAAACTCCCATGACTCTCCAAATGTCTATGAACATCTACAAACACTACAAAGTCTTTGCAAAGTCCTTCATAACACATCAAACGATTTAGGATAGCTTCACAGCACTTCAAGGACACTCAGCCGATCTTACCTCATCTTCAAATTATATTATTGCACCCTTGCACCTCTTGGCAAGCTTACTGAGCATAGGAAGGGAACGAGATGAACATTTTAGGATGCAACAAGTTGTTTAGCAAAATATAGGTGATTTTGTAAGGGGACTAGAGGGTGCCCCATGTGTTTCTCCTATTTTTTACATTTGTCCTACATTTTTCCCCATCTCATTTCCTTCTATTCTTCATTTTCTATGATTTTTCCTCATTTTATTACTAATTTTCCCTTTCTATCACATTTGTGCATGTTGACAGTTTTATATTTAGAGACAGAGTACCCCTTCTGGCATTTACCCCTTGGTACAATGTCACTCAGTGGCCTTGATCAGCCTATCTCCGCCTTTTCTATTTTTAGATTATTATTTGATTTTTGCAGTTTTCACATATACTGGGCACTGGCAAAGGGGTCCTTAGAGTTTTCTCTTTGGATTTCCCTTTGCTAGGTGTGCCTCCAATCCCTGTACTATGTAGTATAATTTTAACTTTGGATTTCCCTTTGCTAGAGGCTGAGGTTGCCCTTATAGTAGAAAACTTTCTCTTAAGGCCCGAAATCATGAACACGCTGCCAAATATAGGCAGGTACGGAGTGGACAATGCTTCCCAAAGCTCCATAGACTCCCTACACACTGTTCCTGACAGTCCCACCTTTAGTGCGCCACCATTTTCACCAAACGCGCCCCCTAGCGCCATGGACACATCAGAGTGCCTTGACACACTTGAAAGCGATGTTACCGGAATATGCACACAAATCGATTTGCTTAAATCTACGATCGAAAACTTCATCAGAACACTTCAGACTAGCTCCATGACTAATATTCCCCCCATTGCGACTCCAAGCGTGCCCAACAACGATGTGCCGCCTAACACACCCACTAAGGAGCATGCCCAGATCAAACCATCCCCCCCCGCCAAATTTAATGGTGTGCATGTGCAGGGACATGCGTTCCTTAACTCCTGTGAGTTGTATATCAGTGTCCAGTCGCATCAATTCATCGATGAAGCTGCAAAAATTTATTGGGCCTTCACATACATGAAATCTGAATGCGCCTATCTCTATGTGGACCGTATTCTGTGCCAAACTAAAGAACTCAGTTCTCTACCTTTCTCCACTTGGGGTGACCTTTGGGCAGAGTTTGTATGCCACTTTTGTCCCCTCAATGAGCACCACTGAGCAGTGACACAACTTGAGTCATCCTCATACCACCAGGCACATCGATCCATGGACGATTATATCGATGAGTTTAAAGACTTGGTGGACATGGCAGGATATGGGGGTGGGCTACCAGTGGTGGTGAAGTTCCAACGAGGCCTCAACCGAGAGAGTCAGGACCAGATTGCCCAGATGTTGGAAGGATGTCTGGTGGACGATGATATCTATGCTTGGTACAAAGCTGCTTCCCTCTGTGATGAGAACTGACTCACAAATGCAGCATTCAATGCTGCATTCTGGGCTCCAACTACCACTCCTGCATCCCACATCTTTGATCGAACCCTCCCCCAACATAACCCCATTCCTGTCCGTCAAACTCCTGTGCCAGCCATCAATGTTCCAGTACTAATGGATGTCGATGCAGCCCATAGTCGTGTGCGCAGGTTGAACCTCTGCTACTGCTGTGGGGAAACTGGACATATGGCTGGAGTGTATCCCCATCGTCAGGATATCCACATGCTCACCCCTGAGGGGCGAGATGAGCTCCTCCAGGACCTGTTGGCACTTGTAGATGTCGAGGAAGCGAAGGGTCAGGTTGCAGAGGAGATCAAATCAGAAGTTGTAGAGGAGCAGGATTTTTCTATTTGCAGTGAGTGAATCATACACCCTTGTTGCCTGTCCATAACCACTTTGAAGTTTTGTCAGTTGAATCCCCAGAGAATGAATCTGATTCCATGACTATTCCCCTCTCTGACCCTTTGAAGTTGGGTGAAGACATACCTGCCCCTCCTATCTCTGCCTCTGCCTCACGCCCCAAAATTAAATTGTGGGAGCACAAGCTACCATGCAAATATATTGTTGCATCCACTCCCTCTGCACACTCCTTGAACCTGGCGATCGAACTACAGACTACCAACACTGGACAGATACTTGGTGTCTCTGCACTCCTAGACTCTGGTGCTACTGGTCTCTTCATCGATGCTTACCTCACACAACAACACCGCCTGAATACTCGCTCACTCTCATGTCCGATACCTGTTTATAATGTGGATGGGTCCCCAAATGAAGCTGGTGCCATCCGAGAGGTTGTGGACCTGGTCCTTTGTTACAAAGATCATAGTGAGCATACCCTTTTTGCTGTCACTCAGTTAGGGAAGCAGAAAGTGATTTTGGGCTATCTGTGGCTTTGAGACCACAACCCAGATGTTAACTGGCATACTGGGGAGGTCACCATGAGCGGATGTCCATCCAGCTGTTGCACCTGTTTCATGGAAGCCAGACAAGAGCACCACGGACAAAGGGCCTCGGTATGATGCACTCAGAAGTGTCATGCTGGACCCCTACCTCTGCCTAATGTGGAGTTGGAGGGGGTTCCTGATCTGATGCCGGACTCAGATGACGATGAGGAGGAGCCGGAGGAAGTGGAGGAAGGTGATCGGATTTTCTGCACTGCAATTCGTCCATCACATGAGGTGTGTGCTACATCGAACATATCCCAATGCCTCGCCGAGACCTTCCACAAAAACAATACTGTTAAATCCTCTACTGACTCCTTGCTTCCTCATCTCCACAAGTTCAAGGACTAGTGTTTTAAGGTCTAGTTTGGTCCGGTTTTTCGACCCCAGAATGGGCAACTGGCAACTGCAACCGGTCCCAACCAACACCCAACTTATGAGGACCACAACTGGACTGTATTGTTAGGAAACCACCCCATTACCTAATAAAATTTCATTTTTATTTTATTATGTTGAATTATGCTACATGACGCCAAATTACACTACACTTTGATAGTGTGAGAATTTTATTTCGCACGCATCAAAATGTACGCGCATGTACGAGTGCGTCAGTAACAACAATGTACAATATATGTAACATAGTATATAAACCCTAAATATATGCCTAGGGGACCCCAGTTGTGTTCTCTTAGGTATTCCACCTATGCTTTCGGTGTGAAAGGCCTATCTCAACAAACTCACCTATAAATAACCCCTCGCATCAAAACCATCAGTTCCTCCATCATGAGCACGGATCCTGCCCCCTTCTTGTAGAGAGAACCCGCACGGTCTTAGCTAGCAGATAGTGGGTGTCACCCTAACAGAAGAACACAACTTCCCATATCAGTGCACCTTCTCTTACTTGCGCATACATCATTGTTTCACTGCGCCACATCCGATTACTCATCCTTTTGGCATGAGCCAGAAGTACTTGTATACACATAATCTACCTTTTCTTTTGTAAGCTGACGCCAGGCCTCACCTTACATTGCGACTGCCAGTGATTGAGAGGCAGCGCTCGTCATTAGGACAGCTGCAACCAGACAACTGATTGGATCTGGTTTAGTTACGATTTACATCACTCTATTCGGATGACTATTTTAGTTACAAGCCAAATTCAGTGTTATCTCCGAGATCAGGCACTGTTGGAAGGGTTATTGATCTGAAGTGTCAAATTAGGCGCCTGACAAACGATTGACAAATGATCAACAAACCATCACGTGACCTGTAAACGTTTGGAGAGGTCTTGAAGAAAAAATCTTGAATTTGTCAAAGAAGTGATTCATCACAGATTCTACAATTATGTCCAAACCTTCAACTTCTAATCCCGGCCCTAATCCTGTTCCCACACCAGCACTAGAGGCAAAAATTGATGCACTCACAGCACAAATGTCCCAATTAGTGTTAGTGTTGGCAGCCTCACAGCCCAGACAAGCGGAAGTACAGCCAGAGACGACAGGAGAAAGAGATGATGAGATGGAGGAGATGGTGGAGTGGATATCGCAGGAGGATGAGATGGTGGAGAAATCCAGAATGGAAAAGCATGCTTACCTAAGTACGCACCCCCACAAATCTTTGACGGTACCATGGAGAATACAAAATCCTTCATCAGCTCTATAGTATTGTACATCCATGGGAGGAAGCCAGAGTTTCATACAGCCGAGTCTAGGATTATGTTTGCTCTATCGTACATCCAGGGGGGGAAAGCACAGTTCTGGAGAAACGAGGCTATTAATCAAATTGCCATGGGAAATAAACCATTTGCAACCTTCAAGGAATTTCTGGAGAGATTGGAGGCACAGTTTGGAGACCCTAATTCAAAGGCGACAGTCAATGCTAAATTAAAGATCATGTGCCAAGGTTCCCTAATGGCGGATGAATTTATTTTGCAGTTCAAAGCAGAAGCTTCGCAAACAGACATGGGAGAAGCCGTGTTGATAGAGTTTTTGAAAGCAGGATTAAATCCCTCTTTGTTCAAATCTATCTACTGACTACCTTCTATGCCAGAGAAGTTGGATGAGTGGTATAATTGGGCCATGTGCCTTGACTGGCAATATCAGCAGGAACAGGCGGAGTCAAAGTTGATGTACGGAAGTAGTAAATTTGGAAAGTCATCAGGAGGAAAGTCCAAGAAAGGAAAGGCGCCTCAGGCACAAGCTCCTAGGGCACAGCCACTGGCCATGGCAGTGACACCTATAGTTACAGAGTCAGCAGCACCAGCAGAGGCAATGGAGGTTGATCAAGCAGGGAGACAAGCCCCACTTAAATGTTTTAACTGTGAGCAGTTAGGACACATTTCTAGGAATTGTAGGCAGAAAAGAAAGATTAGGGAAGCTACAATCAAGGAAGTGAAGCTGGAGGAAGGCAAGCAGAAGAATTTTGTGGAAGAGTCCCAGTGAAGGTTTCCCCATTGGTGACCCAGAATCATTACAATGTATTAGTATCCGAGGAAACCCAGAGCAAATCAGAAAAGGAAATCGAGGAGGAGTATAACTGTTCTGAATCACGTGACAAAAAGGAGTACAACTGTTGTCAATCACGTGACAATTTTCATGCATCATTTCCGAAAACCCCTAAATTCTTTATTCGCTCTGCGCGAATAGAACCCAAGATCACCTTGACTGTGGGACTGAAGACAGTGGACACACATGCAGCTGTTGATGTGGAAGTGTTGCTTGATAGTGGTGCTACAGGATTATTTATTAATTGGTCCTTAATTACCGGAAACGGTATTAACACATGCAAGCTGGCGCAACCTATAATGGTGTACAATATTGACAGAACAGTCAATCGTGGAGGAACTATCAAGGAGGAGGTGACCATGATCCTAAAGTATCAGGAGCATCAGGAGCGAGCCGTATTCGAAGTGTGTGATCTTGGGAAAACCAATCTAATAATAGGATGTCTGTGGTTATGGAAGCATAATCCCGAAATTGATTGGAAAACTGGGAAAGTACAAATGACTCATTGTCCTAAGGAATGTAATGTGTATGGGAGGAAGATGAAGAAGGAAAAAAGGAAAAAGAAAGAGAAAGAACGTCTGAGAAAGTATTCTGTTACGATGGAGGAAGTGGAGGATGAGGAAATGCCAAATGAGGAAGTTCCAGTCATGATCGAGAAAGAAGAGCAGAGGCAAACCTTTAGAACAATTCGTGGAGGCAGAATCGTTACAATGTATTAGTATCTGAGGAAACCCAGAGTAAATCAGAAAAGGAAATTGAGGAGGAGTACAACTGTTCTGAATCATGTGACAAAGAGGAGTACAACCATTGTCAATCACGTGACAAAGAAAATTGTCATGCACCATTTCCGAAAACACCTAAATTCTTTATTCGCTCTGTGCAAATAGAACCCAAAATCACCTTGACTGTGGGACTGAAGACAGTGGATATGCATGCAGCGATTGATGTGGAAGTGTTGCTTGATAGCGGTGCTACAGGATTATTCATTAATCAATCCTTAATTACCGGAAACGGTATTAACACACACAAGCTGGTAATGGTGTATAATATTGACGGAACAGTCAATCGTGGAGGAACTATCAAGGAGGAGGTGACTATGGTATTAAAGTATCAGGAGCATCAGGAGCGAGCCATATTTGAAGTGTGCAATCTTGGGAAAACCAATCTAATAATAGGATGTCTGTGGTTATGGAAGCATAATCCCAAAATTGATTGGAAAACTGGGAAAGTACAAATGACTCGTTGTCTGAAGGAATGTAATGTGTATGGGAGGAAGATGAAGAAGGAAAAAAGGAAAAAGAGAGAGAAAGAACATCTGAGGAAGTATTCTGTTACGATGGAGGAAGTGGAGGATGAGGAAATGCCAAATGGGGAAGTTCTGGTCATGATTGAGAAAGAAGAGCAGAAGCAAAGTTTAGAGCAATTCATGGAGGACAGTCATGGGACAAGAATATTGTGAAGGTGGAGAAGCCAGTGGAGGAGTGGGTGCCAAAAGTGTATCATGAATATCTGTCAGTGTTCCAGAAGAAGGAGTCTGAGCAAATGCCAGTGCAGAAGCCATGGGATCATGGGATCGAGATGAAGCCAGGGTTTGTGCCAAAGAAGTTGAAGGTATCTCCATTATCTCCAATGGAACAAGAAGAAGTGGATGCATTCCTGAAGGAGCAATTGCACAAAGGATACATACGACCTTCAAAATCACTGCAGACATCACCAATATTCTTCATGCCAAAGAAAGACCAGAGGAAGAGGATGTGTACAGATTATATGTATCTGAATGAGTGGACAGTGAAGAATGTGTACCCCCTGCCATTGATCTCAGAAATAATTGACAAGGTGGGAAAAGCCAAGGTCTTTACAAAATTGGATTTATGATGGGGATACAACAATGTACGAATAAAGAAAGGAGATGAGTGGAAGGCCGCATTTGCCACATGTTGAGGATCCTTCGAGCTGCTTGTCATGTTTTTCGGGATGACTAATAGTCCCCCGACCTTTCAAAATATGATGAACAACATTTTCAAGGACATAATAGACAAAGGCATGGTAATAATATTTATTGACGACATTCTGATATTCATGGAGGATGAAGAAAATCATGAGGCGATAGTGCAGGAGGTGCTACAGAGGTTAGCAGAGAATGATCTATTTTTGAAACCGGAGAAGTGTGTGTTTGGGGCAAGCGAGATTGAGTTCCTAGGATTATTGATCAGCCCTGACGGGATCAAAATGGATCCGATCAAGGTACAGGCAATCACAGATTGGCCTGTGCCCACCCATGTCAAGCAGGTTCAAGCCTTCTTGGGACTCGCAAATTATTGTTGTTGCTTTGTGCACAATTTTTCTAAAATTGCCGCACCCTTACATAACCTTATGCGAAAGGGAGTAGTATGGAGGTGGGGAGAGCAGCAGCAGACAGCATTTGAGGAGTTGAAGAGGAAGTTTGTGGAGGGACCAATATTAGCCCTGGTGGATTTCACACGCCCTTTACAAGTGGAATCAGATGCATCCGATTTTGCTACTGGAGCGGTATTATCAATGCTGTGCAAAGTTTAAATGTAATCTGAATGCTCCGCATCGCATTGCGAGAATGGTGTCTGAGGGGATGAAATTCTGGCCTTACCAAAATTTCATGGAGGGGACAGATGCAATATTTTCTCACCTAGAAGTCGAGGCATAAAAGGGGGGTAATGTTAGGAAACCACCCCATTACCTAATAAAATTTCATTTTTATTTTAATATGTCGAATTACGCTATATTACGCCAAATGACGCTACACTTTGATAGTGTGAGAATTTTATTTCGCACACATCAATATGTACATGCATGTACGAGTGCGTCAGTAACAACAAAGTACAATATATGTAACATAGTATATAAACCCTAAATATATGCCTAGGGGACCCCAGTTGTGTTCTCTTAGGTATTCCACCTATGCTTGTGGTGTGAATGGCCTATCTCAACAAACTCACCTATTAATAACCCCTCATATCAAAACCATCAGTTCCCCAATCACGTGCATGGATCCCGACCCCTTCTTGTAGAGAGAACCCACATGGTCTTAGCTAGCAGATAGTGGGTGTTGCCCTAACAGCCTTTGAATCTCTCAAACAATCAGGAGATATCTTAATTCTAGTTACTGAAGCAGAATCAACTCATCCATCAACTTTTCCCTTCACCTATTCCATCATCTTCGTCATCATCTTCTACCTCTTCATCATCATCTTCTACCTCTTTGTCCTCATCTCTACCTCTTCATTTATCCTTCCGATAACTTCAACACCTCTACCATCTATCACCCAAGTCCTAACCCCTACTCCAAGAGCTATTGCACTCATGACTACACAAGCCACTATGCCAGCTCATGGTCATTCCACGGCTCTGAAGTTTGATCCTACTCAGCCTCGAGAACTTTGTAGGTACTTTAACAAACTCGAAATGTTGTTTCCAGCATGCAGAATTACCAATTCCAATGATATGAAGAAGCACGCCTGTCGCTACATCAACATTGACACTTCCGAACTTTGGGAATCAATCCCAGAATATGACACAGGGGTCTCGTTCAATGCCTTTCATGCTGCTATTCATAAGTTGTACCCCAGACCCCAAGTGGTCAATCGCAGATATGGATAAGCTTATCAGCAAACAACTTTGCATTGGTATCTACAGCATGAACAAATTAGTATTATATTATCGGTCTTTCTACAACATCACAAAATTCCTCACCACAAAAAATTGACTTTCAGCCACTGAACAAAGCAGGGCTTTCATTTGCAGCTTTCAACCAGGATTATGGACGCAAATTGTGTGCTGTCTCGAGCTCAAATTCCCCAATCATTACCCAGATGACCCTTATCCTCTCAATGACATCCATGCTGCTGTGAACTTTGTTTTAGCAGGCACCACATCTTCGCGAACTCCCTCAGCCACAACTTTGCAAGTCCCATCCTCATCTTTGACTTTGACCTCTATCCCTACTACTTCTACATCATCCCCACAAATCAACACAGAGGATCTATCAGTGATTCTCAAGAAATTCACAACCACTCTCATCACTGCCTTAACAGGATCTCGCCCCAACAATAGCAACAACAATTCCCCTTATGTTAATCAGAGATCTCACCAGGATCAACTCAAAAATCTAGTCTGTATTTTCTGCGGTCTTTCAGGACACTTCATTAGCAATTGTTTAGTCTGTCAAACATATATTAACAATGGAAAGTGCAAGAAGAATGCTGAAGGGAAGGTTGTGCTTCCACCTGGACAGTTCATACCTCGAAACATTCCTGGGCATTGTATCAAAGATTGCATCGACAAGTGGATTCGTCGAAACCCAGACATAAACATTGTCCCCGCCCTCATGTACAGCATTGCACCTTTGCCCACTCCAGCTCCCACTCCTAGGGGGATCTACCAGATTGCTGACATGAATACTTCAGCTGATATTTGTATAGCTCGTTTAGAACAAGAGCTATATGCCTTACAAAGTGGTCAAAACTTTGCTCGACCCAATCCTGATCCAGCTGCAGCTCCTGTAGTTCAGCCATTGATCTCATCTGGCCCTCTGTCAGCAGTACCAGTTGTGCTTCCCATTCTGACCATCGCTGCTCCTTCAATATCATCCACTGTGACCAATCCACCTACTTCCAACATAGCACCAGCAATGGCTTTGCAGCCAACTTCAAATTCGCAACCCACCCCAAGTTTGCAACCTGCTGTGAGTTCACAACCCCCAGTCCACCCCTATGCCGCAGCATCAGAGAACACTTACCTCCTGCCTCATGAATGAAACTTTGCCTCTACTAGTAAAGGTAAAGAATGTGATGGTCCTTCATACCACACAGTAGCCCCCATTCAGAATGACAAAATCACTCAGGACATATTTTCATGTTCAATGAACACACTGATCGTCACTCTCACTATGGAAGAACTTCTTTCACTATCGCCCAAAGTTCGCACAAAATGGAAAAAACAACTGACTCCATGTCGCATTCTGAATCAGGATGGAAACAATGCAGTTGCTCTTAAATCAGACGATTGATGTGAGAGGACAATCTATTCTGTTGTTCTAAGTAGCTAGTACAAGGCTATATATGTTTGGAAGAGATGGTACTTGAAAGGAAATAAAACATGAGGAATACATAAGGCAAGATATAAAACAGTAAAGAACTTTGCAAATCATAAAATAAATGAAAGATGATGAGAAGGGAAACATATAGAGTCACAGTGTATCAAGGGTACCTGTCCTATTGATCCAATATATCATGGAAATGTCAAAGCGCCACAATCACGTCCTAAAATCACATTGTTGTATCTCCTCGTGTCCGGTGGTGCTCAAAATGTGATGCACTAACTCATACAAGGTGTGCTGTGTGTGTCTGAAAGGTGGTGCAATAGGCATACAGTGGCTGAAGGCATTCGAGGTGCTGCAAAGTCATTCAAACTTGTTCGAAATAGTTTGAAGTTGTTCGAAATAGTTTCAGAGTGGTTTTGTGGAGTTGTAGGGGATTGTAGGGGATGGGAGCATGTGTGGTGATGTGTTGATGCATTTGGAGATGTTCCCAGAGCTTAGAGTGCAAGGTGGACCTATCATTTTCCCCCTTACTGAAATCCTGACTGTCCCAGTCAGCCAATCAGAGTCACATGTGAAATGTGTGATTGTGTTGAAGCTGTAAACAAAACTCAAAAAACTTCTCGTTCTCCTTCATCAACTCCTACGCCTTCAATACTAACTTCTATCATGTCCCTCCTTGCCAAACTCAACCACAAAGTTCTCGAATATGCAAAGTCGATGCCAGATCACGGTGTCACTGAGGATCTCGACTTCAAGGTATGGGGCAAAGGGTTTTGTGATAAGATGGTAAGTTTCCACTTTTCATTCAATATTCGAGGATGCTAACACAATATGCTCAGGTGGAATATGATGAACTGGCGGATGACCTGGGCGAGGAACATGACTTGACTGTGCAACAGGTTGTTGACAAGGTGTTCAATCTTTTTAAACCAATGGCTCAATGCAAATGGCTTTCGTGGGGGGGGGGACCTTTTGTTTGCAGATCTGAGTGAGCAGGTAGAGCGAGAGCAAAGGGAAGAGGAAGCAAAACAGGTTTGGGAGGAGGAGGCTCGCAGGGTGGAGGAAGATGCAAAGAAGGTGAAATTTGAGGCTTGGAGAGGGGCATTAGGAGATGCTTGAAATGCAGCTCTTGCTGCATTTTGTGCTAAAACTTTGTCAAAGGAGGAGCTACAATGACAAAATGCGGAGTTAGCAGCTGAAGCATGAGTGATCGAGAGGGCAGAGGCTGGGGAGGATGATGAGGATGAGGATTTAGAAGAACTCCCAATAATCAGGATAGGAAAGTGGAAGGCAGTGGAGGTCGATGCAAACAACGACAAAGAAGATGAACTCAGTGAGGATGCAATGGAGGCAAAGTGGGCAAAGTTTGCGACAGGTGAACTACTTGATTTCCAGGGTCTGGTAAGTGTTTTGTTCAACTTCAAGGTTCTTTCTGACTGCTAATGATTTCGTAGTGTGATTGATGCGCTGGGTTCAAGTCTCAGCCATCATGTGTTGTCAAGGATGGAGCTCTGAGGTGCATGAAATGCACTCAAGCAGCGCAAGGGTGTTACGGGGGGGGCTTTCGAGGCAGGGACTTTGAAAAGGTGAAACAAGAAAGTTTGGGGTCACAAAACAAGATTTGCACCCAAAACCAGGGACACAATTTGTTTGAACTTGTCGAAGGCCATTCTGACACTTTTGTTCAGATTGTTTTAGCACTTCAAATTCGGGTTGTGGGGCTGGTCGAGGCAGAGGAGATGGCTGCAGGTACCTCAAAGCTGCCAGAGGAAAGGTCAAAGGAGAAAAAATGAGTATCAAAGGGGAAAGGAAAGGCAAAGAGTATTTGCAAGGACGAAGATACTGAGGGAGTGGATGAGGAATGGGTGATGCATTGATGACATATCGTGGCGAGACTGGCTGACAAAAAGGTCGAATTAGAGATGTTGTGGAAGGAGATAGAAAGGCTCAAGGCATTGTTAGAAGAATAGATAGTTTTTATGGTTTTGTTCTTGTGTGAATATAGATTTTCGTGAGTTTTGACAAACAAGGTGATAAGGAAAGTAAAAATGAAATATGAAAATAAGGGAAAGGCTCAGTAGATCATCATGGCTGAAAAACCCTTTTGGAGTTTGTGCGACCATTAATGCAATATCGCAACTTGTATTGTACACCATTGCCGCTGCCATTGCCATTCACTGCCAGTGCCGCTGCTTTTGCCACTGTAGTGTTTTTTGCATCAAATCTCTTCATCACTTTTCATTGTTCCTCCACAAAGGCTTTGTCCCCTGTCTTCCCTGACTTCTTCCACATCAAAATGAAACCCCACAAAAAGGTTGTGGCACTGAACACTTCCTGCACATTCTTGGCCTGCATATCTTTTTGCCAAGTATATAATGTTCTCCTCTTGATGGTGGAAAACTTTTGTTCTTTCTACATCAACATCAAAACATCATTTAACATCTGCATCACCAGTCCCAGACTACAATGAATGTAAAATGCAAACAAGTCCTTGGCCAAATCACTGACATCAAGAATGTGATCCATGCTGGCCTCCACATGGGTAACATTGAGGCCATGATGAAGGAGCAATATTGGGCACTGGTAAGTAATCAGCTTGGAGTGATGAGAATGGTACTCACAAGGATTCCGGTCAGAATTTCCAGAATTCTGGGGAATTCCATTTACATATATTTTTCTCACAATTCATAATTCCAATCAGACTGAAGGGTCAATTTTACCTCTGGAATCCCTGGAATCTACCCGGACTCATTTTTACCTGGAACAGTCAGATCAACTGGATGCACGGCAACTAGCATAACTGGAATAACTGGAATGCATGTGCTTTCCCAAGTAAATTTTTGACGTACAACAAGAATTGAACACTCAACCTTGGGTCTGCACACATAACAGCATGCTTAACCACTGAGCTACAAAGTAATTATTTGTCTACATACATCTAATACCTTTATTACCCAACCAAGGTGCGTAGTTACAGCCATTAATGGAATATGCAAACATGCATATTGCATGACACATGACACATGACTGCCAGCTCACAACCACCACCACCGTTGTCAATGCCGCCTCCTCCTCCTCTCCACTCTACCACCACCACTGTGTGTGCACCTGCCACCACCATTCCCATGCCCACTGCCTCCATCACCACCACCTTCAAATGAGCTGACTGGATAGAACATGGGCCCAAACGATGGCAATTGTCGTTTGGGCCATAGATAAGCTTTTTCTTTTTTCTTTTTCTTTTTATCAAACAACGAATTGTAATTTATTGCTTTTTAGGCTATATACTACTGGGGACGACCTGCTGCAATGAAAAACGCGCAACACATGCCCACAGCCACCCAATCCCCTCCTCCCCTTTCAAATGGGATGTGAGGCTGTCAACATGGGCTAGGTGGGTGCAGAGGAATGCCAGGAGACCCCACAAGGGGGATACCTGCCTAGTAAGCACCCACCAACCCCCATACCCAAATGGGGGATGATGGCGACAAACAACAACAAGCCACCCACCCCCAGCCTCACGAGCAACTGCTTGTGGGGTGGAACATGGGTGGAATGACGCCCAGGCACAGGGACAGGAGACAATGACCACACACCACCCGCCCCCAGCCTCACAAGCAACTGCTCGTGGGGTGGATTGTGGGTGGAACAACAATGACAACAAGCTACCCACCCCCAGCCTCATGAGCAACTGCTCATGGGGTGGAACATGGGTGGAACAATGCCTATGCACCTGGATAGGAGATGATGACACACCACCCACCCCCAGCCTCACAAGCAACTACTCGTGGGGTGGATTGTGGGTGGAATGACAATGACGACAAGCCACCCACCCCCAGCCTCACGAGCAACTGCTCATGGGGTGGATTGTGGGTGGAATGACAGACAACTCACCTAGCACAGCGGGGTCATGTCCCTTCCCCCTCCCCCACATTTCGTGTGGGGAGGGTTTTTTTGTAGTTTTAATTATTTAATATATTATTAAACCTCCCCCTCCCCCATTTTGTCTGTGGGGGAGGGTTTTTTTTTTCTTGACGTTTTTACCTCCCCCCTCGCGCTGAATGCGAGGGGTTAGTTTTATGTATATATATAATCAAATCATCCCCTGCGAGGGATGGGCTTAAATTTAAAAAAATTTGATCTTAATTATCTACTTCGAAAAAATGAAGTTGTGAGTTTGAGTGTCAGAAATAAACTTTATAATAGCTATTTAATAATTCACCTGTGGCTCAACTGGTTGAGCACGGTGTTGGGTTATCACATGAGGCCTTGAGTTCAATCCTTGCTCTGCACCAATTAATTTTGTAGGCAACTGAGGAACTTCAGGACTCGAAGTTTGACTTGACTTGACTTTCTACTGTTGTATACTGTAAGTTATTGCTGTTTGCAGAATAGTTGGTGGAAGCACGCACAAACAACAAAATCTGCACATTTGATGGTCAAACTTCTGCAGGCGATATCTCGACAACCACCCAACCAATTACTATAGTTTTTAGTGCTACAGACTCGGCCATATGTGCTCTAGACGGCCCCATAGTTATTTGATTTATTTGAGCACTCTGAGATTTTTATAAAATAGGTGATCGACATAAGTGTCTGCAGTGAATAGCATGAGAACTACACAGTAGAAAAATAAGTCCAGGCTACGAAGAGTGTATTCAGTATGTATGAAAACAGCCCCAGTGAGATTACAGAAAAAATGTGAGTTGTTGCATGTAGCGGCAGTAGTGAAAGCCCATCCACTACAAAGCAAAGTCATGGTCAATTTACCCTATCTTTATTGATCACTTCACTCCCTACAAGAAGCCACTCTCTTTTTCATTATTATTTATTTCCTGCTGTCATTTTTTTCATGGGTAATCGACAAGCACAACTGAACTGCAAGTCGCCTCGGTACTTGCAAGGGCAGAAAAAACAAAGAAAATGATGCAAGCTCACCCATAAGTCCAACACCTCGTCCTAAGCCACGGCCTGCCTATAAGCAAGGGCTCCCATCAGCTTTCAACATGCATAATAGTCCGGGAAATATCGAACTCGAAGATGCAGATAGCGGGGCAATTGATGCGTTGATGGCTCTTGGCACTGCAGTGGCACCATGAAAGAAGGCACCCAGCACAATGACTCATATTTTCAATCAGGTCACAAACTTTGACACTGATGATGAAGACAAGATTGAGGATGAGGATGAGGAGGATGAACTTGAGGAGGGTGAGGAAGACCAGTTACAAGATGAGCTTAATGACAACAGTGCGACTTCTTCCAATGACTGATGTTGACCTTGAATTGATGCCAAAACAAATCTCAAACTCCCTGTAGGCACTCCACAAAAGTCTTGACCAGAGTTTGCGATTCCATTTGAGTTTCCTTTCAATGGTGTGACTCGTGACCTTACTAGCATCACATTGACAATGACATTCAATGAGTTCTGCCTCAAACTCGCCAAAAAGATGGAAACACAGCTTAGCCTCCTCTTGCATATTGGATACATCCCATCATACAAGCTGAAGAACCCACGACCTGTACCCAAGTTGCTGGAAGACACTGAAGCCTGGGAGAAGCTGGTTGATGATGTGGAGGAGTATATCAAGAGCTCAAAGGCAAAGAACCGAGGGAAGGGGATTGTCAAACCACTCTACATCACCATCATTGACATGTCAAGACCACCACCTAAGGAAGCTGCTGTGAAGAAAGTGGGGTCATATTTTTCCCCATTCACGCATGGTATTGATGTATCATGATCTTGCAGGGGAGTAAGAAGAAGGCAAGCGATGCTAGTGGGGAGGGTGATGAGGGTGATGGGGTGGGTGAGCTGAAGGACCATGAGCTCCTGCAGTTGGTTGAGAAGGAGCATCACTGCGCCTCATGTGATAAGGCATGCATTGTTCTAAACACCAGTGACCATTATGCACTCTCAAATGCTGATCTTGCCACATGGGTGGTTCTTCTGGTGCATCTGCTTGAGATCAGATAACACAACTTGAAAGTGCTCATCACCAAGTCATAGAAGCGACACAAGGCTACAATCAGTGAGCCTCCTGCCGAACTCAAGCTTGATGTCTCACACCAACGATCAGCCAAGAAGACTCTTGTTGCGAAGGTTGATGTCGCCCCAAGTTCATCTGAACCCCCTGCATGGATACAGCCACTTATGATGATGTTTGGTGTGCAGGCATTACAATTTCAAGGTCTCTGCCACACTCCAGCTGCTGCACCTATGGAACCACAGCCTATCCCTCAACAACCAGCTGTTGTTCCTGCTCTTGCTCTCCTTCCCACCTCTCAGGTGCCCTCTACTCCAGCCGCTCTCACCTTGAAGTGGTCTGCTGAGTTTGACATTGAGCCTGAAGATTCACTTGAACTTGTGTCATGGCTTGAAGGTCTCGATGCTGACACTGTTCAATCTCAATTATGGCCAATATGGACCTGCTTTAGCAGCTCATGGGCTCCTTGAGGTGAATGATCTTCTTGACTTAACGCCAGATAAGCTTGCAGAATTGGGTGGTATGGCATGGGGAACCACAAATCACATCTTGAAGTTTGCTGTTACCAATTATCAGAAAATTGTGGAGCACACTAAATGCATATGACTCAACTAATCTTTTTGATGTTTAACCTATGAACATCCAAGTACTTGCTTCTAAACGATGATTATTCTTCTTGTCAATAATTCTGGTTATAATTCCATACTATATGCTGTGTCTATTATCATATATACCCACAATGATGGGAAAATCCTAATGCATCATCACCAGTAATTGAATATGCCACCTCAAGAAGATGCAGATAGACATATGTGTCATCAATATCTTGCTTAACATCTTCACAACCAAGAGTTCCATCTTGCCAGACAAAAGCCTTGATAGCTGAGAAGGCAAGCTCAATTGGATTGTAATCAGGTGAATAGGGAGGCAGGAACATGACTTGCATGCCACTGTAAGAATAGTTAATGGTGTGACGCACAGTAGGCAGAAGGAATTTATACTGCTCCTCAATTTTCTCCTTAACCCGAGGATGCTTGTGGATATGAGCATTATCCAATACAATAACAGAGTTGTTTGCAGGAAAAGGTTGCATCTTGTTGAGAAGGCCATCAATGAACTCCTCAAATAGAACTGTCGTGAAGGATCCCTCAACAATCTTGGCATGAAGCATGCCTTCGAGTGACATGGCAGGAAGCAATGAATAACTGTGTGACTATTTGGTACATCAAGGAAGTTCAGCGGAAGATAAGTACATACTGTTTTCCTTGAACAAAAAAACATTTCTGCACTGCCCATTGTGCCCTCAAAGCCCATGCACGGCCACGAATTGAAGTACATCGATCAAATGAACTTTCATCCACAAAGACGGTCTGTTCAGGAGTGTACTGATGACCATACTGATAGCGGAATCTGGCCCACTTGATAGCACTTCATTCAAGGGCCTGCCGAGTAAGCTGTGTGTTCATTATTAGATGCTAAATTGAATATTGTGATTGGATGACAGTGTAAGTAGTACAACACACCTTCTTCAGGGTAAATCCTGACCGCTGTAATGCTCTCCAAATTGTAGATTTACTGACATCTACCCCAAGTCTATCCTCTAAGACTTCTCGCATCTCATCTAGGTAGATCTCTGGGCTATGACGAACATTTCCTTGCAGAAACTGGGGGTAATCAGTGGTTCCTGATTGCAGATAAGATCATTGCAGGAACACACCTGAACATCAGCAGCTGTAAGAACACGCTTTGCACCTCAGAGTTCTTTTGTTAGATGTTCTCACATAATGGTGCCCTGCTTGCAATAGTCAGACAAAACCCGTTCGATAGTTCGTTTCCTGCAGCCTGTGTAATGCATAATGTTGGGGAAGTCCATACATTTTGACATGTTTAAGATAACTCCCTGGAGATCATCTGAGAGAGGTCGGCCACGAACCATAGTGAAGAGGCAGCAGAGAGATGTTGTCGATTGGATGATGTTGATGTTCAAGTTTGTAAGCAGTGCATATTACACTTTACTGTCGCTACACACGACAACTCATATTTTTTCTGTAATCTCACTGGGGCTGTTTTTATACATACTGAATACACTATTTGTAGGCAGGACTTATTTTTCTACTGTGTAGTTCTCATGCTATTCACTGCAGACACTTATGTCGACCACGTATTTTATAAAAAATCTCAGAGTGCTCAAATAAATCAAATAACTATGGGGCTATCTAGAGCACATATGGCCGAGCCTGTAGCACTAAAAATTATAGTAATTCATTGGGTGGTTGTCGAGATATCGCCTGCAGAAGTTTGACCATCAAATGGGCAGATTTTGTTGTTTGTGGGTGCTTCCGCCAACTATTCTGCAAACGGCAATAATTAAACTAAACATGCATAACTTGGAGTCTGGAATAACTGGAATCCGGTCAGAATAATTGGACTCCAGTGGAATCCAGTCAGAATAATTGGACTCCAGTGGAATCTGGTCAGAATAACTGGATTCCAGAGAGTCTGATCGGAATAGGTGGGGGAGTGTAAATTACTGAACTTGTGACTTGAGGGCAACACCTCAGTACTAGTCTAAGCACCTGAAGTTTTAGGTCAGCACTAAGTTCTTATAATCACTTTGTACCCAAACAACTGACATGAACCTGAAGACTGGTAATTTATGGTGTCTCATTGATACACTATTGGAATCCCAGAAAATTAAAACCCTGACCATCGAGCACTTCCATGACAGATCGATCCTCTGCCACAGCAGTTTTGTAAAGATTGTTGTAGTGTTGCTGCCTCTTTAGACAGAGTGCTGAGTTGGCCAATAGGTTTATTGGCGAGCCGATTGCCTTCAGAAAGCTGTTTTTGAGCTAATTGGGACCAGTGAGCCTTGGAATACGAGATACAAGGCACAGAGTCAAACTCACCAGGAGCATTCCAGTCGTCCAAGTAGACATTGGGATACGACGGACTTGAGACAACCCACGCAATGCTGGTAAGCGGTAGATATTATTCTGAATATCAAAAAGGCCTGCTAACACAATTGTTGTCATGAGGAGATAGATTGGGAAACCTGTAAATGGAAGAGGCAGCACATTTGGCCTTGTCATGGAACCCAACCAAGGAACCGGCTTATAATGGTCTAGGTCCCTGAAAAGGCCATCTTCTCTGAAGATATCCCTGAGTTCCTCTACCAAACCAAATTTACCCCCAATTTCTCTAGCGACCAGATCATCTGTGAGTTTTGCAGCGTCTTGTCATAGACAATTGAATATGTTAATGCACTGCATATATCAGTGAGTTGGCACATTAGGGGCAGAGTGGAAGCTCAGGCTGATGCACACGCTCTATGATGGCCATGGCAGGCCACTCTTTTGTGCCAGCAAAAAAAAACTTGTCGTCCATTTCATTAGTCTTCTGCTTCGAGTGCTTCATAGTAAATCTAGTTGAACTTGAAGCAGCCAGAGCAGAGCAATTCAGGTGCAAGACATGATTGGGTGTATTGGACATATTAGCCTGTGAGCCACCAGCAGAGGATGGTTCCACAAGAAGTTCCACAGGTATAGTGTGGGGTGTGGAAGACAGGCCTGGGGTGAACCCTGCTGGGGGTGAGGTAGTCAAAAACCACTGGACGACTGGAAGGAATCATGAGCACATAGTATGTCAGACAGCCCGCCATGAATATATCAGAAGACTCATGTGGTTCTGGCTCTTGATAAAAAGTTGCCATCTGACCTAACATGGCAAGGTATATGACTTTTTGAATTATGAAGTCCTTTACTTCCTTTGAAATTAGCAATGGGTAATAAAGCACGCAGGAAGGGAAAAGGTCTTTGACTGCGAACGTGATGCCAAGCTGCCAGAAAGTGGTGAATGTGAGTAGTGCAAGCCAATCACTATATCGCATCATGCACGACTCCCTTACAGCCATAGGCATATTTTTGTCATTCATACCTGGGATTTGGATGTTTGGAATGCATATGTGGAGACTCCTCATCAGCTGGATCAGGAAGTGAATCATAGATATTGACCTTTTATCTGAGGTGAGGCTCACCACTTTAAGCGCATGTCCTGCCAGCAATCATAGTAATCACCTTAATGTGGTCGCACCTCTGGTGTAAAGCATCACCTACCAGCTGGTGAGAGTGTAATTGTTTGCTTGCATGTCACTTGAATTGATCTTGTCTCTGGATCTGCCTTCTGCAGATCCTCCAGTGTGTCGAGAAGCTGGGGAGCTTCGCTATCGAATGATGCTGTGCTGTTGTAATAGTTGAAGCAGGACTGGTTGTCCAACATGGTATTACTAATGTCGAATGCAGCTATAATAGCCCATTCACCTGGCGCCAAGGAAAAAAGTGATCTTAAGTTAGAACTAATGAAAAGCATACAAAGAAATGCCCACCCATCCATTCCAGAGCCCCGCTCATTGCCAATGTTGAGGCCTTTGGCAATTCCTTTGCCTTGCCTTTTGGCTGTCTCCATGGCTGAGTGGACATGGGTCTGTTCAGCGGTAGAATATCCAGGGAAGCTCTGCATTTGCGCTTTGTGGAGGCTGCAGCTGGAATTGTGGAAGGTTGGTTCAAATGAGAGTCAACTGACATCTTCATGATGGCAATGTTCACAGATCCCCCACCTTCTGGCAATAATTCCTCCTCCTCCTCCTCCTCCTCCCTCCTCAGCACTAAGCATGGGTCAAGATTGGCAGGAGACTGAATTTCTAGCAATGATGGGTTGATTGTCACTTTTAATGATTCAGAAGGCAGGGCAGGCACATCAATGCGGAGCTAATGAGGGAGAGGACAACTTGCAGAGGGATGCCATATGCCAAAATAGTTTGGTTTGTTAGGTATGCCATCTTGAGGATGTTCCAGTTCAAGATTAAGCACAGCTGTGCCTGGCTGATCCTGAGATTCAAATGCACTCCTATCCACCAAAAAAGTAGAGTAGGATGAAGATAGTGCATGGCTATCTGATGGGTGAGGCAATCCCACACTGAAGAAATCTGTGAGCGGGTTCCATTCCATATCCATGCGAAATCTTGATATTCAATCAGGGAGGTATTGGGCGTGCCAATGAGGAGAGGGTACTGGGGCAGTATGTTCTTCTTTTTAGTGTTTTATGAGAGAGGGCGAGTCCAGAGCAGCAAAGGAAAAGCTTTACCTTCAGATTGGAGTCAAAACGAGGCTTCAGCGATGCAAGAGACTTGCTGTGTTGGAACTCCTTGAATCCATTCAGTGTATGAAAGACCTCCACTGTGCATGTCCACATATGGATAAAACCTGTGATTAACTTCATTGTGAATGCAGATCCTAAAAGAAACCCAGATCTTGCAAAGCGCTGTCACCTGTATTAAAGCCTTGAGCCAGGGAACTACACATGTATTGCCCTGCAGTCATTGTAGTCTTCCCATGTGTCACATATCTCGAAGTTGATGCCTCCAAATCACCTTCAGGAAGAAGCACCTCTGCTGTAAACATGCACATCTGAATTCAAATTGTGATCAGGGTGAAGACAGATATATCTGTCAAATCTTTTCACAGTTGCATTGAAGTGGGTGGAGAGAGAGAACGATGGTCCAGATGTCACATATGAAAGAGACTTCACGGCAAATGACCTAAAGAAACACCAATATCAATCAACCCCAATCTTCACAGTGCAAAGCCGCTTAATGTCACCTGTATCAAAACCTTGACTCAAAGCCTTAGTGCATCCCAAAGTGTCATCCTGCAGTAATTGTAGTCTTCCTTTAACCTGCTAGTAAAGCCTCTAAGCCACCTTTGGCATGCATTACAGAAGAAAAACCTTTGACTCCATCTGTCGGATGCGAGGGGCACTGGGCAATATTGATGAGCTGGACCCTGAAAGAATTCACAAAGCTCAACTTTTCTACAATCACAAAGTTTAAAGTTGGCAGCCTGAGAGAGAGCCAGTGAAAGTATGACAGTACTAGTGGGGATATCACATATGAGATATATCAGAGGACACTTTCAAGTTGCATGCTCTAGGCCCAGCTCTGAGTCCTTGTGTCTGCGAAGATTGAAATTCTGTTATCACATAGATGATGCCAGACCTGCAAATTGAATTGAAAGCTCCAAACTTCGAATTATCATGATGTAGTTCCAGATCCATGTCTAACTGGCCCTTGGCACAACTTCTATATAGATCATCCATATATATGGCAGTCACTAAGCTTAAGATTGATATTCTTAGCATTCATCCCTTATATATTACATAAGCCAAATGACCACTTGCAACACTTGTACCTCTGCTACACATGTACAGATCTAGACTCATATCTACAATATAAACTTTGGGAGCCCTTCCTTACCATCATAGAAGTAAGCCCCAGAGGGCAGAGCTTGAATATCAACAGTATTGAAGGAGGAGAAAGTGATACAAAAAAAAGTTATTTTTCCATCACCTAATATAATATTGCTATCCGACAAATTGAATTGATTGGCACATTTTTCAAAAATTGCATTGGTTAACGTTAATAACTACAGATAACTATGTACCCTGATCTCAGCAATTTATGATTAATCTACCTGGGACTTGAATTCTATGTATACATCACTTTCAAGTTATCACTCCAGCCAGCCATGCAGATCCCTCAAGCTTGAAGGCAGCTGGCTGAAACTTTTCAGAGCATCAGACTTATCCTGGTGAATTTGCAGTACCTGCCTGGGATAGCAGCATTGTTATCATCTCCAGAGGATCTGGATCCAAGATTGGTGGCACTGGATTGTGACACTGACACCTAGTACATGTGCAGGGTTGCTGTTGGATCTCAGAGTTGTCCTTCAGGTTGCAAGCTTGGCACTACTTTCAAGCCAATGTCCCTCTTACCTTAAGCTCCTTTATCAACCATGGTTGGAGATTGCCACTGTAAGTGGGATAGTTTTGCTGATTCAAATTGTTATTCTAATTTGTTGTCCATATCTATTATAGTATGCAGCTGCATGTCATCCTCAAGACAGAAGCGAAGTGTATCTGGATCATTTACACAGCTATGTCCATTATACAAAGGCGTCCCAGCTCCTTGAAGACATATTTGTCAAGATGATCACAAACACCATGCCGATCAATGATACTCCCAAACCCCTCGAAGATGCTGCCCTGCCAATGACCAACCCAACCGATACTGGTATGACCAACAGCACCATGAGGCTCAGGCCAGATTTCAACAGTGAACATTCAGGCGATGATGTAGATTTGGGCCCTGTTGAAAAATTGGGCAGTGACAAAGCAGCTTTGGAATTGGGTGGCGATGAGGCTGCTTCAGAATCAGGTAGCAATGAAGATGGTCCAGAGCCAGGTGGCAATGAAGCCGGCTCCCAGCCAGATAGCGATTCATTTGGTGCAGAGTTTCAATGTTTGCTCTGTCACTTGAATGGTGGTGGGTGGACTCTTTGTAAGTGTCCCATTTGTTTAAGTATTGTGTTCGATTTTTTTGACAGCTATGTAGGGAGTTTCAATTCCTAAATCTACCATGTTGCCCCAACTCTTGAACAACCTTTGACTACTAACTCTTGCAAATATGCATGTACAGTTTTGGCTTTTACGGGCTTGTCTGGAGGCATCCTTGCTCGAGGAGGAGGCTGAACTTGGATGAAAGTGTATCTCAGTTGCTTGCTCAAGTAATAATGTTTCAGAACAAGATCCCCTTCTCAAAACCTATACATTTGGTTGTATAGGTCTGCATTCAAGGTCAGGCCTGGTCAACCAAGAACATCCATGTTCTTCTGGCTCTCAGCCCCAAGCCACTCAGATGGCAGGGAAGAGGCACCAACACTCTGCTGACCTTCCTGATGCAGATCATTTCTCCAAGAAGAAGCAGATGATGTCGAAGTGTAGAATCTGATCTTTTTCATAGTGAAGTTTATGGTTGCATGGGTTTCAAAATTCAGGTATGTTCCTTGTCATAATATCTTCCCTAAGTTAATTGGTGACTAAATTAGACTTCAGAATGCTTGAACGCCCCACAACTGTGATACTCCAGCCATGCATGCCCTATTTAACCTCTGCCAGCGACTAGAAGGACTTCATAGTACCATGGAGTGATGTCAATTGTACTAGTACCTTGGACTCTATTATGAATGTGTCTTTGTACGAATATCTGTGTAGTGTATGCAATGGTGACGTATGCAATGGTGACAGGTTCACTGAATGTATGTGTACTTATGTCCCAGTTTGGCCATGGATGCTGTTGCCAGTTGAATTCACATCACACTCATGTGACACACTGGTTTCAACTTTCTGCACCACCATCATTGCCCCTATCGACAACCATGCCATCCTTAGAACTTCCCTGGATGAAGTCCCCTGCACCGTCTTCACCACCGCTGTTATCAACCACCATCAGATCCTCCTCAGTCGCATGCTGCTTCCCTTTTCAATGCATTTTTGCTGCTTTCAAAGCCTTCTTGCGAGCCTCGCAAACTGCAGCAGCCTTGGGCTTGTGAGACTTAGACTGATCTCATTTTGCTGCATTGTTGGCGAGATACTCATACTTCTTGGGTACCTCCAAGTAGCCCTTCTGGTAATTGGTCTTTCACTTATTGACAAAGTATTGTCATACAATAGCCTCCATAGCCCAGTTGTTGTGGAACTTAGCAAGGAATGGGTGGCAGTCACAACACTGAAAAGGTATGTGTCATATTATTGGTTAACATAGATATTACTCACAACTGCAAAAAATGTCATTTTCTCTGCTGCGGGGATGTCACACCAATCCTCCTGCCAGGGGAGCCGAGCATTCATCAATATGTCATGAATTTCTCTCTTCAATAATGTAAGCTGAAGCTTTGAACCCTGGTTTTTTAATGGCTGACCTTCAGTAAATTGTATTTTTCCTTATTTTTGGTAGATCCTGCAAGTCCCGTCTCGATTGCAATAGTCCACTCTGTTCCGGGTGTCCCCTTGGGCCTCGGTATCTGTATGACTTCATTGATGCTCAACCGTTGGTTCTCATTAGCATTGTGGCCTCTTGCTGCTGGATCTTCAGCACTGTTTCACCTGTAGCTGATCCCAGTCCATGATCAATGTCTTTTCCCATTCTTCCTCTCCTCTGCCCTCGTCTTCCTCACAGGATCCATCAAGAAAAAAATGTCCTACCCAGACCTCCTCACCGATGTCCTGGCATACACATTGTACTATATATCCCCCGTCCAAGTGGATGCAGTGGACATCGTGTTATTCGCTAGACAGATTAGCCTAGGTCTGGTTGGAGTTATCATTGTTACGAGTCTGCAAGTCATGTTAAGGGGCATCACTAGGGTATGTTCTACTCAATATTTCTGTGATGATACTGATGGACGGGTGTATTAGGGTCTACGGATAATGAATAGAATGCTTGGGGCATTGCTCATGACACTTTTACTCACACAGCTGATGGTAAGTCTTTTTTGGCCGCAACTACTAATGATTCACTGGCCATAGGTCCGCTTTGTGCTCAGCTCTGCCAATATATTTTCTTGGATAGGTAAAGATACTGACTCCAAATGTTTCTACACAAGCCTTTTTGATTTGCTCATTGATCCTCAGAAGAAAGAAGTAGATGTTCTTCTTTATCGCATGGAACCGTCTTTACCATATTTGCACATGCTTTCCTTGATCCATAGTAAAAATTTCCTGCATGTCTCCTCTGAAGCTGTGGAGGTAACGATAGAGGGGAGTGCTCTTGGCCAGATCACAGAAGGAAGGAATTCTAGATACTAACAGCAGCCAACCTTGCAACTAGTCATTGACTCGATTCGGATATAAATATAAATAATTTACTGTGTGATATTTTACCACCTTGCTATGATTGAGAGTTTCAACAACCTGTTTGAGAAGACAATTAGTTCCTCATGATATCAATATCTTTTCCAGCATGGCATTGTGATTGTCGTGATCACTAAATTAAGTACTAGTGCAATGAGCTGTGCATTATGGATGCAGTTGCTGAATTTTGGTGTCATCAGCTACATATATTATTTCTGATAGAAGTATGCCATATGCTACAACTAATCACTGAAGTACAAAAAAAATCCTCTCTCCCAGTTCATTGATTGTAACGACTTGCATCTGACATTATTTTCACTTATCTTCAAAGACAGATGTTATGCTACAGAATATTAGTCATCTTACCCATGTGATATAGTCTCTCCAGTGATTCCGATCCACAATGGCTAAATGTCATAGACTCGCTGAATGGGACTGAGTGTGACAATTATTTGTGCAGATATTAGTCATCCTGCACACCTGAACTACGCTTATTGGCTGTGTTGTCTTGATCACTTTAACTTGCTAAGCGAGATTGATCATGCTCAACAACTTCAGTGTACTGGTGGGGTGTTGACTTCATTCATCTTTGCCATACTGCATGATATTAGTCATCTTGCACATCTGAACTGTGCATATTGGCCATGTTGTCAGGCATATGCCAGGCGTCCTCGTTGTCCTGATGTCTTTGATCCCTCTCACTCGCTAAACAAGATTGATTGTGCTTAGCAACATCAGTCTGTTGGCCATGGGGTGCTGGCTTTGAGTTCATGATCAATGAATGTTTGAATGTCATCAATTGGACTTACTTGCCAAAAGCCATTGGTGGCAAGCTTGCTATATAATGTTGCAGTGTTCCATCCAGTTTCTTGATTATAAATATTTAACTACATGCTACCCAATGCTTTGCAGTGGTGATATAGAACCTAAGTCTGGATGCAAATCAACAAACTGAAGCAACCTAAGTAATTCAACCTGAAACATAGTAGATAACACCACCAAATGTTTGAAAATACAGATAGGTTGAAAGTGATCATTTCTAGTCATATATCAACCTGGCTGGATATAAATTGCATAACCACCAAAGTAGGTGGAATTTTAGGCAAAAATCAGTTGAAAACTAGGCTAATATTGGTTGAATGCTTAGTTGTATTTCAACCTAGGCAGCCTTCCTAGAGTTACACAAGGCCAGCCTCATAATTTCTCCTTTCTGAAATATAGTTAGAAATTCTTTGCAAAATATTATATTTGAGACTAAATTTCTACAAACAGAAATTCAAAAATTACCCATTAGAAATATACTTTGAAAATCAATATTTCTGGTTAAATTTCCCATGACATTTCAGTGTAGATACTGGAAGTATTTCTGTAAGGTGATGTTTAACTTATCAATTGCCTGAAAGGCTTTCAGAAATTAGATCAGAAAGTTTTATTTTCTGGTCATGCTTTCTGATCTGTAAAAGAATTTCTTTCTGATTGGTCAAATTCTGTGTGAAATTGTGACCTTCACAAAGACTTTCAACAAGCCTTTCAGCAGCTGTTCAGTTTAACACTCTGGGAGCGGAGGGGCTGGCTTTCAATCTGCAGAAATAGTTTCAGAAAGGCTAGCTTTCACATTTGTGATTGGTATAGTGAAAGTAATAATTTCACATTAGGTTTTCAAGATCACGAAAGGCAAACATTCTAATAGAGATTTCACCACCTAGAAATTTTAAATTTTAAATTCATGAAAGGTGCCTACCAGTGGCCACCCATGGCCACCCATGCCACTGCAAGTGGGCAACACATGCCCATCCCGTGGGCAGTTGTGGGAACTGTATTAGGGCACTTTATATGAGTAATCTGTGGGTATCATCCTAGTCTGTGGTGAAACCTTATGAGGAGGACGGGGCATACCCAGTATGTTCCCTGCTCATATCCATGTTTTGTTTGTTTATTGACTGTTTTCTCTCTCTCTTTCTAGGTCTACGTGTGTCAAAGGTATCAGACCTGGTATGTTCCCTGCTCATATCCATGTTTTGTTTGTTTATTGACTCTTCTCGCTCTCTCTCTCTCTTTCTAGGTCTATGTGCATCAAAGGTATGTAAGATGACATCATCTCAGGGTCGAGGCACCTTCCCTACTTGTGATCCTCATTCTTCCCAGCTGAAGACGACCATGACTAAGCCGCATTGCTGAAAGAGAAGTGTCAGTAAAAGATAAAGCAGAGCGCCGCATAAGAACAAGATGATGCAAAGAAGCAGGCAGGGGTGAAAGTGAGTTATTGAAGCCTGAAGGACAACAGGTGAGAGTGGATAGAAAGATGAAATCAGGGATCAGACAACAGGACAAAGAAAGACAGAAAGGGATTGAACAAATGGGAATTGATGAGAAGAGCTCACGGTATATTTAATGATCCTGCGCTCAGAAGCTCACTGGCACTCAATCCAGCTTTCCCATCTAGATCTTGCCATATAAGCAGAGAAGGCACCATGCAGATGCACATGGGCATAGCTGAGGAGTATGGATTGTGCCATGGCCATACACTTGGAAATAAAACACATATTTATTATAAGTAGCATGAAGGTATGAGAAGAAGCTGAATGTACCTTTGGAAGAGACGAGTGATGAAGTTGTGGGGACTCATGCTTTTTTCGAAGGTGTGAGTGGGCCCTAGCTATGCAGCATTTTGACAAGGCCAAAGTGAACTTGAATGGTGGTGATGATGAAACTAGAGTCAACCACTGTGCTAGAGCATGAATGAAGCATTGTACTAAGAGAGGTTGGATACAACAAGATGGACCTTGGATCGCCAAGCTCAAGCCTCCAGTTCTCCTCCTCCACCCGTCTGAAGATCACGCCTGCTCTCAATGACAAAACATTGGTTTATTAATAATACTGCTGGAAGAGGTTAGAAAGGAGGCAAAAAAAGGGAGAGGGCTCAAGCTAGCTTGCCACCTCCTTCGATGGTTTGCCTCCTTTTGCATAGTTTTCTTGACCTCCTACCGCACCAGTGATCACCACGGCTCCCAGAAGCTAATGGACTCAGATTACGTACCAGACCTATGAGACATAGCAGCAGCATGAGTATGTATTTTCATGTAAGTATCTCTGCTACAAGATTTGACACTTAGTATGTGATCATTGAAGGATAAGTGAGTGGAGTGGCAGGGTGCATATGTGGTGTTGCTGTGGATGATGTGGCTAAAGCTTCAATGGGGCAGCACAGATTGAGAAGGCCTAGTTGCAGAATGAGCTGAATGATGTAGCACCATTGACACCCAATTTGACATCTGGTTTGGGCAAGCACATTTCAACCTAGAGGGGAAGATGGTGCAGGCTCAGCATCATGGCCTTGGATTAGTGCCTAGCGGGAGGGCTATGGAATGTGGGCGAATGGGTTTGCTAGGGCATTTGGAATGTGGATGGAAAGTTGGTGATGATTGTGTTGATGTGCAGGGCAAGGGTGAGGACAAGGCAGAGGGCAGGCACATGGGCAGATCCATCCACGAGGACAAACTGAACAGACCGCAGAGCCTCCACTGCAGATACTGATGGTGGCACTTCCTGTTACGTGTGGTGGGTGGGGGGGTTTGTGCAGAGAGTTCCAGGTCTGGTGGTGGGGAGGCAGGTTGCCTGGATCAGCTCAGTGGAAATGGCGAATCCATGAGGGATTTAAGCAAATCAATTACCTTGCAAACACCAACAACCCATGCTTATCATAAACCTCTGTGGCCATCTTCCTTGTCAGCTCTGCCTTCATAACCACCCACACCTTAAGCCCACCTATCCAAAGGTCTGCCATGTGTCTGTATCTGCACTTGGGATGGAAAGCAGCTGGGAAGCTCAAGCACGCACTAGTGAGAGGTGGATATAGACTGGATGGCAAAAGTTGGCAACCTTGCACAACTTTCACAATCTAAGAAATGAAGTACTTCAGCAGTAATTCACCAGGCTAATAGAATGCAAGTATCTGGGTCAGTGTGACATTCATAGGCAAAGGAGAAAAAGGGAAACTGATCTTAAACATGGATAAGACTCAATTTCAACCGTCACCATGCTTAAACCGTAAAATGAGCACAAACTCGAATACTAGTAATAATGAAATCGGCAACCATGCACAATTTTCTGGATTGGAGATTGGACCGCTGAGTGTCCAACTGCAATAGATTGAATCAGGGTTTACAAGCCTGAGCGCCTGAGGGTGAGTCCGAGTCACGGTCTGCTGGCGTGATTATTAAATCATAGCGAGCAACATTTAGTATGTTTGTCCTATGTAAGTGACCTGAATATTACACTTCAGCAGCTCCCTTTGAAGATGTGAACTGCCTGACCGGGTCGTATATCCTGCTAGGTACTTCGATACCTCTTAGCATGATCAATTGGGCTTGGTGCTTAACCTCACTGCATATGAACATGTCGTCAAGTGCGCCCTTACAATGTCATGGATTGGCCACGCTTTGTCAAATTTGTCAACAGTGGGAAGCTTTTCTCAAACCTGTAATTCTAATTGTTCATATGCAAGAGAGTTATGTGAACTTCTGCATACTTTATCAACAACTTTCAGAATATTACCCATCTTCTGATGAGTGTATGCTTTTGTGAGGTCGAGCTCATCCTTTGAAACAAGCTTTATATACTCCTTAATGGCCAATCAAATTCAATGAAAACATGTGAGTTTACACATGACAACATACCTGAATTCTTTCAAATACTCGTTTATCCCAGGTAGGTGCCACTGCCTTCTCCGAGGTATATCCTCCCTGTTAAGTACTGAGCTGGATGGGGAAGTCATCAGAATTCCAGTCATACCCAGATGATAGAAGTTGTAGAGGATGGATCAAGTAAGACAGGGAATCCTACAGAAATCCAGGGCAGGGTTTACTTGATGTGTTCTACCAAGTGGGGGAGTAGAAAGGACTTGGCCTCAACTTATAAGAAGTTGCACCCTTCTCCTTGTCAAGTGTCCTAATTTCAAGGCAAGGGTAAGGAAGATGACCAGAGGTCCGGAGAATTTCTGGAGAGGATGAGCAAGAGTTCAAGATCAACTTAAGAAAGTAATTGGAGTTTTTAAAGGGAATAGAATTAAGTGGGAGACCTGGTTGATTTACAAACTGCTGATACAAGCCGAAAGTAGCTAGCTTAAATACTAAAGTCCAGAGGTGATAGGGGTTTCCAAGGCTGTGATAATTCCAAACCGGCTTCTGAGATGACTAACCTGAAACTGTTTCATCAAATTGGAAATGAGGGAATTTCACTTCTAGGCAGTGCTGCTGATAGGAGGTGGGCTGCCATGCAAGGCAGTTGGGAAGGGGGTGGAAAATGATTGGAAATCTGGTCAAGAGAATTGGTCTTGACACTCCCCATCCTGGTCTTGACACTCCCCATAGTGTTTAAAGGTCCGGTCCTACGAACCGGAAAAAGACTGAAACCGGACTGAACTGAACCGAAGTCCAGTTCATCAGGTGGCTATTTATAGGACCGGTCTTTCGCAGTCCAGTTGCCAGTCTTTTGCTTTGAAAAATATCATTGAACTGATGAAAACCGATCCGAACCGGTTTCAACCGGTTTATAGGTCACGTGCACTATACCCCCTGATTCCCACACATAATGGCTTCAATTTTGCTCCCTGGACCATCAAAAACGGTTGAGAACTGAGAGAGATATGACAAAATACATTTTGATGTGAGTATTTTGATGTCATTTGAGCAGCTGTGACTATACTGTTTATACCTTGTGCTACAAAAATGTTGGGCACAATTGGACATTATCCAAGGCAAAGGAATAACATACATAGACATCTATACCATGTGTATTTGATTCATTTAACAGCCCTAACAAGTTGTAACTACAAACTACAAACTACAACATGGAATACAATGTACTTTTGTTTCAATCATATCTCTGTCAGATCTTGATGAAATCTCTTAAAAGTTAGACAAGTCGCCGGAAAATTACAATATCCAACTGCTTGTGTAATGGTGAAATGGTCCAATTAATTGTTGTTGAGAAATATATGGGTTATATTGGTACAACAAATTTTACAACAAAAAGTTGGTTCGAACTGGTTTTTTTTGGTCCATGGACTGATATGGACCGGTCCTATGCGGTCCAGTTGCAGTTCAGCAATATCTGGGTCAGTCTTGGACCGGTTGCGGTTGCGGTTGCCCCATTTAGACATAAAAAACCAGACTGAACTGGACCTGTAAATGCTAACTCCCCATCCTGGTTGACCAGCTTCACCTGGTGGTTTTCTGATCACTTGTTGCCCATCTGTGTCCTCTGCTATTGTTTCTTGCACCTGTTGAGGTAATGGCCCACTGCATGCTGACTCCAATGAAGAAGTGGAAACTGCATTGTATAGGCTTCTCCACCTATTTCTCTCTCTGCATGTTTGAATGGGTCTCACAGATGATGGCAGACCAGTATGAATAATTAATGGACATGTCAGATGAGAGTAATGAGCTAGATCAGTATGCACAAGCAAAGGTAGGATGCTAGGGTGGATGTCATCACAGAATGTGGGCATTGGCTCATTGGCGAGGGCCAGGGAGGATTCGGAATCTGACATTGTAGCACCTTTTGTCTATGCAAGACACTCAGACTTATACATATCTTGTGTTCTTTGTAACTTTGAATGACGTCAGCATGACCTCGTGGTGATTGGTTGGTCTTCCCTCCTACTTGCTTGTCCCTGGCACATTTGGAGGCACGAGAAACCCAGGCTCTTGAAAGGGTGCTTTGGTGCCCACATGGACCTGCCCAATGCTTATTACTCGATGTTGGCAGGAATATACTAGTCTAATTTCAACTATCGGCAGTTCAATGCTGGTCCATCATGCAGATTATGATAAAGGTGAGTGCTCTACCCACAGGTACGACACTAGTAGACTGATCCCAGCAACCTGTGCATTGATGCGCCGCAGTCATTGCCTTGGTCTCCAGGCATTCTCAATATTCGTCGTGCACAATTGATTTCCCAATCTTGCGAAGGTCACTTATCCACCACATCGCAATTTCTGTTCTACATCAAGCTCCCCCATCTGCCCTGCTCCCCAGGTTTCAAAATTCATGTGCCTGGCAAACATGTAAACTTTCCTTTCCATCTCTTCAAGATGCTTCAGGATGCGCGCTCATGAACAAAGCTCCAAACCTCCAGGGACTATAGATCATCCCATCCATTTTGAGATTGTACCCAGTAGCTCTCCGCCTCTGTCCCAACCCTAGGCCCAAAAATATGATACCTGTGCTCACTCCAAACGCCGTCACATCTGAGTGTCAGCCAAGCTTAAAAGGTAACCTTTCCATTGCTCTCAACATACCCTCCCTGACTCTAGGTATCTTAACTCGATGCTCAGGCCCACCTGTTGACTCTCAGTTTCTAAATACGATCTTTCTGCATGATCCAAATGCTGCTGTATGCTGCCTCGATTGAGTTCAGTGGAGGTCAGGGAGGTGTCAAGAATGTCCCAAGGACCCATACGGTGGATCATTAATATTGCTTGACACAACACATGGAAGTCATTCAGGTTATGCTGCTGAAGGATCATTGTGAAGGCCATCTATCGTCATACGCATTCGGTGAGCGTTGGGCCTGCAACCATGCATGACCCAATGCAATCCGAACGTGAATGTTTCCATTTTATTTGCCTGCCTCAAGGGAGTCTAGCCCAGAAAATCCACCATGGCAAGGGACATATCAAGCCCACAATCATGCTTGACCCAACACATGACCAAGACTACTCAGAGCATAATGGAATCCAAATGCAGATGTTGTTTTCAATTTGCCTGCACCTGGCCTAAAGAAATTGCCATCACGAACATCGTGTCAGGCCTGCAATCATGCTTGACCCAACAATGGCACTCAAAACTACTTGGGAGCATGATCATGGCCAATCTGGATGTGGATGTCCTTTTCAATTGCCTGTAAGCAAGTTTCTGTTTGCTATGCATTTGTAGCCAACTGACACAACTTTCGCAATGCTCAGCCTACCTTTACAAAGGTCATCTGCAGTCCTAGGTATTGTTGTATGCATTCATTGAGCATTGGGCCTGCAACCATGCATGACCCAATGCAATCCAAATGGGAATATTTGTTTTTGATTTGCCTCGAGTGAGTCTAGTCTGGAGAATTTGCCATCGCAAATGATGTGTCGGGCCCACAATCATGCTTGACCCAACACTCAAAACTACTTGGTCCATGATGCATGATGGCCAATCTGGATGTAGATGTGGCTTTTGATTTGCCTACCTCTAGTCAGTCTAGTCTGGAGAATTGGCTGCTGGCACAATTATTAAATCACAGCAAGTGACATTTAGTATGCATAGAAAGTGGCTGGATGTGACATATGAATATGTAGGAATCCTGCAAAAAACAAGTTCTCACAGAGGAACTGTGACACATGATGTGATTTTCAATATTGAGGCCACTTCATCCACTTTTCTGAGGCTCTTGGGATGGGTCCAAGTCAGAAGGTTGTGCTTATGAGAACATCTGGGTATTGGAAATTGCCACAGGTGCCACTACCGCCACTGCCGCCGCCAGTCCCACAAGTGCCGCAATGCTAAACAAGGGTCAACAGAGCATAGATAGAGTGTTGAATTGATATTGTACAACTTAATACAGCTTGCGATGACCTCACTGAACCTGCATGATATCCTTCCTTTGAACCAGAGGTACCCAGAGCTTTCATTGGGCAAAATTCAGCGATTTGTTCAGTTGGCATCAAAACTGAAGGATGACATCCTTCTTGCACAGCCATCATCTATTCTAGCCTTTGATCCTCCTGCAAATCTGCCACCGACAGTCACCATTTTCTTGCAGAACAGCTGCAAAATCTCTCAGGCTTGTGTTGAGGATTGCTGGGAAGTTCTCAGCTCCACTATCTGGCATGATGCAAACAACTTGGAGAACAGCATCATAGCTGACTAAGCCTGACTTTGCTGCTCACGGTCATTCTCTTGGGCTCTGTGCATTGTAGTGCTGTGCTGTGATGGGACACAATATTATCTCATGTATAATTGTTCTAGACTTCAAAACATTGTATCCCCCTAAGCACACCTGCACTAATGCAAGCTGTTCACACAGTAGGACAGGGAAATTGTTGAAGAAGGAGGAGCAACAGCAAGTGGTTTTGTATACACTTGATAAGGGTGCACTTCCTGTACAATCTGTTCACTTGTACTGTGACATTAAGTTTCATATCCCATCATACACAGAGTGTTAACCCACCAACTTGAATAGAATGCAACACAAACTATCATCACAACTTCCGGGTCCATGGCGGCATCTGCATCTATTACAATGGAATTCCTGATATCATTCAAGTGGGCGAGCATCAATTTGCTGAGAAGTGGCTCATACAGCTCTGGATCACGCTCATGTTAGTGTCATGGTACGTGATTGTTTTCATATCTTGTTGTGAAAATCAGTCTTGACTTTCTCCCTCTGCAGGACATTGGCTACAAACTGTGCGTGTATGTACAACCACTCTCTTTCAGACACCTCCTCTCCAGGTGACTGGGCCTTTGGATTCACAGTCACTACCGAGCAGGTATGGGATGGATTCATGCTCTTGGCGCTTCTAGAGGACTGTCAGGACCGGTCAAAGCTATTTGAGGTGCACCATACAGGTGCTCAAAAAGACAGTTTCATGGCTGTGCTGCATTCTCGTAACCTTTGCTTCCACATATATGGGCAGCCCGAGCTGCATCATTACTGTAAGAAGTGTTTGCGGTTCTTGGAGGATGGTAGAAAAGTCTGAGTTGTAGTCATTGATGGTGTTACTGTCGGCTGCCCATGCTGTGGCATCCATAACTGTAAAATACACCTCGCAAACAACCGACACTGCTTCTGTCCAGAGCATGTCACTCAGAACTTGCTCTGTGCAATCATCAGCTGCGATTTGCCTGTTACTTCAGATCACCACACATGTTCTCACCCAAGTCATCGAGAGGCTGAAAGGATCCACTGTGAATGAGGCCAGGCTCGGTTCCAGCTCAAGGAGTGTTTACAGTGTGCCCAAGTTGCTCATCCAAATGATGCCATTGCTGAAGATGTCAATACTACAGAGCTTGTTGATGCTGATGAGGAGAGAGGAGAGTTTGATGTTGCCAGTGCTCAGGTGGATGGAATGAAGGAATGGGTGTGGGCTCAGTTTGGTCAGAGGCAGACACACAATGAACAGATTATTGTCGTGCCATGTGGGATGATTGTTGCACGGGAAACATTTTATGGGGCCGAGGGTGTTGGGATTGCCATTGTAAGTGATGTGATCTTGGGTGCAGTAGAATGGCTCACTCACTCAGTAGCAGGAAATGATCAAGTGCACCTTCCATGAGGATATCAATCCTGACCACATTTTCTTTGACAACAATTGCATGCTGGCAGGAATGGTCTGGGATGGCAAAGATCACTTTTTCAATGACATAGGGCTTACAGTTGATGTCTTTCACTTCAAGTCCAAGCACTCTGAAGCAGATCTGTTCTGCCAAAGAAACTGTAATCCTGCAGCACATCCCGAGCTCATCTCTGAGGACAACCAAGGCTGGTTTTTCAATTCATCAATTGCAGAGCAAACAAATGTGTGGCTGGGAAGCTACCACTCAATTTGTTGTGAGATGCTCATGGATAAATACACCTTTTTCTTGGATGAAATGATTTTGCATAGGAACCGCATGACAAAGGACAAGCTGGCAAAGGAAGGAAAGTCTCCCTGCAACTGGCCTTATCCTTATCATCGTGAAACTCAGACAGTGTAATTAACAGTGTTCACAATACATATAAATGCTTGAGAATACATGTGCAAGGATAATGCATAACACTAAAATAGTAAACGAGTGAGACCCAACATACTCTGACTCAAACTCTGTCCTTCTTGCTTTTCTTTCTCTTGACACCACTCTCGCTACTTTGAATGAAGGCCGACCATAATCCAGCCAAACTATGCCCTGCCTTCAATGCATGAACACAATGAGCCTCAGAAGCCTCCTCCCATTTTTGGCAATGCCTGTAGAATGTCGAGCTGCAGAAGGGAACCCCAAAGTGCTTCACAAATACATCCTCCATGCTCTGTCGCTTCTGACATGCCTTCATGCACGCCGCAAACCCTTTGACAATGTCGACGACATAGAAGTCAGATGGCCATGTTGGGTCCTCATTGTCAGACCCAGATCCATGGCCATGATAAGAATCAGGT
Source organism: Tricholoma matsutake (assembly GCA_026075535.2). NCBI lineage: Eukaryota > Fungi > Basidiomycota > Agaricomycetes > Agaricales > Tricholomataceae > Tricholoma > Tricholoma matsutake. The sequence goes on along the minus strand of AP026550.1, from coordinate 233,243 downwards.
GTGGAGGGAGGGGACAATGAAGTATGAGCACGTTTGGATGGCCTGACTGCTGGGGTATCCTCATCCTCAGGGTCGGAAGCTGTAAGATCGATCACCATAGGCTCTGTCGTTGGCTTGACACATGGTTTGATGCATGGAGCAAGGCTAGTCTGGATTGGCTCCACCTTGATGTTGGGGAGAGTGATGGAATGGAGTGGGTGACATGGACAGGACTGCCCATGACTGCCATCTTCGCCCTCTTCATAATCATCATCAGACTGACTGAACCATGGACCCTTTGTCTGTGATTGGCTGGATGTTGAGGGCTTTAGCACTCATCACACATGGGCACGTTCCTGTTGTAGGTTGTTGGAGAAGTGAGGCTTGCAATCCTGACTCTCAGAGCAGAGCGTGTTGAAATTGAGACATCATGGCCCTTCAAGAAGATGTGGTTGCTGGGCTTGAGTGTGATGATGTGGCTGACAGGCACCTGTGACCAGGTGTTCACATAGGTGTTGTACTTCTTAACCCGAGTCTCCTCAGCCTCGACATTATACTGTTGAAGGAGTGTCAGCTCCACAAAACCATGCACAATGAGACTGCTACACACCTTTGGCCATGCATATATGATCACGTGGTGTTTTGCCTTCTCGATGTTTGCAAGACACTCTGCATTTAGTGCCCATTGATGTTCCTCTCGAGCTTGTTCAGTAGCATGGTATTCAGTGAACGCAGCCGTCAGCTGTGAAGCATGCCATGGATTGGCGAACATGTCAATAGCTGCTGAGGTACTGGCCATCGAGAGTTCAGGGGGTGGCGACGTGGAAGTTGAGGTGGGTGAAATGGCACATTGTTTCCCCTTATCAGATGTCAATGTAGCTGATGTCACCACCTCATGCCCTTTTGCCTGACATCTGCCTGAGTCAAAACAGTGCTGTCAACACATGTGGCACATACACTGAGGGTGGAGCCGCCTCAATTTACACTGTGCCTTGGTACAACCTGCCACCTGGGTGGAAGGAGGCGCAGTGAGCGGGGGTGGAGATGGGGGTGGTGGCTGAGCAAGCGGCTGTGCTGATGGCGGTGTCACCGAGGCTGAAGAAGAGGTTGGCAACAAGGAGAGGTTGGGTGTTGAAGGGGGAGAGCCAATGGATTCATCAAGCCAGTAGTAGTAGTTGCAGTAGCTCCCAGTGCCGTGTTTCTTGTGGCACATCACATACCGTTTGCCTGCATTGTCATGCTTGTTGGTTTTGCAGACCTTGACCTTGAGGATGGCGTGACATGTGCCACAAGCATAGGTCGATGGTGTTGGTTGACTCATGATAGACGACCTGTAAAAAAGATAGCTAAATTACAGTGAGTGAGAGACTCTGTGTATGACAAATGTCTGTGCACCATGAGCATGTTGTTTCATTGTGGTGGTCTTGCTGTACAGAACAATACTGGACATTTGTTAGTGTTAGAAAACAGTGAGGAGTGAGCTGATAGCTACTTACATAGGAGGAATAGTAGAAGTGATAGGTATATGGACCTGGAGTGCTGAGTGTGTGGGTGTTGTGAGGATGCAGGCAGTGCCAGCAGTGTTTGGTTCAGATTGACTGATGTGACATAAGCACCATGGCACTGGTGGTGGTGGTGGCACCCATGGCAATTTGCAAATCCCAGATTTTCTGGTGCTTGCAGAGTTTAAGTGTGGTAAAACTAACAGGAGCAAGTCTGAGGTAGTAGATTAATTTTTTAAAGGAAGGGATGTACTTGGGATGTTGTTTATACATATGGAGCATGCATACACGGGTTTGAAACATGAGTTGCAAGTGTACCATAGTAAGGGAGACAGGAGGAAGGCGTCAAGGTATGCCAAGGACGTAGGTGTAATAACATTGAAGATGGGATGGGCTCAAGTCAACAGGTAGTGCTTGCAGAGTTCAAGCATTGTAGAACAAACTAGGAGCAAGTCTGAGGAGGATCTGTTAGCACAATAACAATTTTAAAACAAGGGACATACTTGGGATATTGTTTATAGAGTCTCCTAGGTACGTTCCCTGATGCTTTTGGGACAGCGATTGGTAGGGGCAAATAGAGAGTAATAACCTGAAGCATAAATTTCAAATGGGACTACAGCTAGATGATGGGTTTGTGCTGCATCCTTGAAAGCTTGAACCATAAAACAAGAGGTGAATATAGACTGGATGGCAAAAGTTGGCAACCTTGCACAACTTTTGCACTCTAAGAAACAAAATACTTTGGCAGTAATTCACTAGGCTAATAGAATGCAAGTATCTTGAGTCAGTGTGACATTAATAGGCAAAGGAGAAAATGGGAAACCGACCTTGAATATGGATAAGATTCAATTTCAACTACTGGCATAAAGAAATCACTATCATGAACATCGTGTTGGGACCACAATTATGCTTGACCCAACACATGACATGTAAGACTACTTGGAGTGATGGCCATGTAATCCAAAAGTAGATGTTAGTTGTCAATTTGCCTGCCTCAAGTCAGTCCAGTCTGAAGAAATTGTTACAGTGAAGGACATGTTGGACCCGCAATCATGCTTGACCCAACACATGACACATAAGACTACTTGGAGCAATGGCCAAGTCATCCGAAAGTAGTTGTTAGTTGTTAGTTGTCAATTGCCTGCCTCAAGTCAGTCCAGTCTGAATAAGTTATCGCGGCGAAGAATGTGTTGGGCCTGCAATCATGCTTGACCCAACACATGACGGCCAAGGTTTTTGATTTGCCTGCCTGAAGTGAGCCTGGCATAAAGAAATTATGTCACCACATAACCATCTGTCACATAAATGGTCACAACTCGCATAACGCTGCCTTAGCTCCAACCCTCAGGCCTCAGGCCTCAGCACTGTAAACCCTGGTTGCAGTTGCAGGCTCAGCAAGGTCTAATGCCAAAACTCATGCATGGTTGCCAATTTCATCATTACTAGTATCCAAGTTTGTGCTCATTTTACGGTTTAAGCCTGGTGATGGTTGAAATTGAGTCTTATCCGTATTCAAGGTCAGTTTCCCATTTTCTCCTTTGCCTATTAATGTTGCATGATACTTGCATTCTATTAGCCTAGTGAATTACTGCCAAAGTATTTTGTTTCTTAGAGTGCAAAAGTTGTGCAAGGTTGCCAACTTTTGCCATCCAGTCTATATTCACCTCTCGTTTTACAGTTCAAGCTTTCAAGGATGCAGCACAAACCCATCGTCTAGCTGTAGTCCTGTTTGAAATTTATGCTTCAGGTTATTACTCTCTACTTGCCCCTACCAATCGCTGTCCCAAAAGCATCAGGGAATGTACCTAGGAGACTCTATAAACAATATGTCCCTTGTTTTAAAATTGCTATTGTGCTAACAGATCCTCCTCAGACTTGCTCCTAGTTTGTTCTACAATGCTTGAACTCTGCAAGCACTACCTGTCAACTTGAGCCCATCCCATCTTCAATGTTATTACACCTATGTCCTTGGCGTACCTCGACGCCTTCCTCCTGTCTCCCTTACTATGGTACACTTGCAATTTAGGTCCAGATAATTAACCTGTTAAGCTAGATAGGGCCAGGGCCCATAACTATTGGGGTTCATAATTGTGAAAGGAAGGGGGGACCTATTATTGTGCTTGGTTAGAGTCAAAGTGAAAGTTAGATGTCTCATATACTCCTATTGTAGTATTGATGTGTACTATGATCTATATATAGCATGTACTAATAATAGAACTATTTACTTGGACTACACATGGCTTGCCCATATTCCAACATATGTTGCATCAGTGGATATCACAAATGCTTTTCCATCAACAGAACAATCAACTCTGTGGGTTAAACTTTGCCACCTTTCTTGGGACTATGGAATGGAGTAGAAGTTCTTAGGGATTTAATGATGGGTGTTCAGGATATGGTAGAATGTCTCGTATTCTCCTATACTATGATGTACCTATGTTATGATCTATAAATACATCATATTCTATTATTATATGTGATGCGCTAACATGATGCACTAGGATTGACTATCCCAACAACCTTTGGGCAGGAGGACAGCTGTTTGACTGGATTAGAATGCTATACCAACAAATGTCCTATATAGTGAGAATGGGTGGAGAGCTCTCCCCACCATTCAAAGCACTTGTGGGCATCCTTATTGGGGACCCTGCATCTCCAATGCTATGGAACCTGTATATGTCAGACTTTTGTCTCCCACCAATTCCTGATGATGTGATACTGAATGGAACTAACACATCAAATCTGGAGCATTCAGATGACATTCTTCTGATGTCTTTCTTGGCAAATGGCTTACAGGCAAAATTGAATAGTGTGTTGAATTGGTGCAGTGTAAACTTTATGTTGATGAATGCTATGAAATCAGTTATAGCAATCTTTGCGAGAGTACCACAACACATTCCAATGTTTACTTTGGGTAATGGTGCATTGGAGATTGTGGAAAAGCTCACTTATGTGGGAATCACATTCCAGTCAACACATGGAAGCATATTTGCATCACACTATTCAACAAAAGCAAGCAAAGCTAGAGTGATTGGGCATGTGGAGGGGATGACTGGTGGCTTGCCACCATATGAGAGTCGCAAACTATACATGGCGAGAGTTTACCCTATACTGACTGGTGGCTGTGAAGTGGTTTTGGATGTGGACAGTCTGGCAAGCAAATTGACAGATGTTCAACATTCTTTCCTCTGGCGTCTATTGAGTGTAAATAAGCATGCAATGATTGCCCCACTTTTTACAAAGATGTCAATAGTTCCTTTATGTTTCCAAAGGTTTCAACTTGCATTACACTACTTAGGTTACCTTGCTTCACTCCCTGTAGCCCACTTAGCATGCTGTACATTCCTAGATTCAGTAGAACTGGTACAGTCTAGCTTCCCATGTTGGATCAATGACTTGTGTATTACTCTACTGAATCTCCCTCAGCCTGTCCATCCTCCTGACCTCTGTTTGATTGATTCAAAGGGGATTGAGAAATTGGATAAAGGAATAACAGCAGCAATGAAATTGTGGTTGGATACAGAGATGAGATCTCCAAGGCTATACCTCCTGCATGGTAGGATGGAAGTGGAAAAGAAGAAGCCCCCACAGCATAAGACATTATACTTCAGACACTACCTAAGAGTCTGATCTGCCTGACATAGGGTGGCATTAACTCAATTGCTATTGCCTGATCATGCCCTTGCAGTGGAGCAGTTGTGTTGGGCAAGTGGATCATATATCCCCCAAGACAACTCAGACGAGCAGTTGTGTCATTTTTGTAACAGTGCAACTGAGACACTGGAACATGCACTTCTAGAATGTACAAGCTCACATGAGCTGGTTCTGTGCAGAAATGTGTTTGTGGAAAAGATGTGGATAGAAATGCCAATCTTTTTGTCAGACCTGGCTCTGCGTGATGCCCTTACATGCTTGAAGGTGTTAATTGCAAACAGACCAACCATATTGTTGCTTGCTGCATATGTCCATGATGTTCTGACCATCTTTGAATCCTATCCTGCTTATAATGTGTTGTCTGCAAGCTGACTATTCTAGCATCTCAAACTCGCCATTCAGTCTGCTAGGAAAGGCATACAAGTTTCTGTTGGTTCTCTTGTGATTGAGGTGGCCCCAGGCTGGAGGCATATAAGGTAGAGGACATCCACAACCCACCAACATCATGTGCCATTCCAAAATGGGCAAAGGAAGACAAAATTGCATTGTGAAGGTGACACAACACCAATATGGGTAATCTAATCAATAAAAGGTGTGCTTATAGTGATAAAAAGATGCCTGAGATAGGTAGTTTCATGTAAAATGTAGATTATGGAGTGCTATTTTGCGTCAACATGTTCTGAGCATGATGCATCACGAAACTTGAAATGAGTCATTCAGTTTGTGTTGGCTTGCCTAATGCTGTTGTGCACAACCAATTCATATGTATACAAAGAGATTTTATAGACAAAACCTTTGTTTTTGTGTCTCCCAGCCTTGTTCTTTGATATTCTGGGGGAGTTCTTGTAGATAATTGGTGGAAGATTTGGTTTATAAAATCTCTTTAGATACATCTGAATTGGTTTGCACAACAGCTTTAGGCAAGCCAACATGAACTGAATGACTAATTTCAAGTTTTGCGACACAACATGCTCAGAACATGTTGACGTGAAATAGCACTCCATAATCTATCTACATTTTACATGAAACTACCTATCTCAGGCATCTTTTTATCACTATAAGCACACCTTTTAATGATTGGATTACCCATATTGGTGTTGTGTCCCTTTCACAATGCAATTTTGTCTTACTTTGCCCATTTTGGAATGGCACGTGACGTTGGTGGGTTGTGGAAGTGACCTGTGCAAACCTCTGGAACCCGGCATTTCTGATTAGGATTACTGCCGTGTATTTACTACTAATAATCATTAATAAGCTGATTACACTGCCATCCAGCAAACTGTGATATAAGTGTGACAAATCACGGTTCTAGCACACTAAGTTCTAATGTCACTCGATAGACAGTTTAATGGGCTCTAAATCCTCTTCTACTAGTTACAAAACTGTTCATTTATATAAGTAAGAATTCGGGCTCATCGGGTATCTAAATAAAGAGTCCAGCTCGTTGTCAAGTAGTAAGCAGCAGGGAATTGGAAATACAGATAAGTCATCATATGAGAAGAGATAGGGTAAAAGAAAAGGAAAGAAACCATAGAGACGAAATAAATGAAATAACGGAACGGATAGATGATAAGGAAAATACCGGAGCATGCATCACCCGGATCACGCTATCCTTACACCCGCCCTCCAGACGTCATTCTCGCGACATCTCACACTTAATCCTTCTTCCTCCCCTTCCCTTTAGCTGAAACTCCAGCAGCCTTCGCATTAGAAACATTTCCAGAAATGGTATCCTTCATAACCTGATCTTGCGCAGATAAAGAAGTCAAAATGGGGTCAGGTAAAGTGGTTTGGTCATTGGGAGGAGTGGTAAGTGGTTCCAAATCGAAACCGTTGAGATCATCAGTGATCCCCGAGCTCGGCGCAGCCAGAGATGCCTCGCGATAAGGCAGAAACTCGTGATCATTGTAACACTGTCTTTTCCCATGCACTGGCTCTATTCCCAAATTGTCCTCGTACGAATTGGGCCCGTTTCGACGACTCCGGGAAGTGTTCTCAGTGTTCCGCCATAACATCTGCATCATAATTCCAGCTCGACTGGGTGAAAGGAACTGGCTTCCTTGTGGCGCCACCTGTTGGGCACTGTAAAGGTCGCGGGGAGATACCTTGAACACCTCGCGATCTGGCTTCGGACCTGATCCCATCAAGGTCTCATTTCCGCTGATATAGACGAAATTGACTGGCACTCCGGGTGCCGCATTGAATATCTGGGCGAATTGAGTGTATCCGATGGGAACAGTTAGTTTCTGTTCTCCCATATGGAGCATCGCGTCGTATTCTAGGTAAGCGTCAAGTTGTCCTCCATGAATGCGAAGGGAGGTCCCGATCTTGCCATTGTTCTCTAGGTGAAACCAGGTGGGGGATACCCAGCGGAGAAGAACACAACCTGCGTACATGGCCGCATGCTTTGCAAGGAATACACGAAAATTTATCGGTTAGGACTGGTGTAGGATAGAGGCGATGCTCACTAGTAGTGTTTAGAAATTGGTTGACTTTGTAGGTAGGCTGCTCTTGCCAGGGGGGTCAATTTAGTCATAACTTGTGGCACTGGGGTCGATTCGCCTTTCTTTTAATTGCAGGTCAGCAGCCTGATTCTACATTTCCAATGAAAGTCTGCGGATCATCCGATGGTGGTTTCCCTTTGCCTTCCCCAAGATGGGAAACATTGGTAATACCCAGTAATTCAAAATACTGCTGAAGAGTGTGTAAATGGCTAACTTGATAATATGGCATCCAGGTAACATCCCCGGTCTTCCACTGAATTTCAAATGTGGAGTTAATCCTTGATCCTGCATGTCCGAGAATACAATCCACTGCCCATTCACCTTCAGTCCCCTCAGCATTTCCTAATTGGGTGTCTAGATGACCTGGAAACAAGTGATCATCGTTAGGAACATGTATTCTCAATAATGACGTATGAAAGATGTCATGTACACCCCTCTGTTTCAGATGGACTGGTAGCTCGACTTGGAATGATCCATTCCCGTAGTCTTCTAGGATTTGGTAAGGGCCTAGGAACTTTGGAATCAATTTCCTTGCCAATCCCTTAGGAAATGTAATATTTTTCAAGGACAGGTATACAAGATCTTCCTTCTTAAAAGGTGCGACTTGTCTTTTCTTATTAGTTGATCGAATCTGATTGACACGAGTGCCCAAGATACTATCATGCGCAGCCATCAACGCCAATTTTCATTGCAAAGCAAAATTCCTGACTCCTGGGTACTCGTTTTGTTTAGCAGAGTCCCAGATCATGGATCTGGGCATATGCCCAGTATTCAAAAAGAATGGTGCGTATCCTGTACTTGCAGATCTAGCCGAATTGATAGCGAACTCTATTGCAGGTAATTTTGTCACCCAATCTGTCTGTTTCTCATTGATGCACTGCCTTAACATCTGCGTCACGGTTCAATTAGCGTGCTCAGTTGCACCATCAGTTTGCGGATGGTACGCGCTTGACATTCTGAGTCGGGTACCAACCAGTTTATTAAGATGTTGCCAAAATGTACTGGTAAAGAGGATGTCTCGGTTGCTAACTATAGATTTCGGCAATCCATGAAGTTTATAGACTTCATCAAACAACAATTCGGCAATTTGGCATGCATTATAATTTTCGCGACTCGGAATCAGGTGGACCATCGAGGTAAGCAAACATATTACGACCGTTATAGAATTAAAGGTACCATTCCTATTCCTAGACTCAGGTAATGGCCCCACAAAATCGACTCCTATTGATTCCCATGGGTACAACGGTACATCTAATGGATTCAATAATCCATAGGGTTTTTGTGTTGATGGTTTACTCCGTCTACAGGTCACACAAGACTGGCAGTAGAATGTAGTATCAGAAGTCATATCCTTCCACCACACGTTGTCCCTAAGGTAAGCTAGGGTTTTACTAGCTCCCAAATGGGCTAATAATGAATGTGCCTCAGCAATTACAATCTCACGAACGTTCCATCCCTGAACATGCAACTTAGGAATGCACAGTAAGTTCCTATCATTCATTTTGATGTATATGAGTCCATCATCCAATACAAAATTCTTGTAGTGTCTAGGATTCTCGAGGATATTCTTGAAGAACGAATCAATTTTATATTGATTCCTCAAGATGTTTGGTAAGTCGAATCCCTCACGCCCTCCAGCTACAACACTAATCAGTGATTGATCGTCATCAGTCGTATCGACAGCTAGATCAGAAGCAGGTACCATCTTTGTGGCATGTTCTGTGGCGTGTTCCGTGGAAGGTTTGGGCTTCCATGCAGGTATCCTAATTGTAAGTTGTTCTTTCTGGTCCAGAGATTCCTCTCTATTCTTTGTTATCACAGGTTTGCTTGCAGGAATTTTGATAGTGAGTCTGGTTTTATCAGTTCCCGTCGTGAGTTTCGTGTTTTTGTTCGCGTTTTTGTCCCAGTTCCTGCCCTCCTTTTGTTGGACAGTCATGGCAACAAAATCAGCACGATCCCCATTCGTTACAGCCGTGATTTGCCGTTTCCAAGTATTGGACACAGCCTCAGTGCCCATCAATACAGGCATCGAGATACCGTGTACCAGCAATACATCATTATCAACTACATCATGATAAGTGTATTCTGACCTAGCACGTACTGTCCCAGATGTGTCATTAGAATACATGCGTGATACTGCATCAGCTAATACATTCTCTTCGCCCAGTATGTATACGACCTCAAAAATGAATTCACTAATTTTTTCCATCCATTGTACCTGTTGCCCGGAAAGATCCTTCTGCCCCAGGAGGTGAACTAATCCCTTATGGTCAGTGATCCACTTAAACTTCACACCCTGAAGTATATCACGGTGTCGAAGCATTGTTTCGACGCCTGCTAACATCTCTATCTCATGCACAGGATAGTTTTGTTGTGCCGAATTCAACTTAGCAGAGTAGAATGCAGCTACTCTCGCATTCTTCCACTCAGCACCTTGGCCCACAACACCAGTGATACCCGTTGCACAACCATCCATAATTAGATAAACAGGCTTGGCATCTGCATGGTATTGGATTGGCACTCGATGATGGTTCTGCCCACTATCAATGATCTCTTTGATATCTTCAAACGCACACTGATGCGTGTACTCCCAACGGTAAGGTACAGTATCCCCTGTCAAGCCATGCAACACAGCCATAGGGATACAAACCGCTGCGAGGTCATCAGCCAGATAGCCTACAGCTCCCAGGAAACCTCGGAGAAGGTCTCGATTTGTAGGCATTTTCCATGCTATGACAGAATCAACCTTGGCCGGATCCATTTGAATTCCCTCGTGTCCAACTATATGCCCCAGCAGGCGAAGTTCCTCAGCCAAAAAGTGAAGTTTCTTTAAACTTAGGTAAAGTTTTTCCTCTCATAAAACATCAATTACAATCCTGACTTGTTTTAAATGTTCCTCTAGCGAATTCAAATATACCGCGATATCGTCAAGATAAACATCCAGAAACCAACCTATGTACGCAGAGAAGATATGGTTCATCACGGCCTGGTATGTAGCAGGTGCGTTGCAATCCCCTTGCTGAATGACCAAGCTTACCATATTCCCATCAGGTGTCGTTACCGCGGATCACTCAACATGTTCAGGTATAATCCGGATCTGCTCATACGCATCCTTTAAATCTAACGATGATTTATACTTAGCGCCCACAACACGCCAAAGCATACCATCAATATCTGGTAATGGTGAAGTCATCTTTAATGTATTTGCATTTCGTGAACGTAAGTCTACAACCGTTCGTAACTGTGGGATTTCACCAGTTTTAGCACCAGGTTTAGGAATCAGCAACATCGGCACCGTGTTTTGGGCACTAGTAACTTTCCAATGCCCCGATGCCAGGTAAGCATTCTTTTTCACCGTCCATTGAGGTCGGAACATTTCAGGACACCGAGACGGTTGCCAAGGGTAAACCTTCCCAATGTCAATCAACGGGATTTCATGATTTATGGCTCGCAATGGCAGTAAGCCTGTCTCTACCATTTCTTTGCACAGTGGGTGGGCATACTCAATCAATTCATCTCTAGCCCATTGAAGATCTTCCTCAGCAACCTCCATAGCACGCGAAGATATTTTTGTTACGGCGTCACCCTTAAGCAGTAATGCCTCGTTGCTACCAACAATCACGTGCACTGGGTTAATACCCATTGTCATATGATGCACGTACAACCATGGTGTCCCTAGTATAATGTCATAGCTAGATAAGTTTGCTATATCAAAATGCCGTTCTTCATTAATTGACTGATATTTGAAATTTACAGTAGTACCCCAATTAACTTTGGAGCGAGATCCTTGGACAGCCAATTGCAGCGGTAAGGGTTTTTGAAGTTCTACCTTTTTTACTTTTAGTTGATCAGCCAATGCTGTAGACATAAAATCTCCCAGTGATCCGGAATCAAGCAATGCTCAGGCTGGATGGCCATTAATCTGCACCACAATCACGATTGGTTTAGGAACCAAGCGCGCGAAGTCTTTCAGGGTTGCCGCATTTCGTTGGAGTCCGGCGTAAGTACCTCGTGGAACTTGTATACCACTTACATGTAAAGCTAACAATTGGTTATCAGCAATTGCCACCTCATTTAGCCATGGATTCACATCTTCACATCTCATTTTACATTTTTTGTAATCTCTAAGTTCATCAAGCGAATCAACTTCTGTGAGTAAATCCAAGTCGAAATTACTGTCGTCTCCAAAACTATCACCATGGTCCGATGGTTCATTATTATTTCCTGTATCTGACTCTTCATCTGCAGAGTGTTTTTGTCTGGTTCGTGCTTCGTGCTCCTCCCATAAGCGATTCGCAAACCACGTTATCAGGTCAGTCGATTTGAATACTAACTCATTTGGCACAGAGACTGTCGTTCCTACAGCCCTATCTGTGATGGTATAGCTGAAGCCTACGTTCACAGCTTCCCACCTCTCGGCGGGTTCATCCAGATACCTAGGATACAAATCAATACCCTGAGAGATCAGTCGACTCAATTCCCACTGGACAACATCTCCCATCAATGGGCCCCATGCCCATCGATTATTAGTGCATAAGTTCCCATTGTTTTGCTGGGCGCATTGAGCCGCATACCACTCAGGCAAGTTAAAGCTTCCTTGCATGAGTAGTTCACCGCTAATGTATTCATCATCACAGAGTTCCTGATCCATAATCACATATCGATCCTCTTCAAATTGGTACACTAAGAACCGGCTATCCTCAATTGGTGATTCATCGAAAGGATAGGGCTGCATTTGCTCCAGCACAGCCATCACACGTGAAGCAATCAGATCACTCATTGTCAAAGGTGTAGTACATTCCTCAAATTCATTCTGCAGCTCAGGACTGATCCCAATGCTTGCGACAGGAATTTCTGTCGTTTCGGTTAATCCTCCAACATTATTGAACCTATCAAAATTAACCTCGACATTGTGCAAAGCGATACCAGGGGGTCTATTGGGTTTATTCGAAGTCACTGAACCTCCGCGTGGGCAGTTCCGGCCAATGTGTCCTGTTTCTCCACAATTGAAGCATTTTCCAGTGGCGAGATACTCATTTCGCTCCTTAGCACTTAATTGAGGCCTTGGGCGGCTTTCTCAGTGGGGCGTGCTATTCTGGTTCCCCCAGTTTGGGTTGGAGTTACCAGTGTTATTATTGGAACAATGATAATTCCCTTGGGAGTTGTCACGAGGGTTATCGTTTCGATAAGTTTTCTGGTGCTCCTCACGTCGACAATTGTTCTGTGAGTGTTTACCAGTCCTATTGCTATTATTCTCATAGGGAGTTGTCTCATTCCGTCTGTTCCTAGGGAAGCTGGGTACGGAATTGCTACCATTGGTGTCAAACGTAACATGATGCTCCCGCCTATCGGATACTTCTTCCGACAATTCGATAACCTGTGCGGCATGCTTTATTTCATCCCACGATGATACTTCGGGGTTGTACCCATCACGCCAGAGTCCTTTCTGGATCACAGGTCGAAAGCCATCCCATAGGCGTACGACTTTTTCTCTTTCATCTACCAGTCCAATCATGTTGATTATCTCTTCTAGCTCATAGATGAATTCTGATACAGTCTTTGAATTCTGGAAACATTTACAGAGTCTTTCTCTTTGCTTCATACGGTAATTGATAGGGAAACAGTAATTAAATAACTCCTCAAAAAACTGTTTCAAACTCCAATCATAAGCATTCATGGCTACCTTCTGAGTGTAGAAATTGTAAGCTTTGCCCTTCAAATAATAGGAGAGTACAAAAACTCTTCGTCGTTTTTGAACTCGACCCGAAACAACATAGTCAGTTCCCTCGGTCACGAATCAGTGGTAACTGCAAGCATCAGCCGCGCCATCATAATCCAATGGTGCGAGCGGCTTCAACAATGTTTTGTGTCTCGGTTTTGATGGCCTCGATCGAGTTGATCGAGATCGTGTTTGATGACTTCTTCCTTCTCCATTAGTTCCACTCTCAGGGTCAGAGAAACTTGTAGACTTAGAGGAGCTGGATGAACTATCAGATGGATCTGAAGGTAAGTGTTCATTTTGTTGGAGCAGACTATATACGCTGCACAGGGGAAGAGACAACATGTTCCTTACAACCTACCTGGGGTTTAGTTAGACTTACAGCTAGGGTTAGCAGAGGTAAGAACACTGTATTCCTACTACGGTACAGGTTCTCCTTATATACATAATATTAAGGATGTCACATGACTCGGGAATGTGTTTACCGCATGTATGCGCAGTAAGCGCAGTAACATGCGTATGCTGCATGTATCGCCTCATGTATACATGTGTATGCTGCATGTATTGCCTCATGTATACAGCATGCATCAGGGATTAATTTCAACACCCCCCCTCAAACTGTACAGCGCTCTAAGCAGCTAAGTTTGAATCTCGAAAGTAATTCCGAGAGAGTCTCTAAATTTCCTGAATAGGACAGCGCCAAGGTTCTTTGTGAACATGTCAGCCGGATTATCACTTCCAGGAATGAAAACGACTGTGACTTTGTCATTTTCTATGCATTCGCGGGTGTAGTGGTAGCGAATGTCTATATGTTTGGTCCTTCTTTCCTGAACTGGATTTGATCCAATAAAGATGGATCCTTGATTATCAGCGCAGATTGGTATGCGCTTCAGTGTATATCCAAGTTCCTGGAATAAGGACTCTATCCACACTATCTGCCGACAAGTGTCGGAGAGAGCCATGTATTCGGCTTCTGTGGATGACAGTGCTACAGTTTTTTGTAAACGGGACTGCCAGCACACAATGCCACTCACCAGAGTAGCAAAGTAACCCGTTGTAGATCGGCGCTTGACTGTGTCAGCTGCCCAATCAGAATCTGTGAAGGCCTGTAGCCCCTCGGATTTCTCTCCATCATAGACCATACTGTACTTCTGGGTTCCCACCAGATAGCGCATTATGTACATCGCTTTGTCTAGATGTTCTTGGCTAGGATTAGCCGAGAATTGCGACATCTTGATTACCGCGTAAGCGATATCAGGTCGCGTTCCGAGCATCAGATACAATAAAGATCCGATCACAGACTGATATTTTGATCTAAGCGCCGCGTTTGGCGTCGCTGTGTTCTCCGACGGTTTGTAGCCAGTCGGGAGCGGAGTGGGGGCAATCTTGGCATTTGTCATCTCGAACCTCTCAAGCACTTTGGCGAGATATTCTGTTTGATCGAGTTTGACTTTTGCAGCGGTCTGGGTGACGCGCATGCCTAAGAATTCCGTGACTTTTTCAGTACTACGGCACTCCCAATGCTTCAGGCAAGCATTCTTCTTTTCATCCACAAGTTTCTTGTTCTTGCCCATGAACAAGCCATCATCAACATAGACTAGCGCAATAACGATGCTACCTGTCTTAGGATCCTTGTGTATGAAGATGCCGGCATCGGAGCTGGCGCGCACGAACCCAATGGTGCGCATAAATGCCTCTAGCTCTCTCCACCATGCTAGTGAAGCCTGTTTAAGGCCATACAATGCTCGGCGTAAGCGCATTACTTTGCGCTCTTTACCCTCGGGTTGATCCATATAGATCTCCTCATCAAGTTTGCCGTATAAAAATGCGGTTTTTACATCTAGACCGGTCATATACATGCCTTCTAGAGACGCAAGGGCAAACATGAGGCGTACGGTCTCGTAGCGGACTACTGGTGAGAAAATCTCATCAAAGTCAACGCCTTCGACTTGTGAAAAGCCTTTGGCCACGAGTCTGGCTCGTTTTCTTCCGTCCGATTTCACGGAGAAAACCCATCTATTTTTGATCGTTTTTCGATCATGTGGAAGATCGACGATGTCATAGACTTGTCGCTTGCGAAGAGCCTCTAACTCTTCACGACAAGCCTGTTTCCACTCAAGTTGCTGCTGCCGGGGTAGGCGCGCAATATCGCGAAATTGGTTTGGAACTAGGCTTTTTCCGCTTGATGGTGTGACTGCTTTTGACAACAGCCAGCGGATAAGCTCATCTCCACCTTCCTTGGTTATCTTTTTAATATAACCTGCTTCGTCTGGTTCCCCCATTGGGTGATCATGTTCTTGATTATTGGAATCGGGCACACTCTCATGGGGTGCCGAACTCGGTCCAGCAACCGGTTCTTGCTGTTGAGGTCGTGGTCGTGTTCGGTTATGATCCGAATCTTGACCCACAGACTTCTTCCAATATCGATCACGCGCAATGTCTCTCTCTATGTCAGAGGGGAGTCGCTGTTCTCCATAGGTATTGCCGGGACGGTTTGGGATTTTCCTCTGCCTGCCTGATCGACGGGGCAATTGCTGCCATTCCTGTTGATCTTCACGTCTTGGACGAAAGTCCTCAGTGCTAACTGGAGGCGGCGGAGGAGGAGCGTTAGTCGCATCGTCATGCGCCTTTTGCTCGCTTGGTAAATCATCATCATCTTCTGATGATGGAGGAAGGGGCGGATTTTGTGGCGGTATAGGGTCATCGCCATCCATTCCAGATGAGTGGTCGTCATCTTCTGGTTCTGGTGGAAAATCACCAAGGTCTGTCTTGGCAGGAGTTTTAGCTCCGGGACAGCATGGGAACATCGTTTCATCAAATAGTGCCGTAGCACCAATGAATATTGCGCCGTTTCGTCGCATGAAACGATATGCTTTAATGCCATCTTCTACTCCAAGGTACGTCATTAGCTCCGATCGAGGAGACAATGTTGTTGGACGTTTTTCCTTTGGTAGATAGACATAAGCACCGCAACCGAAGACCTTCAGATTGTTTAGATCTGGGCGGACCTTTGTCAGGTCCTCAAAAGGTGTCAGCCATTTCAGGCGCCTTATTGGGGTTCGGTTGTATAAATGTGTTGCATGTTCTATGCAAAATTCCCACCATGATTGTGGTAGACAAGCGGTGAATCGCAGGGTTTGCGACTTTTCCATTATTGTCCTTATGGCGCGCTCTGCGCGCCCATTCTGTTGATGAACGTGGGGTGCAGACATCTCTATTTTGATGCCTAAATCCTTGAGCTGTTTTTGTAGCTCACGATCCTTGAACTCCCCCCCTGGATCGACACGCCAGCGCTTGATTGTAGCGCCATATTGGGTCTTAGCCATTGCTTGAAATTGTCTAATCGCTGCAGCAGTGTCAGATTTCTTTCTAAGGCATTGGACCCAAATATGTGACGTTTTGTCGTCCAGAAATACAATGAAGTATTTATGTTTGTGGTACGATAGTACTGGGAGTTCCTTTAGGTCGGAATGTATTAATTCAAAGGATTTGTCAGCTCGTGAGTCTGACTCGGGAAAAGATTTTGAGGTCATTTTCCCTTCTGCACACCCTGGACATATAATTTTGTCTTTAGGAATAATTAAATTCCTTGGGAATTTTATGGTGCTTTTAGGCATTTTCCCTAGCGCCTCTTTGGATGGGTGTCCAAGTCGCCTATGCCAAGTCAAGTAGTCAGCGACATAAATGGTCGCGACATTAACCTTTTTGGTGCTCAATATATGAGTCCAAGCCCAATAGATCGTGTCATTCCTCCTTAGAGGGACACAATGCATGATTGGGTTTCCATGCTCGATGAATGAAATGTATGCGGAGGAACCACGCACATCACTTCCGTCTTGTAAAAAGACCCCCATTGACATTAATCGAGTATTAATGTCGGGTATGTAGTAGACGGGGTATAGTCGCGTTTCACGCGTCTCTGACTTCCCATTACATACTACCTGGTGTCTAATGAAGACTGCTCCTTTTCCTACTATATGAGTAGTACCAGTGGCCGTTTGGACCAAGGTAGAGTCCTTTCTCGGTAAAGGCTCGTAAGAAGCGAAATCTTTCATTCACCAGTGAAGTGTTTTGATGCGCCTGAATCCATGATCCAGTCGGCACCTTTCTTACAATCTCCCTTTGCACACATAGCACATATATTAAGATCTACATAATTCCATGATACATTTAATAGCGGTAAAATTTCACATGAAAAGTTCGCTGTATTCATAGGAATTTTAATCTTAGTGCTTGTGGCAGGGAAAAGGACTGACCTGTCATCATACGCCCCTGTGTCAAGGGGTTCATCGACGAGCATTTCGTCGACGGCTTTCCACACTTCCTCGTCAGTTACCGGAGGTTCGGATCCGAGGGAGACGGTATCGTCTTCTACCTCCTCGATCGTAGCCTCGGTTTCTGGCTCTATCCTCCTTCTCTTACCTTCTCGCACCGTAAGGTGCTCTTCCAGCGGTCGCAGGTTTTTTGCGCTGCGTGGAAGTTGCATGCGCTCGAGGGTGTCTCGAGCTTGCTGGTATTCGGTGTAAACCGAGCGAGAAGAGGAGGCCGCGCCCGTGTATGCCTGTGCAGGCGGTCGGCGGCGAGGATCCCTTGTGGGAGTGTGTTCGCGTCGCTCGATGCGCTGTATGAGCGGCATCGGCGGTATGATGGTGCCATTACCATTTATGGTGGTAAAGGCGTTGGAGGCGAGGTGGGTATGTTTTTCTTTTGGCTTCTCCTCCTTAGTCTTTCTGTCCCCACGTCGTCCACGTTTTTGGGACGAGTCTCCGTTGCTGTTTTGCCCTTCTTTGGGCTGCCATTTGGGGTTTCCCCCCTTGCGCTTAACAGCGGAAAGTTTGTTGGCCTGAGGCTGGCCAGCGGGCTTTCCAACTGCTGTGCGCCTTGAGGCTTCAGCAACAATGGAGTCCTTGACATGTTTAAATGTCAAGGCGCTAGTGGCGGTCGTGTTAAGGACCGTTGCAGACAATGAGTCGTACTCGCGCGGCATCGCAGCAAGTAGAATCATCGCCTGTACTAGCTCGGGGATGGCGACGTTAGCAGCCGTGAGGCGCTCAAATTTGTCAGCCATTCTCGCAATCTCCGGTGCGGGGTTTGCAGCCGGGATCTTGATTGCTATTGCGGACCTAAAGTCCGAAAAGACTTGGGAGGGGCCATCCACACCATAATCGGTGCGAATGAGAACCCACACCTCCTCAGCAGTGTCCTTTGTGTTGGCACGCTGCCGAATGGAGGGGGCCAGGCGGAGCACTAGGCTACCAATAGCCTGGTCATTTTTGTTGCTCCAGGTCTGGAGCTTGGCATTAGCGTCCGCTACCAAGATAGCGTTCGTCGCCGTCAAAGGAGGCGCTGGGGGCGGTTTTTGCTCCGCCCCGCTAGTTATTTGCCAGAGGCCCTGAGACCTGAGCCACGCCTTCATAGAGTCAGCCCATAAGATGTAATTTGATCCGTCAAAAGTTTGAACGAGTTTTTCAAGAGTTGAAGACATGATTCTTTGGTGGCAGCTGTTAAAAGCGCTCAATCAGTCTTTTTACTCAATAAAACACGTTTAACGTTCTCAGGAGAAAACACTCCTTCAGAGTGGTTAACCCTAGTCAACCTAGGTTTTATATGCAGCTCGCAGGGAGCGCAATGCAGCTCACGAAGAGCGCAAGGTTATAAATTTGGAGACGATGAAGTCAACGTCGTTCGCAGCTAATTAAAGCGCGTTCGCGACGTGCCCAGCAGGGCCCATAACCTGTTGGAGCAGACTATATACGCTGCACAGGGGAAGAGACAACACGTTCCTTACAACCTACCTGGGGTTTAGTTAGACTTACAGCTAGGGTTAGCAGAGGTAAGAACACTGTATTCCTACTACGGTACAGGTTCTCCTTATATACATAATATTAAGGATGTCACATGACTCGGGAATGTGTTTACCGCATGTATGCGCAGTAAGCGCAGTAACATGCGTATGCTGCATGTATCGCCTCATGTATACATGTGTATGCTGCATGTATTGCCTCATGTATACAGCATGCATCAGGGATTAATTTCAACACATTTTCTTCAATATGGCTCATAGCTCGACCTAGAAAACTTCCAGGGGCAATTTGAGATAAAGGCCGTATATCCGAGCTTTGTTGTTCCTGACAAATGTTTGGTCGTCGATGACCCTTTATGGTGTTCGCTATCCGACTCAACAAAGCATCTGACATTGGTGTGAACTTGGTTTCGGAGGGATTCTGTTTAGCTGCAGCAGGGGCACTCACTTTCGGTGCGCCTTCATCCGTTACACTCCCAACTTGAGCTTTATGATTGGAATCTTTCTGATGAGGAGCCTTCTCCTTAGATCCCTTATGTCGGTGCTGGTCTCGGATTTCATTCCAAGTCTTTATTGCCTCTTTTTGGGCATTCACATCCAATTCGGATGGTTCAAATCTCAAGGTTCCCCAATTTTCAGGGTCAATACCTTTTCCTTTCGAGGGTCCCTCATCCCTCGAAGATTCATCTCTATCGTTATCGAAGTGCACTTTCTCATAACGACGATCAATTCGTTCTCGTTCTTCAGTGGTCAAATTCTGTTCAGCAGTCTTAACTGTAATTTCTTGTTCAGATGTCAAACTGTTTCCTCTCGAAAACTTAGTAGTTCCAGTGTCAGAATGACGACGTCTTCGGGCTCACTTGGACTCAACTAAAGTCCAAGGTTCATTTCTGTTAGTCTCCTCGTCAGGAGAATCTTCAGTCAGTACTTGAGTGGAAGAGTACAAGTTCAAATTGTCATTGAAAGCATGGTCTACCTGAGACGAGAAGCTTTCAAGATAAGGTGTAATTGGAGCCGAACGGATCTCCGAAATACCCGCGTCTAGCTGGGTATCATCATGCCGACTAGCAGCAGAGGATGGTCTAGTCACAACCACATCACTATACAAGCGAGGGCTAACAACTTGGTCAATAGAAAAATTCTGCTCGTTATGCGCTGTAGCCGCCTCCTCCACGGCTGGGCCAGATGTCAAAGTGAGGGGCAAAGGGGCCACTCCTGCCGACTCAAGGTTAGTCATACCGGCGGATCTAGATAGTATCTCACCTGGAGTTGGTGCAGCCACATATTCGCGGGCCAGACGGTTACGAAGTGGGTAACGAGTCTCAGACATGATGAAGTGTTTCAATATAGGTGAATTGTAGAATAGTTGTCGCAAAGGTGTCGCCTAGCAGTAAGAGCCTCAGTTGATCAGACTAAGAGATCCAGATGCGAAGCGAGTCGAAGTTTGGTAGTAGTAAAGTTTGAGCGAGTAGACTGTCAAAAATATGTGATATAAGCGTGACGAATCACGGTTCTAGCACACTAAGTTCTAATGTCACTCGATAGACAGTTTAATGGGCTCTAAATCCTCTTCTACTAGTTACAAAACTGTTCGTTTATATAAGTAAGAATTCGGGCTCGTCGGGTATCTAAATAAAGAGTCCAGCTCGTTGTCAAGTAGTAAGCAGCAGGGAATTGGAAATACAGATAAGTCATCGTATGAGAAGAGATAGGGTAAAAGAAACCATAGAGACGAAATAAATGAAATAACGGAACGGATAGATGATAAGGAAAATACCGGAGCGTGCATCACCCGGATCACGCTATCCTTACACAAACGCGACATACTAAGTACTATACTTGCGTTGCGAATCGACAAGAATCGCACTCTTGTGGTATCGATTTATCATCGTCGCTCACCTGCGCTCAACAGGTCTTGATATAATAAGAACACATGAAAGCTCCGATAGACATGAGGACAATTCCCGTAGTCACCGGTCATCGAGGACGTACGACGTACACGGTACATTTCCAACTGTCAGAATATGCGGTCGAAACCAATAGGGAGAGCTGCCCGCAGAAAGGATAATGTCAAGCAAACTGAAACAGCGAGATCTGGAAGTGGCTCCTCGAAGCATTGAATGTATAATGAGTCTGGCGCGCTCCAATCCTGGAATCATACAGTCGGGGTTCAAGTCAGCCGTGACCGGAACTACGGAAGACGCCTGGAGATACCGGTTGGACGGATAGGATGGGGGAAAAGCTCAGCTTTTCGCGGCAATTGCTATACGACGAGGTGAACTAAGACGTAAAGCCCATACTACTTCTTTAAAAGTTCTTTTCTTTATGTAACCATTTCAGCACCTCCTATCATGTTCGTAGAGCTGATCCTGACATATAAGACGGTCGAAAAAAGTCGAAAAAAGCCGGAAAACGACAATCAGAAGGAGTTCACCGATCAAGACTACTCCAATCCCAGGGAAAGAGAAGCAAGAGCTGCGGGCAGTCAAGAGCGGTGATGTTCGGTGTGGGAGCTTTAATTCCATATTAAACGATTCCAGTTCTTCTAGCACTGTAATTACGTATCGCAGTGTTTCAGATGCGCGACCTATCGCTGGATCCAAAAGGGCCGCAACTTGAAGGTTGTCCTTCAGAGATAAGAAATGTGGAGATGAGTGATGTTCTGTGTGCGAGCTTTAATTCCATATTAAACGATCCCAGCTCTTCTAGCACTGTTACGTATCGCAGTGTTTCAGATGCGCGACCTATCGCTGGATCCAAAAGGGCTGCAAGGTTGTCCTTGACTCCTTCAGAGATAAGAAATGTGGAGATGAAAGAAGGACGATGAAAATTAGTGAGGAAGAGAAGACTATACATTTAGGACGACACGAAGTTTTCAAAGGTTCCTGTTATGAGGGCATATGCCAGCGAAAAATGCTGGCGAGCGTGTCAGCGTTCTCTGCCCTTGGCGGTCCATGCGACATGGTTAGACAAAACGGGAAAGGGTGCGACTCCTGCACAAACCAACAACATAACACCTATGTAAATATCCTTTGAAGCATCAAGGCCTTGAGGTGCCTCACGCCGTTCGACATCGCAAGGCACCGGATCAAGTCACGGTCATGTCAAGAAGACGAGAGAAGAGGGTGGGAAACGTTACAAGTGATGATAAAGAGTTGCAGATACTTACGCTCTATTAGAGTTGTTCTGTGTGTATGCCATGAATAGAGTATGACCTGTAGATATGGTTTGCCACAAATCTAGGAATGAAAAGAAAAAAAAAATGCTGGCGATGTCAATCATTGTGATGTATGGCGGCGCCGGCACGTTGGCGACACGTCAACATCATACATTTCAAATTCCTATGACCGTAAGCCGTCCAAAAAGGGTCACGGTATATTCCATTTATGTTTAATTATATACCCCGCGCGTTAACTTCTCACTGGCACGAGGGAGGCGACATTACATGACTAGTAAAATAAATTACAGCTCCTCCTCTTTTCGTGTTTTCAGGGACAAGGCGCGAAGGAGGGAGGCAGGGAGAAACAAATCAAGAGAAAAAGAAATATACCTCTCTCGTATCTTGTGCGAAGAAGGGGGACACCGTCGACCCCTCCTGTTGTTGTAATTTTTATATCTTGCCGTTCGCCACTCTTGTCTGCGGGATGATCGTTGTCTATTGACGCCCCGCACACCGTTCAAATCCACGTCCCCCCCCCCCCCCCCATGCACGGGGTTCAGCACCTCCTGATGTGGTCTATGCTCCCGCTTCAGTCCTTCTTGACGACCTCAAATCCCGTCTAGACGAGGAGGCATGTGGTGTGGCGGGTTTGCTGTCAAGTTGGATCGAAAGAGAGCAGTGGCAGTCGAAGTGGCCAGTTTCTGAACTGGGATAGTGGGTATTATTCGTGGTGAGTTGAGAGTCGAGACGAAGGAGGCATGCGGTTGGCATGCGGCGTCATTGACAATGCGTGTATGTTTATTTGCGAGTGCTTGCCAATAATGCCGCCGTAGAGATCGCCGGTCAGATAGCCTTCTTAGTAATCTGCTACCCCTTCAAACAAGAGTTGCAGATAAGTATGCTCTAAAATGCATGAATCGCTACTTACTACTTACGTATGATAGTCGGGAGAGCGGAATTTGAAGTCAGGGCACCGTGAGTCGTGACGCGCGTGGCGAGTTTGAATCGATCAAATCGACAGGAGCATAAGTCAAAACTTCAAGAGTCAATCCTGATGAACTGATGGATGCAGATGGGTTTGGGGCCTTGTTTTCTCATTACTGTTCTGCTCATGCAGTGGGTATTGATCACTCTCAGGATAAGGCCGGCAGAACCTGGTTTCGAGTTACTCCGTCCTTGACAGAAAATCCCAAGAAAATCCCGAAGAGTATAAAGTGTACTCATCAAGCGTACCCTGAACCTTTGTAGGATCACCCATCGAATAGACCAGGATGATAGGCATTCGAACTCTCCTTGTGATAACCTTATCCTTTGCTCTGGTCTTTGCAGATAATCTGAAGGGAAGTCTTACGTCCGCGGGCATCAGCGCCGTTTTTCCTGGTAACAATGGTTATGGAAATGCGACTACACCCTGTACGTTATCAATTTGCACACCCGCAGATGGATGAGCCGCTAAAAAAACCGTCACAGTCAATCTACGTTTTGCTTTCCAACCTGCTGCCGTTACATTTCCCAAAACTTCAAAAGATGTTTCGAACATTGTAAAAATTGGAGCATCATTGGGTTACCAGATTGTTGCTCGTAGTGGCGGCGTATGTGCTTGGAACCCCTCCCAAGCAAAAGTTGCCACTAACTGCATAGATCAATTAGCATAGTTATATCGCCAATGGGCTTGGAGGACGTAACGGAGTTCTTGTGGTCGATCTCCGCAATTTGAAGGCTATTACAGTAATTCCCTCGAACGGCACTGCCATAATTGAGAGTGGAAATCGACTGGGGGACATTGCATTGGCGTTGAACGACGCCGGACGGGCCTTACCACATGGTATTTGTCCATACGTCGGAATTGGTGGCCATTCAAGTATGCCGATCCATCTCTATCATTATTCCATTCTAATCTCTTCATGCCAGGTTATGGCGGGTGGGGAATCACGTCACGTATGTGGGGACTCGCTCTTGATAATATTAAATCCATCAATATGGTCCTCGCAAATGGTACCATCGCCACCGCATCCCCCAACCAGAACCCCGATCTTTTCTGGGTACGCGTATGTTTCTTTTTCTAGTGCTATGTGTGCTCAATTGGTTCATCAGGCCATGAGAGGATCGGGTGGTTCCTTTGGTATCACCACCTCAATTGAGGTTACCACACACCCTGCACCCCCGTCCGTTACGGTGTTTGGATATGATTGGGATCTGAGCGTCGCTGATGCCGCTAACTGGATCGCTGCATTTCAAAAATTCGTCCAAACTGACATTCCCCCTCAATTTGGACCTTACCTCAACCTAACCAAGGGGTCTGCATCCGGGAGAGTCAGAATCCAACTTAGCGGAGGTTGGTATGGTCCTGCTGGTGGACTAAATACGACTATCGCACCCTTTCTGAGCCAGATACCGACGAGTCCTCGAACGATATTGAATGTAGGGACTTACATCAATAGTGTTGAGATCTTTGGCAGGTACGGCGGGTACCCGAGCATCAACACGAGCACGGGGCCCGATTTTCATGACACCTTTTACGCCAAATCCATTATGACCCCAGAGAGTTCGCCGATGTCAATCTCGGCCATTACGGCGTTCATGAACTACCTTGCGTATGAAGGATTTTCCTCTACCATGGTGGGTGTATGCTGTCTAAGCATCTTGCAGTGCTCTGACAAATATTTGATAGCAATGGTTCTCCCTTCTCGAGCTGTACGGAGGCAAGAACTCCGCAGTCAATGCAGTCGATCCGGGGGCTACGGCTTTTGCGCATAGACGGTCAACTTTCACGATCCTGGTCTATGCTTCATCGTCGAACAACCTGCCACCTTTTCCGCAGGATGGGTTCTCATTTCTTGACGGTAGGTACCATTTTTTTCTCGTTGGTATATTAAGTCCTCCTTCGTAGGCATGGTGAACAGCATCGTGTCCGACAGCCCTCCAAATTGGGATTATGGGTACGTGCATGCATGTGTATTTATAACATCAAGACATAACCCATGTTATGCAGCGCATATCCTAATTATATTGATAACAGACTGGTTGACTGTAAGCTGCTTTCTTTTTTTATATATGTTACCTGATCCGTGCCTTTCGCAGGGCAACTCCGCTATTATGGTACACATTATCGCCGCTTGCAGTCTATCAAGGATAAGTATGATCCTCACGATACCTTTAATTTCCCGACTGCTATACAGGAATAGATTTCTACAGAGAATAAGGACATTTTCCCTTAGTCATCCAATCGCTTTTCGTGAGAGCACGTTGTATTAAGACCAAAATACAGAGATATACATTGACTATTGTGCGGTGGTCAAAGCGTGGGTGTAGGTTGTGCATATTTGAAGCGGAACCCACAAGCACGGGCTTCAAGAATCAAGAGGTTACACTTCTATGTACTGCGTATGTGTCGGAGTGTGACGAGTTACTGCCACCAGACCAGAAATAAGGTTTAAGTGAGCGGCATTGCGGCACAAATTTCAACATCCGCTGTAAGCAATATTTCTAAAGTCAGTCCGCTATCACAGTTAAAACCCAGCGGGTTCTTCCGACATGCTGATTTCGAACACAAAAGGAAATATTAGGGAGCAGAGGGAGAGATGGGAAGAGCAGGTATGTCTTTAGCCAACTTTGAAGGGTCAGAGAGGGGAACAGCCATGGAAATAGATTCATTCTCTGGGGATTCAACTGACAAAACTTCAAAGTGGTTATGGACAGGCAGTGAGGGCGTGCGATTCACTCGCTGCAAATAGAAAAATCCTGCTCCTCTACAACTTCCAACTTGATCTCCTCTGCAACCTGACCCTTTGCTTCCTTGACATCTACAAGTGCCAACAGGTCTTGGAGGAGTTCATCTTGCCCCTCGGGGGTGAGCATGTGGATATCCTGATGATGGGGACACGCTCCAGCCCTGTGCCCAGTTTCCCCACAGCGGTAGCAGAGATCCAACCTATGCGCACAGCTGTGGGCCACATCAACATCCATTGGTACCAGGACATTGGCAGCGGGTGTGGGAGTCTGATGGACAGGAATGGGGTTATGGTGGGGAAGGGTTTGATTGAAGGTGTAGGGCGCATGAGTGGTAGTTGGAGCATGGAATGCAGCATTAAATGCTGCATTCATGAGTTGGTTCTCATCACAGAGTGAAGCAGCTTCATACCAAGCATAGATATCATTGTTTGCTGGGTGCCCTTCCAACATCTGTGCAATCTGGTCCTGAATTTCTTGATTGAGGCCCCATCGGAACTTCACCACAACTGGTAGCCCACTCCCATATCCTGCCATGTCCACCAAATCCTTAAATTTGTTGATATAGTTGTCCATGGATTGACATGCCTGATGGTAAGAGGGTGACTCGAGCCATGTCACTGCTCAGTGGCGCTCATTGAGGGGAAAAAAGTGGCGTACAAACTCTGCTTGAAAGTCACCCCAAGTGGAGAAAGGTAGAGAACCGAGCTCTTTAGTTTGGTGCAGAATACGGTCCACGTAGAGATAGGCGTGTTCAGATTTCATGTATGTGAAGGCGCAATAAATTTTTGGAGCTTCATCAACAAATTGATGTGACTGGAGACTGATGTACAACTCACAGGCATTAAGGAATGCACGCCCCTGTGCACGTGCACCATTGAATTAGACAGGGGGAGACAGTTTGATCTGGGCGCGCTCCTTAGTGGGCACACTAGGTGGCACATCGTTGTTGGGCATGCTTGAAGGCACAATGGGGGGAATATTGGTCCTGGAGCTAGTCTGAAGGGTTCTGACAAAGTTCTCAATTGTAGATTTACAGCCGATTGCATATTTGTTGGCAGTAAACAAATACATGTTAGTTACAAAAATGGTGGACTTGGCCAAAATTTCACAAGTGCCTGCTCTCGTACCTCAACTAATTATTTCCACAGTCGCTTTCAGACTTTATCTTTGCTGGAGAATCTGTAGATAAATAGCTTAGCTACAGCTCTTGTGTATAAAAAAATATTCTAAAGTCTAATTTGAATTAATGGGCTGCAAACTACAGCACAAATTAATCTATACCTCCTTTTTGAGAATCAAGAGATCACAAAAAACATTTTAATTGTAGCAATGCCATTTATGTACAGATTCTCCAGCAAACAAAAAGTCTGAAAGTGACTGTGGAAACAATTAGTTGAGGTACGAGAGCAGGCACTTGTGAAATTTTGGCCAAGTCCACCATTTTTGTAACTAATATGTATTTGTTTACTGCCAACAAATATGCAATCGGCTGTAAGTGAATCGATTTGCACGCATATTCCGGTAACATTGCTTTCAAGCATGTCGAGGCGCTCTGATGTGTCCATGTCACTAGGGGGCATGTTTGGCAAAAATGGGGGCACACTAAAGGCGGGACTGTCAGGAACGGTGTGTAGGGAGTCTGTGGAGCTTTGGGAAGTGTCATCCACTCTGTACCTGCCTATCTTGGGCAGCGCGTTTGCAATTTCGGGCCTTAGGAGAGTTTTCTACTATAAGGGCAACCTCACTCAGCCTCTAGCAAAGGGAAATCTGAAGTTAAAATTATGCTACATAGTACAGGGATTGGAGGTGCACCTAGCAAAGGGAAATCCGAAGAGAAAACTCAAAGGACCCCTTTGCCAAGGCCCAGTATATGTGAAGACTGCAAAATCAAATAATAGTCTAAAAATAGAAAAGGTGGAGATAGACAGATCAAGGCCGCTGAATGACATCATACCAAGGGGTAGATGTTGGAAGGGGTGCTCTGCCTCTAAATATAAAACTGTCAACATGCACAAATGTGATAGAAAGGGAAAATTAGTAATTAAATAAGGAAAAATCATAGAAAATGAAGAATAGAAGAAAATGAAGTGAGGAAAAATATAGGATGAACGTAAAAAATAGGAGAAGCACACAGGGCACCCCCCTAGTCCCCTTACAGTATGCTATTCCACCATACACAAGCTCAGATGATAATAGATTGAGTTGTTCATCATCTTCTATGGCCTTGTTCTCAGGCTCAGGCTCAGTACTGGCACTGCTTTTCTTGGGCTGCTGCATTGGGGACCCAGGTTTTCCAGCTAATAAATTTGGATTGAAGGTACATAGGAGCTTCTATTGTGAGTATTTATAAGTTTACTTACTGCCTGTAGGATTTGTGGTTAGACATAAGTAGAAATATCAAGTATCTGCAATGTACTGGCAGACTTCATGGCTTTTTCTTTTGCACTGGTGGCAGCCCTACACATTACCTCCCTTCCTATATCTTCATTATTTATACTATCCTCGACCTCTGCAACATGCTTCAATGGCTTTTGCTTCTTCTTCTGTTATCTTCTTTTTCTGGGCAGTTTCAAGACAAATTGCTTCCATTTTGGCATGAGAGCAGTGTGACTTGGGCGCATTGGCAATCTGATCCTTGTTCCACTGCTGAGTTTCTATAGGAGAAGGTGGCCTGACACCAAGGATCATTTTTGGAGGCATTTCAGTGTTGATTGTCAAATTGGATTTGAGGACAGTGGTCTGTTTGTTATGGAAAATGTTCTTGTTATGTTTGGCAAGTGGCACAATCAACTGTACAGCTCCAAGCTGTGGGTTATCATCCAGCATGCAGTGGTGACTCTCTATTATGCCATGCAGCATCCAGCCTCACAATATTCCCTGTCCTGTTGACAGTTGTAATCTATTTCTCACCAATTACTCTGGCCTGAGGAACCATGTAAGGGTTCATCATCCATTGCGACGTCCTGCTGTGCACCCAACAGCCATCCTTGATTCTCCCCCAATTTCTCATGATGGCAGTGAACTCCCTGAAGACCCCTTGATCCCGCCACCTAGTCTGCCCCCTCCTGAAGATTTTTGCCTAGGGGAAACTTGTCGCTTTCATCCCCTGATCAATGGTCATCCATGTTTGATATCAAGGTTTAGGCAGTTAAACTTGCTTTGGTGATATCTCATTTCTTGACTGCTTTGCCTAAATATTGGGTCAGTGTAAAGGTAATTGGTAGGGGGAGGTGTCACACATGTTGTCATGACCAGTTGTGACCAAACCAGTTACAA
Organism: Tricholoma matsutake; assembly: GCA_026075535.2. Classification (NCBI taxonomy): domain Eukaryota; kingdom Fungi; phylum Basidiomycota; class Agaricomycetes; order Agaricales; family Tricholomataceae; genus Tricholoma; species Tricholoma matsutake. Next base: position 203,914 of record AP026550.1, on the reverse strand, counting down.
CTGATTATGACTGGTGTTTTGCAGTTTCAGTCTGGTTATTTGGCTATTTCCTTTTATGGTTAACCAGTCATGGTCACAGTATTTCCAAAATGGGCCCAAAAACTGTGACTGGACTGAACCTTAAAGCACTACCAAACTATGACCGAAATTGTTTGAAGATTTCTTTGATCATGATCAGTCTTTTTCTATTCAGCCAAACAATCACAAATAGTCAGTAATGTGAGAGTGGTTTTGATGGACTATGAATAATGAATAGAGTAGAGATATTTGTCTACAGCCTATACTCACCTACACAGGCACCACTGGAGATCTTTAGTCTTAATCTATCAAGTTCTTTGCTTGTTGAATAAAGAAAATACTTATCAGTCCTGGGATGCAAGTAAGCATGATAAGAAATTGTGGATTCCCAGAAGTTGAGTTTCAAAGTATCTTAGTCAAGGCCACTGAGAGTCAGACACAGTGTCAATGACCAATGCACATTAACACAGAGCTTAACAGTCTTAGGATAGAAAGAAACTAATAGTAGTGGCTTACTGACTTAGCTTTGAGATACTTAGAGATCTTGAGGCTTAGGCTCTGAGAATCACAGTGAGTAGTTAATGGAGGAAAGAGTAATAATTGTTCTTGTCTATGACATTTGAAAGTAATTATATAGAAAAGGGTGAGTTCAGGCTTTGGCCACATGACCAAATGTAACAGACACTGTATATAGTTGTTTGTACACCCCACCCATTCCTTAACTGTATAGTTGTATTATGTAAGATATACTTTTTACTTTACAACTAAAAGGGTGCCAGGTTGGGCAACTTCACTAATCAGACCAGATAGACAGGATCAATATATCTTCTTTGCATGGAAGTAAGAACCATTAGTAAAATACAATAATAAGGAAAAAAAAATAATACCTAGTGTTTGAAGGTCCAGTTCAGTCCAGTTTTCTTCCATTTTGGAGTGAAAATGCAACCACAACCAGTTTAATTAATTGACAAACTAAGTAAAACTGAACCGGTGATGATGCTCAACCCAGAAACCTAAACAAAACCCACAAAAAGGCTTCGGATGGTATAACACGAGTCAGAGGAAGGATGCGAGGCCCTCTAGATGTCACCTGTCAGACCGACCGTCAAATAGTCATGAAACAACTGCTTGTCGAAGCAGTTCGAGGCTAAAAGAATGTGTTTCGAGGACCTGCGATGATTTTCGAGGGGTTGCAATGATTTTCGAGACGTTGCGATGATTTGCGAGGTGTTGTGATGCTTTTCAAGATGTTGCAATGCTTTTCAAGATGTTGCGATATTTTTTGAAGAAGTTTCGAGGAATATCGAGTGCGCAGATATGTTCGGATGCAAGATTGGGGGACTAGATGAGTAGTAGAAGTGAAGAAAAGGCTAATTGAGGGAAGCGAGAGCGAAAATAGCTAATGCGAGGAATTTTGAGGAATTTTGAGGAAGTTTAGCGTAAAACACCAAACTTCAGACTGAATAAGACTAAACTGTACTCTCAAATCACTGTGATCTGGGAGGAAGATGACAACTTTCTTGTTTTTCTTTGTATCTAGTACATCTTTTTATATAAAATAAAGAAAGTACCTAAAAAGGCTAGAGAACATGAGGCAAACATGTGGAAAACTCGAGGCAAAAGACAATATAAGTATATCAGAACAATAAAGCGAGCCTAGAAGGGGTGAATATAACACATGATGAAGAAATAACAAGAAAGAATAGCTAAAACCGGACTGTCCTTGTTATAAATTGAATAAAAGATCAGAAACTGCTTCAAGCGGATTGTATGCATGCACATGCGGTCAAAATGTGTTCGATATACTCGATATAGTGTCCCATGTGTCCAGCATGCGTCCAAAGATCATTCGAACTGGAAATACTGTGTCTGACAATGTTTTTCGAGGTTCGATGTTTTCCGAAGATTTTCGAAGATTCTTCGGACTTCGTTTGTGGCCTGATATCGGTGCGATATTGTTTGACAATGGTAGGGAATACGTCTGGCATGTGTGCGATGATTATTCAGATGGCGATATAGTGTCCGATGTCAATTTGCGATGTTTGATGATTTTCGAAGTCGGTCGAGGAAATATCGGACTTGTTCGAAGGCCGATATTGCTGCAATATTGCTCGATACCGGTTCGGAACTTGTTGACGATGCTCCAAGTGTATATCCCAAGCTGTCCAAAGGTCGGGGAAGTTGTACTATAGTGGCCGAAGGCATACAAAGAATTTCGAGGTGTCGCGAAGAGTTTCGAAGTGTTGTGAAGGATTTCGAAGCATTCTCGTGACTTTGTAGAGCTTTGTAGAGCATCGTAGAGCTTCAGAGGGGTTTGTATGGGTTTGTAGAGGTTTGTATGGGTTTGTAGAGCTTCGATGACAATCATAGATGTGATTTTCTGAGCTTGAATGACAAGGTGGACCTATCACCAGACTGCAGAAAACTGGTTCTGTGCAGTTTAATCAAGTAAAAAACCAGTTGTGGCTGGTTTCACTACAACCAGTCACCATCAGACTTAGGTCGGTTGAAACCAACCCAAGCAACTAATTTAAAAGACTATTAGAACTACTTTAATGAATTTCATAGACTACTAAAGTGATATTAATGAATTTCGTAGGCTATTAAGGCTATACTAATGAAATTAGTATAGCCTTAATAGCCTACGAAATTCATTAATATAGCTTTAGTAGTCTACAAAACTGATAAAGTAGTATTCGAGATTGGTATTATTAGTATGTAGAAACCTTGTGTGCTAGGGCCGGTTGCAACCAGTTTGAACTGACTTTTGTTGGTTCTTGAATAAATATAAAATCTGTACAACTGCAACTGACATGCCGAGGAATAGAAGGCAACTGCAACTGAAAAAAGGTCAAACTGCAGTTTGATTTGGTTTGGTTTCAGTTTTTTTCTGGTTGCGTGAACTGGACCTTCAAACACTAATAATACCTTTGTTGCATGGAAGTAAGGACAAGGCAATGAATGGGGGAAAGTTTGATATGTATGTAAAGTAAGAAGCAGGTCCACATCAGTTGTGGACTGTGTAAGTAAAAGACTGCATCAGGCATAACCATGTAAGTAAATAGCCACATCAGGTGTAGCCTTGTAAGGAAATATCCAGGTGATTGATTGAATGATGTGTGGGCCAAGGAAGTCATTGTTTGGTGCCCAGTTTCTGAGGAATGCATATTGTGCATACTTCGATCAGTTGTGTCTGAGTCACCACCCAAGGGGGTGTACAGTATGCAGAGAGTACTGTCACCACATCTTGGAGGCAGAACTTGAGCAGGACGATGACTATGTTGCAGCAGAAGAGAATCGACTTGATGATGTCAAGTTTTACAAGGCAAAGATGATGGGGTTAGTGTTGCCACTGGCTCAGCCGAGGTTTTTCAATAAAATAGCTATAGCATACCAGATAAATTCTCTAAATTCACTAGGATATTTGAGCATATGGATGGGCCCATAAGCCAAGGGGTCTTCTGCCAACATTATCTGATCGGATCCCCCATTCCTGACTTATTTACTTGGCTTTGATCTCAAGCCAAGCCATCAAGCCGAGTTTTGTTTATTAAATAACTCAGGGACAATGGATTGGTTCAACTAATGTTGGCAGACAACCCCTTGGCTTATGGGCCCATCCATGTGCTCAAATAACCTGGTGAATTTAGGAGTTTATCTGGCGTGTTATAGCCCTTTTATTGAAAAACCTTGGCTGAGCCAGTGGCAACACTAGATGGGGTACATTGATGACCTTGAGGATGCAGAGATGCGCATCCGTGAATTGAAGGAAAAGGTGTACCAGCTGGAGGACCAGTTGGCAAGGTCTCGCAACTACAATGACCACCATGGGGGCAAGAGAGCTCGCCACTTATCACCAGTTGGTTATGCTTCAGGGACAGACTCACCCCTCACACAATTAATGGAGGAAAGAATGACGCCGGCATCCCAGCCAGCATCAACATATGCGACAGCAGTGCAAATGCCCCTTCAGAGAAACAACCAAAGGGACGTGGAGATGGAAGATGGAGAGGTGGAGAAGTTTCCCCCACTACCAATGGCTGGCCAGCCATATACACCAGCACCAGGAGCGCCTAGGATTCCTCATGGGGCTAACTGGATGGCTGCACCCAGGGGACAACCTGGCATCAGTTCGAGAGGAGGGCGTGCACTGCAGCATACAGTGCACCATGAACCATTGGTAATTACCAACATGGAGGAGTTGGATTACTTCATCAAATGGGTGGTACAGGCAGCAAGAGGTGCCAACATTCAGCATGTGAGGAACATGTTCCTGTTGAGAGCCACTGAGTTGGTGGCCACTCTGGGGTGGTATCGTTGTCTGGTGGACGAATTGCGTCTCACCATAGTCTCATCTCCACAAGTGATGGTGGCACAACCGTCGGACAATGTCACAGTGGAAGACATTGCACAACTGTACATGGCAGATGGGATTACCATCCTACAAGTGCCAGATGCACATGAATGGGGCCTACTGGCACTTAACCAGTTAGCTGTTGGAGTGGATGCATCCAGGAGGATGGAGGCGATGGTGGCACAGATCAGTGTGCATCAAAACTCAAGCCAGGACGACCAGGACCATCCGGTATCTATTGAGCCCAGGTGGTGGTATCCACCACCTGGAGGATTTGGCCTGGCTCCTGCGCCAATGTTGGCACAACCTCAGAGACAACAGCTGCCCCCAAGGGCTCCTGCCATGGGGAGGCCATCTCATCCAACAGTGGGTCCCACAACAGTGGCCCTGGCATCAAGGGTCATGGCAGTGGCTGCACCTCCGGATGCACCAACTGCACCAGCTGCCAATGCAGCAGCCCAATTTCTTGAAGGAATGTCTAGGTCACAGCTGGCCCCAGATGACGGTGTGATGAGATGGATGGCTGTATCCATTGTCTACATTACAAAGAAAAAGAAAAAGAAAAACAGGAAGGGAAGAGCAGCTCAAAGATGAGCTGAGGAAGAAGTGGAGGAATGCAGTAGCGGCATTTCTCCGGAGTTGGAAATGGGCAATGAAGATGCATTGCTACCATATGGACACCCCAACACCACCAACACCAATGCTGCCAATGCCGACACCAGAAGACCCCAGCAAATAATGACAATGCCAGCAGATGATGCTGATGCCCATGCCCATGCCAACACCAGAAGATGATGCCAGGACTGACGATGATGATGATGAGGGCAGCAGATGAAGAACACCAGATGATGGCAAGGGCAGTGGACAACAACGATGATGGTGATGCCCCCTCCCCCTCATTCATGGGTGTGTATTTTTTGTCCTGTATCATACTAATGTTTTGTTTTATTATCCATATGCACTCATAGGTATTTTAGAGTAGTAGTAGTATTCTTTACATAATATATGTAGATGAGATGGTTCTGACCAACTCAAGTCGGTCAGCAACCAGTTGTGGCCCCAACCAGCCCCAACCAACCTCAACTGGTTGTCAAACCATGATGAACCGGTTGCATGGAGTCCAGTCCAGTTCTATGTAGTTTTGAATAGAATAGAACCAGTTGTGGTTACAGTTTGGCCCCAAGATGGGAAAAAACCAGACTGAACCAGACCTTCAAACACTATGTGCAACTTTCTGAACGATGTATGGAAACTACATGGGCTCCCACTCAACATCCTTAGTGATCGAGGCCCACAATTCATTGCAGAATTCATGAGGGAGCTCTATCACTTACTAGGAATTAAGCTGTCAGTGTCAACAGCCTATCACCCGCAGTCCGACAGACAGACAGAGTGGGTCAACCAGCAGTTGGAACAGTACATTTGACTCTTTGTAAGTGAGAGACAGGATGATTGGGACAAACTACTGCCACTTGGGGAATTCTAGTACAACAACCACGTCCACACCTCAATGCAGCATACACCATTCCTGTTGGACATTAGAGGGATGCCGCAGATGGGCTTCAAGCCAAATGCTCCAGCATCCCATGCAGAGTCAGTTAACAAATTTGTAGGTCACATGAAAAGCATGCTGGATGAAGCCAATGCCACTCTAATGAAAGCTAAAGATGATATGGCAAGGTACTACAACCAATGCAGAACTCCAGCTCCAAGTATGCCCCAGGTGACAAGGTATTTCTGGACTCCAGTGACCCTCACCAAAGTTGGTGCATCGTTATCTGGGCCTGTACCCAGTAGTCCACGCAGTAGGAAGCCATGCACATCACCTCAAACTACCCCAATGAGTTGAAGAAGTCAAGGACAGTTGATTCCTCCACAACACATTGTAGTATCTAGTGGCATGGAAAGGCTATGGATACAAAGAACACTCCTGGGTCAATGAAAAGGATGTCTTGGCACCAGACTTAGTAGCAAAATTCTATCACAAAAACCCCAGGGCTCCACAAAGGATTCATGGCAAGTTTTATCTTTAAATGTGTCATGAGGTCACGACACCCTAGAGAGGGGGGTGATGTAAGGGGACAGTCAGCCATGAAGACTCCACTGGGTTTCTGTGGGAAACCCACTGCCCACCTTACTGCACTACCATGATGTGATACAGTGCAAACCTGGAGAAGTACATGGTCCCCACAGAAACCCTCAGGAAACCCATGCACTGATATGGTGACATAGGACAATGGGTTATGATGATGTAGGACAATGGCAGTAGGACAATGGCAGTAGGAGCAATGGCCCGGGGAATGTGTATATAAGCCTGCACCCTGCAAGGGGGACCTTAGAGAATTCTCTTTGGTTCCCTCTTGCAAGGTTAGTAGAATTACTTCACTGTATTACATAATATCTAATGAACTTTGGTTCCCCCTTGCAACGCTAGCAGACCCTGTGCCATTGCCGTGAGGTTGCCTTACAGATTCCAGTTATTCCAGTTATTCCCATTAGATTCTGGTTATTGCAGTCAGACTCCAGGTGTCCCAGATCTCAACTTAGAGTATACCATAATGGAGAGTCAAATTTTGAGTCCTAAGTTCTCAGAGTGCCTACAAAATAAATTTGTGCAGAGCAAGGATTGAACTCAAGGCCTTGTGATAAAGTGATCACATAATTAACTCCCATTCTCCAGAGTCCATACCTTTACACATTGCTCTTCCCTCCATCTTAGTGGCACAATCACAATCACCCAGTGCTACTTCAAACACTAATTAAAGTCCTGCATGTACCACCCCATGATCTGTCACTACAGTAAGTATGTTCATGTATGAAAAGGATGTACTTAACTGCCTGGTTGAAACAAGGAAGAATTATGTAACTAGATGTTGACGTGTACACTGGTATTCATATGCTAATAGATATCAAATTGTTGTGTAGTTAGAAGACCTTATTCTAATGAAATTGGTTCCAAGGTATCAAATGTCATAAATGTAAAGGACTGACATATGCCCCCGCATCGGACAAATAGGTATACGCAGCAGTCCTTCACATTACACGTAACTAACAGCATGATAAAAAAGAGCAGCAAAATTTACCCAAGTCTACACCCATCTCCCACCACCCGCGCTCACATCACACCCGCACAACCCCGCCCACACACCCCAACAACATAGCATCCACCGTTCCCCCCGTCCTCCTCTCCAACCACCAATCCAACTCCTCAAACAAGGCCATAGCCACCCCTCCCTCCTCTTTCACGGCCTTTTTCCCAGGCCACATCCCTTTTTCCTGGATCCCTATAAAGTTGATCTGCAGTTCCCCGTCTCCACTATTACTCCCGCTACGGAGTTTCACGACAAGATCTAAAAACCACGTATCCTTCCCATAAAAGGAGGCTTCCTTGACATGGTGCCTCGCGTATTCATCTGGAGGATGATCGTCTAAATTCCACTTGAGCACATGCGCATCGAACGCAATCACTGTTATCATCGTCAGCACACCCACACCCACACACAAAACACACACAGAGACTCACCAGTCCAGATTAACCCAGGATGATCAATGCGTAAAGTAAGACTCCGCGTACCAGCCACCAAGTCTTTGGTATCCCCCACAGCCGTAATCGCGAATCTAGATCTACTCTCAATACTTTCGTCTACCCACGGGGAGACGTACCCTGGTTCTACGGTTAGTGGGATCTTGTACGGCGTCAGGAACTACACGGACAACGAGTCAATTCCGAATCAGTATAAAACGCACAGAAAAAGAAAAAGAAAACGTACAGCCGAAAAAGGATACAACATATCCCAATCTGAATTATACCCATCCATCCTAACCAGCCCCGCGCTTCCGCCCTCTCCACTCCCAAAAACACTTTCCACGTCCCTCACAAGCCCCTCCAACCCCGGTGCCCCATCGGCCGCAGCCACATGCAAGCTCCTCTCTCCGGTCGTCACATTCTCCGTATGCAACACGAACAGCCTCTTCTGATGCATCCCATCGAACGGTTCTCTCACCGCAAACACCGCCACCAACACCAAAACGATAGTGGTTAGTGTCAGTGCGGAGCGTTTGATTGTGGAACGGGGGAAGCGGTGCGTGAAGGGCAGGAGGAGCGGGAGACAGAGGGTACCGATTAGGGAGACGATGGTAGCGATGATGTTGTCTGCTGGGGTGGCGCCGATTCGACCTGTCTGTTTGGAGAAAGTGGGTTAGTGAGTGTTTGGGGAGTGAGGGGAACGTACGAGTGGAACGAAGAATTCGACGACGGGGACGAGGAGCATGGTTCCACCCAAGAGTGGGAACCACTGTCCGAGTGCATATACCCATAATGAGACTCCTTTTGTGGTACTTTCCCCAATAAACACTCGTTCTGCGAGTAATACGACAAAGAGAGGGAAGGCGTTCATGACTAGGATCGCTGCGGAACCGATGCCGGCGAGTTGGACGGCTAGTGCGGAGAGCGATTGGAAGACGAGGATGGCGTTGAGTGTTGTTCGTTCCATTGTTTGGTTTTGGTTTCGCGTTTGGTTTGGGAAAAGGTAGGAAGAGAGGAGGAGTTGGGAGAGGAGAGCACCTGAGGGTATGATATCAGTACCACCATCACCGCACTACGATGAGAAAAGGACAAACCTAAGAGAGCAGCTGGAGCGAAGAGCAAAATGACAGAATACTCGTTAGCGTACCAGCTCATGCCCCTGCCCAACAGTTTGTCGAGAAAGAGAGCAACAGTGTTAGGAACGAGGAGTGTACCGAGAAGACAGGTTGTGAGTGCGAGGAGGCCAATTAGGAATGGGTGATATTGCGTGGCGACGGGAGTTTGAGATGATGAACGAAGGCTGCCATTGGCAATGGGCTTTGATTTGAGCACGTGTCCGTGTCCGTTACCATTCGCCATCGCACTCCCATTCTGCTTTCCTTTCCTCTTCTCCTTTTCCATCCCATCTCCCAGCGCCCTACCAAACCACACTAGCATCCCCACCCCCAGCGCAAACAACGCGTACATCACCTTAGCCCACCCAAACGAATAAACGAAAAACCAGCTCAAATACGAAAAGAACACGGTGGAAGGTTTGGTGTATCCTGATTCTGCTAGGCGGGGGAGTGGGGATGTAGGGGATGTCGAGAGGTATAGGAGGAGAGCGAGGACGTTGGTGGCCATGTTGGTGGGGACGCCTGGTTGGATATGGGCTACGGTGTCCTGGATGGTGTGGGAAGTTAGAGAGGAGGATGGAGGAGGGAAGCGGAAACGCACTTTTCGCATGTGATAGAGGTAGCTGTTACCGAAGATGGCCATCTGATGTTTGATTATGTATGGCGTTTTAGAAAGGGGAATGTTCAGGAGGATAACTCACATCCAGACCTGTTACGTTGAGGTATTGTTCGAATTGGCGAAAATCGGTGCTGAAAAGGGTTAGTTAGGGTTGGGAGAATAAGAGTACGAGGAACATACTCGGATAAAATGAACCCTGAGCTGAAAATGTCATTTGCAAAGATGGTGCCAAAAGGTCTGTGGATTGTTAGTATTGTTGTGAGAGAAAGAACGAGCAATCAACCTGGGTACGTGAGAGTAAGCCTCGATCATTTCTTCGGAAGTGGCTTGGAAGAGGATTTCTCGGCCGTTGGTGCCAGCTGCTTCGAGGTTGATCGCAGCTCGTACACTAGAATAAAAGTGAGGAGGAACAACACAAGTGCAGAAATAAACATGTACGTGGAAGCAACAGGATGTTGTGTTGAAAAGAGATGAGATCCATCTTGAAGGGATTCTTCCGCATTATTGAATACTAAACGCGAGTGAACAACTTAATTAATAGACCAAGTAACCTGCTAGAAACTTACAGAATACGATTGCATGTTTTGGTTCCCAACCAGGCATGCCCACCAAAACACGCATGCATTCCAACATGATGCCAACAGAGACGGCATCGTCAGCTGCACCAGGACTAGGGAGTGTACTGTCGAGATGTGAGTTAACGAGTACTGAATGTGCTTTTCCCTCTGGGGTACCGTCCGAGATGCGGACGATGATATTGGTAAGGTTGACATAGGTTTTATACAAACGCTTGTTCATCATGTCAAACCTATTCAACCATTAGAAACCAAAAACAACGACGATAGCAACCAAACTTACCGATGACTTCCACTCCCAACCTGATGCCAGACTTCACATTCTAGTTTCCTATCATTAACACCCTGTGTAACCACTCTTTCACATTCGCGTTGAAGCTCCTGCGCCTGTTCCAGCATCCACTCGTCTCCAAGTGCATGTTCATATGTTCCGACTGTGCGGTATCCGATTTCTTCAGATAGGTGTTTGGCAACAGCCAGAATACGAGATTCTGAGAGTTGCGGAAGGAGAGTTAAAGGGTCATAGAGAGCCGTTTGTGGTGTAGGCAGATCCCAATGATAGTATAAAGCAAGTAAAGGAGCGGTTATGAGAACAGGAGAGATGAAGAGAAGAGAGGAAAGTAGTCCTCTCATCGTTGTCGTCGTCGTCGTTCAAGTTAACATTCACGAGTCGTAGGACAGCCCCACTAAATGTTCCTACGCAGACTTACACCGCCCCTTATAAACCTACACTCGGACTTGCAATCGCCAATCTCACGTGTTTCTCCAAACTTCCGCCGAATCTTGCGCCTCCTATCAGTCGCGCAGACTCCATTGAGTGTCCACTGACTCCTATCCACTGATATCTCCACATCTGATGTCCTTAATGCTCTGTTTTCTCGACCTCAAGAGCCTGAGAACTATCCTACTAGATCTACACGGGTGCTTTACAATCATCCTCCTCTTGCCATATCGGGTATGGTCTTTCTATATACGGTATGTTAGGTTTGCAATTTTCTTTTTCCGACGGCGGCGCAAGCCCAAGCGCCAAAACTCCGACTCCTTTTAGATTGGTTTACACGTTCACTATAACATTACAGCGCTTTTGCATAGAGCTTGACAGCTTCAAGACAGCTTCGAAACTTTGTAAACATGAGCAATTTTGATAATTAGAATTTGTTTCTGTCAACTCCTGGACTGGTTCACAGTGACTTTCACATCATGAGATTTTAAATTCAATGAAGTATCAAATTTGCTCATGTTTGGCTCATGTTTAAAAATTTTCCGAAACTGTCAAGTATGCATGTCATTGCAAACCGATATTATGATTATTACAGCGCCGCTTGGATTGTCTTCAAAATCATGGTGGAGGCTGGTACTTATCGAGAGTTTCGAGACTGTGGTTGTATTACATGTTTCAATGAAATGTATCTAGGTTGCTATATGCATACATAGCCAATCGACTTGAACGACCTCACTATGACACTTCCCAAAAACGGAAATGCTGACAAACCTAGTTGGGCTTTGATCTAAACGACAGTCACAAGGCCAGCCTCATAATTTCTCCTTCCTGAAATATAGTCAGAAATTCTTTGTGAAATAATATATTTGAGACTAAATATCTACAAACAGAAATTCAAAAAATTACCTATTAGAAATATTGATTTTTAAAGTATATTTCTAATGGGTAATTTTTTGAATTTCTGTTTGTAGATATTTAGTCTCAAATATATTATTTCACAAAGAATTTCTGACTATATTTCAGGAAGGAGAAATTATGAGGCTGGCCTTGTGAGTATTGGGTATGTTATTCCCATATATGGTATGTTGTGCTTACTAATTTGATGTCAACCAATTTGCTAAATTGTTGTGAAACAGTGAACCACTTTGGAACCACTCTCCTTGACCTAAAATTGCAGTCATGATCTGTTCACATACATTCTACAAACCTTATTGGAGTAGCATAATGTAGGGACTACCATGGATGGATGGATATGGATATGGATATTGCATGGGTGATATCCGTGGATGAACAGATGGTTGCTATTAAATTTAAATAAATGAGTAATATAGTCTTGGTAAGGAATGACATGGGTATGGGTATGGTAAAATCTGTGGTGTTCAGGTCACGGGTTCTGCAGAGTTACTATGGTATTAGAATTGCTGAGCCGTTGATTACCGAGACCCTTCACATGGTGTGTTGGCGGTCAACACAACCATTGCCACACCACTGATGATCGATATCGCCACTAGGGATCTGCATGCAACCACCACCACCACCACCACCGTCAACACCACCCACCACCACCTCTTCCTTCCAACCCCAACCACCTCCAACTAGGGACTGCCATGGATGGCCATGATCCAGATGACCATCTGTGGATACTATATATGGATGAATGGATGGTTACTATAAATATATGAGTAAATATGGATAAGGAATGATACAGTGGGTAATGCCGGATAATCCCATCACAGGTACAGGTTTGGGATTGTACCCTTTGTTACAGGTATCACAGGTACTGGCACCTGACCTTCCCACAATACAAGCCTAAGAATAGTGAGGTATCCTGTGTCTGCCTCACTATTCCTAGACTTAAGGTTAATCCATTTTGTTTGAATGCAGCCTCTAAGGACCAAAGATTGCATCAAAACCCTACCACCAGTTCTCATGCCAATCACCACCCGATCACCGTCTCCCACAGTTGATCAACATGCACCACAGCCTTGGCTAGTGTCACGCTCATCATCCCCACATGCTATTATTCCACTCATTCCTGGCCCTTTTCCCTGCACTTTTTTTTGGTAGGTTTACAAGTCCTTAACGGAGTTGAGACTCATTCTTCAAAACAGGAATCAATGAAAAATTCAGTGTGACCATTTTTCCATGTCTGTTTTCCCCATGGTCAGTAATCTTCAGCAACCATTACAAAAATTACTGACTTTACTAACCGTGGGAGTCAAAAATTTATAGTGATGTTATACATCATTCTAACTGGTTTTTTGAGCTGAGTTTCAAAATGACATGTACATAGTGATGGAACCATCCATATATGGAATATAGTAATGGTATACCATTCTGATCAATTTTTTGAGCTGAGTTCAAAAATGACATCAGGGGAGTCATGTGACTTACCCTAAATGGAATATAGTGATGTTTTATATACCATTCTGATCAGTTTTTTGAGCTGAGTTCAAAAATGACATTGGGAGTCATGTGACTTACCATAAATGGAATATAGTGATGTTATATACCATTCTGATCAGTTTTTTGAGCTGAGTTCAAAAAAGAGAGAGTCATATGACTTACCATAAATGGAATATAGTGATGTATTCTAATCATAATACCTAGTCTAAGAATCAGCCTTTATTTTTCATGCTAACTTTCTACCTTATAATTACACTTCCTAAATGCCCACATTATACATACCACAGACAAGTGATTGCTTAGAGAAACTTTGAACAGAAATTCCAAATTAAATCCAGGTTCATCAGGTGGCCTTCCTGGTTTCCCAGTGACAAAGAATGTAGCCAGTCTTACCATTTAATCTAATTTTGACAGCTATCCAATTGTTTAAACCCTATTCTAGGGTTTAATTGACCTGCCAGTTCCCAAAAAAGCTCTACCAATGACAGGGAATGACCCAGCAGCTGCTGACAAGGGATGACAAAACAGGGGACAGGGACATGAGGGCTGAAGGGATGACAGGGAGATGAGGCAAAGACAGGTGGATCACAGGTGTGAGCAGCAATGGACAGTGGCCCCAACACCAGGGGAATTTTTTTTTGAGTAGATTTTGTATATTAGTTGCTTGAAATTTACACTGATAACATGGTGAAACTATTCTATAAACTCTGAAAATCCCTTCCTAAACAGGAGAAATTCAACCAGCCAAAGAGGTGCAAAAATGCCCCTAATATGATGAAAACATACTATTTAACATTATTGGCAAGGTCCTTTCATTCCCCTTAAACACCCCCAAAGGTTGGTGAAATTCAACATGGGTAGTGTATAAGGGTAACCTCAGCCTCTAGCAAAGGGAAATCCAAAGTTAAAATTATGCTACATATTACAGGGATTGGAGGTGCACCTAGCAAATGGAAATCCAAAGAGAAAAACTCTGAGGACCCCTTTGCCAATGCCCAGTATATGTGAAGACTGCAAAAATCAAATAATAATCTAAAAATAGAAAAGGCGGAGATAGGTAGATCAAGGCCACCAAATGACATCATACCAAGGGGTAGATGTCAGAAGGGGTGCTCCACCTCTAAATATAAAACTGTCAACATGCACAAATGTGATAGAGAGGGAAATTAGTAATAAAATAAGGGAAAATGAAGAATAGAAGGAAATGAAGTGAGGAAAAATATGGGATAAACATAAAAATAGGAGAAACACACAGGGCACCCCCATAAGTCCCCCCTAGTCCCCTTACATAGTGGGTGTTATTTTTGGCCATATAAAGATGGAGACCATCCCACAGTATAAATTTGGTGTGGTATGAACTGCAGACAAATTGGTGAGGAATTCATCCCGTCAACTCATCCCTTACAAGTAGGAAAAAACCTTCCTTTTTCACTCCCCTCAGTGGTAGATTTTCATGCCAATTCCTTGTGAAATTTATTCCATTTTGGGGTTTATCAATATGCACTGGGTGCAGGGCAAGATATTCCTAATGAAGTATTGTATCAGTATATTGAAAGTATTCCTAATTCTGTCACAACACTGAACAATAAGTATTTTGATGGAACACTAAGTAATTACTCAGATATTATTACATCAGTATCAAGTCAGTATTGAGCAAAATTAGAAAGATATTGTAAAAATGCATTCAAGACACTCCCAACTGGTTGTCAAGATACCAGTAAGATACTGAGAGTAAGATATCAAAGAAATATTGAATATCAGATACACCATACTGTTCACATATTTCTGTGGGCATATTCAAGCAATACTAAGGAAATCTGTCATGTCATTATTACATTACTGGTGCAAATAAAAGCAAAATATTTTCACTGGATAACTAGAAATGTATACTGTAAATATTTTGACAGTATTCTAAGTTAAATGAATGCTACCTCAAAATACTTCCATGATGCTATTAAAATATAAGACACAGGATAGTTACAGTATTTTCTACTAGAATAATTGAAAAATAGAGAAGACATTTGTATTGTATCTCTACAGCAGTAAGGTGAAGTATGATGAAGGTAAGATTTTTCAGTTGTGATTCATACTGATATGATATTTAAAAAGAAGTATTCAAAAAATATCAACCACATAAATATTAGTTACTATCAAGATACTTTGGAAAACATACTTGGGAAGTATGAGAGATCATATGCAACATATAGAAATCATACTGCTAAGGCAATATCACAACATTATCTTACTAGCCTAGTTTTCTGCATCTGTGTTGCTCTGCAACTTGATGGTGTGGGAAACTCAGATTGTATTGTCTACATATACGACTTGGAGTGAGACTGAGTTGGAGAAGCATAGATAGAGTTATAGAATAAAAAATAGCAAAGGACTCAGAGGTGACAGAAGAATGGGAGCTTAAACCCTACCATCTAGACTTCAAAACTGAAACATAATGGTATTCTGTGAACTGTACAGTAGTGTTTGCAACAAGGGAATAGAACACTTGGCATTCTGTAGAACATGACTGTGATAACAGATTGCAAGAGAGAGAAAACCTGCACCTCATAACAGCATGAGGAGCACTGGAGTATTGAAAAAAATATCAATTTGTCTGCAATCTGGAAAGTACAATGTGGACTCTCAAATGTGCAATGCAGAATCTGAAATGAGCAATGCAGAATCTGAAATGTAGAATCTGGAATGCACAATGCGGAATCTGAAATGCAGAATCTGGAATGTGCTATGCAGACTCTGAAATGCAGAATCTGGAATGTGCAATGTGGAATCTGAAATGCGCAATCTGCAAAGTGTAATGTGCAATGTGCAATTTGGAATGTGGAATGTGCAATGCACAATCTGAACTGCCCAATGTGCAATGTGCAATCTGAAATGTGCAATGCAGAATGTGCAATGTGGAATCCGAAATGTGGAATCTGAAATGCACAATGCAGCATCTGAAATGCACAATCTGGAATGTGCAATGCAGAATGCAGAATGTGCAATGCAGAATGTGCAATCTGCAATGTGGAATGTGGCATGCAAAATTCACAATCTGAAAAGCACAATCTGGAATGCAGATTAATGCACAGTTTGAAATGCACAATGCAAAACACACAATCTGATGTAATCTGAAATGCACATTTTGCCAAGCACAATGCAAAATCTGACATGTGCAATGCAGAATCTGGAATGTGCAATGCAGAATCTGGAATGCAGAATACAGACTGCAGACTGCAGAATGAGCAATCTGGAGTCTGCAATGTAGAGTCTGGAGTCTGGAATCTGGAGGAAGACAGTGGTATTCATGTGGAACAAGGTGGTGTTTGGTAGTCAGATCCAGTAGTATTCTGTGTAACACGGTGGTGTTCTCTGGAGGATAGTGGTGTTCTCTGGAACACAGTGCTGTTTGGTGGGATACAGTGGCATTCTGTGGAACAAGGTGGAGTTCCATGGGATACAGTGGTATTCTGTGGAACATGGTGGTGTTCAGTGGGATACAGGGTGGTTTGTGGGATACAGTGGGTATTCTGTGGAACACAGTCTGTAGAGCACAGTAGTTTCCACTGCAGCTTCTCCAACACAGTCTCACTCCAAGTCATATGTGCAGAAAATATAATCTGAGTTCCTTACACCCTATCATCTAGACTTCAAATCTGAAATATGGTGGTATTCTGTGTACCATACAGTAGGGTTTGCAACAGTGGAATGGAACACTTGGCATTCCATAGAACATGACTTTGATAACCAATTGCAAGAGAGAACAGACCTGCACCTCATGACAGCATGAGGAGCAGTCCATTGAAAAAAATATCAATCCATCAAGGTGGTGTTTGGTGTGATGCAGTGGTATTTTGTAAACCATGGTGGAGTTCCATGGGATACAGTAGTATTCTGTGGCACATGATGGTGTGCAGGTGGGATACAGTGGTTTTCTGTAGAACACAGTGGTATTCTGTGGAACCAGGTGGTATTTGGTGGTGTTTGGTGGAACATAGGGTATCTAGTGGCATATGGTGGTGTTCAGTGGAAGACAGTGGTGTTTGCATGGTGGTGTTCTGTGGAACAAAGTGGTGTTTGGTGGTGTTTGGTGGAACATAGGGTATCTTAGTGGCATATAGGGTATCTTAGTAGCATATATGGTGGTGTTCAGTGGAAGACAGTGGTGTTTGCACAGTGGTGTTCTGTGATGTTCTGTGGTGTTCTGTGGTATTCTGTGGAACACAGTGGTATTTGGTGGTATTCTGTGGGACACAGTGGTGTTCTGTGGTGTTCTGTGGAACACAGTGGTATTTTGTGGACCACAGTGTGTTTGGTGGTATTTGGTGGTACATAGTGGTGTTTTGTGGTGTTCTGTGGAACATGATGGTATTCTGCAGTGTTTTGTTTTGC
Source organism: Tricholoma matsutake (assembly GCA_026075535.2). NCBI lineage: Eukaryota > Fungi > Basidiomycota > Agaricomycetes > Agaricales > Tricholomataceae > Tricholoma > Tricholoma matsutake. The sequence continues at coordinate 186,194 of AP026550.1, read as the reverse complement.
AGAATACCAGTGTCCTCCAACCAACACCTCTGTGTTCCACTGAACACCACTGTATCCTACTGAATACCACTGTATCCTACTGAATACCACTGTATCCTACTGAACACCACTGTGTTCAACAGAATACCACCATATACCACCAAACACTACTGTGTTGCACAGAGAAACTGGTGACATGCACAACACTTTTGCAAAGTCCCATGGCTGTCTGCAAAGTCTGAATCAAGGTGATGTGACCTATATCTCCTCCTTACTCGATGCCAATCCAACCCTGTACCTAGACAAGTTGCAAATCAAGTTATCTGAAACCTAGTGTTTAAAGGTCCAGTCCAGTCTGGTTTTTGACTGCCAAATGGGGAAACTGGCAACCACAACCAGTCTAGGACTGACCCAGACATTGGGGGACTGCAACCGGACCATTTAGGACCAGTCCTAATTGGTCCATGGACCGAAAAAAGACTGGTTTGGACTGGTCTTTTGTTGTAAAAGTTTTCATATGAAATAACCCATATCTATCTCAATAATTATGATCAATACCTTATATATATTAAATTATTGAATTTAAAGCGGGTTTATGCAAGTCCAATGGCAAGTGGTTTGGTCACATCGTCGCTATGACAATTTTTTTTGCCCATGTGCATGCTCTCTACATACCACCCTATGATGGGTAACATTCACGCTGAACTGCTGCACACGTGCAATACAACTCGGAGTCCCACTGGACTCTTCTTGCACACATCATCCAATGTCAACAAATCAGTACAAAAATCCACACTTGAGCAATACACCCTGTATGTTGATATCATTGCCTTGAAGCACAAGGAAGTGGAGCATCGAGGGAGACATGCGAATGGAGATGTCAACCATGACATTTTGGGAGCAGAGATCTCCAACTCCTCTGGGAACAGAGAGAATGTACAGAGTATGGGCACAGATGCAACCAGAGAAGCTGAGCAACTCTTACACAATCTCAGGCAAGACTTACTCTGAAAGCGTGGACGACAAAGCATCTCGAGTTCTTCGAGTGCAAGCAGTGAATCGGATACTGGAAGAGAAGGCAAGTCTAACAAAAGGAAACATATCTATCAATCCCAGCTACCATGGCACACTGCCGAGATCAAAGCCCAAGTCAGAGAACCAGATGAGACCAGAAAATGCACTCAAGCTACACTCGCCACTGTACAGAAAGACCTCACTTTTGCTGAATGGGAGATTAGGAGAGCGACCTCAGCACCACAGGGATTCCCTGAGTCTGAATTGAAGCATATCTTCAAAGGAGAAACTGTCAATCTCGATGCCGTCTTCAGCAACCTCCACCACATTGCCCCTCCTAAGGAGAATGTGGGACACATTGGTAGCACAGAAATCTCTCTTGGAAGGACAGACCTGGCTCGAAAAGTCCAAATGAGTGGCGACTGGATTGTTGCATGGCATGCAACCTCAAAAGCAACCTTGTTTGTGTTCCCACACTGAACAGAAGAATTATGACAATGGGGAGATTACATGGCTTCTGAGTTCTCTGCCAAACATGTCAATGCCCATCACAAACTCATCGCCTTCGACATAGCCATCTGATGTATGGTGGGTGGAGGACAATCAATCATCCTCACAGACAGAGACAAGTTCACATAGTTGTACTCTGCTTATCTCCTCCCTGACGGTATCCAAGCAGTTTCAAGCAGCAAATTTGCAATGGGAGAGCAGCATCCTAGAGAGAGATCATCCGAGATTTGCAGATGCTATAACAGTACTGCCGGTTGCTGCAGCACATCCAGCTCATGCTGATATCAACATGCATGCCTCAAATGCAAGCAGCAAGGACATAACCAAGGAAGTTGCACTCAGCAGATCTGAAGCGGTCTATGGAATGCACCCCAAGTATCTCAGGTATAACATTTGGGATCATGAACCACAAAACAATGAGAATGCACACCCTTCACCTTTCTGTCTTGTGGACTGGACTGAATGAGCTAAACCTCTCCCTTCAGTTCCACCTCAGGAATTTTCTAACATTAGCACCATGGAAACTATATCGAGCAACCCAAACCTCTTCAAGATTATCACTCCAATTAATGTTGAGTGCTTTGATCAGTTACTTCAAACTCATCTGAATTGTCCCTTTGTTGACTTGGTTTGCAAAGGACTCTGAGAAGATTTCTGGCCATGGGCAGAGACACATCATGAATCTTATCCATCAATTGTCGATGAATCTCTAGGGATGCCTCGAGACTCAGCTGAAAGGGATTTCATATGAAGGCAGCGAGACCATGAGAGTTCCAAAGGGAGGTTCTCAGGATATTTTGGTCGAGACCTCTTGCCAGGGATGCACGCATCACCAATCCACACAGTCCCAAAACCACACTCTGAAAGACTCCATATGGTCATCAACCAGAGCACAGGGAAGTTTGCACCTAACACTATGATCAAATGTGAGGACATCAAGGGATTCCCATTGGATAACATGTGACACCTAGGAGCTGGCCTGCTCGCGAGACACAGTGCAGCTCCCAGTCGTTTGTTCACAATTTACAAATCAGATGTCGCAGAAGTGTATCGTCTGCTCCCCATGCACCCTTTGTGGCAACTCAAACAAGTAGTGACTGTTGACAGAGAACAGGACCTTGATTGGAACAACTGCTTTGGAGGGCGAGGCTCAGCAGGTATATATATCTCATCTGATGGTCTTGTAACTTGCATTGCCAAGAAAGTTGAAATGATTCCGGATCTATGGACTTACATGGATGACTCATTCAGAATCGATGAATCTGTCAACATTGTAATGGTATCAACGATATGGAAGAAAGATGCTGGCCAATCAAGTCAAGCTTCTGTCCCTATGGGACAAACTTGGCATCCCACATGTGTCCCATAAGCAAGTTTTTGGAGAGAAACTTACTGTTATTGGAATCAAGGTCAATGCAAACAGCCTCACTCTCATGCTTCCTAGGCAAGGACTTGATGAACTCCTGAAGGAAATCAAGAGCTTTGCTGCCTGGTCCAAAGAGAAAGGAGGAAGCTTGCAGACATTGCATCATTGGCAGAAGATGGCAGGCTGGTTAAATTGGAGCTTCAATGTCTTTCCCATGGTCCAGCCTGCCCTCAACAACCTCTACCCAAAAATTGCTGGAAAAGAAAAGCCACTGATGAAGATCTGGGTCAATAATGCAGTTTGCTTGGATCTGCACTGGGCATTGTCTCACCTACAAAAATCTCAGGGAATCAGACTTCTGTCCTCTGTCACTTGGGATGCTGAAGACACTGATGAGACGGTCTTTTGTGATGCGTGCATAACTGGACTGGGATTCTGGTATCCTGGTTGTTGACAAGGTTTTTACTCACTGGTCCCAACTGACACAGCACGAGACATAATCTGTTATTTTGAAGCACTGTTGGTAGCTGGAGCAATCAATGATCATGCCTCAGCGATCGACACGTCTAAAATTGTCATCCACACAGACAGCATGAACACTGTCAACATTTTCAATTCCTTGAGGTGTCTTCCAGAATTCAACCCACTCTTGAAGTACTGCATGGACATATTCTTAGGCAAGAAGTTTGATGTTCACATTCTCCACATCCTAGGTACACAAAATGTGGTTGCAGATGCCATCTCGCACCATGAATTTGTCAAAGCACAGCAGCTGGTGCCTGGACTCAGCATTGCACCTTTTCAACCCCCACATTTTGACACGATGGGGGCAGTAAAATAATGATCATGTTGCACGTTTGCACCTGGCAACTGCAACAGGAGCCATGGTCATGAGAATGGCTAGTCTGAGAATGCGCAATCACTCTAGGGCAGGCCATCAATGTCAGCACTTGGAAGAACTATGGGTCGGTGCTTAATTTGTACCTCTCCTTTGTTTGCATGCACAACATGCCAGTTGAGCCGACTCCAGATACACTCAGCTTATTCAGTATATATGTGCCACCACATCAAACCAGACTCGGTGGACACCTACCTTTCAGGTATCTGCCAGGTATCAAAAGCTGCAGCAGAAAGGAATGAACTTTTACTAGCTGCTTGGCAGGCAGAATATGGTGATATTCCTGCTGAATATTTTGTATGGCTGGATGAATCTAGTGTTGATGACCATACAAACCAACATACAAATATATGGGCAATAAACAGCCATGCCTGTGTTCATCTGGCTACATTCATATGAGGGCAATGATACTCAGTTCTCCCAGCTCTCGCATCTGGACTTAAGATACATTCACCCTTGACATCCCAGATGTCAGGAACAGTCACAGGAACATCCTGGACATTCAGTCTGTAATAATGTCCATCTGGATCATGGAGATCCAGTATTTTCAAGTTCAATAGGATTGTCAAAGAGTTCACAGTAGCCATTTTCAGGCCATTTTTGCAACATTTTTGGCTCATTTTCAGTTTTCATTTTTCTTCCATTTTTCAAAAATAAACTTCAGAATAAGACAAGAATGAACCAAAAAATGGTCATTTTTGAAAAATTGAACCTTTTTCTCAATTTTACAAAAATGGTCATTTTCACTTTTATTTTTATTTTCATCATGCTTTCAAGCGCCACTCTGATGCCTAATCTCACTGGCACATCAACCACCCTCAACCACCACCATCAACACTGCCACCCCCTCCCTCTCTCACACCTCTTCCACACCACAACTCCATCACCACCCGCCATCACCACTCTGGCACCACTTCCATGCCTGCAAGAGCTGCAAGTGGCCACAAATGACCCATTTTGGCAATGTGAGCCCAAACAATGGTAACCTGTTGTTTGGGCTCTAGGATATGTTTTTTTTTGGTTGTTTCTTCTTTTTATAAGATAACTAACCCACATCACTGCTCACATGGATGACACAGCACCCACCACCCCCACACCTACAAGTAGTGATTATCAAGGGTTTTGAAACCTGTGCAGGTATTGGTGAGGGTAAGCTGTGGATATGGGTGCAGGTACAAAATTCATGACCCTTGAGAAACCCATACCCTCAGCATGGGTTGGTGGGTTTCATTGAGACTTATTTTAATGTTTAAAACTACTTTTATAGCACTATTCATAATTATATGGAATTCTGATTTGTGAAGACTGAGCTTTGGTTATGTTTGGGTGAGACCCTGAATGGCACTTTCCACACTTGCCACTTTCATTCGAAGGTCGGTTTCACGCAATCTCAAGGCCCATATTCCAGTGCTATACTACAAGCAGCAGTTTACAGTGAAGAAAATCTGTGGCATCTTTGGGGTCAAAAAAAGTCTTGTGTACACAACTCCATCTTTTCTGAACTTATGGTGTGATGTACAATCACCATGCTTACCACTCAGGTCACCATTGCTGGTTGAATGTCATTGATATGGCATTTATTCAAGGTCTTCTGGAGCAAAGTGTTGAGTTCTGAGCTGGAGGAAGGAAGTCATCAGATTTCTGGTTGTACCCAGATGGTAGAAGTTGATAAGGATGGATCGAGCAGGGAAGGGAACCCAATGGGATTCTGGGGTGATGTGCTGTACCAAGTGTGGGGACAGAAAGGACTTGGCTTCAACTTATAAGAAGTTGTGCCCTTCTCCTCGTCAAGTGTCCTAATTTTGACACAAGGGTAAAGAGGAAGATCAGAGGTCCAGAGAATTTCCAGAGAGGATGAGCTAAAGTTTGAGATAGACTTAAGAGATTATTTGGAGTGTAACTGGGTTGGAATTAAGTGGGTGACTTGGTTGATTTACCAACTGCTCATACAAGATGAGAGTAGCTAGCTTAAATACTACAGGCTGGAGGCAATCAGAGTTTCTGAGGCTGTGATAATTTGCAAACCGGCCTCCGAGACAAATATCCTGAAACCATTTCATTGAATTGGAAATGAGAGAAATTCAACTCTAGGCAGTGCTGCTGATAGGAGGTGGGCTGTGATGCAAGGCAGTGATGATACTCAACCCAGAAACCCAAACAAAACCCACTAACTGTTAGGGCGACACCCACTATCTGCTAGCTAAGACTGTGTGGGTTCTCTCTACAAGAAGGGGGCGGGATCCACATGCATGATGGGGAAATTGATGGTTTTGATGTGAGGGGTTATTAATAGATGAGTTTGTTGAGATAGGCCTTTCACACCGAAAACGTAGGTGGAATACCTAAGAGAACACAACTGGGGTCCCCTAGGCATATATTTAGGGTTTATATACTATGTTACATATATTGTACATTGTTGTTACCAACGCACTCATACATGCGCATACATTTTGATGCGTGCGAAATAAAATTCTCACGCTATCAAAATGTAGCATCATTTGGTGTCATGTAGTGTAATTTGACATAATAAAATAAAAATGAAAGTTTATTAGGTAATGGGGTGGTTTCCTAACACTAACAGGTCTCGAATGGTATAACATGAGTTAGAGGAAGGGTGCGAGGTGGGACTAAATATCACCACTGCTAACCAAGAGTGGGGGACCAAAGTTTGAAGAAGTTTAACAAGATTCACTGAGGTCTGAAGAGGTACAAAGTTCTGCAAAGTGCTTCAATAAAAGTTTGAAGAGGTTTGAGAAGGTTCAAAGGAGTTCAGAAAGAGTTCGAGGAAGTTTGAGGGCTTTGTAGAGAATGAGGATAGTTTCGAAAGATGATGAAGATAGACAATAGCGATGTGAGAGGGTCTTGAGAGGGGATAGACTACAAATGATAGTTTCGGGAAGCTAGTATGGAATTTTCAAAGAAATTTGTGGTAACCTGCTAAACTTCTGGACTTAAGATGAGGGGTTTGGACTCAAGAGAATTACTCTTAAATCAGATGATAGAGATGAGAGGACAATATGTTCTGATTTTCTAGGTAGCTAGTACAAGGCTATATAAGTTTTGAGAGATAGTACAAAAAGGGAAATAGAACATGAGGACTACATGAGGCAAGATATAAAACAATAAAGAACTTTCCAAATCAGAAAATAAATGAGAAATGATGAGAAGGGAAACATGTAGAGTCACAATATATCAAAGGTACTTGTCCTATTGATCCAATATATCATCAAAATGTCAAAACACTGCAATCACATCCTAACAGCACATTGTCGTATCTCCTCATGTCTGGTGGTGCTTGATATGCAATGTGCTAACTTGTGCAAGGTGTTGTTAGGAAACCACCCCATTACCTAATAAAATTTCATTTTATTTTATTATGTTGAATTACGCTACATGACGCCAAATGATGCTACACTTTGATAGCATGAGAATTTTATTTCGCATGCATCAAAATGTATGCGCATGTACGAGTGCGTCAGTAACAACAATGTACAATATGTGTAACATAGTATATAAACCCTAAATATATGCCTAGGGGACCCTAGTTGTGTTCTCTTAGGTATTCCACCTACGTTTTCGGTGTGAAAGGCCTATCTCAACAAACTCACCTATTAATAACCCCTCGCATCAAAACCATCAATTCCCCCATCATGAGTGTGGATCCCGCTCCCTTCTTGTAGAGAGGACCTGCACGGTCTTAGCTAGCAGATAGTGGGTGTCGCCCTAACAGGTGTGCTGCATGTGTCTGAAGGGTGGTGCGATAGGCATATGGCAGCCAAAGGTATTTGAGGTGCTGTGAAGTCATTCAAACTTGCTCAAAGTGTTGCAAAGTTGTTCAAAGTTGTCCAAAGTGTCACAAAAAACTTCGAGAAAGGTTCATAAAGTTCATAAGCATTTGAAGTGTTGTGGGAGTTGACTGTAATATGTGGAAACATTTTCCGAGCTGAATCCACGAAGTGGACCTATCAGCGGCCAGGAAGGGTGGCAGAAAACAATTGGAGTTCCAGTCAGGAAAATTGGTCTTGACACAAAGGAGTACTTTACACTCCCCCACCTATTCTGGTTGGATTTCGGTTTGTCCGGCCTGAATTTCTGGAATTTCTGGAATCCAATTTTTTTTTGTATGTAGTTTTCCCTATGCAGCACAATTCCGGTCGGAATAAGGATCCAATTTACAGCCAGAATCCCCAGAATCTGACTGGACTCATCACAACCAGAATAACAGGAATAACTGGACTAACCAGAATAACCGGAATGCACATGCTTTCCCAAATAAAAGTTCGACACACATCAGGAATTGAACACTCAACCTTGGGTCCACACACATAACAGCATGCTTAACCACTGAGCTACCAAGCAATTATTCTTGGTCATACATTTTATACTTTTATTACCCAACCAAGGTACGTAGTTAATCACAGCCATTAACGGAATAATTAATAAGTATGCATACGCATGACATGTGACACGTGACTGCCAGCTCACAACCACCACCACCACTGTCGCCAATGCCGCCTCCTCCTCCTCTCCACTCTACCACCACCACTGCGTGCGCACCCACCACCACCATTCCCACGCCCAATGCCACCATCACCACCACCTTCAAACGAGCCGACTGGACGGAACGTGGGCCCAAACGACGCAGATCGCGTCGTTTGGGGCCTAAGTATGTTTTTTTTTGTTTGCTTCTTGTTTTTTCATAGTAACTAACTTGTTTCATTTGTTTTATAGGTTCTACTCGACTAAACGACGTGATTGGACAGAACACAGGCCCAAACGATGCAGATCATGTCGTTTGGGCCCTAAGTAAGGTTTTTTTTGTTTGCTTTTTGTTTTTATAAACTAACTAACCTTTTTTTTAGCTTTCTAGGTTATAATCTACTGGCAACGATGCTACCACTCGCAAACAAGCCAACGCGGGCCCAAACGACGCAGATCGCGTCGTTTGGGCCCTACGTAAGTTTTTTTCGTTTGGTTTTTGTTTTAATAAACTAACTAACTCATTTTTTTAGTTTTCTAGGTTATAATCTACTAGTAACGACGCCACCACCTGCAAACGAGTTAACATGGGCCCAAACGACGCAGATCACGTCGTTTGGGCCCTATGTGAGTTTTTTTCATTTGCTTTTTGTTTTTATAAACTAACTAACTCGTTTTTTTAGTTTTCTAGGTTATAATCTACTAGTAACGACACCACCACCTGCAAACGAGCCAACACACCCACCCCACGCCTGTGAGCCCCTGCTCGTAGGGTGGATCATGAGTGTGTGCAGGCGACAACAACAATGACACCACTGTCTACCAGCACCAGAACCCCCCAGAACACAAAGCACGGCTGCCAACGACGACGGACAACGACGACAGGGCCAACGACACACCACCCGCCTCCAGCCCCACGAGCCACTGCTCATGGGGTGGATCGTGGGTGGAATGACGCCCAGGCGCAGGGACAGGAGACGACAATGACACACCACCCGCCCCCAGCCTCATGAGCAACTGCTCGTGGGGTGGATCACCGGTGGAACGACAACGACGACAAGCCACCCACCCCCAGCCTCACGAGCAACTGCTCGTGGGGTGGATTGTGGGTGGAATGACGCCCAGGCACAGGGACAGGAGATGACAATGACACACCACCTGCCCCCAGCCTCATGAGCAACTGCTCGTGGGGTGGATCGTGGGTGGAAGGACAGACAACAGCAGGGTTGCGTCCCCTCTCCCTCCCCCGCACTTCATGTGGGGAGGGATGTTTTTTGTACTTTTAATTATTTATTAGTATTGTGCCCCCCCTCCCCCATTTTGCATGGGGGAGGGATTTTTTTCTTCATGTTTTTACCTCCCCCCTTGCATTCGGCATGAGGGGTTAGCTTTTTATGTATATAAATAAAATTCCCTCTCGCATCTTGTGAGAGGGAGGATTTTTTGTTTATCTATGTAATCACAATCATCCCCACTCCCTCGCATTCAATGTGAGGGATGTGGTTAATTAAAAAAATTTGATCTTTCACTACTCCAAAAAAAATTAGAGTGTCATGAATAAACATTATATTACTATCTAATAATTCTCCTGTGGCTCAACTGGTTAAGCACACATGTTTGGTTTGTCATGTGATCACTCTAATCAAGATGTCTTGAGTTCAATCCTTACTCTGCACAAATATATTTTGTAGGCACTTTGACAACTTAAGACTTGAAATTTGACTATCCATTAGGGTATATACTCTAAGTTGAGCATCTGGAGTAACCAGAATCTGGTCAGAATCATTGGAATAACTGGACTCCAACTGGAATAACTGGACTCCAACCGGAATAACTGGACTCCAATTGGAATAACTGGACTCTGACTGGAATAACTGGACTCCAACCAGAATAACTGGACTCCAATCAGAATAACTGGACTCTGACTGGAATAACTGGACTCCAACTGGAATAACTGGACTTCAACCGGAATAGGTGGGGGAGGGTAAATTACAGACACAAAGGCACTGTATACATGTTGATGAAATTCAAGACCAGCTCTTCAACCTTTGTGGTGTTTGGACTTCCACACCCATGCTGCTTTGCACCCTGCATCATCTTCATTTTTCCCACAAATCTGTCACTGCCAGAGCTATTGAACAACATGAGCTTCTCCACTCAAGTTTTATGCTTTGTATTGGACATGAAATCCATGATCCCAATATGCTGATGTTCATTGATGAGGCTGCTAAGGATGGAAGGACAAGTGCAAGGAAGTATGGGTGGTCTTTGAAGGGAAGACAGTGCATTCAGAGATGGGTCTTTGTACATGGGCAGTGATGGTCTATTCTCCTGGTTTTGACTCTTGATGGCATTGTCAGATATGATATTATCCCTGGATCAGTAACATCTCGACACTTTCTGCAATTTCTCCAAGATCATGTAGTAGGTTCAAGTCAGTTCATATTTTGCTTCCAAGTTGACCATTGACTTGTTAGATACCCTTGACAAACCCATATCCTGGCCCTCCCAGTGTTCTGATTCTAGATCAACATCCACCATGCTGCAGAAATTTGAGAGTTAGTTGAAGATCAGGCTGGTGAATTTTATTTGCTATCTTCTAGCTGTTGTGCCTTATCTGCTGTTTTTCTAGGCTGCAAACGTGTTTTCCTTCCCCCATACTTGCCTGATTTGAATCCCATTGAACAAGCATTTTCCACAATCAAGTTGTACCTGTGTTGCTTTTGTCATGATCTCTTCCTTCTGCTATAAGCAGTGCATGTCAAAACATTACATGAGAGAGGGCTTGTTATTTCTTTTGAGCATCAGGTTATGCTGCATGACATCTATGTATTGTAGTCTGTGTTACATGAATACATGAATTGTTCTGATACACATTCATGGTCGGAGAATGAGCAGGATACAATACACATGACAGTAATGATTTGACAGCAAGCATCAATGAATAGCAAATAGAAACAATAGCAGGGACATATCACCAGCCTGAGTCTTCATCATCATCAAGTCCTTGGCCAGGTGCCATCACAGGAATGTAGGGGTGGGAAGTTGTTGCATCTTTTTAGTTAGCAGACAAAAGAACCACCATGAGTAGTCATGAGGCAGTGCATCAACAGGTCCACATACCACATCACTACCAAAGAATAATGCAGCACCAGAGTTGTCATTCCAGTGCTGCTCAAACTGATACTTTTTTGGATCAAGAGGAGACCAGGGTAGGTCATTGACGGCCTTGTATTTGAGAGATTTGGCATCTAGCCCAGTCCACCAATTTGATGCACCTTGCTTCAGCCATATTGCATCTCCATGCGAGATCCCTAGGTCCACAAGTGTCTGGTTCTTGACTTGGTCAAGAATATCTGGGCCAAATCTGTTGACAGATAGTGCTGTTTCATATGATAGTGCATTGGTAACCCTGAGGTACTTTGTTGATGTTTGAGATACTGAGTAAGTTTGGTAGGAGTGTAGACAATTGGAGAATCAAGGTTGGCATTCTGGAGAGGACTTTGGACTGGATGTTTGGGAGCTTCCAAAGGTGGGCAGACCCCTATGAATGATGTGACAGAAGAGAGAATAGCTGAAACATGTGCAAGATCTGAAGTATTGGTGCTGGAGGATGAAGGTGCTGATGTGGAGGATGTGTTGCTACTTCGATGATATCAAGGAACAATAGAAGAAAGGCAGTTTTCAGGGTCAAATGTGGTGGTTGGGGGTGGCATCTCAACCATGGCAGTTCTATCATACTTTGACACATCAACAAGGCTTCAGAAGAATGCATAGAAGCTATAACTCACCAATCTTCAAACCCATTCATCCATCAGAAACAGTGTGAGGGGGTAGCAGGAGCCAGAGATGGGGTCAAGATATGCGTAACTTGAGTCACTATCATTGCTCCACCTCTTCTCCAGCTTTCCACAAAGGTGTGCCAGTTCTTCATCTTTCTTGCTCATGATGCTATCACCATTCTCCTAAAGGTACAATTAGTAAGCATGAGAAACCTGCCACTGGTACTGACCTCCTCCTCATTACTGTCATTGTCAGACATGTTATCTCACTAGCAAACACCAAAATTTGTAAAGATTCACACATATATGCAGCATTTTTATGCACTTACCATTTTATAGACTTGTTTCACCTCCTCAAGATCTAACCATACACTTTTTTTGGTCAAGTGCTGGATTTCTCATGTAAAATAGACTTCTTCATGAACTTCTTATATTCATCTACATTTTCTACATCTGTGGCATCTGATTTTCTAAGGAAAGATTCAGCATTGAGGAGTTGAGTGGTGGGTAGTACACATGCTTTCTTAGTGCTACATTTGATGCAAAACTGTTTCTTGGTCATGGCATCAAATCTTGCAGCATTGCATTCCTTGAGGACAGTTTTGAGTAAGCTAAGGCAGTGTTGCCATGGCTCAGCCATATTTTTTTGCTACTTTGGGAAATAAAATAGCTAAAATTCCGAAAATATTTGAGGACCTAGATCCTGAACTTTACACTCCCCCACAGAGTCCTGGAGGAATCCTCCAGGAATCCATTGGGACTCACCAGAATCCAGTGGGACTCAGTACCCTAAAGTCATACCATAATGGAAAGTCAATTTGAGATATCTTTCGAGTTTCAAGTGCTTCAGACTTCATGAATTTCACAAAGTACCTACAAAATAAACTTGTTCAGAGCAGTGATTGAACTCTAGAACTCATGATCAAGAATCACATGACAAACCAAACAAGTGCTTAACCAGTTGAGCCACAGGAGAATTATTAGCTGCCAATATAAAAGTGTAGTTATACCCTCAAACTCAAACTTAGGTATTTCTCTCTCGAAGCTCACAATTAAGATCAAATAAAATTTATTAACTACATCCCTCGTGTTGGACACGAGGGATACACCATTAATTACATATAAAAAAAACCTCCCCCACACAAGGTGCGAGGGGGAGTCCTACAAATATATACATATAAAACTAGTCTCCCCTCGCATTCAACACGAGGGGAGCACTACAATTATAAAGAAAAAGAAAGAAAAACCCCTCACCCATGTAAAACGCAGGCGAGGGGGAAGGTATTGTTAGGAAACCACCCCATTACCTAATAAAATTTCATTTTATTTTATTATGTCAAATTACGCTACATGATGCCAAATGACGCTACACTTTGATAGCGTGAGAATTTTATTTCGCACACATCAAAATGTACGCGCATGTACAAGTGCATCGGTAACAACAATGTGCAATATGTGTAACATAGTATATAAACCCTAAATATATGCCTAGTGGACCCCAGTTGTGTTCTCTTAGGTATTCCACCTATGTTTTCGGTGTGAAAGGCCTATCTCAACAAACTCACCTATTAATAATCCCTCGCATCAAAACCATCAATTCCCCCATCACGAGCGTGGATCCCGCCCCCTTCTTGTAGAGAGAACCCGCATGGTCTTAGCTAGCAGATAGTGGGTGTTGCTCTAACAGAAGAACACAACTTCCCATATCAGTGTGCCTTCTCTTACTTGCGCATACATCATTGTTTCACCGCACCACATCTGATTACTCATCCTTTCAGCACAAGCCAGAAGTACTTGTATATACGTAATCTACCTTTTCTTTCATAAGCCAACGCCAGGCCTCGCCTTACATTGCGACCGCCAGTGATCGAGAGGTAGCGCTCGTCATTAGGACAGCTGCAACCAGACAACTGATCGGATCTGGTTTAGTTACGATTTACATCACTCTATTCGGACGACTATTTTAGTTACAAGCCAAATTCAGTGATATCTCCGAGATCAGGCACTGTTGGAAGGGTTATTGATCCGAAGTGTCAAAATAGGTGCCTGACGAACGACGAACGATTGATGAACCTCGACGAACCTTATCATGTGACCCGTAAACATTTGGAGAGGTCTCGAAGAAAAAATTTTGAATTTGTCAAAGAAGTGATTCATCACAGATTCTACAATTATGTCCAAACCTTGAACTACTAATCCCGGTCCTAATCCTGTTCCCATACCAGCACTAGAGGTGAAAATTGATGTGCTCACAGCACAAATGTCGCAATTAGTGTCAGTATTGGCAGCATCACAGCCCAGACAAGCGGAAGTACAGCCAGAGATGACAGGAGAAAGAGATGATGAGATGGAGGAGATGGTGGAGTGGACATCGCAAGAGGATGAGATGGTGGAGAAATCCGGAAATGGAAAAGCACGCTTACCTAAGTACGTGCCCCCACAAATCTTTGACAGTACCATGGAGAATACAAAATCCTTTATCAGCTCTATAGTATTGTACATCCATGGGAGGAAGCCAGAGTTTCATACAGCCGAGTCTAGGATTATGTTTGCTCTCTCATACATTCAGGGGGGGAAAGCACAGTTCTGGAGAAATGAGGCTATTAATCAAATTGCCGCAGGAAATAAACCATTTGCAACCTTCAAGGAATTTCTGGAGAGATTGGAGGCACAGTTTGGAGACCCTAATCCAAAGGTGACAGCCAATGCTAAATTAAAGACCATGCGCCAAGGTTCCCTAATGGCAGATGAATTTATTTTGCAGTTCAAAGCAGAAGCTTCACAAACGGACATGGGAGAAGCCGCGTTGGTAGAGTTTTTGAAAGCAGGATTAAATCCCTCCTTATTCAAGTCTATCTACCGACTACCTTCTATGCCAGAGAAGTTGGATGAGTGGTATAATTGGGCAATGTGCCTTGACCAGCAATATCGGCAGGAACAGGTGGAGTCAAAGTTGATGTATGGAAGTAGTAAATTTGGAAAGTCATCTGGAGGAAAGTCTGAGAAAGGAAAGGCGCCTCAGGTGCAAGCTCCAAGGGCACAGCCACTGGCCATGGCAGTGACACCTATAGTTATGGAGTCAGCAGCACCAGCAGAGGCAATGGAGGTTGATCAAGCAGGGAGACGAGCCCCACTTAAATGTTTTAACTGTGGGCAGTTAGGACACATTTCTAGGAATTGTAGGCAGAAAAGAAAGATTAGGGAAGCTACAATCGAGGAAGTGAAGCTGGAGGAAGGCAAGCAGAAGAATTTTGTGGAAGAGTCCCAGTGAAGGTTTCCCCATTGGTGACCCAGAATCATTACAATGTATTAGTATCTGAGGAAACCCAGAGCAAATCAGAAAAGGAAATCGAGGAGGAGTATAACCATTCTGAATCACGTGACGAAAAGGAGTACAACTGTTGTCAATCACGTGACAATTTTCACGCGTCATTTCCAAAAACCCCTAAATTCTTTATTTGCTCTGCGCAAATAGAACCAGAAATCACCTTGACTGTGGGATTGAAGACAGTGGACATGCATGCAGCTATTGATGTGGAAGCGTTGCTTGATAGTGGTGCTACAGGATTATTTATTAATCAATGCTTAATTACCGGAAATGGTATTAACACACGCAAGCTGGCGCAACCTATAATGGTGTACAATATTGACGGAACAGTCAATCGTGGAGGAACTATCAAGGAGGAGGTGACTATGATCCTAAAGTATCAGGAGCATCAGGAGCGAGCCGTATTCGAAGTGTGTGATCTTGGGAAAACCAATCTAATAATAGGATGTCCATGGTTATGGAAGCATAATCCCGAAATTGATTGGAAAACTGGGAAAGTACAAATGACTCGTTGTCCTAAGGAATGTAATGTATATGGGAGGAAGATGAAGAAGGAAAAAAGGAAAAAGAAAGAGAAAGAACGTCTGAGAAAGTATTCTGTTACGATGGAGGAAGTGGAGGATGAGGAAATGCCAAATGGGGAAGTTCCAATCATGATCGAGAAAGAAGAGCAGAAGCAAACCTTTAGAGCAGTTTGTGGAGGACAGTCGTGGGACAAGAATATCGTGAAGGTGGAGAAGCCAGTGGAGGAATGGGTGCCAAAAGTGTATCATGAACATCTGTCAGTGTTCCAGAAGAAGGAGTCTGAGCGAATGCTGGTGTGGAAGCCATGGGATCATGCAATTGAGATGAAGCCAGGGTTTGTGCCAAAGAAGTCGAAGGTATATCCGTTATCTCCGATGGAACAAGAAGAAGTGGATGCATTCCTGAAGGAGCAATTGTGCAAAGGATACATACGACCTTTGAAATCACCGCAGATGTCACCAATATTCATTGTGCCAAAAAAAGACCAAAGGAAGAGGATGTGTACCGATTATAGGTATTTGAATGAGTGGACAGTGAAGAATGCGTACCCCCTGCCGTTGATCTCAGAAATAATTGACAAGGTGGGAAAAGCCAAGGTCTTTACAAAATTGGATTTACGATGGGGATACAACAATGTACAAATAAAGAAAGGAGATGAGTGGAAGGCAGCATTTGCCACGTGTCGAGGATCCTTCGAGCTGCTTGTCATGTTTTTTGGGATGACTAATAGTCCCCCGACCTTTCAAAATATGATGAACGACATTTTCAAGGACGTAATAGACAAAGGCGTGGTAATAATATTTATTGACGACATTCTGATATTCACGGAGGATGAAGAAAATCATGAGGCGATAGTGCAGGAGGTGTTATGGAGGTTGGCAGAGAATGATCTATTTTTGAAACCAGAGAAGTGTGTGTTTGGCGCAAGCGAGATTGAGTTCCTAGGATTATTGATCGGCCCTGATGGAATCAAAATGGATCCAATCAAGGTACAGGCGATCACAGATTGGCCTGCACCCACCTGTGTCAAGGAGGTTCAAGCCTTCTTGGGACTCGCAAATTATTATTGTCACTTTGTGCACAATTTTTCTAAAATTGCCGCACCCTTACATAACCTTACGTGAAAGGGAGTAGTATGGAGGTGGGGAGAGCAGCAGCAGACAGTGTTTGAGGAGTTGAAGAGGAAGTTTGTGGAGGGACTAATATTAGCCCCAGTAGATTTCACACGCCCTTTGTGAGTGGAATCCGATGCATCCGATTTTGCTACTGGAGCGGTATTATCAATGCTGTGCGAAGATGATAAATGGCATCCTTGTGCATATTTGTCAAAAGGGTTGAATGATGTGGAGAGGAATTATTATATGCATGACAAAGAGATGTTGGGGATAATACAAGCATTGGAGGCATGGAGGCATTATTTGGAGGGATGTACGCATCAGATTGAGATCTGGACAGATCATCAAAATCTGCAATACTTCATGTCCACTAAAAAGCTTAA
This sequence comes from Tricholoma matsutake, assembly GCA_026075535.2. NCBI lineage: Eukaryota > Fungi > Basidiomycota > Agaricomycetes > Agaricales > Tricholomataceae > Tricholoma > Tricholoma matsutake. The sequence continues at coordinate 168,815 of AP026550.1, read as the reverse complement.
TCGCCGGCAAGCGCGTTGGGCACTATTCCTATCGTGTTTCAACTTTCACTTGGTCCACAAAGCGGGAAGCTTAATGAGGAAAGCAGATGCATTATCCAGACGTATTGATCATAAAAGGGGGGTGGAGGAGGACAATAAAAATGTTACCTTACTCAAACCCGAATACTTTTGCATTTGCACTATGCATCAAGGGCATCTATTAATAGATAGCTCAGAAATGGAAATGTTGTCTAAAATTAGACAATGTTCGGAAATGGACAATGAAGTAGTGGAAGCCATGAAAGCTCTGAAGGGAGAGAAGAAAGGTAATATCAAAGGAGATGAATGGGCTGAGGAACAAGGGTTGGTGTTGTTTCGAGGAAAAGTGTATGTACCAAAGGATCAGGATTTGCGAAGGGAGATTGTCCAGTTACATCACAATACACCAATTGCCGGACACCCAGGAAGATGGAAGACGTTGGAATTAGTAATGAGAAATTATTGGTGGCCCGGAATTTCGAAGTATGTGTTGGGGTATGTGGATGGATGTGATACATGCATGAGGGGGAAGAAATTTCCAGAGAAACCTGCAGGAAAATTAATGCCAAACCCTATACCTAAAGCACCATGGCAAGATATATCTGTGGATTTTATTACCGGATTACCTGAGGCTCAAGGGTACGATGCAATATTCGTAGTATGCGACCGCTTTACAAAGGAGGTCCATATTATTCCTACTACTACAGAAACCTCATCATTGGGCTTGGCGCGCCTCTATCTAAATCAGGTATGGCAGTTACGTGGGTTACCCAATACCGTTATCTCCGATCGCGGACCACAATTTGCTTCCACGTTTATGCGAGAACTAAACAACATATTGGGAATTCAAACTAAATTATCTACGGCATATCACCCACAGACTGATGGGCAGACAGAGAGAATGAATCAGGAGTTGGAGCAGTACCTACATATGTTTGTCAACTACCGACAAACCGACTGGCCCAAATGGTTGGCAATTGCCAAATTTTCCCACAATAACAAATTCCATTCAGCTACTCGTATGTCACCCTTTTTCGCAAATTACGGATATCATCCTCGCATGGGAGTAGAACCCAGAAGGGAAGTCAAAGTACAGTCGGTAGAAGACTTTGTATCTAAGATGCAAAAGGTACAAGAGGAAGCAGAGGCGGTATTGAAGAAAGCATGTGATGACATGATGTGACATGCAGATCGTACTCGAGCACGCGCTCCAGAGTACAAAGTTGGTGACTTGGTATGGCTAAGTACCAAGGACCTGAATATTCCACGGCCTTCGAGGAAACTTACAGAAAAACAAGTTGGCCCATATGCAATCTCTAAAGTAATCTTGCCTAATGCGGTAGTGCTAAAATTACCCCAATCATTCAAGATTGATCCCGAGATTAATGTATCCCGCCTATGCCCTTACCACCCGCCCACTATTCCTGGCCAACAAACTACTCCACAACCTCTGATAATAGTAGAAGGTGCTCCAGAATACATAGTTGAAGAAATTCTAGACTCACGTCTTCGATGGAACAAATTGGAGTTCTTAATAAAGTGGAAAAACTATACTGACGAAAATAATTTGTGGGAACCCAAAGAGAATTGTAAGTGAGTGCATAACGCAATCGCCCAATTCTTTAAACGTAATCCAAATGCTCCGCGTCACATTGTGAGAATGGTGTATGAGGGGATGAAATTCCGGCCTTACCAAAATTTCACAGAGGGGACAAACGTAATATTTTCTCGCCTGGAAGTCAAGGCATAAAAGGGGGGTAATGTTAGGAAACCACCCCATTACCTAATAAAATTTCATTTTATTTATTATGTTGAATTACACTACATGACGCCAAATGATGCTACACTTTGATAGCGTGAGAATTTTATTTCGCACACATCAAAATGTACGCGCATGTACGAGTGCATTGGTAACAACAATGTACAATATGTGTAACATAGTATATAAACCCTAAATATATGCCTAGTGGACCCCAGTTGTGTTCTCTTAGGTATTCCACCTATGTTTTCGGTGTGAAAGGCCTATCTCAACAAACTCACCTATTAATAACCCCTCGCATCAAAACCATCAATTCCCTCATCACGAGCACAGATCCTGCCCCCTTCTTGTAGAGAGAACCCGCACGGTCTTAACTAGCAGATAGTGGGTGTCGCCCTAACAGGTATTACCATAAATTAAAAATGAAAAAAACCACCCCATGCAAAATGTGGGGGCAGCCTGGTGAGTCATGCCTGTTATCCTGTCCCTGTTGTCCTGGGTGCTGGGCCTTCGTTGTCGCTGTCCTCGTCATTGCCGTCCTGGGCATCGTTTCCATGCTGCTCCTGGTCGCCATGCCCTTCCTGGTCGTCGTTGCCATCCTGGTCGCCATGCCCTTCCTGGTCATCATTGCCATCCTGGCCATCTCCCGCTGTGTGGTGGTGGCCGTCATTGCCATTCCACCCGCAATCCACCCCATGAGCAGTGGCTCATGGGGCTGGAGGTGGGTGGTGTGTCATTGGCCCTGTTGTTATCATCTGTTGTGGTTGGCAGCCATGCTTCGCATTCTCGGGGTTCTGGTGCTGGTAGGCAGTGGCATTGTCTTTGTCATCAACTGCACACACTCGGCTCACAGGCATGGGGTGGGTGTGTTGGGTTGTCTCGTGTCTGGCCGTTGTTGCCAGTAGAGTAGAACCTATAAAACAAAAGAAACAAGTTACTTAGTTTATAAAAACAAAAAGCAAATAAATAAAAATTACGTAGGGCCCAAATGATGTGATCTGTGTTGTTTGGGCCTGTGTTCCATCCAGTCAGCTCGTTTGCCATTGTTCCCAGTAGAGTAGAACCTATAAAACAAAAGAAACGAGTTAGTTAGTTTATAAAAACAAAAAGCAAACAAAAAAAAACTTAGGGCCCAAACAATGCGATCTGCATTGTTTGGGCCTGCGTTCCATCCAATCACATTGTTTGGGCCTGTGTTCCATCTGGCAGTAGAGTAGAACCTATAAAACAAAAGAAACAAGTTAGTTAGTTTATAAAAACAAAAAGCAAACAAAAAAAAACTTACTTAGGGCCCAAATGACACGATCTGCATCATTTGGGCCTGTGTTCCATCTAATCACATCGTTTGTGCCCCTGTTCCATCTGGGAACCTATAAGACAAAAGAAACAAGTTAGTTAGTATATAAAAACAAAAAGCAAACAAAAAAAACTTACTTAGGGCCCAAACAATGCGATCTGCATCGTTTGGGCCTGTGTTCTGTCCAATCATGTCATTTGGGCCCATGTTCTGTCTGGCAGTAGAGTAGAACCTATAAAACAAATGAAACAAGTTAGTTAGTATAAAAAAACAAAGAGCAAATGAAAAAAAACATACTTGGGCCCGCATTCTGTCCAGTCAGCTCGTTTGCGGGTGGCGGTGATGGCAGCATGGGCATGGGAGTGGTGGCAGTGGGTGTCCATGCAGTGGTGGTGGTGGTAGAGTGGAGAGGAGGGAGAGGTGGCGGTGTCGTCGAGACTGGTGGTGATGGTTGATGAGCTGGCAGTGTTGATGACGCAGCTGTATGCTTTGTCATGCACAGCCACCCCAATGGTACCTAGAGCAGTTAGTGGATATACATTGTAAATCTATGTGGTGTAGTGGTTATATTGGCTGTGCTATGATGTTGTCATCTAATGCTGAGGGTTCAATTCTGGCTCATGACATTTATTTTATTACTTAGTAGTAGTAATAAAGACTCCTGGTTAAATTCCAGTGGAGTCCCGGTGGATTCCTGGTAGAATCCTGGTAGAGTCCTGAGAGTCCTGGTGGATTCCTGGTACCAGAGTCCTGGGGAATTCCAGGAATTTCTCCTGGAAGAGTGTAATTTACCAGGAATCAACCAGGAATTCCCCTGGAATGGGAAGAGCCAGGAATATATACTTGAGTCACAAATGGCTGGAACATTGGTTCCCAATAATCCTCCAGGAATATGTGGGGGAGGACGAAGACCTCACCTAGATCACATGATAAGCCGAGAGGTCCTCTGCGAACTCTAAGCAATCCGACCACCGGTTCCCACATTATGTAAGTGGCTTAAAATGCAAAGAAGGTAAGTAACCTCTGGGGTCCACCTGGCTTGCAGGTAATGATAAGTCTGACTTGCAAATTTTATACTAGCTACTTACACAATGCACACAAGCTATGAGGAAATTAAAGCTGCATGTAGAGCTCAAGAATGCCCATGTTTTTACATTGACACCTCTCCAGGTCAGTGGAGCTTCTAGACATGGCCATATTTTATTTGAGAGCATGGTAATAGTTGGACGAGGCAAGTCTTTATCTTTGAGACATGTTAATCTTCAAAACTTATTAGACTCACAGTCCTTTCCATGTATTCCAAAATGGGCAGCAAAAATGGCAAACATGCTTGGGTTCCAAGCCCCAGTCACCCATCACACCAGTATCTTATATGCCAATGCAAGTTTATGAGCATATGCACAACAGACAGTTTTGCATGGTGCCCTTGTGTGTGGCAGCATCTCCACATTAAAGATTTGCTCTAGCTCATTTCTTTGCATGTTGAATTCCATACCACACAACATCACTAGGGAACAATACATTGAACTCTCCCCTACAGACTACACACGCTTTGTGGAACTTCATGCAAAAACTCAGCACATCATGCTCATGCTCAAACTGACAAAAAGCTATTACTTTGGAGATGGAGGAGGAGGAAGACTGAAATACTGCTTGGAATTTATGTACATGCCCTCTGCTACAGCACCAGAGCATTGTAGAAGCAAAAAAATAGGTATTTCAGAAGACAAAACTGATTTTTTGGATGCATCCTCCACTTGTCCAGATAAAATTTGGCCAAAACCTATGTATCTGCTGGTATCCAGATAAAATCAAGGCTTAGGTCAGAAAACATTACCCAGATAAGAATTTTTTTCATGAAACATACATTAGTGGGGGCTTTCAGGGGTCTTGTCTTACAGACAAGGGGAGAATTGGGGGAGAAATAGTGTTGTTGGCAGAACCTGGCAGAACTAATGTGTGCCTGAAAAAAAATACAATATATTATACAACTTCGGTTAGAAATATTTGTAACCACTTCAATTTCCATTGTAATGGTTGGTGGCAGAAAATACCCAACAATTGTCTCCTCAAATGTCATGGTTATTGAGAAGAAAAATGACAAATCCAACCACTACTGGCTGCAATGTAACCATTGTCCCAATAACAGCAACCACCTGCAAAACCAAGACCATAAACATATCAAACACCTCACAGATCCTAAACAATGTCCCAATGCTCCTGCCAAAGTATGCAAACAAGCCCTGATCTATTTAGCAGGGAGAAATGCAAGTGACACTATTTTTGTTTCATCATCTCACACAACAACACCTGCTGAAGTGGGGAGTGATGTGATGTCAACTGTTGACATGACAACAGCTCTGGTTCCTGTAAAGAAGTGGAAGTCAGGAACATTAGCAGGGATGGTGGATTATCTGCTTTCAGAAGTACAGAAATCTTGGGCTGATGTTAAATTGTTTTGGTGAGTTGATCAAGTTGTGTATTTATTATGCTTGTACTCACCATGCCCAATTAAAGCTTTATAGTTCATGCCAATGTCACATTCTCTGTATCTGAGAATTGGGTTTTCCTTGATTTCCTGAATGAGCTCCGGCTGCTTTAGTGTTTGCAGGTCCGGTTCAGTCCGGTTTTTGACCCCCAAATGGGGCAACCAGCAACCGCAACTGGTTCGGACTGACCCCAGATATTGTGGGACCACAACAGAACTGTTTAGGACCAGTCCTAATCAGTCCATGGACTGAAAAAAGACCAGTTTGGACTGGTCTTTTGTCATAAACTTTGCTGTACCAATGTAACCATATATAACTCCGTGAATATTACCAAGACCTTATAACCATTGCATCAATGGATGGATATGGTAATTCCCCGTCGTTTGGTCCAACTATTAAGAGATTCCGTTAGGATTTGACCATGTTATGGCCAGAATGAAAGGACATTGCTGGAACTCATGCAACTCGTGTCTGTAGTTTGTGAGTTGTTGTAACTTGTCAGGGATGCTAAATAGATGAGATATACATGGTACACATAGTTTGCTGTGTTATTACCATGTCTAGAATGGTATCCAGGTGTGCCCAACATTTTTATTGCACAAGTTATAAGCAATGTAATCAAAGTCATTCTGATCACAATAAAATATTTGTGCAAAACTAATTTTGTCATATCTTGACCAATTCTCAACTGTTTTTGATGATCCAGGGACGGAAATTGATGAAAATATGTGCGGAAATGTGGTCCAAAACAGGTTCTCACGAAAGACAGGTTGAAACCAATTTAAACCGGTTTTTCATCAGTCCTATGATATTTTTGAAAACTGGGCAACTGGCAACCGGACTGAAAAAGACTGGTCCATAAATAGACCACTGGTCCGGTCCTAATCGGTCCAGTCCAGTCCAGTTTCGGTCTTTTTTTTGGTCCCATGGACTGGACCTGCAAACACTAGGCTGCTTTACAAAGTGCTGAGCCAATATGTGCTGTCACATTCCATTATGGATGCTGAAGCTGAAAGAGTGGAATTGGAGGAGATTGTATACATGAAGGATAGGAAAAGGCTTACTTTGTTAATTGATGGTTGGGAGGATATTTTGGGATGAAGTCTTTACAGCTCAGTTGCTGTGGAAGTCAGCCAATATCCATCTGTCCTAAGCGGGACTGATATGACTAGGAACCACGCAACAACTGAAAACATCCTGAAGGTGGCTGTTGGTGGTTTGAAGACTATTGAGCTTGAGGGGGGGTGTAACATCATTGCAGTAACAATGGACAATCCTACAGTCATGCAGTAATTCCAGAACAGATTTCAAGGAAAATATTTATGGGTTCTGGTGCAGCATCAGAATCATGTACCAAACTGTCAAGCTTGCTAATAGAACTTAGGTTTTAACAGACATTTGCATGTTTCCTCCATCAGCTCAACACACTGATTGGTGAGATATGTAGTTATCTGGCTATGAAAAAGATTGTCACCAAGTCAACACATGTTGTAACCTTCTTCAATGGTTCTCATTACTGGGGAGGACAATTAAAGGAAGAAGCAAAGAAGCATAAGATCAATCATACCTTGAAGAGAAATTGCGAGACAAGGTTCTATGCCCTCTCCTTGCAATGTCAGAGTGTTATAGGGAATCAGTACATGACAACTTGTCAATTTATGCTCACTTTGCTAAGAATGTCATATAAGGATACCACTCTCGCATATCTGCCTTCATCTGGATGCCAAAAAGAAGACAAATGGGTTATCACCTGTAGCACCTGACATTGTCACAATGGTGCTTCACAATGAAGTGTTTTGGCAGTGTCATAAGCAATTGACAAGGGTGATTAAGCCACTTGTTGATGCGATCAGAAATATTGAAGCTCAAGATGCTTCACTTGTGGATTACTTGTTGGAACTCATCCACTCTGCCCAAGCCATGATTCTCATTCCAAGCGAACCTGATGATGAAGTAGGATTCATGATGCATGCACAATCAGTGTTTAATCAAAGATTTTATTCCATGGATACCAACATCCACTCTCTTGCCCTCTTTCTTCATCCACTCTGTTGAAAACTTGCAATTTCTCAGGCAGCAAATGGTCAGTCATTTAAACTCATGGCAGAGACCAAAACAATGGAAGTGGATGAAGGAAAGGGCAACACATCTTGGAACAGATTTGAAGCAGTACTATCAGTGCAAGTGTCCATTTGTGGGTGGAAGTAAGAATGGGCTAGATTGGTGGGAGAAACCTCCAATGACTGCAGACAAGAATCCACTGAAAGCACTTGCAATAACCATCTTATTGATTGTCCCATATGCAGGAGAAGTCAAGCACCTGTTTTCTGCACTTGGACTCAGTCACAGAAGCAATGTAATCTATCAGTCTCAACATTTGAAACACTGGGCAAACTACATGCAAACTATGCTCAACAGCTTTATCAATGGGATTGTGCTTGCAGGAAAACCTATTCATTGATGGCATGCTCATACAGGTATGTAAGCTACACTGTATCAAATGATATGTTCTATCAAATGTACACATTGTATCGATTGATACAGTTCGATGGACACTGTCAAACATACTGTATATAACTGTACCTACCTATTGTAACCAATGGACTGCATTAGAGAGTGTTCTGTGTGGTACAAGAGCTACTAATTGAGCACATATGGTGTATCAAACACATAGAAACCCATGAAGTGGCATCAGCAATCAGCATTGGCAGCAGCCACAGCCGCAGCAGATAACACCTTTAATTAAACCCAATGATTTGAACTTGGCAATGTGTGTCCCTGAAAGGACTGCCAAATGGTCAAATCAATGGCACAATTAAACATCGGCATTGGTCAAAGAAAATGGTATCAGCCAAATCAGAGGATGAGAGTAGATACAGAAGATACAAGGTCACCATAGCTATAATGTATGATAGCCCTTCTCATTGGGTGATGCCACACCTCCAGGAATTGGCAACAGCTTCACTACACTTGTGGTATGGTGTTCTTGCCATAATGTCTGCAAACCTGCTTTCAAATGACTCTAGTTTATCCTCCACCCTTTCCTTCAAAGTCGCACATATCTTCAATGTGATATCTTGCTGTTTGAGCTTCTCAACCTTGGCCAAGTAGAGACAATGACTGGCATCCTTGTATGATATGCCAAATTGGTCTTGCAGGGCCTTCACTGCCACATGGCAGCTCAATAACTCCCTCTCTGTCAAGATCTGCAACAAAATGAACTAATTAATGGCCACACAGAGGTGATGACTTACTGGATCAGCAGGCAACATCAGTTGGTCTTGGCCCATCACAAAGTATGGTGCATCTGACATATTTCTGCACTACAATCATATGATATGATTGATGTCTTATCTTTGATCAGGGTTATGATGGTGATGTTTGTGTATAGTTATCACTGTTATCATGCTTGTTGATCGTAACATGTAGGTGGAGGAGTGTAATGTACTCCACAAGTTCCATCTGTTATCTTTCTTACCACTATCATAGTGGCCGTTGGATCCCCATCCAATTCATTTACCAACCCTGCTGCCGCATCCTCCATCCTTACCTCTTTCCAGTATGTCATTAACTGCAACGGAAGAATTTCCAGGCGCTGACACTCCAAAATTGGCCAGGTATTTGAATTACTAGTTCCATCTATCAGTGGCAGAGAGCATTTTGTCATCTGATCATGAGCGACATCAGACCATTTGCTCTTGCTCCCATCATCTGAGCATCCCCTAATTCCAGCTCGCAGTTGCTCCCTTCAATAACTTCTGTATCTACCATTGGCAATTTCACACATTCCATGCCGATGCTGTCGTCTCGCCCTCCCCCAAGCCCACAGCCATGGGCGGAGGAAACTGAAGAATCTTATGAGTCCTCCCAATTGCAGCTGTCACCTTCAGCGATATTGTTTGCTATACCTGAAGGACCTGATACATCGTTCGAAATGTCCTTCTTGAGACTGAGTGGATCTGCAATTTCCTCTATTGATCATTTGAGCAATACCCCTGAAACACCCACACCAATCACTGCTCCGCTGTCTCTGCCACCGCTTACGCTAGTGCTTATATTGTTGTTGTCAGTGTCCTCAGTGGATGTGCTGATGCCCAGCAGCTTGATGTCATTCTCTACTGAGCCTTCGGTCTAATGCCTTCCACTGTTTCATCGTTGTTGTTCATCTGGCAGTCGTCCATTGCTTCTTTGCCTCTCAGTCCAAGGTCTCTGCTTGATGAACCTGCCCCTGAATGTGTGACAGAGCCTTCAACCATCCCATCATTATCGACTACGCCTGTGCAGCCATCCCATGGGCTTGTAAGTTTGACCATGACTCAATGTGGTGAATTGTGCTGATCAAAAAATCATAATAGTGTTCGCCAGCACGTGCTCCAAGTCCGCAGGTGTTGACTCCCAAAGGTTCAATTATTGTCAGCATGACAATGCCCCATGTCTGTCATGCCAACAATGCTGGCTCAGTGTCGACAATATATATATACTTGTACATTGCTCCGCAGATGACAAACCTGACAGATTCTTGAATATCGAACTTGATGACTTGCAGCCTCATCTTGATCACATTCACGATGCAGGCCTCGTAGAGACTCTCAAGCACGGTATTGGTTACTTCCATGAGGCTCTTGATCCTCAAGACAAGCAAATTGTACAATGTCTATTCGAATCCAGTGCCACTCAAGTATTAGTGGTTTCTAAAGTATGTGTCTTCGTAGTCAATCCCCTTGTGCGATATTGATATGTATTCTTCCTTTAGGACACTGCGCAGAGTCTGCCTGTTGCAAGTTACATGGTGATCATCATGGATCAGTCAGAAGGTGAGACTCTATTGGCAAACCTTCTGCCAAGAACTTCTTGTAGAAATCCTTTTGCGTTTGTTGACACATGAGCACACAACAACTATGTTCATCCTCCTTTGGCCGACAAGTATGACCCATCATTTGAAGAACATCCATGACAGGGTAGTCGATGTAGTGATGTTCCATGCCTTCTTAGTACTGCACACCCACTACATGATTTCTTCCTTGCCAAAATTGTGGTGAAAACGATTGAAAACAAGGAGGATGCCATGGTAAGCCTTGGCTAAGTAACCTTCCTTGCGAGAGTCTCATGCTTTTAAACAGGATATTTTGATGTGGACATACTCCTACAGGTGCATGACACAAAATCCCAATTATTACAACCTCAATAATGTCAGTCACCAACACCTCATGTTGGATCATCTATCTCAGCTTGTGGAAAACACCTTGAGCGATCTTGTCAATTCCAAATGTATAGCAATCAGTAAGTTCATATTTTGCTCCCAATGCACATCATTGATTTATCATTGCAGAGGATGAAATGGATATTTCTGCTCTGAGATCATGGCTTACTACAACACCTCTTGTATGTGTCATATACATTGTAATTACTCTGCTCTCATCTAACTATTGAACTAGATGTTACTGTTGAGGTGTACACTGGGACACTGTCACTCACAAAACTCAAAGGGCTTCTTGAGGTGGTACCGTCTTCAGCCGAGTTCGTCGCCATGAAGATGCTCTAGATCTGCTTTGTTGTATCTACGATCGTGTGCCGGTTAAGCTCGATCTCACCAATTTCAAAGCACCTCATTTCAAGGCTTTCCTCCTTATGAAAGCTCATTTCTTGCAAATACAACTGCTAGCCGATCTCGCAGCCAGTCAAGTGCTTGTTCTCGAGAAGGTTCTCAATCTGCTCTCTGCATGTGTCGACATGATGTCCTCAAACACATGGCTGAACGTGCTGGTACTATAGATTTGTCACAAATGTGTGTACAAGCCATGTGGGAGACGGATTCTCCACTGAAGCAAACCCCACACCCCAAGATTGTGGAAATTGCTCATAGCTTGTGACTGTAGGTCATAAGACACTGCAAAGAAGCTGTGGTTGAGTCCATCTACGATGTTATGGAAATGGAAGATGACAAGCGGAACGAGCTGCTACAGATGACTTCTGCACAGATGTAAGTGTTTTCACTGTTCTTATCTTGCTTCCAGGTTATGCTTCCCTGCAGGTGAGATGTTGCCACATTTGTTAACTCTTCCCCTACTCTGGAAGTGATGCCTAACCTGGTGAAAGGGGAGTGTACTGCCAGAGCTCTCCTTATTCTTCAAGTTGCACTCAGGATGTTGACGATGATGCAATAATTAAACAGTTGTTGCACTGTTTTATCCTTCCAAAAAGATGGCCAACTGGTGGCTCGTCATGGGAGGTGCTGCAAGTCACCAATTACTTGTTATATGACGGTCAACAAGAGCCTTTCTGTTAAACTCAAGTTTACTTACTCTACCCAAAGGCACTCATTCGCTCAAATTTGTGATTCACATTGGGGTAGATCACGATATCAGCCTTCATCCCATTGAGGTTGCTGAAGGAGAAGAGAGTGATATGTACATTGAAACCATCTTGCATTTGTATACGTACAATATTAATAGACATTGATTACAAATCACAGAATCACACCTTGTTTTGCTGATGAATATTATTTAACCTCAATCAGTATTGACGATTTGAGCAGTTGACATCTCACTCACTGCTGCCTCCCTCACCAAACAGATATAGCATGGCAAAAATCAACTATGTGATCTGTGGCTGCTTTCGTTTTAATGGCCAGAAAATCTTGCGCAAATGAGAACGAGAACACCACCATAATGCAAATGCTCCCTATGCTGCCTCTAGGCCTTCTGTGTCTTCGTCTAGAATCCAAGCTGCCATTGATCTTGACTCAGATGATGACAGTGATGATAGTGATGTCAACTTGAGCACAACTGAGGATGATGGTTTGGCTAGTGCTGAAGTGGATGGAATGGATATCATTAATATTGATATCAATATTGATGCTGGTGAGCCTGCAGATCCCAGTGCACCAGTCTCAACTCCCTCCTGATGTTCTGCTCCCAGTACATGAAGCTGAGCATCCTTCTGGTGACCCCAATATTCTGCTGCCTGCCGATGTTATTATGGATCCTCAATCTCCCAGTGATGGCTGCAACACTCCAGATATAGATTTTTCTTTCATGTACCAAACCCAAGCCTCACATGATCTATGGGTGACTCTTGATGAGGTTGAAGAAGGTGCTGGTGAGGGTGATACTTATATTGGAGGCTTGGAAGATAGCAATGATGAATTGGAAGATGACGGACATATTAATTGGGCTAAATTTGAGGTTGGTGAGAATGGTGAGCTCTCAGCTTGGGATCAGCTAGGTGCTGGCTACAATAGGGAATTTGCAAGCATTGGTATGTCATGTTTAAAATTCTGCTCAGTGATTGGGCTAATTTGAATTCCTCCAAACTCAGAACAAAAACTTGTGGCATATGATCTTGCAATATGTAAGGCATTTGCTTACAAGATCAAGACTCAGATGACTGATCGAGACTGGCCAATGACATCCTTTGAATTTCTGCAAGACCCTCCTCTTCCCGCTCTTGATGAGCTGCGATCTCAAGTGTCTTTTCTTGCAGGGTTCAGACCTGAGTTATATGACTCCTGTCCAAACTCTTGCATTTGTTATACTGGCCCTCACACAGAGCTTGACTCTTGTCCTTATTTCCATGAGGCCTGATTTCATTCATCTGGCAAACCTCAAAAGAAATTAACTTATCTGCCACTCACCCCCTGCCTTCACGCATTTGCTGCTAATCCCAGACTTGCTCAACTCAGGCAATACAGAGCCAATTACAAGCATGAAACTGGTAAAACAGCAGATGTCTTTGATTCAAAATGCTACCGGGGCATTTGCACTGAGCAAATCAAGATCAGAGATACCACACTCCCTCAAAAATACTTCAGTGACAATCGTGATGTTGCACTGGGGTTGTCAACTGATGGATTTTCTCCATTCAAGCAGCGTAAATTGTCTGCTTGGCCCTTAATTGTTTTTGATTATAATCTCCCTCCTGAAATCCAGTTCCACCTTGTCTCTATTATGTCCCTGGGTGTCATTCCCAAAAAACCAAAAGATGCTGACTCCTTTCTGTGGCCATTTGTGCAAGAGATGCTTTGTCTTGCAAGCAGTGTTCCTGCATTTGATATTCTGCTAAATGCATGTTTTGCTTTGTGAGCATTTCTTATTCTGGTGTTTGGAGACATCCCAGCTATTTCCATGCTTATGTGCATGAAGGGACACAATGGATATTCACCTTTCTGGATGTGTAATATCAAAGGCCTATGTCTTCCTGGTTCCAATGGTACCACCCTTTATATCCCTCTCAACCGCTCTACCCATCCAAATGTCACCCAAAACCCCACAGCTATCAAGCACTATGATCCCCATCACCTGCTGCTACGAACTCATAATGAATTTATTCAGCAAGCAGATGAGGTTGATGCTACAACCACTAGCAAAGATGCTGACCATTTATCAAGGGAGTATGGTATTAAAGGTCGACCAGTTCTATCACATCTTCATTCCATGCACTTTCCACTTTCATTTCCATATGACTTCATGCATCTGATTTGGGAGAACCTCCTAAAAAATATTATCTTTCTTTGGACTGGAGAGTTCAAAGGTCTTAATGAAGGAAAAGAGTCATATGAGCTTTCCAGAACTGTCTGGAAGGCAATTGGTGAAACCACAGCCCCAGTCAGGCTCTTTCATTCCTGCTGCATATGGAGTACATGTTCCAAATATAGCTGCTGAAGGTGTCAGTATTTCTGCAGAGATGTGGTCATTCTGGACTTTGCATCTTGGGCCTGTCTACCTCCAGCGTCGATTCAAGAACAGGAAGTATTACAACCATTTTATCCTCCTTGTCAAGCTTCTCAACATTTGCCTTCAGTTTGAAATCTCTTATGATGATATTGAAGAACTACGAGAAGGCTTCATTAAGTGGGTAGAAGACTATGAGGTGTAAGAGATATCCTACTAGTCAGTTGTTTCTCATCTAATTATCCTTTGTAGTATTTATTATCAACATGATCCAGACCACATATCTACCTGCCCACTCACAGTTCATGCCCTTCTTCATATTGCACCATCTATTGAAGCAACAGGACCTGTTTGGTGTTACTGGGCTTTTCCAACAGAGTGGTACTGTGGAGTCCTTCAGCCTGCTATCCATAATCGATGTTTTCCTTTTGCATCTCTTGATCGTCATGTCCTTGAAAATGCTCAATTAACTCAAATCAAGACAATTTATGACAAGGCTGAAGAACTATCACTCAAGGAACCTAATCCTCTAGGTGCACCCTGAGGATCATTTGAAGATCCTGCATGTAAGTGTTAGTCATATTGAAATTTTAGATATTATTGACCACCTAAGTTAGATCCTTCATGTCGACTTCTACCACCTAAATCTGCTGACCGACCCACTGCAATCACAGCTCTTATTGGTGCTCTGGAAACTCGTTTTGATAAACAAGTTGGAGTGATCAGAAAGGCTCTTAACAATGCTGAGATTGAAGAATGGGGAAAGGTGCAGTGGATAGATTCTGAGGCTGGTGACATAATGCAGTGATAGGTCCACCTTGTCGTTCAAGCTCAGAAAACACATCTACAATCGTTGTCAAAGCTCTACAAACCCATACAAACCCCCCCAAACCTCTACAAACCCCTCCAAAGCTCTACAAACCTCTACAAACCTCTACAAAGTCATGAGAATGCTTCAATATTCTTTGCAACACCTCGAAATTCTTTGTATGCCTTCGGCTGCCATAATACAATTCCCCCGACCTTCGTACAGCTCAGGATATACACTTGGAACATCGTCAATGAGTTCCAAACCAGTTTCGAGCAATATCACAGCGATATCGGCCTTTGAACAAGTCCGATATTTCCTCGACTGACTTTGAAAATCATTGAACATTGAAAATTGACATTGGACACTATATCACTATCTGAATGGTCATCGCACACATGCCAGACATATCCCCTACCATTGTCGAACAATATCGCACCGATATCGGGCCATGAACAAAGTCCGAAGAATCTTCGAAAATCTTCAAAAAACCTTGAACCTCGAAAAACATCATCGGACACAGTATTTCCTATTTGAACGATCTTTGGACACATACTGGACACATGGGACACTATTTTGAGTATATCGAACACATTTTGACTGGATGTGCATGCATACAATCTGCTCAAAGCAGTTTCCAATGTTTTATTCAATTTATAACAAGGACAGTCCGCTTTTAGCTATTCTTTCTTATCATTTCTTCATCATGTGTTATATTCACCCTTTCTAGTCTCGCTTTATTGTTCTGATATACTTCTATTATCTTTGCCTCAAGTTTTCCACATGTTTGCCTCATGTTCTCTAGCCTTTTTAGGTACTTTCTTCATTTTATATAAAAAGATGTACTAGATACAAAGAAAAACAAGAAAGTTGTCGTCTTTCTCCCAGATCACAGTGATTTGAGAGTTCAGTTTAGTCTTATTCAGTCTGAAGTTTGGTGTTTTATGCTAAACTTCCTTGAAATTCCTTGAAATTCCTTGCATTATGCTATTTTCACTCTCATTTCCCTTGATTCGCCTTTGCCTTGCTTCTACTACTCATCTAGTCCCCCAATCTTGCATCCAATCATATTTGCACATGAAATTCCTCGAAACTTCTTCGAAAAATATTGCAACATCACATTCTTTTAGCTTCAAACTGCTTCAACAAGCAGTCCTTCTATGGCTATTTGATGGTCGATCTGACAGGTGACGTCTAGAGGGCCTCGCATCCTTCCTCTGACTCATGTTATACCATCTGAAGCCATTTTGTGGGTTTTGTTTGGGTTTCCAGGTTGAGCATCATCAGCGGTCTTCATGTCTGGATGGATCTCAGGATGATAGATGGGATGCTACATTTGTTTTTTTCTGCTTAAAATATTTTTTCTCAAGTTTCCGGATTTATAGTATGAAGCATTGGTGGACACTTTTGCAAGGTCCCATAATGTCAAACCCAACTTACAGCAGAATGACTTTTTTGGTCAACTTCAACATATCTATCTTGTGCACTTCACAGAGGCTTGCCCTGCTCTTGATTTACTCACCCCAACAACCATCATCATGGCTGCAATTCAAAACTGTAAGGTGGATATCAATGCCAAAATTCATGGTCTGCCCCAGTTCCATGTTTATTCTCAACTTGGAGCAATGCATGTCCTTGACATTACTTGTGTATTATTCTTTCTCCTATACTACGGCTGTATGTAACTGTTCTATAAATAAAACATGCATCAAAACAGCCTCTCTATTAATAATATCCAGCATCCGGCCTCAGACCACAGGCTTGGATTGCCTATCCCAACACTCCCCTTCAAGCCAAGCATGGTTTGAGTTATTAGGAATGGTTAACTGGATTGTCATTCAGGTGCATTAAAACCTCTGTGTGGTGGAAAACCCTGTGGGTAAAAACCAACTCACATGCGAGGAAAGCTACTGAGTTACTTGATTAACTGTATTCCCATCTCGACCCTATGTTGCATAAATTTGGGCCTCAGTAGTGCCTTTGTTAATGCGTCTGCTGTTTGTTCTGGGTCGCGACAGTTTTGAATATCGAGTATTTTATTGGTTACGAGATCTCGGACCCAATGATGATGTAAGGCAATGTGTTTTGATCGCTGATGGAATTGCAGGTTGTGGGTTAATACGACAGAACTGTCGTTGTCGCCTTTAATAATAGTTGGATAATTTTGAGGAAATCCAAGTTCACCGTACAAATTTCTGAGCCATGTTGCTTCACGTCCAGCCTCTGAGAGAGCTACATATTCTGCTTCCATTGAGGAAAGTGTGATCACGGTTTGCTTCATTGATTTCCACGTGATCGCTCCCCCTGATCCTAGGAAGACATAGCCAGTAGTAGATTTATGGTCATCGGCATTTGCGAAAGCAGCATCAGCATAACCATGGAAGAGGTTATTGGTATCAGTTTCATCAGGGGTTTTTCTATAAGTTATCCCCAGAGTTTTTGTACCTGCTAGGTACCTGAGTATCCGCTTTATTGCACCATGGTGTTGAAGACCCGGGTTAGTGGTGTAAGCAGCTAGTTTGTTCACTGCAAAGCTGATATCCGGTCTCATGGAATTTGAGATGAATTGTAAACACCCCAGCAATCTAGCATATGAATTGCTATGGTTTAATTCATTGTTGTCCAGATTAGGTGCAAATTTAATATTCAGGTCCATAGGCATGGCAACAGGGTTTGCATCCAGCATCTCTTCTTTGCAAAGAAGGTTCTCAATATATTTTTGTTGAGAAATGGAAATAGAATTGTTGGTATGCATTACTTCAATGCCGACGATCTTGTGTGGTTCCCCTAGATCCGTAACTTCCCATTCTGAGCTTAGCGCATTCTTCATATGATCCATCATTTGATCCAATGATGTGAATAGAAGTGAGTCGTCAACCCAGATGGTTAGAATACCATAGTCACCGCCATCTCATCGAATATATGCACATGGATCCATTGTCAAGTGTTGATAATCATGATTCTTGAGTTTCCCATCAAGTTCATTGTTCCATTCGCATCCAGCTTGCTTTAATCCATATAATGGTTTGACCAGCTTACAAACTCGGCCCATTCCATCTTCATATCCTTCAGGTTGTCGCATGTAGATAGTTTCATGTAATGTGCCATTGAGATATGCACCTTTGACATCCATTTGTTGCAATTTAAGGTTTTGCATTGGTACTAAAGCCAGAATTGCACGCAGAGTGTCCATTCTGACCACAGGCGAAAATGTTTCCATATAATCATACCCTGGACGTTGCGTGCATCCTTTGGCCACGAGTCTTGCTCTGTACCTGATTACTTTTCCTTGTTTGTCATGCTTCTTGATGAATACCCATTTGTTAGCAATTGGGATTGCATCAGGTGGTTTTTCAACAAAGTCCCAAGTCCCCTTCTCTTTTAGTAAGTCGAGTTTGGCTTGTATGGTATTTTCCCATTCTGGCCAATCAGGGGAACTCTTGGCATCCTTGAGGCTCGTCATCTTGTCTCCAGCAATTATTGCATAAACTTCTTCCATTGTAAGAAAGTTGTCTTCTTTTTCTTCTACTGAATAAGGATCTTGAAGGTTTTTATAATTGATACGAATTCCACGAGTCTTCCATGGAGCATTTATGTCTATATCATCCTCCAATAAATTTCTTTTATGCTTTTTGCTGCCAGGATCAAGAGTCGGAGTTATATCATCAGAGCCTGTTACACCCATAGGCGGCGCGTCCCCCACAGACTCCCTCTTGCATTGACTATTGGGTGTGATGTTGATGCCCTCGGGGATTGGAGTCGATTCTGGAAGTGTCATCTGCTTGGAATTTCTTGAGGTGAGGACATTGCGCATTTCGGCATTATAATATTTTATGGCCTTAGTGAATACAGTGCAGTGTAACAAATTTCCATACCGCGTTCTTTGCACCAACTTTCCAACTTCTCATTTACAAATTCTTTCCCATTGTCAATTTGAATACCCTTTGGATTCCTCCCTTGAGTCTTCAAATGTGCCAAATAATTTATTACGGCTTGTGTTGCATCAGATTTCTGCTTGATGCATTCAACAGTTGCAAATCTCTTGGCATCGTCCACAAATAACAAGTAGTATTGATTGCCATTGATCGATCGGATCGCATACTTGCCCCATAAGTCAATATGCATTAATTCACCGGGTTCAGTATTTCTGATTGGTGATTTTGGGAATGGTTTGACGTGTTGTTTCACCTCTGTGCACGCAATGCAATCGGGCTTAGGAGAGTCCTCGTCCACAATAAATCCATCAACCATTTTTCTGTCAAATAATTTTTGAAGCCCGGTATATCCAACATGTCCAAAGCGTCGATGCCATGTTTCCCATGTAGGTATCGTATTATTTCCAATGAATGTTTGATGAGGTTGGATTATATTGCATTGTGTGGGAGGTCTAATAACCATCTTCATGCGATATAGATGTTTGCGTATTTTTGTTCCTTGCGCTACTGGCATTCCATCTTTTGTGATGAGTGTGATTATTCCATTCCCACCATTGTAGCGTCTGCCAGCTGCATCCCATCGCCCCAACGAAATTAAATTACTTTGTGTTCCAGGCACATGAAGAACATTCTGCAAACATAAATATAGTCAGTGCCGTTGCATGTTGATTTTAATTCAACAGTTCCACACCCTGAAATTAATGCTTCTTTACCACCTACACCTGTTACAGAAATATTCCTCATAGGTGTGTAATCAGTAAATGCTTCTGTTTGATGCGTAATGTGAGATGTTGTTGCCGTGTCTGCTAACCAATCATAATAGATCAATCGTGCTCTTCATTTGCTTGGAACGTAATATATTCTTCTGCCACATTTGTTTCTTCTGCATCCTTCTTTTTCTTCTTTGCCTTGTCCTTCACCTTCTTCTTACTCCAGCATTTGTCTGCGTGATGTCCGATCTTTCCACAGTTCCCACATTTGTTCTCTTCAAATTTATGGCATTTGGTTGTCCAGTGTCCAGCACGTTTACAATGATCGCAATAAGGCCGTAAGGAGGATTTTCGATCAGAGATTCGATCTTCTAGGGATTTACTAGCACTGTTAGTGTTCTGGGTTTTCACCAGATTTATGCTCCCCATAGTACTGTTTTTATTATTCCCATTATTAGATCTGGTCAACCGTATCTTGTATTCCTCCCATAACAGTCCAATAAATGCATCAGAAGTTAAGCACCATTTAGGGTCGGGATCATTTGGATCGTTGGCGTTCCCGTTATAAGGTTCAACATAGGTATGCCATGATGAAGGTAAGGACACAGATATGATCGCTTTAAAGCGCATGTCCGAGACATGAGATTCCTCATTAGGAAATCTGTTGATGCGGTTGTGATATGATTTGAGAACATCCAGATGTTTTAGGAGGTCGTCAGCGTCAAGTAATTTGGTCTCATATAATAGGCATTGAATATGATTAACAGTTTGATGTGCCTTATTTTCGTGAGTTACCGAGAGTGCAGAGTACATTTCTTTTGCAGAGTTCTTGGACCCAATGTGGTTCATTTGCAAGGAGGTGATGTTATGAATAATAATTTGTTGCGCCCAAGAATCGTTCTTGTACCAGTTGCGTGCACCTTTGGGGTCGATACTCTCATTAGGGCGTTCGACATCCCCTCTAACATACCCAGTAATATCGCAATTGAAAAATACCCTCTTCATTCTCTCTTTCCATTTGTGCCAGTTCTTGTCCATCAAGTGATCATGATCAGCAATTTTGTTTATGTTCAAATATTCTTTGGTATGAATTAGTTTGATAGATGGTAAATCTTCATCTTCATTGAGTTCTTCAGTGGGCGCATTGGTATTGCTGTGATGGACCCTTTTTGTATGTTTAGGAGGTGTATAATATTCTTTCTCTTGTTGTTGTTCCCCTTGCTCCTCGACATCAGGAGTATTTGTCATAGTAGTAATTGTTGCCTAGAAAAATCCGCCAGGGCCCATAACCTATTGGAAATCAGGCTGGGAAACGAACAGAGAAGAGATAATTCTCTTAGAGACAAGTGGGGGAAACGAGACAAGGAACTTATTATTCTTTCTCCTATACTACGGCTGTATGTAACTGTTCTATAAATAAAACACGCATCAAAACAGCCGCTCTATTAATAATATCCGGCATCCGGCCTCAGACCACGGGCTTGGATTGCCTATCCCAACAGTGAGGTTGCCCTTATAATTAATATTGTAGCCTTTGCAGGTGGGGGGTCATTCTCAATCAACATTATATTGGAATTCAACCTATGTCAAGAACTAACATTTGAAACAACCAATTGTGAGTTGAACCTCTTGCAAAACCACCTGACTATTTCTACCCTGAACAATCACTTGATATCAGGTTGATGTGTCGAACTCAATAGCAACCTATTGTAATTGGTTGTTTTGATTCAACCTAATGAACAACCTAAGGTAAGTTGCTGGGTGATTTTTATGCTAAGGTTAGTTGAATTCCAACCTTAGTTAACCCCATAGTGTAACTTCTCATATAGATGACTCTTTCAGTGTATTTCTATTGTTATATTAACATCTATTACACATTCATCAAATCCCCTCTTCAAGTCCCGGCCTGAGCCTGAGCCGAGCCGAGCCGAGCCGAGCCTGAGCCTGCTACCAAGGCCCGGCTCACAATATGTGAAAGCCCGATCGGACCTGCCATGCGCAGCACTGGCCCACTAGCCCATGTAATGTAGCATAGGATATTTGTAAATACTGCAATACCTTATGTACATGAAAAACTGTGGGCTGCAGGTTCCTCCATGTGTTGACATGATGTGTAAATGATTGGGATTCAGCTTGGGGTCTGGGGGTGGAGCCGGCACGGGTCGTAAGAGAGTTTGTTATATAATACTTTACTAAACTCGGAGTTCGGAACTGGTAAGCAACTTGATCTTGTTACCCAAACTTGCAAGATGGCTCTTCGTGTTTCTTCTCATAATCCCTTCCGTACTCCCGGCATAACTCCAAGTTCTACTGGTGCACCTGTCTCTACACCTCTCTCTCCTCCTTCCCCTACCTCCCCCCCTCCAATCCCTCCTCGCCCTTCCCGGCAAACTACTGTTAACCCCACTGATGAGTCCGCAGTAGTTGCTGATGATACCTCTGGTCTTTTAGACGAACTTCCTCCTGCCTATACTCCTTCACCAGACACAAGGCAAGGTGAATCTACTATTGAATTTGGCCCTCATCGTCCATTCCATTCTCCACCTCCACGTCCCATACATCAGTCGCATCGTCCTCGTCCCAGTCAGATGGGACAGCTGCCTACTTTGTGGACCCAGCTAACGGGCCAGGCCCCAATCTCTACTGGAAGTTCGAGTTGGTCGAGCTATCCAGGTAGACGAAACCGTCTCCTTCAGCCCGAGTACACTGGGTACATGGGATCACATACTCCCTCCCAGTCTAGTTCGCTTTTAGAGGTTCCAAGAGTTCCAACACCACCTCCCACTGCTACGTCAGAATTTGCACGCGAGTTTTATGCAGCAGGTGCTGGTGATGCACAGGTACCATACTCCGCGCCACCTGGTCCTCCACCTTCGTCACCGAACATGTCAAATCCTGAACCTACCACATCCCCGAAGCCGGGTCATCCTTTGTTGAGGGACGGAAAGTTATTAGTGTATCCCAGTGGGTATGAGTGTCCGAAATGTGAGTTCAATTTCTTTCAACATGCCATTTTGAATACCCTGCGGCCCTTTGTGCCTGATGTTGTGCTATATTATAACCTTTTCGGTGAATGCGCTGGCTTGTGGCTGTGGCTGTGGTAGTGCTATGATAAGGTCGTTTTCCAGAGGAATTTCCTCTATAGCCTACTTTCCTCATCTGTTCATCCGCTGGTCAAACGGCTGACAATGATTTACCTCCAGGTGTGAATCTTGGCTACAAACGCATGGACCCTACCCATCCCTGCAAACGCTGCTGGGCAAAATACGCTAAACCCTACCAAGGACCTCTCATTACCGCCTATACCAACCAATCCGCGTCAACATCCCCATCCTCATCAACCTTCCAACGCCCCCTACCAACCTTCCATGCACCACAACGCACTCCCACCGTCTCTCGCCCTCAATCTTTCCCACCAACCTCCCCAACCTCACACATTCCCCCTCTGCAGGATCCCAACATCCATCTCCGGCCGCTCTCCCCATACGGGATGCCACCACCCCGCAACGCTCTTGTCTATAGTTCAGGGGACCCTCGTCTGGGTGGGAGGTTGTGTTGGCGTTGCGAAGGAACAGGGACTATCAGCTTGTTTTTGTTCGACAGTACGACGTGTTTCGCTTGTGGCGGCGTAGGGAGAGTGTTCGGATAGCCAACGGATTTTCTTTCGTTTCCATGGATTTGTATCATTTCGATATGATTTTCTTGTATGTACCATACACACTATCTGATCGCTTCTATCTTCAACGCATGTTTCTGAGATGCACGAGGATGCACTTCGTGGATAGGCCGACTCTACCCCTAATTTGACGTTCTGAACATTTTCAATAAAATAGTGAACGTGGATGAAAGAGGCTTCTTTAGTCAAACTTTACTCGATACTACGCTAAAGATAATTAACAAGGGATTTCCAAATCTTCGTATCAAAGCAAGTTCACGGCGACCCTTTCCTGAGAGAACGACTTCAAGTTGTGACTTTAGTCAGGGGGAAAAACGTACCCTTCTACTTACTTGCCCACGCTCTACGCTCAATTTTCCTCCCGGGTTCTCCCCACCAAACTCAAGTTATCATGTGCAGGCATCCGGATCTCATGAGCACATATTTCTTGAATAAACTGTCCGAGTGTCAGCCGTGCCTCTGCCCAGTTCCACGATTGTATCCTGCGATCTGTCCACGAAGTCTCATGATCTTCAAAAGCTAAATTCTACCCCCCCAACCGCTTGACATCAAAGTAGTTCAGACGCTTAGCCTGTTCACAAAGCGCACGGATAGTGATCCATTACCATTGCGGCACGTCGTTCTACTCGGTTGATGGGATCGATGTCGGTATTGGACCTTGGTAAGCTTTTTCGATGGCAATCTTGGGCGCGTCTTCGAATTCCTACATCGTGGAGAGCTTAAGAACTGCCACACATTCCATGTAGTTCAGCTTCTCACGTCGGAGGAAAAGTGTGTGAGTCGCTATGATCACTGTGAGCTAGTACGGTCGAAATTGACATGACAAACTTTGGGCAGATCACTTTCAAAAAGGGCCGAGAAGTCATGCTTGCTGATTCCATCCAAACGCAATGGTCCAATGGACGTTTATTTGTGATGACATCGGTTGGCGTATTGGGAAGGCTGAAAGTTGCTCAAAATCGATGAATCCTCCAAGAATCCTCGAAAGGGGTACCGTTGCACTTTGAACAACGTATTTTTGCATGAATGCAGAAAAGAATCGATATAAATAGCAATACGGATTGGAAATAATAAGACTGGTCCTCCTGGAAGGGTGGCACGATGAAAGGAGAAGGAAGAGGTTGCGGCTGAACTGCGCGGAGGGTTTTTCAAACAGAGGGTCGGCCAGAGTGAAATTGAACTTGAGGGTGGCATTTTGGACATATGTGCGGACGACGCATGGCATGATTTATACGTCGATATGTCCTTTCATAAGCGTAGGCAAGAGTCCGGGCGATTTGAAATCAAAGAGATGGATCGAAGGTTGCGTGTAACTCGGGCCCTCGGCAGACTGCAGTGCCCACCTTGGTTACCTCCTGCTACACGACGAAAATTTGATCGTCTGGGAGAAGTTCCAATCGGGCCAGCAGTTGATGAGAGGACACCGAGTGAAAGAGCGGTCACGCGGGGTCCAGCCGCGAGAGCAACGTTAACTTGATAAATTCGACCATACTTACCGTATCATTAGTACTATGTAACTGTTCGCTAGCCTGACTCGGATTCAACGATCTGGGAACTTCAAGCAGAGTATGGAACCCTTGCTCTACCATGTAACTAGAGCGTTGCCAAGCCTTCACTGGGACTTGCACTGGGTTGTGGACTGATCTTGTCATTGACTCGTGCGTCACCTTCTTCCCTAACACCTGTGCCCAAAGTTCCGCATGTACAATGCACCTTGAGAGGTTAATTCACGATCAGCTGAGGCCCGTTGCCAGAGCCCCATCGTTGGCTTTTAACGAAGAACATCGGGTCACGACAAAGATGGCATTCAAGTTGAATATGACTGGTGACCAGTGACATTCTGTCCGAACACCCTCCAAGTTGTATAAGTACAAGCAAGCAGACGTTTCTGATTAATGATCTATAAATACGATTGTATGACACGTTTTATCCCCATTGATTCCCACAATGCTCCATTTTACGGTCTCTTTTTCACCTTCCAGCCGCCGCCCTTACTGCCCCTGTGATTACCACTCGATTCTAGCAACTCATGGGAGGTAGGGGACGGTAATGCAGTAAGAGGTTTGGATACGCAGGTGGGACTTCCAAAGGGACCTAATGTCACGGCAGGGACTGAATCGTTCGCTTGGCAATAGAAGTCGAGAGATGGATCTAGCTTCATGTCGGGCATAGAGGGGGGTGTTACGGGAGGTGGTGCCGGTATTCCGTTGTCTGTCACCGCGAGTGCCGGTGGCTCTGACAGAAAAGATAACGACAAGGGATCCCATGAACGAGAGTCATAAACTTCTGAGTCCTTCATGATAGCAGCTGGAAAGAGTTCTCCGATGAAGTCCGTCACATGTAACACAGGTACCACAGGCTTCCGAGTCGCGGATGTGACAGTCATCGCTCGCTCGAACCCTTGCACCCTTCCTCGTAACTCTACAACCTTCATAGCAAAATTCAACCCCAACCTCTCGACGTCTTGAGTTTCAAAACTATACTGCTGTGTTGCAAGTTTCTGAAGAGCTGGAAAGTACCATTGCCGAACCTTGTACCTCATGGCGAGTTCTATCCGCGTAACGGGATGTTCGAAGTCGGTAAACGGAAGGTTATTTATGGCGCATTTGCGGGCTTCTTCGAAATTCCAGAGGGTGGAGAGTTTAAGGACCGATACCCAGTCCTCAAACGACAGATCCTCGGGTTGGAAGACGTTCCTACATTGATCGATGTGAGATTAGCTTGTGAACACAATAATGAGTTAACAACGACTGACCTTGGACAGATGATCTTCAGGAATGCTACGAAATCATGCTTTGAAAGGCCATCCACGTGGAATGGTTTCTCCTTCGTCCATCCCTTATCCGTTTCGGCTGAAAACATGTCACGAAAGAACACCGAATGCTCAAAGTGGTGTCGCGGGACCTTGAAGAACGTTCCCTCGACCTTAGAGTGAAGTAGTCGATGGGAACCAGTCAACGAGATAAACAGTACGCACAAGGAAAATAACATCTTGGAAATAGTAGGAAGGGTCTTCTTCGATGGTACTCTTCGCAGATATTTCTTCGTCCTTTGGTATAGGTCCATAGGCATCATGATCCGGAGTTTGTACGAGAAAGAAATCTGATGTCGAAACCTCTTTGAAGATAGCTATCGTAGGAGGGAGCATCTCACCGTACAACGTGGTTGACTTGAGGCTTGTGCACCCTTATTATGTGTCAGCCATTTTAGGATGGGTACGGAAATACTCACCTGACCGTGGCCTCTGGTACACAAGCGAAGAATTCAAGAAACCCTGATCG
Source organism: Tricholoma matsutake (assembly GCA_026075535.2). Classification (NCBI taxonomy): domain Eukaryota; kingdom Fungi; phylum Basidiomycota; class Agaricomycetes; order Agaricales; family Tricholomataceae; genus Tricholoma; species Tricholoma matsutake. The sequence continues at coordinate 142,173 of AP026550.1, read as the reverse complement.
CCGATTGACCGCCGATTGACCACCGTAAACTTGCCGTAAACTTCTTATCATTATAATTTGTCAAATTGTCGTAGGATTTTGGAATGAGTGATATTTGGCGTGCGACATGTGAATAGGTAATGCCGTACGAAAACAGACATATTCCTGCCACCTTAAGTATGTTTCAGTAATATCAACAGAAGGGAGAGAAAGCAAGTTTGCGGATACCACGTGATTGAGGCAACGTGGAAGGCAATGAGTTCAAGCTCTAACCAACGACTGGCGCAGCAACCTGTCCTATTTGACAACCCAGGTGGGAAGAGAAGCCAAGGCTGTAGGGCAGGCCACTCTCGGCTTATGTAGGTTACGATTCCCCACTTGTGTGCCTGTGTGGCAGGGAAGATGCTCTGCTGGTATTCCGTTGACCTAGTGGTCACTTCGCGAGAGAGTGAGGTACGCGGGATCACAGAAAGTGAGGTAAGGGGCAGTGTAGACGAGCCGTCAGCTCGTCGAGTGGAGATGGGCGTATATAACAACGCAAGGGAATGCGATCGTTAGGAAACGCGCCGAGAGAAAGAATTCCCGCTACTTTAGTAGTGGGTTTCTGGGATGCCGGCGAAAATCCGCGATCCAGCCAAATTTGGGTCCCGTGATTTGCCGCGACCTCGTGAGCAGTTAGCCTGGTACTCGACGCGCGGGTAAGATGGGATTCTCACGATAATTCAAACTCCACGCTAATGCCGGATACTCGCCGAACAGCATGTGACTGAACGCGTGAGTTTGCTGACGGGCTTCTTGTGCCTGTCTGGAGGGATGCCAGTGGCGACTCTCCTCGCTCTCTTCAAGGCCTTCTTCTGGCCTTGAGTTGCCTTGACAATGAGGGGGGACCTGGACCATCCTGAGGTCGGATCATTCCCCAGGGGATATACCCCTGGAGGAGGTGGATGCCAGCTGGACAGGTAAGAAGGCCCAGTGTGGGCAGGAGGTTGGTTGGTCATGTGAGAGGTGCTCATGTGCAGAGATGCAGATAGTCCAGTGGAGAATCCAGAGGACCGGGCAGTGGAAGTCATTGATTCAGGGCGGCGTTGCCCTGAATGAGAGGGAGCTCCACCCCTGGTGGGAGCGGTGGAATCTCTTTTTCTTTTTCTTCGTGGCTCTTGAAGGGCCACGTCGTTAGGCCCGGCGATCCACCACCGGGGTTCAGACATCAGAGGAGCGTCCTCTGAACGGGTATTGGAATGTTGCCGCAGACATCTTACAATATTGGCAGCAGTAGAAGACTCTTCCGAATGGGAGGAGTTGGCAGTAGCCGTCGCTGTAAGCCAGCCAATGGCATAGTGAGAACCTTCTCGGACTTCCTTGTCTGAGACTCCCATGGTAGCGAGGTGTCGTATGACGTCCTCGAGGGAAGTTGAATTGGTGCTGATCAGCATGGGGTGCTGATGGCGCACAGGGGACAGTGGGAGGCATTTGCGCTCTCAAATCTGTCAGTACAGTCCCGGTGTGGCTAGTACCTCCACAGTACAAAGGTAGAGAAGTAGTTTAGCTTCAGGGGATAGCCCTGAAGGAATCTGTTGACAAAGCAGGAGTTGTCCCCTGACGTGTGGGAGGGAGACCCTCAGTTCGTCCATCAGGGTACCAGGGTGGGATCGCCACTGGTACAGGTGTCGGTGCATGAACTGCGCCCACATTTCAGCAGAGTCCAGGAGCGAGGGTTGCTCCAGGCAAGTAGGGTCGTTGAGTCGGTGTAATCCTCGTGCTGACTGCATCTGAACAGGGAGCTAACTGGGTAATCTCCAGTGGGCAAGGGCCTAGGTCATCAGGGGCGTTCGAGCACCCAGAGCAGTATCATTGATGAACCGCATGTACTCGCACATTCGTTCCAACATTGGGTAGTTCCCAGAGGTGTGGGCCATCCAGGACCAGTTATCAAATTCCTCAGTGTTCTGAGGAATGGACGTAGGAACTTGGCCATGCAGCTTGGGAGCTGGTCTCCAGTTCACTGTCCTGGGAACATCAGGGCCCAAGAATGTATATCTCGGGATTGGAAGGTTGGGAAGAGGTGGGTAGACCTCATTCATATTGAAGTCCTTGTCGGGGACGATGGGGCGGGGAGCAGGAGGTGGTGCAGGCCGAGAGGCTGCACCAGCATACAAAGTACCCTGGGGCCTCTCGGGGTGAGGAGAGGGTTCACGAGTATGAGCTTGTTTGGATGAACATCCATTGAGCTGCTCATGCAGGTGCTCATTCTCATCCTCCAGGTTCCGGATGGTCTCCTGGAGGGCAGCAATATCTTTTTCGTATTCATTATAAACACGTTTGGCTCTGGCAAGAGCGCCAGAGTTAATACCCGAATCTCAACAATCTCTTGCATCAAAATATTCATCATTGTGGTCATACACATGGGTGGACATGTGTAAAGCGTAGCTCTTGCAAGTGTCGCAAGTGCCTTGGTGAAGGATGATGCCTTCACTGTCAATCCTCCAATTTCCGGTAGCAGAAGAGCTGGTGCCCACACCAGCTCACCAGTTTTGTTCTTCTCTAGCAGAACATCTGCTAGAGCTGATGGCTTCTTCGATCTCGCCAGGGCTTGGTGAGCAATGGTGTTGGGTGTTGCTGCTCAAGCCAGTGGGCTTGAGCTCTCTCTCCTTCTCCTTCCCCCTTTGAGACTGGCCACTAGGGCCCATCTCACACATACGGCCAGGTCTGTCATGGTGATCACCCCCCATGGGGTCGTCTTTGTTTGGAGGAAAACTCACCATGGTAAGTGTACCAAGCGATGAAGAAAAAAACAATTGAAACTCCACATGATGTAAAGCTGCATAGTGTGAAATCCATTGGGCAAGGCACACACCCAATGTGACTTGGAGATTTCCAAGTTGTTACATCCATCGACATGCAGGAGTTCCTGTGCATTTGGGCAATTCTTGCCAGTCTCTGGCACCCATCAGTGCCAGATAAGCATCTAGGGCTGCAAGATCATTGCAGTTCGCTAAAGGTTCCCAAGTGGTGTCTCCCAGACTCCACTTAACTTCAAACTGGATGGTACGGCCACACCACCTGTGTGCCGTGATCTCTTCGATGTACCATTTGGTGTCATCTGGGGCACCAAAGTCATATGTGTCAGGATAACACCTGTTGGGAAACAACGCATCGTCATTAGGATGGTGAGGCCTTAGTAGGCTCACATGGAAATGCTGGTGTATAGGCCAGCATTTCAGTTCTGTAGGAAGATCCAACACATAGTTGGATGTCTTGGGGAAAGCTTGTAGGACCTTGTAGGGTCCTACAAATTTAGGTAGCAGTTTACTTGTGCGTCCCTTTGGTAATGCAAGGTTCTTTGTGGAGAGGTAAACAAGGTCTCCTTGTTTGACATTGGGCTCCTCGCACCGATGCTTGTTTGCATAGTGTCACTGAAAGACTCTTTCAGCAATGATACTATCATGGGCCATGGCCATGTTCCGCAGTGCATTCATTGCAAAAGTATGCACTCTGGGAGGAATGCATTCTGTTGAAGGAAGTTCTTGCATCATACAAGGCAAGAATCCATAGTTGATTTCAAATGGGGCCATCCCTGTTGCTCTGTTAATTGTAGAGTTTATGGCAAACTCTATGAGAGAGAGGAACTTTACCCAATCCTGTTGATTGGACACAACAAATGCTTGGAGAATCTGAGTGATCGAACAATTTGCGCATTCTGTTATTCCATCCATCTGAGGATGGAATGAAGTGGACATAAGTAATTTGATGTCCAAGATATGGTGGATTTCACACCACCATTTGGACGTGAATTTAGAGTCTTGATCGCAAATGATCGAGCCAGGTAGTCCATGCAAACAGACAATCTCCTTCACAAAGATGGGAGATAGTTGTGATGTGGTTGTCATTGTGTTCACCAGGATTAGGTGAACCATTGAAGACAGACGACAGATGATTACCCAAAGGTAGTCAAATCCTTTGGACTCTGGGAAGGGTCTGATGAAATCCATTCCAATTGACTCCCATGGTCTCATGGGTGTTGGTAATGAGTGCAGCTTGCCTCAAGGGGAGTGGTATTCCCCCTTTGAGCAGATGCAAGGTTCGCATGAATCACAGTATTTCTCAACTTTGTATTGAAGTTGAGGCCACCAATACCAATGTCAGATGTATTCCGATGTCTTCAGAGGACCGAAATGCCCCACCAATGTGTGGGCTTGTTTGATGATATGACCATGTAAGGTCGTACCTTTGGAAGTAGAGGTGGGGATGCAAAGGACCTCTCTGCCCCCTCTGTTCTTCCTCCAAATGAAACCGTTTTGGGCCTGGAAGCCTGGGTGGTCCTATGGATATTCAAGAACCTTCTTGAAGTGTTTGTCATTGACATATCCCTTTCGGATATTGTCATTCAGAGGGTCTACCTCTGACATGTGAATGTGCAGGTAAGGCCCTTTAGCCTGAGAGGTGTAAATCGAAGGATCATCCTGCGATTGGTTGGTCTTTGAAGAAGGCATGGTTGCTTCTTCCGCATTCACAGTCATTACAGCAGTGGCTGCTTCATGCTCTTTGACTTGTTCTCGAAGAGCTTTGAGTTGTTCACTAACTTGTCTCTGCTGGGAAGCAGCAGAACAAGTTTCAATTACTCAATTTTTGATCTTGAGGTGTCGATCCCACAGGAGATTTTTGTGGTTGGGATTGAGACATACGTCTGCAAAGACATAGTGTTGGACTAATGGAGCATCATCCCAAGAGTCGAATTGGTAGTAGCGGGACAGAGCATCCACTACTTTGTTCAATTTGCCTTTGACATAATGAATGTCAAAGTCAAAATGTGACAGATATTCCATCCATCATGTTTGCCTAGCAGACAGCCAGCGTCGAGTTTGGAAGAGCTCAAGTGCCTGGTGATCAGTGACCACATGAATGTGTCTACCGATCAGTTTGTCTTCCCACTTGAGGAGTGCCTCAAGTATGGCAATCGTTTTATGCTCAAAGGTACAGTAGTTCCTTTGAGCATCAGAGAATTTATTGGACAGGAACCCAGCAGGGCGGCAAGTTTGCCACTCAGGTCCCTGACCTTACATCCAGTCCCAAAGACTGAGGCATCACAGATCACCCATATTGGCTCAGGTAAATCTGGGTCGATAGGCTTCAGCACCGGCATTGTGCAACAGATGTGTTTAATCATCTGGATGCAATGATCATGCAATGGTCACCATAAAAAGGCTTGACCATTTTTTGTCATCGCTGAAAGGGGACTAGTGAAAGCACTTATATCTGGCAGGAAATGTGCCAGATACTGCATGAGTCCCAGAAAATGCTGGACTTCATGATAATTATGAGGAGCTTTCCACTCTCATATATGGGCCATTTTGTCACTATCCACGTGTAGGCCATGCTCATCAATCATATGACTGAGACACTCTACCTTTTCAGGGTAGAGTTCACATTTCTCTGCACGGAGGTACAGAGAATGCTCACGTAGTCTGTTAAACATGAGCTCGAGATGCTTCTGGTGTTCTTCAATCGTGTTGCTGAACACGAAGATATCGTCCAGGTAGGCGTGGATGAAGATTCTGATGTAATCTCGGAATATAGAGTTCATCAACCTTTGGAAGGTTGAGGGTGCATTGCAGTCGCCTTGTTGCATAACAAGACTCTCGTATACACCTTGAACCGTCGAGAAGGTGGTTTTCCAGATGTCTTCTGGGGCAACTCGGACCTGCTCATAGGCATCGGAGAGGTCAATTTTCAAGCGGTACTTAGCTCGAGCGACATCAAGACAAATCAAGAAACAGTGTAACATCTTTCACCATGTTAGGGTTATGTTTCACTGCATTGATCACAGTGCAAAGTTTCCCAGTTTTCTTGGGAACTACTAGCATTGGAGCGGCTTGCTCCACGCAGGCAGGACGCCACCAGCCTGCTTTGCAGTACTTGGCTATTTTCTCGGCGAGGGGTTTCCTCATTGAGTTGGGACACTTTGGAAGATAGTAGTTATACTTCTTCTCATCCATCAATGGGATGTGGTGGTTTATGTCCCTTAAAGGAGGTAGTTTGTCAGGAACTCCATTGAGGATGTCCTGACAAGATTGCTTCCACTCCTCTCGGAGGCATGGAAGGTCCTTTTTTGAAAGGGGCCCTGTGCATTTAGCTTTATTGGCCAGCTCTTTGCAAAGTGCGAAGAGTATGTCATTCAGGTCATCAACCTGATCTGGTGGAAGTACTGCAGGGATAGAGGGGTCAAATCCGGGAGGTTCGAGCTTGGGTCCCTCAGGGAATCTATCCCAAGTAAACTCCTGGACGATCTCTTCTAGATCGTCTTCTTTGTCACTCAATGGTTCGTCTTCAGGTCCTAAAAGGATGGGGTCTGAAGGTTTTAGTGTAGACCGACAATGTTTGTCAACATTGTCTACTTCCTCCATTTCAACATTCCTACATCTAACAGATGGAGGTTGCACCTTCATGAAACTCAGACCAGGCTTGTCCAGGTCCTTCTTCTTTCACACGGCCATGTGGCTGCTCTCATGTCACTCATCCTTGGGAGGTTGAGGATGCATAGCATGCCGATGGGCTTGCTTGAAAGTGTTAGGGCCCTTGATAATGGTATCGAGGCATCTGCCTTTGACGCATACTTCATCATCATGAAGATGATGCCTAGAATGGTGTCATATCTATTGATGTTAACAACATCGAAATAATGGGTGTTTTTTATTTCACCGATTTCAAAATCAGTGAATAGTTCAAAGTTTATCTTTGAATGGCTTCCAATGGTGCCTAATTGCAAGGGCACCAGTTCTTCCAATTCATGGGCTTTAAGATTCGCTGACATGGTGAATTCTGGGGAAATCAAATCAGATGTGCAGCCTGAATCAAGGAGCACGAAAGCTTCAAGTTCATGAAGCTTCATTTTTGCTATGAAGCACCTGTTGTCCTTCTCAGATTGAGGAGGACGGGTTATTTTCTTAGAGGATTTCCTCAAAGTGGTCGCGTCTCTGAAGCGCAGCTTGTTTTTGAATACATCATCCATCATGACGCCTAATCTTTCAGAAAATGACAGAGAATTTCTCCCCGTCTCATCCTCAGAGTCTTCCTCTGAGTTGGACACTGACTGGGTGGATGGGCATCTGTCAGAGTCATACTCCAAAAGGATTTCTCGGATTGCACCAAAGTGTTCTGATCCAGAATATTCACTGGCATCACCCCCAGTGTCAGACTCCAAGTTGCACAGTTCACCTTCTGAACTATACTGAGAACTGTCAGGGTCCATGTCTGACAAGGCAGACCTATACTCAGAGTGAGAGTTATCCTCTGAGTCGCTGTACACTGCGGCGAGTCTCTCATTTGTTGCAGAATGTGAATCTGAGTCCCAGGTAGGACTCGAATGGTGCTCACTGCTCAGTAGAGCATGGGAGGTTTGGGGAACAGCCATAGATGCTGATCCTTCTCGAGCAGCATACATCTTATCTGACAGTTTGGGCTGTCTGTACTTAGGGCAGCCCTTATCTGTGGAGTATTGTGGACCTCCACAGCTCTAACAAATCAGGTTCTTCTTGTCATCAGACTTTTTGTCTGATTTGGATCTGGAGTGTCTGGTTGGTTTCCCTCCAGATGCGCGATGTCGAGTATCATGACAATCTTTGTTATGGCGATCATTATCACTGTGATTTCGAAGCTCCATGGTAGGATACTTTGACCCCAGATATTTAGAGCTATCATGATAGTTCTTATCGTGTTTTTGAGAACGATCCTGGGATTGGTCATGAGACTGTTTGGGAGAAGGTTCTTTTGTTTTAGAAGTTTTAGTCAAAGAGGATGTGCTCTTTGACTTGGTGGAATCCATTATACACTTCTTTTCATTGAAGCATTCTCTCATCTTATCAATTTCCTCCACCTGGCAGGCGAAGTGTAGGATATCTTGCACTGAGCTTGTCTCAGTGGAACATTCTTTGTCTAGTATAAAGGATATGATGCTTGTGGGCAACCCGGTCACCAATTGTGTCTTGAATGTAAATGGATTGGGTGCCTGTATCATCCTGGTAGCATAGTGCTCCAGTTTGTGGTAATAGCCCATAACACCCTCATTGGCATTATACTTGACGTGCCAGAATTTGTCAGTTGTGTCGTGGGTTGCATTTTCATGCACAAACCGGTCGTATAGGCCAGTGACAACTTCTTTAAAAGTCCAGGCAGATCGTTGACGGTATGCACCGTCAACGCTGTCTTCAAACCAAGTGAGGGCAGTGTTCTCCAGGAACATCACCATATACTAAATGCAGTCTGAGTCCAGCTCAGGGCCACACACCTTGTTCACCTTCAACCACCAAAGAAGGGCATTCAGCCATCTTTCAAAGGTTTCGGTGTCAGGTAATCCACTGTACTTTGATGGATTGGGAACTCTGGGACTGTTCTTGCCTCCAGTGGCAGGAATTTCTGTCAAGACATAGACCTTGTTGTCTATCTGTCTATGTATCTTGGTATGGATGTCCCTCAAATATTTTGAGGGATGGCGAGAGCCTTTATCTCGATAAGAATTGGGATAGGAAGATATAGACCAGTAAGGGCTACTTGATTCTTGTGGGGTACCAGAACGTGCAGATGGGGTACATCTAGAAGAAGTGCATGTTTGCACTCCTCATCAGGGATTTGACGAGTCTCTGCAGGATGCCTCTTCCTCAAATCAGGAAGAACATTTGGTGCTTTCATTGCTTGATGTGCTATATGTCGAGTCGCTATCACTTCCATTACCATCATCATCTCCATCTGGTGGTCCTCCATGGCCTGCATGACTCTGTGCAGGCCATCTGGAATTTACAGATGGTGGGCTCTCTTGCTTTTGATGGCGAGATGAAGGGTCATCCTTATCCCAAGGTTGACCATCTTTGTCAAAACAGATCCCCTGATCGGGGATCGAGGTGGGATGTCCATCTTGGATATTGCCATCGCGTATCCTTTGAAGGACAATCCTGTTGTTGATATAGTGTACCTTCTTTTTAGAAGGTAATTTACGAGATAACTTGGGGGTCTGTAGATGTGGTTCCCCATGTCTGTGGCTGGAAGGATGTTCTTGTTCTGCTGGGTTGGTGGAATGAGGTTGGACAGGGTTGGGATCTTGTTCCATTGCTGGGGAATGAGGTATAGTAGGGTTGACTATTTCCCTATGGGCAAAGTGACTGGCATAACTTAACGCCAGATTTTTAAGTTGGTTTTCCAACTTAATCAGTTCAAAGTCTCTTGGAGGTCTTTACACTGCCGCATATGTTCCACGCAGATCTGTGCAGAATTGCGTGGACTCCGCAGGGAGAGGCAACACATAGTTAAGACCTTGTGTGATGTCAGGTGACTGGTGAGCTTTCGGAGAGGTGGAGATGGGCCATGGGAACTGGTTGCAGAAGATAGAGGGAATCACATGACTCACTGCAGTTGTACTCACTTGGCATAGAGATATATAAAAGATGAGTACTTAATGGAGAGAATCACATGACTCACTGCAGTTGTACTCACTTGAGATATAGATATACAAAAGACAAGTAATGGAGAGAATCACATGACTCACAGCAGTTGTACTCATTTGAGATATATAAAAGATGAGAAAATGGAGAGAATCACATGACTGACTGCAGTTGTACTCCCATGGGAGGCAAGTAGAAATATATATAGTGCCAACCAAACAAAGCCAAATGTATCTTTAAAATTGACCAATCAGATGAACTTATATAGTTACAACCAAATGCAGCCAAATGCATCTAATAAAATTGACCAATCAGATGTCTCGATTACACACAAGGGGACCTACTACCCAGTGCATTTGGGAATACTGGTTAGAGGTGATTGAGCATAAAGTGCATGAGAATGCATTACTTGATCAGAATCTGTGAAGCTTGACCAGCTCTGAGAATTTCCTGATTTTGAGAAGGATGAGTCTGTAAAGTCAGGCCATGCCATGCATTGTGATCCCCAAGAAGCAGGCATGTGAGAGTAAGAATAGAGAGACACTTGATAAGATGATGTCTCCCTAAAAATGTGAGTTGCACAAATAGCTATGTGGAGGAGCTAATTGACATAAACCCTCAGGTTATAACATGGTTGTTCATTTTGCCCTGCCTTATGAATACTATGATTATAATACAGGGCCATGGAGTCTCAGATCTCATACCATGACATGACTCAAATCATGGTTATATTTAGCTTTGATTAATTAGTAGGGTATTGGTTGAATGGACTCCCCTTGTGGACTAAATATGGAGGTTGCCTCATCACGCAAGTTGAGTAAAATACTAATCCCTCGATTGCCATAATTGTGAGTTCGGAGGTGTCAATATATTTTTGCCCACCATTCATTCTCCTGCTGTACAAAAGTAGGGGTGACTAAGCACACAGCACCATAGTCAAATGGTCTTCACATGCTTAGAAAGTGCACATGATGGTTCAGAACCATCATGTGCATTGAATAATAAATACATTGTCAACAATGTTACTATTGATGTGACTGTTGGAGTGGTTGAACACACAAGAGATAATTTTGCTTACTCATGATATTCTATATTTGGACAAACTTACTTGCAGACTCGAGAGTAGAAAACATACTAGTAATATACTCAAGTAGTATAAAAGCTGGACAAATGGTAGTGTACAAGAATATTCTAATTAATTGTTTTTCCCACTGTGTGAACATTTGCTGTCAACATGTACAAAAGTAGTGGTGACTAAATGCACAGCACCATATGTAACCCTAAGTTTTCCAAAGTGGCTACACATGATGTCTGTCTCACATATCAAAAGTAATGTTGTTGCGAAACTTCAACAGTAGAGATTTTTTGTTCAGATTTTTTTCTGAACTAAGAAAGTGAACTTTTGGGCAAAAAACAGACATCGGATTACTGACTACTACATAATTAATAAAGTTCACATTTTGACACAACTTTGTGTTTGGCCTAAATGAGTCACCCAACACGCCATCTCGTGCCACATTCTCCTAGAAGCTTTCCGAAGACTATCACATGTAGCACATCAATTTGATAGTAGTTGACGGCACATCTCACAGACATGTGCCACCGTGACTGTGGCACCGCAGCCAAGACAATTGTGTTTAATGATGGTGATCCCACCATTTGCTCAAATCCCACCACATGATCTTATCTGATCTGCATCATGCAGTAAACTTGTAGATTCTGATGTGGTCCACCATGCGCTCGCACCCAGGGTTGGTGACTGGCCTTATAATATTATCTAATACACTAATGTGAGCTGACACAGAAGTTCCTGGAGTCTACTTTTTGGTTCAGTTTCTAGTTCAGTTTCCAAGTTCACTTTATATAATATGAACTAAATATTTCTACTGTTGATGCCCTCTGTTTTTGACAATAAATTTATTCAGAACCATTACATGCACTTTCCAAGTGGCTACACATGATGACTCACATCAAAAGTAACATTGACAATAGATTTATTTGGAACTGTCACATGCACATTTGACATTGAGATAGTACAGGCCATTGCACTGGACTCTGGCCACAAAAAATTGAGATACCTATGTTCCCAACTTTGATAGGCCTGAGGGACTGGGGAACAGTCAAAATCACAAATTTTGAATGTGGAATGCTCAAGATACAACTTCCAGTTGTCATAATTTCATGACTAGCTCCTTCAGAACTTATGTAAGAGAGTAAAAATCACCAAACCATTTTTCTAACTTACTGGGACATGTTCCAAGACTAACGGTCAGAAAAACCTGATTTCTGAATGCCTCTTTCATGCAGAAACTCATGAAACCTATATTTTCAGTATTTTCTTCATATCTCAAGAATGAGTCTGCCAAAATTCATGATTTTTGGGTCATTATGTTGCTATTTATCTCTTCTACCTATCCTAATTATTGTTTGGAATTTATGTTGATGGTCAAAATTGGCCATTTGACCAACTAGTGTACGATGAGTGTACCTGGACAAATGATGAGATGCGGGATTGACAGGATCTTGTCTTTGTCACCAAGAAAAAGCTGTTTCACTGGAATAAGTCCAGATGAGGAAGTGGGTCAATGCCACGTAGATGGTAAGATGCCCTCACATAGGATTCTTGGGAGCTTTTTGTTGGTCTGCTGCAAGAAGACAGTCTGCATGAAAAACACCATCACTGTGATTGCTTGTGCTGTTCTTCCAAGGCCGACCTCATCTGCAACAAGGACTCTGAGGACGTGTGAGGAGCCTGGGACCTTGGAAAAGACAGATCACAAAAAAGAATGGTTGCCAGGGAGCTGGTGCCAATGGAGGCATAACTTCATAAGATTGTCAGGTAAGGCATCAATATTTGTATAGGAGAACAAATCTGGGTTGTCCCAGGGGGTTAACCCAGATCTATCATGGACAGTGTTGAATGATGGAGGTAGGCCTGTCTGATAGCCCAATGAGAGAGCCAAGGATGCAGGGGTCATCTTTGCCTCTTCTTCCATGCCAAAATTGCTGCCACAATCATTGAGCATCAGTTGCTCAGGTAGCACATCCAATATTGGTGGCTCCTCTTCATCCTCCAAACCTTGGTCAAAGTACTTGTGGTAGAGGTTGAGAACATCACTGACATCTTCTTTGGTGGCTAAGTGCTGCAGGGCAGCAGGGTTTACCTTGGAGGGGCCTGGGTATGCAATTAGTCAAAGACAAGAATTTATTGAACAATCCACCTGCATTTTAGAGCTACTCGCTTCTCGATCTTTCCACCTACACCTTCGAGGATTGTCTGCAGCTCTGCCAGCATATCCTGAGCCTTCTTGACATTATCGATGGTGTGGAAGAGCTTGGCAGTGTCCCTCCACTTGGCGATGGTACAGATGGCATGTGAGACTTTTGTCTTAGTTACCTTGCTGGTCTCAAGATCTATGATGGGTATAAGAAAAAGACATGAAGGGTGACACAGGACACACTTACCTTTGAATGCAGCCAGGGCAATTGCCCCTATCTTGTTTGGACATGTCTTCATATTGACCACTTGAGTGCAGATCATGTTCCAGGACCTCTGTGGAATGCCCCAAAACGCTTCCTGCAGTACTGGTCTCAAGACGAGGCTGTTGTTTGGAAATGCCTCTTCACCAAACAACTTTATCGCAAGAGAGTTGAGGATGATGGGAAGATAGTTATCAGCATTAGGCCATGGCACATTGATGTTGTTCTCCAAGATAAGGATATCAAGAGGGTGAATATCCCACTCCTTGAGCTCTGCAAGGATGGTGGTATGAACATTCCATGAATCCCATTTTCTACCAATGAAACAATTCCAGAACTCATGTCCCAGATAGGTTGAATTGCCCTTCAAGTTGGTTGAGAAGTTTAACTTCTCCCCTTTGTTGCTGAGGAGCTGATACACTCGGAAGTATGACTGGACATCGACAGCATCCTTATGAGTCCACCCTTGTGGCAGTTTGTAGTCATCTTCAGGAAAGAGGCCATGGAGGATGCCAGTACACTGCTGCCAGGCAGGCTACTGCCAGAGAGCACCATTGCATGCATAAAGCTTTACCAATGCAGCAGAAGCAGTGTGACTAGGCATAATGGAAGGGGGATGAGGGCTTCAAATGAGAGCTTTTCTTTCAAGGTAAGATTTTGGGAGTCTTATAAGACAAGACACAATATGGATGAGATATAAAATTAAAATATTTTACGATTGAATTAATGTAATCTCTCTTTGACGAGGGGTGAGGTGATGGCCACAACAAAAGGAATGACTGATTTGGCTATGAGTTTTGTTCAGGGTTGGAATGTGTTTTACATGAATCTCTAGACTAATTTGTGCTTGAATAAAGAGCTATCCATCCAATGTGGGTACATTAAGAAAAAAAATTCAGATGTCCAGGGGAAGACAAAGAAATAAGGGGTGCACAACGTGCAGAAAGAGGTACAGAAATTTTGGCAAACAAAAATGAAATAGCAGGGTGCAGTCCATCCAGTGTGGGGACTTGAAAAAAAAAATTGCAGACATCCAAGAAGAATGGGCATTCTGGAGGCGAACAATAAAGACTGCATTATGAATCCTCTAGATTCAAACTGCCCCAAGATGAGACAAAGAGACATAGACACACAACATGCAGAGAAATTTTGGTAAATGAAAACAAAATAACAGGGGTGCACAATGTGTGCAGTCCGTCCAACGAGGGGGACTTGGAGAAAAAAAATCACAGATGTCCAAAAGGAACAGGCATTGCTGGAGGTGAATGCTAAATACTGCATTAGGAATCTTGAAGGTTGAGAGGATTTGGGTTAGCCAGCCAGGGACACAGAACAGGTTCATATTGGGGACTACTCCCTAACAGAACTTGTCGTTTCCGATGGATGCTGATAAGGAGGACCTGCACAGAACTACTTCCATGCAGGGTCCATCTTGATGGGAGGGAAAGGCAGAGAGCACAGTGTCTGTTTGTCCATGAAGAACAGAAATGAGAGTTGCATGAGAGTTCAAGTTCAAGTTGATGGATCAATTGGAGTGGCTGTGCTCAGTCAATCTAATTCACGGCGTTAAACAAGTGTTAAATGCCATCCACGATGTGTAGAAAATGACAAAGTTCCAGAAGTTCGATTGGCATTGATCAACAGGCACCAACAATGTGTTTGTCTCCTACCACCTTTGCATCGTATATCTGTCCATCCATGCATGTGTTATAGTTTCCAGATGTATTGGTGTTGCAAACAAACATTGTTTGGTCATGCATCAACAACCTTTGTCAGCATTGCCATATTTGGGAAATGTCATAGTGGGGGCTGTGTTCGCCCACAAACACCACCCACCTCTCCTCTTCTTCATCAACATGGAGCTCTTCAATTCACCATAACAAGGGAATATGTCCAATGAGATGAACCTGTGGTGCTGGGTCCAGGGCAATGAACTCGACCAAGTATTTCCAGTTAGCATCAAACACAGTGCCACCATTGGCCATCTGAAGAAAGCTATTTGAGCAGAAAAGCTGTCATTTGAACACATCCCTGCTGACTCCCTGAAACTTTTCAAGGTGGGTGAATAGTATTGATAAGTGTTAGCACACAGATATTAACTCCTGATAGTTCCAACTGCCCCTGGAAAGTCTCTGCGAAGATTATGCTCAGAGTATCAAGCTTGAAGATGATCAGCAGTTGGATGCATGGAGGCGCATCTCATTTTACTGGAAGGAACAGCCTGCGGAGGATGTTCTAAGCATTATCTTACCGTGTCCAGCTGGCAGTGAGTGCTAATGGCCCATGATGTCACCTGTTACCATTCTGACTCGTTTATGACCCTATTCGCAACCATCACACCATCCTCATCCCAGAATTCAAATCTCTCACTGAACTCACTGCCAACCTTGCTGCCACCCTGGCTGGTTGAAATTCATAGTAAGCTATGGGGAAGGTGTGACTTATTTGGCGATATTTTCCATACTGCAAACCTGACCAAAGCCGACTTCATCAAACTTCAACATCAGCTTCAAGAACTGAATCCTGAATGCAACTCTGAATCTTATGTGGCAAAGGATGTTCTTGCTATGAAATCTGCATTCTTATGTTCCAGGAGCACAGCTCTTTTTGGCACAAACCTTGGTAAGGGCCTAGTCCCCCGACTAGTTTTCAATGCCTCCCATCCCCCATCTCCTTATGTCATGGAGGATGGCGCTGATGATACTGATGATGCCGATGATGCCAATGCTGTGGCTGATGATGCTATGGACATTGATCCTGACCCTGGTTCAAGTGGCTGCTCACATGTCAACACCGACATGGCCAATCTTTCAAATGAAGTCATGGCGATTTTCCCCTATACCATTCAGTATATGGACCTGACCATCCTCAAGTTGATGATGGTCCTTCGTGTGCCACAGTTGTTCCTCTTCTGACACGAGTGGGGTAGTATTATAGACATCTTTCATGAGAGGGAAAAGGGCATGCAAGGAAGCACCATCTTCACAGGTCAGCCAGGTATCAGTGAGCACCCATTATTGGTATTTGACTGTCACTTCCAACCAAAGAACTAGGGAAAACATGCCTGTTGTATTCCATCCTTATCCTTTGCATTGTTAACACCCAGTCAATTGTGTTTCAGGATATACAGGGCCCAGTCTTCATTGTTGATGATACCGTGCACCTGGCAAAGAGCACACTGGCAGCATTGGAAGACATCAATGATGTTCTTACACTCATTGATGCCAATGGTGCATCCTGTCAACCTAATCGATATCTCCTTAGTGATTACAAATACCACATACTGCTAACCTCTTCACCGAGAGGTAGCAATGACCACAAGTGGCTTACTCAAATAGTTCAGGATCTGGATGCAGTGTTTGTGATGGAGCCATGGTCACGAGAAGAAATTGTTGTCACATTGTTCATGTATTTTGCTTGATTAATTTGCCTGCTTATGATTTATAGGTTGTTCCTGCAAAGCACCGACTTCACTCTCAAGTGATTTCAGGATATCTCCCATATTTGTGGGAACATACCTCGTCGATGTTTCCAAGCAGCAGTATCTCTTGCTAAGCTTCACAATGCTGCAAGATCAATCCAGATTGTGATTAAACAGACCGATAAGTTGTCTGACACTGTCATCAACATGAACCATGGTGGCATGATCCATCGCGCATTCCAAATACGCCTGTCCGAAGATCAGTTTTGTGACAGCTGTCTCATAGAGCTGGTTTCAAATTGGGCTCTTTTGGAGATGATGGCTGAGCTGGGCCAACAAAGCATGAATGGTGCATACAAGCTCTACTGTGCAATTGAAGGGTCCCCCAATGCTTCTGCACTCAGCGGAATAATGTTTGAAAATAAACTTCACCCATTCCTCCAGGTGATGGCAACTCCCCAAACCTTTACTATTCAGTCCCTCAATGACTGCTCCAATACTCTTGACATAGTGTTGTCTTCCAACATGCAACACCTCACTTTTGGAGCCAATCAATGTTTCTCAGGCCAGTTGGCATCGTCTGTCAGCAGTAATAAATCATGCTACCTCAAGCCACTGTCTCGTGTCTTTCCATCCTTTGATTCTTTCCTGTACCAATCTGACATGTCCCAATCTAGCTTCTCACCTCTTATCACTTTGCAGGTGACTACTGCTGCATTGCACAACATAAGCATAACGGGTCTGGAAAAGATTCAAAAGTCACTCAAACTGAAAATCACTGACCTGAAAAATCTTCGACCAACAAAAGCTAGAAAGATGATTATTCTTTTTGTTGTCCTGGACACTATGGGGGTGGCTTTTGTAGTGCAGAAGATCACCGGTGCAAAGAAAATGGGACATTGGGATTAGAAGACTGTTCAGTGCATTCTTATGTTATCAGAAAAAGAGGTGTTCCAAGCAACGTAGTCATGCTATCATTAATAATAACAGTGATTGTAACAATTGTAATAATAAGTATTCAATGTAGTTCATCCCAGTTCATCAGCAGAGGCTAACAAACATGATATCTAACTATGGGTACATTCGGGTCCCCTAAGCAGCCTGATCCAAGTAAAGGGGCCCATTTACTGAGATGAAGTATGTTAGGGAAATGTTAGGGCAACACCCACTATCTGCTAGCTAAGACCATGCAGGTTCTCTCTACAAGAAGGGGGTGGGATATGCGCTCATGATGGGGGAACTGATGGTTTTGATGCAAGGGGTTATTAATAGGTGAGTTTGTTGAGATAGGCCTTTCACCAAAAATGTAGGTGGAATACCTAAGAGAACACAACTGGGGTCCCCTAGGCATATATTTAGGGTTTATATACTATGTTACATATATTGTATATTGTTGTTACTGACGCACTCATACATGCACGTACATTTTTATGCATGCAAAATAAAATTCTCATGCTATCAAAGTGTAGCATCATTTGGCGTCATGTAGTGTAATTCGACATAATAAAATACAAATGAAATTTTATCAGGTAATGGGGTGGTTTCCTAATGTTACCCCCCTTTTATGCCTTGACTTCCAGGCGTAAAAATATTACATCTGTCCCCTCTGTGAAATTTTGGTAAGGCCAGAATTTCATCCCCTCATACACCATTCTCGCAATGCAACGCGGAGCATTCGGATTACGTTTAAAGATTTGAGTGATCGCGTTATGTGCTCGCTTACAATTCTCTTCAGGTTCCCATGAATTATTTTCGTCGGTATAGTTTTTCCACTTTATTAAGAACTCCAATTTGTTCCATTGAAGACGTGAGTCTAGAATTTCTTCAACTATGTATTCTGGAGCACCTTCTACTATTATTGGAGGTTGCGGAGTAGTTTGTTGGCCAGGAATAGTGGGCGGGTGGTAAGGGCGTAGGCGGGATACATTAATCTTGGGATCAATCTTGAATGATTGGGGTAATTTTAGCACTACCGCATTAGGTGAGATTACTTTAGAGATCACATATGGGCCAACTTGTTTTTCCATAAGTTTCCTCAAAGGTCATGGAATATTCAGGTTCTTGGTACTTAGCCATACCAAGTCACCAACTTTGTACTCTGGAGCATGTGCTCGAGTATGATCCATGTGTCGCATCATGTCATCATGTGCTTTCTTCAATGGTGCCTCTGCTTCCTCTTGTACCTTTTGCATCTTAGATACAAAGTCTTCTACTGACTGTACTTTGACTTCCCTTCTGGGTTCTACTCCCATGCGAGGATGATATCCATAATTTGTGAAAAAGGGTGACATACAAGTAGCCGAATGGAATTTGTTATTGTGGGAAAATTTGGCAATTGCCAGCCATTTGGGCCAGTCAGTTTGTCAGTAGTTGACAAACATACATAGGTACTGCTCCAACTCCTGGTTCATTCTCTCTGTCTGCCCATCAGTCTGTGGGTGATATGCCATAGATAATTTAGTTTGAATTCCCAATATGTTGTTCAGTTCTTGCATAAATGTGGAAGCAAATTGTGGTCTGTGATTGAAGATAACGGTATCGGGTAACCCATGTAACCACCATACCTGATTTAGATAGAGGCGCGCCAAGCCCAATGATGAGGTTTCTGTAGTAGTAGGAATAATATGGACCTCCTTTGTGAAGCAGTCGCATACTACGAATATTGCATCATACCCTTGAGCCTTGGGTAATCCAGTAATAAAATCCACAGATATATCTTGCCACGGCGCTTTAGGTATAGGGTTCAGCATCCATTTTCCTGCAGGTTTCTCTGGAAATTTCTTCCCCCTCATGCACGTATCACATCCATCCACATACCCCAACACATACTTTGAAATTCTGGGCCACCAATAATTTCTCATTACTAATTCCAATGTCTTCCATCTTCCTGGGTGTCCGGCAGTCAGTGTATTATGATGTAACCGGACGATCTCCCTTCACAAATCCTGATCCTTTGGTACATACACTTTTCCTTGAAACAACACCAACCCTTGTTCCTCAGCCCATTCATCTCCTTTAATATTACCTTTCTTCTCTCCCTTCAGAGCTTTCACGGCTTCCACTACTTCATCATCCATTTCCAAACATTGTCTAATTTTAGACAACATTTCCATTTCCGAGCTATCTATTAATAGATGCCCTTGATGCATAGCGCAAATGCAAAAGTATTTGGGTTTGAGTAAGGTAACATTTTTATTGTCCTCCTCCACCCCCCTTTTATGATCAATACATCTGGATAATGCATCTGCTTTCCTTATTAAGCTTCCCACTTTGTGGACCAAGTGAAAATTGAAATGCGATAGGATTAGTGCCCAATGTGCTTGCCAGCAATTAAACTTTTTAGCAAACATGAAGTATTGCAGATTTTGATGATCCGTCCAGATCTAAATCTCATGCGTACATCCCTCCAAATAATGCCTCCATGCCTCCAATGCTCATATTATCCCCAACATCTCTTTATCATGCACATCATAATTCCTCTCCACATCATTCAACCCTCACAACAAATATGCACAAGGATGCCATTTGTTATCTTTGCACAGCATTGATAATACCACTCCAGTAGCAAAGTTGGATGCATCGGATTCCACTCGTAAAGGGCATGTGAAATCCACTGGGGCTAATATTGGTCCCTCCACAAACTTCCTCTTCAACTCCTCAAACACTGTCTGCTGCTGCTCTCCCCACCTCCACACTACTCCTTTTTGCATAAGGTTATGTAAGGGTGCGGCAATTTTACAAAAATTGTGCACAAAGGGACGATAATAATTTGTGAGTCCCAAGAAGGCTTGAACCTCCTTGACACGGGTGGGCGCAGGCCAATCTGTGATCGCCTGTACCTTGATTGGATCCATTTTGATCCTGTCAGGGCCGATCAATAATCCTAGGAACTCAATCTTGCTTGCCCCAAACACACACTTCTCTGGTTTCAAAAATAGATCATTCTCCGCTAACCTCCATAGCACCTCCTGCACTATCACCTCATGATTTTCTTCATCCTCTGTGAATATCAGAATGTTGTCAATAAATATTATTACCACGCGTGTGTCTATTACATTCTTGAAAATGTCGTTCATCATATTTTGGAAGGTCAGGGGACTATTAGTCATCCCAAAAAACATGACAAGCAGCTCGAAGGATCCTTGATGCATGACAAATGCAGCCTTCCACTCATCTCCTTTCTTTATTTGTACATTGTTGTATCCCCATTATAAATCCAATTTTGTAAAGACCTTGGCTTTTCCCACCTTGTCAATTATTTCTGAGATCAACGGCAGGGTACGCATTCTTCACTGTCCACTCATTCAGATACCTATAATCTGTACACATCCTCTTCCTTTGGTCTTTCTTTGGCATGAAGAATATTGGTGACATCTGCAGTGATTTCGAAGGTCATATGTATCCTTTGCGCAATTGCTCCTTCAGGAATGCATCCACTTCTTCTTGTTCCATCGGAGATAACGGATATACCTTCGACTTCTTCAGCACAAACCCTGGCTTCATCTCAATCGCATGATCCCATGGCTTCCGCACCGGCATTCACTCAGACTCCCTCTTCTGGAACACTGACAGATATTCATGATACACTTTTGGCACCCATTCCTCCACTGGCTTCTCCACCTTCACGATATTCTTGTCCCACGACTGTCCTCCACGAATTGCTCTAAAGGTTTGCTTCTGCTCTTCTTTCTCGATCATGATCAGAACTTTCCCATTTGGCATTTCCTCATCCTCCACTTCCTCCATCGTAACAGAATACTTTCTCAGATGTTCTTTCTCTTTCTTTTTCCTTTTTTCCTTCTTCATCTTCCTCCCATACACATTACATTCCTTAGGACAACGAGTCATTTGTACTTTCCCAGTTTTCCAATCAATTTCGGGATTATGCTTCCATAACCATGGACATCCTATTATTAGATTGGTTTTCCCAAGATCGCACACTTCGAATATGGCTTGCTCCTGATGCTCCTGATACTTTAGTACCATAGTCACCTCCTCCTTGATAGTTCCTCCACGTTTGACTGTTCCATCAATATTATACACCATTATAGGTTGCACCAGCTTGCGTGTGTTAATACCGTTTCCGGTAATTAAGGACTGATTAATAAATAATCCTGTAGCACCACTATCAAGCAACACTTCCACATCAATAGCTGCATGCATGTCCACTGTCTTCAGTCCCACAGTCAAGGTGATTTCAGGTTCTATTCATGCAGAGTGAATAAAGAGTTTAGGGGTTTTTGGAAATGACACATGACACTTTTCTTTGTCATGTGATTGACAACAGTTGTACTCCTTTTCATCACGTGATTCAGAACAGTTGTACTCCTCCTCGATTTCCTTTTCTGATTTGCTCTGGGTTTCCTTGGATACTAATACATTGTAATGATTCTGGGTCACCAATGGAGAAACCTTCACTGGGACTCTTCCACAAAATTCTTCTGCTTGCCTTTCTCCAGCTTCACTTCCTCGATTGTAGCTTCCCTAATCTTTCTTTTCTGCCTACAATTCCTAGAAATGTGTCCTAACTGCCCACAGTTAAAACATTTAAGTGGGGCTCGTCTCCCTGCTTGATCAACCTCCATTGCCTCTGCTGGTGCTGCTGACTCCATAACTATAGGTGTCACTGCCATGGCTGGTGGCTGTGCCCTAGGAGCTTGCACCTGAGGTGCCTTTCCTTTCTCAGACTTTCCTCCTGATGACTTTCCAAATTTATTACTTCCATACATCAACTTTGACTCCGCCTGTTCCTGCTGATATTGCCAGTCAAGGCACATTGCCCAATTATACCACTCATCCAACTTCTCTGGCATAGAAGGTAGTCAGTAGGTAGACTTGAATAAAGAGGGATTTAATCCTGCTTTCAAAAACTCAACCAACACAGCTTCTCCCATGTCCGTTTGCAAAGCTTCTGCTTTGAACTGCAAAATAAATTCATCTGCTGTTAGAGAACCTCGGCACATGGTTTTTAATTTAGCATTAGCTGTCGCCTTTCGATTAGGGTCTCCAAACTGTGCCTCCAATCTCTCCAGAAATTCCTTGAAGGTTGCAAATGGTTTATTTCCCATGGCAATTTGATTAATAGCCTTGTTTCTCCAGAACTGTGCTTTCCCCCCCTGAATGTATGAGAGAGCAAACATAATTCTAGACTCGGCTGTATGAAACTCTGGCTTCCTCCCATGGATGTACAATACTATAGAGCTGATGAAGGATTTTGTATTCTCCATGGTACCATCAAAGATTTGCGGGGGCACGTACTTAGGTAAGCACACTTTTCCATTTCTGGATTTCTCTGCTGTCTCATCCTCCTGCGACATCCACTCCACCATCTCCTCCATCTCATCATCTCTTTCTCCTGTCGTCTCTGGCTGTACTTCCGCTTGTCTGGGCTGTGATGCTGCCAACACTGACACTAATTGGGACATTTGCACTGTAAGCGCATCAATTTTCGCCTCTAGTGCTGGTGTGGGAACAGGATTAGGGCCAGGATTAGAAGTTGAAGGTTCAGACATAATTGTAGAATCTGTGATGAAGCACTTCTTCAACAAATTCAAGATTTTTTCTTCGAGACCTCTCCAAATGTTTATGGGTCACATGATGGTTCATCAATCGTTCGTCAATCATTCATCAATCGTTTGTCATTCATCAGGCGCCTATTTTGACACTTCAGATCAATAACCCTTCCAACAGTGCCTGATCTCGGGGATAACACTGAATTCAGCTTGTAACTAAAATAGTCGTCCGAATAGAGTGATGTAAATCATAACTAAACCAGATCCAATCGGTTGTCTGGTTGCAGCTGTCCTAATTACGAGCCCTGCCTCTTGATCACTGGCAGTTGCAATATAAGGCGAGGCCTGGTGTCAGCTTACAAAAGAAAAGGTAGATTACATATATACAAGTACTTCCGGCTCGTGCCAAAAGCATGAGTAATTGGATGTGGCACAGCAAAACAATGATGTATGTGCAAGTAAGAGAAGGCGCACTGATATGGGAAGTTGTGTTCTTCTGTTAGGGCGACACCCACTATCTGCTAGCTAAGACCGTGTGGGTTCTCTCTACAAGAAGGGGGCAGGATATGCGCTCGTGATGGGGGAACTGATGGTTTTGATGCGAGGGGTTATTAATAGGTGAGTTTGTTGAGATAGGCCTTTCACACCAAAAACGTAGGTGGAATACCTAAGAGAACACAACTGGGGTCCCCTAGGCATATATTTAGGGTTTATATACTATGTTACATATATTGTACATTGTTGTTACCGATGCACTCGTACATGCGCATACATTTTGATGCATGCAAAATAAAATTCTCATGCTATCAAAGTGTAGCATCATTTGGTGTCATGTAGCGTAATTTGACATAATAAAATAAAAATGAAATTTTATTAGGTAATGGGGTGTCCTAACAGGAAACAGTGCTCAGCTTAGGCCAAGATTTTTTATGCATAGCGAACAATTGGTACATTAATCCACTGCTTGTCCCAGATGTGTTGCTTACCATTGGATTCTTTCTTACAGGATAATGCTAGGATGTCTGGGTTCCAAGGTTCTACTAAGGTTTTGATTGACTTTCCCTTACATATCTCCAAGAGTTGCTAGGATTTCCTAGAAAAATACCTAGGTTTCTGTAGGTCAAACCACAACCCCCCTACTGTAAAGTACTATAGAATGTTGGAGCAGACTATATACGCTGCACAGGGGAAGAGACAACACGTTCCTTACAACCTACCTGGGGTTTAGTTAGACTTACAGCTAGGGTTAGCAGAGGTAAGAACACTGTATTCCTACTACGGTACAGGTTCTCCTTATATACATAATATTAAGGATGTCACATGACTCAGGAATGTGTTTACCGCATGTATGCGCAGTAAGCGCAGTAACATGTGTATGCTGCATGTATCGCCTCATGTATACAGCATGCATCAGGGATTAATTTCAACATAGAATATGCATACATGAATGTTATCTACCAAAAAAGCAGAAGGATAAGGTTATAGATGAATGGAACACCATGCTCATTGTGCCCAATGATGAGTGCATTCTGACACAGCAACATTGATGGCAATGTCAGAAGTAGCTGGATTGCCCAGAATGATCATGATCATGCCCACAATAACCCAATAAAGTATTAAGTTGATGTGATAGACAGCGATCAGCTATACAGTGTGCAGGAAGGATATTTATAGCTAAAGAATCGGTCGCCCAAAGAGGTAGGGCATTTTCAGATGCTAATTTTGGAAGGAGGAAGCATTTTGCATTATTTTGCAAACTCAGATGCCTTGTAATATGCATACAATATTTGTTCTTATTAGAATATTATTTGCAAGATAGTGACAGCTATGCCTGGGTGGCTTCTCCAGAAGTCCCATCCTCATCTGGGCTTGCAGTGACTAGTCTCATGGCACAACCAACTGAAAATACATGAAACGAGACACCGGGAAGACCTAAACTTAAGATTTTTGTCATGCTGAATCAGTGCCTTTGTGGAGAGACAGCAAATCTGGCCTCAGGCATGGTGCTGGAGTGTAAACAGACTGGCTGTGAGACACGATGGGCAAGTTCATTTAATTTTTGGCAAATGTCTATCTGATACATTTATTTGTATTCTAGTATCATCTAGCTTGTGTAGAACTCGACCAGGTGCCAGTTTGCAACACTTGTGCATCATCTCGGGGAAAGGTGGCACGCTGATGATGTCATATTTCCTTATTAGGATATGGTGCCTGATTACATATTTAATTAGTCCGTCGACAAAGGCTGAAAAAAAATTCTGACCTTACGTGCCGGGTTCAGATCCCGGAACCCCCTTGAGACGAAGGCGCTTGGAGAGAGGGAGGGAAAGGTTTGGGTTGTCAATGAAGTGATGAGTTTCGAGTGCAATGGAATATTGGAGATGTTTGGATTGAGTTACAGTCGACTTTCTCATACTGCATACTAGTAGCATCGGGACCATGCATTACGCATGACCAAAAGTGTCACACACCATGACATCGCGTGACATCGTAAAAATTGTGATAGATAACTGAGATCTGCCAGAAGCTTTTTCACCTTTTATGATGTTACAACGGTGTAGGAGAGTCTGTATACACACTTAATGCATCTGAGGTAAAGTGTACTAGACTGCATTTGCAGCCTTACCTCGTTTGCCGTGACAGGACAACTTGAACCTGGTTCCACGATTCACGAACCATTGGGAAACCTTGCGGATCGATGTCACGGTGTCTGGAGCGCCGGTCATCTCTCACTCACACCATCCATAGTATCCAACATCCTCCAAGTCCTGCAAGTGGGAAAGATACTGCGGACTTGAAAGCTTCAAAAGGCTACGTTTGGAATATACAACTAAAGGAATGGAAATAGAGCTACAACATGCTAAGGTTGGGGGGTGCATCACGTAAACGATCACAGAGTTTTCTCGACGCCCAACCTTTCCAAACCAAAACCTGTCTAACTGCATCAACATCCCAATTCCCTTTCAAGATCTCGTCCCATTCCTCATCCGAGTCATCGTCCTCACGGAAATATGCTTCTCCAAAATCGATGATAATAGTATGGGTAGGGGCAGTGCGAGGACTGAAAAGAATATTCCCCGGGTTGATGTCATTGTGCGTGACACCCAGCACACCAAATGCATGAGCAGTCTCGGCAAGAAATGTGAGAACTGATTGATCAGGTTTAACCGCGATATCCTCGAGACTGATTGCATCTGAGATGTATTGGAGAAGGAGGATGCGAGGAGAGAAAGTGCGATTTGGAAGAATGAGGGTGCCAGACCCATAGCAGCGAGGAATTCTATAACTTTGCAAAGATTGAAGTCGTCGATATGACTCTACCTCGCTCCGAAATCGGCGTTCCATCTGCTGATAATACCATATCTCCCAACCTACTCGATCATTATCGTCTGGAAATGACATGAAATCAAAGATGGGATCCGGTGTAGTTCGGCTTATGGCTTGTGCTTCGAGCCGTTGGGTCCAAGGATGTGTAGGAGTATATTTGTGTCGGTGCTCGGCGAATCGAGGATCATAGACCTTGAGAATCCGGGTAGGCCCATCATGTAGGCAAACCAAAAGCGCCTGAGACATTGTGAACGGAGTAAACGAGCGCACAACAGTTACTGATATGATGTTAGTAGTAGCGAGCTGAATGGTGAGAGTAGAACCAGGGTGATAATAGTTGGGGATCTCGACCATCGTAGGTGTGCGTATGTGTAACGCCTCTGCTGCATTGGACTGGTGCAACTTGAGGCCAACTTAGTCTTGGCGGGATTACGTGATCTGAGGTACCAGAAGGAGATCAAATCGATCACCACTGGGATGCCAACTTCCAAGTCGCTTCGGGATCTTTCAGGAGATGTACACCGGTGGTGAGTCGAAAAATCTGCTCACGACTCGGGCACTTTGTGTTCTGGTAGCTTCTATTCTGATCCACCACGACGCGGTGTGATGGCCTTAGGGTCGGCTGACGCTGCTACGCAGGGAACAAGTGCTCGAAGAGCACGACTACAGTACAGGATGCGAAATGGCCGCGGCGGACCGCCGGGATCAGGTATCCAATATCTCTACACAACTTCTGTCAACTGTCTAAGTAGAAGAAGTGCGTCTTGAAGGGCTGTGCTGGGGATCTCGGACTTCTTGTGCTTCTCGTTTCCATCAGCGCTTTGGCATTTACTGTTCTATATTCTACTTCTGTACCGGACTTCTCTCTACTGTACGCGTGCCTCCTGGTTTCCGGAACATCGGGTCGAGTTCCACTCTCCAGTCTCGAGCTTGAAGGGGGCAGGCAATCAAAATAAAACTCGTGGGTTTCCTGTGATGAAGTGTAACCGTGCAATGGTCCGTAAGCCACAAATATAAATGGACTCCTGTGTGAGGTCCAAAGCAGTGCCTTTGGACCACGATAAATACCGAGTCTGGATATCCAATTAACAATGGAAGGTCTGGTACGAATGGAAGCGGCAGAAGTAGTAAGCAAATATTGCCAGTGATCTTGCAGTGATCCGAGGCTCAAGCAGACCTTGTGACACAGTCGGCCCTTACCTATTTCGACTTCCTGTATCTTGTATGGGCATCATGATACTATACTTGGTGTATTCGCAAAATTCTATTAGCTTTATTAATCCGAATAATACCATCGCCTGCGCACTTAAGTATAAGCCAACTCTATTTCATCAACATGCAATCGAGCAAATCATTTCAGGCATTTTTACAGCAATGACTTCGAATATTATGGTCAGTCAGATCTCACCTTCAACGCACTCACTTGCCCAGCCTTCGTTGAGTCCTCATGGTTTGACTAACCTGGTTCTCTAGCAGGCAGCCAGGAAAAAGCTTATGACTTTACTCGACAATGTCTCGCCGGACAAGTTATCGTCTTTGGATTGGCAAGCGCAGTGGAGTCCCATCCATGGTTTGGGTACTGCCGAAAATGGCTTCAAACTAGCAACGATGAATGGTAGTGATGGATGTTATCAGGTAGCCGCCTTCAAAGTGCTGAATAGGAGAATAGTCATGGATGCAGAGAGTCCTTGGATCACGGCATCCTGGAAGAACGAACCATCTGGAGTGGAAGTCATTCAGGGGCTTATGAACCCACTAGTAAGCTAATGATATTGTTATTGAATCACCGGGAACTAACTTAGATTATGGCATGCAGGAGAGTGTCAGACAGTAGTACTGAGCGCAAGTCAAACTGGTCACTCTGAGTGTCGTCGTATTCATTATATTCACGTCACCTGAGGCATGTTCGTTCAATTAGTCAGCGGAAATCTAACTGTGAGACACATTATTGGGAGCCATAAATTTTGTGATGGCTCCTTGGCAATAAATGATAATTGATAATTGATAAACTCGATGGAGGTAATTGCGATCGTCACTCTAGAACCGATGGGTTGCATGTTCCGAAACCAGAGTCCAGCTTTTTGTCAAAACGGCGCAGGGGCAAACGCCTAAGGCTCCAACTGTTTAGTTTATGTATACTCCTCAAAGGCCAAGTATACATAAACAGTTGTCTAAACCATATAACCATCTATATACTGTTTAATAAACAGATATACACTTGATCTACACAGTTGAAATGCTAACATTATCATTTCCTTCCTTTATCACCATAACTTGCACTGTGAGGGCCGCTGCTCCGCACGGCATGTCCGAGTTCTTTCAGGCTGGGGGGATGAAAAGTAAAGGGGGAGTGAATGTATTTGAAGCTCATGGGCTTACGAGATCACAAAGTGTAGAATGCCATGACTGCGCCATCGGTACTGATCGACACTACTAGTACATCTTGAGACTTGTACAGTAATGATGCACCTGTCAGCATTCCGTCATGAAACCAGATCATACCGGCGCTAGTAATTACACATGACGTGAAATGCTCATTTTCGAAATAAACAACTCCTCTGAGCGTGTAACGAACATGAGCAGCATCATCTCCACAGGTAATCCAGAGATCAGGAGATAGAGATGGTTTGCTGATTCCTATGTCGAAGGCGAGCAGAAGCGGTGTTTGAAGAAAAAAGGTCTTCCTCAACAAATAAGCGTCGCATGTAGAACATTTGGAAGCTGTGCCAATGGTGAAGTCATCCATGCAAGATTGTAAAGACATACCAGGGTGTCCAAACACAATAATTTCGCAGTTATCGGCTGGGTTTCAGTCAATATTTCTACCAACATCATGTTCGTTTGGGCATGCAAGCTCTGACACCATGATTGGGTGGCACATTTTAAGCAAGTGGTGTGCAATAGAGTGCACACTTGCATAACTTCCAAAGGTGAACTCTGCAGAAATTCTGGCTAAACGATGTCTCATGAAATCCCTAATCTGTTCCAAAGAAAAGTGCCGAGATGTAGAATGGTCGACTTGAAAGCTCTCGTGCGTTTTGAAGCTTGTCGTTAGGGAATCCAGCAATTCTGACTGCAAGCCCCGCCATGATGCACTGGTCTGTGCAGGATTCTCACACCATATGTTAAAGGGCACTACAAATACTGCATCGTATGCACAGCTGTTGTTCATCCAAGTAGTGCTGAGTGGGACACTCAGGTGGACGGCTTCAGACGGATCAACAGAAGGGTGAATAAATTTGATTTTTTTCACTTTTGGCCACTTATTTGCAGGAATGATATAAGAAGACTTGCATTTTAACATGAATTCACTTGAGTCAGGAGGTGGCTTCTTCATGGGTGTAGATGGTGCCTTGGAACTGCTCGTACGCAAAATGCCAGCCACACTATCAATTCCTTTTGAGCCGATTACTTGCCAGTCAAGATATTCCTTCCATTCCACAAAGGGATCTGACTTACTCCAACAGATGGCTTTATGCATTGTGGATGGCATGTAGTTTTTACCCTTGCATTCCCAAAACAAATCTATCAAGGTATTCCTACAATCTGCCATCGCGATAGCTCTCAGCAGCTTATCCTCAAATTTGAGAGTGGTGATATTATCCAATAGCTCTAGCTCCCAAAATTCTTGGCGCAGTGCTCCAGATGCACCCCCAGTGATCTTGGTTGGGTGAAGGCTGGACAGAATCAATGTCCCAGCTGTGGTGGTGCTCCTGGACAGCGCAGTGTAATATCCTTGGTGAGATCAACACTGGCTAAGGTCCACAACATTGTATGGCTGAGTTTTTCCCTGGGAGGTGTAGTCCATCATTGCAAAGTTTGGCAGGGCTCAACTTGACTCCTTGATACGGTGAGTGATGTGTCATCCAGAAAGCTGTAGTTTGTGACAACGCTGGTCCTTATCAGAGGTATAACATTCTGAGGTAAGCCATCCATCTTCACCGGGGTAGGCGGGTTTGCAAGCTCCACAAATAGGGTGTCTAACACGTCCTTGTTGTTTGGAAGTTTGTGTGACCACCATCCATACACGAAACCCTCTTGACCCTTTGTGATGCACATTTCTGTAGCAGCGTTGTTACAGATCATGATAGGCATGCCGACACAGATGGACAGCTTTGCAGGAATGAGCCTTGTATTTGCGCAAGCAGGCTGCTCCCAAAGAGCATCTTGAATATTTTCTGGAATCACACCTTGCTTAATGGATTGTTTGTTACCAGAGGCCTTATTTCGCATTTCACGCACTTGGTCAGGTTCCTTGCATCGACAGAAAAGAAATCTGTCAATTGTTGTTTTGTTTCGGCAGCAAACCTTTGACTACTGAGTTTATTTATCTCATCCTTTTGCGAATTGAGTGTAGTTATTATTGACACATTTCTGAACTGTTTTTCATTCATGTTAGAGCAGCTGGGTAGTTCACTGGATATATGGGACCTAAGGAACGCAATGTTGGCTGGCATGCAAGCCTTGTACCTGATATTTGCAAGGGCTTCACGGAACTTAGCGTCCTCCACTGATTGAGATCGTTGTTGCATATTTTGATGGAGGATAACTACAGTAGTGACCTGGTGCCATAAAGCCTTACCGATTGCAGCCTCCTGGTCCCGCAGAGATGTGGTGTTCTTTCCAACTGTGCGGCTATAAAGGAAGGCATGTTCGTGACCAATAACAGGTGGTAGTTGAGCAAAATCGCCAGCAAAGATCATATTCAGACTGCTGAACGGTGCATCAAGATTGTTCATTACTTGTGCCAGTCTCACACTTATGAGGTACATATCATGGCAAGAGAGCATGGAAACTTCATCCATGAAAACATAATCCATGCCCTCTAATCTAGACTTGACCTGTGCTAGTTGAATGTTTGATGTCTGGCCCCCTTCACTGTTTATCCCGAACATGGAGTGGTAGGTTGAACCTTTCAAGAGAGCAGCGGTGCTACCCATTGGGGCGACAATAATAAGGCAGTGGGATTCTTTCCTCTGGCTGAAGAAATCAACTAGAGCTTTCAGTACCTGTGTCTTCCCTGTACCCGCCATTCCTGCAATGTTCATCTTCAACTGATCTGAATCAGGACTACAAGCATGGTTGGCAACAATTCAAAAGGTGTGATCTTGTTCCTTGTTTAATGCGAAATTCACTGACACTGAATCAATGGTATTCTGCCAGTCCTTGGAGTAGAATGAGTGGCTCATGTAAGACTTATCGACCACTTGGACATCATCAGGGACATAGCCCAAAGCAGCATTCGGAAGGGAGGTGGCAGTGCGGGGAGGCATGTGACATGCTCACTCTTCTAGGATTTGTGCATGCACAGTAGCTACTGCAGATTTCCATTGGCTTGGAGTTTGCTCTGTGTGTATCAGCTCTGGTGATAAATTGAGGTTGTCAGGAAGTAAGTTTGCTCTTTGATCCATCCATCCAAGCATTGACAGCATCCGCCTCATATCCGTCATTAGTTGGGGAGGCACCTGATTTTAAGCTTTAAGACAATATTTGAAGATCGGTAGGGTATCACCAGAGACAACTCACCAGCAAGAAAAAAGATCTCACAAACTGTGTACATGCCTACTCCACCCCAAACCTCACTAGCATTATGGACAGCACAACAAGCCAGTCCAGCATGCTTGGAAGTCGATTCAGCTCGCTTTTTAATCCAAATAGCAATGGTCTGAAGAAAGCCAGGGTAGTTGACATATACATCTGGGGGAGCAGAATCCTGAAGATGTTCAGAAGATGTATCCCATACAGGCTAAACATGATGATCGAAAAATAAGTAGGGGGTTGTTAGCGAAACACTAGACCTCACCTGAAACACCATATCATTTGATAAAAACGCGACCATGTACTCTTCAAACTCAAGGGCAAGAGTGACATGGAAGCCGCGATCCTTTGCCAACATCAGGTAAACACTTGTTTTACGAAAAATTTCATGTTCAATAACTCACCGCTTTTGCCACAGCACATACCGACATTTCCCATATTCGTCTTTTGTAAATTTGAATAGATGTGTGGGTCAGATATGCAAGCTAGCAAACCAAGGATAAGCAGAGTAGCTGCATCACTACTTGAAGCACACACCTTGAGACTAACAGGACCGAGATTGAGAACTATAGAATGACTCGTTGTTGCCACACCTTTCAGTTCCAGAGTCTCTATTGATGGAGGATTAGGCTGTTTGGAAGAAATAGCAAGTTGTGGCGGCCATAGCAGAGTTTGCTTGTGGTTTGTACCTCTCTTGACAGCACATGTCGCATCTAGATGATATACCTGTCCATCTGAGGTGCCTAGATGTTTCGCTTCAGCTTGTGAAGCATCGGCCCAAAGCCCCAGAAGCTTGAAGGAAGTCAAAAGAATTAGAAGCTGGTAAAACCATAGCATGAGGAGATAGTGAGCCTGAGATTCATGATATTCCAGCATTTTAATCAAGAACGCGCTCGGAAAGCAACACCTGCAATATGACCCTTTAGAAAACAGATCACATGACACCCACATCACATGTACTCCAACTTGAAGTTTCGAAGTTTAAGCATTCAGTGGGGTGAATCAAGACAGTATGACATCAAACAGTGCAGTAAACTAGTGGAAATGAATTTGTCCTAAGGTTCTAGGGAGAAAACACGTGTATTGGCCAATAATATAGGATTTACATGGGAATGTAACAAAAAATCTGGGCGATGTGTCGTGACAACTCTCGATGCGCCTCGTGGAAGATAGCATACTGCCAGTAGAGACCCCCCATCGACACCATGTGTTTCCACCATACTAGTACAGTGCCCTGCTAATCCAAAATCCCACCAGCTCTAAACACCTAGACAGGTACATCCATGCTGAGTATACATCGTAGGTTTTGGTGTTATAGTGACAGAGGTGGCATCTGCAGCTGTGATCTGGACTTCATGCAGCCTCAACCACTGAGGACCGAGTTGTTGAGGGGATGGCTAAGTGTGCGACCATGTGTCTCATCAGGTTGAGTGATCCTTGAGGAGAAGAGGGGGCTGAGAGTCCAGAGGAGGAGCAAGAGAAATTAAAAGTCATGAAGTGAGTAAACAAACCCGGCACGCACTCACGTGCTCAGGCTTTACTCATGTGATCTGTTTTCTAAAGGGTCGTATTGCTTGAGACTGGAAAGCAGGCGTTACTACGTGTTGCATGTGTGTCACATGTGTGTGACAAATGTAAGGGAGGTGCCGGCTTCTCATTATTGTGACTCAGGCATGTGGGACAAATTTTGCAAAGGCTCAGATTCAATGATACCATATAGAAGAACACTTTACTTGTTAACCAAGACCTTACAACTTGAGCCCTCTAGTTGTGCGGGCACTCCAACATACAAGTGCTTATGCTTAGTCATATCATGACCATGACACAAACTCTCGTCAATACAATAGTGCAGCCATGCCAGTATCAGGTGGCAACCGTACTGTATACCATGACAGTTATATGAGATATGGTATGTATACTCTTGGTAGTATGGATAGCTCATGGCTGGTTCAAACGATCCGTGTATTGATTACTATGCCACTACTATAGTTACAAAGACAGAGATAAATATAAATCATATATATGATACTTCTTACAAATGCGAGAGGAAGCTAAGTAAAATGGAAAAAATGCCAGGTGGTTCATATGGTGAGAAGTGTCAGATCGACAAACAATCTTGGATGAAGATGTGGCAGGTTCGTCCGCATCTTCAGCAGCTTCGCCATCCCCTGCCCTATCCCATCTTCATCTTCCTCCTCCGCCTCTTCCTCTTCATGTGCCAATGAGGCCTCCACCCGCTTCTGCGAACCCGCTACCAAATCAACAGTAGCACCCAACAATGCAGGCCAATAGCCCACCAATGGATGCCAACAGTGCGGATATACCCTGCAATGACGTATTGATGGTAGCCAAATGTTGGAATGCAGACACAAGCCCAAGTCAGGCAGAACGAGATTGGAGAGACTGGAACAGCTGTGATAGCAACTTATACATCAACAGCTGAACTACGATCACACAAGCCAGGGATCAATGGGATAAGATTGCCTATGATATTCAGCAGATCAGCCTTGACCTTCTCCGGCACGAGTTTGGCAGGTTTCCGTAGCAGAGGTGCAAACAGACCTAGTAGTGTAGCCGCCTGTGACGCATCGGTCAGTAATAAGATACCAAAAACTACAATGTCGATGTTTACCTTGATCAAAACATCTAGCGATACTTGCGAGCTCCACATCGCGATTTTCCCCAGTGAGGAGGATCAGCTCCCCAGGCATGTTGGAGTAATCTAAGCCCATGGCCAACCCAGAGCTGTTGCATTTCAGATCGAGAATGAGACATCATAAGGATTGAAGTAGTGAATTTCAGTAAGGCGGTGTGATGCAGCTGCAAACACCTGCAGTCTACTCCTTGAGCAGTTAGTTACTCATAGTGATAGAGCATGCACGGGATTACGAGTTACATAGAAAATGTCGACGAGCATGTTGAAGCGCGTTGTTGATGGACGTACAGCAACTCCTGGTCCTGCGATCAAACAACAAAAACAAGTAGCAAGACTCAGCTTCTCATTATTGTGACACAGGTATGCGGGACGAATTAACAAGGATGAGCCAGACGAGGGAGAAGGAGAAGGCCTAAAAACTACATATGAGAAATAAACATTGCTTCGCGTGAACAGTTGGCATACCTGACTTCCAGGAGTCGCCCTTCCCTTCACCACGTGTTGCAAAACTAAATCCCAGGGGTGTCATCATCCCTGCGGCAAATTGAAACTGAAAAAGCATTCCCCACAGGGCCATATCATGCTGCATCTCCTGATCCAAAAGTGCAATTGAGATTTTGTGAGTGGAGTAAGGGGCGTGGCGTGGACCAGATTCACAGGAAGCAACAAGAAAGCTCTCCGTAACCGTCCCACTCATGATGCATACAGCAAGAGCCTTGTTACTATGCACACGAAGGCGATAGTTATCGACATAGAGGAGGGCAGGATCGACACGAGCAGTATTCACATATTGCCCAGATCTGACAAACAGAAGAGCCTGCAGAAATGATCTTGAAGATAGAAAATTCAGCGTTTCACAAAGAGAACCAGCTTTAACCAATCAGAACTTACTGAACCTCATCCTTTGTCATGGTCTCACACGTCTCTGAGAAGGGTGTTCAAACTGACTCAGTGGAACCAGTAAAGGAAGTGATGTCACACAGTTGGCTGGGAGACAACTTCAGCAGAAGCCCAAGAGGCAACGAACGAATGCACGGGAGCACAGGGAGGTCAAGGTAGGTCTTTGCCAACAGTGGATCTTGACACGACTGTAACATAACAGCACCTTCATCACCATCTTCAACATCTTCAGGCTCAGCTGAAGGAACAAATCTAGACAATCAGTAGCTGTGAAAATAGAATTTAAAAACAAGAAAGTACACACAAGGGATCAGTCGCATGCCTCGCAACAACCTCCTCACGCTCAACATCACTCGAACTATCGTTATCTTCACCACTTTCAGATTTTGTGATTTGTTTGCCTTTGAAAGCCCTTCCGAAACAGCAATTGTGTGCTGAACTTCAGCAACAACACTTTAGACCCCAAGAAGGTAAAAAAAAAGGGTTGGCTCAGATACGGTGAGACCATTGAACTACACACCTAGACACCTCGGGAAGCTCGATTTCAGTAAGTTCAGCAGGTGTACAAAGACCGTCAGAGAGCTCCTGCCATTCAGGGGAGGGTGGTGAAGCTGCAATAACAGGTGATGTGACAGAGGAGACTTTACGCCTGTTTCTGTACAGACAACACACAAAATCAGTAAAGAGGGGAAAGCAGAGTAACAGAGACAGAAGAAAACAAACTTCTTTGACTCAACAGTAACAGCCGCCTCGATTGCCTTCGCCTTTTCGGTTTTAACAATGACTCTCCTAATTACGAAATGAGCAGCAGACAGAAAGAGCTCAGGAAAACACTTGAAAGTTTCAAAAAACATACTTTGGGCACACATCAATGTCAGGGCTTCAGAAAAGGGTTTAGAGGGTTAGGGTTAGGGTTAGGGTTAGGGTTAGGGTTAGGGTTAGGGTTAGGGTTAGGGTTAGGGTTAGGGTTAGGGTTAGGGTTAGGGTTAGGGTTAGGGTTAGGGTTAGGGTTAGGGTTAGGGTTAGGGTTAGGGTTAGGGTTAGGGTATACATCTGTCCAGTGGATTTCTGCAAAACGACGATAGATCCGTCAGTAGCAGATTGGGCCCATAGCAGGAAAGACTTGTGTGGGCCGAGGGTGTGATGCATCCATGTGGGCCCAGTATACAGATTCACTGCCGGTGATGATTCTTCCCAGTGGTAATTGCTGAAAGATTCTCGGTGGCAGTAACATCTGACTCACAGCGCCGGCTAGCACGGTCACCATTTTAGTACATGGCACCAGCGATGATTATTACCGGTGGTAATTGCTTGATCTGTGTGGGCCCAGTGAATAGAATTATAGCACCAGCAGCAACAATTGCTGCCAGTAATTGCTAGAAAAATATGGTCTACCCTTCATGGGCAACGATTCTTGCTGCTGGTAATTACTGAAAAGATTGTAATTGCCGAAAAACGGTGCCGGCTAGCATGGTTGACATATACATTAAGCAAAACAAAAGAAGTTGCTAGTGATAATTTTACGATGTCCTTGGTAAAGAATTCATCATTGTCCTGCACTTCTGCTGCATTAATTGGGCCATCTGGCACATTGCCTCATCAAGGGTGGCGAGCTGCCGGTGAAGGGCATGGTTTACTGCAATGTTGGACTTCACTGTCTTGATGGCCTCACAGTAGCTGTGTTCAACAGTGTCAGAATAAGTCAAAATCTCCTACAATCATTATTCAGCAGCTCCCGGCCAAAGTTCAGGACTTACTTGGGGGGCCTGCTGGGATGATGCCGGTGTCGATGGAGTACAACCTGGGAATACTGGATGAATGCGGCTGGGTAACGAAAGGTGGACAGTGCACTGAGGAACATTTTGGGGAGAGCCAGGGGGGGAATGGACCTCATCTGAATCTCTCTGTGTCAATATTGAACTATGAGAAGATCCAGGCGAGGACAATGTCGGGGTGACATGATCCAGCACAGGTTCGATATAGGCCATAGAGACATTGAGCTCCATGTCACTACCTTCAGTCACCTCAGTAAACCAGAAGTGTGCACTGTCTGCATCTGGCATGTCAACACTGGCAGGGATCTCAAGAGTGTCCACCATTTGTAATTGTGATGGTGGTGTTGCCGAATGATTAGGACTGCCAGGAATATAAAAAGTGTCTGGGTCAATGGTATGGGTATGTAGCACCATTGGGGCTCCAAAATCAACTCCAGAACAATCTGTGCCTGGCGAGTCAGGAATATGAAACATGTTCATGTCATTGTGTGTCAGGGATGATGTCAAATGAGCAGTGGTGCTCGCCACTGGTGACTCAGGACTACCAGTAATATAAAACACATCGGTGGCCAGTGGGTCAGGAATATGCATGTCTAGGTCATGGTGTGCCGGCGATAGTGTCAAATGAACAGTGGTGCTCACCACTGGCTCAGGACTACCAGGAATATAAAATGCATCGGCGGCTGGCGAGTCAGGAATATGAAACATGTCTAGGTCATGGTGTGCTGGCAATAATGTCAAATGAGCAGTGGTGCTCACCACCAGCTCAGGACTACCAGGAATATAAAATGCATCAGCGGCTGGCGAGTCAGGAATATGAAACATGTCTCGGTCATGGTGTGCCGGCGATAATGTCAAATGAACAGTGCTGATTGCCACCGGTGAGTCAGGACTACCAGGAATATAAAATGCATCGGTGGCTGGCGAGTCAGGAATATGAAAGAGATCTAGGTCATGGTGTGGCGGTGATGATGTCAAATGAATGGTGCTTGCTGTGGGTGAGTTGGGACTACCAGGAATGTGAAATGCATCCAAGTCAAAAGATTGGGAATTTTCGGCGGGTGGGGTTGCCAAATGGATAATATCTGCAGCTGCTTCAGAAATATCAAAAGCAAATGAGGAATGTATCAATGAACGTGGTATGGAGAAATGAAGAGTACCATCCACCGCTGGTGAATCAGGACGTTCAGGAATATGAAAAGTGGCCAGGTCCAGATTATTTATATCCACCGCTGGTGAATCAGGACTACCAGGAATATCTAAGGCGTCGAGGTCCAGAGTGGGCATACTTGTTGGTGGCAAATTTGGCAAGTTTACTGATGAGCTGCCTGAATATTCCATAAGACATGAAAATTGATCAACAAATGCAGTCACGTGAATTTTAAATATGGAAGTTGAAACTGACATTGCATTTATTGATGCTATCAACTGCATCCACCCTAAGTACAAAGAGTTTTATCATGTCTTCTCAGCACACCGAATCCATGGAGCGCGCCCTCAATACATTTTTGGATGGTACTCAGATGACCGTGGATTTGAAATCCATGTTGGGCAAGTTGGTGCATGATTCTTATTATGTCCTATGAATCTTTCTAAGAAGGCTTTGAAGTTGGATTATAGACAAAAGGTGTTGGCGAAGGAAGTGGTGATGATGCCGTTCCTCAAACACGTGTTCAAAGTATTCCATCAGTGGGATAAGTCTGGCCCAGCGCCTTGGGAATCCATCGACCAGAGCATATATATTCGTCAACCTTTGCCCATCGCTGCGCCAAGCAGTACTCTCCCGGCCATGCACGTTACGCTCCAAATCCCCACCACGGCTACGCCACCCATCGTTGCTCCCGGTTCTGCAGCCGAATCACTCGTTGCTGTGTCCGCACCCATTCCTACCACTGCAACACCAGAGGCTCAGACCAACCAAACAGACGTGGCTGCAAGAGCCCAGAGCAAGGGCAAGGGCAAGGGCAAGGAAAAGAAGGTTGTAGAACACCTGGCTCCACCTCAGTCGAAACGCTGAAAGGTGTCGCCACAGCTGGTGCTGCCTGAAACGGAGGACAGCAATGTCACAAAAGAGCCACCATTCATCCATGCCAACCTGCCAATCATGACGGCCACTCCTGCTCTACCTGAAGACGATATATGGAGGTCCATTGTAGAACGGCCCACTGCTCTGTGCGACACCTGCAGTTTGAGGGGCCTGACAACCTGCCAAACGATGGGCATCCAGATTGCTTGCGTGATGTGCCACAAGGGCAAGACAAAATGCTCATATACAGCATCATGTTCAGCACGGTGGGATGAATTGATAGTGGCAGGGGAGCTCAAGGGGAGAAAAAAGGTCATTGGGAAGAAAAAGGTGAAGGCAGAGGAAAGTGAATGACCGAGAATGGCGCCGAAGAGAAAATGCTGGGCAGCAGACACGGCCGGTAAGTCAGATGAGTACATCCCCATCACACCAGCCCCCATCCCCTCAACTTCATGCATCTCCGACCATATACCAACCCCAGAGCCTGTCCTGTCAACAAGCCTCATGATCCCCCAATCCATCGACACCACACTTCCTGCGCCACCGCCCCCAGGTCGTGTCACCCATCCCAATCGCATGCCCACCATCGGTGGTTTACAACGGGAGCTCCAAGACCTCTGCATGCTCATATCGGTCTTGGCAGAAAATCAAGGGAAATTGGATAAGGAAAGCCTCATGTTGCGTGGATACATGGAAGTTTTGAACATGTTGAAGGAAAAGATGACAGTGAGCATTCCGGCATTGGAGGCTGAGATGGGTGAGTTGAGAGAAAAGGTGCTGGTGAGCATTCCAGTGCTGGAGGCTGAGATGAGGGGGTTGAGGAATGGGATGGAGTTGGAGAAGATGAAGCAGGAGGTTTTCATGTTGCGTGGTCAATTGGCGGCGACGAACAAGCGGCTGGCCGAATTGGAGAACGAGGGAAGCTCCGAGGAGGAATCAGAAGACAAAGATCCACGGAATGCAGATGCCACGGTGCCGTTGATGATCCATCTCCCAAAGTCATCAATGTTTGTCAATCCAGCCCATTTGCGTGAATCCATTCACTCCCCACCATCACCTGTTCCCATTATTATGACCACAGCTACATCGGTGATCCCTGACACCAGTTCTTTCACCAACGCAGCTGCAACTTCTACCTCCCCGGATCCAACATCAACATACACTGCACAAATGTCCCCCCTCCCACCTGATACCACTGTCTCAATTCCAAAAACATCAACACCCCCGGCATAATTCTACGTTGGATAAAAATTAACAATATTTTTTATACTACGCCTATTTGTGTATATATTTGGATCAATATATGCATAGTTGCTTCATTAATAGATGGAGTATCAGGTATATATTGAATTCATCATGCTGTAGGAATGTGGAAGGAGGCTACAAGGATAGATACAACAAACGTACATTGAAGTGACCGACACTGGTAGTGATAAAGTCGCCAGTGGCCATAAGCATAACAGTGGAGCTAAGCGAATGACCGGTGCCGGTTACTGTATGAGCTAAGAAAATGTGTATGGGCCCATCCTAACATAATGCAGGGAAATGGGCCCATATGAATGATATGCCCGATGGAATGATTGGGTGGGCCCATGACAGTAAAAGGAAAACAGTATGGGCCCACATGACTTCAGTGCATCTCTCGGCGCCAGAAAACATAAAGTCAGTGCAGGTGATTCACATAGCTCTTAAAAGATTTGTATTGTAATAGCAGCAGTAATTCAAGTCCTGTACACTATAGTTGTGGGGGCCCATACTGTTTTAAGTCGTCTATTTAGGAAAAGATAAAGTGGGCGCTGGTCATGCACATAGTTCTTAAAAGACTTGTATGCTAATTGCGGCCAGTGTGCACTAGAACATGGATAACAAACAAAGGAATGGTGACATGCTGTATGCTGTAGGAATGTGGGAGGATAAGGATATATGCAAAATCAGTACATTGTAGTGACTGGTGCTGGTAGTGAAAAGTGCCTGGTGCCAGGAGTGAAAAGGTGACCGGTGCTGGTAGTGATAAAGTCGACGGTCTGAGAAAATGATGCCCAACTTCAGAAGGACAGGAAATTGTTGGCTTACTGGGAGGATGTACGGAATCAGGTTAGGGAGCACCTTGACACTTAACAAGTTGTCTATGTAGGAAAAGATAAACAATGTAGTGACCGGCACCGGTAGTGATAAAGTCACTTGTGGCGATAAACATCCAAGGTCAAGAGCTAAGTGAATGACTGGCGCCGGTTATTGTAGAACCCCATGAGCTATGAAAATGCGTATGGGCCCATCCAAAAAGAATACAGGGAAATGGGCCCATACGAATGATATGCTCGATGGAATGATCGGGTGGGCCCATGACAGTAAAAGGAAAACAGTATGGGCCCACACGACTATAGCATACAGGACTTGAATTACTGCTGTTATTACAAATCATAAAGAATATATCCTAAAACAGTACATTGTAGTGACCGGCGCTGGTAGGGATATACACAGGCACATAACAGAAGAGAACAATCATTAGTCAAAGACAGTAGTAATGTGCAATGAGAGTAGACATAGATTAATCCTGACACCGGCCAGACAGCAACTGTTGCTTGTGTGGCAGTCAGCTATTTCCGAACTGTATCTCTCAGCGCCGGAAAAGGTAAAGGCAGCACTGGTCATCCACATAGCTCTTAAAAGACTTGTATACTAATTGTGGCCACTGTGCACTACAATATGGATAACAAATGCAGGAATGGTGACATGCTGTATGCTGTAGGAATGTGGGAGGATAAGGATATATGCAAAATCAGTACATTGCAGTGACTGGCGCCAGTAGTGATAAAGTCACTGGTGGTGATAAGCATCCAAGTCAAGAGCAAAGCGAATGACCAGTGCAGAATATATGCTAAAACAGTACATTGGAGTGACGGGCGCCGGAGAAGACAACATTGCACTGATCATTCCCATAGCTCTTAGACTTGTACACTAATCGCTGCCGGTGGTCACTGATAATGAAAAGCAATGACATGCTGTAAAAGTAAGAAACTATTGACCAATGGGTATCACAAACACTGTGTACACTAATCACCGCCGGATGACCAGTGCAGAATATATGCTAAAACAGTACATTGGAGTTGTAGAACCCCATGAGCATGTGTATGGGCCCATCCAAAAAGAATACAGGGAAATGGGCCCATACGAATGATACACTCGATGGAATGATCGGGTGGGCCCATGACAGTAAAAGGAAAACAGTATGGGCCCACATGACTATAGCATACAGGACTTGAATTACTGCTGTTATTACAAATCATAAAGAATATATCCTAAAACAGTACATTGTAGTGACCGGCGCCGGTAGGGATATACACAGGCACATAACAGAAGAGAACAATCATTAGTCAAAGTGTGCAATGAGAGTAGACATAGATTAATCCTGACACCGGCCAGACAGCAACTGTCACTTGTGTGGCAGTCAGCTATCTCCTAACAGGATGTCTCGGCACTGGAAAACATAAAGTCGGCGCCCGACATGGTGTAGTGATAATGTTACCAGGGGCAATAAGCATACAAGTTCAGAGCTAAGCAAATGACTGGTGCCATGATCAGTGACAGTCACTGTACATGACCTAAGGAAATGTCTATGGGCCCTTCTCATAAAAGAATCTATACACAAATGGTACTTTGTAGGGACCAGTGATAGTAGTGACAATGGCGGTGATAATGCACCGGCACTTAGGGGCACATAGTTTGAAGAATATATGCATGGTTATTTCATTAGTAGATGAAATATATAAGGGATCTATTGAATGTATAGCATCCATGGCAGCGCCAAAAACAAACTATCCGCTGACCGCGGTGATATCCAAAGGCATGGTTTATTGTGCATGTCGGTGTCTTAAGTCAAACATATCCTGGGGGTCAGTGGATGCATCTCCACGAGCTTTTGGTCTTGGCTTTGGATGGAGGCTGGGATCCATTGTCACATTCATCACTTGGACATCAGTGTTGCTGGGCTTTGATTTTTTAGGCCGCCAGCCACGACTATTGTGGTCATTTGACTGTGCTCT
Source organism: Tricholoma matsutake (assembly GCA_026075535.2). NCBI lineage: Eukaryota > Fungi > Basidiomycota > Agaricomycetes > Agaricales > Tricholomataceae > Tricholoma > Tricholoma matsutake. The sequence continues at coordinate 99,088 of AP026550.1, read as the reverse complement.
TTTCAACTTTCCCTTCCTTCCTTCCGCTGGTGTACTCATTCCAGCATCCTGTGTTGTAGTCACTTCATCGGTGTTGCAAGCACGGGATCTTGATCATGTTTTCATCCAACGCTTTCTGTGGTCAGGGATTACACTATCGGTTGAAGCAACTGATGTTGCCTTGGGGATGGTATCCATTGGTAATGAAGCTAGTGTCATGTTCTGGTCAGAATTTTGACCTTGCTGAATGGCCGGTCAGAGGGCAGGTGCAGTGGAATCATGGATACTACCATGTTCCATCCATGCAGGAACCGGACTGTTCATTAAATGACCCCCACACTCCAAATCTGCAAGATAGCTAGCATAGGTAGGCTCTGTCATGTCGACTCCTGTAGGACCGGTCATCAAACCCGTCATCGCTGGAATATTGTGATCCTCTGCTGTTATGTATCGGCCAGGTGGAATGAGCGCCTTCTGGAGCATGGGATCGACCAAAAGGTCCCATTCCAGCGGCATCAGGTTTTCTGGTAGCAGTGGAGCTAACCCAGCGGCCTGCTGCTTTTTCTTTTGTTGTTTTGGTACTGGTGCACTCTCACTTTTGGGTTGCTGTGTGGTGGCCTTGGGCCGTTTGCCTTTTGTTTCTTTTTGGTTCGTTTGCGCTTTGGTGGATTGCATGGAGCTGCTGTCATTCCTTTGGTCTCCGTGTCATCCAAGTCTGTAAGTTCTTGTAATCGAACTGCCGGCCAAAGTGTTCCCTCCCGTGAATTAAGGACATTTGTGAATTCGAAACCAATCTTTCCTTCTTCCTGCCTTCCCATCCAATGGGTAAAACATGCCTCGATATCATGTTTATGCATTTTTGATGGTTCCCACAATAATACAAACTCCTCATCCAGTGATTCATCTGAGTCTTCTGGCGCTGCAGTTGATGCTCGTGATCTCCCCAGTGCCAAGGAAGTTGCACAGCTCTTTCCTCATTTCTGCAGAGGCATATAGTCCACCTGGTTGATAAATTTGGATTGCCATGTGTGAATATCAAGCCACGGGACATGACCAGAGGTTCTCCTTGCAGCTAAATCTTGCTGGGGATCAGTATCTTCATTAATCAAAAATGGTTCACTCACTGTACATCCTTTCAATGTATGCCCATAAAACTTGTTTTTGGTAATTCAAAAACTGGGCATTGTCGCCGTGGTGGATAAGACAGTTTGCCAGTAGCAGTGGCTGTCCCTTCACTCCAGTCTCCAGGATTTGTTTAGGCTTTGCCCCACCAGCAGGTCATATCACTGATTTCTCCTCTTCATCGGCGGTGAGATATTCCTCAATGTATGCCTCAAATGTGTCTGCAATAGGCTTTTCATGCCACCCAGGTCCATTGGTGATGAAATTTGGCTTATTGTTGCCTAGAAAGCTATTTGTTTCAAACCTACAAATTCTTCATTAGTCGCCGTTAAATGCCAGGTGAATGGACATACACACTCCACTTCCTCTTGCCCGCTGGATTTACCCATCCACCCAACACAACCATTCGAACCCCAAGTTCAAGGTACATTGAATTTTGAAATTCATTCATATGCTTTGTGAGCGTTTTCTCGGCATCCCTAAGATCAATTCAGCCAAGTTACTGAATTACAGGCGATACACATACTTTTGCCAAACAGCCGACGGTGGGCCGGTATTCATCCATTGTTGCCGAAGTGCCTCAATCTTTGTGTTTTCCTCTGAATCATTGGAGATTCTTTTGTTGACCTTGGCATATTGCCACGAATATTCGGCCATCCAGTCTGGTCATCCTTTCTCCAGTTCTGGAGCCTCCTGTCCAATCGCTGCCTCTATTTCTGACCCATACAGGTGGATAATTACTTTGTGCCATGGAGGGACCTTGCCGACCACCGCCTTCAGTGGTTTGTGAGCATTTTGTCTGTACCAAGCTCTAACACACTGATAATCATGTTTGTCAAAGAGCAGAATATACATCAAGGGCTTATTGCTCACTTCCTGCAGGCCATCCATTGGAGGTTTAACAGGTAAATTAAATAAGTCCATCATGGCACCTTGTAAGGTTAGTTGTTGCACTTTGCGGTTTTTCGCTGTCTTCCAGTCATCCACTTGTTGCCGTAGCACATTCAGTTCTGCTGGTGACCACTTATGGGCAACTGGTTGAAATTCCGCATGCTCATCGGTCTGATTTCCATCATCTGAGCTAGAACTTGAAGGACAGCTGCCAAAGTCTTCCCCGCTTTGATCAGCATCCTCGGCGGACATGATAGTCAATGTGGACGCAGTAGACAGGTTGTGCTGGCAAATACATTAGGTACCTTGATATTGCATCAGACTGTCCCTGAGGACTATTTACAGGTCATATTTCAGCCTCAATATACCCTAATATACCCACAACTTTGCTTGGTACACCTTTAATCCTCTCGCCACACCTTAATATATCACAATGTCCCTGAGCAGAACAGCGAGTAGTGGAGTATTATTAGCTGGGTGGTCTGCCAATTATTTAGAATTTTATAAAAAAAAGTAAGATTAGTAAACCATCATTTGTTGTCTTCAGTCATGGCTCCATTCAAGCCATTCAAGCCATTCAAGCCATTCGAGCCATTCGAGCCATTCGAGCCATTCGAGACATTCGCCGATAGATGGATGTGTTGTCAGTGGGGCCGCAATTACAATGTTGGTGGCAGGGTACATGCAGCAAGTATGGTCGAATATCACAAATGACAAGCTAATTTACCTACGCTGCCGTTACACACTTCCACCGCGCCGGCACACCACACACATCGCCGACACAGCCACTGGTGACAGCATAGCCACCTATGGTGCATCACCAACTCACCAACACCTGATATAACAGTGTATGTGTTACAGTGAGTTATGACCACCCCACGCTACCAACACACTCCCATGGCGCCGGCACAGCTACACACATCGCCGACACAATCACCCTCGCTGCTGGCACAGCCACAGGTAAATACGACAACAACATGCCGGCGATATGCATCCTGGCAACGGCACCATACATCTTTATTACCCTTCCATCCACATCCAGCAGCGCCGACATTATCCTATTGATGCAGTATTTTTGTATTATGTGACTACACCCGATGCAGCCTTCCCAAATCACACACTACACTTGATGCGGCTTTTTACTTGCACGGTCGATCTTTTTCTTATATATTACTTATTTTTTATTCCTTAACCTTTGTGCCTACTTCCATGCAACGAAGGTATAGTAACTTCCAGTTCTTTTAATTGTAGTAACTTATGGTTCCTACTTCCATCCAACGAAGATAATTTGATCCTGTCTTTCCTGTAAACATAAGTCTAGTGTAGGCTGCCAAACACGGCATCCTTCCAATTACCTGGCTACTCAATACCCCAGACATTTCCTACCCATGGATGTATGGCTTTGAAAATACGCACGGAGGAAGTGGCCATCCTTTTCCAGTTCGCCGCCTGACGTTTGGTATATGCCACAGCTCCCAGCGAGGTCTGAGTCTCCAAGCAGTTAACCCAGACCTCTGCTCTGTGAAGAAAATAATGTGGGATCCAAGCCATTTCATGACTAGTAATTGATAACTCCTCCGACCATCTATCATGTTTGGCATTCGCCCATAACCAGTGCACCCTGTAGACTAAATAATAGTGAAGTTGCTCATTAAAGTGAATTGAGGTGTACTTACATTCTTTCATCATTTTGCTTGCCTCAACATCGGCTTGGACATTAATGGTCCAAAACCATGGCAATGGTTCATCCTGTCTCCGGCTTCCACCCTCAGCATTGCCGGTACCACCCCTCACCGCGGCAGTTGAAATCTTGAGTTCATCCTGGCGCAATACCTGATACTTGGACTGCATCTCAGGTGAACATCCCAATGATACCATTGCAGCCCTCGCAGCATTGTATACCTGACAATGTGCTTGAACCCAGCGGCTAATAGCATGCACCTTTGACCAAGCCCTTCCCTTTTTGTTCTTGGAGGTGGCGAGACGTAAATTATTTCTGAATAAGAAAGATTTCTCACTGAGGGCCATTCTAATGCCCTGGAGCTCATCGTTTGCTTGTCCTTCCTCAATCTCAACTCTTTCTTGGCGAGGGAATCCAAACCAAGCTGAGTAATTTGTGGAAAGCCAAATGTAGAGGGAAGAGGTAATGGGCGTGTTTCAGCGGTATGGACTGCTGCTACCGGGGGCCTTGTAATAAATGGGTTGCTTTGATCATCGTCATCTGAGTTAGTCTGGTAATCGGGAGCTTGTGATGGGAGTACTGGTCTCAGTGGTGAGTCATTAAACTTTTGCAGTGTATCCAATGTGTCATTGTTCACAAATTGTTCTGATTTAGCAATGAAGGAATCCACTCTGGTATCAAGGTTTTGCCATTTTGTTGCAATCTTCAGCTTATCGGCCTTGGACAACACCGAACACTGGTGACATATAAAGGTCCGAAGAGCCAGTCTGATACTAGTTAGCATAGGAATATTTTGCAATGGCTGGATATGCACTGGGCTTCCTCAAGTTTGAGGCCAAGAGCAACCCAGGTGGTTTCACCCTTTCCATCACCAGTTTCATCTTCATCCTCTAGAAGGTTCATTTGAAGGTCACTTTGTGTGACCACTACCTGACCAGGGTTTATATCATAGATGTCCATTGCTTCTGGATTGGTTAGACATGTTGCCTTAGAGTGTTTTTCCAATTCTTTCCAGGTTGCAATCTCCTCAGGGTCTGAGTTTGCCGTGTATTGCAATAGGTCCACCCGACATTCCTCCTCACCTGCCACAGTGGCTCTGAATCGGTGGGTGGTGGTAACCACTACATCTGGTTCCAAGTCAATCTGGCACAAGGTACAAACATGTATTCACCTATGTCCTGCATTTTTTTGAAGTTGGAATCCCCCATATGATCATCCAAGGTTTCAATCCATCCAGAAATGGTAGCATTTTGGGTACTAGGTGAGATTTCATTCAACACTGACCACAATGATTCAAGGATTTCTCCATCCACTTGTCCGGTGCCAGGAATGAAACTCGGTGAAAAGTGTGAGAGACATTGCCAGATGTGGCCACTGACATGGAAAAGACCAATACCATGCAGAATGGCGATGCCGAGTGGTAGCTGGATATACTGACTCTCCTCCATACAAAGTCTGAGCCTCTTCCAATACTGGCACATTATATCATAAATCAAAATGATTTTCTTGAGTCTGGTGATATTAGTGTTTTTCAAGGCTTCAGATAAAGAATAGTCCATGTTTGCTTGTCTAGAAAACATTACACAATGTCTCTCAAAATGTGAAGATATCTCACCATTCCCCTTTTTGGAAGTCAACCACCGCACTGGGGCAGAAGCAACCATGATGGCCACAAGCAGTTGCACCGACACCGGTTACATCAAGACCCTTGTATTTGATGAAGCGGTCATTTACAGCATGATGCTCATTGCAGGTCGGTTTCTAATTTGGAGTTAGTAAATACGCTGAAAGTCTTTCAAATATCTTACCTCTGTGACTTCCTTAGCAACGGTGAGGTGTGCTTTGTAGCGATTCGGCTCGGTCATGAAAAAATCACCATGACTGAGCTTAATATCATGGTGAGCATTTTCGCGCTTCTGATGAACAGTGGTGAAGTTTCCATCCATGACAAAAGTCCGAGTGTATGCCATTCTGAGGTAAGATTACATTAAATACATTCCAATTCATGCGATTTGACTTACTGGTCAGGATCCTCAGTCCAATTTTCTGGCAGATTGACACCAGGCTGAGGACATGCAGCACAGAATGTTGGGATGTCAGTCGCACCATGCATTGCAGCTGCCAATGAGCCACTGGCACTGGACTGTGATTCTCCCCAGCGGCCTCTCCACTTCAAATGTTTCAACATTCACCATAGCCGGCTTGCCCTGAGAAGCTCCCTGTATCGATCCTCAAGTACCGATGTCAGAGATATTGACAACTGTAGTATATCAATCATACCTCCATGGCACTAGGAAATAAGGGTGAAGTCATGTGCCGGAGCTTCTGGTAGTATTGATAGACTGAAGATTTACATTCCAGATTGGACAATTGTGCATCATCGAGGACTTTAAATGTGAATGTGGTCTTGATATTTTTGTAGCTGACTGGGAAAAGCCCCGATTGCAACAAGTGATTTTCCTGCTCTTGACGGGAATTAGGGCAATTACACCACTTGACCCACATATGATGTACACCAGAAACATCGATTACTGTCAATTTGTGACAATCCATCGGCGTTGGGAAAGTTGTGGGACCAAGGTCATAAACACTGGTAAACCTTTTCATCTCCTTGATGATGTTGTTGGTTCCATCACCTTCTGTTGCATCATCGAAATCATCTTCATAATTGTTGGCCTCTTGTCCAACCACATCTGGCGCCGATGGGTGAAAGTAACTTGGGCAGGATGCACCATTGTGACCGAGATGTAAAACTAACCCAACTTGGAACAACCAAGCTGGTTCAAAATAGGAACCTGTCCAGTGGTTGATGCGGTGAAATGGGTTAGAAGCATGGTTATCATGGCAGCAGTCAGTACAGAACATGGGATTGAAAAGACAGTCTCGGCATCGCCAGGTAGCAGCATCATCCCCACACAAATTGCATTTCATGCAATCGGGTACTTCATTGGATAGTAGTGCTTCCAAATACATGGCCTTTTTAGGCAACCATTCTTCGATGTAATCTTGAGGTGTCTGAGGGTAATATTAGCATAGTAAATGTGGTAGCCATAATAAGTCACCTTTGAAGAGGGGGGATCAAGATCTGCAATGAAATTTAGAGCATGATGCTCAATTGGTTCATCGGACATCAGAGATGTTATATTGTTGTTGGATGTGGTTGCCGATCCTGACACTGGTGCACTTATCTTGGCCTTCTTATGCCTTGGAGTTGACTGAGGACTTTGCCGAACTGGTACAAGGCGATCCCTGGGTCCCCGCGATGTCTGGGAGCGAACGACAGTCATCTGGGTGATTCTTCCAATGATGGTGCAAGTGTGTCCTCTAGGCATGATGGTTTGTAGAGTGATGTAAAATTATGAACAAGCATCTCCAGGATTATATAGGCACTGTAGGCAGTGAGGAAACATGGCAACATGGTGATGTAAATGATAATGGTACCATGTAGAGGTTACTATGGGACTGTTCTACACAGCATACTAACATGTTACCTAGGTCATACTCACAAAGCTACTGTCGATGTTTCCAATGGAAAATTACACCGGTGGTGTTTGTGATACCCATTGGTCAATAGTTTCTTACTTTTACAGCATGTCATTGCTTTTCATTATCAGTGACCACCGGCGGCAATTAGTGTACAAGTCTAAGAGCTATGGGAATGATCAGCGCGACATTGTCTTCTCCGGCGCCCGTCACTCCAATGTACTGTTTTAGCATATATTCTGCACTGGTCATTTGCTTTGCTCTCGACTTGGATGCTTATCGCCACCAGTGACTTTATCACTACCGGTGCCAGTCTCTGCAATGTACTGATTTTGCATATATCCTTATCCTCCCACATTCCTACAGCATACAGCATGTCACCATTCCTGCATTTGTTATCCATATTGTAGTGCACAGCAGCCACAATTAGTATACAAGTCTTTTAAGAGCTATGTGAATGACCAGTGCCGCCTTTACCTTTTCTGGCGCCGAGAGATACAGTTCGGAAATAGCTGACTGCCACACAAGTGACAGTTGCTTTCCAGCCAGTGTCAGGATTAATCTACGTCTACTCTCATTGCACATTACTACTGTCTTTGACTAATGATTGTTCTCTTCTGTTATGTGCTTGTGTATATCCCTACCGGCACCGGTCACTACAATGTACTGTTTTAGGATATATTCTTTATGATTTGTAATAACAGCAGTAATTCAAGTCCTGTATGCTATAGTCGTGTGGGCCCATACTGTTTTCCTTTTACTGTCATGGGCCCACCCGATCATTCCATTGAGCGTATCATTCATATGGGCCCATTTCCCTGTATTATTTTAGGATGGGCCCATACAAATTTTCGTAGCTCATGGGGTTCTACAATAACCGGCGCCGGTCATTCACTTAGCTCTTGACCTTGGATGCTTATCGCCACAAGTGACTTTATCACTACCGGTGCCGGTCACTACAATGTTTATCTTTTCCTACATAGACGACTTGTTAAGTGTCAAGGTGCTCCCTAACCTGATTCCGTACATCCTCCCAGTAAGCCAACAATTTCCTGTCCTTCTGAAGTTGGGCATCATTTTCTCGGACCGTCTCAGTCATCCTTTTCCATGTCGAATGCAGGTCATCGAAGATCTTCATCATTAATTGTATTTCGGCCAGGTCACCGGCAGCATATGGGACTGGCTGTAGGTCTTGCCAGGTGAACTGGATCTGATGAAACTTAAGATAAATTAAAGGACAACAACATGTTACTCACCTGTGGCCAATAAACCACCAGGAAGTCATGTGGAGTGAATGGGTATGAGTCATAGTTCTCCGGATTGTTCTGTTTACTCCACCAAGAATTGATATAGCTATCGACAATACGGGTGGGGTCATCAGCATCAACCTTCAAGTACCTTTGTATTGCTGGAATGTATTCTAGTTCCAGAAAATCTTTGCCCTCAGGATCATTGCATTCCGAGCACCCCAAAGTCCCATCCTGTACCATCTTTATGGTTTCCATAACGAGCAGGGGAGTGTATGGAGCACTGCCACCCATAGAGGCATAAATTCCGGTGGCCATCAAGAATTCCTTCTAAGTTGGTATTGGTGATCAGATAATTGGCAATCACAATATGTTCACTTACAGTCTTGAAAAATAGGCTAGACACCCACCCCAACCGTGACTCTTCATAGTCTTCATCGTTATCTACCGCAAGGATCCATGCAGTGATTGCAGCACAGAGATGTGACGTTCCATACAACAGCACTTCCTGCCCATGTGCTAGATCATTCTGTGCTGGTAGTAGTCCTGTAGTACTCTCTCGAATGCTGAGATCATGAGCTACCTGTTGAGCAGTGATGGCCTGCTCATGGAACTCAGTAGGTTTGACTGTAGGGTGAGGGTTCTCTAGGAAATCAGTGTTCCTCTGATGCTCGACTTCTATTTGATTCAATGCAGTAGCGAATTCGCCAGCAGTAACAGGGTCAGGTTTATATGGCCAGCAAGGCACAGATTTGAGGTTTGTATAGCAGGATATCATAACTTCAATGCAGTTGTAGATACAGAATGTTTGGACGATTAAGTAATCAATGGACAAAATTATCATCGGCGCCAGGAACAAGCACCAATGATAAGTCCGTATGGGCCGATGTCTATAGGAAAACCAGTGGTGGGCCAATATGATTGTTCCCTGTCAAATGGAATCATCGCATGGGCCCATGTATATGTGGTAAGCAGTTCAAACTCTTAACTACACCCTCTGTCAAGTCAGTAAAATTGTGCGCTCATACCTCTGGATTCTGGCCCCAACATTGGGACATTTGTTTATATCTAACCATAATCTATAGCAGGACATCACATCAGTGTCTAAAACAATCGGCTAGTGTGGCATGTCCCGGCGCTGCATGCATCCAACCATATCTGCTGTGACCCGACGCCATATGCATCCAACCGCCGATACCTGCTGACCTGCTGCTGCACTTTTTCCTACCAAACCTACAATGATCATCGGCACTGGGAACCAGCACCAACAATATGTCCGTATAGGCCGATGTCTATAAGAAAACCAGTGGTGGGCCAATACGATTGTGCAGTATCACACGCATTGCATGGGCCCATGTATATGTGGTAACATGTAGTAAAATGATGACCGTGCTAGCTGGCGCCATGATTCAGATGTTGCTGCCGCCGAGAATTCTTCAGTGAAGCTGTATACTGGGCCCACATGGATGCATCACACCCTGGGCCCACACGAGTCTTTCCTGATGTGGGCTCAATCCACTACTGACGGATCTATTGTCATTTTGCAGAAATCCGCTGAATGGATATACCGTTGTTTTTTACTGAACAGTGTGACAATGCACGTGATAGAGACAGCAGGAAGAAGTTTGAACACTGGTGATCCAGGGGTGGGGAGAGCTTTCTGAGAACACTTCGAAGGAGAGGGTGGTGGCTCCACAACTTCACTAAAAGAACATGAGAAGAAAGTAAGTAAATTTTCATAAAAAAAATATGTCGTACATACACATCAGAGGAGTCGCTTTCTACAACCGCAACTGCGGCAGCCTTACGTTTTTTTGAAGGGGTTGCACTAGCACACCTGCTCAGAAAGAAGAAGAAATAAGTAAAGGTAACAACTTACGAGGAACCCACAGCCAACTGATCAGCAATTAAGCTACAAAATATTAGAAGGTATACAATCCACCATGGAAAAATGACAACGAACAAATTCAAATCAAATGCAGGACTTCAAGGAAAAAGACAGTCAGACCATGACAGTAGAAGAGCCAACATCAACACATACACTCCACTTTTTTGGTGAGTAGCCATCTTTGTTGGAGAGCTTTTGGAGGCGCATTTGGCAGACATTTGGAATCGGCTTGGTGTACTGTCAGGTGAGAGTGAAGTAGTGAGAGTGACATAGGGAAGTGGATATAAAAAGGACACAAAGCAAACAGTCACAGTAAGGTTATATAGCTGACAGCAGATAAGCAGACATCAAAGCATCACTTGGATTGAAGCGGCCTAAAAAGATAAGAAACAGAAGACCTCAGCAAAGGAAAGAGGAGAGGAGAAAGACAACAAGGATCCTCCAGTGATCAACTACCCCAGAGCACAGCTCCATTGCATCCATACCAGAACCTAAGATTTCTAATATGACTGAATACAATAGGAATGAATATTGCAGAAAACGGAGCGCAAAAAGTACAATAAGGAATTAAGGAACTTACATTGGTGACAACAGCGATGGTGCTTACACATGGAAGAGACAACAGGATAGAAGAGACAGACCCAATCCACGGATCCGCCACACCTTGAAAGAAAACAAAAAGGTAAAAGAAGATGACAGATAGGGACTTTACCATGGCAAGCACAACATCTTGATGGTCACAAGCTCAAAAACAGCAAGAGAGCTTCCTAACATGATAGCAGATGATCCTAACATGACAGCAGATGAGTGAGACACCAGAGTAATTATAATTCTGATTTTGATTCACCTGCAACGAGAACCCCGTGGTGGCATGATTAATCACCAGGGGTAGCCATCAGCCATCAGACGCCAGCAGGAGATGATGCACACAACACAGCATGATATGGTGCTATAGGATGAAGCATTGAATAAGTCGATAGCATGAAGTGTGCAGTTTTAAAGACCCATATTAGGACTCACCTGCACAATTCTGACTAGCATGCTTGACAAGAGCTATGACAAGGATGGAGCGCATAAGTCAACGCACTGAAAAATTACCTTTGGGAAACAACACTTACTCGATGCAGGAAACGTGCTGGAGCAGAGTGCCACAGAGGCAACGAGCGCGGAGGAAGATTACCGCCTAGCAAGACTGTTCAATGTAAGTTGCTAGCTGTTAGGTGATGACAAACCCTGACCAACAACTGACCGAAAAATCATTGAATTTTGGTTGGGCAGGACAAAGGTGCTTTCAATGAAACGTACTCGATCAGAAAAACTGAAAAACCAGAGTCATGGCATCTGATAGACAATAGGCTCAGCGACGAAGGAGGAATTGAAGAGGCAGTGTTTACCATTCAAGGAATACTGGTAGCAAAGGAGCTGCCACCTCTGCAACAGAAGCCAAAGTAAGCAGTACCGGCTATGCAAACTTGATTTGTATACCTCATAATTTGAACAGAATAACTGCCCAGCGATATAGATTTCTTTGGCAATGAGTCGCATTAACAGGTCTCGGCTCTCCAACATTCACGAGCACATTAAATGCTGCTGTTGAAATATATGGTTGTTTCGACCGTCAATTTTCAGAGGGCATCTTGGAGAGCTGGACGGCCTCACAGGAGACACTTGACATGCCCTGTTTTGACATCTCAAACCATTACTTGATGCCAGCAAAAGAGACAAATGACCCAGATATAGCGTTTCAAAAGGGAGTAGACCCTCGAGGCATACTGCGTGGAATGGCAGACTGAGACGGAACATGTTTGTACGTACATACAGAGGATAACCAGGTGCAATATTTCTCCACATGCAGAGAAGCAAATGGAAACAGAAAGTGGGTGGAGGCACAAAGAACATTGTTTTGATGCTCACCATTGATCAACAGATTTCTGCCATGCAAACCTCAGTCTTTCCGGATCGGAGACATTGTTCAAGCTCAGTTATCCTTTGTAGTGATTCCTATAAAGGATGGACAGCGCAAAATGCTCATGGTATTGCGATCCCTAGCGCTGTTGGATGGAAACTTCGGCCAGGTTTTCAGAAATTCAACAACCAAATCACAATGGAAGCTAATGTGCCATGTCTACAACAGGTCAAATGTCATTTGAAGAAAAGCGACAATAGGAAGGCGCCAAATGAGATAGTAACAGTGAAGCGAAGAGTTGGGTACAGTGGCAAGACGAACCTGAATGACAAGGAGGATGAGGCAAGACATGAGAAATGTAACAAGATGTACACTAGCAACAATGAAGGGTAGTATCAGAGTATAATATGTAGCAGACAACAGACAAACACGCTGAAGAAATTTAGACATGCAGCATGGTCGAGTTGACTCAAGTTGAAGAGATGACCCAGGCTGGTGCGATAACAAGTCTCTATACTTAGTCAGCCAGTTATAAATAACAAGTCTTCTTTCCTGTAATGCAAGCAAAATGGGATCACACATGTTATCAAAGTGACCAATGACACACACCTGCACGTAACATCTTGATTCACTTACGTGCAACATTTGGAGCCACAAAGTGTCTAGAGCTGGGTCGATAGATTTACGAAGCACTGGTCTATTACATTGTCATCTGGATGTAAGTTGTGTGATTAGGTGTCGAACAGCACAGCATTGCCAGAAGGAGGGTAGCCCTATTATATAACTAAGTTGAACGATCTAGAAGTGCACAGGGCCCACAGTGTCATTAGTCAAAGAAGGAAATAAAGAAGTCGATCTGTCATGTGGATGGATCAACGAATGTCGAAGGATGCACATTCAACTGTCAGTATATAGTGAAGCAAGTTTCAAATTGATGTTCCGAGTCGCAGACACTGCACAATGACTGCTCCAGAGCCTTTGCCAACTGAGCTAATCTCCAAAATCATATGGCTATGCCTCCAGGAAGATTTTTTGAACCTTTCCCTCACCAACCAAGAATTCCATCCTTGGTGGTTGAATCTCTGGCATGTATCAACACAGTTCCGTGACATACTGAATGAACACCCAAATCCTTACAGCATATTTTCGACCACATTCCATATTGACAACGATTCATTCAGCAAGGCGTCTGTGCAGTTCAAGAGATGAGTGTATCACATAAACGCACACTGTGAAGCCACTCCTTTCCACCTCATGCTCGACTCGATGTTTGAGGCACGCACCACCCCCACAGCACCCACTTCAGCCACTGCTGTACATTCAGTGTTCCTCATGTTGAAAGATCTACATGCTCTTGTCCACTCGGTCCACACCTTGCGTCTCAGCGTTCCTCATCTATCCGCCCAAGCGCTTGAAATCCCACTCTTCCCTGGTATCGTGCATGCATATCTGAACTTAGGGGGAGCGCTCCACACGCCCCGTTGTATCTATCCCAACGTCCATACCAATTGATCACTGAATCAACCGACAACACAATTTTCACTGCACACTCCTACACTGGAGTCTCTGTCAGTAACAACGACTGCAAGCACCCAACTCCATGTACCTGAGTTTGGCAATCCAACTCAACTTTGTGGATGGGTTTCAAGCAACGATGGCCTTGCCGAGCTTCATTGCAATGTCATCCCAGCTCACACATCTCCAACTGACCTTGAGGAACACGCTAAAATGGTGCACCAATATACTCCACCTCCCCAACCTCTCAAATATTCTTATATGCACTGTTGGTGACCCAGGTGGCAATGCTGAACCTCAGACAGGTATCATCTTCAATGCTCCACAAGTCAAAGCAGTACACTTGATGGTCACTGATACCCACACCATCGCATTCCATGAAGGTGTGCTCCCTTCGACCATTGAGCACATAGAGATCGCAACTCCACATTCGTTGTTCATGCTGGTCGATGTTCCAACGCTGCTGCATGGAGAAGGTGTTAGTTCGATCCACCACAACTTCATCACCCATGTCGCAGTGCACAACCTCCCTGTGCAAACATCTATACCAACACCAGTGTGTTGGCCCATGCTCAAGAACCTCGTCATCACATTCGAATTCTGAATTGCGGACTTCCTCAGACATATAGACATGCCTGCAATTGAAGTGATATGGTTAATTTATCCACATTGGCTGCTCTGGTTACTGTCCAGACCATTGCAAACGTCTTACCCATCATTCCCAGGGGTCTCTGATGACTCTGACGATGAAGGGGAAGATGAAACCAATCAGTACAATTTTGACAATGATCAAGACGTCGCGTCAGATGGTAGTGATGATGGTTACATACGACACAATGCAACCCTCATGCACACACTTGTCCTTCATTGCGAAGAAGAAAGAAAGAAGCTCAGCGATCAATTTCCCCAAATTGAAGTATGCACATATGATAACCATCAACAGCTTGACCACCACCGCTTTGATAGACTACCACACCTCTTGTTATTGGGCTTAGTTATGAATGTAGGCATGCATTTTGATATACCATTAGAAAGGACTAAATAGTATCAATGTTGTCTGAATCTTGCTCGTTGAACGTTGAACATCAAAGCAATCAGCATTTGCCGCAACGTGAAAAGCACTTGGCATTTACCGCAACGAAAAAGTGCAAGGGCAGACTCATGCAATACAACAAACAACAAACACATTACTAAAGGTATCGGTGTCGGCAAACGCCGCAATGTTGGTGCAAACAGCTTACTCAAGTCAAGGGATAAAAACTCACACATGCAAACACTGATTGAAAAGCATCATGCATCGGCAAACGCCGCAATGTAAGGGCGAACATATTCCCACGCTTCCTCAACTCGAGGGATAAAACCTCATTCTCAATTCTGAGAACTCGGAACTAAAATTTGCACATATCAGATATGGAACAACGCTTACTTCATGCTGCTTCAGCAGCCAGGAAGCAAGAGATTCTAAGAGTGAATGCAAGGGGGTGGTGGAACAGGAATCCCAAACTGCAGGTAGGATTAGGGGGGCCCTGCTGGAGGCTGAAAAAAACTATACTAGGGTATACTGTATATACAACACTGATAGGTGTTGTTGAGCCACCAAATGGGTTCTATAGACTTGTAAACTATGAACAATGACTTTCTTTGGGCATGAATTACTTAGGATAGTTGTAGAATAGCTCCCAAACCAGTAGAAACTGTAGATTTACTGAAAATGTGTGTTGTGATCCTAAGAAAGTTGCCAGGAGAAATTGTTCTGTTGACACATCATCAGCAAATTGGGCATGACATGGCATGGTTTCTTGTTCAACATATTGTTGCAAAAAGGGGGAATAGTGCCCATGGGTTACAAGTGCTCAAAAAGCACAATACAGTACAGTGAAGTATATATACTGGTAACTAGCTAACAAAGGCAGAACACTGATAAGGATCAATAACAGAAGGGTATCAGGGCCAAAGAGCAGCCTGAGATGGCTGAGCTTGATATCTCAACACACACACAAAATATTGAAGTTGCAGGTGTTACATGGGTTCAAAATCACAGCTAGCCCTAGTAAGAAGCATAGGAATTGTGCTGCTAGCCAGTCTGTACTATACAGTGATCAATTTTCTTTGGGAAAATTGCTTGGGGAAAAAACTGCACATGATGGAAAATTTCCATATATGGCAGAAAGGGGCCAATTGAGGGGCCAAGAAAAAAAACTCAGTGAACGTGTGACTTTCCTGTTCCACAACCCCCTTGTGACACCCTGTTATTTGTTATTGCTGTTCATCATAATAGATAAACTGTTTAACCATCTATATACTGTATAACTACTGTGTACACCACCTTGAGGCCCAAGCCCTATACATAAACATATACATATACAGTATAAACTGTATAAGATAGTTATATAGATAGAACAGTTGGAGCCTTAATTTAAATTAACTTGTGCGACTCATGAGTCTAGACCTTACCATCCCAAACTCGAATCTTCCAGCAAGTCTGTTGTTATTCCAAATTTGAAAATGTACTAGTATTCCCCGTGCTTAAGCATACATATACCTAACATCATCTTGGCTGAACCATTCTGTAAGTCAGCTGTTTCTTCAACTTTGGCCCCATTGCTATTGGTAGGTGGGAATACATGGCCAATCGGCTGAACTGTCCTCTACATGTAATTATTTAGATGTGCCTTGCACATTGGAACCTTGGCCAAGATATCAGGTTCATCCACCAAAGGCTGACAGACTAGATGACCAGTCGAACTATCTTGGGCGGCTCCATTACTTTTGTACATCAGCAATGTTGGAGTTTTCCCACGGCAATCTATAGCACACATAGCAAACACACCAAATGACATAGCACCCATAGTGCCCATAATGATGACAGTGCTCAATATAGCACTACCTAGCATTTACCCCTTTTAGATTCTAGGAACCACTGCTTTTCCACCACAAAGAACTGTGGGAACTAATCTGCCTGGCCAAATTGTTTCCCACACTTCTTGCCATTGTTGCCGGCATCACCAGCATGACATTTCTGAGAGCTCATTTTGATCTTTGTGCTAAGTTGAGTAACCCTGCCCTAATGTCAAGTCACATGTATGTTGAATTTCATAGAAAATTGTCGAGCTCAGTGTTCCATCAAGCTTAGCCTTCTGTCCATTCCCCTGTCATTGTCTCATCAGATCCTGCCGCCTTCCTCTCTCCATCAGGACTACTACCACTCCACCACCACTCACCATGCCGAAAGTGTTGCCCATGTGGCAAACATGGTATTTTGGATGCAAGGGAGGCCCAAACAATGGTAGACATTGTTTGGGCCCTCGGTAAGCTGTTTTTATATTTTTTTATATTTGTTTCTTGTTCTTATCATCTAAATATTGCCTCACTCATCTTTTTAGGATGTAAGCTACTCATAATGACAAAAGTGGATGCAAGATGATGCCCAACCATGCCCAATCTATGGCCCTCCCCGTCCAAATGGGATGTGGGGCTCGTTTATGTCTCGGAGACCAAGTAGCAGTGCTAGGAGAGCCAGGTAAGCCCCCACTTGAACCCATTGCCATTCCACATCACAGCTAACCTCCCCTGAAACCAGGGATGACGAGGCCCAGTGCCTGCTCCCATGCCTGTGAGGTCCCTCTCGCGACGTGCATCAGTGGTGGCTCAGTGTCGGGAGAGCCATGTAAGTGCCCACCTGAACCCCATTGCCTACCACATCACAGCTCACCCTCCCCAAAAGAGGAACTGTTCGCCACGAGGCCCAGCTCCTGCCCCAATGCTTGCGAGTTCCCACTTGCGGCATGCATCATGGTGGCTGAGCACCAGGAGAGCCAGGTAAGCATCCACCTGGACCCACCTCTGCACTATATCACAACCAACCCCCAAAAAAATCAGCACCTGCGAGCCTGCAGCATGCCTCATTGCGACAGTGGTGGCTCTCGACAACAACACCAGCACCAGGTACCCAAAGACAAGACAATCCCCAGCCTATGTAACGATGGCGATCGACACAGCACCCGCCCCCCATGCCTATGAGCAACTGCTCGTAGGGTAGTTTGTGGGTGCACCCTCGACATGGGTTGCACAATGTGCAATGACGCGCATTCCATGGAACATGCCAGGTTGGTCATGTAAGTTTTGTTAATGGACAGATATGAACTTCTCAGTAGACAATACAAGTGTAATAGGTAGTAGTAGTAGTAGTATTATATTGTGGAATAGATTTTTGTTTTGCTCTTAATGTCTTGAAGATGTTGAACATAAAATAGTTGTAAGATTAATAATAGATTTTTGCTGATAGAACCTTGCTAGAGAGCACTACAAAGCACTACATAGCACTACATAATGGAAGTATGAGACTATGTGAACAAGGTAGGGTGCTATGGATGTCTACAGAATGAAAGAACCATGCTACAACACTATGATGCTATGGAGCACTATGTAGTGCTGTGTAGTTGACCCCGACATTACTGATGTAGGTCGGCATACATAGCCGTCAGCCGGACCATCCTCTACATGTAATTATCTAGATGTGCCTTACACATTGTAACCTCAGCCGAACTATCAAGTACATCCACCAAGGCTGACAGACTGGATGACCAGTCGAACTATCTTGAGCGGCTCCATCATCAGGAAAATCTGACACTAACTTATTATGCTTAATGTCTCCTTATTGCACTTAAAGTGGAAATTAAGGAAGATTAAGCAAATGGCTGTTAAGGAAATTCTGCTTAGAATAAGTAGGGTCGTTTCCTGAATTAAGCAAAATTCCCCTTATTCACGCTTATATCACTTCTTAAACCACTTTTGGGCTCTTAGGGGGCTGCCTAGCCATGTCAATAAGGAAACTTAAGCAGCAGTTTAAGCAAAAAAATAAGAATAATATATATATATAAGCACATCGCTGACTACGGTTTCATCCCTGCTCCCGTCATTCCCATGTGTTTACCTAACCCCCACTTGACACCCCTTTTCACTGTCCTAAATGCTCCCCTTCACCCCCAATCATTGCTGCTCCCCCATCATCATGGCGGCCTTGTCATCGTCGTCATTCCACCTGCGATCCACCTGAGCGGTTGCTCACGAGGCTGGTGGCTGGTGGCATGCTGTTCGTCGTTATGGTGTCCTGGTTGGGCATTGTGCCATCTCAATGCTACAAAGCAAAAAACCCCATCTCGCTGTGAGGGAGATGACGGGGGGTGAGGGGTGGTGGTGTTCCTCACGTCGTGGTACCTGCTACGGTGGGTGCTGCTGTCATGTCACCCCATCTTCCTTGTGGCCTTCCTTGTGGGCATATGGTCATGCTACCACCTAACCACCCCACAAACAGGGGCTCATAGCAGTAGTGGGGGGTCGATCAGAGGGTGCCCATCATCGTTGTCAATAGTAAAATCACTACCTAAAATTTTTGTTGTTAGCCACAAGGAAATGAAATTAGAAAAGGGGAAAGAAAAAAACTCGCCTTTTGATGTTTTTTTTGGCCCCATCACCGTTCTCTTCCTCCTCGCCGCATGCGTCGTTTGTACCCCTCTCCATCCCGGTCCCCTGGCATTGTCATTGCTCCCCGTTTGTACCCCATGAGCAGTCGTTCGCCGCGGTGGTTAGAGGTGCTGTGGTAGCAGTTCATCATTCATCATCGTCATCCTCTCCCCCTTGTGGTTCATCTTCATCTTCGTCATTTGTCCCTCCATCCACCCTGCGAGCAGGGGCTCGCAGCAGTGGGTTCTCCTGATCCCGTCCTGGGTCGTCGTCCTAGGCGTGGGTGTCTTGGTGCCATCTCATTGTTACAACATACATAGAATATGAATCTTGCTTGCAGTCACTAGTGGCTCTGGCTGGCATGGATATGGTGTAGAGGTCTGGAGCGGAAGCGGTGGATTGAACACAAACAACGTGTGACGTCGGTGATGCTGAGTTTGAATTTCCATTTTCGGGAAATGCCGAGAGGGACTTGGAAGAAAATTCGAAAAAGTCCTTAAGGCCTTAAGGGATTACACGCTCCTTACGGCCTTAATTTGCTTACATGTTGCTTATACCGCTTGGTTGATTATATCTGCTTAACGGTTATCAGTTTTAAGGGAAAAAATGAACTTATTTCCTTAATTCCCCTTAATTCCCTTAATTGGGGTTTAAGCCAAATAAGCCAAATAAGTCGATCCTTGATTTTGCTGATGATTTCTTTTGTAGGTGGGCGTACATGCCCGTCAGCCGAACTGTCCTCTACATGTAATTATCTTAGCATTGTAACCTCGGCCGAACTATCAAGTACATCCATCCACCAAGGCTGACAGACTGGATGACCGGTCGAACTATCTTGAGCGGCTCCATTTCTTTTGTAGGTGGGCATACATGCCGGGCCGTCAGCTGAACTGTCCTCTACATGTAATTATCTAGATGTGCCTTACCCATTGTAACCTCGGCCGAACTATCAAGTACATCCATCCGCCAAGGCTGACAGACTGGATGACTGGTCAAACTATCTTGGGCGGCTCCATTGATTTGGGTTGCTTTGGTAGGTGAGCATACATGCCCATCAGCCGAACCGTCCTCTACAGGTAATATTCCTCTCTTCGATCTATACATTGATAACAAGTACGTCGACCGCTCGTTTCCCACCGTATGGTATGTGCATTTTCCCACATCGGATCAGTCGTATAGTAAGGACAAAATTAACTACTATGTGTGGAACGGTATGATTGGAAGCATGATTGGAAGTGTCTCAATGCCTGCCCCGATCAACCACTCCGAAATATGTCGTTTGGCCTGTATCTTACCTATTACTCCACGGATTCCCTTCGGTTCTGTTGCTTCCTATGCCATAGATCCCCCTCTATCTATATCAGCTGTCTGATTAGCAGCATGTCATGTTGCTGTTGAGTTATCTTTAGTTTATTGCCATTCTTGGAATGTGTGGTTCCAACCTCTTTCTCGTGCATTCTTTGGCCTCACCCCTTATCTGGATGGTCTGGGACTCAGGGGAACCTGTCCTAGTATGAGTGTATACCATCATCTCCACACTACTTTGAGATGTAGAAGCTCTGTATGATTTGGGTGAGTCACTGTATCCTAACTCAATATATTGACTATCCACCTCGTTTATACAGACTCATGGCTCACCCCAAGGTGTTAATTTTACTCATAGTACCTTGGTATGTCTATCTATACAGGTAACAGTGGTTTCCATGAGCTGGCATGGAGAAACAAGGAGAATAGGTGAGTAAGTGAAGACCTACCTTGCAGGATGAAGTATTGATTATATGGATTGATTGCAGGCTGAATCTGTGGGTTACATATATACCTTGAATGCCTAGGGTGAGTTTTGGATGATAGGTAAAGTGTGTGACTCATGGTGAGCCGCTTAGTTGGGTATGTTGATGGAGAACCTATGCCCTGGTGAGCCAGAACTTGTTATAACCTTTACTAACCCTTGTTCTATCTACTTTACTATTAGGCCTAGGAATCGAAGAAAACAAACGCTTTGGTGCCACGGATCTCACAGGGTGAGCATACCTCATCCTGAGTCCATATTCTCTTTTCTGGCTATGCTAATAGCTGTAGGGACCTCAGGGGGCCTATTAGCTCGTTTATTTGGATTATTGTACCCTCTTCCCATGCACATGTTATAAGGGGGCTGCCTAGATATGCAGGTAAGTGACAATCTCTCCCCCTCCCCATACAGGTATATTGACCCACATCCCCCTGCTCCCTGCCTCCAAACATCATCCCCCATCCACAGATACATCCATATACCTATTTACATGTATATATCTGACTACAGAGGATGCAGGAGCCCAGCAGAAAGATCCCTCTCTCCTCAATCTGTCACTCCTCCCCACTTCTTCCACTCCTAGCTCATGTAGCATCATTCCCTGTCATGTATATAGCTATATATATTATTATAGAGCTCTTTACACATAGTAGAGCCCTTCAATGAGGAGAGGAGACCCCTCCTTCTCCCCTTGTCAAGAGAGAATACTCACTCCATGCTTAATAGTATTGGTGATAAAGCAAGAATACAGGTTTATTATGACTATAAACACTATGACTATAAACACATACATACATGGAATATAGCAAAAAAAGTGAAGGGAAAAGGTCAGGAATGAGTGGAATAATGTGCTCATTGTCGGGGACAGCAAGCGCGAGGTTAGCCGAAGCTGTGCCGCGTGTTGATCAACCGTGGGAGACGATGATCGGATGGTGATCGGGATGGGACAAGTGGTGGGAACATGTCCCGCACATGTCCCGCACATCCCCGGGGTTCCTTATGTGAGCACAATGCCTTACCATGTTGAAGGGAAAGATCTTGGCAGGTGTTCTTGACGGGTAAGGGGATCAGTGATAAAGATAACAGATATGTTACCAAGCATTGATCTGATCACGCCCACTTATATGTTAGGTAAGTTGGGACCCTTAGGTGTTGCTGCTGGTGCTGGGGATTATGTAATCAAAACATCGCACCAAACAGGGCAAACTGTGGCTCATCTGGGCCTGCAGGCCTGCAAACCTAGGGGCCCTTGCCAGGACCTGCAAACCCTGGGCTTTGCTGTCATGGGGGGGCTGTAATCTGAGATATCTCTGCCTGCTGCCCTCATCTAGGTCTGCAGGCCCTGCAGGCCCTGCAAATCCTGCATCCATTTGACAGCTTTGCTGTCAGGTTTTAAATTCTCAGCCATCCCTGCCTTCTGCCCTCATCAGGGCCTGCAAACCCTGCAAACCCTGCATTTGATCCCCTTCACAGCTGTCAGGATTAGTTTCTGGGCATTTTAGGGATGCCAAAGTTTGGTTCAGTTCGGTTCTTTGAGAATTTCGCTGAACCTAGAACCGGACTTCAGGTTCGGTCCAGGCAATCTGCTGAACCCTGAACTGGACCATCGGTTCAGGTTCAGAAAGGGTTCGAACAGAGAACCGAACTTTTTTGTGCACAAAAAATCTGTAACGTGGTTCATACGACTTTGAAAAAGTAAAACATGTATATTATGAGTGACATAAATACAGGAAACTAGATTGAAGTACAGTTCAAATACAAGATGCTCATTCCAGGATCATGGTGTTGTGTTACAGGGATACTGTGGCACGAAGGGATCAGGAGGGCTACCCATCGTGTCCCGCTGTTTTGTTCTCAGAGCCATCTGAGTCATTGTCATTTAATCTGGGTCATTCTCCTCGCCACCTGGGGGGTTCCATTGGTCTTCCTGCTCTCATTTCAGTTGTGCTGCCTAGCCCATCATGTGTCATTGTCATTGTCGGTCGTGGCCACCTCAGTGTCGTTTCGTCTTTGTGGTCCCGGTTTCTTGTCATCCTCCAAGTCCCGGTTATCCTCATCCCTGCTGTCATCCCCGATCATTTCAATTTTCGCAGTACCCCCTTCGCTGGAACTCCCCCACTCTTTGACACCTGCTGATCTCATTGGTTGTGCTCATCTGTCGGTCAGTGTAATCCCTGTCCTTTCCCCACATTTGTGGTCTTTGTTTAGTGCATGGCTGTATGATGACAGCCCAGTTTGATGTCACTCAGGTTGATGCACTGTGCACCGAGTTTCCGATCAAAATCTTGGGAATGTGGAAGAGGTTGAAGAGGCTCGAGGTTGTCTCACACTCTGATCATTACTAGCAGTAACATGGGAAACTCTTTTCTCCAGAGTTTTCGGACGTCACAACAACTAAAAAAGGTTCGGTTTGAACCAGGTTCCACCTTGCCCGAACCCAGAACTGGACTTGTGGTCCAGTTCTGCACAACCATCGAACCTTGGACCAAACTTTGGTCCGGTTCTGAAAAGTTCAGGTTCAAACTTTGGTTCAGAACTGGACTGTGGCATCCCTAGGGCATTTGCAGATGGGGACTGTTCTGTGCTCTGTAGATAGACTGACTGGGCTATGTCTGCCTCAGGTGCTATTCATCAGCCACTGTTCCTCTGATTCTAAGGGGTATTTCTGGGTCATTATATGTAGAAAAATTACAGGCAGAGTCATAATAGTCTATGAGACTGGATTTTACTGTTTCTTTGGGCTTCTATGTGCATCATCAGGGAGCAGAGAAATTACACTCAAGCAACTGAATATCCACAAAAACCCATCCTCACTCCTGCTCATCTTTGCAGGCCATCAGAGATTTCTTTCCACCAGGATCAGAATGGCTCTGGAAGAGATGCAATCTTTACATAGACCTCCCACCTAGCTAATGCTT
Source organism: Tricholoma matsutake (assembly GCA_026075535.2). Classification (NCBI taxonomy): domain Eukaryota; kingdom Fungi; phylum Basidiomycota; class Agaricomycetes; order Agaricales; family Tricholomataceae; genus Tricholoma; species Tricholoma matsutake. The sequence continues at coordinate 75,206 of AP026550.1, read as the reverse complement.
TAGTCAAGTCTCATGTTGGACCAGAGTGACATCCTCATCTGATCTGCTTCCATCTTTCACCCTGAGTTTGTCTACTGATTCTGAAGAGACCAAATATCCACATGGGATCAACTGACCACCATGGCTTATGTGCAGAATATGAGTCATGAGGATTCAAGACCTCATTGCATTTCTTCCAGAAATCCTGTCAGAATCAGAAGACAAACTCAGGCTGAAATATGGAAGCAGATCAGATGAGGTTGTCAGTTTGTTCCAACATGATTTAAGATGAATGGGTGAGAGCAGAATACACAGCATTGGTAGTACTGCTTTATGTCACCAGCTGTTGTCTAAACACTGCAAGAATCTACTCACTAAGAATCTAGCTTCTGTTATGAGAGCAGAATACATGGCCAACACCAGGTGGTAGTACTGCTTGATGGCACTATGCAGGGTATTTAAAAAACACTGCAGTGAATAAGAACATAACAATAACACCCTTACATATGTCTCAGAAACCAACTCATTGAGTAAATGAGATGAGAACACCACTTATGTTTCTGAGGAGCTGAAGGTTCCTCAGAAACTGACTAATTGAGTAAATGTCTCAGAAAATGAGCTGCCCATGCTGGAGTCAGGTTGAGTGAGCAATGCAAATGAATGCCATGACAAAGGCATGGGTCATAAGCTTGTAACATAGGGGGCAAGGGTGTGGAGTGGCAATGATTAGGTAAAAATGGTCAGAAATGATGGCATTAAGTCAGGAATGATGGCATTAGGTCAGGAATGATGGCATTACATGAGATTACATGAGATTTGTCGGGTCTGACTAATATGGCTGAGTTTGAATTTTCGTCGTCCCCTATCACACAAGAGGCAGAGCAATATATGACCCTGGAGAATATGTTGGGAATAATAGGGAAAAAATAAAAGGAACCATCAGTAAAAAAATATTGTTTTTCCCACACTTTTCTCTTTGCTCTTGCTCAGCAAAAATAACTCATCCATTCCCGGGAGAAAATCAGGTGAAAATGGAGGGGAAATATATCTTTTTTTCCACATTTTCTCTATATCTGGTGAAAATAACATTTTTTCTCCTGACTTCCACAATTTTTTCACCTAGAAACAGATTAGTTATTTTTCCAGAGAAAAAAGTGGGAATATGTGGGAAAATGACCTTTTTCCCCCTAATGTTCACAAGGTTTTCTCCTGGAAACGGATTAGTTATTTTCCTGCAGCAACCAAAAGGACAAAGTGTGGGAAAATAATATATTTTTACTGATGGTTCCTTTTATTTTTCCCCAGTGAAAAAGTGTCTTTTTCTCCCATTATTCCCAACATTTTCTCCAGGGTAATATATTGCTCTGCCTCTTGTGTCACCATGGGCAAGCCTTGAGGCAGTTGATTCATAGTTGATTTGTAGTTAACTCATGTTTGACTCATGTTTGACTGGTAGTTGACATTTGTAGTGACATAATATACTTTAGTAATAACAATTCAGTGATGTTGACACTGAATGTTTATCATCTAGTTCATGTTATGGTTTTACTTGAAAACTTTATTCTGTACTGCAATACCAAAACAATTTTATCAGAACTATAATACACTACTGTTCCACCTCTGATCTATGCTGCAAGCCATTGCTCAGAGCTGTACCGAACATTTGTGGTGGTTTGGAAGGCTGCATCATCGTCGTAGGAACTAGGACTGGAGATAATGAAAAAATGTAAGATTAGTTAGGAATTGTAAGGAAATGAAATAAAAGAACTCACTTATGGCCCAAGAGATGTGTCAACATCTCTTGGCCTTATTGGTGTGTGCTTGGGGGATTTTTGGATCTCCGTTGCTGCTGTCATTGCGCATGTTGGTCATCCTGGGGTGCAGTGCACATCGCCATCAGTGTGGTTGTGAGCACCTGTGATCCACCCCACAAGCAGTGGCTCATAGGGCTGGGGGCAGGTGCCATGTCATTGCGGGGCTTTGGGATCATCGTCCTAGCCACCAGAACTTGTGATCTACCCCATGAGCAGCTGCTTGTAGGGCTCAGGTGGGAGTTATCAGGGGAAGGGGGGTTTGCTAGTAGCACCCACAATCCACCCTGCGAGCAGTTGCTTGCAGCGGTGGTGGGTGCTAGGTTCAAGGGGGGTGGAAGTGAAGAAGGGGAGGAGGGATGGCATACCTGGTGGCTGCTCATCACCCAGCCCCTCTGCTGTTGTCTGTTCTGTTTTTGCTGTTTTTGCTGTTTTCACCATCTCTGTGGTTGCGTCCATCATCTACACCCCCATCCACCCTGCAAGCGGTTGCTTGCAAGGTTGTTGGTCACTGTCATTTGGAAGGTAGCATAGTCGTTGTGGTAGGCAGAACCAAAGTAGATATTAAAAGAACAAGATTAGTTACACAAAAATGAATTATAGCAAAAAACATACCTACAGCCCACGAGACGTCAATGACATCTTGTAGGCTGTTGTTTCTTTTCTCAGTGTTTGGGTAGCCTGTTCCCCAGCGAGTGCCCCTGCAGCCCATCAGAACCAAAATGAACTCCTCGCATCCCATGTAGATGGGGAGGAGGCAGCATATGTCATTGTAGCTTTCATGAGATAACCTGATAATGACGAGGAAAAAATTGTTAGTAATTATAAAGGAATGCAACAATGGAAAGACTTACAGATGTTGGGTAGGGTGTCGACAACTCGACATGGTGAGTTTGGCAGGTTCCCATGCATCGCATGATTGTGCTTGCAGCAATTTTGAGTTCCTTTGTTCTCAACATGTTCGAGCATACTTGTCTTCTGGCTTGACTGGATACCTGGGCTCTTTATTCCTTCATCTTCTATGCCAGACAACCCTGACTCTGACATTCCAATGGATCCTCCTGCAAGTTCTAGCTCAGGGGAGGCTGGACTTGGCAAGTGCAAGTGTTCTCTGGGCAATGTGAACCCTAGTTCAAGAGCTTTGCAAGCAAAGAAAGCCCGCAAGGCCTTCACAAAGCGGCCCAAGAAGCCCAAGAAGCCTAGTGATTGGCACATGAGAAAGGGAGAGGTACCAAAGGAGGCAGAGAAGACAAAGGTAAACAACATTCATTGTATTCAAGCACTTTAAAGTCTAAATCACTTTCAGGCTGCACTTGAGCTTCATCTCCCTGTCCTTTGGGGCTTACTGCACCAGACTACTGTCCCCCTCAAGGTCACAGCAGATGACAAAGTACCCTTCACCCATCGCTTTACCTCTGAAGCACAATTGCAGAACTCTGTCACAGCCAGTCTTGATGACAACTCAGCTAGCATTCAGGGTGCCCAAACGAAAGTTCGCGAGCTCCTTAACTCTATTTCAGACTCAGTTGGGATTATCACCAACAATATCAAGTGCATTCTGGAATCTCATCTATTGCTCATGTTCAGGTCGGTGGCATGCCTTGGGCTTCAACAGTGGGCACCTGATGTCTTGAGTAATGATCCGGAGTCTATGTATAATCTCCTTCATGAGCACATTGCCCTCAAAACATTTGAACAGGTCTCAGGTGCATTTGGATACTCTCATATGGGAGCAAACCTGTCATGTATCAATGATTTTGTGCTCATGCGTAAACTTTATTGAAGCTTTGTTTTCTTGTATATGCATGGTATTGCCAAGTTGGAGGCAAAGAATCTGGGAAGTGTTGTGAAGGCAAAGCAGATGACTGGAGTGTGGAAGCGACATAGTGTGGTATGTAATTTCCAGAATTCCATATATGCCATTTTCAGATTGTATTCACTAATAAACCTTGATAGCTTGCTGATGGCAGGACTGATGTGTTCCAGGCACATGGTTTCAATAAGCAGGTTGTGGCCTTGGTTAGGGAGAATGAGGCCCATTCGGATGATGAGTTGGCTGAAGGGAATGCTGAGTCAGTGTACTACATCAAGGAGAAGGAGGGACGTGCAAAGAAAGTCACTGCATTCTTTAGAATGGCTGATGAAGAGCACAAGCGGATGAATAGAAGCAAAAGAAGACACCTTAAGTTGGCCAATCTTTGTTTTTCTTTTTTTACATTTGACTAATTCCATTTATCTGTAGATCAGAGAGACATCATGAAGACCCCCCCATGCCAATGTTATCAGAACTCACTGCTCTCCCAAAGAAGGTTCCAATTGACTGGTTTGATCCTATCTATTGGAACAATCTTTCTATCCGTGAGCATGCCCAAATTCCAATATATCAAGAATGGTACTTATGTTGCTCTGCCATCTGCAGAGCTCTGCACCACCTGGGATGAGTGTGAGAAATGGAAGAATATGCCAGAGAAGGAGTTTATGGCCAAATATGGTGATGCAGTACAGGCAGAATACAAGATGCCTATGGCAGATGAATTGGAACGACTTGAGCAGCAGGATGAGGAGGATGAAGTTGAAGAAGAGCTGGATGTATCGGGTGAGTGGTCAGGAGATGAATGAGATATGGGTGTTGTTCAGTACATATTCTGGTTAATGGTGGTAATTGATTTACTTACCTCTTCATATTCATGCTTGCTGAGTCACTTAATATATTTCAAATTAATACCATCTTTTCTATTTATTTAAAGCTATATACACATTGCCAGGAAGTTGTGGGAACAGGCATATTGGGTAAAAACAAGACATAAGGGATATCCAAATGCAATTTTCCAAGAAAGTGGACCTTATGACAAGTCCAGCAAGCCTATGTTTATCTATTGAATAATTGATCTAGAAAACAATTGTTAAAAACTCCTTGAAATTCTGGTCTGAGGAGACAGGATGCAAAATTATTGGCACCCTCTGTTTGGAGCCCAACAGACAACCAGGACCTTCCTGCCAATACCATAGGTGCCTGCTGGCCACTGGACAGTTGTGACATGAGTGATAATATGAACAGGCTCAATGATACTGAGGTTGTCAGAGGGGAGTGCATCAACAATTCGTACCATAAATCCAGGGTGGTGTATGAATGGTGCCTGCCTCTCCTCTTGTATAGATAGTGATTGATGCTTATAAAGGTGCACATTATTCCCTCCAGTGGAAGTCTCCAAATGTTTTGAATGAATCCTGTATCATGAACCTGTGACAATGGATTGTAGAACTTTATAGCACTGTTTCCTTTATGTGACTTTTCACAACTGAATGTGCACTCATCACGGTGCACCTGCAGAAGATGCTGGGCTTGTGGAGGGAGAATAATGGCATTTAGTGGATGGGGAAGATCAGAGAAAGCTCGGTATGGTCTTCCTGTCTGGTGAAGATAATCAAGCAGATTATTGTAATCTACTTCCAGAAGACAAGGTGCCTTTGCTAGAATATCTGCCACTTCTGTAGGTGGAAGAGGTACTGGATGGTCATCCATGGCCATGTCTGCTGGCTCAAGAATATCACATAATTCTTTTAAATCATCTTCACTGTGCAGCAAAGCATTTACATGTGCTTGACGACTCATCTGATGGAGCATTGTAAGATCTAAATCCCCTGATTGAGGTATTAGCTATTAGCTTCTAAGCAAAATAATTGAAACACTTATGGAGATGGTGATTGGTGTTCATTTTTTGCAACTTTCCATTCATTCATTCACCTGGAAACTCACTAAAAGAAGCCAAAGGACCCCAATATTTGAGAAGAGCACCATTATGCATTGCATAATGATGGTTTGGCTTGGATGGACGATGTGGAAAAAGTTGTTGAATAGCAGTTCGATATTGAATATAATGCTGAGTATAGGCATCAGCATCAGCATTGGAGGTTTGATATGCAGCTACAATATTTGTTGCTGCAACAACATGATAGAAGCAGTAGAAGTGCTGGTGATGGAAATTTGTGCCAGTAGTTATGTACCAGAATTCAGGAATAATAAGGGGAAAGATACATGTGAAGAGGGTGAGATACTCCCAAGCTTTGAGCTTGCCATGGTTTGGTTCACCAAGATTGGTTGGCGGTCGTTGTATCCATGTTGGAAGAGTAATATCATGAATGCAACTTCTTATTGCCTGTAGCTCTGTTTCTGTGAAGCTAAAAGGCAAAGATTCAACAGGAATATAATTATCACCATCATCATCATCAGAATTGAAGTCATATGCATAGGGATTTATGTGGCTCTGTGTGGCTGTAGGTATTGATGATGAGGATGAGTCTGATAATCCAGAAGAAGATGGTGAGAGAGACATAGGTGGTGGTGTATGTTGCATTGCCATTGCAGCCTCAAGATTATGTTCAGCTGCTTCTTGAAGAAGGTCATCCAACTCTTCAGCAGAATCTGATACATCTGCTTCACTCCACTGTTCATCTTGTTCCACCTCTTTAGCTTTTTGGCTGTCATGCTCATCTCGTCCAATTCCCCAGAGTGCACGAAGATGATGCTGTAAAACACCCTCAAGCCAATTATGCATAAAGCTTAGAATAACATGTTTGACTGGATCCCAATATGGAAGATTATGCAGTGGAGTCCATCGCACACCAGTTGTCGTTTGCAGAGCATTTTGACCAGCTTTGGTTGTCTGATGCAACCATGCCTCTGCCTGTGCTTGCACTTGTGCACCATTACAGAGTTCCCAAGATTGAATATTGAGATCCTCTAGTTGATCACTAGTGCAGAGGCAGAAAGAACAGAACATTGTGGCACTATGTCCCAAAAAGCCAGTAGCCTTGCAACTTCCCTCAAGATCAGCAATCACAGGTGCAATTTTTGCTTGCACAGGGGTGCCATCAGGATGTCTGGATGTTGGCAAATTTTGGCCTGGTGCAACACCATACTTGGCAACAGAGTTAACAACAGGGTCAAGAAGATGGGAGATAGTTGTGGGGTCAGGAAGATGAGGAGGAGGTGTTAGACCAACAATAAAGGTATTCTCAGATCAATACCGAAGATGAAAAGGTAAGTTCAAGCAATAAAGCAGGATTGCTCCACAAGACACTTTTTTGCCTATATATAAAATAAGCTGTGTCATAGTCTGTACAGAATTTGTTAACAACTTACCAGCAATCTTATTTGTATAAGGATTGAACCAATCAATATAGATTCCAAATAGTAGATGATAAGGAGACTGTAGAAAACCTTGCAAGTCATCCCAAGCAGGGCTATCCTGGATATCATTCATATTGGCACCAAAGGCAGCTAGTGGATGGTTTCTGTGGTGGTTGAAAGCCTCATGAAGGCAGTCTTCAATAACCTTGGAAGATAAAAAGAACTGAAGCCAAGAATCAAAGGATTGTGTAGTGTATAAACGATGTGGGACCCATTTAGGCCCATTTGGAGTATTCTGAATTGTCCAGAGTTTTGTGTTACAGGATTGTGATCTTGGGGATGCCTTCCACTGACATTGCCAAGGAATAGGACAAGAAAAGAGGGAAAAGCACTTGGGGCAACATGCTGTCCAGATAATTTCTGGCTCTGAACAGTGGAGCCGATATGCTGTATGGACATCATGAGGAAGTTTGATGTTTGGAAGCTTGACAATGAGTCCAGATGCAACCTCAACAATGGAGAGAGTTACAGAAATAATAAGTTGAAGTCCTTGTAGAATTTTGTTGGTGATAGAATGACTGACACCAGCTCTATTGTGGAGCCAGATGACAAGGAGGCAGATCATCTTTGTGATAATCACTGTAGAAAAGTTGATATCTGCACAATTAGTATTAGTCTGGGGCTAACAATAACAATCTAGCACTTACCTATGGGAGAATTAGATGCTCGAGAACGTTTTGGTGATGGGCTTGGGGATGATGATTGCTGCTTCCCCTTTGCCAGTTGTGATACAGGCCGTTTATCCTGTTTCTCATGCTTCAAACAGGTAGAACCATCAACATACTGTCCTGGCTGTTCAACACCATTGATGAAGATGGTTTTTGTCCTGCAAATTGTACAGTTACATATAACTGGAGGCATGGTGAACTTGGTGAAGGAAAAGAGGGGGAAAGAATGACAGCTGCAAGTGTTTTGGACCATTTTAATAGATACATCAAAATTGGTTGCTATTGTAACTGTGATGTACATCCTCTAACCATGCCAATGTAAAGTCTGATGCCAGTCACCATAGTCACTATCACAAACTGATTGATTTAAACAGATATTTGTTTGTAAAAAGGAAGCATCAATACAATTGTTCAGTTTGGCAGGATTATGTAATGAGCTGCAGTCAACCACGAGTCAACCATGAGTCAACTACGAGTCAACTATGGGTCAACTACGGGTCAACTGCCTTGGAACTTGCCCATTGTGTATGTACTGTTGCTGCTGGTGCTGGGGATTATGTAATCAAAACATCGCACCATACAGGGCAAACTGTGGCTCATCTGGGCCTGCAGGCCTGCAAACCAAACACTGGAGCCCTTGCCAGGGCCTGAAAACACTGGGGCCCTTGCCAGGGCCTACAACCCTTGCTGCTGACCTCCAACCTCTGTCTCCCTGCAGCCCTGATCAGCCTCTGTAAGCCCTGAAAACCATGGGTTTGAACCCCTTGCCAGCTGTGTTGCTGTCAGGTCTAGCTGGGTGCTGTTTTGTAGATTGGTTGAATGGCCTCTCAGGTGCTATTCCAGGATGAGCACATTTTGGGGGGTAAATTAGGGGTTCACTATCTCACTGGGTATTTCAGTTTGTCTGGGTTACAAAGTAGTAAAGAAATTACAGCCAGAATAAATTGGTTGAGTGAGGGGCCAATATTTTCCAAATTACACTCAGCCACCTCAACATCCACAAAAACTCTGTATGACAGCTGGATACCCAGTGCCCAGTATATGATTGCTCCCACCAATCTTGCAGGCCATCAGAGATTGCTTCCAACCAGGATCAGAATCACTCTGGACTCAAGAGATATAAGCTGATGCCAATCCATTATTACCTGCCACACCATGTCTTTTTATTACTTTGATCATGTAGTAATGCCTGCCAGTGCTCCAGTCATACCATTCAGGATGCCAAGTCTCATGTTGAACCAAACTGACACTCTTATTCATTGGCAATTGATCATCACCTGCACCATGTTGTTTGACTACTAAGTTGATCATGTAGTAATGCCTGCTCCAGTCATATCAGACATTCCATTCAGGACTCCAAGTGTCATGCTGGACCAAACTATTGCTCAGACTGAGATTGTCTACTAGTTCTGAAAAGTTCAGGAATGCACTCATTAAGGATTCAGACAAATAGATAAGAACAGAGTATGCAGCCAGGGTTAAAAAGAGTCACAATGAATAAGGATATGGAAATAATACTATCTAATTGTGTAAATAACATACAACAATCTACCTATGTTTCTGAGGAGCCAAAGGTTCCTCAGAAACTATCTCATTGAGTTAATAACATACAAATAATGACTTAAGACAAATGTCATTAAGTAAATAAAATCCAGAATTTATCCACATTTCTGAGGAGCCAACGGTTCCTCAGAAATTGACTCATTGAGTAAATCTCATAGAAAAATGAGCTGCCCATGCTGGAGTCAGGCTGAGTGGGCAACGCGAATGAATGCCATGACAAAGGCATGGGTCATAAGCTTGTATACCAGATGCTCTACCAACTGAGCTATCAGGTCTTACTGGGTTCAATACAACAATGTGATTTATATGTAACCAATAGTATCAATGCCACCTTAAACTTGTCCATTGTTACTATTGAACAGCAGGAAAGGATTTACTACATCTGTAACCACTGTTAAGGGACACCCATATTACATAATGATCAACATGTGTCAGATTACATAATCCAACACATTATCATTGGCATACTCACCATCCTCCTCCTCGTCATCATCCTCTTGGATGTGATTTTCTCCTTCTGGGAATGGTCTCCAATGTTGTATGTCTGGGGGCCCACACATTGCTGGATGAGGGCATTCAAACATTTCAGCATTCCATTCCCATTCCTCATCCTCAGACCCCTCAATGTTATGATGGTAGACTACCATGCATGCCATTCTTACAGGCTCAACTTCACCTGATGAGTATTCTGAGTCTTCCCTCAGGCTATGTGCACTGTGTTGTGCAGGAGGTGGGGAGCCATGATAGCTTGCCTCATATGGTGCTTTGTATGGAGCTTCATCTGGGCTATACATATCACCTTCAGATGATGAATTCTCAAATCCATATTTAGGTTGGTAATTATGCCACCCTCTCTCCCCTTTACAATGGTTTATCATTGTATTTGCAGGACACTTTGTTGAGGTGCTGCCACTCACATTGGCTCTCACTCCAATGCCAGATGACTCCCTGTACTCTTTGTATGGAGCTTCATCTGAGCTATACATATCACCTTCAGATGATGAATTCTCAAATCCATATCTAGATCGGTAATTATGCTGCCCTCTCTCCCCTTTACAATAGTTTATCATTGTATTTGTCAAATATTGCACCAAGGTGCCACCACTCGCATTGGTTCTCACTCCAATGCCAGATGACTCCCCATACTTTGTAACACAGCTACATGTTGCATCACATGATATGTGACCAATATCATGCGTTGAATTTTGATGCATCTCAACTCTGGCATCTTTCATGTCTCGCAGACAACATTTAATGTTGTCCTGACTCTCTCTCCTGGCTGTGGTGTGTGCCACTGGCCCTTTCCTTGACTTGTAGTCCTATTTTGGGACTTGTGGCTGTGCATACATGGCCCCATTTCGAGTTGTAGGTGAGTTTGATGAAACTGTCTGTTTCATCCCTTCATTGACATTCATTTTTGGATGTTCATAGTTCATTGCACCCATTAGGTGCATCCTCACTTCCCCTGACTCTTTATCAGGTCCCTTCCAGACCTTATCAGGTAAGTCTTTGATCTCACCTTGTTCTCGAGATGAATTTGTCAGTTTCTTTTAGAATCAATGTTCAACTTCAAACGTCTTTCATTTACCACATCATTGTGATGCAGCTCCAGCCTTTTGAGTACCCGAGAATGCAGATGTTCATCAGGTAACCATTGCATTTCCTGTTTTGGGTTGCATGGCTGTGTATACACAGCCCCAGGTGAGTTTGGTGGAACGTCATGTTCCACCTTGTTACTGATGTTAATCTTCAAATGTTCATCGCTTGTTGCACCTGTTGGGTGCTTCTCCAGCTGGCCACCTCCCTTATCAGGTCCTTTTCGGACCTTACTATATGAGTCTGGCCTTTTACCTTGGTCTTGAGGTTCAACTGATGAATTTGCCAGTTTTCTTTCAGTTTCAGCATTTGTCTTCGAACACCCATCATCAGCTGCATTGTTCTGATGCCACATGTGTCAGTGACTTACACCCTATACAGATGGAATTTATTTTAGTGCATTTTGCCCAAGTGCCATGGGCCAGTTAATGTGGGCCTAATAGCATGTCACAGCTCATGAGTGATGGATGAGCCCTTCATGCTGCATAAATACATTAGAGATAGACTAGCTTAAGGATAGGCCATAGATCATTTTGCCCATGTGGGCCAAATAGTATGAATAGGCCATAGGTGGTTGATAGGCCTGTTAGACTGCATTTATAGACTAATAGTGATGGATGGGCCCTCCATACTATACAAACCCAGTAGAGATGGACTGACTTAAGAATAGGTTATATAGATCATTAGCCTTTGAGCAGCCCTAGCAGGGTCAGCCACTTAAGATGGGTGGGCCCATGCAGAGGGTTCCCACTGAAGCTTTTTCAACTGATGAGTCCAATCAGCTTGCCTACTATACCATTTCACACTTGCATACCTAAGTTGGAGGTGTCAGGGATATTATTACAAAGCTATGGGAAAATGAGTGGGTGCATAAAGAGAATAGGCCATTTTCTAACCAATGTTCAGTTATCAAAACCTGACTGACTTGAACACCCACACATTGGTAAACATATAGAAATGCTAGTGTGCAGTTGTGGTTAGCAGAAGACATATGATAAGTGACTGGAGGTCCTGTAGTAACATGGAAAACTATCAGAATATCAAGTGCTGTGTTGCAATTTCCTCTCACTGTCAGCTCATCAAAGGACGTAATGATGACCCAATTCAAGTTGGGGCTATGAAACTGGATCAATGTCCAACCAAATGTCACAACAATCAGCACTGATCCTTTTCCACTAATCTTTCTTCCGTACATCAACCAACACGTGATCTCGCTACAGTGACTTATGCTTTTTTGGCATAGCATTCTGGAGGCATCCAGACACTTTTGAACTCCGGAAGATCATACCAGTCTTATGGCATATGGCCATCACCACATCCAAGTGGATCATCTGAGATAATTTGAATTTTTAAGATGGCCTGAGCATTACAGGACCCCAGATAATGCACCCAGAGGCCATTCAGCCCAATCCAGACAAAAGCATGATCACCACAAACCTTTTTGAAGTGCAATGATCTGAAATGTTCAAATCCAGTGTCAGAAAGTGTGGGAACATTTTTCTGTCCTGACAAAATTGCTCAAAGTTGTCTTTTTTGTGGACCAGCCTCTGGGGGAAGTATTTGGGGTCCTAGTATTATTTGTGGCACCAAGAGGTTCCTGATAGAATCACAATGAGACAAACAGATTTTCTGGTCTCCGGAAATTGTTGCTGAAATTTGTGCTTATTTCTGGTTGGACCAAAATTAAGCCAATCACCTAGTTAAGACTACCCGAAGATATAATAAAGACATGTGTACTCAAAACCAGGTTATGTGACAATGCCCATCACTCATGTCATGTGGGTGCCATGACTAGTGTATGGTGGCAGAAACTTTTTTCAAACATTTCTGCCCAGTGCCGGCATGCCGGGAGAATGGCATCTAGTTTTGGCAGGTGCTGGCAGGTAGTTTTGAGCATAGAAATGGATATCACATGTTATTACTAGATATGTACACCAGACACCATTGTCTCAACATTCCAATCATCTTCACTGTCTGAACCAATGACCTCAATGTCCCCATTAGTGGGTTTTGGCACCTCCCCAGCACAGAGTCATAAATCTGACCTTTAAGATTCTCTCCACCATTGACATCTGGGTCCATCAATGCTGTCAAGAACTGTTCCTCGCCCGATTGGAACCCGCATTCCGTCCGACTCTTTCCTGCACGTCTAACCCAACATTTGTCTATTCCTTCCGATTTTGTTCCTGGCTGCCTTCCACTGCCCACACTGCTGTGCACCAGGCCGCCTTGTACAGCACCCATGGCTGCCTTCCCAAGGCTGCCATCTAGTTTTGCAAATTCAACTACGGATTTCTGTGTGGCCTCCGCTAGGTAATTTATCTATGCAGTCGAGACACTGCCACAGTTCCCGTTTCCATCCCGCTTTTATTCCGGACTCTAGTATTTAAGTTTAGTTAGTTTCGCCTTGTATTCCTTAGTTCATATATCGACATAGACTCGACTTTACCCTGCCAATCTAAAACCTCCTTCTACTCCAACCTCTGTCCTCTAAGAGTCTGAACTCCATTTGACTCGACCTCTAGTCTCCCTCTGAAGTTCTAGTCTCATCTGAACTTAACCTAAGTCCCCCTGTACTCCTCCCCACATTTACCCGCACTTTCCCGCTCCTACCTCCAGATCTTCAACTTGAAATTAGGACACCAGATGAGGTGAAGGGCACAGCTTCTTACAAGCTGAAGCCAAGTCCTTTCCATTTCCCCTCCCGCAGAATCCGCATTGACCCGACAACTCCCGCTATTATCACCCGCAGTGTCCGATTGGATTCCGATGAGCCCTCTCGGATCAGTTCTTAACAGTATATACAAACTCACACTTCACTCGTCTCTTCTCCTCCTATGACCCCAACTGAAACCCGCCAGTGCACAACCAGAAACTCTCAGCACACCAGCACCATTCCAGGGATCTCTGCAATTCAGCGATCCACACTTCCTAGCCCACGACCCACCACAACATTCGTAGTATCTTCCAGACCTTCCAACATTTTCTGACAAATCGGCTCCAGAGCCCCATTGATCAGTGCAAACCTCATGTCTACTCAAGCCCAACAACCTCCTGCGAATCCGGAAGAACCCCGACCCACAACCTCCCTTGAGTACATAGGGGGCATCAACCAGCCTGAACCCTATGAGTTGGAAGATCATGATCTAGAGGACGGACCTCCCGGCGGACCCGATGACCCTAGTGGTCCTGACGGCCCTGGGGGCGACCCCGATCCCAATGATCCTGATGATCAACCTCCCGCAGGGGGAAACCCTGATCCAGGGGATAGGTTCATAGATGTTCTTTACAACCTCTCGGAGAGTATCTGCACCCTCCGACAAAACAATGCACCCAAGACTGAGAAAATCAAAGTTTGCGACCCTGACACCTTTGATGGCTCCAACCCAAAGAAACTTAGAGACTTCCTAGTCTCATGTAATCTTCATTTCCATGACCGTCCACACGTATTTTCTTCTGATGAGAAAAAGATCATATTTATCCTTTCTTATCTCAAGGGATCAGCTCTCAGTTGGTTTGAACCCAGTCTTAATGACCCGACTGATTCTGCACACTGGATGTGGGATTATGAAGCTTTCCTCACCAAGCTAGAGAGCAACTTTGGCCTGCATGACCTGGTCGGGAATGCAGAAAAAGCCCTTTCTGACTTAACAATGAAAAAAGGTGGTCGCATCACAAAGTATAACGTTGACTTCTGGGAGTTAGCTTCTAGGGTCAACTGGAATGAGGCAGCCCTCCGTGACCGCTATTTCCGCAGTCTTCTGCTCCGACTTTGCATAGAAGTCCTTCGGGGTGGTAAACCTGACACCCTCGCAGAACTGCACTTGAAAGTGCAGGACTGCGACGATATCTATTGGATGCAGGAGGATGAAACCCGATTTGAAACTAAGAATTCCGGAAACTCTTCTACCCCTGTCAAGAAGGACACCCCCAAAAGTTCTTCCCAGTCTACCAATCAATCCTCTTCGAACTCTGCTCAGGGTAACTCCTCCAACCAGCAGTCTTCCACAACAAAGAACACTTCCAAGTTGTCCATCTCCGATAAATTGGGGAAGAATGGCAAACTTACTGCAGAAGAACGAGAACGTCGCATGAGGGAACTTGTCTCTACTGCAGCGAAGAAAGGCATGTAGCAGGAAACTGCCCGAAATCTAAAGCCGCAAAAGCCCACACATCCGCTGTGATTCCCAAATCTGCGGACTCGGAAAAATAGTCCACAACCCTCAGGATACAGCCATTGGGGCTGGGGGTTGCATTGACCTTACCCACTTGGCTGCCTACATTCGTCTCAATGTGTCCACTCTTTCTGACCCTGACTCCCTAACCATTCTTTTAACCTTTCCCAACTCTTCCGCCCCTTTCCAAACCCTTATTGACTCTGGCTCCTCCCATTGCTTCCTTGACTCCTCTTTCATGTTGAATAACCAACTCAGCACAGAATCCATTAACCCAATCGGATTACAACTCTTTGATGGATCTTGCAACTCCACCATAACTCAGGTTGTCAAACTTCCGATCACCTTTCCTGCTGGTGAAGTGTTCAATTTGTCATTCTATGTAACCTCACTCGACTTTTCCTGTTCCGCCATACTCAGTCATAACTGGCTGAAGCAATACAATCCATTGATTGACTGGTCTTCAAGCCAACTCGCTTTCCGCTCTGCAGATCATAGAGGTCCAGCACCCCTGACGTCACCTTTGCCCCCGAACCTTCCGGTAGAAATCCTTGACTCCTCCACACTTTCTGAACCAACCATTCCTCCCAAGTTTACACCTCCTGACATCTCTTTCATCAATGCTGCCACTTATGTGCATGCTAGCAAACTTCCTGGGGCAGTAGCTTTTCAGATGACCTTCACTCCAGAAGGCTTATCTGCCCACTCTGCCCAATCTGCTAACCCATCCGACCTTTCCGATATTCTGCCCGAGTATCACGAATTCGCTGATGTCTTTAATGAGACTAAGGCAGACACCCTTCCTCCACATCGTCCTTATGACCTCAAGATAGAGATGGAGGATAATGCTCCCCCTCCTCCGGGTCGCATGTATTCTCTCTCCCCTTCTGAATTAGAAGCCTTACGAGTCTTTATTGACGAAAATGTCTGCTCAGGTTTCATCTGCCCATCCAAGTCTCCGCATGGCACTCCGATTCTCTTCGTCAAGAAGAAGGATGGTAGTCTCCGACTTTGTGTCGACTACCGAGGACTTAATTGCCTTACGAAGAAAGACCGCTACCCACTTCCTCTCATTTCTGACCTCCTTGACTCTCCCCACAAAGCCCACTTATTCACCAAGATAGACTTGTGGCATGCTTATCACCTAGTCCGCATCGCTGATGGTGATGAGTGGAAAACAACTTTTCACACCCGCTATGGATCCTTCGAGTGGTTGGTGGTTCCCTTTGGACTCACTAATGCACCCGCTGCCTTCCAGCGGTTTATGAACAACATCTTCAGCGACATGCTGGATGTTTGTGTCATCGTATACCTCGATGACATCCTAATCTATTCTGATGACAAGTCCCAGCATGGGGCTCACATCAAAGAAGTCCTCCGCCATCTCCAGAAAAATGGACTTTATGCCTCTCCACAGAAATGTGAGTTCCACAAAGACACCGTCGAATATTTAGGTTTCATCCTTTCACCAGATGGACTGCGGATGTCTGAGGATAAAGTCAAAACCGAGCTTGACTGGCCCGAGCCTAGGAAAGTTAAGGATATCCAATCCTTCTTAGGCTTTTGCAAATTTTACCGCCGTTTCATTAACGGCTATTCAGACATTGTCATCCCACTTACCCACTTGATGTGGAAATCCGCACCTTGGGACTTTAACAAGAAGTGCCGCGATGCCTTTGAAAGGCTCAAACAAGAATTCACTCATGCACCCATCTTAACTCAATGGGTACCTGACTCACAGATGATACTCGAAACCGATGCTTCCAACTATGCCTTAGCGGCTATCCTTTCGGTTTACACTGCGGATGGAGAAATCCATCCAGTTGCTTTTCATTCCCGCTCTTTCAATCCCACTGAACTAAATTATGACACCCATGATAAGGAACTCTTGGCCATTTTCGAAGCCTTCAAACACTGGCGGCAGTATTTTGAGGGTTCTGCAAACCCAGTTGATGTGGTGACCAACCACAAAAATCTTGAGTACTTCAGCACTACCAAGTTGCTCACCCGCCACCAGGCCTGTTGGTCTGAATACCTTTCCCAGTTCAATCTCATCATCCGATTCTGCCCCAGAAAATTAGGGCCCAAGCCAGACGTGCTCACTAGACATTGGGACGTCTACTGCAAAGGGGGAAATAGTGACTTTGCCTCCATAAACCCAACCAACTTCCGACCTGTATTCACACAAGAACAGCTCATCTCTTCCCTTCGAGCCACCTATTTTGCCACACCTGTCCTTTGACAAGCAGTAATCATGGATGTTGAGAAACTTCACAACAACATCCGCACCTCCCTACCCCTTGACCCCTTATCATCTGCACATCTTCCGACACCTGTCGACCCCAACTGGACAATAGATGAGGCAGGTCTTCTCTGCCACTTCGACTGGATTTATGTTCCGGACATCGCAGATCTCTGCCTCAAGGTCCTCCAATACAAACATGATCATATTCTCTCTGGCCACTTCAGACAAAACAAAACCCAGCAGCTTGTCCGCCGGGAATATGTCTGGCCAAACCTCCGCACCTTTGTGCAGGAATTCTGCAAATCCTGTACGACTTGCAAGCAATCCAAATCACCTCAACACAAGCCCTACAGGTTCCTAAAGCAACTTCTGGTTCTGGAACGACCTTGGAATTCCATCTCCATGGACTTCATTGAACAAATACCTGACTCCAATGGTCACACCACTATCCTGGTCATTGTTGACCGCCTCACCAAGCAAGGCATCTTCATCCCAACTGTCAATGAAATCACAGCCCAAGAACTAGCCAACCTGTTCATCCTCCATGTCTTCTCCAAGCATGGTGTTCCGTTGCACATCACTTGCGACCGGGGATCCAAGTTCGTCTCCCATTTCTTCTGCTCCCTCGGAAAAGCGCTTGACATGCGGATCCACTTCACTTCCAGTTATCACCCACAAGGTGATGGTCAGACAGAACAACTTAACCAGACCTTGGAACAGTACCTCCGGATCTTCGGTAACTATCAGCAAGATGACTGGTCTCACCTCCTTCCCTTAGGTGAGTTTGCCTACAACAATGCACCTGCCACCTCTACAGGTGTATCCCCTTTTTTTGCCAACAAAGCTATCACCCGAACATTTCTGTCTTCCCTGAACGTGACTTAGCCTCACAGCGCGCCCGCGAGTTTGTCATCGATTTAGATGACCTTCACCAGGAACTTCTGAAACAACTTGCAGCCACTCAAGAACATTATCAAGGTCCTGTGGACAAACATCGGGCACCCGCACCCGACTTCAACATTGGAGATTTCGCTTATGTCACTGTGGAAAATATTTGCACCACCCGTCCCTCCAAGAAACTTTCCGAAAAGAACCACGGTCCTTTTGAAATCATTGCCCACCCGGGCACTCACTCAGTCACCCTGTGGCTCCTGGACCACATGCGGGCCAGCCACCCTGTCTTCCATGTCTCTCAACTAGAGAAACACTCCCCAAACACCATTCCAAATCGGACACAACCTCCACCTCCTCCCATCACTATTGGTGACGAGCTCGAGTATGAGATCACCAAAATCCTCAACTCCAAGGTCAATAATAGATGACAATGCAAGATTCTCTACCTCGTCCAATGGGAAGGCTACCAGGGAACCAATGAGGAAACCTCCTGGCTACCCGCTACAAAACTCAACCATGCCCAAGAACTCCTTGCAGATTTTCACAACCACTACCTGCAAAAACCTGGACCATTACCTGCTTAAAGTCTATTCATGTTACTTATTCACTCAGTCTGAACTCAGAAACAAAATTCATTGAAAAGTTTTTGGATCTGACTGGATCCCTATGCTACCTCCGCTTCTCCCTCTCCGTCTTCATCACCCTCTCCCACAACTTTGCCCTCTTCTCTGCCCTCATCCTTCTCTTCACCCTCTTCACCTCCACTCTCACTCTCCTCCCCATCATCCACCTGCCTTTTCTCCAGATACCTCTGGAAGGCCGCCCAGTCATCTCCGGACTTGCGGATCCCATGTCTTTCCCGCCGGGACTCGTGCACCACTCACTCCACCTCTTCATCACCCTCGTCGCTCTCCTCCTCAGCACTTTCTTCCTCCACCCACTCTGGGTCCAAAGCGTCCTGGATCTCCCCCATCGACTCCTGCACCGCAATTGCCACCTCTCCAAACCCCTTCCTCACTGTTTTCACCAGCTGCTGCAGCAGCTCCGCCACCTCCCCGCTGTTTCCTGCTGGGCCCATCGTCCCCGCTACGGGCCTTGCCTCCTGGGCCTTCTGCCCCTCCCACACTACCTCCTCGCACTTATGTTTGATGTGCGTGCAATTGTCGCACATGTGTCCCTTCGCACCCATCTTGAAACACGAGACCTTTTGATATTTGCATCTGGGCCACTTTTCAGTAAGAGAAGACTGAGAAAGGAAACAAGTATGCACCTTTTGCAAGGCAACACACCCGCACTGGACTCTCCGACTCCTCCGACCCCACTCACGCCTTCGACTTGGTGACTTTCTTTTTCTTAGGCGACTTGCTCCCCTCGGCCTCATCTTCTAAACCCGCGGCCACAGCTGCCCGCTTCTTCTCTGCGCATCTTGTGGCCGCTGCCTCTTTTTTCCACACCTCTGCCTGGCACGCCTCCTCAACCTTTGCAGCCTCCTCTGCTGCCTTTTGCTCCTCCTGCACCCGGTGTTCCTCCTCCCTCGCTGCTTCCTCTAGCTCCTTCATCTCCCTTTCCATCTGCTCCCTCAGTGCCCGCTCCCTCTGTTCATGTTGGGCCTTCATGCAGCCATTTTGATCTGCGCGGAGACTGCTGGGGTGGACATTTCTGATATGTGATGGGAGTAGGAAATGACGTGAAAATTTTTCAACCAACTTCCTCATTTGGACTCAAACCCTCACGTGCCTCGTAGGCTCGGCACTAAGGGGGAAATACTGTCAAGAACCGTTCCTCGCCCGATCGGAACCCACATTCTGTCCGACTCTTTCCCGCATGTCTAACCCTACATTTGTCTACTCCTTCCAATTTTGTTCCTGGCTGCCTTGCACTGCCCACACTGCTGTGCACCAGGCCGCCTTGTACAGCACCCACGGCTGCCTTCCCAAGGCTGCCATCTAGTTTTGCAAATTCGACTATGAATTCCTGTGCGGCCTCCGCTAGGTAATTTATCTACGCAGTCGAGACACTGCTGCAGTTCCCATTTCTGTCCCGCTTTTATTCTGGACTCTAGTATTTAAGTTTAGTTAGTTTGGCCTTGTACTCCTCAGTTCATATATCAACATAGACTTGACTTTAATCTGCCAATCCAAACCTCCTTCTACTCCAACCTCAGTGCTCTAAGAGTCTGAACCTCATTCGACTCAACCTCTATTCTCCCTCTGAAGTTCTAGTCTCATCTGAACTTAACCTAAGTCCCTCCGTATGCCTTCCTGTGTTTACCCACACTTTCCCACTCCTACCTCCAAACCTCCAACTTGAAATTAGGACACCAGATGAGGTGAAGGGTGCAGCTTCTTACAAGCTGAAGCCAAGTCCTTTCCATTTCCCCTCCCGCAGAATCCACAACGATCTGACAACCTTCCATAAACAACACCTGCAGTGTCTGATCGGATTCTGACAAACCTTCTAGGATCAGTTCCCAACACTGGGATACAATGTGCAGGCTCTACAAGAAGACGCAAGGGTTTCGATGATGAGATCGAAGATTGATGGGGAGGTAAAAATAGAATGGTCAGTTGACGAAGGCTTTTCCACACACAATATGATGGTGGGAATCCTAAGGCTTGGGATTCGCTCCACAGAGTAGATCAATGAGTTCTTGTCCTGCAAATTGCCCATTTTCTTGTGAACGAAGGGATTGTGGGGCTATCGCATGAGGACTGCAAGAGCCAAACCTCGGTCGAGATCCATCCCAGGCTTGATGTGCACAACAAGCCTAAGAGCCACAAAGAACTGACCCCCCAGAAATCATATTTGACTGTTCCATGCTCATCAAAAACAGCTGTAAAATCTGTAATAAGTTTTTATTTGAGTGATCAGACCACGGTAGGTGATACAGACAGCAAGGGGGTGTCGGGACAGGAATTTTTCATATGACGTCGGTATTTTTTTTTCACGGCTCTCGACCCCCCCCCCCCCCCCCTTCCTGCCATATATGGTATGTTTCAATCATGTGTACATGTTGTTTTTTCTTTCAGACGTCGATGTGTGAATCAGCAATGCCGCAGGACCAATGTCAGGCCAGTGGTGACCCCGGCTGAGTGTTCATTACTAGGGCTGTACACCATCTGTTCAACGGTTATGGCCATACAATTGACAGTTGAATACGGTACAGTTGAGCTGTTGACCGTCCATCAATGTGAGTTGTCTTGATAAACACGTTGAAGTGGTGAGCGATGTTGATGAAAAAAAATAAAGTTTGATATACCTAATCCGTCAACCGTGACTCGCGGAAAGATTCTAAAGAATGTGATGCCGCTGACGTGACTGTTTCGTTAATTGGTTGATTTCTTGGACGTGATGCTATTTAGTTCAAGATCCCCACACATAAACAAACTAGATCTTGAGTACATCAGCTTAAGAACACTCGCTTGCTTACATCCAGGTAGTAATTGACACAATCCAATGTTATGAGTGCTTTACCAAGTCCTTTCAGGGCTTTATTATGTTAAACCAACACTCAAACGACACCTATCAGCATTGTTTTCACCATGGTCAAAAAAGAAATTTCAGCCTCCGGCAGGACCCCCCCCCCCCCCCTACGTCTGGTTCGGGATTCCCATCCCGACACCCCCTTGACAGACAGTCACTCGCCCCGTCAATATTCCAGTGCTTGTACGCACGACATGCCCGTAGGCGGCCTACCGACCACATATCTACGCTCTCACCTCCCGCATACCATTGACGAACTGATATGCATCGTAGCTACCTGGTCCTCCGACCATGCGAGGGCTGGCAGACTTTACGTGTATAGCTATTCAGAGAGGCACGAAGATCGCATGGTAGCATAAGATCCGTCTCAATGAAAAAGTAAACCTGGGAAGAAGCATCGGAACTAGACAAAATAAGATGGAGCAGGGATGCACGGCACAGCTGTGGAATGCGTGTGTGGAGAAGGCCCTGCGCATTGCTAGCCACTTTATTGGCGTGCGCTCTGTGCGTGCCGAGTGTGGGTTAGCATCTGATGATGTCGGGAGTGCCGTCGGTGTCAGTATGCCAACTTGAACCTTGTCGTATCCATTCTATAACCATCTTCTGATACTCCCTCATGATGGCCCCATCCCCATCCCTGCTCAAATCTCTCGACTGATCATTCGCTCAACTCGAAGAACTCGAGCAATCCGGGAACTGGAGTGGCATCGTCCAGTTGTTGATGGCCAAGCAGTACGAAGAGGCTCTGCGGGAGCATACATTTCGAGAGAAAGTTCTCCCGCCCCAGCTCGCACACAGGAAGCAGGTCCCGGAGATTCCGCTCCCTGACTTGATGCGGGCGTCGCATGAGAGGCAGGTGCTGTTATGAGAGATGCGGAGGGGTTGATCGGGAGGGCACGCTGATAAAGAAGGAGGAGTACCATGAGGCTGCGAGGGTACTGGAGCAGGCGTTTGAAGAGACTGGAAGGAGCAGGAAAGATGTGAGTTTGTTTCCTTGGTCGCTTGTGGTACCCGCTTCGGAAGTTTGAATTGATTTCTTTTTCCGCTATAGATCCATGAACGGATGCAGCGCGTACAGAGACTCATCAAGCAGAGCAAGCAGAAGGACTACTACAAGGTCCTTGGTGTAGATCGGGATACAGATGTCCGAACTATCAAGAAAGGATTGTACGTCTCCCCCATTATCATCTACCACGCTTTTCACAGCCGCCGCGCCTCCAAAATTGCACATCGAGCCAAGATAGCAGCCGTAAACGAAGCGCCTACGAAATTCTCAACAATCCCGGTACGTCCGCCCCTTTTCCTCCCCTCTGACCCCTGCTTGCACCGAACCTTAGTTACTGATGCATTCATCTTTCTAGAACTGCACCAGCGCTTCGACAACGGGGAAGACCCGAACGACCATGGCGGCACAGGGCGAGCACCCCTTCTTTGCGAATGGGCAGCATCCCTTCGCGCAGTTTTTCCAACAGGGTATCACTGGCAGTTCCATTTCAACAGGGGTCATTGGGCGGTGGAAAGGGTTTAGGATATGTTGAAGTTATTCTTGTACGTATCTGTGGAATGCAAATGACTTTTTTTACCACCAGAGCAGGTGGCAGATGCGTCTTGTCACTACTTACGCTCGACGAAATTCTGTGCGTTTCTAATGGATCGGCAGATATCGTCCGTGTGGAGGAATAATGACAATCTCTTTCTCGGCTTTCGTAATCCTTCACATCAAGGTTCGTCTTGTCATATGACTTGCTAATGTATTGCGTTGCTCCAATGTGGACGACTCACTACGTTACACGTACGAACCCGAGTCCCGCTGATAAAAAATAGGCCGGAAGAGAATGGAAGCGGCCTGTGAGGGAGTCGAACCCATTGACACCTTTTATTTTTCAACAGTTTAAGCATACTGCTCTACGAACTGAGCTACTCCGGAGCCGAACCTTCTTTTTCTTTATGCATTTGGTGAGCCATGATAGTGGCGCAGCCTCAGGGTCATGTCCTTGCTTCTCCTTCTACCCTCATTCCAGTGCGTAGTTGATCCAGGTTGTCTAAAACGACACATGGAAAAGTTGCTGTGGGTGTATCGTGATTCGCGAACTTAGCTCGAGAGCTCGACGAGCTCGCTAGCTCGGAGTATCTCTGCATAATACATGGCCATTGGCCACTCTCATGACCATGTCCTGCAATGCATCATGCAGATCCATAAGTCCGCCCTGCCCTCTTGGCGCTTCACCGTTAACTCCCTCTCCCTCTCTCTCGCTCCGCCACGCCATCTCTCCACTCTTCTGCCGTCCTCTCTACTTCCCCTCCTCTCTCCCTGCCCATGATCACGCCTCCAACATTACTGACGCTTGCTTCCTTCTCTCCCGCCGCTCAAATATTAACTGCCTTCCCTTCACAGATACGATTGCCCTCGTCGCCCGCCAACTCCCCAGACATGTCTCTGACGACGCCTTCATAATTGCATTACCACCTACGAGTCCGTAAGGCTCATGCGCAATTTCGCCGTCGGAATTTTGTAGCTAGATACTTCCTAGATACGCTTTTTTTCACTCACACATGACTACTAGACCCTCATAGGAATCAATGATCATATCAAGTTGGCGCTCAAAGGCTTATGCCGAATAACATCATGATGTGCGTAGGCCACATTCCCACCGCGATACTGGACACCGTATGTTCCCTAGGAAACAAGATGTACACTTGACACTATTCTGCTCACGGGGCCGAACGATCAAGGTATGTTCTCGAATAGCGGACCCAACACGACCTCGTGGATATCGACTAGTTTGTAGTGAATCAATCAAAAGCAAGAACGAAAATACGTAACTCGCGAGCATATACGACCAGTTTCTCAAAGTATGGGAAACGATCCTATAACCTTCGCATTAGTCTCTCGTTCTTTGACATTTATTATGGTATCTCGGTGTTGGCTGTAGCGCTCGGGGATATATAACTCACTACCTTTCTCTACTCGTAGCGAGCTATGTCCCTTAACTAGACTGTTTGTGCTATGGTATCACTAAAGTCGTCTTTGCACCTTCTGAAAGCCTGAGCTTCTATAAGTTTCGGTTACGATCTTAAAACTCATCTGCTGGCTCAGGCTCAGATGAGGCTGTGAATTTCCGCAGCGAAAGGGGGGGGGGGGGGGGGGGTGCAAGTTCTTGGTACCAAACATGATGATGAATCTGCATAAATTCAACGCCGTAAAGAGCATATCCGGAACGTTATTTGCTATGATGCCGTTCAAGGCGTCATGATCAAAGCCTCCATGGGCCTGAGTGATACATAATCCGAACGGTGACCGCCAGAGTTACTTCAATTGCCGCGACCACAACTATAAACCATCCTGCAGCCTGCATGCCTCGTCGCCTACTAGCTGTATCACCAACGGCTGTCACGGCATGAGAAGGGTCGACGTTGGCTGTTGCGATCCCGAGTAGAACAATACCAACAAATGTCATGATTGCGGATGTGATAGCAAAAGCTCGGGTAGCACGTCGAGCACCCATGTCACGATCGAAGTTGATTTTATCCGATTCTACAATGATACCCATGCTTCCAGCTGCGACAGAGCCAGTGATAAATGCTGATGAGGCCCATGCTAGGATGACCAAGTCGCCTCGTGCTCCACAGAACACGGCGCCCCACGCCACAGATGCGCCTAGTTTATCGGTACTAGCGTCAGCAAAGACATTCAAAAAACAGCAGGGCATCAAGCTCTAATAACCTGACCCAACGCACCTACAAAGGAGATGGCAGCAAGGGTCGCAAAAGTGATTTTGTAGGTTCCGATGCTACTCAAGGCTCCATGCGAGACCAGACCCGCAGGTAGTGCAGCTCGTCCAGTAGGATGGCCTTGATTTTGCTGTGAAATCCAAAGGCGTGCTCGGGTGTCACTTGTCTCAGCCGCGCCGCGATGGCTTGGGTCTACGTTGAAGTGAATCCCTCCGGGTGCAGCAGCAGGAGAAGACGCCTGTACGTTGAAGTGAGGGGGTGGCTGGGCCGACACGGTGGTATGCAACGAACCCTATTTATCGCAGTCTCCAAAGATTGTACCCGATCGCTTAATGCTTGAAGTCGCTCGCCGATAAAACTGGACACATTAACTGTCCAGAGATACTAGATAATTGGTAAGATGCCAGCGATTCATGAAGTTTCACTGGACAAACTTCTGTTTCAAGTCCCTCGTCACTCTGGTGCATCAATATGAATAAATGTAGCCGCCGTAAAACAGGATGAAATGCTTGACCTCTATTTCCCATGATTTGATTGGTATTTTCTTTGCAATTGATGCCTAATAAATTATTTAGTATCGAGTGACAAAGATTAAGAATTAAGTATTAATGATATCTCACGAAGTTTTCCATCCGCTCTCTGGAATCTTCCAGAAGTATCCTGAGCTGCCGAGTACGAACAAATACATCAACATCCATGGTTTGTATCTGTAAAATCAGGTAAGCGAGACGTATCAAGTGGACCATGCAACACACCAACGACGCATCCAAAGTTGTAAGATCCCTCATGTGATGGCTAATTTGCTCTACCTGCAGTATATTAGGTCAACGTTGATCAGATCTGATATGAATTACTTGCGAGCATAAATGACCAGTTTCTCAATATATGGTTGGGGGTTCTGAGACCTATAACCTTCACATTACAACTGGAACCGCAAGATTCTTTCACTGGGGCTCACCATTTTGTCGTTTCCTTTCACCCTCGCGCTTTTTAAATTCTTCCTGATTTCGTAGGACGAATTGCCATTGTGACAATGCATGATCAAGATCGCTTTGACTAAAAGGTGAATTACTCGATTGGACGTCAGTGGGAATCAGTGCCACTGGCGGTGTTGATCCCAGATTTCTTTTTTGTTGAGGTTCTATTTCTGGCGAATTGACTGAGCTATCATTTGATTCAATTGACGATCCATCTGAATGGTTTCTCCCTGTGACTGATGTGCCAGCTGTACCCTTGGATCCTGGTGATGAGTACTGATAATTTATGGGCACAACTCATATTAGCTGTACCTCTTTCGAGTTATATCTAGATTTCATCCGCGTACTGTGATGCTGTTATCGCAGAGCTTGATGGTGATGATAGAGGATAAATTCTTGCTTTTCTAACGCACTCGAGACGGGTTGTTGGACAGAGTAACAGCTTGGCCACTGGGCGCCAGTCATTAGTATGCCAAATTCCCACAGCATTTGGGTCTAGTCAAACTGCACCGCCGCACTCCCATTCAACCCTGTGTTCACGTGTGGGAGTCCGAAAACCGGGAATTCGGGTTCAATAGCATCACGTGCAAAAATCAACCAATTAACATCACAGTCGCGTTGTGCGAATTCAGGCATTGTTCGCCCCGAAATACTATATAAAAATGGTCTATCTGCCATTGATCAATGTTTTGGTCAAGAACCGATGCTTTTTAGGATTGTCCAAATTTGAATAACTGTCATGCAAGGGGCGGCGGGAACTTATTTTGTGAGACAATGCTCCCTTTTTTGAGAATCCCTGAAAATTTCGCCGACCACCCCCCCCAACCAGGGGGCTTCCGGAATTAGAATGCCGGACCGGGGGCCGGTTAGTTAGTCCCACCAGAGGCCGCAAAAAAAAAAAAGGAAGCCTCCAGAGTGTATCCTCAAAACATGAATTTGAGGTATTTCGAGACTAACAAATCACATACCAGTCATATATGCACAATATTTACAGTAGTAGAGCCCAAGTAGAGCCCAAAGAAACAGTATAATTTCAATTTCAAAAAGCAATATGGGTTGGATTTCCGATTTGGAACAAGAAATCCGAAAAGCCAACATTGAATGCTCTGGGTGCTTCATACGAAAGCAAATGGAAACTACTGCAATTACAGAGGTATGTCCAGCCTATTCAGTAGAAATCCATGATACATCCATCCAGCGGATTTCTGCAAAACAATGATAGATCCGTCAGTAGCGGATTGGGCCCATAGCAGGAAAGACTCGTGTGGGCCGAGGGTGTGATGCATCCATGTGGGCCCAGTATACAGATTCACTGCCGGCGATGATTCTTCCCACTGGTAATTGCTGAAAGATTCTCGGTGGCAGTAACATCTGACTCACAGCGCTGGCTAGCACGGTCACCATTGTACTACATGGCACCGGCGATGATTATTACCGGTGGTAATTGCTTGATCCATGTGGGCCCAGTGAATAGAATTATAGCACCAGCAGCAACAATCGCCACCAGTAATTGCTAGAAAAATATGGTCTACCCTTCACGGGCGACAATTCTCGCTGCCGGTAATTACTGAAAAGATTGTAATTGCCAAAAAACGGTGCCAGCTAGCACGGTTGACATATACATTAAGCAAAATGAAAGAAGTTGCTAGTGATAATTTTATGATGTCCTTGGTAAAGAATTCATCATTGTCCTGCACTTCTGCTGCATTAATTGGGCCATCTGGCCCATTGCCTCATCAAGGGTGGCGAGCTGCTGGTGAAGGGCATGGTTTACTGCAATGTTGGACTTCACCGTCTTGACAGCCTCACAGTAGCTGTGTTCAACAGCGTCAGAATAAGTCAAAATCTCCTACAATCATTATTCAGCAGCTCCTGGCCAAAGTTCAGGACTTACTTGGGGGGCCTGCTGGGATGATGCTGGTGTCGATGGAGTACAACCTGGGAATACTGGATGAATGCAGCTGGGTAACGAAAGGCAGACAGTGTGCTGAGGAACATTTTGGGGAGAGCCAGGGGGGGAATGGACCTCATCTGAATCTCTCTGTGTCAATATTGAACTATGAGAAGATCCAGGCGAGGACAATGTCGGGGTGACATGATCCAGCACAGGTTCGATATAGGCCATAGAGACATTGAGCTCCATGTCACTACCTTCAGTCACCTCAGTAAACCAGAAGTGTGCACTGTCTGCATCTGGCATGTCAACACTGGCAGGGATCTCAAGAGTGTCCACCATTTGTAATTGTGATGGCGGTGTTGCCGAATGATTAGGACTGCCAGGAATATAAAAAGTGTCTGGGTCAATGGTATGGGTATGTAGCACCATTGGGGCTCCAAAATCAACTCCAGAACAATCTGTGCCTGGCGTGTCAGGAATATGAAACATGTTCATGTCATTGTGTGCTGGGGATGATGTCAAATGAGCAGTGGTGCTTGCCACCGGCAACTCAGGACTACCAGTAATATAAAACACATTGGCGGCTGGCGAGTCAGGAATATGCATGTCTAGGTCATGGTGTGCCGGCGATAGTGTCAAATGAACAGTGGTGCTCGCCACCGGCTCAGGACTACCAGGAATATAAAATGCATCGGTGGCCGGCAAGTCAGGAATATGAAACATGTCTAGGTCATGGTGTGCTGGCAATAATGTCAAATGAGCAGTGGTGCTCACCACTGGCTCAGGACTACCAGGAATATAAAATGCATCGGCGGCCGGTGAGTCAGGAATATGAAACATGTCTCAGTCATGGTGTGCCGGCAATAATGTCAAATGAACAGTGCTGGTCGCCACCAGCGAGTCAGGACTACCAGGAATATAAAATGCATCGGCAGCCGGTGAGTCAGGAATATGAAAGAGATCTAGGTCATGGTGTGGCGGCGATGATGTCAAATGAATGGTGCTCGCTGTGGGTGAGTCAGGACTACCAGGAATGTGAAATGCATCCAAGTCAAAAGATTGGGAATTTTCGGCAGGTGGGGTTGCCAAATGGATAATACCTGCAGCCACTTCAGAAATATCAAAAGCAAATGAGGAATGTATCGATGAATGTGGTATGGAGGAACCTGATTGCAGTCACATCAAATGGTATGTTGTAGTGCTCTGGCTTTCCTTCCAGGACTTTAATCTGTAATTAGGTGATAATCCGGTGTCCAGCTCGCATCCACTCAACAGCACAGGCCACCCGGGTCTGCAGCCTTTTCTATCGTACGGTATGCTCCAATCAGCTCATTCCAAAAATCGAACTGAACACGATGGGATGCTTGCTCAGATGATTTTGATGGTTCTTGTCTCACTCGCAGTAGACCCTGCGCTACCTTTGCGGGTGCGGGTGATCTGGGGAAGGGACCTGTTCTCTTTATAAGCGCTTCCAACCTATCATATGGTATGAATAGTTGGTTGCTATAATGTTGATGCCTTGATGTTTACAACCAATTTTTACAGCAAATATCCAACATAATGGCAGTATTTCCCCCCATGTGGGTGCTTCCATTGGTGAAAATTACATAGACTCCGAAACAGGTTTCTCCGATGAGGGCATCTACCTAGCCCCCCATGTGGGCTCCTCCAATGTGGGCATCTTGCATCCGCCTTATGTGGATACCCCCAGTGTGGGTGATTTGACAACCCCTTTATGGGGTGTTCTTTATAAAGAACTTGTTCCAAACCTCAATTTATATTTGTTGCCTATTTCATGTGCCAATGTATATTTTAACATATCCGACTCACTGAAGTTTCCATGCTATAATTGTACCTCTATATCTTGTGGCACATCATCTGCAGAACCAATGCTTTTGGGGAGCAATGGCTACTTGTTTAACAAATATGGTATAACCTCTTGCTATCAATATTCTATTAAATATATGCCACATATATTTGTTTCTTCAATTGCTTGTTCAGTAAGATGGCTAAGCTTCTGGTCCAGTTATGTTGAGGTGTTCTCTTTCTTTTGGCAGAGGGTCAGAAATATTGTTTTTTTGCTGTTTCGTTTGCCACACTGGATACTATCCCTAAACATTCTTCCAGTTGTTGATGTCTCAGTCAGAGTCAGAAAGCTATCATTAATACTGAAACAGAATATCATGTACAAACATGATTTTGCAGTATGTCTCCTAATACTTATCAAATGTAAATATGATTCTGATTATTTGTCTATATCTTGTTTGTTTTCAGCTTTTTCTTGTTTTGTGTATGTGGTCTTTAGACAATTTGGCTTCTTGTGTCTGATGGTCAAATCCAAGCTTTGCAGTCTTGTATTTTTACATCCATTGAAACATCGAGGTCAAGTTTTTATTGCTAGTGAAGGCAATCAGAATATGCCTTACCAGCTATTCAAGTTTCATAAAGTACATGACCCCAGAGGGTATTTCGAAAAGGATGTATCTACAGCATTTGCACCACCTGCTAGAATACTTAACAAGGGGGGGTATGCTGCTCATATCTTCTCCTATTCACAACTAGAGCCATATTTGTTACCACAAGATAAAAATCAGCCAGATATTACAAAAATGGTATTCAAATATGCTGATCATGTAAATGATGTTGGTTTACTAAAGTATCCACCAAGTCAATTTGTTTATGTTAACATGCCACTTCAGGATCTTACCCCATATCTTACAGTAACTACTCTGTGAAAAATAGCAAAATCTCATGGCTGTCCTGCTGGATCTCATGACAATAAAAATACCTTACAGTATTCTTTAAAAATCACTCCTGTCCCCAATGTAATGTACTTGTTACTGTATTTTAAATTGAGCAACCATGGTCACAG
Source organism: Tricholoma matsutake (assembly GCA_026075535.2). Taxonomy (NCBI): domain Eukaryota; kingdom Fungi; phylum Basidiomycota; class Agaricomycetes; order Agaricales; family Tricholomataceae; genus Tricholoma; species Tricholoma matsutake. Next base: position 44,123 of record AP026550.1, on the reverse strand, counting down.
CAGCATCATAGAGCAAACTTGAAGAAGAAGAAGGAAGAAAAAGCTGAGAGCATTAATGCACTTAAAGAAAAGTTGAATAGCTCAACTGTTGCAAATGCCTCTTCCTTACCATTTCCACCAGCACCATTGACCAGCATGCTTGCATGAGACATTGCAGATGAAGCATGTAAAAAGATGACCAAAAAGAAAATTGAGGAAAGTGGTTGTGCTGTCTGTGGTGAGTTAGTACCAAGTGGGGAACTTAGTAGATTGAAAGCTATTAAAAACCATCTGCATGTGTTGAAGGCAGAAGGTGTATCTAGTGTAGAGCAAAAAAGTTTGGACCAGAAGAAAAAAGAATACACTGGTCCTATACTAGATTATAAGTGTAGTAATGTTTGCAACACTTGTAGGATGTCCCTCAGATGTAACAAAGTTCCAAGGCTTGCACTAGCTCGTGGATTGTGGCTTGGGAATGTACCTGAAGAGTTATCCAGCTTGCGATTTGTTGAAAAACTTTTGATTGCATGGGTTAGACATACATGTTGTTTTTTGAAAATTTCAACAGGTGGCCGTAAAATGAAAGCTAATGCAATTGCATTTGAAACTCCCATTCCCAAGGTGTATAGTAAACTCCCACCTCCTAGAGATGAAATGGATGATGTACTTGCAATTTTTTTTACAGGTCCATGCAAACCAACTCTGGAAGACTATAATCGATCATTGGTTCTTGTGAGATGGAATCATGTAGCATGAGCATTGGAGTGGTTAAAGTTAAACCATAGAGATTATGCAGATATAGACATTTCACATGAAAATCTGGCAGAATATCCTGAAGATGGACCACCTTGCTCAGTAGAGTATAAGCCTCTCTCAAGCAATAAAACATTAGAAGGAACTAGTCTTCATGATATGGATGACGAAGATGGTACTGCTGAAGGTGACTGTGCATATACTGTACATGGGCTGACTGGACAGAAATTGGATACTATGACCACTAACAGGTCCGCATATATTTTTTACTTGTCATAGATCCTTTAACACTTCCAGCAATATGATCCAAGTCTTTTATAACTTGAAAGCAATTCTTCTCTTCATCTGTTTCAGCTGCAACATAATGTCCACCAGAAATTTTTTCAATTAAAGCATTCAGAACAGTCTGATCAAGATTCAGAAGTCTGTCTGTAATAGCTTGAAACTTGCTTTTCTCAGCAAGTAAAAAACTCTGAGTTGTACTTGTTTTGATTTGTTCATGACTAAATGCAACAAATGGAAAATTGACATCTGTCTGAAATCTTTTGTCATGGTACATTAGTAAATGTCTTTTGTGCTCTTTGTCAGACAAGCCAGCTGAGCCAACACCTCCTAGTCCATATGGAAATAACCAGGGAAACATTTTAGGATAAAGTTGTGGATTATCCCATGCAGATTCAGCTTTGTTGCTGTGACCAACAGCTAGAAATTTTCCCTGAGAATTTAAATGCTTAAGTGCAAGTGCCTTTATTCCTTGGACCTTCATGCTTGTGTCCTTTATTTCGACCACTGGAGGAAAACCTTGTATTCAAGGAAGGAGCCATATATATACCTGTATTTGGCCCCTATGCAGGTGAACATGTTGTTGAATGTAAAGAAAGTCAATGCGGATACTTGGGTAAGTTATTGCTTCCACTGGCACAGCACATCATTGTGAATATTAATTGTTTTGGGGATCAAGTATCCCTAGACCGAAAGTATATGGAGCCAAATGTCCCAGTGAAGGCTTTCCCAATCAGAGGTCGGTAGCTAAATTTGTGGGAAGAATGTAAATAGGCTCACAAGGTATGCAGACACCTCGACGACATGTCCTCCTCCAGTCTATCACGAGTGGGAATTACAATGCAGCAGGACTTTGAAGAGGACCCATGCAGTATCAGGTCGGTGAAAAATCTGTTTCTATAAAGTATGCTGATTACCTTGGTCCAGGTATCAAACAACCTTCCCCTCCAGAAGGCTTGAGTTTTAATCTTGGTCATGAAATGGATTGGTGCAAATTTGTGAAACTCAATGCGATGGACAGACCTGGACTGACGGAGGACGAGCTCTTCGGTTTATTTGTTAAATGCAAGGGATGCAAGCTTGTTATGACACATCAAGTTTTTGTTGCGCTGAAGCACCATTGCTTCCCAATGTTCATGAACAATTTTACATTACCTGAGACAGAGTAATGGAACACTTGACCTATGTGATCCTCCAATTCTACCAGCGAAAGCTTTCCATTTACATATCTTGTCGTCAAAATAAGCCTCTACAAGCACTCCATAGTTAGCAATGATTTATTTAAACAATCAATGAGCGCATTGATAAGTTATGCCCTAGTTACTAAATATTAGTTAGCAATGACGACTACTGATAGAAACTGAGACATATCAATAGGTGATGAGAAGTCAGACCCACAGGCATATTGAAATATTCCTGGTAGTACTTTGAACAAGTTAGGGTTGGGTTTTGGGGTGTCTGTGCATTGAACAGCTTATATGTCACGTGAAACCCAAACTGTTGGTGCTCGGTGCCTGGTTTGTCATCTATACAGCTTAGTCTCACAGCATGCACAGTAGTCAACAATAATTATTAATATGTGATCTGAGTGTTACCTCAGATCAGAGCAGGAATCAATGTGAGCCGCTCTGGTAAGCGGGATCAAAATCCTTGTGAAATCGTGCGTCTTTGCTTAGCTAGAACAATGAAATGACTGGGAACTGTCTTCCTGTCACATAGCGGTGTACCTTGTTTTGCAATTCAGGGACACTGGCAGTTCCACATTTTCGATCAACTTTAAGAAGTCTATCATATTCCACTTTCATTCAAAGGTGTATCTCAGTCTTTGAAGTATATATTATTTCCTCAATGCTGTCTGAGATATTATGCCAGTGACATTCTTGCTGGAGCTTCAAGCAGCGATATTAAGTTGTGCCCACTAATTGCTAGGCGTATATTAGTCACCTGGATGTACAGACAGCAGGCAATCGCCAGCCCTAGGCCCTTGTAATATCCTTGCCTTTTGGAAACCAGAGGTCATTTGACAAGCTGTTTCGTAATATCTCCCTTGGGCTACCCTGTTCAATGGTGTGATGATTATGAATTGATTGATTACTTATCATGTAGATTGAGTCCTCTGAGTCGATAAGGAAATACCACTGAAGACTTCATGTTCAGTGTATTTGGAGCCATGGCCACATTCAAGTTCATTCCCGACCCACACGAGTTGGACTTTTATGTTTCCACATGTCGTCTAGGTCCCACCTCTGAATTTTCTTCTGAATGATATACATTCCATCTCTGTCGGTGGCTGCATTGTCACATCTTTCTCCACATGGAGGAATTCTTCCTTGTTAGTTTGTATAGGGACACAACTGGAAGATCAAAAGGGATTATGAGCATAATAATGACCAACATTTGCTAGAATGGTAGCACCTCACCATATGCCGCTAAGGAAAACTAGTGATTAGAGGCTTCACATTGGCACTAATGTATCACCCAACATAGTACTGTTTATGGTCATTCCAATCCATTGCAAGGCGAGATATACTCATGCCACTCACTTTTTTTCCATTTCACAAAAGCTGGCACATGACACCCACACAGCACATCCTTGTGGTATAAAAGGCTGTGGGAACCATCGGAGTTCATAGGGGAGAAGCATACTGAATCCATTGTAAAACACTCAGATCTTGAAGAGGCTGGGTTGACAAGGTCCAACCATCGAACCTATAGGAAATCAGAGCGGCTGGTGGCCGATGCTGGAAGAAGTAGTTAGTACAAAAATCTAATGACATATATGAGCATTAACTTCTGGACCATTAGAGAGGCAGGATTCAGAGCCTCAGGCCTCCGAGGCAATGTACTCTCCCCCACACATGTTTTGATTTTGTCACCCATCACATGATTTTGTGTCCTACAGAAATGGGTCAAAAAATGAATTAACCTGAGGAGGTACTACACAATCAAATACATAAAAGGGCTTTACCTATTTCGAGGTAGTAGTGACGTGGTGGGAATACGGGGGTACTAGTGGGTGCTTACCTTGGGGGTACCGACCACTCACTGCACTCATGTGAGACATAAACGAACTGCTCACATCACATTTGAGTCAGGAGGAGGGTGTCCAAGCCACGTTGTCGTTGTACATAGAAAATATAACTTGAAAACTTGTTGGTAAGAAAACCATTAAACAAAACAGTTACTTAGGGTCAGGAGGCCATGGTGGTGGTCGAGGTTGCATTTACGAAAGTGAGGCATTATGGGAGGGACTTGGAGGTGGCAATATGTTGTGCTTCAAGTTACGGGTGGTTGAACGACATTGAATGTTGAACGTTGAGACAGTGGGAAAATGTTGGATATGTCAGTGTGGGGAAGAGTTGGGTATGATCATCGATACCTTATCTTTCTGAATCATTTCACAATCCATGTCGCCACTGCTCTATGGTTATATGTCACTGTACTTGATATGACAAAAAGTCTCTGAATAGCCATTTCTCAATCATATCAGCAGCAAAACACCTGAGAAATTCGCAGACACAAATATTCAGTAGAACTGACCTCAAAAATAAGGAAATAAGTTAGTTATCTTACTAAGTTCTACAGCTGACTTGGAATATGTGGTCAAACCTTCAAAATGGCCCAGTAAAATTCAAGTACACCATCTGAAACAGCTTGGAAATAGATTAAATAGACCCCCTGGCAAGGAGGGGCTGTAATTATTGATTTAATGATGAAGAGCATAGAAATAAAAAAACCCTTGTGTTCACGACTGAGGAGTGTCGTGCTAGTGCCCTCCCTGTCGTCGTCCTCTCCTTTGTCTCTTCTTCATCCCACCCCCCACTGGACATGGTAAAACAATAGAGCTGTGGTGACAGACTGGATTGTGAACGACATGAACTTGGTGACTCGGAAGTGATATAGCCTGAGAAAGAAAAGATATCCAATATGGTAGTTTTCACATGTGACATAGGTAAAAGGAACCAGTGACATGTGACACATCAACATGTCATGTGGTGGCAATGTTACATCATGCAGAGTACACGCAATCGGGTCACGCGTGTCTCGGATAACTGGAACTTGTTTCACCCTGCTACCCCCCTCACCAACTGCTAAGCTGCCTTTCACTGTTGCAAAGCATTCTCGCTCATTTCGACGGAAAATCTGATGCTCTCACTACTGGCCACTGGGAGACCCTACCAAATGTTCTACATATGTCAAATATATCTTGCCGCCGGCGTGCTCTCGACAGAGCTGACATCTTATTTACCTTGAAAGTGAAGTATCCATCACATCAGCAATGCCAACACAGAAACAGAACGAGCCTGTGATGAACAGTTCGACAAGCCTCAGCGCCACTGAGGTAAAGCAACACAGATGCACCCAGTCTTCCAACATAGAAAGCACGGAGGATCCAATCAAAGAGTTCCACTGAGTTATGATGCTATTGTCATTGTTGTTGTCCATTAATCATGAAGGCCAACAGATGACTATGGTTGAGCACTCCATGATACCATTTTTGGAGAGGGATCTCCCCCCCCACCGCCTTGCCTTGAATGCACTTTCAATTTTGTTGGTGCAAGGTGATGAGACCATTGCGGTAGCAATGGCCAATCATGACATCTTTAGTTCAGGAATATTGCCTACAGAATCAAGTCTACACGTTCTAGTGATGCAGGACTCAGCAGGACTCGCAGGAGCAGCACATACAAGCACAGACCCTTCCAGGCTTGGGAAAACCTTTCCACTTTCATCACAACCTTAATCCCCACTTGACCCTGACCATCCTCACATCGGGAATATTACCCCACAGATTCAGTACATTCACTTACCTCAGGGAGCATCTGTGTGGGAAGCCGTTTCAAGGGATCCATGGAGCCAGAGGTAAGTGGAAGGTTGTCATATATAACACTGCCATGCATCTCTTATTTCTACTGCTTCAGATGCAAGCACCCAACATTTGCAGATTGTGTGGCTACCCTGCATGATTACCTCACTGAATACCATGCTATGGGACAGAAGGTAATGGAGCTTCATGGACTGGAGGTCCTCACCCCAGAGCTGTTGGAAGTAGTGGCGAATAAATGTATGGAAGCATTTCATGCCTTCACTTGTTATGTCATTTCAACATCCTATCCCAAACTCCACATGCAGAATAAGCACTCTTTGACAGACCACTATTTCGACTCTTTGTGCTCAATCACAGAGAGTGCTTTGAAGAGTGCTTTGTTAACAATGGAGATCACCACCAATCATTCGACAAGGAGAGATATACCCCTCTGTGACACTCTCCTTGGATCAAATGGTGTATTTGATATCCTAACAAGCTACATCCACATTCAATTTCCTGATCTACCCTCGGAATTTAACTTTAATATCCTGCGGAGTGCCTTCGAGGAGTTCAGCACACTTTGCAATTCCAAGGTGGCAAATCTATCACAATGTCCTTCTACTTATAATAATGACAGTGCGATGGAGTTCCATTATCTCCTTCTTACTGTTCTCGCCTGACACAGGGCCGGACTCGAGCTACTCAGAGATTTAGGTGATGGTGCTGAGAGTTATTCTCCAGAGGATTATGACCTAACATGGTTGTTCACACTTCTATTGTGGCAAATCGCTCATTCTTCCATGCTTCGACACCATTTGACCTTCCTGCATAATGCAGGACTCCTGTCCAATGCCCCTTGTTGTGATGTAGGCAACTTGGGTGTGGAAATCAACAACTCAGAAGGATCAGTAAAGACACGCCACAATTTGGACAAGGCCGCCATATGGCTGCATATAATGATGACATGCAACTACCAGCTACCTGGGGAGGGCCAGATGTTCCAATATTGGATTGAGCTTCTTGTGTCTGACCTTATGGCGCTTGAGACTTTGTCCCACTTCTTTATTTCTGAAATTCCCAACTATTTGACCGTCCACATCCATCTTATTGTTCTATGGCCTTGGATGTCTGCCAGAAAGGTGTTTTGGAAACCAGTGATCAAAAGTGCGATACAGTCGCAAGCACCCCTAAATCCTCATTATGATGTGATTGTCAATACCCTTATTCAAAGTATCAATAAAGACAAGGACAATATGGAAAAGTACATGTTCCATCGTTATTTTACAGACAAAGTGATGACTGTCACTGGGTCTGTCCGCTGTGAGGCTGCACTGGCATGCATCATGAAATATCCGCATGGAGCCCCTATTAGTGGTCTGGATGATGAGCATAATGTGTGTTTATTATAATCTCTCACCAAAAATGCTGTAATCATGATCACACTATAGTTACCCATCTCTGGTACATCAGGACATCTCGCTATCTCTCAGCCTTGTTGCCCTGTGTGTTGGGAACTTTTGGCTTTGCTGGACCCCCCCCCCCCCCCCCCCCAGAAGATTTGGAATTCAATGCCAGCATCTCAATATGATCCCGGCTCAGTTGCCCCCATGGATTCCCAAGAAGGATGCCAAAGCTTTTCTTCACATCTATTGATGGCAGCTATGTGAAGAATTTTTTAGCTTGCAGGAGAACTCATTGCGTGACTTTCACAATAGTGAAATTCCTTCAAACTCCACACCACTCATGGGCAACATTCCTATTGAACCAACTCCAAGTTCCAATGCAGCAGAGGAGGCCAAGGGCGGCCATCGTTTCAGATTTTTATGTGTGCTGTCCTTCAAATTTAATTTCAAATGACTCTTGTGAGCTGTATCCTTCCACTTGGTATGGAAAAATGAAGGCAGACCTGTATTCTACCATGGGCAATTGGTGCGTATTTCGGTATCTGCACTATGGGTTAGCCTTCCAGCCTGAATCACTTACACTTTCATCTTGAATAACTTTACTTCCAGTTACCTGTGTCAAATCTTACAGGTTGTATGATTATATGCCAGTAGGCTTCAGTTTCATGCTTAGATAGCATGTAAATACTCAATCAGACATCACTCGGATGGCACGTTGGTATGTGGATACAACTTCCCATCCTGTTGTGGATACATACGTACTAGCCATCCTGGTCAGTCTGTTTTTTCAAGGGGTGGTTTTGGGACAAACCCTGTAATCATTGCCATCCATTCACGTTATTGTAAGCCAAATATGGGGTACTATCCCAAACTCACAAAGTTCCATGCTCTCCCAATATTAGATGGCCTGAGTTACACCTGGGGGTCACAGCCCTGATATGTTTAACTACGGACTCAGAGAAACCACCTGATTCGATACATGTTGACATAAGAGAAGAGGTTGTTGACCCAGCGCAAAGAGGACATCACAGTACCTTGACCACTTCTTTTGTTCCATCAATCCATCTTGATTTCTGTGCATTGCCAAGTTCTATCATGCCTGGGCTGATACATCATAGCCTGAGACAGTTGTCATCTTCTCACAGCAGCCAAACGTAAAACGATAGGCTTCTTCCACAAAAATTACACAGCTTACGCAGGGTTTACTTTTTGTATCCCCAGAGAGCATTTCGACATAAATCATGTTGCTGTTTACTGCAGATCTCGTGCAAGATTGGCTATCATAATATGATGAAACCACCACTTCCATCTGTGACAGGATTATACCCCCTAGTAAGGGTGTTCGCCAATACAAATTTCAAGAATTTCCAGGCCAAATTAAGGGTATATAGTGACCTCTTTGTGGTTGTCAGGACATCCAGCCTTGACTTCGCTGGGCTAACTTTATCAGATGTCGAGCTGTGCTAGGGTGGGTGAGAAGCTGAGCATTAGCTCAGTTTGGACAAGGAGCAGGATGAGCCGCTGGGTGGGCGGGATCATCTCTGCCATGATTTGCACCTTGCCAAAAAATCCTGCTAGGATAAGTGAGTGTAAATCATATGATTGCATAATAATGTCTGGGTATCTTTGCGCAAGGACAATTGATCTTGTACATTATGTGAGCAACTAGTATGATGGTAGGGAGAAAGCCAGTGTGATCAAACTAATGAATGCACTGGTGCTGCTGCTCAGCTGGATGCCAGCTGCCGGTGGTCTCTTGGAAGGCTAGAGAGACACTGGTACCCTTGCTCATTGACTAAGCTATAGTGGAAGGCTATATCTATGTCCAGATATCATGATGAGGTTTAGTGGTGTAGTGTACTAGTAGGTACTCGGAATACTCCTGTCCAATGGTTTTACTCTTACACAACAAATATTCTTAGTCCATGTAATACTACAAAGTTAGCTTCAACTTGAACTCTCCAATGTATCTTCAGACTTCATAGAAACATACTCTCAACTCATGACAAGGAGATGATCACATGTGTCAGGCACCAAGTTCCAATCTTCAAGCTTTCATGTGAGTTGCAAAGTGACAAATAACACCATGACTACACGGGCAGGCGTTTCTATTAACCCCAAGTCAAAATCGGCGCCAATGAACCGTGGGTTAGTACAGTAGAACCCATGACTAATTAGGAGAGTGTTTGATCCTGATGAAATGCTCACTGGGTTAGCCTCAACCTCAATTGAATTTAAACTGGGGTTACATTGCATCATTTGCATCCAGGCTGTACTGACATTGAATAGCTCAAAATATGCCCCCCCGCTCGTTTGTTGGTTCAGAAAACAGGCTCAAATTCAAGCAATAATACAGTATAATATATTGATATAGTCATAATAGTATGGCATGAATGAAAGATACGTGATACAGAGTACACTGGGAGAGCAACTGACCTGCACATTAAACAATATATGTTATGTCAAGTCATATATACTTAACATGATAACCGTAACTCACCTAAGATAGCATCATCCTACTTGACAAGCTGGATGCCACACTCCATGAGGTCATGCACTATCCATCTTGCTCTAGCCTCCAAGTCCTGCCCTAACCCTTTCATATACAAAGAATGAGGATACAATCATACAAATGCTCCCAGCTGCAAATACACAACACTATTCTAATGCAACCCACAAGACTAGGTCATACAAGCATCAAGGAAACTACAGACAATGTGGTACATTCCCTCACAGATGGGCTGGTGTAAGCTCAACAACATTAGAGCTGAGAGAGTGGCAGAAAGTGGTTGTTGACGCGACGGTTCAAAACTTGAGATCAACAAACACAAGTATCATGTGACTTACACAGCCATGATGCATGACACATTTGGCAATCAGCATCTCTCGCCGCATTGCGACGTCTCTGAACCTTGTCATTCATCTAGAGGTGTTTTCCAAAGGTAGCATGGCCGTTTACATGTAATTTTGACATACAGCTCCAAGGAATATCAGTCCAGATGTCAATCTAATTCAAACATGAAGTAACACAAGCTGAAGACACTCCTCAAAGCATCACTGCAAGAAATGACTGAAAAGCCCAGCTCCTTGTGCAACCACCTGGTGATGATTTACAAGAGCCCAATAGTTTACGAGATTGCCCATCATTGCAGACCAAGCATTAGGTTAAGCCAAATAAGTGCAATCCATCATCAAACCTTGTTTATCTGAAGCTCTGGCCATGTAGGATTAAAAGAGTTAACTCGCAAAATTAGTCACCATAATTAGGTAGGGGGATACATCAAGGGTACTGTACCTGCCTACGATATGAAAGCCATGCTCCAGCACTTAATCCACCAATAATCAAGATAGAAGGTGATTTGGTCCGAGACCGCCATCCATTAAGGTAGTAGCCGTGTGCTTGCCACATCCGAAGAAGAAGATCACATGTGTCAGGCACTGAGTTCCAATATTCAAGCTTTCACGTGAGTTGCAAAGTAACATACGAGAAAATAGAGTAACACCATTAGTGCTTTCAGGTCCAGTCCAAAGAACTGCAAAAGACTGGAGACTGGACTGGACTGGACCTGCGTTGGACCGGACCAATTGGACCAGTCTATGTTGGTCCAATGACCAGTTTGGACTGGTCTTTATTACATAATAATATCTGTGACAATCTCTGCAAAAACATCATAAAAACAAGGTTTTTATGCACTTTTCACATGTATTTTTGAACTGTGTTGCTTTAGGTACATCAATTTGGTCATGTTTGGTAATGTGTACTGTTTCCCACACTACCACTGTGTGTTGCATGACATCATACAGCATATTCACAAGGTATTTCATCAGTTAAAATGATGTATGACATGTTAAGACCGGTTAGGACCGGTCCTGGTTCCGGTCCTTGCCTAAAAAGGCAAAAAGACCGGACCAGACCGGACCTGGAAGCACTAAACACAATGACTCGGATTAAAAGATTTAACTTGCAAAATTAGTCACCATAATTAGGTAGGGGGATACTTCAACAGTATTGTACCTGCCTACAATATGAAAGCCATGCTCTGGTGCTTAATCCACCAATAATCAAGATAGAAGGTGATTTGGTCTGAGTCCACCATGGATTAAGGTAGCTGTGTGCTTGCCACATTCAAACATCATTGAGGTCTTCGTGTGCTTGCCATATCCCAACATCAATCGCACTACACCCAATGAAGTTTCCAATGATCCTGACACCTTTCCAAGTTCCAAAGGTCCTTCCCACCATGTTGAAGTTAGATCGAGATCACAATCAAGATCTGAGTCAAATGACAAACCCTGCAAAGAATGAACAACTGGACTCGTCGGATGTGTTTCTACACAGGGAATTCTGACATGTGTTGATGATTTTAGCATCTTTGGCGAATTTCAACAGTGATGGTTAGTGTTTAAAAGTCCGGTCAGGTTCGGTTTTTTTGCCCAAAAGGGGCAAACCGGAACCGTAACCGGTTTCCTTTTATGGTAAGCCCATCAAAAACCGAACTGAACCTCGAAAAACCGGTCAGTTGCAGTCACAACTGGTTCAAACTGCGGTTCGGTCATAGTCAGTTCAGACATGGTTAAAGTGGTTGTTGTGTAGTGTCAAGGTCTTGAGACCAGTTGTAAAGAATGAAATATAGTGTACATTAGTCTCCTGTAAAGGTTTTATGGTGATAATAATCCTCTACATGTCAAAAAACACAACTATGACATGTCATATAAGTTTGGTTCAGCGGTAGAATATTGTTTTGGCTGTAGCACATGCAGTTCTGGACCGATTCTCTTAAAAAGTAGCTCAGAAGGTGCGTATTTACAAGGGAAATCCGAGGGTAGTTTGAACGGGTCAAAACCGGTGCGGTTCGGTTCGGGGTGGTCCTTTCATTTTGAGATGACCAAACCTCAACTAAAGGTTGGGTTTGGTATGGTTTGGTTCAGTCAGGTTCCAGTTTTTTTCCAGTTAGGGTAACCTGACTTTTAAACACTAGTGATGGTAGACAGGTTCTTGATCCCCACATCAATGACCTTTACAACCACAAGGTACCAGTAGGGGGGGTGGAAAGGACAAATCAGGTGCTAGTCATCCTAATGGAATCATTAAGCATTCTGCTCATCAGAGCAATGGAAAATGTATCATTGACTTTGGTCCCTATGGATATCACTGATCAGAACGATTATGGGTGAGTGCTTTCTTGCATTTGTAATGTTGATGTCACCTTTGAATTAAATCCAGGCACTTCATCATGGTTTTTAACCCAGTGTATGAAACATCATCTCCAAATAAAATATGGGTCCAAAATCCAGACATGCATTATATGGTTGCACATCCTGGAAAATCCAAGTGGCGGCAAATTTTGGAGAAGCCCTTGTGTAAAATGTATGTATTTGCTCAAGCTATGCGACGCGTCGCAGCATTCTGCATATCAAAATGAGCTAACTATGTTGACGTACCACAGTCAAGTGACACATATAGATATTCATGACCATGAAGCGACACTACAGGAGTACCTCGAATACTATGCAGGCACTGATGAACTTGAAGCCAGGCAATCCAAGAGCATCAATGTTGAGGCTGCCACCCCCGCTGCCGCTAAGTGTACCATGGCCTTTCATGTGTTTGCCAAATATTTTATTGCTGCTGGGTGCAAGAAAATGAAGCAAAGAATGGAACACAAGGTATCCAAGGATACTTCAAATCTTTTTCCTCCATCACACACAGTGATATGGCCCAGGCAATTCAGTCATATACACAGGAATTCGATAAGCAAATGGAGTGTTTGTCTGAGTCAGCTTTTGGGGACCTAGACCTGTGTTATGTGGTGCTCTCAAAAGATGGCACCATGCCTGAGATCCTGTTCAACTATGTTCAGGAGTTACACCCACGTTGTACCCTGGACAACCTCACACATTCCCTTCACAGTCTCCTTGAATATGGGTCTTCATCACCATCTTCCCATATCTACACAAAACATACGGCTGTAGAATTCCATATTCTGCTTGTCTCTGTCTTGGCTGGGTTTATAACTTCTTTGGACATTTTCTTGCATGCAAAAACCGATGTATGTGTTCAAATTACTGATGCTGAACTGGACGGTGCCTACTTTTTCATGTTCCTTTTGTGGCATCTTGCCCATTCATCAATCTTGGTGGAGCACCTTAGCTTCTTACAGAAAGCGGTGTAGCCGTGCACCCAGGTGTGCACAGCAGCCACATACAGTCATGTGACCCATACAGTCACATGTGCACATGTTCATGTTCGTGTAGTGTAGACACACTTGTCCTCAGCCCAAACCACTGCTATAGACTGTTGCCCCTTGCTTTGGGCTTTCCGCTGCGTGTCTGTGAGCTACCTAGTCAGGCATGACACCTCCAGCAGGGCTACTTCCTCCAAAAATTTCATATGCTTCTGATCCCGCCGAGTCCAACCCTGAGCCTTTGGAGGATACTCAGATCGGAGAGATGGAAGCAGCCGTGAATGAGGAGCTTTGTGAGACACACATAGAAAACAGTGAAAGTATGACCTCGGGCAGTCAAGGTGGACTCAGCACAGACATTTCTGACAGTAGCGAAGCCATCTTATGATGGGTTCATCTATTAGCATCTCCCTTAACGGCGTTGGACAGGGCATCTTCAGCTGTGACCCTCATAAAGAAGAAGAAAGGGTGGCACCCAGGTCTTGTTTGCAAAATCGATGTCGTAGATCTGGTGCCGGTGACTCGTAGCACTTTCTACTGGTGACCGGTGCTGGCGTGAGCCCTTATGGGTCACCCTAACTTGGAATTCAATGAGGCCCCCATCGCAAACCACTTTGAAAATCAAGTTCTATTAAGCACAACATGTAAGAACAGGTGGACTCAGCATGAGTTGAGCTCTCACCAAATGATGGAGGCTGGTGTCCCCCATGGAGAAAGCTCCGTTGCGTCCTTGCTAGCCTTTTTCCCTTATGCTGTCCATGTCAAGGGCTGTCAGCTAAAGCTGGCGATACATGTACTTTGTTCATTTTTATGACGCTCCAAAGGAGTCGCTAACTTGTCATACAGGCCCAGGATAGTAGTGATTTGAAGGGCCACATTGCTGCTTCACAGCTGTGCTGTCCGGCGTGCTGGGCATTCCTTAGTTTCTTGGACCCGGAAACTCGTTTCGGTGTTTGCAGATTCCATCTGAAAGCACATCCAGTGGTATTGCCTCCATGGGTCCCTATGCATCACATCGAGAAGATGCTATTTCTTTACAGGTTGATGATCGCCAAAGAGGTCGAGCACCTGTTGAACAATCTCAGGCTGACCAGACATCTCTCGGTAAGCTCTATGCAGAGCATTGGCAGTATCACTGCCCCCAGTACATTGGTACATAGTGTCGGGATCGTGGATCTTGCGAAGAATTTGTTAAATTCATGCAGTACTCAGCTGTTGAGTATACCTTCTTCTGCTAAAAAATAATCATAAGTACAGCTTCATCGACTCCTCCTACTGAGACACATGTTACAGTTCGAGTTCCTAATGTATGACTATGAATGAGGTGATACTACTACTCCATGTTATAGTTGTAAACAGTGGCACCACATCATGATTGTAAACTTACGTGTAGTTTGTTTGTGCAGGTAGCAAGTACTGGCCTGTATGTTATACAATTATTGAAGTCCATCGCAAATGTGGATCTGCCAGTTTACCTCTATCAGGAAAATGTAACGTCCTTTTTGAGGCCATTTTGGACTTTTAACAGTCCAAAAAGTTCAAAAAGGATCGAAAGTCCTCAGGTTCTGAAATATTTTTCATGCCCAGTCACTTTCCTTTTAAAAGTATCAGGGTCTTTTCAAAGTTAAGAAATGTCTTGAGAAAAGCTCCGAAAGCTTCCTGGAAAGTATGTAAATAGCCATGTGACAGGTGGAAGGTGATTGCCATGACTGTGGATATATAGTATAAACAGTCATTGAGTGTAGATATACAGTATGAGCATAGATATACAGTATAGAACAGCTCTTCAACAGGGAAGAGGACCATTGAGTAAAACCCAGCCACAATGGTGAACACGTAGATGAGGGGAGAAGGGGTAATGTCTGATGCTGCAGTATGGTGAGGGGCAACTGCGAGTATGGATGCTCGGCGCATCCGAGTTGCCAATTCTGCAATTTGCTGGCAATCCTTGATGCATTGATGACAAACCAGGCACAGAGCTTCAAGACTTCAGGTTTCACGTGATATATGACATCGGAATCATGGTAACCCAGACTGACTCAGAGGTGGAAGCAAATCATTATGTAAATACCAACCATTATTTCATGTGACCCACCTCGTTGCACTTCTCATGAACATTGAACTCTTGAGTCACTCCTGTGCCATGGATGCCCTCCCAAGTTTTTCTGCTTGTTCCGCTGCTTTCTGCTCAAGCAATTCAGAAATTCATGGGACTGTGAGATCTGGCTCACTTTTTTGTGCTCTTCCATGGCGATCCAAAGCAATTGGAACGTCAAACAGCCTCAACCAGTTTCCACAGCAGATCCCAGATGTGAGGGTGAGTACATCTATATATCACAATAGCACAGCCATGTTTCACAATTTAGCAACAGCTGCTCACCGATGAAGTCATGAAAATGGAAAGCCTGCTCTTTTCTCAAAACAACCTTGTATGGCATCTCGAGATTGCTTCAGAATGTGAAAATATCGCTGCTGTATACAACAAGCTAGGGAAAAACAGCGACCTGTTTCGGCAGTTTGCATGGGATATTCTTTGGTATTCCGTCCTGGATATCACTATATACATCAAGTGTATCCGCATGGGAGTTACCATGACAGTCAAACAACATCCTGTTCCACCAACTGCGCATCCAAACATCAGATTCAAGGTGAGCCAAATCCAATTACTTATGATGCTCCCCACAATTCAAACACTTGCAGTCCTATGATTTATTCTGTACTGACTGGCTAGCTTTCTTATCCAAGCTTCTTCACTCTTTTGATTGCCTCCCAGATGCCGACATGCACATCACTGATAGTGAAAGTGGAATTGTTCCCCTAGATGGCCGGTCCCAGGGTGATACCATGGAACCTGATACTGTGATGTTCTTCTTTCATTCATTATGTGACTGCATGATGAAGATGGGCAAGAATCATGTAATTATCAACTTTGATTTGGCTGCTATGTATCTCACAATGATTTTACAGGTAAGTATGTTTACTTAGATGAAAGATTTGTGCTTGACAACAATTTTAGGGTGAGTCTATGCCTGATACCAGAGAAGCACTGCTATTAAGATTCAAATGGTAGGTCACTTGTTACTTCCAAAATGCTCTCCCATTCTGTCCATCTTTTAGCGATGATAAGGCTATAGACCCCCTCATCCCTCAGAATAGTCCTTGGTCAATTGCACGTGGTCTGGAACAACCCTTAAGCTTTGCCATGTATATTTCCCCTATTACTCTGTTTACAGACACATCCATACACAAGCTTGAGATTGGGAGGGGACCAATGCTAGAGGCGAGCATCCTATAAATTCTCTGGACGTCCATTAACATTATTCAGATGTGGCAGAGCCTTGGGGCATTTAGGCCCAATGGGTTGAGGGTGATCGAAACCAAGATATGGGAGGCACTGTTCAACATTGCAACTCTGAAGGTCCTCAATACAAGAGAAATGCTTGTCAAATTATCTGGAACAGTCAAGGATTTGTTACTGTAATGGCATACAGTGTTTTGGCATCACTCTGATGCCAAACATGTCTTATTTACTATTGGTTGGCATCATCTTGATGCTAATACATTTTGTTTACTAGTATTAGGGTAACAACTTTTACTTACAATGCATACATAGCAGAGAATAGACTAGACTCTAACTCTGCCAGAGTGCACCGTAAGTACCAAGTTTGTTCTCCCTGTAACTCACCATTACATTTTTTTGAGTTTTATCTGTCTATTGGAAGCTATACTAGCTTACCTCCACTCCCAAAACTCCTTTTTTAGGCTTCAACCATAATGACATCGAGCTACGACAACAACAAAGATGGGGTCAACCGTCACCACACACCAAACCACTATGGAAGGGGCAAACATGCTCCCTTCCATGTACCCATACAGCCTCAATGGACTGAGACCACCCCAGCCATGGATGCAAGACGAAAGGAAGATGTTGGTATCCTGTGTCAGGCCTCTATACCGGGCATACCATCTGGGAACGCCCCTACAACACCTTTAGGATGCAACATAGAAGGGGATTGGAGATCCCCATCTACACGCATAGCTGCTACACTGTCATCTAATGTTTCAAGTACGCCTATAGTGTACCCTCCAATTCAGGCACCTGTAGCACAAAAACCACCCCTTACTGAATGAGCAAATACGGCCTGACACTTCGAGGCAATGGTGGAAGCGAGGGAACCACGTCCCATGGATGTTATCGGACACAGTGACAATGACAAGGTGGAGGAGGTGAAGGTGGATCCTATGGATGTTCTTACTGCGATGGAGGGTGTGATTTGGAACCCCTCCGGCCTCACCAATAGGACCTTGCGGGACAAGATGCACTTGGTAGCCCACTCCGAGACCATGGACATCCTATCATACACAAAATTTTGATGTATCCAGCGATTCCTACAAAAGCACATACTTCACTGTATTCAAGGCCTTAGTGGACAAGAAACTCATGAAGAAAACATCGGATTCTAGGGCCTCCACTCCTAGTGTAACTGGACTACAACAATTCATGAGTAGTGAAGACGCTGATATATACTACCTGACTGATACCTGCGGACAAGCACACTGGTCAGAGGAGGCATGCTTGCCTCCCACTCCTCAAACACCTGGTAATGTTACATTTGCTGACCCTATCAACAATGCAGTGGCTCAGATGAATGCACCACAGCAAATCAATGAGACCGACAAAGCCTATCTTAGGCGTCGTAGTGCCGCACTGCATTATGCTCAATGCTCCACACCCTGATCGAGCCCACCTGTGAAGATTGAACCCCTGGATCATGATGTGGACTCTAGCACCACTAGGAGTAATATGAGGGGTACAGCTGAACCCAGTGAACCTCCTAGGTCTGACCCCTTTCATGTACCCATGGCCGATGACTTCCAGAACCGTGTAGGGTATCAGAGACTACGCAACACTGATCTGACTAGATGGAGCACCTCAGTCTACGCCGATCAAGGGATCGTTTTCCGGAATCACTGACCGGTGGATGCTATGAAGGAGATGTATCTCCAGTCGACGGGTCAAACCCCTGCACCTGAAGACCCTGGAGGTAATGATGACAACAATGATGGTCAAAACAACCATTGACATTGAGACAATGAAGCCTGTACTTTACACTCCCCCCCTCATCCAATCGGATGCTCGGACTCCTAGGACAGTCCTAGGATTGTCTGAGCAGTCCAAGTAAAGTCTGAGTAAAGTCCGAGGACTGTCCGATCTGTCCGATTGGACTCCAGATAATGCAATAATCTGAGCATTTCATGTCACAGTCTGAGCAAAGTCCGAGCAAAGTCTGAGAAAAGTTGCAGATATGAAGGCAATTTGTATATTTACACAGTAATATAGTGTTATTGATGCAAAAACCTTTACATAACTACTTGCTATCTATATACTAATCTTCATTATCTTCCTCCTGTTCATTTACCTCTTTCTGTTTCTGTTTCTGTTTCTCTACAACATACCTTGTATGGTAAAATAACATAGCATGCAAAAACCAGTTAAAGTTACCAGGAGTCATTCTCTTGAGTATTGACTCAAATCCACCAAGCCATGCATTTAATTGTTCACAAGCCTGTGTATTAAAGGCTCTTTTGTGATATGGTGTCCCAGTTGTGTCTTGTGCTACAATAACAAGATTTGGTGCAGAGCCATCTTGGGGAGCAGGATTACACCATTTTCGGCACAATTCATCAGTTGTGCAGTGATTAGTATAGTGGTAGGTGTCAACAATGAACCAAGTAGTGTTTCTCCAGACTCTATCCCAACTTCCATTTGCTACAGCACTACGAAGTAAAACACAAGCTTTGTCAATGCAGACATAATCTGGACGTGATTCCTCAGTTGGATATACAGATTCCAGAAATGCCAGAATATTTGTTGGAGACTCAGCCTTTGCAAATTTTGCCCATGCAATTACCACACCACATGGAGCACAAATTGTTTCAATGCAGTAAAATCATGAAGGTGTAAAGTAATTGCCTCTTTGTGGCTCAGGAGCAAGTTCATCATGAGGTTGTACATAAGCTTCAGGTGCTGGATTCCAAGGTAAATTCTCTCCAGGTCTTTGTAGCATTCTTCTAGCGCCATTGAAGCTTTGGCAAGTAAGGTTTTGAACATGCTTATCCCACTCTCTTTTATGCCTTGCACAAGCCTTTGTATTTTGTACTTTCCGATCATTACAGTTGCACACATGGCACTTAGTTCCATATTGCTGCTCATGTAGTGCACAGAATGAACCACCACAATGATTTGCTAATTCAGAGATGCAATTGTCGTATGCACAGTGCTAAAATAACCTTTAGTTTCACATACATAGTAAGATATATTGACATACAGTTGGGCCCATTACAATACCATCTACAACAACCATACTGACAGATGCACCATCAATATCCATGTCATTATTAGTTGAGGTCTGTGTTTGAGGCTGGTTTGGCAGCCCAGGAACTGTTAGGGAAGCTCCTTCAACAAGTCCAGGTACTGTTTGATTTTCATCTACTCCAACAACTGCTGCAGGATCAACATTGGGCATTCTATCTGACATGTGTTTATATGATTGAGTACATTCTTCACATGCATGCTGATCAGCCGGACGTATAATTCCATTTTCACCAAGCAATTCAAATGATTCTCTAGTAACATCATCAATTGCTAAGCCATCTTGAAGTTCTACATCAATATTTGATGCAGCTGCAATTGAACAAATTGTTTCTTGGACAAATGCTTGCCAAATTTGCCAGCGGGATACTCTTCTATGACTGTCTGAATAGCTGCTAAAGCTGTTGTTCCAATACTCAGTGTATGCTGCAGCTGAGGCATGGAAACTGTACATTCCATTCACAACACCTTTTGTAAAAACTCGATCAACCCATAAAGCTTGTCCGACCTTGAGGCATGTTGCATCATTCAGATATACTCAAATATATTTGTCTCCTGGCTCTGTAGCATGCTCATGATCAGCAAAATATAAAGTTTTGCATTTTGGACATTGCCCTGTAAGCACCTGAACATTTGTGTAGGTTGTGCATCCTTTGATTAAGGTAACTTGGGGTATGTCTCTGAGCTTCATTCCCACAATCAAGGACCTAGGCTTGCATTTTGCAGTTTGACATATAACAGCATTTGGACAAATTATATGGACTGCTTGAATTGATTCATGAGAAACTGGCTTTGGCTTTCCTTTGAATTTTCCACTAGAATCATATGGATACAAGCATAAAACCTTTGCCAATGCATCAAGATTTTTACAAATCTCAATGATAATATTTGACTCTGAAATATGATCTTGGTGGACAAACAGTTGATTTTGGTGAGTTCCTAGTCTTTCTTGTAATCCATGTGCAAGACATTTCATCCAACCAGAAGGTGAGGAATGACTTTCTCCTGCATATTTGGGATTTTCCTGTCTTGCATGCAAGCTTAGCAATCAGTATTTTCTGTCAAGGTAAACAGAACAATAAGGACTTGAGATAGTGTAATGCCAGAACCAAAATTTCCTTGGATGAATTGGCTAAATTCCTTGAATGAAATATCAGGGAAAGTGCCAGCACTAGGCAATGCAGAAACAGTAGGCAATAACAACAGCACTCCAAATATTAAACTCCAATTTGGCAGCTGCTTGAAGATTACCACTATGGTCCAGATATATACCCAAATATAGGAAATCAAATCAGCTGTAAGACAAATTCTGCAATTGATGGCAAAGCAAAAGTTGAACCATGTTAGGCTATAAAACCAAGCTATCTAATTATGGACTTGCTTTTTCTTCTTGTCACCTGCTTTCTTAAATCCACCCCCAGCTTTGTTAGCTGTATCCCCTTTCACCACTTTCTTCTTCATATTCTTCTTCTTCTTCTCATGCTCCTCTAAAAATTTCTCCAAGTCCCTGAAATTATAACTTCCTTTCTCTTCACCCCAAAGATCCCCATCAGATAGTGCATCCGGACTATTTTCCAGCCAGTCCACCATCTCTGGATAGTTTGATAACTTTGAAAAGAACTTCTTGTAGTGGGAGTGAAAATAGGATTTTGAAACAAAAAGCTGAATGAGGTCTGCTTCCAGTAAGCCTGTCACCAACCCAAGACTTGTCAGCTTTCATCTCTTCATAAGTCTTACAGGCCTGAAGATAAGCCTTATGCACTTCATAAGCATGACAGATCCCCCCCTCAGTCCTGTCAGAAAAGTCAGGAGAGATGCCAAGCTGGATCAAAATCTGCTGCTTGAAGAAATTCAAACTAGTGTCTGCAGATGTTTCAGACTGGGTAGCTATAGTTGGGTGAATGGAACCAGCACGAAAATGACCACGAGAAGAATGGGCTAAAACAGGAGGAGTCATCGACTGAGGTGATTTATAAATCTCATCATTAGTCTACATATATGCAAGTCAATCAAAAAACAAGTTGGAAGTTCATAGCATAATGCTTACAACAAGAACTTGCAAAACATCTTCACCATCATTGTGCATCCAAAATGCTTCATCATCATCTTCTAGTGCAGTTTCATAATGGCCCTTGATATTCCATACAGAATTCTCATATAAAAAAACTTGGCAGTTTTCATCTAGGAAAATATAGGTAGGATCAAACATAATTATGAACAAAAAAACCTACTGCAAACAGGTGAATATTTACGAGCCAGAACTTTCAATACCTGTGTGAGCCTGGGTGTAACTTCATGCTTCAGCTCCATATCAGGCTTTGCAACAGTTGGATCAGCAGGTTTGGTATAGACTTGGACCCGACCAGTGCGATGATCAAGCACATAGCTAGACATGAGATCAGCATCCGCATTATTAAATACATTCGCATATGCTTGTCCACGTAGAATTCCACCAGTGGCACGCGAGGCTCCTTGCAAACTAATGGTACCTGTATTGACATGATCCGAGCATTGCTGGGATGGACTAACAGGAGGACTATTCATATGAACACCTAGACAGACACATGATATAGCAACAATAGTCTACAATAAAATCATACTCTTCACTTACCTTCTGAATCCAACACACCTAGCAGAAGAATCAGCAAGAACAACACAATAAAATGATAAAAATACTGTACTGGTGGCATTAGCATTGGGGGCGTTGATGTTGGTGACATCATCAGCGTTGAAGCTGTTGCTGTTCCCATCATTGATGTTGGGGGTGTTGTCAGCATTGGGGCCTGTAGTGTTGGCGTTGGTGCGCGTAATGTCGGTGTTGGTGCCCATAGCATTGGTGTTGGTGCCCATAGTGTTGGTGTTCATGCCTGTAGTGTCAACATTGGCGCCCCTGGTGATGGTGCCTGTAGCATCAGCATTGGCACCTGTGGTGATGGTGCCCGTGTTGGTGTTGGTGCCCATAGTGTCAGCGTTGGCATTGGCGCCCATGGTGTTGGTGTTGGTGTTGGTGCCCATGGTGTCGGTGTTGGCATTGGCGCCCATAGTGTCAGCGTTGGTGTTGGCCTCCCTGGCCTTGGCCTTGGTGCCCCTGGCGTTGGTGTTGGTGGTGGCCTTGGTGCCCCTGGCGTTGGCATTGGGGCTGTTTTGATTGGTGTTGGTGGTTGTCTTGGTCTTCCCTTTGTCCTCGTTGCCCTCGTTGTCCTTGTCCTTGTTGTCCTTGTCCTTGTTGTCCTTGTCCTTGTTGTCCTTGTCCTTGTTGTCCTTGTCCTTGTTGTCCTTGTCCTTGTTGTCCTTGTCCTTGTTGTCCTTGTCCTTGTTGTCCTTGTTGTCCTCTTCCTCATGGTTGTTAGTCTTCATTGTTGTTGTCACCACCCTTGTCCTTGCCCTTGCCCTTGCCCTTGCCCTTGCCCTCACCCTTGTCCTTGTCCTTGTCCTTGTCCTTGTCCTTGTCCTTGTCATCCTTGCCCTTACCCTCGTTCTCACCCTCCTCATCCTCCTTGCCCTTGTTGTCATCTTGTCCTTCTTTGTTGGATCGGCGTTGGTGGGTGCTGGTCTGGTTTCGGGGTGGAGCCAGCAAAACGCTTGCTGATGGACGAGAGCACCTCAGTGGAGCAACACTGAGGCCGCTCTCATCCATCAAATGCTTGGTCCTGTAAATTAGTTAGTACTAGATTGTCATAATAAGAAACAAAAAAAAAACGCACCTGGGCAGCTAAGCAGGAGGCCCAGCTGCACTAGAAGCGGTGTCCTCGTGAGCATGGACAGCGGAAGTTTTCCTAAAAGATTGTGTTAGCGTTGAACCGAGGCTCCAGAGGGGGGCTTACCTGGTTTTGGTCTTCTTGTGTGCTGGCTTCTTCTTTTTATTCCCTGGCTTGCTTGGTTCCTCCTCAGTGACACTAGTTTTGCTCTTTTTTCTCATTGAATAACGTCGCTGTCAATGGCTGACGTGGCACATTTTTGCTGGCTTTGTGTCACGGATCCTGTCGATCGGGGTGGCGATTGCCATTGGCTTTGCTTGGTGTTGTCCGAGGACCTGGTTTTGCACATATTTGAGGTTGTCGATGGTGTCGATGGTGGACTGTGGCGGTTGACGAAGGTTGGTGGTGGTAGTAGCAGTGAGAAAAGTTGCCAGCAAGAATAGGCCGCGTCAGCCTGAGATGACATGTGACATGTGTGGGTGGTATGTAAGGTATGTAGTAGGTAAGCAATACAAGCTGCTGTGGTGCAATGGTTAGTCATGGCATTGTGCTCTTCAAAGTGTTGATTAGGTCATGGGTTCGATTCTCTGTTGTGCAACTTTTTTTATATTATTAATATAATTAATTAATTAATTAATTACTCGGACTGCTTCTCGAAGACAGTCCACAGACAGTCTGTGGTTGAGTCTGTTCGGACTCCGAGCATCTGAGCAGACACTCCTAGGACGAGCTCAGACTTTGCTAGGACTGGACTTGCTCATTTGGCAGTACTCTCAGCCAAAAAAAGTCCGAGGACAGCCCAAGTGTCCGATCGGAGTCTGAAGGACAGAGGGGGGGTAGTGTAAAGACCTCCAATGAAGCTAACAGTAACAAACGAGGATGATCAACGGGACCACCTCAAGGAGGAGGTGGGGGAGATGACAGTGGACCCCCAGGTGGTGGAGGGGGATTCGATCCCGATGACCCTGATGATATGAACATCCCTCCTGTGGACCGACTTAGACAACAGAATGGGGGATACTCGATGCCCCCCGCCAGACATGCCAGGTTATGTACACCTGGTGTTCAAGCTGTGCAAGAACACCACCGCGGCTTGATGCATGATCGCCTCATTTGATTATGCCAACAACGATTAGGCATCTGTTTGAAGATACCTGACAGAACCAAGATTTGACGGGTTGATACTTCTTCTGTTGGATCATATAAAGGCTCACCAAAGTTCTCTGAGTTGAAACTTTGGCTTACATGACTCACTGTACTGCTTCAAGCATCTCAATATGGTGGTGACGACAGAGATGAAGAGAGGGTACTCTGTCTACCGGAGTTCCTGAACAGTGAGGCAGAACTCTGGTTCTGCCGACATGTGGTTCACGTCAACTGCGCTCAACATCAATGGACCTTTGAGCAGGTTATCACTGGGTTGTATGACCACTTCATTCACTCAACCACAATGCAAGAAGCTAGGGATGCATACTATACTGCATGCTACTCTCCACAATTCGGTATCCAAGGGTTTTACGATACCCTTATTGACCATGCACAGAATATGTCTGTGTTTCCTGATAATTACAATCTCATGGACACCTTCTTGCACGGTATTCCCAAGGAAATGAGAGCCAAAATGCTCAAGAATGGCCTAACCCCTGAAGCTAATACAATTGAGGACTTTGTCACCGAAGGAAAAGCTATTGAAGAAGCGATGAAGGCCATGGAACACTACAACAAACAGGTAGCACTACCTGTGGCGAGAATATCAACTTGTCGGGTTGGGCCATGGCTGCACCTGGCATGAACGAGTCCTCACTTCAGGAATTTTTTCCTTTAGTCTGCATTTATTTTCTTTTGATGCAAAGCCATATGGCAGATAATATATACAATTGTGGTATAAAATCTACTAACCAGCTTCAAATAATGTACTTGAAACTCACACAGCATGGTGCTACCATTTATTAGGTACAGGTGAGTACCAATATAATGTAAAGTGAATCAAAGTGGCACAGAATAAAATAAAGAAGGTGATGCATGAATTAGGATATGAAGCAAGTAACAAGATTGACTAATAAAGCAATTTTGAAAACAAATACAGCATAACACTAGGCATATTTTGCAATGTTTGCCTGTTTTCCTTTGCAATGTTGAAGATCTGAAGTGGGTAGTAATTGTCCATCATATAACATGCTGGCACCAGTAGAAATGCCATCATGAAACCATATCTGTTCATTAATTATAACATGTGATGTGTAATGCAATTCTCCATAATATATAACACCTTGTAGTTTCATAGTGCAAGATTGATTATCTCTACAGGTAATTGTTACCTCTGGATCTATACATATATCCTTGCCTTCAAACTCAAATACAATTAAATCTGGAATTTTTGAAAATGAGTATGTGTGCTGAAGGCACTGATTGCATTCTTCACACAAAAGGCATGAATCTTCTTTGTAATTCTGAATCCAGTCTGTTGTTGATACATAAGGATTTGGGCCAGCAGACAAAACATATGAATAAATAGAGTGGCATTGGCTATGGATGATGGGATGTCTCTCACTACAGGTAAGCTGAGAAGACACCATTTCTGTAGATGCTTTAAACATGTACTCTAATAGCCTGACCACAGATGTATATCTGCCCCAGCATAGGCCAGCTAACCATGAATTGTCTAAAGCAATTCTAAATCTGTCTCTAACAGATTCTAATGAAGTTTGATTATAAGAGTGATCATTGAATCCATTACTGATCTCTTCTAGCAAGTCACAATTCATGCTATAAAAGGATTGTTTCCAGTATGTTGGATTACTCCTCCAAAGTGAGTATAATATAGTAAATACTGAATCATATGCACAGCTGTTATTACTCCATATTAGACCAGTAGGAGGTGAAATCTGAAATGTTGCACCACCAGAAGCTATATCAGCTGTATTGTGACTGATTTTTATTTTTTTATGTATGTTTTCAGCTGTGCTATTATCAGTTATCACACTGATTTTTCTTTTCAGGGACTTAGTTGAAACAGAAGTGGACTTAGCTTTGGCAGGAATAGCTGCAGTGTGCTTATTCTGTTTTTCTACAATCTTCCATCTGACATCTTCTATTTCAGGTTCTAATAAAGGATCTCTGGAATTCCACCTAATGGCTTTGTGTACAGCTGATGGTACATGATGCATTCCCTTCCATTGTCTAAAAGCCATAATTAGCATATTTCTCTGTTCACAAACCACACTTCTGTGCAATTTTCCATTATACCTCAAGTCAGTAATTTCATCAAGCAACTCTAGCTCTCTGAATTCTTGTCTTAAGGCACCAGAAGCACCACTTGTAATTTTCTGAGGATGAAATGTCTGTGTTATCAATGTACCAGCTGCAGTTGCACTATGTGACAATGCTGTATAATAAGACTGATGAGAACGATTGTCATTAAGGTTTACCACATTATAAGGCCTTGTTTTACCTTGAGAAGCAAAACCTGTCATAGAAAAGTTGGGAAGAACCTCTATCTGGGTTCTTGACACATGTACCTTTGAATCATCAGGCAAAGAACAGTAAATGGGATTTGTAGTTTTGTATAATGGTACAACATTTTCAGGAAGTCCATCAAATTTAACATCAGAAGGAGGATTGATCAATTTGACAAAAAGTGTTTCCAAGATTGGTTGACCATGTTCACCAGGAGATACATTCCAGTTATATACTGTAGCTTCTTGACCTTTTGTAATACAAAGTTCTGTTGCACCATTATATCTTATCATTACAGGTAAGCCTTTACATAAGGATAACTTTCCAGCTATATGTCTGTCATTTGTACTATATGGCTGTTCCCAAAGAATTTGCTGCAACTCATTAGATATCTTGTTAAGCTTAACTACTGAACCTTTAAATTTGGATTTTTCTGAACAGACTTTTTGTGAATCTTCAGAGTAAAAGTGTGTCAACACTTGTTCAGTTTCAGCAGCAAAATGTTCTGAGCCAAGTTTGTTAATCTCATCCTTATGGACATTTAGTGCAGTAATAATAGATATATCATGGAAATGATCATCACATACAGATGGTTGCCCAGATATGGGAGATGATATAAGTGTTTGTAAAAATACAATGTCTGTAGGTGTACAGGCCTTATACCTCATATTTTCCAATGCAGTATGAAATTTAGCATCTTCTGGAGTCTGTTTTTTTTGTCTCATGTTTTCCCAAAGTATAACTACTGTAGTTACTTGATGCCACAAAGATTTACCTATTGCTTCTTCCTGAGATCTCTGAGTTGATGCAATAGCTCCAATATTTCGACTATATAAAGATGACCCTTCACCACCTACAACTGGTGGTAGGTGTGCAAAATCACCTGCAAACAACATACTCAAACCTCCAAAGGGCTGCTCTGGTATATTCAAAGCAATAGCAAGCTGACACGAGATGTGATACATATCATGGCAAGATAACATAGAGACCTCATCCAAGAAAATGTAGTCTACTCCAATAAGTCTAGATCTTACCTGAGCTAAATTTGTAAGTCCTTTCTCATTATAGTCACTAATACCAAATAGTGAGTGATAAGTTGATCCTCCAAGCAAAGCAGCTGCACTTCCTGTTGGTGCTACTACTATAAATTGATATGATTCATCTTTTTCTTTGAAAAAGGTTTTTAAGGCTTTTAAAACTTGAGACTTCCCAGTTCCAGCCATTCCACCAATGTACATTCATAAAGGTTCTGAATAAAGATCACTAGCATGTGTAGCTACAATGCGAAATGCTTTTTCTTGCTCAGTATTAAGACTATATTTCTCAACTATAGTATCAAGAGCTAGTTGTGTGTCAGACTCATGGATTTTTTTTGTTAGATAAGATTTGTCAGTGATTTTAACAATATTTGAAGACAACTGTTCAAAAGATTGTTCAGGTTCAAGTTTATGATTTGCAGGTATTCTTTGCTTTTGCTGCTCCAGAACTTCTTGTCTTTTTTGGCAACTTCATTTTTACATTCTAATCCTGATAAGATGCACTGAATTGGTGGAGGATTCAGCTCAATATTAGTGTGAGTATTGACCTGGGTTTCAGAAGTCCAACCAAGGTTGGTCAGAATATTTTGCATGGTCATAGCTTCCCATTGCTGTTTTATCTCTCTTTTTCCTAACTGAAGCAAATGAAGAGGAATATCATCTTGATCATTTTCAAAATGGTGTGCATAAAGATTATCAGATGTACAGTCCTCCAAGAAAGTAAAATCAGCTTCTTCCCATGTAGACAAAACACTTGCATTTTTCTTTAATTGAGCCCGATAATCATCTCTTGCATCTAAACATTCAAATCAAATATTAAAATTCTTCATAAGTTCCAATTGTCTTGCAGTAAATGAGTATTTACTAAAGGCATTATTCCAGTTTTCAATAGTATCTTTCAGTTCTTTTCCAGTTCACCAAGGCTTGAAAAGAGTAAGCATAGTAGAACAATAATAATCCCTATCTCCTTGATCACAACAGGGTAAATTGGCTCCAATAAAGTTAACCACTATATTATCATCATCAGGGCCAACCTTGATATGATGTCTATTATAAAGAGGATGAGAGTTTGTGAACTGATAGAACTGGTACTTGTTTTTTTTCACTTGTGTCAAGCTTAGGATGAGAGTTTGTGAACTGATAGAACTGGTACTTGTTTTTTTTCATTTGTGTCAAGCTTAGAGGCTTATCTTCACAACCATACTCTGTATCAATAGACTCAAATGATTGGTCTCCAATTAAATCAGACGGCATAGATAAATCTCCTTTATCACCATTGTTGGGATCATCAGAAGCAGTATTATCCAGTTTTGATTTGCTTTTTTTAGTCATTTTAACTCTTTTGCATCTTCTGATCCAATCATATAGTGACATGTGCTCAAGCTCAGGTGCCCGATAGATATAATCAAAAACAGGTGAAAGACCTATTATTTTACCCTTCAGTTTTACGAGTGCCACTTTGATTGAAAAGCTTATTGCTTCTTCTGGATGCCAGACTTTGCGAGCTTCAGATACATAAGTTTGCCAGTAAAATGAAACAAATTTGTGACTGGTATAGTGATCAGGGTTTCCCAGCAAATACATGGATATCATAATTGCACCCATTTCCATTTTTGCTGGCAACAAGTTTACCACTTTTGCCATCAATCACCTTGCTTTTTCTCTACTTGGCAATGTACCATTAACAAGTTCCATGTTTTTAGTGAAAATTGATTTGATTGATTCAAAAATAACATGAGTTTTCAAGGGGGCTTTAGTTATATAATCAGATACATATATAATTACTGCTTTAATAGCAGTACCTGACATGAGGCAAGTAACATCTGTGTTGCAGCGGAAAATATAAGTTAATAAGGGTGTAAAAGTATTTAGCCAGGGTTCTTTTTTTTTCAAATCTAGTGAACCTGTCTCCTTGTCTATACGAGTTTCTTGAAATAAAGATCATGGAAATCTTGCCTTGCATTTGCCCCATTTATTGTCCATGCAGCCAGTATATACATGCCTCTTATTTGCACTTCCATCTTTATTTTTATTTCTATTACAACTATGGACATTTGACTTTGTAAGAAGATCATCAACAGTTTGTGTAAAAAGACCCTGCCATGTACCTAGTTTTTGACATGCACCACATGTTTCATGAGGATCTGATTTTTTACAAGCAGGAGGTGGTGGCAAAGGCATGGTTTCTGTTGGATTTTTATATTCTGGCAGGTTTTTATTTGAGTCAATTTGTGCCATAACATCTTCTTGTGTGCCATTGAAGAATTCTCCTGAAACACAGCTTTCCAACCATTTTACAAGGTTCTTTTGAAAGTCAGAATTAGGATCAAGAGTTTTTTGTCACATCTCTTGTGGTGTTAAAGACCCTTTTATCCAGAGCAAGAGATGCATGTGCAGTGTGAGCTGGCCTTGTTGTTCAACAGTCCCATAATATGCCTTAGTATCTCCATACAATCCACGGTGTTTAGATTTTACACCTAACACATCCTCAATAAAGGTTTGGACTATGAAATAAAAAAATCGAGCACTAGCTACTGGATTTTTGCATATACGACGAATTCTGTCACTTTCATTCAGTATACAAGGCTCAAACTTAGTATCTGTACCAGCATAATAGAGACATATTGGATGTTTTACATCAGCAGGTGATAATGTTATATACCAGGATGGTGCCCCACAATGATTTACCAATGACCAAATTTCAAATAGTCACGCAAACATGATGGGGGCACCAATTGGTGTGCATGAACCGGCCCTTAGAAATGATGAGAAGTGGCTTAATGTGGATGAACGGTACGAACCAGCACCAGGTCACCAACTCCATTGTTGCTGGGTCGAAAGACAAAACATAGGGGGACTCACACAGCTGATTCAGCAGCAACTGACAATAGGTGGGCACGTGTTGGAAAGCTAGTGATTGTTGATGGGCTGACATTGTAAACATAGTGGGGTTGTGCTTCAGTGCTGATGCTGAGGTGGTCAAATTTATCAGTCAGGCATCAGATGGGCTTCAACTTTGGGTGTTATAACCTATATGTTCAATGACTCAGACCTAGTTGTTGACTCATTATGACGTAAAGTGATTTCACCTACTCAGTCCGAGTCATGATCATGTCCACAGATTATTTGTACTCCGGCATTGAAATCATCACATACCAACTCTGTTATCGAGCTCTTTCTGTTAAAACATCTTTCTACTAGTAGTTGCCTCTATGACAGATGAAAACTCACCTCTGGGAAACAACACAAGCCATAACATAATGCTCTAAAGCTTGGCAATAGAAAGAAACCATAAGTTGACATTAGTTTCTTGTTTGCCCACCAATATTTAAGGCTTTAACTCACTGTTACTGCAGTTGTGCCACTGATCCCCTAGTTCATCATGGCCGACATTTTGGTCGAACTGTGCATGCCATGTGCAAGGTGCAAGGCTTGCTTACAAATGGAATCATCCGCATGAGTGAGGTGGAGGAAGTCATAGAAGAAAACCTGACTATTGAGTAAACTCCATTTGATGTGTTATATTGGGTCCAAGCTAATGTGGCCTGCGATACAGAGATAGAAAAGAACACAGGGTTTTCCAAAAACTGTTGTCTATGGTACCTCATTTTACAGAACGAGTCATAGAATCCTCAGAAGAAGAGTTAATGGTTATGGCAGATCTGGTAAGTCTGTCTTTGGTGCATAATCAGGGAAGAGCTTTGTTTCATGCTTGGAAGATTCAGAATGGCATAGCAACAGCAAGATCGGACAATACAAAGAGTTTAAAGGGTGTTGTCCTGGACTGAATAACTCCCCAAGACAAAGCTTTACAACTGTGCCTCTCCCGTAATGTGAAGATGAACCGTGGCTTCCACCACCCCATCACCGGTTCTTTTCTTTGTCCTGCTGGTCTAGATTGGAATGATATTGAGTTTGTATGCATCCTGATGTTTCTTCATTCCTATCATTACATCCTTATGCTAGGCTACACGGAAGGCTTTCCAGTGGAGAAATGACAGTCCATGGCAATCAATGGCCAATGTTGTTGTTTGCCAATGAAGAGTATGATCCTGATGATCCTTGGGAAGGGCTATTTAGAAACCAATTGCTGGTTTGGGTTGATACTCTTTTACTTTTTTCTTGCCCCGAGCTCATTGGAGTTTATGCAGGCTTTTAAGCATATATTCACATCGCCCAGTTCGGTTGAGAAAGAAATGAAAGTAACCTGATCTGGCAACACTTGTATACATGGCATGACCCGTGTCACAACAGCCTCTCTAGCATATGTGGCCACCAAGGTACGATGCAGCCCTTACTCATAGTGCTTTAAAGTCCGGTCTGGTCTCGGTTCTGACGCATCTCAGGGCAGGACCGGGACTGGTCCTCCATAAAAGGAAATGGCCAAAGAACTGGACCAGAACTGCAAAAAACCGCAAAAAACTGGTCATAACCAGTTGTAACTGGTTCTAGTAAAAACCAATAAGACCGGTGTATGAACCGGTCATAACCGGTTCGGACCGCCTTTGGGAAACGTACTCATACCTATTCCCTAGAGACTCATCAAAAAATTAAGCAAATCGGTCAAGAATTGAGTGAGATACCACCAATACCAAGTTCCACCACCTAAAACCCAGTGGTGGGAGGTGGTGGAACTCATTATTGGTGATATCTCACTCAATTCTTGACCGATTTGCTTAAATTTTTGGTCAGTTTCAAGGCAATTACAAGGAAAATATGTGGCTGTGTAGGACCGGTCCTGACCGGTCCAAACCGGTTGTGCAGGACCGGTTTTTTGCGGTTTTGTCATTCACATATTGACAGAACTGGAACTGATGGTCCAGTTTTTTCCGGTCCTGGTCTGGTCCAGTTCCGGTCTTTTCTGGTCCTAGGGACCGGACCTTGAAGCACTACTCACTCGTGAAGCTTATGCTGAAAAAGTATGTCTAGATTTGCTTTGCACTTTCCTCCTCCTCTGTGTTCTGTAGGTCTGATACTTTGACAGACTCGGAAAGATTCTATGAGAGTGTATTAGATTTCTTGGATGATCCAGAGGAGCAGGACAAGGTTGCAGATTTGCTGAATTGGTACCATGATTAGACTTATTTCTAGACCCTTCAGGCTTTCCAGCAGGCATTGTACCAATTTACAGCACGTTCAACAAGCAGTTGACACTGGAATAATGCTGAGAAATATGTTTAACAGCTTTGTGCACAGCTTGGTAATGATTAGTAATCAAAGTGGCAGTGAAGCCAGAGCCATTTTAGGCTCTGGGATGATGAAATACAGATGAAAAAAAGTACTGTCATCATGTCTTAGTCATTTCCAAATTGGGCTCTGGATTGTCCCAGACTGTTATGTCCCAAACATCACTGTGCCATAACCAAAGTCCAACTAGCCATTCGACACTTCCATGTCTCAACTCCGCCACTATTCCGCCATTTCCTGTGCAATCCCACCGCCATTACGCGCTCGCATCTACCTATTCACCGATGCTACTCATGCGTTCCGCAAAAATCTTACGGTGTCACCACTGGCACTGTTGTCCACTGTTCATTATGCCGTTTCGCTATTACATATGGGAGTTCGTTTATCCTTCTGCATGTTCATGCCTTATCCTTTTGTCATTCATCCTTCCATATGCCTCCCCGTCCTTATCTTATTACTATTTCACATCTGCTACTATTTGCATTACTTATGGTTGTCTGCCATATTCTGCTACAGTATATAAGTATGCCATACATTGCTTGTATGCCCCATCTGATAATCCACTATGAATATCTCAGTTCGTGTTCATCCCTGTGTCTGCCTAGGACTTCTCCGTTGATACTGTTGAGCACTAAGTTCCTGCTTCATCACGGAACTCCTTGCTGCCTCAATCATCCTCTGTTCTCCCCTGTGAAATCCAGGTCAGCCCTGGAAACGAACAAGAGGTGCAACCCTATTGGGAAAGTGGTTGAAGCCAAGACCGTTAAGTCCCGTTATAGTCTACGGTGTTCACCCAACCTTCTGCTAATCCCCATGCTGCTCCGGCACTATGTTCTAGTCACTGCCGTACTATTCTGCCCGCCTCTCTTCCCAGTCCAAATTGTGACACAGACATGGCATGAGAGCCAGCTGATCCCACATTTCTCTCGCACTGTCAGCACCACTGATGTGAATCATTTCTGCATCACCGATCACCAACTCGATATGTGTACATGCTTTTGCATCACCATCCCTCCACTTCTTCTGCTCCTCTAGCTCTGCAGTTGTCAGATTGGCTTTGTCTGCTAATTCTGGAGTTTTTGCATCCTTTGCAATATATTTCTCCAGTCCAAGGTCCCAGAGCATGGCAAGCATCCTTCACTTCCATGGCATCCAATTGTGGGCCTTCAGTAACTCCATCTGGTATGATCCCGATGTGTACAATGATTCTTCCAACATACTGATTTGGTATTGATATGATCAAAGATTGATGAGGGTGAATGTGGAGTAAGATAATTGTCTGTTCTTTATGACCTTGCAGGGCCCATAACCTAATGGCGGCAAGGTCTCACGCAGTGGGTAAAATAGAATTAATTCTTTTCTTGTATACTACCAATGTCCAACTTTTATACTACTTGACTATTTTACTAGTATGTTCTACTACTCTCGAGTCTGTAGGTAAGAATTCCAAATATAGAATAGGATGAGTAAGCAAGATTATCTCGCATGTTCTCATGGGTTCAACCACTCACTCCAACAATTTGTGTTTTGGGTGTCACAGTGGGTGAGGAGGTGGACATGTTGATATTGAGACTTGGAGGGGGCAAGTGAAGAGTGGGAATTAACAAATAATGAATGAAATTGGAATAGAATGGAAGATAGAGAGTTAAACAGTGTGAATAAGCAGGTTTGGAGCATCAGAAAAATGACAAATCTCTTATGGCTCTTATTCATCTGAGAACTGTCTTAATAATGTCTGGTACTGTAAGGGGAACATTGGAAAGGAGTCCTACAAAGTCCTACAAAGTTGTCCAAAGTTCTACAAAGTCCTTCGAACCCCACAAACCAACTTCGGACATTGCGAAATCACTTTGCACTTCATTCGCATACTTGCTTCCCATCCCTACCTCATGTCCATCAGGAAAATCCAACACTTACTTATTCTACTTAATCTCTCCTTATTGTTGCTTAAAGTGGAAATTAAGCAGGATTAAGCAAATAACTGTTAAGGAGATGTTCCTTAAAATAAGGAAATTTTCCTTGGAATAAGTAGGGTTGTTTGCATAATCTGCTTAATTTTGCTTAATTTCTCCTTATTCATGCTTATTTTTCTACTTAATTGCTTAGGGGGTTGCCTAGTCATGTCAATAAGGAAATTAAGGAGACATTTCAGCAGAAGTAATAAGCATAAAAGTAAAATTATATATTTAGGTGTACATACATCATAACCGTTAACTAACCCTCCTCACAAGGAGGCGAGTATTACAAAATATACTCCCCCTCACACAACATGAGGGGCCCCATGCAGGAGAGGGGGGTTGTGATGCAGCCCCCATCATCAGCAATGTCCTGCTATCTCAGTCATGCCCTCCCATTGTCCCCATCTATCTGACTCATCTCATTCCCGCTGCTTCGTTGTCCACCCTGTTGTCGTTGTCCCTCCTCAGTGCTCCCTGTTTCCACCCAGCGAGCAGTTGCTCACAGCAGTGGTTTGGGGTGCTGTTGTTGTGGTGGCCATCGTGGTTCCCCTGCTAGTCTTCTCCTCCTCGTCGCCATTGGCCCTGTTCATGTCCACTCATTGTCCTCATTGTGGTGGTGGTGGTATTTGTAATCATCTTGCTCCTCTCACTCTCGCTTGCCCCTGTCGTTGTTGTGGGTCATCCTTGCTGTCCCAGCCATCCTTGTCCATCCTACCCTACGAGCAGTGGCTCGTGGCGGTGGTGGAGTGAGGCCTCCTCGCCAACCTTGTCAACTTGCCCCGGAACATCTTGTCAACCACACTCCTGCTGATTTCATGTTTTAAATGGGCCTTTTACCACTGACAACTCTACCAAGAATGTATGCAGCTCTTTTAGGCATTCTTAGATTTGAATCTAGGTCATCTAGCTCACAAACCAAGTTCCCTTTGTTGGCAGGTTTTACATTTTAACCCTACCAATTCCTGCTCATTTTTTCTCCCCATATTCCCAGCAATATTCTACCACGGTAAGTTATTGTCTTTCTGTAATATACATATCAAGCAATAAAGCTAACATCGCAAATTGTTCCTTCTTTTCATCAGTTTATCCCCTCAGCTTTCTCTGGCTCCCCAATGACACTGCGAGCATAACCTCAAACCTCTGAACATGCTTGAATTGTCTGAGAAGTGCTTAAGTAAAAAAAAACTATTTTCCTGCTCATTTTTTACCACATCAATAATTTGGCAACTCTATGTACTGCATGGGATATCTTATAGCTAGTAGTAGCTGCACAACTAGCTCACAAGCTAGTTATAATTCTGAATAGCATGCAATTTATGAGCTTCTTGAGCTGGTGGCACTGGTGCTTGCGGACTTGTGGCACTTTCTGAACTTTTCAGCTGGTGCACCAGAAAAAAGTCACAAAAGTTCTGACAGTAGCATGTGTTCTTGCTGATGAGGTGCACATCCCCCATCTATTGCATGGGAGCTGTATGTTATGTTGAGGGTGCATCTGTGGGCCACTCCAGCTTGATAAGTTCTGGGCACTTTTCTTTCTTATTGCACTTTCATGAGGTGGAATCAATGCATTCACTTTTTTGTTTGTTTTTGGGACCATGTGTGTATTAATAATATATTATAATAGGGCATGTCATGCCATTCCACTATGAGAAGCCACCAAGTGTGACTTTTTTTTTTCCTTGGTCACTTCAAGAGTTCTTTCAAAGGTGAAGATGAGCACAGGTGCATTGGACAACACACTGGGCAGAGTTTGAAATGGCTTGGCAGGTCAGCATCAGCTAAGTTATCAGTACTAAGCAGGCTTAATGAGGAATAGTGGACCTTTGGTGAACTTCAAGAGGTTGAAAGGTTTATGACAGCCTTCAGGGATTTATTGCACTCATCGTCCAGCCACCAAGTTGACTCATGAAGGTGGGCCCAGCATGCATAGACCTGCTTCTGTGTTAAATCAGTTGTGGGATATTTTTTCAAAATAGCCTTCCAAATCTAGTACTGTAGTCTTGAACCCATTGAACTAAAATGATGCTAACCTTTCCCACTGTTAGGTCCTTTAACTGTTCTATGTCTTTTGTGACATCATCAGATATTGATATATCTGTATAGGGAGTACCATCAAGCATCACAAACAACCAGCCACTGCACTTGTACCAATCCATTGTCATATGTGCCCGTCACATCCCTGTTTCTGTCAGCACAGTAGAATGTGTATGTTGTGATGCTGTCTGCAGTCTGGCTATTTTTCTTCATCTTGTAGCTAGTGCAGGTCAGTTATGTTCAGAACGGAGTCAGATGCATAGTACTTACTTGAACCTAACACTGTGAGTCCCATGGATGTGGAAAATCATGCAGTATTTCAGCCACTAAGGTGAAGGAATTGAGTAGAAAGTAATCTATTTTAAGTAGAATTTTCATCTTTTATGGCCCATTGAAAAAGAATAAAAATCATCTGTTTTTCAGAGAAAAAGATACTCTAAAAGTTGTGAAAATTCCCCCTCAGAAGGGATGAATCAAAGGGTTGAAAACACCTCGAAATTTGTCCGTATTCATACCCCATTGAATTTGTCCCTGTGGATGACTTCCATCTTCTAAATGGGGTAATTCACACCAGGAGACTCCCTCCAATTATGGGATGTTTTTCATAGCACCAAGGGCAAAAAACAACCTTCTGTCCAGGTTGAATTTTTTCAGAGTGGAAGAATGGCAGTTA
This sequence comes from Tricholoma matsutake, assembly GCA_026075535.2. Classification (NCBI taxonomy): domain Eukaryota; kingdom Fungi; phylum Basidiomycota; class Agaricomycetes; order Agaricales; family Tricholomataceae; genus Tricholoma; species Tricholoma matsutake. The sequence continues at coordinate 6,295 of AP026550.1, read as the reverse complement.
TTCATCCACTTTGTATAGTTTCATTATCAGTTTCCTACTTTTAGTAGTGAATTTTCATACCCATAACTCCAAGTATATTGCATTTAAACTAACTATGTACATTTTACAAAATAAGAAACAAAGTTAAGAAAAATTACCTGAACCCAAATGACTCTAGTCGTCATTTGGGCCCATTATCTTGTGTCATCACTCCCCTCCTGTTGTTGCATCCTGCATTGTCACCCCCTTCCCCCATTTTCCTGTTGTCTCATTGTCCCATCTTCCTGTTGTCCTGTTGTCTCATTGTCCCTTCATCTTGTAGTTGCATTGTCCCATTGTCTCATCATCTCATTGTTCTGTTGTCTTGTCCCATTGTCCCTCATTGACCTGATCAAGAAAAAAAAAAGTTGAGGTTCCAGAGTCATACAACTGCCCATCATTTGTCAAATTTAGCCTCACAGCCTCCCTCACACCAACTTTGCCAGATCCCAGTACCAACCGGCCGATATGGTGTCACATTTGTCACTTACAACAGCCTAAAGGTTGTAGGCAAGTGTGTGACACCCACGTCATCTGGTCATATAACATGCCTGCACATATTGAAGAAAAACATGCTGGACAGCAGATTTGGGAGGACTTCAAGAAGGAGTATGTAATCACACGGGATGCATCAGGAAAACCAATGATCTACTTATTTTACTTATTTTGCTTAGAGCCTAATTACAGTGCTTTGCATAACACTTGACAGTTTCTGATATTTGTAAACATGAGCAAATTTGCTCTGAGACAGTATACTCCTGTCTTGTAGCTTACTTTGTGACTTCCACAATGACTTTCTGACTTAGTTTTAGGTGAAGAACCTATAGATAAATAGCATATAAAACTTTTTATCTCAAAATAATAATATTTTAAGTGTTTTCTTCAAGTATACAGTATGAAAAAGCATGAAAATCACTGTATTTGTGCACTACAAGAGCTACAACATTTAGTAAATATAATTCAAAGCAATAATATTATAGCTAGGCTTCAGTATCAACTATTATTGACTTGTTACAGACTTCATTACAAAACACCTTATTACAATGTTTATTATATATACAAACAATGTAGTAAATGAGCACTCACACCTTTATTTCGGCCCCTCAGCTAGTCTCATCCTCTTTTAAAACATAATATCTGGTAGGATGAGTTCTATAAATATATTAGAGAGCCTAGGGACCATTCCCGACCGATTTTGATGGGGGAAATGGTCCCTAGGCTCTCTAATATATTTATAGAACTCATCCTACCAGATATTATGTTTTAAAAGAGGATGAGACTAGCTGAGGGGCCGAAATAAAGGTGTGAGTGCTCATTTACTACATTGTTTGTATATATAATAAACATTGTAAAGAGGTATTTTGTAATGAAGTCTGTATTAAAGTAAGTAAAAAGTTCATAACAATTTGTAATGAAGTTTGTAACCAAGTCACTAATAACTTGTAATGAAATCAGTAACAATTTGTAATGAGTTTGTATGGACCTTGGTGCACGAAAATTTGGGATGCAATATAGTGGACACCTACTTTCATGCCTTGCAGTTTTCATGCACAACACAACCAAACAACTTCCCTTGCCTACTGTATGAGAAGTATAATGACTTTGCTTGTTACACTCACAATTTTTGTAAGTCCTGTTGTTAGTCAATGTATGGACAGTGTCAACTAATGTTGTATTTACAGGTTAATAGTAAGGTCTGCCAAGTCTCCGGCAATATCAGTAAGCTGTGGCCAACATACTACTAGTAGTAAATAGTGATTTTGAAATATTTGGATGATTTTATAATGACTTATTAGTAACTGTAGTCAAGAGTGGATTACAATCATGAAAAGTTGACTTAGTACTAGTAAACATAGATTACTTTCTACTACTTATCAATCTAATTGGTCGTGACTTAATGACTGTGACTATTAGCTTAATGGTGCTTAAAAAGTGCTGGTAAGAAAAATCTATATTTTCCTGATGGACATGAGGGCAGGTCATATTTCATTCCCTAGATTCTTGCCAATAAGGGTGCTAAGTAGCGAAATAAGGGGAGAAATAAGCAGATTAAGCAAGAGACCCTCCTTATTGGCTTATTCTAAGCAAGATCTGCTTAACCGGCAATTTACTTAATGCTGCTTAATTTTGACCATAAGTAAAATAAGGAGCAAATAAGGAGACAATAAGTGCAATAAGTCGACATTGGATTTTCCTGATGTGAGATGATTCACCCAAGGGGGTGCTGCATTGAAAAAAAAGACCTGGGGTTGATTTTTTTGCTAAGACGAATTAAGCTGGACTAACTAACTTACATAATCAGGAACATGTCTAAATAAGGAAATATGACATCATCATCATTGGCGCTTTCCCCTGCGTCAATGCCTCACAAGCCATGCACAACCAAGTTTGTGGCTCTCGCTCCAATCCAACACACAGGAGGTGATACTAGATGTGTACCGTGAGTCAGAAAGTCAATCACTGGCAGCACCCATGAGACATGTACTCACCCATTGAGTCTCACAGCCGGCTTGTCTGCATTTGACGACCCCATTCAGTGAACTGCTGAGGACCGATCCACATAGACACCCATTCAATGTGTCCACCAGTTGTCACAGGACCCTTTTATGCTTTGTCTGCCTCAATTTCTCAGGAATTTCACAAGGGGCTTCCAGAATTAGAATGCCAGACTGGGGGCCGGTTAGTTAGTCCCACCGGAGGCCGCAAAAAAAAAAAAGGAAGCCTCCAGAGTGTATCCTCAAAACATGAATTTGAGGTATTTCGAGACTCACAAATCACATACCAGTCATATATGCACAATATTTACAGTAGTAGAGCCCAAGTAGAGACCAAAGAAACAGTATAATTTCAATTTCAAAAAGCAATATGGGTCGGATTTCCAATTTGGAACAAGAAATCCGAAAAGCCAACATTGAATGCTCTGGGTGCTTCATACGAAAGCAAATGGAAACTACTGCAATTACAGAGGTATGTCTACACAATCATCATATCAACTGCCTTTGACATATAGCCCAGAATACCACACTGGGCGTCCTTGATGCTGAGGGATACACAATATGTCCTGATTGCCTGACATGCATAAACTGTGGCACAGTTGGGCTCGCAAACCTTGAAAAACGACATCGCAGAAAGAAAGTATGTCAGGAGAACAAGGTGAAGCATGCTAAGGAAGAACTTCAGAGTCAGAAGCAAAAGAGGAACAGATCGCTACTCGACTTCTTCAAGAAACCAAAAACCACACACATTCCCTTGACAGTCAGAAATCCAGAACCCATTCCCAGCAATAGCTTCGCCCCAGAAAAGGATACCAACACTGCAGCTGTCACTGCGACAAATGCTCAGTGTGAGGGAGCAGTATCACCATCAAAACCTGAAGTCGAGCCGGCTTCCAGCAGCTTTCTCGAGAGGTTCCAGTATCTCATCAACAACCTACCGGAAACTATCCCTGAAGGCATCAGATTATGATGCGGTCACCATATTCAGTGCAAGACCAAGTGATTTCAATGATACAAGTATTCCGAGTGGTGAACTATGGGAGGAGGTAGTCAACAAGATCCTGAAGTCGGCATTTGGGTGGGGAGTGGAAGGGAACATGGATAATATCATTTGCCGAGGAAGGAAGGGACTTGATGGACTAGCAGATTTTGCCAAGTACTTCATTGTGAAACAAGGGGTCAATGAAGCACTGTTTGAGGGCAAGCTATTGTATCTAATGACAGCTCTCGAAGAGAAGTAAGCACCTTCCATTTTACATAAGATTAGAACTCACAGAAGTGGCCTATGGTGCTACAGCCATAGTCTGGTGGTTTTGAACGTCACAGTGGCAGCCGAACAGGATCTGGAACTTGCATCTGACATTAGCACATCACAACATGGGAGAAATGATGAACGACCATGTGCCATTGATGTGGACCTGTTTGAATTCGAGGACACTCTGCAAGAGAAGAGCATGTCAGATGGCGCATGCAAGGGATATACACTCGACCTACCAGTTGGAAAGTCACCCTATTCCTGTTATCCTTTTGCGCTACACAACACACTTGTATTTCCATGGGACTTGATGGTGAAAAACGGTGTGATGATGCTCTTTGCATGAAGCTGCTCTGGACAGATCGAAGCAGAGACTGGTTCCTGTTATGCATGCCAACACCTGATCAAAAACAAGATGCTTGAGGGGATACTCACATGAATTGAGGAGGGGGTTCATGAGAACTCACCTTTTATGTACCATAGCTTCAGCAGGCTCCAGGAGATCTTTTACTGGAAGAACCAGCATATTGAGTTCTATAGGATGCGTGGCTTGAACCAAGCAAGAAAACTCCTTTCAAAAGCGATTGCATTGGCAGACCAGAAGCGACTGCTGATGGCAATTGCCAATGGCAAAGTTAGTCATGTTGACCGTCTGATCAACATTGGTCTTCATCAAAAGAAAGGAGCACGTGGACTTTTGGCTTCGTATATGGCAGCTGCTGAAGGGGTTTACCACCTGAAAAGTTTTACAGAAGAGGAGGATATGAAAGCATTGCTTATGTGGAAGCTTGCTGGTAATTGGGTGGCAGAAATCAATCATCAAGCAAATGGTGCACCGAGCGTATCATACCTAAGGGCCCACTCAACTGTTCCACCAATTGTCCCTTCTCCTGGACAGCCGACAATCAACGAGATTAAGAAAAATGTCGAAGCGACATTTGGCAGTGTGCTGGATGTAGTCCATGAGTCAAAAGCTGTCCATGCTATTGTCATGTTTGACAAACTTGCCACAGAAAAGAGGATCCATTGGGATCCAAAGTCAAATTATTTCCTTGGGGTCTGCAGGGAGCATGCACACAAGGCTTCAATGGAATTCATCAATGAAGGGGACATGGAGGAATTGTTCAAGAAGCTAGACGATGGTGAGATTCACTATGCTGCAGAGGTGAGAATGTTTCAATTTTTGATTCTGTGGGAGCATTTTTGGTTCCGCTTTAGTTCCATTTTGGGCTTACTAAAATCCATTTTAGGCAACTATTAGTGCTGTGGATGTCCTTTGCAAAGACAATTGAATATATCCTGCTTGACCTGTCTTGGTATCCGGTGACTGCAAGCACGAGACGGGCGAGGAGCATTTGAAGCTTGTCCAGACAGTCCTCGACAACTTTCAAGAGAAAACAAACCTTCAAATCGTTTCTATAGCATCAGATGGTGAAACTCGCCATGGATCTGCATTCATTCAACTCACATTCAAGCATGAATTATCACCACTTTCACCACTGTTCCCATTGCTCCAGAATCTCAAGTTTTTAAACCTCCATGTTGGCAACAATGACCTCACATGTGACAAGGACTGGAAACATATCTTCAAGAGGTGGCACAATCTTATTATTTGGCCAAATCGTGGCATCGTAATCAATGGCCACCGGATCACAGTGGATATCTCGATAGATCAGTTTTGCTCTGAAGGTTTGACGGTGGACCATATTAGATCCTTATTCAATCTGGAGGATCAGCAAGACGTCAAACTGGCCCTTGATATGTTGAAAGATATTTGGACTTTACCTCACAATACCAACCACTGTAATTCAGGGTTCATGAAATCTTGGGAGGCATTATGGCTACTCAGGAAGCTCTTATTTCACATGGTCTTTCCTTACGTCTGTGTCGAGCTGTCACTGTCTGAACAGATCGAGCATCTGAGTGTGGCTGCACATCTCGCACTTGCACTCTACAGATTGGGTGGAAAGCAACTTATTCCGACAAATCTCTACATTGATCTCATGATTATGATCAAGAACATTATCTTCTGTGTTGCCAAAGCCAAGATAGACGACCTGGATGGTGAATTCTTCATTATCCTCCTGGGAATGGACATACTCGAGGAGCTGTTCAGGATTCTCAGAACAATGGTTGGAAATGACGCAAACTTGGACATCTTGCAACTAATTTCCCGTTTGGCTTGCACCACTGAAGTATCCAACATCCTTGCAAAATATCCTCATTGGGATCGAGCACCCAGACACCTCAAGCTATATGCAGTATTGTGTGAATCCAAAGCAATTCCCGATAGCGCAGATCATATTAAGCCAGCAGCATGGCAGGGAAACAGCAAAGTCAAGGATATTTCCTTACTTAGGGTTAGGGTTAGGGTTAGGGTTAGGGTTAGGGTTAGGGTTAGGGTTAGGGTTAGGGTTAGGGTTAGGGTTAGGGTTAGGGTTAGGGTTAGGGTTAGGGTTAGGGTTAGGGTTAGGGTTAGGGTTAGGGTTAGGGTTAGGTTTAGGGGTTAGGGTTAGGGTTAGGGTGG